>CM073437.1:10000000-15000000 GCA_037074515.1 Mimosa bimucronata
AAATCAACTTGGCACATGCATTATTTCAAATACTCATTTCACTAGACATATTTCCAGAGTTTTGCATAATATATTCATCGACAATGCCAAACAACTGTTGAAAGAAATCACACCAACGAATTAAGTTTTCGGGGAAGCATATGAGCCGAACAGACATTTACCAGGCTCAGATCTCACCACCACTAATATGCTTCATGAATACACCTTAAAATGAACAAAAAATTCAAAACTAAAAAAAAAAAAAAAAAATCACTGTGTCGTCGACTTTTTCTTTTGCTATCCAACGTATAAATTGGTAATGTAGCTCAGTTAAAATGCATCATACAACAGTAGTCGCAAAATGTTTGCTCCCTTTGTGACAAATTAGTAATGCAAGTCCGTTAACCTGCATCATCTTGAGCAGATCTGATGTCAGTGTATTTGTCAAACTGTGATATCAATTTGGACGTCTCATCAATTTATTAATTTAATTAGATGTTTAAACTGAAACTATGTTTACTCCAACAATCCAACCCAAGTCATGCCATTGTTTCAAATAGTTTATAAATGTCGCATACCATGATATAAATGAATTTTATCTCAGTCGTTGCCCTGAAGCTTTTCTAATCGTGTGCTTGAATAGAAAGTCAGGAACTACAGTACTACGATCTCAGCATCCAAAAGCAGAAGGAAAAATGAATCGTGAGGTACTCAAATCTTCATCCTTTTAAGTTAAAGGATCACAAATTCAATACAAAAACAAAAAAGATCCCTAGTTTCTTCTAATATCTTTCCTCCTAACTATTCATCCTTGTCCAGCACAGGGAGTGTGGGAGAATACTTCAGTAACATAATATTTTCAGGAAAAGGCAGTTAGAACTCATGAAACCACCCAAAATCTTGGACAAGACGTCACTAACAAATTGTAGGAGATCCCCACCATACTTACTGTATAAAACATAAAGTCATAAATAAGAATATGTTGCAGAGCAGTCCAATTATACAAAACTAACTGAGGAATACTTTCTCATCGCTGTCTCGGCTGTGCTACCAGAGGCTATGAAGAAGTCGGAATAGGAGAGCACTGGCTTTGAAACTAAGACTGCATCGTGCCATACATTATCCAGACAAGTCCTCTTCACAAATTTTCAAAACTCTGCATAGTCATATGCTATGAAGCGGGTTCTGATCCTCTGCAAGCTCCCAAGGATAGTAAGCATACTCATGACTCTTGCCTCCAAGACTAGTCAGAATGAAGATACGACCCATAATCATTGGCTTAATGAAAAGATTAAAGGCATCTTGAATCTTCAAACTATTGCCACAAGGAAGAAGGTATGCATATTAGCCACAAATCCCGCAAGCTGTGATTACTAAGTAATCAGGGTAGTGCCAATATCGATTACACAGAACCCTCATTCTTTTCCATTTGCTTTTCCTTTTCCTTGACCTTATTCATCAGTTTTGGCCTTGGCTTCATTGGCTTCAAATAACTAGCCTGAAGCCTCACCATTTCCCTCAAAATATCAATCAATTTGCCCTCAATCTCTGACCCATTAGGTTCAATGACTCTCAAAGCTCTAGCCACAGCCTCCATAGTACTCACACACCCAGAAAAAGGCTCCTTCCTCAAAATCAACTCAGAGTCAAATATACTCCCACCACTCACTTCTTCATCAATCTCCAAACAAACCCTAGTAGCAAATTCAGAAAGAAACCCCTCACTAGCCTTCACCATCTCCCTCGCATGCTTCCACGTCCCATCAAAAACGATCAAAACCAAATCCCCTCCGTTATCTCGTACCCAATCCAACGAACAGAGATTATTGATATTAACGGCAGGCGAGGAATGAGTCGGCGGAAAGAGATACAACGCCTTACGAGATCGATCGAGTAATTCCGAAAGGCCTGGATGAAGACGTCGGCCGACGATGGAGGTGGCGTTGAGTAATGCTTTGGTGAGAATGGGAGTGGTGGAGAGCTTGTGATTTGCTTCGTGAGGATGGTGAAGGATTACTATTTGTGTTGCGGTTTGGATGGGTTGAGATGGAAGCACGTGGCAGAGGCAAACCGGACCGGGTCGAGAGCAGTGGGGACAGATGAACCGGCGATGCGACGGCGACGGCGGTTCAGGCGTGTCGGCGGTGGTCGGAGCTGGGAGGTGGGGATCGGGAGTGGGATTATCGGAATGCAAGTCCATGACCATGAGCAATAGCGATGATACACTTTCAGCTTGGGCCTCCTTCAACTTCCCCAACTGGTACGGTCAATTTTGTTGACACTAGATTTTTATCAAACCCTAATGGGCCCAAAAAAAAAAAAAAACAGAACATGATAGGAGTATGTAACTACTCTAATTAACTATCCTTCGAGCTGGCAAAAAAAAATAAATATATATATATATAATAATAACTATCCTTCGAGACTTTCTTTTATTTTTCTATATTACTCCCTTAATTTTCTGACTTATTTAGGAATGTGAGTTTGTTTCTAAACATAAACATTCTTTATATTTTTTCATATTTTTTAAAAATTATCCTATTGATGGTCCTTAATAATAGACAAAGAAGAGGGATAGGAATAAAAGTAGGTGGATAAAGTGTTTTGATAATATATTGTATAATTTTAACTAACTTAATTAACATCTTTAATCTAATAAAAAAATATGTTATTTGGAAAATGGAGGAGCACTTACTACTATAATCGTGCCATAAAACTATTTTTCAATATTAGTAAAATTGAGCATGTGTTTCGAAATTTCTATGTTTTCAGTAGGAAGAAAAATTAATTGACCAAAAAATAGGAAGAAAAATTCGATCTCTAATCCAATCAACTAAAACAAAAAAAAGAAATGCTTTCCCCATTTCTTTCGGCAAAAAAAAAAAGGGTTTTCTATGAACATAATATTTGTGGGCATTGTTGTCAAACTCACGAATTGACTCTCCGATTTTACCCTTTTTATGGTCCTACCTATGAAAAACGTGTCACGAGTCACTTAAAATCATAGTAATCAAACCCAGCCCGGCCTGGTTGACCCGTAACCCGCCAACCCGGGGCACTCAAACGGGCCGGATTTGATGCTAACCCGGGATCTCAGTGACCCGGTGGGTCAGTTGTAACATCCTAAAAATTAATTAAGGATTTGTGGGGGTAAATAGGAATTGATTAATGATAAATGATGGATTATGAGAATATTTGAAGGATTTTGAGGTATTTTTGAGGATTTTAAAGGCCTAGTTTCTCCCTTATTTGGACGATAATAATTTTGGGAGAGATTATTTTTAGACTCAAAAGAGGATATTATAGGAGGAAATAAATAAAGGATATTATGGGAAAATTTTGAGAGTGAAAAGAAAATTTTTTGTTCAAAAGAAATATCTTATTTGAGAATTTTAGGGCCCAATAATATATTTTCCACTCTGCCGACACTCATTTCCTCGTCAGTAACTTGTCACTGTGCATCAATTATTATTTCCTCAACCAATCACATTCAACTACTATTTATATATATTATATTATATTATTAATATAATATATTATTATTATATTATATTATTATTTTACTATTCATCAATTATTATATACACACACGCACCTTCATCACTCATTCTTTCTTCATTCACGTTCTCTCTCTCTCTCTCTCACTCACGTCTCTCTCTCTTGCTCTCTCTTTCCACCATATATATATTCCTATCACTGGACTTATCAGAGTCCGTCAGCATAGGAATAGTAAGTTTTTCGGTCAAATAAGCACATTTTTGGAATCCCGTAAGTCTCCTCTACATCCCTATGTCTTTAGTTTTTCGTTTTGCTATACTTGAAAAATTAAGCTTTGTCTAAATGGGTATTTCTGGGAGTCCTAAGCTTAATAAATTGAAGCTTGGACCTTGATTATAAGTTCCTTTTAATATATTTTTCATTATTGGAGGTTTTTCTAATTATTGGGAATTTTTGGATTTGTAGATATTTTAGAAATTAGGACTTTTGATGATCTGAGGTGCTAATAATTAAATTGATTATTTTTAGATGTTTATTAAGGTCATATGAGGAGATTTAATTGATTGGTTTGACTAGAATTTGGACCCAAGAAAATATTGGTGGATTAAAGTTATGGATAAGTGGGATATTGTGTAGGTAAATGTGTAATTATGAATTTAAGGGGATAGTTTATGCCCAACAAAAATATTAATGAGGTTAATTAAATTAAATTTGGTGTAGGCCTTGATTTGGAAAAGGGGATATGTTAGGCTTGAATTTTATAAATTGGAATTGGTAATGAATTATGGGGATTATTAGATGTTAAGGTTTAAAATAAATGGGTATTGGAAAGATTAATATTTTGGATATATGTATAAATGGAGTAGAGATAAATTTTTGAGATGGAAAGGGAGAATAAATGTTAAATAGAAATTTAAAATAAGTAAGGGCAAAGAAATGGTAGTAAATAATTTATTTTCCAACATGTGAAATTGTTGGATAAATAATTAATTGTGATTGTATGTATGGTTGTGTAGTGCTTGAATTGCACTAAGTTAGCACGGGGGAGCTGCACTATTGTGAGATTGGTGCCAGCTATCAGGTAACCGCTTTCTGCTTATTTATGTGTGTGTAGTGTTAGTAAGTAATTTGAAATATTATTATTTGATAGTTATGATTGATGAGATATGGAAATGAGATCTTGAAATATTAATATTTTTCATAATATAATGTCCTGTGGAATATTATTTTGAAATGGCATAAATTTGTGATTTGAAATATTTGGAACTGAAATATATGTGATTTTGGAAACTATTTCATATATATATGTATATTATGAAAATACTGGAAGGCCTGGTGCCTGATTGTGGTGTTGCATATTTATGTGTTGTATGTGAGAAATTATTTGTGTATGTGACACCGGTGAATTGGAAATTGTGCCATCACGTGATGAGGTACCCTGTTGCGCCACAGGGACTAATTGATATATTATGAGAAATAAAAGGGAAGAAAGACGAAAGAGGGGAGATCGCCCCTCACAGATTCAGAAAGGACAGAGATCCTTCTAATCTGTGGTACTATTCAGGGAGGGTAGAAAGTCCCTCGTGAACTGTACCGTGGTGATCAGGGGCGGGTGGAAGGTCCCGACTGGTCCCACATGTTTTTCCCAACATTTCTAGTAAGATTTGTTTGGGTTGTCTGTAATTATCAATGATATATATACTATTCTTGAGGATGAATTGTGATGGGTTATTCCACAATTATAAACGATGAAAAGAGATTTCGGGAATAAGACGTGCATTATATGTGAATACCTGAGCATGCTTCTGAATTGATATATATGTATGTATTCCACTGGACACCTTGCTAGCACACACTGCACTTAGATGAGTAGTCAGTGGTTGCGTTTGGGGCTACCCCCGTTGATCTCACTTTTGCAGGTCCTAGGAGCGAAGTAGGAGGTAAAGGGAAGGATCCGGGAACTTCTCATTGATATCGTGAGATATTCTGGACCAAAAGGACAGGAGGTATTGCCACATTTAGGATCATATTTTGTATGATGCTTCCGCTGAACCTTGTTATTATTCTGGGGGAAAATTATTATATAATACCTATTATGGTATGGTATTTTGAGAATGATGTGTGGAGTTTAATCATGCATAATGAAATTCTCTGTTATTGTACTGGGAAGGAAGTTATATTGTGATGACAGAGATTGGAATTGAGGTTTGAAATATATATAAATATTATGGAAAGATCTTTTTCTAACTATGTTAGTTATTTTATTAAGTTAATTCCTTTTCCAACATAGTTAGCGTTTATATTATGAGTTAAGTTGATTAAGTGTACTTAAAAGTGTATTTGGGAGTAAATGTTACATCAGTGGGTTACCTTTTTTCAAAATATATATATTTTGTATGAATGGTAGAAAGCAATGTTTTTTAAAATTAATGACAATTGTAATTGTAATAACTATTAGTTTAATGATTGAAGTACTATGAGTATGAATATTTTGTGATCATTTATCTATAATGATAATTATTATGTGAAGAATATTTAGTACTTACTGATTTTGATATCATTTGATAGTGGATTGATGCTATAATGTCAATATGTCAAATAAATTGCAAGGAATGTTGGATGAGTATATGATATTTTGTTAGTGATTTAAGGCAGTGAACTAATATTTAGTTAGTTGGAAAAAAAAAGAAATTAATATTTAGTATTTAATGGAACAATGGGAGGCTAAATTATTTTTTAATTTTTTATTCCCCACCGGTCTGACCCCTGGTTGACTACGAGTTGACCCACTAACTTTTGACCCACCACCTTCACTGGTCTAGACTCCGGTCCGGGTTTGATTACCTTGCTTAAAATCATACTAGGTGTAAATTTGGTTAAACTGACGAGTTCATAGATCGTGTTTACCATTTTTACGTTTCTTCCTTATCAAATAATCTTGTTAACTTAGTCTGAATCTCATGTTAATTATTTTTATTTGATTGTAATTAATGAATTTATATATAAATTTTATAGAAATTTCTTTATTGAATTTGATAAAGTATAAATATCGATATATTCAATATCAACTACTAGTATTTGAAATATGTTTAAATCAAATTATTGTTATTTTTTATATTTCTTATTTGATTATATACTTTAAACACAGATTTATTAATAAAAGTAAACTCTTACGAGTTTACGGTTCAATTTTACATTCTTATCACGAGTTTACTTAAATTCACTGCTTTGCAAACCTTGCTTTTTTGGAATGACTTCCAATCATTTATCCCAAACAAAAAAAAAGAAACTTGAGAGGTTATAGATAGGCCCTAATATAAAATGACTGGCGAAATGCATTTATTCTTACCCCTGACTCACTGGCTAAGGCATAGTTTGGATAATTTAATTGGTAATTTGGTATGATTTAAAATGGGATGTGGAATTTTTAAATATAAAGGAAGATCAATACAGATTAACCGTTGGCAAAAAAAAAAAAAAAAAAAGAGTAACCACGTCTAATAACTGCGTCAGAGTCCACAAAATTTTTCTGTGGAAATTATTATTTTTATGATGCGGCGGGCATCTTTTTTAACTATAAGTATATTAATTTTAATACTCCTTCCGGTCCTAAATATAAGATCACTTTGACTTTTTTTTGTGAAAGTTAAGGAAACAAATTAGACCACTAAATTATAACATATGTCATATGTAATTAGATTAAATGTTAGTTTATAAGTAGAATAGAGTAGTTTTGAGGAAAAAAGATAACTATAGACAATTTAAAGTGATTAATTTTGTATCCTAAATTTTTTTTGAAAAAGTCAAAGTGGTCTTTTAATTAGGACCGGAGGGAGTAGTTGTATTTCACATGAAACTCATACTCACATCCCTACTACTTGCCCATCCAAATAGTGTCTTCATATTTTGCTTACATTTGACACCCCAGTCTCTGTTATGTTGGCTTTTGGCTTTTTCATCTCCTCATGAGTCCATTATGTTATTCAACTAAAGTCTGGCAGGCAAGCTAAATTAGTTGTTGATCACTAATAATTGACAGTGATTAATTATGACCTTAAAAATATAACTTCTGGGTGAAAATATGCCTTTTTCTTATGCGATTACTGGGAAACCATAGCAACTAATACAAGTTTAGCAGTGAAAAATTTTAGAATTGCGATGACGACGACTGTAACATTGTTCTCATGCCTGATGAAGATAGACAAAAGCTGGCAAATAAGCCGGTAACTATTAAGGAGAAAAATGAAGTCGAGCTAGGAAGCCCTGCGTTATAATTAAACTTAAACAATAAATGCAAGCTTGGCATAGCGTACTGATGTAGAAGAAGCTGTGATGGAGACTCAGAAAATATCATCCAACGCAGTGGGTAGCATTCTCCCACCACATGTTGATTTCCCAAATTAATTTTTTCCCCGGAAGCAGCTTAAAAAGGTTTTTTTTATAAGCTCATCCAAATCAAACACTCTCAAATCTTCTAATGCACAATTAATTGATCAATACTCAGTCATTAATGATTAATAAGGTAGGTAAATTCCAAGACAATCAACAAGAAATTAAGTGCTTATTTAAAAGATCCCTATCAAAATTATGTTTATTCAAGTTTAGACAAAATTTAACTCAAAAACTTATAGTAGACTATGGGTGTGTTTGGATTGACTTATGGAGAAGTGACTTATATATAGGTCAGATTGAAAACAAGTTCGATTGAAAATAAGTCAAATTGTGTAATGACTTTTATGTTTGGATGGGTTGTGTGAAAAGTGACTTATAAGTGACTTATTTTCCATAAGTCAGATTGTGTATGTTTGGATAAGCTGTGATTAGATGTGAAAAATAAGTCAGAATTTGTGGGCCACACCTTATAAGTGACTTATAAATCAGAAATAAGCTGTTTTAAACAGTTTATGCTTATTTTGACTTATAAGCTGTAAGTCACATTGAAAATAAGCCGAGACAAACATACAAAATCAGTTACCAATAAAATAAGTTACTTTTACCCCAAAATAAGCACTTATTTCTGGAAAATAAACCCGGCCAAACACACACTATACATATTACGATCGAAAAACTGTTTTTGAAGGCTCTAATTATCATTCTATGCAAATCCTAATGTATAATGGAACTTCTGACTATTCTGTTATTTTAGGTGGAAGGTTGTTTATTTACACTAGTCAGTAAGTACAAGTACATATGAATTGAAATACTAACACGAAAAAAACAACCATGGAGGAACCTGTGGTAAGTTGAATAGAAGCGTAAGACTGAACAGTACAAGTGGGCCCATTAGGCCTCTCGTACAAAAAATCAAAAATATCGAAATCCCTTTTCAATGAGAGACACAAACTCAAAAAAAAGCAAGAATCTTTATGCATTCGGAAAAAAGGCCTCGATATCCTCTCTCATCATCCACATCCTCACCCCTCTTCTTACTCCTCATTAACCCCCCCGATGGGAAATCCTATTGGACCAATCAGAATTCAGGAAACTCCATCTCAAAAGCTCAACAGATAGAAATATAGTACCAACAAAATCTCCCTGTTTCTCTCTCCTACACACACCATGATATGCTACTTGCGTCAAAACCTCAGTCATTCATTAACACTTATGTCTACGCCACTTGCCACGTGGTTCTACCTCTCACCACTAACCATAAAAACCAACTGTTCAATACTCTCCAGCTCTTCTTTCTTTGCCCTCCACACAAACCTGATAAAACCCACAACCTTCCATCCTTCTGAAAGAGAACAAGGGAAGGAAGAAGATGCACTGGAACTGAGTTCCAAGCATAACTTCCAGAGAGAAAGCAAGCAAGCTTGAAAATTCATTCCTTTACTCTGATTCCCCACTCTTCCTCTTTACTCTGCCTTTCACACTCTTTGATTTGGAGACGCATCATTCCTTCTGTGTGTGATTGAGTGTACAGAGCTGATCATCAATGGCTTCTCTTGTTTCTTCTCCTTCTACTTTACCCAGCTCTAAGGCTGACCAGCTTTCTTCTCTTGCCCAAAAACACTTCCTTCTCCATTCTTTTCTACCCAAAAGAGCCAATTTTGTCAATTCAAAGTCCCCCCTGAGAGTGAAATGTGCCGCAATTGGCAATGGCCTGTTCACCCAAACATCCCCAGAAGTTCGTAGGATAGTTCCAGACAAAGACATGAACCTTCCAAATGTTAAAATTGTATATGTTGTCCTCGAAGCTCAGTACCAATCATCTCTTTCGGCTGCTGTGCGAGCTCTCAATAGTGGCAAACAACATGCTTCATTTGAAGTTGTGGGTTACTTGGTTGAGGAGCTTCGCGATGAATCGACGTACAAAACTTTCTGTAAGGATCTCGAAGACGCTAATATTTTTATTGGGTCTTTAATTTTTGTTGAGGAGCTTGCTCTCAAAGTTAAGGCTGCGGTGGAGAAAGAAAGGGAAAGAATGGACGCTGTCTTGGTTTTCCCATCAATGCCTGAAGTTATGAGGCTGAACAAGTTGGGTTCTTTTAGCATGTCACAGCTTGGGCAATCTAAAAGTCCGTTTTTCCAGCTTTTCAAGAGGAAGAAGCAGCAATCAGCTGGGTTTGCTGATAGTATGTTGAAGCTTGTTAGGACTTTGCCTAAGGTTCTGAAGTATCTTCCGAGTGATAAAGCTCAGGATGCAAGGCTTTACATACTGAGTCTGCAGTTTTGGCTTGGTGGATCGCCTGATAATCTGCAGAATTTCTTGAAGATGATATCTGGGTCTTATGTTCCAGCATTAAAGGGGACAAAGATCGATTATTCGGAGCCAGTTCTGTACTTAGATAGTGGAATATGGCACCCTTTGGCTCCTTGTATGTATGATGATGTGAAGGAGTATTTGAATTGGTATGCAACTAGAAGGGATGCCAACGAGAAGCTCAAGAGTCCAGATGCACCTGTGGTTGGTTTGGTTTTGCAGAGGAGTCACATTGTAACTGGGGATGAAGGCCACTATGTGGCTGTGATTATGGAACTTGAAGCAAGAGGGGCTAAAGTTATTCCAATTTTTGCTGGTGGGCTTGATTTCTCAGGGCCGGTAGAGAAATATTTGATCAATCCGATTACCAAGAAACCATTTGTGAATTCAGTTGTATCACTTACTGGCTTTGCTCTTGTTGGAGGCCCTGCAAGGCAGGATCATCCAAGAGCAGTTGAGGCTTTGAGGAGGCTTGATGTGCCGTACATTGTTGCAGTGCCACTAGTGTTCCAGACCACAGAGGAGTGGCTCAACAGTACATTGGGTTTGCACCCAATTCAGGTCGCTCTGCAAGTTGCCCTGCCTGAGCTAGATGGAGGCATGGAGCCCATTGTATTTGCTGGCCGAGATCCTAGAACGGGTAACAATACTTCCATCTCTGAAGTTTTCTCTGTGTTGAGCCTGAGTCTTTTTAGGGTGTGATGTCTTGCATTTATCTTTGAGCAGACAGCTTTGCTTTTGGGAATTGGTAGATTAGGCGTCTTGGATGGAAATTTGTTAGTTATACTTTATTTCTGTATCTTGGATTTCACTTTCTGTGGTTTTCTTGATTCCATATCCGTTTAGGAAAATCCTCACCTGGTTTTTTTTCATGTGTTTTAAGGAAAATCTCATGCTCTTCATAAGAGGGTGGAGCAGCTCTGCACTAGAGCAATCAAATGGGGTGAATTGAAAAGAAAATCGAAGGTATTTACTGGTTTCTGAGTCTTTAAGTTGCATGTCCTGTTCAAGTATGTACTGATAAAATCTAAATGAATACCTTCTTGTTCACACATATACTTTTTAAAATCTGTCCTGTTAGGTAGGAAAAATTAATATTTCCCCGTGTCCTGGAAGACACAGCATCTGATAAAGGAACACCCCTTTTAGTGTTCGCCCACCCATCCAGTATCCATTGCTTTCTAGAAATATCTAATCGGAAACTCTGTAGTTAGAATCTATATTCCATAATCTGTTTTTGAAAAAGGAGAAAAGATTTAGAGTTATAGATAATTTGGAGACTAAGTGGTATTTTACTGTAGTATGAGAATGTTTTAGAAGTCTTATCTCTCATTTTCTTGATTAAATTATTAATGTGTAGGGAATGGGAATGAATTTATCCCTACAGAATTGTATCACTGGCTCCATGTTTTAACTGGCACCTCAAGAGTCAGATAGAAAGATTTCCTATTTTGGCAACATAATCTATTTAACTGGCTCAATGTTTCTACACTAAACGCTTGTTTCAGTAATGGAAGAGGGAATGAAAATTTGCTAGGTATAAACCATAATTGAAAACAATCACTCCCTATTTTTCACCAATCCGTGTTCTTTATCTCCTTTTTGTGTTTCCCAGACAAGTAATAAGTGAAGTCTTACATCTTTTTCCACTAGTATTGCAGGGGTTTCCCAACAGTTTACATTGTAGAACAATGTTACTGCTATCCATTTCGTTAGTAGCATTTAATTTGAGGAATCTTTATCCTTTCTTTGCTTAATGAAGTCTGACTTTGATTGTTGAGATTCTCATGGCTCATTTATGCACTCATGCAGGCCGAGAAGAAATTAGCCATCACTGTTTTCAGTTTCCCGCCAGACAAGGGAAATGTAGGGACTGCTGCCTACCTCAATGTTTTCTCCTCCATCTTCTCTGTTCTAAAAGACCTAAAAAGAGATGGTTACAATGTTGAAGGTCTTCCAGAGACTTCAGAAGCTTTAATTGAAGAAGTCATCCATGACAAAGAGGCACAATTCAGCAGCCCAAATCTGAATGTTGCCTACAAAATGAATGTTCGTGAATACCAAAAGTTGACTCCCTATGCCTCAGCATTGGAAGAGAATTGGGGAAAGCCTCCTGGGAATTTGAATGCAGATGGAGAGAATCTATTGGTGTATGGGAAACAGTATGGTAATGTCTTCATAGGGGTTCAGCCCACGTTTGGCTATGAAGGCGATCCTATGCGGCTGCTTTTCTCCAAATCTGCCAGCCCGCATCATGGGTTCGCAGCTTATTACTCTTTCGTGGAAAAAATTTTCAAAGCCGATGCTGTTCTTCATTTTGGAACACACGGTTCCCTTGAATTTATGCCTGGAAAACAGGTGGGGATGAGTGATGTATGTTACCCAGACAGTCTGATAGGAAATATTCCCAATGTCTACTACTATGCTGCAAACAACCCTTCTGAAGCCACCATAGCCAAGCGCAGGAGCTATGCAAACACCATTAGTTATCTGACTCCTCCAGCAGAAAATGCTGGACTTTACAAAGGTCTGAAACAATTGAGTGAGCTCATCTCCTCCTACCAGTCACTTAAGGACACTGGCCGAGGACCACAAATCGTGAGTTCAATTATCAGCACAGCCAGACAATGCAATCTTGACAAGGATGTGGAACTTCCAGAGGAGGGCGAGGAGATCCCAGCGAAAGAACGAGATCTTGTGGTCGGTAAGGTGTATTCCAAGATCATGGAGATCGAGTCCCGCTTATTGCCTTGCGGGCTTCATGTCATTGGTGAGCCTCCCTCCGCCTTGGAAGCAGTCGCTACGCTGGTGAACATTGCTGCACTTGATCGTCCTGAGGATGGTATTGCTTCACTTCCATCAATACTAGCTGAGACTGTAGGAAGAGAGATTGAGGATGTTTACAGAGGGAATGATCAAGGAATATTGAAGGATGTGGAACTTCTTCGTCAAATAACTGAGACATCACGTGGAGCTATTACAGCCTTTGTGGAGCGCACTACAAATGAGAAGGGTCAAGTTGTTGATGTATCTGATAAGCTCAGTTCAATTCTTGGATTTGGAATAAACGAGCCATGGATTCAGTACTTGTCAAACACCAAGTTTTACCGAGCAGATAGGGAAAAGCTAAGAGTATTGTTTGCTTTCTTGGGAGAATGTTTGAAGTTGGTTGTGGCTGACAATGAATTAGGAAGTTTAAAACAGGCCTTGGAGGGTAAATATGTGGAGCCCGGTCCGGGTGGTGACCCCATTAGAAACCCAAAAGTTTTGCCAACTGGAAAGAATATTCATGCCCTGGACCCACAAGCTATTCCCACAACAGCAGCTATGCAAAGTGCCAAAGTAGTTGTAGATAGGTTGGTTGAGAGGCAAAAGATTGATAATGGAGGAAAGTATCCTGAGACAATTGCACTTGTTTTGTGGGGAACTGATAACATCAAGACTTATGGTGAATCCCTGGCTCAGGTGATGTGGATGATCGGTGTGAGACCAGTGGCTGATACATTTGGACGGGTCAACCGGGTGGAACCAGTTAGTCTTGAAGAACTTGGAAGGCCAAGGATTGATGTTGTTGTTAATTGCTCTGGAGTGTTCAGAGATCTTTTCATCAACCAGGTATCAATCCTATATTTGTTTCTCACTTTCTTTGCGATGAAGGCTTATGCCCGATTTAGTAGTCCTGTTCTCACTTCTGTTAGCTGCCCCATTGGTTTGCTCGTGTTCTAATTATTTTATTTGCAGATGAATCTCCTGGATAGAGCTGTGAAGATGGTTGCTGAATTAGATGAGCCAGTTGAACAAAACTACGTGAGGAAGCATGCATTAGAACAGGCTGAAGCCCTAGGGATCGAAGTTCGAGAAGCAGCAACAAGGATCTTCTCCAATGCCTCAGGATCCTACTCCTCAAATATAAACCTGGCCGTGGAGAACTCTTCCTGGAACGATGAGAAGCAGCTTCAGGACATGTACCTTAGCCGCAAATCTTTTGCTTTTGACTGTGATGCTCCTGGTACAGGCATGCTTGAGAAAAGAAAGGTCTTTGAGATGGCTCTGAGCACAGCTGATGCCACATTCCAAAACCTTGATTCATCTGAAATTTCCCTCACCGACGTGAGTCACTACTTTGATTCAGACCCTACTAACCTGGTTCAAGGTCTCAGGAAAGATGGGAAGAAGCCAAGTGCGTACATTGCCGATACAACCACAGCCAATGCGCAGGTGAAGATTTATATATGAATCTATCTCCCAATTTCCAAGCTAGAATTCTTCTCCAGCCATATTGATTTTGCTCTTAACCTTGTGAAAATATTGCTTTTCCCAGGTCCGTACACTCTCTGAGACTGTGAGACTTGATGCACGAACCAAACTGCTGAACCCAAAGTGGTATGAAGGAATGTTGTCTTGTGGCTATGAGGGAGTGCGTGAAATTGAGAAGAGACTCACAAACACTGTAGGGTGGAGTGCAACTTCAGGCCAAGTTGACAATTGGGTCTATGAAGAAGCCAACACTACGTTCATTCAAGATGAGGAAATGCTGAACAAGATCATGAACACAAACCCTAACTCCTTTAGGAAGTTGGTTCAGACGTTCTTGGAAGCCAATGGACGCGGCTATTGGGAAACTTCTGAACAGAATATTGAGAAGCTCAGGCAATTGTATTCCGAAGTGGAAGACAAAATTGAAGGAATCGACCGTTGAATTCCGCCCCCGATATTGAGAGATTGAGGAGAATATATACAATAGCGAAGAGATCTGAAATTGATTATTCATCTTTGCCTTCTGTATTTGGAACCTTACTCTATATTGATGTTCATTATCTAGGATATCTTTTTGTATCATCCTGTTTTCTTGCCTCCTTCCCTGTTGTAATTTATTTTCAGGGATCAATCAATGAGTGGTTGCAAACTCTATCCCTTTGCAAACACAAGCTTCTGATTTAAAGTTAATCATAACCCATATCACAGTCACACTGAATTTTTGTTCGATGAATCCATACCTTATAACACACTTATTAAGAAGTGAGCAGAAAATAATTAAGAATTATAAATGACACACCGGTTTGTTTGTTCCCCAAACCGGTCAGTATTCTGTTATATTGATTCCATGAAGTTGCAAGGCCGTTAGAGATTAATTGCACTGTCAGATACAAGTAATTCTGCCGTTAGCAACTAACCAATTTTTTTTTCCCCTTAAAAAAGATAAACCATAATATCAAAACGAGCATTGCTACAAGAAGAGAAGCTTTCAATTGAGAGCTTGAGTTGCGACATCGGATACAAATGAATTCTCACATTTCAGATTTCCACAAAATAAGGGGGCAAAGAATTTAATACATTTCCTATTTGGAGCAAACAACCAAAAGAAATGAATTATACACGGCAGATCTACAATGAAGGGAAAACTTAGATGAAAATAAACCCTTTCTAGAATTTGTCGTAATAAAAAACAAAAAAGACTGTCTTTCGTAACAATTAACTGAGTGTAATATGTTCCTTTGCGAGCTCCCTCACTTCTTATGATATTCCTACCATCAAACTAACTCCATTAATAGGGGATCGCCTTCAGCCATTATTCTGATAAGCTTTATAAAGTCTTGTTCGCTCGACACATTCCATGGATGAACAGCCGGTACTTTAGCAGAATAAAGAGTGGAGGAATTGGTTGGAGGCTTACTCTCGTAGGTCATTGTGTTGAGAACAGAGTCAAAATTCCGGGGAGAGTCCAAGGATATAAAGAACATAGGAATTGCAACCTTCTGATGGATCTCCAGATCGTCCACTAGGTTAACAAGCTCAACAAAGTCACCAACAAAGCGCTGAGGAATATAGAATACCTCAGAGCTACATATTAGGATGTTCTTCTCACTTGTTAGAGTTTCTTTGTAATTGACTTGAAAGTGAACTGGCATTATGCTAACAACCTTCTGGACCATGCTTGCTTGTTTTGAAAACCAATCTGAGTTGTCATTGGTTGTAACTGCAGTCCAAGACTTCGATACCTGGACGTCAATAAGCATGTCCAAATGAGAAGTAGAGCTCTAATGGGGGGTTTCTAGAATCAGCTAACGCTGGGAAAGCATCAACGACTAAAGTCATAAGCACAATCAGATAAGCATTTCTCACAGAAGCAAAGTGCAAGTGACATGGAACTATTTTCTTGGGGAAAAGTTACACAAATTGAAAATTTTACTAGTGAGAAGGACTTGATATTTGTACCAATAAATTAGGCCATTTCTCACCAATAAAATTTTTAGTGGGGGCACTTTTCCCCAATTTTCCCTTTTTCTTATCCCTTAATTTTCTCTTGTTTTTTTCTTTTCGTTGGGGGGGGGGGGGGGCTTTAAGGCAATCATTACCCAAAAATAAGACTTTCTAAATTGGGAGAAAGTGAACAAATGGGAATACCTTGTCGGTGATCCACAGCTTAGTTTTGTCAGCTTGAAGTAAGTTCCAATAGTTAAGGATGGTATTATCTTGCAGGAATAGAAATCCTTCAGCGCTGCTGAATTGATCGAATATTTTTGGCAGGTGCCTGGAAAGAGATGAGAAGCAAGTTTATATTATGAAGAAAGATCAGCTGTCTAAACTCTGTACTATATCCCGCATTTAAAGTCTTCTAAGGTCAATGTCATATCATAAAAATTGTAAGACAGAACTCAATTTTAACAGTATAATGTCTAATATTAGTATAAAGCAAAACAATGAATTTACATCGCTGAACCTTGCCAGATCATTTTCCCTCTTGTCTTTACTTCACCAATATAAACAACTATCAGGCCAAGTTCCCAAATCAGAACCTCAGATGAGACATAAACGGATATTCAGCTCCCTAATGGATATAATTCTAGCTATAATGAATTAAGATTATATTATAAACTACACATTTGATGTCCAACATATAATCCCATATTTTGAATTTTAAGATGTGCAATAGTAGCTGTTAAAAAAAAATGTGCAGTAGTCTTAAAATAGGAGACAAGTTTCTTGTGGCTTAACTTGATTATTCATTGAATTAGTATACCAGAGAACTACGCCAGCTTCTAAATTTTCAGAGTAAATTCCAAAATACAAACTATTATTAACAGAGAATGAAATTCAGGATAGAAAGACAAGTTATAACAGCAATCATTAACTAACAAACAAATAACCTACTTGAGACGTGTAAGAGAAAGATATGGCTCAACTTACTTGTATGCTTTCTCTAAATGGCTCTCAGCTACAGCAAGATCAGTATCCTTCTTTTCTGACAAAATGACAACAGCTCTGAATATACGCCCATAAAGCAACCTCCACTCAAGAGCCGTACGCTCCACTGGGCCACTACAATACATGATAAGCACAACATTCCCAAAAGTTTTCCTCCATTTCATCAAATTAGCAATCTCATAATTTACAGTTCCTGTTTCCTCAACCCCAAGATGAACAGATGGCAACTTTTGTGGTATATACTCTCTTCTGTCACCATGACCAATATTTGCCCTTGGACGTCCCAATTCCAACGTCATCAGTCTTGGCTGCTGATACCCAACAGCAAGCAAGTCCTGTAACCAAGCAGCGGTAAGCTTCACATCCTTATCTGTCCAAAAGCCCTCCTCTGCCATCACGTAGCTTAACTCCAAAACCTTCTCAAACAATCTATGTTTATTTGATCTCCATGAATTCAAGTACTTGATTAGACGTCCCACATTGACATGAAGATCTTTCTCATGTGAGAATGGATACGCCTCAACCCTATCATATCTATGCAGTGTAGGGGGATAAAATACAAGATAACCACCAATTTCCCAAAGAAGCCTCTGTCCCCAGTATCCTCTTAAAACATCAGAAGCCATGGTGCTAACAGAAACTGGAAGCATCAAAGCCCAAAATGCTGAAGAATGGTACAATGTATTAAAGGAATTAACAGGAGCCATCATACCTTGTGGAAGCGCCACTTTTGGGGCATGCTCATCAAATCGAATATCAAAAGCATCAAAGGTGGACTTGCGTGTATAATAAAACACGGAATCAACATCAGGAAGCCCGTTTGAAAGTCCTTGCTGTATAAACTGTTTCCCACCAAATACCTCCGTGTAAAATTCTTCATGCCCAATTTCACCAACATTTTCCAATGGCATCCCTCTAGGCCAAACAGAACGCTGCCCAAAATGAATATATGGATTCACTACGGTTCGGTTTGGATTGTCATGACTGTACTGTAAAATAACCTCTTGCCTGGCACCCTCCCCAATCAATTCCACATCAAAATGCTTCCCTAAATCCCCATCAATTACATCACCCCTATTATCTGCATCGAAGATCTTTTTAGCACCATGCTGAATAGCAAAGAGATAACCAACAGTTTTCCTAACATATGAATCATATGGAAGATAATCCACCACACGAAATCCCAAATTAGCTTGCTCATCTAATGACAAAAATATAGCACCTTTTAAGCTCCAATCCGACGGCGTTTTTGAGTTCCCCACAGCCAACACCTGCCACCCCTTAAGCCTAACAAGATTGCGAAGCGAATCTGTGGGATAATTCGACACTGAAACAACGATCCACCGCTCTGATCGAAAATTTGCGTACCTGGAGGTCTTATCAGTGATTGGAGCAATCGAATTCCAGTTAATATGAGGAAACTCGATCTTTTCAAGGTCTATGGCCTTTTTCTCGAAGCATAACAGCGCCGCCGTATCGCCAACATTGCGGAGGAAAAATAATGCCCCGACAGTGACAATTACGAGAAATATTGCAGTGATTTTAAAGAGATTATCTGACACCCATGCGGAACAATCGAGGTTTTTGGACTCAGAGAAGCGATCTGTAGGAAGCTTAGGTATATTTCTCGCCTGGGGTTTAGGAGATTTAGGACCTCCACGATCTTGGACCAACATTGGATCCTATAAGACGAATCCACCTTCCTCCCACCAGACCAGACCAGAGTCAGATTCAGATCCCTATTCAGTCCAAGAACCTTTGACTTCAGGAGAATTAACACTTCGAAGTCTCACTTGATTCTCCGAAAACCGCGAACCAAAACTGAAAACCACTGTGTAGAAGCTAACGAACTCACTTTGTCTGCAATTGCTTCTCTTGCCGACAGCTATGAATGTTTGTGTGTGTGTGAGTGATTCCTTAGGCTTCAATGCAAGAAGTTTGGTAAGGTGGAAGACTCTGTATTGAGCTGAGCAATCTCTTTCTGTTTTTGATGCTTCTGAAATATATATTTATGGTTGGGTGTTGGATTGATTAGGTAATATTTTTTTTTAGGTAATATATAATTGAATAATAAATTGGTATAATACAATAATATACAATTTGTCTGGTGGGCATTATATCGTCGGTTACATGGTTCTGCTTGCTTGTTGCTTCTAACACGAAGATCCAATCTAACCTCTCCAATTTCTAATCAAGCCGATTCCTTCTAAACAAAGCCAGCTCAAACTTTGCTACCTACTCGTCTCTTTTGATTAGTTAACAAGTCGTTTTCGATTAAATTAATCGCTTTCTGATTTCCGTGTGTGTTGCATTTCGAAAGAAATTAGAAGAAGTTCATTCTCAAATAGAAAATTGATGGATGATGGTGTGATTTTAGTATCGTCTTTGGGAAAGAGTGCATTCGACACTATCTGATCGAAGTGTTACGGGAATGTGTTCTTTATCATCATGAAAGGCACCAAATCAGAGTTCTTCGAATGCAAGAAATGTCAGTGCATTCTGAACTTAAAGGAAGCATTTGACTATTTTAATTACAGCAATGCTAGCTAAGTAAGCTGCATGTGTCAATATTATGTAGGATTCGGGAAAATATTTACCGTGTATAATTGTGATGCTAAAATATTAGGGGTAAAAATAAAATATCAGATAAAAAATACATGAAAAATATTAAATGCTCCATACGAAATAAGTTCTAAAAAAAATATCCTTAAACAAAAAACTTGTAATAGCTTTACAGTCTTAACATGGTCGACATGATTATAGTGTATACCGAGGGGAACAAATTAAAAGTAAAAACATTGATCTGCAAAATGAAGAAATTTAAAATTATATACCCAACGAAAATTCCAAGTAAAAGTTGAAACACACATTAAATATTATAACTCATTTGAGAGAATCACTACGTGACAGTCCAGTAATGAAAAACGCACATGTCAATGGGAGATCCTAGGTCTAATCATATTCTCCAATATGTACAAAAAAAAATAGTATTACTAATTTGTATATCAATTTTATACTACTAACTAGATCTTAATAACACCGCAATATATAATAAGGTAATAACAACGTATCATTATTGCACATGGTTCACAATTACATCTTTACATGAGAAAAAATATAGCAGCTACCTTGTTCCACCGTTAGCGCCAATGATGAGTTAGTTTTTTTTCTTTTTCTTTTTTTTAAAAAAAATCCTCACACTCAAACCCCTTTTTTTATGATTATACATTTTTTACGCTAAAATCTGAAACCGAACGAGCTAAATCTGAAAAAATTACTTCAGAATATATAAAGGCACGTTACAACTTGTAATTAACAGTGTATAAGAATACTACCACTAATTCTTAGCAAAACAAGGGCTTCAGGCAGTGGGCGGTCTTCATCTTATTGCTGAAACTCCGAATGAGCTGTCAAGCATTTTGGTTAAGCACATTGAGCCTTTTTTTTTTTTTTTTGGCCTTGGACATTGAGCTTATTAGTACTATAGTCTATACCTGTAAGGAGTTAGTTTGGGTTTCTTACTAGCTATTAAAAAAAAAAAAGACACTACTACTTGTATAAATACTTTTAAAAAAAATACAGAAAAACACATAATCATGTGAAATATGAATGAGATTAGCCCATTCAAGAAAACAGTTAAGAAGAAGAGACAACAGATCAGATAAGAACAGGGAATGAGGCACGTTTGTTCCGCGTTTAATGGCCCGAATTATTGTTCATTCATAATAGAGGGACCAAACAAATACTACCTCCGGTCCTAATTATAAGAGCCAGTTGACTTTTTTTGGAGAGATTAAGGAAACAAATTAGACCCCTAAATCTTAATATATGTGACATGTAATTATATTATATGATAGTTTATAAGTAACATAACTTAGTTTTGAGGAAAAAAGACAAATATAAATAATTTAAAGTGGTGTATTTTGCATCCTTAATTTTTTCAAAAAAGTCAACTGGCTCTTATAATTAGGACCGGAGGGAGTATATCATATTTGAGATCGGGTTCCAAAGTTCCAAATTGCCCGGGCTTTATGATGGGACCCACATCAATGTTCATGTAACTCAATATGCTCCCAATTATGGGTCGGGTCGGGACTTGGCCCAACTCAAACTACAAAGCCATTCCATGCAATGCAAGTCTCAAGTCTCAAGTCTCAAGTCTCCCTCTCACGCATCACACGCATCTGCGAACCACAGAGAGTAAGAGTATGTGTGTGCATGAAAAGAGAGAGAGTGTGTGAAATTTGAAAAGAGTTGAATAAACCCGCCAAATTAAAAATTGGAAAACAGAGGCATAGAGCTTACTGAAACCAACAATGTCATTTTCACCATTTCCAAGTTCGCAAGAACAAACCGTTGCTTCTGCTTTGCTTCTTCTCTCTGTTCCTCCTCATCCTTCTCCATCTCCCTCCCTTACTCCTACAAGGCATTCCATCTATATATATATAGCTCTCTGATTCTATCTTCAATATAATATTGCGTTCTTTTATCTTTTTTTTTTTTTTTTGCTTCTGCTTTTAATTCTGCTTGCTCCACAGGTTTGATGTTGATCCAAGCGATTCAACGCCAGAGAGAAGCAGAAACAAGAGTTGCAGAGATGATAGCTTCGCGTCGAGTGGTTCTAAGATATCATCATCTGCGTCGCTCATCAGCGATGATGGATCGTCGGAGCAGATCAGAGGTCGTAGGACGATCAGGTTCTTCTCTGCTGTCGCTCGTTATCGTCAGATGAAGTTCAAGGTTCTAATCTTTGATCTCAGATTTATATTTATTGCTTCGGTAGAATTCTCATTCATTCTCTGTTCTGATCTGTTTTCTGTGCGTTGTGAGGATTTTGCTTCTGTTTTCCGTAGGCAGAGCAATTTCTTAAATAGTCTGGTCTCACTTTTCTGTCCTGACTGAATAGTTATTCATATATACTCCGCACTGTCGAGTGCTTTTTACTTTTCGTTTACCTCAACATATTGAATTAGTTAATCACCACTCGGTTTTGTCGCAGCACTTTTTTCTCTCTGCCTTACGTAATATTTGATTGCTTTTTCTTCACTACTAATTCAGTATCATTAGTCTCTCGGTTCTCTTTTCCTATGAACATAATCTTATTTAATTTGTAATTCTTAGAGTTCTTAAAGATTAGTTCACAATGTTTTTAATATGATCACGCTGAGATTCTGTGAATTATTATCTAAGATTGTGAGGAAGAGTCGATCGAAGATCATGTGGGTTTCCAACAACGACGTCACGAAATCAAACACCAGTATGGCATCAAAGGCGTCCGAGTATACAGCTGACGCTTCCTCCTGTTTGTCAAGCGGTTCAAGCGGGATCTCTAGCGCGCGAAGCTTGCGCTATATAAACCGAACCGCCAGACGCGGGAAAATGTTTGGAACTCTGAAACGAAATCACGCACAGCATTCAAAGCAAAAGCACGTTTCCAGTAGTTCCGCTTATATGCGCCGCCGAGCTGAAGCCATTTTGAAGTTGCTTTCTGGTGGAAATTCATCTGAAGTTAGGATCCGCCAACTCCTCGGTGACAGCCCTGACACCAGCAAAGCTCTCCGAATGTAATCTCTCTCTCTCTCTCTCTCTCTCTCTTCCCCACTCTCTCTATGAATTATATGTATGACACACTTCACAATAGGAAACACACGCAGCCACAGCTAGCCACATGAAATTGGCGTTTTAGGAACATATTTAAACTACGTTAACAAAGAACATAGTTGAGTCTGATTTTCATTTTGAGAAAAGAAATTTGGACCCGGTAATGTCGGTATATAGATAAATTAGTGAATAGAGAATTAAAATAGAAAAAAAGGGATTGGCATTAGCGTAGTAATTGGTTTCAGAACCCCTTGAAGTACATTGTGGTCAAAATGAACATCTTTGTCATTATGTGCATTATACATATTCTCTTTAATTGATAATATAAATTGTACTGAATTAAGGCTGCTGAGGCTGCAAGCGGTGAAAAGATCGGGCTCAGGTGGGCGTCATGACCCCTATATTTACAAGGTACGCATAAATACAACACTCTCTTTTCCTTGAAGTGTACTTTTATATTGTTTTGTTTAATTGTTAATGCTAGATTGCTCCCTCATAATTCTATTCTTACCTCCGGAAAATTCACTTTTATGTTGTCTTCTGTGATATTTTTCTTGGCAGATAGCTGAATAAGGTTGTCATAATTAGCTAGACAGTAGCAGCTTTTATAAATATATATTACCCAGTCAAAGATTATATATATTCGTGGAGATTCAAGAATCCCAATACAAATATCATAGAAAATCAACTAAGTTTTGGTACATATATATCAGAGTATTGTTATAAATAGTAATGTAAATTGCAGGAGAAGGGGAAAGATATGCCTCAGCAGACTTTAAATCAGATTGGATTATTTCTTGTCATCGTCGTTTGTCATTGTTATCATGTCTAGTATATATATCTTTTTTATAGAAATGTCAAGTATATATATCTTAAAAATGAAAAATTGAACAGGTAAGGATGAGAATGTATCTCTCGAGTGTCATTATTCACGCTGATGAATTATCACAATTGGTGTGTACTTGGGGAACAAACCACAATGTAGAAGATTTTTTTGGGATGGTAATATATTGTCACGATGTTCTTCATCGTAAATTCCTTAAATTTTCTATCAACGGCTTTTCAGCAAAAGAAAGATGTGGCTTAATTTTTATTTTTTTTAACAATTTTGAAAATTTTAACTTGAACTAAAATAAGAGAAAAACCAAAATTTTTACTCCCTCCATCCCATAATATAAAATCCATTTTTTTAATGACCTTATCCCAAAATATAAGGTCCTATTTGACTTTATTTGAGTAATAAATGCATTTTTCCCCATTTTACTCATTCATTAATTTTTTACACACATTCTCTTTCATCTTTTTTTCATAATTACCATCTTTCTTACTCATTCATAAATAAGGGCACATTTAAAAAAAGAGGTATGTTTCTTACACATTTATTGTTTTTAACTAACTTCAACTAATTTTTTAAGGAATCTGCAATTCGGTTAAAAAGAGTAAAAGACCTTATATAGTGGGACAGATGGAGTACCATTGTTTGCAACGGATATATGATCTGAATATAGATTAAGAAACATGATTAACATGGCAAAATTCTTTTTTCCATTTCCTTATTCATCCCTAATTCTTTTTATAATTAGTAACAAGAAAATATAGACAACGTATATCCATAACTGTTGCATTGGAATTGGTATTATAAAAAAGGATATAATAAAAATATTAGTTACAAAAGATAAATGATCGACAAACGACAATGTTGATTCAAAATGCGGAAGATAAATCACTGAACAATATTTTATACAAAAGATAAATGATCCATTTAATCCAATGGCGAAATGTCAGAAAGAAGAAACTTCCAGTTTCATTTAAATGGGTAAAAATGTACTAATATGCCAATATCGTCTTGAGATTATTCAAACCTGTCTTCCCTTTTAAATTTAACACTAAAGCACTTCGTAAGGAAACCTTTTTTTCTCTCCCAATATTCATGAATCATTACACCAAAATAAATAAGCAAGGCAGTTTCACAGTCCTGGTCCTGAACCAACTTTCTATAACTTTACCTGACCGGAAAGTCCTTTAAATGAACCATACAGAGGCTGCGATTTTCTAAAGCAGAAAATATCATCTATTTTAGCTGGCTGTGGCTGTGAAGCTTCTACTTTGAAATCCGATGAATGAAGGTTCCCATATACTCGAACACTCAATGTCCTTTTCCGTGAAGCACCGACTTTGATATATTCATTGAAGAAATCCACAAGTTCTTGCAGAGTAAGCTGCCTTAATTCTGCAACCTGTTCCAAAACCACTCTAGAGAATCAACCACTTCAGCAATGCTACAGAGTCAATACCCAAGTTTTCAGCCCAAAGAAAGGAAATATCCATTTTTTAAGTGAATTATGTCTAAGGACCAGATTCACAAATCTATTGTTCCTAACAATCATTAACAGTAGATACCCATTATTTCACTTGTAAATTTGTTTTGTTTGAATGGTAAATAGTAATAAGTATATTTATAGTTACAAAATTTTTGTGAATGGTACATTTGAGCACATTCTTACCATTTTTTAATTTAATCCTTCCGTATAATTCTCCCATTTTTTGTCCATAAATTCATGATTCTTTTGAGTTAATACGGGTGTTCTAATCAACTCTAGAGAGACCTTTCCCCTTATTAAGAATTCCTTTATTCACCATTTATGTATAGGGGAAACAAGCAAACTGGGGAACTAAAGGGAAAAAACATATAAATATACATAATATAAGCTTCCAGCAGTACCTCAAAGTCTCTTCTATCAAACTTTAAAGTTCCATCATTGATCTCTCGCCAATAAAATGATGACTCCTCCCGCAAGTTCTTGTGTCTCTCAAGTTTCACCTCTATCAATGCATTTACATGCCCCTAAACAAGCATTTAAGAGATCAATTGTAGTTCAAACATAATTATTGCTCTATAAGGTTCGCTGCGAAAATACAGAAGGTTCAACCCAAAGACCAAGGGGAACATAATCCAACCCAAAATTTGATAACCAAGTTAATAAAAATGGATATGGCAAACAAGCTTATTGGAATTTTTAAAATTTATAAAATATAGAACAAATCATGACTTATCTTATTCAGCTCAAAACAATCACTATGATTCAAATAATGGAGAAATGACCCAATGAAAATAGCAATATTTACAGGTAGAAGAGATTTGTTATGCTTCTTCAAGAAACATTCATCACCCGAAGATTTAAGACAGCCACAAATTTGAACACGTGAGTACAATTTCAGTAACAAAAAGAGGACCTCTCTTTAGTGCTAGCTGTACAGGTATGTTGTCATGGGAATGGGAAAACAACCCCTATTTCTCAGAGATGATGCACATAAACTCCTATACTCTATTTGATTACATCATTTATCATGCTTGCTATCCTCTTCTACTTTGTTTAGTCCTTCCCGTAAGAAGTTAACCAAAATACAGAAAACAATAAAACATGTTTACTTCAATAATAATTAGGGTATAAAATGTCATATTACTAGCAAAAGACTATACAAAGGGGTAGCGTAATCCATCCATCAAACCTTGAATTCTTCAACCGACATTTCTAGTAGAGTTTTCTCAAACATCTCGAGAAATGACTCAACTCTCTTCTCAATGTCTCCAGGACCCTGCCATACAAGCAGAATAATAGTATTAATCAACGGAGTCATAAAGTAACCATTATCATATGTTAGTTTCGTATACCTTCACTGTGGATTGGATTATAAATTGAACTCCCCGAATTCCTGAATCGTTCCTGCACATTTTGAGAACTAAAGTGAAGAACAAGGAGCATTTTTTCAATGCTGAGTAGGATACATGGGATAGTATAGTCCAACTCACCTCTGCATGAGCACAGTAATGTATCCAAGCTGTTCAACTGATCGAAGCTGGTGAAAAGCTGGTTGCTTTGCAATAAGAGCGAAAAGCTGAAGTTTAACATTCATCTTAAAATCATCACGACCAACCTACAAGTTACTCACGATGGTTACATAATCAGCTTAACGAATATAGCTTGAGACAATATGTCCATTCAAATAAACAGACCAAGATAGGGGGAACCATGTCCAAAATAAAGAAAGAAAGCACATATTTTTGTGTTAAGGAAGCTAACCCCACAACACAAAACACTATTCTATATTTTTGGTACTCTGCACGGATTGAAAAAATCTGCTATCAGAGTAAGAACTTTAATGACATCGATTTAATTAGTCGGCCTCCCGAATAACTCGCTTCCGCTTATAAAAAGTTGAAATTTAGTTATCTTAACTTGAAATAGAGTGTTGGAAAAATATGTGTACAATGACTAAGGTTACAACCAAAATAAGTATCAGCATATTGAAATTATACTGTAAACTACAACTGCCATATTTCTACAGGCAAGCAACATACCTGAATATAGTGAACAAGAGCAGAATTCTCATCATTCGGATTGAGGCATTCTGAAGGGTAGAAATAATCCGTGCCACTTTCAAGCTTAACAACCCGATTTGTCAAATGCTGAGATGGGAATAAAGGCTTGCATAGAGAGTTTTCACACTTAAAAAGAGTGTCTTCTATGTGCCTAACCATTGACTCTGCCTCATTGTTTTCAATGTTTCCTGAAAAATCATGTACATTAGGTAGTTTATCTTATTTTGTAAGTATAGGGGTAACAGGTAACTCATCAATATTTAAGCCATAATTACCAGCTATATAAAACTCTAAAAAGGTCCTTGAGAGCATCACTGGAACAAATTTGACAAGATCCTCCGCCTGAAGATGCTGAAGTACTTCAAGCCCTTCTATCCATGGCCAGGTGTTATCTTGTAGTATCAATGAGCAATAGTACATAGCCTGCTGATAGGGTTGTCGATACTTGAAATTTTGGTACTCCTTGGTAACCATTTCCTGATAAAATATTAAAAGAAAGTAACTATATAATCTGTCTAAAATATATAAAAATATCAAGACATGGTTGAAATTACAAAATCAAATATCAACTACTAACAATAGAAGTTCTAATTATAATATTCTTTTAATTTGATAAAATTCTTAATCAAGCATTTTTTATTAACAGAAGTTATAGAAGCAACCTGCTCTATGATTAACAAAATAGAAGTTCTGTTGAAGTCCATTAAGGGCAAAGATTAATGAAGTAAAGCTCTTATTAGAAATCAACGTCGAGTTTACCTTAATAACAAGGAACCTGTCATTCTTCACTGTGAATGTTGCAATCTTTTCAATGATGGTTTCAAGTAGAATTCTTAGTTTGTGATTATAACCAAGGAGGATCACCTGGAAAAAATATGATATATAAATGATATGCAAGGAAATTGTTGTGAAGGTATTAATAAATATGATAGTAGTTATGTTCAGTGTATATAAATAAGAATAGGATCTTAATCTGAGTGTAACGTTAATGAGCCTAAACTGTAGCACATTCAGATCAGACCTTTCTAGCCCTCTCTCTTTCCCTCTGTCTTTTAGTTTTTCCTCTGCCCTATTCTCTCACCACACAATAGTGGTATTTAGATCTTCTTTCCTACCCTTGCATACTTAGAACACATTCCTGAGCTGTACAATACCAAATCGCATATCAGACCCCCCCCCCTCTCTGTGAATGTCTTTTTGTTCTTCCTATGCCCTATGCTCCCTCCCCTTCTCTCATCTTCTCATTACCTCATTCCACAACAAAAACCTTCTAACTTAACTTGAGCATTAGAATGATTGAAGACCCTTTCAAATTATGTTTCAACAATATATGTCTCAATCAGATTGTTTATTATTTAATTTAATCACGTTATTGTGCATTTAAACCCTTATATCTATTTCTCCCACCACCTTTAAACCTTGAAATGATATGCATGTTATTTTCATAAACCATAATGGGCAAAATCCAAACATAGAAGATAACTACAAGAGCATACTGATAGGGACTAAGGTAGTATGTAATAATTATGATAATTTCCCCATTTTGATAGCTAGATTTTTTATATTGAAAATCAAATTAAATTGAATAATAATACCTGAAAACCACCATCCGTATGACTTATGCCGTAATACAAACCAGCTACCTGAGCATAGTAAGCTGAAAAATGAATTCCAGTAAGAACTCCCCCCATTTATGGTTAGCATCAAGAAATAACAGATCAAGTGAAAAAGCTCTATACAAGGTCCAATTGTTTAAGAAACAACCAACCATATTCATTCAAGTAGTCCATCAATAATCTTGTAAAAATATCGCTCAAAACTTCAGTTTCTGGGGAACTTCCAGCATATGGACAACTGAAATCTATCTTTACATAAGCCTTTGGAGTGGAAAACATTGTATCTGGTTTGTACCATAAGGCTGAATATGGTGACCTACTCAATAGAATTGGAAACTTAACCTGTTTCAAAAAATAAAATTTATAATAAAATTAAGACACTGATAGTCATATTTATGCCACATAAAATCACAACACATATTGTACCTTCTCTTGCACAATCTTAAGTGACAAGTCAGTAGGAATGAATATGTTAGGTGCTGGAAGATGCAGATCTTCTTTCGGAGCAGAAAGCACCCATTCCTGCAAGTAAATCATATATGACCAACAACTTCAAATTGAATACATAAAAAAGCCTAATAAATACCCTTGAATAATAAAGAAACAAACATAATTAGTTTACTCAAACACAAATTGCTCAGAGAAACACAGACCTGGATCGTGGAATTTGTAATTCTTTCAATGGAATATGTGGTTCCATACCATGGCTCCACCTTATCAGTTTGACCTTCGAAGTTTTTTGATTCCCAAAAGAATCTTCATGTCAAAGAACAAATCAGTTGGACAACAATCTTAACAAAATCACGGTCTCATTCTTAAAAGCACAGTGATGGTGAATACAAATAAGTAACTAAAAAAATTATCTTTTCCAACAATCTCTGAAACATTAATGAGTGAGATTGTCATTTGAATTAGCAAACACAAGCTAACTGGTTTTTGAAATTCAAGAAATCTATTTTAATTTCCCAATATATTGAGTTCAATTAGAAGCTAATGGATTGCAAAATAGGCATGATGAAACTACTAAGCTAATATCAAAATCATACTGTCACAAGGTTGTCATAAACCAGTGAATTTCATCAGTTGTAGAATTTATTTTATAATTATAATCATAATTCCCTCATTATATCCATTGCATTATGCTTTTGTTCAGTCTTCTATCACAAAATAATTTATCATTCTCCCCATAATAGTTTTTGGGTATCACTTATGGTATGGATCAATTGTCATTGCTTTTTCTATAAATTTTCTTCATAGAAAATGCAAAGAGCTAGTATCAGCAGCTCAATTAACAACTAACAATTGATATTTTCACATCCAAATGCATTTTTCACAAAATAAACAGTACATAAATTATCAATTAACTTTACTAAATCAGGAATATTCCACCACAAAAATAAATGGAACACTTCCAAGAAAGTTCATAAAAAAACCAAGTACTTTTTCCCCCTTGACTTAAAAGATTTGCCAACCTGATATAACATTAGTTTGAATTATATACAATGAAAACACAATTCAAGTGTACGTACCGAACATTGTTTGGAGAAAGCTGATTCAGTACCATCTGGATAACACTTGGACTAAATTTACAAGGTAGAGAAGACCCTACCAACCAATCTTTGGGGGGATATAACTATATGGCAATAAATTGCATCAGTAAGACTAAGAAGATTTACATGAAAAGCATTTCATGAAAACTATATGTATATTTGATTAAATACCTGCATATTTGATGCTATATTAACTACATAACTAATTGGAGGAGTCTTGTCCTGATAATGGAATTTGGTCTCACAAACAGCTGAAAGCTTCAAAAACAAGTTCAGTTACATCAGAATCTTTCAAAATAGATTTTTATCCATAAAGAAAAAACAAGTTAGGGCAGTCACATACAAAAGATCATCACCATAGGATATAGATAATGATATAACTGGCATAACCGCCCACAATACTTAAAATTGAACTTCATTTCCCAATTTAAAAGTAGAAACTATTTCACTGCCTATGTTGTTACTAGAGAAACCAAAGAGATCAGCACCACAAAGGCCAAAGCTATCCTTAAAGTGGCACTTCATATGTAGCTTGGCTAAGCTAGGCTGTTGTGGCACCAGGGCTTGCCATCTCAACACATATTTCTGATGCTTGATGAATATCATAGTGTAGACAATGACTTCCGGATAACTCTTATCATCCCCTCTTAATTGAACGATCCTTATTTTGTTTATTCCTTCTTTTTCAATTGTATTGTTACTCTTCAATTTTTATTTCTTATTTATACGCCTTCGTTGTCTTCTTACCAGTGCTTTACACAAATTATTCTTAGATTGAGAAAAAACAAATACAAAGAGAGGAAATTTTGGTTAAAAAGGAAGCATCAAACAAAAGTGGACACAAAGTTGTCATCAAGTAAGGAACAAAGAAATTGCACATAAAGGTGAAGATATACTGTACATATTCATTCATTATCAAAATGAAATACCTCATCAAATATCCATTGGCAAACACCAGAGTGCTGTAGAAGCTCAATGTATTTGAATAACAGCCCTATAATGTCCTGTATGTGATCTAAAATTCAAATATAGAGATGTCAATAAATTTACAAAATCCAGAAACCAACATATATCACGCCTAGTATTTGTTCACTGATTTTGAAAAAAGAAATGGATAGCGTGCAACTTCAGTGAAGAGACTGAATACTTATAAGTGAACATGATAATACCAGAAGAAATAGGCAGATATGTACAGTAAGAGAGATAAAGAGAAGGGAGTGAGAAAAAAAATCTAACCATGACCGGCATCAGTAAGATCAATCACAACTTTAAAGAAAGAAAAGTCCAGATTCCAATCTGATTCGCCGGCAGACAAGCCTGTTGCCCATCCTGCATACGAAATCCTTTCATAAAATCACATGGCTCATAAGGTAAAGATGCTAAAATTAAATATAACATATATGCAAAGGATGTGAAAAACCTACCCAGTGTTTTCAAGATGTAATATAACGATCCTTCTCCCTCATGTCCAATAAGATGACCAAGATATCTACATGGCCCTTCCGTGTAGAAATGAATCTCAGGGGTTACTGGCCATACAATTCTCAATTTATGACCTTGTTTGATTGGAACAGTTTTGACAAGAATCTAACACAAAGATGAGCCCGAACAAGCATTACCATAAACCCTAAAGCAGCCAAGCACCAAGTAATTAGCAATAATGCAATTATACCTGCAGATGGTCTGATTTGCATGGCTGACCAGGAGGGCGGAAATAATTTCTGTCAGTATTTCGAATATCCGAGAATTTCTCTTCCACCAGATTTTGAATTTTATCAAGGCTTTCTAAAAATATTCAGGAATAAATAATGGTATTTAGAGCCATTTCAACAATAGCAGAACATGCATCCAATACATGATAAGATCTAATACCATTAGTATATACAACTAGGTGCATCAAATTAGCCGAATAGTTTGCATCATAGAACTTGATAAGCTCATTCCTTGTGTCCAATCCTCTTTCTTTTGGTCGAACTTCCAAAGTGTCCCAATTCCCTATACAATTCATAATTATTTTGAAAGCATTATGATTACAGCAAGATGAAGATAGTAACCACTAAACTTTGAACAAATATTACAGTTTAATATGAACAGAAAAATTATCCTACGATGAACCAGAGCATTAAGCATGCTGTTATAATATTTGGCAGCCATATCAAAAAAGCATAACTATGAGATAAGTTATCAATGCACACATAAGTGAACATAACCGTTCATTTAAAACTTCAAATCAGAATTATACTGAAAAACCAATCCTACTTTTATTTTCTTTTTCTATTTTATTAATTCGCGATGTTGAAAAGAGCCTACTCGAACAAACAGCATCGCTTAATGGGAATTCAAGGTTATGAAACAGGCAAGGCCAAAACACAAGCGGTAAAGGCTCTTAACCAATGAGAAGAAAGTTTTCTAAACATATGTGCCCATCAAAAGGAAGAATGAAGGGGGAAACTATTTATTAACAAGGCAACCAATAAAAAGCAAATATTCAAATTTTAGTATAATTAAACGAAGAAGAAATCAAATACTAACCTGTGCTGAATTTATGAAATGGATGGTCCTCAGAACTGAGATGTTTCTGGAGCTGAACGGATTGCAACATTTCATGCGGGGTGACAGAGGGTAAGAAATAATAAATATTTCTCCAAAAAAAAGTTACAAAAAAATGACTTCAGATGCTATTCAAGCGCCAAATGCCATTGATTAATATTATTCTAGAACAGAAGATGAGAGTCAATACAGTGATCACCAATAGGCCGGGTCAACTACTAACTTCATAGAGAACAGTTTCCTCCTGATTATGACCAGATGGAGGCTGGAGCATAGAAGCTAAAAATTTCCCCCAAAACTCGCTTTCAAATGCATAGTCTAAATGGTTTTGTTGAGCCCCAAGGCATCAGTAAAGTGCAAACTCAGTCTCAATCGGTCTCATAATAATCCATCACAACACATTTAAGTCACTTCAGCAACTACTATTAGTCACATAAAACACACAAATGAAAGCAATGACCAGAATAATTTGAGAAAGTGGATCCTTAAAGCAGAGAATAAAAAAGTTAGATCTGCCACTAAAAAAGGTTTGGCCTCACACCTAAGTTGTTTTACTGATGAAGCACAACTAAAGTAATTGAACAAACACTCAAAACCATGCACATCCATGGGAGATCATATAGGTATTTGGCAATTAAGTCTGGTACCCACTTGCCCCAAACATATTCAAAGCATTGAAAGTAAATCTCATGCAATTTTAGATCAATTCAGCATTGTTTAAGTCATGAAGAGCTCCCATGATACATGAAATGATCAACAATACTATAATTTTTATTGTCCCAAACCAACTAGAGATATTTCCCTCCAGCCTTACAAAAATTGAGGATATATGTCATAATCAAATAAAATTTTGATTTTGCTTTTCTACCATTTTCTACTATGCACCACTACAAACTCACAAAGGCAAGAAAAGTTTACCTGGTTCATTCTCCACGCATCAGATAATAAGTTCTTTTGGTTTTCTATGAAAAGGAGCAAGGAAGTGTACAAAAATAAGAAGGTAGCAGGGAAAGCTTGAAATATAAGACAATGTTGTAAATTATTGACTAACCAGAATCAACAGCTTTAATTTCCCTTGTGGTAGCATCAGCAGACATCAACGGTTTAATGAAGAATTGGGCGAATCTGGCAAACAAACCATGACATTCTATAAGAAAATTATCATGAGAAATAAGAAATGTAGGAAACCATGACAGAAAGATCTACCTGTCTAAAGCCTCTTCAAAAGCATCAGTGTTAACATCAAAGTAATAGTTGGTATGCTCAGAGGATGTAAACGCATTGGTGCTTCCTCCATGCTGTGATAAGATGACAGACCACAGGGAAGGAAAAAATATAATGATTAGCAGCAATGAAAAAAACAACTCTGAAGGATGAGGTAACAAGATTGCCAAATAATATACTGAACGGTTGTACTCTAGAAATTTCCACCACTTATAAAAATGTCATCAACAGAATTAAAAGATAAAAAGGCCCAAAACTCCAACACCCACCCAAAAACCCGCCCGCCCGCATGCATGCACAAGGGCAGCAATTAGGAATATATATAAAAAAAAAAAAGTAAACATGAACTTTAATGTAACTTTTGAGTTGAAGAAGTCAATAACATGATATCAGAGCTTCTTTGACCGAATTGTCAAATGTTAATTGTTAAAACTTGTCAATTAAAAGCATAAACTTGCATTTCAGTTCATCATTTGTAACTCAATCGTAATTAGAATCTATTACACTGACCAAGGAAATGCAATAAGTTCATCATTCTATATCAAGGCATCCCAGAAAATAACAGTAGCTCTAACTTGCCTCAGGTATAAAAACACTTTCCAGCAATTTTCAAAATCCTTATGAGAGATCTAAGATTTCTTTTAGTCTCTCCAATTTCATACAACTTTAGATGAATGAGGAAATAAAATGAAGAACAAATTTTTATGAAAGCTTTAAGAATTATAACGTCTCAGGAATCTTAAAATTATGGAAGCATTTAAGTACTACACAAGTGGTATTGGCCAAAAAAGGCAGCATTTACCTCAGTAATATACTTGGAGTAGGTATCTTCTTCTGGGTATTTTTCACTAGCATAAAACAGCATGTGCTCTGTAAGCAATAAAAATAAACTGATGATCAGGTTATAATTTTCCAAATATACATTAAGTTCTTAGTTAAGCTTATCATCAAGTAATTCTCCTTGTTTCTTGTCTAACAGCTCGGGTAGTAACTAGTAAGTCGTAGCTGACTGGGGTCAAAGCCAACTATTAATTATTCAAGTAGAAATTAATTATGAAGTATATTAACATCAATTTTTTACTCATGCAACAAGCTAAATATAAAATTTTCTAAACTAAAAGGCTGTCCAAGTCGCTGGAAGTATAATATATTTTCCAGAAGAAGTCAAAATTTACCAAGGAAATGGGCAAGGCCTTCAAGACCATCTGGATCACTGAAGGAGCCGACACCAACGTCCATGGAAGCAGCACACTGGAGATAAGAGAGAGAGAGAGATATTAAGAACTTGAATTCGAAACAGAAACAGATACAGAGAAAACAGTGTGGGAGGAGATAATTTCAACCTTATCAGTATCAGGATCGCTGATTAGAAGTACTTCAAGGGAATTCTGGAGAACGATCCTTCTGTAATCCCTCTTGTCCGAGCGAGCTTTAAAAATCTGTACCTCTTCCTTTCCCACCGCCATCTTCAATTTCTATGCGCTCCTTTCCTCTCTTTTCTTCAATCCCTTCCTCTCAATTCCAAGAGAGAGAAATGCCGATAGGAGAATAGAGAGCAAAGTTTCGATTTTCCAACTCTGAAATTCTGCACACTCTACTACAACATCAATACTCAGAGATCTTAAGGCACTGCAAGTCCCGACAGTATAAGCCACTCTTTTGATGGTCTTCTGCTGAAACTGAAATTTTTCTGATGGTCAAGTCGTTCGCGTGGAGCTTGGGGCACTTTTTTTTTTTTTTTTTCAAACAAAATATTTGTGATCAGGATTAAAATCAGAATGAATGAATTTTAGAACTTGTGATACAGTTATACTCCTCCCTTTCTATCCTAAATATAAGACATACTTCCTCTAATAATCTTGTTATAAAAGATAGTACATTTTTTTACACATACTAATATAAATATATTGGAATCATTTATTATGGGTAGATTTAATAAAGTTTTCCTTTTTTACACTTATTCATTTATTATACACACTTTCTCTCCTATCGTTGCATCTAATAATATGCCGAAATTGAAAACATGCTGATGGGATATGGAAATTAGGAAATTATCATTTGCTGAGATTTCAAGAGATTCTTTATAATTATCATTATTAGAGAAATAGTTGTTTTCAAATAGTATTAATTATGATTTGTATTTGGTTTTAATTTCTAGAATGTTCTATTTTTATTTTTATTTGATTGTCATCAATAAGCATTAATTCTGATTTACGTCTCTAGAATATTCCGTCATCAATTCCTAGGGTTTGGTTGAGACCTATAAATAGCACCTCAACTATTTGCTTTGTACGTCTTATGAATTTGAAATAATAATATCAGTTTTCCTTGCCTTTCTCTCTCTATCTTTCTCATTTCTTCTTGTTCTACCTCTTTCTCTCTTCTCTTCTTCTAAATCCTCCCTTCCCCTCTCTCTATATTCCCTTTCATCTCCCCTTTCCTCTTCCCGTTCTGCATCAATTGGTACCAGAGCCTAGTTCCATTTCCCTTATGCTCGCATAAGCCTTCAAAATCAATTCTCAAAATTTCAAAATTAAGTTTGCAAGTTTGCATCAAAATTTCGGATCTCCTCATACATAAGAATCACCGTTCAGAAGAACCGACCAGAATAACTTTTGGAGAAAGTTTCAGGATTTATTCTTGCAAGGCATCATTTGGTAATTTTTCTTTTTCTATTAATTTCATTTTGTTATTCTAGAAAAACAAAAAACAAAAAAAAATGTTGAAAAAAAAGGGGAAAAAAAAGTTAGGAAAAAAGGAGTAAAAAAGTTGAGAGAACAAAAAAAAAGAAAGAAGGTGTGAAAAAAAAAGCCTTTTAGTGTTTGAATTGTTTTGTTTTTCTTATTTATTTCTTGTAATTTTATAAGCATTTTGTTTCCCCATAATTCGGCCCTATACCCGGGTCTCATTTTACCCTAGGTTAGTAGAGATTTCTAACAGTTTCCCTGCGGGGTTGTACCCTCTGATGCTACTGTGAAGATCTCGCTCAGGTTGTTACTTATTTAGCAAAAATAATCCCTGCGAACTGTAGAGTTCCCTGAGGGTTAGGCTTGTTAAGTAGGGTTTTCACCTTTTTGGTGGAGGCCTTTTTCTAAGTCCTTAGAACCACCCTAAAACCCTAAGAGATATGCTATCCCATTGTAACTATGGGATTTAAAGGGTACCCATGTCGAGAATGTCGATGCAAATATGGCCCTCCGCCTTGGCATATTCAGCATCGACATGATTATGAAAGCTATCGAAGATATGAAGATGATGAATACCGATATGAGTACCCAAATTATCAACAACAATATGACTACACCGACCGTCGTCAATATCATTACGTTGACAACCATCACTACAAAGAAGAAGAATGTTATCACCACCCTAAATTCTTCCCACGTGCAGTTGAAGAAGATTATAGAAGGGTTGAAAGACGTCGCAAAGCTGAAGAAAACTATGAAGCCTTTTACAAGTATGTTAAAGCCGTTGAGAAACGACGCCAAGATACAGAAGAATATGAGGCCGCCATGGAACGTCATAAAGCTGAAGCTGAAAAACAACGACTGTTGGATGACATAATGACTAAGGTTAAAGAGATGCAGGATTCATTGCGTGAGTTGAGAGCTGAAAGGAAAGAGACCTCATCTCAAATGAGGAAATTTACTAAGGTTGAAAATCCTTCCTCAAATGCAAAAGATGCAATTTTTGCTTTAATAGAAATGTTCCCCCCGACTGTGGAACCCATTAATACAATTGAAGTGGCTCCTCCAGTACCTATCCCACATCAGACACCTTTGGACAATCTTGTGATCAGTGAAGACTCTAACCTCATTTTAATTAAAGATCAAGATTATTCTACCAAGGATAGAGACGTTCAGGCTACACAAGTGCAAGTGACCTCTACTCAGATTGTGGCTAACAAGGATTAGCTTGATCATACAATTGACATTAGTGATAATACTAACCATGTTGGTTTCAATAGTGAGGAGTTTATTTTTTGTGAGTATATCAATTACTCCACACAAATGAAGAGAGTGCCTTCCTTAATTGAGACTATGAGTATTCAAGATTATCAAACTACAACCTCATCTTATCAACATTCTAGATGGGCCAAATTCAGTACTCCTTTGTTGAACAAGTTACTCCAACAATACCTTGTTTGTTAGAAAGGCTTTCCGAATTTTCTCAATGGTCAAACTACCCACTCTATCAAGGGTTCTCTCTTTTGGTACCTTACATGTTGGAGAGGGCATCCAAATAAAAATGCCGCATTGAAGTTTTCGCAAGTTCACTCTTCTCTTGGGTTTATCTTTTATTATCTCATTTGTTGGAAAGGTTTTCCAGAGATTCAATGTTATCAAGCTGCTTGTAATGGTTTTCTATTCTGGTATCTCACTTGTTGGAAGGGATTCCCAGACGAATACATCGCTTTGATTGTCCTTCCCTCCCAAGATTGACACATTTCTATCAACTCGTCGGGAGCCGAGTTTTTTCAAGCGGGGGAGAAATGATGGGATATGGAAATTAGGAAATTATCATTTGCTGAGATTTCAAGAGATTCTTTATAATTATCATTATTAGAGAAATAGTTGTTTTCAAATAGTATTAATTATGATTTGTATTTGGTTTTAATTTCTAGAGTGTATTTTGATTTAATTGTCATCAATCAGCATTAATTATGATTTGCATCTCTAGAATGTTCCGTCATCAATTTCTAGGGTTTGGTTGAGGCCTATAAATAGCACCTCAACTATTTGCTTTGTACGTCTTATGAATTTGAAATAATAATATCAGTCTTCCTTGTCTTTGTCTCTCCTGTTCTATCTCTCTCATTTCTTCTTGCTCTATCTCTTTCTCTCTTCTCTTCTAAATTCTCCCTTCCCTTATCTCTTATATTCTCATTCATCTCCCTTTCCCCATACCATTTCTGCATCAATTGGTATCAGAGCCCTCCAATCCCACAACAGATACCGTTGAATAATCTTATGATCTGTGAAGACTCTAACCTCATTTTAAACAAAGATCAAGATTATTCTAACAAGGATCGAGACATTCAATCTAGACAAGTACAAGTAACCCCTACTCAAATTGTGGCCATCAAAGATCAACTTGATCAGACGATTCTTATTAGTGGTAACACTAATCATGTTGACTTCAAAAGTGAGGAGTTTATACTTAGTAAGTATGTCTCCTACACCGCACCACTGAAAGTAACTTCTTCCTTAATTGAGATTATGAGCATTCAAGACTATCAAACTACAACATCATCTTATCAACGTTTTAGATCGGCCAAATTCAGTACTCTTTTGTTGAACAAGTCACTCCAACAACACCTTGTTTGTTGGAAAGGCTTTCCAAATTTTCTCAATGATCAAACTAGCCACTCTATAAAGGGTTATCTCTTTTGGTACCTTAAATGTTGGAGAGGGCATTCAAATAAAAATGCCGCATTGAAGTTTTCGCAAGTTCACTCTTCTCTTGGGTTTATCTTTTATTATCTCATTTATTGGAAAGGTTTTCCAGAGATTCAATGTTATCAAGCTGCTTGTAATGGTTTTCTCTTCTGGTATCTCACTTGTTGGAAGGGATTCCCAGACGAATACATCGCTTTGATTGTCCTTCCCTCCCAAGATTGACACATTTCTATCAACTCGTCGGGAGCCGAGTTTTTTCAAGCGGGGGAGAAATGATGGGATATGGTAATTAGGAAATTATCATTTGCTGAGATTTCAAGAGATTCTTTATAATTATCATTATTGGAGAAATAGTTGTTTTCAAATAGTATTAATTATGATTTGCATTTGGTTTTAATTTCTAGAATATTCTAGTTTTATTTTGATTTGATTGTCATCAATCAGCATTAATTCTGATTTACGTCTCTAAAATATTCCGTCATCAATTCCTAGGGTTTGGTTGAGGCCTATAAATAGCACATCAACTATTTGCTTTGTACGTCTTATGAATTTGAAATAATAATATCAGTTTTCCTTGCCTCTCTCTCTCTATCTTTCTCATTTATTCTTGTTCTACCTCTTTCTCTCTTCTCTTCTTCTAAATCCTCCCTTCCCCTCTCTCTATATTCCCTTTCATCTCCCCTTTCCACTTCCCGTTTTGCATTACATGCATTTATTATTTTGACTTTTATGTGTTACCTCTTGTATTTTAAACCAAAAAATTTGCTGTGTTACCTCTTATATTTAGGACAGAGGGAGTATTTACCTAATTTGATTAAATTAAGGATGTTAGTTAAGTTAATTAAAATCATACGATATTACTAAAACACCTTCATTCTCACACCCTCTCTATTTCTTACTTATTTATTATTGAGAAGCATTGAGGATAATTTGGGGGAAGTTGGGAAAAATTGGAAAAATTTCTTATATTTAGAAATAAACACATCTCTCCAGATAGGTCTTATATTTAGGACCGGAGGGAGTATAATTTTAGAAAAATTTAAGTCTATGCATGAATACATCAAAATATCTATTTGACCCTTCTTAACATGTTTGTCTGCATGTAATCCTCCTGAGAAATTCTTAGATGTACCCAATTAGTCACATCATTTGCAGTTCCATCAAATCTATTTTACCCTTCTTAACATGTTCGTCTGAAAGTAGTTTTCCTCATAAATTCTTAGGTGTACCCAATTAGTCACATCATTTGCAGTTCCACCAATCACAAACAAACAACTTAAGACTAAAGTGAAATGGGATTTCCTGGAATTATCTCTCTTAAAATAGGATTTTGTACTGATTGGGTTAAGCTTATTATAAGATGTATAGTATCTGTGCGTTTAAATTTATGTGTTTTGGGAGAAAAGATTGGAACCATTCAACTTGGTCGAGGCCTTAGACAAGGAGACCCCCTCTCCTCGTACCTATTTATCCTGATGGTTGAAGTCCTATCTTGTATGATTAATAAAAGCATTCAGACCAAGGAGCTAAAGGGAGTCAAGCAATAACTGCCCAGAACTATCTCACAGTTTCTTTGCGGACGATGCACTATTTTTCATGAATGCAAGAAGACAAAATTGCACCAAGCTGGCAAAAATTTTAAAGGTCTATTGCAACGCTTCAAGACAGTCAGCAAATTTAGACAAGTCAAGCATTTTCTTCTCATCAATACCCCTAAAGAAGTCTCTGCGGGACAGATATTAAGTATTCAAGAGGGATTAGACCAAGGTAAATACCTGGGTATCCCAAGTATTTGGGGCAAAACCAAACATCAAGCTCTTGCTTATATCAGAGAAGGAGTAAGGAGCAAAGTCCAATGATGGCCCAATGATAAGCTCCTAAATTTCATTACAAAATCACCATGTTTTACCCCGTGCCTGTGAATAATCTGGTGAATAAAATGGTAAAAAAGGAAACAAAAGCTGAATGAAAAGAGGGCAAAGAAATATTTGTGATTTGTATGAAATTTGGAGCTTAATGAATTTTTATATGTTAGTAAATTATAAAACTCATCAACTCTCTTTCCTTCTTGAATAAGAAGAGGTGATCAAGTGAAAAAAGTCCAGAGGAAACACAAACAGCAATCGAACTGAAGACTAGCTGAGAAGAAGACAATCGGGACAGAAACAAAGTGACCTCGCCACGGCGAAACTCACGGCGAGTGTAATTCAATTCGGACTCCAAAAACAAGAAAGTTCGTCGTGACTTCGCCACAGCGAACTCACGGCGAAAATGCCAAAAACTGCGCATTTTGCTTAAACAGAGCTGACTGAAATGGAATAAAAAGATTTATTTTGGGGAATGAAGAGAGCACGAACTTAGGGCATAGTTTTGGGACTTTTGGAGCTACAAAAGGAGAGTTGGAAGTATTGGGAATCTAGGAAGAGTTGGAGAAGATTCAAGTGTCACAACTCTTGGTTTCATTTCTCCTTCCTTCTTCTCCTCTTCTTTGTACCATGAACTTTTGTTCTTGTTCTTGTTTTGTTTTTGGTTTAGATATATTTATGTGTAGCTAAAACCCTTGTCTATGGTTACTTTGAACCATTTCATGGATTGAACCTTGTATTAATTGTGACAAGAGATTGTGCAATTAATACAAGTAGAAATTTGATTTTGACTTGAGAAAGCTTCTTCAAATGAAATTGAACCTTGGACACACACATTGACTCATTTAACTTGCTAAAAAGGAAGGAGTTTATTAGTTCATGAAGTGAAATAGGGATAAGTATCCCTAGGCTTTTATTTAACTTGACAAGTGTATTTTAAATCATCTTACTATCTTATAACATTTTACAGTTAATCTTTCGTTTTAAAATCCACTTCAAATCATTTCTTACTCATTTCTAATTAATTAAGCAATTAGCACTAGTTAACTGGCTCAAATCTCAATCATTGTGGGACGATACTTTTTCCTCTACTATTCTCTTTTATTTGACGACTCGTATGCTTACGGTAATGACCGAAAATGGCCGATAAGTCACCCAAGCAACACTTTCCTATACATGGCGAGAAACGACGATTAAATCTATCATTGTTGCTATCCCTATATACCCCATGAGTTGCTTCAAATTTCCGATCAAAACTTGCAAAGAATTAAATAGCCTTATCTCAAATTTCTGGTGGGAAGGCAGCGCTACTGGCAATAAGACACATTGGAAGGCATGGGATGTGCTTATTGATTCTAAATCTAATGGAGGTATGGGCGTCAAAAACTTTATTGCAATGAATGACACTCTACTTTCCAAGATTGGTGGCGTGTCCTGAATAATCCTAATGAGCTCCAGGCGAAGGTCTTAAAGAGTATTTATTTCCCAAAATCCGATTTCATTGAGGCCAAAAAAGGTTATAAAGCTTCTAGGGGATGGGCAAGTATTACAAAATGGCAAAGACCTCCTGAAGAAAGATCTATCCTCGGATATAGGTGATGTTTCAACGATAAAAATTTATTCAAATAATTAGGTCCCAGGTGTTTCATTCCCCCTGTAACTGAAGCCCCTCAAGATAGTATTGTTAAAGATGGAAGGGTCAAGGATCTTATAGTGGACAGACAGTGGCATCTTGCTCATATTACATTTGAAACCTCACGAGATTTCCCAGGCTATTCTTAGAATTTCATTACCTTCTAATGGATTAAATGACAAGATTTTCTGGACCCATGCTAATAACTGTATTTACTCTGTCAAGCTAGGAAACAATAAATGCATAACCAAGTTTAAAGTGTAGGATCAAGAAACTGAGTTTATTAGGTGCTGAATCTTCATTTTTTTAAAAAAAAAAACTGCTGAATATTGATTTTATTATTTGGGATTTCAACAATTTTTTGAAGTTTCTTCCTTAATGCATGGATATAGTAGGTTAGGCGGAGCACGAAAAGGTAGCTCGCCGCCGTCATTGTTTGGTTGAGTCATGGCCGAAGTAAAACCACTGAGCAAATGGGTTTGTCGATGGTGGTTGAATCAAGGTTCTAGAGAGGTTGAATTTCATTTTTTAAAACTACCGACTTACAAAATGAGCTGGAAAAGAAAAGATGATTTGGATGGCGTGTGCTATGCCACCTCACCAAATTGGCGAACAAACTTTGACTGTGTAAGTTTGTTAGTGTAAGGGGCTAAGCGAATAATTGCCCAATTCTTCAAACTTTTGAGAGACAATTGCCTCTTTGAATTTTTGTGTGTGTCTAATGTCCATTCGTGAATACTTACAGGGCATTTTTGCCCTTTAACCATTGTTTTTATATAATTTCAAAATGTCAAATTGTAACATTGCATGCATTGAATTAAAGCTAAGGAAAATTTCAGAAAAAGACTCTCGAATTACCAAAAGGACATTTTGGTACAACGAATTTCAGAAAGGACCAGTCAGTACATTTGACTGAATTGTCCATACCCATATTAAATGGAAACGACTGAAATGCCCTTGATTCAAATATTTTTCTTTTTTTAAATAAAGGGCCCTCACCACCGCCGGAGCTCCGGCAGCCACACGCCCCGACACGTGGCAGTTTGCCACACTGCCACGTGGCATGTTATATATATATTGCAAACAATATATATTCCATATTTTATTCGTTTAAGGGATTTCCAACTTCTAATAAGGGATTACCAACTTTTGTTAAGGGATTACCAATATGTACATTATCATTTACCAACTTCTAAAATACTTTACCAAATATTCCTTCTTGTTACCAGAAACGTTCAAAGGATTCCCAACTTCTAATAAGGGATTCCCAACTTCTGTTAAGGGATTCCCAACTTCTGTTAAGGGATTACCAACATGTACATTACCATTTACCAACTTCTAAAATACTTTACCAAATCTTCCTCCTTGTTACCATAAACGTTCAAGGGATTCCCAACTTTTGTTAAGGGATTACCAACATGTACATTACCATTTACCAACTTCTAAAATACTTTACCAAATCTTCCTCCTTGTTACCGGAAACGTTCAACGGATTGCCAACTTCTCATAAGGGATTCCCAACTTTTGTTAAATGATTACCAACATGTACATTACCATTTACCAACTTTTGTTAAGGGATTCCCAACTTCTCATAAGGGATTACCAACGTTTGTTAAGTTGGTAAACGGTAATGTACATGTTGGTAATCCCTTAACAAAAGTTGGGAATCCCTTATGAGAAGTTGATAATCCCTTGAACGTTTCCGGTAACAATGAGGAAGATTTGGTAAAGTATTTTAGAAGTTGGTAAATGGTAGTGTACATGTTGATAATCCCTTAAGAAAAGTTGGGAATCCCTTATGAGAAGTTGGGAATCCCTTGAACGTTTCTGGTAACAAGGAGGAAGATTTGGTAAAATATTTTAGAAGTTGGTAAATGATAATGTACATGTTGGTAATCCCTTAACAAAAGTTGGGAATCCCTTATGAGAAGTTGGGAATCCCTTGAACGTTTCTGGTAACAAGGAGGAAGATTCGGTAAAGTATTTTAGAAGTTGGTAAATGGTAATATACTTGTTGGTAATCCCTTAACAAAAGTTGGTAATCCCTTATTAGAAGTTGGGAATTCCTTGAACGAGGAAGATTTGGTAAAGTATTTTAGAAGTTGGTAAATGGTAATATATATACTAATAATCCCTTAACAAAAGTTGGTAATCCCTTATTAAAAGTTGGGAATCCCTTAAACGAATAAAACATGGAATATATATAATGTTTACAATATATATAACATACACACATGTTGGTTTGGTGGTAAAGGGGGTGGGTTCGATTCCCACCCCCTCCACTTTCCATTTATTTTGCCCCCCAACATGCCATACTGCCACGTGGCGTGGCGTGGGGCTGCCACGTGGCAGCCGGGGGCTCCGACGGTGGCTGGCGGTGGTGGGGGCCTTTTATTTTAAAAAAGAAAAATATTTGAACCAAGGGTATTTCAGTCTTTTCCATTTAATTTGGGTATGGACAGTTCAGTCAAATGTACTAACTGGTCCTTTCTGAAATTGGTTGTACCAAAGTGGTCCTTTTGGTATCTGGAATTTTCTTTTAAAGCTATGTTTGGAGATAATATTTATTAGCTGCGAAAATTTGTAAGAAAGATAAAAAGAGTATTATTTTCTGACCATTCATTCTTAGCCAGTTTTGGCTGGTTTTATGTTTCCATCAATGTGTCAGGATGATTAGATCACAAGGATGACAAAACTACAATGATTAAAGAACAATTGGCAAACCATACCACCATTTTCAACCGTAGTGGTTGCTTTCTAATACTTCTAAGGAAGTTAACGACTAATTTTTCTTAAAAAAAAAAAAATCCAAAATCCAAAATAAGATGGAGAATAAAAAGCTAAGAAATTGGTAAATTAGTCTTTTGAATTTTCTTAGTTGTGATTATCAATTGGTAGGGAAGCGCACCTCCCATTTAATTTTTTAACATCTAATATGTGTTTTATAGAAAAGAAAGCGGTAACATCTACAAGTAAACAAGCAAAACTCACATAAAAGAGTTAAATGATAACTAGGTGACATATCTAAGGAAGTTCGAGCAAATATACCAGCTTTCATGTTATTCTCTCTATATTAAAAATAAAATTAAAACCAAACTTATAGACTAAAAAAAATTTTATTGAGTTACTAGCCTAATTCGTTTTGATGTCATATCCTATCCCATCTCTCTCAAAAAAGCTACATTGCCTTATAACTCAGCTTTCCTATCCTATGTTTTCTCATTCATATATATATATATATATATATCATTTTATGTACCCTTTGATTTCATATATAACTAAGTACGGTATTTAAAATAAAAAATTAAAATACCAGGGAGAGAAGGTATTGAAGTTATTCTACCCACATTTGGAAAATTTCAAATTGGGTTACTAACTCAATTAGGGATTTGTTATTTAACAACCCAATTTAGAATTTTCATATTTTAAGTAGCTTGGGATTTTCCCTTATATATCTGTCATTTAGACCCCTACAATAATACGTGCCAAAGAAAGTTCAAAATCATTTAAAGAAAATTAAAACAAAAGGTTCTATGTTCGCTCCTCACACCGCTCCTAAAATTAAATAATTGCTTTATTCATCCACATTTATTAAATTTGAATTGGCAAAACAAATAAAAAAACTGTGCTGCAAGGCTCTATCAACTAAACAGAATCTTTTAAGACTCAGAGCCGGACTTGACGATGTAATTTTGACGATTGATGGGATTCATAACGACCGGGGGACCAGCAGTACGAGGCCATGCCTGAAATTTTCTGTCAGTCTCATCATGCCACTCCTTTCTTAAAAATGTTTTTGGAGTGGTGCCTGAAAGAAAAGAGACTTGCAATTACTACCACTGGTTCTAACAAAGCAGAATTCACTATTCCAAAAGCAAAATGCAACATACCTCCAAACAACTTTGCAGTGGAAATAGTCGTGTCGCAGATCCATGCAATTCCAAATGATGCTAATATAGCAGGAATGATATACTTGGCTGTCATGTTGAAATTGGACGCTGCACAAGATAAAAGAAAATTAACGTAGTCAAATCAGAGCTCAAAAGATAAAGATACTCTCAATCTATTTATTAAATGAGCCTATCCGTTTTTATAAGATTTTATTTGAAATTGTCGAAATAATAAATGTATTTTTACCAATTTTATCCATTGATTAATTTTTTTTAATATTCTCTTTCATAATTTTTCTCATTATTACTCACTTTTACCCATTCATAAATAAGAGTACTTTTAGAAAAGAGGGTAAATTTTTAACACATTGATTAATTTTAACTAATTTTAGCTACTTTATTGGAAAACCGTAATTTAACTAAAAAGATCATATATAAGGACGATGAAGTATTAGTTAGATGAAATAACGGTGATAAAGAAATCTGCAAAGTTAACAATCAAGAATACACAGAAATGAAAATCCAAGAAAATTCCAAAAGCAGGCAATTAATTAGATCCAACACCCAAAAAGCACAATTTCCCAAAACACGTCTCCTCATGGTTTGAATTTCTAATAGATTACTAGGTATTTTCCATGTGAATAACAAATAAAACATATGTCACGTTACAATCTGATTTTCTTTCTTTAAATCCATCCATTGGTGTGCATATAAAACAAAACATATGATTTTCATATCTCCATCATTCCCCATGAAGGAATATTAGAAAAAAAAATTCAAAACTTATTTAAAACGATTGGAATGCGTTTATCTATATAACTGATTATTTGAAGCATATTTCGACCTAAAAAAATTAGGTTAAGTAGAGAATCACGATAATAAACAAAACACTACTACAAAACAAATTCTAAGGCAACTTAAATTATCCCATGATAATTACCTCACACCTAAAACTCCCGATTCGATTATGTTTATACACTTCAGACCCTATGATTGTGTGTGATATTCAGGAGAGACCTTTTCAACCCTATAATTGTGTGATATTCACGAGGAACCTTTTCAAGAGTAATTCTATATAATTGATCATTAGCTAAATCTATGCAGAAATTATATATATTAATCATATCAGAATAAAAGATCTGAAATGTCTAGGATATCTATTTTTTTCTGACTGTTTCCATGTAATGAAAGATATGATCATTGGGAAGTAGCTAATCAAATAGACGTCTTCGGATTATAATGAAGCGCAGAAATTCAATGAGTAAAGAGTGTGTATTGCTACCTGTAACAGAGAAAATAGACCGGTCGCTGAAGGTAACCAAATAGAGAATGGAAGGAAGAAGCCAAGAGAGGCTTAATAACGGAAGCTCACTCCACAATAGAATTGGTCAGAGTGGATTAGGGCTTAATTGGGTTTGTTATGAAATATATACGGGTATTTGATAAAACCATTTATTTATTTATCTGGTAGGATTTTTTTTTTTAAATTCCACGTGTTATTTTTAAATATTAATAGATATTTATTTATTCATTTTTTCACTCAAGAAGACACATGTACTTGTGCATATTTAAAAATAAAGAACAGTCATGTTCTGATATTCAAGCCTTGAGCAATGAGCATATACATAAAACCCAATAATTATTTGTAACACCAATTGCTAGACTCAATTTTTGTTTTAAAAAAAATGTATCAACACTATAATCAACGTCGAGAATGCCTTATTTGAATTTTACCTCTGATTTATATCTTCTTCTTCTTCTTCTTTTGTCAAGCCGCTCTGACTCATTTATTTAAATTTTACCTCTGATTAAAATGAACGAAGCTCTACGAGGGGCTAACATCTACATAAGAATTTAAAAATCTAACCATTTCTTTGTTTAAGCTGGTGGATCAACAATTCAAGCAGTCGGATTAAATTTTCTCATGGAGGAAGAATCCGACAAATACATACTACAATAATTGATCCAAAAAAAATCATGATGCAATGATTCATGTGGATAACCTTTTTGCTTTAAAAGGGGAGCTCAAACTGATATTGCACCCTTGAAAAGTTGTCAAGTATAATCAAATTTCACCATGTTGAACCAAAACTAGGCTCTTGAACTACCACCGTGATCCCTCTCAACATGCTCCACAAGAGCCACTGGATCTCGAAATCCTCTGCTACATTTGGGACAGACATCGATGGTCACCTTCGCGGCCCCTCGGGATCGGTTGCTGTTCCTTTCATGAACTTTCTGCACATGTTCCACCAAAGAAGTGACTGAAGAAAACTTTGCATTACACTGTGGACATTGCTCCATCTCCACTTGCCCATTTTCATTACCCCTCCCACTGCTCTGTCCCACCCCATCCTTTGCTGTTAGCCAAGCTTGGTTGATTTCATTACCCAATTTTGACATGCTGGCTTCAGCTGAAGCTCGAATATTCGATGCCACGTTACGAAAGCCTGAAGCCCATTTTGAAGAGGATGTAGGTGGAGATGAATTTGGCTTTGACTCTTCTTTTCTACTTCTGCTTAAGAGATTCATAAATGAAAAGTTTGTTTCCAAAGTTTTGGGACCAGGACACTTGTGATCAGGGCCAAAACGATGCTTTAGACAATGATCCACCAAGCAATCCCTGCATTTGATTGTGTTTGAGAACACCAATACCTCTCTGCATCCCGGGACGGGGCATTTCTTCTTCTTCGTGGCTTTCTCATAATTTGATGGGTCACATTCAGTGTTGACATGATTCTCCCAAGTTATGTTTGGATCTTGATCAGGAATAAGGCGGACTCCTTTCGCACAAAGTGGACAAATGACAACAGTGACATCCAGTTTGTCCGCTTTCTGACACTGATGTTTAGCATAACCTCTGTGCTCCAAACAATATACCTACAAGAGATTTGGCAGATATAGGCATATAGTTAACTGAAACAAAATTTTAAACATGAAAGAAAAGAAGGATTAGTAACCACACACGTCTGAGATATAAACTAATAAAACATACTCAGTGCAATCACCCCAAAAGACTTAAAACTGGTGTTCTACTTATTTCACAATGTAATTCAACCATTATCAAAATACACAAACATAATCAACAAGGTAATTACCATACAAGCAAGTGAGCAACCCTAGGACAACATTTTAAGGAAAAGGAAAAGACAAGCAGACCAGTTGAGAGGAAATAACAGGTACCAAATGGTGTAAATCTCGTTTATAACTTAAAACTATGTGACAGACGGACTTGGTAGAGAAAAACCAATGAAAAAAATTAGAACTTCACAGTACATCTTTGCCCTTTAGTTCAATAAGAAAGATATGTGCCTGATTATGTCTACAACAAATACTAAATAGGTACACAGGAGATGTTTGAGTATGTTAGCTAAGTATTCAGTATTGAGCTTTTTGTGAAAGTAGAACTTAATCTTCAATCCCCACTTGTCACCAACTCCCAGTGCACATGAAGAGGCAGCAAGCATTATACCCAAAAAAATTCCCTTATCAGAGAAAATGTAGACTGGATATTAAGGACACAGCAAAAACCAACAATGAAAAAAATCCAGTGATGAAGCTAAAATATTAAAAAGTGGCTCAACAGTCAAACAGAAACTGCACTGAATGCAGTAGCACTCATCCCTGATATTATCTAAGAATTGAAAGTGGTAAAGTTTTATTGCCAAGCACTTGGCTTTAGGAAGAAATATACCAGTTGATATGCAAGGGAAGGAATAAAAAGGTTAGGACTCTAATGAGAAAAGTACAGCGTGTCAACTTAGGAGCGGTAAAGTCACACAGCACAAGTATGATGAAGTCGAAAAGTTCCCAAAGGAACAACACAATACCAAAGTCCATGAGAAGAAGATCATGATAGACAATCACTTCACTTAAAAGTGGGAAAGATCGAGTCAGCATTTTCTTTCTCTTATATATTTTAAGAAATAAAAGCTCCAATCGATGTTGCAGTTTCTACAGACCAATTTGACTGTACTCCCTGTGGCCATAAGACATCAAAGTGATACGAAATAACCACATAACCTAGAAACGCAATCGATTAAAAATAATTTTCCAGCTTAACATCTATTCTGTTCTGTATGTTCTCCTTGTTTTACACCTTTACTGAAAAAGGGAACAATCTCACCACTACTATACATCTTAAGTTTCAGCAAATTCTAACTTAAAGCAATCATTCGGACAAAGAATAAAAAACAAACTGAGACCAGGTCAGAAGCTAGAAAATACAAGAAAACCAATCAACAATGCATGTTGCAAATCGAAGTATAAATAAAAAAAAAAATGACAGGTGTGAGAAGAGAAGAGAAGAACAAACGTGATTGCAACGATCGCATGTGAAGGGCAAGAAATCAATCAACTTGCAATCATCAACAGCGCAATGCTTTCCAAGATCTGGGAATTCGGGAGTTCCCATCGGAGGATCAGAATCAGCTGCCACGCAAGGAAGACCGAGACGAAGACTTGGCCGACAGCTTTGAGATAAATTCGAAATGGGATTTAGATAACCGGATTTTCCTGGGCGAGTGGGAATTGAGAATTGCGATTTTAGATTTCCGCGTAAACAGAAAGTAGGGCGAGGGAGGGAGGGAGGGAGGGAGGGGGAGCTAAGGAACGGACGGCAAGGAGGGAATGGGAAGTCGCCGCAGTCTTTGAATATTCGTCCCTTACAAGTTTACAACTCACGTCCAATAGGATTGTTGTTCATACTCACTTTTTACGTAATAATTAATTATTTAAGGGAAGCAATTGTTTTTATGGTATACTTTATATGAATAAAATCTTTAATTTTATCCTATATTTTATGTATTCTTTTTTTCTTAAACACCACCCCAACACCTATTGACAACCGACTAATCCAAATTTCTGCTACCACATAGGTATGGTTCTCCCTTCTCCTAGGCTTTCCAAGATTTGAATATATGTTCTCATTCTTACTTGTTGGCAAAAATTAAAAGATTTGAACATATGTTCTCATTCTTACTTGTTGGTAAAAAGTAAAAGCTACTATATCATTGTCTGTGAAAAGAAAAGTCACGTTAATTTAGAATATATGATTTTGCGCTCAGTTTACAACTTGTTTTCCGGTTTTCCCTTTCATAAAGAACGCAAAATCATTATAACTTTGCACCTTAAGAAACCAATCGTAAGTCGTAACAAGAATTATTTGTGATACTAATATTTACTCACAAAAAGCTATCATTTTACCAGCAAGAATTGTAAAAATAGTTGAGTGCCCGTTTTAGAGAGGAGTAATTTCCCCCATTTTAAACGTCGTATATATATACTTATAAAACTTCAGGCACTTGATTGGCTTATAAAGGTTGAAATGAAATATCAGTTCGACACCCAGAATTTTCAGAAGACAATTTTTTTTTTTATAGCATCAGGAAAACATAAAAGCAAAAACATCAAACTAGCTACGTAACCCCATTGTCCACGAGCATGCTGATAGTCGTCTCCTTGTACAAAATCTGCAACCCACGGGGCAATGACAACGCCTTCTTTGCCAACAAATCTGCTTTGTTCATTCTGTTCTCTATCAATGAGGGAAACATGAGCTACCCATTGTCTCTTAATCGCTAAAATATCGTTCTATTATCGCAAAAAAACATATTTCTATTATTAAGGATTGATAGCATTCTTCTGATATAAAACTTATAGGACTACTTTCGGGAGATTAAGAAAATAAATAAAAATTAATGGACTGAATGAAATTTTCGTTTGGGTCAGATCTTAGGCGGGAGGTCCAGCTCGTTCATCATAGGAGTATTCTCCCACCAAGAGCCAAGGTATAAATAAACGTAATAACTAATGATACACCCATCACGAACAAAAGATGGTTCATCACTCACGTAATAAGGTTTCGTATACCAAAAATGGGTAAATATCCATTGAATTAAAACTCAAAATCGCGAAAACAAGAAATATGGTGTTCCTGAAAATAACACATACATGACCAGAAACATATATAACTACCAGTTCCTACCACCAGATTCTTAACATCCGATGAATCCCATCTCTTTAAAACTGGCTGGTTCACGCTTCGACTCTTTCTTCCTCCAAGATAAGTGCCTTACCAGTAGGTTTAGCCAACATATCTGTGTACTCTTGGAATGGAGATTTGGTAAAGCGGGTCTCCCTCCAGAACTCGGGCGTTAGGAACCCATAGGTTTTCAGCAAGCAGTCAAAAGTAGCCTGTCAAAAAAAAAAAAAGGGAACGTTATGCACATAACTAGCAAATAACTTGTAAGCCACAGCATAGTGCTTCCAAATTCTTTTGATTCCTCATCAATTTCATAGCTTATATAAGAACATTCGATAACTCAATCCACATTTCTTGCCTCTCAATTGATACAATCATATGCATAGAAACAGATAAAACTGACAATATTTTAAACATCGAATTGGTAATGTGCCTCGGAAATCAGCTGATTCCAATTGGCACCCCTTAACATGTGCACATATTTCAATCATAAAATTTGCAATACTGCTTCAATATCTACAGAGTCATTAACTTTAACGTGCCAGAAATGCATGTCTAGAGACAAAACAGACAATAAGAACAACACCACAACTATTTAATATTCAATTAACCCAATCCTCTAGCTTGGCCTTGGGACCAAACGTGAAACCAAAAACCAAGGGAATCAAACACATCTCAATTCAATCTGGCCTTGCCAACATGAATGTTCCAGTAAAGCTTAACTCACGCAGAAGAGAGGATCACAATTTAACATTGACATTTAATCGAATTTGTAAAAAAAGATAACAAACACACGTGGACAAATGAACATTTCGCGGAAATCAATTACAACGCCAGATTCATGGCATGCTAATTGCACTGCAACAAATGACTACGCCAAGCAGATTGAGATCACATGTTAAATGAGCACGTGAGATACAATTTACCAATATCAATTATGCATAAAAAAAAAAAATTGGATCCAAAGAACACTAGAATAAGCAGCTCAAATAAAATTTGGAACGAACCTTGACAAAATTTCCAAGAGTCTTAGTCGATCCTCTTGAAGAAGTGAACACATCCTCAATCCCAGCGAACTGCAACACTTTCTTAGGAACCCTAGCGGCAACAATTCCAGCACCACGAGGAGCAGGAACCATCCGCACAGTAACCGAACCACACTTACCAGTAACCTTACACGGTACAGTATGTGGCTTCCCGATCTTGTTTCCCCAATAACCTCTCCTCACAGGAATCACAGAGAGCTTAGCCAATATAATAGAACCGCGAATAGCAGTGGCAACCTCCTTGCTACACTTAACGCCAAGTCCAACGTGTCCATTTCCATCACCAACGACAACAAATGCCTTGAACCGAGTTCTCTGGCCAGCCCTGGTCTGTTTCTGTACAGGCATGATCTTCATGACTTCATCCTTAAGGCTGGGACCTACCAAGAGATCAACGATTTGGTGTTCTTTGATTGGGAGAGAATGAAGGTAGATCTGTTCAAGGCTTCGGATCTTTCCTTCCTTGACGAGACGGCCAAGCTTTGTCACTGGGACCCATTTCTCCTCCTCTTCACGGCGACCACCAGCTCTGCGCCGTCCACCTCGGCCACGATCTCCGCGACCACGGCCGCCAAAACCACGTCCAAATCCACCGCGTTCTCCTCCACGCTCAGCCATGATTGTCAGAAATTATAACAAGGAACCCTAATTCCGATAAGATATTCAATGCCGCCAAGGGGAGAGTGGAAGACCTGAACTGAAAGAAGGCAATTCTTATATGAGGGAGTGGAATGATTGTGGATGATAGGCTAGGGTTTTTCGTGCTTTTTTCGGCCTGAGAGGTTTTTTCGTGTTGGGCCATGGGATTTCACTCTTATGTGGAGGCCCAAATTTTATTTGTTGAATGAATTTTACTATATACTCCTTTCGATTTTAAATATATGATTTGTTTATCTAATTTAATTAAATTAATGATGTTAAATAGATTAAGTAAAATCGTATCATATTATCAAAACATATTTAGGATGGGTGAGAGTATTTCTTTTTTTAATAATTTGGGTGAGGGTATTTCTTATTGGTGAAAAAAAGAAGAAGAAAAGGGGACTGATTATATTTTTATGGAATAAATGTAATTAAAATGAGGTCTTACAAAATCTCTAATTAAACTGAGGCAATTGTTTAAGTGTATGTTTGGATCTTACTTGTGGCCCCCAGAAGTGCGTTGTAGAAGCAAAAGTCATTTTGAAAAAAAAAATTATGTTTGGATGGGTAAATTTTCATAATGACTTTTAGTCTAAAATGACTTCTGCAACGCCAAAAGTCAGAAGCAAAAAAAAGTGGCTTTTGGCTTCTGACTTCTGGCTTCTGGTGGGTCCCACGCCTTTTGTTATGTATTATTTAATAAAGTGGGTAGGAAAATTAGACTATTAGACCCCTAAAATTCTCAAATAAGATATTTTCTTTTAATATAAAATTTTCTTTTTATCTCCAAAAATTTACCATAATAATTTATAACTACTTTCTCCCATAATATACTCCTTTGAGCTAAAAATATTATTTTTTAAAATTATTTTCCTGAAAATAAAGGAGAAACTAAGCCTTTAATAAGAATATATGCATATTATTATATATGTATTATTTAAGAACAATAATACCCTTTTTAGTAATTTTTCATCTAAACTTGCTTTTCAAAATAATCATCCAAACATGTTTCTAAAAGTCAGATTGAAAAATGTCACTTCTATCATCACAAATCCAAACATAAATCATTTCATACAATCTGACTTTTATCCAATCTTACTTCTAAAAAAGTCATTCTGAAAAAAAAAATCACTTCTCAGAAGCTCAATCCAAACACATCCTAAATTCTTGTTCAAAAATAACGTTTGGCTCGATGAAAACTTTTTGAGCATTTGTAACATTATTAGTATAATTCACTAAGGGGTGTCCATAACATCCCAGTCCCGATGATCCCGTCCCAATCCCGGCAAATTGGGACCGTAAATTTCCCAACCCGGGACCGGGATCCGGGCAAGGCCGCGGGATCCCGATCCAGATCGTGCATTATTATTATTTTTTTAAAATTCAGTTAGGCCCAATATGAGTGGCCTAAGAGCTTTGCCTTTTTTTTTGAGAAAAAAAATGATTGGCTATACAACTCTCAAGGGCCCAACCCAACAAATCCTAGTTCCCCCACTGCACCAGGTACCCACCCTGTTTGACCCTCAACGAGCAGATAGAACGGCAGCACAACAGAAGGAGAACACAGCTACAGGGCTCGAACAATCTTCTTTTCATGGTGGAAAAGCCAAAGTATTCACTTTTTTTTAACTAGTTTTTGCCAAATCCATAATTGGTTTTACGGCTTCTGGACGAATTCACTGCAATATGGAAAAACTAAAGGTATTCACTTTTTTTTAAAACAAGCCAAATACATGCTTTCACGACTCCTACTTGTTTCTGGGACTAATTCGCTGCAATTTGTGCACAAGTTGAGTCATCATGGTATGTTTAAAGTCGTGCGGGCTGCTCTCTTCTCTTGTATATACTCTATTTTACGTGTGATTTTTAGTGATTCAAATGGGTTTGATTCAAATATGCTTTTATGTTTATGTTTAGGATGTTCAATTCTACTTCATATAGATAGCTTTATCAGTTTATTCGAAGCTTCTGATTTCTTTTTCATTTGGAAGGTGCCAGATTTTCCCCCACAATTCTGGGTCATTGTTCTTCACAGATAGGGAAGACAGATTTTTTTATTTTTATCCGGGAAATCCCGGTGGCGGTCCAGGGATTTCCCATTCCCGGTGGGACTGGGAACTGATTTCAATCCCGGTATCCTTCCGGGATGGAATCCGGGAATGGGCATTCCCAGTCCCAGTCCCGAATTTGGACACCCCTATAATTCATATGTGTTATAAATTCTTGGTAACAGATTTAGGCATTTGTAAAAACATTATAAACACCATTCACAACTTTTTAAACATTTCACTAACAACCTTTTGACAAACAATGGCACTTTTTGGCTCAGAAATCGGTAGCTCGTTTTAATTAGTGGATTTCCTAGGATATCAATTTAATTAGGTAATTTTGTGAGATCTCATCTTAATTAAGTTTTTTTTGTGGGACTTGTAATTAATTTCCTTTGTATATATATTTAAAGCCCTTATTAGGGCTGTGGTTAGTTGCCGCCCACTGCGCACTTTGATAACAATTAAATGGTATCAGATTTGAGTTCAATGGAGGTCAATTTGAGTAGAATGGTTAATCTAAATGGAGCTAATTTTTGTTTAGAGGATGAGATGGCATAACAAATGTTGTGTTGCCCGGCCATGATTTTCAAAAATGACAAGAAGAATTCCTAAATGTGAGAGGGGAAATTCACTATCGCTGAGGGGGTGAAAGACTTGAAATGAACGAGAGGGTTTTCTTATATGAGAGAGTCGCTGAACGAGTATGGGATGTGGATCATGAGTAGTCTAGGTGTTTTAGGGATTTTGGGCTATGTTTAGTTTCAATGATCCAGTAAAACGGGTTAAAGTTCCGAGTGTTTTTTGTGCTTTTATTTATTTTTTTTACTTTTAACTTCGTTGGGCCGGATCATAATGTATTTTATGTATTATTATATTATATATAAGCTTAAAAGTAAAAAAATATATATACTTTACAAAAAAAATTAAATCAATTTATAGGCAATTTATTTAAATTTTTAGGATTTTGATAAAAAGACAATTAATTCATATAATAAATCTAATATAATACTTTATAAAAAAAATAAATCTAATATAGTAATTAGTAAATATAAATGTTTTCTGAATAAATATTATAGTTCAAGATATTAGTTTATTGAAATTTCTAGTTGGGGTAATAAAGATCAAATCATGAATTTAATATAATGATAAAAATAATTAAATGATGTCATTTTACCAAAATGTTTGGAATCTAAAAAATTTAGATGACAAATGGATTGTTATAGGAAATACGTTCACATTTTTTAAATAAGAATATCAATCATAACTATCAATCAATCATCATCATCAATATACTTCTCTAAATCTCCTAGCAACTCTCCCATTTGATGTCCAATGACATTATCTTCACTTAACTCCGTTATTGGTTTACATGTTCACATAAGCCAGGTCATAAAGGAAGGTATTATTCTTAATATTGAATTTCATTGCCAATAATTAATCATGACTCATCATATATCTCTACTTTTTTGAAGGTATTTTTTTGAATTTTGAAAATTATTTAAAATTGAATTAAATACATAAAAGTATGGAAGTTATTTAAAACATTTAAAATAATGTTTTCATACAAGTCACCAAATCAATGACATAAATCAGATGCATTTACCATATTTTTATTTAATTATAGTAGTCGTTCTACACATAATATCAAACAATAAGGGATCCAGTGAAATTCAAACTAGTTGTGATAACTAAGATGTAAGAAAACAATTTAATAAAATTTAAAAATATTTTGAAGGCAGGCTAAAAAAAATGCAATGTTTGTATCCAACAAATCCATGAATTCATAGAAGTAATTGATCTTATAGTTAAGATCACATAGACTATTTGATTTTGGTGTGTTTAATAATATAGTAAGATGCAGAAACTTCCAGTCTTTTATATCAAAATTACATAAATCTTCCTTCTATTTCTAAAGAGCCTACAATTGATCCATTTTGTAAAAGTATTAGGAGTGTTTAAATCAAAGATTTTGGGCCATAATTCAATATGTGTTATGTATAATAATGTGGGAAGTGATACAATACAGAAACAAGGCTTCGATTTTATCCCTCGTTTGCATTTCATTTAGATTGGTAGCAACTTATTTGTAGATGGCTTAGTTTTGATGAATGAATGTTTTGTGACCCTTGGTATGAATTCAATTGTTCCTTTAGTATTGGTTGAATGATTTTTAATTTTGTTAGTTGAGTAAGATGAGATGGTAATAAAATCAATTTAATATGGGATAAAGGAACTAGATTCAGTTGATGCTAACCACGCAACGCGTGGGGAGCACACACTAGTTTAGTTAGATCTTAAAAAAGAGGGGCTTAATTTAATTCAATGTGATTGTTATTTGGTAATTATTCAAGGCAAATTTTCAATTAATGGGGACCTTTCAAGTCCAACACAAGCGGAAACAGCTATGGCCACTGGCCAGTGATTGTATAGAGGCCTAAGGATACCGTACCATTAAAATTGGGCCATGGAGGATCCATAAACGGGGATTTTGAACCAATATATTTGAGGTAAACACATTGCAAAATTTGGGCGAAGAGCACAGAGAATGAATCCCATTTCAAAATACTGTATTGGTTTTTGGTTGAACAAAGCAGTGTAAAGGCAATTTTTTGAAGGGTTATGTTTTAGAGAATGAACAACTTCATCACAACATGACAAATTAAGATTTAAATCTTTATTAAGAGAAATGTCAATGTTTAGTGCCCTACATTCAATAGAGGAATATATACTTAAAACGGAAAAATGGTACCACACTCTGTTCCTTATTATAAGTCCATCATAACTACTTTTTACATACAAAGAAGTTGAAGTTATAGCATTAAATATGGCATATTTTCAAAAAAAAAATTCAACTATGCCCTTATTTAAGAATAAGTATTAAAATAATATTTTATATACATTAGAAGCTTTCTTTCTCATCTTTCTTATTTCTAACATAGGGATAAAATAGTCATAGTAGCATTAATTGATCCCAAATTGGACTTATATTTTGGAAAAAAAATTTGTGACAGTTGGATTTAGAGTGGTAACTTTTGTTCGAAACATGCAACGGATTGCCAATCACATACGCACGCATGTAGGAGATCAGATCCTATGCTGACAAGAAATACCCACCCATGTGTCCATCTAATAGGCACAGTGCACTTTCCCATAAGCTAACAGTTGGTTTTGGGATCCTTCTGGCTATAAATTTTTCTGATTGCTATGTCAAAGACAATGCGAGGTCATCATTCATATATGCAGGTAAGTAAACTCTTGGACGTACATGTTGATAATACTGATTTTGAAGTTTTAATGGTATATGTGTGAGCTGTGCTGTAATGTTATATTCACAAAGACTTTTGCAGCAGAACATAATGGTCCAGGTTGTTGAAGAGTCGCTAGTGAGTAGTCAGGTGCTTTGTACCTATCCACGTTCCTACAAATCCAGACGCTACGCTCTTAGCTTTCTAATTTCTGCGTTCTGGCAAACACATACCGACCATAACACTGTCACAGTAGGAGAGGCACAAGCCATGACAAAAATTCTTGGAAAAATCGAAGCAGCGAACGCAAACAAAAATGATCACAGGTATTAGGACATAATATAACTGATTTATCAAAAGACACTGTGGATTTTTTTTTTTAAAAAAAAAAATAGGGTCACGAAATCACCTGATTCTTTAAGGGTCAGAGACTGAACATAAACATGAACATGTGACATGAGAGAAAGGACAAAATTGGGAGGAGAAATAAAACTATTTTTAAAAGTATGTAATTGCAAATTTGTAATTTGCAAATTTGCAATGCAGCCCAAGACCCTCCACTGACAAGCTAAAGAGTACCGTTTCTACTTTATATAATTATTAATAATGAGTTAATGGGTGGTCAGAATCTTTTATTGCCTTCATCCATATATTTTTACACCTCAAAAGCCTCACCTGCTGGTAAAAAAAGGGAAAAAATATAATAAATATGTGAAATAAGAGATCCTAAGCAACAACAAACAAAAAGCAAAACCAGTACCATTTATATTGCCACATCCACTTGATAGCATTAAATAATGAGAACCAGCTAGCTCATATTTTCAGGCACTTCCTTCTGTTCAAGTTCAGAGCTTTCTTCATCTTGTTCATCCCATGGAGAACTCATCAATGCAGCCAATAATGGTGCCTCCGGCGAGAGGGGAAGAAGAGAATCGTTATTCTCACAGATCAATAGAGACACTTGTGGTGGTTCTGGCAGTGATCACAATAGTGGGTGTGCTTGCAGGAATAGTGGCTCGTCTCTGTGGTGGAAGGCACTTTGGAGGGAATGGAGAGAATGATATTGAAGGTTGGATTGAGAATAAGTGTAGAAGTTGCATCGACGGCGGCCTTCCGCCGCCGCCGGAGGCGGCTGAAGAACCAAAGAAAGCTCCAGCAGGAGGAGATGAAAAAAAGTGAAGACTCTGAGAGGCTTAATTCTAACCCTGATTTGTAAGTTATTAGTAATTATAGAGCTTGATGAATTAATGTTTTTGGGTAGTGAGGGTGAATATTAAATGTTATATATATAAAGGGGTAAGGGGGAGTTTACACAGCTTTTAACTTTAGTGTAGCACTGTGTTAGTTGTAGAACTTAAAGTCCTGAACCATTAATGTTTGAGTTTCACAGATTCAACTGCTTGATGTTCTTGGTGTTTCAGTTCTATTCTGTTTCAACCATTAACTATAGGGTAAGGGGAATTGTTGTTGTTGTTGTTTTTTTTTTTTTTTTTGCCTTTATATCATGAGCGAGCATTTAATTCCGGGTAACTAAGCAAGCCTTTTCATTCTCAAAGATATTGCATTTCAATTAATGCAAATGGCATTAGTGATGTTTCCATATAATAGAGAGTTCTACTTCTACATGAACAAAAAGAGGAAGGGAAAAGGTAGCAAGAAGAAAATATGTCATAGGCTATACATAAAACATTAACGGCCATTTCATTCCAGACATCCCGGTTATTGTTAAATACAGATTCCGGCAAAAGGTGGAGTCCATTTAACGACTAGTTCTTATTGAAAAATCCAATGCTTTAATATTAGAAGCGCTAGAAAATGGACACATGGGGGAATAATTAAGGCTCCATAGTATAAATCACAACCCCTCATGCCGTGATAAAGTCCATAAATATAAGACATAATTAATTAATTTGATTAGACTAAGGATGTTGGTTAAGTTAGTTGAACTCACATGATATAACTAAAATACTCTAACCATATACCTTTATTCATACCCTTCCCTCTTGTTTGTTTAACATTGAGGAGCATCAATATGGATTATTTCGAGAAAAAATTGAAAAGAGGCCTTATATTAAGAAACAAGCTCACCTCTTCAAATAAGTCTTATACTTGGGAACGGAGAGAATATTAAAATATTTGTGAGGTGTTTGATTGTAACTAGTACGACCACAAATAATATGGTAAATCATGATGTTCATCTAGGAATTTCTGTGTATGAAATATTTTGTGGGTGTATATTAACTTTTTGATTTTATAAATCTTCTAATCTTAAATTATCAAACTTTGATTAGTAATATCTTGAGAAAATCACGTTGGGCCCTAGGCATAACTTGTGCCATAAAAACCTAAGCAAATGTGCGTTCAATGATGTTGTCCTTGTCCACATGGTGGCACACTGGCACTACAGTAACATTTTAATCAAACCATTCGAATAAGAAAAAAAAGGACCAACAACTCAACAAGGCGTTGATAATGGACCAAAAAGCAAAATTATTTTAGTAGGCGTTAGAATGTTACCGTTGCAATTACTAATCACACCGCTTTAGCCTTTAAGAAAAGGAGCTCATAAAGGGATCTCTCAAACTAAAACTGCGGCCACTTTGGGGAGAGATGGAGGGTATTACTTTTAACTATTAAAGACTTCTTTTTATTAAGATGAGTTTATTCAAATTAGACGGTGGCCCAAGCTTGCTCACCCTTGACTAAATAAATAAGGTGGCCCAATAAATTACCAATGATTAAAGGGCATTTTGAATCCGGAAATATTTGAGTTGGGGCTGTGGGTACCATAAAGTTTTTTAAGGGTCAAATGTGTCCTGAAATTTTAAAAAATGGGGCAATTTAGACCATCCGTTAACTAAACCTAACGGTCAACGTTATTGACTAAAATATGTTGAGGTGTCGCGCACATGTGGCATCTACATCATCTTTTTTTACCATGTCAGATTTTTTAATAAACAAAAATCTAAAAAAAAGCTTTATTCTTCTGTTACAAATAACACCACCCACCGAAGAAAGGCCTCACTAGATCCTAAATAGATAAAGATCTCCCATAAATAACCATCAGCGGCGGCGTAGAAAGCACGCTGCCACCCCCAAGAGGCTTCAAATCAGAACTAACATCACTCCTCCCGAGCTTCGGAACATCACGAATCTCCTCAAAGTCACTCTTAATCGAGACCCTAGATTCAAATCTCACCGATTCCTCATCCTCCACCTTCTTCTTCGGCAATCTATCACCCAAAGTATAGCGATACCTTTGAGCTTCCTAATCACCAACGGGAACGACAAATTTGTCGGGGCCAGAAAGTTCGAGACTACGGAAAATCAATTCGAATTCATCATCTACGCCTTGAGCACGAATACTGGTTAGTTTATAAAGGGAAGGGGCAAAGATCGAGGGAAGGGGGATTGAAAATCTGGGGAGAAGGAATCGTCGAAGGAGGAAGCTAAGAAACGAGAACATGGTTTTTTATGATTGTTGACCCCTCTTTACTGCCGATGATGCTATGCGTTTTGCAACAGTTCCAGATTTTCGAAAGTTTATTTCTTTCGTTTACATAATTTATTTTTATAGATGAACATGGTTATGTTTTTGTGCATTTGTAGATTTAGGTGGGTCAGCCATGGCGAATGGGTTTGGGGAATCGACAAGCACTTCTTCTAAAATACCATCTTGCTCAGGGAATGGATCCAATGATGCTAGCGATTTTCAGCATCATTTTGAAAGTAATATATGTTTTGTTGGCCATGTAGTTTGTTGCACAAGATCCAGTTATTACCCTCTGTGGTCATATATTTTGTTGGCCATGTCTCTATCGATGGCTTCATCACCACTCCCATTCTCAAGAATGTTCAGTTTGTAAGGCTCTTGTACAGGAAGATAAACTTGTTCCATTGTATGGAAAGGGTAAGACACAGACGGATCCAAGAACTTAACAAAGTCATATCTTGGAATGGAGGTTCCTCGCCTCCCTGCAGGACAGAGGCCTGAAGCAGCACCTACATCAGAAGCCAATCCATTTGGAAATAATGGGTTTGGATTGATGGGAGGGTTTATACCAATGGCAACAGTAAGGAATGGAGATTTCACAATGGTTGATGATGGGAGGTCTTTCTCAGTTGGTTATTTTCAACAAAAGAAGAAAGCCTTTTTTTATTAAAAAATCCGACATGGTAAAAAAAAAAAAAAGATGAAGTGGATGCCATATGTGCTTGACACCTCAGACAATATATTTTGGTCAATAACGTTGACTGTTAGGGTTAGTTAACGGGGGTCTAAATTGCTCAATTTTTTAAAGTTTCGAGGCACATTTGACCCTTCAAAAACTTCTTGATACCCACCGTCCAAACTCGAATACTTCCGGGTCCAAAATGCCCTTTAACCCATGGTTAAATTATGCTTAGGGGTCGTGTGCTTGTTCATATAAACAGTGACAAAAAATTTTTAAAGGTAAAAAAAACAAATTTCCTCTCACAAAAAATGGTTCATGTATGTTTGTCACCAAATTATTTTATTGAAATATATTTGATAATAAGGTGACAAATGTATGATCCAAACCATCAAGCACTTAGATTAGCTAACTGTGGGTTGTTTTAACTTAACCAGTAGTCTCGAGTTCAAATTCTGGGTATGCAATTGCTATAATTACTTGGAGATGGCTAGGTTCCCCCATTATGAACCTACATTCTCGCCAAGATGATTGATTGGTTGTTAGTAACGTTAAATTCCGGTGGATAAATAAAAAAAAATGCATGATCCAAATGTCCATGATTTTTATAAACATTACATGATTGAATATCTCGAGGAACTTTCTTACATCACGCATATCGTTTTGTTACCGGGAAGTTAGAAGCAAACATATAAAGTGCACGTAAATAAACCCCTCTGAATAATTGTAGATTGTCTTGATCGGTGGTTACCTAAAAATAAAACTTGAAGAAAGAAAATAGACGTGGGAACGTAAGCTCAAGATTAAGACAAACATTAGAGAAACAAATGTTGGTTTTATAGAAAATCATTAGCTTTAATACACTCACAGGTGCCATAAAAAACCGTTTTGACAGTTTTTCTTTCTAATCTTGGGTAGTTGTGCAATCTAATATCATTTTTTTTTGGTTCAATCCAATACCTTTAGAATAAAAAATTATTGTCAAGTTATTTTTTTTGTAAAGACTATGATTCTCCGTAAATAAAATATAAATGGTATGTTTCACATCATAAAGAAGAGAAAGAAAAAGGAAGATTGTCGTTTCGACAGTTCTAGTTGGATAGAGATAGATAAAGGGTTGCCCCAATGTCATCATTACCACCCCCTCATAGAGAAGGTTGTGGGATCGATCCCAGATTTGGGAAAAATGTGTGCGTGAGTGGTGGTGTGTGTAACCCCTCCTTTGGGTAGGGTTAGGATAGGAATATACAAAAAAAAAAAAAAGATAGATAAAAGGATAACACTCGTATTTATATCATTTCACAACCCTAATTCAAAGTATAGACTCCGGGATATTATAATAAAAATATTAAAATAAATTATATTATTTATAGCAGTTTAATTATATTATTAATAAGATAAATTATATTATAACTTTTTTTTGTATGATAAAAATGAGAACATTTATTAAATTACGTCATATTAATCAGTTAACCTTAGCAAGGATTCTTTTGAGAACTTTTCTACGGGTGGCTTTGTTGTTGATGTTCGCGGAAACAACTTAGACACGTAGACACGCAGAATATTTTTCATTACACATAAATTTTGATTTTATCTGTTAATAATGATAGCTGTGATGAGTAAATTTAAATTAATGGGAAAAACTATTTTAAAAAAGGGAAAATTCCAAAAAAAAAATACTACTTGAATTTTTGAATTTCAAATCGAAAACTAAGGGCCCGTTTGGTTCATAGAAAATATTTGGACGGAATGGAAAGGAAAGGAAATAGATGGAAAGGAATGGAAATGAAATGAAGGTCGACTCGTTTGGTACGCACAGGAAAGGAAAGGAATGGAATTGAAAATTTTATATTTGGTTGGTTGAAAATGGGGGTAAGGAAACTCAGAATTATGTGTAAATGACCATTTTGCCCTTAATGAGTATTTATTAATTAAAATCACTGATATTGAATTTTAAAATATTTTAAAATTATATTACCATAAAAATAAATGAATAAATTATTTTCACTAATTATAAATTCAATAAATATTAAATTTTAATAAAAAATTTAATTTTCATAAATAAATAAAATATTTTGGTAAATACAAGAATGACTTAGATTTTAATTTAAATACCACCAAAATAACTTTAGTGTAGATATAGAAGATACTTTTTTTATTGCAGATATAGAAGACACTTACCACCATATCTAACAAATTAATCAATAATTAAATGAATCGAATAATAAATTATTTAGTAAAAAATGCCTAAATTATAGTTAGATGATGAGAATTTTGTGGCTTCAAAGTGGGTGTATCCCAAAAATTTCTCACTCATATCCTCTTATAAAGCTTAACGACTTCAATTTTTTTTAAAAAAAATTACTTTTTTTTGCCACTTTTTTTTTTAAAAAAATACTACTAGTACACACACGCTAATATCGATCTGTCTATATTATACATGTTTTAAGATAATAATATTGAAGTTCAATTAAAAAAATCATGAGATTTACTCATTTCAAATTGACTCTAAACATCTAAAATAAGATGTTTACATAATACACATATTATAGATGTTTCATAGATTCAGATTTGGGCTGCACCGTTTCCACGCATACCAAAAAACTATATTAAAAAAACTACTACAACACTTTAGAATTATGCCTCACTTCCTTCCATATTTAATAAATGCTTTCTGCCTCAGCTTGATCATATTCACTCACGTCAGATTTATATTCAGGTAGCCAGATTCAAGAACTTATTAATTTAGCTGCACTATTCACATTTAGTTTATCTGCACTATTCACATTTATTTGTACAACAAAACAACATGTGACTTCATTTTTAAACAGAACATGTTAAGAATTCATCAGCAAAAGTCGCAGCTAACAAATTCGATTTTAACCCCTTACTTTCGATTTTAAACCCTCACTTTCGAATTTTAACCCTTCACTTTCGATTTTAAACCCTCACTTTCGATTTTAACTCCTTACTTTCGATTTTAAACACCCACTTTCGATTTTAAACCCTCACTTTTGATTTTAACTCCTCACTTTCGATTTTAAACACCCACTTTCGATTTTAAACCTTCACTTTCGATTTTAACTCCTCACTTTTGATTTTAACCCCTCACATCCGAATTTGCCAGCAAAAAATTCTGCAGAATCTCAGTTATAATAATCCATCACCCAGATTAACAATGAAACAAATCACAAGAATAACAGGTCAACAACTTCAACTCAAATGTGATTCAAACACACAGAACAAAACCAGCCCACGAAAAAATTAAAGAAAAAAGAGATATTAGATGGCAATGAATAAGGAAAACTTTATTTCTTCTCTCACAATCTGATTTTCTCGTCGATGTAGAAGAAGCCACAGTCCGTTGCTACTGCTCTCTCTCCCCTCGCGCCGATGATGCTTTCACGATGAAGACCCAAACTCCACAATGAAGACCCAGACTCCATGATGAAGACTCGACTCCACGCGAAGACCAATAGTGCAGAAGGTTGAAGAAGACAGGGGTGTAGAAGGTTGAAGAAGATGAGGGCATTTTGGTCTTGTGCGTGTTCCTTCGAACGCTGGAAAATGGCTTCCCACCATTTTTGGTGGGAACCGATTTTCCTGTGTTTAATGGAAAATCGCTGCGCCGCCGGAAACGGAAGCAAGGACGATCCGCCAACCAAACGATTGAAGACGATGGAAAATCGATATTTTCCGTTTCCGTTACGGCATTCTCCGTGAACCAAACGGACCCTAACTATTCAAGTGATTATTTTAAATAAACGAGTAACTAGATAGACAACTTTACACCACCTATTGAGAATTAGGACTTCGAAAATCAGCTTATCATTGGGTAGGGACCAGCGATCCATTGTTTTTGGGATATAGTGGATCTCTTGGGAAGGGACCTGGGATCAGTTGTTTTAGGGATAGATTGGATCTCTTGGTCCTTTTACTGTTTTGGAGATAGATTGGATTTATTGACCTTTTTAATATAGGACGGTGAAATTTTATCCCACTAGTTGGGATAAACCATATAGATCATTTGATATTATTATACTCTATTAAAAACCAAATCTTTGAATAAAGCATTAATCAATAGATCTTGCTCAATAATTTCAATAAGTGTTCTCTTTAGTTTCCTCTCTTTTTAAAAGACTCCAAACTATTACTATTTGATCAACCCTAACTTTCTTTAATTGTGTCTAAACAATTTCAGATTAGTAGATAAAATCACTGTGAATCTAACATTTTTTTGTATGACAATACATCTATTTCAATATCATGATCTCTACTACCCCCATTTTATGCTCATATTGCTCCTACTTAGCAAAAACCTTTTGACTCTGATTCTTCTCCATGATTTTAGAATTAATTTCATCTCTTAACACAGCCAATTTAGAATTAATTTTCTCTGCAAACACAACCAAAAGAACTGTATCATTAACAAAAAAACATGCACATGGATTTCTTCTTTGATCTACTCAAACGCCTAAAACAATGTTAAATAAATAAAGACTCAAAGACGAACCTGAAGCAATCCAATACTTATGGGAAATCTTTTGTTTACCCTCTAAACATTGTAACGCTAGTAATTGCCACTCTCATACACACATTTTGAATGACTATTATATACATAACATGGGAACATAGGCACATGGGCACCTACCTTTCTAGGACTGAATGATTGATTATAAGGATGAACTAGAAGTAGAAGAAGAAGAAGAAAGCACCCAAGCGTCCATTTCCATCACCATCTGGCTCGCTAATTAATGAGTGTCTCATTTCAGTTCCAGATGTGGCAGTGACTGGTCAATCCATCCGGGAAAACCATTTGACGATCACACACTTGTTATATTTAGAGAAGAGAGTTTAAGGGGACAAAAAAAAAAGGGAGGATGTGTGTTTGAGATGATAACAAATTGGTAACACTGATATAGTAATATTAAGTGAAATGATTTTAGGCCCCTCAATAATTGACTTCTGAGTTCTGATCATACCACTTGACTGTGAATTTCCGGTAACCATTCATCGGATATGCGTCCAATCCCACTTGTAACATTGTGCCTGAAAATATAATAGTGAAGGTTTTACTACGACTAGTTTAGTTCAAAACACTGTAAATATTGAACTGGAAAGCTATATCTGCCCCCAGCGGAACTGAAGCAAGTGGCCTGAATAATGCTTACTATATGTGCATGCATAGCCAAAACACACACAGATGGAGCATATATCTTTATTACATGAATTCTAACCAACAGATCAAGAAAAACTCGTCAACATAAATCCAGAAAAAACGATGAAGAAAAAAGCAGTTATTTATCTGATGCAACTGATAGTAATGCAATCAGTGATCTCAACATCTCTAGCTCAAATGAGAAATCATTACTCAACTCCATTTTGAACAGAACTGGACTAACGGGCAATGTAAAGGTGTAACCAAGACATGACCAATATGTCACGAACTGAAATAAACCATTCACAAGACAAAACTAACCTACCCAAAATAGTGAGACACCACAAAGTAGGACGTATAGAATTACTCCAGCATGCCATATATCCACTTCCGGCCCATAATTTCGATTCGTTACCTCATGAGCCATGTAATAAGGACTTTCGACAATCTCATTTAATCTTTCACTTGCAGAAAGTCGCAAGCATCTGTACACGACTCTTGGACAGAGGCAGCTGATTGATAAAAGACAAGCAACCTAAAGAGAAGCTCAATTTCTATCCAAAGGCGTTGCCGGGTTTAAAGAAAACTGACAGCCCAAAATCAACAGCATTCAGAGGTGCTGATTTTTTCTAGTTTCCAAACAAAAAGTTCAGGTTTGAGATCTCCAGGCTTCACGCCATGTTTGTGGCACAACTGAAACATAGCAAAACAGAAAGCACTCAAGACCAAATCTCAAAGTTCAGAATAATACACAATTTGAAGACTCCACAGCGTGAAATTGCAAATTCTAAGTGCAGTATCCTCATGCCAATTGCTTTTAACATCAACGGTTTAAAAAGTAGGGTGAATGAGAAGTTCAAGAAACAAATATAGTCAAAACGAGAAGATGATGATTTAATTATAATACTCCCTCCAGTCCTTTATATAAGATCTAGCTTGTAGTTCAATTTCTTCATTTAAGTAGATCTTAATTTAAGAAGCGGAGAAAGTAGTTACATTTGCTTGCAAAAGGTATGATGTATGCAACCAACAAGCATTGGGTGCAGTGGTAAGGCAACTGACATACCCCTAGGCGAACGTGAGTTCAAACCTTGGAGACATGTTTGTTGGGAGGGGTTACCCACCTTTGGTGCAAAGCACCTTACATGAGCGTGCCTATAACCCCGCTTTAAATTAGTCGGTTGCCCTAGGTTACCTGACCTAGTTGAGAAGGTCAGGAACTCAGAAAAAGGCGCCGGATACCAGGGGAATCCGGGTTTGGAGCCAAAGGCCCCACCTGCCTGTTGTTACAAAAAGAAAAAAAAAGGTATGATATATGCAATTTTATAGAATAGCTACTTGTAAATACATGCCATTTGCAACACACAGTTATACAGCAAATTATGGTCATAATGAACCAACCCCAGATTATAAATGACCAAACCAACGTAGAATGTTTACACTAGTCTAGTTCTTCCTTACTTTTAAATTTTCATTGGTATCCAAGTAATAAACCCAATTATTACCAGAAAAAAAAAAAAAAACAGAGAAGGAGAAGAATTAATAAGCATATATAAATCCCACAGGTTCAAAGGGCTCTCCATTTCCAATAAGATTGGAATATTGTAAAGCATCTTTCTTATGCTATTTCTAGATTAGTAAAATCATAATTCTGAAACATACTGAATAACTTCTTCGGCTTAAAACCAACTCAACGCTTGGATAAACCAAACCTGTCATTTAAAATTTCATATGTATAAACAGATCTAAGAAATAGCCCAGAAAAGCCAGAAAACAGACATTTAAGAATTCAGAATTCTGAAAAGCACAACTTCGACAATCATGCGTTCTGCGTAGTGCCCACGCTCAACAATCTGATCAAACAATTATCCTCCCTCGAACATTCCATCATCCTTCACTAGTTTCGCGTGAAGCGTCAGCTCTCAGCTGCAAGGACTAAGGCAAATGCAGACAAGCCTTTACAATCAAAGGCGATTTAGTATTAATTCACCAAGCTTAACCAGATTTGGAATTACAAAACCTTCCGATTCGATTCCGGAAAAAACAATAAACAGATCTAGGGATTGTATACAAAAAGCGAGAAAAGATCGACAGAAAATATAAAATCAAATTGGGAACAAAAGACATAATTATTTCTTACCATAATCGGCGGGAACAACTCAAGAGACACAAGAGCCAACTCAACCATGGTTACCATTTCCATTTTATCTATGGAGAATCACAACCCTGACAAAAGATGGCGCAAACTGAATCCTTCAACCTCTTATGAATAAAGATGAGGAAATCTTGCACAGCATAGATATTTCGTACGGTTCTAGACAAGGTTCACTAAAATATCGGCACAATCTGGTCCGAGAGCCCAAAAAAAAAAATCTGACTTTTTCTCTCTTTCAAATCCGGTGTTGCCGTGTAATCTAATTCCTTTTGAACAAAAATCAGTGCGCTGTTTTTGTTAGGGCTGTGGTCCTCCATAAATAAATTGTAAGTGTTATGTTTCATGTCACACAACGGAGAGAAAGCAAGAGAAAGATTGCCGTCTAGGCCCGTTTACGTTCTAGTTGGGGAGAGATAGATAAAATGATAATAATCGTATTTATATCGTTACATAACCCTAACCTGAAGTGACATAAAACTATTATATTATTTATAAGTTATGAATTGTATGATTTATTATTTTTTAATTATATACTATGCGGCTTATATACTAAAATTACTAAATGAATTATTTTTTTTGATCAACAACTAAATGAATTATTTAGAAGTGGTAAAAAGGAAGTCAAAACTTGTATTTAGATGCGTTTTATATTTTTAACCATTTTTTCCAGCCAACTTCTTTATTAAGGATTTTTTTTGGAACCTTTTCTGTGAGGACTTTATTTGGTTCAAAGGAGGAAGTATATGATACCATGTCTTCAACTCAAACCCCTTAAAATTTATAAAGAATGGTCCGGAAAGCTATGAGGAAGACTGATTATCTGCATGGAGTTTGTTGTTGATGTTTACGGAAATAAATTAGACATCTAAGCAAGCGATATTTTTTCAAACTCATGCAGACAAGTATGGTCTAACATGAAATATTTTGCAATTCCCAAATATACGTGAATTTGAACTTTTTTCCTTTTACGGTTAATATAATGTCAGCTGGGTCGAGCAAAGTTTCGATTTTTTTTTTTTTTTTAGATTTTGGATGGATATATAGCCAAAAAAAACTTTTTAACGGAAAAAAATATCCCATTTCGTAAAATTAGCTTGCTAGAAAACGTTCTGCAAATGAGGAAGATCATATAGTTAAGCATGTTGTACTGTGGTAGCCAACATGTTAGGAATCAAATATTCAATAAAATATACATATATGATTTATGACAATACCCATACAAGCATAGAAAGCCCAACAACAATATTTTCTAGACATACATGTCAATAAAATTATTTCTAAACAACACATACATACACATGCACCAACTACACATCAACAGCCAATCACACTACAGATATAGGAGGATAATATAAATCTAGGCTCTAGCTAGAGCTAGTTTTTGCGGCGGTTTAATTTTTAAGGGCAACGTGGGGAAACAGATCCAACGTAGGACAAGTGAGCACTTTGGCATGAAGCTTTAGGAATCTGTCCTTCTTGTTCACGTTGTAGATTTATGTTCTGCAACACAATTCCCTCACATGGAAAGCTTTGGCTGCAATTCAAGCTTACTGCCATATCTGAAGCACTTGTTCCTTTTATGTTCTCGTACAACACATTCCTAATCTTCACTGCTGACTTCTGCATTTTTATATGTATGTGCATTCCAAATCATCAGATCACATACACACACATATATATAAGAGTTGTTAAGTAATTGGTTCATTAATTACCTCTTGTTTGCATGGGGTGTTCTGGTCACAGTAGTTCTGGTCTATGATTATGGGGTTAGTCACATTTTCCATGGCAATATTTTGAAACTTGATATTGCTTGCACTTCCTGCCCCTCCCTATATAGTAAACCGAACAAATTAGGATTCATATTGGACGCAAAAATTAATGATAAACTTTGTACTATATAATTGATGATGGAGAAAAAGTTCAAAGTAATTATTATTACCTGCCATGTCTTAATTCTAACTCCATTTGTAGTTCCAGAAAGCTTAGCTCCATTCACTGTTATTCCCGACACAACTTCCTCGGTTCCGGTCTCCCCTAAGCTTCCGATACTATATCAATTATCAATTTAATTATCATTGATAAACAAAGGAATTAATTATTGACTATTTTTATTATGGAGTAATTGAATTTGTAGTTAAATTTGATGTTGAGCATTAATTAATTAATTGCATTTACCTGATACCATGGCCGGGTCCGCAGGTTATGTTCGTGGCTAGTAAATCTTGGGTTCCACTCTCTATTGACAAACAATCGTCTCCTGCAAAATAAAGATGAAAAGAAATAATTAAAGGAACATATTTTAAATACAGTGTAATGATTAATTATACTTTAATTTATAATTCGGTATATATACCTGTGGCTATAACGGAGTTAGAGATTTTGATAATTTTGGTCTTGGTGATATGAATTCCATCAGTATTGGGGCTATCCTCTGGCGCACTCACTGTAACACCAGAAACCTCAATGTTGGTGGACTCTTGAATGTTCACATGGATTTGTTGTGCATTTTTAATCACCAAGTTCTCTACTATTACATTCTCACACTCATACAAAGTCACAGCCTGCATGCAAACACAAAAACCATATAATCACATATAATAATTGAACTGATCTTTAAATTACTTTATCATGGTGTTGTAATATCTGTGTCAGAGTATATGTTGATCTATACACGTACCGTGGGGGCACTCTTGCAAGGCTGATCAAAATTATAAAGTAGCAGCAGAGGAAAAAAAGAATGTACTTAGTAGAGGAGTTTGAATAAAATATTATAATAAATTAAGGAAACGAACATTATATTATATATATACACACGTACAAGGCTTGGGTTTGTTTTGCAGGAGTTTTTCCACCAAGTGTCTCCATTTCCATTGATGGTTCCACCACCTTGAATTGTTACATTCTGAACATTCTCGAACATAAGCCAGTGTTGTGGGTCTTTTGAGTAGTCCGATGAGTTCTCTGATGCTTCAAGTGTCCCAGAAATCTGATGATGATCATGATCATGACGACAATTTCCAATTTTATAATCATATATGTGTGCAGTGTTTGAGATAAACATTTCTTGAACTAGGGAAACTGACTTTCACTTATAAGTATAGATAATCTAGTTTATTCTGCATGAACGTAAGTAACTAACTAACCTGGAAAGTAATTATAGACTTGCAGGGACCTGAGAATCTGACAGGCTTGAGAAGATAATTATAATTGGAAGGCACCTCAAGAACTACGTCTCCTCCTGAAGAACATGCAGCTTGCCATGCCTTATTGAAAGCCTAAAATAATAATGACGTACAGAAAAAAGTGTCATTGTCCCAAACTCACTCATTTTGATTTTTTTTTTGGTAAATTAAAAGAAATGCTTTAAATTCTCATGTAATATATAATGTGTGTGTGTGTGTGTGTGGTTATGGTACTTGGTACTCTAGATAAAGTACATACCTGTGTGTCATCAGTTTTACCATCCCCTTTAGCTCCAAAACCATTCACACTAACCTTGGCAACTGATGGTGAAGAAGACGTAGCACCTAACTTAACAAACCTATTCAAGTTCAAGACTTGTTTGCTTTGCTGAATTAAGTTGTTTAAAGGCGAGTCTTCATTATTATCGCCACCATCACCGTATAGTTTAAGTGGTTCCTCTTGAGTATTATAACAAGAGACGTAAGGAATAATGATGATGAACAACATTAAGAAAACTGTGAGAATATGTTTTTGGAGGGCCATATCTGTCATAAGGTGCATAGTGCGTTTTGATGATCTTAGAATAATGTTGTGGGGCTAGATAGCTAATAACCAATAAGGATGAGGAGAAGACTAATAGGATAGCTGAAGAAGTGTGAGGAGAATGTTGAGTGGGATATGTGAGTATTTATAGAGGAAAATGGAAGCGGAAATAGCTTAACTAATTATTTGGTGTTCATCTGAACACAAATGGTATTATGGTGTGAGAATTTGAGACGAAAAGGTCTCTTAGGCCACCCCTGTGACTTTTTTGTTCCATACCACATTAACGTCCACGAATCTGTCATCTATGTGCATATGTTGTATTTCTATGTATGCCATATATAAATGAAACACCACTCAACTCAGATATATTCAGTTATTAGACCTAAAAAAATAAACGAGACTAACACACACACACACACACGCGTGTTATTCCTTTGATTATCATAAAAAATATTCTGTGTTTTTTTACTTTGATTGTTACTCTTTTCTTTAACTATCTGATATCCATGATTGAGATCGATATTTTGCATGTTTGTCTATATGTTGGTTGTATATTCTGAATTAGAGAAAAATTAAACTTGGTTCACTGAATTAATGGAAATTATTGGGATATTATTACTTCATATTTATATGAGTTGAGATTTAAACTTTTTGTCGACTTTAATTAACATACTTTTATTACCAAATAAAGCAAGAACATTTAGAAACAATACCGCGTGAATAGAGAAAGACGATTCTTGCAGCTATGAAACGGTTCCTAACGTAGTTAGTTAAAATATCTAACACAGGCACACATTTATCCTTCGTTGAGTGGCTAGATCACGTTCAACCACACACGCACACATATCGGGTAGCATGTAAACTAGGGTTTCATTCATACATTATATATATATATATATGTATATATATATATATAATTTTTATAAAGTTAATAATTAAACTCGTTTGAATTTGGAGGGTGGGGATGACAACAGAGGACGCAAGACATTCCAATTTGAGACAGAAACTATAAGCATTGACTTTTTTTTTTTTTGCCTAAAAGTTTCCCTAACTTTTGTAACTAAATTAATTAAAGCATACCACGAACCAGATGCATTTACACACGCACACCTTCAAATTTCATCTCTTTATCTGGCCAAAAAAAAATCATCTCTTTATATCTATCCATACAATAATATTCCGATAAAAAAAATACAATAATATTAGTATTACCGTAGAGTATATTAATATAGCTAGTGTGCTTTATTAATCATTTGAGATGATGGGAGGAGGAGGACTAGACCAAATAATTAATGAGAAAATTCTAAAAATATGACCCTCAGCGCGCTCGCGCGCGCACACATATGGGCAAGAAGGATTCTGAGCTATACGTGTCTTACCCAGAGAAGCCACGTGGCATCAGAGGGGACAATATTCGATCCCATGAATATGTAAGGTGTTGGACAAATTTGGATGAAGACAGTAATCAAAACTTGAAATGCTTTGGAGGTATGGAGGATGAGGTAATAGTCTTAAAACACAACAAACTTATCGTCATTAATTTGGAGACTTAGACGTACGATTAACTAAAGGCAAAGAAAGGTTTTAAGTTGATCTTATGGATAAGAGTTTGGTTAAGACATTAATCATATATTGATTAATTTGAGACCTAGCTTGGTCCTCCCATCATAACTTGGTCTTCTTGTATTTTACTTCAAATTGAAACCTACGGTATCTGTAAGAAACTTGAACATTAATTTATGCAAGTGTACGTTTCAGATAGAAAGGAATTAATTAATGTGACGTATGTATGTCTCAAATAACACACGATACCATGCAAAATTGGTCTAACAAAAGTAGGCTGCATGTCCTACGAAAATATCTATACAAATTCTGATCATACATTAGGTTCAAAATTAATTGCCTCGGCCGGAAAAAATAAATGTTACATTAAAAGCCTCGTGCTTAATTTGCACTACTCTGCGGTTAAGATGTTGAACAAACATTATTGTATGGTTTTTTTTTTGGGTTGAGGGCCTTAAATAGTTTGGAAGATTTCTTGAAGGAGCTTCTAGCTTTTGGAAAATTTTTTTGGATCGTAAATGTTGTGAAAAAATTATTTCGTAGCTCTGATGCCTCAAATTAACAGACAAATAAATGGACGTTTGTCACGTTAGATTTAGTCCTTTGTTGAATCGGTGATGATGAGGTGGCTCAGGTTGAAGTTCTTAAATGCCCTGAAAATGTTTTTGGAAGGAGTGCCCAACACCTGAAAGTTTTGTTTTAGATTTTAAATGTCATAAAAGTATTATTTTGTAGTATTTATACATAAAATTAATAGAGAGACAAATGAACGGTTGCCATTTAAGATTAAATATCACCTAAAAGTCAGATCCTTGTCAAATAAATATTGGTTTGAGGGGTATATATGATTGTGAGTTGATGAAAATCTCTATTTGGAAGATAAACTTTGATACAAGTTAACACGCATTCAACAAAAATTAGACTCTTACGTGTTGTTTAGTCTTATGTGGCAAATATTTATTTGCCTATCTATTAACTTGGGGTTTAAATGATATGAAATAATACCTTCAGGACATTTAAGGTCCAAAACAAAACTTCTGGGGTGGTCGGTGCTCATTTGAGAAAACTTCCAGGGCATTTACGGACTTTAACCTGAACTACGTCATCACCAATTCAATAAGGATTTAATTTCACGTGGCGTTCAATTTGACATGGTAATTAAACGTCCGTCTGTCTGTCCGTTATATTGGGGCATAAAAGCTATGAAATAATACTTCTTATATATTTAAAATTCAAAAAAAACTTTCGGAAGCTGGAAGCTCATTCGATGAAACTTTTAGGGTATTTAAGACTCTTAACCCATTTTTTTTTGGACCGACTTTGTTATATTGTATAAATAATAACCGAGCCATTAATTAGTTTTATTTTATTGGCCTGAACCGAACCAATATACGATGGAAAGACAAACGGGGAGCAATTTGATCGAATGAAACTTTTTCGCCTTAGTTAGTTTGGGTGGATACATTGTATTTTTTTTAAAGGTGGATACGTTATATGGAGAAGGAATTAATGAGGAAATTGAGCCCAATTCGCTGCATTCATAGCCTTCCTTTTCTGTGCTATTCATAAAATTGAGTAGGTCCTCCCGCTCTAAACCGTCGAGATTCAATATCAATGGTTTATATTTAATAATTTTAAATTTATGATTTTTAAAAAAATAATTATTTTAATCAGTGCAAAATTTAAAATAAAAACAATATCTTACTTATCATTTTGTTAAGAAACATATTTTTCATTTAAAAATCATAAACTTAAAATATTAAATCTCAAACGTCCAAATTAGATCTGAACAGATAAGAGTGAAGCAACGCCCCCCTACTTATCTTTTTTTCAGCATCCAAAGTGGTTCCTGATAGTACCATTTTCATGCTGGAGATATGTTATGCACATGCTTATTGGATAAATATAGATGCGTGAACTGTTTTTTGATAAGCAAATCTAGCTAGCATTGATATGCATTTTTATTTTGTGAATAATATCTGAAAACACAATTTCGTTAACCGGACTAGTCAGTGCCGATCATTGTTGTCAAACTCGCGAGTTGGCTCTCCGATTTTACCGTTTTTACGGCTCTACCTAACCAAAACGTGTCACGAGTCACTGAAATTCATAGTGGCTGTAAACTCAGTAAAAACTCACGAGTTTACATGCCGAATTTACCGTTTTTACGTTTTTATCTTATAGAAAATCGTGTTAACTTGCTATAAATATTATGTTAATTATTTTTATTTGAATTATTCAATGAATTTATATATAAATTTCATAGAAATTTCTTTATTGAGTTAGATAAAGTATGAATATTGATATATTTAATACCAGTTATTTATATTTAAAATATATTCAAGTTAAATTATTATTATTTTTTGTATTTCTTATCTAATTATATACTAGAAATATGTATTTATTAATAAAGGTAAACTCTTACGAGTGTACGATTTGAGTTTACGATCCGATTTTACATTCTTCTCACGAGTTTACTTAAACTCACGGGTTTGACAACCTTGGTGCCGATAGCTTCGAATACTTGTAGATAAATCCAAAAAAATACATACAAGTATCTATTTATTTCTATCTGAGAAGAAAAGTGTATATGATTTTCAAACGTGTTAAACTAGACAAGGCCCATTCCCTCATTTCATTTGGTGGCTTCCAGCCCAACCTCGCAAATGCCAGTGTCGGATTCTATTGGGGAACCAAGAGGGCTGCATGATTTGGATTTCTCTCCATTGAGAGATTAAAAAGAGGGTAAATGGTAAAACATAACCACGAATTTTTCTCCAATTTGCATATGACGCCATTTACTTTTTGGTAAAAAAATAACCATGTATTTTTTTCCAATGTGCATCTAGTATCATGTACTTTTTTGGAAAAATTAATTAGAGGTCCCTGGGAGGACACATAATATAAGAAAAGTCCCACTAAATGCCCAAATTAAAGTAGGGTCCCAATGGACCTCATTTTTATTATGTTCCATACCCAAAAGACCATTTTGCCCTCCCTTTATTATAATTGTCTAAATGCAAAACCCTAAAACTCATTCACTGTCACTCACTCTCCCTCCAGCAAGATGGCGTGGTCAGCGAGTTCAAGAGCACTCACCAAGAACTCTCCTTCATCCATCATCCATCATCCATCTTCCATCTTCATCCAACTAAAATCTTGGATGTTTGGATTTGTCTCTCCAACTAGTGGTATGTTGAGAAAATCAATTTTGGCATGTTTGTTAGGAATCTGATTTTGGGATGAATGTTTTAAAACAAATGTCAAAACTTTCCATGAAAATCTGATTTTGGTTGAATATTTGAACATAAAACATGCTTATACCCTTGTGTTAGTGATTTTTTGTTGGTAAGTTGGTTTCTCATTAGTTGTTGATGAGTGATTGGGTTGGTGCTATGTTTTGGGGTGTATAAACTCTGTTTTTTCGCCCAAAAACAGGGGAAATCTGAAAAGGCTCTAGCTTTTTCGGATTTCACATCAGTTAAAATTCGTATTCTCGTCATAGCTCAAATAGTTGTTATTGCAGGTCATTCAGTTGTAAATAACAACTTTCTGGAAGACAGTTGAAATTTTGAATGAATTTTATTGGGGATGGGTTTTGTGCTCTGTTATGGTTTTCTAAGACATGGGTGAAGTAAAAGGTTGAAGCTTTGTTGGGTTAACACCAATGTGTTAGTATTTTAATAAGGTGTTTTCATTACTTTAATATAAAGTTGTCACAGATGCTCATTAAGTCGTTATATCTGGTCATTTACTTGTGAATAACAATGTTCCTGTGCAGGATAAATGAGAAGATGGCGGGGACATCAGGGAAGCATGTAATATGTTTGTTGCATACGGGTGGACGATTTATAAATGGTGAAGAAGGTGAGATGCAATATGTGGGGGGCAGTACCATATCAAGAACCATAAAGGAAGGCACTACTTATGGAGAATTGAGAACAATTGTAGCATCAATTGTTGGAGAGGAAGCTAGGGGAATAACCATGAAATTTAGAGTATGCTTTGATGATACAACAACTTATGTGGACCTTGTATATGTTTGTCACTTTTTGTAAATGCACATGTCATTGTTTTGTAAATGACACACACAACCCTCAAGCTTGTTTTGGAGAGGGTGTGACCATAGTGTATAGTGGCTAATTTTTTGTTGGACTACTTGTCCATGAATTGTAACTAGTGCTGAATGGCAAGTAAGTTGTCCATGAATGGTAAGTTGTCTTTAATGACAAATGTGAAATGATTCTATAACTGATTCTGTTATGAAACTTGTTATGATTGCCCAAAAGATTGTTATACATGCCCAGAAGGTTGTTATGGACAGGCCAAACGTTGTTATAATGATAAGGTCCTGTTGTCTATGTGTTAATCATAATCTTGCTATAGATAACAAAGGTAATCCCATTTTCTTTTATCCCTGTGCTAAAAGTGGGACTTTCAAGAAATTAAATGACTTGTGACAGGTGCCCAACAAGTTGTTACCCATGGTCAGAATGTTGTTAAAAACAGCCCATAAGTTGTTAGTGCTAAAAATTTTGACACATTGTGAGTAGTGCCCAATTACTTGTTATTAATGTCCAATAGCTTGTTACGCATTGCTCAAAAGTTGTGACGATGGAAATCCACTTTCTGTTATCCCTGTGCTAAAAGGCAAATTTCAAGAAATTAAATGCCTTGTGACAGGTGCCCAACAAGTTGTTACCCATGGTCAGAATGTTGTTAAAGACAGCCCAGAAGTTGTTAGTGCTAAAAATTTTGACACATTGTGAGTAGTGCCCAATTACTTGTTATTAATGCCCAATAGCTTGTTACGCTTTGCCCAAAAGTTGTGACGATGGAAACCCACTTTCTGTTATCCCTGTGCTAAAAGGCAAATTTCAAGAAATTAAATGCCTTGTGACAGGTGCCCAACAAGTTGTTACCCATGGTCAGAATGTTGTTAAAGACAGCCCAGAAGTTGTCAGTGCTAAAAAGTTTCCACATTATCAGTGGTGCCCAATTACTTGTTACTAATGCCCAATAACTTGTTATACATGGTCACAATGTTCTTACAAAAAGTCCGCCCAAAAGTTGTTACACAAAGTTAAAATGCTGTTAAAATTCACATAATTTATACAACTTGTCTTCCACCCTAAAACTTGTTAATAAAGGTTGAATGCCTCTGGTGGCTCATCACACACGAGAACAATTTGCATAGACAAAATGTCCTTTCTAGTGTGGAAGACATCTCAAGAAACAGGAAGAAATAGATGTTGACCTTATGTAGCAATTTTAAGGCCTTTTGGTAGTAACTTTTATGAACAAGTTTTAGGGTGGAAGACAAGTTGTATAAATTATGTTAATTTTAACAGCATTTTAACTTTGTGTAACAAATTTTGGGCGGGCTGTTTGTAAGAACATTGTGACCATGTATAACAAGTTATTGGGCATTAGTAACAAGTAATTGGGCACCACTGATAATGTGAAAACTTTTTAGCATTGACAACTTCTGGGCTGTCTTTAACAACATTCTGACCATGGGTAACAACTTGTTGGGCACCTGTCACAAGGCATTTAATTTCTTGAAATTTGCCTTTTAGCACAGGGATAACAGAAAGTGGGTTTCCATCGTCACAACTTTTGGGCAACGCGTAACAAGCTATTGGACATTAATAACAAGTAATTGGGCACTACTCACAATGTGTCAAAATTTTTAGCACTAACAACTTCTGGGCTGTCTTTAACAACATTCTGACCATGGGTAACAACTTGTTGGGCACCTGTCACAAGTCATTTAATTTCTTGAAAGTCCCACTTTTAGCACAGGGATAACAGAAAATGGGATTACCTTTGTTATCTATAGCAAGATTATGATTAACACATAGACAACAGGACCTTTTCATTATAACAACGTTTGGCCTGTCCATAACAACCTTCTGGGCATGTATAACAATCTTTTGGGCAATCATAACAAGTTTCATAACAGAATCAGTTATAGAATCATTTCACATTTGTCATTAAAGACAACTTACCATTCATGGACAACTTACTTGCCATTCAGCACTAGTTACAATTCATGGACAAGTAGTCCAACAAAAAATTAGCCACTATACACTAGTTTCACACCCTCTCCAAAACAAGCTTGAGGGTTGTGTGTGTCATTTACAAAACAATGACATGTGCATTTACAAAAAGTGGCAAACATATACAAGGTCCACATAAGTTGTTGTATCATCAAAGCATACTCTAAATTTCATGGTTATTCCCCTAGCTTCCTCTCCAACAATTGATGCTACAATTGTTCTCAATTCTCCATAAGTAGTGCCTTCCTTTATGGTTCTTGATATGGTACTGCCCCCCACATATTGCATCTCACCTTCTTCACCATTTATAAATCGTCCACCCGTATGCAACAAACATATTACATGCTTCCCTGATGTCCCCGTCATCTTCTCATTTATCCTGCACAGGAACATTGTTATTCACAAGTAAATGACCAGATATAACGACTTAATGAGCATCTGTGACAACTTTATATTAAAGTAATGAAAACACCTTATTAAAATACTAACACATTGGTGTTAACCCAACAAAGCTTCAACCTTTTACTTCACCCATGTCTTAGAAAACCATAACAGAGCACAAAACCCATCCCCAATAAAATTCATTCAAAATTTCAACTGTCTTCCAGAAAGTTGTTATTTACAACTGAATGACCTGCAATAACAACTATTTGAGCTATGACGAGAATACGAATTTTAACTGATGTGAAATCCGAAAAAGCTAGAGCCTTTTCAGATTTCCCCTGTTTTTGGGCGAAAAAACAGAGTTTATACACCCCAAAACATAGCACCAACCCAATCACTCATCAACAACTAATGAGAAACCAACTTACCAACAAAAAATCACTAACACAAGGGTATAAGCATGTTTTATGTTCAAATATTCAACCAAAATCAGATTTTCATGGAAAGTTTTGACATTTGTTTTAAAACATTCATCCCAAAATCAAATTCCTAACAAACATGCCAAAATTGATTTTCTCAACATACCACTAGTTGGAGAGACAAATCCAAAAATCCATGATTTTAGTTGGATGAAGATGGAAGATGGATGATGGATGATGGATGAAGGAGAGTTCTTGGTGAGTGCTCTTGAACTCGCTGACCACGCCATCTTGCTGGAGGGAGAGTGAGTGACAGTGAATGAGTTTTAGGGTTTTGCATTTAGACAATTATAATAAAGGGAGGGCAAAATGGTCTTTTGGGTATGGAACATAATAAAAATGAGGTCCCTTAGGACCCTACTTTAATTTGGGCATTTAGTGGGACTTTTCTTATATTATGTGTCCTCCCAGTGACCTCTAATTAATTTTCCCTACTTTTTTTAGATTCAAATCTACACATCTTTTAAAGTGGTCTAAAAAATGCTTCTTCCGTAGATTTCAATAAACGTGTGTTAGTTTGGAGGTGTGGGTCCCATGAACTTGCCCATGGGTACAATTATTCTCTCCTTCACTCTTTTTAGCAAGCCTACAAAACACTTTGCTACAGTCTTTTCATCTCCCACCCCCAACAAAATTAATATTTTTGTTGGGAAGAATGATCTCTTGGAAAATTAAAATTGATTGGTTTTGCAAAGTTTTAGCAAAAACTCAACGAAGCTACTTGATAAGATATCACCAACAAAAAGGTTTCACTCACATTCTTCCAACACCTCACTCGTTGCCGACTATATTTTGCTCCATTCGCTTCCAAATCTCACAGCTCGTCTCCAACTTTGTCCTCTTCGTCTCTGTCATTCAATTCTGTAACATCCTGAATTTTAAATTACCAATAAATGTGTATAATTCCCAAATTTAGGACAAAGGCAATAAGGAGTCATATAAAGTTCTCAAGTGTCTTTAGAAAAATACAATAGCTTTATAAACAAATTCAATAGTTTAAGGTATTTTTGGAGAATTTTAAAACTGATTTCCAATATAAATTAAGAAAGAATGATTGTGTATTTATTTTTAATTTACAAAATTAGGGAAATTATTTTTAAAGCTTAAAGGAACTTTAGGGGGGAATAAAATTTCCCAATCTAACATAAGGATGAATTTTAAGAAAATAATAGAATCTTTTAGGCCTTAATTGTAAACTATTTCAAATTAGAGGGCAATTTAGTAATTTTTCCCCACCTAGCAACCCTAATTTTCCCTTTCTTTATATATGTTTATTCCTTCTTCCTCATGCACAGAGCGTTACGCATACACACACCCTATACCTCTGCCTTCTTCTTCCTCTCGACGTCGCTGCACACACACACACCACATTTCGTCTTCTTCTTCATCGCGACACACACTCGGCTATTCATTCGTTCCGTGTGTCCCTTCTTCCTCAAAGTGTACTGTCACTCACACTCACACACATACACAGCCGCTGCATCGTCACCGCCACCGCCGTTCGTCGAGCTCCAGTCACCGGCGTGTGAGAGAGAGAGAGAGAGAGAGCTGGAGTGCGAGAGAGATGAGAGGGAAGCCGCTGCCGTCCGTCGTGGTGCCGTTTCTCTCCTTCGTTTTCCTTGTTCTTAGGCTGCAATCCGAATCTTCCTATCTCTCTTGCCATTTTTCTGTCTTCGGTTTGGGGTAAGCAATTTCCTCTTTCTTGTGGTAATTCGGTGGCTGCATTAGAATTGGTTCTTGGGCGTTGTTTGCTTGAATTTCTGATTGGCGGTAAATTACTTTGGTTCTGTTTGATTATGGCTATGGAAGAGTTTTCCTATTGTCTTACAAAAGGCAGTGACATGATTTCTTTTATGAAACTAAATTCAGGCTTATAAACCAGGTATTTTCAAAGGGGTTTTAATTATCCAAATGAAGAGGGAAGGTGGAAATAGTTCAGAATCCTATTAGTCTTAAGCACTTTACGTTTCAGGAGAGAAATTTAACAATTTTGGGAGTGATGGTGTAAGTAAAGTTGATGATCATATTTTGAAGATGGAGTGTGATATTTTAATGTAGTTAATTTAATTGTTCAAGGAAGGAAGGGCAAAGGCTTAAAGGGTGGATGTATTAGAAATCTCGGATTATGACTATTCTGTGGTTATTATTTTTGGGATTCAATAAAAAAAGGCAAAGGAAAGTTGAAAGTTATTATTATTAAGAGTTAAGTATGGACATTTGGAGTTTAAGATCAAATAGGCAAGTTTGAGGATACTTGTGATTTAATAGGCTTAATGTGGGTTAAAATTAACTTAATCTAGCCGTGTAATTATAATTTGTTACAGAAAGTAGCATTAGGAGTATTGTAGGATTAATTCCCTAAGTTATGAATGGTAGCACTTGATTATCTACTAATTAGGTTCGTGTATATGACATTATTTGTAGACTCTGATCTTGCTTGATATTGAGCACGGGGGCGCGTCTACGGTAACTATTGGTTTAACTTCACGGAGGTAACTACTTCTGTTTGTTTGCGTGTGTGTGTGGGTTAGTGAGTATTTGAAACTTATAATTTTGTGATTGGCTATAGTCTTGATGAACATGCATTTTGAAAGCTTATTTTATAATATAACATGTTTAGTGGAGTATGTATTTTTAAATGGCATGAAGGTGTGAACTTGTATGTTTTTGGAAATTATAGTATTTATTAAATATATCTGTATGATTGAATCTGAGAATTTCTGGACAGGACCTTGCGCCATATGTTGGATGTGTACATTTATGACGTGTTGTGCTGATTGTGTGAACACCGGATAAATAAATAAATAAAAATGACATCGCGCGATGAGGTTCCTTGTAGGCCCACAAGGACTAAGTAACATAAAATGGAAAGAAGAATTGGGGAGAACGCCCCCGGTCTCAAGCGAGGGTTGTGAGTTCCTACTGGACTGTATAATTACGGTGTTATTGATTGTTTGGTTTTATCTATATGTGTATTGGATTGCAATATATGAATGTGAATATGTGATTTTATGTGTGATTTTGAGGAACTGTCACATGACGATAATTTATGTGGGAATATATGTTATGATATTGTTTTGCATCTAAATGGTGACTCATGTTTTCAATTCAGTTATACTTAGTAATACTCCACTGAACACCTTGCTAGCACACACTGCACGTAGGCGAGCAGTTAGTGGTTACCTGGGTCTACCCCCGTTTATCTTAATTTTTATAGGTCCCAGCGACGCAGTAGGAAACCAAGGTAAGGATCCGGGACCGTCTCACTAAGCTAGTGAGTTCTGGACTGGTTTGACGGAAAATATTGCCACAAATAAGGATTCATATAATTTGTTTTGCTTCCACTCATTTTTCCACATTATGCTGCTTTATTTTCAAATTGAGGATTTCTTTTAGATTATTTATTTTGGTAACTTGTTATTTCATTTCTGAGAGACCGGTCTAAACTTTATTGGTGTTTCGACTATTTTGGTACTATTATGGATTATTGGGATTTTGCATGTTTTGAGGACGTTGAATGACTAAGATATTTGAATCTATAATGGTTTTAGTTATTTTTCGTAAAGGTGTTTAATGGTCAAATATGTTATTGGGTGTTATGAATGGGTTGATTAACAGGTGGTAGGTTGGCTTTATTTATCCATAGTTAGGGTATTTAAATGCTATTTACTGGAATGTTGGAAAACCATTTTCTAACTATGTTAGTTATTTTCTTATGATAAATTCTTTTTCTATCATAGTTAGTCAATAAATAGTTTTGTAATTGTTAAATGGTAATTTGTAATGTATAAAAAGTATAATTAGGTAGTAAATATTACAAATTCAACCACCTATCTCAATCACTACACTAAAAGCTATGAATTAATTACTATAAACAAGTTTTAGGCAAACCCCTGTCGAAACATGGATACTCTTGTTGAAACACGCACTCAAGTATCAACTAAGCAGCGAAAAATAAAGTAAAAATCTGAGCTTGAGGAAGATTTTGAGTCAGCAGAAACCAGTGATGACATGCTAAAAATATTAAATATTTGGAGGGAACTTTTGATGAGAGAGATTTGGCGTTGGCTTCTTTAATGGTCCGTTTGGTAGCATAAAATTGGAGGGTGAGAAGTGGAAGTGGAAGTGGAATTAGTGTTTTTGAGCGTTTGGTATGTTGCATCTCAGTTCCATCAAAATTGATGGAACTCAGTTCCAAACCCTTACCAATGGAACTGGTTCAATTCCATAGAACTGAAAACACGTGGACCCTTTTACCCCTCCAGTTCTGGCGATGGTGGTGAGTGAGGTTAGTGAGTACGACTGTGAAGGTGGGGAGGCGAGTGACAAGGGTGTGGATGTTGTCGCCGTCTTTCACCGTCGATCACCGGAGTCTTTCGCCGTCGACCTCCAAAATTTGTCACCGTCGACCTTCGAAATGACGAGGGTGTGAGGGTGGGACGGTGATGTTCTCGCCATTTTACAATTCGCAAGTTCTCTTCCAGATTCATGTGAGCTCCCTTCCAGATCTTTTGCAAGCTCCCTTGTCGCTGTCGACCTTTGGAATGATGAGGATGTGAGGGTGTGACAATGTTCTTCTGTGTTCCATTTGGATTATGGGTTCTTTATTCATGGAGTTGTTTTGTTTTTTATGGATCCTTGTAGGTTTATATTGTGATTTGGAAATTTGGATGAACCACCATGGAAGAAGTTTATCCTGAGGTGGAGAATGACGATGAAGATGAGTTTGGGAGGAAGATGATAATTTTTTCCCAGTCAGGGGTATTTCGGTATTTTTGCATTTTAATTCCATATATAAATTAAAAAAATACCCTACTTCCATAGGTATCCCAAACTGACTTTTAACATTATTTCAACCCCCACTTTCTCTTCTACTTCTACCTCTACTTCCTACGAAATCTCTTCCATTGTACCAAATGGGGCATAAAAGTTGGCCTTAAACCTGATCAAGAAGGTGAGGACCTTGAGAAAGTCCTATTATTCGTTGACAGAGCATTAAAAACATTAAACAAAGATAACAAGTTAAGCCTTCTATTCTAATCTTCAGTCAAATTCCTTCTGTTCTATCACTCTTCCCCCTTCTCTATTCTTATAGATCATCCTCCCTTTCTTTCCCCAACACAACCTCACCACTTATTTATAGTTATAGCAAATTAAATAAAGCCATGGAATTTGAGTGCAAGATTAGGAGCACAAAGAGGAAGAGGATGAAATGGTGATGAAAGGAGAACAGGTGTGGGAGAGTGCATTGGTGATGCTTGTTTTGTGTGTAAACCATATCCCTAGCTCTCCTTCTCATCTCCCCCATGTTTCACTTCGTCTGATCAAGTGGTGAAGTCAATGAATTCACAGAGAGAGGGGGGAGGTGAAGATGGTTCTGTGGGCTGGTAGGGAGTGATGGTGGGGGAAGAGAGATGAAAAGCAGGCTTGCAGAAGAGAGGGAAGGAGAGAATAATTGCGCACATGGCAAGATTGTGGGATCCACACCTCCATACTAACATATGTTAGTTGAGATGGAAGGAAGCAGCATTTTTGAGCCCATTTTAAGAGTTGGTGAACAAATTTGAACCTAAAAAAAAGTATATACTGCTAGATGCACATTGGAAAAAAAAATACATGATCATTTTTACCCTTTATCTGAAAAAATGAATTCCAATTTACGCCTTCGTCAACTGTCTTTGTTAAAAAAAAAAACTTAATAGAAAATACGTTAAATATGATTGAAGTTTTCAATGTGAGAAAACATTTTCCACATGAATCTTGAAATGGGGCCTTTCCCACCTTAGTAACAATAATGAACTATCTGTATTTGTAAGTTGTAACCTACTCAAGTAACAGAATATTGGGGTAATAACGTTATACGTAACTAGTCTTTTTGCGGACGAGCAACTTGCATGTAGTTAGTGGAATTCTCATCATTAGACTGTAATATTTTGAATTGGAGAGATAACTCATGCCACTTTCAAGCTTCACAAACCGACTTGTCAAATGCCAAGATGAGAATCAAAGGTTGGCTTAGAGAGATTTTTTTCTGTAGAGTATCTTCTATGTGACTAACTACTGACACTACCCCAATACATTTGTCTCTTTTGGCAGATTTTACAAAGGCCTTGAACCTTCGGCCTAAAATAAGAGATGATTGCATTATAATCCGATTATCAAACTACCTAAAACACCAAACTTCATATTACCAGAGAAATAGTTCCCTTTCCTTTAAAAATTTGTACTTGTTTGATAAATCGAAAAGCAGGAAACGGATGTCTATAATTTAAGACAGATACATAGAAATAGACCTCAGTACACATAAGAACTTTTATTCGAAGGTAACAAAAGACGATGCTAAATTGACCACGGAAAAAAAATTATCACGTCTCAATAGGCCAAGGCACAACCCGCTTCCTCACACATTCATTCACGTAATTCCAAGAAAACCCCTCCTCTAACTAACCTAACAAACAACACACTCTAAATTACTTAGACTAGGATCTCTATGACCCATTTGTACATTTCCTCAGAAGGGAGTGGGACAGTGAATGTGACCAACCCGGTGGCTAAGTCATAGTCAAAATGAGTCTCAGCATCACCCACAACACACTTCAATGGGCATTGGGACGAGTAGGCTCCGAATCTGCCACTCCCTCTCACTCTGAGGACAATGGTTGCCGTTGCTGATCGGTTTGAACTCAGAGAAGTGGTCAGCTCAGATTCAACCTCACCATCAAATACTTGTTCTTTCTCATTTGCTCTGTGGATTTCAACCTCCTCAACAGCTCCTCCAGTGTTGAACATGTCCAGTAGCCCTATTGCTGCAAAGGAAATACTTGGACCAATTTTCTGCCACACAAAAACAGTATTTTTTTCAGTTTGTATTTTAAATGATCTTGCTGTGCACAATACCAAGAACCGATCAGATTTTTTATTTATCCTTCATACTGAAGCCTTACCTTCACTGGACAGAAATGGAATAGTTCATACTCCAAAACTTGCAATGTCACTGGCACTGAAGCATCTTTAGGTAGCCTAGTCACCTCACCTGAAGCATAACAGATCAGATGGTTAATTTTGACCATGATTAAAATATGAGTTTCAATACAAGCACATTGGAGAGTAACTTCCATTTATAAGTTTCACCAGAGATGGTACCTGATTTGTAGGAGTACACAATAGTGTCGCCATCCCAATCGCCACCAGCCACCTGAGTGATGAGATCAACATCAGAAGCACGAACAGACCCTGTGAGAGTACCAGGAGCTGCATCATGGATCCGGGTCTTCTTCTCTACCTTGCACCACCCAGCGCCTTGACAGTTAAATATCCCAACCACTCCAGAGCATTTATTCAAGTTCCATATTTTGAGCAAGCTACAAAATTGCAATTCAGGTGTATGAGCCTTAAGTTATGTCTAAACATAACTTCCTACTAATTTTTTGAGATAGAAATAAACAGACCTAGTCCCATCTCTAGCTGGATCAGCAAAGAGAGAATCGCGAGTGGGCCTGCCTGGTAGTTGAGCACGAAGAACTGATCCATCTGGCAGAACCAGCTTCCTGAGCAGTTCAAAATTGTGGTTGCCTGGCTTATCACTGCAAGAGCAGCATAAAATCAAACAACCATTAACAAAGTGCTTATTCCTTTAATTAAGTCGTTACAAAAATCTGCAATTGATATCACTATACCTGACATAAATTGCACACCCACCAACTGCTCGAGCCGCAGCATGGTACTCTGCTGCTGGGTGTAAACTCTGAAGTAGTAAACATCCTCTCGTTAATATCAATAGAATAGAAGTCATTAAGTGTAATTATATTGTAAAATGACTTAACGCTGGATATCCCTTCAAAATGCCATATCATGCTTTGCACTATGTCATCATTACTAATTTTAGTAAGCATGCTGATGCTGAATTTACATGAATTTAAATATTCAGAAATTGACAAGTCAAGCAAATAAAAGATATTGGATAGAAAAGGCAATTGCAGAAACTGCAAATATAGGGAAGTTCACTTCTTACATGGAACATATCCCAGTCAGGCTGCATGAATTCTCCAAGGAATAGTGAGTTGTATGCTACAGATGATATATGGATAGTGTGGGAAGCAGGATCGCGTGGGTAAAAGTCATCAGACGCTCTCACAACAGCAGTCTGCTTCGCGCTATATATCCCGTCGGTATTGTGACACATACAAGCGATACATCCATTATCAGGGAAGTTACGAGCCACAGAGGCCTCGAGGGCCTGATGATAGCTGCGTGTGAGGGATACTCTGCCACCATGTCCAGCCCCAAGAGTTTCAATAATGTTCTGAACATCAACTTTTACTCCATCTACTCCACATGATGCTAAGTAAGCATGGAGCTCATTGTAGAAGTTATAAACCTTCTTGGGATGCACTAGACCCAAGCCATGTACAGCCAAGCTGTCCATAACAATGTCTGGTTGGTTTCCTAGTACGCCAGGAGACTGAACCGGGTATGCTAAGGCCGTGTCATAATGTTCCATGCCACTGGCTGCTGGCTTCACTCCACCCCAATAACCGGCAAGAGCATGCCATACATATACATATCTGTGCATCAGGATGAGTAATAAGAATCTTAATTATGCAAGCCACTCTATCAGACAATGCTTTTCACATACATTTCCAGATGTGCAAAGCAACTTGTGAAACAGAAAATATGTTCCGCCATAAAATTCTCAAACCAATTTAAGGATAGAAGACCATACTTCACATTGTGATGTTGCTTCGCTTCATCTACTACATGCTTCAGGCCTGAGTTCTGTTCGTTATTCTGTCCATTCTTTTGAAATTTAGCGTTTTCTTTTATACCAGTCAACCTAGTGGCAAACCTGCAAAGATTGTATAAGACAAAATCAACCAAAATAACTTCAATCAGAGATACGTAAATGCTTTATATACTAATCACTAATCAAATAGCATGGCAAACTGTAGCTGATTATATTTAGAGATCTTACTGTGCTCCTTCTTGAACAACACAGTCTGTGTCCTTTGCTTTGTTTTCAATTTGTTGCCAGCCATCATCTATGATAAGGAAGCGTGGTGGAGTGCCACCCTCTGATAAGCTGCAATCATATTAAACAAAGTTTCAGTGTCTGTTTGATGTCTATACATCATCTTAGAAATTCATATATATATATATATTCCCCATCCATCAAGAAGAAAACCAGCATACTAAACAATTTTTCTCAGTAATCACCTTTTCAGGCCTTCCTCAACACCCTCTGCTGTAACATCAGTATAGAAAGCATCCCATGTGCACCAGCCGAACCAGTCGAGAAAAGATGGCAACTATACCAAATCAACAAGAACAAGGTTAGAAGATCATTAAAATTTTAAATTGGAAAATTTTGTGGATTCAACAGAAATGCAGCATGGGGAAGGTTCATTCATACCTTTTTCTTCTCACGATGAAGGAATGTTTTCATGTGTTTTTCTAGAGCCCTTGAATGACAGACAAAAAGGGGTCAGCGTTCATCAATAAATAAATTCAAATGTATGAAAAGTACCAATAAACTAGTTATTGGAGAAACAGAGGTTCTAGATCAGAGACCAAACACACACACATACAGAGAGAGACAGAGAGATGGAGAAGATGCCTCACTTGACTGCTTGGTTAATGACTTCAAAGGGGTTTGTTCCAGCTTGTATGTAGACCAGGTGAAGACCTTGACTCGTCTCAACGGCATTGTCACCTGCAAAACCAAATCATACACCCCAAAAAAACAATGGTCGGTTGGGTTCTTTCGGTTCATCCTACTATTTACTTATTCTCCAAAGCTATAATCTTCATATGTTTGATTCATAAGATTGATAGTCATTGAGAGGTTTCTCCAGCCTTCATGTATTCGCTTTAAGGACAGCTCCACACCAAAATTTCAGAAAGTAAGACTCCTTCAAATTTTGGCTGACGAAATTAGACATAGCACATAATTATGACGGCGTGGCATGGTTTGATGTAGACTAAATGTATTTTTGGTGGGTAAGAGGTACTCACCACTCTCAAGGCAAATCTCTATCTCATTTTTCTCATTCCCTTGTAGAACAGCACGGAACGGGCCTTCCAGGAGAGGAAGCAAGACGGTGTAGATGGTTTGAGAATTCTCCTGATCAGCAGCTTCATCATTTTTGCTCTCTATCAGCATGAATTGGGTTTCCAAAGGGATATCCCTTCCACAAGTTCCCATCCTCTGAGTCATCCACCATAACTTGAACCGGAAACAACACATGAAACGAAGTCCCCTGTTTTCGAATTAATGAGTAATTATTTACAATCGAAGGTTTGACAGGTAGCAATGGACAAGTCAAATAGTCCAACTTCACAAATTGCAGCTGTCAAGTTTTCCTTTACTGCTTGAGTAAGAGACACAGGTATCCACAGAAAGTATCGTACATAAATTTAACACTACAGAGACTTCAGTAACTATACAATTCAAGTTTAAAGATAGTGACTATAAATTGAAGAGCATTCAGGGATTAAATCTTCAGTAGGTGAACAAGTGGCACGCCAAAATTAGTTAACTAAATAAATTCCTTCTGTCAACTGTCCAGTTCTATCACTAGCCTCAAGAACTGATTAATGGAAGCTTCAACATCAACTTTCATGACAAGTTGTATATGATACAGATTTTGAAATTTCAATTGCAAAGTTATAAAGTTTAGATGTACGAAAGAACTTACTCTAAGATACCAATGGGGAAGACATGGAGACTTTTGCTGTGGGAAGCTGTGGCACCAAGAAATGCACCAGCTACAAGGCCCACTCCAGATCCTGGGGTCAGCATAATGTTATCTGGTACTCCAGTCAGTATGGTCTTCCCATGGACAACCAGGTTCCCATCGTTGACCGAGATCTTTGGCGTGACAGTCATCTTTGAACACCTAAGTACTGTATCATCACAAATACCAAACAGCTACCATTTATAAGAATAGTTAAATATAAAAGGAAATCCCCAGAATATGAAATACTCCCTCCGGTCCTAAATATAAGACCACTTTGACTTTTTTTGTGGAAGTTAAGGAAGCAAATTAGACCACTAAATTATAACATATATCACATGAAATTAGATTATAGGTTAGTTTATAACTAGAATAAGTTAGTTTTGAGGAAAAAAAATATTTTTTTTTGGACTGAAACTACTTTTTTTTGGATTAAAAAAAAATCAAAAAAGTCAAAGTGATCTTATAATTACGACGGGAGGAGTATTTGATACGAAGGACAAGCACGGGGACTCGAATCTAAACTCAGAATACATAGCACAAACAAGCGCTAGAAGAAGGGGGGGAAAAAGTAGATGACAGGAAACCCCTAAAAAAGTAGCCATCAGTAAGATTTGACATTCAGGGATTGCGCCATCTAAGCTGAAACAGTGAAATTTAGTATTTCAAATTTTCAATTGGTGTAAAAAAAAAAAAAGAGTAAAATATAGACCTAGTGGTTTACAGCGTATGCAAAAACTTAGGCGCACGTTAGTGTGATTGAGAAGTGACTCCCGTGGAGGAAGAATCACCGCCGAAGGCAGTATCAATGTAATCCCTTGCATAATTACCTACTCAAATCGAACGAATTGAAGGGAAATGCGAAATCCTAAAACACGTAAGGGCTAATTGTCTTTGGTGACAGTCGCATCAGAAAGAAAATCACATACCGGAGACCATATATGGTAATTTTGGAAGGTTTCAAGAGTTATAAAAAAAAAAAAAGAAACGGAAAAAATATACTAATTAGCGTGACAAAATAAATGAAGGCGAATCCAGCCATTTATTTGAGATGCGATGGACCATGGTATGGCACGTTTCTTTCACAGAAAGCATAAGGTAATTTTGTCTTACGCGGAATCAGTAACTAGAGTTTAAACAACACCCGACAAAAGGGAAATGATGAGTTGGTGGAGATAGGAGGCAAATGAAATCACGAAAGTTTTAGAACGATCGGGATACATGAAGCAAAAGATCACAGAGAAGCCCAATTAACATGGTTGAGATTAGACCGTTTTGTTTCTTATATTACTCTATTGCTCCTTTCGATAAGAAATATATAGTTGCAAGCAAGAAGGTATATGAAGTACGGGCTACAGAAGATTGGCTGGAAGTATTCCTGGAAACGAGAACTTCTCGATGAGCCAAGAAACTTCATGAAGATAAAAGCAGCAATTCTATCACCGAAAACAGAATTAAAAAAAAGTCTAATAAGTGCCATTCACCGGTACACTAATCCCTCGAAATTGATCCTCGCCAATAAAAAACGGAGCCGACAAGTAACAATTTCCGAGGCAAAAGCTTCGAAATGAGTAGAGATCTGGATCACAAAATCCAGATTCTCGCCATACAACTCAACATTCCAAACCATGCAAAAAATCAGACTCCAAGGAAATTTCACGCCGGAACAAAACAGTGAACCAACTAAATACTCAAAATTGAAAATCTCTCCACGAGATCTTTCACAAAGGCAGAGCTCAACAATCAAGTAAAAGCTAAGAGTACCCCAATATTAGCCTAAAAAAACTCACCAGTATTCGCCGCTGGAACGAAGTCTTTGGAAGTAGCTCCGAGAATTCAAAGAAGAAACAAAAGCGAGCTAGTACGTACGATTCAGAAACAGAGGAGAACACAAGAAAATTAGCAAAGAACTCAACAAGAGAAGTGCATTCCAAGAAGGAATGCCGCTTCTATGAAGAGAAGGCACGGAGAAAACTAACAGCAAAATGGCTTTAATGCTCACGAAATTGGTACTGGGGTGACTCAAGAAAAGGAGATGAAGAGGGCTTTTATACCATGTCCGGTGTTAAAAGTCGAGTAACTTTCAAACTTTCGCCTCATTCTGATTCTGACACGTGGAAGATTCTGTCCGAACGGATTGATCCTGATGAATTATTAATGAATTCATAATATAATGAGCAATTATTAGGAGATGAAAAAACTAGCGAAGATATTTTGTGCCTAAAATCGTAGAAGTATCGCGTGAATTCTAGAGGTGAGCACTAATAATTAAAAAGGTTACCGCCACTGTTGTTTTTTATTAAATGTTCAAACATTAAGCTAATTAAGCTAAGATAACATAACCATCTGAAATTTACCGGGAAAGTTTGAACACCCCAGTCAAAAAATGAAATAATTAATGATGATAAATGTAACATATGTAATTTGCGTTATAATACGTAAAAATGAAAAAAAAAAGTAAATTTTTTATTTGCGATACTTCAAACCAAGCTAGATTAGGTAGGGTGGCTAAACATTTTTTTTTGAAAGAAAATACTGATCTTACCATTTGATAGGCTATAATAATTTAAAAATACTTGATTAATTGTTCTAAATTAAAGAGTTTAAGATAGGCATATTGGAGGATGGCCCAAAACAAATTGAAGACAGAGGTTAATTGCGTATTTAAGTTGGTTAAGCGCATGTTAACACAGGTTTACAAACAGCTTGCATGTATACACACTTCACATTTAAAAAAAAAAAAAATCTCAAATCGATTAGTATTAGAGAAGCAAGCGATTCCCTCATCATGTCACTGAAGGCGTGGAGTATGAAACCTTTCATAAAATAAATATTTAAAGAATAATGATAAGCTCGTAATTGATAAGAATAATGCACGATGCTTATCTGCTTATCAATTGTGGAATTAAAAATTACTTATTTTACTCTTGATTTGTTTTTTTTTTTGGGGGGGGGGGGTTTGGTATGGAAAGAAGCTGAAACCACAAACATTTGATTTGGTTGAGTTGTAGGGACTCATTGAATAATCTTAATTAAGGTTAGGGATTCGATCTCTGTTTAGGCATGTACTATGATAAAACTTTTGGCCAGCTATTCCAATTAATTGAGGTGTCAATAATTAGTGATTTGGATTAGTTTAGAGTCGTTGATATGCCTAAAAGATGACTTGGTTAAAATAACTAGGAGAAATATGATCCAACGAAGGAAGCTGAAAGGTACTCTCATAGACCATGTCGCACCAAAAAATATCTGAAGCAACGTGCCTAGAACTCCAAAATTGTCTGTTCCTGTTCAGACTTCAGACATCTTGAGGGTGATGTGCTGAATAATAGTTTTGTTCTTGTATCTACGGCAAGGTTTGGAGGAAAAAAAAATCATATTTTGGCCGACGATAGAGGATATATATGATAATAAAAATAAAAACTTAACGTAAATGTATGTGCGCGTTAATTTATAGTAGTGCTAGCAGAATATGTTATCAGTGAACCCGGCCGTAAGTAAGGGTGGAAATAAACTGGAAATTGAAGTGTGTTTATGAAGAAAGCAACATGATTGTTAGTTTCTCATTGATGAAGGCATGATATGAAATGGCGTTGAATTTACTTGGAATTAATGCCATCTTTTCTTTTCTTTTTTTTGGATAAAGAATTAATGCCATCTACGTGAGTAGTGCATGTGAGATCCCTGTTTAGTGCATGCGATCGCTTTGTATGAAGAAGATTTAACGGAGAATTGTAAATAGGTCCCAAACAAGAGAATTAATTTCAGACATGTCAATTGACAATTCTTTCAGTTGTTAACTAAGGCTATTGTAGTTGTTAATAGTTGTCATTAACAACTCCTTGAGACCTCTCTGAAATTAATTCTCTTACTTGGACCTATGTGCAATTATCCCAAGATTTAATCCAATTCACTTTTATTCTATCAAACCAAACAGAGCATATAAGATAAGTGTGGTGAGACCCACATGAAGGCAGCCTTGTTATTCACGTTCACGAGGAGATTATGATTTCTCGGAACGCTGAGTTTTGTTGCTACGTCAGTCAACAAACTGGTCCATATCCGAGAAAAAACAAAAACAAACTGATTCATATCCCATATTCAAAATTGTCGTCCAACCGCCTTTATCTCCGGTAAAACAAAGGGAGAATTACACATAGATCTCAAATAAAATCTCAAATAAAAGAATTAATTTTAGACAGATTCATTAACAACTTCTTCACTTTTTAACCAAGGTTATTGCAGTTGTTAATAGTTGTCATTAACAATTTCTTGGGACATCTCTGAAATTAATTCTCTTACTTGGGACCTATATGCAATTGTCACTAAAACAAACCGCCATTATAAAAAAATGGGACAATTGCATATAGGTCCTAAGTAAGAGAATTAATTTTAGATAGGTCCCAAGGAGTTGTTAATGACAACTATTAACAACTGCAATGGCCTTGGTTAACAAGTGAAGGAGTTGTTAATGGACCTGTCTGAAATTAATTCTCTTGCTTGGGACTTATGTGCAATTCTCCCTAAAAAAATTCTAATTATTTATTTATAATTTATATAAAAAAGAATTAACATTATCTTTCTCTATCATATTATCATATGATTGGTCTTTAATAGAAATAACGATTCGATTTTAATTTGTTTAAAAATTTTATCAGCTTTTTCTATTTTTACTACTAGTTAATTACATAGCTCTCGCTCTCAATTTTTTCACTTATTATATGTCATAGTTTTTTCTACTTATTCTCGTTCACACTTAGCTTACCATTTAATAAAAAAAATATTATATTTGTAAAAAAAATTATTACTAAACATCTAATATTTTTGGCTTGTTTTAACTTAGAATTATTTTTAAAAGGGAATATATTTAAAATCCTAAAATATATGATTGGGTAGAGACGCAATTTTCTAGAAATAATAATGCGTGGGATGATGGCTTGGGAGCTCAGTTGGTTTCCATGATCAACGATGCAACATATATAGCGTTACGACTTTCCTTGGACGATGATAACAGTCTCTCTGTGGACCTCATCAATCAACTGATGACCAGGTAAGCTTAAACTTAAAAGCAACTGTTGACAGCCAAAATAAGTTGAGGGGTCTCAACTTATTTTGCTTCCGGAAATTCACAATTGTTGCAGACGTAGGTTTCTTACGGATCAACAAGTAGTTTGACATGGAGATACTCCCTGAACTATAAACATATTAATAGTGTGATCGCAAGCTAAAGCTTGCCATATGTATTTAAAAAAAAAAGTTTCTCCCAATAATCAATCTCGTGCATGACGTATCTATACACTGATTTACCAAGAGCTTTTCTTCGATTATCTTTACATATATAAATGTAGATTAGACCGCATATTCTACCACATGTCCAACGAGCATCTCATGCCAAGTGCCTATCAGTTAACCCATTACACCTTTTACCCATGCATCCCTACCTCTTATATTTTTCGCCCTCAACAATAATTTTAAAATTTTTCATGTAGTAGAAAGTTATAATAATCAACAAACATTTTTGTGTAATAGAAATTTACAATTTAATTTAATGGAAAGTTACAATAGTAAGTGGGCATATTCTATGTATTCGATGTTATTTTAACTCCTTATCCCGTGCATTGCGCAGGGTCTATTACATGACATCTAGTAAACCCTACCTGCTGCCACGCTCCAACTTTTCTTGTATTCCACATGTCATGGAGTTTACAATTTACCATTAACCCATCGTGCTTTTGATGGTTTCACCAATATCCACCTCCCATATTTTTCACCATCAATAATATTTTAAAATAAATAATTTTAAAATTTTCATGTAGTGGGAAGTTATAATTTAATGTATTTTATTTTTTAATAGATATTAGTAGCATTTTAGTGGGAATGTTCTTTTTCTATCACCTTAATTTTTGGGTTGATTCAGTCTAAATAGGGCTATTGATTTATGAGAAGGGTTAAAGTATACTTTTGTTTCTTTATGCTTGCATCAGCTATCATTTTGGTCCCTTAAATTTGAAAAACGTATTTTTTTATCCCTTTTCACTAACAGTATTAGTTTAACTTACCGGAAAATAATGATTCGACAAATATAAAGTATGATTCTATAATTAAATTTGGATACAAAAATGGTTAGTTTTTAAAATATAAAAATATTATACTAAAAAATTAACATTTAAGTATATTTTGTCAACATTAGTCATAAAATTACCATTTAAATTTATTGAGTCAGTAGTTTCTGTTAAGTGAAATTAACATTTTTAGTAAAAAAAAGATTAAAAGTGCATTTTTCAAATTTAAGAAAATAAAATGATACCTAATGCAAATATAAAAAATCAAAAGTATATTTCACCTGAGAATAAAACAATCCTTTTTTGTTAATTTGATTTAGTAAATCGTAATGGTGAATAATTTACTAGTTATAATTAACCTTTAAAAGGATAAAAAAGAAGAAAAATAATGGGTTCTACACGCCATTGACAATGTAATTAAGTAAATACCACCACAACCCCAATCATTTAAGTGACTTCTAATCAATTAATGGAGTACTATTTTAGAAATCAGGTTACATCACTTAATTAATCTACGGCTGTTAGATTCGCATGCATTTGGAAAAAATCTACTATTAAATATTTATGCCATTCAATTTTTGTCGCCATTCAAAAACTAAACGGAGACATCATTTATTTAAAAGAGAGTATTTATACGTAGTCTTAATTTGTTGATTAATTAATGCGTAGGAGGGAAAAGGCGGCTGAGTGCATCCAAGTAAATTTTGGTGCATTTAGGTATTTCAGCTCGCGTGTACGAATTGAATTTGAGAATTTTTGAACCTAATATAAATAAGTAAATCACCATGTCTTCTATTGACACATGTAATTTTCTTAAGCGGTCTCCCCTAAATAACGGGTCAAACATTTCCACATCAAGACTGAATATGTTATCTCCTGTCATATATGAGTATATAGTATACAGTATATCAGAGGAATATGTACACACATATGTAAAGTATAATAAAAAACAAGAATAACCATGTGTTATAGTGATACGAAAACTTCCCTAAAAATGGGTTGTTGCAAGTTGGATTCCGTAAAGTCATGATGTGGAAAATTTCCACAAACATTTCTCTTGGTCCCGTTGATTATATTTTATGATTGTATTTTGATGGCCATAAAAAAATAGCTGATTTACCAGTATGGATATAAAAATTAAAGTAGGTGAAATTTAAAAATAAAAAATTTCATACGCACTTTTATCTTTTTCATAGTTATTCACTTCTCAAATAATCGTTGCCTTAATGGAAATCAATAGCATCATAATCATACACCAACAAAAAAAAAAAATCAATAATGGAGTAGCTAGTAGGATAAATTAAATGGATTGTGTGGTTAAAAGTAGGGAGTAAAGTGAGGCCAAAATGTTGACCCAAAAAAAAAAAAAGTGAGGCCAAAATGGATGGACGAGAAAAGAGTGATGTGGCTGGATGTGGGAGAAATCAGAAATGGTTGAATTTAAAAAATGTTAATTGGATCATTCCGTGATGATTGCTTTGCTGTTTACGTCGGATCTATATTAAATTTTTTGCTTGTCTTTCTACCTGGCTGATGTGCCACCCTGTCTTCGTTTTAATATTCACTAATTGATTGATTGATGCCAGTATTCCATGACATTACAAAATGTAATTGATGTCCATGAAAAAAACAAAATGTAATACAAATAAATATTTTTTAAAAACAATAAATTTATTAAAATCTCATACCAATATAATATGAATGGTTTAATTAGATGGACAGCAGACGCTCAGTTAATGCCTCTGACTAGTTACCCAGTCAATCCACCAATATCCTGGGGTGGGTGTGCATACACACATATATATGCCATTTTATTTTACAAAAAGGTTGTTCAAACAGCTTATTGCTTAATTCGAAATTCAAATATTTATGTAGGGCAATTCATATAGATAATTACGAAGATGGAACGATTCATATATTGAGAGCAAATAAATATATATAGCTTCTTCAACATAATAAGATTATTTTTGGTGTGAGCTCCTTTTGGGCACAGGATACATCACTTTCAAACACCGAATGATTGTATGAAAACGCCCAGGCGTCCATTTCCATCGCTGTCTGAGTCATTGATTAATTAATTAGTGTATCATAATTCAGTTCCAGGTGTGCCAATTAATGTAGTGGTCAATCCATCAGGGAATTGAACCATTTCAAGATCACATACATTTTTGTCGATCGTCACCATAATAATATGCATGCAGAGATGGTATTTACAGGCACGAGACTCACAGAAATTAAATACTTTTTCCGTTGCTCAATATAAGATTCAGTTAACTTTTTTAAAAAAATTAAGGAAGTTAAACGAATCACTTAATAATAACGTATTCTATGTATTATTAGATTATATGTTAGTTTATAAGTCAAATAAACTGGTTTAGAGAAAAATTTAAAGTAAATCAATTTATAAAGAACCTAATTAACTTTATTAGATTTCTCTAAAAAGATCAACTAAATCCTATATTTAAAAACGAGATGGAATAGAAATGAAAAACATAGAGGAGGAGGAATGTGTACGCCTCGCGCGTGTGACGAGGGCAATAATAATGCATACATATGTATAATTTCTTTGCCTAATAAGTGAGATGATTATCAGGTCCTTCAGTAATTGACTTTTGATTATGACTCAACGACTTAATCATTTGGTGTCCAGTAAACCATTTCTCAGTTGTACTTGGTATGTATAGCTAAATTGAATAATGCTCATATATAATTTTATATTTATATATACGCGCGCGCGCGAATGCAAATCCAAAGAGCACACGCGACGGCTTACTCTTGTCTGATTAATGGCTAGCTAACATAGATGTCTGTTGGGGGTTGGGAAAATTTTAATAAGTTCAATTTTTTTTTAAAAAAAAAAACTTGAGTTAAACTTTTTTTTAATTATTTTTCTTACTATTTAATCCTACATCTTAATTCTCTTCATTATAATTTTATAACCCTACTTCATTTCTTTAAAATGTTTTCCTTTTCCTCCATTTTCTTTGTCGTGGCAAACAGACTTTAGGCACTTAAGTTATGTTCCTAGTAGATTCATGCATGCATATAAGTGTTCCGCCAATTTATAGTACTTTTTTTTAATCTAAATATAAGACCTATTTATCTTATTTGATTGTACTAAAAGTGTTAATTAACTTAGTTAAAATAACATTACATTATCAATAAACCCTAATGATATATCTATATATCCCCGCCCACCCTCTCTCATTTGTACTTATTAAGTTAAACCACCACGTGTATATTTTGTCCTTCTAAGCTTCTTGTCTCTTCTTGGTACATATTTGATGGTGAGTACGTACTTCACCCAGAGTAGTTCTAATTGACCCTCCTACGGAATCGATCATTTTACTAATAAAAAAGATTAATAAAGAGAGTTTAACATATTTAAACTGTTTCAATCTTATCCAGATAGTTTAAATTTAATTTTAGTTTGTATACTTATTAAAATATTTTAATAAAATTAAATCTTAGCTGTTGATATAATATCTAAATTTAGATGAGTAGGAAACTGGTAGTCCTCAAAATATGTGACGACAGTTTGGACACTTGCCTTCTTTTTTTATTATTGATCGAAAAAAAAAAGCTCATTTTATTAATCGTGTTCTTTGACTAAAGGAGATGAGGTTCAGAGCTATAAAGAGCATAGTGTTGATGATTAATGTGCATTTGTGTGATTTAAATTTGCGTATGCGTATTGAAGTTACAATAATTTTTTCGTGTGTCAAATGAATAACGATGGGAAGCCTTGTCCTCTTCCAACACGTGTCTCTCTTATGTCGCCTTTGTTAAATTGGTCCCACTTTCATCCTTGTTGCACTAACACGTGTGCCCCCGCAGCCCATAACATGCACATCTTGGCAAAAATTTCCACGTAAAGGTTGAAACTAGGGGAAATTAGTCTTGCAATCCTTCAATTATTGATTCAATTATAACTCAATCCCTCATTTATAATTCGGTACGACTCAGTCCCTGAACTTTTGACTAATTTATGATTCAGTCTCTGATCTTTTCAATTTTTATATTATAATCTCGCCATTTATAATTCAGTCATATGTGGCAAACCACCCATTACATTGCTTCCACCTTAGCTCCACCTCTTTTTTTTTAAAAAAAAAAATTAAGTAGAAGAAGAAAAGGCTGGGGGACGGAGATTCTCCAATACTCACCGTGTTCTTTATCTTCACCACCAAAACACCAATCGACCTTTTGTTCTTCTCCCAGAAATTCAGTTTAAAAACAAATAAAAAATTTAAACTCTAGAGACCATAAATCAATGGTGAGAATTTGTAAGGGAAGAAGATTGAACAAGAAGCACAAAGATAAAACTCAATCCAGTAGGGGGAAAACAAGGGAAGAAGCAGCAAGAACAAATCAAATTTACAAAAAGATCACTCATTTACCTCTTCCACAATGTAAGGAGGAGGTCTACTCTAAGGAGAGATTGGGATAGGGGCAGAAGAGTCCAGACCTGAGTTCATATCTCACAATCGTATTTGTCAACATACATGCCCATTACTCTTCTGTCTCTGTATAAGTAGCAACTAGCAAAAATCATCATCTAGTTCCAAAGCCTTTGAGAGAACTTTGAACAAAGCCCATGCTATTCCAAAGCACAAGCCTATCTTTCAAAAGCTATAGACAAAAATTCTGATTAGCATGGAAAATGAGGCAACCATGAATAACCAAGCAAAAAGAGAGCGATTTCTCTTGCTATGGGTGAACATGAGGCACCCAGAATGATGATTAAAAAAATATAACAGAAGGAGAGAGGTTAAGAATATTGCCGGAGTTTGCCGGAATTCCAGAGACCACAAACGCCGGCAGAATCTCCGTCCCCGGCCTTTTCTTCTTTTATTCATTTTTTTTCTTCCCAAAAACAGGTGTAGCTAAGGTGGAAGTAATGTGATGGGTGGTTTGCCTCAGAGGACTAAATTATAAATGAAAAGGATCATAATATAAAAATTGAAAAGATCAGTGACTGAGTCAGAAACGAGTCAAAAGTTTAAGGACCGAGTTGTTAGAAATCTTAAGTTTTGATAAAGACTGGACACTATAGATAGCATAAGTAAAATGAACAGATAAGAATATAACTTAGTCAGATAAGAATCAAGGTAAATGACTAAAGAAAAGTATAAGTTATCTAAACGTTGAACATGTTCTATAGATAACAAATATACTATCGATATCGCTAGACTAAGAGCCTATCGCTAACAAGTGAAGAGATAAGAATAATAATAGCTAATGAAGTCTTGGCAATAAACTTAGACAAATATTCCTATCGCTAAGAACTTCACTATCGCAAATATAATAGTTTGGGTTAGTCTAAAGCTAAGACCAAAAGACCACTATCTCTAAAACATATCTCTATCGCTAAGGTCTCATAACAGACAAAAGACATAGCCACTAGCGATAGCATGAATAGATAGCGATAGCAGAACACTTGGATATTCAGATAAGTTACCTATCAACACAGCTACTAGCGATAATGCATTTAGCTATCGATAATAGAATCCCTCTGAAATAACTTGACATTCTGATAGCTAATATATTACCTGTATACATTGAGATAATGAATCCTACTAGCGATAAAATCTACTGTGCTTCACATGAATACTTGTTTAGCTAATGGCTAAGTGCATGACTCACACTATGAAGCTAGCGATAGCATGTGATGTTAGCGCTAGTGAAAAAGCTGCTACACAAGTACAATGTTGCAGATAGTTGGTAGTCTCTGTCCCTATCTCTCATAGCTCATCTTCTGCAAGAATTAAATGAAGTAAGAGAAGAAAGATGACTGAGATGAAGACCAACATTAAATGCCAACGGCTAGGAGCTTCTAACGAACATATTCAAACGGACTTATGAAGCTGAAAGGAAAAGGGCAACTGAGAAGAGATATAAAAACCAAGTCTTGAGCATTTATGAAGTAGAGAACAAACTGACGAACAAGCATTGATTATTCCTCATCTACTCACTGCTCAAAACTTTATTACTCTTAGTGAAATTATTCTGTACTTCAGTGATTATCAAAATCTGTTCATTAAGTGAACTCATTTATTGAAATCCTCTATTGTTTGAAGTTGTTCATAAGTCTGGGACTTTAGAACAGGGTTGTAGTCTTACAACTTGTAAGGGGGAGTGTTTAGAGGAAGTCTAAAACTCTGTCTTGTAAAGGTTGACAGGTGAACTTGTTTTGTAAAACCTGTGGTTAGTGGAACCCAACGAGGAGTTGGAGAACTGGACGTAGGCAGTGTTTGGCCGAACCAGTATAAAGGATTGTGTTTGTGTTTCAAGTTTAATTTTTGAAAAGCACAATTCACCCCCCATCTTGTGCATTTTGCCATTTATACAAGTCGCGCCGAGTTATAGGTGAGGGACTGAGTTATAACTGAGTCAATAATTGAAGGACTGCTAGATTAATTTTCCCTTGAAACTATTAAAAAACAAGAAAGTAAATAAAATGTGAAAGATAATAGATTTAAAAAAAATGCTAAGCAAGTGGGGAATTTGTACACTCTTTTCTTGACACTATTGATATCAATTATGTAATTGATTTGGAAAGGAAGAAAATAATATCAGAATTATCAACGGCGATATATAATTTAAGTCAGCTACACTATTCTCTTAATTATGAATAATACAATTCACTCATCAGAATTCATTAAAAAATGGGAAAATGAATTTAGTTCTCATCTAAATACGTAATGTTCAATGATATTTCATTGAGGTGAATCTTCTCCTGTCAAATATTAGGAACAGAGATAATTATGGAAGTAACACACACACACACACACAAATGAAGTAATGCACAAAAGATTACATAGAATTTACTATCAAAGGCACAGCTTGTTTGTTTAGATCATGAGCATCACTTTCCAAAAAAGGTGGATCAATTAATGGTCAATAGAAGATGAAAAACTATCACATATATTCAGATCCAGGTGGGATTTCACTTTCTGTGCCAATGACTGTTGAAGCTGTAAAGGAAAGTCATGGGGCTCTTAGAAACAAGAATCAGTAGTTAAAGAGCAGAAAAAAGAGTTAGAGAGTTGGGATTCTCAAATTCGTTGAGGGTCGAGGCGACAGGTTTTTTTTGGGGGGGGGGGAATATGGGCTTTATGGCATGAACAAGATACAAATGTAGAATACTTAGTCCCTTCTACTCAACTCCTGCACTGTAAGGTCCAAGATAGGAAAACGAAAGAAACCATGTTTGTGCCTTTCATTTATGGAGATACATCGTGGCTAAGACGTTGCTCTCTATGGAATGATTTACGGGAAATAGCTGCAAATTGTGAAGGAAAATGGTTGGCTTTGGGAGATTTCAATACGTTCTTATCACCTAAGGACAAAAGTGGAGGAGGAACCCCAGTCCCACAAAGCATGAATCAGTTTCAATCATGTATCAATCACTGCGAGTTGCTGGAAATCCCTGTGGTTGGGGATTGGTTCACTTGGGAAAAGGAAGGAGTGAAAGAGAGACTTGATTGGGGGTTCTACAATTTTGAATGGGAAATATTGCACCCTCAGTATCAAATACATCACCTTCTAAGATTTAATTCAGATCATCGGGTTATTGTAGTTGCTGGGAATCAGAATAAGGGAAGCAGCTCATCTCTAAATTCTTTCAAGTACCAGGTTGCATGGTGTTTGGAACCGAACTTTAATAATTTGGTAAAATTTTCTTGGGGAGGAAAGAACTAGTTTGACGGCCAAGCTCTCTTCGGAAAAAGGCTACCCAATGGAACTCTAAAGTTGTTTGAAATATCCCCCCCAAAAAAGAAGGAGTTAATTAAAAGAATAGAAAGGATTGATAAGCGAGAATGAGGAATGAAAATAATGGTCTGTTTCAATTGAAAAAATCTCTATGGAAAGAGTTCCACAAGTGAAATAGTCAGGAGGAGATGATGTGGTACCAGATATCTAGATGTCATCAATGGCTGCAATTTGGAGAGAAAAATTCAAAGTTTTTCCACATGTCCTCTAAGATTCGGAGGAAGAAGAACGAACTTGAAGCACTTCAAAACAAAGAGGGTACCTGGGTTACTGATCAAGCTGATATGGGGAAAATGGCGCAGAAATTTTTTTGAGAGCTTTATACTAAATATATGAGTACTCTCCCAGCTTCTAACTAGTCGATTGAGTTCCCTCCTCTAAGCGGAGAACAGAAGATAATGATATAAAAGGAACTCACAAATGCAGAAATAAAAGCAGCAGTTTTTAATATAGGTGTCATTAAAGCACCAGGACCATATGGCCTTCAAGCTCACTTTATTCAATCCCAATGAGACATAGTGGGAAAGGCAGTATGTGACCTAATACATGATATGATCTATGGAAGGACACGTCAGAGCTAGGAAAAATAAACCAGACCACCATTACTTTGATTCCAAAAGTTGACAAACCGTCAAAGTTGTCGGAATTCAGACTTATCTCACTATGTAATGTCAGTTATAAGATCTTGAGTAAGGTCCTTACAACGAGACTGAAGGGGGTTATGAACCACTTAATTATGTCGTATTAGTATAGTTTCATAAGTGGTAGACAAAGCTGTGACAATATTATTATTGCACAGGAAGCAATTTACTCTATGAGACAAAAGGGAAAGGATGATGGGTTTGTGGCAGTCAAGGAAAATATGGAAATGCTTATGATAGGTTGGATTTTGGTTTTCTTAGGTTCACATTGCAAAGCTTGGGGTTAAATGACCGTTTTGTAAATCTCATTATGAGTTGTGTGACCTTAGCTTCGATGCGGGTATCATGGAAAGAGGCATCTAACTAAAATGTTTCATCCCTCGAGTGGGGTAAGGCAAGGTGATCCTATAGGTCTGTGCCTATTTGTGTTGTGCATGGAGAGATTAGGGCAAATCATCCAATATGAGGTAGAAAAAGGGAGTTGGAAGCCAATAACTCTTAGTACAAGAGGGCCAATGTTGTTTCATTTGTTTTTTGCCGATGATTTAGTCCTTTTCAGTGAAGCATCAATTGATCAGATGGAAGAAATTAAGGAGGTGATGTACTTCTTCTGTGGGGTCTCAGGGCATAGAGTGAGTCTGCTAAAATCAAGAATATTTGTTTCAAGGAATGTTCATGCAAGTAGAGCAGCAATTTATAGTCGAACTTTGGGAATATCCTTAACGACCGACCTAGGGAAGTATCTAGGAGTGCCGCCACTTCATGAAAGGGTAGTGAAGAAGACGTTTGCTCCTCTTGTTCAAAAAATTCGGAACAGGTTGGCAAGTTAGAAAGGGAAATTTCTTAATACGGCAGGGAAGACAGTACTTATAAAATCAGTGTTGTCTTCTATCCTGTACTATTAAATGCAAACCCTTTTAATGCCAAATGGGTGCTTAAGGAGATTGAAAAACTGAGCTGAGATTTCTTTTGGAACCAAAACCCAGAATAAAAAAGGCTGCATCTAATTGGATGGGAAACTCTAAAAGTAAACAAGGATCACGGAGGATTAGGAATACGAGACCTTTAAACACAAAATGAGGCTTTACTTATGAAATTATGCTGGGGCATGCTTACTAGACCTAATGCATTATAGGTTCAATGCCTCACTAATCAATCAGCAGTTTGGCAAGGCATTACTGCAGTATGGGATAGGCTTTTCCATGATGTGGGAAAGAAAATTGAAGATGGGAGAAGTACCAGAGTGTGGACAGAGCTATGGTACCCCTAGAGCTCCCTCTTATTCAGTATGTGGAAAGGAATGTTGAGCTAATGAACCCGAAGCACACAGTGGACAATTTTATGACAGGTAGTGGAGATTGGGATTGGAATAAATGGAGAACCTTTCTACCCACATCGGTGATTAAAATGATCAAGAATGTTAAACCCCCGAACTCACCTTAGCCGGACAAGCATTTATGGCGAGCCTCATTTGATGGAAACTTTAATGTAAGTTCAGCATAATGGATGATTTATAACCAAGCAAACACCAGAACCAGTCAAATGTGGAGGAAAATTTGGCATTAGGAGACACTAGAAAGAGTAAAGTTCTTTATGCGGCAAGTTTTACACAAGAGAATCCCCACTACTCAGTTGAGAGAAAAGATTATTCCCCAAACTTCAAATAAGTATCCTTGTGAGGAGTTCATCATACACTCTTTGAGAGATTGTGAGGTTGCAAAAAAAGTCTAGTTGTCTGTGATTAGCCCAATTTATATGTATAGATTTTTTAGTGGTAATTTGCAGGAATGGTTTGAATGGAATGGTAAGCACAACTTAAGTAAAAGGAGACTATACAAATAAATGTGGAACAGAATCGTTGGAGACCTATGCTAGCTTATTTGGAAAAGCATATGCAAGAAAATTTTCAAAGGAATAGAGGAGTTGCCGGAATCTATTGTACGCCGAGCCATGTTCTCCTTAATGGAAGGAGTAGAAAATGGTAAATACAAGAATCATATTCTACAAATTCCTAAGAGAGAAGCCATGGTGTGGAAGAACCCAATGGGAGATTGTGTACACGTGAATGTAGATGGCTCGGTAACAGAACAAAAACAAGGAGTGATATGAGGGGTGGCAAGGAATAGTCTTAGTACGTGGCTATGGAGTTTTGCAGGAAAACATTGTCGATGCATCTAGTACTATGGCAGAAATACAAGCGATAAAACTGGGGCTGTAGATGTGTATAGACCAGAAACACAAGAAGGTAATTATGTTCACTAATTAAATGGAAGCGATGGATTTGATTATGTCTGAATGTGAGAATACACACCCGATGAAGGAAGATATCCACTTAATCAGGTCCCTAGTCTGTGAAAAGTGGGACTTAGAGATACATAACTAATTGCACCATATTTTTATACACTTTTCATTGATAAAATCATTAGATTATTGCATGTTCTTGGGGTAGTTGCACCTAATTAGGGTAATTTCTGACTTGTGTACACTTTGTTGGAATTTGTTCTAGCCAAGGGCAATTTGGGAATAATTAACACGATTTATTGTTTAACCCATTATCAAGAACATTTTGATGCTACCTTAGGTCCATTTTATATGCAGCTCATAGAAGAAACATACCCAAATTAAGGAGCCAAGTTGCAGCGAAGAATTCTGGACGGAGTAGAAGAAGAAAGTGAAAAGAGAAACAGAATCAATGTCTCCTCGCCGCGGCGAAGCTCACGGCGAGAAAGACAAGAAGAAACAGAAAGTTCTGTCCCTCACCGCGGCGAGCCCAAAGGCCAAAGTTCCAGAACTGGTGCTTCCTCGCCGTCACTTCGCCGCGACAAGCCCACGGCGAAGTGACGAAAATCTGCAAAATTTTGACGCGATTTTTAGGGTTTTGGAGCAGTATAAATAGATCTAAACACCCCCACCTTCAGAATCTAAGCCTCCTCAGCTCGAAATACACCTGTTATGCTAGGGTTTCACTCATCTCCTTCATTCCTCTCTCAAATCTTCACCATCCTTACTCAATTTCACCCCCTCTCTTGCTGATTTTCTGGTTTTTCCTCTTCCACCTTCCATCCCTTCACCATTTCTTCCCCATATCCTTCCATTTTCGTCCAGCCATGATGTATACACTTGGGAGGGTGCTTGAGCTCGAAATTTCATCAATGAGAGGCTAGAACTTTGGTGCTTTGGTGGTGTGAAGGTGGCTTGAGCTTCAATGGGCGAAATAGGGGAGTTATTTGTTTTCTCATGCTCTTTTCCTTATGTATTGAGTCTTGTGGTTGCATTTCTCTTTGTATATTTGGATTTGATACATGATTTCCTTTCTTAGTTGTTTATGAATTGGAACATTTGTGTTGGATATTGAGTTATGTTAATTGAATGGTATGTATGTTTAAATTTCCTATTGGATTTATGAATGCTATATGATTTTTAGTGGTTGCTAGATTGTGTAGCTTAATTTTTCCAATTGAATGCTGTGGTTGCACATTCTTGAGAGGAATCGGTTTTCAAAACTCACGTTCGAACACACACCAAGTGGAGCTTAACACTAACCCTAAGTGATAGCTATGAAAGTAGTTGCTTGATTAGTTATTAATTAGGGTTAGTGGACCCCTAGTGGTTGCTTGAGGATTTTTCAATTAGACTTGGTGAATCTTTAACTCCCAATATCAATTTAATGAAGCGTGAGAGCCACCGTAGCACTATCAAAGCCCATTTTATCAATTTCCCTTAATCCAAACCATTTTCACTCATTAATCTAAAATACCAAAAACAAGTAACTGCTTTTGTCAATAGTTTTATTAAATGAAATTTCAAACCAAAACCCCCATATCTTTTATTGTTTTGATTACATTTAGCTAGTTTAGGTAGGTTAAAAGACTCCTTAAGAGAAACGACCCGAGGTTGCAACCTATATTGCAATCCTTGGATTAATTTTGATTTTAAACCCCAAGGAGCATTTAGGCAAAAAGGTTAAATCAATCACAACCATAGAGAAGGTCTGACATGTGCTGATATGTTGGCCAAGAAGGCGCACGAAGAAGAACGGGGAGTGAAGCTACTTCTGGAGGCACCAGATTTCTGTGAATAACAGCTCAAAGTGGACACGCTTAGTGCACAGGGGGTAGACCCCCCTTATCTTGTAATCCTATAATGATACGGCATAATAGGTGATGGGATAGGGAAATGGGTAGTTATGATATTCAGGTTTATTTATTAGGAATATTAAATAAAGATATTTATCCATTAGATTTTGACTTTGTTTATTTAATTATTTATGTTTTAAATATGGTGTTACCGTATGTTTAGGATTTAGATTTGAATTTGAATTTTTGTCATTATATTTTATTATTCACGAAGCTTTATAAATAGAGCTAGGGTTATCATTTGTAATCAGTTGTTGATTATTGATTATTGAGTTGGATAAAATCTTATTTTCACGGTCCCCTTCTTCTGGTATTTCCCTATCCTTCTTACTGTCCCCCCTCTAATCTCTCTTATACCTTCAAATACTCCTTATTTCCATCAATTCCTCTCTTGTCATGCATTAATTTGGTATCAAAGTGAGGTTCAACTTCCCTTCTACTCACATAAGCCTTTTAAAAAAAATCAGTTATCACAATTTAAAAAGCCTTCTAGAGCTTCAAGATTGTATTTGCTACTTTTGATTCCTGCCATTACAGATCTCCTCATACACAAGAATCTTTATTGGAAACAACTTCTGTAGCTAAAGTTTCAAACTTTAAGTTGAAAGCATCAATCGTTATTTTTTTCGATTTGTGTTAATTTTATTTTTTATTAAAAAAAAGTAAAAAAAAGAGCAAAATGTTAAAAAAAAAAGATTGAACAAAGGAAGAAACCTTTGTTTTATTGCTTGATTTAGTTGGCCAAAAAAAAAGTTTTTTGCTTCATTTACAATCCAGTTCTTGTAATTCTGCTCGCAACAGCTTTTAGACTCTTCAGAGCGCCACCTAAGATTGTCATATTGCTAATGGAAGTTGTTCGTACCAAAATTATCGCCATCCCCCACAAAGAACTGCATATTCTTTTTAATTTGTCAGGAGCTGAGTTTTTCAAGTCGGGGAGAAATGATGGGATGAAGTATAATAGGTGATGGGATAAGGGAAAATGGGTAGTTATGATATTTAGGTTTATTTATTAGAAATATTAATAAAAATATTTATCCATTAGATTTTTAATTAATTTATTTAATTATGGTTGTTACTGTATGCTTAGGATTTAGATTTGAATTTGAATTTTTGTCATTATATTTTATTATTCTTGAAGATAAATAGAGTTAGGGTTATCATTTATAATCAATTGTTGATGATTATTGAGTTGAATAAAATCTTGTTTCCCAATCTCCTTCTTTAGGTATTTCTCTCTCCTTCTTGTTGTCCTCCCTCCTCTAATCCCTCTTTTACCTTTGAATACTCCATATTTCCATCAATTCCTCTCCCGTCCTCCATCACAGGGTAACTCAAGAGTCAAGCCTTGGGCTTGCCATATGTAACCAAAAAAAAAAAAGGAATTTGTACTTGTGATTTCAGATTATTTATTAGTTGACTTTTCCTTTTGAATCAACGTATACTAGTACATTACTCCTATAGTATATAATTGAATGATAGACTTCCTAGCAAATACTAAAGTTCTTATACGTTCCCTGCATCTTGTAATGTTATGCTTTTAGGCCCGATCCCATTTCCTTTTCCTCAGCCTTTCGGCTAATAAGATCAAGTGTGTGGACTTTTAGGCCTGTTCTGTGTTTTTTGCTGTGCGAGACGACCGCAGCCTGAGAATGATTATGGAAAGGACAAAGCCCATATCATCGTTTAACAAAAAAAAAAAAATCTCACCCTTAACTCTCTCACTCAAAAGGATTGAAACAACAACAATAATTCATGGTCAAGTATGGTGATACTTGGAATTGTGTACCCTGTATTGTTGAAGTTTAAGGAATGACTATTTTTGAACAAAAGGGGAAAATAAAATAAAATTTGTGAAACGAAGGTGGCCTAATGATACTAAAGCTGATTAAGATAAAATTATAACAACATAGACATATTTACAGGCCAAGTCACAACTTCACTCCTCAGTAACTCCTTTCCCTAAAGCCTCCAACAACCAAAATAAACAGAATCAGTCCCACAAATGACATCACCACATCTCCAGCCAACATCCTACCCTATTTTACTCTTACATGGGTTTCCCAATACGGTATCAATAAAATCAAATGAGAAAAAAGAATTACAATGGGAAGGGGCAAAACAAAGAAATAATTATATGGAAGACTTGGTATAGCCACCCCACGATGTTTCAAGTTTCTCGAGTCATCTAAGGTCATTGATTCTCGTTGTTTAATGTCAAGGATCCGTCCCTCATCAATTTGAGACTCAGACTTGTGAACCTCTCTCGTGAATACTGTCTTGATGCTTTCCTCCAATCTGTGCCAGCTTTCATCATTGCCGCGAACTCCTCGTAACTTATTCTTCCATCCTGCACATTCACCACCAGACCACATTAAAGGGCAATTCTATATGAAAAATATTATATCAGTAACTCTATGTATCCAATCAAAATGTATGATTCAAGTCCAGGTTTAAGCACATAAGCAGTCAAAGATGTTCTCGAACATACACATAAGCATTCATTTAATTTATTTTAGTACTTGTGTTTATGGCAATTCATATTGTCATGCTTGTTTGTGACAGAAAGTAGCTTAACATTCAGTATGCCAATATCATGAAGCAAATGCCAATATGGACATAATAGGGAAATTTGGTTTGCAATTTTAAATACTCCCATCCAAAAGGCAAAAAGAAAGAAGTTTCATCTAAAAGTGAACTGACCTTGTCTGTGTCGACATCATGCATAATTGCATTAATGACTTCTTCATTGTTTGTGTCAACTTCATCAGCTAAGGCATTGCGTAGCTCCTCAATTTCTATATATCCACTCTGGTTCCGATCGAAGAATTGGAAAGCTTTCTTCAGGTGCTCATCATTGCCCATCTTTCTCAGATGAACAGAAATGGCAACAAATTCTCCATAATCTAAGTATCCATCTTTATCTGTATCGCCCTGTGAAAGCAGCCTTAAACGATTAGAAGCCTACAATCTTTAAAAGGAACATAACTCACACAATAAGTAAACAGAAAGAACATTTTCTAGCAAAATAGGGTATCTGCTTGTGGCTATCCACTTGTTCCAAAAAAGGGCTTCAATTCCTTTTGTCAATTGAAGAATTCATGAGGAAGAAAGCAGAGGAAAGAGAGCCCAAAAATGTGGCAAAACCACAAACTTCAGCACCTAGCTCAAACCTACAAGTTTACAACTGCAAACTAAGTGGTGGAGAAGTATTCCAGTGATACTCACCGCTTCCATCAAAATTTGAACGTCAGCATCGGCCATTTGATGGCCTAGTTTATGCAACCCTGCCCGTAGCTCATCAATGTTAATTTTCCCTCTATTGCCAGTATCCATCACCTTAAATCCCTCTTTTATTCCTGCAACCTCTTCCACAGACAAATGCTCAGCAACCACCTGTTCACATGAAATTTCACCAAATACAAAATATTAATCACTTTTGAATTATCATGATCACATGTATGAACATAAAGAAGACAAACACCAAGTAAATTCCAACAAGTTTCGCAGGCATTACCCTGAGAGCTCTTTTCTTAAGCTTGTTCATTACTGAGAATTGCTTTAGCCTTGCCTTAACAGTTTCTCCTAATGAAACATTAGGAGCTTTCTTGGCATTCTGTAACCATGTATGATCTGTATTTAATAAAAAGAGTAAAAAATTAATCATCAGTCTTCAACCCCCCCCACCAAAAAAAAAAAAAAAAAATCTTGTCAGTGAGCTGAAATGCCACATATTCTATGCTTCTTGTTATGTCCCTAAAGCTTAAAGCTTTATATATGAACTGCATGTTACCTAACACTTCCTGTGCAGAAAGCCGCCGCCTTGGGTCAGGATCAAGCATTTTCTTAACAAGGTCTTTCGCATTATCAGAGACTTTTGGCCATGGGTCCCTTTTAAAATCAATAACAGATCTTATAATTGCTTGTGCAACTCCCTGTTCAGTTTCTGCATTTGAAGAGAGAAAATGTGGACATGTTAGATTGAAGGAAAAAATATTCACATGGAAAGCATCTTTACTACATGAATTCCTACAAACAGGACAAAAGCCACTCTTTAACATATAACCAATAAAAGGGGGGAACATTTGTCTGATGCTACTGATAGTATTGCAGTTCTCAGCATCTAATCATTACTCAACTCAATGTTGAAGAGCACTAGACCAATGGGCTATATAAAAGCATAATCAAGATATAGCATAAGCTTTAGTCTTTATTCTCACGATGCGGGCAGATGGCAAGGACTGGATGTATTTATTAACTGGGAAACAAACATACTACTCTTTCTTGACCATCCTGAAGGGTCACTTAAAGACTAGCGTTTATTTTTCTTCCAACAGTATATACACAGTGACTTTAATTGAATTCTCAGCCATTTAAGGCCCAGCTGTCATGAGCTGAAATAACTCATTCACAGGACAAAACTAACCTGCCCAAAACGGCGGGACACCACAAAGTAGGATGTAAAGAATTACTCCAGCACTCCATATATCTACTTCCGGCCCATAATTTCGTTTTAGTACCTCAGGAGCCATGTAATAAGGACTTCCAACGATCTCATTAAATCTTTCACCTGCAGAAAGTGGCAAGCATCCGTAAATGACTCTTGGACAGAGGCAGCTGATTGGTAAAAGACAAGCAACATAAAGAGAAGCTCAATTTCTATCCAAAGGCATTACCAGGTTTAAAGAAAACTGACAGTCCAAAATCAATAGCCTTCAGAGGCGCTGTTTCTTTGTTGTTTCCAAACAAGAAGTTCTCAGGTTTGAGATCTCGATGCATCACACCATGTTTGTGGCACATCTGAAACACAGCAAAACAGAAAGCAGTCAATACCAAATCTCAAAGTTCAGAATAATACACAATTTGAAGACTCAAAAGCTTGAAGTTGCAAATTCTGAATGCAGTATCCTCACGCCAATTGCTTTTAACATCAAAGATTTAAAAAATCCTGCGAATGAGAAGTTCAACAAACAAATATTGTCGTAACGAGAGCAAGATGTTTGGATTGTAATAGTTTCGTTTCCTTGCAAAAGGCATGATAAATGAACTTTATAGGACAGTATTTATCAGTACAGGCCATTTGCAGCAAATAATGGTCATGATGAACCAACCCCTCATTATAAATAACGAAACAACGAAGAACGTACATAAAAGTCTAGTTCTTCCTTAATTTTCAATTTTCATAGGTATTATCCAAGTAATGAGCTCAATATATTTAAACCCCACATGTTCAAAGGGCTCTCCATTTCCAGTAAGATTGGAATCTTGAAAAGCATCTTTTTTAATGCTATTTCTACATTTGTAAAATAACGATTCCGAAACATACCGAATAACTTCTTCCGCTCATTTAAAATTCCATACGCACAAAACAGATCTAAGAAATATCCCAAAAGGCAACAACAGTGACGTTCAAGAATTCAAGAATTTCTGACCTGCACAACTTCAACAATCGTCCGTGTGACCACTGCGGCGGCGCGTTCAGTATAATGCCCACGCGCAACAATCCGATCGAACAATTCTCCACCTTCACACAATTCCATCACCAGATGAACAGCATTATCATCTTCATATGTATTCTTCAAGGTCACGATGTTTGGATGCTCCGGTAAATGTTTCATAATCTCAACTTCTCTCCTCACGTCCTCGATATCTATGTTTGTTCTTAGCTTCTTCTTCGATATCGATTTGCAAGCTAAAACTTCACCCGTCTCTCTGTCCGTACACAGGTATGTAATTCCGAATTCACCCCTACCAAGCTCGCGACCTAGCTCGTATTTTCGCTCAATTTCGCGACCCGTCGGATCTTTCAAAACGGCGAGCTTGCTTCCACCGTTGGCAGAGTAGTTAAAGTCATCGCTGGCAAATGGATTTTCCTTCTTCTTCTTTCCTTTCTTCTTCGTCTCACGAGGTCCAGACGGAGTTACACAACAATTTCCCATGATGATTCAAGAGGCCAAAAGACTGTGAAGGATTTGAATTTTCCAGATAGAGGTCAAATGCATTCAAATCTGACCTCTGTGAACGACTTAACAGAAAAGCGATCTCAATTCAAGATCCAGCTTCTTCAACCCTATAATATAAAAATCCAAAAAAGAAAAGTAGTTGTTGATTGTGTTGAAAAATGAAAATAATCACAGCTGGGAATTCTCCAAGAGAAACTTCGTTTTCCCAATGTTTACACAGAGAAAAATGGGAAGAGAGGAATTGAGATTCTGACTGGAGAAAGATAAACAAACAAAAACAAATGCCCAGAGATGTGAAGAAGAGTAACAGATGATTTAAGGATGAAATGGGAGGGTTTTGGGAAATGGAAAAAAGGGGGATTAAATTAAAGCGCGTGAAGCAGCCACCAAAGATGAAAGAGGGGAACAGAAGAGATGGTCAAACTATATCTTCTGTGAAATTTAATTTTCTTGCTTTAGTTCTAGATTTTCTTCCTCTATCTCTGAGAAAGTCTATTTAAAAAAGAAGCTGTTTTTCCATATTTGAACAATTGAACATATCCAAATCACAGAGCAGTTCAACAAATACAAGCTTTTCCCAATATCTCTCTCATAAGAATCAGATAACTGAAGCTCGTTCGTTCGATGACTTGGACATTATGTGATTACCTTAATGCCCTTTGAAAGGGTTGTTCAACGACCAAGTACACCATAGCAGCCGGCCATCCCTGAATTTTTAAGACCACTTTTTTTTTTTTATATATATATATATATAAAGACCACGTTTTAACTTCTAAGTGTTCTGTATATAATACTACTAAATAGTAGTATTTTAATTGAACTTTCATGTTTAATGATCACTTGGCCATGTACTGATTAGATTTTAGACACCGTTTTTCCCTCACAGTTTCGCAATAAATGATCTAAGTCTATATTTTGATCTCCTGTCCCCGTGTATATAGCGCATTGTTAGATTCGTTAATTTGTAACGTGTCAGTTTTGTTTAAAAATTATTTGTCGCCAGCAATGTGCAGTAATCATAAGCCAGAGTTTTTACAATGTACGAGAAAATAATAATGAGCGAGTACTTCCCAAGGAAGGTAATTTGACTGGCTCATTTCTAGAAGTTTTTCCTTTTTGTTCGTAGCTTGATTGACTTCAGTCTAACGTATAAGCAAGGCCATTCACTGGTGGTCTCTGTTGGGATTGTTATTAAGCATTAACTTCCATTGCATGTAATTCGGTTCTGATTATAATTATAAGATCAAATTAATTATTTTACAGAAATTAAAGATGTAGAATAAATCACTTTAAATTATTTATATTTATCTTTTTTCCTCAAAATTAATTTATGTTTACTTATTAACTAATCTATAATCTAATTAAATGTAGTATATACTACAATTTAGTGGTCTAATTTACTTCCTTAACCTCCATTAAAAAGTCAATTTGATCCTATAATTAGGATATGGGGTATTTTTTATCTTATTAAAAAAAAGGTAAGGCCTGAGTTTCTTTAACTCCTTCTTTAAGATTAAAACCATGCTTTATATTCAGCGCATGTAACAAAGTAAGCCAATTTTGCATGCACCACAATTGAATGTGATTTTCCATATCACTCTTCCTTTTTCCTTTTATTTTTGAGAGGTTTTCTGATTCTGTGTGTGCATGTGTGCGTCTCGCTGTTTCTATTACTCCCTATTGTTTTTATTACAAGACACTAATTAACAAATTCTTACATACTAATAAAATTGGTTAAAATTATTAAATTTGTCCTAAAATTGAAGCAATTTCCAATAGTATCTTCACTAATTACACAAAACTCTAATACTCTCTCCGCCCCAAAATACAAGCTTCACTTTGTAGAAAATATGTGTCCCAAAATATAAACTTCATTTTAAATTTGTCTAAACATTTATTGGATTTTTTCTAATTTTAACTATTGTTTATCTTTTCTCCATGCACTCTTTTCCATCATTGTTATATCTTCTTTGTCACATTCTCTCTCATTTTCTTTTTCCCATGCATTATCTTTCATATTTATTAAGAAGGGCATAATTGGAAAACAAATAGTATCTCTAACATACCAATCGGATCCTATTTATAAGTTCACATTTTCTAATTCGCACATACCGTGGAAAGGTAGTTAAGTCATTGGAAATGTCCACAATTAATCAACATTTTCAATTCTACCTCCAATTAATATTTGATATTACATTCTCTTTCTACATTCATCAACCTTCTCTCTCATATTTATAAGGGGCAAAATTGTACCACTCACATTAATTGCCCTAAAGTGGACTTATAATAAGGAACAAAATTTTTCCGCAAATTAGGCTTCTAAGTAGGAACAGAGTGGTAATTATTGCTTTTAACCAGCTTTACTAGTTTTCTTTATAAACGTAAGTTAGTTATCTGAAGCTTATATTTTGGGACGGATGGAGTATTATATTAACTATTACTCTCTCCCACCACCCATATTAAATAAGGGCATGTTTAAAAGAATAATAATTAATGCACCTTATAAACCAAAAAATGCCTTATAAAAATGAACAAGAAAATCTGTTGGTGCCTTAAAATAAAGATTGGAGTGAGTATGATTTAGTGTCTTTGAATTTATGAAAAACCACAATAACTATATGTATTTTATTAATGCAGTCTAGACCACATGAAAGACTTGTAAGAGAAGATTTATTTTTTTTTAAAAAAAATAATTTTTCCTGTGGTATTATTCAGACAACTAAAGACAGTGACATTATTAAATGGAGACACAACAAACACACACTATCAAGTCTTTCTCCCGTGATTGTTTAAGATAAGATATTAACTTTTCTGAGTCAATTATTTTGTTCTGTTTGAAAATTGCTTTAAACAACTTGATTTTACGTCCAGACAAACCTGTAGTCCCTAAGTTATGTTACGTTAAAATATTATACTAATTATATTAATATTATAATCCTTGTGATTTTTAAAAAATGTAGGTAAGTTGTGTCTCATGTAAGGGCGAGTATTTGGTAATTCAATTCGATTTTGGGTAAAAATTGAGATAACTAAAAATCAAAAAATGATAATTTTAAACATCGAACCGAAACTGAGACATCAAATAATCGAAGCCGAATTATCCAAAATATTTTGGTTCGGTTTGGATAATAACCAAAATAAGCGAATTTTTATTTTAATTAGGGGTGTTCATGGGTCGGAACGGGACGAGACGAACTTGTTCCGTGTCCCGTCCCATAGAAAGCATCGGAACAGCAAAGTTGTCCCATGTCCCGTCCCATTACCAATTTTGTCCCGTCCCATCGGGAACGGGACGGGATCGGGACGTCCCACCGATTTTTTTTAAAAAAAATTTAACTTGTTTAATAGGTGATTTAGATATTTATTTTATATTTAAGATATAATATCTTTTCATATAAATTATATCTATATTAAAATACATTAGTTGTATTTTTAATAAAAAAAGTTAGATATTTTGATAAAGTTTTGTTAAGATATATGAGATATTCTAGGGTCTTAAATATTTCTATTATTTTTTATTAAAGATAAAACTATATTTAATGTGGGAATATTTTATCATACAAATAACTATAATTTTCTCCTTATGTGCAATGCAGTGATACATAAGAAATATATTAATATTCTAATTAATAACAGTTTATAATGATTAATTGTATTTTGAAATTTTGAAATATTGTTGGTTGACCTATTAATACTCGAACTAATAATATCTCATAATAACAAATTACACTAAAATAAGATGATAAAAACGTAATAGTTCAAATCAGGATTTAAATAAGATTATGTTTCAAATACTAACATTGAATAATTATTATTTTTTAAATGTATTATAAATTTTATGCATCTCAACTATTTGACCTGCTTTATTGGTTAAATATTAAATTACACATAAGTTTGAATTTATTAAATAAATGCTAATTATAAAATAATTAATATTTTTATCGGTAGGTGGGAGGAATCTATACATAAAATATAATAATTATATCTTTAAAAAATAAATATTCGGGACAGGACAAAAAGACGGTACGGAATAGTGCTCATCTCGCGTCCAGTCCCGTCCTATTAATAATTTTGTCCCGTCCCGCTTTTGTCCCGTCCCATATATTTTCGGGACGGAAAAATCCCGTCCCAAAATGATCGGGATCGAAACGGTACAGTCGGAACGGGACGAAGTGAACACCCCTAATTTTAATATTATTTTACAAACACAAGATTGTGTTATATATAAAATACTAGGTTGTTTGATATTATCTATAAAACATATTATAGTATAAATTAATCATAAAAACTATATAATAATATAATATAAATTATAATATCCAATAATTATCATATAAGAATCAGTATTTTATATCAAATTTAAATATGTTACATAAATTTCAATTTTTCAGTTTTAACCGAATCAATTTTTTAATAACCAAACTGAAACAAAAAACCAAAATTATTGAAAAGTAACCAAATGATTTTAGTTCAGTTTTTTGTTTGGATTATAATATGTTCACTTCTAGTTCTCATGTATTCATAAAAGATCAAAATAAATCTTAAACTATTAGAAGTATGGATTGCTGCTAAATAATGTGTTTGTTTTCATTTTATAAGTAAAGTTGAAATAGACATCAGATTCATCAAAGTGATTAGCATCCAAAGTGGACAAATAATAAAATTTCTAAAATCTGAGCACTGTGAAAATAAAAATAACTCTTGTTTGGACTTTTGAGGTTCTCGTTAGTCAAACTGGATAACTAATTTCATAAAAGGTGAGGGTAGAGTGGTAAATTTGTGAAGAATGAGGTCCCCTCATCATGCTTTTGGAGTTGTATGGCTAACAAATTATGCACATGTGCTCTTCAAAATATTTTATGAATCGTATCAATTAAAATTATTGAATCAATTTAAAATTGAGTACAGTAGTATTACAATTTAATTACAAGCACGCTTACGTCAGACAAAATTAATTTACAAAAAAGCTTTATAATGATAGAAAAATTTTATTTTAGTTGTGAATAATCTAAGGAGGGAAAATACAAAAGGCAAGTTATATCTATATATATACATCACTGTCAGTCCCTCCCTAACCTTTGGGTAATGGATAGGATTTGACAAGGGCAAAATGGTATTTTGGAGAAAGCCAGTTTTAAGTTTAAAGGGAAAAAAGTATAAAAACAGGAGTGTGTGGGGTGTGGCATGAAAAGCAACGCCTCCAAATGTAATTGGAGGGTGAATGAATGATGAAGGATTGACCAGTCAAACTCTCACCATTTTTGACTTTCCTCTCAAAACTACTAGTACTCCGCTTTTTATTTTTTTTTATAATCATTTGCACATGCTTGCTTTCTAGTGACAAAAGCGTCAAATATCATAACACGATCCCATACACGCTAAAGGCCAAACTACCTCATATGGGTATATGACTATATACTTTTTATTTATTATTATGTTGGCATTATCTTTTATGGGGGTATATTCTATATTAAATTTGGATAAAATTAAAAAAAATATTAAATTTTAAGAAAGAATTAATTATTCTGCATATGCCAGGGGAGAAGTAATTATACATGACAGATCTCCGATCAGTGTAATACTCATATCTTGATAACAATAAACGAATTAATTGAAAGTTACTTCCGTCTCTAAATATAAGCTTTAAATAAATACTTTGTTTCATTCAAAAAACTATTTAAATTAGTTAAAAACAATAATTATGTAAGGAATCTAATTTATTTTCCAACTTTGTCCTTATTATTAAAAATGAAAGAGAATAACAAATAAGAGATAATAAATATGAAAGAGAGTGTATGAGGAAAAGATAAACAATGGGTAAAATTGAAAAAAAAAATGTAATAAATATTTAGACAGCCCTAAAATAAAACTTATATTTTGTGACAAATCCATTCACAAATATAAAGTTTATAATTAAAGATGGAGGGAGTATTTTGATTAATAATATTGTCACCAACTCAATGAAATGATGTGCATAAATCACATGATCCATTATGGTTAAAAAAAAAATCACACGATCCGTTAGTTCATTAGTTGAGTGGATACAACAGTTGTGAATGACAAAATATCATTTAACCACCTCTATAACCAATTAACCTTAAATTCCTCTAAAAAAAATTCTAGAACTTCACTTTGTTGGGAGCAAAGTGAAATTAAATGATTAAGTTAGAAGTTCGAAATGTCTTTATTGAAAGAAGCACAAATGTCTTTGAAATATCCTATATGTGTCTTAGAAATCAGTTGTGAAATATTGCATGCTTTAATGTTGGATTCCATGATTTTTAAGAATTGAAAATGCTCATATTGATGTTGCAAAGAAGCACAAGTGTCATGGAAATTTCTCATACATATCTTGGAAATTCAATTGTGAAATGTTGAATATTTTAGTGTTGGATTTCATGATTTTTTAAACTTAAAAATATTCACGATGATATTAAAAATAAGTTCAAACGTCTTGGAAACTCCCATATGCATCTTGTAAATCCAATTGTGAAATGTTGAATGTCTTAGTGTTGGATTCCATGACTTCTTAGGCTTGAAAACACCCATATTGATATTGGAAAGAAGGATAAATTTGTTGAAAAAATCTTACATGTATCTTAAATTCTTGTTACAAAATTTAATAAAGATATTTTCTTCTGTTAGCTTAAACATTTAATTTAATTACACTTTGCTTTTTATTTTTGCGCCCCCCCGCGGGTTGGCTTATTTCGGGTCAGAGAAATAGCGAGTTGAATGGACTTGTGGGTTGGAGTGAAAAAGAGACAAATGTAACGTACGCTCACAACCGTTTATGCGGTGCTTCGTTAAAAGAATGGATCCAATTTTCGGTCTCTACCTGTAAATTAAAAATTAAATAATAACTTCCTTTTCAAAAACTAAAATGTTTCTCTTGAATGTTGGTTGGGTCTTGGGTCATAAAGTTAGTAATTAGGATGTCCCCAAAAATAATTGAAATTCGATACTATTAAATATAATTTCAAAATTCAAATACATAATACCACCCATATAATATTTTTTATGGTAAAAAACTTAAGCTATTGTGGCCCTTTCTTAAACAATGATTATTGAGATAATCGTATAAGTAAGATATAGTGTTAAGCTGTTGTTCCTCTTTCTTAAACAATGATTATTGAGATAATCATATAAGATATAGTGTCCCCGGTCAAAAGTGGGGTGTTTATAATTAATTGTTGATTATAAGTTGCTAATTAATCTCTTCTGAGATACTTTCCCGCATTAATAAAAAATTTCAGATGGCCTGACATTTTTCCTAATGATTTAAGTCATCAATATTTTAATTTTGGACACCTCATTGTTAATATTCTCTCACAAAAGCCAGGTAGAGGAATACCATTCCTGTTAGCCAGCGTTAATCCCGCATTAATATCTTTTATTGGCTTATGAAGAAACGAAGTTATGACTAGATGCATAAATAGGATCATAAAAACAATAGAGGAGACAGCTAATATCTGTGAAGGATTTACTTTTTCCTTTTTCTTTTTTCTTTTTTCTTTAATCTATGTTGGACTGGTAACAGATTGCCTACTTGTTACTTGTAAGAAGTATGGGTCATGTAAGGCTTCTTCAGATTTATTTAGGACTACCAATTTAAAAATGCGTTGACAAAGCTCTATATAATTGATGCTGAAGATGTAAGCGTTGATTTTCATTGAATTTGGACAAAGTCATGACACAAACCCCACAGCTAGAATCCGGATTATACCCTCAGAAGATTCCCTCTCATTCTTTTTTCATTTGCCCTGAGAGGAAAACAAGCTCAATTATCTACTCAAACTTAAATATTACAGTAAATTGGGGTGAATTTTTTGTCATAAACATAAAACATTTTTTTATTTTATTTCCCATATTTATCATTTTTTTACGAACTAACTTGTGTGATTTATAAACCGATACATAATCTAAAGATACAAGTAAATTTTTCAGAAATATCATGTAATATATACTACTCCCTCTGATCCTTATTATAAGACACAAACTAATACAAGTTTTGGTCTCAAATATAAGACACCAACCGCCACATTAAGTGCTTTTTTCCCACTTTAACTTTATCATTAATGGAGGCTCAAAATTGAAAATGTGAAGTCATATCATTTGATGAGGGGTGAAGTCGGAAAAAATGACCAATTTGCCCTATTTAATAACACAACTACTATTTTTTGGTTTGTAAGAATTGGTATTCGGTGCATTATAATAAGGACCAGGGGAACATATAATTAAGTAGATTATTTAATCTATATATTTCTTGAAAGCTCCTAGCAACAATCCCATTGGTCCACATGTCCAATGACATCATCTTCACTTAACTCAATTATTGGTCCACATGTTCATATAATCAAAGTCATAATAGAAGGTTTTATTCTTAATTTCAAATTTCATTGCCAATAATTAATCATTACTCATCATATATTTCTACTTATGGGAAGGTACTTTTTTAATTTTGAAAGTTATTTAAAATTGAGCAAAGCAATAATGATTAAATACATAAATGTATGGAAGTTATTTAATATTGAGCAATGATTAAATACATATATATATCTACTTTTAAGAAGGTATTCTATATTAATTCTCTTTTCTATCACATACATACCTCTTAGTGTAATATTGTTTATAGAAAAATATATCTATATGTATTTATTTTTAATATGCAATATTTGACTTTTCAGATATACAAATTAGTTATTTTCTTCAAATAAGTCACTATTTTAGGCAACAATTAAAACACACACACACATATATATGATTTAAAATCAACACTATTAATTTTTCTTATGAAATTTACAAAATAATTAATGTGTTTAAATATGTCAGTAAATTAGACAATATGGTATTAATTATTTTTCTATTTCGAAAGTTTTTCTTTTGAATTTTCATTTCCGTTGTTAAAAATAAATTGGTTGCTAAAACGCTACACCAATGAAAATCAATTCTCATGTACATACATCGTAATTTACTATTGTTTAAAAAAAATACACCATATAGATTAATCTACAATATTTGGCTTTTGAAATTTACGAATTGATAACTATGTTTAAATAAGTCATTAGTTTAGGCAACAATCCAAACACATATATTACATTTATAATATGTAATAACTCTCGGAAAAAACTAAACTTATTTGAATATTTGATCATTTACATACTTATTAATTTATTATTGTTTATGTTAATTCAAATCATATATATTTGTTTTTAATCTCTAATATTCGGTTTTGAAGTTTACGAATTAATTATTGTATTCAAATACATCGTATATTTTAGGCAAGAATCAATACATATATTTTTTATTTACCAAATTAATTGCACCTATTCAAATCCGGCTTTCATTACTTCCGATTTCAAATTCAAATGAGTGCAATCAATGATTTAGATCATTTATATTCATATGAAATCAACTTTTGTTGTCTTCAAATATATAATGAACATATAAACATGTATTTTGATAACTCACAATTTTGCAATAAGTCTTTTAAAAATAATTCATATTTTCATTTTTATCAAAATAAATTGCAATCAATGATTTAAATTATTTATATCCATATGTAATCAACTTTTGTTGTTTTCAAATCACATTTTTAATAATAAAATAGTTACTCAAAACAATTATATTCTTTAATTTATTTCATTTTTATTTTAAACTTCCGTGTGCATGTACGGGAGAAAAATCTAGTTTTATTAATTTTTCTGCACCAGTCAAATGGGTTTGGACGGAGTACTTTATTACCACCTGCTCATTTATCATATTTGGATGTGCCAACAGGGAAATGTTAGATTTCAGCCCTTCATCGAAGGAAAGAACGTATTCTAGTCATCATTAGATTCACCATGACGAAAGCTTTTATTCAGATTCAAGAATTCTATCTGATATTGGCATATTACTTTACAAAACATCCCACACATTAACTTTTAAGCACTTGCCTGGTATATCACAAAATTCATCAGTCATCAGTTCACGAAGAATGCATCTTTTGACTTTCCTATAGCTAAATACCAGTGTCTTTATAAATAAACAAAAATTCAAGGCCTCCCCGCCTATAAATCGATCCATGAACAAATTGCTGTAAAGAAAACAGCTTATCGCCAGCCCCTATATATTTTACAGCAGGTGAAAAGAATTTCTGGTATTACATGAAGTCATGTGTGGCTTGACTTTCTACCACCAGCAATAATATTAATGGGTTATGCAGCGCGACCAGCCATCCCCACAACAAAACATCTTCAAGTTGCAGGTTTATGGCAGAAATCTACCTTGTTTTCTTTGCTAGTTTAGGGTTCTTGCACATTCGGATGCTCTGAGGAGTGACCTCCACTAGTTCATCTTCTTGGATGTACTCGATGCAGTCATCCAGACTATAATCCAATGGTGTATCAAGAATCACTGCATAAAGGAGTGATATTAAAAACAGCACAATTCCTAGCTTACACCTACAGATTGGAGAACTTCCGATTAAGAGTTTTCCTTTTCATAGATTCTGGGCTATGAAGAAAAAGCTTGAATCTGCCTTACAGAATTCTCTCAGCCTAAGACTTGTAAATAACCATACTCTCAAAAGCCGCTTAAGAAGCTATGTTGTTATATGCGCAAAGTAGGCAAGTACAGAAACCAAGACGTGGCATAATCCAAGTGCATGAACCTGATGAAATACTATTCTGGACTTGCTTTCTTAAATATATATGATGAAGGCTTGCTGCTACAGCTAGGGCTGTTTGTCAGTTCAGGGTCGACTTAAAGGAACTCTAGAATAGTAGTGACAAAATAGCTAATAATAAAATAACAATTTTTTAAGAGATCTTGCAACTGCACTAAAGCTCTTCTCACCTGTTTGTTCCTTGTTGGAACGAATATTTGTAGCAGCCTTTTTCTTGCAAACATTTAAGGACAAATCCCCAGGTCGCTGATGGATACCAACAATTTGACCTTTGTAAACATCCACTCCAGGACCAATAAACATCTGTCCTCTCTCCTGTGAACTAGCAAGCGCATAAGAAGTACTTGTTCCATCTTCAAAAGCAACCTGTAAATCAATAATGTATAATTAATTAGTTTATGAAGGAGACATTAGCATTCTCAAGTGCCACAAATGATCCGAAGGATACGTCTGGAGCCTACGGCATGAGGCCGAACAGTATGGATAACATAGTTACGATTTTCTGTGGCAGTAAAGAGGTTACCAGTGAGCCCTGATCCCGAGTACTGATGTCCCCAGCCCAAGGCCCATAGCTATCAAAGATAGTGTTGAGAATTGCTGTTCCACGGGAAGCTGTTAAGATAGAATTCCGCAATCCCAAAAGGCCACGGGTTGGAATCTTATATTTGAGTAGGGTAGTTCCTTCCGATCTAGGGGGATGAAATAAAGAATATATAAGAAAGATCATTATATCAATTTAGGTGCAGATAATTTGGTATCTAATATCACCAGCTAATCTTCAGAAGAAAATTATGACTCATTTCATTAGCCATGGGAGTCAGTCAACGAGAAATAAGCTTTTCTCAACGAAGAACCCTTGATATGTCGGCCATTTAATATAAACTATTTTAATTTGTTTTTACATGAAAATAGACTTTTGTTCCATGACTCAAGAACCCTCTTCCAAGAAAGACCCTCTTCTTTTTGAGAAGGAGGTTGTCTCATCTGTGGTTTTTGTATCCCTTCTTTCCAAAAGGCCACATTAAGTGAAGCTGTATCCCTTCTTTTGAAAAGGCCATATTAAGTGAAGCTTTTGGAATAACTCATGCACATCTGGACGTATACCAATCAATTAATCTCCAAGCCATGCCTGAACTATCCCCATCCTTTGTTTATATACAAAAAAAAAAAAAAACAAAAACTCAATCTCCAGGTACTATGTTACAATACATGTTAACACGGGGCATATGTTCAATATCAGGAGAAAAGCCTTGGGTAGCTAACTATATCGTAATTAAAATAGAAGATAACCATTTTCTACATACCCAACTCCTTCCATATCGAACATTTGTCCTCGTCTCTTGCCCAGAAGTTCAACAACAGCTCCCATGTGTTCTTCTGGTACCTCCACAGTGGCAATCTGCAACCATTTAATATACGTGAAATGAGCAAAATAAGAACTATTAACCTGTCCGGTGTAAAGGGTTATCCTTACCCTTGGATTTTGGAACTGTGCAGAAGATATAATTGACAGTTTTAGCACTTTGTAGCTAAAGAAAAGTATGGATATATTTATGAGTTGAAATACTTTTATACTACATCTTACTTTTTTTGTATAATTAATAAGGATGTTGATTCTCAAAGTAAAATGTAGTCAAATCAAATGTAAGCCTGAGGGAAATAATAATTGGGAAGGTGCAAGCAAAAAGGCCAAAACATTTTCCAGGATCCTTCATATTTCATAATGTAGTTTCAGAAGAATTTAATCTATTAATTTACGCATTAACATGGGAGAAATCATTTCCGGGCTCTCTAAGTGATCTTGTAGTAAGACCAAAACAAAAAATTGAGTGAAACAAGCATTTCAATACAACAAGAAAATTACCAAATTTCCATTTTCTATGTTGCACAAGGTTATAAAAGGCTATCGTTTATGCTAGCATCTCCTCCTATGACTATTTAAGTCTTTAAAAGAGAAAGAAAAAAAAGCATTGCTTGCAAAGTCACCTCATATGGTTCCAGCAGCCGGTCGCCCTTTTTCTTGTTGATTACTTTGGGAGGACCTACCATGAATTCATATCCTTCTCTTCGCCTGCAAATGCCATTTATTTGGGGACAAAGCAAATGCCATATTAGGAACAAAACAAAGAGGAAAAACAATCATCATTAGCATCAAAGATCCTGTTTATTTCCCAATTTATTTTCATATTATATGATTGAAATCAGACCTTAAAAATAGATTTTCTCTTATGCATTTATTTCTTCATTTTTAATGTATTGTAGTGTCTGATCTGGTCAGTTATCATGGATTGTCAACAAATTTTCCAACGCTTTTTTTTCAGTTCCTAAGATTTCACTATCTTAATGATGGCTTTATTTAAGGGGCTGGATGGAAAAGATGCTGCCATCTACTTCCTTTTATAATCCCACCTCATACCATGACTAAAGTAAGAAATTTTAGAAGTCATTATTTGTTGAAATTTCCTCACTCATACTTACATATTCTCTATGAGTATGGTTATGTGCAAAGTACCACGACCACTGACAATAAAGGTGTCTGCTGTTTCACCGTCTTCAACTTTCATGGCCAAATTTCGCTCTAGCTCACGATAGAGCCTATCCCTTAAATTCCTACTAGTAACATACTTTCCCTGGAAAATTGCAAAAATTCTTAAGTTAGTAGAGCCAAACCGACAGAAGAAACTATCTATTAACTAACTAGCTATTAAAGAAGAAATTCCAATAATGCCGTGCTGCTTAGCTAGCTAAACATAATCAGCTATAACAATTATGGCCTACAAAGAAGCACCAGGACATTCATGTACAATAGATGCAGATCAGATTGTCCCATGTAACACGTAATCTTAATGAACAGGCATACCTCGCGCCCAACAAAAGGTGAAGTGTTTATGGAAAAAGACATTTTCACAGTAGGTTCTTCCACCCTGATGGATGGCAGTGGCTTCCCCGATACCTTGTCAGCAATTGTTTCCCCAATCTGATTAAACAACTAAAATAGTTAAAAGGCCAACACATAAAATATGACCTCCATCCTAAACCATAAACCATCAGGTGGTACCTGAATATCAGCAATTCCACATACAGCACATATATCACCAGCCTCCACACGTTCTGCAGGGACCCTGCTGAATTTGTCATACACAAAAAGCTCACTAACTCTTCCAAATCTGCATGAATCTTCAGAAGTACACACCTGGATAAAAGGAATCTATTACGTCATTTCTAAAGAAATTGACATACAAATTTGATTGAAACTAAGCCTCAGTAATCTCAAATGTTTCCCAGAGAAAAGGAAAAGAAGAGAAAAACTACACACACAGATTGGTACAGGCCAAGAAGAAACAAGGAAGAATCTGAAAGAAAAACAGAAAAATCTTATTCAAAGGATAGAGTCAGGTACACATGTATGCATTATACTACTTCGCAAGACTACTCTGTTCTGACCGTCAACTAAAATCTGTTAGTTCTAACTACTCTAATGACACGTGTCATTATTTACTTCTAACATGTAACACAGATGATAAGTGATTGAAAATAAAGCTGAAATTTCACTTATTATTTGTCAAATTTCAAGAATCAGAACTGTAAGCATAAGGTAAAAGGTGAAGTGCGTCGAGGAGGAGATTAGAAATAGGAAAGCATAGGATAGAAGGAAAGGCAATCATCTCACCCTGACATCCATGCCCTTTTCTAATACTCCAGCTTGCAAGCGTCCAATTGCTATACGCCCTTTATGTTCATCATACTCAATATTTGTAGCCTGGACAGGAGCATGGAATGCAAGACTAGGGATTAGATATTCAGAATAAACACAGACATTAACAAATGTGCATTGCCATAATCATTAAATAACTTTATTCTGTATTATCAACCATATATGCCTGCTCCTGATCTTAACCTTTTTATCATCTTCTTGTTTCCCTTGAGTGGTAATATAATAGGAATAAAAGTTCATCAAACATCCTCATATATTAAAAAATAATTTTGGTAAAAAAATGCTATATGTTCACAAGATAGATTGAACTGAGATGATTCACAGAAGGCGGGGAAAGTTAAATAGATTATGTGACTACATATGCAATAGTTTTCATTTATGAACATAGCCAATCAATAACTAATCACATTTTGTCAGCTTTGATATTGAAAAATCTGGCGTTTATGCCATTAATTGCTGAAGAAAATATCAGACAAAGATAAGCCATTAGCAATTGATCAATGACTTGACATCATGGAGCTCAGGACAGGAAAAAGCTACTTGAAAGGATAAAATCGTTTAGATTACAGAAAAGTGATATAATAAACTAATAATCACTAACCAGCATTTGCAGTGCACCGTCTTTGTCAATATGTGGTCCAGGGATGCATCTGATTATAGCTTCAAACAATGGGCCAAGATCTTCTGCCAAATTTTCAGGTGTTAGTCCTGCTTGTCCCTTTATGCCACTAGCATATATTGTTTGGAAGTCACACTGCATGCACAAATAGGCAAAACTATCATTATATTATTTACAGAATCTGGAGAATATTTCGACCATTTTGACAATATGAACCACAGAAGTTATTTGACAAATAAGCAACAACATCCCAAACCTAGAATGGAAAATGAAAGTTTTTAGTCAGAAGTTTCTTCCCTCACATCTTATTTGGAAGAGAAATAATTTTACAGTTTCTTTGTGGACTTCAACAAGGTGTTTTCGAGAGGTTTTCCTTGAAATTTTACAAAGGGTTGCAATGCTCCTCTCAACTACTGTGTTTTTTTGGTCCAGGTTGGGGAGGTTTCCTTGTCCTTACTTTTTGTATCATTTTTACCTTCTGGTCAATAAATTATTTTTATGGGAATTAAAAGGAAATTACAACCCAATTTCTGCAGTATGGGAAAAATCAAAATACCGTTATTCTAAATTAAATAACCAATTTACCTGTTCATCTGACGCATTTAGTTCAAGAAACAGTTCAAAAGTAGAATTAATGACAAAGTCTGGCCGAGCAGAAGGTCTATCAATTTTATTGACAACAACAACAACTGCATGCCCAAACTCTAGGGCCTTCTTTAAAACAAATCTTGTCTGTGGCATTGGACCTTCAACAGAGTCTACCTACAGAAATAGAGAAGCAACTTTTATTTAAAGTCAGATAGTACTGCATGGTACAAGGTGTCACATTCTAAGGAAAAGCATCAAACACCTACGGAAAGCATAACACCTCTTTAAATTGAGTAGGCCACTCTAGAAATCTTCCATAAAATGAAAGATTTATACAGTAGGAGTACTTAGTCTGAATAAAAACAAGAACTAGTTCGTTCTTTTTTATTTGTAAATTCAAACAAATGTTGACAGCATTGCTGCAAGTCAGGGTGGATAAGAGAACTTGAAAATTTTGCATATAGAAAGTATGGTGAAGTTCCTTTCCAAATACAAAGGCAATTTTTTTTTAATTGATGTAAAATACCAAGGTTTCTTTAAAGCATGCATTCTTTTGAAACTGAAAACCAATGTGTATAAGAGACCAGTGTTGCGGAAGATTGAAGCCCATCCCAGAAAAAAAAAAAAAATAAGCACGATAATCTGGAGTTTTCTTGAATGGTTGAACTAGTAACAGCAGCCCACACTTTCAAAAGAAAAGAGGATAAGAAAAGCATGGTGAAAACTATTTTCTATAGGTGATTAATGTAACTAATAGCTAAGAATCAATAAATATCAATATCAATTATCATGATCAACCAGAATGATAGGAAATAGGACAATAGAGCAGTACCACTAAAAGGATTCCTTCCACCATATTTAGAATGCGCTCCACTTCTCCTCCGAAGTCAGAGTGACCTGGGGTATCTATTATATTAATCTTGCTGTCTTTATAGGTGACAGATGTGTTTTTACTCAGTATTGTAATTCCTCTTTCACGCTCCAAATCATTTGAATCCATTATTCTTTCCTGGACAAATTGATTATCACGAAATACCTGCACCAGAGATCAACATACCAAACCAGTGACACCTCACTCCTTTCAATAGTATCTACCAAGTGCTATTGTGGTTTATGGAAATTGTTAACTGTAAGCTTCACCATGAAGGCCGTTAGTGAAATGCATTTACTTATGCAAATAGTTCTGTGGCTACCTTTGTTTGTTTCAGCATAGCATCAACTAAAGTTGTTTTTCCATGATCAACATGAGCCACAATTGCTATGTTTCTTATGTCTCTTCTTCTCTCCAGCTGTTTCTTCTTCTCTAATGTGGGGATAAAGAACGTATTAAAAATCTCAAGTTACATATACAGTTGTGGCGGAAATGCAGACCAACAGGCAATATTTAACTTCATATGAGAAACATAAAGAAACCTGATGATAATCCCAACATCCAATATTGCGAAGAAGAATCCATAAACGTATGGAACATGTACACATACAGAATAGTATAACAAAAAATTCCCACCGAAAAAAGGAACGACAGACAGTTAATTCATAAATAGGCGAAGAACGACCCCTCCATCGTAATCATTTTCAAGATAAGATTCCTTAGCCGCAAATGAGAAATCGAGCTAACACTCAATACATCAAATTCAAATCCAAAAACGATAAAGTGAGAGAGTGAATCACCAGTCTTGGGTTCTGTAACTTCAGAAACGGAGCATTTGATGGGCCCACAAGAAGATTTCCTGGAAACAAATTGCAGAGGCAGTTTGTTGGCCGTTGAGGGAGAAAACGGAATGCCAAACAGTTGATTAGCAAACTGGGGAGGAAAAGAATTCCTTCGAAGGCTAGAAGTAGCCGCCATGGAGGAGAAGGAGAAGGAAACTCTGTGGGAATTGAGTGCCATTTCCATCACACACACTCTCTCTCGAGTTGCAGAGAGGTCTCGAGAGGGAGTGAGAGAGGATTTCGTTAAGGGATGGAAATTTGCGACGCCAGTGATAACGAATACTAATATTTCGTGGTGCACGATAATGTTAATGTGCGGCTAAATGGTCCTCGGCTTCCTTACCTCAATGAATTTGACGGCCTATTTTGGTCCACGTCCCATGTACATGGCTTACTACTAATGCCTTTCGATAGATCAATCCAAAGCATATTCTTTATACTTAATGACAAACAATATGTGTATATTTTGTACCTTTCGATCAAGAAATAAATGTCAATAGAACGTAATTCATTGTTTTTCTTCCATTGAAAGTCGTTTATTTTTTAAAAATGCACCATACTGTTAAACCTTAATAGTGTGTGAAAGTACAAGAATTTAACGTAAAATTGGTGTGAAGTGAAATCATGATGCTAATAAATAATAATGTATGGGTCTCATCAGAAGAGGAAATTGGTGTAAGATTTAAGAACACTTTCGGCTTTCCGGATATTATTGAAAGCGTATGAAAGTTCCCAGTGATAGGTATGGGAGAAAACATAAATCCTCACCAGAAGAACGTATCAATTCATATAAAAGTCATCCCTAAATACTCCATCTGATCCTTACTACTATAAAATTTAGTTGACCTTTTTAAAATATTAAGGAAGATAGATAAATTATTTAGCCATAACATATGTTATAGATTATTATATTATACATTAGCTTATAAGTCATATAAACTATTTTGAAAAAAAATGTAAAAAAATAAATTATGAGTGACTTATTTAGATTTTTTATAATTTTTTCAAAAAATTAAATATGTTTTATATTAAATAGCGGAATCCATTATCCAGGCATTTCCATCATTATATTTTTTTTTCGATAATCGAGATCTATTAGAATTGAAAAATATTATTATTTATTTATTATTCATTATATAATATTTTGAGAATTGTAATAGATCTCAACCATTAATATTCCAATGACAAAGACTAAATGGGAGGAAGTAGAGATGCTATGCAGCATTATCCATCTCCACCGTTTTTTTCTTCAGTTGTCCATATTGACATATATAGATGCGTTGGAGTAAGAGAATCCTGATTGGGTGACCATGGCCTGCCTTGTCTGTAACCTCATCTCCCAGACGATAGTCCAATGTTAGTCCAGTCCATAACACCATATTTATCATGACCCACTTGAAAGCCCAATTAGAAATGGTCTTGAATAAAATGTCCGCACATATTCTGTTTTCATCCCGTCAGGTCTAATGGTAGAAGGATTGCTCTCAGCGCTTACTTCCACTTTTCTGCTTCCTCCTTCTAGTCATTCACTAGCTCTCCCTCCGCTGAAACCAAAATTACCCAATAATGGCTTCCCTCACCCCTGTTATAAAGCAATGCGATCAGAAAGTATCAAGCTTGAGACACCCCAGTGTCTCAAACTCTTTGCTGCTGCAATTTTGGAACCGTACCCTTCCCCTCAAGACTGGCCTCAGCTCATTCAAAGCTCGATCGAGGAGAAAGATCTAATGCTGGCTCGAGCAATTCATGGGTCTTTAATTAAATCTAATTGTGAAGATGACCTGTTTGTGCACAACAATCTTCTTAATGTTTACTCAAAATTGAATGAAATGGCTGATGCACAAAGGGTGTTTGATGGAATGCCTGTTAGGAACACAATTTCTTGGACTACTCTGATGAAGGGATATTTGAAGAATGACGATTTCAAATCTGTTTTTGATATTGGTCGTGATATGTATAAACTTGGAGAGAAGTTCAACGAGCACACTTGCTCAGTGATTCTACAGGCATGTAATTCCCCTGAAGATCATGTTCATGGCGAGCAAGTTCATGCTTTTATTATAAAAAATGGGCTTGAGGAGAACGTTGTTGTAGCCACTTCTTTGGTTTCTATGTACTCAAAAAGTGGCCGCTTGGAAAATGCAGAAAAGGTGTTCGAGAGCATATCTGTTAAAGATGTTCAATGCATAAATTATATGATTCTGGAATATGGCAAGGCGGGTTTTGGGAACAAGGCATTTCAGGCCTTTGTGGATCTGTTAAACGATGAATTGGAGCCGAGCGATTATACATTTACAAATACGATCAGTGCCAGTGCTTCAAGCATAGGACTCCATGAAGGGGAGCAACTTCACGGGCTAGCTATGAAGTATGGTTGTATGGGCAAAACACCTCTTGGAAATGCACTTATTACAATGTATGGGCAGCATGGGTTGGTCAGAGAAGCTGAGAGAATGTTTGTTGAACTGAACGTGAAGTCTTTAATCTCCTGGTCTGCAATTCTGTCAGTGTTTGTTAAGAATGGTTGTGCTAAGAAAGCCGTTACATTATTTTTAGATATGCTTGAGATTGGTGGGAATGTTGACTCTGGTGTTCTATGTATTATACTGGATGGATGTTCAGAATGCAACAATTTGGAATCTGGGCTTCAAGTCCATGGACTTGCAGTGAAGCTTGGCCATGCCTTTGAAGTGAATATTGGGACAGCTTTAATAGATCTGTATGCTAAATGTGGATGCTTTCAGTCTGCACTAGTAGTTTTTGAAAAACTCCCGAGTAAAACCATTGCTTCATTTAATGCACTTTTAGTTGGATATCTGAAATCAATATTTAAAGATGGCAAAGAAGATCCTATGGTCTTTCTACACAATTTGAGACTCAACGATGTGAGACCAGATTGGGTAACCTTTTCACGGCTCCTTAGTATGTATGCTGATCAAGCTTGCTTAGTTGCAGGGAAGAGTCTTCATGCTTACTCCATTAAGACTGGAATTGAAGCAGATTGTGCTGTAGGTAATGCTGTGATTACTATGTATGCTAAATGTGGTAGCATTCGGGATGCTTATCAAATGTTCAGTAATATGAGCCATGATCAGGTGACCTGGAACGCCATAATATCTGCATATTCCCTTCAAGGTGATGGGAACAAGGCGCTTCTCTTGTTTGAGCATATGAAGGAAGAAGGCTTTTCTCCAGACGAGATTACAATATTGGGTGTTCTTCAAGCATGCAGTTATTCAGGCTTATGGGAAAACGGGTTGTGCTTGTTCAAAGAAATGGAATCTAAGTATGGCATTAAGCCTATAATGGAGCACTTTGCTTGCATGGTTGATCTTTTTGGACGTGCAGGAAAACTGACCAAAGCCATGGATATTATAAGAGAAAGCCCATTCGCAGACTCACCTTTGCTTTGGAGGACTTTAGTGAATGCCTGTAAATTATGTGGTGATTTACATATTGGTATGACAGCTTCAAAGAAATTGCTTGATTTGGCTCCCAATGAAGCTTCTTCGTACATTCTTGTTTCAAGTATGTATGCTGAAGGTGGAATGTTAGAAGAAGCTGCAAAGGTGAGAACGGCCATGAATGACTTAAAGCTAACTAAGGAAACAGGTTCCAGTTGGATCGAGGTAGACTCTGAGATTCACTATTTTATAGCGAGTGACAGAGACCACCCAGAAAGCAAAGAAATTTATGCAAATCTGGATTTGTTAAGAAATGAAATTTCTTGGAGCTGTAATCTTAGTGATAACCTCCAAATTCTTTCACAGTGCTTATGAGATAATAATATAATTAGATTTCCTTTAATTATGAATGCCACTCCACCCTAGGTCCTAACTTTTTTTAGTTTGAAATTGGTTTAGCATCTTTAAATATGTGATACCGTCACAACTAAGGGGGCCCTGGGTCTTAGAATTTAGAAAGATTAAGCAAGCATATTTCTTTCAAAAAAGGGTAAAAAAAAAAATTGAGGCCGATGCAAAATGAAATGGAAAATAATATTTCTAATTGGAAAACTACCAAAATAGTGAAAATACGGTATAAGCAGCCACAATCACATCAAATGATCAAATATTGCTGGATAGAGACATCCATTACCCTACCTCTTTTTGAAATACTCCCTCATTGGAACTATTAAGTTGACTTTTTTTTTTTTAAAGGAAATTTAAGGAAGCAAATTAAACCATTAAATTGTAACATATGTTATATGTAATTAGATCATATGTTAGTTTACAAATAAAATAAATTAGTTTTGAGGAAAAAAAATAAATATAAATAATTTAAATTGATTTATTTTTCATCATTAATTTCTACAAAAATATCAACTTGATATTTGATATTATAGGAGTAATTAGGACCGGAAGAGGGAGTAAGTGACAAGAGCATGGGATAAAGTCCTTTCTGTTCACGACAAAAAACATTACTCTGAGTGCCTTTACGAAAAATGATCAAAGTTTTCACCTTATTTTAAGGAAAAGTTGCACCCTCAGATGTATGCTTTCCACGACCATCTTCGTCTTTCTTGTTTAACGAATTTACCATACCAGGGCATTACATTGTCTAAGCACATGTTTTTGCTGACCATATGTCCCCTCCCCTGTCCACGTCCGTCCTATCCTGGATCAATACTTCCACTGGTGATTCACGCTTCAAAGCAGACGAGACACCACATACTGTTTTAGTGTCTTTCACTCTATTTAAACGGGATGCCACAGCTTTTAACTTCATTTAATAATACCGAATGAATATTGTAAAATATTAATCGTTTACAAAGTAACGAATTAAAGTATAAATCCTTTCTGAGAAAGATATCATCATTTGGTGCCCGCAGTATCTCAAATATAATTGTCTTTAATGAGAAGTCGTATAATACATTCAAACGAATAAAAGAATGTGCAAATTTAGATAGTAAGTTGGATACCGTTTATGACTTGTTTTCTCTCGTTAAGTTGTCGATATATGGGATCTTTTCATGGATGATGAAGAACGTACTTAATGGCTCACTAATTGCTTCAGGATTTGGACTTGGGGACACTTGGAATAATATGAGAATATTCTGCTCCTTTGCCCTCCGTTTTATTAGGTACATGTTCTGCGGGGATAATTGGATTGATGTGCAAAATATTTTCCCACAAACTCCAAAGAAATGATTTTTTTTCTCATGAGATAGGAATTTAAGAGTTAATAATTGGTTGGGTACGTTTGGAAAGCCATAATTTCACAATTTAGAGAACAACAGCACAGCACTAATAGTATGTTGGAGGCAATTACGTGTGAGCAATATCAACTAGTGGGCACCAACTAGATAAAGATACAATACATTAATGTACAAAACTCAAAACGCTTAACCTCACACTGTAATGACCAATCAATCATTCAAACATATCATATAATCCAAATCATCATCTTTCTCTCTCTCTCTTTTCTTTTTCCGTAATGCAAGCCCTCTACTAAAGCCTTTTCAATTAGGAGGGGGAAATGGGGCTCTCATATTTACATATGTATATATGTATATATATATATATTAATCTAAAAATGTGAAATGATAAGATGGACGATGAAGAGCTTAGAAGAAGGATCGTTTGGCAGGAGGTCTTCCAACAGCTCTCATGAGGTTGGCAATTTCAAGGATTCTTGCTACTTTGGTTCCTCTTTTGGCCTCTGCTGATGCCCTCCTCTCCTCTGCTTTCCTGTGGGCTTTTGCTACTTCGTTTTGCATTTTCTCCAACGCTCTTGCTCTTTTCTCCTCCAGCTTCCTCTGCATGGGCAAAATTGTCATCACGTTGACCATTTAATGCAACTTGATAGTACTAATTAGCACTAAGATCAGAGAATACAGATGGAACATTTGCCAAACTTTGTAATTAAGTTCAAGGGAAGTAAGAAAAAAACTTCGATTTTATGCCGTTAATGAAGATCCAAGGAGATATATATTAAATTAATAACCCTTGTCCTTGATAAAACTGTATAATACAAACTCTTATATTAATAAGTACTGGACGTAGTATTACGAAAGCTTGTATGAGAAGAAGCAACAAGTGATTGGGTATAATGATGATTCGGCTTTGAAAGTAATAGGAAACCAAATATCCGAGTTCCTCACTTCACTTTCAACAAGTGATGATTTAGAATTTTGAATCTAAGATAATTTGTATCCAATAGTTGGAATACCTAATCTATGAACATAATTGGGGGAACACAATTCCCCCCCATTGTTGAAAGATATGACGTTGGATGATCAACGTAAGGATTGTGGAACAATGATCATTCATCAGAGCACTATCTCACGTAACTTTTGAACTTTTTCATCCCTTCCGACTTACTCATGAATCGTGGATTGATAAGATCAATGATCACTTAAATGATAAAATCAACATGATTTCTGATATATTCCTCAGAGTAATCATGAACTGAAGAAGAACCACCATCGAAAAATTCAAAGAATCTAATCATCATAATCAACCCACTACCATACTACCATGCAAGATTCGGCACAGAAAAAACAGAAACAGGAAGCATCTCAGAGTATCTTATGTGATACGCATTCATTTTTCAAATAGGGTTCAAAATTCAAAAGCGAATTGACAGTAAATGATATACTACTCTCTATTATACCTCAACTTTCTTCATCCACGAAGTAGCTTTCTGAACCTGCTCGCTTTCCCATCCATTAATCACAGCATCGTCTCTCTTGAATCTGTTATTAATCTTCGCAACCTTCGCATTCTGCCACGCCGATATCTTCGCCTCCACCTCCTCCTTCTTCACCCTCTGCAACGACACTTCACCAGAACCACCCGCCGCAGCCGCCGCCGAAGACGACGGCGCCGCCGCTCCCCTCACCGGAGACGGCACCGGATTCAGCGGATTGTTATCAGGCACGATCGCCAACGGATTCGTCTCCTCCATCAAATCGTCTTCTCCGATTCTGCCCAAATTACTGTTACCGCCTCCTTCATTGTCGTGGAAATCGATAGGGCTTCCATTGTTAGGGTCAATACTCGAACCAGCGAGAACCAGAGCACTGAATTCCCTGCTCATGCTGGTGAAATTCTCGCTGGAAGAACCTCCTTCCGTACTGGCCACTGACAGGGACGACGATGGACGGCTGTGATTTCCTCCCAGGGCTTCTCTCCGACGATCACGATTCGGATTCGCTGTGTGAGGCGGCGTTAAAGCGTGGATTTCTCTGATTTGTTCCTCATCTTCTTGTTGATCGTCTTGTGGTTGATTATTATAATTGCTGCTGCTGGAAGATGCTGTTTGATGGTTTAACATAGCAAAGTGGTTTTTAGAAGCTTATGAAGAAGAATAGTGAGTGAATCATGTGAGTGGATAATTAGAGACGAAGAGGTTAAGGCTACAGGATTGTTGTTTCTTGCAGCTTAAAGCGTGTGTGTTTTTATGAGTGTTTTTCCTTTTGCCACACACAGATATAAACCACACGCATTCAAGTGGAGATTTCAGGAAGCTCCTCTTACCATATACTCTACTCTGTTTAGCTTTTTCATGCTTTTCTATTTTTTATATATAAGATATGTGTAGCCCGAAAAATACAATCATATGTATTGATTTTTTTTTTTTAAAAAAAATCATTTAGTTAGTTTTTGTTATTTTTGTCCCTGTGAATAACTCGATCTGCTCCCGAACCGTTGAACATTTCGTTCCTCCCTGTGCGGCTTCCAAACGAAAATTTTCAACTCCCTCGCTGCTCTTATATAAATCTTAAATATAAGGTTTAATTGATATTTTTAAGAAAATTAAATGGGTTATTTATAAATTGATTTATCTATATTTTTTATTAAACTAATTTATTTGACGCTAACACGTAATCTAATAATATCCAATATATGTTATCATTAGTAGCTCATTTAACATCTTTAATTTATCTTAAAAAATTAATTAGGTCTTATATTTATGAATGACGAGAGTACTAATTTCTGTGCTTTTTATATTTATGCGTATGCACTAAACACACAACTAAACACATAGCGATTTCTTTCTTTTTTTTAAAAAAAAATAAAAGGATAAAATGGTTACAAGTGTGAATTTTGCTCTAGCGTCATCATCAATAATCAACATAAAATATCTAATTTATAAAATATTTTTTACTTGAGATAATTTATAAAATATTGTTCACCCCAATAGTTGAGTGTTCTAATTATATATATTTTTCATTCTTGTTATCTCTTGTGCGAACAATCTGCTGTGCCACTCATATTCTAATAGTCTAAAACACTGAATGAGACTTTGGAGTTTGGACAATTGATTTGTTTTGATGGTTATTTTTAATTGCACCGAGCATAAACAACCTTAATTATAACTCTTTCTTTTCATTAGGGATGACCGTTACTCCCTCCACTCCTAAGTATAACACTATATAACATTATTTGAGGAAATAAATTTGGTCATAAATATAAGAGTTCTTTCTAATTTTTTTTGTAGATTATCTTTATTAATGATTCTCAATAATAAACAAATAAAAGAGGGAGGATGGGAATAAAGATAGATATGATGTTTTGGTAATATGATATGAATTTAACAAACTTCACTAACATCCTTAATATAATTAAGTTAAGTAAATAGATCTTATATTTATAGTTGAAAGGAGCAATAGTTTTGCTCTTAGAAAGTTTATAATAATTTTTTTAAAAAAAATTATACACATTGCACTTATCCGTTCCTTTTGATGAATTTCCTTGTTGGAAAACAGAGTAATGATATTGACCCTCCGATTCATCTGAAGCCCTTTTTATGGGATGGATGCCATTAAGCCCCTCGCTAATATTTCAATTTTATTGGAACAAAAATTACGCCATTAATAGTTTGATGTGTGTAATTATCAGCACTCCTGTCACCTTATGCAATACGGCTTCTTCAACGTAACTCATGGGCATGTATAATTGTATGTACGTACCATACATCCCTTTAGTTTTTTAAGCATTTCACTTTCAAATCTCACATAGAAAGTGATTTTACTATTTAATAATGCTCTCGTCCCTGTTTATCGTTTAGAATGGATTGTTTATTAATTAAATGCCTATGTTGTATACACCTTCTGTTCTGACAGATTTTTCATTTGATTTTAATATCCTCGTCATTGCAATAATTTTAATGAACGTTGCTTGAATATTTAGGCATCGCACCGTTTTATTGAGTTCGTTAAACTACTGTATCACGGTGGATATACAGAGAGATATTAAATCATATAATATAAATTTATAATCCAGGAAAAATTCTTTTCTTTATTTATCAGTTCTATAAATGATCATTATTATTTATTTGATATATCATCAGCTTGTCAGTTGTCACAATAGCTGAATAGCATAGTATTTCAATTTTCTGCTCAGCATAATTAAAACTCCAAATATTACTTCCAAAAAAAAAAATCATATCAAGAAAGCTCTCAGTTAAATATAATACTTATTAAGGCTTATTTAGAACCATAATTGGAATTTTCCCAAAACAACTTTTCAATTGTTTAACATACATACCAGATAAGCATGTGAAGATATTTTTTCCCCCTTTTTTCACCATAGAAGGATTTTGTTTTTACTTACATGCATGCTTATAGATAGCAGTTTCCTAACAAGCACTCAAATGGTTATTAGATAATACTATTGTCATGATCAATTGATTGTAGATTATTTTTAACTTAAACAGTAATTTCGTATCTGAATTTTTAATATGTAACTATAATAATTATTTGGTGGTAGTGATGTGCTCCTACTACTATGAACCTATATCACTGTGAATCGGACCAATCAATCACAAGTTGAGTGAGCCATCGGTAAATAAATCCAAACAAAATCACTGCCAGAGAACAGATAATTTATCTGGAAATGACTGTCCTGGTCATTGAACATGCATTGATCACACTAGTGGGTAGTGCCAAACAGTTCACTTTAAATAATTAAACAGAACTAGAAGGACCTATCAGCAAAACTCTTTTTAGATCTTTCTTCCTACTAGTGTCGGCTTAGAAGAAGAACAACGAGGACCCCACGTTAATTAGGTAGTGCAGATGGATTACACGTGTCGTACGCTAAGTGGCATACCCAAATAAATCTCCGCACCTGGCAAATCTTCTTTCGCTGGGCCCACTGAAGGAAGCTACGTATGTCTCGTTCTCATCCTGCACTATTGACGTCACACAATTTCCTATTGCGCCACGTGTACGGTTCCTCCGTTATATGCTTATTGGGCCTTCAACGAGCCCATTTCTCACCCTGTACACTAAACAGTGATACAAGCTCTTCTTACCCTAATCCAAATTTTAGAATCATTAATTGGAAAAAGAAGTGCGGTGTCATTGGCTGACCATGTTAATTTTTAACGATTAAGAAAGGACTATAAATGATTTGCGTGTTTAGTTGACCATAGGAAGACTAACACGTGGAAGTCCTCTTATGTTTTAATTATGATTTATGCTGTAATATTAAAATGAGTGGTAGCTATCTTTTTGTTGTAATTGGGGAGGGAAAGCAAAAGATAAAGAAGAAAAGTGACAGAGTGGCCCCACCACATAACAAAACAAATTTAGGTGCAATACTTCAAATAAATAAACTCGGTGTATACTGAATGCGACCCTTGTTGATAGAGCCCTGTTTGGTTGGAGTTGGTCATGGATTATTAAACTAAATTAATCTGATTCTAAATTACCTAACAGCTTTGTTCTCAGAAAATATAAACATAGATAGATACAAAAGGGTGTTGAGAAAATAATAAAAACTTAAAAATTGTTCGGATGTGGGTGAGTCTAAGACCATGGTGTGACGTATTCAGGTGAAGTTCCAGATTTGAAAAATGCAGTTGATGAGTCATAGGCGTGCGAGGATTGGCTAGTAAATACAATACAAACAAAAAGAAAGATAGAAATTAGAAAAAAAGGTATGCTTGAGAGCCAAATTAAATTTGTCTCATAGCAGCAGGATTAGGGGAGATGAAAGTCTCCTTTTTCTTTATACCATTTTCCCTCATTTTCTCTCTTAATAATTACCCGATATTCTTTTAATGGTTCAGATTTGGATTTATACAAAATATATTTTAATTGATTTTCAATAATGATATTATAAACACCAAATCTGAACAATTAAAAAAAATCTAATGATTATTAAGAGAAAAAATTATGAAAAAGGATATAAAAGAAAAGGAGGAGTTCCTCAACAGGGATTACCCCCCCCTCTCTCTCTCTCTCTCTCATATTACTATTGTACGGTTTGCGAGCTCACCGCGTATATTACTTTAGTGTCTTTAATTTTTATTTTTCGTCGTTTTCATTGCATATGATAAATTTAATATTTTCATTAATAAAATATCTCACTATAGTTAGGCAAATAATGATAGTAATAAATTTTTTTACATATGGAGCTGGATGTGTTATTAGAATATATTTTTTTTTAATAAAGTTTAGGATAATTGGTTTGGAGGCTCACCATGATCATGCTCAAGATAGACCTCATATTCAACAAGCTCTTTTAAAGATACTCACAAATCATCCACCGATAAGGTCTTCAGATTGGCATAATTCAAATCCAAAATCCTATAGTTATGAGCCAATCCTTTGCTAATTAGATCAATCTTTATTAATATAGAATGTCAGATGATCAAACTGAGCTTCCGAAAAGAACTAGGAAAGTAGGGAAGGTTTTGGGCTGAAAATACTGTTTAACTTAGACCTCATGCCCCTGATCAGGCCCAGTCGAATTTGGGCTTTCTTTAACCCCGATGCTGGTAATCATCGACAACGTCCTGATGTACCAGTGAAAAAAGTCCTGACTTTGAAATCAGCTTTCGGGTTTAGATGTGCAATTTTTCTGGATGATGTTTCCGGGTAGGTAATGCAAATACTTTTAAAAAACTTCGGATGTCATTTTTTTTTTTTGGTAATTAATTACAGGTTCCATGTAAGGGACTTAATTAAAATGAGGTCCCATGAAATCACCTAATTAATCTGAAGTCCCTACCAAAAAGTTGTTATGGCAGGCCAAAATGTTGTTATTACAGACCGAAAAGTTGTTATTGCAGGCCAAAAAGTTGTTAGTGAAAACAACTTTTTGGCCTGCAATAATAACTTTTTGGCCTGCCATAACAATTTGTGGCCTGAAAATCACTTTTAGTCTGTAACAACTTGTGACCTTGCGATAACAACTTTTTTGACCTGCAATAACAACTTTATGGGACCCCATATTAATTAGGTGATTTCATGGGACCTTATCTTAATTAAGTCCCTTACACGGGACCTGTAATTAATTACCCTTTTTTTTTCTGTGTCTGCTCTGTTATGCTCTATTCAATTTTTAAACTTCGATAATGATATTTCACAATTTAATGAATTTATCAACCTTTAAGATTTAGATCTGTTTGTTTTATTTCTCGTAATTTTGTTTGACGTGGTTCATTGAAAGATGCTTTAAATGCACATTGGCTGGCATTTGTTTGAAACAAAAATGAAGATTAGCATGGCCTCTTTATGATGATGATACACACAAATGTCAAAAAAGAAAATGGAAAATTTAAAGAAAAGACCCTCAAAATAGAAAAATGACACTTTGGTATAACGAATTACAGAAAAGACAATTCAATACAATAACTGAGTTGTCCAACCTCAAATTAAAAAGAAATGTCCAAGATGCCTTTGGTTCAATTATAAGATTCCCAACTTCCCATAAGGGATTCCCAACATTGTACTGAATGGGTAAACCAAATGGCATTTTGGACATTTCCTTTTAATTTGGGGTTAAACAATTCAGTCATTGTGTTGAATTGTCCTTTCTGAAATTTGTTGTTACAAAGTGTCATTTTGCTACTTTAAGGGTCTTTTTTTGGAATCATCCCAAAAGAAAATGTGAGGGTGAAAAAGGAACAAATAAAATATTATCAGATTATTAACAGATTCAGCTCACATTGTACAACAGTAAAAGACTAAAAGCATAAAGTCTCATAATCACGCACTAGACCAAAGAACGAGTCATGTGATTATTTTTCTACTCCTGGACCTCTCAATTGAATGCCAAGTATCACAAATAATTTAACACAAATCACAACTTATCACACATATCTGATCTATAAATTACTTTATTTTTGTTTTTAAATGAATTACTCTCTTTATGACATAAATATATATTTACAGGTGTCATATTATATGTGGGCATACTGTTAATAATTATTAATGTCACTTAGCAGTTAGCACAACAATATATCTTTTATGTATAGAAAAGAACAATATATCTTTTATTTATAATAAATTATTTATAAATAATAATAATATTTTCTCCATTCTTAAATATAAGACACGGCTGACTTCTTTTAGAGAGATTAAGAAAGTTAAGTGAGCCACTTAATCATCACATATTTTATGTATTATCATATTATATATTAGCTTATAAGTCAAATAAAATAATTTACAGAAAAAATCAAATAAATTAATTTATAAATAATTTATTTAATTTTTTAAGATTTTTCAAAAAAATCAATTAAATCCTGTACTTAACTTAAGAGAGGGTAATACAAATGAGTGTCTTTTTTTTTTTTGCCAACAAATGAGTGTTTTAAAGTACATAAAAAAGAACCACAGCCTTCAAAACAAAATCAGAAAGAGAGAAAATAAAGAGAGAAGAGAGAGACGGGTGTTGCGATTCGTGGATCAAACGGCGCCAAAAAGCCATCTTCGCTGATTCTGATTCCTCTTTCTGTTGGCGCCTGCAACTGCAAGTATGAAAAACTTCCTTCAACCTTCTCTTATTTCCTTCCATCCACAGTGCCTTTTTATTTGACTGCTAATCACTACTTCAAAGCTCTACCCTGAGAAGAGGCAATTTAAACTTCAAACGAAACTGAGTACAAAGCAGAACCAGCCTTGTTTTTTCTTCTGCCATACAGCTCGCTGCTTCTTCCAAGGTAGTACTTCATGAACGTTGATCCCAATCTTCTTAATGCTCTGCCTTTTTCAGTCACCACTGTTCTATTCAGATTTTACGGACTTTGTGCTTTTCTTCTCGTTTTCCTATTTTTCTTGCATTCACTGCCCCAAGTTTTTTTTTGTTTCCCCCCTTGGAGGTCGGTTCTTATACCGATCTTTCTGTATATGTATGTTTGAAATTGTCCTCCAGAGAAGCATGCCATTTTGGATCAGAGATATATTGTGTGAAAATCGAGTTTGGCAAATCCTTGAAGACTATTTGTCTGGATTTTTGTTGTTTTATGGGCTCATTTACTGGTTGATGGATTCTAATACTGTCACGTTTGGTTTGTTGGTTTTCTTGTGGAAGTCTCGGCCTGTAATGCCTTCTGATCCATATTCATCTCTGTTTTAGTGATTTGTTTAGGCTAATTTCCAGATAACACTCCCAGATTTCTCCATGGTAAGTTCTGCAAAATGCCGTTTGATCATGATATTCATTTCTGGATCATACCAATCTTGCTTTGATGAATCTAATCTCTTTAAACGTGATCGTTAAGGGCAAAGCTCCGGCATTCTTCGCTGATGACATGCTAAGCGAACATCTTGACGCCTTTGATTTCGAAAATGGTACCCGAAGAACCAAAACTATAGTTGGCGATAAAACTGTGAGTCATCTCTTAATGTTCTACTGATTCATGTGTACCAACTTACCATCTGCTTATATGTGACTTCCCGTCTCCGGTTTGTTTATCAGTACGTCATTCGTGAAGTTGAGGATGGAAGTCTGTGCATCGAAGTTCAAATTTATGACCCAAGTCTTAGAAAATGGTTGGATCAATGTTTCTTTCTTGGCTTCAAAGGGCCGTTTCTATCTCTCTTTTTTGCCAACTGTTCATATTAATGTGCAGGGTTTATCCCGCTGTTCTGGGCACCAAACCTGTGTCATCCAAAGGCCATTCAGCTGTGCTTTTGAAAGACCGAATACTGATTATTAAAAGGGGTTCTGAGCCAGACGATCACACTTGGTTTTTAGAGGTTGGCGTTTTAAGGCTTAAATATAGTTATTAATCATTATTCATCCTTGTGAATTCTCTGGTAATACTCTATGATGTTACTGTAATAGGCGAATGTGAAACGAAACTTTTATTAAATTTCCCCAATATTTTGCAGGTAGACACCCAATATGTTCGGCAGCATAAAGAAATTTTGAAGACTGAGGTAGTTGCATGGAGTAAAGGTGTGATTGGCGATCCCCCTACTCCTGTGGTTATTACTGGTCCTTCTGGAGTAGGTAAGGGAACATTGATATCAATGCTCATGAAGGAATTCCCGTCTACGTTTGGTTTTTCGGTGAGCCACACCACCCGGGCCCCAAGAGGTATGGAGATAGACGGGGTCCATTACCATTTTACTGATAAGAATTCCATGGAGAAAGACATAAAAGATGGCAAGTTTCTTGAGTTTGCTTCTGTTCACGGCAATCTCTATGAGACTAGTGTTGAGGCTGTTGAACTCGTAGCAGATTCAGGAAAAGTACGTTCCTTGTGCTTCAATGAACGCTTTCATTACATTTAATCTGAAATTTTGGCTTATTAGGCATTCAACAGTCAACACGTCTGACTCAACAATCTGACCAAATCAGATTTTTGTGAAGAAGCCTTGTTGGAGAATGCTTTTCTGTTACAAAATAATCAGGGTTTCTTCAGTAATCAAGTGCTAATTAAACTTCTGCTGGTAACTGACTGATTTACATAAGCTTACTGCATACGCAATGTAATGACAGAGCATTTTTTAACTTTCTGACAAAATAATTCAATACCCTCTCAGAGAAGCAGCTAGATCCCATATGTTGTGTTGCCTCTGTAACATTAGACATTAAATCTAAATGACAATTAAGCTTTCAATAAAATAAAATAAAATCTTGTGCTAGTTAACCATATATCATTGCAACCTGATGAGCGCCGCCTTCTTCATTGATGTGGTTTTGGACATTTTAAACCTGAAATGATGGTATATTATTTTTTTCCCTTTTATTCAGAGATGTATTCTTGATATTGATGTTCAAGGGGCAAAATCCGTAAGGGCTAGTTCCCTTGAGGCCACATTCATCTTCATTTGTCCCCCATCAATGCAAGAGCTGCAGAAACACCTCCGTGATAGGTAAGTCTCATAACAATGCGTTCTTTAACTTTTCCTATCACCCAGAGTGTATGTCTGAACCTGTGTGTTTTACTTCTGTGCAGGGGAACAGAGACAGAAGAACAGATCTTGAAGTGACTACAAAATGCTGAGGCAGAGATTGAGCAAGGGAGGTCACAGGGTCTATTCGATATCTTCTTGTATAATGACAATCTTGAGGAGTGTTATGGGAGACTTAAGGTAGCACAGCCAGTGCCTATAATCATATTTAGAAACTCTTAAGAGCTTTTTAAAACTCAAATTATCCTTATCATAGTAATATCCATTTGTCCAGAAATTGTTGGGACTAGATATTGCTGCCTCTGCTCAAACAAAGCCAGGTAACACCAGTTTCTTGAAGTGCATCAATCTGATTTTAGCTTTATAACACCATTATACTTGAAGATAAATTCGTGTGTTTGTTTAATCTGTCACCCATAGCACCCAGAGAAATAAATGTACCGACAAACCAGTCAGTGACAAAGGCTGGTGACAGAATCATCATTAAATCCATATGTACAGGACAAGAAAAGAAATCAAAGAACTTGTAAGATTGTGTGTGAAGAATTACTTGTTTTAGCAACAAAAAGTGAGATTCTCTTCACTGATGTGACTGGAATTCTTGGCTTATCAGGATCATGTTAGATTTTTCCTCACTCAAGGGAGGTGCACCTGGACGCACTAGAGGACTAAGGCTCCATTTCATAGACTCACATTCAGGTGGTTTGAGTGGAATGGATCAGCTGAGCTAACAGTTTGATGAAATTGACCCTACTTTTACTAACTTGGTTCCTTAATTCATATATTAATTTGATTCAATTGGACTTGTGATAGGGCTTTGGAGTCATTCCACTTTGTTTCGCAACTTTAGTGTATTGTTATTGACGTTGATGGCAGAATATGAATTTAGTGTGTGGATTTGTATTAGAAATTAAAGAATGGGAAATTTCCATATATGATATTTTCACCGTCCAATGTAAGGATTTCTTTTTTTTTTTTAATTTTCCTCTTTTCTCTATTTCTTTCTCATATTTGAAAGGCTCAATTCAGATGGGGATGTGGGTGGGTGACGTGGAAATAAGGGGGAAGATGGTGACTTGAGGGTAAAAGTGATGAGAGAACTTGGATGCCAACCTCGCAACACAAATGTCCCTCATCTGAAAAATTGCATGTTCCCGCTTGCTACGTCACGTTCCATTTCATGGGACTTATTTAACTGTATTAACAATAAAGTAATGAATATATTTTCAAGAAATGTTTTCCGTGGGCCTTTTCCCACCCATAATTGAGACGATTTTGATGGAAGGGCCGAAGGCCGTTAATGCAGTTATCAGTTTGGAATGGATCAGGTAACATCAACCAATTGGGGGGGGGGTTGCCAGGTGTTGGATCAGGTGGGTCCCAAAAATCCCTTCTTTTACGGCTTTTCCGGTGCGTACAGTTTCTCTGTTTTAATATCTTTCCACGTAGTGATAATGCTATAACTTTGGTGACCTCTGCCACTCAAGTTTAGGCTTGGGACCCAAGAAAGGGCAAGTGGGAAAGTGGCCTTCTCATCCTACATGCTCTACTTATGAGTGATGGCAGTGATATGAAATTCTTCGCCAAAATGGAATTTGAATTCTCCTTCTTCCTCTGGCCCCAATCTGATTGCATCCAACATAATTCATTTTTAGTATCTTAATACACTTTAGTTTGTCGGGAGGAAGCAAATCACAAATCTTACGTATACGAATTTTGAAACAACATAGAACTTTTTTTCTCTTGTTAGCTCAACAATTTTCTTGGCAAAACTGTCAACCTAATTTCCCTATTTCTCCATTAATATTTTTTCATTAAAAATACACGTACTGAAAAAACTCCTAATCAACATTCTATTATTCAGCCATGCCCTGTATCGCAGGATATTCTTTACATGATCCGGCTAGTTTGTTATTTACTCTGTCCTTTTCACGAAGAGTGTAAGCTACTCTTAAGTTTTAATACAGGCCCCTACAAATTATTACTTCATTTGTACAAACCACAACCAGAAATCCAAGTCAAAAATGACTTCCCATGACAATAACCATATATATGTATATAACGTATAAATTTGGCATGGCCCTGCCTCCTTTAGTCGGGTCAATGTCTGCCTCTCTTACATCAAGACCTCAGAACTGTTGGAGAAGAACCTTAAAAGACCCCATAAATGGTTCATTTGATTATTTGATGGTCAGGGCCCTGGGAGTCCCAGAGAAATCCCTTTGGTTTCCTCTATCACTGGAGAGAGGCTGATAACCAGGCAGCTCAAATCCATGAACGTGCGAGTAGTAATTGTTGTGACCATTAGAAGTGGAGTGCATGTCTGATTGGTGGGAATTCAAGATTTCTTGGGAGCCAGAATTTGAATCAGCAATGGCAGGCAAATTGAGAGACATCATGCCTTTGTGGTCTGTACTAACAATATCCCGGTTTTTTGTTGCTGTGTTTGTAGCAGGACCGTCGGCCTTCTTTGTTGTCAGAAAACGGCCTCCACACCCTCTTGCTCTTCTCAAGGCGTGCAAATGCCGAGACTCGTGAAGATAAGGCTGCACCAAATTGAGAGTTAGAATCTTGAATGTTCTAATTAACAAAGAATTTCTCAGTCATTTGATGAATATGGAGTGCCTTTTGTGTGTACATACTCCTTCACTCTTTAATGTAAGATCTATTTGAGGAGTTGATTTTGGTTTGAAATGTAAGACTATTTCTAGTTTTTGTCAATTTTTTCTTAAATTAGCTCTATTGATCCCTCTTCAATAATAATCAAGTAAGAAAAATGAATTAAAGAAGATGAGCAGGGCGTTTTAGATGGGGAAAAATGACAAATTAACTAACTTAGTTATCATTCTTAATCTAATTAAATTAGATAAATATGCCTTATATTTAGGAGTGGACATGGGAGTATATGGCAACACTAGTGACTGACATGAACCAATTATGGCTACCGACCCATGAAACAACCACCTTTGCCCGACATTACAGCAGAGACTGCCTTGAATCTCTAGTTAGATTAGTGGAATAAATTCATAAGAAAAATGCCCAACAGGCTGTCTACACAGTTGAAGCTAACTGACTTTTTAAAGCTCGGTGTTTATCAAAACACACATGCTCAAACATTGAGCAGAAGATGAACATTGATATGAAGTAGCCAATTCAGAGGAGTTTAGAATTGTTAATGATAAAAAAATAGACAAAAGATCAGGAAGCTGATAAAACCAGACAGAATGTTACCATACTCCCGCTTCTACATGACTTCTATTTCATATTAACTTGGTAAAGTAAAAGGCCACAGAAAACTTAAGGATGATTTTACTACAAAGAGAAGGAACTTGGTTAAGAGAGTGTGTTTCTAACTAAGAAGTCCTTCCAGTTCAGTAAGAAAAAGTGGCCTCCGCCAATAATGAAGAGGTAACTCTATAAGTTAAACAGAGGACTCCCCCCTTGTTGCGGCTTTTTCTTATAGCACTTCTTTTGTGAGCTTAGTGTATTATATTGACCTAATTATGTGTGCCATGTGCTGTAGGATGTGGATATAAGAAAACTACAAAATTAGCAACTGAAATCAGATCAAATATTTGTGGAAGCGAAATAATACCTTCCTTCTCACTTTTATCTCCTTCTTCTCAAGCTCGGCCTTGGCACGGCATTGCCTACGCCTCAAGATTCCATGGTACTGCTTGGCATTAACGTACACAGGTTCTTCTTCCATTTGCAGAGGTAAAACCATTCTAGAAGAATGCACTCCAAGACTAGGAGGAGGGTGTAACTAATACAACCAGAAACGAATACAAATCTTAATTCTCCAGAGAAACAGATAATATAAGGCCATAACATATTTATGAGAAAATGGTCCATATGGTGCTTTTAAACAAATTTATTTCCAATTAAGATTGTACTCAACAAAGCATTGCCTCATAAAAACCAAATTGTTACCTTCAGGGGCAAAAGTCATGGTGATCATTGCACAAAGGTCAGCATAACATGCATTCATGTTGCATACTACGACTTGCAGCTAACCTGACTTCTACTATAATGTTATAAGATTATCCTCTGATTTTAATAATTACTTGCTTTTTTTTTTCTCTTGTGATAATTAAATTTATCTCCCAAAAGTAACAAATAACAGTGATGCAGAACGGGACGGGGAATGAAAGATAATATATGAGAATAAGAGAGAAAGAGGGATAGAACAAGAAGAAACATAGAGAAGAGAATTTAGAAGAGAAGATGCAAGAAAGAGGCAAGTAAAACTCAATATTTATTACTCAAATCAGCAACATCCAAAGAAAATAGTTGAGGTGGTATTTATAAGCATCAACTAACCCTACGAATTAATGACAAAACATTCTAGAAATTAAAAACTAAATGCAAATCATACTTCATGCTAATTGATAACAATCAAATCAAAATAAAAATAAAATATTCCTTTAATAATATAATTATAGAGAATCTCCTGAAAATCCCAACAAATAATAATTTCCTAATTTCCATATCCCATCATTTCTCCCCCGCTTGAAAAAACTCAACTCCCGATGAGTTGATAGAGATGTGTAAGTCTTAGGAGGAAAGAATGGTCTCAATCATCAAAGCAGTGTATTGATTTGGCAATCCCTTCCAACAAGTGAGGTACCAGAAGAGAGAACCCTTGATAGAGTGTCTAGCTTGATCATTGAAAACATTTGAAAAGCCTTCCCAACGAACAAGGTACTGTTGGAGTGACTTGTTCAGCAAATGAGTACTGAATTGGTAGATTTAGGATGCTGATAAGATGAGTTTGTAGTTTGATAATCTTAAATGTCCTTAGTCTCAATTAAGGAAGGAGTTACCTTCATTGGTGTGGAGTAGGAGACATACTTCCAAGTATAAACTCCTCACTTTTGAAGTCAACATGATTAGTGTTACTGCTAATAACAATCATATGATCAAGCTGATCCTTGATGGCCATAATTTGTGTAGGGGTCACTTGCACTTGTGTAGCATGAATGTTTCGATCCTTAGAGTAATCTTGATCTTTGATTAAAATGAGGTTAGAGTCTTCAACGATCACAAGATTGTCCAACGGTGTCTGTTGTGGGACAGGTGCTGGAGGGGTCGCTTCAATTGTATTAATGGGTTCCATAGCCGGGGGAAATATTTCTATCAAAGCTAAAATTGCATGATTTACGTTCGAGGAAGGATTTTCAACCCCAGTAAATTCCCTCGTTTGGGATGAGGTCTCTTTCCTTTTCGGCTCTCAACTCACGTAATGAATCATGCATCTCTTTAAACCTTAGTCATTATGTCATCCAACAATCGTTGTTCTTCAACTTTAGCTTTACGACGTTTCATGGCGGCCTCGTATTCTTCTTTATCTCGGCATCGTTCCTTAGTAGCTTTAGCATACTTGTAAAAGGCTTTATAGTCTTCTTCAGCTTCGCGACGTCTTTCAGCCCTCCTATAATCTTCTTCAACTACTCGTGGGAAGAATTTAGGGCGGTAATCTTGATAACACTTTTCTTGTAATGGTAATTGTCAACATACTGGTATTGATGACAACTGGTGTAGTTATGTTGTTGTTGATAGTTTGGGTATTCATATCGGTATTCATCACCTTCATATCGTCGATAGCGTTCATACTCATGTCGATGCTGAATGTACCAAGGCGGAGGGTCGTATTTGCATCGACATCCTCGATATGGGCCCCCTTTAAAGCTCACAGTTACAACAGGATAGCATGTCTCTTAGGGCTTATGGTGGTTCTAAATACTTAGAAAAGGCTCCCAAGTTACCTTCACTAATAAGATGAAAACCCTACTTAACAAGCCTAACCCTCAAGGAACTTTATAGCTTCAACAGGGATTATTCTTGCTAAATAAGTAACAACCTAAGCAAGATCTTCACAGTAACCTTTGAGGGATCTGAAACCCAATCAAGGATTCCGTTATAAATTTCTACTAACCTAGGGTAAAATGTGACCCGAGTATAGGGCCGAATTATGGGGAGGAAAAAGGCAAACAAGAAATAAATGAGGAAAACAAAATTATTCAAAATAATAGAGGGGTTTTTTTCACATCTTTTCTTTCTTTCTTTCTTTCTTTTCCTTTTTTTTTTTGTGCCTTTTTTCACTCTTTTTTTCTTCTTCTTCTTTTTTTCTTTTCCACTAAAAACAAAATACAACTAATAGAAAGAGAAAAATTACCAAATGATGCTTTGGTAGACTAAAGCTAGAAACTTTAGTCGCAAAAGTTCTTCTGAATGATAATTCTTTGCTCCCATGAGATCTTAATGGAAAGAACCACGGCAGAACAATGAAAAATAGCACAAAAATGTAATCTTGAAGCTTTAAAAGGCTTTGAAAATTTTGAGGGCCGATTTGGAAGAATTATGTGAGTAGAGGGAAATGGGAACCTGGCTTTGATACTAATTGATGCAGAACAAGAAGGGGAAAAGGGAGATGAAAGAGAATAGAAGAGATATGGTAAGGGAGGAAAAGAGATAGAACAAGAAGAGAGGTAGGGGGAGAATTTAGAAGAGGAGAAGAGATAGACACAAAGGAAAACTCAATATCTTATTACTTAATGCAAATCATACTAATGCAAATCATACTTAATGCTAATTGATAACGATCAAATCAAAATGAAAATAAAATATTCCTCTAATAATGATAATTATAGAGAATCTCTTGAAAATCCCAACAAATAATAAATTCCTAATTTCCATATCCAAAGAGGCCACATATTTCATACCAAAGGCTGAGGTCCATAAGTAGGAATCGCTCCCCCATAATGTGGATCTGGATAAGGATAGGATGCACATGCCTGCAAAAGATATGAAATTCAGACTTTCCAGAACATTAAGTTGCAACAACTAAAACTAAGACTCCAACTTCCAACACAATTTAAAAAAGGGTAAAACTAAATTCTAAGCCTGGTTTTATATTATAGTCTTCAGAACTTGAAAGTAAGGAACTTCCAGATCAGAGTTTGCTGAAGCTATAGTATGAGTCAAAACACATCAAACTAACGACAATAGAAGGAAAGTCATATGTAAGCATTGTGTGTTGAGAGAGAACTCACTGCTGAATGGCCAATAACCTCTGACTGTCTAGGTGGCGCGAGAAATTCATTCACTGTTGAAGGCGCAGTACGGACAGAAAATTGCTTCAGTTGATGTTCTTCATACTTTTCTCCACCTGCTAGTGCAAGCAATGTCTTTAGGAGGCAATGTATTCCCAATCTATGAAGCATGTAAAACCTCGTAACAATTACTCATGCTTACGCTTAAAACAAATGGGCGCACATTCCTAGAGACAAAGAAGAGACAGTATGCCTATGAGGAGATGGCCAGAAGTCAAAGGAGAAAAACAGAGGATAATGAATTGAGTAGGATATTTTCATTAATTTGAGTTTGAACATATGCGCTATTATAAATCTAAATAGAAGCAAGTAAACATGGAACCCACAGCATAAAAAAGATTTCCATTGCAATCTCATTTGTAGCATTAAATCAAAGAATTATTTAATATATGTGCATATAATCAAATATTGATGATCAATATTTTGGACAGCATTTAATTGATTTGCTCTCCCTAAAGGCATGTGTATTTCATATTTGTGATAGCCAGTGTCCAGCAAAGCAATACCTTCTTTCTCACTTAAAACTGATCCTAATACAAGTAACTTAACAAAGAAGGTCAAATGACTTTAGATTGGCACCTATCAGGCGACAAACAGATTCTAGAAAAGTCTTAGGTCAAGTTGCTTAGATCCATTGTGTCTCTAATTGCAGCAACATGCCCTACTTTTGAAATATCATTATTTAATTATAAACCTAAATTCAAAAAATAGGATACACGATCATGTCTGATTGGAAAACTTGGCATGATAGATTTAAAAAACTTCATGTAAGTATGATCCAAAGATTTCATGTTGATTAGGATACCATATTAGCACTAAGCGGGAAGAGAATCAAGGAAACTGGGAAAATTGCCTTTCTCTTTGGTAGCTTCTTTCGCTTCAGCCAGAAAAGTCATAGCTTGTGATTTACTGGTCCGGTTCCCAAAACTAGCATCCAAATGTTGAGGCACAAAATAATTCATTTTGACTTCCCCTGCCATCTCTTTAGACAAGGCATCATGCCCTGTGTCATGCCACCAAGCTTGAGAATATGTCGTATATAGTTTGTTGCTGCATATATCTGATTCAGAACTCTTTGCAGGCTCCAATTTTTGTTGCATGCTTCAGTATAAATCAAGTTTCTTCTCAACTGTGGAGGCAGAAACAATCATCAACATATAAATAAAAACCCATCAAACCTAGCGATCACAAGGAAAATTCTTATGTAGTACTTCGATTTTCTCATGGCAAAATTTACTTTTAAAAATAATTAACAATTGATACGCCCCAAAAGTTTAACTTGCTCTTTTCCTTATTGAAAAACACAACCTAGACACTGTAGCTATAAATCAGACAGTGATCGATAATTCAAATTAAACAAAAAATCGACACCCCAAGAAGTTTAATCTTGTTGCTTGATAGAAAGAAACCGATACGATCCAATAATTATAGTGGAAAGTAAACAGATATGTGGAAAATTTGCGTCTTAGTAGCCGCCATGTATAGTCCACTAAGAGTCTTGCGTGTGCATGCATATCTCATAATCAGAAAGTGGGATCACTAGTATTATGAATTACTGGTAATCCTGAAGAATCCTTATAAGATCCAGGTTAACCGAAAAGGGAAAATAATACACGCACCATAACATTGAACTTGAAGAAAATAACCATAGTCTATCAAGGTCGGAATCTATGACATATGTAGAGCTTTAAATCAACCAACGAGAATTCAGCAAGCCAAATTATTTGAAAGCCAAAAAAACCCAAAATTATTAGGATCATTAATTTGTGATCTGGCTACATGACAAGGCAATCCAACTAATGAAATAGCCAAACATTCATGGGGATTTACAAATGTCAAGAAATCAGTCAGATCAGTGAGAGCTAGAGAGAAAATTAAAAGATGAAAGGAGCTTACTGTTTTACGAGTGAGACAACGGTTGGTACGGAAATTGCGGCGACATGTAATATTTTGCAGAGAATTAGATGACTGATTTAATGATACAAGAAAGGGACGGTGCCCCTATATGTATGGAAGGAGTACAAGGAGCTCAGCTGAAGCATTCACTAGACTCTGGAGGATGATGAAATGAAATGATAATCTTTTTTTTTTTTTTTGGTTCTTTTTTGCACCAAAAAGAAATCATAAAAATGCTGATTACTGTTTGGGAAAATTAATCCATAAGTCTCAAAGTTTTTGTTAATTTCAAATAAGGTCTTATGGTTTATTTTATGTGAATTATTTTGATTGAGAAAATTAATCTTTTAATCATTGGATTGTCCCACTTATAATTTAGTCCCTCAATTACGAGTCCTTGAAACCCAATCCTTAAGCTTTTAACACACTTGTTATCCAATCTCTCATATTTTCTCTTTTTATATCATCATTCTTTTAATTTACAATTCAATCATACGTGGGAAACACCCTTAAAATTCTTTCTAACTCAGCACTGCCAAAAGTGTTTTTAATAAAATTTAAGCGAAAAGGATTATAATATGAAAAGTGAAAGTATTGGAGAACTGAACTACAGGCGAGTCAAAAGTTTAAGGAGTAAGACACCCCAAGTCATAGTTGGGGGATTGAGTTATAAGTGGGTCAATAATTTAAGGACTAAAAGATTAATTGTTTCATTCTATAATTTTGATGAAATTTTATTTAAAGAAGGCCAAAGCAAACATTGGGTAAAGTTAAGCAGAACCTCTTGATCAATAGTTTAATCAATGATTAGATTTTTAAAAGACAATACTTTATGCCACTCATGCAGCCAACCCCCTTGGTGAAAATACACTGTCGTCATTGTTGTTAAGAAAAATTGCACTCAATATCTTAAACAAGACAATTTATTATAGTTGGATCAAATTATTAGGAAATCCTTGGAACATGAGGGTAAAGTATTGGAATCGTAAAAAGATGTCCTTACCCTTTCACTTATTCAGTTGTCATTATGTATCTTTACTATTTTCAATCACACTTTTATCACTTGCCAATTCAACTCATTCACTTATCAATTGATAAAAAATGAAATTTTGTTTTGGTTTAGAAGATGGAGGAAGCGTGATATGCTATGATAAATGCATGTAATGACAATTGAATGAGCATAAAAGAAAATGTGTCTTCCTACAATTTAATTATCTTACTATCGGATTTCTAAGGATATCCTATATTAATTGGGTGATTTCAAGGGAGGTATTATAATAAATTATCTCACTTAAGATTTGAAAGCAATTATCTGTTGTTTTTATAAATTGCAAGGGATGAATTTAAATAAAATAAATTATAATGAGCTGAATTAAAATTGAGACAAAGTATAAGTGTTAAAGAATTAATTTTGAGGAAAGGTGGGGTAAGGAGGGGGAAATGTCGTTTCGATAAGGAATGAGACTGGTGGATGAGGACGATGGGGATGGGAGCAGCCACGTGTGCGGAGACAAACGCCTCAATTGTAGGAAGCCTTTCACGTGTCCCTCTGCGTCATCCTCGCTTGTCTCTTTTGATAATGACATTTTTAAAAAAATATTAAATGAATTTTTTTTTTTGGTTAATCATTCCAACCATGATTCAAATTTCAGCAACCACTATGTACTAACTACCGACCCTTCTGCTGGGCGGCTCGCAGCACAAGACCAGCTTTCCTCCTCTTATCAGTGAGACAGTGACTATCACTATCACTATTACTTTTACTTCTTTTACATTTAAAAGATACTTAAAATATGGAACAATAAAATGTACTCATCAGTCATCACATCTTACCTCGAGATTAACTATAACTGCTGTAATATATAAAATATCGGGGATTTTTATGACTTCTCAATGAACCAAAACTATCTATCTATCTAATAATAAGAAAGTCTTGTTTTTTTTTTTTTATACAAATGGAGTGACTTCAGTAGATCAAGTTTTTCTTTTTTGTTTTTTTTTTTTACAAATGGAATGACTCGGTAGATCAAGACATCAAAATTGATCTGATTTGACCAATGCCTAAGGCATGTTCACTAAGCAATAAATCCCACTTGTTATTAACAAGACTTTCTTATTATAAAGATATAGTCATTGCTTTATACTAATAATTTTCATTAAATGTTTATCAATTGTTATTGAACTAGGGGTGAGCAAAAATCGAATCAAACTGAAAATCAAACCGGACCATTTGATTTTCGATTTTTCGGTTTCGGTTTACATTTTCAGCGTTTTCGCTTTTATGATTTGGTTTCGGTTTCGGATAATGATTTTCGTTTTGAAAGCGAAAACCAATAAGAATAAGGTCTTTAAAAAAAAAGCCCAAAACTCAATAATATGTATTTTAAAACAAAGAAGAAAGCCCAAATGACCATAGCCCAAACCCCAAAATACAAACCTCACCCCCATGCACTTGCAGAGTTGCAGCCATCACTCGCACTCATCACAAGCCCAAGCCCCTATACAAACCCTGCCTCTCGAGTCTAGGCCTCTCCCTCTGCCATTGCCACCTTCCGATCAGCCACCAGATCCATTCATCGTTACTACCCTCCGACCATCACTGAAGAAATGTCCGCCTATCATCCTATCGTCGAGAGGGAGGAGCTTCGCCATACTCTTTGACTTGTCCGAGGTTCGGCATATCCGTAAGCGTACGGGTCGTCAAAAATAGTATAGAAAAGATTGTCGTTCCAACAGGGATTAAGGCAAAATTGGATTAATTTTCACAATTATGTTACCAAATAGGTTGAGTGAAAATATTTGTATTTTTTAAATTTAAGTTACCAAAATGAAAACAACTTCAGAAAAACTAAATTGCAACTTTAATTCAAAACAAAAGATGTGTAGGATTATTTACACACTTTGTATTTCATGATGCTTAATTGTTCTTCCCCTAATGACAATTAATAATCATTATGTTCTTATTTGCAGTCTTATCCATTTGAATAACTCTCTCAAACTTACCCAAACCTTAATTAACTCTAATATGCATAATCCCTTGCTATATATTATGTTAATTAGTCTCTATAAACACCCCACTTCAATTTTACAAAACTTGGTTAATGAATATATCTATCTCACTAACAAACTCTCAATCCCAATTTGGAATCTCAAGACAAGTTTGGATTTAACCTAGTTCTTTACCTAATTAATACTCTCTCAAGCCACTAATTAAGCAAACAATCTAAATGTTGGCCACCCATTTAGTTAACATTAAGCACAAATTAAATCCACAACAATAATAATCACTAGTCATCAAAAGAAAAAGTGGTTCAAATATCAATCCATACAAACAAAGTTTCAAAATAATCCTAATACAAATTATCTAAATGCACACCATCATCATCATCTCAGCAGCATCAGCAACAATCATTTCAATAATTTCAGAGTTCAAAGAAAATAGAAAAGAGACAAACAAAACATAATTTCATTCTTCCTCCTTCCCTCTTCAGTGGTGTTTCAGATCTGGGAGAGATGAAAGTTGTTGCAGGTCCTCAATCCAGTTGCCTCCACGGTCCTCTCATCCTCCCGCAAAGGCATGAACCGAACCCAAGGCCCTGTCTCGCTCTCTCTCTGGTTTCCCTCTCTGCCTCGCACAGTGAAGAAGACAATGAATATGTGTAGATGATGAATAGTTTGTGTCCTCTCCGCCTCCCTGTTCCTTCACGCCTTTCTTTTATCCAATGTGTCTTTTAGGTCTCTCAAGTCAATCCCAAGACGTTGCCGTTTGTGCTGCAAAGCAAATTGGAATAGGATAAAACAAAACAATAATAATATTAATATTAATACTAACACTAATAATAATAACAATAGCAAAAGGCTGATGCTACTTGCCTACTACGGATTTCACATATATATTTTTTATATTCTTTTACCTAACATTTAACTATTTCTTTTTAATTTAAAATCATTATGCTTCTCATGAGATCCCCTAGATAATGCACCAATTTGATATCCTATCAAAATCTCAAGAAGTCCCTTTAATTTAGTATCAATGACTCCCCAAACATACTCAAAATATATATATAATCTAATAAAAATTGGGGAGTCATTACTCTTCCCCTTCGTTTTTCTGTTCGAGCTGCGAGAAAGATAGAGAGAGGGTGGTGAAACTCCAGCATCTTCTTCTTCTTCTTCCTCCTTTTGTTCAAGCCGGGAGCAGATATCCCTGGTGTTTTTCTTAAACATGATTAAATCAGAGGTTAGATTCTTGCTTGAGGTTGATTGAATGATTTATTGCAGGGTTAAATGATGTATATATGCATATGGATTTTCAATGAAATATAAGAATCTAACATCTTGAGTTACTTAGGTTGTTTTCGGTATGTGGATTTCCTTATGAAACTTAAAGGGTTATTTCAAATTTCATATGGAAGGATTTAGATGGATTCGAGGCTGAGTTCAACGAAAATTTTTATTTTGCTGGGAACAAATGGCTATCAATGCGCCACGCCCTTCCTATTCTTTCCTTTTTTTTTCAACTGGTGGTGTTTTTCCTAAAAACCAAAAAAACCGAACCGAAAACAATTCGGGTTTTCGGTTTCAGTTTTATGGTTTTCTGTTTTGGTCTCTATTTTGGCCAGTTTTCGGTTTTGAACCGAAAATCGAACCGAAAAACCAATACTCACTCCTAATTGGACTCAAGGACTTAACCCGTTTATATAGCAATTTAATGTCAAACAATCCCCATAAAATTTTGAAACGTCATTGTAATCTTGGAAAATAAAATAAGATTTTAAGGGTGAAATGACTTTATTATCGTTGTTTTTATTTGAAAGACAATTATAAGTCATTTATAAGATAAGTATGAGAATTTTTAGGATAAGTAGGCTGATTTTTAACACAAACATGTATCATTTAAAATTCTCATATTTGTATAATAAATTACATGTGTTTTTTTTTCTTAAAATACTCTCATGTGTTGGAAATTAATATAATTGTCTTGCAAATGACATGTTGGTAGATTCTTTTCTTCTTCTTCTTGTAAATTCATTTCTTTTCTTGAGTGTTGTTGCCGATTCACTTATTGTCTTGTGAATACATTTATTTATGTTAGAAATAAATATACTTGTCTTAAAAATTCTCATTGACCGTCAAGATTTTATTTCATTTTCTTATAGAATGTGAAATGATGTTTCAAAATTTTATTAAGTCAGCTTCACTTTAAATTGGTGCAATGGGAAATGAGTCAAAATTTCCCTCTTTGTTTGCACCTCACTGTAAATATCTCATAAAATATTACCACTCTATTCTTATTTAAAAGTCCACCTTAACTAATTCTCAAATACTAAGGAGTTGAAGTTATAGCATTAAATAAGTCATTTTTTGATAAATCTTTCCAATCATGCTCTCATTTAAGAATGGACTAGTAGAGTCACAAACAATCCCGATATTAATTGTTTCTTTCTTTATTTTTTACATTTAATATGGGGTAAAATAGCCACGCTTACATTAATATCTTGGTATATGAGAAGTAATTAAGGTGAATTTATAATAAAGAACAGAGTGGTAAGTCCCAAACTTGACTTATACTCGCTCCTTATATAAGAGTCCAATTACCCAAATCACGTAAATTAAAAAAATGGTTGAAAATGATAAATATGTCTGAAATAATTTTGTTTTTTTTTTATATTTGCCCTTATTTATGTTTAAGTATATAAGAGAGAGAAATGTGATAATAGTGTTATAAATAAGTATGAAAGAGAATGTGAATAGAGAGAATAATGATTTTCATAAAAAAAAGAAAGAGAGAGAATAATGATGGGTAAAGTGAAAAAAATTAATTAAAAGCTTTGATAAATGTGACCAAACTCTTATAAAAATGGATAAAATCATTCAAATTTTTTACTCTTATATATAAAGACAGAGGGAGTAATAAAGAACAAAATTTTTAGGGAAAAAGACAAATAAATACCCTCTAATTTGCAAAATCCCATTAACAACTTCATGATAGGTATTAACAACTTCATGATAGGTTGTTGTGTTGTTAATACCTATCATAAAGTTGTTAATGGGATTTTGCAAATTGGATGGTATTTATTTGTCTTTTTCCCAAATTTTTAAGGGAAGTTAGATTTGTAAATAGATACAGAACATATAATATGTGCAAATGCAACAATTCGTGCCACTTGAATTTTGTGTTTTACTGATTTAGAATACTTTTCCACCAAACTACCCCAAATCATTCAACAACAAAATCACAAAATTAGAAGCTGGACCTAATTCACAGCTTTCCCAGTCAAAATATGGGGTAGTTGTCATCCACACATACGTATATAATAAATTAATAATAATGTTAGAAAACCATTTTACAAATTCTTATACTTTTTTTTTTTTCAATTTTCAATTCTGCGTCTTTATTTTTGTCTCTTTAACGTATCATTTAATTTTATTATATTAGCATCATTAACTAATATCTCTTTAGTGTGTTAAATGCATTTTTTTTATTTGAGAGTGATTTTTCATCTTAAAAAACTCTAGCCATCCCAAATACACTAACTGTTACAAAATATTTTTTTTCCACTTTTCATACCGTATTTATAAATTAATAGTTTCCTTTTTTTGAACTTATTTATAACTTCTTAGGTTGTAACCACGTACATGGTGTGACAAATTGTTATCCGTAAACATGTATATAATGATACAATTATTCTATTCATTCTGAAACTGTTTTTTTATTCATGCATTCAAGAAAAATGCCCCCATCCACATTTTATGCTTATATATTTTTTATTTATTATCTATTACGAATATACAACACGTGTTAGCCAGGTTCTGAATTAAAAATATCCACGAAAACCATTGTATCCAAATTTTAAAAAAAAATTACAAAATATACACTTCATCCGGCTGTAAACATAAGATATAATTGAATTTTATTGAAAAATCCTAAGAAAAATAAATAAGTCACTTACAAATTGATTTACCTAAATTTTTCTCTAAACTAATTTATTTGACTTATAAATAATATATTATCTAAAAAACATATCATATATATTATAATTAACTGACTTATTATGTTTCCTTAGCTCTTAAAAATAGTCAACTAAACCTTATTCCTGTACAAAACCCTGAGAATGCCCATTCTGGCCAGTGAAACTAAACTTAGTACCTGTTTAGCAATATTTTTTAAAACCTAGTTTTAGGCCAAACCTAAATTTTAGAATAAGAGCAGACAAACACCTTTAACTTTTTTAGTATGACTTTAACTGTCAAAACCTAGGTTTTGTTCAAGGCAAACAAACACTGCTAATTTTTTCGGAATAATTTGTTTGCCTGAAAACATAGATTTGGGACAAAAAACCTATGTTTTGCTATAAACTATTTTTTCTATAATATCATAAGCTTTCATCCCTTGTCTCTTGTGATAATGACATTTTAAAAAATATATACTCCCTCCGGTCCTAAATATAAGATCACTTTGACTTTTTTGGTGAAAGTTAAGGAAGCAAATTAGACCACTAAATTATATCATATGTTATATGAAATTAGATTATATGTTAGTTTATAAGTAGAATAAATTAGTTTTGAGGAAAAAAGATTATTTTTGGGACTGAAACTACTTTATTTTTGGACTGAAAAAAAAAGTTAAAAAAATCAAAGTGATCTTATAATTAGGACCAGAGGGAGTATATTAAATGAATTGTTATATTGTTTTTTTTTTTAATCATTCGAACCATGATTCAACTTCAGCAACTATGTACGAACTACCTACCCTTCTGCTGGGACTGGGAGGCTCGCAGCACAAGACCAGCCTTCCTCCTCTTATCATTGACTAAGTGACTATCACTTTCACTATTATTTTTTTTACAAGATAGTTAGAGTGAGTTTGATACAGCTTATAAAATTATGATTTAGAGGTTTTAAAAAACTATTCTTACTTTAAATCATGATTTAATAAGTTATACCTTATCGTATCAAATAAATTCTTAAAGTATGTAACAATAAATTGGACTCATTAATCATTACATCTTATCTCAAGATAAATCACAACTGCTGTAATATAAAAAATATGAGGAATTTTTATGACGGCTCAATGAATAAATCTCATAATAAGAAAGTTTTTTTTTTTTTTTGGTTTACAAATGGAGTGATCTCAGTAGATCAAGACATCAAATTAAAAATCAATCTGATTTGACCAATGCCTAAAGCATCTTCACTCAGCAATAAATCCCACTTGTTATTAACAAGACTTTCTTATTATAAATTTCATTAAATGTTTATCAGTTGTTATTGGATTTAAGGACTTAACCCCTTTATATAATTCAGGTAAAAAAAAAAGCCCCCATTTATATAACAATTTAATATTAAACAATCCCCATAAAATTTTGAAAGGTCATTGTAACTTTAGAAAAAAAAAAAGATTTTAAGGGTGAAATGACTTTATTACCCTTGTTTTTATTTGTAAGACAATTATAAGTCATTTATAAGATAAGTATGGGAATTTTTAGGATAAGTAGGCCGATTTTTAGTATAAACACATATCATTTAAAATTCTCATATTTGTCTTGTAAATGACACATGTTTTCTCTTAAAATGCTCTTTTGTGTTGGAAATTAATATACTTGTCTTACAAATAACATGTTTTCTTGTAAATTCATTTCTTTTCTTTAGTATTGTGGCCGATTCACTTATTTGTGAATACATTTATTTATGTTAGAAATAAATATACTTGTCCTGAATATTCTCATTGACTGTCAAGATTTTATTCATTTTCTTATAGAATGTGTAATGATGATGTTTCAGAATTTTATGGAGTCAGTTTCACTTTAAATTGGTGTAATGGGAATTAAGTGAAAATTTCCATCTTTATTTGCACCTCATTGTAAATATCTCATAAATATCACTACTCTAGTCCTATTTAAAAGTACATCTTAATTAATTCTCACATAACAAGGAGCGGAAATTATAGCATTAAATAAGTCATGTTTTTTTATAAATCTTTCTAATCATGCTCCTATTTAAGAATGTGTTAGTAGGGTCACACACAATACAGATATTAAATATTTCTTTCTTTATTTTTTACATTTAATATGGAGTAAAATAGCCACTCTTACATTAATTGGTCCCGAACTTGACTTATACTCCCTCCGTCCCTGTATACAAGAATCCAATTAGCCAAATCACGCAAACAAAGAAAGTGATTGAAAATAATAAATATGTCTGAAATAATTTTGTTTTCTCAATTTTACCCTTATTTATGATTGAGTATATATGAGAGAGAAATGTGATAATAGTGTTATAAATAAATATGAAAGAGAATGTGAATAGAGATAATAATGATGGGTAAAGTGTGAAAAACTCATTAAATGCTTTGATAAATGTAGCCAAACTCTTATCAAAAGGAATAAAACTATTCAAATTTTTTGTTTTTATATATAGGGACTGGGGAAGTAATAAAGAATAAATTTTTTAGGGAAGTTGGACTTATAAATAAATACTAAACAAGTAAACATATAATATGTGCAAGTGCAACAATTCGTGCCACTAGAATTTTGTGTTTTACTGATGTAGAATAATTTTCCACCAATCTGCCCCGAATCATTCAACGACAAGATCACAAAATTAGAAGCTGGACTTCATTCACAGCTTTCTTAGTCAAAATATGGAGTACTTGTCATCCACACATACGTATATAATAAATTAATAATAATGTTAGAAAAACATTTTAAATTCTTATACTTTTTTTCCAATTTTCAATTCTGCGTCTTTATTTTTGTCTCTTTAACATATCGTTTAATTTAATATATTAGTATTATTGACTAATATCGCTTTAGTCCGTTAAATGCATTTTTTAATTTGAGAGTAATATTTCATCTTAAAAAACTCTAGTCATCCCACATACACTAACTATTACTTAATTTTTTTTTTTTTGTAATTTTCATACCGTAATCTATAAATTAATAGTTTCTTTTTTTGAACTTATTTATAACTTCATAGGTTGTAACCACGTACATGGTGTAACAAATTGTTATCCGTAAACATGTATATAATGATACAATTATTCTATTCAATCTGAAATTATTTTTTTATTCATGCATTCAAGAAAAATGCCCCATCCACATTTTTATGCTTATATTTTTTTATTTATTATCTATTTACGAGTATATATAACACATGTTAGCCAGGTTCTGAATTAAAAATATCCACTTAAACCATTGTATCCAAATTTAAACAGAAAATTTTACAAAATATACACTTCGTCCGGTTGTAAACATAAGATATAATTGACCTTTATTGGAAAATCCTAAGAAAAATAAATAAGTCTCTTATAAATTGATTTACATAAATTTTTCTCTAAACGAGTTTATTTGACATATAAATAATATATTATCTAAAAATATATCTCATATATTATGGTTAACTTACTTAATCTCTTCAAAATAGTCAACTAAACCTTATTCCCATAAATAACTCGGAGGAGAATACCCATACTGGCCAGTGAAACTAAACTTAGTGCCTGATTGGCAACAGCTTGAAAACCTAGTTTGGGCCAAACCTATATTTTAAAATTAGAGTAGATAAACACCCTCAGCTTTTCTTAAATGGCCTTTAACTGTCAAAATCTAGGTTTTGATTAAGACAAATAAATACTGATAACTTTTTCAGAATAGCTTTTTTGTCTGAAGACATGAATTTGGGACAGAAAACCTATATTTTGCCAAAAACTATTTTTTCTATAATCTCATAAGCTATTATCTATAATCTATTCTCTAAAAGGGTTTTTTAACCTATTTTTCAGAAACTATTCTTTATAAATTAATCCAAACAGGTTCGTAACTAGTAGACGTGGATAGACATAAACCAATTGTTTTACATATTGAAATTTGAAACTAAATATGTATAATTTAACATTTTTGTTGTCAAGTTTCTCAATTAATGTGTGTGTGGGTATTTATTGTGGTATCTATTTATATCATATTCTAACAGTAATGCCCAACCAGAAGCTGAACACCTAAATTTCCTCAGTCCTCTTTCTATCCTTTTCCTCTAATCTTCACCCTTCGTATCAGCCTAGGGCCAAAAACACTCCACTTGCCACAACTTTCTGTTCCAATCTCCGATTCAACCTAATGGGCCGTCACCAATCTCCTCGCAGTCAATCCTGCGATCTGCGAAACCTTCACCTACGTTGGACGGCTTCACGTACGTAGCTGTATCAATCGATTTTGGCTTCATCTTTGTGAAGAATATATGGTTAGGGCTTTGAGCATTAATTAGAGTGTTCCGATCCACTCAAAGATTCAGATTTTCATGCGGAGCGCCGAAACGAAACTTGCCTCTGTGAATCTCAACAAATCATATGGTCAGAGTCCCAATCATCATTCATCTCATAGTACTAGCTCTTGCACATCTAGTCAATCACGCACAGGTGGCCATGCAGGTGGAGGTGAATGCATCGTGGTCCTCTCAAGGCCTCGCAGTTCTCAGAGACTACCTTCTTTAAGGAAGGAACACAAGAAGTTTAATTCTTTGGGACTGGATGGAGGGCTTCTCATCCCACTTCATCTGGTATGGTGTGGACTGTGGACTGTACCAACCACTGCTGCGACTGAAAATAGGGAGTCCCCGTCATGCTTCCGGCTTGCAATATCAAAAAAGTGAAACCGACTAAGCTGAACAAAACGACACAGTTGTGTTGTGGTAACCGGTAAGTGGAGTGTTTTTGGTCGTCATAGGATGAGATGTAGGGTGAAATTTAGAGGAAAAGGATAAAAAAAAGGAGAGTGAGAAAATGCGGGTGTTCCGCACCATGCCCAGCCAACATATTTAATCATTTATATTCATTATTGGTAGATTTAAAAAAGTTTTTCAATTTTACATTCACCCATTTATTATACACAATTTCTCTCCCATCTTTATATTATTTAATATACAAGGGAAATAATAAAAAATATGCAATCATTTTGAACCAAACAATTTGTCATATTATCTCTTATTTTTGGATGGGAAGGGATACTATTTTATGGAAAGGCCCATTAAAACACAACTTACTGTCCACTCTACTATAGGCCATCAGGCCCGTTAAAGCACAACTTAACATCCCATTATTATCCTTCCTTTTCCAGTGGCTTGATTCAGTATTCGAATTTCATCTCATATATTTTAACCATTTTTTGAAAAGCTAAATTATGAAAACAATCTCAAATCTATATGTTATAGGTGATTGATTTCTCTAGTGTTTGAAACTGTACCATAAATATTCCTAAACTTCAATATTTATATAGATAATTCACAAATATACAACCTCTTTTTACTAATCTATAAATGACCCAAAGTTAAAAAAAATAAATTTATCTACATGTAACTTAAAGGACATATGCATACACAAATAAAGTTTAAAAAGTGTGAAATTAATAATTTGAAGTCATCTAGGTATAGACTTAAAAGTTTGGGTAGTTTATTATTATTTTTTGTTTTTTGCATAAAAAAGTTTAGGGGGTTTATCATAAAGTTTGAAAAGGTAGATATGCTCATGACAAAGATTTTAATGGAGATTTTACATAATTTTTTTTCAAAAAAAAAATTGTAAGTGATTGGTAATTATCACATGGGAGTAGAACTGCAATTGAAATGCATGCAAAGGGGAGAGAAATCCATCCATTTCCTTTCCCTCCTCTTCTGTCCTATTCCTTCTTTATAACAATTAGATCAACAATTGAATAGTTTAGATTAAGCTCTATATCAAAATACTTGATTGTATGTTTTTTATTATAGTAATAATTTATTTATATCAAAATTCAACGACTTTCATACAATTAATAATTTTTCTTTTATAATTTAGTATTTTGATCATAAATTATAAAATGTCAAATCAAGATCATTCATTTGTTAATCTAATAGTTATAAAGGGGGAATAGAAAAGAAGAGGGATGAAAGGAAAATGAGAGGTTCCATACGAAGGAAAGTTTCTTGAATTTCAACGGGGTGACCTTTGAAGAGGAACAGTAAACCTACTTGGTTTAATTTTGAACAGTCATAAACCAGAAAATTAAAAGAAGTTCTTTTTTTAATGTAGCCGACACCGAAATTTAGAGAGAGGCAGTTTGTTTTCTGGTGTATTCTGAAGAAGTTCTCAATTAATAAATAATAAATGAATTAAAATTTTCACGAGGAAATGGGGATAGATTCCCCTTACGTTCTTCCATATGGAATAATAAAATTTTGAAAAGTAAAAAATAAAGAGCAGTTTCATCGGATTCTCCTTATCCATGTGCTTTTGTTCTCAATCCCTACCTGCGTGTATGTATCCTATTAAAGGACACTTTCAAACTCATCCTCATAATAATTAAACCCTTCCATGCATGTATTATTCTCTTTCCCTTAATAGCGTACAAATCATCATCTTTGGATTCTCATACTTAGCTTGATCACTGTACATTTTTGGAATTTCCATTAATTCCTTTTTTTGGGTAGCGTAAAAGATAAGAGTGACAATGATAACCATATACCCCTTTCATCGATCTTAACCTTTCATATTATTGATCCTTGTTATGTGATGTTACTTTAATCCTGTAAAGTAGCCTGTGTTCTTCTGATCAGTACTTGAAAAAAAAAAAGATGAGAAAGATGAGTTTTTCCCTTCTTTTTTGGCAGATTAAAGATTAGTGTGTCGATGACAAAAAGGAAGAAAGAAGCATTAGGGATTATAAGGAATATTCAAAAGCTCATCGTTCGTTCAAAAAAGTTGCTTCCTTTTTCATAGTTTCATAATTCCCTCTCCTTCCTTCATCTATCTATGCCAAAAGGTCGGATTCATCTTGCTTCAACATTTGGAACCACTTTAACCTTTTTGAGGAACATATATATGATGAGCTGTACTATATATAAATAGTAATTAATTAGCCACCCTTTCTTTGACATTCAAAATCAATCAATCAATCAAATGATATAAACTTCATTTATATATTTCCTGATAATATAATCAAAGCCCGACCTATCAGCAACACATATAGCAGCAGCTAACAGGAAAATTAAACGGTTCTAGAGATTGAAGCCAGTATACAAATTTAAGTACATATAGCCATATAATTAAGCATGGTGAACTAATACTGCACTGAAATATAAAACTCAAATATGTGGGAATAATAATATTCTATATGGTACCAGGGGTCAAGCTGATACATTTCTAACAGAAGAGAAGAATAGGTCGATATCAGGGGAAGAGAAAAAAGCTATGGGAGATCTAATAATGGAAGAGTAGTTTTGGAATACCCTTTTCTTCTTTGGAGCTGGTGGACATGATAATATCTCTGGTATCTTGAATCTCTCTGCCTTTGGAGTACTACACCCTCCACTACTTGCACATGTATCTATATTCTCCTCCTTATTTTCTTCTCCTCCTCCTCCTTTCTTCATATTGTGACTATCAATATTACCTGAGAGTTTATGAAGATGGGTCTTTGAAGGAGTTCTCGAAACATCAACTGGTATTTCTTGCCTCTTCTTATTCTTCTTCTTCGTCTTCGTCTTCTTCATCTTTTTCTGATGATCAACCTTCTGCCATTTATTGATGATTTGAGCCTTTTCGGAAGATGGCGCCATGGCAATATAAAACTAGTTATGATGAAAATCTATCTTTGTTAGCAGCTGAAATATGTATGTATATATCTATGAGAGGATTTTCATGCTGAGATGATGAGGGAGGTTTGAAAAACTTTTCTGCTTCTTACGTTCTCACACTTAAATCCAAGAAAGAAAACACTAATACAGCAGCAACTGCTACCACTAACTTCAAGATTATCAAATTTTATACTCCCCCTCTCTCCATACCAAATCTATCCTTTTATATATAGAAGAAATAAACCACTTTAACTTAATTAAAATACTTTGAGAAAACTCGCCTTTTTGCTCTAGGTTGTATTATGAACTTTACCCTCCACTCACTAAATAGATTATATATAAAGTAACCGTATGATATGAAAGGGGATAGAGACTACACACACACAGAGAGAGAGAGAGAGAGAGAGAGAGAGATGAACTTTCCTTTTAACTATTTGCAATAGCCTTTTCATGTGCAAGATCAAATTAAATGAGGAGATTTATGAGTTTTTTTTTTTGGGAATGCATATTCAATAATTAGTGTGCCAACTACCGAGTTATAGTTGTTCCGTTCCTAAATATAAGATCTATTTATTTAATTTGATTAAATTAAGAATATTTGTTAAATTAGTTAAGATCACTTAATAGTACAAAAACACTCCAAACATATGCATCCACCTTTATTCTTATACACATTCTTTTGCTTGTTAATTGATGAAGAATATCAATAAGAATAATTTAGGAAAAAGTGGAGGAAAATTATAAAGAGATTTTATATTTAGAAACAAGTTCGCCTCCCCAAACATGTCATATATTTAGGAATGGAGAGAGTATTTTGTAAGGGTCAAAGTTATTTTTTTAGTTCTAATTTGGTTGTATTGTATTTTATTCCTTTAAATGTAATTCAGTTTCAATAATTTTGATTGAATTAGAGCCCGTCTATAAACTTTGGTTCAATACAACCATGTTCCTATTCCTGTGGCTTTAAGTATTTAGAATATTAGTGCCTATGTTTTAGAAAATAAGATTGTTTTATTTGATTTAGAATGGGACTGAAGTTTTAATTGTCAAAACTGAAGGATTGAACTGTAGTGAGCTAAAGTTTAGAAATTCGTTTCAAAACTATAAATTAATATTACCAAGTCAAAATTTAAAAATATTAAGAATTTCGTCATTCCTTCTCTTACTGTGATTATTGTTTATGGGAATAATAGGGATAATTTTAAAAAAGATTGGCAAAATTTAGAATAAAGTCATATATTTTAATATCACGATGAATTTCCTAAATAGGAGTACTTCTTAAATAAAGCACACTAGGGAGAACTAGTGGTCAGCGTTGTGCAATTAGTAAAACCCTCCAACAAAAATGCTTGTAAAAAGAAAAGACTAAGCAATTAATTAATGTATTGGCAATAGAGGAATCACCACTGTTTTTAACAGAATCATAAATAACTTGATTCACTATTATTGGCCTGAAAAATATTATACTATTAATCATGTATTTATGGCTGTTTGATGTTTCGAAGAATAACAAATATTATTATATTATGGCTTTGGTTGGTCAAAACCATAATATGTTACTTCCTCGGTTATAAATATAAGGCCTATTTGGGAATATGTGTTTAATCCTAAATATAAGGTCTATTTTTCAAATTTTCCTCCAAATTATCCTTATTGATGTTTCTCAATAAAAAACAAACAATAGAGAGATTGTGGGAATAAAGGTAGATGATTAAGGTGTTTTAGTAACATTATGTGATCTTAATTAACCGGTCAGAATAAAGATAGATGGTTAAGGTGTTTTAATATGATCTTAATTAACTTAACTAATATATTTAATCTAATCAAATTAGATAAATAAATTTTATATTTATAAGGAGATGAAGCAAGATTCATTTGGCGAAGTAGGGACCCTTTGGCAGCCTGCAATTGTCTATATTCGGACATGATAGATAACCATATCTCAAAGGTTGAAACTTGTGATCTTCGTTGCATCACCAAATTAAAGGTACACTAATTATAATCATATACAATCTAAATCACATTTACCTAATACATTCTAAATTGAAAGGGGAAATTACCTAATTGATGTACTATCTTATCTTTGTATATATGGATGTATTCTTTCAATCACGAGCCATTCGCGTGCGCCGCTTAAATCATCCTGGATTTGGAGACGTAGTTCTTATCCTAACAAGCAAAAAATTACTGGCATTGGACAAGGAAAATTTTTGCAAGTATGACCACGTCAGTAATTTTTGAAATTTCACTTCGCTCATATTAACTTCAGTTTTTGCTATAAAAAAATATTAAAGCTCAATACAATTTTTTGTCTTTGAACTTTCAATCAATTTTGGTTTTAATCCCTAAATTTTAGAATTGGTGGTTTCGCTCATTGAACTTTCAGTTAATTTTGGTATTAATCCTTGAACTTTCAGCCAATTTTGGTCTTGATCCTTTAGCTTTAAAAAATTTGAAAAATCAAGGACCAATGGTTATAAATGGTACAAAGTTGAGGGACCAAAATCTCAAATCTAAAGTTCAAGAATAAGACCAAAATTAATTGAAAGTTCAAGGACCGAACTCACCGATTTTAAAGTTCAGGCGCCAAAACAAAAATCGAGTGAAAGTTCAAGGACCAAAAGTTGTATTAACCCTTATATTAACTTCAGTTTTTTTTTTTTTTTGTAATTAAAAAAAGTATTACAGAGTTTTCCTTTTTAAAAAAATACTAACTAATGCTGAGCTTTTTGTTTTTAAGTAGAGGACAATTCCGTTGTTAGATGGGAGCAAAGTTGTACCTGGGCCTCTAGTTCCGAGAAGGAATTTAATTGGGCCTATGGTTCCGAGGAAGCAAATCAATTGGCCCATAGAAAGGAAAAATATTTTTAGCGGAAAAAAGGTGCATGAAGGAGATATTAAACAAAAACACGCCCACCGTGGGGCTCGAACCCACGACCACAAGGTTAAGAGCCTTGCGCTCTACCGACTGAGCTAGACGGGCTCCTTGTTTTGCTGATTCTTGTTATTATTATATATTATTAATTGTTTTGGAAAGTGTTGCACCAAAAACCAAGCTCGCACTCAGGTTTTGAACCAAAAAAAGTCACAGCCAGATTCTGTTACTTGATATACTTAGCTAACATTTCTTTTTGGAAAACTTAAGGTAGTTAAATAAGTCATTTAATCCTAACACATTTTATTATGTATTATTAAATCCCTCCAGTCCTTAATTAATATAAGATTTGGGTGACTTTTTTTGGGAAGATTAAGTAAGCTAAAAAAGTTATTTAATCATAACATATAAGATACATTGTTAGATTATATACTAGTTACTTAATCATAATATATTCGATATATTGTTAGATTATAGTCAAGTAAAATAGGTTGAAGAGATAAATCAGACAAATAAATTTATAAGTGACTTGTTTAATTTTTTTAGAATCTTTTGAAAAAAAAAGTCAATTTAATCTTATATTTAGAATCACATGGAATGTGTATTAGTTTATAAGTTAAATAAAGTAGATTAGGAAAAAAATACAGATAAATCAATTTTTAAAATAACTTATTTGAGATCTCACATTATTAATATCTTAAAGTTGGGTTTGCTTGGCAACGATTCTGCAAAATCTGCTTCTTCGTGTCTTGTTAAAAAAAAAATCTCTTCCTCGTGGTTCACAGTTCAGCCACGAGTGACCCTTTTGTGAATATGGAAAAAAAGAAAAATATCCAACGCTTTTCTTGGTCCGAAAGGCAGAATCTGGCGCCGTATCAGCCACTACAAAATAAGTCCACAAAATATCTAGTCGGTAAATAAATAAAGGCGTGAAGTATTAAAAAAGTAATAATAATAAAGGTGTGGGTATTTCTTTCCTTTTTTTCCTTATTGGAAAAAAATGTTTTATCCTTACGCCAAATCCCTACCACACCATGAATCAATTCAGGAATATTAATGCGTGTAGCATGAATGAATCTAAAATCGCAGGCTGAATATTGAACAGAAGGCAGGAACCGCGTTGCACACCAGATTGAACAATGACACTTTCCTTTTAGCCTCACTTTAACATGGAAATAACAATGTGCAATACACATAACAATAACCTACTTTTTAGCCTTCAAACAAAACCTGAAAATACATCGTGGTGTTCACAGTTCAGTTTTACAGTCGCCAACCCATATAAAGTTATGGCCAGAAACCAAAAATAATGGGCACGGCCATTTCCATTTTCCATCTACATGTTAGTCCTAAAACCTACTATACACATTGAATAAAAGGGGAAAGAAGAAGGGGGAAAAGCAGTAAATGAGAATAAACTCCAACAACTTCATCAGGCATCTACACTAACGATTCTGAATCATACTTTTTTAAGTATCATCATCCTCTAGCAATGGACCCTGGACAGCAAAAGGAGGTGGTGGAAGATCAACATGCAATATACCATCCAGCACTCTTGCTACCTCTCCCATTGAAGGCCTCCTACGCTCATCCGTTTGAAGACACCAGAATATTATTCTTAAAGCACGTTCTAGCTCGTCCGAATCAATTCCACCATCAACTCTTTTATCGACCATGGTGTTGGATTGTCCTTCTATCCATTGTTCGTATGCCCATAGGCAAAGATCATCGCTGTCTTGACGCCCAGATAACAAAGTTAGTGCCAGCTTGCCAAAATCCTCCACATCTTTCTCAGCTGAAGAACCACAAAATGACGCCTCAGCATCTACTCTTGAAAACCCAAATTCAGTTACCTTGGCCTCCAAGTTTTCGTCCAGTAAGACATTTCCACACTTCAGATTGCCGTGGCTAATAAACTCCCGGCACTCTGTGTGCAAATAGCAGATGGATTTTGCCACACTGGAGCATATCTCAAGTCTCTTTTTCCAAGTCAGCCTCCTGCAAAGAGATGGATCACCTAAAAACTTATTCAGAGAACCATTCTTGACATACTCATACACCAAGAATCTGTGATTGAACTCACAGCAATAGCCCTCCAGCTTCACTAGGTTCTTGTGATGAATGCTTCCTATCTTTGTGACAGCACTCCTGAACCTCCTCTCTTCTATGCTTGCATTCAGATTTTTAACTGCAACCAAGTGATTGTTCTGCAGTGTACCCTTGAACATGTTTGGACCGATTTGGTTCTTGAAATCCCCAGTGAGGCTCTTTATCTCTGGGAAGGACAACACAAACAAACCCTTCGAGTTGGGACATGTTAAAGCTAAAGTAACTGCTTTCCTAGTGACGTTTCTTCTTCTGCATACCCAGAAACCAATTCCCAACTGTATGATGGCAAAGAAGACAAAAGTGGCAGAGGATGCTCCTATCAAACAAGGAACACAAAGTGCTGGAGGCTGCTTAGGAGGGCGCGAATTAACAGGACCAGGATTCACAGCTAATGGACCTGAACATCTCTTAACAAAAGATATTGAGGTTAAAGATGGATCTGCATAACCAGTGACATACTTAGTTTTCTTTATTGAGCATTGAGCAGTTCCATCATTGGAAAAGGTTGCAACTGTACATTGTGGGTCATTCAAACACAACTGTTTGCAATGCTGCAAACTACTTATGGTAATTGAATCTTCTGGTGGGTAAATTCCATATAGAAAAGTTTTCTCATATGTAAGCATATTGATGCCGGATTCACATGCCTCGTCATATGGAACCAAACATTTGTTAGGGTCAGCTAACTCAAACGGGCATCTGCAGTCAGCAGAACCTGAAGCATTTAAGGAACACATACCACGTTGACCACAAGTTGCAAAGACCTTACACTGATTCTCCACAGCTTGCCAAACCGACTTCCATGATTGTAACGTTTCTATCCATGAATATATACGCAGATTGCCATCCAAATCAAGCCTAAGAAACCTATAATTAACTGATTCATTGTGGTCTTCACCAAACACTGACCAAACAGGTTTTGAACTTTCGTCTTGAAGTTGCAGGGACCCAGTGGTTGTGAGCCAAGCACTCAGATTTGCAATAGAAGGGTTGTCACTTGTCCAATAGGTAATATTACTTTCCCATCGAAGGTGTAACTGTCCTGAGCCATTCAAATAGAGACTGTAGTAACTAGACGTGGTTTGCTTGCTGGCAGCTCGGAGTGTTTGATAGACAGATAAACTCTGCCCTGGAACTAGTGTGTCAGATGGAGTATCAAAACTCTGCCAAACAACATTTTTATCTCTGTTTATGAGCTCAAGATTGCCAGTGTCACGAAAGATAGCTGAAACAACAGATTGGTTGGCAGTTCCACTGGTCCATACCACTCCCTGAAAAGAATCAAAGAGGACCAGTTCTCCTTCTGGGGTGAGTTGAAAAAAGGAGACGCTACCCACAGTGGCATGAGCTCCAGCAACCCAGACCACAGTTTGTTGGCTAAATGGTATAGACTTTGAATTGAAACGAATGCCAATTCTAAACTGGCTAGGTTGATCTGAAACGTTAAAGAATCCTAATGCAAAATCACCATTGGAGGAGGCCCAACAGTCATTGTCAACCACAGAAAGCTTCGAACCCAACGGAATTTCAAAAGTGAAAGCTGAATGTAGCAAGAAGCCAATGAAGAAGCACAACAAGAACGGGGATCTAATCAGACACAACTCCGGTTCAAGCATATCTAGCTATGCTCAAGGAAGCAACACTTGTGAAATAGTGGTGAAAGCTATCCCCTAACGTGTCATTTACCCGTATAAGTTTAGACCTTAATTATTACACCTGAAAAGGGATAAGGTAAATACAGAGGTTATTCTCAATCCTCAAGTGTGGTTTAGAGGTGCAATGATAAGAACTCAAAGGCACACAATTAGGGATTCTGGAGAACAGTTGTAAAGGGTTTTGAAATAAATTTTTAAAAATAAACCAATCGGAAAGAAAATGTACAAGTACGGTGGTACCTGAATTGAAAGAACAGTCAACAACTTTGATTCAGGAAGCCGCCACAGACTGCTATGCTACAATGAACATTACAGAAACGGAGTTATGCTACTTAACATAAAAGCACAGGAAATTTTACAAAAAATCTTGAAACTGGACAGTGAGGTAGGAGAGTCTCAAGCAGAAGCTCTTTTTTAGTTCTTTTTTAGTTAAACAAGAGGTAGCTATGAATTTGATTGCATTACAAAATGGACTTTGGGTAGCAAGGGGACCCCCGATATTAGACCAATGACAATGAGGAACAAAATTTTGAGAATGCAATCAATCTTCAGTGTTCAAAGAGCCAAGACAATAATATATATTATCAGCAGAACAGCCTTGAATTTCGCAGATTAATTTCAATGAAAAGAAGAGTAAAATAGATGCCAAGAAACAAAATGGAAAGGGTGTCCCACAAATCCGATTTTCAACAGGGAATACTTTAAATGGGCAAGAAATTACAGAAAGCTGAAAAGATTTAGCTTACCATTTCTTAGTACGAGAGAAAGATCTGAACAAATCAACGACAGAAGGAAGCTGACTCTCATAACAGATGAACTTTCAGCTTCAGCAAACCAAACCTCGAGGTCCATCCCAGTGGAAATTCACTTGCTTTCTCTGGGGAAAGTTTTTGGCACCTAACTATTCTGCAAAGGGAGCGAGCTAAAGACTAAAGAGAGCAACTTTCGCAGAAAAAAGGGAAAATTCTACCTTTTACTCAGCTCACTACGTGGAAAGTAGTGAATGGAAATAAAAAGAAAGGGAAAAGTGGGTGTTGAAGAAGGTTGATACTAGTGGGTTCAGATTTGGAGAAGAAATGTGAGAGTGAGGACACAACGGGGATAAAGATATATCATCTGAGCAAATGGGGTTAGGGAGAAATTGGGTTCCCCGGGAACTTAGAAATAGAAGGGGACTCGCCGGAGAAGATGAAGTAAGCAGTCGAGAAGAGAGAGGGAATTCAAAACACCAGAATGCGAGGTAGCCTCCAGCCAGTGAATGAAAGCAAGAACTGGGTTTTTACTGGATTTTCTTGCTTTATTTTCTAAATGTATATGGGGTACGAAAATACATTTTTTTTTCAGAAAAATTAATTGAATGTAAGATTTTTTCTATTCATGCTATTTTATACAGAAACTGTTTAATTAAGAATGAGTTACGCTGTTTTCTAATTTTGACAAAAATAGTATTCTTTCATTACTTTACTTGAATTTTTATAAAAAATATACTGATTAGTACATAATTGTCTTAAGTATCGATTAAATCAAGTAACTTGTTTTTAGAAAAATCTCTGAAATGTACCTTTAAATTTGTAAATTTTCAAATCAAGTTTGTTGCTTTCAAAAAGCACTTATTTAAGATTTTGCAGTTTTGGAGGTTTCTTTTTTCAAAATTTATCCCTTTTTAGCAGGAAAAATGTTTTGTTTTCATTTTTCACTTTCCCTTTTTTTTTTTTTTGTGGGGACGACCTGAGGGTGGGATCGGTCTTGGAGAATGTAGGATGAACATGTGATCCCCAATACCTTATTTTTTGTCTCTTTGTGATCACTTTCCTCAACTTGCTCTGTCTTTTTTTTTTTTTTTTTCCTCTCCTTTTTTAGGGATTAAAAAGAAAAGGCAAGTGCAATAACTAGTATAATTCCTAACTTGTTTGTTCCTACAACACAAGCTAAACAAACACATAACCCAATCTCCATAATGATTTATTGAAATGCATGAACATTAGTAATAGTAATAAAACAATCTCCTCTCACAGCCAATATTTTTCCTTCAACGTAAAGGAAACAAGTCTGGCAGTGAAGGAATCTGATTATGAGTCTTTCATTCTATTCACTGGCCCTCAAGAATCTTTGTTCAATAATTCCAATTTGTAATTATAATAATAACTGTACGTATAAATTATATTTTTAACAGGCCCATTGGAAAATTATTTAACAATTGAACATTCTTTTATAGTAGTTTTTATACAAACATTCTTTGATTAGTAAGTTAAACAGACCACCTACTAGTCTATACCCTTATTCTTTTTAAATTCAGTGGGAGACATACATTTACTAAGTTAGGGATGGGGAAAATCTTATAAAATGTGTTATGATCTGAAAAAAATCTGAGGACATGGTTTGGCGAATAAAATGGACGATTAAAGATTTATTTATTAGATTTAATGTGGATAAAAGTGAATAATTTGTACAACTTGGGGGTGAGAAAGGGGCAAGAGAAAAATAAATAGTGGCTCGCAGGACGCGAGTGGAGGAAAAGAGGAATTGAAAGTCAAATGTTGAATGATTAAAGAAAAGGAGAAAAGATGAGTTAAAAAGCAGACATTGAGATAATCTTGAAAGGTGAAAGATTCTGCCTTTTGTAGTCATACAAAATAAATAAATGAAACAAAAGCCCCAACTTTTCATGAAAAGAATATAGATTAAATATTTGGAATCATACGTGGGGTGCATGCAACTCTAAAATCTAAATAAAGCACCCTTCCCCACCCACAACAATTATGAACCCATCCATTTATATGTAAGATAAGCCGATCTGAAACCAATCAAACATTTTGCACAACGTTACGTTTCGGAACAAAAGCAGTATGGCCAATCAATTTTTTTTTCTTCAAAAATTTAATCTGAGCTTTGTTCACCGTACCCTGAGGGTGTAAAAAAGCCATATTAAATAGTTATCTTTAATCAAAACGACAATAATCAAATTTATTATGTAGGTACGAATTTCGGATAAACGTATTAAAAGGAGAGTTGCTTGTAAATCTGTGTGCGTGTGTGTGGACTTAACGAATATTTTAGAAACTTGAAGGTTATGATCATCTAGCGACTAACAAATTCGATCACACACATGAAAATAGATGTGAAAATTATATATGAGTTAGAGAATTTTTTTGGGGGGGGGGGGGGGGGTTGTTTCTATGGATTAGTAATTGATTAATGGTGCTATGTATACAATATTGGTTAAGGGGTGGATTATTATTGTATGCATGACCAAGTGGTGTGTCGTACTTGTAGTCCTTTTCGTTGAATGGAACCTGGGAGTAGGGCTGAGCAAACTGGCCCATACCCGTGTAACCCGCCCGCAAAATCCCCGTTTACGGCCTGCCCATTAAAAGCCCGTCACCGGTACGGGCACGGGCATGCCCGTACCCGTTAAAAGCCCGTTTAGTTTAATCTTTTTGTTTTTAATTTTTTTAACCTTCACTTATACTTATATGTTAGGCACTTTTTGGATGTGATGAAGGCAACGATGATGACATTGAAATAGATGGATGATTGAATGCTTTACAATGTTTTTGAATTTTGAATGTTAGAGGTTGAAACTTACAATTTTGGGATTATTATTATTCTATCATGTTACAAATAGTTTGACTTGGAACTTTAAAGTTTGATTAATGTTGGATTATGAATGTTTATGAATGTTGAATGTTTGATGTAGGAATTAAGTTGCAGATGATAAATTATGTGTGTTGTTTATTGTTTATGATGTAGGTCTTTTTTTTTTTTAAGGAAAAGATTAAACGGGCCGCCCAAATGCCCGTTTAGCCCGCCCGCTTACAACGAGCCCGTTTAGGGCCCGCCCATTTAAGGCCCGTCACGGGTATGGGCATGCCCATACCCGTTTATGTTAAACGGGTACGGGTACGGGCAGACCCACGGGCCGCCCGTACCCGCCCGTTGCTCAGCCCTACCTGGGAGGTGACAATGGGCCCTCTTCATAACCTTATTATTTTCATTATTTTCTTTCATTTGTTCAACAACTCCCCGTGATTCCCTCATCTCCTTGTGTGTTCATTGCTTGATTGAAAATCGTTGAAGCGTACCGTTTGTTTTTTTAATATATATAAATATATATATATATATATATAAGAGCGTGTATATCCTCTTGTTGGAGAGAATTATGATCTATTAGATCACTAAATGCGCGTGTATGTCTTAATGAATATTCAAGCATTAATTTACTAAAAAGCAAGAACTTCCCTTGATTGTTACAGTTTGCTCTTTAATTTCAGCCACTGATATCAATGTAATCGATACTAAATGGACATAGAATAGAACTAACCGAGTCAATTATTCAGTGGTCAATAATTCATACTACATTCAATAATTAATACAATGGTCTCTTGACTAATCGGGGAAATTAAATAAATTAAATAAACTATTTAATTAATATGTTGATTATATGGTATTCTTAAAAAACTTATGTGCACCACTACATCTCGTATTAGTTAAAAAGCTAGCAAACTAATTTAAATATAAAGTATAAATGCAGTGAAAAAAATGTTAAATTTATGATCAAATATTTAACCCCCAATTAACTCTTATATTCATGCCCGGGGTGAGTATACTATATTTAGTATAAACTATAGAGGCTGCATGACCAAAAAACAAAAAAGAAAAAGTATAGAGGCTGCGGCTTTTTGACTCAGTTGTCATGGTTCATTACATGGATGCAGCATCACTGAAATATTCGTACAAGTGAGATGATTCAGAAGTCAGATTCTACACCAACACTTCGTGGCCTTTTGAATTCTCTGAGGCCGCATTGTACGCTTGAATTTTTATAATAATCCAAAGTTAGTTGGTATATAGTCCGATTAGTGCAAAAACTGCCTCTTGGCCCCACAACAATAATCCCAGTCAAAATAACTTTAAGCTCTGATGATTTCCCACATACTTAACACTTTTGGGTAACCTGTACAACGGACACATGAGTGTCCACGATGCTTTGTCTCAAAAAAATTTTCAAATTATTCCCTGCGTACATTTCATCCAGCTTATGAAAGGCATTGATGATTTTGTTCCGTCGTCTAAGTAACACCCTTGTTTGTATTCAATGTTTCATTCAAGAATGAAGCTTTTGGATTTTACCGATTTTGTATCAGACCAGAGCAAAAATTGCTAATTTTGGAAGGATGCTAATGTGTACTACAATGTTGCTCTTCATCACTGTTATAGTAGTCCATGACTCCGAGGGTTCATAATTTTAGTGCGTACTTCCGTCCTCTTCTTCTTTTTATCGGTCACAGTTTGCTCAATTCAGAAATTTTTCCATTTTGTTAAAGGGCTTATAGCTTGGGGAATGGAGACTCTTTCATAAGTAAGAGACTGTCGATCTCATTTGTAATATTAGGCTGTTAAGGACTATTCCTATTTTTTTTTTAAAAAAAATGTCTACACTTATTCTTTCTTTGTTTCTAAAAAAAATGTTGGCACTTACTGCAGTCTCTTCATTCTACACAAGATTTTTTTCTTGAATATGGACCTCATGCCCAAAACTATGCGTCACGTGGATCTTTGACCAGGAGAGGCTTCATCTCTCGTTCTACAGTGCAGTTACAGCCCACACCAATCCGGCCCATTTTGTCCTTTACTGGTTGATCTACTTCAATTGGATATATTCACAACTTTATAAAAAAAATGGATATATTCACAACTACACAGGTGAAAATTTTCAGAATGCTGTCATCATTAACAAATAATGGTGACATTGAAACAAGCTATTAGCAAATAAGAAAATGTGACAGTTAAATGCATCTCTGTACAAATTGAGAAGAAACCCGTCCATTATAGGATGAATGACTCCTAATGTCGACTCAAACATTTATCACGATTCTCATGCTTGCTCATGCAAACTATCATTGTATATCTTTTCCTTGCCCATAAGACCTTTCTTAATACTCTAGCGAACCCAAAATAGCATATTCTGTTCGGTCTTAAATATAATAATATTACTTTGATTTTTTTTGTGGAAGTTAGAGAAGTTAATTAGACCACTAAATTATAACATATATCATATATAATTAGATCATATGTTAGTTTATAAGTAAAATAAATTAGTTTTGAGGAAAAAAGATAACTATAGACAATTCAAAGTGATTAATTTTACATCCTTAATTTCTTCAAAAAAAAGTCAAAGTGATCTTATAATTATAACCGGAGGGAATATATCAATCACATCTAATTAGTTGTAGGGGTTGATTTACCGCGATCAATGGTCTACAAATTTAGAGTATTATAGTAAACTACAACTAGTGGCTCAATTCGTTCAAATATATTAAGGGGATCACATGTAATCTTAATGCATTCTATTTATTCAAGCGTTTGACTCATACTATAAAATAATCCAATGCAATCTTGATTACAACGGATTGCATCAAAATATGCAATTCACATTCAAACGTATGTTAGTTATAAAGAATATCAATCTTTTTTTTTTTTTTGACAACATCAAAAATATAAATCAACATTTTACATATTTGTATCCTTTTTTATTTTTAGTATCAATATAAACTCTTCAAATCTTGACCCAAAAAAAAAAAACCTCTTCAAATCAGTCACATTCATACGTTGATAATCGCAGGGATAGCTAAGATAGTAGTTATATCTACCGATACTCTCCTCTTAAAGGAATCACGAGGTAAAGCCTCGTTGTATGGAAATGAGTGAGTTAACATCACCATCTGAGTGGATGAAACGCCATTTTATATGACGCACTTCCTTTGCTGCTAAATAATGTTTACCAAGAAAGGGGGAAAATGGAGGGGCAGATTAGCATGAGGAGAGTGCTGGGTAGTTAGGTGACAACCTAACCAACACTATTTTCAAAGTCATGTAAGAAGTTAGATTATGTCCTCATCTTCCCCTGCCTTGTCCGAATCGTATGACATTGATGGAATCATGTGTTGGAATAATTGCGTATTTCAAAACATGTCAATGCGTGTCCCTTGCAAGAAGGCTAATGGCTCTGATCCTAATCACAACCCTCACGAATGCTTCAAGCTTATATCACGTGACGTTGGTTTCTAGGTTAGTTAGAACTAGATACGCTGTTAAATGTAATGTGCGTACTGCGTACCAAACATTCGCTTATATTTTTATTAGGGTTAGGATGCAAAAATATCCACAAATTTTTGTTAAAAATGCGTCCATTACAATATACTTATTTGAGGTACAAAATTACTAATGAACATTTAAAACAAGGGGAAAAATACCAAAACCGTTAAAGATAAATTAACACTGTTACTTTATTCGTGGGGCCCACACTATTTTTATTGAATGTACCAAATTACTCTCATGACAAAAACTAAAAAACCTTCCTCTCTCTAGCTTCAAACCTCTCGTCTCTGCTTCATCTATTACAAACAATAAATAAAAAATCCTTCGTCAACTAGAAGAGCAATAAATTAAAGAATATATGTGTGAATACATAAAACGAACTCTGATTTGGGGGTGTGGGAGTGTTCAATACAGATTTGGGATGCCAAAAGTTTCCACTTAGATTGATTAATCTCATCAACTTGATGAGCTCCTTCGCCACTTAGATATAGAAAGAGAGCTCGTACACCATGTTGGAAGATCCTGATTGACCATGGCGGCGGAGTCAAAGATGGATGATGGTACTGTAGAACGAAGAAGCTTCACAACATTAGGGCAAACAAGAAGCCGCTGGTGGAGAATCATGGCCGCATTTTTGGTGAAGAAGCATTGTTGCAGTTAGGGGTGAGCAAAATCAAACTAAAAACCGAACCGAACCGAATTAAGTTCGGTTTTTTCGGTTCGGTTTTCGGCATGTATTTACTTTTTTAAATTTGGTTTTTCATTGTCCAGTTTTTGGTTCGGTGCCTAAAAAAATAATTCAGTTAAAACTGAATAACCGAAGTATTAAAAAAAATACTTTTTTTCCATATTTTTCTTTTTATACAGTTAAGTTTTAGAATTCAAAACTTAAAACTGTACTTTTTATTTTTCTTATTTTAAATTAAAAAATGATATGTCATATATCATTCATTGATATTTAGTTTTTAAAATTTTCATTATGCTTTTTTTGGATAAATAATATTGAATACATTTACTTTATTTGTATTTTGCATTTCTTAGAAATCTTATATTATGTTTCTAGTTTATATATTGTATTATGTTATTTGGAATCTTGTTGAGGTTGTTAGGTTTATTATTTGTATTAAGTTTTACTTATTGAAAATAAAAAAAAATCAAATGTAATTTCAAAGGCAAAAAATTTCTATTTTTTGGAGAAAAACCGAACCGAAATATTTCGGTTCGGTTACTGTACTCTATTCGGTTATCAAAATAATCACAATTCAGTTTTCATTTTTTTCGGTTATTACCGAATATCGAACCGAACTACCGATTGCTCTGCCCTAGCCGCAATTGCTGGTGGAGGATGCTGCCGCTAGAGCTGGTAATACAAGCTGATGGAAAAATGGGCTGGGCCAAAAAAACCCTCTTTAAATATGGGCTTGATTTCCCAACTCAGACCATATTGCTTAGATTTCGGGCCAACCCTTATTAAGCCCATTTTTCAATGATTTTTTCCCTTTTTTCAATATAATTATAATACAGTATATAACACGAGATTATAAATTCATATTCAAGTGTTTAACACATGACTACTCTTCATCTGTTAGAGAATGGATGTAACCGATATCTTGGAAAGCTAAAGTAGCAAAAACATCTTTATATGTAATTGCACTTTCAAGCATTGCATGTGTAAAATTCCATCTAGTTGGAACATCTAATCTCAAACCCATAGAACTTATAATACCAACTTGTTCAACACATTTCTTGAAATTGATAGACCTCGCCTTTGATGCCCTTACATATCTAATGCTATCTAGAATCTTTTGCACATAATGACTTGTTACCTTCAACTCCTTGTGAACTATAAGATTCATGATGTGGAGAATAATAGGCATTGTTGTAAAATTTGCGAGTTGACTCTCCGATTTTAGCATTTTTACGGCTCTACCTAATCAAAATGTGTCATGAGCAATGTTTGAAAAACCGAACCGGACCAGCCGGGTCAAGCGGAAACCGGTGAACCGGACCCTGGTCTGGTCCGGTTCAGTGTTTAGCCCGGGATGGGAAATGACCCGGATCAGCTCGCTCTGAACCGGAAAAACCCGGCGAAACTCGGGTGACTCGCCGATTTAGATGGGTTGCCCGGGTTACGTTTTATTACCGGAAAAATGCAAGAAAGTTGATCTGAAAAAGCAGAAACCAGAGGAAGAAGAGACCGTGAAAAGGGAGAGAGATGTCAAATAAACCTTATGGCAAGGGATCTCTTCAATATGTTAAATAAATGAAGAAGCATTTTACAGTGGAAATTAAAAACCATGGAAGAAAGATGATTTGAAGTTTCCTATTTGTTGCTAAAATCATGTGTGAGAGCGTGAAAGAATCTAAACAGATGAAGGGCTTGGCAGTGCGAGAGAGAGCCTTTTCTTTAGACTGTAGCATTAACCTCCCCACCCTTTGAGTTTGGTTGCGTGCACACTTTGTTTAAAGCAGAAACGGCGCAATAAAGACTAGGGTTTTGAGGGTCCGCTAATCGAGGGGAGAGATGTTTTGAAAAGTGGTTTTTTTTTTCTGAATCTTGAAAAGTGGTTTAGGAATTAGGAGATTCAAATTGGAGAGGAAAAAGGGCTACATACGTACGGCACAATCAGAGGTGTGGATAGTATTGATCCTCTTAACAATTTATATATTAATTATAGAATATATCTATATATATACTTAGTTATATAAAACTTTGTAGAGGTACATATCACATTAAAAAAAATAGGCAAAAGGATATGCTCTATCATTAATTCATTATATAGTAAGGCCAAAAAAAATCATTAATTCATTATATATTTTAGGATATATCATTAAATACAGTTTTATATATTAGTAAACATTATATTTTTTTATTGAATATCAATATTTTTGTGAATCTTATTTAAATGTGAATATTTTAATTCAAATTATTCACATCTAATGAATAATGAATACATCTCTATATTTTTATTTTGATATTAGTGATGATTCATGTTATTGTATTTTGTTGTTATCAATAAAATTATATTAATTTAATATGACCGATTCAACCCGAGTTGACCCCCGGTCCAACCATTAACCATTGAACCAGTAGCTCATCAGGTTCTATCTCCGGTCCGGTTTTTTGAACCTTGGTCATGAGTCATTACTAGTTGTAAATTTGGTTAAACTCATGAGTTTACACACCGACATTTCTACCGTACGAAATAATCGTGTCAACTTGCTCTAAATCTCGTGTTAATTATTTTTATTTTACTATATTCAATAAATATATAGAAATTTTTTGTTGTTGAATATGATAAATTATGAATGTTGATAATATTCATATTTAAAATATATTTAAGTCAAATTATTGTTATTTTTTGTATTCCTTTTATTTAATTATATACTTTAAATGTGCATTTATTAATAAAAGTAAATTCTTACGAGTTTACGAACTCATTTTACATTCTTATCACGAGTTTACTTAAACTCACGTGTTTGACAACCTTGATAATAGGGTTAGCCCACGGCTCAGCCCGCCATGGGTTGGCTCACAGGTTAGCCACCGCGGGTTAGGGTTTAACTGGTTCAGGCCAAAAAGACCAATTTTAATATGGGCTCTATTTTCTTGAGTCTATAACCATATGTCTTTTTACGGGGTTTCGGGTTGACTGATGGACTTTGACCCATATTACTGACTTTAGTTGTCGCTGCCACTACTTCCGGCGTCTGAGAAATTAAACAATGAAGGAAGGAAAGGATAATCTGATATGTATCAAAGAGACGCTTTATTGATGAAGGATCTTAGAAGGACTCTCCACCCTCATCATTTTTCTCTCCACATCTACCTTCACGACTTGGTTAAGCTTGTTGGTGCTTATTATTATGTCATCTTTATCAAGCTATTATGGAAATAAGCTCATGCTCGATAGTTGGGTTGGACACTATGGATGCGTTTCAGTTTGAGTGAATGAGGGACGCATGTTTCAAATTGAGGGGGAGGGTTTTTTTAATTAAGGATATTTTAGTGTTTTCATAAAAATAATGTGGGTCCCGCCCGCTACTACAAGTAATGGTGTTAAGATATATTTAACGGTTCTAATATTTTTGCTCTTATTTTAAATGCTGATAGGTATTTTTGCACCTCAAAACAATATATAGTGTTAAACGCATTTTTGACAAAAGTCTATAAATATTTTTGCACATTTATTCTTTATATTATAAACACTTTTGATCATGCAATAGAGGTTAGAAAATCGGTTAAAAAAACAATTAATGGTCTTGATTTTTTTAAAAAAGAAAACTTGCACCGCACGAGTTACAACTATTGCGTATGGCCTTCTAAGTTATAAAGTATTCTCCTAGTTTAGTGAGGTAAAAGTTAATAGCTGACACTTAATTTTTTTTAAAAAAAAATAATTAATAAAGTGACTCGCAATACGAGGGAGAAAAAAGGTAAACAGTGTTATGAAAATTTTGTAGCATGACTAAAGAAATTACTAGTATTAAAAGTCTGAAAACATGATTTAAAAATAAAGACGAGTAGAGTTAAATAAGCAACTTATTTTTTTTCTTGTCATAAAATAAGCAACGCATTAAACATGAAGCTAGTTTGAGTTTAAAAAAGAAAAGCAAAATGATATTGTTAAATAAAATAATAATGTAAGTGAGTTTAGTTCGTTGACCTGATGCAAATGTTCAAACAAACGCATTTTATTTTAATACTATGCAAAATCATTAATTTTTTTTCAACCACACTTTACGCACTTTTGATAAAAGTTTATGAGTATTTTTGCACATTTACCCTTTATATTATAAGCACTTTTAAATATGCAATAGAGGTTAGAAAATGGGTTAAAAAACAATTCAAGGTCTTAAATTTTTTTTATAGAAAACTTGCACTACATGAGTTACAACCATTATGAATGCCCTTCTAAGTTATAAAGTAATCTCATAGTTCAGTGAGGTAAAAGTTAATAGCTGACACTTAATATTGAAATAATATTAAGATAGAGTTAATTGATTAAGAGAAGAAACAATTGGGATATGGAGATAAAATATAGAGAGGAATAATTTGTGAATTTAATATATTTATTTTATATTTTTCCTTCTAAATAATTATTTTTAAAAGGTCCTTAGGAGTAATTAATTTTTTCCTTAGCCTCTTTCCCTAATTTTTCGTTTAATTTTTTGGATTGAAATTTTCCCTTTATTTTAATACTAGGTGAAATCATAAATTTTCTTCCAACGATATCTTATCTTTTTTTAAAAAAAAAAATGTTTTGGCCCCAATTCATTGTGTTCCAGACTTAATGGTGACGGTCGGAACTCTAAACCCTTAACATTGCTGTCCTTTTTTAAATCAAAAGGCAAACAATTACCGTACAATAGAAGTGTGAATATACCATATATGGCTAAAGGGCTCCACAAATGGTTGGATGTTTTTTGGGAAAATTAATCATTTCATCCTAATAGTTTCACCGAGTTTACGACTCAGTCCTTATAGTTTGAGTTGTCGCAACTCAGTCCTTATAGTTTCATAATTTTTATAAAATAATGTGAGTCTAATGTGGCAGAATTAGGCTTATTTGGCATTATATTCAGTGCCACATCATACCAAATCAGCCTCCCCCCTCCTTGTCCTTCTCTCTGACTCTCTCTACCATGTAGTAACAAGGGCGAATCTTCCCATGGACAAATCTAGGGCCAAGCCAAACTCCCACACCCTCCTTGCTACCCCCACTCACTATTCTTCTTCCTCTGATTTTGTACTCACCATGACCACTCCATCTTGCCCCATAAATTCTCCTCCTCTGCCACGCCGATGACCTCTTCCATGACGACAACTTCTTACCCTTCTGCCGCCACTACTTCCCCTATTCACCTCCACCGATTGTGACTCTTCCCGCCTTAGCTCTGTCAATTTTCAGTTCATTCTAAGGGTGCCTCTAGCGAGAAAACCGACTCGTATCCTTCTCTTTCTTCATCAATTTTCTCGCTGGAGACAGAGGCTTCGCCAGACAAATTTTTGCCGGAGCTTGGCCTCTTGGTTTCATAGCTTAAACCCCTCCAGGCTTTATTAGGCTCCATGAAGACTTCAATATCCAAGTTTCATAGCTTGGTCTCTTGAAGGAGGAAGGATTGTCGCCATCATCAGTGCTGTCATCGAAGTCACGGTTCACGTGATTGGATTTCATGGAGGATGATGAATTGGCTTTTGGATCCTGTGAAAGTGAGGATCGAGGGACCAAGTTTTGAAGCGCGATCAATAAATGGATATCTCAAAGAGATAGAGAGAGATACTGCATAGTTGATTCTTGTGCAGCAGAGAGAGTTTGGTTAAAGAGGAAAGGGATAGAAAGGGGTCAGAAGAATAGGAGAGAGGGGAGAGAGGCGGATTTTGGATGATATGGCACTGAAAATGATGCCAAATAAACCAAATTATGCCACATAAAACGAGTCACATTAGACCTAGATTTTTTCTAAAAATTATGAAACTATAAGGACTGAATTGTGACGAGTCAAACTATAATGATTAAGTCGCAAACTTGGTGAAACTATAAGGATCAGATGATTAATTTTTCCATATTTTTTTCTTATAGCTCAAACAATTATCTTAGCTCTTGTCAATTTAACCAGATATATTAATCCATTTTTCATCCTGAACAAGACGTTCTTGAAATACATAATACTTCTCTTATCCTATTTACAGGTAGAAAGAGAAGACTTCATTTGGTCCTATTTACAGGGGACCTCATTAAATTTTTCATGTGAATTTAAAATTTTACCCTTTATTTATTATATATTGATGAAGAGCATTGTGATTTGTCTGCGGTGTAGCGCACCCTTGGGTCCACCCTTTAAGAAAATAAGAACCAAGGGAATAGTGAAAGCTAACCCCCGGATATCGTTCTCTCGAGGAGCCCTAATGCAATATGATTCCTAATAGCTAAATGCAAAACTTGTTAAAGCTGGAAAATGCATTGTATTTGATTTTTGTATAAAAATTGCTGTAAGGTGTGTGTTTTGTGCAAAGAAAAATTGAGATTGGATAAAGAGAGAATTAGATTAAAATGGGATAAAAATTATTCTTGAGAAGTGAGAGCTTTGGGATTCATTGCTTCTTAAGATTTTTGGGGAGCTTTTGTTTGATTTTCAAAAAACCCCTAGAGGAACCCCTCTAGGCTAGGCTTAGGTTAACTTAATTAATGACAGAACCCCGCACATTAGTTACTTTAATTTAACCTAAGTTGACTAAGCTCAAAATCAAGAAATAATTAATCATGCAAGACTTTAAATCCTCAACTTGAGCAATCCCACAATTGCACTTAATTTCTCAATTAACCCTAATTCATTGATGGTCACCCAAACAAGAACTAAGATTAAAAAGAGTGATTACCCAATGTCTAGACACAATTAATTAATTCCTATACCATTTCATTAATTCAAGACCATTTAACATTTTTGATCCACTAACCAAGGTACCTTAAATTAGCACAAGATATTCACCAAGAGAATAACAAAATCATGAACCCATAAATTTCATTAAACTCGAAGTTAAAATAGCACAATGTCAAGTATTCTGTAACACCCCCCAAAATTCATGTTCAAGCACTTGACCAGAATGCTATTACAGCATTAAAAAGTATCCAACATCTAGCATAGGTAATTATTTAGTTTAAATACATCCCACGTCATAGTGAAAATTTTAAAACTTCACGATAATTTATACATAATAAAACATAAAGTCTTAAGTTCATGGCAAAATAAATACAACATAACATAAACTTAAGTAGCACAAAGAGCCTTCAAAGCTCACTTCTCAAGTGTCTTCCCTTGCTTCCTATTAGGTCATTCACCTGAAAAATGTTAATAATAGGATGAGATCGACATCTCAGTAACTACCGAAAAATCCTATCATACACAAGCAAATCACGTATAATTCTAATTTAACCAATTATACACATGTAATTCTTCATACAACTCATGGCTTTCAAATATATATTAGGTATACTCAACATAGGGAAAACGTTCATTTAGATTCTCAATGAATTGTACTCATAAATAAATATTTATATGTGCAATATGCAACTCCTTATTTCACCGTCCATCCTTATTCCGCTGACTGGAGCCATAGGCTAACACATATTGTCCAATAGAGAACTAATTCATACAACTGAATTATCTCAAGCTCACCAGTACCTAAGATGTATCCGGCCAAAGATACAGAGCTCAAGTATGGACTATGACTCCCCTCCTTAAAGAATAACACTAAGGAGGTGTCACATGTCCCACAACTCCAATGCGATCCCGGCCAAAGGAAAACATGGAAGGAGGGGCCCTGACAAGTGCCATCCACTGTGCACCGAGTGATGGCTTACCACGTGGTAGTACGGCTATCATATAACTCCTCTTCAAATCTTAACCCCTCATGGATGCAAATGCGATCATCATTACACCATAAATAATTCATAAATAATTATCAGCCCAATATACTCAACATACTCAAGCATGCTTAAAATAAAACAAGCGTAATTTATTTTCCATAACAAATAGGCAATAAGCAAGCATGCTTGAAAAATGACAAACTTATTATTGTGTGATAATTAATTAAAATAAAACTACACATAATTCACAGGCATACGAAAGAAATTTCCAGAGTTACCTATTACTCCTTAGCTTCACAGGTAATCACACAAAGTCACTCCGAAATTCCTAAAGAAAATTATATCTCAAATATTAGACTTTAATATAATAAACTTAGATATCCTAAAATCCCCAATAATTCATAATTACATAATTACCTACACAATATCCCACTTTTAATCCGCCAATATTTCCTTGGGTCCAAATTCTAGTCAAATCATTCAATTAAATCTCCTCATATGACCTTAATAAATATTTAAAAATTATTAATTAAATTATTAGCACCGCAGATCATCAAAAGTCCTAATTTTCAATATATCTAAAAATCCAGAAATTTCAATAATTAAGAAAAACCTCCCACAATGAAAAATCTACTTAGAGAAACATAAAATCGAGGCCTAAGCTTTAATTTATTAATTTTAGGACTCCCAAAAATTATCAACTTAGACAAGGTCTAATTTTTCAAATATAATAAATCGAAAAACTAATGATATAGAAATGTAGAGAAGACTTACAGGGTTCCAAAAACGTGCTTATTTGGCCGAAAAACTTACTATTCCTATGCCGACGGACTTTGATAAGTCCAGTGATAGGAATAAATATATGGTGGAGAGAGAGAGAGAGCAAGAGAGAGACGTGAGAGTGGGGGAGAGAGAGAGAGAGAATGAGAGACGGGGAGTGTGAGGGATGGAGAGGTGTGTGTATATATATAATATAATAATATAATATTTAAATAATATAATATCAATATAATATAATATATAAATAGTAGTTGAGTGTGATTGGTTGAAGAATTAATAATTGAAATAGTAAAAGTGCACAGGAAGAAAAGAGACTGTCGGCAGGAAATATTTTGTGAGTAGGAAGAGAGAAAATATACTACTAGGCCTTAAAATTCCCAAATAAGATATTTCTTTTGAACAAAAAATTTTCTTTTCACTCTCAAAATTTTCCCATAGTATTCTTTATTTATTTCCTCCTATAATATCCTCTTTTGAGTCTAAAAATAATCTCTCCCAAAATTATTATTGTCCAAATAAGGGAAAAACTAGGCCTTTAAAATCCTCAAAGATACCTCAAAATCCTTCAAATATTCTCATAATCCATTATTTATCATTAATCAATTCCTATTTACCCCCACTAAATCCTCAATTAATTTTTAGGATGTTACATATTCAATAAAAAAGAAATAACATAAAAACAGTAGCTAATCTTCATACAACATATGGAATTAAAGAACACAATCAATTGCTACACAAATGTCCCTAGAACCCTAGAAAGACATAAGCATAAAAAGAGGAAGAAGATTAGAAACAAAACTCTCCTACTAAATGCTCCAAACTCATCCCTTGGCTCCCACCACCAAGAATGGTAGAGCTTAGCTGCTGCTCTTCATGGGAGAACACCAACAAGGAAGGAAGAGGTGACGAATATGGTGTGGAGGAGGGAAAAATGGAAGAGATATGAAGATAGAATGAGAGGGGTTGAGAGAGAATGTGAGAGCTAGGGTTTAGAGGGATTCCGATCTGTCCTAAGAGCTTCAAAATCGTGCTATATATCGTCCTTAAGTCGGGTCAAAGTGGGTGTGTAACATTTGCTTTGTAAAACCATTTTATTAACTATAAAACCGAATTTCATACATTTTTATTGGCCATAAAACCGAATGTAATAAGATTTTATCAATACTAACTATGTTAGGAAAAATGGTTTATGAAATAGAATACTAACATAGTTAGAAAAAGAGTTCAAGGTACAAATTTCAGAAATTAAAGTTTAAATGTCTAACTATGATAGAAAAGAATATTACTAAAAGTATAAAAGTATACTATCATAGTTAGATAAGAATTTATCTTATTCAACTAAGAGGAAATCTCCGATAAGGCAATAGTAGAAAACAATTCTCGCCAACACAACTAACATGGATATTTAAAAATATTAACCCTTCCATATACCTATCCATGTTAGAAAAGGAACATTCCACCTTTTAAATCAATTTATCCATGTTAGAAAGAATTCACCTAACATGGATATAAAATATATGAATCATGTATCTAAATACCTTTGTAAATCTTTCTTTCAAAATATATTTAATCACCCGAGTAAATATTTTAAATAAAACATCAAACTCCTTGATCAATTACTTAACACACTCCTGCCATGTTCAAGTATGATAAAATATCTGGTAAAATTCCAAACAACCATAGTAGGGAGAAAAAAGTTTCCGACCAACAGTGCATAACCAGAATGCAGTTAAAAAAAACAATACCAGTAGGTCTCAGGCCTATATGCCGGAAATGGACCGGTCCCATAAAAATAATACAGTTATCCAAATATAAGAATGCGGAAGCGAAATATGAAAGCCTAAAGAAGTATGGCAATATACAACACTTCTCGCATAAAACCCAAAATAAAAGCTCACTATGTTTTAGTGAGAAGATGAGGGTTTATTTCCCCGAGCATCCGTCTATTCCGATCTTAAGACCTGCAAAAAGTGAGATAAACGGGGGTAGCCCCAAAACGCAACCACTAGCTACTCATCTACGTGCGGTGTGTGCTAGCAAGGTGTCAATGTGGGAAACTATACATATATATTTGAACAATTTGAAATATGAGCACATACTCAGACAATCATGCAGAAATTCGTAACTAAAAATCTTTTACAAACTCAAGGTATATCATTTTATAAATGCAGTTCAAAATATATTTTACACAATCATCCATAACATTTGCCTTGCGAAACGTTAGGTTGTCCCCTACAATTAGGTGGACCAGAGTGGAACTCGACGGGGATTTTAACCCGTACCCAGAACCACAGAGAAGTGGAACTCGATGGGGGCTACCCATACCCAGCACCACAACGGGGGTAATGCTGGATGGGGGCTACCCATACCCAGCACACCGAAAGGTAGTACTCGATGGGGGCTACCCATACCCAGTACACCGATAATATAATTAGTCCCTGTGGGCCAACATGGTACCTCATCATGTGATGGCAATAGTATCCAGTGCATCGATGCAAAACTACCACACAATTTATGCATCACAATCAACAACTGTAATTGAACCAAAAACAGGCATTTTGCCTTTCCAGTGCTCCAAAAGTCCATGCAATGCAAATTTCCAAAAATAATATATAATCATTTTTCCAAATTATGAGCAATACACAATCATATATGCCAAGTTCACCATACGAATCCCACATGACATTTTTATACTAAAATAAGCAGTTGGAACAGCATAATACACCTGCCAAACAATCCAGGAATTTCAAAGTTGGAAGAGATTTTAAAATCCCTTACCAACAACACACACACATAGAACAAGTAGAAGCGGTTATCTGATAGCTGGCACCAATCTCACAATAATGCAGCTCCCCCGTACTGACTCAAGACAAGAAACCGTCTACATAACAGTCATATAAAAATTGACACTTAATTTAAGTGTTCAAATGCAAAGTTAGGGAATTTAATTCCCTAACCAAAAGAAAAACATCCATCATCAAGAAATTTATTCCAAATCCCTCATTAATTCTCTCTCAACTAAACCATTAAAATTCCTCCATCCATATCCATCCTAAGAACACAAAAATCCATTCCTCACATACCTAATTAAATCTTTTCAACTCCCATAATATCTCAATTCAATCCTATATATATATCCCAACAACAGCCTTAATTTAATATCCATAAATTTATAAGAATCACCCATTAACCTCAAATGTCCTTATTTCAAAAATTCCTCCTTAATCATTAGTCTAATCCAGACTGTATCAGTCTAAAATTTCACCAACAAATTCCACCATAATCAGCCAGATTAATACATAATATAATAATAAATAAACTCCCATAAATTGTCACTTTAACCACAACAAGTCAGACCACAATATCCCAAAATTTTCCCTAATATCAGAAATTCCAAAAAATTCCAAATAAATTGGAAAAACCTCAAATAAATTATAAGCTCCTTAAGAAAAATTCTAACTCAAATATTAGACTTTAATATAGTAGATTTAGATATCCTAAAAACCCCAACTCAGATAAGGCCTATTTTTGAAATATCACAAATCAGGAAACTAATGTCATAGGTGCGTAGAGAATACTTACAGGAGTCCGAATATGATCTTAGGTGGCCGGAAAAACGACCGGTCCGGCACCGAAGGTCTTCGAAAGCTCCAAAATCAAATATTTTAAACTATTTTCTAAGCACAAATCAGACAAAAAATGAGTGGAGGAATGAAGTATAATGTTGGACGAAGTGAGAGGAGGAAAGGAATGGTGGTTTTTCGGCGAAACTCGCCGGAAAACTCCCTCCCAAAGTCCACCACGTCGGCTGACTAAGGGAGAGAAAAGAGAGAAAGCGAGAGGGAGAAGGGAGAGGAGGAAGGAAGAAGAAGGAGCTGGACAATGGTGGGTGATGCTGAAGAAGAACACGAAGGAATAAGAGTGACTGTGAGGGAGTACATGAGGAAGAAAAGAGAAAGAGAAAAAGAAGAAAGAGAAAAGGGAAGGAAGGAAGTGTTCAATTGGGGGTGGGGGGCCGCGCAGATTAATAGATAAAGGGAAGGAGAGAAGAAAAGAAATAATAATAATAATAATAATAAGTGATAATGATATTTGAGTGTGAGAGAAGGAATAGAAAAATTGATGTTGATGTGAGAGGAGAGAAAGAGAGCACGTGGAGGGAAGGGGTTTTTCTTGTGTAGGTGGGTAAATAGGCAGGGGAAGAGAAGAAAAAGAAAAATAGTAGGAAAAATACATCATTAGGTCTTAAAATCCTTAAATAAGATATTTCTTTTGAACCAAAAATTTTCTTTTCACTCTTAAAATTTTCCTATAATATTATTTACTTATTTTCTCTCATAATAATCTCTTTTGAGCCAAAAAATAATTTCCCCAAAATTATTGTCCTTAATATAAGGGAGAAACTAGGCCTTTAAAATCCTCAAAAACACTTCAAAATCCTTCAAATATTCTTATAATCCATCATCTATCATTAATCAATTCCTAATTAACCCCACTAAACCTCAATTAATTTTTAGGATGTTACAGGGTGCAAGATTGGATCCGGGTTGAAGACCAAAAGTAAAGTCTGGCGTGCTGTAGAATCTGGGCCTCACTGTAGGGTGCCATACAAGGTGGAGAAGCAATGCAATTTTTCTAACCTTCGCTGTGTGGTCCTACGGCCAAGAGGGACTTTTCTACAATTTTCAGAAAGTCTTGGGTCCTTTTCTGTGATTTTCATAATTTGTCCAAAAACTTGTATTTTGACTTTTCTCTTGAATTTTCAGCTTTTTATCCCATTTTTCTTGCTTCTTCTCATATGGAATCTCTCACATTTGGTCCTCAGATTACCCTACAAGTAAAATATACAACAAACAAGAATCGAAGAACCCTAAAAATCAACTAATGCTAATTGATCTTCAACTACGACAGTTTAATCATATTTTCATGCTACTTTTACTTAAGGATCTATATTATTATTTAAACACTTATGGACCAATATTGCATCTTAAGTATTTTAATTACCTCAATTTAGCATTTGAAAACAATACAAATCCAATGATTTGTCAATTTACTTTATTTTTATGTGGTGTAGTGGATGTTAAATAGATGTATAGTTGGAAAATTGTTAGTTTTTAAGGATAATTAATAAGTTTTAAGGTTTCCCTTAGCCTATATGAAACATGCTGTAAATGCTTTATAAATAGGATAAGTTCAAACGATCCCATTAGAAATAATGTAAACCTAATGCCTCGTTTGATACAGAGAAGTAGTTTTTTTGGAATTGGAAGTGGAGGTGGAAAGGGAAGAAGAATTAGAAATGGAAGTGGGGTTTAAAATGTGTTTGGTATATCGATGGAAGTGGGGTATTATTTTTTATTTATATATGTAAATAGACTAGGAAATTCCTAAAATGTCATACCCTTTGGAAAAAAACAAACTTCTTCACAATAATCGGTGTTCGCGAAAATTGCCACCGCAAGCGTATGGGTCAAGTTTAATAGTATAGTGGTAAAAAGTGTTGCTCCGCAAGGATTATGTAATAAGCAAGTTCATTAGATACATTACAATCTAAATTAGCTTTGGAAAAAAAAATCAAGTGATGGCTTCAAATTTGGTTAACAAAGATAGCAATAAAAATAACAAATAGTGGTTTTAAAATTTAATTCAAACAATGGGAAAAGTCTAGGCCTATTTATCCACTTGTATTTCATGATACCCAAATATTCCTTCCCTAATGATAATTAATACCTATTATATTGTTGTTTGAAGTCTCTTATATTTAAATAGACCTCTCAAGTCTATTCAAACCTTAATTGAATTCAGTATGCATAATCTCTTACTACACACTATTATCAATTAGTCTTTTTAATCAAACCACCCCAATTGTATAAAACTTGATTAGTGAATAACTCAATCTCACTAACACACTTCCAATCTAACATTATAATTGCAAGACAAGCTTAGATTTAATCTAGTTCTTTACCTAATTAATGCTCTCTCGAGCCACTAATTAAGCAAACAATCTAAATGTTGGCTATCCACTTAGAAACCCTTAAGCACAAATTAAACCCACAACATAATAGTAATTAATTAGCAATTGAAAATAAAGTTTAGATATCACTCCATACAAGTTTCAAACATATTGGAAGAAATTTCAAGATTCAACATCAAATTCATCTCAAAATCCAAAAATTACACAAGAGAAATGAGGGGGAAATTACAGTAGCTGCTCTGCCCTCTCTGTTCGCACAATCAGATCGGTGAAGATGATTTTGAGAATGATGGTGAACAGTGTCGAAGCTTACTCCTCTCTTCTCCTCTCTGAAATTTTCGCTGCTGGGTGCTCAAGGAAGAATAAGAGTGATGAATGTGAACAGTGAAGCCACGCCTCCTCTTCTCTCGCTCACGGTGAAGATGAGTTTTGAAATGTGTGGTGTGTGGCTGCTGCTAGCCTCCTTGCTCATTTCTTTCTCCCGTGAGCTCCTTTCGCAATTGTGCTCTAAGTTTCCAATTAACTCCCCCCCAAAACACTGCGTTTCAGCCCAAGGAAGAAAAGAAAAGAAAATAAAATATGATAATATTAATAATAATACAAAGAGCACTAGTTACTGCCTACTGGAGCATTCTACGCCACATTCATCATTTCTTTTCCTATTTGTTTATTCTCTTACTTAATATCTAGCTACATCTATTTAACTCAAAAGTATTGTTTACCATGAGATCTCTAAATAGTTCACCAATTTAATTTCCTACAAAATCTTAACCAAATCCCTTTAATAACATCAATGGCTCCCTAAATATATCCAAATATGTATCAAATTTAATTGAAAAATGGGGAGTCATCAATCGACTAAGAACTTCTTCGCCTGAGAACTCTATCACCATGATAATCAGCTGCAATCTTGCCAGCAAAATCAAGACCCAACATTAATTATAGTATAGAAATAAAACTGAAAGAATCATTCTAGTGAAAACTTTATCTCAATTAATCTGAAATAAAACCTATATAGTTAGAAAAACTGGAGGAAAATTCTATTCCCATTTTCACAATAATCGTCTTCAAATATATGCTCCTCCTCGATGAAAAAAACTATTATCAGTTATAGCTTCATTCCCATGAAAGATCTGCTCCTTGTCATCTTTCACTCAAATCGAACATCGTCAATAGAGATCGAAATCAAGGAAACAAGTATGTGCTCAAGAACGAGGAACAAAATCAAATGCCATCGTTAAAACAAAATCAAGGGTAGAATCCAATCATCACTTTCTTTGGAGTCACGGTCTTAAAAAAATCCGCAAGTTTCAGCTGTAGCCATTGTCTTCGCATAATCACTAGGGGGTTCATTGTCGACGTTACTAAGGAAGGAACATCGCCATCAGTACTAGAGGAGGTCGTTGCCGTCACTGCTACGGGGAGGAACATTGCCGTTAGTTTTGGTGAAAATTCATCGTCTTTACCGTTGTTGGGGATTGTTGTTGCATGTTTAGGAAGGAAGATAAAGATTAAAGGGCAAGGAACTCACTTCCGTCAAAATTGATGGAAGTGAATTCCACGAGGAAGTGGCTTCTATAATACCAAATAGACACAAAAATGTATTCCACTTCTATTTCTCAGCCCCTAATTCTCTGGTACCGAACAGGACAATTGTTTTCAGTTGAGAAATACCTGCCCCCAAAAAAATAAGAAAAAGAAAAAAAAACTAATAAGAAAATAAATTGAAAGGTAAGTAGGATGTTTTCAAATAAGATCGTGCCAAGTCATCTTGCTTACCGATCCTCACGAGAAATCAAATAAATCAGGCGCACTAGATACCCGCCTGTGTGAAAACTAAAAAGTCGAACTTGCCACATCATCAATGTAATACTAGACAATAGTAATACCATTAATTTGGGTGAATTTCCAGAGAATTCGATCCAACTATATCCAATGGACAGAATTAAATTAATACAAAAAGCGTCTTGAGTCACGCTCGCACCCGTATCAAGAATATACATGTCAGACAAGGGAGAGGGATGAACTCCCACCTAAATTACCATTTTGCCCCTAATTTTCATAAATTGACGATCGTATCCCTCTGTGGCACGAATAAGCGGTGATACGATTGGCCAATATAAAGGGCACTAGGTGCTGCGGACGAATAATCAAATTTAACTTAATTTTTTTTAGTGTGTCGCTCATTTTTCATTTTTTTTTATTCCAATTGGCGATTTTATCAATAAAAAGAATTTGTTGTTTTCTCTCTGTGCTTAGCAATAAGAAATGGAGAATGAAGAATTGGGCGCGACATTTTCCCCTGCTAGTTCTTCTTCCAAAATTTCTCGGAATCCGAACATCCTCACTTCGAAGCTCTTTTTGTGCTGTTTCACTCCCCGTTGAGGTCTGACGACTTTTCTTGATTGTGGATTTTCCTTCGACTTTGCTGGTAAGCTGAAATTCACTTTGATCAAAGCTTGTCTTAGTTTGGATCATTTTAAGTCTTGCTTTTACATATTTCTTCGATGTAATGGTGTTTTGATGGTGAAAGGGCGCTGTGTGGTCTATATTTTTTTTCTGGGTTTTGGTGTTTGTTTGTTTGTTTGTTTTTCCCCCCATTTAGAGCCATCAGTAGGAAGTCAGTGGCGTTAATTTGGTTTTTGTTCTCTCACTTTCTTTGCACTTTTGAAAGCTCCGATTATTTTCTTCTGGAACGTATGTTGGACTTGCGTTTTCTTGTTGCCTGACTGCTGCACCCTATTTTAATGCACATATTTCGAGGTGGTTTGTGCGAAGCATGCTTAAAGCTCGTCGTTAGCTTGATCTCCATTTTTTCAAAGTGAAACTGTTCCATGCAAGTTCTTGTCTCATTGACTGTTTGATTAAATTGTCCCTGGGTTGATGAACGATTTCTCTCGTTCAAGGGTTTTCAAGCCCATTGAATTGTTTCCAGTTACTGGGGGGCTTTTTTCCAATCTGTTTATATGGTGTTTGGTTCCTGGGTATTGCGAATGAGAGCAAAAGTAGATGCTTGATTATCAGAGGAAGCTGATTTCTTTTGGCTTTTTTATTATCTTTTGCTGTATGGTAGCAATTGTTGACAGAGTCAAAGACGAACTGTGTAGAAGATAGTTTAATATCCTATTTTATGCTTCTACTTGCCTTCTTAACAACTCCCTCCATCCCCGATTATAAGCTTCAAATAACTAATTTGTGATTATCAAGAAAACTACTTAAGTTAGTTAAAAGCAATAATTATGTCAGGAATTTAATTTATTTTCCAACTTTGTCCTTATTATTAAATATGAAAGAGAACGGCAAATAAGAAATAATAAAGATGAAAAAGAATGTATGGGGAAAGATAAACAATGGGTAAAATTGAAAAAAAATGCAATAAATGCTTAGACAACTCTACAAAACAATGAAGCTTATATTTTTGGACAAACTCATTGACAAATATGAAGTTTATAATTAGGGACGGAGGGAGTATTAATGTGGAGCGCTTTGGAGTTGCTTATGGGATGGTTGTTTATGCTCATTACTGGCATCAGCATCGTTGCATTTTAATATAATTCTTTCATATTAAGGAATGCCCGTTTAAATGTATTTGTGTTTTTTCTCCTTAACCTCAGCAGAATCTCCTGCTAGTAAGAGCGTGTGCTATGGATTTGAGCTGCTAAAGCATTCACTGTCTCCAAACACTGTCTTATATTTTGTGAAGTCCCACGGAATTTAGAAGCTGCAAAATGAATCACTTGACTATTGATACTGAAGATGATTTTGCAAGCTTGCTTGAGCTTGCAGCTAATAATGACGTTGAGGGTTTTGAACGACTGATTGAGCGTGATCCACCCTGTGTTGATGAGGTTGGACTATGGTATGGTCGCAGAAAGGGTTCAAAACTAATGGTCAATGAGCAGAGAACCCCTTTGATGGTTGCTGCCACTTATGGTAGCATTGATGTCATGAAGATGATTTTATCACTATCCAATGTCAACATAAATCGTCCTTGTGGCCTTGACAAGAGCACCACACTTCATTGCGCTGCATCTGGTGGAGCTGTTAATGCGGTTGATGCTGTAAAACTGCTATTATCAGCAGGTGCTGATCCAAGGTCCGTGGATGCCAATGGTCACCGTCCAGTTGACGTTATTGTTGTTCCTCCCAAGCTTGATCATGTCAAAAACAGTCTTGAAGAACTTCTTCAAACTGATGACTCCATGGCGGGGTTTAATCTTAGGGTTAACACAGCCACATCAAAAGCTGAATCTCCACCTTTATCAACTTCACCAGAGAATGAGTCTCCATCTTATGCACCAGATATTCACTTGAAGTCAAAGTCAGATGACGTACCTGTTTCCCATGCATTGGAGAAGAAAGAATACCCCATTGATTCATCTCTTCCGGACATTAAGAATGGCATATATTCAACTGATGAATTCCGAATGTATTCTTTCAAGATTCGGCCTTGTTCACGTGCTTATTCCCATGATTGGACTGAATGTCCCTTTGTCCATCCGGGAGAAAATGCCCGAAGAAGGGACCCGAGGAAGTTCCACTACAGCTGTGTCCCTTGTCCAGATTTTCGGAAGGGCGCTTGCCGACGTGGTGATATGTGTGAGTATGCACATGGAGTTTTTGAGTGTTGGCTGCATCCAGCCCAATATCGAACCCGTCTTTGCAAGGATGGGACAGATTGCTCTAGAAGAGTTTGTTTCTTTGCCCATACTGCTGAGGAGCTTCGGCCTTTATATGTCTCAACTGGTTCTGCTGTTCCCTCTCCTCGTTCAGGCACATCTGCCATGGATTTTGCTGCAGCTATAAGCCTGTTGCCTGGCTCCCCTTCCTCTATGTCTGTCATTTCCCCATCACCATTCACTCCGCCTATGTCTCCATCTGCCAGTGGCATGTCACACTCTTCCGCTGCTTGGTCACAAGCCAATGTCCCATCTTTGCATTTTCCTGGGAGTAATCTTAATTGCAGTCATTTGAGATCTTCACATAACGCTAGAGATATTCCTGGGGAAGACTTGGATTTGTTGCCAGAATATGAAATTCAGCAACAGCAGCTCCTTAACGAGTTGTCCTGTCTTCCTCAACAACCAATGAATTCTAATTGCATGAATTAGTCAATTCGGATGAAGACCTTGACCCATTCAAACCTTGATGATTTATTTTCCGCTGAGAACTCTTCCCCTCGCTTTGCTGATGCAGCAATGGCCTCAAGTGTTTACTCCCCAACGCACAAATCTGCCGTTCTTAATCAATTCCAGCAGCAGCAAAGCTTGCTATCACCTGTGAATACAAAATTTCCTTCCAAGAATGTAGACCATCCTTTATTGCAGAATTCTTTTGCCGTTCAGTCATCAGGAAGGATGTCACCACGCAAAGTGGAACCTATTTCACCAATGAGCTCCAGAATTTCTATGCTAGCTCAACGTGAGAAGATGCAACAATTTTGTAGCCTTAGCTCTCGGGAACTTGGCTCCAGCTCCGCAGCTGCTGTTGCTGGTTCTTCAATCAATTCTTGGTCCAAATGGGGTTCCCCCAACAGTAAGTTGGATTGGGCTCTTGGGACCGATGAATTGGGTAAATTCCATAGATCCTCTTCATTTGAGCTTAGGAACAATGGCGAGGGGCCTGACATATCATGGGTGCAGTCTTTAGTCAAGGAATCTCCAGCTGAGATTAAAGAGCCATCCACTAGTGTCCCAGGCATGGAAGTGGCGGGAACTTCTGGTGCAGAATCAAATATTAGCGCACAGATTGAATCTGTTGATCATGCTTTGTTGGGGGCATGGCTTGAACAAATGCAGCTTGATCATCTTGTGGCTCAGCAAAACTGAAATGAGTTTTGCCGACCCTGAGGTAGATGACCGAAGATTTTCAGTAAATAGTAATATATTTGTTCTTTTTGAAATTTTGTTGGTGTTGGAAGTAGGTAAATAATAACTGTGAAAGCAGGAATAATGGAAGTTCCTCCGAAAAAAGCTCATTTTTCAAGTCTACTGCTAGAGAGTTAAGTTACAAGACTCAACCACCGGGAGGTACTCAGAGAAGACCACTGGTCCAAAGTTAGGATTTCATTTTTTCCTTCATTGATCAGCAACGTAATATTCAATCGAAGTCCTATCCCTAAACCCTAAGTTTGGTCCGTCTTTTTCTTTGATCCTTGACACTTTTGGGGGAGTAGGAAACATAATTAGTGGGGTCAGAGGGGATAAGCTCTTTGAGACTCCATATTGGTCCAATTTTGGGGAAGAAAATACATTATACTATTTGGTTATGGTAATTTTCATCATGTATGTATGGGATCGGTTTCTGTGGATAATTGGGAAGTGGGTAAATTAGGGATATTGAAGGGCCGAACCTTTGGTTATGTAAACATTCAATTAAAGTTTATTGATATATATCATTTCTAATACTTTACTTCTTTATTCCCATGATCACTTTGGTATAATTTTTGCTTTAATGGGGCGGTGCATGGCATAAGTATTTGTGCTATTGTGAGGTTGGCACCGTGGAATGTGAATGGATTGTAAAGCTTTGCATTGTATATCATTTATTCCACTCGAATAGAATATATCTGATACCTTTCATATTTAACTTAATAAACTAGAATGAGTGTTACATGCTTGAACAAATTCAAAGTGGTTCGTGCTGTTTATGGAATGTGAAAATAAATCGATGATGTGGACTTGGGACAATGGAGTTTCTGATTGAGCTCCAAACGAGTCTGCTCGCTCTCGGAAACTATTATGGCTTCAGCTACTTAAGCCTTGGCGTAATTATAGAGATATCTTATTAGCAACATTAATTACAGTTTTATGGATGAAGTAATTTAATTTAACCGAAGTATCAAAAAGTTTCTTAATTAAACATATGTCCCATTAAACCCTCTAATCAAATTGAAGTTTGTGTTAACATCTAGCTAGTTGAATTGCGAGTGGTTTATTAAAATCACACCACTTGACTTGATGAGTGATTTATTAAAATTGAAGGTTTAAATTTGAAAATAGATAGTTGGGAAAATTAATCTTGAAGTCCCTCAACTTTCAATTAACTTATGACTGAATCCCCTAACTTTGACTCAGCGCGACTCAGTCCCTCAACTTTTAACTTATTTGTGACTCAGTCCCTCATCTTTTCACCTTTGCAAAGATTAATGCTTGGGATTTTTCCACATTTGATCCTCTACCTTTCCACTTCCCACAACTGCACCATCATCAATATGCCATTTGGATTTGAAAATAAGGTGATGAAAGGCTAATTGGGAACATCATTAAGGATGCCAACACTTGAATAATCAGAGAGGGGGGAGGGGGGAGGGAGAGAGAGAGAGAACAGCAGTAATGAATGGAAGAACTTCAAATTTATGCAGTAGTAGTGCTGATGGAAAAAAGGAACTGCTAGTGTGTTGGGTTTATAGAAAATCAATTCATGCAATACTATGCCCGCATACACTTATGGTCATCTACTTGTTCCGTTCATTCTCTTTATTAATCTTTTATCTTTTTTTTTTTAATTAATAAGTCATATATGTAGAAGCTGTGAGCATGGCAAGGTACAATAGCAAAGTAAGTTTGGCTATATCCAAAGTAAGACCTTATTTTCAAATTCGAACGGTCTATTGATAATGGTGCAGTTGTGGAAAGTGGAAACGTAAAGGATCAAACGTTGGAAAAATCCCAAGCATTATTCTTTGCACTGGTTTGTGGTCTGAAGACAGAAGCCTTTGTTTTCAGTTGTGAAGGGATAAAAAAATGAAGGTTGAGGAAGAAGGGAGAGAGAGAGAGAGCGTACAACCAAAAAAAGAGGAGGGAGGAGTGAGAAGCCCCATTTTTTTATGATGTGTCACTTACAAAAATGTCCAACAGTGTCACATGAGATGAGACTATGACTCGCTCACATGCTTTATAAAAATCAGGAAACCACATGACTAATTTGCGATGAGTCAAATTATAGGAAGTGGGTTACAAACTTGGTGAAACTAGCGTGTCCTTCCCCGTGCGTTGCGCGGATAGCATAAAATTAATGTATGAACTTATGCCCGTGTAATTTTATTCATTACGGAATCAGCTTTGTACGTCAAGGAAATCAATAAAATGACCACAAGTTCAAAGGGATAGATTTAAATCTCACCAAAGTCTCGGCATCTTTCATCCAGCAAGACCCATCCATTTACATGTAATTCACATTATGGAATCCATATGTTGCAGAAATAAATGGTAGCCCGGGAGCATGACAATTTAGAAAACACTTCCATTCCAAGAAATGTAATTTTATCAAGTAAACAACATTTTCCCATTTTTCCTTCGTAACGAATCCCCCACACAAAGTATTGCATAATTTGTTTCAAAGTTCCTCAATGCCCACTATCATTTAGCAAAACTTTCTAGATTAAAAAATTTTAACAATTTTTTTAAAAAATAAATATAAACGGTCTAAATGGGATCCAGATAAATTAAAGATGTTTATCTTTCTCTACTCATTGTATGGTAAGTAGAAAAACATGCATCATTTGGAATAATTTGCTTTCTATATTGTTTTTGAAAACAATGATTTCAGTTTTTGTATCCATTTAAAGAAAAATTTAAAATTCATTTCTTTTTTTATAAAATGGAATATAGCATTTACTACATAATGTAGCTAAAAAAAACCACTTCATTTAGATTATAAGATTTTAATGAACTTTTATGAAAAGTAGACTTATTAGATCATCTAGACTCTTAAATGGCGAGAAAGAAGTAGAATGCCCTAGCCATCAGCTAATCTCAAATCTCATCTCAGCAATTGTTTTTCTTCTCTGCCACCACTATTACAGTACTCCTCTTCTTACCTTTATCTCTCATTCTTATCTTCTTTTCATTTTATCAGATATAATAATCTTGTACATTAAAGAAAAACTAAAGAAATTAAGAGTGAATGTCTGGATCTTTTTCAGCATGGGATTAGAAGCAAATGTAAAAAACAAACCTCCCCTCGCTCAGTTTCTTTCACTTTTATTTGTATCTAACCGGCCATGGTCTTTGAGTTTCAGACGAAGCTTCATATGAGATTTATCCTGAGTTTTTCACCGTTCTTCATCATTTTCTCCAGCATTAGGAAATTTCTTATGCCAACTTTTCGGCCAGGCTAGTGGCATTATGACGGCCATCTCCAGCTGTTGCCGGTGTCTTTGATAGCTTCGATGCCTCTCCACACGGTTGCATCTCAGTTGAAATCCCTATGGCTGAAGAGAAAGAGAGGAGAGAACAGAGAAAGTGGGACTGTAAATTTGAGATGTGAGAGGAAAGAAGACAAACATGTATCCTCTACGAAAGACATCATACCTATTTAAGGTGAGAGGATGAAGGCAGTTTGAATTTGAATTTTAAAATTCCCCCTAAAACTAATATGGGTGGGAATTTCAAAATTCAAATTGATGTAAGTATCTGGTTCCCCCTTAATTGCTCCATGTGAGGCTAACTTAGTTGTAATGACTAATGACATGTGATTAGAGTGCGGAGCCCAAGGTGAGCCGTTTTCCCCTTGTGAACAGTAAATTGAGTCTATAGCCATGAGTGAAATGGAGAAAGGTAAACGGCTTGGTGGAGTTGTCTCTAGAGTTTAAGTTGATTATAAAGATTAAATATTTAATTTTCCCATTATTGTCCTTTACATCCATGAATCAGCCCTACATGGAATGACATATACGAAAGCTCTTCCACATCAGCTCCACCTTTTGTTTTTAAAAAATTAAATATTAAATGAAGAAGATTAATCTAGAGAGCTTGGCTTCTCGGAAAGCAGGCTTCTCGCTGAGAAAGCTTACTGTAGTCATATGGAATGTTTATATGAATTCTTTAGCTCGAAAGCTTTTGCGAACGGGAATTTGGAGACTGTCATTGTTCCGATGTCGGTGCTGGTGGATGTAGCTCACGAGCTGCTTCTCACTAGGCATCGCTATTTGGATATACTATTAGGTTAGTTAATACTCATCCATTACAAACAAACTCTGTTCAGTATTTTTTTTTTTTGGCCTTTTGTTGATTGTAGAACTCTAGAAGAATTCTGCACATGACATGCTCCAAGGGCAATTAACATACCATACATGTACAAAGTTGGATCAAGTTCTCTTGATTTCTCTCTCTAAGTGAGCAATGGCAACGTATGGCACGCAAGAATAATAGCAGACAAAGGGAGTGGCAGGTGAAAATGCGCACAGAGAGAGAGAGAGAGAGAGAGAGAGAGTAAACAATGCACTTTAAATCAAATGGTTCATTTGATTTTTTTTAAAAAGCTAGGTGGAGCTTACGTGGAAGAGCTATCATATGTATCATTCCAGCTGATTCATGGATATAAAGGACAATTTAAATAAGTGAAAAGATGAGGGATTGTGTCGTGATCAAGTCAAAAGTTGAGAGATTGAGTCGTACCGAGTCATAGTTGGGGGACTGAATCAAAAGTGCTTTGAAAGTTGAGGGACTTTAAGATTAATTTTTCCTATATATTTTAACCGGATTTAACATTTTTGATTTTAAATATTAACAGGATTATTTATATATGAATAGAAATTCAGAAAGCTTTGATGAAATTTAGCCTCGCAAATAGTACGCGGATGCTATCGACCATGAAGCACTTCAAGATAACTCAATGTGACGTGCCACTATGCACGTCTTTGTTTTGTTCTTGATTTGACCCAAGAATCACCGTCAAGGCAAAGTTTGGGGCAAATTTTATGAATCCTACTATCTCTGGAATTTATTAAAACAGTCTCACAACATTGACATTTTTACCAATTCAATTTATATTTCATTTTCTTGCTTGATTGTTCCCACTTTTGCCTTGCCTTTGCAGAAGGGATACGAAATCAAGAATAATGGATGGGTAGTTCAATAGTCTGCAATCTCTTTCAACGAATATTTTTATTCTCCTCTTGTGCAATATAGTCACAAAGTAAAATTCTTGCACCCTATATTTCTCGATAGAGACAAGGAATTACCCATTCTTCTCTTTTGCCCAGCAATGTCCAACGTCCATTATCAATTCTTCTATATTGTAAATTTTGTGAGTCTGTTGCTAATTGAATAAGATTTTGCTACTATAGCACCGATAATTTTGAGTTGATCCCTGGGATATCAAATTGCTTAGTATCTTGATTAAATACTAAGAAAAAATAATGCCATCTTATTATACATTGGTTTTGCAGTAACAAACGAAGAAAATGAAATATGAAGAATACTTCCCGGGGGGTGGGAGTAATTTAAATCAATAAGTCCATGATGGGACTATTTACTCCAAGTTTTTGATGATTTTACAGAACTAAGCGAAAGAAAAAATAATGCCATCTTATTATACATTGGTTTTGCAGTAACAAATGAAGAAAATGAAATATGAAGAATACTTCCCGGGGGGTGGGAGTAATTTAAATCAATAAGTCCATGAGGGGCCTATTTACTCCAAGTTTTTGATGATTTTACAGAATTAAGTGAATACTGCAGAATTTTCTTTAAGGAACCTCCAAGGTCCTGTTTCAGACCCTAACCTGCAATATAACATGCATCAATGGAGTTCATCATTTTAGTCCTCCGTTATGGTTTCATTTCTTTCAGAAAAGTGATAAGATAATTTATTATAGATTTTGTAACAACAAAACACTATACTTGCAAAAGAAGTTACCTCCAAAATCCAGCGAATGCACGTAAACTCATGTAAATGGACAAAGCGATCCATATACCAGCAAAGCCATAACCTGAGGATAACGTAAATAAGCAAACTATGCTCACCATTGCCACCATAATCTGGGAGAAACAGGAAACCAATTAGCCATGACAAAGACAGCCATGCATAGAGGAGGAAAATGCAGAACAAGGAGAAACCATGAATGTATTTCAACCATTTGGTAAATGTATGTCAAAAGTTTCATAATTTTTCTTCCTAATTTCTGAACCAAGGAAACATTATGATTGTTGTTTTGATTCACTAAGGACCTTCCAGACATACCATGGAGTAAGCGCAGTAAATAAAATCTGAAGCTCCATAATTAATGCCATCAAAAACAAAAGCCAGAGTATTAATGGGCTGGGTCGCTGCAACATACTAGTCAGCCAGAACAGAAATATCAAATATGAAGATCAGCTACTGTATTTTGGTAAACAATACACAAAGGATATGATATAATTCTTGCACTAGTGTCAATGGAATATTACCGGGATGCCAACTCTTATATGTTGCAATACATGGAGGTCGCCTGTAAATAATTTAGAAGCAAAAGGCAGAAGACAAAACAGAAGGAAGGAGAGCACTAGCCCAAGAATTAAACCCAGCTGCATGGTTAAACAAGAAACATTGAACTAAGAATGGATACCCAATAAAAGAAAGCCAAGGCAAGGATGATAATAAAATGAAGTACCTGCAACACACGGGATGCTGCTGTCATGACTTTCTTGTAATCTCTACCCGCAAATGCACTTGCAAGAATGGCCTGAGGTCACAAGGGTTTGAATTCTCAATGGTCAAGCTTTTGAATAAAATGACCACAAATCTGAGAATGACGAGAGATATAAATATGGTACGTCCACCACACTCTTAAAGGTTGTCAGTGTTCTTTACCATAGATGTGCTTAAGTCAGTTGATTATACCTACAATCTTTTTTTTTGTTGAAGAAAGTAGAAGGCTGAAGGGTGATTCTAAGTACTGAATCTCAGCGCCACTTTTTAGATTGCAGCACAACATGTGCCTTATTTCACCAAAAACGGGATTTAAAGAAAAGATTGTCACAAGGATGTTTTATTTCTTACCTGTCCCGCAACAGCCAATCCATCAGCAATCAATGAAGAGGCCATCCAAATTTGTAAGCAGACCTGAAATGCAGCCATAGTTATTGATCCTTGCCTTGCAGCAAGAGATGCAGCCAAGGTAACACAGAATGTCGCAGCAGATACTCTCAACAATATCAGAAATCCTACAATCAAAGATAGAAAACATGTTACTCAGATAGAGAATATGACGAAGAAAGTTCATGAGTAAGCCTACAAGAGATGTGTCTTTGATTAAGAAAAAAGGCAATTTCAAGGGGCCACATTTACAGTGATGGAAAAATTGAAAGGGGCAATGCAGAGATAGAAGTTTGAACCATTTTTCAGAATCTTCTCAAACTGAAAGTCTTTTATACTTGGAGGCAGAAGATCAACTTGTTTCATTAAACTCCATAATAGTATCAGGGAAATCATGTACCTGAAAAGCCATAACCCAAGTAACTGAAATGAGCAATGCATGTGAAAAAAGAAAATCCTCGTATAAAAATAAATGCTAAACTATACATAACTCCCTTGAAGTTTGATTGTGTGCAGATAACCCTCTCTAACCTTCGAAACTTTTCAATAACCCCTCCAAACTTTTACATTTATGCAAATAATCCCCGTGCTGTTAATTTATCCATTATTTTGCTAAATTAATACAATATGGCAGGGGGTTTATTTGCATATAACTTAAAGTTAAGCAGATCATCTACAAATGATACAAAGTTTGAGGGGGGTTATCCACGTAAAAGAAAAGTCTAAGGGCCTATTTGGTCATCAAGATATCATGCTTTCTTAGTGAAATGACGGAATAATTGACGGTAAAGGATTTATTCGCACCAACTTGAAAGTTTAGGCGGTTTTTTGTCAAGTTTTTATTTTTGCAAAGGTCAAAAAAGTAGGTGAATTTTGTATAGTTTAGCCAAAAATAAATAGGAGGTGAACTTACTGAGAGATTATGTGAGCAATGGCTGCGCCCCTGATTCCGAACTTGAGTATGAAAATAAATATTGGGTCTAAAATGATATTTGTAACATCTCCAATAACTACAGCCAAACATAAATTATGGCATGAAGGAAGAGTTCAATGTAAACTTGGAAGTAAAATTTAGTCATTAAATCACTCAATAACATTTAAATGTGATCAAAGAAACTTGATTAACTATATACATCCTTAAACATTCCTTTAACTCGACGTTATAAAAACTTTCATCCATTCATAAAACACAATAACATTTGAATATTTGAGATTAAGGAAAAACTTAAAAATGGTACGCTGATAAAATTCTGTCTCACTATTAGCTACCATTGATCTAGTATCATTGTTGCGGAGGTTGTGAGAAATAGTGATCAATGCAAAGAGAGGAATGCATACCTGTAGCGTATAAAGGAGTTTTTGCATCTTTGGTTCCCCGGAAAATTCCTTGCATGGCCATGGAAAGAATAACAGCCGGGGCACCAAATGATCTCAATGTCAAGTATTGTATCGCTGGTTTTAATATAGGAGAATCCTGTATTGAAAATAATGTATACATGGGAGTAAACTCATACACATTACTGATTGAAAAGATTAAACCACAAATTTTTGGGCAGAAAATACACCAGAAATACTTGTTACCTGCTAGAAAAGTGAAATTGGCTAATCCAATATTTACCCTGTCTAGTACTAATTAATCCAGATAAATGCTAGGGAGGAATAAATTAAAGAACATACATATGCAAAACTTTCCTGCATCAAAAACTGCAACAAGTTTAATAACAGGCACATCAATTATTCAGCAGCTTACATCTTTCGTGTAATATTTTCAAAGGTGAAAACAAATTGCAGAATTATATTTGAGTTTTTGCAAAATTTCTGGCTTGGAATTCAAGAAATTTGATTATGAATGATATTAATGGGATCTAATTGTTTAGCTTATTCAGTTTATCTCAGGGAATGTAGAGTAAGAAAAATGTACTGATATATGAAATTATGGTTTTCATTAGGCTTGTAATACTCCCCACACATTTCAAAAAGCATTTTTAAGATTGAGCCAAAAAGGGAAGGAATAAGGGTGTATGAATTTGACCAAAAAAAGAACATACATATGCAAAAATTTCACTGCATCAAAAACTGCAACAAGTTTAATAAATGTCAACAAGAGGCACATGAATTATTCAGCAGCACACATCTTTCGTGCATTCTTTTCAAAGATGAAAACAAATTGCAGAATTATATTTGAGATTTTGCAAAATTTCTGGCTTAAAATTCAAGAAAGTTGATTATGAATGATATTAATGGGATTTAATTGTTTAGCTTATTCATTTTATCTCAGGGGATGTAGGGTAAGAAAATGTACTGATATATGAAATTATGGTAGTCATTAGGCTTGTTATACTCCCCACACATTTCAAAAGGCATTTTATTAGATTGAGCATAAAGGGAAAAAAGAATAAGAGTGTATGAATTTGACCAAAAATTAAAACTAATATTGTAGAAAAATTGGATATATAAACCTTCAAACAATCATTTGATCAGCCCATGTTTCAACAAAAATAAATCGTCAATCATGTTAACTCCCATTTTATACCGAATTTCAATAGTTTTATCAAGAGAGTGGACTCACAGAATCAATGCCCATATAATGCAAGAGCGGTTTAGCTGTAAAAATGAGGAATAGAGCTTGCAGTATTCCAAGAATACTGCCTACAACTATAGCAGATGAAGCTGAGGGAATATAGATTTTGCGATGATTATATTTCGTTGCCTTCCCGATGTTCACTGATGATGAGCTACTTGTAGACTCTATATCAAACCCAATGAATAGGAGAAAGAAAATTAAAAATTGTATAAAGAAGAGGAAATCAAATAAAACATTGAAAAAGCACTATACCAGCTTGTACTTCTACATTTAACCTCATTTCCTCCCCACCAAAAGGTTCGCATGTCAGCAATTCTTTTTCTTCATCATGATTTTCTGTTTTCTCAACAGAGTCTTCTTCAGCAACTAAAGAGGTCGTAACACTGACAAGGGGAATTATTGCTATTTTTGACACTTGATTGAAAATAGCGATTGAAACTCCCACAGCAGCAAGCTCCACAGGACCTAAGTGTATGACATTGTGATTTGCAGTATTAACAGATGCAATTCAACCACAGCCTCAAGATTGATAAAAAACTGGCAAAATTTATGACAGAGGACTTATTGCACCAAGCATAAGTGTACTGTGAGTCTAACAGTGAAATAAACCGGTTACTATCGCACTGTCCCTTGGCACATAAACAATTTGCATGTAGATTCTGATGTAAAATCAATCTAAATAATTGTACTCTTTTCTTTTTGAAAAAACTCAAATTTTAACATTTCGTTGGCAGCAGGTCACGATCAGTAGTCTTGTCCACGGTTAAAACTGAATTGTGGACATCGGTTCATTAACATATTGTTGTGATAAAAACAATCCTTCAGATAGCATAGTTCAGGAAACATCATAAACTCGTTTTCCATTGAATAAATGTGTATATCTCTAAGGTGAACGCATCAATCCAAAAATTATCCCCCAAAAAAATAATGTAGAACAAACCTATGTGGCCAATAAATGCAGTGTCTATCAAAGAAGCAATTGGATCTGCTGCTAAAGCCAGAGTGGTAGGAAGTGAAATATGCATTATTTCCAGTCCTAAGCCATCCCTACTAAGAGCATTCCTGGCACAAACAACGCAAAAGTTTTGTATATTAGATATTAGTAAGAGAAAGTAGGAGCCAGCCAAGTTAGACTAAAACTATAGAATGATTACAAGCTCCCTGAATGACTCCGAGAAAAAAATTTTGAGCTTTAAACATGCCCGTAGAAATATGATCAAGCAGTTTTTTTCCGTCTTTCTATTTTTAAGGCTAAAGAAAACTCATGAAAGTTTGACTGGGTACAAAATTCAAAATTTGGTTCAGGAAAATTGCCTGAAAGATTCTACAAGTTCAGGTGCGATCAATAAAATTATACCTTATGCCCGCAAATAGAATTAGAAAGGGCATCTTCCCTGTCCTCGTTCAACAGTTAGAGAGCAGAAGAACTTTGGGCATATCTGGAATAAGTGCCATAGATGAACACTGAGATCAATTCTAATTGTATAATGCAGCTCGTGACGACCAAATACCTCGCAATGAGAAGATTTCAAGAGTTGGTCAACCACCAATTTGACGCGGAATATGAACAAAAAAAGGCAATAATCCTGCGTAAGAAGAATCCTCAAGAAGGAAGGATGTAATAAAGAGAGATGTGGAAATCATCCTTACAGCAGAGAGGCAAATTGTGCAGAAAAACCTCCCTCAGTTGTGACTAACCCGGGTGGTATTATGGAGAATCTTGAGCCTGTCCATATAGTACGTGATCTCATTATTTTATTATTGATTATATGGATATATCATATATGACCTTCGAACAGATAAGGAAATGTGGAATAAAATAAAATAACTTCGATGCTGGAAACATGAAACGTGAAGCAGATTTTAAGGAGGCTTGATATTTGTGTTTGTTTCAAGTCGAAGCCATCAAAATTATATGCTTATACTGAAATCTTGGTTTTGATTATTCTCATCGTAAAACTATACATGCATTACATTTGGAGAGAAAAGTGAAAGACTTTGATGGAAATCGCTTTATTTTGAGGGAGAGACGTCGATGACTTTATGCACAAGTGAGAATGAGATATATGATTATGAAACAGTCATAGAGTAACGTTTTATGATTAATAGTTGTATTGATGGGCTTACTCCTAGCGACAAATGAGCAAACAAAGTAGTGCTTAGTTATCGTTGTTTGTCTGATTTAATATTCAAATTCTTGACAACAGATAGACAAGTTTGAAGTTTTCCTTTCCCCTGAAAAGCCTACCTAGGAAGCGGACAACTACAGGTCGTACGTACTATGATCAATGAATATATAATTGTCTTATTCATGGAAAATCTTAAAGAATGTGCGACTGTCACGCCATGAGTTGAATTCCTGGACCATTCCAAAAGGGATATTTTTTTTCTTGGCCAACATTCCAAAGGGATTGGCAAATCCATAATTGGCTTATTGTTATTATTGCATAATTGATTTGTTAGGAGACTAGTTAGGTAAATACTCATACATGCTGAGCGGATTTAAAATTTAAATTTGACTGACCTTTTTCTCCTCATTTCTGTAAATATTCTTAATTTATAAGAACGAGTCTAAAAACATAAAATGTAATAAAAACAGCTGCTGAAAAACGTAAATAATCGATCACATTCTAATGTTATGATCTTTACTTATTATTGATCGATTTTTATGGCGGGTCTTTACTCTTTACTTATTATCGATCTATTTTTATTTTTTATGGCGTCTATTTGAACTTCTTGGTCTAAAAACTTTGCCTCGGCTTTCACATATTTTTCAAAAAATGAATCAGAAAAATTAATTTAAAAACATATGTATTCAAAAATTTTAGTTACATATGAGCTATCGAACCAGAGTTTCAAATACAACCTTCAATTGGTAATTGGTGTTCCTACTTGCAACTGTTTAAATTGATATTTAATTTGCAACTCATTCTTCTTAATATCTTTATGACTAACTATTATTAATCTAATCTAATCTCCTGTAACTTAAATGCAATTCTCCCAAACATAAAACAGATAATCCCAGGCATTGCTCGTCAAATGAACATGAACTCCAATTCAACTAATTCCCTGATAAAATTGAATAATTCATTCAAAACTTCTCATCATTCTTAGAAAATCAACCCCTTAGTGATTTAACTCAGAACAGTTGCTCCAATACGTGTATATTTTGCTAAATGCTCCAACACGTACGGAAAAGAATAAACGACTTTTTAATAAAGAGATGAAAGAATAATCTATTTTAATTATCATAATTATGTTTCCCAAACATAGCTGTTCACAGTACTAATATTGATTTTTTTACCAATAATCTCCACAAGTGCATTTTCCATCTTCAAATCTATGGAACCGATTATTATCCCTCACAATGATAACCCTTCCAGTGCATTTACTTATAAACTTGATAGCATTGTGGCAATCACCACAAACACGCAAATTCTTCATCACTCTTATGGGTCTTTCAGGAGGGAAGGTAATGAGGCCAAATGCTATGGCTAACCTTTCACTGTGATACCTAATTGTTTGATTCTTCTCTTCACCATCTACTTCTTTCAATACAAAAGATGTGTCAGCTACATAGCCAGCTTCCTCCATTTCTTCGCCTAACTCCTCCAATTTCTTGTATATTTCCATGGTTTTCACATGTGATCTATCCCCAGCAGCAAAAGTGTGAACTTTATTTCCTTCCTCCACCCAGCTCAAACCAGTTTCCTTCTTTATTCCTTTGTCCCTCAACATCTTCCTTGCTCTTGCCGCTTCTTCCCATCTTCCAGCAGCAGCATAGGCATTAGATAAGAGGACATGAAGACCGGAACTTACAGGACCCAACTCAAAAACTCTATCAGCAACATATGACGCCAATTCAGTGTTCCCATGTATTCTACAACCTGTCAATAATGCTCCCCAAACACTTTCTGTTGGTTCCATAGGCATTTCTTGAACTACACGAGCTGCCTCCTTCAGTTTTCCAGCACGACCTAGCAAATCTACTATGGAGGCATAATGTTGGGCCCCTGGTTTAATACCAAAGTCTTTCATCAGCTGAAAGTAATACTGGCCTTCTTCCACTAATCCTGCATGGCTGCAAGCATAAAGTATGCATAAGAAGGTGATGAAATTGGGCTTCATCCCAACACTTTCCATTTGTTTGAACAGCTCAAATGTTTTATTTGTGTGTGCATGCTGAGCACATGCTATCAGCATTGCATTCCACATTCCAAGGTTTTTAATGGCTATCTCATCAAAAACCAGATAAGCTCCTTCAACTACCCCACACTTGGAGTACAATGATATCAAAGAACTACCCACAAAGCCTGATGAATTAAAACTAGTCTTGAAGCACAATCCATGTATTGTCTTCCCCAATTCAAGCAAAGTTGAGCTGCCACAAACCCGTAATACACTTGACAATGTAAAATCATTCACACCCACATCTTCCATAAGTGCTTGCTTGAACAGCCTAAGAGCTTCATCATCTTCACACATTTGAGTGTAGCCATATATCATCCCACTCCAAGAAACCACATTCTTTTCAGGCATTTCATCGAACACTTTCCGAGCAAGTCTTATCTCTCCACACTTGGCATACATATCAACAATTGAACTCCCAACAAACACATCAAATTCATAACCAGTCTTCACGACAAGGCAGTGCACTGACTGCCCAACATCACATCTCGATAAAAATGCACAAGACTTAGTCGCACTGGGGAATATATGGTCATCGGGTCGAACCCCACTATGAAGCATTCGACGAAAGAATTCAAGAGCAAGTAAAGGAAGCTCATTTTGGGCAAATGAAGAAATAACTGAGCTCCAAGTAGTGCTTGACTTATGTGGGGCCTCTTCAAAAACTTGACGGGCTAAAAGGGGAAGTTGTGATTTTGAATAGAGATTGATAAGATGGTGGGATATGAGAGGGATGGTCTGGATTCCTGCTTTGATTATATGAGCATGGAGTTGGAGTCCCTTGGGAACAGACCTTGAGCGAGTCGTAGAAAGGAGTAGTTCGCAAATGTTCCTGTAATCTTGCTCGAAGCCGTAAAAGTTTAGAGGGTTTTGAGGAAGTTTGGGCAAAGAGAGAGGTGATGGAGGCGCTGAGCCGAAGGAGCAAGTTCGGGTTTTCTCCTCAAGTAGATTTTGCTGATGAAGAAGCATCAGAAGTAGAAAATCGACGAATGAGGACGAAAGATCAGCGTTCGCATTCAGAGCTCATTTGCTGAGGGCTCAACGTAGAAACTCTATATGCTGGTAATGGAGCAATATTGGACGTTTATTTTAATATATTCTCAACCGCTAATTAGGGTTAAAATAACTTTTGATTTTTTGATCTCTGAATTTTAAAGTCGGTGGTTTTAGTCCCTGAACTTTCAGTCAATTTTGGTCTTAGTCCCTCAACTTTAAAAAATATTTGAAAAATTAGAGATCAATGGTTATAAGTGGTACAAGATTGAGGGATCAAACCACTAATCCAAAGTCCAGGGACTAAAACCAAGATTGACCGAAATTTCAAAGACTAAAACCAACAATTTTAAAATTTATGGACAAAAACCAAAATTGGTTGAAAGTTCAATGACCAAAAGTTGTATTAACCCTTATAAATTGTTTTTTTGGGTTTTTCGTATGTATTATCAACTATCAAGTAAATAAAGGAAATAAAAATAAACACTCTCAAAATATAAAATATATGTTAACCATATTAAACTATGGAAGGATTAACATGTGAAATGGACTAATATGTTTTTAATGAAGTTTAAGGGAAAATGCCAAAAGGTTTAAATAGAGAGTCTGTAATTGTACCTGTGGAATTGTAAAAAGTAAATAGAAAATTGGTAAACCCATAAGGAGTGTTGGTAAACACAAATACAAAATTAAAGTCATGTAAAGAGGGGGTTGATAAATGCCCTTGTGAAGTTGGTGTGAAGTTGGTAAACGCAAATATGAAGTTGATAAAGTCATGTAAGGAGGGAGTTAATAAGTGCCCGTGTGGAGTTGGTAAATACAAATAGAAAATTGGTAAAAACAAATAGAGTTGGTGAATTTAAATATGAAGTTGGTAAAGTTTAATAAATTGAGTTGGTGAATGCTTATGTGAAGTTGGTAAAACATTATACAAAAAAATTAGTAAATTTGTGAAACTCACCAAATAGTATATTAGTCATTTTCGTTAAATTTATGAAATGACACAACAATCCATGTCATTTATTTTTCCTTTCACAAATATTTAGTATGGAAAATTCTAAAAAAAGACCCTCAAAATAGCTAAAGAACAGTTTGTTACACTGAAATTCGGAAAGGACAATTCAGGACAAGTGACTGAATTGTCCAAACTAAATTTAAGTGAAACATAGAGGAACCTGTATTTGTGAAATGAATACTTCTCCAGGCCTGACACTTATGCTTGTTCTCATTTGGTTTGGACAATTCAATCAATTGTACTGAATTGTCCTTTCCGAATTTCAATGTAACAAACTGTCATTTAGTTATTTTGAGGGTCTTTTTTAGAATTTTCCCTATTTTGTATACCTAAATTTCATTTTCTGTATTTAAAAAAAAGTAGATCAAGCAAACAAATGAGAATGACACACAATTCCTAAGCAAAAGAGAGAGAAAATAATGATCAGGCTTTAAAACAATCAAATTACACCGAGAAATCTCTAGGTGAGTTAAATTAAATTATATGCGTCAACCAGTGATATTATGCAATTATATTTTATCTCAACCAAAGGATTCCAATGCAATTTTACGATTTCAATGTATCTATTATTCAGTAGAGCTGATTTTAATCCTAAATATAAAACATATTTTTATATTAACTATATTTTTAATTTTGGAGAATTGCATTTAAATTCTAAGGAAGGCAATTAAAATCAAACAAGTCTTATTATAATTTATCAATGACAAATGAAAGAATTAAAGTTAATCAGTGAAAAAAAACACAATTGACAAGTAATTAAGAGTTGTTTCATTATCCCTTCTAATTAAACCTATTTAATACTCCCGCAGTAATATCATTTTTTTCACTTGCATCCTAGAGTAATACAGTATTCCCTCCGGTCCTAATTATAAGACCACTTTGACTTTTTTGACTTTTTTCTCCAGTCCAAAAAAAAAAGTAGTTTTAGGCCCCAAAAAAATATTTTTTCTTCAAAACTAATTTATTCTACATATAAACTAACCTATAATCTAATTTCATGTGACATATGTTATAATTTAATGGTCTAATTTGCTTCCTTAACTTCCACAAAAAAAGGTCAAAGTGATCTTATATTTAGGATCGGAGGGAGTAATCTAAAAAAAAAAAAAAAAAAAAAACCCAGAGTGATAATGAGTAAAGCGAACCGCCAAAAGCCCTCCCGCAAATATAAAGGCTTCCGTACAGTGCCGTGGGGCACAGACGCGCCAAAACCCTAGAAGCGAAACGGTCACTCTCCCGCAAATATAAAGCCCTTCCGGCCAGTGCCGTTGGACGCAGACGCAGACGCAGACGCGCACGCGCCATAAAATCCTAGAATTGGAACAGCCATTGACCATGGAAAGCGGTACGGAGAATTTGCTATGGCAATCGGAGCCCGAATCGGATTCTATTGTCTCCGTGACCCTCGCTCGTGCCATGAATGCTCTTCTCTCTGCTCGCCCCAAAAAGCTCCACGACGCTATTTTCCGCCTTTCTTCACTGTCCCAAAGACCTTCAATCGGTACTCTTTCAGACGCTTCTAGCTTGTTACTGTAGCTCATCTGATGCAATTCACTGATTTTCATTCTTATAGGTTCTTTGGAGGACTCGCTGTGGTTCTTGCACAAGTATGTGAGCGATGCTGCTGAGAAGGATGATTCATTCGACCAAGTTCTCGTTCCCATGATCGAACATGTAATCAATTTCTGATTCCTTTTTTTTAGGTTGATCTTGCTTTTCTTTTTAAGTGTTTTTTTTTTAAATTCAGAGTTTCTAGGTGATCTGTGATAGTGTTAAGTTATTCACTCTGTGTATGCATGGTAGTCATTGAAGTCCAAAGACTCTAAGCATGGTGGCCATGCCATGATACTGATAAATTGGCTCTTTCAAGACGAGTTGCTTTTTGAACCTTTGACGAAAGGTCTTGCTAACATCATTACAAGGAGGAATGATCGTTATTTATTGCTTGGATGGTGTATACTTGCGCGAGCTCTTGTGGACTACGATAATATTAGCAGTCAATCTACTTTTGGTGGTAAGTCTTTATTTTCGTGCTGATAATAACTTTAGGAGCGTGGTTTATGAATTATATTTGCTTCTCCGGGTCAGAGATTAATGGATTTTGGAATGGCAGGGATAAGTGAGAGGTACAACGGGTTAATAAAGATACTTTCCACCTGCCTACCACATTTGGCCGGTATTGTTTCTCAAGGAAGGTAATTTCACGTCTAATAAGTCTTATCTTGTGTTCGGGCAAAAAAGGCCTCAGTGGCATACAATGCAATGGCGTTTTACAGACTTGGTGTTAAATTGAAGGAATCAATGAATTTCCATTTTGTTGTTTACTTTGTGCATATGCGGTGCTATAATATGTTTATTGATGCTCATCATGCAATGTACTTTTAGACCATATCTCCTTATGTTAGCTTTTATTATTACTTAACTAATCTACTTGCCTTGCATTCTAAATCCATTTACTTAAAGACTATATTTATATATTTCACTCTTTTTACCTTATTGCCACCTTTCTGTTAAATATGTTTCTTGAAATAAGCGCATTTTAGTTGCTGGTAAGTTCAATCTGGCTGTGAAACTTGAACATGAGGCCTGACAACTTGATTTTTTTACGTATAAGCATCCTGCTATTTGAAAATTATACTGGTTAGGAATTAGAAAGGCTCATCAAGCTAGTGATATAGCATTATAATGTTCTTAATTTTGCTCAGCTGATCCTCTCCATGGATTTACTGTTATCATATGCTGTCCTCTATTTTTCACTAAAGCCTTCTATCTCTCTTAAATAATGTCCAGTTTTTCTGCCTCTTGTCCCCTTTTCCTAGCCAAGCACCCTGTATGTTCTCTTTTCATTCTTAATTCTTCTGTGATTCCTTTTGTTTTTCATCATCTGATATCTGGTTTCTGCAGCACTTTGCAGGATGGATTTGAATTACCATCACGTCTGGGAGTGTCTGCTGCTGATTGTTTTTTGACCCTTACAGAAGCATTAACCAAGATGGCTGAGTCTCAACATAACAAGTTGAAATCAGATGCAAGAGCATTAAGTCAGCCGATTACTTTAGTTCCATCTACTAGTGACAAGAAAGTGAAATTGGCTTCTAAATCGTTGTCAGCGTCTGATACTGGAAGGGATTATATTTTGTGGCATCATTTGGAAGGGATGATTTGTTTGATGCAGAGGCTCCTTGCTGTATGTCACCTATTTATTCCCATCTAATATCAATGTTTTATGTGTCTCATTTGCTTGGCTATAGCTAAATTATTGCTCTTGGTTGAATCTCTCTCCTGATGTGTCTTATATTCATGATCTTCAAGTTTGACATTTAAAGAGGAAGATGATTGTGAGAGAGTGACCAGTGGGAGGAAAGCAAATTGTTCCAACTAAACATTGAATTGCAAAAAAAAAATTAGAAAATGAGCTGAAGTGGCATTTTCTGTGATATTTTGTATACAGTGAAGAATTGGGATTTCAATCACTTTCAGATGTTGTAATCTCATATTTAATGTCATATAGATCTTTTTTAATTAGTGTAGTTTAACCAGTTATTGTAATTCACTCATTCTTGATTATGTGGACTGCAAATACTGATATCTTATTAACACAGATATTTTGATGGATATTTTTTTTTTCTGATAAATTTTAAGACATGTATTGGACTTGTAAATCTGCATTCTAAATGCAATAGGTAGTGGGTGCGAGCAATTGCTTTGCTGTTATTTGTCTAACTTCATTGAAACTGAACATGAGCATGGTTGAAGCTGTTTCCTATGATCTTCTATATGGTACCTCATTTTCCCCTCCTTTTCAACCATTCACTGTAGTGGAGCCAAAAAAGTCGATTTTTACATGCCAAAGGGTTGGAGCAAGTGCTTAAATGGTTGGAAGAGATAAAAGTTCACTACTGTTCGGTACAAAATGAGGCAGGTTCAGCAACCTATGCATAATTCTATGTTTACTTTTATGTTTAGTTCTTCACTGGATATTTGATGAACTGTGATTTTCCTGGACTACAACATGAAGACAGATTCTAATGTTCTCAAGACTGGAGATTTGCTACTTTCTTCTTGCTGGAAGCACTATAGCAGGCTGTTATACTTGGAGGATAAGAGATTTCCTCAGCATTACAAGGAGCTTTTAGACCAGTATCTGTCTGGGATTCAGGTTATGCTCTAGCTGCTGGCTTTATTTATGGTTTGAAATAATGTGAAGCAATAACTTTCCTGTTTACTTAAAATTCAAATATCTTGCTATTGCTGTCTGATGTATGCCAAGAAATTATTTTTCGTGCTAAATTCATCTTAGTTTGCAAAAGAGAATATACACTCACTACATGTCATGTCCTAAGTGGGTAGGGTTATTTATCTCATTTGGGGTGTATGGTGCCTGATATTGGCTACAAGTAGATTTATTGTTGTCAGTTGATTAGAAATATTTGGATTAATTATAAGGATAATGTCTGAAATGTTAATTTGTTATCTCATGCATGGCATTTGTTGGAGTTGTTTTGTTGCTGATACCCTAAATTCATGCAGTATTATGTGGACAACCATTCTAGTGAGCTTACTGACAAGAAAGATAGTGAAGTGGAGACCAGAAGGTTTTTCTTGAATTGTTTATGCCTGCTGTTGGGACGTCTAGATAGCAAGAAATTTGAAAGCACAGTATTAGAATGTGGGATGGATATATCACGGATTCTTATACCGCAGGTGCGTAAACCAGACGTTTTAAAGAAGGCCTCTGTACAGCTATATAACCTGGCAAATGTTTGGCATGTACATTCCCTGGCGTCAATTTGTGCCTAGTCTGGAATTATTACAAGGATGTCAGTTTATTACATGCATTAGCTTAAGAGAATCACTGTCTTTTATTTGCATGACATCGTCATTGTTGTATGTGGGATGCAGTTATAGGGCCCTTGGTATCTGGAAGAAAGATGAATGCTCACTTTTTTAGCAATATCATTGGCTTTTGACACTGATCGTACCCAAACTCTTCCACAAATAACTAGTATTGCTAGTTCTCCTGCCATTCTATGATATAGTTTTGGCATGCTAATGTGGTTTACTGGCACAAATCAAAAAAATAAACTGGAATTCAAATGTGTTAATTCTACATAGCTGGCAAAGGCATGTCTGGCATGATGATCTTGCTATCAACTTATTTGAATGGTATTCTCGTTTGGAAGGTTGTTATGCTGCCATTTGAGAAATGAATTCTAATCGAGTACTTGTGCTTGATGATATTAATGTATACTGTTACATGGCATATTGATACAGATTGAACATTGCTTAAATCTTGCTTCTTATTTTTTTTTTTTTGTATAGTCATGCCATTGAGACTGGTACTAATGTTCTCATATAACAGCTATAAATTGAAATTAAATCTGATACTATATTGGTTATTACTTTTCTCTCTTTTCCTGTAGCTAACCTGTACCAATGAAGACATTATCGATGGGGTGGTTTCAATCTTTAAGGCTATCATCTTGAAGCCTAGTCATTCAACTGGAAGCATGAATATTAACAGTAGACAAGTGGACGCTGTAATGCCTTTTCTTCTCCACCTTCTAGATGAGCAGGAAGGTGCAGCAAGAGCTGTAGTTAAGCTGATAGCAGATTACTGCTCAATGTATTCACTCCATTCCTTTTCATTTTATGCTAAGAAGGATAACTCTCCAAATCAATTATCCTTATTTTAAATTTAGTATATTTTGTACTTGCTGATTTGCATTGTGATCCACCAGGAGCGAAGATGATAAGTGCCTTAAAGAAGTTTTGAAGCGTCTTTCATCTGGAAATATTCCACAGAGAAGAAATGCTATTGATGTCATATCAGAAGTGATTGGCATGCCAACAGATTTGCAGAAGTCTTCTCTACTCGCTACTCGGTATGATTGCACTTGCAGCTATCATAATTTTGAGGAGTTTATGTTTTAATTTGTTCACTTGATTATTTCAGGCAAGATGTAGCCAACGGCTTGCTAGAGCGGCTTGGAGATGAAGATAATGTGATTCGGGTTCAGGCTTCCAAATTACTTCCAGCTTTAGGTTAGTCCTAAAACTGAATAGTGTGGCTATGTTCTTGATTATGCATATGCATGTTTATGCGTTCGTGTGGAGAGGAGAGAAAGGAAGCCTTCAGCGGTGGAAACAACAATTGGCCGTTCCCTTTGGTCTCTTTGGGTTAAGAAATGTTTATATATCAGGGTCATACATGTATTCTTTTGCACTAAATAGCATTATGTTTTAGAGTTGAATTGGTTCCTTATATTGTTCAATCTTTTCCTTTTTCCCCTATTATTTTATTAGTTCCCTAATGCTTCATAGTTCTCTAATGTGTCATTGTACTCCAATGCTCCTCTGTGCATACTTAATTTTCACATGCCACATAAATCATTCTTGTAGGTATGTATATAAGCATTAACTTCGTCGTATCGACTTGATTTCTTTCCACATTATGATTTCTGATAAACCTTCTGTTACTGTGTTACACAACTAAATTATTTAGCATGTATCAATATTAGTGATGTGCTGCATGTGATTCTGACCAATTTAGATTTGGTTACCATTGGCCTCTGATTCTTGATCATGTTTTTCTTTTTCAACAATTTTGATATTATGAATAGTGGCACTTATGAGTTGCTGAAATACTTCTGCAGACCCTTCATTGCACTTGCCTACGTTGGTCAGTCTTGTTTACTCTCCAATTGATAGGGTGCAATCAGCTGCCACTGATGCCCTAATTAGGGTCCTCAAATTTCACAACCAGAAAAATGATGTCCTATTTTTTATGCTAGACTGTCTTAGGTATTCTTCCCATCTCCCTTTCCTCCCCTTTTCTTCAACTTTGCCTTTAAAATTGCAGTGCTCAACTTGCAAAGCCAAAAATTTTAGGTTTTGAAAGTGAGAACCCAAAATCTATGATCTTGTTGCATGTTATATATGGCTGTTCCGATTTTAAGTTTTACCTCCTCATCCTTACAGCAATATCAGCCAAAGTGCAGATCTTTCAGAGGCAGCAGAAAGGAAAGGTGCATCTTTCTTTCATTTTTTGGCCTCACATTTTGGCAGAATATTAATGAGCTTGTTCTTTTGATGTCTATACAGATTTTTGTTAAAATTATCATAATTGCTGAAATGGCTGAATAATAGACGATGACATTGACTTGATATTATCCATAATTATTGTAATTCAATATTTAGATTGGGGAAAATAATAACAGTGTCACGTATGTTGATGTCTGTTAATCCCTACTTGTGTATTTAATGTTGATGTATATGTATGTATATCATTGTTCTTAAAACTAGGCTGACCGTTGAGCTTGTTGAGGCATGGGTTTAAATCTCATTGTTTGGTCTGCGGTTGAATTATGGTCGAATAGGTCATAATTAAATTAATATGTTTTTAATCTATACTATTATGATTATAATGTGTTCAAACTAATGTTTGTAGTTTCTATGGTGAGAAAGTGGAGGATATGGACAAGAAAGAATAATGAGAAGAAAGTGGTGTTGGTACTTAAGATTGAAGTTGGGAGTTAAAAGGGAAAAAGTGTCCTTTCTAAATATAGAAGTGAAGTGGGGATATAAAAGGGCTAGGAAGGCAGGCATAAGAACCGTGCTAATTGATGGCCTGAAGTGAAGAACTATTTGCACCGGCCCACTATTTTTTCCCTAGAAATCGTGGCCATTCCAGTTTTTATCGGTTTACCTGTTGTTGACTGGTTCTGAAGGAGTCCAGTTTTGACCATGTTCTGGGCCAACTTGGTTCTAGCTCACCCATTTTTTTATTATGCCAGCTTGTATGGTCTCGTTATAGTGACTACAAATACATATATCTCATGTTATAGCTGTAAATTTTACCATTCGATAAATTTTAGCAATAAATCCAAGTTAAGCACTTTAGTCTTATATTATTTTCTTTTATGGGGCCAGAAACGCAGCAGCTTTTGATTCTCATGTTTTTTTTTTTTTATTGCCATCAGGATCAAAGCTGGACACTGATCGAGTACTCAAACTGACTCTGGAGTGGTCTAAAAGTGTAAGATTGATGAGATTACAAATGTGGCTGTATAGTGGCTGTGCCAAACCATTTTTATTACATCCTATATTAGAGCATGATCAACAAATAGTTTACCAGTATTGATTTATCTTCTTGTGATTTTCTTTCGCAGTCAGTGTGTCACATGTGCTATATATATGGTAGCTCTGTATTCGTTTTGTTTTGGGGGGTCCTAAGCAGTTTTGTATTATCCTGCTCTTGTAATTTATATTATTTTCAGTTGATATAATTGTTTAAATAAATGTCCCTTAAGGAGTTTTGTTACAACAGGTTCAAGACTGGAACTATTTGATAGGTCCATTGATAGACAAGATGTTTGCAGATCCCTCAAATGCCATTGTTGTCAGATTCTGGAGTTATATTAGTGAAAATCTCGCTGATGCTACTGATTTAGTCTTGCATCAAGTTCTGCTGCATGTGAGAAGACAGAAGGAGTGAGTATATGCACTGATAATCTTTTGCATTCCTTGTTTGGGAAATAACGATGTTGCCTCAAATGTATTAATCTAATAGTTTAACTATTGTATTTCTTGCTTGCCCATAATTGTGAATTTGAGCACAGAATCCTTAGCACCAGAGGGCCATTGGTGTGACTTCGAACGATCACTATGATGCACTGATTAGATACCTAATAATAGAGCTATATCATACTTATCAAGCTGCTTGGTATGCTTTTCATTGAAAAAGGGCGATTAAATACTTAATAGAACCTAGGGTGGTATATCGAAGTCAAGGCTGTTGACAGAATTTGACTTCAATTGCAAATGAAACTACAAAAGTCGTTTAGAGTATCCCCTTTGGAAAAATTATGTTGCAAAAACAATTTTCAGAAGGCATATGGTAAATTTTCTCATTTATAGCTATACAGATTTTGCATATGAATCATGAAAAGGTAAAATAATTTCTGTCTATATGTGCTTGTCATTATGTTAGGCATGTCAATTATGGTGGTAGTTTCCTTGCCCTAAACACAATCTTCTATTTGTTGGCAGAATTGATGAAAGTTTCTTATCAAGATGGGAGAATAGAACCCATACCAATGATGAGTTTATAGAAATGCAGCAATCTTTGTTTGAGCATCTCTGCCCATTGCTTATCATTAAGGTGCTTCCCCTGAAGGCTTTTAATGACCTCAATTCATCAGTTATATATGGGAATCTCCGTCAAGACAGGATGCCTGGTATATTTTCTTGCATAAAGTGGCTTCACCTGTTTATATCATACTCTGTCAATTTTTTTATATTTAAATAAATTTTAGATATTTTTATCTGCAAGATCCAGTGGATCTGTTACATTTTATTTTCTTTGACTATAAGTATCTATCTTATGATGAGACCATTGTGCTGTCTTTGTATCCGTCAATTGTAATTTACTTTTTTCTTTTTGTACCTGATTCTCATGATACTAAAACACAAAATATTTCTAATATTTTAGCGCTGTGCTAGTTGACTACAGACTTAGAAACTATTTTTAGTTGCTCTCTTCTTGCTTAACCAAATTTTGAACAGAAAGCTTATCTGGCCTAGTAGTTCATCTTTACTTAGATTTATATATATATATATATGTATATATATGTTACCTTTTTTTGTAAATTTAGGTACCGGGGACATTGAGGTTGGCTATGAGTGTATTGCTGCTCTTCTTCTAACCAGGTTCGTGCGGTGTTCATTGTACTCCAGTAATCATGTAAAAAGTAAAACTTGATATTCCCCTTTTTATTTTGACTTTTTTTCTAATTGTTTTAGGGCTTTCTGTGACTTTGAGTTTGAAGATGTTCGGAAGCTTGCTGCTGAGCTTTGTGGGCGCATTCACCCCCTAGTAATTAGAAATGACTTTATTTATAGAATAAATCATAAGATTCAAATTTTGGGAAGTCATTAATATTTTATTTCGAAATTTCCTCTCTCCTACCCCTGGAGGAAAAAGAAAATAAAGCTTCCTGTTATTCTTTTGTTTGCGTTTGGTGATAAGATTTATAATTTAGATAATATAAATGGTTTTAGTTTTTAGTCAAAACTGATTTCTGGTAGGTTTTGACTTTATGAAGTGTTGAGTCATTCTTTGGTATTGCCATGTGGGGTATGGCAGTGTGGGTACAACTTGAGTAACCTGAAATATATTCCCCATATGTTTTCAATCATTGACCTTTGGCCTTGAGTCAGTGTTGATGCAGGGGCGTTGAAGGTTATGGGTATATTTTTAAATTTGAGGTTTTGGGTTGTCATGTTTACTTGAGGTTTTGGGATTAACACGTTTACTTCAGCAGTTTTGTTGCTTATTTATTCTTTACAATTCTTGAAAAATACTAACATGCACCGGTCATTTGATTTCTAGGTGTTATTCCCAGTTCTCTGCTCCAAGTTAGAGCAGGCTGTTGATTCTAAGAATATACTGAAGATAAAGGCTTGCTTACTTTCAATCTGCACATCGCTTGTGGTAACTGATTGTTATCATACATATTGCAGTGTATTGTTTTGCTTTGTTTTAGTCTGTTTCAGTGTATGGTAGAATCTATTCTAAATTAATTGGTTTGTCTGGGTTTATAGGTTAGGGGCTGGGAGTCTTTTTCTCATCCTGCTATGTTTACCATTAGAAAGATGATTGAAGCAGTGTTGTTATGGCCAAGTCTTGATGCTGATTCAGGTCAGAAACCATGTATTACTAAATTATTCTTGCAATCCCTTTGTTTCAAACTATTTCTAATGGTCATGATTTTCCTTCCAGTTTCAAAAGCACAACATGGATGCATCGATTGTTTAGCACTGATGTTATGTGCTGAACTTCAAGCTGAGAAATCAGTTACTAACTATGCCTCGGGTATGGCTTTTGGTTATGAATTTTATTTTGGTTTATGCAAAGAAATTTTGCCTGTAGTAGAATAAAGAAATCTGACTTCTGCTCAAATATGTAGATTCTACAACAGGGAATTCTGTTGTCTCTTATGTGATTGGTCATCTCATCCATGATAAGGATCTTAATCCAGCTCCTGAGTTGGATAGTAGCAACTGTGAATTTGCATCTGGTGTTCCTCTCCCTTTTCGTTTGTGCATGGCTAATGTTCTTATTAGTGCTTGTCAGAAGATATCAAAATCTTGCACCAATCAATTTGCACCACATGTTCTTCCATCTCTCCTTCATTCTGTTGAGGTACTTCTACATTTTTAGCATTACTATGAGGTGGAAGGTGTGAGTAGTGTGGATTAGTCATTGAAATTTTTCCTCCTTTTGCGCTTGTTTCACGAAATTGGTATGTTGTGAACAGTTTGAAATGATGCCAGAGATCAGAGCAGCGTGCATCCAGGTCCTATTTTCTGCAGTCTATCATCTTGGATCGGCAGTTCTTCCTTATGCTTCTGAGCTTTTCAAAGTCTCACTGAGAGTGCTCAGAAACGAGTCAGATAAGGTAACATTATTGAAATCTCTTAATAATGTGGTTTATTCACCTGTAGACTGTGCTTCATGTATCAGATACATTGGTGGTGCTTGGTGTCTGAGTTATGTGATAAGAGAGTTTGTAGGCAAATAATATTTTCCTGAACATTTATTGCTGATCCTTTTAGTTATTTGCACTAGTAGAACATTATGATCTTTATTTGTCCATTTGTTCTACACCTACTTCTGGGTTTCACTTTTTCTTTTTTCATGTGTCTACACACACACTGTTACTTGGTCCAGTGGTAACCAGCTAGACTATGAAGTGGGCGAGCAAACTGAGTTTGAATTCCACCTTGTTAGAAAAGACCAATGGTGAAAGGCATCTTATTCGCAAAGCGCCCATCCGAACTAATTGGTTGTTTAGATATATGATAATTGGATCTAAAAAAAGCACCGGATGGGTGGCCCAAAGGGTCATTAGTGTGTGTGTGTATATTCAAATATTATTCCCTGCAAACTAATTTGTAATCAAATGGTTGATAATATTATGATAGTCCTGATTTTTGTTGTAGTTATGTCTAGAGACATGCTTTTTTATGCACTATGAATTTTTAACAGGAAAGGATGGTAGGTGCGAAGCTAATGGCTTCTCTTATGGCCAGTGAAGATGTAATTTTGGAAAGCATATCAGGGGGACTGTTAGAAGCAAGGTCTGTACTCTCAACGATATCGTTATCGGATCCTTCACCTGAGTTACGACAGTTATGCAGAAGGTTGTTGGCATGCATATCTTCTACCTAGCTTTGCCAACAAACCATTGGTTTGGGAGTTGAGAATACAAGGTCTTTAAGGTATTAACCATGGCTGCATTGTAAATTTAGATAATTTGTGGTTATTTGTCATTAATACGCAGAGAATCTGTGACAGCTTTTTAAAAGTACTCCTACCATTCAATTAATTATTAGAATTTAATGTGCAGTGATAAAACTGTCCAATAGGTAGAGGGAAAATTTAATATGGGATACAAGAGGGAATGTGGCCTTATATTTGGGACTATATCAAAACTTCCTAATGACTAATGAACTTGTTTACAAATAATTGAAAACCTGTAACTCTATAACCAAGTATTACCCCTCTATTAAGTTCTCTTTTAGAAAAAGTTTTGTTCCTAAATAAAACTTCCTAATGACGAATGAACTTGTTTACAAATAATTGAAAACCTGTAACTCTATAACCAATTATTACCCCTCTATTAAGTTTACTTTTAGAAAAAGTTTTGTTCCTAAATACTCCATCCGTCCCTATATATAATAGCAAAAAATTTGAATGGTTTTGTCCTTTTTTATAAGAGCCTGAGTCAATTTGTCAAAGCATTTAATGAGTTTTTTCCCACTTTACCCATCATTATTCTCTCTATTCATATTCTCTTTCATTTTCATTTATAACATTATTATCACATTTCTCTCTCTTCTATACTCAATCATAAATAAGGGCAAACTTGATAAAATAAAATTATTTCAGATATATTTATTTCTCTCAACTATTTACTTAATCTGTGTAATTTTACCTATTTGGCTCTTATAATAAGGGACGGAGGGAGTATAAGTCTACTTAGATGTTATTAATGATTGTTTTTCAACTTTAGCCTTATTTAATTCTTGTTGGAAAAAGAGAAACATGAGAGAGATGCGAAAATAATTTATAAATGTAGAGGGAGATAGAGAATTTGAATAAAGGGTAATTTGAAAAATTTTATCAATTAACTAACAGTTCTTGGTTTGTGAAAATTAGTTTAATTGGACTTATAATAAGCTAAGAGTGGCATAAGATAAGATCAAAGTGTACTTAGACTAAAAGGATGGGGAAAACAGGAAAGAAATACCTTGCCAACACTTAAAAGCTCATTAATTTGGGGTTAACACTATTTTTTGTCCTTCTAGTTTCCCTTCAATTGGGTTTACTCCTTGGAGTTTAAAACCAGTGTTTTGGTCCCTTAGGTTTTAAGTTTGTTCCATCCATGGCCATTTGTCCCTTATGGGTTAACGGTGTTAGATTTGCTTGTGTGTCACTAACGCTGTTAAGTTTGTGTTGACGAGATGAACTGAGATGGCAACTTATGCTGACTTGGACATATGAAAAGAAGAAGAAAAAAAAATCTCCAACCCCTTTATCAGATAAAAAAACATCTCTAGCCTCCATTATCTATAGACCATTCTCTCTTCACTGTCCCTCACTTCATCGGCTTCCAAACAACTATAAATTCTCAATGTTAACCTCATCAATCAGATTTTCCTCATCTCTTAGCCCAAGACGTACCAGATTTCTTGAACCTCTTATTGCTAGAAGATTCTCTGTTTTCTCTTTCAATTTGGCTTATACCAGCCATTTTCTTGTTTTTGCTGGCATGAGGAGCTCATCGTGGAAAATAAGAGGAACCTCATGAAAAATTTTGCCATGTTTAATGCAAACTCCCTCTTTAAACCCGCCTGGACCCTCGACAACCAAGAACTTACTGAATCCCTACTGTTTGCCATATCCTAGCAAGAATTGATTAAATTAAGGGAGATCCGATTGAAGAAGAAAAGAAATTGAAACCCAAATCCTAGAAACAAATTGCATATAACTCAGATTGATAAGGAAAATCAAGAATTAGGAAAAACAAGAGAGAAAGAGAAAGTTATCTAGGAGTCAGGGGAGTGAAAACGGGGTTCCAGAAAGGGTGGTAGGGTTTGTGGAGGAAGGTGGAAGTGAGAGAGATGGGGTAAAATCTTATTGATGAGGTTAAGATTGAGATTTTGGGTTGTTTGGAGACCGAGGAAGTGAGGTAAAGTGAAGGGATGAGTCTGGATAGGGGTGAGTATCGGTTCAGTTTTCGGTTTTTCGGTTCGAAACCGAAAACCGAAATCAGGATAAAAACAAAACTGAAACCGAAAAACCGAATTGTATTCGGTTCGATTTAATGGTTTTTTCAGTTTTGGGCATTTCTATAATTTCCCCACCTCTAACCCTAATTTTTACCTTCCTATGACCTCCTATATTCCCCAGCCAACAGTGACACAGTTCACATCCCTTCCTAGAGGCCGCGAGTGAGAGAGAGAACAGAGGGAGAGAGTGAGACAGTGAGCTACTGAGCATCAGCGTTGGTCGTCCCCTCATTCCTCTCCATCACCTTCTCCTCATCATCATCTGTCTTCGCCGTGCGCTAGAGGGAGCTCGGCTGAAGAAGAAGAACCATCATTGGCATAGGAGCTTTAATGTTCTGGGAAAAGGCGGCATCGACGGCTGAAGAAGAAGCAACCGAAGACGACACCAGAATTCCATTAACAGCAGAGTTATCGGGCCATGGGGGAAGGAGGAGTAACAATGGTGATGGTAAGGAAAATGGATGGGGATCATTGGCCGGTGGCCGCAGGTGGAGACATGTCGAAGGTGATGGTAAGGAAAATGGTGATGGACTAATGGTTCAGCTTTTCTGTTAGATTCGGTCCGTTTGGTCAGATCTTCTGTCCTGATAACTTCGTCTTTGGGCAATCTGGTGCGGGGAATAATTGGGCTAAGGGTCATAACACAGAGGGAGCTGAACTCATCAACTCGATTTTGGATGTTATTAGAAAGGAAGCCGAGAATTGTGATTGCTTGCAGGGTAATTAATTAGCTCATTGATTCGTGCTTTTGTGTTTTCATTTTTCCGTTTCAAAATGAATTTCGATCTGGTGATGTATTTTTTTTATGGCGGAATTTGAATTATCATGTTTAGGTTTCGTTATGATCTTGCCTCTTGCTGGTCCTTGACTTTATGCTTGTATTTTTTAGGGCGTTAGGGTTGTGATGTATTTTAGTATTGTTGAATTCTTATTTGTGATGTTTATGGTCTTGACTGTTGTTAATTTTCTTCTATTGGTGATAGGAATGGCATGGCAAGGTTTTGCAGCCTTTTTTTGTTTATTTAGGCTTTGCCTTGATTGTTTGTAGGCTATCCTATTCTTTTTTATCGTATTCTTTTTTTCCCTGCGCATAAGATTCTCTTTGAAGTCATTTATGAACTCGCTTGATGACTTTGCATTGTAAGTGTTTTAGGCTATTGGACCTTGATCATTTTGGGCTCTCGTGTTTTTTTTAAAAAAAAAATTCATGTCTGGGCTTTTTTTTTAATGGACTAATGTTTTTCGGTTTTCGGTTTCAAACCGAATTTTTTTCTTACAAAAACCGAAACCGAACTGAAAATGATCAAAATGGAAACAGAACCGAAAAACAGAAAACCATTTGGTTTAGTTTGATTCGTTTTTTACTCACCCCTATCTGGAGATGGTTTTTTTATCTGATAAAGGAGGCTGGAGATGGTGTTTTATCTCAGAAATCGTTTCCCCCCTTTTTTCATATGTCCAAATCAGTATAAGTTGCCACATCAGCTGACTTCGGCAGCACAAACTTAATGGTGTTAGTGACACATAAGCGAATCTAATATTGTCAACACATGAGGAACTAACGGCCATAGATGGAGTAAACTTGAGGGATAAAAAACAATGGTTTCAAATTCCAGGGACTAAAATCCAAATGAATACAAACTATAAAGGACCAAATTAATAGTGTTAACCCTCAATTATATCTACGGAAGTGTGATGGAAACCTCATTTGAGAATTAAAACTGATTACAATTCTAGAATACTTTCTTCCTCTCACCCACCCGCCTGACTCCTTTTCATTTCCAGAATATTTTCTTGTAGACTTGTACCAACCCCACCATTTGCCCACTAATTCTCTTTTGATTTTAAATCACTCTTTCAAAAAAAATTATCTTTTTTTTAAATCTTATTTAAAAATAAAAAAAATAATGAAAATCTTAATCCTGTTAATCAAATTACATGGCTCAAGACTCCACTTCAAGTGACATGCACCATGCGTTTTCCCTGCCGTTTTTTACCGGATTTTCCTTTCCTGATATTTATTATTTTTTAAAATTAATTTACTAAATTTATAAACTTCTATATGATACTACTATAATGTTAAATAGAATATTTTTATTTTGCTAAGAAAGAAGGATATTTATTTCGATATAAAGTCATATTTGTTGCAGAATTTGGCAACAAAAAAAAAGTCATATTTGTTACAGTTAAATAAGTATATATTCCCTCCGATTCTTAATATAAATATATTCGTTACAGAAAAATAAATTACTTAATTATAATATGTTATATTGTATATTAAATTATATGGTAGTTTATAAGTTAAATAAACTAGTTTTTAAAAAATCGGTAAATCAGTTTATAAATAATTTAACTTTCTTAATATTTTCAAAAGAAAAGTCAAACTATGTCATAGGAGTATGTATAAGAGTAACAACTAGAGGAGCATATTTTGTATCATAAATCTTATATTATAAATAATTAAATATAAACCGGTATTTGAAATAGATACTACTCACATTTCTAAATATAAGACCTATTTAACCTTCTTATCAAATATCAAATAGATCTTAGGTCTAATTTAGTAATGGGAATACTAATGTAGATAGATGCATTATCTCCTTAGTCTACCATTCAAATTCAAGTCAACCTTTCTTTGATTCTTCTTTCAAATAATTCCATGTTCTCTCCCTCAAACTCATCCTTATTCTTGGCATGTGAAAATAAGACTTGTCCGTAGAATCCGATTTGGGAATCGCCGCCACAAAACAGTCGACCCATTTTGCGCTAATTCTTCGAGACTTGTCTCTCCCCATCTTTGTGTTGATCATATCACTGCTCAGAAATGCTCCAGTTTATATTCGCCGTCGCCTTCTCCGCCGTGCCTCTCACTCTCTACGTCCCTCCCATCCGAAGCTTCAATCTCTTTGTTCAGACCATCGAAGACTTCCTGCGACAGACCACCACCTATACCCTAAGAGTCTATCCTCGCGTCAGATTCGCTCTCTCTCGCATCTTCAATTCCCTCCTCCGCCCAACCAGGTAGCTAGATTCTTCCTGTTTCCACTCGCTGTAAATTCGTCTGTCTTTTCGGGCTGATCGCCGCATCTTGATGGTTTTGGATCTTCAAGAAATCTGGACATTTTTGTAATGTTCTCAGATTCGAAATTATGGTGAATAATCGTTGCTTGTGATTAATTAATTAAATAATTGCAAGAGTTGATCTTTTAGCTGTTCTGTACTAGTTTTGTGTATCCATTTGTGGGAATTTATATCAGCTTCAGAGCTTAAATTACGTTATTGTGCGTATTCAGAGTTTTTTTTTTTTTTTTTTTTTTCAAAATAGAAGTATTCAGAGTTGACTGTTGTTTCTTTAACGATCATTACAATCTACTGGTTTACACTTTTCAGAGAGAAATGAAATGTCGCCGATGTGTTACTGTAATTCTGTTCAACTTCATGTATTTTCACTTGATCAGTGTTAGGATTTTATCCGGTCTTGATTGATGGAATGGTGGATCATGTATTTGTCCCTTTTTGTTGCGAGGGAATAGCGATGAATATGGAAATTTGTCATATTAACATGACAATTGACAATTGTTGGCGTTATCTGGACAATTGGTTTAAAAAAAAGTGACACACACAAACAATAGGTAAATCATGACAGTAATATATTTTAATCTTTTACGGATGATAAAAACAAAGCTTTGTAAAAGCATCGTGAATTTGAAATTTAGTTAAAAAAAAAATCATTACATATTATACCACAATTTTATTCAGAAATACTATACATATGATCAGTGCCCTATTTATTATTGGAATTAGAAGAATAGGATAAATTATACTTTTGTTCCGCTATGTTTGCGTTAAGTGTCATTTTGATCCTTTAATTTTGAAAAGTGCAGTTTTAGACCTTTTTTTTTTTTAACACCACTAATTTCATTTAACGGAAAATGTTAACTCAACAAACCTAAAGGGTGATTCTTTAATTAAATGTGAATGAAAAATAAAAGATTTTTAAAATATAAAAATAATTATACTAAAAAAATTAAAATTTAAGCATACTTTGCCAACATTTATCCACACAATCATCATTAAAAATTGTTAAATCAACATTTTCTGTTAGGTGAAACTATTTATGTTAACAAAAAAGTACTATAAATTTACTTTTCAAAGTAAATGACTAAAATGATCCATGATGCAAATATAAATAATAAGAAGTATACTTAGAAGAATGATGATTTAGTTTTTTAATGGTTACAAAAGAAAAAGGGAAAATTCCAAAAAAAGACTCATGAAATAGTTAAAGGACAGTTTGCTATAACGGATTTTAGAAAGGACAGTTCAGTACAATGACTGAATTGTCCAGCCCCAAATTAAAAGGAAATGTCTAAAATGCCCTTGGTTCAATTTTTTTTTTTACCGAAACATGTTGGTAATCCCCTATCCGAAGTTGGTAATCCTCCTATCCGGTTTTGGTAATCCCCTATACAATTCTGGGAACGAATAAAGGAAGTTGGTTATAATGTTGCTGGTAAGTGGTAATCCCCTATCCTAAGTTGGTAATCCCCATATCCAGTTTTGGTAATCCCCTATACAATTCTGGGAACGAACAAAGGAAGTTGGTAATGATGTTGTAATTCGATAGAAACGTGTTGGTAATCCCTTATCCCAAGTGGGTAATCCCCATATCCGGTTTTGGTAATCCCCTGCACAATTATGGGAACGAACAAAGGAAGTTGATAATGATGTTGTAATTCGATAGAAACGTGTTGGTAATCCCCTATCCCAAGTTGGTAATCCCCATATCCGGTTTTAGTAATCCCCTATACAATTCTGGAAACGAACAAAAGAAGTTGGTAATGATCATTTAAACCAAGGGCATTTTAGACATTTTACTTAAATTTGGTTTGGACAATTCAGTTAATTGTACTGAACTGTCTTTTCTGAAATTCGTTGTAACAAACTGTCCTTTAACTATTTCGAAAGTCTTTTTTTAGAATTTTCCTAAAGAAAAACTATGCATCGGCTAAAGAAAACAAAAACTATGCACCATGTATTTTTTTTTTTTTTGCCAACAACTATGCACCATGTATTGGAGATACAACAAAATGAATGTGAATAGGAAAACTAATTTAACATACACCCACACCTTTTAAGTTATTTAGATCCAACTTGTACAATTTTTATTTTTCCTCCCTTGCCTCGTAGGCTCTTACCAAACATAACCTCTAGATTAAGGCAATGTTTGGTTTGCCTTTTTTAGGGTCAGAAGTACTTCTGGGCCGGAGAAGCCATTGATTACTTTTTTTTATGTTTGGTTTGATTGTAGATGAGAAAGACTTATGGGCTAGAAGTCCATTGGGGCAGCCAGAAGCCAAAATTTTTGGCTTCCGGTTTCTGATGGGTTCCACGCCTTTTGTTATGTATTATTTAATAAAGTTGGTAGGAAAATTAGACTATTAAACTCCTAAAATTCTCAAATAAGATATTTTCTTTTAATATAAAATTTCCTTTTTATCTCCAAAAATTTACCATAATAATCTCTAATTATTTTCTCCCACAATATCCTTCTTTTGAGCTAAAAATATAATCTTCTAAAATTATTTTCTTTAAAATAAGAGAGAAACTAAGCTTTTAAAATCCTCAAAAAGCCCCAAATTTCACTTTTTCTTTCTAAAATATAAGATTATATGCATATCATATATGTATTATTTAATAACAATAATGTCCTTTTTAGTAATTTTTCATCTAAACTTACTTTTCAAAATAATCATCCAAATATGTTTTAAAAGTTAGATTGAAAAAAAGTCACTTCTATCATCACAAATCTAAACATAAATCACTTCTTATAATCTGACTTTTTTCCAATCTTATTTATAAAAAAATCCTTCTAAAAAAATCCTTTTAAAAAAAAAACCAATCCCAACACAAGGATACAAATTCGCTTCGTAGCAAGCTGCCCACACACCACACACACATACCCAACTAATTAAACATTGATGCCAACGGCCGAGTACGACAATCTCACACGTTATTATGTTATAGTCCAACCACGTCACGTCACATTTTCTTTGAACATTCTTCTTTTCTTTTTTTAATAAAAGTATTCATTAGGAATATAAACGTAGTTACGTGAAGGAGCTTCGGTAGTCACTTGTCATATCAATGACAATGATCATAACACATACCTATTTTCTAGGGACGATTTATTTGGGGAAATTAGAAGCATGAAACACAAAAAACTGCGGTTTGTTTGTTTGTTTGTTTTGATGATTAAAAACTGGGGATTATTCAGCGTATGACATGGCCGTTGTAAACTTGTAGTGGGCACGGAAAAGAGAGAGAGAGTCGTTGGTAACATGTAAGGGGTCCAATAAAAACGAATGAGATGTTCCATTTCTTTTATAATCTCACATTGCAAAAATTTTCTTATCAAACTCAGACTCATGTTTTGCTTGCATTGCATAAAAATTAATGATTAAAGGTTAAAGCATGTGTTCGTATGTTAGTAAACTTTATAAACTCAATGGATTAAACTGAAATTTAGTGTAAAGATAGATGGACAAATGTATATTTTTGGCAACATAAATTTATCTTTGTTGTTGTGTTTACTTTGTTTGTTAGTTTTTTACGGAAAAATAAAGAAATAGAGTTAGGGTCCGCTTGCTTCACTGAATCTCAGCGGCAAAATCGAATAATGGTAGAAATTCCATCAAACAGACATGTTTAGTTGCTGGAATCTTTAATGATTTTATTTCCTACCTCCCTCCATTTTACTTTAAAGGTTGGAAAATGGTTTCCTACCATTTTACCAGATGATTCCATTTCCTGCCGCCTGCGATGGAAGATGACAACCCTACCCTCCCTATGCCCTTCGTCTTCTCCTCTTTCATCATCTCCCTCCCTCCCTCTCTGTGTAATGAAAAAGATGAAGATGGAGAAAATTTATGACGCTCAAACTTCTCTCTCTCACCATCTCGCGTGTTGAAGAAGACGAAGCTGAAACTGTATGGTGCTGTCTAAAGTTTTTCTTTTTTTTATTTCTACCTTTTATCTGTGTGGCTGCCTAAAATTTTATTGCGAAACTGAAAATTTTGATTGTAAAACTGTGTTTATAGTATTTTTTTTTTGAACTCAAAAACTGTGTTTATAGTATGGGTAATGCATTATGATTGGGATTTTTCAGAAATTTTAACGCAATCAAATTCGAATTCGGGCAATTATGTTCGAATTTGACTTACTTATTTGCTATGAAAACAGGTTTCAAAATCAATTTTGAAACTCCAAAATAGATTTCTAAAACCAAAATCTTATATGAGAAAGAGAAATCAAATTTCACCATGTGAATACAGAATCTTAAGTAAATGTTTTTTCAAATTTATTTTTATATTTATGTTTAATATTTTTACTTATTTAAAAGATGTGAGAAGTAGTTGTAATGTGAGTAATTTTTGCAATAAATTGAAGTAGTAGAAGCTACAAGAAAATATGAGTGAGAAATTTTTGCTGATAAATAAATAAAATAGATTTCACCCCAATATCCTAACAAAACACAATCTTCATACTATTATATATTTTATCATTTATATTCTCTTTTTATTTTTTTAGATTATTTAATATACAACCACTTTTCTGGAAACTCATATTATTTTTTAATTTGCATTGAAAATTTAAATTGTTTTTATTATATTTAAAAAAATTATTAATTTTTTATTTTTTGAACTTAAATGTGAATTTTATGAAGAAATAATCATTAAGGGTAATATGGTCATTTTTGCATATTCCATAGTTTACTTATCACCATTTTCAACCAACCAGACATAAATTTTTCATTATATTCCTTTTTATTTTTGTGCATACCAAACATGTCAACATTCATTTCCATTCCTTTCCATTCAATTGATTTCCTTTCATATTCAAATTCCATTCCGTCATAATATTTTTTTTAAAACCAAACCAGGCCTAATCACTGGGTGTGTTCATACTGTAGTTTCATTGTCCCCGGATTTATAATTATCACCGCAATGGTCATAATGTGAAACATGGCATAACTAGGCTTCACGGTACAAAATAGTAATTCAAAACATCAAAATAGCAGACATATGCAGAGATGGGAGGCATGGGATATAGGTGAAGATGGTCCCGTGAATGAGGCTCAGAATGACAAAGAAAACATGTGAAATATAGCTCGTGAAATCACCAAATGTTGAGGTGCCCTTTCTTCTTTATCATCATTCTTCTTTTTGCACTCCTACTTCAACTCCTATCTTATATAGAATCCAAGGTTGATATTACCACACTTCATTCAATGCACTCACTCCATCATTTGCATCCCATCTTGAATATATGACTTGGTTAACATATGTAGAGTAGTGTGGTCGTGAATATAGCATCGTTAATTTCACAAATTTTTCTGACCTTTTCTTACATTTAATTCCGTCATAAAGAGGGGTAAAAGTGATCATTTTGATACAATAATAACAAATAATCAAGTTAACCATTCTGCTTAATATTCATAAATTATTTAACTAAACCACATATTTAGAATTGGAGGGGGTATCCTTTCAAATAATTCTACTTACCACCTCATCATTTGTTGCCCCTTATTAAGCTTACAACTGCATCATAATTTGATTTTTTTTTTTACTTCTGCATTAGATAAACAACTCCAAATTTCTATCAAAGGGAGAAACCGATTATCAGAGACTAATCATAATTCGTTAGGTTCAAGCTTTTAGCATCGTTGAGAAAAATTATACTCGAGGGGATTTCACTTCTCAACTGAGAATGGGGACCATCTATCGTCGACATTGCTGACTTGTAATTTAAGGAAATAACCAGACTCTGCATGTCGTCAAACACGTGCTGGAAGCTTGTAGTTTCATGCAAACGAAGGCCATTTCCAGATCAAAATAAAGCCTATAGTCTATTAATTCAAGATTTGAACATTCTGACTCAAGGCTCACTAACGGTCACATGAGCTTGTTACTTCTCTTAACGTGATAACATTTATAGTGAACTCCTCTTCAGCTCCCTACAAATCCCGCGCCTTTCTTGCTCTCTGTAGTCAGTTATAAGCATATAACAGATACCCTATAACCTATCCTTATTCAGCTCTACTCAAAATCAAACAATGGATTCTTGCAGAAAGTCTCCATTAAAGCCATGGAAGAAAGGGCCAAGCAGGGGGAAAGGTGGCCCTCAGAATGCTATGTGTGAATATCGAGGCGTTCGTCAGAGAACCTGGGGGAAATGGGTAGCTGAGATCAGAGAGCCAAAGAAGAGAACTAGGCTGTGGCTTGGTTCTTTTGCCACAGCTGAAGAAGCTGCCATGGCTTATGATGAAGCTGCAAGGAGACTCTATGGTCCAGATGCTTACCTTAATCTTCCCCACCTTCAACCCACCTCCAGTTCCACCATCAAATCTCAAAAGTTCAAATGGTTTCCTTCCAAGAATTTCATTTCAATGTTCCCTTCTTGCGGATTGCTCAACATTAATGCTCAGCCTAGTGTTCATGTAATCCACCAAAAGCTACAACAACTCAAGCAGAATGGGGTTCCCAGTCAACCTTCATCTAGTTCATCCTGTGATCCAAAGGCTGAAGTTCAGATTATAGGAAGCAAACATAACGCAGACAATCCTCCAAACGAAAAAGAAGCTAAAACATTATCAGAAAGCATGCTTAGTGATATTCAGGACAAACCCCAGATTGACCTCCATGAATTTCTTCAACAGATGGGAGTGCTGAAGGATGAAAAACAGTCGGGAAGTTCCACAAAGTCTGAAGCTTTATCAAATGATTTCAGTGACAATTTTGGAGAGTGTTCTGACAAGAGTGTCAATTGGGAGGAATTAATGGAAATACATGCAGTTACAGATAATCAGGGATCAGAGGCAACCCAATTTCAAGCATATGATTTAAATGAAGAGCTTAATTTCCCCACTTCGATTTGGAACTTCTAAGAGAATCGGCCCATCTTTTTTCTTTTCTAGTAACAGAACTACTTTTCCTAGCTTCTAGTGGAGTTGAAATATAGTGAAATATCGGTAGTTAGTATTCAGAAGTCAAGCTAATCAATAAATGTTTCTGGTTCCACTACCACTATTCATTTCACATAATTCCAGTATGTTGGAACTTTAGAAGACCTTAGCATGGACATTGATGAGGATACAGTTACAAGATAAAAACATGAATATGGTAACATTAAGTGTCCAAGTATTTTTTGAAATTTCATGTCTCAATGGGCACATAATGTAGGGCTGAACTATTATTCGGACACAATAGTTCATTCTAACACTCATTTCGACATAAAAAATATCCCAAAATCCTGGGGGAGTATATGGTGGTAGTTTAGGATAAAAATCCACTGGAAAGAGAAAGGAACTTCTTTTAGTTGTGATAGTAACAGAAAATAGAGAGATAAGTTTACTATTCTGCTGGTGCAAATGTAGCTTCTTTTTATTGTTATTTATGTGACTAGGAAAACAAAATTTTAAGTTCTAAATTTGTTCACCTTCACTTTTGAGGAGGCTTACGGTCAAACTTATATGACTTTTGGCATAACATGTCCATCATTCCATGAAATGCTCAGTGATAAAAGCCAGATTGCTAGCTAATTGTAGACAAGAAAAACTCCAGAAGCGTAATCATATGGAGCTGTGATTAAAATAGATCGCCAGAGTCCCGCTAACAAGTCCTTTCTCCCCCAAAGGTTATGCACATTAATTGCTAAATATCATAAATCGATGAATATAACTATCATGAAAGCAGGGAACAGTTCTTAACTTTCTAGCATCCTTTGAAAGATGTGCGAGGAAAGTAGTGCCCAACTGCAACTCATTGAGACAGTCATTAGTTTTGTTCAAGGAATGAATGGCAGATATGCATTGTATACAGACAAGATTGAATCGAATGAACCGACAGCATAATTTGACAGTTTTTAACGAACAAGAACACGTCTTATTATTTCATTCATTCAATTCAAATGAATGCTTGTTTTAATTTCAAGAATCATGTGGCACAAAATTATCAGATGGCACACAATAAGAATGGTGAAGACTAGAAGTAGAAGCACATATTCACCTGATTGCTTAAGTTATAAAAATTAAATAATAGGACATGAATGAATTAATCATAGTTACCTTTGACTGAGACGACTTGTTCCTGTTCCACAGAGACATAATCGTCTCTTCTTAGTGTCTGGGAAACTCAGAATGCCAGGAACACTTGATAGGAACATCAAATAAGGCTGCGCCAACAAACTACTCTGCAATTAGATCTCTCTCTCTCTCTCTCTCTCTCTCTCTCTCTCTCTCTCTCTCTCTCTCACACACACACACACACACACACACTCACACACACACACACACACACAAGATGATGATAATTGGTTAATAGTTACCAGCTACGGAAGTCTTGATATAGAATGCAGTTTGTTATTTAAATGATGTCACGCCCTAGAATTCAGAGAACCAAAAATATTCCACTCTTACGAACATGGAAGTCATAAGAAATATGATGGGAGAAAGTATTATCAACTCATTTAAAAATGAAGGTACAATGTAAAGGCCCAACATCAATGTAATGAATGGGTACAGCAGCAAGTTCTTCGATCCTTTCCACATAATGGTGTGCAGCTCTTGTAAGCTCAGAACACTAGTTTGTGGTGGAAAAAATATCAAAAATCCATCCTTAAGGTACTTCATACTCTATCTACAATATACAATTGTTACCCAAACCTGAAAATTCTAATATACAAGTCCAAGTATTATTGCTGATGGACAGTTAGCTGAAATAAATAGTTGCAAGTCTACTACCAAAAGCTTTGTCTTGTTCTTGGGGCCATAGGCACATGGAATGGCATAAAGGAAATTGACGAGAAAGTATGACCACCTTATTTATAAATGAGAGCATCACGCCCAGGTCCAACACCAATGTAGTGAATTGGCACGCCAAGAAGTTCTTCTATTCTTTCCACATAATGGCGTGCAGCTCTTGGAAGTTCAGAATAGTTTCTGATGGAAGAAATATCACAATTCCACCCTGGAAGTACCTCATACTCCACCTGCAACGTATAAAATTCATGCCAAAATTACATTGAAATTACAGGATACTAGTGCAACTGAGTTCATTGTCGCTAGTGAAAGTTTACCTTCAACTGGTCTAGAAGACGGAGGTCTGAAGGGAATGACTTGATCAGTGTACCATCAACAAGTTTATAAGACACCCCCAATTTAATTTCAGTAAAATCTGACAAAACATCCAGCTTGGTGAGATTGAGAGATGAAAACCCATTGATCTGATAGCAATATCTTAATGCAACTACATCAAGCCAACCACAACGTCTGGGACGACCAGTAGTTGTGCCAAACTCCTGCCCGGCAAATCTAAGGAGATCACCCTCCTGACCCAAGATTTCAGTGGGAAAAGGGCCGGAACCAACCCTTGTAGTGTACGCTTTAACCTGCAAAGTAAAATAATAATAAGAATTTTTTTTGTGTTCATCCTAATAAAGCTCTGTTCATATGAACTTTGATAACACTATTTGGATGAATCTTGTTAAGAGTTCTTAAACTGGATATAGAAAAAAGAAAAGACCAGAAAATTCTTCAGCTAAAGCTTTGGCAATATGATACAGAATTGTAATTCTGTATGAGAGAGAAAGAGGGAAAGAGAGGGGATAAGAGAGAAGAATAGAAAAGATAGAGAAGAGAGGAGACGAGAAAAGGGAAATACGCTAAGCCATCACATTATGATCTAACATAGTCTCTTATTACAATTGAATACCCTATCTATTCATAGGGGATTTAGAATGTAAATTAATTAATACTATACCCTTCAAACGGCTAACACATAACTAAGCCAATTGAACTTTATTGTGATTACATAACACAATAAGACACAAAAACAAAACCAATATGAATATGCTTCTCAATGATTATTTGTTTAATTAATATACAGTCAGATAAGATCATCAAGAACTATGATGAAACAAAATAAAAAATAAAAAATAATCACATACCACACCGATTAGATCACCAATGACTCTTGGAGCAATACCTAGACCAGTACAAATCCCACCTGCTGAGGGACTGGATGAAGTTACAAAGGGATAAGTTCCAAAATCAATGTCCAACATTGTTGCTTGACCCCCTTCAACAAGAATCTTCTTCTTTTGTGTTATAGCTTCATTCATGAAATGTACAGTATCAGCAATGAAAGGTTCCAATCTCTCGGCATATCTCTTGTACCTTTCAACTTCTTCCCTGAGAATGTCCGGACCATAGTTAAAATCTTTGAATCTTAACGCCGCATCTGATAACAAAAGATCAAGCTTCTGAGGAAAAGTATCCATATACTTCAAATCACTTACTCTGATGCCATTACGGATAACCTTGCTAGAATAACAGGGTCCAATGCCTCTCTTGGTAGTTCCAATAAAAGATTTAGCAAGCTCAGCCTCTCTTAGTCCATCAACTACTTGGTGAAAATCAAACAACAAGTGAGCACGATCAGATATCAGTATCCTTCCTTTGCAGGATACCCCATTGGATTCTAAGCCATCAATTTCTCTAAAAAACTCTGGCAGATGCACCACAACCCCATTCCCGATAACACACAATATATCCTCATTAAGTATACCAGAAGGAACAAGGTGAAGACCAAATTTTTTTCCTTCAGAGTTATAAATGGTATGCCCGGCATTTGCTCCACCCTGATGACGTATAATGATCACATATCATCGAGGGAAAATAACTCGCAATTTAATTCTACAAAAAAGCATAAGAAATAAGAGGGCATGAAAGTGGATAAAAGAAGGTATAAAGAATACCCCACCAGTTAACAACCAGCTTAGTCAATAATCATGTTCATTGTCCTACTAATTAATACAATTAACCAGTAATCATTATAGGGAATACAACTTACTAGCCAAACAACACATCCAACCACAAACTTAAATGAATCAGTACATGTGGGGAAAATAAGCAAAGTAAGCTGAAATAGTGATAGTAAGTGGATGAGCAGCATCTGTCACAATATCGGGTCATGCAAGGTCATTACCGCAGAGTAAAGGGATTTCTGCGATGAACTAAAGCTCTGTTAGAATCAAGGTATCAAGAAAAAGCTAGAGTTTGAGAATGACTCTACGGTCCTAGTTAAAGACATCATACGTGCAAAGAAACAAAGACTTCTACAAGAAGTAAATACTTTCGAATAACTGGAAATTAACCCAGCACCCCTTCAGCCAGCATCTAAGACTTGAGCAAAATCCATCTCAAATAAGCTTTAGCAAATAACAGCCACTCAAGTTTCATCCAATCAAGTAGAATCTTTTTTGAAAGGGAAAAAAGCATCGACAGGGCAAAATGAGTATATTACCTGACAACGAGCAACGATATCGAAGTGGTGGGCTAAGATATCGACGAGCTTACCTTTACCTTCATCGCCCCACTGGCAACCCAAAACACCGGAAACCTGACTCAGTGACCCGATTCGACTCAGCCCATCAACAGTGGCGGAGGTGGGATTGGAAGGAGCGGAAACCAATGGCTTCGCCGAGCAAAGGGAAATGCTCCGGCGAGAAATAGGAGGCCTGCTGCGGTGGATTCCGCCGGGCCGGTGAGAGGTGGAGACAGTTAAGGGATTGAGTGTGAAGAGCGAGTGGCTCATTGCAAGGAGTGGCAGCAGAGAAGAGTAAACGGTGTTATGATTATTGTAGATGTAGATTGTAGATTGTAGATTGAAGTTATGATAAATAATAATCTTCTTTCCCTCGAATTTTGTGTGTCAGTTATTTCCTTTTCCATTTTGGAATCCGGATTTTTTTTTTTCAAATAACATATGCTATTTTATTAATTAATAAAATGTCTGCGAAAATAAAGCCCCAATAATAATGGATAAAAACATTAAAAATAGCATAATCTAATATAGATAGGAGGGAGTCGTCGCCGCCAAAAAAACTCAACTGTCTTCATCATTCTTTCATTAGAATTCGTTGGTAGAAAAAAGATGTCACCAGCAACAAAGCCTTCGTGAGCCGTGGTTGTTCAAAGAATCATCCCAAAGGATCCACACCTCTTATCGCCAACAAACCAATTAAATTGGTTTTTGAAGAATCTCCATGAGCAGATCTCACGGAAACAAAAAAAAAACCCACGGACACTGACACGATAGATGAAGATTAGGTAGAAGAAATTCTCATTGTCGACTAAACCCCCAAACCAATTTATTTCTGTAGAGAAAAGCAACACAACCAAAAGAAACCAAAAGAAATATAAAAATAAAAGTAGACCGATGTAAAATACGGATGTTTCCTCCCCCAGACGGAACCGGGGAGGAGACATTGTGAAAAAGCCGGCCCTAATCTGTGTGTTTGGAATAGGATTTTATTCCATTAATTTAATTTAAAATTGAAAAGGAGATAAAATGACTCTCAAACCACGGAAAAATAAGGAAATGATGTTTAAGGGCCTATTTGATATGGTTGAATTTGAGCCTTGGTTATGGAAATGGAGTTGCACTCCATGCATTAGGATTGTTTGGTACAAATCTAAAGCCTTGGAATTGGCTTCTACATGGAATCCAATCTGTCTCAAATCCACTACTTTGCTTCCATCTCACAACCCATGGATTTATGAAAAAATTAATGGAATTCTAGTCTTGCCCTTCTTCTCTTTCCCCAGTCACTCTTCATCTCCTTCGAAACCAGTAATCACTGACCTCTAGCCACCCTTGACAACGGCGACCTACGGCGGCCACCTTTAGCGACCGGTGATCTTTTGCCACCCACAGTGGAGATTCGTCCTCTTCACAGATATTTGGCGGCAACAAGAAGATCTTCACTTTATAACGAGGCTTCAGTTTTGTCTTCCGCATCCTTGACAACGGAGACTGGAGGCGGCCACCTGGAGCGACCGGTGACCAGCGACCAGCGATCTCTAGCCACCCACAGTGGAGACTCGTCCTCTTCACAGATCTTTGGCGGCAACAAGAAGATCTTCACTTTATAGCTTCAGTTTTGTCTTCCCCATCCTCTTCACAAATCTCTGGCCATTGTGACGAGATCGACACCTCGCAGATTTCTACCTCCTTCCAGATTTGTTGCAGCTTCAAACTCCGTGGCTATAAGATCTTTTTTGATTATTTGTGTTATGAAATCTTCCTTCACAGATCCCGTGTATGCTCCTTTCCATTTTTTATTTCTTCCTGTTAAAACCCTATGTAGGTGCTGTCTAGTTTAACGATTTGAAGATAGATTATTGGCATAAAAAATTCATCTTGAAGTATGTTTTTTTATGTTTACGGTGTCTCTTTTTGAGTATATAATCTTGAAGAATTCTGTTGAATATGTTAATTTGAGGACAAGGTTTTCCAGATCTAGTTTGATATTTCAAGAAAGGTGGCTGTAATTTTGGTGGCTGGTAGTGGTGGTTTGAAATCAATTGATGCCATTAATGGAGGTTGAAGTTTTGGAAGGTGAGGAAGATGGGTTGCCTTTATTATGGGAAGATTCGATATAAATTTTTTTAATTAGAAAGGCGTTTTAGTCTTTCTAATGAAAATTATATCTCATTTCCAAGACATACCAAATGTAACATTAACTCCCTAATCCCACTATTAAACACTCACAATTAAACATTAAAACGTTTATATAGCTAACTATGTTAGAAAAAGGAATTAACTTAATAAAATAACTAACATAGTTAGAAAAAGATCTTTCCATAATATTTAGATATTACCTTTTTAATTCAAACCTCAACTCCAATCTCTGTCATCACAATATAATTTTCTTCCCATTATAATAACAGAAAATTACATTATACATGATTAAACTCCACACATCATTCTCAAAATACCATACCATAATAGGTATTATACAATAACTTTCTCCAGAATAATAACAAGGTTCAGCGGAAGCATCATACAAATATGATCCTAAATGTGGCAATACCTCCTGTCCTTCTGGTCCAGAGTATCTCACGATATCAGTGAGAAGTTTCCGGATCCTTCCCTTGACCTCCTACTTCGCTCCTAGGACCTGCAAAAGTGAGATCAACGGGGGTAGCCCCAAAACGCAACCACTGACTACTCATCTAAGTGTGGTGTGTGCTAGCAAGGTGTCCAGTGGAATACATATATGTATATATATTAGTTCAACCAGCATGCTCAGGTATTCACATATAATGCATATCTTGGTCCCAAATATCTTTCATCATCGTTTATAATTATAAAATAATCCATCACAATTCATCCTCAATAATAGTATATATATCATTGATAATTACAGACAACCCAAACAAATCTTACTAGAAATGTTGGGAAAACATGTGGGATCAGTCGGGACCTTCCACCCACCCCTGATCACCACGGTACAGTTCACGAGAGACTTTCTACCCTCCCTGAATAGTACCACAGATTAGAAGGATCTCTGTCCTTTCTGAATCTGTGAGGGGCGATCTCCCCTCTTTCGTCTTTCTCCCTTTTTATTTCTCATAATATATCAATTAGTCCCTGTGGCGCAACAGGGTACCTCATCACGTGATGGCACAATTTCCAATTCACCGGTGTCACATACCCAAATAATTTCTCACATACAACACATAGATATGCAACACCACAATCAGGCACCAGGCCTTCCAATATTTTCTTGATATACATATATTAAATAATTTCCAAAACCACATATTTCCGTTTCAAATATTTCACATCACAAATTTATGCCATTTCAAAATAATACTCCACAGGACATTTATTATAAAAATATTAATATTCCAAGATCTCATTTCTATATCTCATCAATCATCAATTGATAATCATATATCAATTGTGATTCAAAATCTCATCTCCATATAATATCATAATTTTCAAATAATAATATTTCAAATTTCTTACTAACACTACACACACACATAAACAAGCGGAAAGCGGTTACCTGATAGCTGGCACCAATCTCACAATAGTGCAGCTCCCCCGTGCTAACTTAGTGCAATTCAAGCACTACACAACCATATATACAACCACAATTAATTATTTATCCAACAATTTCACATGTTGAAAAATAAATTATTTACTACCCTTTCTTTGCCCTTACTTATTTTAAATTTCTATTTAACATTTATTCTCCATTTCTATCTCTATAATTTATCTCTACTCCATTTATACATATATCCAAAATTATTAATCTTTCCAATAACTATTTATCAAATTCCTTAACATCCAATAATCCCTCAATAATTCTTTAAGTGCAAACTCCAATCAAATCAATTAATTAAATCCCCTCATATGACCTTAATAAACATCTAAAAATCATCAATTTACCCATAAGCACATTGAATAATTTAAAAGCCTCAATTTCTAAAACTTCCCTAAATCCAAAAATTCCTAATAATTAGGAAAACTTCCAACAATGAAAAATCTACTCAGAAAAACTCATAATCAAGGCCTAAGCTTCAATTTATTAATTTTAGGACTCCCAAAAATACCAACTTAGACAAGGTCTAATTTTTCAAGTATAACAAATCGAAAAACTAATGACATAGAAATGTAGATGAGACTTACGGGGTTCCAAAAATGTGCTTAGTTGGCCGAAAAGCTTAATATTCCTATATCAACGAGCTCTGATAAGTCTAATAATAGGAATATATATGGTGGAAAGAGAGAGCAAGAGAGAGAGAGACGAGAGAAAGAAAGAAGGAAAGAAAATGAAAGAATGAAGAAGGAAGCAGTGTGCGTGTGTTTATATATAATTGATGAATAGTAAAATAATAATATAATATAATAATAATATAATAATAATATATTATATTAATAATATAATAATATATAATATATATAAATAGTAGTTGAATGTGATTGGTTGAGGAAATAATAAAATATTAATAAATGAAAAAGTAAAAGTCACTGGCGAAGATGGAGAGAAATTATTGATGCGAGGAAGTGTCGGCAGAGTGGAAAGAGAAAACTACACTACTAGACCCTAAAATTCTCAAATAAGATATGTCTTTTGAATAAAAAATTTTCTTTTCACTCTCAAAATTTTCCCATAATATCCTTTATTTATTTCCTCCCATATTAACCTCTTTTGAGCCTAAAAATAATCTCTCCCAAAATTATTATTGTCCAAATAAGGAAGAAACTAGGACTTTAAAATCCTGTAAAATACCTCAAAATCCTTCAAATATTCTCATAATCCATCATTTATCATTAATAAATTCCTATTTACCCTCACAAATCCTCAATTAATTTTTAGGATGTTACACCAAACACATTTTTTAACTCCATATTCATCTCCATATTCATATCCATGGCCATCTCCATATCCATCTCCATTTCCATCAAAAATAATTCCAACGTACTAAACGGGCCCTAACTTACACTAAAATTTAGGAAATCATGTACATCTTAAATGGACTAATCCGTCCTTTCATAAATTTAAAGGAAACTATTAATATACCCTCCAATGAGTTTAAGAAAATGTATCAACTTTTTATAAGGTCTATCAACTTCACTTGAGCACTTACAAGCTTTTTATTTACTAAACTTTATCAACTTTCTTTGTGTTTATCAATTTTCTATTTGCATTTTTTTAACCCCACATGATCACTTATCATCTACCTCTTTATTGCATTTTACTAATTTCGTATTTGCATTTACCAATTCTTTTTATGGGTTTTCCAATTTTCTATTTGCATTTACGAACACGTACGAGCATTTACCAACTCTATATTTATTAAAGGGTATTTTCATCATTCCATTAAACTTCCAAAATGACATTTCAGTTCATGACATCTACATGCCCTTTCTCAAATTCATATAACATTGTTATCATCCCCATATTTGTTTAGTTTTTTAATGGAGTTTCCTTTTAAAAATTTCACTACTTTTTTATAGCTATTAAATGAAAAGCATCTACAAATATTTCAACCCATGATACACTTATACCCATGTGACTAACGAGAAGGGTTGGCGCCAATAATATTTACAGGTTAATGGTCAAAAAATACACATGTGATTTTGTTAAAAGTGCGCCCAACATTAAGTGCTCTTTTGGAATCAAAAGTGACAATGACCTTCCAAAATATGGTCAGAAGTCACACTTTCCTTTAAAGCTATGAACGTTGGCTGTGAGTTCTATACATTTGACTAAAACTGGTGAAGTGACGGCTGACATGGAAGTATTTGGTCAATATAGGTCGCGTAATAATTAATCTTAAATATTTTAAGTTTTTAATAAAAAAATCATATCCAGATTTCCCTTCTTCCTTCTCTCTTTCTCTCTTCTTCTTCTTTCGTTTACACAACAATCACCGCCATCACCCAGATCCCGGTACCCCATCATCGCCACTTTTAGTTGCAGAAATTTGGTTCGGAGAGGATTATTGTCCATTGAGTTAGAGAACATATATTTGGTAAATGTGGATTCCATGATAATTTATTTTAAATATTCTAAGCTGCTGAATTTTGCGCTTCGACTTCTCCTTTCCTTTGTCGATGGCGGCATGTTTTAGCAGCGTCAAGTTGATTTGTTGAACAATTGCGTTCAACAATGGTGTTATGTTCACAATCTGGTGGATTTATATGACTACGTCCAACTTTTATTAAGGTTTATATGACTACGTCCTACCCCAATTTAAGTTTAATTAACTTATTAAATAAACATGTCAGATATAAGTTGAGGCCTAATTAGATAAAGGAAGTAATTTTTCCCCCCTAAAGCATGGCTCTAAAGCCAACAAAGTCTGCCATATATATATATATACACACACACTAATATATATTATTGCATATGATATGATATAAATAAATCATATAGACTATTTATAACATCACTAACTTGATGGCAAAAAAAAAAAAACCATCACTAACTTAACTTTAATTCTAAATTTTACGTCTCAACATTCATGTACAAACTGAACTTTCTCATTTATCAGTTGTTTGCCTCTTTTTTATCTATTATCTTCAATCTCTAGATAGTCTATACTAGCTCACTCAATCTTCATTAATTTGCACAATTTGCTGAAACATAATAGTTGTTGTAATTAACTTGCATGTTTGTTTGATTCGTGTTTAAATAAAATGTTATAATCTTAGTGTGAATAGTTTATCATGGATTCTATAATAAAAACAAGAGATATAATCTAACTGTACAGCTAGAAAAGCTTTTTTATGACATTCACATACTCCTAAATATTTTGGAAGATTAATATATAAATTGGGTTTTAAACTTTTTTTAAAGGCATACGTACATTTTAAATAGGCTCTAAAAAATTTTAGGTCCTCCAAAGGGTCAAACAATGAAGCTCAAACTCACGCCTATTTTACTAAAGTAGTTAGTTAATTTCTGTCCGTTCAATTTGAAAAAAAAAAAAAAAGAGTCCCTTCCCCTTGAAAAAAAGTCCCCGCCCCTTAAATTGTACGTATTGATAACTGTATAGTTTTAAATTTAATTATTTTTTACCAGCCTTTTAAATTTAACTCGCTTTTATTAAAAAAAAATTAATTCACATCAATAAGATTAATTATTTAGATATATTTATAAGTAGATGAGCCATTAAAAAAAGGAGCTAACACAATATAAATAAGATTAAAATAAAAATAATAGTAAAAAAAGTGTGAACAAAGCAAAAGCCAACCATAGATTCTGTTATCTCTAAATCTCAAAGGTTAATTATTCTTTTAGTCCCTACAGTTTTAAGTCTGTAGTGACTCACCCTATATTTTGATTCAATGTAATTTAATTCCTATAGTTTTAATTTTTTTTAACTGACCTATGGTTTTGACTTAGTTGCAACTAATTCTATAAACTTTCATTCGTTAGAAATCAATCTTTAACCGTTTTATAATTTAGTCCCTAACCTGTCATATACAACAAAGTTAAAACTATAAGAACTGAGTTGCTATGGGCTAAATTGTAGGGTCTGTAGTACAACTAAGTTAAAACTATAGTGATCAAAAGAGTAATTTTCCCTAATTTCAATTAACGCAATAGAGGGTAGCAAGATAGAACTCCACATCACTTGGTTACAAAAAATTATAATACACTTTCAAAGTATTTAACAAATAATTACAATTGGGCCATCTTCCTTCAATACCAACTAGGGGCAGAAATAGACCAATCCCCTGTCAGGGACCTACGGCCTAGTCTATCTAGTAAAGAGGCCAAGCCCAAGTCCTATTTAAAGACCTACTCTGTTAAATAAGATGTGTTTCATTTCTTTGAGGCCAAATATATAAGCCAGGCTTGTTTAATCTTTTCTTAATATATAAAATTTCAATTTAAGGCTTACCTAGTTGTCCTTTGGGTTTCATTCTAATTTTTCAATCTGTCGATATCACTCATACTACTCTCACTCTTGTGCCCTAACTAGATGCTCTTGCCTCACTCAAATCGCTCTTGCTCGCAATCCCCCTATGGGAATATAATTTAGCACCCAATCTTTCTAAACCTTCTATTCTCATTGATCTCAATCTCTATCAACCTCACCTCATCGATCTCAATCTCTATCAACCTCACCTCATCGATCTCAACTTTCCCTTCTATTGTCCATGTCAATCTTAGAAGCAGAAACCATGCTCTAAAGCACTAGCCTCCACGATCTATGTTGCCAACTTGATCATTAGCGATCACCATGTTGTACTTTTAGAGTATGTTTAGATGGGCTTAAAACAAAAAAAAATAAGTGTTTATTTTAGGGTAAAAATACTTAAAATTGTTGGTAGCTTATTTTGCATGTTTGTTTCGGCTTATTGTTAATTTGACTTATAAGTAACTTATAGCTTATAGATACTTATAAGTCAAAATAAGCTATAAGTTGTTTAAAACAGCTTATTTCTGACTTATAAGTCACTTATAAGGTGGGCCCACAAATTCTGACTTATTTTTCACATCTTATCACAACTAAACCAAACATACACAATGTAAAATAAGTCATTTATAAGTCATTTTTTTCACAGCTAACCTAAGCATAAATCTCATTACACAATCTGACTTATTTTCAATCTAATTTATATATAAATCACTCTTTCATAAAGTCAATCCAAATATACCCTTAATCTCCCTTGTCAACCTCATTAGTTTTGGGAGTATCTAAACACGTATCTATCTATCCCGTTCTCGCTCTATCTGCTCCCAACTATTGGCTTTGTTACTTCCAATGTCTCACATACGCAAATTTAATATTAGGTTTGAGTGGTTATAAGAAAAAAAGCAATTTTTTCACCCAAACCTAGGTTTTAAAAAATGGCAGTCAAACACTTTTTTTAATAAACCTAGGTTTGGACTCAAAACCTAGGTTTTAAAAAAGGTAACCCAAACACTTGAAAAAATGTGAAAAGCTATTTTGGATTGGAAACCTAGGTTTTGTCCACCAAAACCTAGGTTTTGAATAAGCTACAATTTTCCCATTCTGCACAAAGTACGAGGTAAAAAAAAAGCCATCATTACACATGTCATAATGATCTACCAAAAATACCCTTATCCTCTCTCTTTCCCAACACATTAAACTTATGTCCTTTTTAGTAATTTACACAGAAAAAGCTATTCTCACAACAACCATCCAAACACTCTCATTTTTACAAAAGCTATTTTTTCTAAACATCAGTTTTTTTCCTAGAAGCTATTCTCTAAAAGCTAATCCAAACATGCAACTACTTTTTTCAGCTTTTACGCGAATTACGAGACAGAAAATACCATCATTACACATGTCATATTGAAATACCTAAAATGCCCTTATTCTCTCTCTTTCCCAACACATTAAACTTATGTCCTTTTTAGTAATTTACACATAAAAAAAGCTATTCTCACAACAACCATCCAAACACTCTCATTCATCAAAAGCTATTTTTTCAGCTTTTTCAAAATCAGTTTTTTTTTCAAAAGCTATTCTCCAGAAGCTATTTTTAAACTACCCAAACAGGTCCATACGCAAATTTAATATTAGGTTTGAGTGGGATTAGCTTCAATTATGATCTAAATCACAATAGCCCAACCCCTTGGCCTTCTATATCTCAAGTAGTGACTTCAGCATGCAATGAGAGAATGTTTAACAATGTTGGAATATCTACAGCAACAAGTTGGAATATCTCACGAAATTGATCTTAATCTTTCTATAAGAGTGCATATTATTTGTGAACTTCTAAAAAAAGATCAAAATGTTCCATTAGGAGTTTATATTTGTAATTGAAAAAGTAAAAGCTTCACCGCCAGATACTTTGTTAGCATGAGAGATTCTTTTGTCTACTCAATCTACATGAGACATTTAAGACCAAGTTTATGAACCCATCAGTGTGCGAAAGATGGGTCTAATTATAAAAACATACCTATTAATGAATATCATGTTCCACGTGTTCTCTTTATGAGGAGGATTATCACATGTTTTATATGATGATTTTAGTGCCCTTTTATGGAATAATTTGTTATAAAAATAGTTTTATTGTCAACGTTAAAAAAATAGGTCTTAGTTCAATTATACATAGCTTTTACTATGCATGTCACGGTTCACATAAACTTGTATTATTCCTTTTTCTTTATGTCACTTTTTCCTTTAATCTTCAATCCATTTTAATTTATAAATCCCTATTTTTGTAGGTTTTCTATATCACCGTAGGCTGGTCCTTCAATAAAATAAAATAAAAGAAAAAAGTGATATTGTTATGAATATTTCATTAATGTGGATGTCCTTAACTCCCATCCCTATTATTACTCTAGTAATTATTAATTATGATTATATTGTAACCCTAAAGCCTCCTCTATAAATAGGAGGATAATATTGTGTATTCTACAACTCTTGAACGTTGAATGAGAACATCTTTCTATTCTCTCTACTTCTCTCTCTCATTCTCTCTTATCTTCTTCTATTATTTATAACACGTTATCAGCACGAGCCTCTAACCAAGGTAATCTATTTTTATGGAGAACCTGAAGTTCACCTTTCTATTTCTCTTCATCTTCATCTTTCTTTATATTTTCTCATGACCTGAAGTCATATTTCATTGAACCTGAAGTTCCACTTTGCATTATAGTGTAATCATCATTGACCTGAAGTCATTTTTTTTATGGAACCTGATGTTCCACTTTATATTTTAATGTATACACCATTGATGAAGTCATCTCTCATGGAACCTGAAGCTCCACTCTATATTTTAATACATTCGCTACCGACTTTAAAGGAACATGATATTTCACATAACAGTCGATAATTTTTTTTAACCTGAAGTCATTTTTAATGGACCCTGAAGTTCCACTTGATGTAGATTTATTTTTATGGCCAGAAGCCATATAAATTTAATTTTTCTATTTAATTATAATATGGTCAGAAGCCATATAAATTCAATTTTTATGTTTAAACATCATATGGTCAGATGCCATATATATTTAATTTTATGGCCAGAAGCCATATAAATTCAATTTTTATGTTTGAACATCGTATGGCCAAAAGCCATATAGATTTAATTTTATGGCCAGAAGCCATATAAATTCAATTTTTATGTTTGAACATTATATGGCTAGAAGCCATATAGATTTAATTTTATGGTGAGAAGCCAAATAAATTTAATTTTAATATTTTATGGCCGGAAGCCATATAGATTTAATTTTATGGCTAGAAGCCATATAAATTTAATTTATTTATATGGCCAGAAGCCATATAAATTTAATTTCTCTATTTTAATATTAAATGGCCAGAAGCCATATAGATTTAATTTTATGGCCAGAAGCAATATCAATTTAATTATTCTAGTTTAATATTCTGTGGCTAGAAGCCATATAGATTTAATTTTATGGCTAGAAGCCATATCAATTTATTTATTCTAGTTTAATATTTTGTGGCTAGAAGCCACATAGATTTAATTTTATGGTTAAAAGCCATATCAATTTAATTATTCTAATTTAATATTTTGGGGCTAGAAGCCATATAGATTTAATATTATGGCTAGAAGCCATATAAATTCAATTTTTTTTATTTTAATATTAAATGGCCAGAAGCCATATGCCTCTAATTTATTGAAAAATACTATATGTGAGATATTTGGTATGCCCAGATTATAGGATACTTAAATATTTAAATACAATGCATACTTAAATATTTGGTATGCCTAGATTATAGGATACTTAAATGTTTGAACATTATCCAATGACAAATGTGTTTTTACACTAAAGTCACATTAATTTTTTTTAAATGGCCAGAAGCCATATACCTCTAATTTTTTATTATTATTTTATTTTGGTATTTAATGGCTAGATGCCATAAATATATGTTTTTCCATTTTATGGTCAAATAATTAATCTTTGTGATATGGAGTGCTTTTTGATGGACTCAAAGTTCCAATCCTTTGCACTCTAACGTTACTATCTTCAATGAAACCTGAAGTTCAGATCAATATTTGCAACCTCTTTGAAAGCTTACAGTTAGTTTCATTACTAAAAACGAATATCGATTTGATTGTCTATCTTTATATATTGCTAGAAGCTATATAGATTTAATTTCTAATTTTGAGATTATATATCATATAATCTTTAACATTATTAGGTGGCAAGAAGCCATTAATTTATTTATTTTTTATTTTTTTATTTTAATATTTAATAGCCAGAAGATATATAATTTTGAATCTCTTATTAATTGGCCAAAAGCCATATACATTGGATTTATTTTTATTGAAGTCCTGCAGATCAGACTAATACTTGTTGAAATTTGTGGTGCGAGAAGAGAGAAATAATATCTCTACATTTGATATGCTTTTGAGAAATTTAATAACCACATTTATATCAAAAATGAAATATAGCCATGAAGGCTAATGTTTTGAACCAAATTGCTTGTCGTTCAAGTATTAGCACAATATATATTCAGAAAATATTATTGTAATGGTCCTGAAGACTAACTTTTATGGAGATTTATATCATAATAAATAATAGTTAATTCCATAAGAAATAAATAAAGACAATCATGTTTTGTTATGTATTGTTGATTAATGCTCCTGAAGAGCTAGATGAGCAAAATTTCAATTAACACTAAATAAAAATATTTATGCCAATAAAACCACATATATTTTATCTTACTAGTTAGTTGACCATTACTATGGCAATTATGTGCTCTTGCATTAGTAATATTTGAGCGTAAAGTTGATATGTTATATGATATTTGTAACATCCTAAAAATCTAATTGAGAATTAGTGGGCTAAGTAAGAATTGATTTATAAGAGATTATGGAATTATGAGAATATTTGAGGAATTTTTAAGGTATTTTGATGATCTGAAAGACTTTATTTCTCCCTTATTTTAAGGAAAATAAATTTGGGAAAAACTATTCTTAGATTCAAAGGAGGTTATTGTGGGAGAGAATAATTAAGAGGTTTGGTAGGTAAATTTTTGAAAATAAAAAGGAATTTTTGTGGCTCAAAATAAATTTTGAAAATTTTGGGTCAAATAGTGTAATTTTCCCCTTCTCCTTTATTTAATCTCCCCCCCTCAATCATTCAGACTTCCCCCTTCGTCTTCTTCTTCCTTCCTTCTCTCTCTCCTTCTGCAAGCTCTCTCTCTCGTCTTGCTCTCTCTTTCTCACCTTCTTTCCACCTCTTAACCACCACCGTCGCCAGAAACCACCATCTAACACCACTATTAAACTCCTCTCACCTCCTACTTCCTTCCTCTACTTGTTTTTGTTCCGATCTGTGCCTAAATAAGGAGATAAAAATAGCCCTTTGCCGGACCTATCGGAGCTCGCCGGCGCCGGAATAGTGTTTTTTCCGGTCAACTAAGTACATTTTTGGAATCCCGTAAGTCTCCTCTACATCCCTATGTATTTAGTTTTTCGTTTTGCTATACTTGAAAAATTAGGCCTTGTCTAAATTGGTATTTCTGGGAGTTCTAAGCTTAATAAATTGAACCTTTGACCTTGATTATGAGTTTCTCTGAGTAGATTTTTCATTGTTGGAGGTTTTCCTAATTATTGGGAATTTTTGGATTTTTGGATATATTAAAAATATGGCTTTTGATGATCTGAGGTGTCTATAGCTAAATTAATAATTTTTAGATGTTTATTAAGGTTTGGAAAATAAATTGTGGATTAAAGAATGGATTTTTGAGGTTGAGAAATAATTTAGGGATGTAAGGTTTAATTTTATGTAGGCTTGAATTTTTATAAATAGTTATTGGAAAGATAAATAATTTTGGATATATGTATAAATGGAGTAGAGATAAATTTTAGAGATAAAAAGGGAGAATAAATGTTAAATAGAAATTTAAAATAAGTAAGGGCAAAGAAAGGGTAGTTAGTAATTTATTTTCCAACATGTAAAATTGTTGGATAAATAATTAATTGTGGTTGTATGTATGGTTGTGTAGTGCTTGAATTGCACTAAGTTAGCACGGGGGAGCTGCACTATTGTGAGATTGGTGCCAGCTATCAGGTAACCGCTTTCTGCTTGTTTATGTGTGTGTGTGGTGTTAGTAAGTAATTTAAAATATAATTATTTGATAATTATGATGTTATATGGAGATGAGGTTTTGAATCAGAGTTGAGATATGATTATCAATTGATGATTGATAAGATATGGAAATGAGATCTTGAAATATTAATATTTTTCATAATATAATGTCCTGTGGAATATTATTTTGAAATGGCATAAATTTGTGATTTGAAATATTTGGAACTGAAATATATATGATTTTGGAAACTATTTATATATATATATGTATATCATGAAAATACTAGAAGGCCTGGTGCCTGATTGTGGTGTTGCATATCTATGTGTTTGTGAGAAATTATTTGAGTATGTGACACCGGTGAATTGGAAATTGTGCCATCACGTGATGAGGTACCCTGTTGCGCCACAGGGACTAATTGATATATTATGAGAAATAAAAGGGGAGAAAGACGAAAGAGGGGAGATCGCCCCTCACGGATTCAGAAATGACAGAGATCCTTCTAATCTGTGGTACTATTCAGGGAGGGTAGAAAGTCCCTCGTGAACTGTATCGTGGTGATCAGGGGCGGGTGGAAGGTCCCGACTGGTCCCACATGTTTTCCCAACATTTCTAGTAAGATTTGTTTGGGTTATCTGTAATTATCAATGATATATATACTATTCTTGAGGATGAATTGTGATGGGTTATTTCACAATTATAAACGATGAAAAGAGATTTTGGGAATAAGACGTGCATTATATGTGAATACCTGAGCATGCTTCTGAATCGATATATATATGTATGTATTCCACTGGACACCTTGCTAGCACACACCACACGTAGATGAGTAGTCAGTGGTTGCGTTTTGGGGCTACCCCCGTTGATCTCACTTTTGCAGGTCCTAGGAGTAAAGTAGGAGGTCAAGGGAAGGATCCGGGAACTTCTCACTGATATCGTGAGATACTCTGGACCAAAAGGACAGGAGGTATTGCCACATTTAGGATCATGCATTTGTGACGCTTCCGCATGAACTTGTTATTGATTTTGGTATTTCCTGTATAATTCCTTTTATGAAATAATATTTGGATTTCCTTTGATTTTTATAAATTTTGGGACCGGTCCAATTTCGACAAACTTGGATTATTTGGGATATTGCTGAAATTCTCAAGTGACGGATTATATTGGATGTTATATTACTTTATTTATGATTTAAAATCCTAAAAAGGCGTGAGTTAAGTATTGGTGATGAGAAAATATGGAGTATTTGATGATTGGACATATTTTGGAGACTTGGATACGGATTCTTATGTACATGAAAGATGTATTGTTATATGTGAAATTTTTAATTACCATGATAGGGGTGTTAATTTTTATAACATGGCATAATTTAATTTATCTGAATTGTTTTTGTTGTGTTGTATCCATGTTACTTTAAATATCCATGTTAGGTGAATTCTTATTTAACATGGATAATGGTATTTGAACATTGGTGATTTTAAATATCCATGTTAGTTTTACCATTTTAGGAAATTCCTTCTTCTAACATGGATATTCTCTTGATTAAGTTGAACTCTTTTTCTAACCATGATAGAGTGTATTTATGATTTGGAAGCCTCTTTTTCCTATCATGGTTAGACTGTTAAATCGATAATATATATGGATATTATGGAAAGATATTTTTCTAACTATGTTAGTCATTTTGTAAATTTAATTCTTTTTCCTAACATAGTTAGCACTGTAAATGGTTTATTGTTTAATTATGGGTGGTTAAAAGTGGAATTTGGAGGCAAATATTACAATATTTGATCTAATAATCCCGTTCAATGATCCTTATTTTACTTTAGCATAAAGTTAGCAAGATTATTTATAGAAGGATGTAGATATATGTTTTATAAATACATAAGAAAATGAGTTTGCAATAACTGTTGGCATAAATGTTATTCAAACTTTTGATGAGTTTAAATATCTCATATGCTGTAGTTTGATTTAAATTCTTATAAATTTTAATTATTCATATTTCTATTGAGTTTACAAATTACATAGTGAATATATATATAACAGTTCCTGAAGAACGATATGACAGTTCCTGAAGAACGATATGTATACAACGATATATTCATAGTTCTTGAAGAACTAATATTTTTATTTTGTAAGTGGAAAGTATGTTTATATGACTTACTTGAGGGGGAGATTATTAGAATATAAGTATGAGTCATATTGGATGGAGTTTCACTCCTATACTTTCCATAAAATTCGTATAATCTCCCAATAAAGGTCAAATTAATAATATGACACGATAACCAGAAGTTATATGATAACAAACATGAAGTTTGTGGATGTATTGTTTGGCATGACCGGTTAGATTATCCCGGATCATAGTGATGCAAAATATAATGTTGAATGCATAATAACACTTGTTGAAGAACCAGAAGATCTTTTATAAATAACAAGTGTTTTTATGTATTGTTTGTTCTCAAAAGAAGTAAATACGAGAACATCACTAGCTATGGTTGGAATTGGATACGTGTACATTTGTACGGTATCAAATATATATGGGCCCATGTAGACATCATATGGACTAAATTAATACTTTATCAATAATGGATGCATCTATAAAATGGTCATATCGGTGTCTATGATCAATTGCAACTTGAAGTTTGCAAATTTGTTCTAATAAGTATATTAGTTCTCAACTATGCAACCATATGATTTCCATAGAAATCACTAGTGATTGTTTATCAAGTTTTCAATGATTATATGCTATGTAAAGCATATTTAACAAATATATCTAGCAATACTACTATCGAAACCTCCATGAGCAGCTAGATCAAAACTTTTGAGAACAAAGTTCCAATTTTAGAGTTGGAATGAATGATTTTACACATTACCATATATAAATGCATAATGCCAACATAGTATTATGAATTCTCCCATTGGCTCTTGGTCAGTAGCCAGATAGTTTTTATCTTATAATGTACAATATTTATTTATAGTGTTCCACCACAATTATGCACATAGATGGATATTCATTGAAAGTTGGATAAGAACCTTCTTCCTCTTGTTTATCTCTAAATGAAACAAAATGATGTTTCTAGAGAAAGTAAATAGATTGAGCATACTTATATAGTATGATTAGTTGGTTGTCATTTGACAAAGTTTTCCCAACTTGAGGGGGAGAAAATGAATAGCTGGAAGATATATCACATAGTATGCATCAACCTAGATCCTCAAATATAGCGATATGAACCAGAAGTTCATCAAATGATGCATACATAAAATATTACAAAATATTTGCCAGACGCAATTACTGACCAACATAAGAATTCTTATATCTCATTCCAGCTTAAGCTCCAATCAGTACAAGAAAAAAAAATGATACCATCCTGAAGCATGAGAAAATGATCGGTTCCAAAAGAAAAGAAAATGGAGCAAATAATCAAGACGATCATACAGAGGATGAAAGAATTGAGACATAACTATTTGTAATACCCCAGAAGAGGTGTAGGTACCTAAAAGAGAGATAGAGATCTCAATAAAGTTATGTCACAAGAAAAAGGAACCGCAAAGAGATAAAGTTGTCGACAAGGATTTTGATGATAATATCACGTGATCAAATGAGGATCTTCTATACAAAAATGTCATGAGATATAGACATAAAGATGGCTAGCTAGCAGGAAAGAAAAAGACGCGACATGAAGTATCATAATATAAATGTGTGTATTTAGCTTAAGCACCCGAAGTGCAAAGCTAGTATTGTATAAATGAGAATTCTTGTGCGGAAAAGGGGGGAGAGATATAGTCTCAATAATTTTCGCATAAGTTAATTCTTTATAGATATTATCTTGTGGTGGACTGAATTTCATGTCTTCTTAATTTAGAAGTCTGGCGATATATGAAAACTTTGTTATGCGTCTAGAGAATATGATCGTAACCCATGAGTCATTATAGTGTGATTTAGAAGTAAATCCTAGAAGGATTTCAAATACTAGAAGTATTATGGAGTAACATACTTATAAAGTCACTGAATCACATGCATGTATAGATTATATACAAGCATTTGAAAGTTCCTGAAGGATTTTCTAAAAGTATATGATTTAAATAATTAAAATTCCCCAAAGGATTAAAGTTTCCAGAAGCAAACAATTTAATCCATATCTCTATATGTTTCAAATCAACCTGACAAATATGGTATTATCGAATCGATAGATATCGATTGAAAGAAGGATATATTGTATTTAATCTTTCAATATATGTTCAATGTTATTAAGAAAAATGAATAGTAAAAGCTGATATGAATATTGACATGAAGGCTAAAATTTGAAAGAGTAGGTAAATACTAGAAATATAAGATTGTATTTAAAAATTTCATCTTTAAATGATAATTTAGATATTTTATCTTTAATTAATGTTTTACTTATTAGAGGTATTTTTGAAATAGTTTTATCATGCACGTGTAACTAAAATTTTTATTAGGATGGCAAAAAAGAAACCTAAACTTTTTATTGGGGGTCAGGTAATAGCATTATTAGATCGACAAAACGTTATCACTATTAAAAAAAAAAACACAATTTGGTAATTTATGAAACTGGGGTGAAGCATTGGTCAAAAAAAAAAAAAAAAAACTGGGGTGAAGCAACAATTAAATTAAACTAGGTATTTCTCTTTCCGATGTTCTGTTAACTGGTAAACATAGGTTGATGCAGGTCAGAGTTCGTAATTAATTTCATCCTCCCTCTCTTTGATCCTTTCCTTTTTTGTTTCTATCGGAAAGCGGAGGGTGCGTGTCTGTGTGGCCATGGCTGTTGCGGCTGCAGCTGTCATCGTGCCATTGAGTTTGCTCTTCTTCGCCTCCGGTCTCGTTGTTAATCTCATTCAGGTTTTCCCTCTTGATTTCCCGAATCCTCGTACTCATTCATATTAATGATTTGTTTATATTAACTGGTTTCCGCTCTTTTCATTCGCTTTGTTATTATCCTCCGGGTAAATTTCTTCGCTGTTAACTTGTTTTATTCATGCCGTCTCTGTCGATCACGATGCTTTATGCTTTACTTGTATCACTGGTGTATGAAATTAGACTGATGGGTTTGCTGTTCGAGTATTTGCCCCTTTTGTATGGACTTCTCGAAGGGGGGAAATGATTTTACATTAATTATCAGGGTTTGTTTTCCAGGAGTAGCCATTGAGGTCGCGTGTAAATCTATCTTATGTTATACGTCTAGCATTCTCTCTGCTCCTATGCCCTTCTCAACCCCCCCCCCCCCCCAAAAAAAAGAAAAAGAAAAAGAAAAATAACTCTTAAAAGTTAAAACGTAGGTTATTGACTGCTGGGGAGCGCTGAAGTAAAATTCTTGCTCTGCAGCTTCTCCTTTGCCACCAATGTGCGAAAGGATGAGACTTGAGAGTTAAACTGTGGTCAGAACTTTAGATTAATTACTTTAGGTTAGTGTAAGATTTTCCATTGTTTTTAGATTTTGTGTACCTCAAGACGTTCATAGCCATTGCTTATTTTCGGTTTAGCTTCTGGAAGATTTTATGCTTTTGGCCACTATTATATCCTTACTTCAAGTAGATTCAGTGTTGTAACACCTAAATCTTTATTACAATCCATACCTGCTGACAGAACGGTACTTTTCTGCTTTATGGGCCTCAACGTCCAAATGCACAATGCCTGAAATCCGTGCAAATCCTTGACATGTTCTTCAGTCCTCACCATTTTGTGCTTTGATTAACCAACCTGTAACGCATGCCATACTGTAATTAGCATCACTAAGCTTATACATGTATTAGAAGACTGTTTCTCTCTCACACACTTTCTCTATATCTATTGCTCCACCTACTCACCTTAAATTCAGAATTGAATATGGATGATAAATTTTTGAATTATATCTATCTATTGAAGTAATTTGTTATCCTAGCTGATCCATTGTCAGAACCTCTACCCTGATGCAAAAAATGTAACACCTATCTCTGTAGTGTTTCTTTCAGATTTATTTTTTCAAGTTTTTGGGCTCCTGAAAGCTACCCGGTGGCAGGTGGTTATAAGTTGATTAAATAGCCCTGGTAAAGGCATATAGAGATGGTTGTTACATTTTTATGTATTTGGGGTTGACCCCTGTATCTGGGCTTATTGAGCTAATATCAAGTGAATGTTTGGTGAAACATAACATGAAGAGATAGGGTAATAGATTGGAATTATTGTATGTAATTGGTATCCTTATGCACAGGAACTCCTAAAGGGAGATTTTTAGTCACTCACTTGATTTTCATTGACTTATAACGTATGAGAGCTCTTTGAATGTTCTTAAATCTCATCGCATAACTGGTAAGAAATCTCTAATGGTGTACTGGAAGTGTTAGATGACAATTCCTTCACTCTGTTCACAATGACCATAAACTAAGTGCACAAAGATAAGATTTTTATTTTCTCTTGCTTGAATAAAAGTTTGAATATTTTTTGTAGAATTTAATATTAAATGTTTATCAAGAAATTGAAAAATGTGTTAGAAAGATTTTGAGCTCCTTCCAGTGGATTATCAATTTGACCTGTTGATTTCCTTTGCCTCAGGCAATATGCTATGTACTTGTACGGCCTCTGTCAAAAAATTTGTATAGACGGATCAACAGGGTAGTAGCAGAATTGTTGTGGCTGGAACTGATATGGCTGGTTGATTGGTGGGCTGGAGTTAAGGTATTTAACCCATCTCACTTTCAACTCTCTGGTGCTGATAATTTTAACTGTCAGTTCACCAGTTAGATTCTTGCTCTGTTCTTTTGCTGGCATTTTGTATTAGTCCTTATTCCAGACATGGCATTGGGATTGTAGTAAGTATTTAATGAGTCAATCACATTTGTACCTTATCAGCAGTACGTTCTTCCATGGAAGTAGGTTGCAATAGTGAGATCATGGTCCTGCATAGCATTACCAATCCAATAAATAAAACATTATAGCTTGTCACCAATTCTTGAATAATGTATGGCAATCAAAGCCTTTCTAAGTTTTGTTATTAGACCCAAATATTAGGGCTATGAAAAGATTTAGGAACTTTTCATTGTGATGCTCCTCTTGAAGTTAGTTTCTTTAAATGGAAGCTGAATTGCTTAGGTGGGTTATTGATATTCTTTTATTATTGGTTCTGTGAAATTTAAGGGACAATCTAACCATTCCGAAGCTTGTGGCAAACATGAAAACCTGATTTCTATAAAGAAAAGAATTTTTGAATGTAAAAGGCATGTTATCTGAGCTGCAATTTAATGACTCGTTCGGCATGTCTCCAGGTCCAACTATTTACAGATCGTGAAACATTTCATTTAATGGGTAAGTCTCTTATTGACCCATGCATGTGATACAAGGTACCACCCCGTCCCAAGAGGTGCCTATACTCGTTTTTCTTGTGCTGTGCATGCAGGAATTTGTCTTGTAATGAAAAAGGAAACAAGTCTGCACATCTAAATGTTGTGATTCTGTTGTGGATTTTCCAGGTAAAGAACATGCACTTGTCATATCCAATCACAGAAGTGATATTGATTGGCTTGTTGGATGGATTTTAGCTGAGGTGAATGCCTTATCTAGTATGATCTTTTTCATATCTACAATGCTAGAAAATTAGCTCATCTCCAAAATCATTTATTATGTAGAGATGAGTAGCTTCTGACCAATATAGGCATATACTATTTAGTCGACATGTTGTATTTATGTAACTTATCTGGTTTGATTGTTGTACTTCTTCTGGTGATTGATTTTTGGATGTCATTATTTAACAGCGAGCAGGTTGTCTTGGCAGCACTCTGGCTGTGATGAAGAAATCTTCAAAACGTCTTCCGGTATGTTTTTGATAGCTAGTTGTAGAAAAATAGAAGAAATAGAAGAAGAAAGGAGAGAAGAGAGGGTAGGAGAAGAGAAACAAAGAAGGAGCGAGAGAGAGAAAGCAGAGATCACTCTGGTCAATATCTATTATGTCCAAAAACTGATTACAATTGATAGGTAGGGCTGATTATATAGTCACATAAGTGAGGCGCTAACTACCCCCCTTAGGCTAACTAACTCTTATCTACAACTTCATATCAGTTTTGTTGTCAACTGTTTTTCATTTCTTTCAAATGACAGGAATGGAATGTTCTTATCATCTACTTGTCAGGGTATAACCATTTAATTCTAGGTGTTAAACAAAACTGATATCAAAGCATGAGATGAAGCAATGTAGAAGTGGTGTTTTTATAAGGATTGGTTATTAGTGGCATGTTCTGTTGGCTGATTAGGTTTATCAAATGGTTGTTTAGGTATATTGTATTAAAATTATCAAAGAGTAATCACTTAAGCTTTTGGGCTAATTGGCTTTGTCTTGAATTTAATTATCTTTTTTGTTGGGTTTTAATGAGCCTTTTAAAGTCTAATATTATCCTTCTGTTAAGTATCTTAACTATTCTTTTACCTTAGTTGCAATCTTCTCTTAGACTCTATATAAAACCTTTAGGGTTAGATTAGCACTTTATAGATGATAGAATAAAAAGCTCTGATTTCCCCCCCTTCTATTCTTCCTCCTTGCCCATTTTCCAGTCTATTTTCCTTTGTACCTGCTCCCCCTTCTCTTCCTTTTGCCTTTCCTCTATTAATATTTAGGGTTAAGGGTCAATTTTGCCATGGAAGTTTTATCTTATGATCAATTTTACCTTAGAAGTATTTTTTTCATCTAATATTACTTTTCACCTTTAAAATATTTACAGTCAATGTCAACTTTTTAATAGTCAACTTTAGTTTCTTAACGAAATAGGGCGATATTGTTATGTTTTGAAACTTCCAGGGCAATTTTAAACCCAAAAAAGCCCCCAAGGCAAAATCGGTCCTAACTGAAAACTTCCGAGGCAGAACACTTGCGAAGAATTTTTTGTGCATATTTTTATTCATGATTTGGGGCGGTGGAGATCCTTCCTTAGGTTTTAGATTTTTTCATAAAGCAGCAAAAAACATGTTAAAAAATTGCTGCAGCTGTGGGAAAGGACAAAGTGAAGACCTCTTAACCCTAATATTTATTTCTATTTTTGTTCTGCAATATTTTACTTGGATTGTCTGATGGTCTCAAAGGTTTAGCATGAACTAGCTTGAAAATGGTTGGTAGATAATGCGGACCCTCATTATGTGTGTGTTTGGGTAAATGTAAGTTATCATAATGAGATTTATGTCTGGATAATTTTTTAAAAGGCCGGTTTAGTAAATTGGAAAGTCATTTGGATGACCCAAGTCAAAAGTATTTTTAAATGTATAATTGCCAAAATAAGGCATGAGTTTGATGATAGTATTTGATATGTTGAATTAAAAAATATATAACTATTCATGTGTGTGTGTGTGTGTGTTATGATAAAAAGAATACTTAAATTTTTATGTATTTGTCTATAAAAGAGAGTTTGACGTGGCAAATAAAAAAATTTATAATTAATAATATTACAGGACTAATTGTGCTACAGATGAAGTATAAAGGATTGGCTGATAATTTCATTTATACTTTAAATTTTGATAGAACTGATAATTTCTACTTATAGGTTATTGGCTGGTCCATGTGGTTCTCTGAGTATCTTTTCCTGGAGAGAAGTTGGGCCAAGGATGAAAGCACATTAAAGGTATGTGTTACTGAAATATTGTCAATTATATTTTTTAATGTAAACCTACTCATAAATCCTACCTATGCACCAAGATATTAAATTTGTTGTAAACTTTCTTTTTTGTGTGTATTCCTTTTTTAATCATATTTGTGAATCTCATGAATCTTGCGATACTGTATGTGCAGTCAGGCCTTGAACGACTTAGGGATTTCCCCCTTCCCTTCTGGTTGGCTCTTTTTGTTGAGGGGACTCGTTTCACACAGGCAAAACTATTAGCTGCGCAGGAATATGCAACCTCAACAGGATTGCCTGTTCCAAGAAATGTTTTGATTCCTCGAACAAAGGTGAATTTCAAACCTTATTGTCTTCTCTTATCCCACACCGCCCCAACCCTGGGGTCTGATTTTCTTTTCTTGGATTGGAAACCAATTTGCGAGAAAATTTCTTTTTTTACCAGTAATTTGCAAGAATCAAGTAACATCAATATCCATCCATATAATATTCAGGTGGATTGTCGTACTACATAGGTGGGTTCTACTAGGCTCATATGACATTTTCCATGCATTTGTGAATTGATTAGAGGACTTTGAAATGCCTGACCTAGAGATGTATATGAAGACAAGTTATATCAATCCATGCGGATGTATTAATGTATAACCTACTTGGGTTCATTTATATGGAAGATGCTTCATGATTTAGACAACTTTGTGAATATGGTCAATTGCAATTTTTCAAACATGTTAAGTGAAAATTCTAGAAACTGATGGTAGTAGTATTTAAACTCCTTTTCCTTACTAAAAGATACTGCTATTTATTTAAGGGGCCTGTTTACCTCCTTGTGTACACGGTGTAATTGGTTAGCCTGTTGTTCTGCCCTGGAATAAATATTGACAAGACAAAGTTGGAAGAGAATAGAGATAGAAGAGTGTGAAAAAAGGGTGGGTTTCTGGTTTATCTTGATTGGGTAGTTCTGTCTATTACCTTTTGACATTGCACACTTCTATGGCTCATACCTTGTTAATTTTACTTATTATATGTTGAATAGACATGTTTTTGTATTCATAAACATTGTGTTTCCTCAAGCTGAATTGAGATATTGACCTGGTTTTGCTTACTTCTTTGTTCTAATTCTAAATAAGCGATATGTTCAATCTGACTAACTGTAGGTTTGGTGCTAGTAAACTATGGCTTTGTTGCTCCTTTGTAGCCTGCACATGATTATTTATTCTATTATTTTGCTTTCAGGGTTTTGTTTCTGCAGTAAGTCATATGCGCTCATTTGTTCCTGCCATTTATGATGTGACGGTGGCTATCCCTAAAAGTTCACCAGCTCCTACAATGCTAAGGCTCTTCAAGGGGCAACCTTCAGTGGTAAAGCCATCAAAGATGTGTTTTAGAGTCTAAATCCCCCCCCCCCCCCCCCTCTCCACCATATCTATAATCAATCATGATAGACTATCAAGGCCGCTTTGCATATTTCTCGTCATGCCTAACCAAAATCCCCAATTTTCACTTGTCAGGTGCATGTGCATATCAAACGGCATTTAATGAAGGAACTGCCTGAAACAGAGGAGGCTGTTGCACAGTGGTGTCGAGATATATTTGTGGTTAAGGTGAGTGTTGAAATTGATCTTTAAAAAATTTATGCACATCAAATGACCTGTCTCAGTTTGTGAACCTTCTCCTCTCAGTTTTTTTTTTTTTTTTTGCATACTTCTCTTCTCTCATTCATGGTTTAGCGGGTGCTTTCCTATCTTATTCATTATGCTTGTTCTTCACTATGCGCACCAGGATGCATTGTTAGACAGACATATAGCTGAGGATACCTTTCCTGATCAAGAGCTGCAAAATACTGGCAGACCATTAAAGTCTCTTTTGGTAATACTCTCTCAAGACGTCTAGCTTTTGATACTATTTCTTAAATACCCTCATCTTGCGTTCACTGTGCTTGAGTTTGTATAATTGAGTATCACATTTATGTTGCGACTTGGGACCAGGTTGTGACCTCGTGGGCTTGCCTGGTTGTTGCTGGGGCTTTTAGGTTCTTCCGATGGTCTTCTTTTTTATCATCCTGGAAGGGCGTCGCATTTCTAGCTCTGGGTTTGACAGTTGTTACTGTCCTGATGCATATTTTGATTCTATTTTCTCAATCAGAACGTTCAACACATGCCAAGGTAACCCCAGCAAAGCCTAGAAACAGGGGAGACAAAGAAGAGTCTGGAAGTGACAAACAACATTAGATTTTACACGCTTCTTCTCCAAATCTTTTTTATGACAGGGCTTCATCTACGACCACAATATGGTTAATTTAATTTAATTTAATGTAAGTTTGTTTACTGCTGAGGGACCTTCTGTTGAAATCGTTGAAATTTCATACCGTTGGATTGTATGTAGTAATTCTTTTTCCGGGGAGGAGTGGAGCTAGGCCCAACCTAAATCACAACCCAAGGGGTCACGGGGATCTCTTTCTTCCATGTGGTTTGTATGCTTATCGATTCTTTAGTTTTCTAATTAATTAATATGGATCAAATTTGTATAGAGTATAGACGATCTACAATGGCTGTAGATGATTGTTTAGACAGAGTCTTCTTTGATGTCCAAATTTTATTTCCGCAATTATTATGGTGTAAAATCAATTCTCTGTCCAATTTGGTGAATTTAATTTATAATATTAATCAATTTAATAATATGATAATATAATTCAGAAATATGAATATTAATAAATGTAGAGACCTAAATCATTTTAAATTATTAGCCATGTAGAAAAAGATTTTTTAGTTTAAAATGTGTAATTTCACCAATAATTAAGTGGTTGACGAGTAACAAAATGGAATTTTTAATACATAAAAGTGGTGTTTTGTAACCTAGCTTATACCCTTGGTTGAAGAGCAATGACAGCAGAGACATGGGCATGCTTGATAGGACTCTAGATCGCTTGGGACGAGGATCATCGAAAGGTCATCCTGGAGATTGATGCAGCAAATGTTGTTGAGCTTCTTTCGGAGCTTGATTCTGATCATGTAGATTATTCTATCCTTAGATAAGTTAATATTGGATAGAGAATGGGAAGTGCAGATTGAGCATGTTAGCAGAAACTTTAATAAAGCAGCAGACTTCCTCTCAAGACAAGGTTTTTCAGCTGGTCTTGGAATTCATTTTGTTGGTGATATTCCCTTTGCATTAGTTAGTGTTTTGGATAAGGATCGCATTTCTGCTATAAGTGATCCTGTAGAGAGAGAGAAAAAGTAAGGGCGCAGGAGGGGGGAAAAACTTTCGCAAGTAAGTATGGTTTTAATGGGCATAGTATTTTGTTTTATCAAAAAGTGAGCATAAAAGGAGAAAAAACAGCTAGTTTGAAAACGTTAGTTTGTAAAAGAGTGCTTTTTTAATTTTGTACTCCGTGCAGTAGGGGTGGTATTCGATTATTCAGTAAAAATCAAAATAACTGAAAACCAAATAGTAACACCGAACTAAAACAGATTTATTGAATAACCGAAATCGAATTAACCGAAATATTTCGGTTCTGTTGATAACCGAAATAACTGAATTTTGATTTTAATATTATTTACCAAAAACAGATATAGTATTATATATAAAATACTAAGTGCGATTTGAGTTTAATATAATCTATAAAACGTATTAAAGTATATATTAATCATAAAAATTATATAACAATGTAATATGTATCATAATATCCAATATTTAACGTATAAAAGTCAATATTTCATATTAAATATAAGTATATTATATAAATTTTGATTTTAACCTAATCAAAACCGAAAACTGAAATTCTAAAAAACTAACCAAACCAAAAAAACCGAATTGAATTCGATTTCGGTTTTAATTTGCTCATCCATATTCTCTAGTCTACAATATAAAAGGTCGTTAACTATTTTACACGAAACAAAGAAACATAACGGAGTAATTTATTATAGGTAATATTAATTTGATTTTCTAATTTTACCCTTATATAATTTATTATATACTCACGCTCTCTCTCCTCTTTACATTTAATATGTTAGGACAAAAATAAAAATTAAACATTTGTTATATTGACATTTACATGTTACTTCTTATAACGTGGACAGAAAAATTTCATGTTACTTCTTATATTATGGACCAAAGGGAGTAATATGTTTGGCTTTTTTTTAAAAAAAAAATCGGTTTTGACTTTTGAGGCACAAAAGTGCTTTTCTGTTTCGATCCAAAACATAGCTTTTGAAAGGTAGGTTTGGCTTAAAACCTAGACTTCAAAATCAAGGTAGGCAAACACCTCTAGCTTTTCCAAAAAGCAATTAACTCTCAAATCCTTTGCTTTGATTAAGCCACCTAAACCCTTACAACTTTCTTATAATTGCTTTTTAATCTCAAAACCTAGGTTGGGGTAGTAAACCTGGGTTTCTTCGGAATCTAGTTTTTTCCTACATTTTCATAAGCTATATTCTTCAAATTCTATTATCTAAAATCATTTTTTCCACTTGTTCCTTATAAATTATTCTCTTTAAGCAAATCCAAACATGTTCTTGTTCTTTTATGCTAATTAGAGGGCAAATGGTTATCTCCTCCCTCAAGGGTGCTATCAAGTTGTTTTCTCTGTTTTTTTCCCGCCCATGAAGATTAAAGTTAGGACAAAATATGGGCTGGACTGCAGATCCCAAACAAGGGTTCTTCAATGAGAGGGCCAAGTGCAGTAACAAAATTGAATAAAACATTATGTACAAGGGAACAAACTACCATAGTCGGCTCGTCGCCAGCTTACACCCTATTACTCTACTTCTTCCTCCTTCACTTACCTGCCAAACTGCAAAACATACAGCCAAAACCATAAACCTCCGCAGTAACGGTACCTCCTCCTCCTTCTTCAATCCTTCTTCATCCTCTTTAGTTTTCACTATTAGGCTTCTTCTAGTTGCAAACCGCCCACTCTTTCTACTGCAAAGCCCAACATGGCTCAAATACCCGAGGTATCCTTTTCTTTTTTATTTGGTGAACTTAAGTTCTTTCATTTTTAGTCTTTCAGCGAATGCTAGAATGTCTATACAATGTGAGCAGGTGGCATCATATTCATACGCAGAGCCGAGTTTTCACTCTCTACAACACATGTTGATTGTATATTATTTTGTATTTTGCTCTGGTCACGTGCTCACGTTGATTATGATTTGACAATTATCCTGGTGAATTATATATCGGTTATAATGCTGGATAGGCATAAATAATCACCATTGGTTGGTTTGTTTTCATTGAGAGATAGGTGTAATTAGTTAAGCATGAAATGTGATCATGGGTGATTTTAATGCATATAATCGTGAACTTATTTGTAGGTGTAATTCTAAGACTCCATCCAATTGAATTATAAGAACGAAAGTGCTGGTATGTGAATGCCACCCCTGTTCATGCTAACTGTAGCTGTATGTGCTTGCCTGCATGTATTTGTACGTATGTATGTACAAAATTGTAGCAATATCATCGATACTACTACTACTATTACTTCGACTACTGCTACTATATGTTGTAGTTTGAATTCCGTGTTTCTCCTTGAATGAATGCCAATGAGATCCATAGAAGATTTGATGATTTTGATCACCACCCCCCACTATTGTGGCCCCCTTTTCGTTACTTCCAATAGTTTTGACTAAAATTATTTATAAACTAGCTTTCATATCTAGAATCGAAAGTTGTAAATTTTAAGAAAAATTGGGGAAAATATCTTGGAAATTCAATAGGAAATTTTTATACACAAAGAATGACATTAATTTAAGTTATTCTCTTAAAATTATCACATTATATGCCTTTAATATAATTGTATAATACTTCCTCTGTTACTAAATATAGGATCTACTTGAAGAAGTGAGCTTGCTCATAAGTTTAAGACATCTTTCTAATTTTTTTCAACGTTTTCCCAAATTATCACTACTGATACTCCTTAATAGTAATAAACAAGAAAGAGATGGAGGGTGAGGATAAGGGTAGAATGTTATGGTGTCTTAGTAATATCATGTGATTTTTACTAATTTAACTAGCATTATTAATTTAATCAAATTACGTAAATATATTTCATATTTAATAATAAGAGGAGTAGATAATAAAAATCTTGTCATTTTCAATCATATTCCATCTAAACTTTTTTTTATTAATTACTCAAACAAGTTTTTCTGTCAAGTTGTCTTTTATGCTAAAAGAGATCAATCCAAACATAAATCACATCACACAATTTGAATTTTATAAAATTCAATCCAAACATAAGTCACATTACATAATTTGACTTTTATCCAATTTTACTTTTGTAAAAGTCAGGTTGAAAATAAGCTACTTTTGAAAACGTTATTCCAAACACACCCTAATATATTTGGGTTCATTTTTTTAAAACCTAGGTTTTCGCGCACAAAAGTGTCATTTTGTTACTACCTAAATATCCATTAACTCTTTTCAGCGCAAATTGATGTCACCTCTTCCAATTCCAATAAATGTAATCACCAGTCATAATCATAAAATCAAGTTAACGATACAAAATGAATCATTTTTAAATATATATATTAATATTTTTTTCTTACTTATAAATTATAATATAATCTAATTACATATAACTTATGTTAAAAGTAAATGCTCTATTTAACTTCGTGAATACACAAAAAAAAAAAAGTCAACTTTATTATGATGAGAGTTAAATCGAGCTGTTTTCCTTCCTTCTTTTTTTTTTTTGCGGCCCATAAAGACTAAAGTTGGGCCAAAATCTGGGCTGGACTGCAGATTCCAAACAAGGGTTCTTCAATGGGAGGAGGGCCACGCGCAGTAACAAATTGAATAAAACTTTGGTTACAAGTGAACAAACCGCCATAGCCGGCTCGTCGCCAGCTTGCAGTGTCCGCCTCCCTCGCCCTTGCTCCTACTCTCCTTCTTCCTCCCTCACTTACCCGCCAAACTGCAACATAAACAGCCGAAACCCTAAACCTTCGCAGTAACAGTAATCCTTCTTCGTCCTCTTCATTTATATTTTTCACTATTCAGCTTCTTCCATAGCTGCAACCCGCCTGCTCTTTCTACTGCAAAGCCCAACATGGCTCAGATACCCGAGGTATCCTTTTCTTTTTTATTTGGTGAACTTAAGTGCTTTCGTTTTTAGTCTTTCAGCGAATGGTAGAATGTCTATGCAATGTGAGTAGAGCTGAGTTTTCGCTCTCTACAACACATGCTCTTTGTATATTATTTTGTATTTTGTTGTGATCACGCATACGTGTTAATCGTGATCGGACAATTATCCTGACCTGTTTGGTTTTCATACTCCATGTCGATGTTGACATAAATGAATTCTATACTGGTTTTAATGCTGGGATAGGCATAAATAATCACCGTTGTTTGTTTTGTTTTCACTGAGAGACAAGTGTAATCAGTTAAGCATGAAATAGGTTATGGGTAATTTTGATGCATATAATCGTGAACTTATTTGTTGGTGTAATTCTAAGACTCCATCCAATTGATTTATGAGAATGAAAGTGCTGGTATGTGAATGCCACCCCCTGTTCATGCTAACTGTAGCTATATGTGCGCGCCTGCGTGTTTTTGTATGTATTTATGTACGAAATTGTAGCAGTATTATCAACACTACTACTATTATTACTTCGATTACTGCTACTGTATTCTGTGTATCTCCTTGAATGAATGCTGATGAGATCCATAGAAGATTTGATAATTTTGATCACCATCCCCCATTATTGTTGCTCCCTTTCTGTCACACCCAACCCGGCTATAATGTTTTCAAAAATTTTGATTATGTTGTTTCTTCTCCCTCTGTCATTTAATCTATTATAGTTTTCTGAACTCTGAACTCATAATTTTCAGTGTGCAACGGAGTCTGTTGAGGCGGTTGCATTCAGTTTCTTGACCACTGAAGAAATACAGAAGACTAGCTTTGTGAAGATAACAAATCCGATTTTGCTTGATGGTGTAGAAAGGCCCGTCACTGGTGGACTGTATGATCCTGCATTAGGCCCCCCAGATGACAGGACTCTGTATGGTTTGACTATATTTGACCGCATCAAAATGTTTTTTTTTTTAATTCCTAAAGATATTTGATTATGGGAATCCACTTTTTACTAGTGAAAGTTCGCACCTTTGAAAGTGGTCTTTTGTCTTCCTGGACTTCTGGTTGCACGCCTCCGCTGAAATGCTAGCTTTTCTGTAAATAGATGATGGCCATATTTTTAGAGCTGTGCGGAAAATCTTAAGTATTATGCAGATTTCAATTTCCTATTTTAACAATGTTACATTTTGTATTAGCTTTTCCATTTATTTAATCTGAAGAGCCATTGTGAGGCAGATTGGTCATCATGGAATTTAACTTTTCAAAGCACTTTTAAGCCCCTAAATGTTGACTTTTTGTTTCTGTTTGGTTTTCCTAGATGTTTGTTTTTTTTTATTGGATTTCTTGCCCTCAGGATTTGTATTTAGATTGCTTAATGACATATTTAAAAGAAAAAAAGGACCCATCCTGTTCATAACTATAAATCATTTTAACCATTACACATAGATCAAGAAAGTTGGCCAAGATTACTTAATAGTCTTGTTCAGATTTGCTGCTATATAAAAAATTGATCAATTTTATTAATCTCTATCCCCACATTGATTACCTCTCTTCCCATTCCATTAATTTATCTCTCCATCTCAATTATCTCTTTAATCCATTCTCAATTTTTTAATACTAAAATTTGCTTCCCATTAAAATTTTCAATATCAAAATTTGGTTTGCCATACTTAATTATATAGGGGCAACCTAGGAGTGTTATGATTGCATTGCAAGGTACTAAGAATTGGGGGGGGGGGGATAGGGCAAACGTAGAAAAACATTGAAGGTTTCATTGCTGAAGTGTCTTGTTTAAAAGACCATCATATGCTCATAATAACTGCATTATGTATTGGACTAGAGGAGTATATTAGTGTGGGTAATAGGCAGCATTATTCATATGAAATGAGATTTCACGTTTTACTAATCCCAAGCGTCTCTATTTTCATTTAGAAAGCATTATCTCCAGTTGTGTGGTTGATACATTTTTTTTGTTTGGTGTAGTTGTAAATCATGCGGCCAGCCTTCAAAACATTGCCCTGGTCATTTTGGTCACATTGAGCTTGTTTCCCCTGTCTATAACCCTTTGCTGTTCAATACACTTAGCAGTATTCTGCAAAGAACTTGTTTCTCTTGCCATTGTTTTCGGGCTGGTGAGGATGAGGTAAACTTGCATTAATGTGGTCTATTAGACAATTAACGTAAATGGATCTGTTCGAGAGTTTCAACATTTGTTTCTTTAATATGTTAAGTTGTCTATGCATTTTCGGCCATTACGATTCAGTCTTACATTGATTCAAGGTGGAGAAATTTACATCCCAAATGGAGCTCATTGTGAAAGGGGATATTATTGGGGCCAAAAAATTGGGTTCACCTGACCCAAGTGAATCCAAGTGTATGGGTGATGATGACTGGAGAGACCGTTGTAGTGCTGAGCACCTGCAGGGCAAGTGGAACTCACATCAATTTAGTGAAGCAATGTCTGTTCTAAACAATTTTTTGAAACGGCAATATCAGAAGTGTCAAAGGTGTGGAATTCGTAATCCTAAAATCAGTAAACCAACCTTTGGGTGGTTTTTTGTGGTAAGTCTCTTCTCGCTACTGAGCTTATATTCAGAAGTTATTTACCTTGAAGCTATAATTTATAATTTTCTTACCTATCCTTTTTAGGTTCAGTTTGTGCACAGAGTTTCCATCTCTTCTCGTTTCTGCTTTTGTTGTTGCTCTCTGGAGTTTAGATATTTAGTTTTTACCAGTTGCTGTCTCGTTAATTTCAGAGTTTCAAGTGCCTCAAATTGTTACGGCATGTTATAATTTTCAGTTGGCATGTGGTTATTGCTTGTTTTATTTTTTATTCCTTTCATCCTTTTTCCGCCCTTTGTTTGATTTGGCTGCATAGTTCTCATGTGCTTTGCCCCTTGTAGTTGTAGTCAATATATTTGCACTAGACTTCACCTTGTTTTGGGGATCATTATGATATTTCCCGAGTCCATTGTTATTTGTGTGTTGTGATGTGATTGTTAGTTGCCACAAGTTGGGCAGACATGTTGGTATTATGCAAGGCATTGTTAATGCCTTTCCAAATTCATAGTTTCATTTAATGCTTATATAAGTTTTGGAATATGAAAAAGAAGCTTTATATTTGATTCAGTGTTATTTTCTTTTTCTTTAGAACAAAACTTATGGATGATTTGTTTACAAAGCTTGGAAATGGATACCATAAACTCCACTGCTGACATTATACATCTCGATGTGAATTATTTATGCATCCTTTCGGGGTGCACATTGTCATGTTGGCCTGTAGATCGTTACTACCTGCCATTACTAATTTTTTCTTCATTTCCTCTGTTCCTCTTTGGTTGATGCTGTTTGGCTCTAGGACCGTCTCTCAAGCGAAATGGCTAGAGGAAATGTCATTAGACAGTATGCTGATGAAATTATCAGTGATGTTATTCCTTCAGAAAATAGGGATAATGCACATGAAGATATTCCTTCTGCTACTTCTGCTGGGACTACAAATAGTGCTTCAAAAGGGCGTAAGAAAAATCATGAGAAATTGGCTCGTGCTTTTGCTCAGCAAAAGGAATTTTCTGGGCCTTTGTTACCATCAGAGGTCATTTTCTTGCATATATTGTTTAATTTTACACTGGGAGTTATATTCATACCTTCAGTTTCATTTGGAAAAAAAATCTGTTGGTAGTGACATGGTCAATATATGCTGCTACTATGGAATCTGTCTGAGCCATCTTGCTTAACTGCAGGTTAAAGGTATATTGGAACTTCTGTGGAAAAACGAGGCTCAATTCTGTTCTCGTATCAGTGACATTCAAGATCTGGGATTTGGGAAGAAAGCAGGTCATTCGATGTTCTTTCTAGAAACTATTCTTGTTCCACCAACCAAATTCCGACCACCAACCAAAGGAGGTGATTCTGTAAGTATTACAAGGAAAAATAGGTGAAAAAATTTGTTGATTTGTTCTATCGGACCACTGTAAAACAATTTGTGAGAATACAATTGGTATTTTGGTATCCAAATTAAATTTTTTTCATGAGCAGATGCAGCATGTTTTGATATCATCCCATGATTAAGATGTTTGCATGTTAACTTGTCATCTGAATTTTTTTCCTTCTGAGTTTCTTCTTTTATGAATTATAATTGCTGATATTTGTAAAAACTTTCATGTATTGTTGGTGTTTCTATTCATCGTAGTATTAGGTTTTATATGACAATAACTAATTGTAAGTTGAATGTTGTACTTGTTCTCTTTTCATTGCATCAATTTTGCTTCATCATTCCTTTGAACCATGAAGGTTGCTTCTGCTGGAACTTAGAATACAAAGAGAGCCATGATATTAGAGTATGTATTTTTCTTGTACTAAAGTGTATTTTGCCGATCCATGAACAGTTGCCAATATGCCATGCATGGAATCAATGCTAAACATATGTACTACAGATGATTAGGATTAGATTAAGAAGGAGGTTACACTGCAGTCTTTCTACACCTTTCTATTCTCTCTTTTAAGTTCTTGGCACATGGTTTTATGTCTTTGTAGTGCTATGGTCAGGAATTTTCTCTTAACTTTTCCTTTTGTCACGTTATTGTTGGTACTAGGGATGGAATAAGCAATGCCAGGCTAGGCCATGCTTTGGCCAAATAGGTCTGAGCTTGTAGTTGGGTTTAAAATTTGAGCTATATACAGGTTTTTTTAGACTCATGCTTGAGGCTTCAGAAGGCTTGGCCTGACCTAAAGCCTTTTTAAAGGCCTACTTTCGATGTAGGCCTTTAAAATGGCTTCATGTTTTAGACCTAAAGCCTACTTAAACTTACATTAATGTAAGCTTTTAATAGGCTTCAAAGCCTACATATTTACATATTGTAGGATTTAAGTAGGTTTTGAGCCTATTTAAAGCTTATGTATAATTGAACTAAAACCTATTTTTATAACAAATTATTCCATAAAAGGGCACTAAAATCATCTTATAAAACATGTGATTATCCTCCTCATAAAGAGAACATGTGGAACATGATATTCATTAATAGGTATGTATTTCCAGTTAGACCCTTCTTTCGCACACTGATGGGTTCATAAGCTTGGTCTTAAATGTCTGATGTAGATTGAGTAGACAAAAGAATCTCTTATGCTAACAAAGTATCTGGTGGTGAAGCTTCTACTTTTTTAATTACAAATAAAAACTCCAAATGGAACATTTTGATATTTTTTTGGAAGTTCACAAATAATATGCACTCTTATAGAATGATTAACATCAATGGCTTTCATGAGATAGTACAACTTGTTGCTGTAGATATTCCAACATTGTTAAACATTCTCTCATTGCATGCTGAAGTCACTACTTGAGATATAGAAGGCGAAGGTGTTGGGATATTGTCATTTAGATCATAATTGAAACTAATCCCACTCAAACCTAATATTAAAATTGCGTATGTGAGACATTAGAAGTAATAAAGCCAAGAGTTGGGAGCAGATAGAGCGAGAACGGAATAGATATATACAGGTTTAAAGACTCCAAATACTAATCAGGTCGATGAAGGGAGATTAAGAGTACAACATGGTGATTGCTAATGATCAAGTTGGGAACATGGATAGTGGAGGCTAGTGCTTTAGGGTGTGGTTTCTGCTTCTGAGATTGAGATGGACAATAGAGGGGAGAGTTGAGATCTACGAGGTGAGATTGATAGAGATTGAGATCAATGAGAATAGAAGGTTTAGAAAGATTGGGTACTAAATTAGATTCCCATAGGAAGATTGCAAGCAAGAGTGATTTGAGTGAGGCAAGAGCAGCTAGTTAGGGCACAAGAATGAGGGCAGTATGAGTGATATTGACAGATTGACAAATTAGAATGAAACCCAAGAGGACAACTAGGTAAGCCTTAAATTGAAATAACATATATTAGGAAAAAGTTATACAAGCCAGGCTTTTACATGTTAGGCCTCAAAAAAATGAAACCCATCCTATTAAAGAAAGTAGGTCTTTAAATAGGCCTTAGGCTTGGCCTCTTCTCTAAATAGGCTAGGTCGTAGTTCCCTATCGTCTATTTCTGCCCTTGGTTGGTATTGAAGGAAGCTGGTTCAATTATAGTGTGTGTTTCGATTGGCTTTTTGAGCCCAAGAAGCACGGCCCACCGCAGAAGTTAAATTTTGCTTTTTGATCATGTTTGGGTAGGCCTTAAATATGAAGTGCTTATTGGTCAAATGAGCTTCTAGGGTAAAAGCAAAAAGAAGGAGCTTTTAGCTTCTGACTTATGGCTTTTACAATGAAAGTGGGACCACCTGGAGAGAGAAAGGGGAAAGAAAGCAGGACTACCTGGAGAGAGAGGGGAAGGAATGTGGGAAAATGGACTACTAGGCCCTAAAAATCCTCAAATAGGATATTTCTTGAGTTAAAAATTTTCTTTTCACTATAAAAAATTCACCAATAATATCTCGTACTTATTTTCTCCCATAACAATCTCTTTTGAACTGAAAAATAATTTCCCCAAACTTATTGTCCTTAAAATGAAGGGCCGGCTTGGCTCAGCGGTAAACTCGCTTGCTGTGGGGTCGAATCAGCGTCTCTGCATAAAAGCAGGGGTAAGGCTGCCTAGTATATTCCCTTTCCCAGCACCCCCACCAGGTGGGGACTCGAACTGGGTTCCCCCCCTTTTTTTATTGTCCTTAAAATAAGGGAGAAACTGAGCTTTTAAAATTATCAAAAATACTATTTTCAATAGATGAACTTATTATCCATTAAATTTGTATTATTTTCAATTTTTTATAATTTTAATTTCACCTTTTTCTCTCTAAACTATAACAATATATGCATATTTTATATGTGTATTATTAATAACAATCATGTTCTTTTATGTAATTTTCCATTTAAACTTACTTTTCAAAATAATCATCCAAACATGTTTCTAAAAGTTAGATTAAAAAAAGTCACTTCTATCATCACAAATCCAAACATAAATCACATTACACAATCTGACTTTCATCCAATCTTACTTCTGAAAAAGTCAGATTGAAAAAAAGTTTCTTCTCCACAGCCAATCCAAACACACCCATAATCATTTGTAAAATACTTTGACAGTGTATTATAGTTTTTGTAACCAAGTGATGTGGAGTTCTAATTCTTACTACCCTCTATTGTGCTAATTGAAATTAGGGTAATTTAATCTTTTGATCGCTTTAGTTTTAACTTAGTTGTAACTCAGTCAATACAATTTAACTCTGCGCAACTCAGTTCTTATAACTTGATTGTATAAGACAGGTAAGGAACTAAATTATAAAACGGTTAAGGATCGATTTCTAAAGAATTAAAGTTTAGAGAATGAGTTGCAACTAAGTCAAAACTTTAGGAACTAAATTGCATTGAGTCAAAATGTAGGGTGAGTTACTACTGATTTAAAAATGTAGGGACCAAAAGAGTAATTTTTCTTTGAGATTTAGTGATAGCACAAAGTATGGTGGGCTTTTGCTTTGTACACACTTCAAAGCCCAAAGGATTTCATGTGAGCAGTGGTGGATTTTAATGAAACTCTAAATGAATCTGCACATAAACTACCCAAGCTTTGAAGTTGAAAGAACCTTGAATACCTTCGACAATCACTTTATGGCCGGGGGAAGAAGTAACTTGATATACTGAATTATGCTCCAACTGTCTTAATTCTTCTTGCAATAGAAGTTTCTATGTCAAAAGTGGCATTTATGAAATTAAGAAAGTTGTAATCTTATTGAAACTGAGAGGGATCAGATTAATGATTTTAATTTCATTATTATTCTTTGCTTTTAAATATATTTATTTACTTGTTAAATGTCTATCTTAGGTGATGGAGCATCCTCAAACTGTTTTGTTGACTAAGGTCCTACAATCGAACATTTCTTTAGGAAATGCCTATCTCAACAAGTTAGATCACTCCGTAATTATCAGGCGGTGGATGGATCTTCAGCAATCTGTAAATATGCTATTTGACAACAGAACTATGTCTGGTGAGAGCTATGTTTCAGTGTGGATTCGTTCATGTTTATGAACTTGTAATCTGTGGAGCTGAGAGTAATTGTGATGGTTTCCAATGTTAATTATCATAGTGTTAGCGGCTAATAAAGCCCATTATTGGGCCCGTACTTGTGTTGAGTTATTTAGTTATTATAATATATTTGTTGCTTTGTTGTGTTATTATTTTGTTTATTTAGTATTAGAGCTTAATATATACCTGCTTCGATGAATTAAAGGGTGACCTTTTCAGATAGATTAGTGAAGATAATCTTAGCTGTCTTGCTTATTAAATATATATTGCACCCGAGATCTCATAATGGAAGAAAGCCTCTGTTTTGAGCATGATATCAAAGCTTGGGTTGAAAGGTTCACTAAAGCTGTAAAAAGTATGTAATGTTCTTAAGTATAAACTGATCAGAAGCTGCTTGAAAAAAGTACCTATGAGAAGACTTAACTCTAACTATGTATGTTGGTGATATCATCATGATCACGGATGATATGGAGGAAATGCATAGATTTGAAAAGGTTGAGTTAAGGACAGTTAACTTTGCCACAATTTGTCAATTGCTCAAGTTGCGGATCTATTAAAAAAGGTTTATTCAAGAATCTGGTTTGAAAAACAATGGAAAGTTGAGAATGATCAATAACTATTCTCTAGCATGAGGGAGGGTTAGCGGTTAATAAAGCCTCTCTTTTGAGCAAAAAGAGACTAATATTAAAATATTGTTTAGTTTGGTTATCATAATTGCCTGGTCAGAGATGATGATGCTATGATCATGATCATCTTGTTGAGTGGTAAAATAATGAAATCTACTTAGTGAAGAGAGTAAAGGGGGAGAATGCTGGGTGATTTAACTAAGACTGAAATTACACCAGCAAAAATATAAAACAGAAAATTTTCTGTCATTTTCCATAAAATGCTTGAGATTTATAAGCACCTTTTGGAAAGCACATGACCTTTAAGGGATCTCTACAGCATGTCACACAATTATTAGTAAGAAGGGCCTTATGTGGAACAAAGTAAGTTGTGTACTCTACATGGATGGGTGGAGAAACTGTTTGATACTGTCTTTGACCTGAGAGGGGGAGAAGTATAGTCTGAGTAGATCAACGAGTATTTTCAACCAGAAGAAAATGACCCTTGTTAATATAGCAAGGTTCTGCATATAGTTGAAAGTGTAAGTTAAAAGGCAGGAGAGTCTGCAGATCCCTCTATTAAATGGTTCTATTCATGGCTTCAAGACATAAAACATAAACAGACATTAAAAAAATTTGTTAATGTATCGTGACCTCCGTTTGGGTTTGAAGCTTTAGCACTGGAGTGGATAATCCTTTTATTTGAAAAATGTCAACTGCTTTGCTGTTTTATGCAACTTATGTAAAATTACTCTCAGGCTACATTCCTGTCAAGAATATATACGTAGTAGTGGACCCACCATATTTTGCAGTTTAGTTTTTTCTCTTCAACGGTAAAATAGTTTTATTTTCATTTAATTCCTTATACTGCAGCTCCTTTTTAAACCTATGGTAGCTTTTGTTGTTTGGAAAGATAATTGTTTGTAATTACTATTCATGAACAAACTTTTCTGTTCTTTAAGTTTATCTGTATACATCATGTTTGTTAAAAAGGTGGTTGTTTCAGAATTCTTATAGCTTGCTTATGCTTACATTGAATTTTCCTTGGATGGTCCAGGTAAAAAGGATGTAGCTTCTGGAATCTGTCAGTTGTTAGAGAAGAAGGAAGGCATCTTCCGCCAGAAAATGATGGGAAAAAGGGTTAATTTTGCATGCCGTTCTGTGATATCACCTGATCCTTATTTAGCTGTCAATGAAATTGGAATTCCCCCGTATTTTGCCTTAAGATTGACTTATCCTGAGGTTAGAGTTGTAATTACTTAATTTGATGGACACGTGTAAATTTTTTTTACGGTTTCCAAAAAATATCTAATCAGTGTAGCTATCCACATATTTCAGCATGTCTACATGTAGAACTTATAGAAGGATGTATTTTGCAGTCGTGAAGGCAAATTCTACTGACAATGCTATCCAATTGAATCCTAAGATTTAAATTCACTAAAACTCATTTTTGGTTGCTTCTGGTAGAAATAGGATAATTCTGTTGATTAATTATCAGTGTTCGTGATATAATTTGAACGCTCTTGGCAACAATTTCAGTTGGCTTTGCTCTACTTGACTGTTTTCATCTTTATTCTAAGAGGATTTCGTATTTTTTTCTGTGTGTATTCATCCTTTCTCTGAAAAGATAGATACAATAACAAAAGTGGTTAAAATCGAAAGTATTGTGCCAGAAATCTAGTTGGATGTTTGACTTAAGGGATTAATCATCCAATTTACCCACTCAATATGGGTCCTTTGATATTTGACCATTTTATTTTGCATCTGACTGAGAGATGATGGTTTCAGCCGTTTTGTTAGGCAGAAGGACTAGTATGGTTATAATTTTGTGCCTTTTACAATATCAAGGGAAATTTGTAAATTTTGATATGTGTTGCATACACTAATCTATTGTATCGAGGAAGTCGTCATAAAATAAAGACACATGTTCTTGTTTTTATTGAACTCCGCTTGGGGGTTTCCCTAATTTTGTCTCAGCTTTTGTTGTGCATGCCTCTTATTTGGGTTAAGGCCCCACCTCTTCCACTCTAAATTTTATATCGTTATCCTGCAGAGAGTTACACCTTGGAATGTAGTCAAGTTAAGAGATTCGATACGTAATGGGCCACAATCCCACCCTGGTGCCACACACTATGCTGATAAAGCATCCACTGTCAAGCTTACCCAAAATGGTAAACTTCTTTCTATGACATCGAGGAAGCTGTCATCTTCAAGGGGGGTTATCATGCAACATGGCAAGATACAAGATCATGAATTTGAAGGCAAAATTGTGTATCGTCATTTGAGGGATGGGGATGTTGTGCTTGTCAACCGACAGGTACTGCATTATTTATTGGATATATTTGAATAGTATGGTGGTTGGTTTTTTTTCCTTTAAAAAGTATTGTGTTCATGCATATGAATGTTGTTCCAATGCTTATTGTTTGCAAAAATGGCAACTTGTGGAAATTAATGTGGTTTTTTAAAAGTGCTTTCAGACACGTATCTGAATATGTGAAATTTATACATTTAGTTTCACATCATGTTCTATTGCAGCCTACCCTTCATAAACCGAGTATAATGGCACATGTAGTTCGTGTCTTAAAGGGGGAGAAAACAGTGCGTATGCATTATGCGAATTGCAGGTAATATGACATTATATAATTTAACCTTGGTTGATTTTGGATTGGATTACTTATTATTGCTTTGAATTTTAGAATCCTTGTGAGGTCATTATGATAATCTCAAAATGATCAGTTGATGTATACTCGTATGATGTGTTAATATAATTGCTAACTTGGATTTGATTCTGTTTTTCTTACCTTCTTATTTTCAGTACATACAATGCTGATTTTGATGGCGATGAGATTAATGTACATTTTCCACAAGATGAAATTTCTCGTGCTGAAGCCTATAACATTGTAAATGCCAATAATCAATATGTCAAACCTACCAGTGGTGATCCAATAAGAGCTTTGATTCAGGTATTTACACAATATAAATACTATTAATACGATTAATAACAATGATGACAGCCAAAATCTATGTTGTGTCCAAATTGAGATGTTCTTCTCTGATTTTGGGAGCCACTTATTTTGAATAACTTTGCCAGGATCATATTGTGAGTGCTGCAATTCTTACAAAGAAGGATACCTTTTTAAGTTATGAAGAGTTTAATCAACTTCTATACAGTTCTGGTGTCTCCACTGCTTGGCTAGGCTCTTTTCATGGGAAGCCTGGTCGGAAACTTATTGCTTCAAATTCTGAGTGTGACATTTCACTACTTCCTCCAGCAATATGGAAGCCGAAGCCTCTGTGGACAGGAAAACAGGTCACTATCAGTTAGTTTTCTAGTCAAAATGTAAATCAGTTTAAGTTTTATATCATGCTTAAAGTTTAGTAAACATTCTGACAATTTTGGTCTTTGCTTTCTTGTGGGGTACTGTGTGAAGCTGTAGAATCGCTTGGGGTTTAACTTTTGCTATTCTATTTACCTGCTTGTGTATGATGTGCTTATCTGATCTAAATCTTGGCTTCTGTTGTCTCTGTAGGTTATTAGTGCATTGCTATATTATATTGCCAGAGGTCATGCCCCATTTACAGTTGAGAAAAGTGCGAAAATCCCACGAAATTTTTTCAAGACTCAAACTTGTGAGAGAGAAAAAGGCACAGGTGGAGGTATATCAAGAAAGAAGGAAGAGCCTGATGAGGATAAATTGTTGATATATAAAAATGATTTAGTCCGTGGTGTAGTTGACAAGGCTCAATTTGGCGACTTTGGCATGGTACATACAATGCAAGAACTTTATGGCTCAAATATTGCTGGCAATCTGCTCTCATCATTAAGTCGTTTGTTCACAGCCTTTTTACAGGTTAGCTACCAACTAATTTGTAGTTTTAGTCACCCACCCCCCCCCCCCCTCCCGGCTTTTTGTTTAGTTAGCGTGATCATGCCTGTTCCTTATCATTTAGATGCATGGGTTCACTTGTGGAGTAGATGATCTTCTTGTAACTGAAGAAAAGGATAGTGAAAGGAAGAAGCAACTTCAAAGCTGTGAGGAAATTGGTGAAATTGTCCATCATGAATTTATTGAAGCCATGGATGGTGCTCAAATAGGTAACTCGACTTTAATATCTGTATTATGAATAATTTCATTTTAAAATAATCTGGTAACAAGGTTTCGCTTAACCAATTAATTTTGGGTACTTGTTAAGCTTGTTGCCAAATGCCAGTTGATAGTTGTCTTTTCCTGGGTGACCATCAAATGTTTCTTGTTTTGTAAAGCTGTGACGTTTCTACATATTTGGCTCTTCAGACCCTTACACACTTCAATTAAACATTGAGAAAAAAATACGAGAAAATGGAGAAGCAGCCTTGACATACTTGGATAGGAAGATGATAAGTAGTCTTAACTCCAAAACAAGCTCTGGGACGTTGAAGGTGCTGCTTTCTGAAGGAATATTGAAACCTTCTGGGAAGAATTGTATTTCTCTTATGACTACATCTGGAGCCAAAGGTAGTATGGTAAGTTGACTGTTCAAACTCTCATGTTAATTTGATGGCCCTGTGTAATTCAAGAGACTATCATGCATACTGCATGTACTGTTCTACAAGGGAAAAATAATAGTTTTTCATGCACTTGAATAACATTTTCTGTAACATTTGTATGTGACCAGCTTCGACTCAGTTTTTACATACTCCCTCCGTCCCAAAATATAAGGTTCTTTTAACCGAATTGCGGTTTTCTAAAAAAAGTTGAAGTTACTTAAAAGCAATAAATGTGTAGGAAATATACTCATTTTTTTTTCAAAAGTACCCTTATATTTTGGGACAAGGTTATTAAAAAAGATGGACCTTGTATTATGGGATGGAGGGAGTAGTTTATTAGTGGTACACTTTTATGATTAGATCCAGAAAGAACATTAACTTTATGCAGTTTAATTTTTTTAATCATAAATGACTTAATATTTATATATTTTTGGTAAAATTGGGGAAAAGTCCTTCATTAAAAATTTTATTGACAAGAAGGACCTTATAAATTTTTTATACGCATAAAGTACTTGTACTCTACAAATCTTGTACACACAGAGAACTAATACTATGATTTAGGTCCTTGCTAGTAAAATTTTCAATGGGGGAGTTTCTCTATATTTTTTGTGATGTCCTTTCTTTGCAGGGCCATGATTTTCTAGACCATCTTATATTAATATAAAGTATCTATTCATCTTTCAACTTATTTTTCCCCTTGAAAAAATTTTGGGATCCCTTAGATTTTGTTCCCAAAAGTTTCAGACTAGAATGAAATCAGAAATCCATTACATATGCATAATGAGATGAAATATAATATTGAAGCCAAAGTAGACGATGCACTTAATTTTATATTATATATTTTATTGGCGATGTTCCTTCTTTCTATAAGCACAGTTTTGGGGTTTATCAATTTATTCATACCAAGAAACTCTTTATCTTCCAAATTTTTGTCTTCATAAGAAGATTAAATTCTCTTACATTTTGTAAACCCAAGTTTTATGCATTGTAGTCCAGACCATAATGTAACTCATTAAATCATTGCTTGATGGGATGAGAGATCCTGTGGATTAATGGTTTGTTTCCTTCAAGTAGCTCTTACTGGACTGACTAACTCTTGTATTGGGCCCCTTTATTTTTGAGCAAGGGGGTTTTATTTTGTACTTGTGTTACTAAGAAATAAAGTCTGGCTATATATATATATATATATAATGAGAAATCCTGTTGAAGACAGTAGATGAGGCATTGAATTAAAACTTAATTTACAATTATCAGAAAGGAAATATTGTATTTTTTGTCACTATAATTTCATTCAATTTTTACTTAGTGTAATAATTTGTAGTTGTCTCCTTAAATTTTACAAAAAATAACTTAGATCCTGTCAAGATATTGTGAGAATTTGTAAATTTTGTCAATCGTGTATTATTTTAATACTTTGAATATGTATGAGTTATAATAACAAAAGTGGTAGAACCTGGAGGATATGCATATTGACAAATGTGAAGATTTGCTGGGCCAAAGGCAAATGTATGCATGACATAAGTAAACTTGATGCTAATTAGTGCGTTACACAAAGTTTGAAATATCTGCCACAGTATTTATGGCTCATGAAAAGTTGTGCTTGCTATAGATTTTTTATTATATATAGATAATGGGCAAGTTTTACTGGTTTGTAAGGCATCCCTTTTGGAATGATGCTCAAAATTAGAAAAAGCTTCGCTGCCATAGAGATTTTTGGCTGGCAGTAAGTTGCTTAATGATACCTATACTAGTCACATGGGTCGTTAACCAACTTGCAAGGTCAGCCTATTTCTGTGCAGTGTTCGACAGCTTTTTGCCCCAAGGGCTGATTAAAATCGGGGTTCTAGTTTCTACATTCAACTGCTTTTTCATGTCTGTTTCTATAAACTTTTTCTTATGTTAGGCCCTCGGGTCTTCCCCATTGGTGCAAATTTGGGTGTGTTAGGTTTAAAGTCAATTGTTCTGTGTTTTTTACAGGTTAATTTCCAGCAAATATCTTCTCATTTAGGTCAACAAGAGTTGGAAGGAAGACGAGTCCCTCGCATGGTTTCTGGAAAGACGTTGCCATGTTTTCCTCCGTGGGATTGTTCTGCTAGAGCGGGGGGGTTCATTATTGATCGGTTTCTTACAGGTCTACGTCCACAAGAATATTACTTCCATTGCATGGCTGGTCGTGAAGGGTAAGCAAACTTCTTAATTCTGGTCATAGATCAGGTTGTGATGCTAATCAAAGTAATCATAATTAGGGAATGAAGTATGTACTTGTAGAAGTATATCTCGCTGAATTAAAACATAATAGTCTAGGCAATAAAGCTGAGTACATAATAGGTACAAATGTGTTTGCAAAACAAAATTAAATAGAAGGGAAACAAACAAAAGTCTTTATCTTGATTTCACTTGTCACTGTCATGTTCAGTACATGGATGGTATATTGTATTGTTGGCTGTCATGATTACTTCTTCCCACCTATTGATGTATTTGCCTCGCAGATTAGTTGATACTGCAGTCAAAACATCACGGAGTGGATACCTGCAAAGATGCCTAATAAAAAACCTTGAGTGTCTAAAAGTCTGTTATGATCATTCTGTCCGTGATGCTGATGGATCGATTATTCAGTTCCATTATGGAGAAGATGGTGTGGATGTCCATCAAACTAGCTTTCTCACCAAATTTGAAGCATGGATAACTGTAAGAACTTTTTTTATTAGTCTTAGAATCATTAATTACTAATAGAATCTCAGTGTTGTTATTTATGCAGTTGTTTAATTGTTTAATAATTTCAGAATAAGGAAATGATTTACAGCAAATGTCACCATGAGATAGACAAATCCAGTCCTTATATTAACAAGTTGCCCGATGCTCTTAAAGAAAAAGCAGAAAACTTCATTTGTGATATCTCTTCTAAGCAGAGAATTTTTAGTTCAATTAATCGAGCAGAGTTCTTGAAGTTGATGGAGCACAAATATGTCTCAAGTCTTGCACAGCCAGGAGAGCCAGTTGGTGTGTTGGCTTCCCAGTCTGTGGGGGAACCGTCGACACAGATGACGTAAGTTCTTTATATATCCACTGAAGTTTCTTCTCATGTTTCAAATACTTATGGCACCATTAACTACACAAGATAGTTACTTATACTCGCCATTGCATTAGTAAAGCTTGCATGAAGATAATTTGCTATTGATATTTTATCAGTGTAAATAATATAGCTGCTGCAGACAGATAAGAATGATACTTAGAGTTGATATACTGACCTTTGCATGGACTAGAAATAGCTTATTTCTTGTTGAAGCAGAATCAATCATGCATGCCTGTTGAGATTTGGAAATAAAAATTTGGAGGGACTTAATGGCCATGGTTTGGATTTAGAGGAGCATTTCATTTCCTGACACAGTATGCTAGAAGGAAATTCTTCCTTTTTGAAGGGAAGACTATGTATATAATGTAAATATAGAACAGTCAAATAATGCTGATTATGGCTGCATTAAACGCTCGGAAAAAGTACACCAGCTGTGTTATGTTCAACTAAAACACCAGCTGTGTCATGTTCAACTAATTGAAGGCATCATGATGGAAACTGATCGAAAGTACAGAAATTCTCTACCATATCATGAGATAATCTAGCTAGTAAATTTTCGCATTCATTGGCTTCTTATGAACAAAGCTCTCTGTGATCAAGCCCATCTCTACCATCTTTAGCCTCCACCCTCCTCTCAACTTTCCACCATGATCAAACCTATCATCACCATATTCGACCTTCAATTTTCTATTCCTCTTAAATGAATGGAGGTGAGCTTCACCTATATAAAAGAAAGATTACAATAACACCTGTGACTTTAGAATAACGTGATAATAATTCATTACCAGTAAATGCTTCATCTCAAGGATGACAGTAAATGAAGAGGATGAGTAAAGCTCCAGATTCGAGCCATGTTAGTGTTCCACCTTTGAGCATCATGTGCTTTAATATGTTCTTAATGATTTTTTTATAATGTTCTAATGTATTATTAAAATACATTGATTTAATTACAACTAATTCAGCAACATTTAGACCATTGTCTGACCATTGAACAGTGAAATAGTACTTCAATCAATTCAATGAGCAATCTAGTTCTAAACAGTGAAATAGTACTTCAATCAATTCAATGAGCAATCTAGTTCTATTAACTTTGCAAGATACTGTGGATAAAGAGAGAGAGAAATATGCTTCTGAATATTATTTCTCATATTGACAATGAGCTACATTTTCCTAATTATATAGGAGAAAACAAGACAAGTTAATACTAATTAAGCTTATACAATCAACAAAGAATATTTATAATTAATACACAATATTCCCACACTCCCCCTCAAGTTGGATCATAAATATTAATTATGTCCAACTTGCTTATACAACTCTCAAAAGTAGGCTTAGGTAACGCTTTTGTTAGCACATCTGCAGCTTGAAGATTTGTCGGTAGATAAGTCAGACATATGGTTTCTTCAACTTTCTCCCTGATGAAATGTCGATCTATCTCAATGTGCTTCGATCTTTCATGCTGAATAGGATTTAAAGCCATGCTTATAGCGGTCTTGTTGTCACAATAAAGTATGAGTGGCAATTCTACCTTGACATGTATTTCACAAGGACTCGTTTCACCCACAGTTCCTCCATTATTCCTTGAGCCAAAGTCCTTAATTCAGCTTCAGCATGCTCTTAAACACAACCCTTTGTTTCTGATTCTTCCAAGTAACTAGATTCCCCCATACAATGGAGCAGTAACTAGAGGTTGATCTCCGGTCAAGGTGTGTGATACAGAATTGTAATTCTGTATGTGAAAGAAAGAGGGAAATAGAGAAGAATAGAGGAATCAAGAACAAGAAATATAGCAGAGAAGGGTAAGAGAAGAAGAAACAGAGAACTAGAGAGAGAAAAGCCACTAGGCCATCAGCCCATCACATTATGCCAAACAAAACAAATCACAATCTGAATACAATTGATAGCAGAGGGCCTTATTTATAGGTTTATAATATAAGCTAGCACATAGGCTTCTAACGGTTATATTCCTAACTCACTAACTAACTCTTTTATTATTATTACATAACAATACCCCCTTCCCAAAGAGATCCTTGCCCTCAAGGATCAAGTAGGAGCCAAAAATACAACTTTAAATATACACCAAAACTTAGGTACAGAATCACTGAAAAGAACTGCTAACAATTGTAGTGAACTGTTCTGGAACAATTTGGAGCTGACCCAAAGAGTAATGAATCAAGGAACATAGAACCTTGCACTAAAGCAGAACCTTGGAGCATTTTTATTAATTTTCCCTTAAACCAAATCTGGACCAAACTTCTTGCAGGGAAAATATGAACGAAAATCCATGTAGAAAATGATCGTTTAGGCCCATTAGGAATAAACCTTGACAGCAGCAATTTTGGCCTCAAATCTTGAAAGAAAAAATCCATAAGCCCTTGAACTTCAAAAAATATCTGCCTCTTCCAGAAAATAGTAGCCAGCTGTGAACCTCTAAATGAAAGAACAGTGATTGGAATAGTTTTCACAGTGCTTCGTACAGGGCTAGTTGGAATAGCCAGCTGGGAGCCATCATATGCAGAACATACCTCCTTTACTACTTTATCCACCTGACGTAGAAGGCAACTTTTTAACCATTGGATATTGTACATTGGACATTGTACAAAACTTGACCCTATAAGCATGCTAATGAGACTTCCTTTGAACCAAACCTGACAATAGGTCTTTGTCCAGTGGAAATTCCATTTCAGCCCTACTGAAACAGTGTCTAAGCATGAGAAAACAGAGGAAACATTGACAATATTTGACCTTTCTTCCTCAAAAATAAGCAACCACGTAGGAATTTCATTTGAGTTCAACTTCTTTGAACATTTCACAATTTTCTTCGAAAACCCAACTTCTGAATTTGCAGAAAATGACGAAACAGAGGTTGTGCAGGGGAGCATGGAAGCATTACCATATGGATGTTGGGACCCACTACTCATAGGTGTGTTTTTCTCACTCTGCCACATGTCCCTTACATGCAAAAGGTCTTGTAAAATTCTCACAGAGATGAAATTCGAAGACCCATAAATTCCCGATGGGAGATTCAAACTCTTAAATGTTTTTATATTTCGGAAGTCAGGGAGATCATCACGCATTGCGACCTCAACCTCATTCATAGTCGACTCCATTTCTTCAGTTCGGTCTGTAGCTTGCTTAATTTGTTGCGTTAAATCAAGAAGGCTCAAACTTGTTGGAACTGCGACATTTCTGCCTTTCATGCCTTCTTGTGCACCCACGTCCAGCACTTCGGACCAGTCTTCTTTTATTCGAACAGTTTCTTGAGTGATACTCGGACAAGACTCATTAACTAAAGAAACATTCTTGGATGTTGGCGACGCGGCTGTTCCTGTAACGTGAAGTGAGTTCTTGCTGCCAGCATTCTTGGCCGCTTTCCAATTAAGAGCGATCTCTTGAACCCGTGCCATCCTTCGAGCTTCTTGCATGGTTCGAGGATTGAACAAAAGAACAGAGTCGGCGATTTCTTCCTTTAAGGCTCGCACATATGCCTTGACTAGATATTCCTCAGGCCATTCCAACTTCGCCGAAACAGAGTCAAATTTCTCGTTAAATTCTGCCAATGAGCCTGTCTGTCTGAGACGGGTGATGCTTACGCCTTCCTGCACATCTCGAACTAAATCTTGTAGTTCTTGGTTGAAGCCAAGAACGGTTTCTTGCAATGCCTGGATAGAATACTGCAATTTACTAAGTGAATTGTTTAATTTTTGTTCAACTTTGTCGAGACGTTCTTCCATCTTGACGCCTTCAGGTTTCACTTCGGGTCTTACGTTCATTCAATAAGACAGAGGAAATAGAAAGAGGGCCAATAACTTGAGCCGAAGAAAGGTAGGCTCTGATACCACTGATACAGAATTGTAATTCTGTATGTGAAAGAAAGAGGGAAATAGAGAAGAATAGAGGAATCAAGAACAAGAAATATAGCAGAGAAGGGTAAGAGAAGAAGAAACAGAGAACTAGAGAGAGAAAAGCCACTAGGCCATCAGCCCATCACATTATGCCAAACAAAACAAATCACAATCTGAATACAATTGATAGCAGAGGGCCTTATTTATAGGTTTATAATATAAGCTAGCACATAGGCTTCTAACGGTTATATTCCTAACTCACTAACTAACTCTTTTATTATTATTACATAACAGTGTGTTCCTCCCCAATCTGCATCCGTGTATACTTCAATGGTTCTTCGTTCTTGTTTCCGGAAAAATAACCCTCTCCCAGGAGTGCCTTTCAAATACCTCAGAATTCTGTAAGCTGCATCCATATATTTTTTCTTTGGCTCACTCATGTACTGACTGGCCACACTTACTAAAAATGCTATATCAGGTATTGTGTGGGAAAGGTAAATTAGTTTCCCAACAAGTCTTTGATATCTTTCTTCGTCAATCACCTCTTGTTCCTCATCAATTACCCTCTCTTCATCTTCATCTTCATCTTCAGTCTCATAATCAGGGTTGTCCTCTTCTGACTCTCCATTCCCCTCCTTCTTAGGCTTCTTCCTCTTTTTAGGAGGTAGGATAGGGGCTGATTGAGGACTACACCCCAACATGCTTGTCTCTTCAAGCAGATCAAGTATATACTTTCTTTAAGATACATAGATACCTCTATTCGATCTTGCAACTTCCATTCCAAAAAAGTATTTCAAATCCCCCAAATTGTTGACTTCAAATTCTTTCCCAAGTGCAATCTTTATCCATGACATCTAATAAATATGGTCTCCCTTAAGGATGATATCATCGACATACACAATGAGGATGCATCTTTTTCCTCCCTCTGTTTTGACGAATATTGTATGATCTGATAATCCTTGTTTGTAGCCTTCAGATTTCAGGACTTTTGAGAACCTGTCAAACCATGCCTTAGGAGACTGTTTCAGGCCATAAAGAGATTTCTTCAACTTGCATACTCTATGATCTCTTCCCCTCTCAAAGCTAGGAGGTAGAGTCATGTAGACCTCTTCTTTAAGTTCTCCATTCAGAAATGCATTCTTGATGTCAAGCTAATGAAGTGGCTACTCTAGGTTGGTTGCCACAGACAATAGAACTCCGATAGTGTTCAGTTTCGCTTCTGGTGCAAATGCCTCTTGATAGTGTAGACCATATGTCTGAGTGTACCCTCTTGCTACAATACGTGCTTTTAACTTGTCAAGGGTACCATCAGCCATATATTTAGGGGTGAATACCCACTTGCAACTAACAAGCTTCTTGCCTTTTGGTTGTTCAACAACATCCCATGTTCCATTTTTTTCTAAAGCTTTCATCTCCATAACTGCATATCTCCATTCTGGTATATCTAGTGTCTCCTGGATGTTCCTGGGGATGCACACTTTATCCAGACTGGTGACAAAAGCCTGATAGTTGGAGGAAAGAGCATTATAGGATACATACTTCTGGATTGGATGTAGAGTGCACGATCGAGGTTATTTCCTGTGAGCAATAGGCAAATCAAGGTCATTAGATTCATTAACTTGTTTGAAGATTTCCTGAGATACCTCTGCATCAATCTCTTCAGGAGCCACCACCGGTTCTGCCTCCTTTGGTTCTTCAGGAGCTACCACTGGTTCCGATTACTTGGGTGCTTGAGATGCAAGGTTCCTTCTTTCCTTAGCCTTATGCCTTCACAAGTACACCAACAGATCTTTGTTTTTCTGTTTTTCTACATCTCCTGCATTTAAAATTTCTTGTGATTGGCATAAGAGACGGTTGGTTTAAGGGTGAAGATAGTTCTGTTTGTAATGGCTCTGACTGTGGTAGTGGAGATGGTGTTGGTGCGGTCCATTGTTCAAGTAGAATATATTCTTGACTAGTTAAAGGCTCCAAAGTTTGAGATTCACTCATTCTTTCCCCCTGAGTTGAAGACTTAGGATAGAAAGGAGTTTCTCCATGGAAGGTGACATGAAGGCCTACAAAAAGATGTTTAGAAACTGGATCGAAACATTTGTACCCCTTTTGAGTGGGAGAGTACCTAAGGATATACACTTCATTACACGAGGGTCAAGTTTGTTATTTGGATATACATGGACAAACACAGTACAACCGAAAACACGAAAGGGAAGGTTGGTTTAAAGGCACTTTGTAACCGTTTAAGAGGAGTATCAAAGGATACGACTCTATTTGGCATTCGATTTATAAAGTGGGTTGCAGTTAAAATGGCATTTCCCCAATAAAACTTTGGTACATTACAAGTGAAGCATGAGAGCCCTAGTAACTTCCAAAATGTGTCTATTTTTCCTCTCGGCAATCGTATTTTGTTGAAGGGTGTGAACACATGAGCTTTTATGGATAACACCGCGTGTTCGGAGAAATTCAGTCAAAGTTTGGTTAAAATACTCTGTGCCATTGTCGGAGTGTAAGACTTTGATACTTGTATTGAATTGGTTCTTAATCATGGTAAAGAAGGTCATGAAAGCAGATGGTGCCTCAGACTTGTCTTTTAAGAGAGAGACCTACCAAACACGGGTATGATCATCTATGAATGTAATGAACAATTTTGTTTTGGTACGGTTTGGATTGCGAGAAGGTCCCCATAAATCACTGTGGATGGTAGTGAAGGGCTTGGTGGGTGTATAGGGTGCTTTAGGATATGATGATCAGTGGTGTTTGGCTAATTCACAGACTTCACATTTCATATCAAGGTTAGACGTTGGGCAAAGAGACGGAAACATACGGGATAAATAATGAAAATTAGGATGACCCATTCTCTTATGCCCAAAACATAGTATCTTCATTTTTAAAGATAGATATAGAATTGTATGCACTAGTAATAGGTTGGTGACTTACTCGGGCATCATCAAGGAAATAGAGCCCCTCACATTCTTTAGCACGACTAATCACCATCCCCGATGATAGATCCTGAAACACAAAATGAGTTGGCAGAAAATTAGCAGAACAATTAAATTGCTTCGTCAATTGACTGACGGATATTAAATTGCATGCTAATTTTGGCACATGTAAAAGAGACTCAAGAGTGATACTCTCTGAAATTGGGATACTCCCTTTCCCAGCAATAGTAGCGAGTGATCCATCATCAATTTTGACTTTTATGTGGCCAGCACATGGAACATAGGTGGAGAACAATTGATGGCAACCAGTCATGTGATCTGATGCTCCCGAATCAACTATCCAGAGTGCTTTATCCCTTGAGGTTTTTAGAGCTTGAAGAAAGTTCTCTTTCTGGGCCAAAAATACCAGAACCCGTTGACTTATGAATGCTTCACCTTCAGGATGGGAGTTTGCACTTCTAAATAGTAACCATCGGTACATGATGATTAAATTTTTGCAAACCAGATTTAGGAAGCTCATGAGTAATGGCTGGAGAAAGGGCCGAAACAGTACACATCCACGAATCAAACACACCAACGTATGATTAGCACCCACGCATGAGCAACATCCACACATGAAACAACTAGAAAAATGAAGATCCAAGCATGAACAGCACACAAAGACGCATGAACATTATATGCAGACCTTTTGGAAGTACAAAAAAACGAAGCTATCAGACTTAAACTTGACATTGGTGGCCTGGGTCTCATTGGAGATGCTCCGTTGTCGCCTTCGACTTGAAGGGCTGTCGGAAATTCGCCGTCACACACCATCGGCGAGTTTCTGTCGCCAGAGATGGTGGAGTCGCGTGTGGCCGCCACGCGCCGCCGTTCGCCGAGAAATTTTGGGGTTCCGCCGATTGGAGCTTCCTCTTCTTGATGGTGCCGGCAGTGAGAGTCTACAAGATTTCGATCATCACGCACAAGAACACCTTTACGAATTTTAGAGAAAGCTTCATACTATTCAGCCGTCAAACCCTAATCAGTATTTTGAGCATTTGGCTCTGATACCATGTGGATAAAAAGAGAGAATTATGCTTCTGAATATTATTTCTCATATTGACAATGAGCTACATGTTCTTAATTATATAGCAGAAAACAAAACAAGCTAATAAATGCTAATTAAGCCTATACAATCAACAAAGAATATTTACAATTAATACACAATATTCCCACAGAGTCAAACATGACGTATAATTTGTATATCGCCTTATTCTCTGTGTCCATAATATATATTGGATCATGTACATTATGGAGGTGCAAGTGGGTATAGCATGATATGTTGTTAGTTATATTGTTGATGTTATAAAGGGATGATCAAACCTTTCTTGACCGTTTAATGGTGCGTTCATAACATGACAATCCTTTTCTTTTATCCCCTTTTTCAGTTTAAATACATTCCACCTTGCTGGTCGAGGTGAAATGAATGTGACTCTTGGAATTCCAAGACTGCAAGAGATCTTGATGACTGCCTCACGTGATATCAAGACCCCAGTCATGACATGCCCCTTGAGACAGGATAAATCCATGTGAGATATTGACAATGTTATGTTTACTCTGCTTCTAAAGCTCATTGATTTCTTTAAATTTTGGACATATTCTTTTCATTGATACCTGACCTATTCGATGTTCTTAGGGACCATGCCATTCGGCTTGCTGATAACCTGAAGAAAATAACAGTAGCAGACATTATAGAGAGTATGAAAGTGTCTGTTGTACCTGTAGCTGTTGATGGTGGCCAGATTTGCAGTTTATATAAATTGGAGATGAAGCTTTACAAGCCTAAACACTACCCAAAATACGCTGATATAATGCTTGAGGACTGGGAGGAAACTCTGGAAATTGTCTTTTTAAGAGAGTTGGAGGATGCTATTCAACATCACGTGACACTGCTCTCTAAAATAAGTGGCATAAAGTCAGATTCTTCACAAAGTTTAGAGGAAGATGGTTCTAAAGACAAAAAAGCTCGCAATAATGGTAATGTTGATAATGATGGTGGTGATGATGATGATGATGATGGTGTTGGTGGTGTTGGTGGTGGGGAGGATGCTGAAGAGGTTGAGGATCTTGGTACTGATGCTCAGAAGAGAAAACGACAAGGTAGGGATGAAATTGATTATGAAGACGGTGCTGGAGAAGAAACGCATGAAGGTGAAACGGATGAAGGTGAGCGGTTGGAGGAAACAATTGGAGAGGATGGTAACCAGGATGAGAGTGATATTGAAGTTAATGAGAATGACATCACTCGAGTACTTGAATCCAAGCATAGCAAATCTATTGATGAAAAGCCTAAAAGAAAATCTAAACAAGTACTGAAAAAGGACACTGACAGGGCAGTCTTTGTTAAGGCAAAAGGGATGCATTTTGAGGTCCATTTTAGATTTATTGAGGATCCTTATATTTTGTTGGCTCAGGTAATTTTGATTGTGCCTCATTTTCTGTTAATGGTGGTATTCATTTCATGGCTCACATTTTCTTCTTTTCTCTCTCTCTCACTGATATCAGTCCATGCCTCATTTTTTTTCTCGCCAGTAAACACTTTAGGTGAAATGCAATTTGAAAGTATATATATATTGGCCAATGAGAAATTTGCATTGTGTTTTTGCCGTTTTATTTATAGAAAATAAGCTCTTCAGGTTTACGTACCTTCATTGAATTCACTGTTTTATTTAATCATATATGTAGATTGCTAGCAGAACAGCGAAAAAGGTTTGCATCCAAAACTTTGGAAAGGTTGACCAATGTAGAGCTATTACTTGCAAGGAGAGTCAAGTAATCTACTATGGTCAAGATCACAGGAAAAGGGAAGATATTCCATCCTCAGTAAAGGAAAAAATACCAGCACTTCAGACGACTGGTGTAGATTTCAATACATTCTGGGAATTGCAAGACCACCTTGATGTTAGGTACATATATTCAAACAACGTTCATGCTATGCTTGAAACTTATGGGGTGGAAGCTGCCAGAGAGACCATCATCAGGGAAATAACAAATGTTTTCAAATCTTACGGTATATCTGTAAATATTCGGCACCTAACCCTTATTGCTGACTATATGACGCATACTGGTGGTTATCGTTCAATGAGCAGAGTTGGGAGCATATCTGAGTCCATTTCTCCTTTAAGCAAAATGTCTTTCGAGACTGCAGCCAAATTCATAGTTGAAGCAGCCTATCATGGGGAAGTTGACAGCTTGGAGACGCCATCTTCTAGAGTCTGTCTTGGCATGCCAGTTAAGATGGGCACTGGGAGTTTTGATTTGATGCAGAAGCTCTAAACTCACCGAAGTGCTACAGTCTTCAACATTAAAAGATCATTCCCGGAGTTCCTGCAAAATTTTGACCTTAGTGTAATATATTGTTTGCTTGTTCCTTTTAAAGTCACTCTTTCTGTTGAGAGAGGCAGTTAATGTATTGATAGGTTCAGGCCAAAAGTGTATTGATAGGTTTTTTGTCCTTGGGGAATGGGGATGCAACTCCCCTTACATACAGATGATTCGCGCGGCATGAGTGGTGATTATCCTTCTTGTTATTTTGTATTTTACCAAGGAAAAAGAGAACAGTGAATTATAATTTTTTTCTTGTAAAAACAGTGATTTATAATTATAGTGATAGTCTCGGTGTAATATGGTATACTGTAATGTGAATGCTAGTTGAAAAGAATATTACCCCCAAAAGAATAAAATTACAGCCTAAGAGCCAAGCAGGAGACAGCTGTGGTAACAAGCTGAAAAAACGAAGGTAGAACACAGTTCAGATGGAACACTTGTGAGAACCACACCGAAAAGTGGCGCTTTATAGGTACTATGAACTGATGATAATGAATAAAATCTGGCGGCCAATTAATTATTTATTTTGAAATTATTCATGTCTTAAATAATGTAGTTAAGAGCGAACCCTCGCAATGATTTTGCCAGATCAGAAAAAAAAGAAAAAGGCCCACTGAAAGGTTGGTGAAAACTAGGCCTAGGAAAATGGCCATGGGCTGGCAGCTTTTTTTTTAAAAAAAAAAAAATTTGGTCAATGCCTAATAGCTTTTATTTTACTTGGTGAAATTTATGTCTGGCAGCTTTACCTTGCCTAAAAGGAAAACCCTACTGTTATATTCATCTTCATGTGCGGCTTTATACGACAATAGCTGCCAAAGGTATTCGAACCAAGGGTGTAAAAAAAAAACTAGAACATGTTCATTGTGATGTATAAATGGGTTTGTAGTTTTGATATGATCTGTCATAGGCAGTGGAAGAAAATGACATTATTCTTTGGATTTCTTGGAACAGTAATGACTGAATTCAAACTGTTGTCTCTTTCTTTTTTCTGATGGAGGAAGCTGAGTAGGGGAGGAGCAGAAACATCTCTCTCTCTCTCTCTCTCTCTCTCTCTCTCTCTCTCTCTCTCTCTCTATTTATTGGCTGATCTACGGATAGGGCCCTTTAACTTCATCATTCTCAATCCTTATCTTGATGGTGATTGTTTATCTAACCCTCTTCACACAGTCCACCTCATATGATGATAGCCTTCTCAGAACTCCTTTCCATCAGCTCAAAATTTACGGTTCAAGCAAATCCCATTTTCTTGTTTGAACTTGATGGTTTCAAGAAATGCTTTAATTATTAGGTCAAATAGCCCTACTCATGTAAGTAAAACAAAAGGCTTATGAATTATGGTATGAGAGTAGACAGCCAAGCAGTTGGATGGAGATGTTCACCACTCACAACTCATCACTCTTCATAATAACCTCACACCTCTCTCTCTCTCTCTCTCTCTCTCTCTGAGAGAACCCATTTAACCCTAGAAAGAGAGACTATGAGAAGGCATTGATGACGTCATAACTTTCTTTAAACAGTGAGTCTCAATCACCAAACTAATTAGGACCTTCCATACACCAGACAGAATTTTATTATGTGTTTGTTCCCTTTCCAATAGCTATATAATCTCTTTTCTCCTTCATCAATCTTTCTTTCACGGCTTATATTCTCTCTTACACGTACACTCTAAAACAAAAGTTGTCATCATTATTTGTATAAAGGTTTAGTTGTATTAACTAGTCGTTTATGTCGATAATACTTCATCATTATTCGTTCTAAAAAGTTGTCAATACGTTATTTTAATTAAGTCGATTCCAGACTTGAACATGTTCAGACTTGCACCATTACCAAAAAAATCGTTTCCTTCTCCGTCTCAATTTTCTATCATCACGTGCTTGGTATATTATTATTTTACCAAACGGAACAGTGGTAATAGCATCATCAGCTCCAACGAGAGGTCTACAGTATATAGCAATCTACCAGCAATCTTCAGAAAGGAACAAAAGTTTTGAATTCTCTCTGTACAGTGATCATTGGGATTAAAAATGGCGTGACAGAGATATTTGGAATTTTTCAGAAGACATGAACACCAGAAGAGTAGAACGATGTTTATAATAGACCATTAATTACTTCTCGTTTTACAATGTAAGCTCACTCGTGCTGTCTTGGAAACACGAAGGATGAGCAAGTGCCCTTTTTGCTAAAACTGCTTGATTGTGTTCCCTGTTTCAAGCGCTAAATTTTACTTTAATATTTGTTTATGCATATTATATATAATGTGCTACAACCTATATAGATATGTTGGAACATAGCAGTGTGTGCATGTATAGTGCTTCTCCGATTCCATGTATATTTGAATTTGTGCTTCCACACGGTGTGTATTGGGTCAAGAATTAATACACCACATTTCAAAGAGTTTTTTGTATTGTAAAACTATAACTCTTTGGGGCTTCGAGATTAGGTTCAGGAAGCTAGCTAGTTAGGTTATCTTTGGATAAAGAAAGAGAGGTTGCAATATTATTTTAAATAAAACTACACCCAGTCCTTAATATAAGACATGTGTTGTAGTAATGTAGACCGAAGGAAGGTAGTACATAATAAAACTACATTGTTATGGCAATAGTTTAGCACCCACTATAACATTCTTGCATATATGCCAATGCAGGGAGCAATTTTTCATAAACATACGAAAATGTTCTGTATGCAAGAAAAAAAATGGGACATGCTTCTAGAAAGAAAATGGGATGAGTGCATTTCTAGATTCTTTTTTATGTTTTACCCCTTTTAATGTCAATACTTCGTCTCCAATTGCAGCTTTAATTTGAACCTCGCTCTCCATTGAAATAAATTAAAAAAAACATTTACACTAGAAGACATTCTAAACCTCTAGCTGGATAGGACACAGCACATCACGTTATTAGCCCATGTAGTGTTCAACCAAAGGGCATTAATTTCTTCTCACAACTATTTTAGATATCATGGCATTTTCTGACTTCCCAAAGAAACCCATCTCAAATCATCTTTCATTTTTTGAGTTTTGAACATATTTAGAATTTTTCAGGCATTTTCCCTTTCCTCGTATCTCACATGTTCACTTGTACCAATACTCACACATGCTAGCCCTAACACCTACCATACCATGGACACTTTGGAAGTCAAGAAATTTGAAAACTAACTTTCATCTCAACTACAAACTAATTAAAATGTAATATGTGATTTATGTAAAAAAAGGCATAATATGTAAATAATGATGAAGGAGTAGTTTTTAAAGTGTTATGAAGGGTAAAGTAAATGATAATTGAGGGTGGGGGATTAAATAGGCGACTCATATGTAGGTTGATATTGGTGTGGATGGCAAGTGACAAGAATGTATAACTGCGGTTGGGGTAGGGTTAATTTAGGGTACGTGCAAATGCCTTTGTCTTAATAAAAAAGAGAAACATATATTCCAACTTGAAAAAGCCTTTTACTTTTGCTTTGAAAGATGGGGGGGAAATCTTGATTAGAGAGAGAAACACATTTAAGTGGTCCTGCAAGCTAAGGCCGAATAGAGGCAGATATGGATATGGAAAAAGCCTAGATTTATGGCATGTATTATATATCCTCCTTTTTTATTTTTTCCAAGTTGAAAAAGAAAATAGATTATTCTACTGAAAACTATTGCGAACACATAAATCTAAAGAGAGATCTATTAATCGAAAAATCATTATCATTTGTTCAAGAATTTTATTGGTAAGAAAGATATGATTTTATGCGCAAAAAGTACTGTACTCAACACGATTTTGTACACGAAAAATACCAATACCCAAATTCTAGTCATTCTGACTAACAAGATTTTTGAACAACGATTGTTTACCGATTTTCCAAAACAAAAATTAAATGTGGTGGTAAATGTTAATAAAAAATGAATGGCTTAGCGAGGTATGGCCAGATGTTGGTAATCATAGGAATGAGGGAAACAAGAATGTTGGGCAATGGTCACACACTCACCTTTCCCTAACTCTGGATTCCATCTCTTCCACAGAGCCCCCCGCAAGGCACGCCCTTTGGTCTTGTGTCCAGTTGGAACCAGCACTACTCTAATTTTTCTCCCTTTCAACACTCATTCCTATATATATGTTTGTGTATTCAATTTTTCATATTAAAACAAGTAAACGTATACCAGATATTAGTTGTAGCAACCATAACCCACATATCAGAACTTGACAGCTTGTGTTGCCTTTGTTTTGTGTCACATTATTGCAATATAATGCCTCTCAATAGATAAACTTATACAACCTACATTTAATATATCTCGTCCTGTATACATACATGCTAATCTTAACTAATTTCCACTAAATTATTTGGGGAGGGGGGATTGAATATTATGGAGACAATGTACGTAAGAAGCTAAGACACATTTGGCATAGCCGACCGGTTTGCGCACACCAATGAAAATGTTGGCTACATTGGAATTAGTTTGTTCCTTCTCTCTCTCTCTCTCTATATATATATATATATATAGATCGCCTCCTTCCACAATTTCTTCTTTATCTTCTCCCATTTTCAGTCCACTTTACCCACTTAATCGTCTCAGGTTTGAGAAAAGCGAAAAATATCTACAGAATATTTCTTTATTTTGTGTGTGACAAAGAGACCAATCTATCTATATAAATTGCACTTTGCATATGAATTAAGGGCATGTATCAAGTCATAAATCAAAATTTGAGTGAACCGAATGTAATTGTATTAGCTAGATATAGCTCATTGGAAATGTTATGATAAATAGAAGTATGTTTAACCTTTTGTTCGTGGTTTTATGATAACACAACATGCATGCTAGCTGAGTAAGGAAATAATTTAGTGAGAATGTTTGTGGATCCCCCAGCATTTATGAGTGGCCCAAAGATATGTGAGCACAGCTAGGAAGATAATTAATTAAGATAAATAATAAGGAGTGAGGAAAGAGATAGATGTGAGAGATTCACAGCTAGCTAACTCCCAAATAAAATATCTAAATCGTTTTCAAAACACAAATAAGATTTTTGTGTGTGCATGTATGTACAAGACATTCGAGAATGGTTTCACGTATCTTTTCCCACTGTGTCTACCAGGTTTACTATTTATGAGTGAATTTTTATTAAGTTTAGTCCCTTCAATGTTTGTCCTACTAATAACAAAGAACAGCTGATCGATCATGTGATCATCAAGGGAACGAGAGTTTGAAAAGACTTTGAGAGAGAGAGAGAGAGAGAGGACTTGCAAAATGCTGCTTTCTAATACTAACCTAGTTAATCATTAACCTCCTTTTTATTATAGAAAATAATGATTAAATTTCGATCTTATAATTTCGATCATATTTTTTTTTGGTACACCTTTCAGTCATATTTATTATCTTCCTTTATGTTTTTTTACATTACAATAAGTTGATTTGGTCAGTTATGTTTTGACTTTTTCAATAATGTTAAATAGTTATTAATAAGAATCAATAATTAGCAAGTGTCGGTGAGTGAATTGAAAATGGACATGGCATTACATCAAGATTTTATATTCCGTGGCCCTTTTTTTATTTTCAGGAAACATAAATTACTATGCTCCATGTTACCTTTCCTTAATGACGATTTATAAATAATATTTGATGAATTGACGAACACACGTAATTGATAATTGAGTGGAATTTCCGTTAAGAATTACTTTGTATATGATGAGTGCGGTTCGATTATTGTCAATTTTTTACATTGATTTTTCTTAATCTAGCAAGAAGCCAGAATATAAAAGGAATATAACTAATTCCATTCATGTAAATTTTTTTATTTAGCAAGAAGCCAAGCAATCTAACTAATGAAAGGAAGTTTCAAGCGTACGTTGAGCTGAGAGCTGTTTATCGTTCGAGTCATACATTCAGAGAGTCCAAAATTCATATTACTGTGTAAAGTGGAAAATATAGAGTATGTTAATAAAGTGGAAAATTAATTGTGATCATTAAATTAAAATGGAGTAGTTTAATCCCTCCCGAAAATCCTTAAAGAGGTTGGGGGGTCTTCCCGAGCCCTGGTAGGGTTATCGGTGTCTACCCCTACCTAAACTTTCTATATCAAAAAACAAATGGTATAGTGTAAACTTAATTTCTTTTTCTTTCAATCCAAAAAAAAAAAAAGACATTAAGTTTACACTACTCCATTTTAATTTAATGATCACATTATTAATCTATTAGCTCCGTAATCCTCAAACAGATCTCTTTTTATTTGTTCTAGTGAATTTCTTCTAAAAACTTCAATTATTATAATCAATAACACAACAAACACTATTCTGACACTCACAATAAAATCACCTCTTTTTATCATATACAAAATTAATATCGGTAACTATATGGCTCATCTCCTTTCTTCAATTTAATTATAGGCTAAATGCATTATTTTGCATGTTGTATTTAATGAACCTAGAATATTTATTTCTATTTGAATGTTTTAAATATTTTGCCAACCAGCGGCAAAATAATACTCCATTCGTTTCCTACTATAAGATTTAGTTAATTTTTTTTGGATAAATTAAAGAAACTAAATAAATCACCTCATTATAACATATTTGGTGAATTATATTATAAGATTATATGTCATCTTATAAGTCAAATAAACTAGTTAGAGAAAAAACTCAGACAATTAAATTTATAAGTAATTTATTTAGCTTTCTTAGGGTTTTTAAAATAGTCAATTTGATCTTATATCTAAGAACAAAAGAATATTTGTTTTTAAAAAAATTAAAGATGTGCCTATGCCATTAAATCAAAGGTATAATTGGGTATGGGTAAACGGATGCAAGTGGTAAATACAGGAATAAAAAGATATATGTATATATATATATATGGATATATATCATATATATGCCCCGGCCACTTTGTTGAGGTTCCCCTTCATTGAGCATCAGTTTAGATAAAACTGTGTCATTTCATTTAATATATTTAAATGACAGCTTTTCATTATATTCAATAGGGTTAATACAACTTTTAGTTTCTGAACTTTCAGTCAATTTTGGTTTTGGTCCCTGAACTTTTGGTCAATTTTGGTTTTGGTTCCTGAAACTTTAAAATCGATCGTTTTGGTTCGTGAACTTTCGATCAATTTTGGTTTTGGTCCATGAACTTTCTGTCAATTTTAGTCTTAATTCCTGCCAAAAGTTCAGAGATTAAAACCATTGGTTTTAAAATTCAGAAACAAAAAATAAAAATTGATCGAAAGTTCAGGGACCAAAATCACAAATTTTAAAGTTCAGGAACCAAAAGTTATATTAACCCTATTCAATAATATTGATTTTGTTAAACCAATTCAAATATGCGTGGGGAAATCATTTTATCTACAGAACACAACATTGATTTTGAAAAATTTGTTACCTCAAGCTTTTCGAACTGCTTCAATAAAATGACACAGTATTATTTGTATTTAAAAAATGAAATAATATTATCTTAATAGAGGGGAACATCGAGGAAAGGCTTCGAGACGGTAATTCTATTTCATGTATAATATCCCTAAATATTACTCCCCCATTTTCTAAGCATAAGATATATTTATCAAATTTAATTAGATTGAGGATATTAGTTAACTTGGTTAAAATCATATGATATTATTAAAACATCATAATCACCTACTTTTATTCATACTTTTCTTCTCTTACTTGTTTATTATTGATATCAATAGGGATAATTTAGTGAAAGGTTGAGAAAAAATATAAAGATGTCTTATAATTATGAACAAGCCCACCTCCTCAAATATGACCTATTTTTTGGAACAGAAGGAGTAACATCTATAAAAATAAAAGAAGAATAGGGAAATAGTGAGTAGAGAAAATATGATCTAGTTTCCCTACTCATAAAAAAGGGATGAACAGTGAGAGTTAAACATTCTAGACATCCAAAATTTTATCTAATAAGTTTAGATTCGATTTTTATATTCTACATCCAGTAAAATATGTTTTGATAAAATCAAATCAAAACTGTTTAGATTAAATATAGATGAGTTAGATATGTTTAACTCTCAATGCTTATATTTTTTTGTATGGGAAGTGAAACCAGTTCAAAGGGAAAGGTGGTAGTAAATAAAGAGAAATGAGAATGATGAAGAAATAAATAATTGGGCTTTTGTATGTTTTTGTACAAAGTTTGGCTCATCTCTCTCTTACTCACTCATCCTCCCATCCCATTCCCACTCGCCTTTTCTAGTTTCTCTCTTGCTCTTCCTATTCTCTCTCAGTCTCTCTCTACCGTCCACATCCTTCAGCCATCTTATACTCTCTCTCTCTCTCTTTCCATGAAAGCAGCAAACTATTCCTCCCCCACATACTACTTTATTCACCACCACCACCATGGCTGACCCTTACTCCCATCTTTTCTCCTCTCCTCCTACTCCTCCTTTTTTCCATCAATTCAATCCTTTCCCTTCCTCCCACCCTTCCTCTTTCCACAACTTCCTCAGCCACCCTTCCGCCCCCTCCTCCTCCTCCTCCGCCTCCTTTTTCCACCACCACCACCACCATGCCCCACCGCCGTCACCGCCGTCTCCTCCTCTCAGAGAAGCCCTCCCTCTTCTCAGCCTCAGCCCCTCAACAAGGCAAGACCACCATCACCATGACTTAGATACTAATCATAAACCAAAAGAGGAAGAACAAGAAGAGGATGATGATGAAGTGGATGAGGCTGCCACCACCACCACCGTGACTGTTGCACTCCACATAGGCTTGCCCAGCCCTTCTCCTTCCGAGTTGGCTTCTCTCCTCTCAAATCATAAACAACAACAACAAGAAGATGATCATGATGTTGAAGATGGAGGAGATCACCATCATCATGATGGGGAGGATTATTGTTCATCGGGCGGATTGATGATGAACATCAATAAGCTGAACAAGGGGCAGTACTGGATCCCTACTCCCTCTCAGATCCTCATCGGCCCCACTCAGTTCTCTTGCCCTGTCTGCTTCAAGACCTTCAACCGCTACAACAACATGCAGGTCTTCCTCTTTTCCTCTATATATCTTCCTTGATTTCAACCCTCTCACACCTCTCTTTTGTTTCCTTCCAAACGGCGAAAACCCCAAAAAAAAAAAAAAAAAAAAAAAAACTTTGATTAAATTTATCATTCTACTATATAGCTAGCCATGGCATACCGGGTTCTTGCTTGTCCGCTCTTCCTCCTTCCGGCTTTCTTCTTTTCTTTCTTTCTTGCTTTTAATTTCTCTACCTTTTTTCGTTTTTATTTTCTACGGGGGTCATTATCAGTTTGGGTTCTGCCCATTTAATTTTCATTATTTTAATTTCATTGCTCGACTAGCTCATCCAATTGTTGTGAGCTTTTGTTTTGCATGGTAAACGGGATATGATTTTTAAAAAAAACAAAAGAAAAATATATATTTTTTTGGTTGTTGCCTGATTGAAACTGGGACTTGGACCAGTACCTTTCCTTTTGTTGGTTGATTAAACTAGTCAGGCAATGTTCCTTATGCCTTTCCTACATTGAACTCCGTGCCTCCATTCTGGCACCTCCATATCCAACTCCTGCAAATCCTCCAGTCTTGTTCTTTCCAGATCCCCTCACATACACTCCTATTATTTATTCTCACTTCTAGTTCTAGATACCTTATTATTTCTCTTATTTCTCTCCCTTCCATACCTCAAATCTCAATTACATATACGTGTCTCCTGAAGTATCCACAAGTTATATACACACCTCCCCTTTCTCTTTCCACTCCATATAGATATATTGAATATTAAAACTTGTCATTTTCTGGATATCACATTACTTGCGCCGTGGACGAAGAAAAGAACTAACCCTATTTCATGTAGTAAGAGAGGCACTTCCCCAAAAAGAAAAAGGGGAAGAAAAAAATCCTCATTTCAAATCTTGGCACCATCCATCATGATGAGTTTAACTTCACACATTTGACTATAAGAGATGTAATTTAAATTGGGAAAACGAAGAGAATAGACAAGTTGCTTGCCATTTAATCAATACTCTGCCCGAACCTTATTAGTATGAGATGTACTTCAATAGAAAAAAAAAATAAACCTCAAATTAGATCTTATATCAAGAGCACGAAGAACTAATTAGCAAGTGAGCTAGCTTAGCTAATAACTAGCTGGGTTGGATTCTGTTTCCCAATTTTATTAAATTTCGACCATGTTGTTATTTTTTATAATATTTCATATCGATATTATGTATTATGTTAATATTTCCTTAATACATATAATATATATGTTTGGACAAATAATTGATATATTTGGCTGGTGTACGTGTAGATGCATATGTGGGGGCATGGATCACAGTACAGAAAAGGGCCAGAATCACTGAGAGGAACACAACCAACGGGAATGCTAAGGCTTCCATGTTATTGTTGTGCACCAGGTTGCAGAAACAACATAGACCATCCAAGAGCAAAGCCACTTAAGGATTTTAGAACACTACAAACTCATTACAAGAGGAAGCATGGCATCAAACCCTTCATGTGCAGGAAATGTGGTAAAGCTTTTGCTGTTAGAGGCGATTGGAGAACCCACGAGAAGAATTGCGGCAAACTCTGGTATTGTATCTGTGGCTCTGATTTCAAACACAAAAGGTCTCTTAAGGATCATATCAAAGCCTTTGGGGCTGGCCATGCTGCTTATGGCATCGATGGTTTTGAAGAAGAAGATGACCCTGCCTCTGAAGTTGAGCAAGATAATGAGTCCACCCAGTAAACATCATGGGAATAATATCTAGTTTTATTATATGCGGACTATATATATATATATATATATATTAGCTTAATTGTGATGATGAACTGATGAATTAATTAGGATGATCATATAAGCATTAAGTTATTCAATGGAAAGCCAACTTTCTTCTAGTTTAACTTATTCGGCCTTTACTTTGTTTCTTATCTTGGACAAGTATATAGTTCATATTAGATTATATGCAGACAGCACGGTCTGGTAAATTATATTCTTTCCCTTTCGTGAGAAAAATATTTCTTATTGGAACTGAAATCGGAAGAAGCAAAATACTGTTTAGTGACGAATAAGTAGCTTATATAGCATACATAATTGCAGCACCAAAAATGTAACCGGCTTTTAATCCATTTAGCATACATATATAACATTGTGGTTTTTAGGGCTACACGGTATACGCGTATATATACTCATCGTACTTGGTATGTCGCCATAGAAATGCATGTTGATTAAAGTATACGGTTGTAATATGCGGAAGTTTTAATATTAAAGCCATATATCTGTGTGTGTGTGTGTGTTTTTGTGCTGGAAAAGAGGTTAAGATGGATCAAGAAGAGCTTTTTGATTTGTGAAATACTCAAATTTAGAGGGATAATGATGCATGTGCATGGACAGATACTTTGGGTGGGGACATTTCCAAGGGCTTTATCGGCATTGACATATATAATTACTTGCTTTATTTCTTTATGATCATAAGATCCGTATTTGGATATCCACCAATCGTCTCAGAATGGGGCAAAAGAGATAGATAAGGAGGTGATGAGGCTCAATGAACTCCATTTGTTTGATGGATGAGACACGTCGTACGAGAAATTATGGGGTGATAGATATGAGTATATGTATGTATATGAGATAGCGTAGGCTTTTCAAGTATAGAAAATAAACGTCAGCTTTATGTTGGGAGGTGCATACGATGCCCCTTTTGCTTTGGGATAGTGGAGAGAGAAGGATGATAGACGGAACATATACCCTTTGAGATTCACCGGTTCCTTTCAAAGTTCTTAGCAAATGATTAGCTTTTCAACCCAAGAGAGAAACCCAAACATACATATAATATATAAAAGAGAAAAAGAAAGCAAGCCAGAAAGGAGGAGGATATATGAAAAGACATGGTGGTAAGATATATAGATGGACGATGCATATATGTATGGTCCCCAGGCTAGCAGAAGATGAATGAGAGGGGAGGGAGATGTGATTTGCAGCTTTTGAGGGAGGGAGAGAGGGAGGGAGGGATGGGCAAAAGGGAAAAGACGAAGAGGGGTATAACCAAACATTGCAAAAAACGTGTTGGTTGGGCTGATTGGCAACATATATACCGATGCCTCCTTCACTGCTTACACATTTGGATCCACTGTACCTCTGAAGCGACCTTTCACCCTATTTTTTTGTTTTTTTTAGTTTTGACCACCCCCTCACTCTATACCTACATACACCACCTATCATATGTGTATATATATACGTGTACTTGATTCAATTCGTGTATGTATGTATATACATGATGTACAAAAGAGATAAGCTAGTTAGAAACAAGGCTAGCTTCAATTAATTCATTGTACTGAAAGGAGCTCGAATCACGTATGTGTGTACATATAATGTGATATAAGAGAGTGATGACAGGAGTGGTGGTGTCAGGTGAAGAGCATGTGGTTGGGACTGGAGAAGAGATGATTGCAGGAACAGTGAATACGATGACCAAAGCATTTATTGACAATCAATTTCCTACTCCTCCTCTCTCTTCCACCCTTAACCCTACCACCCTCCCTCTTTTCTTACAGTATTTTTGGTCTTGAATAATATAAGACTATTTAAATTTTTTTTTTGTAAAAGTTAAAGAAGTAAATTAGACCATTAAATTATAACATATGTCATATGTAATTAGATTATATGTTAGTTTACAAGTAAAATAAAGTAGTTTTGAAGAAAAAAGATAACTATAGGCAATTTAAAGTGATTAATTTTGTATCCTAATTTTTTTAAAAAAAAATCAAAATAATCTTATATTTATAACCGGAGGAGGAGGGAGTACATTTTGACCACATACATGTCTCTCCACGTAACGTCGTCTTTTTTGTATCGCACTTGTGCTTCCTTATGCCATGTCTCTTTCTTCATATGTATATATATAGCTCATACTTCTCATTCCTCCAATATATGCTCCTCTCACATCCATCAATATCATGTATGTTATGACTTAATTTTTTTAATTTCCTGGTCTGAGTTAGGCATGGTTTTATGATTAGTTACAACGATGATGAAAAGGTACTATGTCCTTTAACAATGGTAAGTACGTGTACATGCATCATTACTCTCTCTAGAGATAACTAGTGCTTTTTAATTAGGGCCACCTCTTTTGGAAGAAATTAAATATTTGTTGAGACTAGTACAGTAATTAAATACTGCAATACTGTTACATATATTCTGCAGGTTACAATCCCAAGATTCTCTTGTCATTTTGATATTACATCTCTCCTTTACCAGTATCATTTGATGTAAAGTAAAAGGTGACTAGATTATTAATTTGAACAAAGTGGATTAGCTTGCGAATTTAATTAGCAGCTTCATGGTATATCGTGCCATGACCATGTCAATTGGGAGACCAAACAGACCAACACACGGGAATACGTATTATTTTATATTCTCCTTTTGTATTCTTATTCCAGTACATCAGTGACATTCCAGCCTCGAATCACAGGCTTCTTTTTCTTTCCTTGTTAATTTTATATTCCTGGTTAGAGACTTAAATAAAGTCCATAGTCTTTGCAATAAGCAAGACCCATAACACTTCCATCATTTGGTATACGTACTCCAAAATTTTATTCATACAAATTTATATTCTTTAAATGCTTTATTTGGTCTGAAATTCAAACAGAAGGATAATTATTTTTTGGATTTTTTTCCCTTAAAAATTCCCTCATCCCTTGATTATTCTTATTAATCAATTCATTATTAATTAGTAATGTATAAGGCTATATTAATTAGCTCCCACCACCACAATTCCATCACAGTACAAGGATGTAGATTTATATACTTGCTGGTTAAATAGTAACGTGCGAAGCCAATCAGAGATGGGATCAAAAGGTAATGGATGTCATAATCCACCAAAAAAATAATTCGTGCGTTTAGGGAATTCAGTTTTTTTTCTAGGGTGAAATGATGGCTATGCCTTCGCTTAGGAACAAAATATTAAGTGATGTTTTAACTAAATGGCCCTCTCTAACAGGAGCTAATTCCAGGTACTTTTGATATCCTCCTCAAAGTAGATGAGACAACTTTGTTGGTGAGGCCCCAATCAATAAAAGAAAAAGGGAAAAAGGCGAGAAATATAATCTTGACCCATAATCACGATAAAGTTTGAAAAGAAAATATTCACATTCACATTTATATATATATAGAACTTAACCCGTGTTAATATTATTTTTTTAAAATAAATATAAAAAAGGGTATTATAAACCTCTGGATGCTATATACCCAGAGAAATAGATAGCTATCACTGTTTTCTCATTTCATCGTTATCCATAACTACATATCATGCTTCGCTGGTTTGATCATTTTCCTTTGGCCACGATGCTCGGAGATTCTCTCCAAGTTGTTAATATTTTTTTATTTGTGGCTGTGTTGAAGAATATGAAGAAAAAACTTCAAGAAGAAGCAAGAGAGACCATTCCTGGGCAAAAGACACTCACACATGCCCCTTAATTTATGTATGACCTTATAAATATATATATTTTTATGTGGGGAATATATAGAGAGAGATTGATTTTGTGAAGTTGCTTTAATTTCCTTTATGCTGTGAGTGATTTAAAGGCTGTGTATGTTAGGCGTTCATGGCCATCAAATCAATTAGGTATATGATGAGAAATTTAATATTTTCACCTGGATATGCATGCAATCAATAAGCAGCATGTTTGCCTCCACTTATTTCTTGGAAATAAATACTTATTTTTAGGTGAAAGTAACTTATTTTGTTGGTAGCTTATTTTACATGTTTGTTTTGACTTATTGTTAATCTGATTTATAAATAACTTATAGCTTATAAGTCAATATAAGCTATAAACTGTTTAAAACAGTTTATTTTTGACTTATAAGTCATTTATAAGGTGGGACGCCCACAAATTCTGATTTATTTTTCACATCTAATCACAACTTATCTAAACATACATAATCTGACTTATGAAAAATAAGTCACTTTTCACACAACCCATCCAAACATAAAAATCATTACATAATCTAATTTATTTTCAATCTGACTTATATATAAGTCAATTTTTCATAAATCCATCAAAACACACACCCAAGTCTTTTGGTGCTTCGTGCAGAAGATTCCTCACATACATATCCCACCAGATGTAATAAATAAATAAATAAACTAATCAATAATAATTAAGAAATCAAAGAAGAAGAAAAAAAAAATTAAAAGCAGTAGAAAGCCGGAGGTAAAGGCCAGTGATGAGGAAGCAAAAAACCACACGAACATCCTTTCAGAACAAAAGTACTTTGAAAAGCATAATCAGCGATCATTTAATTTGACAGACAGATCTTATGCAGTTTCACTTCGCTCTGCAGCTGGCACTGTCACTGTGTAATCGCTAACAATATATATATATATACTACTAGTAATTGACAATGTCTCTCATCAATTTTTTTTTTTTAAAGAGTCTCTCATCAATTTATATTATAATCACAAAAAGAGGAATTGGTATACAATATAATATCTACGAATTAAACGAGAGTGTTTGAACAGTAATATTAATATTGTAAGTGATTCATAAGGTAGGTGGATAATAAAGTGGACTTGTGTGAGAAGAGAGGAATCAAAAACTGCGACATGTTGCTGTAAAATCTTGTCTGTTTGGTTGACATGACAATACCAGAAATCTTGAGGTGATCAAGGATTGTGATGGGTTATGTCTTGTTTCTTTGGTTGTTTTGCAATGATTCATCATTCATTCGTATAATATTAAAAAAAAGTATTAACAAGTTGCCTCGCATAATTAATATATATGCCAGTCAACAAAAATGAGTCAGAAATCTGGTTTTCATGCTGTACGAAGAAATGCTTCGTCCCAAATCTATAAATAAGGTTTTAAATTTTAAACTAACAATAAATTGTGTATAAGTCATTATCAGTTTGAATATTATGAGTTAGTTTAAATTTAAGAGTTAAGGGTCTATTTTATTCGGAAATTTCAGTCATGAGTTATTTTATTCTGAAAGTTTTTTTAAGTTTAAAATTGCCCCGATAGAAGTCTCAAAATATAATAATATTGTCATGTTAAAAAAAATTGCTCCACTTTAATGCTTTTAAAGCAAACATAGGCAAAAAAAAAACTACTTTCAGAGTAAAATAGACTTTTAACCATAAATTTAATTACCATTTTCTGCACAATATATTTAGTCCTCTTTTTCCATCTGCTTGTAATAACGACATTTAGTTCTATTAATCATGTTAAACATGAGATAAATCGAGCTTCCTTTAATTTATTCTGGTTAAAAATCAAATAAGCCATATTTATTACTTCATCATGTGGCGGTGTGGAGTATTCTTAACCAAAGGAAACTAATGATTATAAGTGAAGCTTTGGATATCAAAATTTTTGACAGATTAATGAATTGTGTGCCTTGGGATGGATATATGCTTCAGTGGGGACTGGTCTAAATAATGATGAACAGAGGGGCCCATACCTAAGTAAATATAGTGTGTGTGTAAGTATATATGTGATATTTGTGTGTGTTGGCAAAAAAAAAAATAGATATATATATATATATGTATATATAATCTTTCTCTCTCTATGTACCTACGTACTCGTGTTTATATTCATAAGGGTTAAAGATCAATTTTAATTTTGTCACAAGGAAATAACAGCAAAAGAGTACTAAGTATTTAGAAGTAATTTAAAGATCATTTTTATTCTAAAAATGTTAAAATTATAACAAATTTATCCCCACAATCTCAAAAGTTAACTTTTAAATAATTTCGATGTCCATCTTTACCCCAAAAACAATAACTAAGTAGCGTTTTTACCCTGGATGTATCTAAATTGTAGCAAAATTTTTCAGACCGTTGTCCAAAGTTAAGTTTGACCGTTAAATGACACGTTACACTCGACAATCGATCTCATCACAGCAAATCGTTTAAATAATGAACTATGATTGAAGATAAACAAGTTATGAGATTATGGAAAATGGACATTTTTTTATTGTTTAAAAAATAATATAAATGAGATAAAGGGTTAAAATCCATTTTTTTCGTTTCTCACAGTGACAGAAGAAGATGATGATAATGAAGAGCTTGTCTTTGTGGAAGGGAAAAGCAGAGTGGATGATGCTTTTATTTTTTATTCTAATTTTTTTAGATGTAATTTAAACAACTTTTGATGATTAGGTGTGTGACGAGATCGATCGTTGGGTGTAATGTGGAGTGCGACGTGTCATTTAATGGTCAAACTTAACTGTGAATAATAGTCCAGCTAAATTTGCTTCGATTTGGACATTTCTGAGGCAAAAACACTTCTTGATGGTTACTTCTAAGGCCAAAACGAACCTTAAAATGATGTCATATATATATGGTGGCCTGCAGAGCCACGTCAACACCGATGGGTCAAAAAAGAGGATTTAACGGTCAAAGTTAACGTTTTTAATAGTGGGATAAATTTGCTAAGATTTGGACATTTTCAAAGTAAAGATGCTTCTTAAGTTACTTCCAAATACTCAGTACTCTTTTGCAGCTATCGGGACAAAAACAAACCTTAACCTCATTTTTATATGTGATAATAGTTGTCTTATATTTGGGTATTGTCAGCACTCAGCCCAATTGTACATCTCTTTTAATAACGCATTTTTTCCCATTATAGTATAATCATATCTTCATAAGAAAAGTAGCAAAGAAATAAAATTACAAGAGGGGGGTAAAGTTTTCCTTCGGAAAAGATGACTTTCACCAACTTCCGAGAAGGATATGATCCTATCCTTAGATGTTTACCTGAATTTAAAAAGCAGAAAATGAAAGGTGAAAAGCAAGTAACAACATTGCGCACTGATGCAAAAACAAAAGCCTCTTTTCTTTGCTTCTCTTTTGTGTGTGTCCACTCACACTCTGTGGGTGCAGATATATATCAGTGTTTACGATGAAAACTGCTGGAATATGTGTAGCTGCTATCATAAACACTAGAAGCTAATAATAGGTGCTTTTTAATTGCTTTATATGACCATATAAAGCTCATACTTCCTGCTCATCACCTGATTACTCCAACCCAACAACTTATTCAAATTAAATGGGATAGATTATTAACCAAGTAATATGAAATAATGGTTTAATACAACTTTTGGTCTTTAAACTTTAGTTAATTTTGGTTTTAATCCCAGAACTTTAAATTGGTAGTTTTGATCTCTCAACTTTATGTCATTTTTAACCATTGGTCCCTGAATTTTCATTTTTTTTAAAAATTCAGTGATAAGACCAAAATTAATTGAAAATTCAATGACTAAAACCATCTATTTTAAAGTTAAGGGATTAAGACTAAAATTGACAAAAGTTCAATAACCAAAATCAAAATTGAGTGAAAGTTTAAAGATAAAAATTGTAAAAACCTGAAATAATTCTTCTCATTGATTTATGTGATATTTACATATGTTCCTTGAAGATATCAAACTGAAAAGCTCGCTAAATCCTTGTTAATTCACTTAATTAAGAAGCAGTGAACCACAACACATGCCTCCCCCCAAACCCCCCCCCCCCCCCCCCAAAAAAAAAAGACCGATCTTTTCACCATTAGTTATCAGCGCAGCATGTTGACATGAAGTTACTGCAGGTATATATCGAGGTTTTTCATACAGCTTTTATATATATTCAGCTAGAAATAAACAGCCTTCATGTGAATACTCATTCTGTACATGTTCTGAGAATGATGAGAGTTGTGCTCGAAAGGAAAAAGTTATTCCTACGAGATTTCAGTTTCATTTTTTTTTAACTAAAACGGCATCGCTAAAGGCTTAAATTTACAACCTCCTTATCGGAAAACTCTTATACCATCAGGTTACAAGGTATTACGCCACCAGCTGCGTAATTTACCTATCAGGAAACAACATGGAGAACAATTCAGTACTCATTGTGAAAGATTTTGTGCTATACAACTAAATATATCCACCGCATATCAATCATGCATGCGCACAATTTTCTTCAGACATGTATAATGAACCTTTTTTTTTTTTTTGGAGACAGATAGAATAGAGGCCAGAGGGTCAGGATGGGCATCAATAGTAGTCCCCACCACACCCATCTGATATACATATTCATATATATATATATGATATTTATTATATATAAAAACATAAACACATGCCTGCAGTGTAATAGTACCCTATATTCATAGGATCATAAATGAGCTTTCAAATGCTGGCAAAGCAACAAAAAAAGTGACTTCACTCTGTTCCTCTCCTATGGTTAATCCAAGCTCCACAAAGTCCTTCCATATATAATTGTTTCTATTCACTAAATTTTCTCTCTTTAGTGCTTTGGCAAAAACGTCAAAATTCCCACCAGTCATCGCACGAAAGTCTTGTTATTCAACGAATCTTTTTCCGTTTTCTGCAATTTGCTTCTATCCTTCCCTCTTATATCCTGTTACCCCCAATTCAGGTCAGATTATATCTATTTTGGTATTTTTCTCACCTTCCAAATAATTATATATATGCTCCATATATCGCTTTTGCAGTTGGAATTCCCTAATTAAAATCATGCATATAATCATTATAAATCACGCAGAATCTGCAGAATGCCCCATTACCACAAGTCATTATATTATTCTCTCCGCAGCTAAAAAGAGTGATAATTAAGTTATAATGATAATAATAATAATAATAATAATAATAATAATTAAAGCTTAGTTTGTTGGTATATATGAGAGTTTTACAAAGATAGGTGTTGGGTATGATTTTAGGAAGAGGTGGATCCTTGAAATGACAGAAGAAAGTGAAAGAGAAGGGGCATTGTACAAAAAGTAGGGTTTGTGCCGTATGGGATGTTTGACGTCGTTGTGGAGGAAAGTCTCAGCCTTGCAGGGAAAGCCATTGTACTATGTGTGTAAAAAAATTCTGGGGCACAAAGCATATGACTGATGAGTACCCCCAACACCCGAAAAGAGCCTTTTGTTTAAAAGCTTTATGCAATTTATATACTCCAAATTTATATACTCCATTCAGTTCTAATTATAAGATCATTTTAATTTTTTTAATTTTTTTTCAGAAAAAAAAAGTAATTTCAGTCCCAAAAAAACTTTTTTCCTCAAAACTAATTTATTCTACTTATAAACTAACATATAATATAATTTCATGTGACATATGTTATAATTTAGTAGTCTAATTTGCTTCCTTAACTTCCACAAAAAAAGTCAAAGTGATCTTATATTTAAGACGGGAGGGAGTACTATAGTTTGCATCAATTTTTAATTTGATATAGGTATGTTTTTTAATTAAATCATTAATTTTGTTCTAACAACACGGTTGACTAATACATGCAAAACTAAAGCATTTAATAAAGAAAAAATTTTACTAAATTAAAAATAGAAGAAAAATCTAGGTATATTTTATTTTTTAGAATCGAAGCTATTCCCAAATCAATTGAACTTATGATTAATTTTTTTTAAGCTTAGAAGTTAGAATGCAAAAGGATTTCACTTCTCATATAAAAAATATGCTTCCTGGATTCGAACTTATGTTCTCCTTTATATGGGATCAAAGTTGGTTACCACATCAGCCAACAACAATGGAAAAAATTCATAGATATGGATAATTGGATTTTCACAAAGTTTTATGGTGTGAGCAAAAAAGTGGTCATCGTCTTCTTTGTTTACCGTTTTCAGCACCAAACCCATACCTATATGCTATCCATCTTCTTCATCATCTCCAATCTCATTGGTGTTATATATTGCATGCTCTCTCAAGTCACTCTTTTGTCGGGTGGTTTTCAGATATATTAGCCTTCTAGCTCCACGCTCTTTTCTGACTCTCTCTGAATTCATGAATTCATTCAAACGCCATCTCTCTACTATCTATATAACCCTCTTTAATTTCCAATAAAGCGTAGCTATATGGCTTTACCACTGTGCTTATTTACTCATTTATTTTCCCCCTTCATTCACAGGCCTTGAAATTTTAGTGTGTCTTGTAGTATATGCCTATATGGCAAAGACAATGAGGTCAGCACCAAAACATACGTACGTGTAGCCTCCTCTCTTCTCATTCGACTAAATGAGTAATAGGAATTACAAATGGAGCTCCATAATTCTCCTTTATGTTATGATTTTTGGATGCGTATCCTATGCTTCTTTTGTTTTGATGGCCACGTGTCTTTAACTTTCCCCTGGTGTCTATAATTAATATGTGGTGGCTCTTTTGGAATAGGGGTTGTGTGGGAGAGGGAGACTTTATAGGGTGTAGGGGGTGATCAGGAAAGGTGAAGGAAGAGGGCAGCTTTAAAACCAAGGGTGAATGACTTGCACATATTGATGATAGTGATAAGAAAATGATGGAGGAGGGGGCAAATAAGCAGTAACAGTGAGATATATCAATCACCATCCATCTCTCCTTCTCAGGGCAAGTTTTCAGTGGAGGGTGTGTGTCCTGAGAATTTATGTGCGCCTTTTAACGACAATATCATAAATGTAGGCCTTTTCTTTTCTTCAATTGCCTTGGCATTCACCACTTGACTTGTTTATCACCTCCCTATCTCACTCCCACTCTCTTTCGCATGTGCCTACATGCATGTGTTGTGCCCCCACATTATGAGCGTGAATTTGAGTTTTATGTGTGACACTTGGTCAGAAGGTCGTTTGTTATAATTGAAAGTTTAAGTCTTACTATCATAATTTGTAACTTTGTATGACCTGAAAAGGAGGTTAACATTTACCATCATAGGTTAAGTATAGTGAAACGTGTTAGCTCCTCATAGTGTGATGAATCGAATCTTTTTAGCATGTTTGGCTCTACTTAAAACAAAAAAAATAAGTGTTTATTTTGGGGTAAAAGTAACTTATTTTGTTTGTAGTTTATTTTATATTTTTGTTTCTGCTTATTGTTAATTTGACTTATAAGTAACTTATAGCTTATAAGTCAAAATAAGTTATAAGCTTTTTTTTTTGCCAGGCTATAAGCTATTTAAAACAGCTTATTTCTGACTTATAAATTACTTATAAGGTGGGGCCCACAAATTCTGACTTATTTTTCACATCTAATCACAACTTATCCAAACATACACAATCTGACTTATAGAAAATAAGTCACTTTTCACACAGCACATCCAAACATAAAAGTTATTATACAATCTGACTTATTTTCAAATTATTTGTTCATAAATCGATTCAAATGCACCTTTTATACTTTATAAAGGAGATTCCTGTAGGTCGTGCCTTGAACAAGACTGTATAAGTGAAAAAATAAGATTAACATCCATACGGGGAGCCGTTGTTGTTGTTTTTTTTTTTTTTTTGTTCTTTAAATGATGGAGAATATGACATCTGTTTTGCTAAGTAAATCTATCCTCATATTGGAGGCATTCTTATTTGACACCTTTTTCAATGAAGATTTGAATATCATGTTATGAAGAAGTGACCCATTTTGTTAAACCAACATGATAATATGTCCTATTTTGGCACTTTATGGGGGTGCTATAGGTTGAAATATGTAAATGGGCTTACTAGAGGTGCGTGTGGGCAGAAACATTGTAGTCTTTTTTTGATTGTGGGCCATAATGCATCCCTTTTATTGGGCTTTAGATCCAAGTTAGTGGCCTAGAACTTTTCAAATTCAGCAAAATAGAGCATTCCATACCTACCTATTCCTTGTACAGGCATGATACGATTACGCTCTTATGACAGGCTTGTTTGGTACGAGGGGAGGGGTTGGGAAAATAGGCACAGGGGAAGAGTTAGTTTGTTAACTGAGCATGTGGTTAGTTAAGGACGGAGGAAGTTGCTGGGCTGAAATTAACAAGAAGATAAACTTGAGAAGAAAAACCTGAGAGGAATTGAGGAGACGAAAATGTAACCAGAGATAAGCATTGAGGCTGAGGAATAAAAAGAACTCTCGCAAAGATTCCTTCTTTAATTTTCATCAAGACCACTCTTCCATTTTCCACCTTCCTCTCTCCAATTCCTCTCTCGGTTTTCACCACTCCAATATATCTTCACTGCCATTTTCTGCGCTATACTTGATTGTACAGCCATGAACATCTTCAAATCTAATTCGAGCATAGTGTTGTATCAAGAAATGAGTGGCTGATTTTGAATGGGATTGATAACTCCCAATTTTTAATTAGATTTGATATACATTTTGGTATATTTGGTGAGTTAAGATTTTGATAAAATATCAATTTGGGGATCATTGTGGGATTTAATTTAAATATAGAAATAATTAAATTTAAGATAGAGAAAAGAAAGTAAGGCTGTTGTGCAAACCTCACTGTTGCAAATCAGCCCAAATCACCTTCATTCAGCGTCGTCTTCTTCCATAGAGCTGGCATTTATTTTGACTGAGGGAGAAGAGCGACTGTGAGTAGGGGTGAGTATCGGTTTTTCTGTTCAAAACCGAAAACGAGGAAAAGACGAAACTGAAACCGAAAACTAAAAAACCGAATTGTTTTCAGTTTGATTTAATGGTTTTTTTGGTTTTTGGGCTTTTTGTTGCAGATTTAGGCCCATACGAAAATTTAACAAAAAAATTAAAAAAAAACAGATTTGGCCCATCCTCCCTCACTGCCAGGATTGAAAATTCTCAAGAGTTGGGTATTTCACTAAAAATTCAATATTTTCTACGAAGGAAAATGGATACAGAAGGAATCTACGTTGAATGCGGAGTAGGCGGTGTCGGTGTTAGTGTCATATCCACTCAGTTCTTCAGTTTGAGAGAGGAAAGATGACATTCACAACAAGTGTTTGTTTCTAGTAAATTCATCCTAAAGTGATTGACTTTGTATAAAACAGGGAAAGAAAGAAAGAAAAATGGCACATACAATTGACACCAAGAGTGTAGGACAAGCCTTTCCTATCGGTCGATCGAATAAGCTTCAGTTCTTCAGATGCCGTAGCCTTTCTTGTAGGGTGCCGATGAGGATGATGAGTCTATGGGAGGGACACGGAGAGATGCAATGGCCGACAGGTCGAGATGTGTAACATCTGAATTTTTACTACTATATTATAGCATTTTAATTGAATTACAACCACTATTTCAGTTCCGAAAGCCCGAAATTACGAATAAATTTAAAACTTTTTCTTCCAAACAATAAACCAACTATTTGTCAGTTGGAATGGGCTTTTCGAACAACTTAGAATTTAAAACTTGTTATAAAACAAAGTGGTTCATAAGACAATTAAAAATTCATTAATCCTCTTAAGGTATTTATTTTCAATTTGCAGTACTTGGGAAATTTAAATCCCTTTTATAAATTTATACATTTATACTTTTTTATTATTTCTACTATTAATTTAATAACTTAAAATTACATCATATACAAATAATCTTATTAAAATAATTACTGCCTCTTGCTTTCCAAATTATGATCCTAATTTCTTCGTCTACTCTTCTTTCCCAGCTAGCCTCTTTCAACCTGCTAAACTGAAAAATGTTTGGGGATGGGGGTGAGATTGGAAATCCCAATAGCAGTTTCTTTCATTAACTTATATTATCATGCTAGCATTGACATGTATTTATTTCATAAACCTGAACAAATAAAACAATTATACATACTTCCTGCGCTCAATGCTCTACCAGCCACTATTAACAATATATTCGTTAACTAGTGGAGGCCTCACCTGCAGGATTTCTCGTTATAACATTTAAAGTTATAACTAACTGATCTGGCAAAGGGGGAGCGACCCACCTAAGCCTGGAATATTCCAATAAACTCTATGCAGGAATTAACAAGGTTTCTAACCTTCATGCATAATGTAAATTTGCAACAGATATTACAAAATAATACATGCAATTTAATTGTTATTGAAATAAACTGCTACCTGAATTCCAAGCTTAATCCTTATCTGTTCTTTTCCTTTACACCGACCTCCTCAACTTATGTTACTATCAAGACCTATAATTTATAAATAGTAAGTTAATATCTATACTTCTATATAATTATTATTCAACGTCTCTCACGAATCTTAATTTAATACTACCCAAAGCTTATTTTCTTGATAAATTATATTTTGTCCATATTCATTTTAGAACTATGACCATCCAAGATTTTTTTAATAATTTACTCATATTAAACTTTTTCATCTTCTAATAATTGTTTTTCCTTCCTTGATTTGCTTTCCATAAAGAAATTCCCATACTCAATAATAATATAAAAATCTTCAATAGGGCATATATATCATCACACACATAACTGTATGGAATGAACCTTACGAATCAAACAAATCACAGACTAACTAACTTAATTAAATCTCAGTCATTCAACTTTTCTAAAATTTCCACAATTAACATCCATCATTCATTTTAAATAAAAGAACTCTATTACCTTGGATTCTATTAATCGTAAAAACAGCAATACATCGTACCTACATCTGTAAACCTATATCCCTTCTTTCTAGCCAGTATAAATCCATTGCAATAATTAATTCAACAAACCAACCTTATTTCCATAAAAGGTTGAACTAGATTTACTTCTACAAATTTTATTTCATATATCCCCGGCACCATCTTTAAAATCCTATCCATCTTTACTTCAACCAATCAGAGTAATAAACCTTAATTAACTACCATTATCCTTATTACCGCTCTCAAATCACTAACTTAACTTGATAAAACTTCAATCATTAAATTCTCCAAATCTTCTTTTATCAGAAACAATTTCATTCATTTAAATTATGAGGTCTACAATACCAACAAAATTACAGGAAAGACAACCTGGTTTACACACTTAAATAATGTCTACCCAATTCTTGTTACACCACCGTCCACTTTAGCCTTGATATAGGGTAAGTTATAATAGTTTCATAGCATTTCTAATACTACTTAACACGTTGTCTTTTCTTGGAATTAAGGGGCTAATAACTTTAACATACATATGGTAATATTCAATGAGCTTAGGAATAATTTCAGATTTCCAAATCATACTTTGCATATCAACTTCTTATACAACTACTCCTCCAATTGGTATCATATTTAGAACATCATTCTCAAGATAATACCACACTATTGAATCCTATAATTACACCAATTTAACTCCTTCCATTCCTCCGCTATAAAGTCGTCAGATCACTTATCAAAGCAAAGGAAATAAATTTCAAACAACATCTTAAAGCTTCTACATACCACTTGACGGTTCCAAAATACTCTTGGATTCCATTTGCATTAACAACACAACACTAATCTCCTCAAACTCCAAATCTCAAAACTTTAGGTCATCCACCACATGGGTTCCTGTTTACCCAAACCATAGCTCCTTGTAACACCAAGATCAATTCCATTACTTAAAAACAATATCCATTTCAATCTATTTAAAATTTCACAAACACAAGAAATACTTTAGTTTCAGGATAAATACACGAATCATCTTCTTGAGACCATATATAAGACTAACTTAATATGTGGCATTCTTTTATCCCCAAGTCCATTTATAATTTCTCTAGCTTAATCATTCAGCCAATCCTTACAAAAGAACCATAATGCCACTGGATTCAAACATCACTTACACCTTCTTAGAAAAATCCCAAGGCATCTAGAACAAATTCTTAATAAAATTTATATATTACTAATCTCCCTTTTATTCTTATCTTCATCACCAGACAGGACCAAAACAGAATCAAAGAATCATCAATTTAAATCTCACATTCTCCATTAATCCTACACCATCAAACCTCCATTCTATCCTTCATCTTTAAAACCACCTCTACCAACAAGAATTCAGATGTACAACTTCAAAAATTAACTCCAATAGGCCCTATCAACAATCCAACATACAAAATCATAAACTACTCCTCCTAAACCTATTACCAGTCATTAACCAATTGCAAACACCTAATCAGAGAAAAACAAACCAGAGAACAAGAGGAATAGAATTTTGAAATCCCCTACAGCTCCAGAAATTTCAACATACAAGAACAAATGCATATTCCATTATTTCTTTGTCTCAAACTCATCAGAACAGATCTTGGGAACAACCATAATATGAACAAAATCATAGCAAATTTCTTGCCTCCGCACATCACCCGAACAGAACAGACAAGAGAGGCATTAAGCATAAACATTCAAAGCTCAGAATTTAACATGCAACCTTATATGAGTTCTATCCTATTCTCAATTTCATTAAATCATCCATTCATCAATTTTCCCTTCTACTTTGCCGTCAGTCATCGGAACAGGGGAAGAAAGAAAAAAAAAATAAATCCCAAAATTCCCAACCTTCAGAAATCCAACATGCAAAAACACCCTATTCACTTGAACCTACTCTTAATCATCTTTTAATTGAGGTTTTATTCGATTCCCGCCCAGAAATCGCAAGAACAGTGGCGAATGAACAGTACCCGCGGCCTAACTGAGAAGAAATCGGGCCCAAAACACCATTCAATCGCAAAATCACTTCAAGAATACCTTTAATCGCATCTTAAGCTTTATTCCTATGAATTCAAAAGCTTCAAAACCCCCCAAGAATTTCGAATCACTTACTCTTAAATTGCTAAAAATCGGCCACAAAGAGCAGAGAAATCGAAGAGAAGAACCTACCTAAGATTCACCCAATCATCCTGAGCATTTTCCCTGCTTCTCGTCACCGGTCGCCGCTGAAATCGCCGTCGATGGAGGTCGCTGGTGGACGATTGAAGAAGCGGAGGACGAAGGAAGAAGAACGAGAAATGAAAGAGCAGAAGGAGTATATGTCGGGTTCAGGGAAGAGTGAAAGAATAAGCAACACGTGTGAGGTATATATTTAAAGATGAGGAGGTGATATTTTTAGATAGATGTTTTACCATTTTGCCCCTTCTTTTTACTGAAGATATTTTCCAACTAGGGGCAGATATTGTCATTTTCATTTTCTATTTTCTATTTTCCCCTTAAATGGTAATTTTATTTACCATTATCATTTAAAAATAGACCTGAATTTGTCCCACAATAATTTCTCTACATATATTTTAATTCCCAAATTTATTTATAAGACTTTTTAAATAACAAACAATACCTCAAGGTTTTAAATATTCCCTTAGTTAAATTAATCTTCTAACTATTTTTCCTTAATTAATAAAGAAAATAAGCTTTGAAAATTATTAGAAATACATCTGACCTCATAAATTTATTTATAAGACTGTTTAATTTCTATATGACATCCCGAGACTTTAAATAAATCCTTGTTGTCTCTTTTATCCAAATTAAGTTTTATCTCCTAATTATTTCTCTTTATTTCCTAGAGAAAATAAGCCTTAACATTATTAAAAATGCCTAAAATCTCAAATTCATTTTCAATACTTTTTAATATTTTTAGTTACATTCCTTAGAACCTTAAATAATTTCCTATTTCCTATTTTCTAAAATTTGGGGTGTTACAAGATGAGTGGCGATGTAGGGAGAGGAGAAAGGTTGGACGGCGTCGAATCAATCTGGGGGTCTGAGGGAGAGCTGGAGAGGGAGATGAAGGTCTAAGGGAGAGAGCAGAGAGGTCGTAGGTGACTCGTGAGACGGTGAGAGGCAGAGAGGGTAAACTGATGAAGTGATGATATTGATGAGTAATGACTTGAGGGGGCTTCAGCTTGCTAGGGTTTGCATTTTGGGCTCTTGGGCATTTGGGCTTGCTATTTGGGTCTCCTTTAAATTAAATATTATTGGGTTTGGGTTTAGGTTTGTGGATTTGGGCTTTTTTTAACCATAAGGTTTTCGGTTTTTTGTTTCAAACCGATTTTTTTTACAGAAACCGAACTGAAAATCGAAAATTTTGAAAATGAAATCCGAAAACCGAAATGCATTAGTTCAGTTCGGTTTTCGCTCACCCCTAGCTGTGAGGGAGATGAGATCCAAAGATAGCGAGAGATTGAGAGCAAGATTTTGGGCTTGGAGAGGAGAAATTCTTTGAGATTCTAAGATTCCTTGGTGGTTTTCTCTTTTCCATTCCGATTTCTCTTTAATTTCTCTTGTATAAACTCTAAATTTGTGTTGTTGTTAAGATGATTTTAGTGTTAGTTATGAGTAGCTAATGTTTGTGTTAGGATTATTTTAAACCATTGCATGGATTGAGACTGATTATTGCCTACTTTTGGTTGTTAATGGTAATTTTGTGTTGGTTTCATCTTGTGCTTAATGATTTCATTTGATTGGCTAACATATGGATTGTTTAGTCCATTTAAATTATACTTGAGAGGGATAATTTAAGTGTAGAACTTAGATGAACCATGTTAGAATTGAAGTTTAGTGTTTAAATGGATGGTTAGTTGGTAATAGGGAAGCGTAACGGGCGGGTACGGGTGGCCCGTGGCCCTACCCGTTACCCGCCCGTTTAAAATACACGGGTATGGGGTAAGCCCGTACCCGTGTGAATACCCGTTTGGCCCGTAAGTAAACGGGCGGGTGACCCATTTGCCCGTTTAACCCATGAATTTTTTTTAAAAAAAAAGCAGCCCGTTTAGCCAATGGTGAGAGATATCGACGAATGAGATGAAGCAGAAAAAGGAACAAAAGGTAATGATATTGAGAATCCAAATCAAATTGATCGAAATGCTCAACAAAGATTGAGAAAAGGAGAGTCTGAAAGCACTAAAAGTAAAGTATAAGACACAACAAGAATGCAAATCCCTCATTCAAACTCAGCTGACAGAAATTGAACGGAAATACGTAACGAATTGAATTTCAAGTAAGAATAACTTATCAAAGACGTTGCCCAGCAACTCACATGATCACAGACTCGCAGTAGAGATAGCGGCAAAAAAAATTAAAACAAGTGGGGAAGCCCTTGACCTTGGCGAGAACGAGATCCTCGAGAGTCAAGTGGCCATTGGCCTTGGCCTTGTTCGCTCCGCGTTGACGCGGTGGAGCCATGATAGGTGGCGGATGCAGAAAGAAGAGAGAGAAATAAAAAATAGGGTAATCCAACACCTCATCTGTGATTCCAACGAAGCATTCAAAATCACACTCCTCCGTTGGGGATTCCTCGATCTGCAGGGACTTGGATCCAAACGAAATCGAATTCGAATTTTCACCTGAAATTCCATGAGCGTGCCGGTGGAAACGTGAATCTTCGATAGAGGAAAAGACCCTTCAAATCTGTCGCGTGTCTGATTGATCAGATCGATGAGGAGTGGATGTGGAGGGAAAAAATTGCGTGTGTTGATGAGAGGGAAATTGAGGGTGGGAATGTGGCGGAGGAGGAGCTAAGAAAGAAGCCATTCCCCAGAATTGACGGGAGAGAGTTTGCTTGAATAGGTGAAGATCATCATGAACTCCTGAAGCATGAGCATCATTTTGTAATGCAAACTCATTATTGTTTGATTGTTGCTGTTAGTGGAGGTGATAGGGTTCCGAAGAATCTGGAAGCAATCCTTGGCGAGGGCGTCTCCGGCGGCATCGCGGCAGTTGGCTAAGGCAGCGGAGGAAGGGAGAGCGACGAAGGGCAGTCAAAAATGGAAAGAGAAAAGTGTTATGTGTGAGTTGGACAGCTGGTAGTCACTAAGTCTGAACTCGTCTGAGGACTGAGGGGTGACTAGTGAGGAGAGGCTTTGTTTTTAATGTATATGCGGGTAACGGGCGGGTAATGGGCCACCCGTGGCCTTACCCGTACCCGTGCCCGCATATAATAAACGGGCGGGGCCCACCCGTTTATTTTACGGGCCCAAAATAGATGGGCCAACATGGGTAAAATTGCGGGCTTCACGGGTTGCTTGCACTTTGCTCACCCCTAGTTGGTAACGTAAAGATATAATTACTAACCTAACATTGTCAATTAGAGGTTAGTTTTGAAACTTAACTTTCATTAATTGTAGTAAGAGATTGTGCATTTTAATGGGAGTATAAATTTGATTTTGGCTTGAGAAAGCATTTTCAAATGTTTATGAACCTTAGACAAACAAATATTTTCATTTTAATGCTAAATTAAAAGGTTTTAATTAAGTTTCATGAAATGCAATGACGATAAATAATCCTAAATTTGTCTTATCTTAAATTAAAGTTTTAATTTAGTTTTTTTGAAGTTCTTTTCATTTTGGTAACTTTTAAATTTCAAAATACAAAAAATTAAATCTTTTCACTCAACCTATTTGGTAACATAATTGTGATAATTAATCCACTTTTGCCTTAGTCTCTATTGAAACTATAACATTTTCTATACTACTTTTGATGACTCGTGTGCTTGCGAATATGCTAAATGCCGGACAAGTCAGTGATATCTCTTGAGAAGATGCCTAATCCAGAGATATGGTCTTCGATTAAGGAGCTTTTCCATACTTCTACTTTGTTCTTTCAAGAATCTTGATCTCGTTGTATCTTAATTTGTATGTGTTATGGAGGATGTATGTGCATAGATTTGTTCTTCAACTGAATTATTTCTGAACTTGATTTTTTGTAATTCAGTTTATGATATTCATCTAGTTGATTGAGTTTCATGTACTGAATGAAAGAATTTGAGGTATCTCTAGTTGAGATATCACTAGTTTGGATTATTGAATTTCAAATTTGTGCACATTAATCTTTGATTGATACAATATCTTATTTAGGAAGGCAATCAGGTTGGAGACTGTGATTCTTATCAAAGAGAAGCTCTAATTTCACATTGGCAAGGGAGGATTAAGGTTGAATATCAAAGGAAATCAATCATCATTAATATATTCTTCAAATATTATCTCTTCTCTTGTTTTTAATTTGTTTTTTTTGTTAAATACGTCCGGTAATCTGGCGCGGCGACGCCTATTGGCAACCGACTATGTAACGTTTACTTCCTAAATACACTTTATCACTTAAATCATACTATAAACGCTAATATGTTAGGAAAAGGAATTATCTTCATAAAATAGCTAACATAATTAGAAAAGACTTCCTATAATGGATTCTGTTTAAATCAAATCGTACGGGCTAACTATGATAGGAAAAGAAGCTTCCAAATATAAATACAACCTATCATAGTTAGAAAAAGGAGTTTAACTTAATAAATTAGAGATCCATGTTGGAAAAGGATGAAAATAAATTTAAATAACGCTAATATGGATTTCAAAAGCAATAAGTATCACATTTTATTTATCCATGTTAAAAAAGAAATTTCCTAAATTTATAAAACTAACATGGATATTTAAAATCACCAATGTTCAAACGCAGTTATCCATGTTAGATAAGAATTCACCTAACATGGATATTTAAAGCAACCTAAATACAACAAAATAAGAACAATTCATACAAATTCACTTATACCATGATAGTCATAGAAAAGAAACACCCTATCATGGTAATTAAGAGAAAACATACACAAGATATTCAACTTCCCTGTGAAACCAACAATATTCATGGATTCATGTCCTAAACTATAAATTCTTATCAACTTATCAATATCATACCCCTTCCATCACACCAAGGCACCAAATACTTCATAATCATTATAAAATAACATTCCTAAGATAATTATATCGTTCCAAAATAAGTCAACAATAAGAGTTTATGGGATTTGACTGGTCCCAAAAGAAATAATCCACAACCAAATAATCCCAAAACAATATATCATAAGTAAATTAAAATTCAAACTCAAATGACACTCAAAATAAGTTAAATCATACGGAACTGTAAAGATATGCATGAATCCTAAGTGGCAATACAATTCTGTCCTGCTGGTCCAAAATCACTCATTGACTCAGTGAGAAGTTCTCTGATCCTTCCCTTGATCGTTTACTCCACTACTAGAACCTGCAAAAATGAGATAAAAGGGGGTAGCCCAAATGCAACCACTGACTACTCATCTACGTGCAGTGTGTGCTAGCAAGGTGTCCAGTGGAATACATACATATATATCAGTTCAGAAAGCATGCTCAGGTATTCACATATTATGCACGTCTTAGTCTCAAAATCTCTTTTCACAGTTTATAAGTGTAGAATAAACCATCCCAATTCATCTCCAAGAATAATATATATATATATATATCATTGATAATTACAAACAACCCAAACGAATCTTACTAAAAACGTTGGGAAAACATGTGAGACCAGTCGGGATCTTTCACCCGCCTCTGATCACCACGGTACAGTTCACGAGGGACTGTCTACCCTCCCTGAACCGCACCACAGATTAGAAGGATCTATATCCTTTCTGAATCCATGAGGGGTGATCTCCCTTTTTACGTCTTTCTCTCCTTTATTTCCCATAAATATTTCAATTAGTCCTTATGGCGCAACAGGATAACTCATCACGTGATAATATAATTTCCAATTCACCAGTATCACATACACAAACAATTTCTCACAAACAACACATAGATATGCAACACCCACAATCAGGAACCAAGCCTTCCGGTATTTCCAAGATATATATATATATATATGAAATAGTTTCCAAAATCACATATATTTCAGTTCCAAATATTTCAGATCACATATTTATACCATTTTAAAATAATACTCCACAGAACATTGGATTATGAAAATAATAATAGCTTAAGATCTCATTTCTATATCTCATCAATCATCAATTAATAATTGTATCTCAGCTATGATTCGAAACCTCATTTCCATATTACATCATAATTATCAAATAATAATAATATTTCAAACTACTTACTAACACTACACACACATAAACAAGCAGAAAGCGATTACATAATAGCTAGCACCAATCTCACAATAGTGCACCTCCCCCGTGCAGACTCAAGACAGTTCAAGCATTGCATAGAACATATGTATAATTATAATTAATCGTCTACCAAAACAAATTCACACATAAGAATTAAATTACTAATTACCCTTTCTTTGCCCTCACTTAATTTAATTTCTATTCAACCTTTATTCTTCCTCATTATCCCTGATTCACCTATAATCTATTTATCTTTGTAATCAAACCCGGCCCAGCCGGGTCAACCAGACGACCTGGCCATGGGACCGGTCCGGGCAAGCAACAAGCTTGGTCTACTTTTAGCGCAGCCTGGCCTGGGACAACCTGGACTAACCCGGGAGCAAACCGGTCAACCCGGCGAGTTGCTAGGTTGACCCAGGTTGCATTTTTTATAAAAAAAAATAGTGTTAAAATTTAATAATTTGTGCTTTTTTATTTTAATGATAATTTTGATATTAATTATTGCTAGTTTAATGACAAAAAAATTATTTGTAGGAATACTTTGTTAATATTTATCTATTTTAACTTTTATTAGGAAGAATATTAGTAATTATTGACTACAATATCAATGAATAATAGATTGATACTATTTATGTCAAAGAAACCGTAAAAAATATTGGATAAACATATGATTATTTTGTTAATAGTTCAAGGTATTGAATTGGTATTTAATATTTGACTGGTATGCTAGTAGATTTTGAATTCAAATTATTTTATTTCTCACCGGTCTGGCTCACGGGTTGACTCCGAACTGACCCACTAACCTTTAACCCATTGTCTCGACCGGTCTTGATACCGGTCCGGGTTTGATAACATTGCTACTTATATATAAATTCAAACCTAAATATTAATATCTCCAATAACCATTTATCTTAAACCTTAATATCCAATAATCCCCCATAATTCATCACCAATACCAATTTATAAAATTCAAGCCTAAGCACAACTTTACAAACATCCATCAATTATTTCTCAACCTCAAAAATCCATTCATTAATCCACAATTTATTTTTCCAAACCTTAATAGCTCAATAAATTCAAATTCAAGCATAAAATATCCACTTTTCCAAATCAAGGCCTACACCCAATCTAACTCAATTAACCTCATTAATATTTTTGTTGAGTACAAACTAATCCATAAACCCACAAACCCACATCCAACATCCGAAATTACAGCATTACCTACATAAAATCCTACTTATTCCATACTTTATCCACCAATATTTTCTTGAGTCCAAATTCCAGTCAAACTGATCAATTAAATCTCCTCATATGACCTTAATAAACACCTAAAAAGTATCAATTTAACTATAAGCACCTTAGATCATCAAAAGCCTCAATTTTCAAAATATCCAAGAATCCGAAAATTCCCAATAATTAGGAAAACCTCCAACAATGAAAAATCTACTCAGAATAACTCATAATCAAAGTCCAAGCTTCAATTTATTAAGCTTAGGACTCCTAGAAATACTAACTTAGATAAGGCCTAATTTTTCAAATACAGCCAAACGAAAACTAAAGACATAGGGATATAGAGGAGACTTACGAGATTTTGAAAATGTACTTATTTGGCCAAAAAATCACTATTCCAGCACCGACATGATCTGATAAGTCCGACCAAAGAATTTTTTAAATAATTTCATAGGGCTACGGATCGAACCGGTAAATGGGAGAGGAATGGTCTAGAAGGTTGGGGAAGATAAATGAAGGTGGTGGGAGGTGATTTCTAGCGAGTTTTAGTCGAAAAACTTCACCTCCTTTAATGGCCGAACTGTGGCTAAATAGAGGGAAGAGTGAGAGACAGGCGAGGGAGGAAGAAAGAAGAGATGAGAGGGGAGAGGAGGTAAGGCGCGGCTAGAGCCGGTAATATGGGCTCAAGCCCGTGGGCTAACCCGAAACCCGTAAAAAAAATATGGTTATGGGTTTGAAAAAATAGGGCCCATATTAAAGTGGGTATTTTGGGCCCGAACCCGTCAAGCCCGAGCCCGTGACGGGCTAACCCGTTAAACCCGTGGGCTAACCCGAACCCATTTTCCTTTTTTCTTTCTTTTTTTTATTTTAAAACAAAATCAAATTAAACCCTAATAGTCTAATACATTTCCCTTCCTGACTTCCTCACTTACTGTCCTTCATCTTACTCTCACGAGCACGCCGCTGATCTCTCACTCACTGGCCAGTGAATCTGCATTTAGTATTGGTGCACGAGTTCTCACAAAATATAGGAGTTCTCTTCTTCCCGATAATGTTCAATCCCTTATTTGTACTCGTAATTGGATGCTTGGTTTCCCTATAGAGGAGGATATCGATGGTAGACTATTTATATTTATTCATTTATCACATTCTATTTTATCATATGTTGTACTTATGACTATTGACGTGCCTCTATTTTGTTCCAACAATTGCAGATGTACCAGAGCAATGTAAGAATGCTCAGGCTCAAGATACTCTTGTCGCTTCAGACAATGCTTCAAGTTCAAATCTTATTAACATTGATTGATTGTTGATCATTGATGTTCAGGGATTTGCTGTATTTTGGAATATTTGAAGTTGAACAATATGTTCTATGTTTTACTATCACTTTTGTTATTTGTAATGTGTTAAAACCTTGAATTTGAATTTATAATTTTGTGTTGTATATTTGTATTATAAGTATATTATAAAACCTCGGTCCTCGGGGGCTCATTCGAAGAAAGGAAAAAAAAGTGATAAAAAAGGGGGCTTAAAATGGGTTTTTTTAGGCCCGCCCGAAACCCAAACAATATGGTTCGGGCCTAAAAATCAAGTCCATATTCAAAACGGGTTTTGTTGAGCCCGGCCCGTTTTTTGACGGGTTTTTTTGGGCTCGGCCCGAACCCGACGGGCCCGCCCATATTACCAGCTCTAGGCGCGGCGCCGGCCAGTGGCAGTGGTAGAGACCGAGAGGCGACCGGACGAGAGGGAGAAAGAAGAGAGCTTGAGGAAGTGGAGAAAGGGAGTTCAAATTTGGGGAGTCTGCAGTAGAGAGGGAGTGAAATAGTTAAGAAAAGAGGGAATAAATAAATAAAAAGAAAAGGGAACTTTAGACTACTAGGCCCAAAAAATTTTCAAATAAGATATTTATTTTGAGTTACAAGGTTCTTTTTTTGTCCAAAATTTTATCTACAAAACCCCTTAATTATTTTATCCCACAATAAACTCTTTTGAACCTAAAAATAATTTTTCCAAATTTATTTTCTGTAAAATAAGAGAGAAACTAAACCTTTAAAATCCTCAAAAGTACCTCAAATATTCTCGGATTCCAAAATTTCTCATTAATAAATTTCTAATTATCCTACTAATACTCAATTAATTTCTTGAGATGTTACAGACTAATCTAGACTTGAGGGGTGGGAGTGCTGCCCATATAGGCAGGGTTGTCCCCTCTTATAACAAGAGCGCTTCCCGGGATTCGAACATACATTCTCATCCTTACGAGGGGTGAGCACACGTTTTGAATTTGTTTGAATCTTTCTCTAAAAGAAAATTAAAAAATCAAATTAGGTTGTAGAAGACCTTTGAATTGAAATCTTGTGATAAATTATGCAATCTTCGCAATTTAATTCAACAATTAACCAAGGAAGTGAGGATCTTGACCCACATTATTTCCCTATCTTATAGGAATTAATCTAGATACTTTTGGTGGCCCAACGGTAAGGTTAATTAGAGATGGGAAATGTGCAAAGTTTACCTTGGTGTAATGAACTTTAAAAATTTAAAGTTTATCTTGGTCTTATGATGTTTAAGTGTAGTATTTGGGTAAATAGTTTCTATTTTGTATAATTTTGCTAATTTTTTTTCTCTAAAATTTGTAGCATATAGGTTAAAAAGCAAGATATCTGTTGGTTTTGATAGAAAGAAAAGATGTTTGATATGCTGGTGGAAAAGTTGACCTCTATAAAAAAAAGTTGACAAGTTTCTATGTGTCTAATTGATATACACAACAATATATTCTATGTCACGCATGTTACCATGTTCATTATATTATAAATTTAATTGATCAAAAGTTAAATTTGAAATTTATAATTTACTCTAGACTAATTTTAATTGATACGAAGGCTCCATAGATGTTTGACGCAATTCTGATCCTCATCCTTAATTACATACTCATTGTGTTTTTAATTATAAAATCATTCATTTTTAACTGATAAGTAAATACTCCCTCATTCTGTTCTTCTCTCACATCATCTCATGTTGCTCTTCATTTGATAACTTGTTTGTTTGCATTAACCAGTTTCTTCTTCTTGTTTTTCTCTCACATCATCTCATTTCACCCTTCTTAGGTTCAAAGTCATTTTACGTCCCTTCTCAATGGATGCATCTTTTAAACAAGAAATCCAACATGCCTCTATTGTTAGAGAGCCCTTGCTAGATGAGAGGAGAAAGGTGGTCAGTAGCTCCACTTCAGTTCCAACTAAACTAATCCATATAACTCACCCACTCAACAACTTGGTCATTCTGAGAAAGAATTATGATATAAATACTCCACATATCGTGTTAGCCGTAATATCTCCGTACCATCTATTAAGGTGGATTATGAACATCTACACATTGAGCATAAATCTCGTTACTCTACACCACTAGCTATTGCTCTATAATGGTTTATACTCTTGGTTTTCTACCTAGTAGTTCGGTGGATTATATATCATGTCCATCATAGTCAATTTTCTAGGACCAAGACTAACTCAATAATGGACGGCGTATACTTGTCCGTGATAACCTTGATTACAGTGGGATATGGTGATATTGCACTCAATAGTTAGTTGAGAAAGAAGTTAACAATAATATATATGATTTTTGGAATGTGTATTATTAACCTATTGCTGACTGGGTCGGTAAGTCATCTACTTAACTTGCAAGAGAGTTGTTTATTGAGGTTAAAAAGGCTAAACATAGGAAAGGGTGTATGTCTAGTTTGATTATCCTGGAGGAAAAGAAAATCAAGACGTGGACACGAAGGAGGTATTGGCTTTGTTGGCATTGTTTCTATCTATTGGACTTGTTTCTTATATCTTACAGAGGATTTAGGATGGGAAGACTCTTTTTATCGCTGTTATATCAACTATAACTATTGGGTATGAAGACTATTCATTCAAGACATTTCATGGTCGTCTTTTTTGCCACATTATTTTTCCGAATTTTGGGTGTCAAAGAAAAACAAGCATGTACACAATATCAGACGTGGGTTGAATGACATCAAAAAAGTTCACATTTGCTATCAAACGGAAGGTAATGCATATGTGTTATCAGACATTGGGCTTGAACGAAATGTCAGAGGAAGACATCATGCAAGTTGGGGAGAAGTTTGGCCGATTAGATGCTAAGAAATGTGGGGCAATTTGTATTGCCGGTCTCCCAGAATATGATTTATAATATTAGGATATGTTATATTTTAAAATTTTTTTAGTTCCCTTGTTTTATGTTTTGTTCATTCTCCAACTCATCATGAAGACATTTGTGTGTATTTTCTCCTTTGTCGTTTCCATTGACATCCACTGTTGCTAGATTTTTTTTTCCAAATGATTGGTTTTATTTTTCTTGATAATAATTTAAACTAATCATTGCTTTTTCTCAATTATAAGTATTAGTTGTTGCGAATAGTAATGTGTCATATTGTAATATTTAAACATCTTAATTAATATTTCTTAATCTTTTATCTTACATCTTAAATTTCTTCAAATATTATAAACACACTTTTTCAATTTTTAAAAATTTAACTTACAAAAATTTTCCCAAATAACAGCGTCTCATCCAATAGACTATATGGGAATTTTAAATGGATCAAATCAAAATCTAACTTTTTCAACTCATTCATCTTAGTTTTATACTCCCCCTCTACTTATTTAAAGAGTTGATTTTGTTACTAAATATAAGACATATTTCTGATTTTTACCATTTTTTTTTAAAATACCCCTAAATCATTCCCTAAAAATAATCATGTAAGAGGGAGATGGGATTAAAGAAGATAAATGGGATTTTTTTTTTTGGCTAAAAAATGGGAGTGTTTAATCATTAATGAAAACGTGATATATCAATTAATTTAATTAGAACCTTAATCTTATATACTTGATAGGTATTATATTTAAAAATAGTAAAATCTTATAATTTCACACAAATATTACTTGTGACTTTTAAATTCCTCCTGTTAGAACTTAAAACCCAAACGTGATGAGGGTGCATTGCTAGCCAGAAAACCGAAGGAAAAGAACAAGTCTGAGAGGCCGAGTGTAAGTGGAGGAATAGTTTATGTTGATTATTACGGCACGTAGATCAATATACGTACACGCAAGTAAGGCGTGTAGAATGCGAGAGCCACAAGTCCAGAAGATTCAGGTGGGGTCCTCCCAATTCCCAGATTCACCAACGCATAACGGTCACCGCTTCATAACATTCATAAAAATCCATTCTTTCCTTCCTCTCTTGTGCCGTCTGTGTTTACTACCCCAGAAATATGGAGCCTCTCGCTCCAAGTTTCGATCTTAAAGCAACGCATCGTTCTCTGATGCCTGCTAACCTCGGAAAAACCAACTCATTACTGTTTCATTCCCGTAGGTTCTTGTCCCCTTTCCGTCATAGTATAAACCTGAAACAGAAAAGTGAGATGCCATCATCAATTGCAGCTTATGGGAAGGTTCAATGCAGTGGACAAGGGTTTATGGAATCTGTGGCGAAAAGGGCTTTGGGCTTTGGTGCTTCTGCCACTGTATTGCTTTCTATCTTCTCCGATTCACCCGCCTTTGCTGAATCTCTCACTGTGGCTTTTCCTGTTTCTCGTGCTCCTGAGGTCATCAATCTTTTCTCCCTTTCCACACTTGTTGTTTATCAAGTCAATAATTAATTCGTTTCGCGCCATTAGCTTGTTCGTTGATTTATCATATGGTCTTGCACTTTTTAGTATGTTTAGCCTTTTTTTTTTTTAAAGATGGAAGACATCTTGAAGGCTGACTTATAGTTTTAACACCAGCAAGTTGGTGACTTTTAGTTTAGGTTACACTTAAAACATGTCGAGTTTGATCTTTGTACTGAAACTGAAGTTCTCAGTAAAAGCTCTTCTGAAAATTTCCTACATTGATAATTGGGCACCCATGGATTGGAGCTATAGTGGATTTTCAGTATTATGGTGGTATTAGAGTTTTGTTTCCTCAAGCCAATAGCCATAACTTGAATTGTGCTGAGTGGGAAGGGTTTGCTTGCTAGGTGAATGCAGTTCAAAGAACTCTTGTGGAAGCATGGGGTTTAATTCGGGAAACATTTGTTGATCCTACATTTAATCACCAAGGTATTTTTGACTCTATTGTTTACTTCTGCATATTCTGTGTGAGTCATCAAACAAAATTTACAAAATATCTAAATTATGTTGATCCTACATTTAATCACCAAGGTATTTTTTACTCTGTTATTGACTTCTGCCTATTCTGTGTGAGTCATCAAACAAGATTTTGCAACATATATAAATTATATTTGTAGATTGGGACTTGAAGTTGCAGCAAACAATGGTGGAAATGTTTCCCCTGCGCTCAGCTGATGCAGCATACACGAAAATCAGTGGAATGCTTTCTACCCTTGGAGATCCTTTTACTCGAATAATCAGTCCAAAGGTTTTTCAGCTAAAATTTTGTTTCTGGAATCTCAATCTCTTTCTTTGATCTTTTAAGGGAGAACAAGTAGACTTAAGATATGATCATAGATTCTATGGCAGTTCATGTGGCTATTTTTTTTTTTTTTTTTTTGATAACTCCTCTGTGGCTAATTTTGGCAGTGATTCATTTGCAGGAATACCAAGGGTTTAGAATTGGAAGTGATGGGAACTTACAAGGAGTGGGCCTCTTCATAAATGCTGAACCAAAAACAGGACATTTGGTTAGTGACTTTTCTTAAGAACATCTTGTGATTCACAATAATCAACCATAATTATCCTGTTTGTTTTGAGGGTAGCTTGTATGCTATTGACCTCTGCTACTTTAGGAATGTTTGCTTTCATTTTTGTCCTTTAGTCTTGGCATAAGGAACTAGGTATATGTCATGGAGTTGTGCTTATCTTTCCTCATGAACCAGAGTACTTTTGCCCTTGTTAATATTTTCAGTTGAAATCGCAGGTTGTTGTGTCCTGCGTGGAAGGTAGTCCAGCTGCTCGTGCCGGTATACATCAGGGAGATGAATTGGTTGAGATTAATGGTGAAAATGATTAGTGGAAATTAAGGATTTGTGTCTGAATAGAAACAAGTCGCTTCCTTTCTTTCTCTTTTTAAATTTTACTAAAATATAATTTCTGTTATTTCAGGGCAGAGGCTTGATGGCATTGATAGTGAAGCTGCAGCACAGAGGCTGAGAGGAAAAGCAGGAACAACTGTTACAGTAAAGGTTAAAAATCCAATTTTTGCCACATATGCACTATTCTATCCATTGATATAGGCCTTGCCCAGAATTTTGTGGGCGCCTTTGAATATTGTGCTTTATTTTCTAGGATAGTTTTTGTTACTTGAGAGCCACAATTAGGATCTTCTTTCCACTCCCTTAACATTATTAAAGTGGTTCATTCACAAGATTTTGGAGCATTTGAGCCTGAAGATTGAACGAAACTAATTTATACCTTTTCTTCTTCAGGTTAAAGACCCAGGACACAATTACAGTATTCGAGAGGTAAATGCTGAGTATTGACATTTTATTTGGTTATAATTGAAGAATGAAACTAATTTCTCTTATCAGGTTAAAATTACGATATGCAGAAGAGTTTATCTGACAAGTTCTTTCCTTTGATTTCAACTTGTCATGTAAATCTGGATGGCTGATCTAATGAGAAACTTATATATCTTATTAAGCAAATGTTTTTATGATATGCAGAAGCAGTTATCTGACAAGTTTTTTTCCAATGACTTTAACTATACATGTATATCTTCTTGTTTGATCTATAATCGCAAAATGACTCTTGAAGGTCAAAATGCCACGTGAGTATATCAAGCTCTCTCCAATATCTAGTGCCATCATTCCTCATAGATCCCCAGATGGAAAGCTTATAAAAACTGGCTATGTAAGATTAGCAGCCTTCTCTCAGGTTAGCAAATAACCAAATATTAAATCACTTTTTCATTTATTTAAAAGGTCAATATATACTCATTGTTTTCACGTTCCATGTGAACTATTTGTAAATTCTCCCTCTTCCATGTCTGACAGACTGCCGCCCAAGACATGAAGAATACTATCGAGGAATTGGAAAAGCAAGAAGTGCAATCATACATACTTGATCTACGGAATAATCCAGTAATCTTCTTTTTTCTAATGGAAGATGCCCTTGGAAGTTCATGACCGCTAGATTGTATAACTTAGATAGTTTCCTTACTTTTGAAATTGCAGGGTGGTCTGGTAACAGTAGGCCTGGATGTTGCCCAGATGTGGTTAGATGGAGATGAGACTCTGGTGAATACAGTTGATAGGAGTGGTACTACGTTACCAATTAATATGGTCAATGGGCATGCTATTACTCATGATCCACTTGTGGTCATTGTGAGTATCACTTACTTAAGTTGCTTATCAACATATCATGCCTTTTAATCCTACAACTTTAAGAGAGCAACAAAACAAGGGACTGCAGTTTCAAAGTTTGACATTTTTCTCTAAATATAAAATGATCATTATTTTTCTTCAATCATACTAATGCATAGTTTCAATTTAGTTTCTGTTTAAATAAGGAAAAAATATCCTGGTTTCTTAATATCAAACTCATCTTTTTTCACTACAATACTACCTACGGTGCTAAAAATAACTAGACAAGGGGTTCATTCTAGTCCTGAACATAATACATTAATCCACTTTGCCTCCCATATTCTTAATTTTTAACCTTAAGTGTCTATATTGGTTGCACATATTAAGGAGATTTTTATTGAAAGGTAGCTACAATGCACATGATTAAAGCGGTACTTTAGGAAAACTAATGCACATTTGTTATATTTAGGACAAGAGGGTTTACCTAAGCATATACAACACTGGAGGTAATGAACGACCATTCTTTTCTTTTTCCTCCTTTCATAGGTAAATGAGGGAAGTGCTAGTGCCAGTGAGATTTTAGCTGGGGCATTGCATGACAATGGCCGAGCTATTCTTGTGGGCCACAAAACATTTGGTAAAGGAAAGATTCAGGTATTATCTCTCTCTTCTGTTAAGCAATGACATATTCTAAATTTTCAAAGGTTCAAAACCTATGATTAACCAAAACATTTTCATTAGAAAATAAATAGAACAAGGGGCTTCGTTATGTAGTGTATCATAACACTGCATCCCCCCTGATGTGTTAAGTTATAAATAACTGTCTCCACTATCTGCGTTGTGATCTCGAATTATATTTTGCAAGTGGGCCATAGATGTCGAATATGGTTATTGTGTCATCGGTCAGATTAGATATAAAATCAAAGCAGGGAGAAATTTTAAAAGCCATTCCTTCCTGCCATTTTTTCGTCACATCAGTTAATAGTGGGAAAGTTCATTGTTAATGCAGAGTGTAACAGAGCTTCATGATGGTTCAGCCCTTTTTGTTACAGTAGCAAAATACTTATCACCAGCCCTTCATGACATAGATCAGGTTGGGATAACACCAGACGTGCAATGTACAACAGAAATGCTAAATCCAGCCAAAGAGATTTCAAACAAAGATAAGAGTTCTGCCTCATCTTTGGAAGCAGATTCCTGTATTATGGTAGCAGAGCATGAGTTGGATGTCAAAGAGTCCAAAGGCACTGCTTCTTGACCATTTACACTTTTTTTACACATACATCATTCAATTTTATAGTTGAAGAGAAGGTTAGTTGTGTGCTGTTATGCCAGCCTGTACATTAATTTGTACAGTGTACATGGTGATTACTAGTCAACTGTAGACAAAAGATCAGAAACTCACTGTATATTATATCGTGCAATAAACGGAGCAAAAATTTACCGAACAGCTGTATCATTTCAGTTTATCAAGAAAATGTGCTGGAAGATATGGAACAAAGAAGGAACATACCGAATTGATAGGCAAAACAGAGAAAGCAGATACATATATTCATATCACAAAACTAATCTTTTACAATACCATATATAAAGAAGGGACCAAATCTCAAAAGTAAGCATGGGCCATGAAGTGAATGAACATGAAGAAATCGTTAAAGACACAGCAAGTAAAACGTTTCAATCACAGATGGAAACATTCAGTTTACTGCAACATGAAGGCCACAATAGATATCAACAGAGAAGAGCACAAGGCCATCCCAGAAAAAGGCAAAGCAAACCCATCTCCAGCCTCCAATGGTGGTGTAGGTGCAATCGCTGAATCCTGAGCCACAATTTTAGTGAAGCAAAACAATCCCACAACCATTATAGCCATCAAAATATGAGCTGAAGAAGAGCTTCCATTTTGTGCCATCTCCACAGAATATCACTGTTAATGCTAAAGTCCAAAGAGACTGAAAAAGATACAAGTGGGTGGGGACTGAATTGTTTGTTTAGTACAGAGAGCCGATTGTTGAACTTATAGGCATTTTTTGGGGGGGCAAGTGAAAAGGGCCATCCTTTTCAATATGGTAAGAGGTAACATGAAATGAAACATTAACCATTTCTGAAGTGACCATGCCTTTTGGGTTACGGCTGTTAAGACCCACAAGACCAATCATAACCAGCCATTTTGCAGGGTGACATTGCGTTCTCATTGAGCCATTTACGCTACAAATTCACTGGAACAATCAAGTACATAATAGGACCTAAAACTACATTTGACTTGAATGAATATTCTAAGATGATTTCAATCATTCAAATGTTGGGTTTTGATTACTTGGTCTAGCTTTAGGTGTGTGACGTTGTAGTGAAGTAAAATAGAATGCTGACTATGTAGTAAAATAGAATGCTGACTATGTTATTTTTTCTCAGTCACTGAAAATGGTGCTCTCTCTCTTTCAGTCCAGCTAAAGCGTTGTTGACATAACAACGATGTGGTTGAGAGATTTTATTCGGGAAGCTTCTGCGCCTCCTTGGTCGTTTCCTTTGCTTGCGGAGCAAAAGAATCTAGAATACGTACATTTTATTTCAGAGTCATGATATTAAAAACTTGACCATTTCAGATTGAAGCATGGCTAAATTTAATCAAATGTCAGAATCCACTAAATAAGGTAGTTCTGGTGCCTAGTAAATTTTAACTGCCTATTGCTGGCAATTTTTTTCCAGCAAATTTCATTGTCACATAAAGTAATTAAACAGAGACATCATTTGCATTTTGATTCTGTTTTTTAGTTTTTTGAGGCTATCGAAGTTATGTATATAGCAGGATAAGTAGATTCATTAAATTCGGCGTTTTGTGTCACCTAACAGAATCAATGAACTTTGGCAGTGTACAAATCCATTTGAGAGAATTGATTAACGGTGGGTGGGTGTTCATCGTCTTGTTGTACGTGACATAAAGGAAACATGCACTAGGGCACTAGGCATCCAAACTTTTCCCTCATAAAAAAATGTATATTAATTGGTTTCCAAATAAGATGAGAATAGAACGGCTGGTTTTATTGGTATTAATAAAATTAACCAGCTTAGATTTATGTAACAACATGGAAAATAAGTTTAGATTGCCCTGGATTTGGAGCTCTTTTTTAGATATTTCTCAGTTTGAGTTTGGGTTGTAACAATTAGAATGCATAAGTTAAAAACAGTAACGAACTGTGAGAACTAAAAAAATCTCAATTCCTTAAGGTATATTTGGTGAAGGTCTAGTCGTAAATTGTGGGTTAATTAAGCCATGGTGCCACAACTATATCTGTTGGAAATGTTTACACAAAAACCAATATGAACTAAAAGCAAGGAAAACCATACAGGATGATCCTTTGATAACCAAAAGAAGCTGTAATTTCCCAAAAAGATCCCAACTTGTTACAACTATGATTTCCCAAAAAGATTCCAATTTACTTGTTAGTTGTTACAATAGCTGTAATCTCCCAAAAAGATCCCAACTTGTTGCAACTATGATATCCCAAAAAGATTCCAATTAACTTGTTAGTTGTTACAATAGCTGTAATCTCCCAACAAGATTCCAACTTGTTACATATATATTCATTCCCAAATCCTCATTGATCTTCAGACCCGGGCCACAAACAAATAAAAGCAAATATTTTTCAAACTAAAAAGCAGGTCTCCCTAAGTCATGGACATGAAGAAGGTTGCTTGTGCCGTACTCCTCGTCGCCGCTGCCTCCATGAACGCCACAATGGCCATCACCGAGGTTCCTTCAGCTGCCCCGGCTCCCGGACCCAACACCGGAGCCGCCGCTGGCTTGCCTGTTGTTGGCTCCTTGATTGGTGCCTCCATCTTGTCTTTCTTTGCCTTGTTCCATTAACTTAAATCAGCCGAGAAAGGTTTCTGTGGAATAAGCGGCGATAAATCATTATGTAAGAGGTGTCCATGTACTATTATGATTGAATAAAAGGCTCAATTATTTCATACATTATTGGGCGATTGGTTTATATTGCGTAATTTTGTTTAGCCGATATCCATTTACTCAGATACGTACTCCTCTGCTCTTAAATATATGATCTAGCTAATTTTTTTAGAAAATCCTAAGAATGCTAAATATGTTACTTAAAAATTGATTTTCCTGAAATTTTCTTTTAAACTAGTTTATTTGACCTATAAGCTAACAATGATATAATAATAAATAAAATATATTATGATTAAATAGTTCATTTCGTTTCCTTAATTTCTCCAAAAAAAGTCAACTCTTAAGCAATGTGTAAACTTTTTATTAAAAAAATACAAAACAAAATAAACCTGATTCGATAAATGAAGAATCTTTCGGCAAAAAAAAAATAAAGATAAATGAAGAATCCATTATATCTTTCCAAAATATGGGTCTTTACAAACTACAAAGGAGAACCCATCCTATCTTTTACTTTCTTAGAGTTTATGCTTTTTTGGGGTTTTTTTTTTAAAAATAAAGGTGACCCCAGCGATCTGCCCAGGACCCAGGTTGAATTCCTCCTGAGTTAGATGATTGAACGAACTATTTAGGAGGCCGGTTCGTCGGTTTCCAATGCTCAGTCTGGTTTTTAGTACTATTATTATATCACAATATTGAGTGAATTACAAAAAGTGGGGGGAGGGATATAGAGTTGGCCTTACCCACCCACTACAATGGTGGAGACATTATTAGTTAATTGAGTTAGATAAATAAAACTGGTCAATTGCTATAGTCAACCTTAAAGCACAATATTTAAAATTTTACGTTCTGACGAAATATTATTTCATACACCATAAAGCACGCGCACCAGGAAAGGAATATGTGACATGTTTTTTCTATCTCCAATCAAGAAACAGTTAAGAAGGAACAAGCTTATGGCACATTTGGGGGAAAACAACACATTTCTTACAATAATTTATAAATAAATGGCATTAGGGAAGCACCTCTCAAAAACTTAGTTTTCTGTGTTCAATTTTTTCTGGGCGGATATGAGGCTCTTTGTCAACCATATTGCTGTCTCTCTGGATGAGACAGCTTCATGCCCAAATGGTCCAAGCACTCGAGCAAGCTCATCAAGTTTGTCCTGCTTAAGTAACCGAGCACATAACTCAAGTAGAGACTCCAGAGCATCAGCTCTTTGCTCGCATGGTCTCTCCAGCACAGTCTTGATTTCATCACCACCAATCTGATCAGCGACACTAACAGTTTCATTTTCTTTATTCATGGAGCAAGTGGTGTCATCAAGTGTTCTTGATTGACCTCCAGCTTTACCTGCAGTCTTATCATCTATACTCTCAGAAGACAAACATTCCAAGTGAAGGCCTTCCAAAGATGCAATGGTATCATGGCTTCTCTTTAAACAGCTTTCAGATTCGGTGTCCTGTTCGACCCTAACCCTAACCGGCTGAATAGGCGGTGACGGTGGAGGTGGTTTTAACGTTTCCTTGATGGACCCATCTTCATCACAGCTCCCTGCACAGGACATGATTGGTTTCTTGGAGTCCTCATGTATGGTAGTACTTTCCCTCTGTCCCTTGGCTTCGGCGGAACCATCATAGGAAAGCATACCTTTCACATTTGTGGCCACTGCATCCGTGTCAACCCTTTCTGATTTTTGAAAATGTTCAGCATTCAATCCTAGTTCTTCATGCTGAGAATCTTCTGGAATTGTCTTAGATGTATCTTCGTTATCAACTGTTTCACTTGCGGGTTTAATTTTAAAGTCCACTTCCTTGAACACACTACTAACAGTAGATTCAGATGTTGTTGAGCCGGCTTTTGAGCCACTAATACTAGAACATGATTCTACAATGTAGCAGGTGGGATCAACCATCTTGGTCTCAAGGTTGTCTTCGACACTAGACGACCCTGTTCGCTTAGCAACACTGCTTGGATGTACATTACCATTTGCCTCAAATGGATAAATCCTTTCCAATCGATTAGTTAATCCCCCTACTTCTCTATCCCCATGGTCTTTCCCATCACCAGACCTATAAGATCTTTTTGTCTTATTATTTGGGCTACTATTTGGGCTGCCGACAGATTTTATTGGAAGAAGGATAGCTGATGCATTCCGACAGCGGAGAACGTATGGTTGTAAATGAGCATGCCTTAACAATTCCAGTGCCTGCCCACAAAGAGATGCAACATTAGAGCAAACATTAGTCCAGACTATTCAAAAAAGATCATAAGCTTAGTTGAACTAACTGTTGGTCTATGTTCTGGATTCTTCCTCAGCATGGTCTTGATAATTTGTTTCCTGTTACACATCAGTCCAGATTTACCAATATCATTTCAAAGAAATATGAAAGATATTAAAAACGGGGATAATTACACACAACAATAAACACAAAATCTACGAGCAAGTTTTAGTTAGTTTCGAATGTAATTGTACATATGTCTTAAGTTTTAGTTAGTTTCAAATGTAATTGTGTTTATAATTGAATTCCGATTGAGTAAGTAAATGAAATCATTTGTTCAAAAATGAAAGGACAGGGAAGAAGGCGTGATAATTAGGTGACTCGCATTGGTTTCAAAGAAATTACTTACAGCGTTGGCGAATAAACAATTGGCAGTGGAGAAATGGAGGATCTATTTATCTTATTGATAAGCCCGGCTTTGTCCTGTTCCATTCTTTCATTTGTTAATCTATTTATTCCATTTATAAATATATATTAAAGAATTAAAACTTAACGCTGATAATAATATTAAATTCTTGATCATGGTTCAAATGTGTACTTACTGGAGCACGAAATGCAGCTTGATGTGCAGCAATTTCAAACATGCAACAACCTTGAGACAGAACAGGTCATTCTAACATAAGAAGTGATATCATACAGCTCTGTCATATGAAATCAGGAACCCAAGATACTTACCAAGCGACCATATATCAGATTTATAGCCATAAGGCATATTTTCAAGGAGCTCAGGACACATGTAGTTTGGAGTTCCCACACCCTACACAAAATAGATGAAGGATCAAATAATTAACAGCACCAGCAGGTGGCTTAATTGAACTAGCAAAACATCATGATTAGAAGTTCGTATAAATCAACAGTCATTCATCCTAAGATGAATAAAATCTTGGCTTGACAATCTGTTTCAAAACAAGTTTCCTCAAGAAGGCATCAGAAAATTGCTAATGTATTAAAATATATACAGTACCGATGAAGCAAGGTGGTCTGTGTTAAGCAGTTTTGCAAGACCAAAGTCACCTGTGCAGTCCACGCAGTACATACATTCCTTTAGACACCATAATACATGAACAAGCCTGACGTGATGAGTTTAACAAGGACAACACATACATACCAAGTCGAATGTCGCCTTTGGAAAGGAATATGTTGGAACACTGAAATTAAACAAAGCAGCATTAATGAAAATGCCATGTGAAAGATTTCTTTTGCCAGGACAAGGTAGTATCAACACCTTAAGATCTCCATGGAGTACTCGGTTAGAATGCAGATAGTCCACAGCAAGCAATAATTGAGTCAGCCATTTGCAGATTTTCTGCAAGAAAATATGGTGCAGAATAGGTAACAAACGCTTATCCAAGAGCATATTAAGGTGTGATACATTAAACCCTCACAAGTTACCTCCTCAGAGAAAAAAGATCCCCGGGCTCTCTTTATCATTTCAGCCCTGCTTCACAAAAAGTTTAGTATGTCATGAAGCAACATATATGGAGTTTGAAACATTGATGATAATTCTCCCAAGCATTTAAGCATACTCACATACTTATGGAAATGCGTATATATCAAGATATGTATGCAATCTTCAATGAAACATGAGATCCACAAAATACTAGATCATTATCCAAATGTATTTCCTTTTCCTTCATGTTTTTGTAAATGATGGAGCAAAGGTTCGAACCTATGATTTTATTATATGAACCCTCATTCCTCATAAGTCATTACCAAGTCACACCTAGTGCCCCCTAGTGTTTCTGGTAAGAATGTTACTAAGATTATATATATAACATCACTTTTTTGTGAAAGTATTTTCAAGGTATCAATTTATCAAACTACTGATAAGAAAGATTATAGCAACAATTCAGCATCCATCCACAATGACTGCATCCTAGATTCCCAATAAGTTTTTAATGCAAGACAGTTTGACGTGAAAGTTGGAAAAATAGGCTTAGGACCATTGTCTAACAGCTTATACTTTGGGGGTCAAGAAATTCCTTAACATGATAGAAGATCCACCTCAGTCTATCAAATCCAAGTTTTCAGAATGAAATTGGGTGTAGTTTCAGCACAAGATAGAAATTAAGTCCAATAGATTTTCATGTGCTAGGCTGTGTTGGGATTGTGTAAACAAATTGTTGACCCAGTTCAATATCTTAAGCTGGGTCAATAGTTTGCACGCAGATTGTCGATAGAAGTTTTCATTCATTCTTTCTTTCTTTATTCTCTTTTCTTTCCCCCATAGATGTTATCTGTTTAAACGTTAAATAATAAGGATAAAAATGGGACTGAAGGAACAGGGAATGTTAGTCTTGCATAGAAGTAAAAGTTATTATAGGGCATAGATATGGAATTGAGATTGATATGACCAGATACATAAATCATGCAGGAAAAAAGGGTTATTAACTTATAACTTACATGTCACCTCCTTCACAATAGCCGGTTATAATGCATATACAGTCCTCCTACAAAACATGAAAATCTCAAAAACATGTATGATAAGATTCACAACCACAACAACAACCAGGTCATCCCATAAAATCTTAAACTTATCATATATTTTCTGCATATACGTCACCTCCTTAAATTGTTGATCATGGACTTACCTTTTCCATCCAAGCATCTTTGTACTCCACGATATATGGGTTGTTTAGTTTTGAAATCAGGTTCATCTGAATGAAACAGACAGAGATCTCTTTTTTTATGTCAATGGATATAAAAAAACTTGTTCAAAACCAGCTTCAGGTTGTATTTAACTCCATAAGCCTATTATTCATATGTTTACAGTATTTTCACAAACCCATAGCAAAGAAACTCCAGAAAGCCAGTATTCTGTTATCTAATTATTTGATCTGTTCTAAAATATGCATCCATGACTTGATTCTGGATAGCACCTACAAGATTTGCTTTTACTACTGCTATTTTCTATTTTCAGTCCCTGTCTTTGTAATCATCAAAGAAGAACAAATATGCTGGGGACTCTAAAGAAATTAGTTGGGCAGATGCACTCCACGTATGACTCAAAACATGGAAGGATATGATTGTTTGATGCCATTTATCCATGGACAATTTTTCTTAAAAAAATGGAAGAGATAATACCGACATTAATGTAGGTTCGATTGTCCATTAACTTAAGACAGAAATAAAAACAGAATACTTGGAGTAATTTTTTTAAAAAAAGAAAACACAGGTATACATGCACGGCCAACACTACATAAATGCATCAGTTGGGTGGGTTTGTTACACCAACCTCTTGTTGCGCTGTACGTTTAGACTTATCGATTTGCTTAGCCAAGCGAATCTTCTTCAGCACATACCTAACAGACAAAATCAAGAAAAAGAACAACAATATCAGAAAACAAGAAGGGCCCGGAGCAAGTAGCTATCGAAATGAGTGGGTTTCATCTCCAACAATTTAACACATAAATCTCAAAAGTCAACAAGTTTTGCTTCATTGAATTGTCGAATTTTCAACTAAATATCCATCTTTAGCCATCCATATGCATTGTTCAGCAGGTACAGAAAAGCAAGACAGGGAATACAATTTCTGCGAACAGTGCCTTACTTCTTTTTCTCATTCTTATGGAGAACGAGGAAGGAGGTGCCCAGTGTTCCTCTGCCAATTTGCTCTATTACTTCATACTCCTCCATCTTTGACTTGGCATCACCATTTTCGGTCTCCATGGCAAGCTCCGAAAGCTACAGCAAACAAACAGTGAAGCTGCAGATTGTGGTTGCTACGGATCCAGTTCAGACAGCAAAACGTGGGCTCCACTACAAATCTTTCACCCCCAACGGCTCAAATTGAAGGTAAACGATAGCTTGAAGAGCGTCTTAATTATCTAAATTCAAGGCAACTATGCTGCAAGAATGAACTGAGAGCCTATCGAATTTGATTCAAATATCTAAAAAGAAGGGCTTCAAATGGAAAAAAGCATTAATGAAACTGAGAACAGCAGCTACTTTCCACAATTTATGACACTAAACTACCTTCTGCGAGTAGAGAAGACTGAGTAAAGCAGAAGAATATACATCAACCGAGAAAAATTAAAGTTTGGATGATGACTTACCCAAAAGAAAGTTGAGAGAGAGGAAGTGTCTTCGGGTGTGGGGTTCAACTAAAATCGAGAAAGTCAAGTGAAGCAATATAAAAGCACACATATTTATCACTAATTATTGTACTTAATCAATAAATTATTACATTTGGTTAGACTAGAGTATGAATGTATTGAAAATTAGAATTGCTTGAAGAATTTAATTAAGAAAAGTTTTAATATTAAACTATCAAGTGGTGGGTTGCGTTTGCTAATCAATGGGGAAATTGATGGCACGAGTTATGAAGTCACAGTCCTTGTACCTTTAAAATAATAATCGTTCGATTTTGGAGCTGAGCTATAAGAAGCGTTGCTTCTCCATGTATTTGAGTTATGTGGGGTTTTGCTCTTGTGTTGTGCTGGCCACCCACTCCAAATGGTCCACCACCAACATCATTGCATTTATTTGTGGCCTAACACCTCAGCCATTGTTAGAGACAAAATTGGGTTCCATTCAAAGTCTTTGAAATGTCGATACCATGGTGTTCAATTTTCAGATGAAGGCAAGAAATTACAAGGCAATTTTGTTGACTGTATGGTTGGAATTATGTTCTAAAAGGTTATTTTATAAGCTTGCAATGGATAATATATTTATTCCTATGGGTTCCCACCAGCGAAATTTCCGGCTAATTGGGTAACCATGAAGTCTAATCGGTACCTGATTAGGATGCCTCTTTCAAAAGAACGAGGTGGACAATTTAGCGTAGTGGGGTTGATAGGATGAGAATAATTAAAGTGGGATTAAGTTTTTATTGACCAGTGACAGACCTAGCCGAGGGTAAACCAAATGGGAATTTGAAGGCTCAAAAAATAATTGGGTTTAAGGGGAGGAGCCCCACTTACAATGCATATCTATACCTCCAGAAACCAAGATAAATAAATTTCGATAAAAGAGATGGGAGGTCCCATCCTCTGCTTTTGAAGAACCTTTTTTTCCTTTTGAAGTCATCACAGGCTTTTCCTATCACGTACGCATGTCCTCTTTATTGCCCTCAATTTATTTACTTCTCGCGTTCAACGTGACTTTTGTTCTAGACTTCTAACATTTTTTTGCATGCCTGAACAACAAAGCATTTAACTGAACAAGTACTATGTCACTTCCCCCGTAGCAAAATAGACCACAGTAGATCACGAGTAATAAATTATCACCTAAAAAAAATTCCACTTGCAAATTCAAGTTGACAATTCTTTGACCCGACCATCATTACACGTTGGTCTTATCCACCAGGTCTCCCGAAATTTGATTTTAGACATACTATTTGCACACCAGAATGGCTGAATCACTAAGTTTGTGCACATATCAAATATAATTTATCAAACATATACAAAAGTCACCATTCTGTTATATCCATGCCATGCTAGATAGAAGGCAGATTCAGTTCAGCTTTCAAAGTAACTGGTCACTAAGTTTTACTCATCTTAACTCGCATTCACCAAATCAGAAGCAAAAGATTTTCCATTAACATTAAATTACACAGAAACAAGAGTTCAAGCACTATTCGCTTAAAACTCTACCCTTCATTCTATTGCAATTTTGCATTACTTGCGTTTTGATTTTTTTGACAACCTTCGGCTTTCAAGTTTTCTCTGGGTGGCTTCAAACTCTTCTTCACTGGGCTCTGCTGCATCACCCCCTCCATATTTAGAAATTAATGATGAGAACATTGAATCAAACTGGCCTTTCCTCTCATTTCGGCGTTGAGATATGATTGCATATAGATCCGTTCCAGCCTGCTTAGTTGACCTATAAAAGGTTTAAAAAATAAATCATTCCTGAACTATAGCATGGATAACATAAACAATACCCATGCCAGTTAGCTTACTTTGCTCTCCTTAAAGGACTGGTTGGTGGCTTCATTTCATCAACTTTCTTTACCCATTTCTGGTAGGCTTTAGTAGACTTCAGTTCGCCTACAAATAACAGAGCCAGGGAAAAAGGAAACTGAGGAAAATGCTATATTCGACCTAAAGATGCAATGGACTCTGCATAAATGCCTTTTGCCATGTCACTCTTCGCCAGAATGTACAAAAATCTAGACTGCACTATAGATTAAGTCCTTCATTTTTTTTATATAACATGATAACATATCATGCCCTTATTATCATTACTCAAAAATAACTATTTCTATTTATTACCTTTTTTCAGCAGGAATGAGATTATTTTCATTCTATTATGTTCCCATTTCATTATAGTGTACCAAGAGAATCATATGGTCTCTAGTACTGTTGTTGACAGTTTAATAAGATAACTCACATAATATATCCATCAGAATAAAAAATTGCTAGGACTATTCTTACCAGCAGCTATAACCTCATCAAGAATATCCTTAAATCGATGTGAGTCAAGTTTAGGATCTGAACAAAGCATTGAACAGAAGAGCCTGCAAAGGAAAGTTAATTCTAATATCAAACTAATAGCCCTATTTTCAAGGATCAAACAAAAAATTTAAAATAAGGAAGTTTGTACCATAATACTCTCTTACCTGTTCATATTACCCTTGCACTTTTTATATAGATCAATTAAGTCATTTCTCTCTGAGTCTGATCCCCTATAATTTGCTTCAAATTCCTCAATATCAGCTTCAGTGACCTATAATTCTTTGGTCAAAAAACTACCACACCGAAAGTCATTATAAAACACTCAGCAACACATAAAATAAATACCTTCTTGTACACAGTTCTGAAATACTCATGAAGATTCTGAGCAGCTTCCCCTGCAAGGTCCTGATTATCAAACCAGGCAAATAAATTTATTAGATGTGCCAGACATAATTATTCATGTCAAAAGAATGACATTTAACAAGGCTATTATGTCATGGTTCAATGGCTCAATAATTTATTTGCAGGTACAAATGCCCAGGTACTCACAGCATCATCAACACAACCAGTCTGATCATAAATAGCCCGTTTCTCCTCATCACCAAGAATAGAGATCACTTTTTGCAATTGCTGAAATTTCTCCTTGGCTTCCTGTAAACAGATAAGCAATTACAACCACAAATATTTACAAGTCAATAAATTGATAGTGGCATAAATAGGCAGCCTCAAACAATCACCTCATCACCAGGGTTTTTATCCGGATGGAGCCGCAATGCTAACTTGTAGTATGCTTTCTTTATTTCCTGTTGAGATGCCGTCCTCTCCACTCCAAGAACCTAGGAACATCAAGCAACCAAGGAGTGGGTCATTGTCCACATCAGTAATCAGTAAACTTGTTAAACTAAGGAAAATAAAATGTTCAAAATACCAACAGTAGGAAACATTGCCAAGGAAACAGGATAGCAAACCATATGGAACAATTGTTGGCTGATTTAGTAAAAGTGACAACCATAGTGGAATTTTCATAATGGGTTAAAGGTCATATTTGCCCCGGAAGTGTGTAAGGTGTATCATATCTGTCCGGAAAGTATTTTTTGGTCCAGTTTTTCCCTAGAAGTGTGTAAGGTGTATCATATTCGCGTTTTACCGTTCAAAAACTCATATTGACTGTTAAATACTAGTTAAGATTGACCGTTAATATTTTAACAGCAAAGGGCGAATATGATACACCTAACACACTTCCGGGGCAATTGGAAAAAAAAAATTACTTTCAAGATAAATATGATACACCTTGCACACTTCCGGGGGCAAATATGACATTTAACACTTTCATAATTGGAACCTTAGGCTGGCATAATTCTGAAAATAAGCACATATAATGTCTTAAGTAGATAAATTTCGTTAAACACGTGATTTCTGTACAATGGATGAACTAGTTGAATAGAAGATCAGAGACTTGGGAAAAACCAGTGGGTAACAATATCTTCTTATCAAAGATCTTTTGATGTTTCCAAAACGACAATCATCCGTAGGCTGCATTCAGATGTGTGCTTTACAGCACTTAAGCGTTTGCAGATGCTATTTACACATATGGGATTTTGATCTAAAATCCTCAAACCCGTATTCCTTAACAAGCTCCCAGAGCAGTTGTGAAGTAATTCCAATTTCTTAAAAAAAAAAAAGTTGTTCTCAATAATTCGACCAAGAAAATATAACGCAGATAGCAATTAAAAAACCCTGTTAGCGTCTTTCACTATTGATCTTTGTTAGACATGTTTACATTTGAAATTTTATAAAGCTACGAAAGAGGGGGGAAAATCGATCTTATTCAATTGTTTAACTTAAAAACTTCTAAAGGCCTCAACAGTCACTACATTATTATCAGATGAGTTAAAATGGAGTCCACGGCACGAGTATTATATTTTTAGCAACCAATACTACCAGACTTTCTAATCGCAAAATGTTGCAATATTCAAACCACCTACAATGAAGTAAATGTTTCCTGCAGAATGATTGGTAGCAAATTTTATGTATAATAGTAATATATTTATCCTCTGATTGCAACTAAATCAGCAACTTCATAGTTGGTCCGCTTTCAAATGTTGCAGCACAGACTACAACACCATCTGGGAATTTATACCATCGAGCACAGCTAACCCAATTACTTTACAGCTCGCGCAAAACCTAATCTCCGATGTCTCAAAGAATAAGGAAGGAAAGTTTGATTAAATCAATAAAGTTAATCGGTCGACCAGTAATACCTCGTAGAGGCTCTTTCCCGTAGACGAACTTGGGTTTTCATCCTTTATCTCCGCTTCTTGTTCGGATCCAAGACTTTCATCTTCAGAAACCCTAGCCTTCTTCTTCTTCGCCATTGTGATGCACAAAGATAGCTTTATGAGGATGACTCAAATCAAAGGGCAAGTACTTGTATTTAAACCAATCCTGAATCTCACACAAAAAGAGTGCCAACAAAGCAAGTTTGGCGGTCATCAAATTGTTCCCGCCATTTGCTTTCTCTGTGCACAATGGCATTTTCCCGCCGTGGTGTCTGATACTGATTTAACCCAAATTGTTCTTATTAGATTTAAGTTTTTTCTTCATGGTAATTAATTATAGGTCACTTGTAAGGAGCTTAATTAAGATGAGGTCCCACAATATTATCATTTAAAACTAATAATATTGTGATTTAGATGACTATATGGGATTCAAATGAGAAGTTATGTGAAATTTTATGACCAAATTTTATTCCTACTCTCTTCTTTCATAAATATAAGACCTATTTAGGAAAATGATTTTATGAATTAGAAGGGAGTATTACTTTTTCTTCAGAGGTTCTTATTGCCATTATTGGTGTGAAACATTTTAGAAGTGTACATTTTATACACCTGAAGTGTATTTGTCATTCAAAAACTTGAAGTTATACTGAGAAAACATAACGGACTCGATTATACTACACTACAGTTGACAATATTTTTATATTTAATAAAACATTTTTTGAAAAGAAAAATAGAGAGTGCTTGAAGTAATTTGAATTATACCTAGTTGACTATTTTTTAAGAAATTAAATAAACTAAATAAGTAATTTAATTATAACGTATTTTTTGTATTATGAGATTATATGTTTTTTAATACAGTTGGCCAAATCAGAATTCGGGGATTACATAGTGTTGCAACTTATCCTACCAACAGGATTATCACAGAAATCGTCCCTTAAGAAAGGGGTACATCCAAGGTAAGGTTCTTCTAGGATCTTCAAGTCTTCCCGTAGGTTATGTAGATTATATGTTTTTTACACGTCAGAATTAATAACAAAATAGTGCTATAACGAAAATAACAAAACTACCAAGTTACCAAAAGCACGTATTTGGAGCTACTTAATGCCAGTATCCAGTTGGAAATCTGAAAAGGTTTCTCTAGGCATGATCTGGATTCCAACCCCAAAGCATACTTAGCAATAATATTTGCCTGCCTGTTATTTTCTCTACTCGTCCATTCCCCAAGAAATAACTAGTCTCTTCCCATGAGGTGCCTAAACTCCTGGATTAGATCAGCATTTTGATGTAGATCAAACTCATCCGTTCGGCATATAGCTCCCACTTCTCTTGAATCAGTCCACAATCACTAAAAAAAGGATAGTTTTGTAACAGTTTTTTTGTTACGGTTCACAATTTTGTAACAGTTTCTTTGTAACGGTTCACCTCAACAGTGACAAATGTGTGAAATTCATCACGGTTAGACACAAAAACCGCGACAAAGAGACATGATTTAAAAAAAATCCAAATTTTTTGTCATGGTTTTCTCATTAAAGCAGTAACAAATGGATTTTTTTTAAAAAAAACGTTGTTTAGAGGACATTAGTAATAGTTTAAACTGTTATTAAGTTCAGCAATGGTCCAATCTAACTATTGTTGTACAACATTTGTCACAGTTTGGGGTCCAAAAAACCATGACAAATGTACTCTAAAATTATTAGAAAATTTGGAGCACATTTGTCACAGTTTTGGGGGAGTAAAACCATGACAAAGTGTTCCTTTTGTCATGGTTTGGCTCCTCAAAACCGTGACAAAGGTACTTGTCACGGTTGGGGAAACAAACCGTGACAAATGTGCTCCCATTTTTTTAATAATTTTGGAGCACATTTGTCACGGCCTTTTTTGGGGGTAAAACTGTGATAACCGTGACAAGTACATTTGAATTTTTTAAAAATTTTAGAGCATATTTATCATTGTTTTAGTTACCGAAACCTTGACAAATGGTGCAATTTGTCACAGTTTTGCTCCCAAAAACCTTGACAAATGTGCTTCAATTTTTTTAAAAATTTCGGAGCATATTTGTTACGGTTTTTGGACTCAAAACCGTGACAAACTGCATGCTGACTCCTATATAAACCCACTCCCTCCCTCATTTTGCGCACACACACTCCTCTCTTCTTCTCTCCTCTTTTTCTTCTATGCCCATCCATATTATGCTGCTCCATCATTATATTATTTTGGTAATTTTTGCTTGAATTAGTTGTACTACTTATTTTATACACTTATATTTCAAATATTATTTTAAATAATTTCTAAATTTTTTTTGAAGCTTTCATTGCAGGTTGTTTGTCTTTGAGCAATAATGATAATTATTCTTGTACATAAATATATATAAAGTAATCCTATATATATAATTTAATCGAAAAACCTTTTTGAAGAATTTAATATAACAGATATCAGATTAAAAAAGTTTAATAGTAATTAGTTACTTTGAAAATATTTCATAATTAATATTGAATTACAAAAAATTCGCTCACAATTTAAAAAAAATGCAACAAATAAGAAGCTCATCTGAAAAGATGCAAAATTCCAAAAATGACGTTTTGTCATAATTATTTTTAAAAATCGTGACACATTTTGTCACAGTTTTGAAACAAAAACCATGACAAAATGTCTCGATTCGGTCCGCATTTTGGACCGAAATTTGTCACAGTTTTGAGAAATATAACTGTGACAAATCCATAACTCTCTTGTCACGGTTTTTACATTTGTGTGTAATGGTTTTTTAAACCATTACAGTCCAAATTGCCACGGGAGTTTTTGCCACGGTTTTTATAACCGTGATAAATGTGTTTTTTACGGTTAAATTTGTGACAAACGTATGATTTTAACCGTTACAAGTTGACCTTTTTTTTGTGGTGAATCAGATCTTTCAATAGCCCAAATCCCATGCATGTTGTAGACCCCAGATGCACCCATATAGCTCTGCTTGAAAACTATCACGTGCATCCAATCCACAATCTGGCCGGATGCAATGTGAACAATTCCGCCACAGCCTGATGCTCCTGTCATATAAGAGAAAGCTTCGTCTACATGAATATCATGCCAGTCTATCCCATTAGCATCATCATCAGATGTCACCATCTTGGGAGGTAAAGTTATGTTTACTTGTAAGTCAAATAGACTAATTTAAAGAAAAAATTCAGATAAAACAATTTATTTAACTTTCTTAGTATAAATATTGTTAATGCATAATGCATTTATTAAAAAAAAATTCAACGATGCAAAAGTTGTTAGTATTGCTAAATTTTTAGCGTATGAGTAGATTAGAATTTTTTTTTGGACCGAAAGTAACTTAGGAATTTACTATTCGCACAGCACAATTTTATTTATAGCAATAGGAATATATGCACAGTCCTTCATATTAATAGATATGTTAAAAATATTATTTTTTTTAATAATACCCTTATTTAATACTCCCTCCAATCATAAATATAAGATCATTTTGACTTTTTTTTATTGAATTTAAGGAAGCAAATTGAACCACTAAATTATGGCATATGTCGCATGTAATTAGATTATAGGTTAATTTATAAGTAGAATAAATTAGTTTTAAGGAAAGAAAAATAACTATAGACAATTTAAAGTGATTAATTTTGCATCATTAGTTTATTCAAAAAAAGTCAAAGTGATCTTATAATTATGACCGGAGGGAGTAATTGGTTAGTTAGTTGTCTTTGATAATTTATCTTGTTAATAAACACTCCACTTCAACAAGGTACAAAAGAACACTTATAGTAGATGTTTCAAGCAAAGAATATTATCAACTGAATTACATAAAGTTCTCTCACGCAAAAATTAGACTGTTGTATCTTATAGGCCAACACTTTTGATCTTGATTAGAAGTCTATTTTAGAGAACACAGTAAGGAATGATGTTCGGGTCATTAAATATGTCTAATTAGATTAGTAATTTTAATTTCTCTTTTTTCTTTTTTAACAATAGAAAAATTAGGTTAGAATTAAAAAATAATCATTAATGATTGGCTAAATAAATACACATTTAGAATAAAAAAATTTCTTCCATGTTATACCTGTAATGTAACATCTGGAATTTTACTACTATACAATAACATTTTAATTGAATTATAACCACTTATTAAGGTCAGAAGCCCAAAAATACGGAAAATTTAAAACTTTTTCTTTTAAAACATTTAACCAACCTTCTGTCAGTTGGAATGGGCTTTTCGGACAAATTGGAACAATATAAAACTCTTTATTAAATAAATTATTAAATAAAGTGGTTAATAAAACAATTAAAGGTACTCTAACCCTCTTAGGATGTCTTTTCTTAATTTATAGTATTTAGGAAACTTAAATTCCTTTTCTAAACTTATACCATTCTATTTTCTATGCCTTCTACTATTAATTCAATAATTTAAAATTTACATCATATACAGATAACATTACTTTCTTTAGATATAGACTAAATTTCTTCTAGTCATCTTCCAGCACTTCTGCCTTATCTCAGCTATCTCACTGTGTCTTAGCTTCTCTGAAAAACAGCAGTTCAACGCAGTTTATGTCATTAACTGTAAATCTCATGCATGCATTGCCATGTATATATTTCATAAAACTGCCCAAATGATGATAGTTTTACTCCTATTAATCTGTGTGCGATCTGCACCTACCAACCACTGATAACGATATTTTCGTTAACTAGTGGAGGCTGTACCTGCAGGACTTCTCGTTATAACAATCCCGTTATAACTAAACTGGTTTAGCAAAGAGGTAGCGAACCACCTAAGCCTGGAGTACTCCAACTGAGGAATAACAACTTACCAACTAATTGCAACAGTTATTACAAAATAATACATGCAATTTAATGTAATGAGATAAACTACTACCTGAACTCCAAGCTTAATAATCCTTTACTGTCTCTTTTCCTTTCCACTGACCTCCTCAGCTTATGTCACTATCTATACCTATTTACATGTAATATATAAATAATGAATTAATATCTATATTCCTGAATAACTATCTGGCGTCTCTCACGGAGCCTAATTTAGTTAGTACTACCCAAGTCTTTTCATTTAAGCAAATCATGATTTATTCATACTTCATTAGGGTTTTGACCATTCGAAATTACCTTAATAATTTACCTATATTAAACTTTTTTATTCTCAATGTTTGACCAATAGTATCTATAAGAATCATTATTTAAAGACCTTAATCATTTATTTAGTACATATATTCAGCATCAGGTTCAAGTTTAAACATTTGTTTCAAGGTTTTTACTTCTTAGATTTAATCTTTCTAACATTTCTGATTGAACATAAGTTGAAATACCTAGACTTTTAACACAAGGACATTAACAAGTTCCTATTTCAATTTCAAAGAACTATTTTATGAATTTCAAGACAATCTTTAAGAACTATTAAACATACTAAAATATTACTTTGAATTTCGTAAAGTCCCTTTGCAATATCTTTAATCATGTTTTAATCCTTCTTTAAAAACTTAGATAGTTGATTAGCAAATTTTAAAAAACTCAAAACAGAATACAAAGATGTACAAGCAGAAATTCAACACACACAAAACCATATATTAACTCTATCCTATTTCCAACTTCATTAATCACCGAATCACAACCATTCAAAGCAGATGAATCACCTCCAACAGAAGAAAAGAATCAGGAATTACAGAATTTCTCTTAGAACTCATCATGCAACAACAGAACAGAGAAATCCAATACACTTGATTTGTGCAAGTAACCTCCATTAACTTTCACCCCAACAATTTAATTTATCAAAGAACAAATACCATTGATCTTGAATAGTTGATCCTCATAATCTATTTTTTATTACCAAACTTAAAGTAAACTTACAGATTTATACCGGTTTAGGAACCAATGAGAATTACAAGAATTTAACTAGCATGCTCTTTAACCTTCGGATCACAATCATAGCACAAGAGTTTGAATTTGCAATAATCGAGTCAAGCTTCAACTAGGACTTATAAGCACACCAATCAGTATTAAACATCCCCTAATTGCTTCAATTTCTTATTACTAACTCCAGCAACATCATTCGTTATTTACGACCTTAATCAATTTTAAGTAGTATTACTTACTCTCACTAATCCATTCCATTTATGGTTTTTGAACACATTATCAATAAATTAACTTAGGAATCTTTTCTAATTCCTTAATGAATTCACAAACACATTTAACCTAACTCCTGATAATAATTAGATTCATTCACAAGTAGTCTTTTAAACCCCCGAGCATAGTTCACAAAACACATCAAAACTGATCCCATCAAGCTAACCAACTCTCACATATTATAAAACATGCTTCAGATTCAAGATGAATACATAAATCATCTTCAATCAACCTCAAATATTAAGCTTCCATTGGTTCACTGTCCTCACAACAAACTCTACATTTCCTATTATCAATTAAAAGTGCTTTACTTTTCCTTTAAAGGTTAATCACCACTTTAAGAACCAAATTTCTATTTTGAATCAATCAACTTTAAATTAAAATCACACCCTCATATACTACTAAATTATATTAAAATTCTTAAACATACTATTTATGATTACAATACTTCCATAGCAACAAAAGGCACCTCAAATTTACTTCTTCTCATTTCTTAAAAATGAATGAAACAACATTCTTAATTCAAATTAAACATACTGCTTTAGACTTATTAACAATTTCATTGAAAACCAACCTACAAACCATTAGGCCTTCAAGACTTCAAAATCGGCCATCACAGAATATGACCAAACAAATTAACAATAGTATACTTGACTCTCTTTGGCTTGTAAAGAACTGAAATTACACATATAACTCTCCTCTATTTCGTTCAACTATATAACCATTGAAAAACTCAAGCTAAGATCAACCAAATGACTTCCCCAAGCTTCAGACTTCAAGATTAAAAATCAATGTCAATAACTATAATACTTTTTATCATAGTGGTTGAGGCTCAACACGACAATAAGAAGCACCTAGAACAGCACATTGAACTGATTCAAAATCCAGAGCAAAACACCAGAAAGCAAGTTCAGAACCAACCATTAACAACCAACATACTAATCGTACACTCCTCTCTTCAATAATAATTCAGAGGAATAGATTCATGTGAAGACAAGCAAAATACTCCCTCCCCTGAGTCATTGAGCCCGCAGAACCAAACAAGTTAAGAGAGAACAAAAATTACACAGCTCCAGAGTTCAATATATTTAATTCCATTACTTCTTCCTCCTCTTACCGCACTGAGCATAGAAAAAATCAAGCACCTAATGAAGCTCTAATTAGGAATCTACTGTCACAACATTTCCTCCTTCCCTGCCAGTGAATCCCGCCGGCAGAACAAGCAAGAGGAGAAGAGAAATGAACAGTTTAACACTTTAACATTATTCAACCATCAAAATCAACATCAACCCCATCTTCTCTTCACCATTAATAGAAATAAAATCATAGAAAGACAAAATCCCAACTTCAGAAATCAATATACAAGACCACTATAGACTTAATCTTACTCCTATTAATGTTTAATCAAGCTTTTGACCATTAAACCCCCAGAAATCGAAGGAAAGGACGGCGGATGAACAGTGAATCGAAGGGAAAATTGAGAGAAACTTGACCCAAGCTACTTCACTTCTCAAAACCATTCTTGGGGTTTGTTAATCGAACCATAAGCTTCAGTTTTATGAATTTAGAAACTTCAAAAACCCCAGATTTCAAATTGATTCCCCCCCTCAACTCACTCGAATCGTACAAGAACGAAAGAAAACGGAGGAAGACAGCTTACCCAGAACTAACCCTAAGCTTTGGGTGCGTCTCCGCCGCGTTTCATCGTCGGTCTCCGCCGAGAAAGCTGTCGTCTGCCGCTGCAAGCTCCGAAGGAACAGAGGAAACAGAGAGCACGAGAGGGAGAGAACAGAGGGAGGAACTCGGGTGAGAGAGAGAGAGAGAGGAATGAATGAAAATGAAAGGACACGTGGAGTATATAAAATAAGAAGGAAGAAAGTAGATGTTTTAAATAGCTATTTTACCATTTTGTCCTTCAGACTATTACTCAAGATATTTTCCAACCAAGGATAGATATGGTCATTTTCATTTCCTCTTTTTCATTTTACCCTTATTTAAAAATTTTAACTGCTATTTCCTTTACAAACTAATATGAATTTGTCCCCAGAATAATTTCTCTAGATATACTTTAAATTCCAAATTTATTTATAAGACTTTTTAAATATCAAACAATACCCCAAGGTTCTAAATATTCTCTTATCTAAATCCATTTTCCAACTATTTTTCCTCAATTAATAAATAAAATAAGTTTTAAAAATTATTAAAAACACACCTGGCCTCATAAATTTATTTATAAGGCTGTTTAATTTCTATGTGTCATCTCAAAACTTTAAATAGTCCTTATTATCTCTTTTCTCCAAATTAAGTTTTATCTCCTAATTATTTCTCTTTATTCCTTAAAGAAAATAAGCCTGAAATTTATTAATGATACCTAAACATCATAAATTTATTTCCAATGCTTTTTTAATATTTTGGTAATATTCCTCAAAATCTTAAATAAATCCTCATTTTCTATTTTCTAAAATTTGGGGTGTTACATATAACAATGGCAACAACGTTACGACCTAATTTTGTTCGAGTTCACATGCCATGCTCGTAGTATCGGTGAGTATCATATGATTTTCTTCAAAACTTGCTGTTTATATTAGTGAGATAATTTTAGCTCTTACTCGAGAATAAATATTTGCCGATGGGTTTAGGTTTTATTTTCTATGTGAAATTTGGTGTGTTGTGCTATGTAAGGACATGCTTTTTATCCATTGAAACTTCCCCGCCATGATAGCAGTAGAAGGCAATTGAGAGGGAGAACAGAAAAGATAACAGAGGACGTGCAAACGAGATCCAACAGAAAAATAAATCATGCATAACTTAATTCTTTGTTATTAACACGTATGTCATTTTAGGTTCATCCATCTTCATTCCCTCAGTTCCCTACCTCTCTATTGTGTATTGAAAGCAAGCTCATCTGTAGATTTATCTCTCATGTGGCTTTTTGGTTTAGTTATTCTTGTTTATGTGCGCTTTAAGTGCAATATAATATTACTGTATCGGCAAATCTTGGAATAAAATAAAACCTAAACCAAACGGCTAATATTATTCTTGATTAAGGATTAAGATTATCTCATTAATATAAATGGCCAGTTTTGAAGAAAAACATATAATAATGTTAATTGATACTATGAGCATGGCATGCGGACTATTTTATACCTAACTAAGAATGGAAACAGAGGGGGAGTATTTTTCTCCCAAAGTCCTCCTCCAGCCATCATACTTATCTGAACAGAATAAAATAAGGAAGGAAAATGATAGAAAAATGCTTTCTAAATTTTAAAATCTTACATATAGGTGTTTTGCATTTGTTAACAATGATAAGATCAAATTTGTTAGCAATTTTAAAATTAATTGGTAACAAATTCATATATACATTTCAGGAGAGGGTATTTTACTGTGATCACATTGCTGGCTCGTTTGACTGCTGAGAATATTATTTATTTCTAAGTCATATATCCCTCTGGTCCCACCATAAGCTAAAGTGACTGTGAGGCTTTACGTAAAAGTCATGGAATCGACACCTTTTTTTAGTACATAATTCCCCTTCGTCTCTGTGCAAAATTACAATCACATGCCTTCTATTTTCAAGACTCACGTTTTAATTTTTTTGAAGGGTCAAGCATAAAAAATATTGACTAAATTATGTTTTTTTGTGTTTAATAAATTTGTATTGAAGTTTTTTGCGCACATGTTTTCGATATTAATCTAATCAATTTATATATTTTTATTTTTTTAAAGAATTTAATACTTAAATAATTTATATAACTAAAAATTTTAAAATATGTTTTATAAAAATTTAAAATTACACCTATTAATTTTTTAACTAAACATTTTTACGTATATCTTGTTAGTGGGAGGTATTTTGTTTACTTTACGGTTAATTAACAATTAGGTGAATAAAAAATTAATCACAGCAATCAACATAATGTTTATGTTACGTGGTTATCTATTTGTAGGTATTTACACATATTTAAAACAAAGATTATAATTAGGATAAAATAAAGATGAGGTCAATGTTGTCTATATAAAAATCATGACTATTGAAAAGAAAAATAGGAACTCAGGACTACAAGGATCAACCTGCCAATAGATCAGCATATTGTTTGAATGTTCTTAATCACCATCCATTTAAAATACATACATATATGTAAATCAAATTTAATCTCAGTCTTTATCAACAATGATTTGTCACAACGTTGTTGTTGAGATAATTTACCATTTACGAAAAGACATGTAAATCAAGTTAAATCTCGGAGTTCATCAACAATGATTGGCCAAGATATTTAATCTTGTTTGAATATCCTTAATGACCATCCATTTATTTATTTATTTTTTTGATCAGCAATGACCATCCATTTAAGATACATCATACATGCATGTAAATCAAATTAAATCTTGGTCTTTATCAACAATATTGACACGATGTTGCCGAGATAATTTACCATTTATGAAAAGACATATATATCAAGTTGAATGGATTTCATCAATAGTAATTGGCCATAATATTGATATTGCTGAGACAATTTACCGATTGTCGGGTTAGGTCATTTGTTTATATTCCAACTATTATTTGGTGATAAGTTAAACATGTTATGCTCATTTTCAGCTTGGAAAAATGAAAATCACAAAATAATACATTATTAACCACATATAATCAGGTAAAAAAAACCATATATAATAATGGTCACCCTATAAAAATGTTGGTGAGAAAGGAAAAATGGTAAATAAATAGCCAAATCCATAATCGGACGTGGCTATTGCTCGTGGGCCTAGGGCATAATTTCACTTTTAAGGAACAGTAAACAAAAAAATAAAGAGGAAGGGAGGGGCAAAGTAGCAATTTGGAAGAACTACAGGGGTAGTTTACGAAAGGACCAACCGACTCTGTGAGAAGTATTGGTTGGCAGATAATGGTTCAAATACAGCATTTCACAGAACGATACGACCGAAAACAACCTCTCTCTCTCTCTTCTCTGATTCTTTATCTTCGTTTTATATTTCTGCTTCGTTTCGGTTTTCTCAATTATTTCCCACTGTTCTCCAATCTAAGGTTAGCACTATTTCCATCCATCCCTTTTCCCCTTTCATAGATTATTTTCGTTGTCTCAAATTTCCCTTATTTCTCCTGCTTCTTGTTGAAGGAGATAGCGATTTCCTCGTCAGGATCGGTGGAACTAAGCCCTCGGGTGAGAGGGTTTTTTTTTTTTTTTAAATTTCTCTTCCACCGCTTCTGCATCTCGGGTTATTTATGATTCATTTCATACCGTTGGTTTCTTATATCTCCCCTGTGGTTTCTATATCTGAATGAAAAGTGCTTATGACCTTTTTACCCCCCTTTATGTGGGTTTTCATGGCCAGGCTGATTTTGACTAGGTGGATTCATGTTTATTGTTTTTTTACGGATTACGGAAGCAAAACGAAGTTGTTGATGGAGAGTTTAAGTTGATTTTCTCTCATCAATCATTCGTAAGAATGCATAGGTTATTTGCGGATTTTGAGCTGTCTTTGCATGTTTGAATGATTTTTAGATTGCTGTCTTAGCTGATTTGTTCTATGGGAACTGCGGTCTGCGGAGTTTAGCGTCCTTGTGCCCCCAATTTTCATATGAACGTTTGTCCTATTCTTCATTATTTTTTAACCCTTTGTATTGGAGTGTTGAGAAACCCTGTCTTCTGCTAGCTACATGGAGATATATGAAGGGTATTGACATTTTTGGAAGCCTTCTGTTTGGTCTTTGTTTCTGCTTCACTCATTGTTAGCTTAGATATGCATGACATGATGTTACTTTGAATTTGTTTCATGCTGAAATGCTTGTTGTTTTGGCATCTAATTGCCTGTGTGCCACTTGCCCTTGTTTATTTATTCATTTTTCTTGTGGGGCAGGTATCATTTCTTCAATTGGGAACATGAGTTTGATTTTGTATGTCTTTTCTGGTGATGTCGAAATTCTTTGTTTGCAGGCTGTCATTAATCGATGGAGCCTCATGATGAGACAGGATGCCAGACTCCAGAAAAACCAATGCTATGCGTCAATAATTGTGGCTTCTTTGGTAGGGCTACTACCATGAATATGTGTTCAAAGTGTTACAAGGACACGCTGTTGAAGCAGGAGCAGGCAAAAATTACTGCATCATCAGTTGAAAGTATTGTGAATGGCAGCTCTAGCAGCAAGGGAGAAGAGGTTGTGAATATAGTTACGACAGATGTACAAGTTGGAACATTGGAAGTCAAGCCAGTTGATGTTCAGCCTTCTGAAGATTCATCCTCTAGTGAGGCTTTGGAGGTGAAAGCCAAGATGGGCCCCAGCAGATGTGCCACTTGCCAGAAGCGAGTTGGATTAACTGGTTTCAGCTGTAAATGCGGGAACCTCTTCTGTGCAATGCATCGCTACTCTGACAAACATGACTGCCCTTTTGATTATCGAACAGTGGGTCAGGATGCTATAGCTAAAGCCAATCCTGTAATTAAGGCAGAAAAGCTTGACAAAATCTAGGCATATGCTGGACTGATGCTTGAAGCTTGACACATCGCCTTTCTATGAACAATTCCTCATATATGTTGTCTGATTTGCACTGTAGGTGTCCTTCAGTGATTAAAATGGTCCATGTCATAGTAGCAAGGACATCATTAGGGAATTGCTGCATTCTGCTCCATTGTGAGTGATTGTTCTGGTTTAATGAACATCCTTGGCTCATTTTATGATTTAATTTCCTGGTAGATCCGTGCTTCCTTTTCTTGGTTCATGATTTATATTCCATTTTGCTTATGTATGTGCTTATGCTTTTGACAATGTTTGAATAGTTTTAATTTGGCTTTTTGTGCAAAAATGTCGCGTCTGCCCTCGATTCGAAGTCATTGATTATTTATGGAATACGGTATATTCTCACTCCTAAATGTTGTTGATAGTACCTGCATCTTAACTGAAGTGTTTATGATTAAACTAGGGGGCTTAGCGACATTCGGACCATTCTATATTAGCTTGTGACTATTCTGTAAACACCTTCATCGACGTATTTTTGTCAATTCAATTCTCAAGTGTTACTCCATGCTGGTGTCTGGTGATGATTTTCTTTCTGTAATGAAAACACATGAATTACTTTCCCTGTGTGAGACAGCATTCTATTTAGCTTGTGATTATTCTTTATACACCTTCATCGACGTACTTTTGTCAATTCAATTCTCAAGTGTTTTTCCATGCTGGTGTCTGGTGATGATTTTCTTTCTGTAATGAAAACACATGAATTACGTTCCCTGTGTGAGACATAATAAGGTTCAGATTGAGAATATGATATAGTTTTCCTGGACTGTATATTTGTGGCTTTTTAATTTGTTTATTTATTCTTGTCTAGAAAGTCAGGACTTTACTGCTTATGGTATGAATTTGAAAGCAGAGAATTATTTACAAGTCAGTGAACTTTTGTTATGGAGGAAAGGGTTCAAATGCTCAACCTACTATTCATTGAACGTTGATCATAAATTAGAATTTAGCAGGTTCAAAATATGATTGTTTTCTTAGTTTCATCATCCGTGTTGACCTGTTTGTGAAGAATTGGAACTAGAAAAGTTTTTTGCAGTGTTCGGTGAGGAGGTGATTTGTCTTTGGATCTCTAGGTGTTTGGTATGCTTTAGTGTTGTTTCCTTATCCGCTCCACGGGTTAGCTTCCGGGCTGGTAATTCTCATGACATCTACTGGTTATGAGATTTCTTAAAATAATTTGTTTGATTTCTCATTGTTTTACTGCATTACGATGAGGGTTATTTGAGGGAAGAAGGCCTAAACTGCATAGGGTACCTGATGGCGTGGGGTCTGCCATTAATGCATTTATCAATGTGATATAGGGGTAGACAATAATTACAACAGTGAGTTTTTTGTTACTGTAATACTATCAGAAGTTGCCAGTTTCCTTGTAAGACAGTGAAGAATATTATGGTAATAGTGTAATGTTTTAGGACATGGAGCGAAACTAAATTATAGGTGGTAATGTCCTATCATAGGGTGGTGCCTGCATGCCTGTGTTGTGTGTTTCGCTGTTTACTTGGCATTTGATTGTTTCTACGTGTTCTACGTACGAAGGTTTTCATCTTTTATTTTTTTTTGAGCAAAATGCATCTGTTATCGAAGTATTTTTAGATGAATATGCTATATGGAATGTGTGGGTTCTCCAAATCCGGTCAAAGTCTGGTAGTTTCGGGAAGATCAACATGTGTGTGCATCATCAGTATATGTTGTAATCTTAATGTTTACTTAACCAAGATGCTTTCTAGAATTTGATTATTTCTTTTTGGATGCTTGAGGCGGTCGAAGTTGGGATTAGGTCATTGTACTTTAGCCTTTCTATGATTCAACTATTTGCGCTATTTAATACTCCCTCCTATATATAGGATCTATTTGAGGAGTATTATTGACTAATTAGTTGGAGACTTGGAGTGCATACCAAATACCAATAGTATTGGGTGTGATGTATATATATATATATATATATATATATATATTTTTTTTTTTTTTTTGCGTTCTTTCACGTTTGAACTTGCCCATCATCACTTTAACCTGCTAAAACAACACGTAGAAGTTTAAATGGCACGTAATCATTGAAAGATGAGTTCCAAAAAAAAAAAAACCCTCTTATTCACTCATTCTCAAGTTTCAACTTTCAACGAATTTTTCTCCGAGACAACACGCAAATATAGTGGTTGCCTTGCAAAACTCTGGAGAGAATTATTCTGTCAAAGAATTATGCTGAAAGACTTTTTATAAATTAACGGCCTAATTTATTGAATCAGATGTAGTATTTTAATCAATCATTTATATAACTTTAGATTCATAATATATTTAATACATTCTTTTTCTATAGACACTGATTTACGAATGAAACTATGAATATTTCCTTTTAGTGGTCCATACAAATATATCTCTGAAATTGGTTTTTAAGCATGATTTTCCTGGACTCTTTTAGGCATTGTTGATATAAAAATCCAATGCGGAAAATTGAATGTATGTTTGGGTGAAAAGTAATAGGAAAAGAGAGAGACGGCCTAGTTAGGGCATGATTCGAATTGCCAACCAAAGGAAAAGAGAGAGATGAGAGAATTTGTTCAGTTTGAGAGCTACACATAAGGAAGACATGAAGACATTTTAACCACAGAAGCATTCATGGTCAAGAGGCAATATAGCTCAAAATAAAAACTCCCTCTGTCCTTACCGAAAAAAAAAAAACTCCCTCTGTTTTTTAGACCTCATGGCCCTTTAATGCATGGGTTAAACTAGCCAAACCTAACACGTCAGGGATGGCCCGTTTAGTTCCGGGTTAAGTGGTCCAGCACAAAAAAAGGGTTCCCATTTGAGCCTCTCTTTTTTTAACCCGACTCGACCCATAATGGGTGTATTTGGATTGGCTTTTTTTCAGAAGAACTTTTTCAGAAGATCTTTTTCAGAAGGTCTTTTGGAAAAAAGTTAGATTGTAGAAGTGATTTATGTTTGGATTAGTAATGTTAGAAGTGACTTTTTTCAATCTGACTTTTAGAACATGTTTGGATGATTATTTTGAAAAGTAAGTTTAGATGAAAAATTACTAAAAAGGGCATTATTGTTATTAAATAATACATATATAATATGCATATATTCTTATAGTTTAGAAAGAAAAAGTGAAATTTGGGTTTTTGAAAGATTTTAAAGGCTTAGTTTCTCCCTTATTTTAAGGAAAATAATTTTAAAAAAATTATATTTTTAGCTCAAAGGAGGATATTGTGGGAGAAAATAATTAGAGATTATTATGGTAAATTTTTGGAGATAAAAAAAAATTTTATATTACAAGAAAATATCTTATTTAAAAATTTTAGGGGTCTAATAGTCTAATTTTCCTACCCACTTTATTAAATAACAAACAATAAAAGGTGTGGGGCCCATCAGAAGACAAAAGCCAGAAGCCAGAAGTCAAAATTTTTAACTTCTGGCTTCTTGCTTCCCCACCGGACTTCTGGAGGAAAAGATCTTTTCATCTGCTTATGAACCAAACATGATTTTTTCTTTTCAGTTAGCTTCTCCAGTTCAGAAGGACTTCTGAGCCCAAAAAAGATAAACCAAACATGCACAATAACGTTATTCAGGGTCAGCTGGTATAACATGAGTACATGACATGTTTTCCCAATTCTAAATGGCACTATACACTCTCAAATTTTTTTTGGGTATTAAGGCTATCCCATAGTCAAAGACTAATATTTTTCAAAACTTGGATATCATAAAAGTAAGCATTACCTCTTAGGCGATAACTGAACCTTTTTTTTTTAATAGAACCCGTATGTCAATTACTCAACAAAAGTTACATCAGAGGGTTATTCTAAAAGTTACCATCTATCCTTCATCAACCCCAACCTCATCAATTCAGGGAAGAGGTTGATCAAAGATACAAACGTTCCTGTCTAAACTGTAGGACGATTTTGCTAGCCGATCCACTAGGGGAATATGCTCCCGTTGAGCATAACTGAACCTTTTAACAATATGCTTGAGCTAATGAGTGGTACAAGGGATTTGGAAAGAAGTGGAGAGAAGGAAAGTTTTCCTTGAGTTTAAAACATTGGGGAAGTGGAGATGTAAAATCAATATCACTCTTAAAAGATAATAAGCCGAGCTACTCTTCATCGAGTGAACAGTGCCGGCTTCTGACTCAAAAGCACTGTTACAGAGAATAGTGACGGCTCGTCGGCTTAGGGTTTGTTGAGGTTGGCTTATGTTTTCGTTGTGTTATTTGTGTATGCATTCCTTTACAGCTTGCCAATTTCAATTGCCATCTTCATTTCAAAATTCAAACGCGAGAGCCTTTTTATCTTCCCTCTCCTTGAAATCTGCATAGTTTTATACTTGTGTCTTCATGAAAATGTAGGATTAGGGCCTAGCAAGGCATAGATGAGTGCGGCAATGGAAAGCTCTGGGGATTGTGGTAGGCATGCAAAGCTTCCTGATTTCCTGATTAAGGTAATAATTTTGTTTGAAACTTTTTGTGCTACCTTTTGCTTTTTGTGCTAACCCCCTGAAAGGAATTCAAGCAACTCGCCTAGCGTGAGAAGCAGCAGATCAAGAAGATCGAATCATCGCTGAAGCTCTCGCCAGACAGGTCTTATCCTACAACAGACTAAATTTGAATGTTCAAATGTTCTTGTATTTTGTTTTCTACTATTATTTACTGTAATATATTACCAGTATAGAAGTTGATTTCAGCAACGAAGTCTCGGCTCCTGCAAAAATAATTGTACATCGACCAGTTGAGGCAGCAACTGAAGTCAGGGAGTGTTTTTTAAAGACGATGACGGTAATAATGGAAGTTTTCTTAGATCTTTGCAACCATAATGCTAGTCCTTCTCTTGTGGTCAGAGACGTTGTAAAATTTTATGCTTTCCCTCTTGTCACTTTCTTGTGGTGGCTATTATTTTCTTGTATTGTTGCCAATCACCCATCTCTCTCTATGTAAAGAGTCAGTAGAGGCTCCGAAGCAAAGGCAAATGGTGGAGTTAGAGAAATAGAGGATGAAATTTGCTTAGGATTTGGAGTACCAGAGGATGGAGCTTTTCATGGAACTGCAGGTTCAGCTTCAAAAAAACAACTGCGCAGAGCGATCTTCTCAGGCTGGTGAGTCTTATCAACTTTTATGTTTGTCATCAGAGCCAGCACTGCAGATGCTGCAGTGCTCCTTTTTGCTTAATTCTTCTGATTTGATGCCGCCATTGTGTTGGTTTAGACCACATTAAATCTTGCTTGAATTTGATGCTTGAACTCTGGTACTATATTGGTGTCTTGGGTTTGTGTTGTTTGTGGTTGTTTGTGGTTTGCAATGAACCGTATGAGAAATAATAATTCTTCAGTCACTTAGTGGATTATCTCGTCTTTTGATTCTTTGTCATGTTAAGTATTTTGTCACTTCATGTTTTCTTTGACTTTGAGAATACAACTTTTATGAGTCAGCCAAATGTAAATTCAATAATCTCTGTTGCCAAAAAAATTTCATTCCATAAGCACAAATATGTTTTAATAATTATACAAATTAGAGATAGGATATACTCCATTTCTTCATGAAGAATATAAATTCCTGAAAACAAAAAACATTCACAATTTAGTATATTTGAAGTTGGTAGCATAGGTTTTAACGGGGGACAATGGAAATTGGTGTGACAGTGTTTTTTATGTAACACTTCGTTGTTAAAGTATCCTTCTTCTTCTTTTTATCAACACTCTTATAGTATTCATACAACACTCATTGGCAGGCACAACATGCATTATTTTCATTGATAGTTGATAACTCCTAGAAATTCATGATTATTTGAATATATTTGCCTTAGTTTTTGTCTATTATTGATACATTTTGGATACTCAAGATAGAAAATGCTCATTTGATCTTCGGTTGCACATTATTGTACATTTATATAGATTTTGATTGTTTTTGTAGTTAATTTCTTATATTGTTGTATGTAATTTTGTAGGAATAATTTGAAGCAATAAGCAAGAGATTTTAGCCCATCCTCCAAGCTCCCAATTGAACAAAAATAAGAAGAAGCCAAAGATCAGCCCAAGGAATAAGGAAAACAGAGATCGCCGCGGCGAAGTGAATCTGCCTCTGCCCATTTTTGGTAGAGCTCGCCGCGGCGAAAGTCACGGCGAGCGACACTTGATTCTGTAATATTTTTGGGACTTCGCCGTGGGTTCGTCGCGGCGAGACCCACGGCGAACTTCGCGTTTCTTGCCGTTTTGGACAGATCAGGGGCGCGTTTTAACTGATATAAAAGTTAGGGCTTCGTTGTGAGTCCTCATTCTTCGACTTCTGGGCATATTTTGGGAGTGTTTGGCTCTGCTAGGGCTTGGAGTTTGGAGGGGATTTGGCTTGGGCTTGGAGCTTCGAAGAGATTTGGGCTTCCTCTCTTGGTTTATCTCTTCCTTCTCCATTCTCTTCTCTTGTTCTTTGTTTCTGAATGTATATATTTATGCTCCCTTGGAGTTGTTGAACATGTGTAGCTAAATACTTGTATTCTAAGATTATTTTGAACCCTTGTATGTATTGATTCTTGATTCCTCCTCTTAATTTGTGATTAATGATATCTATGTGCTTATTTTACCCCGTTCTTAATGCTTCTAAGTGCTTGATCACCATTTAGATGTTGTGTTCGCTTGATTTATGACTCGAGAGAGCTAGGTTGAGTGTAGAACTTGGGTAAAGTAGTGCAAGAACAGGAAGTTTGCATGACAAACGGATGGTTTTGTTGGTAAGATAGAGATATACTTACTAGCCTTGCATAGTCACATTAGGGTTGGAGTGTGATAATTGGGTTCTATCAAATTGTGGCAAGAGATTGTGCAAAGAATAGGACTAAACACTTGTTCTTGACTCGAGAGAGCATTACAAGTACTCTTTGAACCCTAAATTAGCACGTGGTGTCGTTGAGAGCTTCTTGAGAGGAGGTTAATTGAGTTTTGATAAGTATAAGGGGGAGAGATAATCTTAGGACCCATTTTAGCCTTGAGGTTGGAGAATCATCTGTTTATAATTTTATCTTCATTTTATTTTCTTATTTCATTTTCAAACTCTACATTTGTATCACTCAAATTGGGCGAGAGTGTGATAATCATTGTTTGACCGGGTTTTGGACAAATCCTCGTGGGAACGATACTCTACTCATCATTTTATTACTTGGCGCTACCCGTGCACTTGCGGCGCGTGGCGAACAATAGTACGCAACAGGAGGGAATGAGAATACAAAACAGTTAGGTTCTGTTTGGTATGAGGGAAGGGGAGGGAAAATTATTTTGAGTTGAATTTAAAAAAATTAGTGATGTGGAGTTAAAATTTTACAGTCATTTTCTCTTACTCTTTTATCTTACATCTAATATTTGTTTAATAATTACAACCACATTTTTTCAATTTTTTGAAATTCAGCTCACAAAAATTTTCTCTCCCCTCCCCTCTAAATCCCTCATACCAAACAAGCCCAGGGAGAGTGAATTAAAATGTGAGAAATTGATAATTAATGCAATTGATTTAAAGTTTAAATTCATTTCACTCTTCAGGTAAAAATAATAATAATAATAATAATAATAATAATGATAATTTCTCTCTCAACATTGCTGTTGGTGGTATTTCAAGTGACCACGGGTGGCCGATTTGCTGTAGGGGTATAAGCCAAGAACATGTTCATAGTTTTTGTCTTTGAACAAGGCGGTGTTGTTATTTTTTCTCAATCTTAACTATATATATATATATATATATATATATACACACAGGTTTCAATGGGTTGTTACATTCACAGCTTTTAGTGTCAGTTGAATGAATAAGAATCTCCTTCGTTTTCTAATTTCAATCAAGATATTATTTTCTGTTGTTATGACAATAGTCTAAGGTCATCCTCATTTTTTGGCGCAGTTGAAAAAGGTTTTATTGCATAACCTTGTCTAACAATGTGAAATGTTTATAATGGTTTTGTTTTTATTTGATTCATTCCATTTTGTTAGATTAGCTCAGGTGAAGGTGTTGATTTTCTTTATGGTAAGTTGTGACCAATCTGTTTATCATGTTTATCATGTTGGTGCACACGAAGTGTTGAGGTTGTGAAGTTTAGCGGTGTCAAGTGGAGCATTGACACTTACATTCTGATTTTATACTGAGATATAGCATATGGAAGGGCAGATCTGACTAAAGCAGTCTGTGCATTTAAATGCATGAAGGACAAATTATCTTTATTTCATGTAATACAACACATTTAGAAGGTAAAAAAAACACATTTGGAAACTTTTTCCCTAATTTATGTCAAATCTTTGGTTGAAAGTTTGTCCAGTTGGGCCCTCTCACTTGAGTCTAATTTAGCCTCTACAATAAGTGGAAATAAAAAGTGTTTTTGAAATAATCTATTTGCAGTTGTTTTAACCTTATTGGCTCTTGGCTCAAGGTGTGAGAGTTTTCTATGGGAAAGCAATAGGGAAAATTTCACTAAAGAACCACTTTAATGATTTAATTTTAGATATGGATCAAAAAAGTTTGAAATTTCACTGCAAGCTTTGGGTCTTTAAATGAAATTAAATGGCTGTGTAAAAATACCAAAAAGCCCTTGTGAAAAGATGAATTAATTTCAGATAGGGACCACTGTGCAAAAGTCTTCCTTAGCTGACATTGAGCTGACACAACGTACTTTCTTGTGCATATGGTCATTTCCTTGTGCATATTCATATTCCCTTGTGCGTGGCCTGGACATAATGTTATAAAGTGACTTTAACACTGCTTGTTCATATGACGATTTCCTTGTTCATATGGTCATTTCCTTGTGCATATTCATATTTCCTTGTGCCTGGCCTAGACATAATGTTATAAGGTGACTTTATTACTGCTTGTTCATATGATGATTTCCTTGTGCATATGGCAATTTCTTTGTGCGTAGCCTGGACATAGCAGGTTATAAAGGACTTTATTACTGCTTGTTCATATGACGATTTCCTTGTGCATATGGCCATTTCCTTGTACATATTCGTATTTCCTTGTGCGTGGTCTGGACATAATGTTATAAGGTGATTTAATTACTGCTTGTTCATATGACGATTTCCTTGTGCATATGGCCATTTTCTTGTGCATATTCATATTTCCTTGTACGTGGCCTAGACATGGCGTGTCTTATGGCAATGGTTTATTACGCTTGTGCATGTGACCATTTCCTTGTGCATATTCATGTTTCCTTGTGCATAGGACCATTTCCTTGTGCGTGGCCTGGACATGGCGTGTCTTATGGCAATGGTTTATTACGCTTGTGCATGGGACCACATTTTCTTGTGCATATTCATGTTTCCTTGTGCATAGGACCATTTCCTTGTGCGTGGCCTGGACATGGCATGTTACAAGGCAATGGTTTATTACGCTTGTGCATGGGACCATTTCCTTATGCATATTCATATTTCCTTGTGCATAGGACCATTTCCTTGTGCGTGGCTTGGACATTGCATGTCTTACGGAAATGGTTTATTACGCTTGTGCATGGGACCATTTCCTTGTGCATATTCATGTTTCCTTGTACATAGGACCATTTCCTTGTGTGTGGCTTGGACATGGTATGTCTTATGGTAATGGTTTATTACGCTTGTGCATGAGACCATTTCCTTGTGCATAGGACCATTTCCTTGTGCGTGGCCTGGACATGATATATTACAAGGCAATGGTTTATTACGCTTGTGCATGGGACCATTTCCTTGTGCATATTCGTGTTTCCTTGTGCATATGACCATTTCCTTGTACGTGACTTGGACATGACATGTCTTATGGCAATGGTTTATTACGCTTGCCAAAACAACCAAATAGCAATGAAGAAGAATTTCACACTTACAAACAGCCGTGCGTTTTCACTTTCCTTGTGCTGCATACTTTTTGTGCAAGTTGCAGCGGGTTTAGCTACGCCTTCATGAAATGACTATCTTCAAGCGTTGAAATAGCATCTACTATTATTTCATGGGATAAAAGTCAAAAATATCTTGGAAGTATTCATCGGGGGCACCTGATGTCTGAAAGTTTTTTTAGGGGTAAATATGCCCCGGAAGTCAACAAAAAAGGGCAATTCCGCCCAACCCAGGCAAAAATTCATATACCCTGGAAGTTTTTTTGGGGGCAAATATGCCCTGAAAGTTATGCATTTGCCCTCTTTTTTTACTTCCAGGGCATATTCGCCCTCTTTTGTTGACTTCCAAGGCCTATTTACCCCCTAAAAAAACTTCCAGATGCCCCTTGATGGATATTTTCAGGACATTTTTTGGCCTTTATCCCTTATTTTATTTCAGTCAGTCATGTGGCCTGTGGTGGTAGCTGTCATTGCCCCTTGCCTTTTGAACAAATTTTTTATGATTATTTGTATATTTTCTTATATATATATATATATCTTAATAATATTACCTTTTTTTAGTTCATTTGCTATATTGTCATTTTTTTTTACTTCAAATGTATAAGCGTTTACCTCAAAATTTGTAAGGAGATTTTCTATTCATAGAAAATTATATTAGAATTTTTTTGGACTGTAAAATCACTGTAGCTGGTAAGGTATCACTTTTTATATGTTTACAATTAAGAGAGCAATATTCATAAAGGGATAAAGGCAAAAAATATCCCGGAAGTATCCATCAGGGGGCACCTGGGTAAATATGCTCTGGAAGTCAAAAAAAGAGGGCAAATATGCCCTGAAAGTAAAAAAAAAGAGGACAATTGCATAACTTTCAGGGCATATTTGCCCCTAAAAAAACTTTCAGGGTATATAACTTTTTGCTTGGGTTGAGTGGAATTGCCCTTTTTTGTTGACTTCCAGGGCATATTTGCCCCTAAAAAAACTTGCAGACATCAGGTACCCCGTGGTGGATACTTCCGGGGTATTTTTGGCCTTTATCCCATTCATAAAAAAACAATTCAACTAATTAGTTTTTACTATACATATTAATATAATAATGTTTTTTTTGCTAACAATATAATAATGTTTTAATTGATACATTTAATACAAATTAATATAATAAAATTTTATAACTCTTTACTAAATACCTATACATACGACATTTCCGATAACTTCCTCTTTTATCAACAAGACAACAACATTGGGATTGTATGATTTGATTGATATACCAATATCATGCCATTATTATTAACTTATTCATTTTCATTTTTGCTTATCTATGAATCAGGTAATTTATAACAAACATTATAAATGTATATTTTATTTTAATCACCCCGCGCAATGCGCGGGAGATATATCTAGTTTTAATAAAAAGAAGATATAAGATGAAAGATGGAGAAAAATTAATCAAAAAATTTTAATCCCACTTCTTTAATTTTTTTTAAATTTAGTCGATAATAATTTTTCCATCCCTACCTTCTCCAAATTCGTCTTACCAAACCAGAGGAGATCCATTTATCTACTGTCTTTTGTGTCTTTTGGGCGCGTATGTGTTAACATAAATAACCCAATTACTCATCCTTTTTGTCAACATCACTAACAAGTTAATTATAATAACAAAAAAATATGAAATCTGGACATTCTTGTAAAAAAAGATCATGAAACAATAATTTTCTTATCTTTTAATAAAATATAGAAAGTTCATTCCTCTCTTCTAACATTTCACTTTCCTTCTGCATCTCCCGTATTTTTTCATTCCTCTCATCCATTTTTGTCAACATCACTAACAAGTTAACTATAATAACAAAAAATATGAAATCTGGACGTTCTTGAAAAAAAAAATCATGAAACAATAATTTTCTTATCTTTTAATAAAATATAGAAAGTTCATTCCTCTCTTCTAACATTTCACTTTCCTTTTGTATCTCCGTATTTTGTCATTCTCTATCTTTTACCAGTACCATTTCCTTCTGTCTTTTCGGTCCTCTTCCCTTGTGTACTTGACATGGCAAACGTCTTTCATACAGTCAAGTTGTTGCATTCTTCCAGTTAAGATTGACATATTGGAGCTCGTATCATTTGCTTATGAAAGATGCCAACTAGCTAGAATTGGGATTGACTCAATATCTTCTCTTGATCTCAAATTAGATCTTATAAAAAAAGTAAACATGTTCAAATAATAGTAATAGAAGTTATAAATAAGGTCGCGAGAAGTATGTTATAAAAACTGATAGAGTATGATAAAAAAAATATACCTATTTTTTCAACCAAGCATTAACGGTAAATACTTATACAGATAAAAGTGTGGAGAAAAAATAAAAAGAAAAATGCAAGGTCATTCATCTGATCGGCTAGTTACACACTTCATATATCTTGAGATTCTGTTGGTAAGAAATAAAAACTTTACAGATGAAGTCTGGAATTGCTGTCATTTAAATTTTACTGATGCAAAATTAAATTCAAAGACAGCTAATTTAAAAGAAGTTAGTTCTTTAGTTGAAAAGAAATTAACAAAATATTAAAATACTCTCCTTTGTCTTGATTTTTTGAACTGACTCCTTTGTCTTGATTACGAAAGACCATTAATAACTTTAAATAGAATTAAATGATTCAATAACAATTAGTCAGCGCGTCTGAAATTTTAAAATCCCTCTCAGCCAGTTAGAGAAATTATTTAGTTATATATTTAATTACATGGAGAAATATTGAAAAATTAAATATTAAAGAATTCAGTAATTTAGACAAAAAAAATTGTATTATTAAGAGCACTGGCCTGGAGAAAGACTTACAATAAAAGGCAGAATAAACTTTTAGGAAAATTCTATTAAAAATATTATGAAAATATCAAAACCCCAAATGTCTTGCTTACTACACTTTAATAGTTATATACTTCAAATCACGAGCAAATAATAAAAGGTTTTAGTAGCCGATTTTGAATTTTCACATTCCTTAAATTAAAGGGGTTGACACTCATAATTTATAGATTGCAAGTTACATATGGAATTGAATTGACCTCCCATTTATCAAGAAGATCTAATACCACTAAATTATTAGGTCTTTGGTACGATTTACATTCAGAAAATATATAATTATAATTTTTTATAAATTTTATTTAATACTTTTTTTCTTTAATTTGTTGCGAGGAAAAAGCTGAAGTAACGTTCATGACATGGGGAGATCAAGTTACACATTGCTCTCACTGAATTGTTCAATCAAATAATGCCAACAGAAAGTGATGAATTTAATTAGTTCTGTTTAATCTTTAATGCCCTTCACATAAATCAGCGAAGAAAATCACTTAGGCACACAAAAAAATTTTCAGATTCAAGAGTTTCTCTCTAATTTACTCTCCAGAACTGAAGAAAAAAGGTGAAGTTAGACGCTCCTCAAGATATAGATCTAGAATCCTACAGGTAGCTAAAACATCACTTTATTTTGTTTCTTCATTATCTCTCTAAATCTACCTTCTCTTCGTTATTCGGTGACTGAAATTGATTTCAGGGAATTCCAGATCGGTCTATAAGCTTCAAATTAGCATCGATTTCACTGATCTTTCCTTGATCCTTTTGAATCTGTGCCCCCAAATATAATTACAGAAACCTTAGGTAATAAACCCTTAGGATATATCCATTTTAATTTTTTCTTAGTCGGTGATAAAATTGATTCTTCGATCTGTTATTGTCTTCAAATTTTCTCCATATATATACACACATAATTAGCCAGCAAGGCCATGAGTGAGTGAAACCATTTATTCACAGCCGAAATGATACGATCAACCAAGAGGTGGATCTATTGGACGCTGCCTCCTCCTTTGACTTTGATTAGTGAAAGGAGGCCGGTTAAATTCATCAATCTAAGCTAAATTCAGATAATTAATAGGATGTTCATAATTAACTTTCAAAGTAGTTACAATTTTAAATTAATTAGCAAGTGTGGAAGTCTTACACAAAAGTTAATACGCAAAATTAACCAGCGAACCGCAGCGAGTAGAATGTGCTATTAGGTTACAAGATCATGGACTCGCATAAATATTTTCTATAAATAAATATAATATATAAATGGAAAACACAATTAATGTTTTTTTGGGATGTATTTTATAATTTTTAACATGCAATTAAGTGGTAGGAAATAGGCAATAAATTGAAATGAGATGAAGAGTCGTTTTAATCTCAAATCTTCTCCTTATACAATCATTCGAATTGAGGAAAAATAAATTAAAAATTAACATCTAGTAATTTCACCAATAAAGCATTAATGTTGTTACGATCACACGAAATTGTGTGTATTATTAAGCAAAGTTACGTTGCGTAAGATTTGGACTTGTAATTTGTGTGCTATATCGTGGACATATCTTGATTATATATGCACCACAAATTTCTCTCACTACACTGCGACAGCTTCATCAGCCTATTGGCCAGGTGAATTCAGCAGCCAAACAAAATGTTGTCTGATCAGCCTCCTCCTAATAACCAAAGGAATGGTGACAAAAGAAAACAAACTTGCAGGTCAACATCTTCCAACTTATGTACAGTACTGTTGTGTATTTATATATGTCTTGTTTATTCTGTTAATTGTTACTCATGTATTAACAACATTCCAGTTTTCCCTAATAGGAGTGAAAAACGTGGTAGAAGTAATAATCAACGTACAAAAACTTCAGAGTACGTGGGAGTTAGCAGGTAATTATACCTTATTCTCTCTTGATTTATGTTCATGCTTCAATTTTTGTTCATGTTATAGCTGGTGAAAGGTAAATAAACTATTCTGGGGAACATACATGTGTGCATGTGTGTAGGCAAGGAAATCGTTATGAAGCATTTGTTTGGGATACTAGTGTTCTAAAAAAACCAGAAAAGAAAGGGAAATCTAATGGTACGTACGAATAAATTAAACTTGTATGATCTGTATTAATTATATTATTCAATTAATATTTATTTTCTCATGTTAACCCTTCTATGTTTGCTTGCCTCGCGTGTATCTGTCATCAAGAAGCTACATTGTACCTGGGTATGTAGCTTCTTGTCTATAGTTTGTAGAGTTGATGAGTAATTTTTCTATAGTATATATACAGCTTAAATAAATACTAACTATAATGCGAACGAATAATATTTATCTGCAGCAAAAGCACGGGACTTGTTGGCCATCAAAACACAGGGGAAGTCAACTTATACAAATTATCCTGTATGGCTGTATGCATGTGGTTCATAAATATTCATAATCCAATAATATCACAGTGAGTAATTAGCAGTCAAAATTAGATATGGATCTTCCATGCATATATTTCATCATGGCTATCGCAGGCGAGTATGTACGAGAAAGAGCTGTTAGAAATGAAGGATATGAGCAGAGATGAGTGCGTTGCTGCTATTAAAAGGTAAGTATGGTTCAAATCAAGTCAGATCGATCTAGAGATTATTAAAGCTAGCTAGCTTGACGATCCTTTTGACAGTGGTAATAATAATGGATTGATGTACTCCATCAGGAAGAGAAATGAGGAAAAGGTGAAGAGGATGGTTAGTATGGGCCTCTCAGGTTATCGTGGTGTCTACAGGTTCCCATTTTATCACTCTCATCAACCATCCTATATACTCCTCTGGTCCTATTTATAGGGCAGAGAGAGAAGGTTTTATTTGGTCCTATATATAAGTCACCTAATTAAATATTGAGTATGAATATACAAGTTTACCCTTCATTTATTATGTGTTGACTTTATTTTCATATGGTATAGTGGATATTTAATATGGATAAAGTTGTAAATTTGTTGGATTTTAGTGGAAAGTTAATGAGTTTTAAGACTTTCCTTGGTCTGTGTGAAATATGCTGGAAGTGACTTATAAATAGGACCAGATGAGTATATAATTACAAACACACGCACGCCCACAATTAATATCCTTGAAATATATATGTGTGTAGGAATACAGAGCAGAGTAGTAGATGGCAAGCCAGGATCGGTAAAGGCAAATCCATGCGAGGCCTTTACATTGGCACATTTGGTGAGTTCATATAATATATCTGAATTCAATTCAAGTATTATTATTTCATATAATGTTGGTTTTTGTCTTGTTGAGATTTTTTGATATACTATAATATTATATCAAATATATGTTATAGGGGATTAAATATGAAATATTGTTATATTTACTAAATATGATACCAAATTTTACGAGTTAGACTTTTATCTTATTACTCCCTCTATCCTTGATATATGACATACTATTTAAAGAGTTATTTTTGGGCTTAAATATAAGACATCATTCTAATTTTTTTCAACATTTTTTTAAATTATTTTTAATCATAGTCCATAAATAAATAAACTAGTAATAAGAGAGGAAAGGTGAGAACCATGTTAGATGGTTAGGGTTGTAATAATATCATATTTCTCCATTCTTAATTATAAAACCTAATTGACCTTTATTTATTAAAAACTGAATAAAGGTAAATAAATTACTAATAAATTGATTTACCTGAATTTTTTTCTCTAATTTAGTTTAAGTGACTTATATGTTAACATGTAATCTAATAATAATACACAAAATATGTTATGATTAAGTTGATCGTTTTGGTTTTTAATCTTTTAAAAAAATCAACTATGTTTTATATGAAGCAACTAATTAAAGAATATACCTTATGTATCAATTATTTAAGGTGTAAATAATGTATTTCTCCCTCCCCTTAGCTTGTTGTTTGTTACGGCTAGAGCATATGATATAGCGACGATAAGATTGAAGGGGCCCACCTCCGCAACGAAGTTGAATCTGGAGCGTCGATCATATGATATAGACTAGAGAGCATCATGACTCATGAGAAGCAGTAAGATCCCAATTCAATCGGAAAGGGCGCTTCTAAGTTCATCACTAAATACACCGCCGACGACATCCTCCGCCACATCACTCACAACAACAACAACAACTCGCCGAACAGTCTCACCTGAACCCTAATCTCGTGAACAATCGGACGGTGGAGAATGGAGAAGGTTTTGTGTATGCGGATTGTGAAGATGAGAATATGAAATTGGCGGACAGGTGGAAGATTTGGAATGAAGAGAATGATGAGTCTTTTTGATGGATCATTTGCTGAGTGGTGGCAATGATTTCCAGAAAGGTATTCATTCTACGCCCGATATCGACTGGAGTTTCGCCGACCACTGATCCTAGCCCTTCATCGTTGTTAACATTCGCTAATTAAACCTTCTTCTATGCGTATGTATACATACCTTTGGACTAATTATTGAGTACAAAGGGTTAAACATATCTAGATTTGATTTTCTATTTTTTATCCTTTGAAATATTTTAAACAAGGCTAAAGTATGCTTTTAGTCCTTTATGTTTACATAAAATTTCATTTTAGTCCTTTATGTTTGAAAAGTACACTTTTAGTCCTTTATGTTTACACTAAGTTTCATTTTAGTCCTTTATGTTTGAAAAATACACTTTTAGTCCTTTTTTACTAACACCGTTAGTTTCATTTAACAGAAAATGTTGACTAATCAAATCTAAAAAGTGATTATATAACTAAATGTAGATAAAAATGACTAATTTTTAAAATATAAGAATGATTATACTAAAAAATTTAAATTTAAGCATTTTTTGTCCACAATTAATTATAAAATTACCTTTTAAATTTGATGAATCAGTATTTTCCGTTAAATAAAACTAACGGTGTTAGACAAAAAGAATTAAAAGTATACTTTTCAGATATAAAGGACTAAAATAAAACTTGAAGCAAACATAAAGGACTAAAAGTATACTTTTCAAACATAAAGGACTAAAATAAAACTTGATGCAAACATAAAGGACCAAAAATATACTTTAACCTTTAAACAAAAATAAATAGATCATTCAAATGATATCCTAAAAGATCTCTAAATATGTTTAACTCTCTCTCTCTCTCTATCATAATCATCAACCAATTGCATTGCAATTAATCACATCCTAATCACATCACGGAAACCAAGCTTTGATTCCTGCATGCATGTGGGTACACGTCAATAGATACGTGAGGCTAAACATGAGCGTTTGCCGTTACTGGATTGAGGTAGCAGCCTGACTCTCTTGGACTTGTATTGACAAATAAAAAAGAAACAGCTTCAATTTATATATCTGGGTATAGAAGCATTTGATCGTCTTTGAGATAAAACTCAAACTCAAAACCACGGGTACACAGAATCAGGTGCTCCTTCACCAGATCTGCTTAGAATAAATAAACTAGAGACGTATGTATAGTGTAAAAGAGAGATCCGTCCCTTTTCAGTTTGAATAGATATTGAAACGAGATGAAGAAAATGTTTGGGCAGCCTGGTGGGTTTCTTTTATCTGGCAGACTCATCTTCATTTTATATGCAATGCTCAAAATATATTTATTGCTAGTTCTCTTTAAGTTTAGTTTGCGACCTTCTTCAAATAGCCAAAGAATAATGCTTGTTTAGTTATCAACCATGTCCTCTCATTTTCTTCATCTCTCTTCAACTGTTGTAATCAAGGGTTAAGTTTGACAAGTTCGTTTGTAATTCAATTTGACTCATTCGGGTTTTAAATCTTTAGTGCAAGTTAGTAATAAAAATATAATACTAGTAGTACTTTTATTGTTTTATAGTTATCCACTCAACTCCGAAAATAAAATAGCTGCTCATTCATGACCTGGTGGCTTTGAAATTTGGAGGATTTGTAGTACGCTACTTTATACATATCAGAATTAGGCATACCATATTTGTCACTTTTGTTGGTGATACAAGGAATATAGAGTAAATAATATCTCGTTAAAATATTATTTAAGACTTCATTAATTTTTTGAAGTCCAACGATCTGCTCAACTTATTTTATGATATTCTGACGTATCTATGCCCTTTCATTTGTTATGGAACGTGTATATATATATATATATATATATGCGATTTTAAAGCAGAAGCTAACTCTACATATATATAACTTTAGATCACAAGAAGAGGGACTTGGATCGAGCTTTACGAACAGGATATATGTATATGTAACATCTAGTGCTCTCATTGATAACATATTTTGTTTCTGCAGATTGTAGTATGCATGACATCAAATTCTGTAATTCTAGTGTATAGCATAGGCTGAATATATTTTCTTTTTCTTATATGCGAGTCCCATGTCAAGATATGGTAATGGTGGAGTCATCATTCTGACTGACGATATAAAGAGGAAGATGGTGGAAGAGACTCTTGGGAAGCACCACCCCCTGTGATTAACTTATCTTTGTATGCTTTTCCTGGCTTCCTTACAGCCAAAATAATGCAGTTCTCCAAACAATAAAAAAATATACTAGCTCTAATCTCTAATAGTTGATATAAGACATAGTGGATTAATTTAATATCATGAAACTAAATAAATTATTAAATTATAGCTTACCTTACATAATACTCATTCGGTCCTAATTATAAGATCATGTTGACTTTTTTGAAGAAATTAAGGATGCAAAATAAACAACTTTAAATTGTTTATATTTATCTTTTTTCTTAAAAAATAATTTATTTTACTGATAATCTAATTACATGTATTATATGTTAAAATTTAGTGATTTATTTTGTTTCCTTAATTTCCACCAAAAAAAGTCAACTTAATCTTATAATTAGCATTGGAAGGAGTATTTATGAAAAAATTATGTATATCATTAGATTATATATTGGTTTATAAGTTGGGCAAATTAGTTTTGAGAAAAATGATAAAATATAGGAGATAAAATTAAAAAAAACTTATATTTAAAGCCAAAGGTCAATCGCAAGTCTCAACCAACTCTTCTACTTAGAACAAGGATAAAACCACGAAAGGCTAATAATATATTGCGACAAACTCTTCCAATAAGCAATCATCAAAGTTCACAAAGCAACAAACTCCCTTGATCATTGAGTAATATTTTACAACCTGATTCAATCATCAACTAACAAATTAAACTATTTGACTGCATGACCCCCACCCCACCCCACCCCTTCACTGTAGTTAGGTATAAATAGGAATACTTTATCATTTAATATAAGAATAAGAATAGATTACCGATACTTACTCCTCTCTGTGGTCGAGGAAAATTCAGGTTGCCACCTGACTTGGCAAATAGAAGACAGGGAAACCCAGTTCAATGTTGAGGCCGCTCAATTCTCTACTTAATTACTGCAAATACTATTCTTCATCATATATACATTACTGCAACTACCACCTGCTTGCTTCACAGCTCCATCTTCAAATTATTTGAGTGCATAGATGCTGCATCGCAATTTGATCAAACTTCATTTTAGTTTCACATCTTCCTTTTCCACTCTATTCTTTCATGTTTCGTTAAAATGAATGCCTCTGTTAAGTTAATATTTGGCGTTTGCAAATTCATTCCAGTCCAGCAGATTATACCTTTCAGATTATTACTTAAAGAGGCTCCTCTCTGATTTCAGTAAAGACAAAATGATTTCAGCCCCAAGAAAAGAAGAGGGCTCTGTATAACTGTATAGAATATAAAATGAGACACATTATTCACAACTTGTGAATAAGTACATCCCGTGTTTTTATACTTCGTATGATTATCTACTGAACCATAGGTCAATGAGAGCAAGAACCATGACAGACTGCATTTTTAAAATAGTGTGGAATATTTCTTCCTGAAGGTGGCATATGCACTATGCAGTAGTAGTTTAACTCTGACAAACCTGAATTTGCCAGCGAGTCATAACTCAAGAGAGAGTTGTCTGGGGTCATGATATTACGATTCACTTCCTCCCTCACCCAAATTGGTTGGTTAAATGCATCAAATTGCCACGGTTGTTGATATTGCTGCCTGTTTCCATTGACTGGAACTTCCTGCCACACTGGAGGTGTAACCATGTCCGGAAAGTTGCAGTCCACTCGAGATGCACCCTGCACTTAGCAAGGGTGAATATTAAACACTCATTCTCAACTCCACAAATGAAAACCCTGCGGTTGAATTAAAGATCAAGATTTCAAAAAAAAAAAAAAAAACTGCCAATACATTTGATATTAGGACTGATTTAATCAATCAATTGCGTGTGTTCATCTGCCCTGCTCATTTCTACTGCTCATGAACTGGCATGAAATGTGACAGAATGTCAAGACTGAATAAAACCATGCCTTTCATAGTCCTCATGTTCAAGTTCACTATTTATGTATTCAATGAGGGAAATAGTCACACTTTTACTGGTCTCTAATTCATGGATGCACAAAGTTAAGCACTTAACAAAGGAACAATTTCAGAAAGGAATCTAGGCCAGCCACATCAAGATTACAAAATTCTGTATCCATATCTTTCAACTTTAAACTGCAAAAATTTACTCGTGGAAGGCACCAATACCAGCTGACCTGAGTAATGAAAAAGAGAAGCTATCTAGTATCCCTCAAAAACACATCCAGAACCAAAAGGTTCAGAGTGCTCCCAAGCCAGAAACAAATATATAGCTTACGTATCGTAATGAATGGGAAAGAAAATGGAAATTCAGAAATCAGACCAAATTCAAATTGCTTACCTCGGTAGCCAGTATGCTGTCAAGGTCGAAATCAATTTTTGGGTTAACTGCTGCTAGTTTCATCGACAAGAACTGAAGCCAGAGCTCAATTCAATCAGAAAAAATTGAGTTGGAAGATAACTCAAATACAACTGTATTGTATTTAGATTTCATTTGCAATTGATAAGCAGAGAGAAATGAATTTAACAGGATATTATTACCATAATACATAACAAAGGAACCCAGCCTCTTTTAGAAATTAGTAAGCCAACATCATATTTATATTGATAACTGGATTAACGACTGTGGCCATTTCACGAATTTAAATCATTCATTTGAATGTATGGGATGTGAAAGTCTGACCTCCACTTGACGTTGAAGAGATTGAACATGGTTGATGATTTCATCCAGAACTAAGGCTGTTCCTGAAATCTGTAGAGAGACTTAGTCGTGTCAGATAACGCGTGACCTTTTAAAGCAGCTATATGGGGAAAATCTTAAAAACAATTATCTGCTAACCTAGAGTGCCCAACAAATTTAGTATTTAAGTTACTCAACTCAACATAAGCAAAGTCAATTATAAACCTGCCCAATTTATGCAAGGGTGATGAAGAATGGTTCCAAGGAAAACGGTTTCAAGCAGATTTTTTTCCCTTGATCGAGAAAGATCGGCAAACGAGAATAGTAATTAAAACAGCAACATCATCAGAACAGGTACATGCTAAATTTTCTTGCATCGCTGTCAAGCCCACCTATCCCCACAACTGCATTTATTTATCGACCTATTTTAGTCATACTGTTTAATATGCCTACCAAACTCACAAGGATGGTGATAGCATTAGCGTCACTGGATAGATTAAAATTTTACTCCCGCGGAGAGCCCCTGGACACTCGCTTTCAGCACACCTCACTATAGTACGAGACGTGTCTCCCAGTTGTGGAAGAAAAGAGAATAGTCCATCCTTTTGTCTCTTCAACAACCGGTAAGGCTAAAGAGTAATTGAAGACAAGAAGATAGATGACCAAAATCCAGCTCACCTATGACCTTATATTTTGTCCTATACTAAGGATGATCCGAATTAATGACTGTTTCGGCGTTTTCTACCGGTTAGTGGAGAAAAATTACGCAAATGTAATTGACAATGAAGATTTACTTTTGTTCATGTGAACAGATATCGAACAAGAATATGAAATATGTATTTTGTAAGGCGGTTTATACAAGTAAATAGTAAGTTTTCTGTAAATTTTACATTATGAACAAATATAAATATTAAATTGGATATTGTACAAACACATTCATTGTAATTTCTACAACCCCAAAATAAAAAAATCACACCAATGATAGACAATATTGAGAGGCTTCTTTTGACCGAAAATACTTTCGAGGACTTGAAAGTTGAATCAATACGTCTTCATTCCTTTTTGTAATTGCCCGTGGTATTTTTTTTTTCTTTTCTTCGGGGAACATCTATCACTTTTCTTGTTATAAAAGCAAGCACTTTTTTTAAGAGAAAAAAGTGATCATATCACAAAAATAATAGTACAATAGCTTACAGTGAGTTTGCCCATTCATTTTAAATGTTTAATTTTAATAATTAAGTTACAATTTAAAATTAACAATTTATTCTTTTCCAATTTTCACTCATTCTTAGTCTACTTTTTCCAAAAATTATATAACTTCCAATTATAAGTTTTAGGTAATAAGATACAGAGCAATACTAGTACAAGAAATAAACCCAGGCCTGGGAGATAAATATCATATGACGTACAGAGCAATACCAGTACAAGAAATAAACGCAGGCCTGGGAGATAAATATCATATGACGTATAGCTAGAGGCCTAGAGCTATTTCTCTCGCCTATTTCCTTTTTAGCAAAAAAAAAAAATGTCTCAAAATTATTTTCATTTTCATTTTCATTTTCATTTTTTTATAAGTAAGATAATAATCACTTTAACATCCAAGGAAGCTTTATTTTTGTAACAATTTTCTACTGGTTCATTTTTGGCCGAAATATTAGTTCATTATTATAAAAAATAAGAAATAAAAAATTAATATGAAGTGTGAACCCAAAAAATCAATAATGAAGACGTTTATCTTGGTCAAATAAAATTTCGACAAGCTTTATATGTATATATATAAAATAAAATAAAATTGCGATATAATTGAAGACAAAATTAATGCAGTTGCAAATAATGATAAATCGTGATAAATTGGTTCTAGCAATGAAGGCACATCACACGCCTACCTTATTGCAGCCAGGGACCAGCTCTTGTAAAAGCTTCATGCGAGCATTGATTTTCTCTCTCCTGGCCTACACAATTGTTAATTAATATAATAATTAATTAAACAAAGCTTTTGTTAATTAAACGATTGATCAATGCTTAGCAGATTACCCTTTCTGCTAAGCTATGGCTGTCTGTAGCTTGCCCTCGACGAGCTCGAACATGAACGTATGGAAGCTTATCTCCATCTCCGGATGTTTCGTCGGCGACGCTTTTACTCTTCTTCGAGGTCTCTTTATCCTGTATTTTCAAGATTCAGTCATTGTTCCATGTTTTAAGCACCAGATCATCGAAAACTGAAACCCTAATTACTGGTTCATTGCGAAATTTGCGATTACATTTCCAATTACCTTCTTCTCTCGTTCTTTTCTCTTTGTGGCCTTCTCGTTCTTGTACTCAATTTGAGGATTAGAAGCGAAAACAGAGATTTGATTAGGATTTGAATCGATTTCCGGTGGTTCATGCTTCACTCTGTCTAAATTTGAAGCAAGAGGAGTCAAGTTGAGCTCCTCCGGCGACGAGTTCTCTTCGGCAAACACCGAAAACTTAGCAGCACGTTCGATCAAAGCAGTGTCAGAAGGAGGTGTTAAATTGCCGCTGAGAGGGTGAAATATTTGGGGTTTCTGATCGTTGATATGGCATAAGGCTAGTTCGCCGTAGGCGGGGACCACGGCGGCGGCTCCGTCACAGTTAGGCGAGTGGAGGATCTCCTTGGCTTGCGCGGGTGGTAATTCGAGAAGTGCGGTGAAGGAGCTGAGATTTTCCGCGGCTGGAGCTATGATTCGTTCGATTTCCTCGTTGAATTGAACGGATTCAAGTGCAGCACGATCGCTTTCAGAAGCAGTGAGACAGAATCCAGTGAAACCTCGTGCAGTTTGCTCCATCAAGTGAAAAATTGAATCAATTACGAGGAATGGAAGCTAAACCTGCTAAAATTCTGGAAGAATTGAACTGCTCAGTTGATTAATTTTAAGGATTATGAAGCATTACACCATTAAATTAAACCAAAGAATTAGCTGGAGGAGGAGGGATAGGAAGCGAAAATAGGTGAATATAATCAGTGGCGGTGAAGAGGGTGGAAATGGTTGAGAGGCATTAGGAGTGTGGAGAAAGGAAGGAGTATTTTTGGAGGTAGGGGACAAAGGCTGAGTTTAGTGCGGGGAAAGGAGGGTAACACTGTTATGTTGGGACGCTTCTAACAATTCTGTTCGTCCATTGCCATGGTAAAACCGTAAATTCGAACAAAATATTGGGACCACTTATTAAAGCCCCCAGTTTGTTACCTTACTTTTTTTTTAAATCTTTGTTTTCTTCATCAATTTAAGTTATGAAATTTGTTAGTGAAAATGGCAGGAATAATACCTGTTGAATTTAAAAATCACATATAAAGTATTTTAACCGATTGATTGATGGTGTTAACTAGTTGAATATAGATATTATCAACTGCGAATAACATATATATGAGATTTTAAAATTCAAAAGGTATTTTTTCTGTGATTCCCCCGATTTATTTGTTATGAACGCAGGATTTGTTTTTTAAAATATAGATTAGCAGACATTTGAAGTAACTGGCGGGCTTTTCATCCAAGATCATATCTATGTTTTATTCAGTTGAAGAATAATTACGCATGGCTCGATGACTTAGGTCTTTTAATAATTCTTAGACAATAAATTTTGGAATGAAACTTTTTCAGTATTTTTTCATTTTTTTTAGGAAAAGTTTTTGAAATATAATTATTGTTCAGAGTATTCAAAGGCTATATGCGAAGATGCTGTTTTACTGGAAACATTCTTCAAATTAGGAGTGGATGGGTCTATTTTGATTTTGAAAAATGTAAGAAGTGGTTGAGGATGGATCATTTGCGATAGTGACGCCTAATAGTTGTATGGGTTTAGTTATATAGTTATAAGAATTCGCCCTGCAATTGCTGAGCTAATCATTCGATGCCTTTTATTTGTGTTGGACTAAAGGAGTCAGGACAATTTTTCTCCTATCTGATTGAACATAGATAATAACTTGTTCATTAAAGAATGTGATAGCTGTCACTATTTTAGAGATGTAGATGATGATGCTTCATTACTTATCTCTAGAGACTGACAAGATATAGTGAACTACGATCAAGCGAAAGTAACTTAACGACGGATCAATTAGCAGAATTTTCTTGTGGGGTTGGAGGATAATTTATGTATAGGAGTATTTGATTGCCTCCATCTTGATAGTCAAGCGAATGGAAGGTGAAGAAACAAGTCGAGATTTGGTACGCTGTATTTTGTTGTCTCTCTTTTGAATTTCTATTGAATATTCGTTTTTTTTTTGGTTGAAAAAACCACCATCTGCCACCAAAAAGTAGCAAGCCACGAATATTCAAGCTAAGTGTCCAAAAATTATAGAACCCATATTTTTGGATTCTCTCCAGTCAAGGTGTTTTGTTGGAAATGGAGATCATGTATATTTAGAAATAACAGAATACAAGCAACAGTTACAGCTAAAGCCTTTAGTCAGGGTATTTGATTTTTTTTTTTCAGTTAAAAAAAAGGGTATTTGGTTTTTTTTAAAATCTATTTTTTAAAAAAACTATTTAAATGGGTATAAAATCTAAAATTAAGATAATATCTTAATTATCATTATTTCATAAAAAAATTATTTAAAAATCATCATTAATAGAAATCAAATCTAAACCATTTATATTAAGTTTGGATGGTTTAGATATGTCAGAGATGTTTAGTTCTTTCTACTACGTAAAAGCCCAATGGCAAAATGGTCAAACCCTTGGCAACATATAGTTGAACGTAAAGCTAAATTAGCCATGCATGTATTCCACTACTTCACTCAGCTCCTTCTTCTCTCTAACTTTAGAGGATTCAAGTTGAAAAGGAACCCATCCTTCGTTCAATAAGTTGGCAGATATTTGCAAAAACCATAAGGACAAATTGGAAATTAAACTTTATACGCGTTTTACGGTGCACAGAAGCATTCATAAATTAAACACTCCTAAGTATTAACTTAAGGTAGGTTGAAAAATTCTTCCATTTATTTTTCAAGAAAAAACTACTCCAACCAATTTAAAAGTGTTAATTTCAGCTACATATTATATACACCCAGGCCATGCTTAATTTTTATATAAATCAGAATAAGAATAATTAAAAAAAAGCAAATTATATCATGTAAGCGAAGGCATGTTGAAATGCTTTAAACACTGTTAGCCCATTCAATAAAGTTAAGAGCCTCTCTAAATGGTACCAAGTGGAATATAATACTTGTAATAACAAATTAAAACATATATTAATAAAATACGTATTATTGTCCCTCTTAGCTTTTGCTCTATAGGCCCACTTTTCATTGACCTCATGGGCAAGTCACAATCTCTACCTCACATTTTCCTACTTCGATACGTTTTTCTAATTGAGGTGCATGCACACTTAGGCATTGGCTTTCTTCTTTCTTCTTCCCAGCAATGTGAAGATAACGTTCAAAAAAATGGTGAAAGTTGTCAAACAAAGATATTTTGTTGACCTATAACGCTATGTTTTGCTGATGTTGTGGGCAAGTGGCAACAAATGCGTATACGTGCTTAAATTAACACCATTGCTTTTCGACCAAAAAGAAGAAAGAAAGAAAGAAATTGCTTCCTTGCAACTGATAATTGACCTCTTGGATCCAAAGTCTTGCTTTTGAGTACACAGAAATCTGTCATATTGTATACAGAAAACAAAGGTTCCTGGGGCAAGAAAGAATCAAGTCCCCATAATTTGTGCAAGCATAGATGGTGTTTTTGTTCAACATGTATTTGCTTGAGAATACGTGAACACATGTTATTCGCAGACTCTTGCTAAAAAAAAATGTTAATTTGCAGACCAATAAATTAAATTACTTTAAATTATTAGCTGTAAAGAGTAGACATGAATCAATATTTGTCAATATTCTTAAGTCACAATGACATAAAAGTTCTCATCTAAATTAGAGGTTTCAGGTTTAATCGCATTAACACTACAGAAAAAAGGGGTTTTAGTAGCGGTTACATTAGTCGCGGAAGACCAAAACCGCCAGTAACTATACATTAGTAGCGGTTATAAGCACAAACCGCAAATAAATACGATGGTTTGACCACGGAAGTAGTTAGTAGCGGATATTAGTAGCAGTTTAGGGGAAAGAACCGCAACAAATTTGGCGGGATGACTAGTGGCGTAAATTTAGTCGCGGTTCTGGAGGGAAAAACCGCTAGAAAATGAATGGCCGCTGCATTAGTGGCGGTTTTCATACATTAGTAGCGGTTTCCCCCAAAACCGCCACTAATTCCGCGAAATAAATGCAACTGCATTTATTACTGGTTGATTTAGTCGCGGTTTCAGCTGCGGTTTTTGCTGAAACCGCGACTAATAGTAGCGGTTCTTGGAAAACCGCTACTAATATGAACAATTTAAAAAGGTTTGTGCCTTTTCAGAGAAAAGGCACGAGCTTTTTCAGAAAGAAAGTGACCTAACGTGACTTCGACTAGAAAAAAGAGATCAAAATCATGGTGAAAAAGGGCGATCGCAATAAGAGGCCTATGACCGCTGAACAAATGGAGGCTGAGGAGCGGCTACGTAAGGAACTGGCTGAGCAGGCCGAGAGGGATCGTATAGAACAAGAACGATTCGATTCCAGAAGATGTAATCAACGCATTCTGGAGTGGAGAAGAAAACTTCGACGAGACTGGAGGAGGACCGGATTTCGAGGATATGGCACGTTGGTTGGACTCTGAGGAAGATGACGAGGCGGGGCGCCCTAAACGATCCGCGGGAAGGTCCACCAGTTACGAAGTACAAGTTCAGGGTAAGGAAATTCAATTTTTATTGTTTTTATCAGATAATTATAATTTTTTATCGCTCATTAAATTGAAATTGTTCCCTAAATTTTACAGACCCTTCTGGTAGCATAAGTGAGAAGAGGTTGACGGTGCAAGATGCGATGAACCTTCCGAGCGGGCACAGAGTTAGAGTTGAGTGGGACGACTTGACCAAATTACCAGTTGGACAAGGGGGGCAACTGTACTCGAGGTTCGTCGGGGGTGTAGGCCAGAATTACCAGCGATTCCCGATAGACGCTTTGGACTGGAGGAAGATTGACGCGAACTCTAAAAAGTTCGCGTTTGACGAAATTGTTAAGGTTTGTTGAATTAACTTTGAGCTTATTGCTTATTTATTGTTTATTATTTATTATTATTAGAATGTGATTTTAATTAATACTATAAGAAATATTGTTGTTATTATGTATTGTTTATTGTTTATTATTTCTTTTATGTTATTATTTGAATTTGATTTTAATAAATATTATAGGAAATGTATTTATTATTTCTTATTTCTTTTCTGTTATTATTTGAATTTGATTTTAATAAATATTATAGGAAATGTATTTATTATTTCTTATTTGTTTTATGTTATAATTGGAATTTGTTATTATTTATTATTTTATAATTAAACATACTTAAATTTAATATTTTACAGAAGAAGTTTGATGTGAGGGACAGCCGCAAGAATTGGACAGAATCAAAGATGGGGGACGGTTGGAAGAACAAGCGGTTGGATATGTTCAAAGAAAGAGATCAGGGTGGGAGTAGGCCGCTTCAGGAGTTGGTCGATGATGTCCCTGGTGGCGTCCCTACGGATGCGTGGGAGAGATATGTGGGTTGGAGGAAGGGAGACATTGGGAAGGTATAATGAATAATATTATTGAATTGATATTGAAGAAATATTTTTGAATTACTGATGATTATTTAATTTTATTTTACGTTAATAGAAGAGGTCGCAACAAGGTCTTGCCGCGAAGTCGCATCAGAAGGTTCATCATACGGCTGGGACAAAGCCGTTTTCTGTTGGGTACAAAGAGATGGTATGAAGGAATGAAGCTTCGTTGTTTAATTTAAAATTAATTTATCTTTATATATTAATAACTATTTGTATCTTAATTTTCAGGCGGAAGAAGCTGCGAAGAAAGGGCAGAAGGCTTCCTACGGTCGTTTCTACCAAATAAAGCACAGACACGCCGACGGGAGCCCAACATCCAGGGAGGCTGAGGAGCAAATTGTAAAATTTTTATTTATTTATTTTTATATTATTATATTATTATATTTTTAATAACAACGACATCAAAATAAAATTGTTAATATGTTTGTGTGTGTAGGCTAGGATTGAAGATGCGGAGAGAGAGATCGCCGAGTCGCAGGGGGACAATGTAGACCCCACTGCCTATCTAAGGGCTGCCCTAGGGACTCAAGAGCACCCTGGCTGGGTTCGCGGGATGGGATTCGGAGCCCGACCTACAGTGGTGTACGGCAGGTTAGGCGACCCAGGCAGCGCCCAGTCTACAGCTTCGAGCCAACCATCAACAAGTGGCCCGATTAGGGGAGACGCAGAGTTTGAGGCTCAAATGAGGGAGAGACTCACTCATGAGATTACGGAACAGGTGACTGATCAGGTGTACGACCGACTGGACTCCTGGGTGCACAACGCCAATAGCACGTTGGAACAGATACAGCGGAGGTTCGACCCGGATGGATCTCCTTTGCGAGTACCACTACCTCCACGTCCACCGAAGCAGCCTCGCAACCGTTCTCCGGAGCATCAAGACGACGATCAGCCTCCTGCGGCGTAGCTCTAGAGTCTTTTTTATTAGATTGTTTTTAATTTCAGGATTTCAGTTGAACATTTTTATATTTAAATTTTTGTTAATTATAGGATTTCAGTTGAACATTTTTATATTTAAATGTTTGTTAATTTGAATATTAGTTGTTTAAACATTTCATATCTTTAATGTTGCATATTTTTGTTAGTCGTTATTATCTGATTTAATTTTTTACTTCACAAATGGCTATAATTTTTTTTAACAGTTAAACAAAAAAGTTTCTTCCTGACTTACTAAATAAACCGTTGTTATTTGTTTATTTTATTATATAGTATTTGAAAAAAACAAGATATAAAAAACATTAAAAATACAAAATAGCACATTTAGTAGCGGTTTCAAAACCGCTACTAAGTGAATAAATATTTAAAAAATTTAAACTTAGTAGCGGTTTCAAACCGCTACTAGTTACTAAATGTAAAAATAATTTAATATTAGTAGCGGTTTAGAACCGCTACTAAATACAATCATCAGACAGCTGCCACCTGTTCCTTTTTCAACGGTCTGATTGAGTTAGTTGCGGTTTTAGTAGCGGAACCGCCACTAATGTCCAAATTTCAATTTATAAGCCCTTGATTCTTTCCAATTCATTTTCATATTTCATTCAAACTATTAAGCTCTTTCCTTCTTTGATAATATCTTCAGTCATATGATGGATAAATCTTGGATAAATTTGCCACGGACGTCCCCTCGCTATTTTTTTGGTGTTGACCACTTTTTAGATTTTGCTTTCAACCGCACCGGTGTTAACAATCAGATATTGTGTCCTTGTCCGAAATGTAAATTTAAGAAGTGGCATCTCATAAATGTTGTGCGTGAGCATCTTATACTGAAACAATTCCCATCCAATTACACATTCTAGGGTATTCATGGCGAGAACGATGATGATGGTGGTGAAGTAGTTGCTCGAACATCTCAGGTTGGAATGCAGATCGACGATGACGATGATGACGACGACAATCATGTGGATCCATTTAACGATATTGTGCGTGATGCTTTCGGGGTGCAAGGTGACGGCATCGGGAGTCAGGAAGGGGTTGAAGGACCACTCCCGGAGTTTTTTCGAAATGAAGCTGCAAAGAATTTTTTCGACCTTATGACGGATTCAGATAAGCCATTGTTTCCAGGTTCTACTAAAAACTGCCTCATTTCGTTTCTAGTTTTGTCACATAATATTCGTTTTACAACAAGAATAATGTTTATTCAGGGTGCAGTAAATATTCAAAACTATCATTTCTTGTCAAGCTCTATCATATCAAGTGCTTGTGTGGCTTCAGCGATAAGGGGATGTCGATGGTGTTAGAATTATTGGGAGATGCATTCTCTCAGGCAGAAATCGCACCATCATTCTACGAAGCAAAGAAGACTATTAACAAGTTGGGATTGAATTACACTAAAATCCATGCCTGCCCGAATGATTGTATGTTGTACTGGGGAGACGACGCCGAGTTGGACAGATGTAAGCGGTGTAATGCGTCTCGGTACAAACAGGCAAAGAGGGGTCGAATAGCAACCAAGAAGCCTGCAAAGATTCTAAGATATTTCCCCCTGACTCCACGACTTCAGAAGTTATATGTGTCATCCAAAACTGCGGAGCACATGCGGTGGCATTCATCAGAGCCCAACGTCGATGGGAATTTGAGACATCCTAGGGATGTTGAGGCTTGGAAAGCGTTTGATGCTCGATTCCCGGAATTCGCCAGTGACCCGAGAAATGTCCGCCTCGCTCTCGCATCAGATGGGTTCAATCCGTTCGGGAATCTTAGCACTACGTACAGTATATGGCCTGTGGTATTGATACCGTACAACTTACCCCCTTGGATGTGTATGAAACAGAGCTCATTCATTCTTTCGATGATTATTCCGGGGAAGAAAGCTCCTGGAAACGATATAGATGTCTACCTTCAACCGTTGATACAGGAGTTGAAGGAACTTTGGACTAACGGAGTTGAGACGTATGACGCTTACAGTAAGACGCTCTTCACACTCCGTACGTCGTTGATGTGGACAGTGAGCGATTTTCCCGAACTTGGCACATTGTCTGGTTGGAACGTGCATACAGGCAGAGCTTACCCCAACTGCAACTTTGACCAAGACTCGGTCCGCCTTCCTCACATTCGCAAGTAGTGCTTCATGGGTCATCGGCGGTTTCTTCCTGGAGGTCATAGGTTACGGCTGCAGAAGATTAGATTTAACGGATCGCAGGAAATGAGGGATCCTCCTACGTTTTTGTCTGGCGCAGATATTCTTCAACAGCTTGAAGATGTTCACGTAGAGTTCGGGAAGACAGACGGCGTTCAGCCTGGGGGAAGAAGGGGACGCGGCCAGTCCCAGGGGGAAAACGTGCAGCAATGGCGAAAGAAGAGCATTTTCTTCGAGCTCCCCTACTGGAAATCTAATCTACTTCGCCACTGTCTTGATGTCATGCACATCGAAAAAAATGTGTGTGACAATATTTTGTACACGTACTGAACGAGTCCGGAAAGTCCAAGGACCATCTTCAAGCAAGGAAAGATCTGATGACGATGGGAATACATGAAGACGCATGGCCGGATGAGAATGACAAGTTTGCCCCAGCCTCATTCACACTGACAAGAGCCAACAAGGAAGTCTTCCTCTCCATACTTAAGGACATTAAGGTCCCTGATGGTTATTCAAGCAACATCTCAAGATGTGTGGACATGCACTCTAAGAAGATTGCCGGGTTGAAAAGCCATGACTGCCACGTTTTGCTCCAGCAATTCCTACCTCTGGCAATTAAAAGCACATTGCTCCCGGAGGTGTCTAATGTTTTGGTTCAACTCAGTTCTTTTTACCGACGGTTGTGTGCAAAAGTTTTGGACAAAGCAGAGCTGGATCAATTGCAGGAAAAAATTGTTATAACGTTCTGTCATATGGAGATGATATTTCCCCCGTCTTTCTTCACGGTCATGGTCCATCTCACTGTACACCTCGTTCAAGACGCAAAGATGGGCGGCCCGGTTCAATACCGCTGGATGTATCCCATAGAGAGGTCCGTTGATTCATTTTTCCAGTGGTTTCATGATTTTGTTTCAGTTACCTGATTGTACTTGTAATTACAGATACTTGGGGAAATTGAAGTCGTATGTGAGGAACAAAGCATCTCCAGAGGGTTCTATAGCAGAGGGTTATTCTGGTGACGAGGTGTTAACATATTGTTCGCGCTATTTTGATGATGACATCGAGACTTCATTCAACCGCCCTCCTCGTGTCGATGACAGCCCCACCAATGTGCAGTCACCTTCCAACACATTATTCCCGCCAGTCGGAAAGCCAGTTGGAGGAAGTCAGTATTACAGGCTCACTCCCACTGAGAGGTTGCAAGCACACCGACATGTCTTGACAAATTGCCCTCAAGTGGAGCCCTACATTCAGTAAGAATTCTAACACTATATACACGTATCATGTTATTTTTATTATTTCCAAACCACATAACCCTCTGATATGTTCCATTGGAATTTAGGGATTTCCGCCGCTATGTTAAACGCCAACTACGAAGCCGCACAAGGTCATCTGCCGAGGTGGATAAAAAGGTCCATCGAGAGTTTCCGGATTGGTTTGCACAGAGGATACTTAATGACAACAATCCCCATGCGCCTGATATGATAAATCTAGCAACCGGTCCACTCGACCATGTCAAGAGATATACTGCATACAACGTCAACGGTTTCAAGTTCTGCACCATTGCAAGGGATGAAGGTTCTCTCACCCAGAATTCCGGAGTCTTTGGCACATTCGGGACAAGGAGTTATGCCAGCTCATAGGATACAGACATGCGATTTGGAGGCGTATCATACTATGGAAAGCTCGTGGACATCATCGAGCTTAACTATCAAGGTCATTTCACCGTGCCTCTCTTCAACTGCATGTGGGCAGACACCAGAACTTCTCGAGGCATTACATTGGACAGCTTGGGCATCACGTCCTTAAATTTCTCGAGGCTCATTCACACAGGGGAAATGGCAGATGATGAGCCGTATATTCTTGCCTCACAGGCGCAGCAAGTATACTATGTGGAAGATCGGACACACAAAGATTGACACATGGTGATTCATATGAAGCCGCGTGACCTCTACGACATGGGTGACGAAGATGATCTAGAACTAGACAGCCAACATTTTGAACCTAAAAACTTCGACAACCTCATTTCTGAAGAAGACGGTCATTTACAAGTAGTTAGGTGAGGATTTTTACTACAAATAATTTAAACAAATTTCAACACCTTTAGCAATAGAAATTTATATATTTGTTTATTTTCTTTTTAGGCAGGAGCAAGAAGAAGATGATTGAAGCAGCCAACCATAATTATTTTTCATTTTATAAAATTTTCAGAAAAATGTGTATCAAACGTTCATATAGCATATTTTTTTTAATGTAGATTGAGCTTTTTTTTTTAATTAAAAACATCCAGTAGCGGTTCCAGAATCGCCACTAATGCTGCGGACAAATATTAGTGGCAGTTCCGGAACCGCCACCCAAACCGCTACTAAATACCTCACAAAGCACTATAAATCTCCACTCCCTCCCCTCATTTTTCTTCACACATTCATTCAATTCCTTCTCCCTCTCCATTCAATTTTTCCTCAATCCCACCGCTAATGCATATTTTTTGTTCTGAAAACAATTTATCTTATATTTCTTTTTATTTAGTTTGTTTTATTTTCTATTCTGAATTAATTTATTTGCTAATATATTTTTTTTCAGGTAACAATATCGAATTATTTCCCATTTTTGTGATAAAAAAGTATAATTTATTATTCATATTATTTTTACAACAAATATGATTAGTTGTTTATTTTTAACTATTTCTTTTTTAATTGTTTAATATATTTTTTTTTATACATATAGTTGTTAATATAGTCGAGAAATTTTTTATATTTTAACAATAAAAACATTTTGAAATAGTCTAATTTATTATCATTGTTTTTTCATTACATTTGATCATATGTCATGGATTTTTGAATATCTAATCAGGATGTTTTTTTTAAAATACTTAAATTTTAGTAGCGGTTTTGAACCGCCACTAATAAATCGGACCAATTCTTTTTTTTTTTAATTTTTTTTTCTTTCCTTTTAAATTAATAGCGGTTTTAGAACCGCTGCTCAAACCGCCACTAATAAATTTGCCTATTTTTTTTTATTTTTTTTGCTTTTTAATTAGTGGCGGTTTGAACCGTTGTTCAAACCGCCACTAAAATGAGAAATTGAATTTTTCCACGATTATGCTAATTTTTACATTAGTGGCGGTTTTTTATTTAGTAGCGGTTAATAAAACCGCTACTAATTAGTGGCGTCTTTGACTTTGTTACACGCGGTTTCAATAACCGCCAGTAAATGTTTGTCACGGGTGATTTAGTAGCGGAAATGAAAACTGCTAGTAACATGTTAGTGGCGGTTAGAACCGCTACTAATACACGCTTTTTTTGTAGTGTAAATAGGGTTATTGAAAAAGTAAGCTACGGCCAACGACTATATATGTAGTTTAGTAGCATGCAAGCTCCTTTATAAGCCGTAAGTCGAGAGCTTAGTCTTTTTGTAACCACATGCACTAATTTGGTGCGTGCCCCTTTAATTGGAAAAAAAGAAAGTAAGTAAAACTAAGAAGCAGAGAGGCAGCTCAAAAGCTAAAGATATGGTGGAAGGACCAGCTGGTACGTACGAATCGATCAATATCATGGTAAGCAATTGTAAATCAAGTTGCCTCTGCTAAATTGACGTTGTCATATGCCATTTTCGTTGTTGATCTGATGATGGTCCTAGAGCACTTTAAAAAGTGCCCTACTACAAAACAATGAATGAGATGTTAAAATTAAACACAACATGATAGTTCTTCTGACAATCCGTGAGATTACTTATTACTGATTACGTCCCAACCACTCATAACCCAAAGTATGTCTGATGTCCTTCGCCATTAAACTCTATGCTTTAATCACATGTCATGCATTTAATCACTTCTCTCTATGTTGATCTCGCCTTTACTTTTTTTCCCTCACTAAGCCTTATTACTTTTATATATGATTATATGATCGAGTCAAATTTGAGTATTGCTATAGAATCAATTGGGGGTTCAAAATACTTTATGCATAAGTATTCAAACATGAGATTTGATCGTTAAGTGGTTGGAATCCATCCATAGTTCGTGGATTTTAATGGTAAGGAATCACATTCTCGATTCCTTGTTACAGGATCTAAAGAGTCATCCTAGAGTGAGATGCTTAGATTTACATTTGAAGGTATAAAATGTTGTCTTATCAACATTAATATTACTTGGGAGGAGACGTTTAAACGCCATGTTCTTGATTTATGTTACCCAAACTCCTACCCAAACCAAAAAAAAATGGCTGAAATCCCTTTCATAAGAACCAACACCTAATGGTATCATGCCTTATTATTTTTATCATAGGAAAAGTGTACAGCATAGAGGCATAAACTCAAATCAGTAAAAACTGATGAGTTGAAATAATAGGAAGACAATTTTGTCCCTACAAAGTTAAATAAAATAAAGTGGACGTCCCTGTCTGACTTCCTCAATAATCGTTGATTCCATCAAAATATTTGGTCTTCATGTTCTTCTGCGGGGCTGTGAAATAATGAATCCATTTGCAGTGAGAAATAAAAGATGAACAAATCTTCACATTTTCTCATTTTTTGTTTGTGAGAAGCTTTAAAGAGAAAAATTGGATGATGCCCCCACCTCACTTTGTCTCTATTTTCCCCATCACTCTCAACCAAAATGAGTCTTTTTCCTCCCACTATTTCCATACTACTCTTCTTTTTCTTCGTTAACCTCTTGCTATATATATAAATATCACTTCATCATGATTCCGGGTTCATTTGAAAAAGAAAAAAAAAAAAAAACACTAAGGCCTATTTGATAGGAGGAATATTGGGAAGGGTTGGTATTATTATTCATATTGGGACTGCCCATTTTGCCATAATTTGATGTGAGAATTTCAGCAATCCAAAGGCTCCACAATACTAACTTTCATGGAATTGTTAATACCACCACCCCGGTGTTGAGAAACTCGACCTGTTTTCAGTAAAATAACAAATCGATTAAAAAGTGGGGAGTCATTTATACAAATGTAAAAGTGTAAAAGTTTAAGAAGGTTTATTGGAAAATTTTAAATATCAAAGAAGTTGTTTGCATACAAACCTAATTTTAGGTAGCATATATGTATTATTTATACTTTACAAACAACAACAAAATTTTATCACATTAGGTGGAATCCGCTCCATGGATCGTACAACACCTTTGCACAATATCAATAACTAAATCTTTAAATATAATTTATACTTTATTTTTATAAAAAACATAAAATTCAAATTATCTTCTGATCACAAATTAAACTTGAAAAATAAAGGCCAATCAAAATATTGGAGTTGAAATATATTAAAAATCACGAGGAGCAGCATCCATGGCTGGTGAACGTAGTATCAAAATGATATCGGCTTTCAGTCTGACATGAAGCCCAATAAGAAATGAAAGAAGAAGATGGAAACCTGAAAAAAGAAAGTGAGGGGGAAACAGAAAGATAATAGTCACACGTCTTGGGGCCCTCATCCAAAGGATACACAAGGAAGAAACCAAGAACCTGATTGATATCCCATAATTCTCAAATTGCCTCAAACATCTAAAGGATTGAATCCCATCGATTCTCTTTGCAGCAGAAGAAAGAAGGAACCAAACCAGACAGCTAAAAGCCATTCAAATTCTATCAGTTTGGTCGCATCATTTCATTACTTTTTCTGTTTCCTTTTCATTTGTCAACCTTCTCCTATTCCAATTTGTAGCCTCTCACTCTCATCCTCATATTTCTTTTTCTTTTTTCTTTTTCCAGAAAGAACACACAAACTAGAAAACATTGTGTCAAGTCACATTCAACATATAAGATTTTTTTCAATACAACTCAATATTCTAAAATAATTTTGTGCATCTATCACCCTAAAGTACTTTTTTCAGTAAAATTTAATATCCTAAAATAAGTTTTAGTGCATCTACCATTTGAAATATTTTTCCAATATCACTAAATAACATAAATTTAGGGTATTCATTCTTACTGAAAGAATACTTTATAAAACAGAATGCTACTCCATCAGCTCCTAAATATAGGACCTATTTGGGGAGTTAATCTTAGTCTTAAATATACGACCTAATACAAATTTTTGTCAAGTTCTTCCCAAATAACTCTTATTGGTGCTTCTCCAACAGTAATTAAATAAGAGATGAGAGATAAAATAAGGAAAAATTATTGGGGTGTTTTAGAAAAAACACAACATACTGACTAACATAACTAACATCCTTAATTTAATCAAATTAATTAATAGGACCGGAGGGAGTATGAAAAATAATACTACATTAGAGTACTGGATGTAACTTCACCTAACAATAATTGCACCACATATCATGACTAATATACAATAATCAAGTAAAAAAATGATAAATAAATATTAGAAAATGCTAAAATACATGACCGATTCAACCTATAAACCTATCTGCATGAGGGAAACCTAAATGAAATTGTGAAGAGTGAATAGTGAATAGTGAATAGTGAGATGAAGTGGGGAAGAAGATATTGTGCTAGAAAGTGGTCCAGAATGAATAAGACCTGCCTAAACTAAATTACAATTGGAACACACAGATGACTTGACTAGTCAGGGCCCCCAAAACCAACCTTAAGGATTGATTTTGCTACATCCACACATTCATATTTCATTGTCTACACATCAAAGACTTCAATTTCAAACATTATCACATATTACCTCACTCCTCATATTTGAGTCCGTCCAGGTAACATGATCATTTCATAGTTAGAAGTCAGGCCTTCATCGATAGAACATTAGTAGGGTATTGTGTCAAGTGTCAACACTCTCAACACTTTCAAGCACAAGTAAATCAGCTTCTATGCAAGGGAGGTTGATAGTTTGGATATGGATAGGAACGATACAGATCACTGGTAAGAAAATATATGTTCTGATGAGATCTTGACCCAGCTTCATCTTCAGGTCTAAGTTTATTAAAAGACGAGTTAAGTACTGAAAACTAGAAGATGGCTATCAAAATATTTGGAACCATATCAAAAAGATTTGTGCTTTGGAAAATCAAAGTTTTTAACAGTAAATTGTATGAGCATGTCTCCAGAAACCTCCTACATGACTTCCCAGTTGTTGCTTTGCAGTTTAGACAATAATCTATGGCCATAGATACCTACAATTGATAAGAATTTGGGTTTTGGCACAGGATTTCAGGTACTGTTCAAGGATTTCTTTCCACCAAACTTGCCCCATGACAACGGGTCTAGAGGCAATTCCCTGGCAAAAGAGGTTGACATGAGGAAGATGATTATCGAATTCAAGGACAATGATGATTAAGGAAATTCCAGCACAGTTATTTACCCTATTACTGTATCTTCCCACAGACATGGTCAGCAGAAATATCACATGACCACTCCACAAAATCTAAAATTTCAAACTACCCAAGACTAAAATGAAGATGCTAACATCTTTAAGCTTTTCTAAGAAGTAACCTTTTAAAAAAATCATAAATTACCTCACCAACTATCTGCAGCACATTTTTATTCAATTAGGCATGAATTGTTATCATTAGGTCGACATTGTTTAAAGTTATAATAAGTATTTGAGGGCCTCAGATAAATTGCTTATAATTTTGGGTTAATTTGGTTCTCAACATGGTAACAAAGCTTTAATGAACAAGTGGTCAACTGTTTCACTTTCTTTGCTCCCCATTTTCTTCAGTAATACTAATACTGAATTCCAACACAAGACATAATGAGCTTGTCTTTTGTTCATATTTCAAGCCAAAGCTTTCAAGTGAGATGTACTATACAAAATGATCCCCACTCAAATATTGGCAGCACCACAGGCATTTTCTATACTCATAAACACATTCTGACTTCTGCATCTAGCATCCAGTCCTCTAAACATTTAAAATTAATTGATCTATAGTTTGAGAACCCCCTTCCCCCAATCCCTCTCTACAGGATTACATTCACAGATTCAAACATGAAGAAAGGGCAAAAAAAAAAAAAGTGAAAGAGATGAAGAAGATTTATGTCTTATAATATGCTTTATGTTTAATCATATGTACTCTTTCAGGTTTCTGATATATACTTTGAGACTCAAGTATAACCAATCCAACCGATTGATTAAAGATAAGATCCACTATAGTCAGAATTATATCCATCTACACGGTCACATTTCCTCTTCTATTTTTAGCCCCCTACCAAATGTATGAACAAAAGTCAATTGCAATTTGAAAAGTTGAAAAAGTACAATAAGATGAGGGTGATATGCAAGAGCATTGCTGATATGAAATTGTAATTTTAGTTATCAGGATTTTAATCCTACATCAATTGCTTATATACAAGATCCATCCATCCATACATGATCCTAAAAGACTCTAAACTCAAGCTAACTTAAATTGTTAAAATTTTATACAAGATCAAGTGCTAAGGAGCCCCATAACGGCCAGCACCAATTACAGATTCTGGAGGGATTGCAAAGTTCTCCTAGAACTCAAAAAGTGAAGATCGGACATCCTCAGACTTGAAATTGTGCATTAGTATTGTTCCTGCAGCGATAATCCTACAGGAATACCTAAATCAGAAAAACTAAAGTAAAATAAAGCAGTAATAAACTAATAATGCAATGTACACTATTTCAGAGTTATGACATACCTGAAGACAACAACAGCAATAGTTAAAAGATATAAAGCAAACTTGACTATCAGGTATTTCTTCTCAGCGTTAACTGCCAGCACCAATTACAGATTCTGGAGGGATTGCAAAGTTTTCCTAGAACTCAAAAAGTGAAGATCGGACATCCTCAGACTTGAAATTGTGCATTAGTATTGTTCCTGCAGCGATAATCCTACAGGAATACCTAAATCAGAAAAACTAAAGTAAAATAAAGCAGTAATAAACTAATAATGCAATGTACACTATTTCAGAGTTATGACATACCTGAAGACAACAACAGCAATAGTTAAAAGATATAAAGCAAACTTGACTATCAGGTATTTCTTCTCAGCGTTAACTGCCCTAAACATTTCAGTGACATCAAGAAGATGCTGCTTTTTCAAATACCTAAATCATCAAAATTGATAATCATAAATCAGGACAAAAATATAGTCGTTTCGCTCAATCCTATCCAAAAGTATATTAAACAAAATACGTGCCATACAATAATTACTTAGCAAATTTAGCTAAGCTTTCATTTCTTATGTCTCAAACCAAAAAAATCCAACAGCAACTAATCAATCAAATTAGAAGTTTTTAAGCACACCAAGTTTTCCAATCGCTAGATGATAATAGTTGTAGCATATGAAGCAAGAAGAAAATCTAAATATAAGTATTCCTAAACCATGTTAGAATTGAAAACGCAGCATCTGAAGTAAAAGAATGAAGCTTTATATTACATACAGCATCATGTGATAGGCAGTGACAGGAAATGTCAGCAAGATCATTAACCATTGCCCAGTGAGGAGGAAGATAGCGGAGAGTGTTGCCTGCCCAATAAACTCAGGAACAACGAAGTAATTGATCCGAGAGGAAGCCTCATATGGATTGACATAGTCAGCCTCCAAGTCTGTTAAGATTAGAATCTTCAAGGGAAAAAAGAGAAACAATAGTAAGATTCGTTGAACTTCAAGAAATAAACATACGGAAGAAAAGGAGATACCTGATAAAAAGTGGAGGCAAGAAGAGCAATGTTGAGGGGGAAACAAATTATAAGCCAGAAAAACAGATTCCAACCCATTTACTGCGAAAGAGAAAAAGGAAGCCATTGTCAAGGAGGGTTTTCGGTGTTTTCTAATTTTGCAGTTTGCACCTCCTATAGCTATGAGGCATCTTTTTTTTTTTTTTGGCACCTCCTATGAGGCAGATTAGTGGCACCAAGTTTGGACTTTTCATCTTCGACTTTGATCACAAAACGGGGCCCAAACCCAAGTAAACTTTTTGTTTTCATTTTCACCAAACTATCAAGTCATGCGTATATGTGTGTTCTATGCCTTAATTCAAATTGCACTGGCTTTTATTTTGGTTTTTTTTTTGTTAAATTAGAGTGACTAATGTTTTAACTTTTAAGTAAACTTGAAATATTAGCGATAAGTCCTTGTGTGCATGCCATATCATTTGTGATCTGATCAATTATAAACAAACACTTCAAACATATTTTAATCTGATATGGCATTATAATGTCTTTACTTTTCCTGGGAAGGACAAGATAAGCAAAGTCTCGGATTTTTTCCATAACATAGGTGCAAATCATATTTTTAAAATGCGTTTTTTTCTTTTTTTTAAGTGCCACATCAAATTAAAACATGTCCGAAATATTTGTTTATGATTGATCAAACTAAATATGACATGGTAGACCAAGTTTACACAAGAATTTCTCGATTTAATGAATCAATACTGGAAGTTTAAAGTTTGAGAGTTGAGACACCAAAATTAAAATGAGAGGAAAAGTTTAGGCACCCATTATTATATTAGTCTTATATGTATCTAATACAAATTTTGTAAAAATTATCCTATTCATGCTAGTGCTTTTACATACGTACAATTTAAAAGTTTTTTGCTTTAATTTTCTAAGATTCTTTTGACAATAAAATTTGTTTCACTGGCAGAAAGAAGGATAGAGAATTGTTATCATGAAGATCTGTCCACTTCATGAATTTATTATTTAACCAGGCACATGCTTTTTTTTATAAAATTTAAAATGAATTGTATTATTCATGCGTTTGTGTGTTGATTTATCGGAAAACTGATGTAAAAAAGTAAAATTAAAAGTCTAATTAAAGGGATTTATCAGAGACGAAGTCCATAAAATCTCCTACTTAAACTAAGGTTTTTAAAGACTTTGAATATGTTAAGTTCTAGAACAAAATTTTTTTATCGTATGTCCAAAAAAGTTGTCAGTGACCAATAATTTCAACAGTTGTAAATTATGCTCATTATGTTGTTATAAAGGCCGGAAAATTTGTGAATTATCTCTTGGCCAAGTGTTATTAATTACCTAAAATTTATTATAGTTGTGCATGATACTCATATTATTGTTATAGGACCAAAAAAGCTGTCACCCTATGATCAACCATTGTTAGTAATGAAAAATTTAAACAACTGCTAATTCTTAGAATTTAGCAAGATTAAGTTCTTTGAAGATATCAATTTAATTAGGGGATTTTGTGAGATAACATCTTAATTCACTTCATTCTACCTCTAATTAATTTCCTTATTTTATACTCATAGTTTCTAAATATAAGGTCTAGTTGACTTTTTTAAAAAATAATAAAAAACCTGAATAAGTGTGTGTTTGGATACACCGAAAACGGGCGATTGAATACCGGAAGCTATTTCTGGCTTCTTTTTTTAACTTTTTTATTTTGGTTGGGATGATGGTAGAGGCTAGAGAAGAAAGACCTATGGGTCAATTGTGCGATTTGTTAGAAGCCACGGTCTGAAGAGAAAACAATGCATTGATTTTAATTGGGTAAGAAAATTAAACTACTAGACCCCTAAAATTCTCAAATAAAATATTTTCTTTTGATCTAAAATTTTATTTTTATCTTTAAAAATTTATCATAACAATCTTTAATTATTTTCTAACGTAATATCCTTCTCTGAGTTAAAAATATATTTTTTTCAAATTATTTTCATTAAAACATGGGAGAAACTAAGTCTTTAAAATCCTAAAAAAACCCCAAATTTCACTTTTTCTTTTTATACTATAAGAATATATGCATATTATATATATTATTTAATAATAACGTCCTTTTTAGTAATTTTTCATTTAAGCTTGCTTTTTAAAATATCATCCAAACATGTTTCTAAAAGTTAGATTGAAAAAAAAATCACTTCTATTATCACATATCCAAACATAGATCACTTCACACAACATGGCTTTTATCCAATCTTACTTCTGAAAAAATCATATTGAAAAAAAGTTACTTCTCCACCGCTAATCCAAACACACCCTAAGTTACTTATAAATTAATTTTCTAAATTTTTTTCTCTAAACTAATTTATTTGATTTATAAGCTAACATATAATTTAATAATATATAAAATACGTTATAATTCAGTGGCACATTCAGCTTCATTAATTTTTCCAAATGAAAAAATCAAATAGCATTTATAATTAATAATTAATAATTAATAAGAGAGCAAGTAAAATATAAGAAATGTGGGTGGCCATGTCAAATCCAACAGAGATCATAAAATGACACGGCGTAACAGCGTTGAATGTTGATGCTATCATTGTTTTCCGATTATTTTGGGTTCGGTGATGGAACTTTGGGGCTGAAGGTGCAATTCAGGCGCGAGAGGATTGAATTTACTTACTTACAAGAGTTCATCATAATGGAGACGCAGCTCCAGGAGTATGGTTAAGGGTGGAAATGGGTTAGGTTTTTATAGACTTCAACTAAATAAGTATCGGCTTGGTTAAAAATGTAAAAATAAAGTCTAGGTTTGAGCCTGTATGTAAACTTATTTTTAGGCCCAAGTCTGAGCCTTCAAAAGCCGTGACAATGCATGAAAACCTATTTAAAAGCCTTCTTAAAATGTAAATTCTTAAATAAGCTTAAAAGTTTATACTTATAATTCCATATATTACATTTTAAACGCATTAAAAATGCATATGTATGCCTCAAAAAGATTTTATGGTTATTAAACTAGATAAATTGGTAATGTTATAATTAATTTAAATAATTTATTTTATATTATATATCATAATAAAAATTACAAAACAACTAAATAGGTCAGGCCTGTAGGTTTGTAGACTAGGCCTTACGAAAAAGGGTCTGACCTGTTTACCTAAATAGGCCTAACAATAGGCTGATTATAAGCATGACCTATTTACTAAATAGGTTAGACTAGGCTTATTGTAGGTTAGACCGTAGGCCCGCCTTACCTATTCCTATCTCTAAGTATCGTCTACGAGAGTCTAAACAATTTTATTTAATTAAAATTATTTTATCCAAAATCCTGTAACTCTTACATTTTGTGGAACTTGGTCCCAAGGTTAGTCTGCTTATTCTTTGCTTCACCATTTTTTCCCCCTCGGCCTGTAGCTTTTCTCTTGAGTACTCATCCTGATTCACGTGTTTTCCTGTGTGGCTTTTTCTTTAGATTTCCCAATGGCGTTTCCACCATCTTTCTAACATTTCAACAGGTTTGTTTCCCTTTTGCTTTTCATTTCAGTTTTGCCCAAAATTGTGGGATTTACATCTTGCCTCTTATTCACTTTGTTGTTTTACATTATTCCTCATATTATATGTTTTGGCAAGCTTTATTCTGTTAGGATTTTTGATATAAATTACTGAACTTAGAATGGCAGCATGTGCCATATTAACAAACTTTCCGTGCAACGCACGGGTGAGCACATGCTCGTTTCTTTAAAACTTGTTTGGTTTTTTCTTCTTTTTTTTTTTCTTTTTTCTTTATATTGTAATCGTAGGAACGAGCAATCGCAAGCCTCAGTTTTTTCTCAGATTTATATGCCTCTTCAGGTATGTTATAGAAGCATTTTCACGGATTAGAATGTAGTTTATTAATTCTTTGTAATTCAACTGGCACGCCATTCTATCACAAAATGGATAATGGGAATGCGAGCAAAGAATTTTTTTTTTTTTTTTGAACTGAAGAATGCGAGTAAAGAATATTAAATATCCTTTTTTTTTTTTACTGACATTGCCCCCAAATAGTTTTGATTTACACCTTCATGTTATGAATTCTGATTTTGAGGGTACCATATATGTTGTTTTATTGTCTGGCAGTTTCGATTTTATATCCAAGAAAGACCATTTACATTTGCCCTGGAGTTGGCTGGTCACTTGGGCTCGTTTGCTACTGCATAAGGGCTCTCTCTGATGAGAAGTAGGAAGGATTATTAAAGCGTGCGGTCAAGTCATAGTATTTCTAAGAATACGTAGTAGCTTAAATCTTGTCAATAAATTTATATGAAATTTGTTGTGTTTAGTTCTCCTGTTGCAACTTAAACATATAATTCAAAATCGGCCCAGAAACAGGATTGAGACAGTGAAGTTTCTTTGCATCAGCTGTTATTGTTAAGTTTAGTATAAATAATTATAATTCATATTCCTAGGAACATTATTTTGACTGACAGCTAATTATTAGATCGAACTGTGACTCAGGCAATGTAAACATGAGTGTTTGCTCTCCTGTTTGCTTATCTTCAATAAATGCCATTGTCCTGAAAGGTCGTGTAAATCTGCTATTAAGCAGCAATACCCGTGGTCTTTCGTCCCAAGGAAAGTCAGGATCATGTTCTATTCATTTGACCCCTGGGAAGTCTGAGTCACCAAATGTTGGTTTTTCTGGTTATACAACATTGTCCTGTCTGAGTACTAGTATAATACTTTTAAATCTCATAAATAAATTTAATCTGTCATTATTTGGTCTGAACAGTTCACAACTGGATCCAGTTGTGAACTGTTCAGACCAAATAATGACAGATTAAATTTATTTATAAGATTTAAAAGTATTATTATAATTATATTTATTTTTATAAAATATTACTGTTTAAAAAAAAAAAAAAAAGAGGGTTTTCATCACCCAAAACGGCACAGTTTTGGGTGATGAGAAGGTGATGAGAATATGGGTGCTACGCAGGGAATGGGACCCGGGGCAAACAATTAGGGGAGGTTACTTGGGATCTTGCTTCTCCAAGCAAAGACGATATTCAAGTACTTGTCTCTGTAGGATCTCAGAAGAGGAATGTTGAAATTTCATTGGCTAGCCAAAGTTTGAATATGAGGCTTTTGGTATCTAAACAGAAGCTGCTTCCTAAAGCCAGGTACAATAAGATAAGGGTGATATGCAAGAGCATTACTTACATACAAGATCCGTCCCTGTTGAAGGATAACTGGACAAGTAAATTAATGTCATAAAATTTCAAGCATAACAATCCTAAAAGACTCTAAACTCAAAATAACGTAAATTGTTAAATTTTTATATAAGATCAACTGCTAAGGTGCCCCATAACGGCCAGCTTCAATTACAGATTCTGGAAGGATTACAAAGTTTTCCTAGAACTCAGAAAGTGTAGACCGGACATCCTCAGACTTGTAATTGTGCATTACTATTGTTGCTGCAGTGATAATCCTACAGGAATACCCTAATCAGAAAAACTAAAATAAAATAAAGCAGTAATAAACTAATAATGCAATGTGCACTATTTCGGAGTTATGGCGTACCTGAAGACAACAACAGCAAGAGTTAAAAGATATAAAGCAAACTTGATTATCCGGTATAGCTTCTCAGCGTTAACTGCCGTGGAATCAAAAAGATGCTGATTTTTCGCACTCCTAAATCATTAAAATGGCTAATCATAAATCATAACAAAAACATACGAGTTCTTTTGCTCAATCCTATGCAAAAGTATGTTAAACAAAATACGTGCCATATAATAATTAAAGCAAATTTAGCTAAGCTTCATCTCTTATGTCTCAAAATCAAAAAATCCAACAGCAACTATCAATCAAATCAGAAATTTTAAGCATTCCAAGTTTTCCAATCGCTAGATGACAATTGTTGTAACCTATGAAGCAAGAAGAAAATCTAAATATAAGTATTCCTAAACCATGTTAGAATTGAAAACGCAGCATCTGAAGTAAAAGAATGAAGCTTTATATTACATACAGCATCATGTGACAGGCAGTGACAGGAAATGTCAGCAAGATCATTAACCACTGCCCAGTGAGGAGGATGAGAACGGAGAGAATTGCCTGCCCATTATATTCAGACTCAACGAGGTCATTGATCCGAGAGGAAGCCCCACAGTCTGTTAAGATTAGAATCTTCAAGGGAAAAAAGAGAAACAAGAATAAGATTCGTGGAACTTAAAGAAATGAACATAAGGAAGAAAAGGAGATACCTGACAACAAGTGGAGGCAAGAAGAAAAATGTTGAGGGGCAAACAAATTAAAAGCCAGAAAAGCAGATTCCAACCCATTACTGCGAGAGAGAAAAGGGAAGCCATTCCCCCACCTAGCTAACTTAGTCTAGAAGATGGTGGATGGTGAAGGGAGTAGATTTTCTTTGCTAGTTTCTTTGTACAGAAGTTTGCAACCCACTGATTTGAGTTAATAGAATACAGTCTCTTTACCAATAAAAAGGGAAGCCATTGCTTACTTGCTAAGCAGGGTTTTCACTTTTCAGGTGTTTTCAATTTTGCACATCCCGTGAGGCATTTTTTTTTCTTTGGTACCTCCTATGAGGTAGAATACTATCGCCAAGTTTGGACTTTACATCTTCGACTTTGATCAAAAAACGGGGCCCAAACCCAAGTAAACTCTTTCTGTTTTCATCTACCCCAAACTGTTAATTCATGCGTATATGTGTGTTCTATACCTTAATTTTTTATTTTTTACTTTTTTGCCAATGTTCTATACCTTAATTCAAATTGCACTACTTTTGTTTTTGGTTTTTTATTAAATTAGAGTGATTAATGTTTTAAGTAAACTGAAATTTGAGGGAGAAGTTTTTATGTGAACCCTACCTACCACGTCATTTGTTAGCTGATCAATTATAAGCAAAGACTTTAGACATATTTTAATCTGATGTAGCACTATAAAGTCTTGAATTTTTCTGGGAAAGAAAAGATAGATAGAGTCTTTCTTTTTACCATAACATAGGTGGAAATCATATTTTTAGATGCATTTTTACCTTTTTCAAGTGTTTTTTCAAGTGTTACATCAGATTAAAACATATCCGAAATATTTGCTTATGATTGGTTAGATTAAAAATGACGTGGCAGAGCCAACTGATCACTAGATCAGATGGCATGCGCCTCATAGTGAAGCTATAGGGGGGTTGGGGACGGGGGATCGAACCCCCCGGGGTGTGTTTCAGTTTCATATGTATATAAAAAAAATGACGTGACAGACCAGATTCACACAGGAATTTCTCAATTTCAAGAATCAGAATAAGAATGCCTGTTGTTCAATGACCCAATCATAGAACAAATCAATGCTTGATCTGAACCAAGAAAAAAGATCAAAATGACAAATCCCCATTTGCTTCCAGACGAAATTACAAAAAACATAAACACCAAATATGGTGTTTCCCTCATTTACAGCTAAAAAGAACGTATTAATCAAACATAGCTGAGTAATTCATATTTGAAACACGATGCAATTGAAACAGATCAAATGCAAGACATAAATCAAGATAAATAGAGTACCAAAAGCGTAATTGAGGGACATAGATCTTGAAGGAGACAAATGTCGGCGTCTCTCTCTCTCCCCCTCTCTTAGGAATAGGGGTGGGAACAGCCTAGGGCAGGCCTGTGTTGTGAAAATGAGGCCTGAGCCTGGCCTGTGGCCTATCACAGGCCATTTTATAGGCCTGAGCCTGGCCTGTTGATAGGCTTGGCCTGTTAAGAGGCCTATTAAGAGGCCTGTTAATTTATACAGGCTAACAAGCCTATATATCAAATAGGCTTGCAGGCTAATAGGCCACAGGCCAAAATATTGCAATAGGCCGAAAACAGGCCATTATTTTAACAGGCCCTAAACAGGCCTAAATAGGCCTATTACTTTAAACAAGCCTACATTACTTAAAACACTCCATCTTGTCCAAAATACATCAGTTTTGCCTTAGAAGCATTAAATCCATCCAAATGAAATCAATACAGTCATTATAAACAAGAAAAAAAAGACAATAATAGCAATGACAAAAGACTATAATGTTCAAGTCATTAAGAAACAAGAAAAAAGGCAAAAAGCCACATCCTTTAGCAAAATCTCCATCTGCTAGTTGGTAAATCAAGTCTTCAAAATAATTTCTTCTTCTTGCTCAAGCACCTTCAAAACATTAAATTAAATATATATTATATCATAATTCAATGTAATAACTAAATGATATAATGAATTCTATTATTTTTAACAATGAAAGATTTGTACCTTTGGTTTCTTCTTCAAACCATACTTGTTGCGAAGCCAATCCCCACCACAAATGAGTGCTTCAATAGATTCTGCATTTAATTTATAACTATATTCATCGATAATTCTACCTCCAGCACTGAAAGTGGACTCTGATGCTACTGTTGAGATTGGTATAGCTAATATGTCACTAGCCATCTTAGATAAAATTGTATACTTATGACCATTATTTTTCCACCATTCCAAAGCATTGAAGGAATTGGAATTTGCCCTCAGGAATGTAGACACCCTCCTCAAGGTAAGCTTCCAACTCATATTTCATTGGGGGAATTGCTTGCTTCTCACGAACAATGCTCATGATTTGATCAAATCCAGTAACTATGGAAGAACTAGGTGCATTGGCAGAAGAGTTAGTGATAGCATTATCAACTTGCTCACTTGTAGTTGTCTCCTCCTTATACATGTCAACATAGTAATCATACATCTTGTATAAAGCACTCACCACTTTATCCACATTCTCAGAAGCCACACAATCAAGCTTATATATCAAAGGAAAGCAATAATTAACAACATATAATTTGCACCTAGGATCGAGCACACTTGCAATGGCCATTACAAATTGCATTCCCCCCAATATTTGTCAAATTTTTCTTTCATTGAGGATGCCATCTCTCTAATAAAGAAATCATTATCTTCTGTGGCATTGTCAATTAGTTGTTTCACTCTCCAAACTTCAGGAAGATACAAATTTACAGTAGGATAGTCACTTCCTGATATGACATGGGTGACTACATTGAAAACTTCTAAAAGTTTACAAATCTTCTCAACCTTAATCCAATCCTCTTCTGTAGGTGCGTAGGAGTAATGTTGCTCTCTTTCCTTATAATCAGGAAAGACAACCTTGAACTTCAAAGCAGAAGACAACATTTTATATGTAGAATTCCACCTCGTTGGACAGTCAATAATAAGTTTGTTCTCTTTTAAACGTTTCTGCTCAACAATATCGCAAAAAGCTTTCAGTCTTGAATTATTATAATTGATATATTTCACACTCTCACGGACATTATGTATAATGTCCTTAGTTCTACCAAGGCCATCTTGCACCAATAGGTTGAGTATGTGTGCACAACATCTAATGTGAAACAAATTACCACTTAAAGGTAATGAACTACTAAGTGATAAAGTGTCTTTAAGAGCCCTTAAACAAGAATCATTGTATGAAGCATTGTTAACAGATACTGAAAACACTTTGTTTTCAATGCCCCAAGCTTTCAAACACTTGAATATAGCATCTGCCACATCGATTCCCCGTCTAAGTGCAGGAACTTTCACAAAACTCAAAACCCTCTTTTGAAGATTCCACCCCGCATCAATAAAATGCCTAGTAATAACCATGTACTCAATAACTTGGTGACTTGATTTCCACATATCAGTAGTCAAACTAATCTTACTCACACCTTGTAATAAAGTCTTCAATTTTTTCTTCTCTGACTCGTATATGGCTGATAAACTCCTATATTTCATTCATTTCATCACATTTGTCCTCACTCTTGTAAATAATTTTGTGAATAAAAGGTTGAAATAAACTAAAAGTCCATTAAAAGAAAGAAAGAAAAGAGAAATTTTATATGTGAATGAAATGTGGAGCTTAATGGATATACACTTGAGTATTTGTAGAACTCATCAACCATCTTTATATTTCTTTTGTAGGAAGAAGTGGATAAATGGAAAAGCTGATAAACAACCAGAGAAATAGAATAACAGAGACAGAAACTTGAAATCGTGGGATCTCGCCGAGGCGAGGAAGCAATCATTCTGCCATTTTTAACCCGTCACCTCGCCGCGGCGAGCGACATTCTTTGCTGCGCGTTTTGAGTAAATTGAAGCTGACAGAAATCATTTAAGTAGGGTTTCTCGAGACAGAAAAGACAGACACGCTTGGGCACGATTTTGGGGAGCTAAGAGTTGCAAGAAAGAGCTTGGGAAGTGCTTGAAAACTTGGAGGAGCCCGGAGAGATTGAAGATTCTTACATCTCGATTTCCCTTATTCTTCCTTCTTCTCTTCTCTTGTACTATGGACTCCATTTCAGTTTTTGTTTTAGGTTTAGATACATTTATGTGTAGTTAAAACTCTTTTCTAGGGTTACTTTGAACCATTTTTATGGATTGACTTTGTATTTCATTTCCTTTAATGCATTTAATGAGTTTACATGTATGGAATTCCATCTTGCTCTTTATTTTACAAGTGCTTGATCACCACTTGCTTTAGTTAAATGAGATACGGCTTGAGAAAGTATATTTTGTTTTAGAACTTGGATGGGATCATGTTGGGCTTGAAATTTATGGTTTTAAATGGATGGTTAGTTGGTAACATAGAGATATAGTTACTAACCTACCATTGTCATTATGAGGGTGGTTGAGAATGAGGGCTTACATTAATGGTAGCAAGAGATTGTGACATTAATGCATGTATAAATTTGATTTTGACTTGAGAAAGCTCTTTCAAATGTATTTAACCCTTGGGCTCATATGATACATTAATTCTTTAAGGTATTAAGAGGAAGGGATTTATTTAGGTCATGAAATAAAAATGGGGATAAGTAACCTTAGGCTTTTATTTTCTTGAACAAGTGTGTTTATTAGTCTCCTATATTTATAACTTATTGCAAACTATTTCTATCCAATTTCAACTTACATCATTTCCTACTCAGTTCTCATTAATTGCCCAATTAGTATTAATCAACGTGCTCAAATTTCAATCCTTATGGAACGACACTTTTTCCTATACTATTTTCTTAAATTTGACGACCCGTACGCTTACGGTAAAGACCGCAAATGGCCGTTAAGTCAATGGCCAAGCAATCACTTCTTGCGGTCTTGCGAGTGACTTTTTGAAAATCTGAATTTGCATATTGGAAGCCCCACATCCAAACTTCATCCTCAACAATGTTAAAAGGATGCTCATGCACCATGATTGGCAGTAGCTATTATTTCCCTCATCTTTTCATTACAATATCTTGCACCCGGTGTCACAAATGGATTAATGCTTGGATTGGCAGGTTGAAATGGAATGGTGGATTGGCTTACTTTTGTATTTTTCAAATTCTTTTGGTCACAATTTTTGATATGTCTCCAAAGATGGCCAGTGCTAGCTCCTTCCCCATCAAATGTAAATTTAGTATGGTACCACTTGCAAACAGCTTTAACCCCCTCAGCCTTTACAACTTCATCAAAATCAACCCAAACAGCCAAGGTTTTTTTCCTCTTTTTCTTTATGATAGTACCATCAGCATCACTTTTCTTATTTGTTTTCTGACTATAATCTGTAGGTACTGGTTGAACGACCTCAGTAGTAGTCGGAGGATTTGAATTGGAAGACATTGTCTCACTTACAAATGGAGATGACATTAACTAAGGCAAGATTAAGCACAAGTATATAATTAATATTCCCATAGGCCTGATTATGAACTGAACAAGATTAAGATACTACCAGAACTGAACAAGATTAAAGTACTAGATTAAGAACAAAATTAAGAACTGAACAAGATTAATATTCCCATTGTCTCACAAGTATATAATTAAGCACAAGATTAGGAACTGAACAAGATTAAACAGAACTGAACAATTAAAATACTACCAGAACTTGACAAGATTAAAGTAAAACAAAACAAGATTATGGAAGAACTGATCCATATTCACGCCACACAAGCAAAACTGAACAATTAAAATATACTAGCGAGACAAACCAATACCACCAGAACTTGACAAATAAAATTGAATAAATAGCAAGAAGAAATAACTGATATGGAAGAACTGAAGAAGAAGCAGAATAAGAACTGATAAGGAACATTAAAAAAGCAAGAAGAAGAGCATACCAAGGACTATTACTGAAGAAATGTTGAAACACCCACCCCTCACCAATGAAGCTCGAATGGAGTTTTGAAGAAAGAAGAAAATGCTTAATTGAAGAAGAAGAGCGTCAGCGAATCGAAGAAAGAACTGAAGAAAATGCTGAATGGAGTTCTGAAACTTCAATGAAGCTCGAATGGCGTTTGTGAATCTTCAGTGGAGTTCGAAATGGCATCCGAATGGATCTTGAATCTTCAATGGTGTCGGTGTTCTTGTTCAATGGTGTCGGCGTCCGAATGAATATGTGAATCTTCAATGGTGAGTCTATGAATCTTCGATTTCAAACGAGGAGAAATGTGAATCTGAAACTGGGAGGGAGTATGAATCTGGCGCTTTGGGGGGAGTATGCGAATTTGGGGCTTTGGAGGGGGAGTATGTGAGTGTGACGGCTGGGAGTGAGGAGTGAAGTGAGAATGTGAAACTGAAATCAAAAATTGAAACCCTAAAGAGGAGAAAAACCTAATGATATAGTAGTAATTTCATAGTAGCTAATTATAATATTATTTGTAATAAAAATAAATGTTACAACATAAAAATAAATCAGATAATATATATATTACTTAACAGGTCGGCCTGATAGGCCTAATAGGCTTTTTTTCAGCATAGCCCTGGCCTATTAAGCTAAAGTGGCCACAAAAAAAGCCTGAGCTTGAGGCTGGCCTGATAATAACCAGGCCAGGCCGGAGGCCCCTGGCAGGCCGACCGGGCTATTCCCACCCCTACTTAGGAAGCCCTCCTTCAAATCCAACAAGTGACCTCTCCTCGGAGTATTATCCTTCGAAATCGCTACCCTCATGTCGAAGCTCCTCTATTTCTCCCACCCCTATCCGATTCCACCATTATTAGCCTCCAAAATGACGTAGTTTCCATTGAATGCGTCCTTAAGATCGTCTCCAACGATGTCTCCTTCCTTCTAACACGTCTCTATCTCCCAAGAGGTTGCATCATTCCGATGAGGAGGAGCCTCCGCAGAATCTAGCTTTAGATCGGAGTAGATCAGGCGAGACGACAATGACTGAGGCCAAGCGAGTGGTGAATCAATGCTCGCGATATATGCAGGAGAGAAGAAGACTTGTTGGCCGTATAGGGAGGGAGAAAAGGAGGAAGAAACGATATTTTTTTAAAAAAATTTTTAAGGGTAAAGTAGCAATTCTAGCAATAATGTCTCGTCAAAGGAGCATGTGGTACCATAATGTTTGATAAGGTGCAAAAATGCCCATAAACTTTATAAAACGGTGCAATTTTAACGCAGCCGTTAATTCTCCTTCACTTTATGGTTAGTGGGCCCCACTTTATTAATTTAAAATGATTATATTTAAAACCTTGGGGTAAAGGTGCAATTCTAACAATAAAGTTCTTCACCAAAAGCATTTGACACCATTAAGTTTACATAAGTTCAAAAAAATAACAATAAAGTTTAAAATTTGGTGCAATTATCACATTTCCGTCAAAAGCTTCAAACTGTCGTTATATGGATCATACGTAGATTCCAAGTGTCCATACTTGGACTAGTAGAAAAATGAAAAGTAAGTCCCACCACTTTACTTACTTACAGGATTACCCTCTCCCCCTTCTTTTTAGGTTTTTCCTCTATCAAATGCACTGGCACCAACTTTTCTCTTCTTTTTTCTTCTTTCCCCCTCTCTCCCTTCAATGGTGTTAACGTCTGTGGTGTTAGTACAGGTGTGGTTACGTATAGGTGCCGGTGCTAGAGCTACTGCGGGCTGCGATGTGGGAGGATTGAAAAAGGTAATGTTGTTTGTTGTTGGCGGTGGTTATTATTGAACGAGAAGGGGGAGACACGGTGACCTTGGGCCGGTGCATATCCCAGGTTGGGACAACAATTTTGACAAGGATACGAAACAGAGAACAGGAAAGAAGAGGGAGGGAGGAGAAGGGGAGGAGTGAGAAAAAGATTATTTTTATGAAATAATCATTTTAAATTAATAAAGTGGGGCTCACAAACTATAAAGTGAAAGAGAATTTGACACTATTAATAGCTGTGTTTAAATTTCATCGTTTTGTAAAGTTTATGTGCATTTTTTAACCTTAACAAACTTTATTGTGCTACATGCTCCTAAGAAAAAACTTCGTTGTTAGAATTGCACATTTACCCTTTATAATAATCATTTTAAATTAATAAAGTGGGGCCCACTAACCATAATATGACGGAGAGTTAACGGCTTTGTTAAAATTGCACCGTTTTGTAAAGTTTATGAGCATTTTTGCACCTTATCAAACATTGTGGTTCCACATGCTCCTTTGATGAAACATTATTGCTATAATTGCTACTTTACCCTTTTTTTAATTATAGATCTTACATGTAAATTTCAGTTGGAAAAAAGAGTGACATGTTGCAAAGTGGCCATCCACATCATCTCAGGGTGAGGTCAACTAACGTTTGACTGTTAAGGCTGTTAGTTTATGGGTAACATTGTTACATTTTAAAACTTTTGAGGCGTCATTGAGACCCAAAAAAATTCCAGGACAATATTGAGACTGCGCACATGCATCTGAGGCGGATCTGCTCCTTAACCAAAATTGTCCTATTCATGCTAGTGCTTTTACACACATACAATTTGAAAGTTTTTTGCTTTAATTTTTTAAGATTCTTTTGACAGTAAAATTTGTTTCATTGGCAGAAAGAAGAATATAGAATTATTGTCGTAAAGATCTATCCCCTTCATGAATTATTATTAAACCAGGCACGTGCTTTTTATATAAAATTTAAAGTGAACTGCATTATTCATATGTTTGTGTGTGTTGATTTATCGGAAAACTGATTGAAAAGGGTAAAATTAATGGAAGGAACTTATTCTAGATGAAGTTTCATAAAAATCTCGTAATTAAACTGAAGTCCCTAAGGACCCTAAGTATGTTAAATTCTAAAACAAAAAGTTGTTATCGTCTGTCCAAAGATTGTTAGTGATTAATAATTTAAACAACTATAGATTATGCTCATAATCTTGTTACAAAGGCCGGAAAAAAGTGAATTACCCCTGGCCAAGTGTTGTTAGTTATCTAGAATTTATGATAGCTGTGAATGATACTCATAGTATTGTTATCAGGCCCCAAAGGCCAAAATGTTGTCAGCCTCTCATCAAGCTCTCATCAAACGTTGTTATCAATCAATAACTTATAAGTTCACTAAAGACATCAGTTTAGTCAAGGATTTCATCGGATATTGTGCATGTTTGGGATAGCTTCTTTGGGCCCAAAAGGACTTCTGGGTCGGAGAAGTCATTTTTAGGATAAAAGTTATGTTTGGGTTGATTTCAAATGGAGAAGTACTTATGGTTTAGAAGGACTTTTTCACCTGAAAAGGCCAAAAGCTAGGTGAAGTGGCTTTTTCAGCTGAAAAAGGACTTCTTAGAGAGAGAAAGAGGAAGAATGATGGGTTACACGCCTTTTATTGTGTGTTATTTAATAAAATGAGTAGGAAAATTAGACTATTAGACCCCTAAAATTCTCAAATAAGATATTTTCTTTTAATATAAAATTTCCTTTTTATCTCCAAAAATTTACCATAATAATCTCTAACTATTTTCTCCAACAACATCCTCCTTTGAGCTAAAAATATAATTTTTTTAAAATTATTTTCCTTAAAATAAGGGAGAAACTAAGCCTTTAAAATCCTCAAAAAGCCCTAAATTTACTTTTTCTTTCTAAACTATAAGAATATATGTATATTATATATGTATTATTTAATAATAATAATATCCTTTTTAGTAATTTTTCATCTAAACTTATTTTTTAAAATAATAATCCAAACATGTTTTAAAAGTCAGATTGAAAAAAAGTCACTTCTAACATTACTAATCCAAACATAAATCACTTCTTACAATCTGACTTTTTTCCAAAAGTCCTTCTAAAAAAAAGTCAATCCAAACACACCCATTATCTTAATTAAATTCATTCTACCTCTAATTAATTTCCTTTTTTTTTTTAATAAATATAAGAAACGTGAGTCGCCATGTCAAATCCAGTGGAGATCATAAAACGACGGCGTAACAGCGTGGATGTTGATGCCGTCATTGTTTTCGGATTATTTTGGGTTCGGTGATGGAAGGCCGCGCAATTGGGAGAATCTAAACAATTTTATGTAGTTAAAATTATTTTATCCAAAATCCTGTAACTCTCACATTTGGGGAACTTGGTCCCAAGGTTAGTTTGCTTATTCTTTGCTTCACCATTTTTTCCCCTCGGCTTGTAGCTTTTCTCTTGAGTACTCATCCTGATTCACGTGTTTTCATGTGTGGCTTTCTCTTTAGATTTCCCAATGGCGTTTCCACCATCTTTCTAACATTTCAACAGGTTTATTTCCCTTTTGCTTTTCATTTCAGTTCTCCCCCAAAATTGTGGGATTTCTTTTAAACCTGTTCCCCCCCTTTTTTGTGTTATATTGTAATCGTAGGTACGAGCAATCGCAAGACTCAGTCTGTCAGTTTTTTCTCAGATTTGTATGCCTCTTCAGGTATGTTATAGGAGCATTTTCACGGATTAGAATGTAGTTTGGTAATTCTTTGTAATTCAACTGACACAACCATTTTATCATAAAATGGATAATGGGAATGCGAGTAAAGAATATTGATAAATTTCTTGTTTTTTTTTCCTTACTGACATTGCCGTTTTAGCCCAAATAGTTTTGATTTACACCTTCATGTTTTGAATTATGATTTTGAGAGCACCATATATGTTGTTTTATTATCTGGCAGTTTCGATTTTCTATCCAAGATAGACCATTTACATTTGCCCTGCAGTTGGCTAGTCACTTGGTCTCGTTTGCTACTGCAGAAGAGCTTTCTCTGATGAGAGAGAGGAAGGATTATTAAAGCATGCGGTCAAGTCATAGTATTTCTAAGAACACATAATATCTTAAACCTTGTCAATAAATTTATATGAAATTTGTTGGGTTTAGTTCTTTTGTTGCAACCTAATCATATAATTACAAATGGACTCAGAAACAGGATATGAGACAGTGAAGTTTCTTTGCATCAGCTGTTATTGTTAAATTTAGTATGAATAATTATAATTCATATTCCTAGCAACATTATTTTGACTAGCAGCTAAGTGTTAGAAGGATCTAATTGTGACTCAGGCAATGTAAACATGGGTGTTTGGTCTCCTGTTTCCTTATCTTCAATAAATGCCATTGTCCTGAAAGGTCGTGCAAATCTGCTATTAAGCAGCAATACCTGTGGTCTTTCGTCCCAAGGAAAGTCAGGATCATTTTCTATTCATTTGTCCCCTGGGAAGTCTTGAGTCACGAAATGTTGGTTTTTCTGTTTATACAACATTGTCCTGTCCAAGTACTATAGGGCAAACAATCAGGGGAGGTTACTTGAGATCTTGCTTCTCCAAGCAAAGGGACGATATTCAAGTACTTGGCTCTGTAGGATCTCAGAAGAGGATTGTTATAATTTCATTGGCTAGCCAAAGTTTGAATGTGAGGCTTTTGGTATCTAAACAGAAGCTGCTTCCTAAAGCCAAGTACTTATAAGGGTGATATGCAAGACCATTACTTACAAGATCCATCCCTATTGAAGAATAACTGGACAAGTAAATTAATGTCGTAAAATTTCAAGAATAATGATCCTAAAAGACTCTAAACTCAAAATAACTTTAATTGTTAAATTTTTATATAAAATCAAGTGCTAAGGTGCCCCATAACGGCTAGCTTCAATTACAGATTCTGGAAGGAATACAAAGTTTTCCTAAAACTCAGAAAGTGTAGACCGGACATCCTCAGACTTGAAATTGTGCATTAGTATTGTTCCTGCAGCGATAATCCTACAGGAATACCCTAATCAGAAAAACTAAAATAAAATAAAGAAGTAATAAACTAATGATGCAATGTGCACTATTTCAGAGTTATGGCATACCTGAAGACAACAACAAGAAGAGTTAAAAGATATAAAGCAAACTTAACTATCCGGTATTGCTTCTCAGCGTTAACTGCTGTAGAATCAACAAAATGCTGCTTTTTCGCACACCTAAATCATTAAAATGGTTAATCATAAATCATGACAAAAAACATACAGAGTTCTTTAGCTCAATCCTATGCAAAAGTATATTGAACAAAATACGTGCCATATCATAATTAAAGCAAATTTAGCTAAGCTTTCATCTCTTATGTCTCAAACCAAAAAATCCAACAGCAACTATCAATCAAATTAGAAATTTTAAGCATTCCAAGTTTTCCAATCGCTAGATGACAATTGTTGTAGCCTATGAAGCAAGAAGAAAATCTAAATATAAGTATTCCTTAGGGCTTATTTGGTACAACTTTTGAAACCATGGTTTGGAGTCTAAATCTACCTTACAAAACTTATTTTTGAGCTCTGAACCAAGGTTTCATAAGCTATACCAAACAAGTTCTAAATCATGTTAGAATTGAAAACGCAGCATCTAAAGCAATAGCATCAAGCTTTATATTACATACAGCATTACGTGACAGGCAGTGACAGGAAATGTCAGCAAGATCATGAACCATCGCCCAGTGAGGAGGATGAGAGTGGAGAGTGTTGCCTGCCCAATAATCTCAGGACCAACGAAGTAATCGATCCGAGAGGAAGCCCCATAATTGATCCGAAAGGAAGCCCCAAATGAATTGACACAGTCAGCCTCCAACTCTTTTAAGATTAGAATGTTCAAGGGAAAAAAGAGAAACAATAGTAAGATTCGTTGAACTTAAAGAAATGAACATATGGAAGAAAAGTAGATACCTGACAAAAAATGGAGGCAAGAAGAAAAATGTTGAGGGGCAAACAAATTATAAGCCAGAAAAGCAGATTCCAACCCATTACTGCGAGAGACAAAAGGGAAGCCATTCCCACACCTAGCTAACTTAGTCTAGATGGTGGATGATGAAGGGAGTAGATTTTCTTTGCTAGTTTCTTTGTACAGCAGTTTGCAGCCCACTGATTTGAGTTAATAGAATACAGTCTCTTTACTCAATAAAAAGGGAAGCCATTGCTTACTTGCTAAGGAGGTTTTTCACTTTTCAGGGGTTTTTAATATTGCACCTACTATGAGGCATTTTTTTTTTTCGCACCTCCTATGAAGCAGATTACTATCGCCAAGTTTGGACTTTTCATCTTCGACTTTGATCACAAAACGGGGCCCGAACCCAAGTAAACTTTTTCTGTTTTCATCTTCCCCAAACTGCTAATTCATGCGCGTATGTGCGCTCTATACCTTAATTTTTTATTTTATTTTTTGCCAAGTGTTCTATACCTTAATTCAAATTGCACTAGTTTTGTTTTTGGTTTTTTATTAAATTAGAGTGACTAATATTTTAAGTACCCAGTGATAAATGATAATGGATGGTGCATAACATGTGAAGGGGGTATTTTTGGTATTTCTATAGTATGACAGTTACAGAGGGTGCACGGGTATATAATAGAGGGAATGGGTGAGTGTAAGACATGAAGAGTTTGGAGTGAGATTTGGGAGAGTTGGGAGTGCCTCTCGAATGCATTCCTATTGCTTGTTCTTCTTCATTATATTCTGTCATTTCCATTTTTGTATTCAAGAATCCTCCATTAGATCTATATTCTGTGGAGTTTCACTTCTTTAATACAATTTCTAGAAGTTTATTCCATCAAAGTTTTTATGTGAACCCGGCCTACAACGTCATTTGTTTTTTTTTTTGTATAACGGACAAATGTCATTAAAAATAAAAAGGTTTTACAAAATGTTAATCATCAAATCATCGAGGCAAGAATATTAAAATCTGATGAAACAGAGTACATAAAAGAAGAAAGATCGCGCCCCTTCATATGCAAAAGATTGAAGATGTTGAAAGATTGGAGCATCTTGATGATATTAGCAGCCACAATTTCATTTTGAGAAGTTGAAAAAAACTTAAGTGCAGATCTTGAGGCGATGTAATGAGGGCAAAAGAGTGTTGAGATGAAAATAAATCACATGAGAGAATCCATTGGATGACAGCTCTTAGACACCTCATTTGAAATGAAGATTTTTGGACTCTCGAGTTTCTCCATTGAAAAGCTTGGAGCAGCACTTGATCTAGATAAATCTTCATAGCACATGTAAGACCTGAGTTTTCCCTGTATTTGTGGGGTAGCACACACCAAGAGTGATTTTGCAGCACAGTTTTTGGGTCAATAGATGGCAGGTCTGCTCGAAGATTGATAACAGTTGAAGTAGATGACTCAGCATGGCTAAAAGCCACTGAATTGAAAGAGGAATCTTGCATAATTTGGCTAACTAGAAAAGATGGACAAACTTTAGCATCCCTATGTATTATATTGTTTCTCAACCACCAAATGTGATTTAAGAGAAGTATGATCTTTTGAAGCGAAGTCGAATAGAGCCAGTCTTTGAAGGAATTAAATCATTCCAATCAGATCTAATAGAGAGTAATCTCCACTAGACAGCCCGAGCAAAAGGGCATAAAAAGAACAAATGCTCTATTGTTTCATTATGATCACACCCAAAGGGACATGAATAGTTAACCTGCAAATGATGATGAATGAGTTCGTCGCATGAGGGAATGGCCCGATGCAGTAGTTTCCAGATAAACAAAAGATTTTTCATAGGTAAGCTGATGGACCACAACAATTTCCATAAAGGTTCCTGCAAAAAATTATTAGAGGGTCTGAATAACAAGGCAAAACCAGCTTTAACAAAATAATTTGCATTTGAAGAGCCTTGCCACACCAGGAAGTCTGAAGCATTTGTAAAGGAAATTGGAAGAGACAAAATAGCTGATGTTGCATATGGAGAATATAATTGGTTAATCAGGGTTGAATTCCATGAAACAGGTACCCATGTAAGGTTTAAATGCAGAAATAGATCACTAACTCGCTGATGAACAGCTGAAGTAAGTGTTCCTGATTGCATTGGCCACCAAAGATGGTGGTTGATTGGTATTGATGAATCATTTCCTACTCTCCATTGCAAGTTTTTGAGAATTAAATCTTTGCTACTAAGGATGTTCTTTCAAATCCAAGAAGAATTATAAGGTTTTTTAATGATTTCCTTTTTTGGATATATAAACATATTTGGCCTTAAGAGTGGAACCCAACAAGCTAAAGGATGAAGCAGAGATAATGCGCCAAAGCTGTTTAGCAAGCAGAGATAAGTTAACAGTTTCAGAGCCCCTCAATCCCAAACCTCCGGAGCTAACAGGAAGAAATAAGTGAGATCTAGACAACAAGTGAATTTTCTTGCCAGTGTCAGAAGAACCCCAGAAAAAATCAATGCATCTACAACGTCATTTGTTAGCTGATCAATTATAAGCAAACACTTTAGACCGGGTTCACACAAGAATTTCTCAATTTAATGAATTAGAACTAGAAGTTTGAAGTTTGATTGCCCAAAATTAAAATGAGAGAAAAACATGACGCACCCATTATTATATTACTCTTATATGTATCTAATAAAAAAATTTGTAAAAATTATCGGATTAAGTAGCAAATCTGCCTCGGAAGTATATGTATCTCAATGTTGCCATGGAAGTATTTTTGGTCTCAATGTCACCCCAGAAGTTTCAAAAGGTAGTAATATTGCCCCAAAATCAACAACCCTAATGGTTAAATGTTAGTTGACTTCACCCATGGCCACGAGGCAAAATGTCACTATTTTTTCCAATTTACATGTCAAACTTGTAATTAAAAAAATTTCAAAAAAATGTATCCTTCTTCTTCCTCCTTCCCTCCTTCCCCACACGACCAACAAGTCTTCTTCCGGAATCTCCTCCATTATAACTACTCAGTGACTTAACTTTGCCATTACCCAAAGTCATCTCAGCACAAGGTGTATAAGAATGCCTAATGTTTAGGGGTGTCCATCCGGTCCCGGTCCAGGCCTTCCCGTCCCGGGACCGGGAATTTCCCGTTCCGAAATTTCCAGGAAAAAAATCCCGGGACTTGGAAGCGGGAAAGGTCCCGGGAATCCCAGTCCCGGTCCTAGACACATGTTTAAAAAAATAGAGGTCTGGGCTTTAGCCCAGAAATAAGTGTTTAAAAGAAAAAAAAACACTCTAATATTGTGGCCCAATCAGTTTGAGGCCCAAACCTCCCATTAACCTCCCCAAACCCTTAACTTCATTCACTCTAGTTTCATCACTCACTCTCAGACTCGTTCACTGTCACTCTTCTCCTCCCTCGGCCTCGCTTTTGAGCAACAAACGGCGGACTGAACCCTAGATCCACAGCCAAAACACAGGTCGGCCCTCGCCTCCTCACTCTTCTTCTCTTCTTCCCATCAGCGACTCGGCGTCCCTCTCCGCATTCCGAACAGCGGCGGCCGTCTCTGCATTTCAAACGGCGGCGTCTTCTTCAGGTATGAGATGTGGGTTGATTCTTGATTTATGGGAATAGCATCAGTGGGGGATGTTTCATTTAAGAAAATATATCTATTCTTATTATCCCAAAGTTTCCAGACCAGAGTACCAAAAAATAGAATCCAGTTCATTGAGTTAATCTAATATATAAGACCTGAGGTCGCCTCCTTTTCAGTTTTCATCTTGAGAATTCGCTTTTTTTTTAATGTGGAAAGTATTTCATTGATTATTTACAGGGGTACAGACGTTCAGTACATGTGGTAATTATATTATAAGACAAAAGTAAAAACAGGGGGTGCGCCTTTGGTCCACATTTTCCAGCATAGTATTCCAATCCCTGGCTTGGATATGCGCTTCTTTCACATACTGGTGTTTTTTTTAATTAGAAATTGCTTTAGATTTTAAATTAAAGGATGCATAAATGGCTAAACTGCACTGGAAGTCTGAAAATTTGTTGGCATACTTATCAGGACTCTTTTTTCTTTTGAAAGCGGGATTTCCCGGTCCCAGTCCCGGTCCCGGGTTTGGACACCCCTACTAATGTTCAATGACCCAATAAAAGAACAAATCAATGCTCGATCTGAACTAAAATAAAAAGATCAAAATGACATATCCCTATTTGCTTCTAGACAAAATTACAGAAAACACAAACACCAAATATGGTGTTTCCCTCATTTACAGCTAAAAAAACCATCTTAATGAAACATAGCTAAGTAATTCATATTTGAAACATGATGCAATTGAAACAGATCAAATAAAAGACATAAATCAAGACAAATAGAGTACCAAAATCGTAATTAAGGGATGTAGATCTTGAAGGAGACAATCGTCGGCTTATTTCTCTCCCCCCTCTTCTTCACCTTCTCCTTCAATTCCTCAAGAAGCCCTCCTTCAAATCCAACAAGCTACCTCTTCTAAGAGTATTATCCTTCGAAACTGCTACCCTCATGTCGAAGCTCCTTAATTTCTCCCACTCCTTACCTGGTTCCACCATCATCAACCTCCAACACAACGCAATTTCCCTTGAAGGCATCCGTAAGATCATCTCCGACGACGACTCCTTCCTCCTGACACGTCTCGTTCTCCCAAGAGGTCACATCATTTCGATGAGGAGGAGCCTATGCAGAATCTAGCTTCAGATCGGAGTATATCGGACAAGACAACGCCGTCTGAGGCCAAGTGAGTGGTGAATTAGTGCTCGCGGTATATTCTTGAGAGAAGAAGACTTGTAACATCCCAAAAATTTAATTAAGGATTAGGAATGATTTAAGAGTTGATTTTGAGATTAATTAAGGAGTTTGGGAGAGTTCTATAAATAAATTTAGGAAATTGTGGTATTTTAGGATATTTTTAAAGGCCTAATTTCTCCCTTAATTTGGAAAAATTAGAGTTATAGAAATTAATTGTAGACCTATAAGGGATTATAATGGGAGAAAATATTAGTGGGAATTTGAAATAAATTTTTAGAATGAAAAATGGGGGTTTTATCTTAAAGAAAGTATCTTATGTTAATTAATTGAGGGCCTATTAGTAATTTCCTTCCTCCCATTTAAATTACTTTTATTTCTATTTCATTTTTTTACTTCTTTTTATTCTTATTTTCCCCTTATCCCTCCAGTCCCGTATCCTCTTCTTCCTCCCCCGGTGCCGTTGTCGAACGAGAGAGAGGAGTGAGAGGGTGGCGGAGAACCGCCGCCACTGGCACCGTTCGCCACCGTCGGAAGGGGTGGCGACCCCCTTCCCCCATTCCTTGCTCTGTTCCTTTCTTCCTTCTTCCCTGCCGTGTGTGTGCGCGTCGCGAGTGAGGAAGAAGAGAGGGTGGTGGGGTCTCTCCTAGCTGGCACATTTTGGGTGTTTCTGGCGGCTTTTCACGGCGAATCAGGCGACCTTAAAGAGTGTGTAAGCTCCTCTACATTTTCCCTCTATTTTGTGCTTTATTTTCTTGATTTTTCCTAAAGAGTAGAGTTAGGGTTTGTTGAATTTCGAATTTCTGGCTTGATTGGGGTAATTGCCTTGTTCTACATGTTTATTTAGACTATTTGATGATTATAATGTGGTTAGTTTGGTTGAAATTGGCCTATGTGAGATGTGGCTTGCTTAGAATGGGAATAAGCTAAGTTTACAACAAGAAATCCTTTGAATTTGGGTTTTTGAACTTGATTTATGACTTTTAAAGGGTTATAGAGTTCAACGATAATGTTAGTTGGATTTATTTGGTTAGATTTAATGTTTGATGAAATTGGGAGTTTCGGTTGCTTAGGGAAGAGCTAGATTACTGAGTATTATTGTCTGAAATTAATTGGATGTTTAGATAAACCCATCGAGGCTAAATAATGATGATTAAAGGTTTGGGTGAATTAAATTTTTGACCTATATGAATTGTTGGATTATTAAAGTTTGATTGAGTAAGGGTTGTAAAACAAATATCTGAAATTGTTTGACTAGGGTTAATTATGGACTATTGTGGATTCATTAAGACTGAATGGTGTTATAGAGCTATTTAGAATGATGGAATGATTGATGGTTTAACGGTTCACTAGGCCTATTAATGTTTGATAATTATTTCAAATTGTTGGAATTACAGAGAAATATGTTGGATTATACTTTGGGTGTTTGAATGAGGAAGTTGACATGAACTTTAGAGTTTGTATTTGATTATGATTTCGGTCAATGTAATGACTGTATTATTTGACCACTGTTATTAATGGATTATTGGTGGTTTAGATTGTTGAGGTTGTATGAGGGTATTTATTAGTTGGGTTTAGTTGGGGGTTGTGTTTAAAAGGGATTTTTGAATGATTAAAATGTTGAATGAGTAAAGACTTTTGATGAGTTTACGGAATATAGTGGGTTGAGAATAAATGATTGTTTTGATTGGTTGAGTTTGATTGTATTCAGAATTGGTTATAATTTGGAAGTTGTAAGTGAATTATGTGATAATAGGGAATATTAAAATTTAGTATGATGAATGTGTGATGTAAAGAAATATGGAATTGAGGCTACAATGGGGTACTCTGACTGTAAAAGGTCGTGGTTAATTATTTGAGGTGTTTCTAGGTATGATTGTAGGTTGATGTTCAATTGAGCAGCATTAGTAATGGAAATATTGATGGGGAAATTTGGTCCAATGAAAGTAATTGAGAATATATAGTGTCCTACGTTTGATATGAGTTTAATTTAACTTTATCAATCCAAATAGACGTGGATCATGTATTTACTTTGTGTATTATGCTCTCTAGTGATTGCAGACACTGCTGGATCGAGCTGAGCTCGAAAACTCTGCTTTCTGGTATTTTTCTTTTTGTTTTGGGCTATTCCAGGTAACCACTCTCACCTTGCTATATTAATGCGTGTGATGTTAGTGGGATTTTAAAATACTTATATATATATATGTATCCTTTGGTTTGCAATATGAATTTCAAGTTACTTTTCTACTAAATAGTCTACTGGGTGCCTTTGGAATTGCAAGTATTTTGATAGATATAAATAAGTTTATTATATTATACATTATTGTCTTGGTTGGTTTTGTTGTGAGGATGATTATTTCCATAGTAATGGTTGTTGTGGTAATGGTTACTGATATAATGATAATAGTGGATGAAATCTAGGGTAACACTTGAGAATGTTTATAGTTGTGTAATAGTTGAGAATATTTGTTGTTGCTATTATTGTTGCATGATACTGAATTATACCATCGCGCGATGTAACCCTCAGTAGGCCAACTGAGCGGTTATTTGTACATGGTCATCCTGATTGTAAACAAGGACCACTGGTCATCCTGATTGTAAACAGTATAGCCCGGATTTCAGGCCAACCCGGCCCAGCCCGGTAGCTAAACGGGCAGGCCCGTTCTTGGCCCGAAAATATTCAGTCCAGGGTCCCCTTGACCCTGGACCGATATCCCGACAGCTCGATGTATTATTTTAAAAAAGGCCACTTTTCCCTCTTTCATCGCCACAGTGGAGGCTACAACAGAAGAAGAACGGTGAATCCACAAACCCTAACTAGTCAAACCAATTTTCCCTCTTTTGTCTTTCTCAGAAAACAAACAAGGATGAAATAATTAAGCTGAATTTCAACTAATTAATCCTTAGATTAAACACGATCAAAACAAAAAATAACCTGCTCATCACCAAAGACAAGCCAGCCGATCCAGCAAACCCATATCATTGACTAATTCAAGTACACAAAAACAAGCAACAGAATTCACAGTATACGAACACTGAACAGTGAAACAACCAACCCGAAGTCACAAAAACGACCAAAGAAAACACACCAATGAAGAATTCAAACATGCACATGCTAATAAAAAACAAGGAAGCAGCTGAAACAATGAAGAAAATGACAGAAAAACTCACATAGAGCTTAGGTGAGCTTTCACCACAGCAAAAAAGAGTAAGAAATACAAAACCCTAGATTCTTTCCCAAAAAAGGATAAACCTTTAGAGAGAGAAGCAAGTGATGATGATGAAGACAACGAAGAAGACTATGAAATGGATTGATGAAGATAACTTTGGTTAAGAAGAACGATGGGAGGAGAGGCTTGAATCGGACGATGAAGAAGATGGGAAGAGCGATGAGGTGGCACGGTGAAGAAGATTCGACGGCAAGAGATGTCTTATGAGAAGCTTCGATCACTCGACGGGACGGTGGTGATACTGGGAACTCGATGGGACGATGGCAAGAGATGCCTGCTAGGGTTCGTGGTGAGAGCAGAGAGGAATGGTGTGTTTGATGTGTGTGTGTAATGTGAATCGCAGTCAGGGGGTGAGGGTGACTGACTGGCTCTGCCTTTTTAAAAAAAAATATATCGGGCTAACCCGCCAGACCGACGGGTTAAGCCTAATTTGGCCCGATTATATCAGGCTTCGGGTTGAAGAAGCCCGATTGGTTTCGGGCTAATTTTTTCTCAGCCCAGGACTGATTTTTTGGGTCCTAATCGGGCTCAACCCGTCCTCTAGTAAACAGGGACCACTCCCCATTCTGATTGTAGACAGAGGGGAAATTGCCATCCTGATTGTAGACAGGGGCATATTGTTATATCACGTTTACTTTTGTCCTATGCATTTGAGAACTGTTTATTTCTTTGGTAGTACGATCTTGTTGCAGATTGAGATGCTGATAATGATACAGATATATATAGATATAAATATAAATCTACACCGTACTAATTAAATATTTTAATGTGGTACCCTGTAGGCGCCCTGCTAACCCACTCTCACTCTTATAATGAGTTGAGTTGTGGTTACTGAGACATGTTTCTCTCATCCCGTGGTTATTTACATTTTTTTCAGGTGATTATGCATCAACCAGGGCAAATGGAAAGGGGATGAGGCCAACCGGTTCATATGGAACCGATGAGTTGGTCGGTAGAGTTATTTTGGAACTGTATATTGCCACCTATAAGCTTGCATTCGCTTCCGCATGTTTATGTCTTAGGTTGATATTGGATTTTGGATGACTATTTATTAATAATTGTTATTGGCAGGTACTGTTTATTAACAATGCTAGATCACTCGTTTCTAACATGGTTAGGTTGAATGCTAGATTGATATAATGATAAAAGTTACAAGTTGATTCTTATTAACCATGTTAGGGGAAACCTTTCCTAACATGGTTAGTATTTAATTATCCATGATAGTATATATGTGGAGTTACGTGATTGCTTTTCTATTATGGATAGTGTCGTAATATTATTAAACTCTTTTTTAACTATAATAGGATTGTTGTATTTATATGAAAATTCTTTTCCTATCATAGTTAGTATTAATCTTGGCTAGACGGATTGATTATTGGTAATTAGAGTGTATTAGTAAGTTGGATTTTACAAGACTTGTTGGCCCTGTGGGGAGGGAGGGAAGGAGGAAGAAGAGGCAATATTTTTTTTAATTTTTTAATTATAGATCTGACATGTAAATTTTAGTTGGAAAAAAAGAGTAAGGAATTCTTGGGTGCATAGGTGCACCACCACATTTATGCACTGACTAATAAAATTGTGACAACTCAACTATTTTTATCCAATGTGTCAATCTACGTGTCCCTCCTCCCACATCCTTTATTTTAATTGTTTTTCTAGAAATAAGTGAATATTTTTATTATGATATTCTTTACTCCTCTCTCATCAGCAAGTCTGTTACCAAAGTCTTTTCATCTCTCCTTCCCTACCACCGTTCCACCTTGCTAGAGAAATTCGAAAATAATGTGTCCGTCCATCTCGACCTCTTCTTCGACTCACTGTCGTGCTCCGTCTCTAAGATATTCCCTCCACTACTTTTGATGGCCTCCTTCGCTGATCCCGATGTGCAAGAACAGAATTTTTGTTCCCCCTTTCATCGGCAAGTCAGCAACCTTGAACACCACACAGTTCAAGATCTGAAAGGTTAAGAAAACAGAACACCTTATTTAAAATTTTTTACTTCTACATAGAACTCCTTGGTTTCTCTCCTACCTATTCATTAGAAACTAATCACCTCCTCCTCTCATATTTCATGTTCAGTTATTTCTCTCTCTCTCTCTATCTCTCTCTCTTTTCTTCAAATTGTGACCAGTATTTTTGACCCACATCTCAAAATCCATTCTTTTAGGAGCAATTTTATTTGTTACTAGATCTTGCTCAAATCCACAATATGTCAATATCTATCCTATAGCAACTCTTGATCGATCATTTGAGTTTACAAATCGTGGGATTTCCAAAATTATCGCCACCTTTAGGACCTCCGGCCATTTCTCCAACTGGGTCTACCTCGTTGGCGACTACCACCCTTCAGCGATCATCCTTCGAGTTCGGAAAAAACCATCGGGCTCACTGGTTATACTTCCATCAAGTATAAGTTTGCCAGTGTAATATCCTAAAAAAATAATTAAGGATTAATGGGGTAATTAGGAATTGATTTATTGGAAATTATGAATTATGAGGGTATTTGAGGGATTTAAGTTATTTTAAAGATTTTAGAGGTTTAGTTTCTCCATTATTTTAAATGAAATGATCCGGGGAAATTATATTTTTGGTTCAAAGAAGGGTATTGGGGGAGAAAAGTAGTAAGAAATTATCATGATAATTTTTTTGAGATAAAAGGGGAATTTTAGAGTAGAAGAAAATATCTTATTTGAGGATTTGAAGGCCTAGTAGTCTAGTTTTCATCCACATTTTATTTTTTCTCTTTTTTCTTTTTTTCTTTCCTCTCCTTTTTCCTTTTTCTTCTTCCTCTTCTCTCATTTCCTCTCGTCACTCACGCTTTCTTCACTCCCTTTCTTTCTTTTCTTGTTTCTCCGCCAACCATCACACTGAGGAGAGTAGTCGGCGGCAAAACCGCCAACCGCTGGCACAATAACTTCCTCCCTCCTCCTTCATCCTTCTCTCCCCTCTATTTCTCTCTCTCTCTTCCTCTCTCTTCTCTCCCCACAGCGGCGTCATTTGAGTGGTTAAGGGGGCGAAATTTCTGTTGACTTTCGCAGGAAAATGGCAAGCCACCACCACCATTATTCCTCTCTCACCTCCTAGAACCTTCTCATCCCATGTTCTGGTTCGATCCGTGGCCGTAGGGAGCGATTCAAAAATCATTTGATCAGACCTATCGAAGCTCGTCAGCGCCAGAATAGTGGTTTTTCCGGCCAACTAAATACATTTTCGGAATCCCGTAAGTCTCCTCTACATCCTTATGTCTTTAGTTTTTCGTTTGGCTATATTTAAAAAATTAGGCCTTGTCTAAGTTGGTATTCTAGAAGTCACAAGCTTAACAAATTGAAGCTTGGACCTTTAGTATAAGTTTCTCTGAGTAGATTTTTCATTGTTAGAGGTTTTCCTAATTATTGGGAATTTTTAGATTTTTGGATATTTTGGAAATTGGGGATTTTGATGATCTGAGGTGCTTATGGTTGAATTGATAATTTTTAGATGTTTATTAATGTCCTATGAGGAGATTTAATTGATTGGTTTTACTGGAATTTGGACCCAAGAAAATATTGGTGGATAAAGTTTGGAATAAGTGGAATTTTGTGTAGATAATGATGTAATTCTAGATGTTGGATGTGAATTTATGGGTTTATGAGATTAGTTTATACTCAACAAAAATATTAATGAGGTTAATTGGGTTAGATTGAGGTTAAGCCTTGATTTGGAAAATAGGATATTTTTTTAGGCTTGAATTTAACTTTATTGAGCTATTAAGGTTTGGAAAATGAATTGTGGATTAATGAATAGATTTTTGAGGTTGATAAATAATTGGAGGATGTTTGGAAAAAAAGTTAGGCTTGGATTTTATAAATTGACATTAGTGATGAATTATGGGGGATTATTGAATGTTAAAGTTTAAGATGAATGGTTATTGCAGAGATTAATGCCTATGTTTGAATTGGTTAATTGGGATTGATAATAATTTAGGGAGGACCGTGTTAAGGCTTTAAAAAGAATGGATATTTAGGATTGAAATTGTATAAGTTGGATGAAGATGAATTTTGGATATAAGGAGAAAGATTAAAGGGTAAGAGTATGATTTAAATTAAGTGAGGGCAATTAGAGGTGAAGATGGGATAAAATGAGGAGAAAGAAATGTTAATATTAGAATTGGAATTCATAAAGAGAAATAAAAATGTAGGTAGTGATTTAATTTTCTTTGTGTGAATTGTATGATAGTTGATTAATTATGATTTTGTAGGTTTCGGTGTAGTGTTGCATTGTCTAGAGTCAGCACGGGGGGAGCTGCACTATTGTGAGATTGGTGCCAACTATAAGGTAACCGCTTCTGCTTGTTTATGTGTGTGTGTGTGTGTTGTGCTCGTAAGTAATTTGAATGATTATTATTTGATGATATATAAGAAGAGAATTTTGAACCATAGTTGAGACATCATTACTTAAGGATTTAGATTTTGTAAGGAAACAGAGTTTTGAACTGTTATTTTCGTGACATAACTGTCTAGTGGAATATTATTTTGAAACTGTCATAAGTTGTGGTCTGACATGTTTGGAACTGAGACATATATATGATTTTTGAAATGAATGCAAATATTAATATATATGTATCTTGGAAATATTGGAAAGCCAAGTACTTGACTGTTGTTGCATACATGTGTATGTTGTGGTGAATTGCGTGTGTGTGTGACACCGGTGTATGTGGAGATAATGCCATCAAGTGATAAGGTACCCTATTGGCCTACAGGGACTAGTTGATTGAGAGGAGTGTGCCTCTCTTGTTTCAGGAAGGGTAGAGAGTCCCTTCTGAACCATATAATGGCTTCATGGAGGATAAAGAGTCCCTCATGACCTGTATCATGGTTCTATGGACGGGTAGAGAGTCCCAGCTGGTCCCACTTGTTCCCAGTGAGTCGTGAATGATCGCTTGGGGTTGATTGTGATGAAATGAATGATTAAAAGGATTTGAAAAGTATGACTTGGGGATTTTGATATTATTACGAAGGAATGAAATAAATTTGTAAAGGATTTGGAAAGTATTGTTTTAGAACCAGCGTATTTCTATTGAAACATATGATTTGGAACAAATTTGGGTTATACATTTTGCTGTTGTGCATTTATCTGTTATATGAGCATGATTTGAAATTTTTTATATATGTATTATTCCACTAGACACCTTACTAACACACACTGCATGTAGACAAGTGGTTATTAGTTATGTTTTGGGGCTACCCCCCTTTTATCTCACTTTTTGCAGGTGCTAGTAGCGGAGTAGAAGGTCAAAGGAAGGATCCAGGATCTTCTCACTGAGTTGGGGATTTTGATATTATTACGAAGGAACGAAATAAATTTGTAAAGGATTTGGAAAGTATTGTTTTAGAACCAGCATATTTCTATTGAAACATATGATTTGGAACCAATTTGGGTTATACATTTTGCTGTTGTGCATTTATCTATTATATGAGCATGATTTGGAACTTTGTATATATGTATTATTCTACTAGACACCTTACTAACACACACCGCACGTAGACAAGTGGTTATTGGTTATGTTTTGGGGCTGCACCCGGTTTATCTCACTTTTTGCAGGTGCTAGTAGCGGAGTAGAAGGTCAAATGAAGGATCCAGGAACTTCTCACTAAGTCAGTGAGTGATTTTGGACCAGCAGGATAGAATCGTATTGCCACCTATGATTCATGCATGTCTTTACGCTTCCACATAATTAAACTTATTTTAGCTGTTCTTCAAATTCAAACTTGAATTTACTTATGATCAGTGTTTTGGGACTATTTGGCCGTTTATTATTTCTTCTGGTGCCGGTCAAATTCCGGCAACTCTTATTGTTGACTGATTTTCGAAACTTTTATTATTTCAAGTTCTTTGGAACGATATAATTATTTTTGGAACATTATTTTATAATGATTATGAACGATTTGGTGCCTTGGTGTGATGGAATGGATTTGATATTGGTAAGTTGATGAGAATGTATAGTTTGTGAACATGGATTAATGAATACTGTTTGATTTACAAAAAAGTTGAATATATTGTGTATGGTTTCTCTTAATTACCATGATAGGGTATTTCTTTTCTATCATGATATAAGTGAATTTGTATGAATTGTTCTTATGGTGTTGTATCCAGGTTGCTTTATATATCCATGTTAGATAAATTCTTATCTAATATGGATAACTGCGTTTGAACATTGGTGATTTTAAATATCCATGTTAGTTTTGCAAGTTTAGGAAATTTCTTTACTAACACGGATAAATAAAATGTGATACTTATTATTTTTGAAATCCATGTTAGCAGTATTTAAATTTATGTTCATCTTTTTCTAACATGGATCTTTAACTTGTTAAGTTGAACTCATTTTTCTAACTATGATAGGTTGTATTTATATTGTGATGCTTCTTTTTCTATCATAGTTAGGCCGTACAATTTGATTTAAACAGAATCCATTATGGGAAATCTTTTTCTGACTATGCTAGCTATTTCACTAAGTTAATTTTTTTTCTAACATAGTTAGCATTTATATTATGATTTAAGTTGATTAAGTGTATTTAGGAAGTAATTGTTACAACTAGCGACAACGTCAACTAAGGTAGAGAGATGAATGGACTAAGGGATGAATGGAGCCATGGAGGGAGTGGCTTGGAGTAGCGGTGGGGGGGGAAGGGAGATGAAGGGAACAAAAGTGGGGTGTGACAAATGAGAGAGAAGAAGAGAATAAAAAAAACTCGATTATTTCATAAAAACAAATAAAATAAAATGAGGAGGGCGGAGAGACATGTAGACTGACATATAGGATAAAAATAGTTGACCTGTTACAATTTTATTAGTCAGTGCACAAATGTGGTGGTGCACCCAAAAATTCCTCAAAAAGACTGACATTTGCCACGTGGCCGTCATCAGGGTGAGATCAACTAACGTTTGACCATTAGAGCTGTTGATTTGGGGGTAGCATTGCTACCTTTCGAAACTTACAGGGCGACATCGAGATAAAAAAACTTTTGCGGCAACATTGAGACTGTGCACATATTTCCGGGGCGAATTTGCTACTTAACTCAAAATCATCCTATTTATGCTAGTGCTTTTACATACATACAATTTAAAAGTTTTTTGCTTTAATTTTTTAAGATTCTTTTGACAATAAATTTTGTTTGATTTATGAGGAAGAAGGATATAGAATTATTATCACGAAGATCTATCCTCTTCATGAATTTATTATTAAACCAGGCACGTGCTTTTTATATAAAATTTAAAATGAATTGTATTATTCATACGTTTTTGTGTGTTGATTTATCGGAAAACGTGATTTAAAAAGGTAAAATTAATGGAAGGAAGTTATTTAAGGTGAAATTTCATAAAATCTCCTAATTAAACTGAAGTCCCTATAAGACTTTAACTATATTAAGTTCTAAAACAAGAAGTTGTTATCATTCATCAAAAAATTGTTAGTGACTGATAATTTCGATAGCCATAAATTATGCTCATATTTTTGTTATAAAGGGCGGAAAAATTGTGAATTATTCCCTCACCAAGTGTTGTTAGTTACCTAGAATTTATGATAGTTGTGAATGATACTTATAGTATTGTTATAAGGCCCAAAAAGTTGCCAACCTCAGACCAAGAGTTTCGATGAATCAAGAATTTAAATAATTGTTAATACTTAGCATTTAATCAGATTAAGTTCGCTAAAGACATCAGTTTAATCAGGATTTTATGGGATATTGTCTTAATTAAATACATTCTACCTCTAATTAATTTCGGGTTTTTTTTTTAATAAATATAAGATATGTGGGTCGCCATGTCAAATCCAGCAAAGATCATAAAACGACGGCGTAACAACGTTGGATGTTGATGCCGTCATTGTTTTCGGATTATTTTGGGTTCGGTGATGGAACTTTGAGGCTGAAGGTGCAATTCCGGTACGAGAGAACCGAATTTACTTATTTACAGACTTTAGATTTAGATATGGAGGCGCAGCTATATTAGTATCTTCTATGAGAATCTAAACAATTTTACTTAGTTAAAATTATTTTATCCAAAATCCTGTAACCCTTACATTTGGGGACTTGGTCCCAAGGTTAGTTTGCTTATTCTTTGCTTCACCATTTTTTCCCCTCGGCTTGTAGCTTTTCTCTTGAGTACTCATCCTGATTCACGTGTTTTCCTGTGTGGCTTTCTCTTTAGATTTCCCAATGGCGTTTCCACCATCTTTCTAACATTTCAACAGGTTTATTTCCCTTTTGCTTTTCATTTCAGTTCTCCCCCAAAATTGTGGGATTTCTTTTAAACCTGTTCCCCCTTTTTTTTTGTGTTATATTGTAATCGTAGGTACGAGCAATCGCAAGACTCAGTCTGTCAGTTTTTTCTCAGATTTGTATGCCTCTTCAGGTATGTTATAGGAGCATTTTCACGGATTAGAATGTAGTTTGGTAATTCTTTCTAATTCAACTGACACGGCCATTTTATCATAAAATGGTTAATGGGAATGCGAGTAAAGAATATTGATAAATTTCTTGTTTTTTTTTTCCTTACTGACATTGCCGTTTTAGCCCAAATAGTTTTGATTTACACCTTCATGTTTTGAATTATGATTTTGAGAGCACCATATATGTTGTTTTATTGTCTGGCAGTTTCGATTTTATATCCAAGAAAGACCATTTACATTTTGTCCTGGAGTTGGCTAGTCACTTGGTCTCGTTTGCTACCGGATAAGGGCTTTTTTGATGAGAGGTAGGGAGGATTATTAAAGCATGCGGTCAAGTCATAGTATTTCTAAGAACACGTAATATCTTAAATCTTGTCAATAAATTTATTTGAAATTTGTTGGGTTTAGTTCTTTTGTTGCAACCTAATCATAGAATTACAAATGGACTCAGAAACAGGATATGAGACAGTGAAGTGTGTTTGCATCAGCTGTTATTGTTAAATTGTGTATAAATAATTATAATGTTATATTTTTTGGAACATTATTTTGATTAGTAGCTAATTATTAGATCTAACTATGACTCAGGCAATGTAAACATGAGTGTTCGCTCTCCTGTTTGCTTATCTTCAATAAATGCCATTGTCCTGAAAGGTCCTGCAAATCTGCTATTAAGCAGCAATACCTGTGGTCTTTCGTCCCAAGGAAAGTCAGGATCATGTTCTATTCATTTGTCCCCTGGGAAGTCTGAGTCACGAAATGTTGGTTTTTCTGTTTATACAACATTGTCCTGTGCAAGTACTATGGGGCAAACAATCAGGGGAGGTTACTTGGGATCTTGCTTCTCCAAGCAAAGGGACGATATTCAAGTAGTTGGCTCTGTGGGATCTCAGAAGAGGAATGTTGAAATTTCATTGGCTAGCCAAAGTTTGAATATGAGGCTTTTGGTGTCTAAACAGAAGCTGCTTCCTAAAGCCAAGTGTAAGGCGGGATCAATAACTTGGCCTCATGGATGTGCATCAGCTGGTTTGATTTTTGGATTACTTGTTTGTAATTCAAGTTCCCAACCTGCACATTGTGAGACAGATACAGAGGGTGGGAGAAAGGAAGATGACTCCAGTGAGCCATACGTGAAACTCTCACATGGGAAGAAAGTCTACACTGACTATTCCGTAATTGGTGAGCTGCACATTCTCTCTACTAGTAACTTTTTGCATTCAGCTAACACAGTTATGCATGGTGTAGTTGGTCACATACAGTAATGCGATTACATTTAACATTAATTACACATGTGCACGGATATATAGAAATAATTACAGATATGAAAAACCATCATATTTATTAATTGCATCATAAAATTTCTGCACTGAAGGAATACCTGGAGATGGACGGTGTTTGTTTCGTTCTGTTGCTCACGGGGCTTGTTTGAGATCTGGAAAACCTTCTCCAAGTGAAAGTCTTCAGAGAGAGCTAGCAGACGAGCTACGAAGCAAAGTATGTTTTTTGTCGCTAAATCACATGACAACATCCCAATAAAAGCTTAGGATCTTCCTTAGCTCCACCCAAAGAAAAACAACACACAGATTGAGCACACGGTTACCCTACATTCATTTGATTTGTTTATATTTCCTGATAAATAGTTTTTATCTCATTGTAAATATTATTTTCAAATCAGTGAAAAGTACTACATGTCTTGAAAAATTTAAAATCTCCTTTGCATAGAAGTCTGAAATCACGCTGTTTGTGTTCTTCTGGTGCCATTTTGCTCCCATCATTTCTTCTGCTGCCATTATTCCTGATTTCTTGTTAAGTTTTTTTGTTGCATTGGTCAGGTTGCTGATGAATTTATCAAAAGAAGGGAAGAGACAGAATGGTAGGCTTTCAAGTTACATATCCATAGATATTTGTGATTCCAACAGATTGAGTGCCTTTTTGTTAATATTGAAGACATATAGTTTTCAATCTGTGTTTTTTTCTCTGCAATTGTCACTTTTGGACGTGAATGCCCAATTGGTTGAAAAAAATACAGCAGGTTGATTGAAGTAGATAAGTTATGCATCACCTTCTGGCGGATTAGGTCTGTAGTCATTGTTTCAGAACGTTAAGAAATAAAGTGGATCTTGTTTATTACATGGATTTTAAGAAATTTTCATAGTTAAGAAATAAAGTGGATCTTGTTTATTACATGGATTCTAAGAAATTTTCATAGTACACATCAATATGCCAAATTAGACCATTTGTGTTTAAAATCATTGCTTGTTTTTGTTGTTTGATTTATCATGAGGATTCTTTGATGCCTGGCAAGAGTGAGAAATTGTGAAACGCATACTATTACCGTATTACGATCCCATTGAGTGACTGTTTCTGATGAACTAGGATTTGGTTGTCACATGAAATGTACAGGTTTGTTGAAGGTGATTTCGACACTTATGTTTCCCAAATTAGGAAGCCTCATGTGTGGGGAGGTGAACCTGAACTATTCATAGCTTCGCATGTTCTGCAGTTAGTGCCTCTCTCTTGAACCAGTTTATTTAATCATTATCCATTTGTGTACTTAACAATTTTGGATGCTGAACTTATGTGAGGCCAATTCTGCAGGATGCCAATAACAGTGTACATGCATGATAAAGATGCTGGCGGCCTGATATCTATTGCCGAGTATGGCCAAGAATATGGTAAGGAAAACCCGATTAGAGTTCTCTACCATGGCTTTGGCCATTATGATGCATTAGAGATTCCTGGAAAGAAGGGGCTTAAGTCAAGACTCTAGCAGTTTGCATGCACGTTGCAAATCTAATTAAGACGAGCATATTGTACTCTGTACATTTCATATTGTTTATTTTAGTTCAACTTGAAAGAACCAATATGGGGATAACTTCTTTTTTTGGGTAACTAAGAATAACACTACTCTACTTCATTACTCTATTGGCAAACAATCCCGCGTGTACCTTTTGGCTTCCTTTATAGTGGTGGCGCAGAGATTGTAATGTTGTATTGCGGGTTGGGGCCAGGCCCAAGGACAAAATGGCCGACCCAAAAATAAATTGCCACGATGTAACATTGCGTAGAAAACTGTTTAATACGCTGTAGCAATATATAATAATGGTTGTAAATTTATATTTCTAAGACTTTCATAAGTGATCCCTTTGATGTCCTGTGGGTTATGGTCCCTGGAGATTGGTATGCACTCTGCTTTCACAGTAAACTGCTGGCCTGCTGGGTCCTGTTGAAAGGTTGAAATGATCACATGGCTGCTTCATACGTTTTTAATTTTTATTTATTTAGACCCCCAAAAAAAAAAAACTTAGGTGAGTTGGGCTTATAGGGGATCATTATGCTCAGGGTATGCCTCGCCTACTTAAAAGAACACTTACAGTTACAGGTATGTGTGAAATAGGCCAGTCAGCCTATTAGAGGCGTTCTATTTTTAGTCTTTCCATGCGGGGCCTAATAAAAAACAAGCCGCTCTAGCCTATTAAAAAGCCTATTTTGTTAAACAGGTAAGGTACAAACCTCTTAAAAAGCCTATTCGGCCTACTTATGTACCTTTTCTAAAAAAAATTAATTTTTTAATTACATATTTATTTCCTTATCAAAATATATTTTATTATTAAGAAAAAAAGTGATTTTGGATTGTTTTGAGGTCTAGGCATGTTTTGGCCTGTTTGTTGGCGTATTTTGATAAATCAGGCCTCTTATCAGGCTTCAGGCCAGTCGTAGACTTAAAAAAAAGGCTTATTACAGGTTATAGGTCTAGTTCAGACCTATCAACCACAAAAACATGTTAAGTTTAAGGTCAGGCTTATTTTTACTCCTACTTACAAGTTATTTACATATCATCTACCAATAAGACTTTCACATCGGCAAAATTGAACTTATAACATTATGGTTATGAGCCAAATTATTTTACTAACTCGACCAACTTTTGTTTAATTTGTTTGTTTATTTGAGTAGTGGGTTTATCCTACTTTTTTGTAAAACGGGCTTTTGAGGTGGGCCCCGAAACTTCAAAGTGCACAAAATTATTGTTGGTTGGCCTTTCGGTGAAAGTTAGAATAGTAGAGGGTAGGAATGCAAGGTGGTCCTAGTGTTGTTTCCTGTTCTTATCTTCCTTTTACTGCTCCGTCCTTTTACTTACCCCATTGGCTTCTAATGAACCTTACACTTTAAACTTCTTGTGGATGTCTTATTAAACTGTAAGAGACCCGTGACAATACTAACAATAATAGCAGTTGGAGAGGGGGGAAATCACAACTTGTAATGAGATAATGATTCTGTAACCCAGACTCCAGCAACAATTATAGGGGCTGGGAAAGCCTTGGATCCAAATGGGTCTTGGGTCATGAGTGACTTAGTTGTATTTTGATTAAAATAAGATTGCAATCATGTTCACGAAAAAATTTCTGAAACGAAAAGTAGTACTCTCTCTGGTTCTAATTATAAAATCAAGTTGTCTTTTTTGTAAAGATTAAAGAAGTAAATTAGACCATTAAATTTTGACATATGTTACAGATAAGTAGATTATTCGTTAGTTTATAACTAAAATAAAGTTGTTTTGAGAAAAAAAAATAAATGTAAACAATTTAAAATGATTTATTTTGTATCCTTAATTTTTTTAAAAGTCAATTTCATCATATAATTAAGACAGGAAGGAGCAAGTAGAAAGTAATGTTTAGAATTTAGAGTTAGACTAGGCAACATTTGTATATTTTTTCCAACTTGACCTATTAGGAAACATTGAGATTTTAGCTCAAATAATTGTGGAAGGGATTTAGCAGAGCACGTGACACAAAATTCTCACCATTTGAATGAAAGAGGCAGTTGCTGGATCCGTGAAGCATTTTTATTTAGTTATTTATTTTTTATGTTTTTCTTTCGTGAGTCTGAGAAGGAAGCAGAGGTGTTGAGATGCAATGCAAGGCTGAAAAAGTGAAAAGAGGGTCACAACTCACAAGCATGTTGTCCTTGTTATATGATTTTCTGACAACACGCCCCAAAATCCAAATTGAGATTGTGAAAGGAAAAAAATCTCTACAAATAAAACAGGTCGCTCCCTATGAAGACGACTCAGTCCATTTATATCTCAATCTGGTGCCGCAGATGGCGGATTTTTGTCAAATAGTAGTATTTTCTTTGCCTTTTTTGCCTTCAAATTAGTGCTACTTTTTCAGTAAGAATAAAATCTTTTTCTTTCCATAACTCTTTTTTAATATAGATCTTTTTCTTTTCATAAACAATACGTATCTAAGCAGTCAAAACCATTAAAAAAATGGGAAAATAATAGATAAATAATTTGTGAATTTCTAAATTCTTAATAAGCTATTTGTAGACGTCACACAACTTATTTAGGAAATCTCTTATATAAGATTTTAAAATTTAGAAAGTACTTATCAGTCAATTTTTTTTTTTAAGTGACGAGTAGATCTCTACATATCTACATGGCAGGCAAGATACATCACGAGGCCGGTAATTTTTTAAGAAAAATTGTACTTATTTTGAAAAACTTTAAACTTTATTAAAACTAATTAATATATAAACAACTTTTGAATATTTAATCTTGTTTCTGATAAAAACCCCGAGTTTGAGCCCCTAGTGATTAGTGAACACTGCTTATTTGGAATTTGGAATTTGGAATTTGTAAATTGTAAATGGTAAATGGTAAGTGGTAAAAAAAGAAGGGTCACTCTCGAGGATTGGTTAGTCAGAAGGATTGAAACTGTTAAAAATTCCGCCTCGAAAACATCCATGCGACAAAATTCAAATGCTGAGCCTGAGCCATCTTCTTCTTCATCTTGAACCGCTCACCCTGCAAACATGTGAAACACCAACACCCTGGTTCTCAACATACGTTACAACAAAAAATGATCCCTTATTAACATTCATTCCCATCTCCCTTATTTTAATCCCCACTTGAAGAACAATGAAATCCCATCTCTATCTTCCTCTCCACATTACTTCCATCCTCTTCCTCTTCATCTTCTTCTCTTCTCCCACCTCCTCATTGAACTCCGATGGGCTCTCTCTCCTGGCCCTCAAAGCCGCCATTGAATCCGACCCTTCCGGAGCCCTCAACTCGTGGTCCGACTCAGACTCCACCCCATGTCACTGGTCTGGTGTAGCCTGTACCCATAACCGAGTCACCCAACTCGTCCTTCCCAACAAAGGCCTCACCGGTTACATCCCCTCCGAACTCGGCCTTCTCAACTCACTCAAACAACTCAGCCTTCCGTACAACAACTTCTCCAACTCCATTCCCTCCCGTCTCTTCAATGCCACCTCCCTCATCCTTCTAGACCTCTCTCATAATCTCCTCTCTGGTCCAATCCCAAACGAAATCAGCTCTCTCAGATTACTCACACATTTGGATTTATCCTCCAATTCTCTTAACGGTTCTCTCCCTGAAGCTCTCTCTGGGCTAACTAACCTTGTTGGGAACTTGAATCTCTCTTACAATCACTTCACTGGTGGGATCCCTGAATCTTTAGGGAATCTCCCTGTGGTGGTTAGTTTAGATCTACAGAACAATAATCTCACTGGTGAGATCCCTCAATCAGGTTCTTTGCTCAACCAGGGGCCCACAGCTTTCTCTGGTAATCCTGGGCTCTGTGGGTTTCCTTTGCAGAATTCATGCCCTGAAGCTCAGAATCCTGATAACTACCCAACCACCCAAAACCCTGAAAACCCTAAAACCGTTAATCCTGGCTTCCCATCGGGATTTCAAGAGGCGAAGGTGAAAAATCGAGGCCGTTCCGTCATTGTATCTGTCATTTTCGGCGTGTCATTGGTGGCAGTGGCAGTTTTAGTGTCGGTGTGGGTTTTGCGACGACGTCGTACGGTTGATTTGGGGAAGTTAGGGAAGCAGAGATTGGAGAGTGAGGGAGGAGGAGGTGAAGGGCAGAAGGGTAAATTCGTGATCGTTGATGAAGGGTTTAATCTGGAATTGGAGGATTTATTAAGGGCATCTGCGTATGTTGTTGGGAAGAGTAAGAGTGGGATTGTGTATAAGGTCGTGGCTATGGCGAAAAGTTCCGGCACGGCGGCGACTGTGGTGGCCGTCCGGCGGCTGAGTGAGGGTGATGCCACGTGGAAGCTCAAGGAGTTTGAGGCTGAGGTGGAGACCATTGGAAGGGTCAACCACCCTAATATTGTTCGCTTTAGAGCGTATTACTATGCAAGTGATGAGAAGTTGATTATCACTGATTTCATCCGCAATGGAAGCTTGCACACTGCACTTCATGGTATAACATTTGTTTGTTTGTTTTTAGTAACGCTGGTTCTCTCTAAAATTGAATTGTCAAACTATTTTTGGCCACTAATCATCTTGCTTTACTATATATGTGCTGTATGCCAATGTGTGTATTTCTCTTCATATTTTCTTTTTCCCACTAGATTATTATGAGTATGTGGAATGAAACTTTTGCTTGATAATCATGCCATCACTGTTGGTTTGCTTTTGCTATTTATTATGACTGTTCACGCATGATGGGCACACCATGAGGTCAATCATGAATTCAAATTCCACTTTTTACTTTAAAGAGCTAATGATAATGCGGTCATGTGATTGTTGTCATAATGGTTTGTAAAAAAATGTGTAGGAGCCTGGTGAATTAAAGCTGTTTTAAACTTTAATTATCACTTCCTGGTGTCGTCTTTGTTGCGCACTGCATATTTTGAGCCATCCCGTCTTGTCCTTGAATGAATATAGCCTCTACACCCGAGAATGGAGTCTCAATGTGGCTATTGTCCGTGATCATACGATAACATGACCTTGTGCTGTCACACGATGTGTATATCTGTTATGGTTCCTGAATAATAAAGTGTCCTTTCTTTGTGGTCCAGCCTTGAATGGATGGATGGATATTGATGAGTGCCAAAAATCCAACCATATGGCTTCGTCCCAATTCTGGTCACTGGAAAATCCACGTCTCCAATGCACTTGTCTTTATTCCCTCCTGATCATCTGCCTTAGATAGTGGACCGAGCTGCGGTGGTTGTCTTGTGTTGAGTGCAATGCTACTGAAGTTGTGGTCCATTAGAGTAAAAAGTTTTCTGTTTTGTTTTTATTAATGGGAAAACAATGGGGAAAGTTAAACTCTGGTGCTTATTGTCGTGAGGTCACTTTCAGCATTTACTCTCCACTTGAAAGCTCAGTTTGAAGCTTTTTCTGCTCTATGTCTGTTTTATTTTTGGTTGCAGGTGGACCTTCGAATCCCTTGCCGCCATTGACATGGGCAGCGAGGTTAAATATTGCTCAAGGAGCTGCAAGGGGGTTAATGTACATACACGAGTTCAATGGTCGAAAATACGTGCATGGCAACTTTAAATCAACAAAAATCTTGCTAGACGATGAACTCCATCCTTTCATATCCGGTTTTGGGCTCACTCGTCTCATGTCAAGTAGCTTAAAGTCAACCGCAATGGCACCAAAACGACAGAATTCAAAGCAGTCTATTGCAACCTCAGCAATGGCAGCTTCCCTAAACAGCTACTTAGCACCAGAAGTGCGCATGAGTGGAGGCAAATATACTCAGAAATGTGATGTGTATTCTTTTGGGATAGTGCTGTTAGAACTATTAACAGGACGGAGGCCAGATTCAGGAACAGATAATGAGGGTGAGGTACTTGAGAGTTTTGTGAGGCAGGCATTCAGGGAAGAGAAGCCATTGTGCGAGATCATAGACCCGGCACTTATTTCCGAAGTGTATGCTAAAAAGCAAGTAGTTGCAGCATTTCATCTTGCACTAAATTGCACAGAACATGACGCCGAGCTGAGACCAAGAATGAGAACCGTGTCAGAGAGCCTTGATCGGATCAAGGCACCGTGAGGAATGTGGAGAATTGCCAGTAAAATTTTGTTAATGGTGGCTGGGTTTTGAGGTTGGATTGGTGTTGAATTTGTAAGATGCATGGACTTATAGGAGTAGGAGCAGCCAGATGTACTTCATGTTTCATAATGTACTTTGTCATGAAAGCCAACGCAATGAATGCATCGCCTGTGTTATTCTGGTAAAAGCAGTGGTCAGTGGATACTGGAAATTGCGTACCTTTCTTTAACTGTTTATGTTTTTTGAATTTGAAATTTCAGGGCAGCCATGAGAGCTGAAATTAATATGGGAATCGGTGAACAAATCTGGTTCAGTCAGTCATTGCTTGATCATGAATCAACCGCCCAACGTACTATGAGGCCTTCTCAGTAGAAGGTTCTTTGGTGAGAAAATGGGCCAGCCCAACATATTTGGATAAGCCTAGTGCCTAGGCGTAGAAGAAAGGGGAGAACCCCAAAATGGCCCATTTCTTCCTAGCTCAGATAAAATTAGAAACGGTTCACGTTTTATATTGTTTGTTTTAAAATATTAACAAGTACGCAATGTAAATTTTTTTAAAATATAAGTACACAAAAATGTCCATTGTGTTTTAAGAATTAAATAAGATTTAACTTTTTAACAAAAAACAGCTCATCACCAAAAACATAAAGTCATGGCAAACCTTTTTTGTTCAAATCATTGTTGAGCGCGAGAACCGCCATACAGCAGTCAACAGTTTTGATGAGTAACTCAGTTTTTGGGCCTCTACACTAATTAACATCTTTATTTTGTTACTTAATTTTCCTACAATCCATATGACAGTATAATTAAAAGATTTTGGCACAAAGTTGTCTTCACATATTTTTCTTTCTATTGTTCTGTCAGGGTGCTAACTTAATTCGAATGTTGTGTTATGTTGGTTTTATTGCTTAATGAAATAGACCTTTAGTGAAAGAACAGAAAAAAAGTAATATAAGTTGATGTTTCTGCTGAAATGGAGAGATGTAGTGCTGATTTCCATATGTGTATATATATATACATATAAAAAAAAAAAAAACTTGTGAGGGTTCTGTATTTTCTCCCCTACGTGGTACAAGGAGGCCATACCTGTCGCAGCAGATCTACAAAGGTTTTTGGAAATATACAATGACAGCATTCAAATTAAATATTAAAATAATACTGATATTCAATTATGGGAAAATTTCAGTTTAACCCCCTAATAAGGAATTAATCTCAGATTCCCCCCTAAACATTCTGAAATTTCACTGCACCCCCAAGGGACTAAAGTGAAATTAAATGTTTTAGCTAAAAGACCAAAATGTCCTTATTGAATTTTGTACTGGATTTCCAAGACATTTATGGGAAATTTCCAAGACACATATGAAGAATTTCCAAGACATTTATGGGAAATTTTCAAGACGTATATGAGGGAACTTTTCAAAACATTTGTGCTTATTTTCAACATCAATGTGAGTATTTTTAAGTCTAAAAAATCATGGAATCCAAAACTAAAACATCCAAAATTTCACAACTATATTTCTAAGACACATATGAAAAATTTCCAAGACATATATGGAGAATTTCCAAGACACATATGAGAAATTTCCAAAACGTTTGTACTTCTTTCAATAAGGACATTTTGGTCTTTTAGCTGAAACATTTAATTTCACTTTAGTCCCTTGGAGGTGCAGTGAAATTTCAGAATGTTTTGGGGGGAATCTGAAATTAATTCCTTATTATGGGGTAAAATGAAATTTTCCCTTATTCATAGCAATAATAGGTAGAGGAATACGAGGAAGAACCTTTGGGACAACGGACAACATATGGGTCGTTGCTTCAATAGGAAGCTCCTTGCCCCTTATTCATTATTATCTCTGCGGCATCAGAAATCAGAAATCAGAAAATCAGAAAATCAGAAAATCAGAAATCAGAAAATAATAAATAATCCCTCCGCTACTATTTATAAGAGTTTAGCTGTTAAATAATGTTTCTTAAAACACCATGTAAAAGTTAGTTGTGAGCTATAAATATATCTGAGAAATAACTCTTTTTCCAATATTACCCTTATTTATGATGAGACTAGAGAGATAAATATAAGTAGGAGTATTAATAAATATTATGAAAGAGAGTGTTAATAAGTAAGGGTAAAATAAAAAAAATGACATTAAAGGATGACAGATTCCAAGATGAACTCTTATATTTTGGATCAAAACAATTCAAATTTCGAGCTCTTATAAATAGGACCGGAGCGAATATATTTTAAAAATGGTTTCCCATCGTTGAAAGTTAAATATGTTCGGTTTTAAGCAGTATACTCTTATAAGGTGTATTTGGTTCAAAATATACTATAACATGCGGTGTTTATGTTTTTCCAATAATACTTTTATTGCAGTTACTATTACTCTTTTAGTCCGAATTAGTCGGTTACCAATAAGAACTGAATTATTGGGCGGTATTTAGAAAAAAGAAGAAGAAATCAAACTATGAAAAGTAGGACATTTATTTAATTTTTTATATGATTGTCTCTAATAGGATCAAATTTAAGTATTATTATGACTCATTGAGGTATTCCTCCAACAATGTTGCATGCATTCCCACAAACATTTTTTACCATCATTCGGTAACCAACGCATTTTATGTGTTATATTATTAAATATTTGAGCAACCAACTACTTCGGTCTCAGTTTTGTGATTTTTTTCTTCCAACATAATCGTCTTTTTTAAAACTCAAATTCAATATTAAAAAAATTGGTAAAATCTTATACTATTAGACTAAATATGCGTCACTTGAACGGTGTAATTTTGTATCAGGTGAGGAGTAAAAAGGGAAAATAGTTTACAATAAAAAAAAAGGGAAAATGATCATTTTTTGCCCGGAAGTTTTTTTTGGACCAATTTTGACCAGGAAGTTTATAAAACGTAGCAATATAGGCCTCAAAATATTGTAAAATTGGCCTATATTACTACGTTTTGTAAACTTTCGGGTCAAAATTGGTCCCAAAAAAACTTTCAGACTAAAAGTACTCCAAAACTAAAACTACCGAATCAAAAATGACCCTTTACCCAAAAAAACAAAGAGGGGGGAGATGAAATGTGGGAGGCATCACGTGTGGGTGTTTGCTTCCACAGGAACAGCACCTTTTTCATTCTACTTTTCATGGCCTTTCCTCTCTTTCACATGTCCCCTGCCTTCCTTAGTCCCTTATCTCCATTTCCATTTCTTTTCCCATTTCCTATGCATTCCCACATTTTAACTTGACCATTCACTTTCTTTGTGACTTTTAGTATTGTTCAATCAGAAGCACTCATATGTATATTTAACCCCGGTTGAATCCCTTACAACAACTTTTATTGAATTACCAGAGTGTGAATTTCCTCTTAAAGATTCCTTTTCTATCTAATATATAATTATAGTTTATAGTTTATAATATCTTTTTTTTTTATTATTGAAAATGGGATGTATCAATGGTTGCATTTTTGTTTGGACGAATCCATGATGTCACCCCCACGCCATATGGGGATCACAGAATGTCGCCTTCTATGTTCCTTGCTATTATTAGTCTCTCCAGCCATTCTGTTCCACCACTGACATCACCTGTCATCACCCTTGTGTGTTTTATCAACCTGAGAAAAGAAATTCAAAGTATGTTTAGCCAGTAAAAGTAACAATATTATTATGTGGGAGAATTGTAAATAGGTCCCAAGCAAAAAAATTAATCTCAGACAGGTCTATTGACAACTCTTTCACTTGTTAACTAAAGCTATTGCAGTTGTTAATACTCCTAATTGTTATTAACAATTCATTGGGACCTCTTTAAAATTAATTCTCTTACTTAGAATTTATGTATAATTGTCCCATATTATGTTGCATGCCCCCATGTGGAGTGTGATAGTGTGATACATACGGATATATATACTATGTCAAGCTAAATTCAACTATCATATCATCGGTTTATTGTAGGCTTGTCACACAGATCGTTGGATTCTTTCAAATAAAATTGGTTTGCATGGGAAATATACAGACAATATTTGTAATTTTTCTTGGGTTTTTAAAAATGTTAACATGTACAGGATGTTTCGTTACAATAGAGTATATTGAACCCGAGATGTGTGTGTGTGGTTGGATTTAATTAAGCAACAGGGTGACAGAGTCCCTGTTTTAATCTTGATGCCTCTGATGAGAGATAATGGGACCCACTTGGATTCTGATGACTCCCCTAAAAGACATTTTAAAAAATCTGTGAAGCAAACCCTTACTACTTCTTGTTATCTTAAATATAAGATTTATTTATTTAATTTAATTATATTAAATATGTTAGTTAAGTAAGATAAAATTACATGATAATATCAATGCATGACAATCATATCTATCTTTATCCACGCTCTCATTCTCTAGTTTGTTTATTATTAAGGTGTATTTAAAACAAATTGACTTCCCCAAATAAATTCTATATTTAGAACCAGAAAGAGTATATTTTTTAGTCGGAAGTAGTAAAATATATGAAATAACGGAAATATGTTAATGATATGGTTACTTGCCTGTCTTAGGCATAATACTCCTGCATATTAATTGATGTGAATTTTGTTTCAAACATTTATGTTGTTAATTTATGATAAGGTTTTTTGAAAACTTGCTAATTAATTAAGTAAGCACATCTTATATTAAATACTCCACAGAGTTTGTTTAATAGCAGTTTGTATGGCTATTTGAGCAGTGGAAAACATCAAATGACTTTACTTTCCGAAAAGTCGAATTGTTGGTCTTGTAATTATAAGTTTTACGCCAATTAATTTTCTTTTGGCGGTGCTATCATTACAAAAATATTTTGGTTGACTTGGTAAAATAAATCAAATAATTAATAACGCAACAATGAAAATAATTGTTAGATTGACTAGATAATCTATCCATGTGGCCACCAACAAAAATAACTCGATTGTACTTTCGGTATAGGTTTAAAAAACGGTTAATAGATTTGTTTGGGTCGAAAACGGGTTTTAAATTCCTTCAAATCCTTTATTTCATCTTATCATCGACTTCAATATATCTTGATTGAAAGAATTAAAATGCTGTCTACTTCAAAAGGAAATGTGGGTCTAATTAACCATTAAATCACATTAATTCAAATATAAAAATATAATATAAGCTTTCCACCACATAAAGTCTTATTTTATGAATACTAACCACAAACATTGTAATAGTTTTGATTATGGTACCTCATGTTCTTAACACGAGATTCATATTGTAGTTACATAACAAATTGCTGCAAACTAAATCTTATTTTAAGAATCAGAAGTCTTATTGCATTAGAATTTTAATACCCATCTCTTATTATATTTCATGCCGTGAAAGCATGCATTGATAGTTAGTTCGACATCATCACACCTGATTCAATCGCTAACCTAAACAAATGAGCGCTTAACACAAATTAATAACCCTTGTTGGATTGTTTTCTTAAAGGAAAATTATAAAGATGCCCTACTAAAATTCATTAATAGATTGATACTATTGTTTAGATAGTTAGTAACTAAGAAAACAAATGAATTTTAATTTATAAACAAGATATTTAACATTTTAAACTTTAAAATTTCATTAATACGAAGGACCTAGTAACCCTTTATATTGGTATTCTGAAAAACATGTCGATTAAAGTCATTGTGACGAATAAATTTTTAATGGAGCACCCAAAAAAAAAAATTTCCTTGCTTACAAACCATAAGGATTGGACATTTCACATACAACAAGCACACACAAGCAATGACATGTAGAGTATCATTTGCTGTCGCCCAATCGGTATTACAGTAAACCATGTTGTTATTGCCTAGCTTCATCCGATCAGTGTAGATATAGATACGATAAACTCTCTTTGTTTTTAATATAAGATTTATTTGATTTTTTTTTTGGAGAAATTAAAAAAGTAGGATATGCCATTTAATTTTAGCATATTTTGTATATTATTAGATGATATATTAGCTTATAAGTCAGATAAATTAACTTAAATTAAAAATTTAAGAAAATCAATTTATATATATATATATATTTTTTGGACTGGAAGAAAATCAATTTATATATTACATATTTAGTTTTGTCAGGAATTTTTTAAAAATAAATTAGGCGTTTTATTTTTAAAAACGGAGGAAGTGTAAAATTATCGGTGACACATCACGGAAGTCAGTATTACTGTAACGGCAACCCAATGCAAGTTTATTAATAATGACAGTAATACAGTAATACTAGAAGCTAATGACTATGAAAGACCTGCTTCACGAAAGACGGCGTAACGTCGTTTATATCCAAACTGGTTCATCTTACTTGGTGCTCCAAACAACATGACGCCCCATTTGACTTCTATTCTTGTATGTTGTCATTTTCAAAGAAGAATCATGCATCTTTTACTTTTTTGTTTAGATCAAAATCGAACAAATTAGTCGGACCTAACTAAGGAAGGGCGATTATTCACAAATCACATTACTGCTCAGCCTAAATCTCACATAAATATATGGTTGGGCGAGTGATGAAATTGGAATTGGAAATACTCTACTCCATACAAAAGGGAAAAAGAGTTGAGGAGTGGAAAGACGGCGCATGTGAATAGTGGAAAGCGAAAACGACGCTCAAACGATAGAAAGGAAAGCCTGAAAACGACAACGCAGGGAAATGAAAACCCATATTACTTTTATCCTTCAGTCCTTCGCCACATTGCATAAAAAGTGTGTTTAAGTAGTTTAATTTATTTTTGGCCAAAAAGATATTAATTACATGAATTTAATTTTTTTAAAATATAGTCGCATTTAAAATAATGATTTATCTTAAAGATAATGCATAAAATTTTAAATGGGGAGGATTTTAAAAAATATAAACAGTACTCCATTTAATTTCTTATTATAAGGGCTATTCACACTTTCTAGAAAAATGTTTTTAAAATAGAATTGGTTGGAGGATATGATGCATTAATTAATAGTATCATAATATATTTTTTTTATATATAAAGGCAAAATGATATTAAAAGGAATAAAAGATTACACAACACAGTTTCTATTATTAAATACTCAATCCGTTTTTAAGTATAAAAAATAGTTGACTTTCTCGGAAAATCTTAAGAAAGACAGATAAACTACTATTAAATTGATTTGCCTGAATTTTCTTTCTAAAGTAGTTTATTTGACTTATAAGCTAACATATAATCTAATACTCCCTCCGTCCCTTATTATAAGAGCCAAAGAGTTGAAATCACATATATTAAGGAAGTGGTTGAGAGAGATAAATGTTTGAAATAATTTTGTTTTCTCAAGTTAGCCCTTATTTATGATTGAGTATATGAGAGAGAGAAATGTGATAATAGTATAACAAATGAGTATGAAAGATAATGTAAATAGAGAGAATAATGATAGGTAAGGTGGAAAAAAACTCATTAAATGCTTTGACAAATTTGGACAGGCTCTTATAAAAAGGGACAAAACCATTCAAATTTTTAGCTTTCATATGTAGGGACGGAGGGAGTAATACACAAAATATTATATGATTCAATGACATATATAACTTCATTAGTCTCTAAAAAAGAGTAACTGGGTGTTGTATTCCCTCCATTCCTAAATATAGTATTTGAGAAGTTGGTCTTAGTCCTAAATATAAGACCTAATTCTAATTTTTGACAACTTTTTACTAAATTATCTCAATTGATGCTCATCCAACAATAATCAAGTAAGAGATTGGAAAATGAATTAGAAAAAACACAACATACTAACTAATATAACTACTATCATTAATTTAATTAAATTAATTAAATATATCATATATTTAAGACCAGGGAGTATTAAAGAACCGGGAGAGTACTAGAAACAACCGTGACGTGACGATAATGAATTTCACCGCGGCCAACTTCACTTATCTTTGGGTGTGTTTAGATTGCCGGTGGAGAAGTGACTTTTTTTAATCTGATTTTTTCGGAAGTAAGATTGGATAAAAGTCAGATTGTGTGAAGTGATTTATCTTTGGATTTGTGATGATAGAAGTGACTTTTTTTCAATTTGACTTTTAGAAACATGTTTGGATGATTATTTTGAAAAACAAGTTTAGATGAAAAATTACTAAAAAGGACATTATTGTTATTAAATAATACATATATAATATGCATATATTCTTATTAAAGACTTAGTTTCTCCTTTATTTTAAGGAAAATAATTTGAAAAAAAATTATATTTTTAGCTTAAAGGATGATATTACGGGAGAAAAAAACTAGAGATTATTATGATAAATTTTTGGAGATAAAAGGAAAATTTTAGATCAAAAGAAAATATGTTATTTGAGAATTTTATAGCTGTAGTAGTCTAATTTTCTCATCTAATAAATCAATTCATTCTTTTCTCATTCTCCCACTGCACTTCTCCATCGTTAGAAGTGAAAAATTGTTGCTTCTGGTAATAAGTACGATTGGGACCAAAAGTTATTCTCACAAGGACCTATCCAAAGGTATTTCTTTTTCAAAAATTGGCTTCTCCACATGTATAGTGCTTCTGGGCCCAAAAATCACAATCCAAACATGCACTTTGTCATTGGAGTGATAAATACTCTACCATCCTTATACATACATACTATCTGAATAGTGATTTATTTATAAATAATAAATGTGTAAGAAAAATATATATTTTTAAAATTTAAATTACATTCGTTAATAAGCGAACAAATGAAATAAGGTTTTTCTTTTCTCGACAACATTTCTCTCGATACCGTTAAGAAACATTTTTTATCTGTAGAATATTTTGAATGGTAAAAGAAAAAGATTCCACACACTAACTTTTCAAAATTACACATCCTCTTTTTGACGAAGAGATTCCCTTTTTTAATGGACAAAAACTTCATTATTGTCATCACCAATTCAGATTTTAACAGCTTATCAATACTAACTATCAAACCATCACTTATATTTAAAAATCTTGCACTCCTTCCTTCCCTAAATATAACACTTATTTGATGAGGGGAGTTGTTCCTTAATATAAGACATATTTTTAATTTTTCTTAACATTTCTTCAAATTATCTCTATTGATACTCCTTAATAATAAACAAATAAGAGAGTAAATATGAGAATAAAGATAGATGGTTAGGATGTTTTAATAATAATATGTAATTTTAATTAATTTAACTAACATCTTTGTCTTTGTTATAATTAAATTAGATTAGATAAATAAGTAACAGTAGTAACAATGTAATTGAAGGTACAAGAGCTTGTGGTGGGGGTAGTTCGGGAGGCGTAAAATTAAATGAAATGAATGTAAGACACACGGGACACCGATTGATGGCTTCTCTGTACTTTATCATTGCCTCAGCCCGCAGCTTTGCCCTGAAACTCCACATCAATTATATTTCCCTCTTTCCCTCTTTCCTTCTCTCACTCACAAGATCTTCCTTGCTTTCAATGCCAAATCTGAAACTTGTACTCATCATCTTTCTTTATTTATATGCTCCTCCCTCCTTGTCCTTTTCACGCCATCTCTCCCCTCTGTATCACTCTTAATTACTACTATTTTCAACTTTTGTTTTCTGCTCTCATAGGGTTCTCTTCCATTTTCGGTTGCTTCTTCCCCAAGATCTTATCCCTCCCTGCTTATCAACCAAGCTGTGATTGCACCAAAAGATAATTCTCACGAATTTCCTCACATATAAAAAGGCGGTTTGTTAATCTTTTTCAGTGTGATTCCCCAGCTTCTGGTATCGCCTTGTCTTCCTTCATCCATATAGCATTAATACGTAACGGATTGAAGCTACGGGAGCATTCTATTTATGGATTCCAATTCATTTCTAAATCATCAACACCAACGTCACCCCAATTCTGGGTTGCTTCGCTTTCGCTCTGCCCCTACTTCGGTTCTTACCGATTTCACTCAATCCCTTGCTTCTGATCTCACTAAGGGCAATAATCCCTGGGAGACTCCTGAATCCCATAAATTAGTCTCTAGATTTGTAAATACCGACGAACTGGATTCGCCTGGTTTCCCTGAATTCGAAGCCAAGGCCCCTAAACCACCGACTGAACCTATGAATTTGTGTAATAATAGTGGTTTACCCCCTCACTACCCTAGACAAAATTCCACTTCAAGTTCTGCCATGGATACTTCCTATGGGCTTGTGGAATCGTTGGGAATGGATCCTCAAACGCAGACGAAGACCTTCACTACGAATCTTCTCAGGCAAAGTAGTTCCCCTGCTGGCCTTTTCTCCAACACTTCCTTTCCAAATGGTATTGTACTTTTTTCCCTTTCCGATTTCTGTAGCCTGCTTTTTAGGCGTTTTCAAGTTTTTTTTAATTGCTTGAGAAATACTATATGTGAGGGACGTGAATTGTAAATTGTTGTTGTGAAGCTGAGTAGATTTTAGAATATTATTTTGGTAACTATTAATTTATAGGCTGAACTAAACTGCCTAGTGCTGCTAATAAGTTGCTTTGTATGTGTGGACCTGTAACTGCCACTAAACATTTATAGCAAATTCCAGCTCATAGACAATTATGGTGTGTATTTTTGGTATTAGTACCAACTTTTTTGATGATTCCTTCCATTTGAGGATCTATACAATTATGGCAGATGCTGGATGCATTGGTGTGATTCCCAACCTGTTTTTTGGTATACCTTTCTTAAACCGTAGTGGGAATTGCTCAATTTTGTTGCAGGGTATTCCACCGTTAAGGGCGTTGCAAACTATGGTGGTGGGGCGAATGGCAGTAACGTTGGTGGGAGTCCATCCATGAGTAGATTGAAGAACCAGCTTGGCTTCTTATCAAGAAGTAATTCTTCCTTGGGAATGTTGTCGCAGATATCTGAGATAGAGGGTGAGAGCATTGAAGCAACCAACCCTGACAACGGGTGCTTGGGATCTGTGAATGGTTATGGCCCTGGCTTTCCATACAGCTCCTGGAATGACGCGTCCCATCTCTCAGAAAGTCTCGGTGGCTTGAAAAGAGAGCCAAGTAACAGTGAACATTTATTTTCTAATGCTCAGGTATAGCAGTGTTGCTTATCTTTTTCTTTCACTTTTTTGTGTGCTCTTTTGTTTTCCCAGTTTTATTCCTCTCTGCTTGTTCTTGACACAAATATAAGTTGTGATTCTCAGAATGGACCGCTGGGGAATCGGGTCCACATATTATCTCATCACTTGAGTTTGCCAAAACCTTCGGCAGATATGGGTGTCATGGAGAAGCTTCTTCAATTCCCAGATTCTGTTCCTTGTAAGATCAGAGCAAAGCGAGGATGTGCCACCCATCCTCGAAGCATTGCAGAAAGGGTAAGAATTGGGTCTCTATATGAAATACACTCTTTGGAATATATTGAATTCGTGTATTATTTCGTAAAATATGATTCTAAGAATATACTGTCGTGTAGGTAAGAAGAACTCGGATCAGTGAACGAATGAGAAAACTTCAAGAGCTCGTCCCAAACATGGACAAGGTAAGCCAATATAATTAGATAATATCTGAGCCTGATTTGGGAATGTAGTAATTGGTGTTGTGGTACTCTTTAAATTGAATACCATATGTTGGTCCTTGGCAGCAAACAAACACATCAGACATGTTGGACTTAGCTGTTGAGTACATTAAAGATCTCCAAAAACAATTCAAGGTATATTGATATGTGAAGTGAATTTAATGGGATTACCCAAGTGATAACTCATGAATGACACGTTCTCATTAATTTGATCTATGTTCTTTGTACCGATTTCTGCAGACTCTCAATGAAAAAAGGGCAAACTGCAAATGTATGAGCACGCAGAAAGCAGATACAAATCGTGTCATTTGAGTTGCTGCTGCGTTGGGTAATAAGCAGGGTACGCGCAGTAGGGGATAGAGGATTAGAGATAGAATCCTGCTTTACTGTTTACATCTTTGCTCAGATAGAAGTTAAGTAGGAGGTTGATGCATAAGAGATATATTTTTAAAAAAATGTTAATGGCACGAAATACAGAAAGTTTGCTGTTCTTTAGTCTTCAGTCTTCACCACGATATTTAGGTTATTTCGATTCGAGCTAACATGAGCTTTCAATTATAGAGTTACAGTTAATAAAGCAAATTGTTATATTTATATTTTGGTAGAGCAGAATTGTAATAATATATATCGATTCTATATTTATTATATATCTATCGGGTCAAAAATACACAATCCTTGCTTTGAACCAAGAAAAAAAAGACGTGAAATGTGAATCGCCATTGAATTTATAATTCTTTTGGTTATATTTGGATGTTAAACTATGCTGACCTTCTTTTCTTTCTTTCTTTTAATTATTATCAGCTTCCATCTGCCGTTGACCTCAAACACTTAATTATCTGCCTGACTTTTGATGAATGGGTACGAAATAATGAGACGCATAACAACGTAGATTTTGTTAGTTTATATTTAAATTTTGCTAAGAAAAAATATAAACCAAGCTTGGAGGGACAAGGATGGGAGAAGAAAAGCATGACCCCTTGGTGGCTCAAAAAGGCGAAGACCCTGAAATAGGAGATAGTATTTTTTTTTATTTCTATTGTTAGTAAAGGCCTTTTATGGGAACAGGTACAGGGGTGACAAAAAAAGATGGTGTGTACGCTTTGATCATTCATTCCCGCAAAAAGTCGTTACACCATAACAGGTCCCACCCCACAAGACGTCGTTGCTCCTCACTTGCCTGATTTTCCCGCCTCCCATTTCCCTTCTTTGATCTTCCCTCCCAAACCCTAGCCCTCCTTTCTTCTCTTTCCCTTCATCCTCTCATGTCATAGATCAATCGACGATCCAACCTCTGATTTCATGTTCGATTCTCTGTGGTTTTCATAAGGTGCAATTGAGGGGGCGATCCTTTGGGATTCATTGACACGCTATAATGTCTAATTTGTACGGCGATTACAATCAGAAGATTGATTATGTGTTCAAAGTGGTCTTGATCGGGGATTCTGCCGTGGGCAAAACTCAGCTGCTCGCACGTTTTGCACGCAATGAATTCAGTCTCGATTCCAAGGCAACTATCGGGGTTGAATTCCAGACCAAGACCCTCATCATTGACTCCAAAACGGTGAAGGCCCAGATTTGGGATACTGCAGGCCAAGAAAGGTTGGCCTTGTTCACTCTCTTTTGATTTCATCACTTGCTTATGGGTTTCATTGACTTCTCTCATCTAGTAGATCGTCCGGAAATTATATATAATTCAACCGGTCATGGTTTCTTGGAGTTTTAATTTTAAAATGTGTGCGTTTTTTATGGCTTCGATGATTTTTGTCACAACAAACATCGTTGTTTGATTGAATGCCGAGAAATTAATGCACTGTTCTTTACGAGTCAATAAAAGAAAAGCAAGAGTGGGGATAAAGGTTCTGCAATTACTTTTTAATAGGCAAGTAGGATAAGCCATCTTTCGAATATAATTTTAACTCTTTTCTCCTACAATTCACTCTTCTTTTCTCTTATTTCATGTTTCCCCCTCTATATCTGAAATGAATTCATAGTACACTGCTCTGGTGGTTGCTGGGTGAAGTGTTAAGGCAAAAGTAGTATTTTTATTTTTAATAGAACCGATTCTAGAATCACTTTGTTGAGTGGTTTTTTTCCTGTCCTATGATTGCTATATAGAGAGCATAGGAGGATCCCAAAAGCATGCGTTATGACGATTCCACAACTAGTAATAACAGTGGATTATATGATTGCTATTTGCTTGATTGCAATGCAATTCTCCTTGTGAAGAGAACAGAATAGTGCAGCATCTAGTTTTTTTAATATTGTCTGGGATGCTTCAAGCCTTCGTGGAACCTGTTTTGGAGGTTGATATGGTTTTCTCATTTAACGCCAACCATTTTATTTCCTCAGGGAGAAATATATGAAATAAAGTTTGATTGAGACAGAAACATTGAAGTATTGACATATATGTTATTTCATATTTTAGTGCATACGAGTTGTGCACTTGATTGATTCTTTCAGTATTATGGCAGTGGCTTGTTGTCATGGATGCGTTTTATTTTGTGTGAAATGCTTCAATCATCCGTGTAGCTTCATCATGTGTGAAGTTACTATATTCTCCATTCAGACAATCAGAAGACAATTGTATAGAGTGTACATATGCGAAAGCATGCTTCTGTGGTCACTTGTCAGTACACAATATCATGATCGATGATTAGTTTCGTGTCCAAGATGAAGGACTAGGTTTTTTGGAGGATCATGTTGTGATCAATAGTTGATGGAACAGTGATAGTAAGATTTGAATTTATATTGCGGGCAATTGGTTGGTCTTACTGGATTGTTAAGATGGTTGTCTGCAAGCCATGTGTGCTAACTGCTAACTTGAGTTATCTATAATATTTCTCATTGTTGCAAAGGAAATTATTAATGGCCATTCTCAATCAACCTCTTTTTGGATCAATTTTATCATGTAAAGTCAAAAAACCAATTCAATAACAAAAGTTTGATTTTGTATTGGACTTTGAGTGTTTTAATTTAGGTGCTTCTTCATTAAAATAAATATTCACCTAGTGGAAATCTTTAAAGCAACGTTTTGTTTGGATGTATATGTTGTTGTTAGCTTTGATTGGTTTGGTTTTGTCCTTTTCAAGTTACATAGACCCCACAAAGCCTTGTGTAATGGGCCGCCTCTTGTTCATTTCAAGTTTTCTTTGAGCAAACATGCCTACTTGGGTTTGATCCAGGAGCATAGGTTTTGTATTGCTTGAAACTTTATTTGCTATTGCAACATCTGACGGTTATCTATTATTGTCTCTGCTTCAGGTACAGAGCAGTTACAAGTGCATACTACAGAGGTGCTGTTGGGGCAATGTTAGTATATGACATGACAAAGCGTCAATCATTTGACCACATGGCGAGATGGTTAGAGGAACTGAGAGGTCATGCGGATAAAAACATAGTGATTATGCTGATAGGCAATAAATGTGATCTGGGAGCTCTCAGAGCAGTGCCAACTGAAGATGCAGAAGAGTTTGCGCAAAGAGAAAACTTGTTCTTCATGGAGACATCAGCGCTAGAGTCTACCAACGTAGAAACTGCTTTCCTGACCATTTTGACTGAGATATACCGAATAATAAGGAAGAACACGCTAACTTCCAATGAAGAGGGAGAGTCGAGTGGTGCTGGGCTGTTGACGGGAACTAGGATTCTTGTTCCTAACCAAGTGCCTCAAACTGGAAACAAGAACTGTTGCTTTGGGTCGTAGCTTTACTTTTCACATATTACTCATCAGACATCACACCTTTGTTCTTCGTAGTAGAGAGGCTAGGCTTGGTACTTGCTCGGAATTTTATGTTGTCCCATGTCATTGTCTCTTTACATTTTCTTCTTGGACCTGTTAGGATCTAAATTTTTGTCACGGGATTAGATGCTTGAACTCACGCTTCTGACTTCGATGTTGCGTGGGTGCTTAGGATTCAATCATGTTCAACTTACTCTTGACAAATCTAGTGGATCATATATACTTTCAACCTTCTGGATTGGATGTTCTGTCATTGTTTACACACGCTACAGGGCTAAAAAATGGAAGTTTCAGAATTAAATGAAAAATAAACTTTACGTTTAGAAGGTGGTGGATGAAGATGAAAAGCTGTTGTTTGGTAGACTAGTAGTGATAGTAAAATATGCTTTTGCACTTTTAAAAAAAAAGCTTTTGCCCGGGTGTGTGGGATAATGTAGGCAGTGACTCCAATGATTGTAGCCACGCTTATTTTTTGACATCCAATACAAGTAAAGCTGCCTACAAGCCTCGATTTCTAATTAGTGTCTTTAATCTGCCAGCTCATCGATAAAATATTCCAAACATATATATTAGCCTGTATTTGATGGCCAATTCAATGGTGCAACTCCTTTGCAAGCATAGCATGAAGATATATACAAGCGAAGATTTGACCATAACCTTATGTTTTAGGCTTCTGGCTTCTGATTATCATCCCCTTTCAATACCCTTTTAATGCCAATTTCTTGTACAGATACTCCCTCCGTCCCTTATTAGAAGAGTAAAAAATTTGAATGGTTTTGTCCCTTTTTATAAGAGCCTGGCCAAATTTGTCAAAGCATTTAATGAGCTTTTTCCTACTTTGCCCATTATTATTTTCTCTATTCATATTCTCTTTCATACTTATTTATAACATTATTAGTATATTTCTCTCTCTTATATACTCAATCATAAATAAGGGCAAACTTGAGAATTATTTCAGACATATTTATCTCTCTCAATCACTTCCTTAATATGTGTGATTTTACCTATTTGGCTCTTATAATAAGAGACGGAGGGAGTATTATTTTTTCTTTTTCTCCCTACTATGTGATCATAATAATTAATTATTTTATTATTAAATTTAGTGTTCTTATCTTATGATAATGAAGCCATATTATTGTTGTTGAATGAGCCAGTAGTTAACAAAGATGGGTACGATTTTAATGCTGATTGCTATTTTTAATTTATTAGATCTGTATATTTAATCTAAGTTCAGCTATCCATGTTTAAAATTTTTAATTCACATATATCAATGATCAAGTTTTTTTTTTTTTTTGAACTGAATCAATGATCAAGTTTTCAATGTAGTGATAATTGAAAACATAAGAATCTCAAAATCAAACTATTTAGACGTTATAAAATTGTGAAATTACATATAACACTACTGAGGATTAGAATTTGGAATAGAGAAGTACTCCATACGGTTACCGTAGAGGGGACTGGGGAGGCAAGGCAAGGAAGAATTTGATTGGAATGTGATTGACCATTGATCCCGCCTTGTGCGAATTTGAAAGGCCAAGCACGGTCCCACACGTGTGCAGATTTTTGGGTTTGAATCTCATCCTTAAAGACCGCCCATTTTTCATTTTCAAAATTTGCCCATTTCGTTTCTCCCTCACACCAACCTTTTTCCTCCTTCCTCCAATTCCATTCCATTCCATTCCTCTACGCGCAGATTCAGATTCAGATTCATTTATGCTTCTCCACCAACTCCATTCATCTTGAAGGTAACTTCCTCTTCTCTCTTCCATTTTCCTGCTCCTTCAATTCCACCCTCCCATCGTCTTTCAGTGAACTTACTATTCTCCATTCTTCAAACCAAAATAACTAACGATCTCCTTTCTTTTCCTTCTGTGAAGCTTAGATATGCCGGAATCAAGAGACAGGTTGTCAAGACCCCTTGACATTGCATCGTTATTCGCTCGTCGCCGAGCTAATATCTTGGGCATTCTTGATGACGAGTTCGAGTCAGCTTTATTCGGAACCACCACCACCACCACCACCACGGCGGATACCGGCGGAGCAATTAGGTTTAGTACTTTTGGAAGGGCCCGGTTCGGTTCGCCACGAACCGGAATTGGCCGTGGCCGTGCGCGTGGGCTTAATCTTTACAGGTCGCCGGCTACGGGCGTGGAGAACACTCCGCCGGGAATTCTACGGCGGGGCAGGGGACGGCGTTCTCGGACTCATCTACCTTCTTGGTATCCAAGAACCCCTCTGCGTGACATCACTGCCATTACCAGGGTAACGATGAATTATTCTGTCTCTTGTCGTTTTTACGTTTTCCTTTCTCTGCTTTTGTCTTTTCTTGCCATTCTAGACCATCCTTGTATTTTGGTGGTATCACTATCTGGTTTATATCGTTTATTATGAAATTGTATACAAGAAGTACACTGTGTTTTTGACTTGTGATTAGTTTTTTCCCCTTTTTTATGATTTGATTAGTAGTTTTTTTTTTTTTCCCTAAATGACATGACCCTGTTATTCTCCTGCTTGATTATTTCCTGTGGATAAAAGTACATGTTCCGGTGAACTTGGAAAATTCTTGGATGTTTCTATTTTATAAACTTCGGCGTGAACCCTATGATACTTTAGAGCCGTGCATGAATTGCCACAAGCTAGTTGCATTTTGTCTTGGCTGCCAGTTGTTTGAAAACTTACGATGATTAGTCATATAATGGGTATCTCTATCTGTGCTCACCATATAATGCGCATGATAAAGGAGCTAGTAGAGCTATTTTTACATTTATTGCATTTTGATCCAGATAATTTGCTGTCCATTATGGTGGTTTTTGGGCATTCTGCTTGTGTTTGGAGAATTTGTAAACTTTGCATTGCTAATTTCTATCAGGCAATGGAGAGGAGGAGAGGCCGTTTGGGAGATAACGAGGGCCATCAAATGGAGGGTCCAAGTAATTTAGATCAGATGCTTTCCGACCCTTCAATTGTAGAGTCTAGTTCCCAACTCGAGCATGAGACATCAGTGAACTCTTCAAGTGCAGATGTCGGTGTTAAACTCCAAACACCTGCTGCCGGTAAAGTTCCAAGGATTGTACTTGATATTGCGTGCAAGTCAGGAGAATCAGAACTTATAACGCCTCAGAAGCAACTTCTTAACTCTATTGACAAAGTTGAGAAAGTCGTGAAGGAGGAGTTGCAGAAATTCAGGAGGACGCCAATAGCAAAAAAGGCTGAGAGAGAAAAAAGAGTACGTACATTGATGTCCTTGCGTTGATTTTCAAAGTATATAACAGTTGAATTTGGAGTTAGGACTGCATAGATAGCTGAAATCGGAACAAACACGGACAGAGATCCTATGTGCAATCAATCATCATCTGATGATATCCTCACATTAGTCGTTTCAGAAGCTAACATCTGGTTCCCACTTTGCTTTTATCAGTTACTTGAAGTTGGGTTTATTAGGTGTTCGGGAACTTTGATCTTACTTTTGGCCGAACGTCTTGGAGCAGGACAAGTAAGCATGTTAATGTGTTTTGGGGATTGTTTGATTAAGGATAGTAGTAAGCATATTGACCTCCTTGTGCATACTAGTCATAGTGGTAGTTTCAATTGTTGTACTCATGCCATGGATATTATATTTTTCCTATTGGGTTACCAAGTATGATGCCAAAATTTAATTCCCACTAAGTTCTTTCCAGCTCTTCTTATCTGTTGCAGTGAATTTCAGTTGCTAGAGTAGAGATGCAAATTAGTTTCTTGTATTCTGAAAACAGATAAAAATGACCTAAACCATAGCAACCCAATAATAACAACGTTAGTTTTTGTTAAAAGAGTTGAACTTTCAACCCTAGTAACTATTAAGTATTAACCAATTAGAATACTACAAGGCCAATATGGGTAAAAGGGCTCAGCATTCTTTGTTTTGACACATCAAAAGTGATTATGGTCCGAAAATTCCAGTCTACTGTATCCTAGCCATTTCCCCATCAATTCCTTCAAAAGCCCCTTCAACATATCAAAAGCATAATTTCAAAAAGTTACAAAAAAAAAAAATTTTGTTACAATCGGAACCTACTAAAATTTTAATGAAAATCTTCTCAAACAATCTTCAACGTCCGTTGACGCAATTCTTACTTCTTCTTTTTTGTCTGGAAAGTTGTTCTGTCATTACTAATAAGACCCGCAAACAGCCTTTCAACAAAACAAAGCAAAGAAATAACAGTACTTAAAACAACAACAAAAATAAACTATCATCCATAATCATTTATAGAGTGATACATCATTCTTCATCGGGTGCTGCTATTGTATTGGAGGGCTCCAAGCCCAATCACAAGAACACGACCCTTTCACCGATGGGTTGATAGGATAATCTATATAAAAGTGGTTCGCGATAAGATTCCTTTTAACAAAGATATTTTCAATAAAAATGCAGTTCATGAGACACACAATCAATTTGATCGATGCAATTAACCTAAGCTAGATTATCGGATTGAAACATAAAACAATTTGATTGGGTTTATTATAAAAAATAATGGGTTTGATTGATAATAAGAAAGATCTCCAAATAAATGGTTAGGGTTCATTCAAAGCTCATGCAATGCGATTTGTCGATTTGTTTTTTAAATTAGAACTGTCGGGTTCTTAAAAATTTATTTTACTTATATAATATTCAGGACCACTTTTTAATTGCGATGAAGGACAAGTTTGTTAATACTATTCCCCAGCTGAAGCCTGACCTCTGTCTGAACGATTGTGAGTTAGTGAGCAGATAGTACAGTGATGATTCACAGCCAAGGACCACCTTTCACATAATTGATTGAGGAGGTAATAGCGGACCCCTTGATGTCATCATGAATAAGTACGACCACACAAGGCCGAGAGATTTTGCTTTCAGGACATCATTCTATATCCTATTCAAACATTTCATATTCTGGTGCAGGCCCAAAGAAAGATAGCTCTCAACAGTCACACCCACCTACTTCATTCTTTTAACATGCATTTGTTCATAACTTAATGCATTATAAATAGGCCCTCCGTCTTCACCTTTTAACTCCAAACTAGATTGGCTTATTTTCTGGTTAAACAACCTAATCATGGCTGCCCTTACAGATAGCATTTTGTTCTACATTCTGAGCTGCTTAGTGTTGCTCATGTTCACTATGCTTTTCATTGTCAAGTCCTTTGGTGTTCAACTCGTGAATTCTGGGACCAAACATCGAAACCCACCTAGCCCACCGGCTCTACCCATCATTGGCCACCTTCACCTTGTTGGCTCAGTCATTCCCAAATCTTTCCAGAACCTGGCTCGTATTTATGGCCCTCTCATGCAGCTTCGTTTAGGTGCATCTACAACTTTAATTGTGTCCAATACCCAAGTAGCTCGAGAAGTTTTCAAAACCCATGAGCTCAACTTTTGTTATCGCCCGGAGTTTGGATCCTCTGATTATGACAACTACAGAGGCTCTTACTTCATCACAGCACCTTATGGCCCTTATTGGCGTTTCATGAAGAAACTTTGCGTCACCCAACTTCTCTCAACCTCCCAGCTTGGTCGCTTCACTCATGTCAGGGAGCAGGAGATTAAGAGCCTCTTGGATTCTCTTCTTCAGTGTTCTGCAGAAGCCAAAGGTTGCAATTTGAGCTTCAAGTTCACTGCTTTGACCAACAATATATTGTGTCGGATGGCTATGAGCACCACTTGCGATGCTGAACACATTCATAGGCTGGTTCGTGAGTGCTTGGAGTTAGGAGCTAAGCTAAGCTTAGGTGAAGTTTTGGGACCTCTTGCGAAGTTTGACTTATTTGGGTATGGGAAAAAGGTGGCAAAAGTTAAGTGCGAGCTTGATCAGATCCTGGAGATGATCATGAAAGAGCATGAGGAGAAGCTTAATCATAAGACGAGTTCTGAAGTAGAAGAGAGGGAAGACATGATGGACATATTATTACAGGTTTATAGAGATCCAAATGCTGAAGTAAAGCTCAAAAGAAACGACATTAAGGCTTTCTTTCTAGTAAGTTTGATTTCCCCTTTCTCTCACCTCTAGACTTTATATATATATATATATTTATATATATAGTTGTTTGACAAAACTTCATGTCATATGGAAGGAAATATTCCTAGCAGGCACGGACACCACATCAGTGGCGTTGCAGTGGGTAATGGCAGAGATAATAAACCGGCCCAGAGTGTTTAATAAATTAAGGGAAGAGATGGATTCAATTGCAGGGACAAGAAGATTAGTAAAAGAAAGTGATGTACCAAATCTGCCTTATCTGCAAGCAGTTGTGAAGGAAGTTCTGAGACTCCACCCTTCAGCACCCTTTGCTCTCAGGCAATGTGCAGAAGATTGCAACATAAACGGCTACGATATCAAGGGACAAAGCAGGACCATGATCAACGTCTATGCTATAATGAGGGACCCAGAAGTGTGGGCCAGTCCCGAGGAGTTTATACCAGAGAGATTCTTGGATGGAAATGGAACCCAGAATATGATGCAAATGAAGGGTCAAGATCCAACATACGTTCCATTTGGGAGTGGAAGAAGGGGATGTCCAGGGGCATCTCTTGCTTTGACAGTAATACAAGCAACCATTGCTGCTTTGATTCAATGCTTTGATTTGAAAGTGAAAGGTGGCTCCAAGATTGATACTGCAGAAGGGTCAGGATTCTCTGTGGGTTTGGCCAAACCACTCGTTTGTTACCCTGTAGCTCGTCTTGATCTGTTGTCGGTTTAATATTTATGAACAACAAGGTTGAAGAAATTTACTTCCTTATAATCTGTCACTCTGTCCTTTGTATCCTAACAGCAATTAAAGAATGAAATAAAGTTGTTTTTATTTATAAAGTTGTTACAACCAAAGTGCAGTTTTGAATGCGCACGTGTTTCATTTCTTTGATAGATTACAATTTTTTGAAACAAATCAAAGGCATTTCTTTTCACGATAACATCGGTTTGTACTACCAATTTGGGATGGAAATGGGTTAGAATGAGCAACGTTTTAGCTAAAAAGCCTGGACCTACGATAGAAATTTAAACTTTGAGTTTGGGCATGTATATAGACCGTCTTTGCGGTCTGAGTCTGAACAGCAAAATTTTTTACTAAATTAATAGTTGAATTCTAACAGCAAAATTTTAGTTATAATATTTTAAAATATTAAAATAAAATACTTGAAATATAATTTTTAGAAAAATTTGGATTAGACCGTCGAAATTTCGATCTAAAGGTGGAAATAAAGAAGAGGAGAAGGAGGAATAGAGAAGAAGAGGAAAGTGTTTGTCGAGCAAGTTTTCCCTATATATGCTTATAGAGTAGTAATGTCTTGCTAATAATTGTTATGGGTTCGTCTCAATGAATAAACAAATGAACCATGACGTTTTAATTTCAATATCCTCGGGACCAATCCAGGGAGGTAGAGGAAAACAACAAATGTTAGCCGCACCTTATACAATCATTGAAAGCATAATATATGTGTAATTTGTACCACTTAGGTAAATAAATGAATTAGTTATGAGTATTACTACAGACTAATTGTTAGATTAAGTATGTGAGGAAGTATTTTTATAAAAAGATATAGATCAAAGGTTACAATGTAGCATTTGGAGGTCTTACGCATTTGTCTAGTTTTGGCATTATCGGATATTGGTGCTCCGTCTGTTTCGAAATATAAAATTTAATTGATTTTTTAGAGAGATTAAAGAAATTAAATAAGCCACTAAGTCAAAACATATTTTGTATATTATTAAATTATATGTTATCTTATAAATCAAATAAACTAGTTTAGAAAAAAAAATCAGGCAAATCAATTTATAAGTAATTTATTTAATTTTTAAGGATTTTCGAAAAAAGTAATTTAAATCATATCTTTAGGAACGGATGGACTATATCGATCACTAGAAGTCCTCATATGTGTTGGACCAGCTTAAGATTGTGTAAGAATGACCGTGAATAATATGAATTTATAAGTCATTTATTTATTTTTTTAGGATTTAAAAAAAAAAAAGTCATTTAAATCTTATCTTTAGGATGTGATATATCAGTCACTATAAGTCTTCATAAGTGATGGGCTAGCTTAAGATTATGTAAGAAGGACTTTGATTAATATAAATTTATAACTTATTTATTTAGTTTTTTTTTTTTAAATTTCCGAAATAGTCATTTAAATCTTATCTTTAGGTATGAACAGATGTAGTATATCAATCACTAGAAGTCCTCTTAAGTGTTAGACCAGCTTAAGATTCTTTATGTAAGAAGGACGGCAATTAATATAAATAAACGTGTGTGTACTTGTTAAAATTACATTAAATTTATTTTAAAGCTCTGTGTGAACTTATTATCTATTCTTTTCTGGCATAAGAACATTATAAAATCAAGTGATGGGAGTTGTAAATAGGTTCTTGATTAAGAGCCTCTGAACACCAAACCTTCTGCTTTATATAAGCAATGAACGGTCCTCATAATATTAGTCCATACAGTAGCTTCCAAGATTATGCCAATGGATGATTTGAGAGCGATTCTCATGTTCATGCTGCCATCCTTAAAGCATATTGGCCCTTTGTGCAAACTAGCTAGTCACAGTGTTAATTTCAGTTGTAGTACTTATGGATATTATATGCTCCCTATTGGTTTTACCAAAGTATGATGCCAACATTTTTATTCTCCCACCAAGATCCTTTTAGTGCTTGTTTGTTATCTGTTGCAATGGATTGACATAATAAGGAGTAATAGTAAACACCAGAATATTCCTCTATCTGGACTTTTGTGAGATAGTGATCAGGTAGAGCAAAATGCTCAAAGATTTTGCTTTCAAACACGGCATATTCTGGTGCAGGCCTAAATAAAAGATATCTCCTAAGCCTAGAAATCACCCACATCTACTTATTCTTTTGACATGAAATTGTTAACTACCTATAATGCATTACAACTAAGCCCTCCATCTTTACCTTTCAACTCCAAACTCCACAACCTTACAATCCAACCATGAATGCACTAACCCATAACATCTTGTTCATCAGCTTGAGTTGCATTGTGTTGCTCATTTGCACTATGTTTTTCATTGTCAAGTCCTTTAGCGTTCAGCTCTTGAAGAATTCTGGGACTAAACGGCAAACCCCACCGAGCCCACCAGCTCTACCCATAATTGGTCACCTTCACCTTCTTGGCTCAGTCATCCCCAAATCTTTGCAGAACCTGGCTCGTCTTTATGGCCCTCTCATGCAGCTTCGTTTAGGTGCATCCACAACCTTAGTTGTGTCTAATGCCCAAGTTGCTTGTGAAGTTTTCAAAAACCAGGAGCTCAACTTTTGTTGTCGCCCTGAGTTTGGGTCCTCTGATTATGACATCTACAGAGGCTCTTATTTTATCACTGCACCTTATGGCCCTTATTGGCGTTTCATGAAGAAATTGTGTCACCCAACTCCTTACTACTTCCCAAATCGGTCGCTTCACTCATGTCAGAGAGCAGGAGATTAAGAGCCTCTTGGATTCTCTTATGAAGTGTTCTGCAGAAGCCAAAGCTTGTGATTTGAGCATAAAGTTTACTGCTATGACTAACAATATCTTATGTCGGATGGCTATGAGCACCACTTGCGATACTGATCACATTTACAGGCTGGTTAGTGAATTGTTGGAGTTAGTAGGTAAGCTAAGTTTAGGTGAAGTTCTGGGACCTCTCGCAAAGTTTGATTTATTTGGTTATGGAAAAAGGATGGCTAAAGTCCTAGAGGAGTTTGATCAAATACTGGAGATGATCATGAAAGAGCATGAAGAAAAACTCAGTCATAAGAGTTCTCAAGTAGAAGAGATGGAAGACATGATGGACATATTATTACAAGTTTATAGAGATCCAAACTCTGAAGTTAAGCTCAAAAGAAATGACCTTAAGGCTTTCTTTCTTGTAAGATTCATGTTTCCCCTATATCTCTCTCTACCCAGCATCTCTTTTCTCGACATGTGCATATAAGTATTTATAGTTGTTTGATAAATATTCATGTTATATGGAAGGAAATACTCATAGCAGGCACGGACACAACTTCAGTGGCGCTGCAGTGGGCAATGACAGAGATAATAAACCAACCAAGAGTGTTTAACAAACTAAGGGAAGAGTTGGATTCAATTGTAGGGACTAGAAGATTAGTGAAAGAAAGTGATGTCCCAAATCTGCCTTACCTTCAAGCTGTTGTGAAGGAAGTTCTGAGACTCCACCCTTCAGCACCTCTAGCTGTCAGGCAGTCTGCAGAAGATTGCAACATCAATGGCTATGATTTCAAGGGACAGAGCAGGACCCTAGTTAACCTCTACGCTATAATGAGGGACCCACAAGTGTGGGCCAGCCCAGAGGAGTTCATGCCAGAGAGGTTCTTGGGTGAAAATGAGACTCAAAATGTGATGGGAATGAAGGGTAAAGATTTCAGATATGTGCCATTTGGGAGTGGAAGAAGGGGATGTCCAGGGGCATCTCTTGCTTTGACGGTGATACTGCCTGCCACTGGTGCTTTGATTCAATGCTTTGATTGGAAAGTAAAAGGTGGCACCAAGGTTGATATGGCAGAAGGATCAGGATTCTCTATGGGTTTGGCCAAACTACTCGTTTGTTACCCTATCACTCGTCTTGATCTGTTAGCGGTTTAACGTTAGTAAACGATAAGGTCGAAGGATTTTACTTCCTTATGATTTGTCCTTTGCATCTTAACTACTACTAAAGAAAGATAGAAATTAAGTTAAACGCATGAACCATGAAGATATAACCTTCACACGACCATTCCAGAGAGGGGAACAACAAAAATTAGCCAGACCATCGTACAATTTTTGAAAGCATGATGTGTGTGTGTAAACAATTGAATTAATCATGAATGTTATTCAAAAAAATATTAATCAAGTGTTACATGGCATAACATTTGAAGGCATTGAGCTTTTGTCTACTGGATGTATTCCCTCTGGTCCTAAATATAAATATAAGATCACTTTGACTTTTTTTTGTGAAAGTTAAGGAAGCAAATTAGATCACTAAATTATAATATATGTAACATGTAATTAGATTTTAGGTTAGTTTATAAGTAGAATAAATTAGTTTTGAGGAAAAAAATAACTATAGGCAATTTAAAGTGATTAATTTTGCATCCTTAATTTTTTTCAAAAAAATCAAAATGATCTTATAATTAGAATATTACTTTGAGTTTCATTCATTAACATTGGAGGCCACACACTCTCTGCTCTTTTTTTTTTTTCAAGGCCTCATATATGTTGGACCATGACTTGTCCGAGGTTTGGCATATCCGCAAGCACATGGGTCGTCAAAAATAGTATAGAAAATGTTGTCGTTCCAATAGGGACTAAGGCAAAAGCGGATTAATTATTGCAATTATATTATCAATTAGGTTGAGTGATAATTTTTGTATTTTGAATTTTAAAAGTACCTAAAATGAAAATAACTTGACAAATTCTAAATTAAAACTTGAAGTCAAAACAAGAGCAGTCTAGGCTTATTTATCCACTTTGTATTTCATGATGCTTGATTGACCTTCCTCTACTGACAATTAATGAACACTAAGTTGATGTTTGAAGTCATATCCATTTGAATAACTCTCTAAAGCTTACACAAACTTTAATTAACTCTAATATGCATAATCTCTTACTACATATTATGTTAATTAGTCTCTATAAACATCCCACTTCAATTTTACAAAATTTGGTTAATGAATATTTCTATCTCATTAACAAAATCTTAATCCCAATTTGGAATTTTAAGACATGTTTGAATTCAACCTAGTTCTTTGCTAATTAATGCTCTCTCAAGCCACTAATTAGGCAAACAAGCTAAATGTTGGCCACCACTTAGGAAAAAATAAAGCTCAAGTTAAATCCACAACCTAATAATCATCAATCATCAAGAGAAAAAGAGTTCAAGCATCAATCCATACAAAGCTTCAAAATAAACCTAGAATAAATTAATTAGCTACTCATAAGTACCAATCAAATCATCCAGCAGCTGCAATAAATTTAGAGTTCAAAACCATAATGAAAAGAGTAAAGAGAATAGAATAAATCATTGCTAATTTATCCCTTTTTCTTCCCTCTCAGTCGCATCTCAGCTCCATTGAAAGATGAAAATCGCTGCCTTGGCTCCTCGATGCATGCAGTTGCCTCCACAGTCCTTTCGTCCTCCCGTGGATATGGTAGACCGAACTTAAGCTCCTCTTTCCCTCTCGCTGTGTTTCTCGCTCTCGCCGCTCACGCTCAGACAAAGAAGATGATGTGTTTGGGGATGATGAACAGTAAAGAAGTGCCGCCCCTTGCTTTTATCCCGTGAACCTCTTCTAATTTCTTTTGCAATCAGGCCTTGGTTCCTTTTACTCCAAACGCAGCGTTTCTTCCTTTGTGGGTCCCATGGTCTTTTGATCAATTCATGTCAAAACCATTAACTTCAATCTCCCATGTGCCACGTTGGTGATCTAAAGGGATGGAGGAACAAAATCAAAATGCAACATGATGTGATAATGATAATGATAATATCTATCAATCTTTTCTTTTCTTTTTGTATTTTGAACTATTCTTTATTTATTTAGTATTTTACCTAACCTTAAATATTTGTCTTTTTGATTCAAAAACTAAAATATTTATAACTAAAACCCAAATCATGTACCATATTGATATCTTATCAAATCCTAATAAAATCCCTTTAATTTTGTTTTAATGACTCCCCAAATATACCCAAAATATATATCAAATTAAATAAAAAATGGTGAGTCATCAGACCACTAGTTGCTTTGAACATAACTAGATAATGCAGGAAGGACAATGGTTGATTAACTTAATGAGCTCTTGAATTAAGCTTTCATGATCCCCGGACTAATCGGAAAAAGTTAGGCACTAAATATATATATGTATGTATATAGAAATATAATGGGAAAATGACAAAAAAGTACCCTTCAATAAGGGAAAGGACAAATCACTCCCCATACATTTTAGAATCCCATTTCACACCCATGGGATCAATTTGGGATTTACGAATGTTTTTCAAAGACAAATATGCCCCTCCCCACATACCTATCCCTCACAATGCCCTCCTTGAACACCATCCCCAGAGATCCTATTTCAAGGTTGCGTCTCCGGCTTCGACAACGGCATCGAAATCGTTGTGAAATCATTGGCCTCTCCACTGATCAGAATCCCCTTTCGGCTTCGGCACGTGAAATGGAACGCTATTCTCTTCCTCCTTTGTTCATTGGCCATCGTCGAAGCAAGGAGTTGGAGATGTTAGAAACCCCATAGTTGGTATTTCGTTGTTCCCTTTCATTCTCTGCATCTTCCACTTGTTTGTATGCACATTCATCACCTTCATCAAATGTTCTTCTCCTTCCTCTACCTAACATCATAGAACCTTGATTTCTTCCTTCTTCATTAATTGACTGCCTCCTCCTTTATAGGTATTTTTTTCCTCATCTCTTTTGTTGCTCCAAGTGGTGATTGGCTTGACAAGTATAAAGTTTTGGCAATTATTTAAGACTGAATTTTTAGTTCTAATAATTGAAAGTTGGGATTGTGATTTGTTTTTAGAGAGAGAGAGAGATTATTCTTTAACATAGGGTATTTGACAAAGTACTTGAGAGGAGATTCAAAATTTAGGAATTTTGATATATTACTGCATAAACTATTTGATGGATACAATTATAAATTCCAGTTTTTGTGTGTGCATTCCATTCATTGAATTTTTGGCTATGGCACTGTGGGAATTTGAACCAATTTACATAGTTAATATCATCTTAAACTCAATTACTAGATCACTTGCTAACTTTTATGTGATATGTTTTGCTGAAAGTTGGAATTAGTCACTAGTTGTTGGGGCAAAATTAGATTTTAAACGTGGATGGTAAAATTTGGGAATTTGATGCATAAACTAGTCTTAATTACTGAAACTACATTTAGTTGAGTTTCGGTGCATACATTACATTAGAACAACACTTTAAGTATCATAATACTCTTGAAAAAAAAAGGATCTAATTTATTATCACGCTGTATAGTGAAATACTCTGCATAGTGCATATTTGCTTCACCTTTGAAATTTTTGTTGGACATATTGAGCTATTTGGACCATTTGATTCAGAAAATACAAATTTCAACTCCATCATTAAGTAAATTTGCTCTGAGATTGGTTTTTACTCTATGACTATTATTCTGCTATGAAATATTAATTTTATGGCTTTGGTTAAAATTAAGAAAACTGTCCTTCTTGCCACAAGTGCTTAAGTTCTCCTTTAAAGATGAGCAATCAACATTTGCTTGTGCTTTGCCAAAAAAAAAAAGATAGAGAAAGAAATAGAAGCTTGTGCTTATAATATATTGATTTTACTTTGCCTAAAGAAAATAGTCATTTGATTTTGATTAGTGTTTAATGAAGCTATTGTCCTCTCTATAATGGTGTTGCATTAAGTAGAAGTAATAACTCTTAAAATTTAGAGTGATTGAAACAAGTTTTGTTATTGAATGCATGGACTTTACTTTAAAGTAAAGGTTATGAAAAATTTATTATGGTTTTGCATTATAAAGTGACTTTTATTGTTGTGAAACAGTAAGTCCTGTTATAAGCACAAATATATGTCAAATTGAAGTTGTTCGAAAATAGAACTAGTTGTGGTTGTATTAGTTGACTAGGTTATGTTATTCTTAAAGCTTTCATTCTTCATTCCTTACATCTGTAGCTTAGGATTAACTACTGCATACACTATTTGTAGTTAACTAGGCTTGGAAAATATTGGTTATTGGCCTTAATTTTGTAGAGATAACGATTTGCTGGCTAAATTATGTATGAGTGGAATAGTTTTATTTTTGAAGTTTAGGAAATGAGTATTCTTCCTACTATAAGATTATGGAATTGGGAATGGGTGGTTATATAATTGTGTGCGATGGTTCAAACCTGAGAAAAAAATATGTGAAATCAAAACATAGGTGTGTGGTTCTTGATAATTTTGAATATAAAGCATTTTGAATGGGTGGTTGTGGTTGTATTAGGGAATGATGATTTTAAGGGCTGACTTACTTGGGCCTAGGAAAGAAGCCCACTTCTCTCATCATTTGCACTACTTTTGATATGCTAAAGAGTTATATTGAGTGCATTGATCGCGTTTGGATTTATTGTGGCCACCGGCTTGAACCTTATGCCTAATGACATATTTGTTTGTACTCTGATTTTTTGCACCATAATTATGTTTTGTCTAGGTTGATGATATTGAATTGTTTCTAACACTTTGTCATGTATTTAGGAGGATGTAGCAAATTTTAGGCGAGATGTCATGTGGTGGCTGGTTACTCATCATCGGAATCAAGTAAAGGATAAAGCATTGGCTCTTCTTCAACAACCAACCAATTTAAAGCGATCTAGAGGACAGGAAAATTAACAAGTTGCTCTATGACTTGTGTTAATGCAAAGTGAACAGGGAAATAAACAAGTTGCAATTGTTAAATATGTATGTTTTATGTAGTATTGGACAAAGTTTGCCTTTGGTATGTTGTATGGAAAATTGAATATGTATGTTTCATGTAGTATGGGACAAAGTTCTCTTTTCTTTATGTTTCCTGGTGGCATATTCAAAGGTCTATTTGCATATATTTATTACAAAACAAACAAGTTTAACCATTTCTCTTGTCAGCATTAACAACAACTTAGACCTTTCTTACAATGTGAGCATTTTTGCCCCAGCCATTAACAACTTCATTGTAGGAATTAACAACTCGATCGTAGGAATTAACAACGTGGGAATAGTGATTAACAACTTAGACCTTTATTGGAATGTGAGCATTTTTTGCCCCAGCCATTAACAACTTTATCTTCACCATTAACAACTTTGTCTTCGTAATTAACAACTCGATCGTAGGAATTAACAACACTGGAATAGCGATTAACAACTTAGTCCCTCATTGCAATGTGAGCATTTTTTGCCCCAGCCATTAACAACTTCATCTTCAGTATTAACAACTTCTTCTTCGTTATTAACAACTCGATCATAGGAATTAACAACACTGGAATAGCGATTAACAACTTAGACCCTCCTTGCAATGTGAGCATTTTTTGCCCCAGCCATTAACAACCTCATCTTCAGTATTAACAACTTCTTCTTCGTCATTAACAACTCGATCTTAGGAATTAACAACACTGGAATAGCGATTAACAAGTTAGACCCTCCTTGCAATGTGAGCATTTTTTGCCCCAGCCATTAACAACTTCATCTTCACCATTAACAACTTGATTGTAGGAATTAACAACATTGGAATAACGATTAACAACTTGCCCATGTCCAACTGAAACTAAACTTCTTTGTTGATAACACAGTAAAGTGGCTCCATAAAACCACATTCTTCATTGACATAGAGTTTTTCTACATATTCAATAACAAAGTAACATTAACATCATCTTAACACTTAATGTTCCCTTGTCACTAAAAAAAAAACATCATTTAAAACATGACAGTTGCTGTCAGCGTTAACAACTTCAGCGTAGGAATTAACAATGTATTCGTAGGCATTAACAACAGTGTCATACATATTAACAATCTGTAATGCTGACAGCAATTGTCATGTTTGCAGTTGCCCATGTCCAACTGAAACTAAACTTCTGTGTTTCATTGCCCTTTCAAAACCTATTTCAACCCTTGAATATGTAATGTTGTCTAGCAACGTTAGCCCATCTTCCTTCATTGCTTGACTGCTCCACTTACCTCTGTTTAATTTTATCATCTCTGAACTGAAATTCTCTTTGACATGCCTATAACAATATGCATGCCTCTCACTTCCAAAAATGTCCCGAACAGCTTCTTTGATTGCTTGGTGACGGTTTGACACAATTGTCAATTCAATTGACCCAACTATCCTTTTTATCATGTCCAAAAACTAATTTTGTGAACTACCCTAATTTTGTGAACTATGAATTACATCAAGCCTTCAACATGAAAATCCCCTACTACTACTTTTCACAAGTTTTGCATAAGGATTTACAAGGTGAGAATAACAATTAACAACTAATTAGCCTATTCCAGCAATGAGCATATGACAAGGACTTAGGTGAAAATCCCTTGGTGCTAAATCAATTGAGTTTACCTGTTATATAACAAACAATATCATTTCAAGTGCAATTAAACAAACTTCATTCTTAATAATACTAAATTCATGACTAATCACAAGTACATCATAAACTATCAAGTTTATGTTCCTCTATTTAGCTTGAAGCCACAAACTTAACTCTATTTCCATAAAAAAAACCACAAACCCATCGAACTTCCCATTAAAAGAAACAACTCTTAACTGATCAATCAAACTGGATGAATGGAGAGGAAGGTTATTGGCCAAAAATTAGTAATAATTGCTCACCCTTTACTTTCTCATTGCCCTACATTCCACGACACCTTTTGGATCATCACATGTCATGAATGATCTGTACATGACTGGGTCCCGAGGGGATATTCTATGGCAGAAAATTTCACAAGAACATTGAGGTTTGAGAAGCTAATAAGATAAAATACGAAAAAGAACCAAGACAAAAGCTAATTCATATAGAAATTACTCACATAGTCTTGTGCTCTCTATGCTCTAATTTTGTCTATATATCAGACAAAAAACTATACTCTTGTTTATCTAAACCCAATGCAATTAAATAATAAATCTCGATCATCATCAATTACAATGCAAACAGATCAAGGCAAAGGCAATCATAAGGAAGAATATAGAATTCAGAAAAAATAGAACCCTTGGCTGGCATATGATAGAGGCTAGAATCTATTTTTCTATGCTCTATTGTTTACATTCTGAAACTCAAACGAGAAGACAAAAAGGCCCAACATTCAAAATATAAAAGCCATTAAAAAATAAGGCTGTGATTTCACGCTCACTTACGCGTCGTAAAAGTAGCTCATTGTCAGAAGCTGGGAAAGCACCCAACCCTTTAAGGTCTGAAATGAAAATGCAAAATTCACAAGACAATCAGAACCTTCATTAACGATGAACCATTCAAAAATGCATCTCTGCTAGAGAGAAAATTTGAACAGATTCAGAGACGCGAATAAGTTTGAGAAACCCAGATCCACAAGAAAGGAGAAAATGAGTCAGTGCATTGTCTTCTTTCCTTTCTTTGTGATTTTCTTAAGTCAAGGGCATCACTGACTTTTTTCAACATATCAATATTCCAGATTCCTCCCAAAGGTAAGACATGGGATATGCAAATCTTTAGGTACTGAAATGTCATTTTTCATATTCAAAGGGATTTTATTGTCTTTTTCCCAAATATAATTGTAGTATGGTACACTAACCATGTGCATAATTGAAATAAAGTAAATGATAGATAAATGCCTTTTGAATTTTAAAATCTCATAAAAGAGATTTTAATTAGTTGAGTAGCGATATTAACAATTAATAATCATCTATCTGGGATTTTAAAATTAAAAAACATTTTTCTATCATTTTTCTTTTAAACAATGATGCTAGAGTGTGCCTATAAAATAAGGAGAGATGTGTGTATTATAAAACATCAAAAAAAGTGCAGACTGACCATAGAAAACATCATGGCCTTCTTTTCGGTACCAAATTCCTCTATCTCTGAATTCAAATAGCTAGGGAACAGATGAATGTTTGTGCTTTGAACTGTTCATATGAGTCGTGGCTTATTTTTTGCAGAGCATGTTATTTGGAGCTGGCACTGACACGTCATCGCTGATAATGACATGGGCGATGGCAGAACTGATGAATCACCCAGATATAATGGAGAAAGCCAGGAAAGGGATTGATTCGCTGGTGGGGAAGGGGGGGGTCAGATATTGATCAAAGGTTACAAGTCATAGCATTTTAAGGCATTGAGTTATTGTCTAGTTCTGGTTTTCTGTAGCAATTGCTTGAGGTTGCATATTCTATGGACAGATTCTCTGTTGCGTGGAATTTCAGTTGGCAACAAGGTTCAAAAACCCGGACCGGGGCTCGACCCGGCCGAGGCAAAGGGTCAAGGGTCAGGGGTTCAACCGAGGGCTCGACCCGGTCGTATTAAAATAATATAATTTAATAATTAATAATAAAACACACTAATATTAATGTCAAAATATAAGGAAATCCAACAAAAGTCTAACTGTTTTAAAAACATAATACAACAACATTAAGAATATTCATCACTAGATCCTTGCAATTCTTCAGTCAATACTATCAAGATCATTCAGCTCATTAAAATTCACTGGAGATGAGACATTAGGAGCTGGATTGAGGAAAGCACTACTAGGAGTAACATCATCATTCAAAGCTGGAGGTAAAGCTGGAGGTCCAACAATATCCATATCTCCATCACCTATTTGTGAAAAGAATTAACATTAATCGATATGTATAATAAAACTTACAATTCTACTTCTATCAAGATTTGATGAATTTGCGATACCTTCCACATTAGCATGTAGAACATCTTCAAGATTTGCCATCTCTACACCACAAAATACAGGATTGGGATCTTCTTCATTCACCCAAAAATCCACTTTTTCAATGGATTCAATATCAATTGGATCATAGCATATATCATTCTTCTTCAATATATTCCTTTGATAACAAATAAAAACTCAATCAAATATTAATCCATATTAGATAAAAATATTGATAATTTATAAGGTTACCTATGCTTTAATCGCAAATTGTAGTTTACGTAAACTAAATCATTTAGCCTTTGATGCTCCAATCTGTTTCTTCTTTTAGTATGAATGCGATCAAATAAGCTCCAATTCCTCTCACAGCCAGAAGAAGCAGAAGTTTGGCTAAGGATATGTTTTGCAAGACGTTGCAATTCTGGAACTGAATAACCATAGTATGACCACCATCGATCTGCAAAATAAAAACAATTTAACACGTGATATTAATTGGATTTAATAAATGACCATGACTATGCTATTAAATAATAAATATGAACATATGAAAACTTACAAGGGTCTAGTTTTTGAGATCCTTCCCTACATGTCTGCCTTGAAAAAGAGTCGGTGCCTTCAGCATACATGGAAATTTGCCCCATCACCTTGAAGCTGTTAAATTCATCTGGGTATGACTCCACAACATCAAGCATAACCTTCGATATCCTTGGCTTGTCAACAAAAGATCCACCATACATAAATGCAGGGTTCAACATATATGCAACTGCATGAAGATCAGTCTTCAAATGCTTATCCCATCGCTTTTGAATAAAGCATGTATATGGCTTATATTGCTCTTTATCCCCCTTGAAGATCTCCTTGATTGCATTTTTAGCCCTACGCATGCCTTCATAGACATAAGGCAATGAAGGCTTCTCATCGGAGTCAACAATCCTCAACAGCTTTACAAGAGGCGTCGCAACCTTCACAACTAGAAAACAGTCATTCCAAAATCGATTGTCTAATACAATTGCACTAAAAATCTTTCCTGCATCAGTCCTTGATAACTTATGCTCTGCAAAGTGCTTATAAACAGCAAGGGCTTGTAAGTCATGCCTATGTTGATATATGCTGTGCAATGTAAGGAAAGTAGTGGCAAACCTCGTTGCACCGGGACGCACAATTTCTTTCCAACCTGGCCTTTTCCTTAACCAAGATAAGAAGATCATATGATTGTATACAAACACCGTTACCTTTGATGCTTTTGTTGCTATGTCTGACACATGAGGCATGTTAGAAATGTCTTTCAGTACAAGATTTAAACAATGAGTAGCACAAGGTGTCCAATAAATCCTAACATATTTTTCTTTAATCATCCTTCCACAAGCAACATAGTTGGCAGCATTATCAGTCACCACATGAACAATATTTTTGGGACCAACCCACTCAATGACTTCACAAAATAAAGTGAACAAATTCTTAGCATCCTTCACTATATCAGATGCATCAACAGATTTAACAAATACCATACCATGTATAGAATAAACCAGGAAGTTAATCAAAGTACGTTGCCTCACATCAGTCCATCCATCAGCCATGAGTGTGCATCCATGAGTCGCCCAGTTAGCTCGATGATCATCAATGAGTAACCGACATTCTTTTTTCCATTCTCCCAACAAGTTCACTTTAAAGTCATAAGCACTAGGAGCTTTAAACCCTGCCCCAATTGAACACATTCCATCCAAGGATTTTTGAAATAAAGGACAATCAAATGCATTAAATGGAATACAATTGACAAATGCCCATTCAGCAAGAAGCATCTTAACAGTGTGTTGTGCTTCTTTTGTAACTAATGCACTCTTGATAGTTGGTTGATAACCAGGAGTTGTCCTTGGAGCAAAGTAATTATCCATAAACCCAGGAGCTCTTCTCTTGTTGGATGTTTGCTCACATCTTGTTGGGTTAGCATTATCTTCTTCAGCATTCTCTTCTATATCTTCAACACTATTTTTCTTTGAAGATGCTTTCAAAGTCTCTGCTATACTATGACGGACATCTTAAGGAACTTTTTTGCAAGAAGCAATTTGACCAGCAATACCAGCAAGATGATATTTCATTCTATTTATCCCACCTCCTCTATAGCTATTAGCACAAAAAAGACACATATATACATTTTGAGTCCCCTCTTTTTTGTGGGCAAAATATTCCCATGCAGGATCCGTTCTTGTACGAAATAAGGATGTGGAATTGGGAGTGACATCAGAGCTGGAATTTGGAGTGCTACTAGGATTAGTGTTGGAATTGGGAGTGGCCTGTTCGGTATTCGAACCACCATGAGACATATCGTCATTTCCTGAATTTGATATATCCATATCTGGTTCAAAATAGCAAATCATTCAGCAAGAAGTTTCTAAAAACAAAATTGGTATCCAATAATAACATATCATTCAACAAGAAGTTGCTAAAAACAAAACCGGTATATCATTCAACAAGAAGATCTCATTCATATAACATCAATTTCCTTAAACCTAAAATCAAAGTAGCAATTTAACTGATATAAAAAACAACACAGCAGCATTGTCAGGGAAACCAGCATTGTTCTTGATTAACAGCCATAATGCTTTGGTGACCATATCACCTGCCCACCAGCATTGTTCTTGAAACTTCCAAAACAAATATATAAAAAACAACAGCAGCAAATTAATCAAACCTACCACATTGTTCGCTAACTGATATACATGCCTTCTAAATATTTCGAACAACAACATTATACATTGTATCATTAATCGAAATTTCAAACAGAATTTGCCCAAAAAAAAACTTCCCTAAACAAGAAATCCTTAAATTCGGTGATAAAATTTTCAGATCAGTGGATTAACCAATGGCCCTACCTAAATCCAAGTTCAACTTTCAAGCTTTGAAACTCAAATCCAGCTCCGATTAGCGAAGACCGATCAGAGCATTCCTTCCCCAGAGCTGCGAAAATGAAAAAATCGATTCAAGCAAAGAAGGAAGAGAGCAGCAGGATTAGAAGAACCAAGGGATTAAAGCCAAGCACAAGACTACAGTATGCATACACAGCGCTTAAGATTCGAACCACAACTCCAAAAGCAAGTTGCTTAAGTGGAAATGAAGTAGAGGAAGAACCAGGCAACAACAACGATAATTTATATCTCAGTCTATTCTGATTATTATCAATTTCAGTTCAACAAATCAACCACAACCCCATTTTGTTGCACAAGAATACAGTATGCATACACAGCGCCTAAGACTCACCGTTCGTTCTTTGAAGCACGAGGTAGCCGCCGTCGCCTCTCCCCCTTCTCGCCGTTCTAGCCGAGTCGCCCTTAACTAGGGCAAGAAGAAGTGAAGAACAATAATGCAAATGAAAAGGGAAAGTGAACTGTGAACCTGATGCTCTGCTCCACTTCAACCTTTCTGTTTTTTTTTAAACGTGTAAAACGGCGCAGTTTCAACTGAGAAGGAGGGTTTTTTAAAAAACCGGCCGGGCATGTCCACCCGCCGGTTCGACGCAAACCGCCCGGATCAACCCGGATATTCCCGGGTTGATCCCTTTGCCGGGTGAGCCATGAATTGGCCCGCTCGTGGCACCGGTTCCCGGTCCAACCGGCCGGGCCGGTTTTTTTGTTCCATGGTTGGCAGAGATACAAACGGGTTTTCTGTAATGACCTTGATCTGAATCGTGGCATCCCAATATATGAGATTCCATAGTAATGAATAAAAGAAATCAGAGTAAAAATTAGATTTTTCTCCCCGTGCGATGCACGGAAGTTAAAAATAAAAATGAAATAAATTAAAGAACAAAATTTTTTTGAGTAACTATTTCATGATTAAAAATGTTACCTGAAAATAACAAAAGTTGAATACACATGGATAGAAATAATCTAAATCATTAATTGCAATTTTTTTGATAAAAGAGAAAATATGAAGTATTTTTAAACGGCTTATTGCAAAATTATGAGTTATCAAAATATATATTTATATGTACATTAAATATTTGAAGACAATAAAAGTTGATTTCATATGAATATAAATGATCTAAATCATTGAGTGCACTCATTTGAATCAAACAGAAAATATAAATTAATTTTATAGGGCTCGATTGCAAAAATGTGTGAGTTATTACAATGTAGATTTAGATGTTCATTTAATTTTAATCATATATAAATAAGATGAGCAACTATTTAAGCAAGTTTGACTATTGAAAATAAACCAATAATATTGAAAATGCAATAATGATTTAAATCAGAATTAATATAATTCAACAACTGATTGAGCATGGTTTAAATTGTAACAGGAAAAAAGTGATTTTTTATTTTTTTTGCATGAATGGGTGCAATTTATTTGGAATTTTCAATATGATATACTTTCCAATAAATTGGATTCTTTGCTTAGGTAATATTATATATTGTAAATCAAATATATATGTATTGATTGTTTCCTAAAATATAGAGATATATTTGAACACGATAATTAATTCCTATACTTCAAAACCAGAATATTAGAGATTAAAAAAATATATATGATTTGAATTTTTTATAAACAATAATAAATTGATAAGTATGTACGTAACCAAATATTCAAATAAGTACATTTTTTTAGAGTTATGACATATTATACATGAAATATATATATATGGATTGTTGCCTAAACTAATGACCTATTTGAACACAGTTATCAATTTGTAAATTTCAAAAGCCATATATTGTAGATTAAAAAACAAAATTTATGTGGTTTTTTTTAAACAATAGTAGTAAATTAAGATATATGTACATGAGAATTGATTTTCATCGGTGTAGCTTCCTAGCAACTAATTTATTTTTGACAATGCAAATGAAAATTTGAAAGGAAAAGTTTCCAAATAGAAAAATAATTAATACTCTGTTGTCTAATTTACTGACTTATTTAAACACATTAATTATTTTATAAATTTCAGAAGCAAAATTAATAGTTTTGATTGTAAATCATATTTATATATATATATTTATATATATGTTTTAATTGTTGCCTAAAACAATGACTTATTTGAATACAATAATTAATTTGTACATTTGAAAAGTCAAATCTTGTAGATTAAAAACAAATATGTATGGATTGATTTTTCTATAAACAATATTACAGTAAGAGGTATATACGTGATTAAAAAGAGAACTAATATAGAATACCTTCTTAAAAGTAGATATATATGTATTTAATCATTGCTCAATATTAAATAACTTTCATACATTTATGTATGTAATCATTGCTTTGCTCAAATTTAAATAACTTTTTAAAATTTAAAAAACTACCTTCCCAAAAGTAGAAATATATGATGAGTAATGATTAATTATTGGTAATGAAATTTGAAATTAAGAATAAAAATTTTCATTATGACTTTGATTATGTCAACATGTGGACCAATAATTGAGTTAAATGAGGATGATGTCATTGGACATGTGGACCAATAAGATTGTTGTTAGGAGCTTTCAAGAAATATATAGATATATGAATGAAGCTTTTCAGACTAAGTCTCGTTCCAGTATATGATGTATTCATTGTGATTTCTTTTTCCTTTTTTTCCCTCATTTTTAAAAAAAAATTATCTTGTCTCTAACTACTTTATTTTAATTATCTTCTATCTACTCCTTGAAATCTCCTAACAACAACCTCGTTGGTTCACATGTCTAATGACGCCATCTTTATTTAACTCTGTTATTGGTTCACATGTTCATATAATCCAAGTTAAATTGAAGGTTTTTTTAATTTTAAATTTTATTGCCAATAATTAACCATTACCCATCATATATATCTACTTTTGAGGATTTATTCTTTTGAATTTTGAAAATTATTTAAAATTGAGCAATGATTAAATACATATATAAATGCATGGATGTTATTTAAAACCTTTATAATAAATAATGTTTTCATACATGTTACTAAATCAATGACATAAATCAAATGCATTATCCATAAAGAAACAAAAACGCATGGTTGACTCAGAAAATGATGAATTGGGATTGGATGAGTTTTCCACTCCAAGGTTTAGTGGCACAAAGCCTATCATGAAGATAAAGATGAGAAATCTGGATGATAATCTTGTGTTTACATTTTTTCCCTTTGATTGTTATTGTAGACTTTCACGTTATCCGGTTAATAAATCTTCTTGATTATGAACTTCATATTTTGTATGGTTTTTATCCTTCTTAATATTATGTTGTTAATTGAAATTAGTTAAGTTTCTCCCAATAGTTTATAGTTTGCACCAATGTTTTAAGAACCGAGCCACACCGTCCAACAGTCGACCGAAGTATCCAGCGGCTCAGACTGAGGCAAAAAGCCATTTGCTTGGTTAGGCTAGAATGAGCCGGAGATTGACCGCTTTTAAGCCGGAAACCGCTTATAAGCTGGAACCTGGAGCGATTTCATAGAAGCTGGACGGTCTAGACCAACATAAAAAAAATGATTGAATCAAGAGATACAGAAGAAAAGGAAGTTTGAGAGAGAGAGAGAACTGGGTGAGTGGGCGGAGATGAAAGAAGTTGATTTGGCCACCATCAGTCCTTTTTTTGAATGAAGGAATATATTAATCAAATATGTACAGAATTACAGCATAACAACAGTAAGCTGTGGGGACCACCGTCAGCCATTTCAAACAATTAGAAAATGTTTTATTTTATGGGCAAAAGAAACAAGGGTGAAGAGGAAGTATTGGGAAAGGAAATCTGGGAAAAAAAGTACTTGGTATTTACATGTAATCAATAGATAAAAGAGGGAAGTCATAATTGCTTTCCCACTTATTGAACAGATGATGAAAACAAAATATCTTTTTGCCAACTAAGTCACTAACCAATGGATAATATGAAGAGCCTTTCATTTTCTTTTTATTTTTCAACAATTTAATATGACAAAAGGAGATCATTCTTAATTTTGTATTTAACTAAAAAAAGAATTTGTACAATTAGCTTTTCAAAGTAGTAATATTTATCAATATATATTTATATAATATTTTAAATTTAATTATTGCGTCACCGGCCCGACCAAAACGGATCAACCGTTTCGACCGTTTGAACCATGACTCGCTCGTTTTTCCGGCTCGATGTCCGGTCCGGCTTTTAAAACAATGGGCTATTCTTTATCCATTCCTCCCTCTACCTCTCCCGTCTTCATCCTTCATTTCTCCGATTTTGATTCCCTCTTTTTCATGGAGGCAGACTACGTCAGAAACATGAACGACTCCTTATCTTCGCTATTGCTCCACCATAGCAAATCCAGAAGCTTCCATTTCTTCTCACATCTGCTAGGTGAAGAAGCCTGTGCCTATTTCGGAGTCCAAACACAGTACGTCCCTGGCATAATCGACTCCAAATCATCCACCTCCGACGACAAAGATGACGGCAGATCACGATCGTTGTCGTGTGAAGAAAAGCTCTCTCATCGAAAATTGCTGAGCAATAGAAGATTAACTATAAAGTCTGGATCCAGGTCGGGTAGCTTTGCTACTTTCAGGTTCTTCCTCAATCTCATTGACATACAAACGATCAGACCCATTACCATTTCTTGAAAAATCACTCACTTTAGCAACATTCTCCTCTTCAGGGACCTTTTTTACACGGTCTAGTTCATGTGACATTGATAACACTACATCAAATGGAAGCACATGGTGATCATCATGAGGATCATGATTTACCCCTTTGTCATCATTCATGATTTACCCCTTTGATTTAGGTGATAATGTTTTACTGGTTTGCATTTACAGGTTTGCAGAAGCTTACCACCTTGGACTTAGAAGGTTGCAATATTACTACTGCTTGTTTAGATTCTATTTATGGTAATGTCAATTTTCTTGCTTTTTGTTTTCTTTAAGCTTGGCTTTGACTTGATATATTGTGAATTGCTGGAAATTTTTATTTCATTGCTCAGCATATAGAGCTCTTATGTGATATTGGGCATTAAAGTTTACAAGTGATTTTTGGCATTTTAGTTTAAACATGGCTTTCTTCATAAAACCTATTATGTCTTGTCACATCATTGACTTAGAAAAAGCCCAGAATTGAACCTTTAACATATGGTTTTATTCATGTCCTAAGAAAGAAGAATGGAGAATAAATTTAAACATGAAAAGCAACGGTGATGAAGAAAATTAAAGTGCATATGTAAAATGAATCCAAACTAAAACTTGATCTTCTTTCGAAACATAGTAAAAAGAACAAATGCTTTAGGTTGTAGCATTTGGTTGACTTGGTGCTGGATCAATTTGCTGGCTGGGTGTTGCTACGTGGGTTTTGTTTGCCATTGTCATTTTTCTTTTCCTGTTCAGACTTTGTATGAGATGGGAACTAGGAGTGCGCCATTGTGGGACATTTTTCCAAAATGTTTGTGTAGAAGGGTGACTTAAAGTATCCTACAATAAGACATACAGCCAAGTCATAATATGTTTTGAACATTATCAAATTTTGTGATACAATTTTGTAAATATTTTACTTGTCTCAGTTGCATATTCTGCCAAGTCATTGATTCATGAGTGGATACTTCAAATGATGTGACCTAAATCAAAATTCATGTTACTACTCCATGTAAGAGCTCATCAAAGGTAGGTAAAAGCCCTTATAAATTCATTACAATATTAGTTTATATAATATATGTTAAATTTTCAAAGTTAAAGAAGAGAATAAATAATGAAATTTACCTTTTGCTGGTCTGAAATAAAGGTATAGGATTTGCACCTATTTGTCCCACCAAGGTCTTCAATTAAATTAGATAGAAACCAAGTACAAGAATCTTTTGTCTCTGCCTCTACAACAGCAATAGCAATAGCGAGCATTTGCTCATTAGGATCTCTCCTAACTGCAGCCAATAATTGGCATTTATATGGTCCCTTAAGAAAGCATCCATCCAACCCAATAATTGGTCTACAAGTAAAGAAGCTCTTTTTACAAGCCTCAAAGCATATGTACAGCCTTTCAGATTTGGGGAGCATGTTTCTTGATGGCATTTGAGTATCAAGCTCTGCATTGTAGTCAGGTGGCCTATTTACTTTTAACAACACTGTATAATTAGGATTAGACCTTTTTAACTCATGATAATAGTCATACAATCTTCGAAATTGTTCCTGGAAAGACCCATGAACGTGATTTAATGCTCCTTTTTTTGCACTAGATGCCATTGCCTTTGAGACATTCAGACTCCATTTTCTTTTAGACCTTTCAATATTATCTTTTAATTTATAGTTAGGATTTTCTTTCACATTTTTCTGAATACTCCTACTAAGCCATTTGGATTTTAAAATTTATTATTCACCTCCCTACTGCATGTATGTTTGTCATTGATTTTCCTTGACTGTCATGTCTCTTCTCGCTTTAACTTTACACAATATGTCTTCCAATCACAATTTGACTTGCACCTTACTCTAATCCTTTCCTGATCATTTTTAATAAACTTTAGCCCTTTTCCAGCATGCATAACATATGAAGATATGGCTTCTTTAAAATCCTCTTTAGTGTTATAAAGTGTTTCTGCCTCCCACTTGTATTCACTCATATTTTTTAATGATTATGCATTGGAAACCTATTGTTAATGCATCCATCTCCTTCATTTTCGTCTCCAGCTTCTTGCTCATCATCAAGGCTTTTTGAATCTTCACTCTCATGATCTTCATGTAAATTTTCTTTATATAGTATATTGACCTCCTCGATGTCACCTTCATCCACCTTTTCTTCACTATCGTTAAAGTCAATACTAAAGGCATTGTCTTCATCAAAATTGTTCCCCATCTCTGATTTAAACTTTTGAGTCTATACACAAGTTCAAATTGTGCAAGAAAGCAAGAGTTTAGAACAGATAAGAATTTGGCATACAAGTAAACATTTGAAATTTGAAAGCAAGTATATCTTCCTTTATACTGAAAGTAAATCATATTTGTTCACTAGAGTCTGAACCATTCCTAGGCGTGTTTTTGTGGGAGTTTGTTAGATGTTTCTTTAATAACCAAGGCAGAACAATTTTACTTTCTTAATGATTTTTGTAGTTGGTATTGTTATGCAAATCGGGTTGGATGTCTTTTCTGATTTTGAGTCATAGCTGATAAAAACTAAGTCCATATCCTTTTCTCTGTTTTTTTTCCAGATATAAAGTTTGAATTTTCAATTTCTATGCTTCATGTTTGTCCTCTGCCCGGCCTTGCTTATCATATAACTATTTCCGTTATCCCATATAATTTTATTAATTTTTTTCTGTCAAGGATTCACATGGGTTGGTCAATCTTTCTATGTCACATATAAAATCTGTAAGTGCAATATACACATGGATTTTCCTATTATGTTGAAACGAGTTTCAGGTAAAAATAGGATTGTCCATTGCTAGATAATAAATCTTTGTGATCAGTTTTATTATAAACTACAATTCTACTACTAGTTTGTTCTCATATAGATTTATTGATGTTATATTTGTACCTACTAAGTAATTAATAATAAATTTCAGGAAAAAAGACACCAAGGAAAGCAAAAGGTAAACAAGGAAAACTTATTCCCATAAGAACAAGAGAAAGCTCCACGGTTGAAATCAAAGAAAAAACCTACTTATCCTATATATATATATTTATAAAAATTGACATACCAGGATTAAATTGACGTACCAGGATTCCATGATTCTATTTGTAATGGAGGTTTGCCAGACTAGTATTGTTTGCAACAAAGGGGGGATGTAGAACCGCTGAATGTGTTCTTGTTGAGGTTGTAGAATAGTTCATATATAACAATTCATAGATTATGGGTGTTTTAATATCGACGGGATCTTAATGATCATTAGGGTTTTATTTATTTTCTTATTTGTAATATTTTTCAGTTTAATAATAGTAAGTAACATTTTAATGTTGCCCTGTCAGCATCTTAAATTTATCAAGTCAGCATTTTCCATTAGAGAAGTTAACAGTGTTAATTTAAAATCACTAAAAACACACTTTCCAAATTTAAAGGGCTAAAACATGACTTTGTCCAAACTTAAAGGATCAAAAACATACTTTAGCCATATATGTTTTTTAGTCTACCATAACTCCAAATAAATATATATACTATATATATATTTAGTTATTAATTATATGGTGTAACATCCTAAAAATATAATTAAGGATTAGCAGTAATTTAAAAATTGATTTTTGGAATTAATTTTGGAGTTTGGAGAGTTTTATAAATAAATTCATGAAAATGAAGTATTTTGGGAATTTTTAAAGGCCTAATCTCCCCCTTAAATTGAGAACAATAAAGTCAAAGGAATTATTTTTGGACTTAAAAGAGTTCATAATGGAAGAAAAATTTTAGGGGATATATAAAATAAATTTTTGAAATTGAAATGGGGATTTTATCATTGTGAAATATATCTTATTTTTAGTAAGGGTAAAGGTCCAATTTCGCCCTGGAAGTAACCCAATAGGAGTATTTAGTGTCCGGAAGTAACAAATGGAGCATATTTACCTCGAAAGTAGCAAAAATAGCGCACTTTGGCCAACAGCAGACATACTTCTGAGGTAAATACGCCCCCTTTGTGGGCCAAAACGTGCCTTTTTTGCTATTTCCAGGGTAAATATGTAACATCCTAAATTTTAAATTACCAATAAATGTGTATAATTCCCAAACTTAGGAAAAAGGCAATAAGGAGTCATTTAAAATTTTCAGGTGTTTCTACAAAAATACATTAGCTTTATAAACAAATTCACAAGTTTAAGGTATTTTCGGAGGATTTTAAAACTGATTTCCAATATAAATTAAGAAGGAATGATTGGGTATTTATTTCTAATTTATGAAATTAGAGAAATTATTTTTAAAGCTTAAAGGAAATTTAGGGGGGATAAAATTTCCCAATCTAACCTAAGGGTGAATTTTAGGAAAATAATAGAATCCTTAGGGCCTTAATTGTATACTATTTCAAATTAGAGGGCAGTTTAGTAATTTTTCCCCACCTAGTAACCCTAATTTTCCCTTTCTCTATATATATATATACTACCTCCGGTCCTAATTATAAGAGCTAGTTGACTTTTTTTGGGGAGATTAAGGAAACAAATTGGACCCCTAAATCTTAATATATGCAAAATGTAATTAGATTATATGATAGTTTATAAGTAAAATAACTTAGTTTTGAGGGAAAAAGACAAATATAAACAATTTATAATGGTGTATTTTGCAACCTTAATTTTTCCAAAAAAGTCAACTGGCTCTTATAATTAGGACCGGAGGGAGTATTATTTCTTCTTCCTGCATGAGACGATACGCATGAACATACACACACCTCTGCACTTCGTCTTCTTCTAGCGCCGCACCTACACACACGCATACACCTCTTCCTTCTTCTTCCTCGCGACACACACACATACACACTCGGCCTTCCATTGATTCCGTGCTCCCTTCTTCCTCAACGTGCACTGTCACACACACTCATACACATACACACCTGTTGCAACGTGCGCTGTCCCTGTACCAGCGGCGGCGTCCTTCTTCCTCGGCGCCGACCTGGGAGGCTGATGAGAGAGAGAGAGAGACTGAAAGGGAGCAAGAGAGTGAGAGAGGTAGTGAGCTTCACCGCCGTTCGTTGCCGACGCCGCTCGCCGCCGCCGCCATTACTCCTATTCGTGTTTCCTTTTTTTTGGCTGAATTGTGTGAGCTCTAGCCCCATTTTGCATCGCCCTTCTAAATCACATTTGGGTAAGCAATTTTCCTTTTTTCCTTGTGGCAGTTCGGTGGCTGCATTAGAATTTGTTTTTGGGAGTTGTTTGCTTAAGTTTCTGATTCATGATGATTTCTTTTGGCATTAGAATTCAAACAAGAAAGGTCCTGATTAATTTGTAGAGAAAGATTTTAATCTTAGAAATTAGTTCTAGAGGGAGATTCTGTTGTACTAAGCTGAAGGATTGTGACACAGTAGGCTTGTATATGTAGCTGAAATTTTGAGTGGGAATTTGACTAAGGTATGATTATGTTTGGGAATGACTGTTATTTGGGGGTTAAGTTCTGATAAAATGAAATTAGTTTTATAATCTGTTGAATAAATGTAGAAATATTAAAAGAATAATGGGATGTAATTGCAAGTGTATTAGAGGTTGAAGTTAAGAATTTTAAAGTATAAATTGTCATATTGAGGATGAAGTTTTAATTAAGGGTGTTTGTGGCTAATGTGTAACTAGTTTGAACTTGGTGTGAGGCTGATTGTAGTTTAATAAGCTTGATATGAGTTACATTCACTTAATCTAGTCGTGTAAGTACAATTTGTTACGTAACGTAGCATTAGGAGCATTGAAGGATTAATTCCCTAAGTTATGAATGGTAGTACTTGAATAGTTACTAATTAGATGCGTGTATATAATATTAATTGTAGACTCTGATTTTGCTTGACATTGAGTACGGGGGGCGCTTCTACGGTAACTATTGGTCTAACTTCAAGGAGGTAACTACTTCTGTTTGTTTGCGTGTGTGTGTGGGTTAGTAAGTTTTTGGAACTTGAATTTTGTGAATTTCCTATGGAATGGATGAACAGGGATTTGAAGATTTATTTTATAATATAAATGTTTAGTGGAGTATGTATTTTTAAATGGCATTAAGGTGTGAACTTGTATGTTTTGAAAATTTATATTATTTATTATAGATATCTACGTGATTGAATCTGAGGATTTCTGGACTGGACTTTGAGCCATATGTTGAATCTGTACATTTATGATGTGTTGTACTGATTGTGTGAACACCGGATAAAGAAATAAATAAAAAAGCCATCACGCGATGAGGTTCCTTGTAGGCCCACAAGGACTAATTAACATAAAATGGAAAGACGAATTGGGGAGAACGCCCCCGGTCTCAGGCGAGAGTTGTGAGTCCCTACTGAACCGTATAATAACGGTGTTATTGATTGTTTAGTTTTATTTATCTATGTATTGGATTGCAATATATGAATGTGAATATGTGATTTTATGTGTGATTTTGAGGAATTGTCACCTGACGATAATTTATGTGGAAATATATGTTATGATATTGTCATGCATATAAATGGTAGCTGCCTCATGTTTTTAATTCAATTATACTTAGTAATACTCCACTGAACACCTTGCTAGCAAACACCGCACGTAGGCGAGCAGTTAGTGGTTACCTGGGTCTACCCCCTTTATCTTATTTTTACAGGTCCTAGCAACGCAGTAGGAAACCAAGGGAAGGATCCGGGACCGTCTCACTAAGCTAGTGAGTTCTGAACTGGTTTGACGGAAGATATTGCCACAAATAGGGATTCATATCATTTATTTTGCTTCCGCTCATTTTTCCATGTTATACTTCTTTATTTTCAAATTGAGGATTTCTTTTAGAATATTTATTTTGGTAACTTGTTATTTCACTTATGAGAGACCGGTCTAAACTTTATTAGTGTTTCGAATGTTTTGGTACTATTATAGACTATTGGGATTTTGCATGTTTTAAGGACGTAGAATGGTTGAGAGATTTGAAGTTATAATGGTTTTAGATATTTTTCGTAAAAGTGTTTAATGGTCAAATATGTTATTGGGTGTTGGTGAATGGGTTGATTACTCAGGTGGTAAGTTGGCTTTATTTATCCATGTTAGCCGTTGTTGTATTAGAGAAATTCTTTTCTAACATGGATAATCTTCTGTTATATTATGTTTAATTCTTTTCTAACCATGCTAACCCTTTTAATATTAGGAATCCTTTTTCTATCATGGTTAGGGTATTTATGTTATGTTAAATTCTTTTCTAACCATGATAGCCTTTTAATATTAGGAATCATTTTTCTATCATGGTTAGGGTAGTTAATTGGTATTTTTATTCAAATGACGAAAAGCCTTTTTATAACTATGTTAGTTATTTTCTTGTGATAAATTCTTTTTCTAACATAGTTAGTCAATAAATAATTTTATAATTGTTAAATGGTAATTTAATATGTATTAAAAAGTATAATTAGGTAGTAAATATTGTAGTTAGTATCAGTTTTATGGTGTAAAGACCTGGAAGGTGCTATGCATGTGATTGTTTTTGTTCTGTCATGCATTGCACGTGCATTAGTGGTATTGTGGCAATACATTTCCCGATCCTTTTCCTTTAAGTTTTGTATTGTGTGATTGTTTCTTATCGGTGTAACTTCCATCCGTAGGTGGGTGAGAGAGTATACCTCGTACTATTTAGGTCTTATCGATTATATATTTATGTCTATAATGTTATGTGGTACATTTTCCATCCCAGGATGAGGAGGATAATAAGGTCGATAAGGACCTATTTAAAAGATTGAACAGCCTGAGTTGATAAATAGTAAGTTCTGATGGGAAGTGTTTTGTCAAGATTCTTATGTGATGTGTGCAATTATTTAATTGGAATTAGAATTTGTTTAGGCTTTGTCCAGTTTTGTTGTAAAAAAAAAACTATCAATGGTAAGGGGAAATGGAAGATCATGGGAGTTTGGCTTAGATTTAAGTCTGCATGTGTAAATTTTGTATGGGGAGTTGAAATTTTTGAACTTCTCTCCTGCTTTAGTTTGGTTATTATAGTAATTGGGAGAAAAACTTTGATGTTTAATATTGCTCTATTTAAGGATTAATTAATGGGTTTTGTGATCCAAGGTGAATGAAGGGTTAATTACGAAGGAATTTGTATTTAAGGATGATTGGGATTCCAGTTACATGTAATCGAAATAAGGAAACTATGAGTCGATCAAAGTTAAATGTTAATGATTGAATGACTGATTTCTGATTTGTGTAGTGATTTTGAGCTTTCTACTTTACTTTCTGTTCTTGATTCGAGTTTGGCAGCTACTATTTATGGCTGAAATCTTTGGATTCTCACCCCCTAAATAAGTGAAACTAATGATTGAAAGCGTGTAAGATGTTTTAGGAGCCAAAGATGTCTCTACGTGTAGTTTGTGAGTGTTGTAGTCTGGTTATGAATTGTCTTTCTTGCTTCTGTCTTGAGTGCATTTTAGATGATTAGAGCTTCGATCTCTTTTATGATAAGTTAGACAATTATGGGCAGCAAGTTTTCTACCCAAATCTCTCCACTTGTGGAGAGAAAATTTGGGAGGAAAATGGGTTGTAGCACCCACCCCATTTTCCTTCCTCTCACATTTTCTCTCCTATTAAGCAGCGAAAAATGTTCTCCCTCCCCCCATTTTCCTCTCTCCTTTTCTTTCCTCCCTCCTTTTTCCTCCATCCAAGCAAACCCAGAGAGGGGGGTGAGAGTGAGAGCAGTGGCTCTGTCACCGCCACCGCCGAGGTTGATCACCGGCGAGGGCTCCTGGCCCATTCCTTTTCTACCTTCCCTTATTCTTTTTCCTTCCTGTGTTTCTCTTTCCATTATCACCACTAACACTCCTTTCCTCTTCCATTTGTCAGCGCTGATTGAAAGGGGGGGAGAGCAACGGTAGAGCTCACCAAAGATGGCATTAGTAGAGCGCCATATTTTCCCCTTTCCTCCATTCCTTGTTTCGCCTCCAGCTCCCCGGTGGTCCATGTGTTTGTACAATACGGTAGGAGAGAAATGGAGAGATTTGGGAGTGATTTTTGGCCCGCATCTTTGGGCGGTCCTAGCGCGTTTTCCAATGAGGTTCAGGTGACTTTGGAGAGCTTGTTAAGTTGGGTAATTTTCCCCTCATTCATTTCCTCTTTATGCTTGGTTTTCAAAGAGTGCTTAGGGTTTGTGTGATTTCAGAAATTTAGAGTTGTTTGGTGGTTTTGTTAATTTCTTATATTTCCTTTAAGCTTTATGGAAGGTATGAATGGTTTGATTTTGTGAAATTTGATCACATAAGCCTTAGGGAGTAGAAGAAGCTTGAATAAGCCTGATTTTAAATAGGCAATGCTTTGATTTTGAGGCTTGAGCTTGTTTTATGATTTTTTTGGGATTATTGGAATCCAAACGATGATGTTAGTTGGGCTTATTTGGTTAAACATGGATGTGGGTAAAAATTTAGAAGTGTTGAGTGTTCATGTGAAAGCTAGAATGTTGAAATTTGTATATTGAATATGGAGTGGTGATTTAAATGAGTAATATGAGGATACTGGGTTATGTTCGAATAGGTTAATTGTGAACTTTGATTTAGAAGAATTGTGGAAGCATTTGGATAGTTATAGGGAGTTGGAAGGCAAGAGAAGAAAGGGTTTGTGTTTTCTTGGGGTTTATGTTAACTATAACTTAATTTGGTGGTTTTGATATGATAATTGGGGCTAATAAATAATCGTAGAATGATGGAATGGAAAGGACTAGAGTAAAAATGGATTTGGGTAGTTTAGAATAATATACGGTCTAATTATGATAAATCTGGTGGTTTGAATGCCTTCACTAGGTTATTAATGCTTGATGATGTTTAATTAGGATGTTGAACGATTAGGTTGTGGGTAGACGTATTAAATTGGATTAAGATGTTTAAAGTTTAGAAAGGTTTGAGATATTTGGGGAGATTAAGTAATGAGGATAGGGATGAGGTAAGATTGTCTTAAGATTTGCTGAGGTTATTTATTGAATTCAAAGGTTTTCGATTGTTGCAAATTTGGTAATTGCAATGAGAACTAGATTAGGGGTATTTTGGGATTTTATATGTGGGATGGTGAATGAGTGGTGGTTGAAGAAGTCTAATAGAGTAGTATAGATTCGAAGAATTGTGGTTAATAATCGAGGTGTTTCAAATTATGATTGTGAGTTGAGGTTTAATGGGGCATTAGTGGCAATATTAGCGTTACATGGGAATTTTGGTGCAATAAAAATAATTGAGTATATATATCATATCTTATGCTTGAGAAGAGTTTAATTTAACTTAATCTAGCAAGATATAAGTGAATTGTGTATTGACTTTGTGTTATGGCATTCTCTAGTGATTGTAGACACTGCTGGGTCGAGTTGAGCTCAAGGACGACATTATTCTAGTATTTTTATTATTTTGGCAAGATTAGATAATCACTTTCACCTCACTACCTGGTTACGTGTGATGTTAGTTGGGATTTTTCCCAAAATCTTTTTTATTTATGTATGCAAGTTGAAATTCAAATTCTATATTTATATTAAAAAGCCTATTGGGTACCTTGGAAATCCCTTCTATTTTCATATGAAACATTACAAGCTTTCTTATATTATATGTAGTATCCTGATTGGCCGTGTTGCGGTGATAATTCTATTAATATATTGATGGCTATTGGTGAGATCTAGTGTAATTGCTTCTGCTTGATTATGTGTGTTTGTCAATTAGTAAGTGATTTGTAAACTATACAATTTTGTAACTACATGAGACATGTAAAATAACTGTTAAAGCTCTTACGTTTCTTTGTTTATTAAAATATGCTTAAACTGCCTTATAAATAGGACCAGATGAGTAAGAGGTACTATGAGGATTTTTTTGCCCACATTATAATTATAAGAGGTAACATGTAAAAGTCAAGATGATGTTTGATTTCTATTATTACTCTTACATATTAAATGTAAAAAGAAGAGAGAGTTTGTGATTACAATATATGATATAAGGGTAAAATTGGAAAATCACGTTAATTTTATCCATAATAAATTACTTTGTTTCTTTTTTTGGTGTAAAATGTTTAATTACCTTTTATAATAATATTTTATTTAATTAGTTATTTCACAAAGTCAGGCACTACTGGTTGTATTCAAAATATATTATGAGTATATTTGTACAACCCTCTCGCCATTTTCTTTCTTTCTTTCTTTCTTTCTTTTTTGCCCTCTTACGATTTCAATTTGTCAATATTCTTCACATTTACCATAATATGTTTGGAAGAGTGTTGCTGAAAACTCCACACACACAAGCCTTTCTTTTTTTAAGGTAGTGTTTGGTTAGAGGTTCATTAAAGGGAGGTAAGGGTAGGGTAGGGAAGTTTATGAATTTGTTTGGTTAGATAGTAGGGGAGGGGAGGTTTGATTTCTTGTTTGGTTTAGAAAGGGAGGAGAGGGGAGCTAACTTTAAGTTGACAAATATGCCCTTATATCTTTATTTATATATTTTTCTACTTTTCTAGATAATATTTAATTCTAGAATATAAAAAACATGATACATCACACTTGTACATGATAAAAAATATTATATACATTTAAAAAGATCTTTATTGTTATTAAGGATAAGGGCCTAAAATGCCCCAGAAGTTTTCACAAAGGGGCACTGGGTGTCTGGAAGTATTTTTAAGATCAAATCTACCCCGAAAGTCGTAAAAATAGGGCAATTTAACCCTTCCATTAACACCTCTTAAAGGTCAACGCCTTTGACCGTTAAATGCACATGTGGCGTGCCTACGTGGCATCCACATAATCCTCACTTTTCCATTTTTTTAAAAAAATAAAAAAGATATTTGACAAATAAATTTCTCTTCTTTTTTTTCAAATGTTTAAAAAAATTATTTTTTATTTTTTAATTAATATATGATATAGAAAAAATGAGGATGACTTGGATGCCACATAGGGTGATATAAACGCTATATATGCATGCCACATCAACATATAACGGTCAAAGGCGTTGACCGTTATAGTCTATTAACGGAGGGGCGGTTTTGCCCCATTTTTGTAATTTCCAAGGCAATTTTGCCCCCCAAAAAATTTCAAGACGCCCAAGGCCCTTTTGTGGAAACTTTCAGAGCATTTTAGGCCTTTATCCCTTGTTATTATTATTAATTTAGACATGTTACCCCATCAATTTAAATATGTTTATTAAAAGGTATTATCTATGTACAGCAGATGAAGCACGAGTTGCAGGGAAGATTTTTTTTTTAGATATTTTGAAAATAAATTTCAACCAAGTGAAAACAACAAAAAAACAAGAAAAAACGAGCAAGGGATTCGCCTCCTCTAGGCCACATATGAAAGAGATGCAGGGAAGATTGCAACAACAAAAAATCTTGCACTGGTATAATCTAATTTCCCTCAATCCCCATATTAATAAGAAAACCAACAAGATATAATCCAATTCTTGAATCTATGCGATTTAAGAAAATCAACAAATCAGTTTAATTGAAAAAATTCCAATCTTTTATTTTCTAATGAGGAAGAAGCTACACAAATTATCACCATCTTCATTCTTCGTCCATGAACAAAGAAGGCTTCTTGGAAGCGAGGCTATCGACCACCTCTTCCTCTCCATTCTCAATCGTTTTCAGGCACGTCTTTTCTGTGCTCTTCATCCTCTTCCTCTAGCTGCGGAACAACAAAACAAAGTCCCATGAAAACAATAAATAATGAAAGTTGAGAAACCCATACAGTACTTAGGTTCTCTTCAGAAACACTATTCCCAATCCCAGTAGCTTGCATAACAACCAAAATTGGATGGAAATTGAGGTTCTCTTCAAAATCATAGCACACCCTCAATGACTAAGCAATATGGAAAAATACATTATTCTTTTTTCTCTTCTCTTGTACAGACCCACAAACCCACAGAATTTATAAAATGCAATCTGAAATTTTATACAAACACACAAATTTCCTAGATGCAATTATTGCAAAACTCATTTGTACCAAATGAGTTTAAGAAACAGAGCATGCAAAGCAGAGGAATAAGCAATGAAAGCCTCAGCCATCATGAGAATATGATTAAGAAAAATGGAGTAAAACAAAATTAGGATGAGATGGAGGTATAGCTTGAAGAACAAACTCAACTACTTACCTCAACAAAGCGGTGGCGTTGGCGGAGGTGAAGTCGGCGCAGCAGTTGGAGTAGGATCGAAGAAGTTACACAGCTGGAGGACAAGCAAAGAGATGACGGCACGGGAATGAAGAAAAGGTTTTAATTACAAGGGTAAGTTTGGAATAATGAAAAATCAGTGTGGGTAATATAGTCAACAAATTTCATAACCCTAACAAAAAACCCTAAATTGGGGGCAAGAGAAGGAGGGGATGTGAGCATTAAATGACAAAAAATGTAGCCCTCCCCTCCCCTCCCCTCCCCTTCATTTTTCATATCAAAACAGGACTTTTAGCCTTACACCTAGGGGTGAGCAAAAGCAAACCGAAACCGAACCGAACCGAATTAAGTTCGGTTTTTTCGGTTTTCGGTATAAATTCGGTTTTTTAAATTCGGTTTTTCGGTGTTCGGTTTTCGATTCGGTGCCTAAAAAAATAATTCGGTTATAACCGAATAACCGAAATGTTAAAAAAAATTAAAATTTTTTTTTTCATATTTTTCTTTTTATACAACTAAGTTTTAAAATTCAAACCTTCGAGCTATATTTTTTGTTTTTCTTATTTTAATTCAAAAAGTGAGATGTCATATATCATTCATCAATATTTAGTTTTTAAAATTTTTATTATGCTTTTTTATAGGATGAAATAATGTTGAATACATTTATTTTGTTTGTATTTTGCATTTTTCTTATAAATCTTATATTATGTTTCTCGTTTATATATTGTATTATGTTATTTGGGACCTTATTGAGGTTATTAGATTTATAATTTGTATTGAGTTTTATTTATTGAAAATTAAAAAATTCTAATTTAATTAAAAAGAAAAAAATTTCGGTCATTTCGATTATTAACCGAACCGAACCGAAATATTTCGGTTAATTCGGTAGTTCGGTTTCGGTTCGGTTTTGAAAATTTTCCTATTCGGTTATTTCGGTTTTTACCGAAAACAGAACCGAATAACCGAATGCTCACCCCTACTTACACCCGTTCCCTCCCCATCCCTCCCCTCCAAAAACCTCCGTCCAAACACAACCTAAATAACTTCATCAACACCGATTCACACACTTTCAAATGTCACCATCTATTTCCCTTTCCCATCATATTTACTTTATCAGATTTTACTTGTTACTACATTTTACTTTTTACTAATTCCATTTCCATCTGTCTACACCATTATAAATGATCATTTAGATAATAAGCAGTTTTCCATTTACTGAGTTTTAAAACAATGGATATTAGATGGGCCATTTTTCTCAAAATTAATCATATTTCTTTACTCCTTTTTTTATTCAAAGACAAAATGATATTATAAATAATATAAACATTAGTACATTACATGGGTTTAGACTATTATTTATTTACTCCTTTAGCCCTATTTATAAGGTAGAGAGATAAAGTTTTATTTGGGTTTAAGGTTTTTCTATGTTTTATGTATACTACTCCCTTCGTCCCTATATATAAGAGTAAAATATTTGAATGGTTTGGTCCCATTTTTATAAGAGCTTGGCTAAATTTATCAAGCATTTAATGTGTTTTTCCCCAACTTTACCCATCATTAGTCTCTCTATTTACATTCTCTTTCCTACTCATTTATAACACTATTATCACATTTCTCTCTCTAATATACTCAATCATAAATAAGGACAAATTTGATAAAACAAAATTATTTAAGAAATATTCATCTCTCTTAACCACTTTCTTATCTGTGTGATTTTACCTCCTTAACTCTTACAATAAGGGACGGAAGGAGTATGTTGGAAGTGTCTTATAAATAGGATTGGATGAGCATACTGTTATGTTGTTATTTTCAATATGTTTCAAATAATTTTTTTTCTCATGTTTGCACTTATTTATGATTAAGTATATAAGAGAGATAAATGTGATAATAGTGTTATAAATGAGTATGAAAGAAAATGTTATTAGAGAGTATTAATGGGTACAGTGTGAAAAACTCATTAAATACTTTGACAAATTTAACCGAACTCTTATAAAAAAGGATGAAATTAAACTATTCAAAATTTTAGGTTTATATATATATATATATATATAGGGAAGGAGGGAGCACTTGATTATCTGATTCAAAAATCCCGCCTCAAGTTTAGCTTACTGCTTCTTGAAATAAACCCCTTTTTCTATATTTGATTTTTCCAAAAGTAATATTTTACAAAAACAGTTATTTTAATCGATAGAAGATTAAAAACAATAATATTTTAATTATCATTACTTTTAAAAAGGATTTTTATACAAAGAGAGCTATTTAAGAAATAATTAGCATCCTTATAAAAAATATGTGTAGGAATAATTGAACATATCTATATTATTTAAATATCATTCTGACAGTTTAGATTTTATTTTTTAAAATTAATGATTATTTGAAAAAATTATTTTAATGGTACTTAATTAAAAATAAGAATAATCTATTAACCATTATGTTTTTGAAAAAATATTTTTGTATAAAGAGAGAACATGTGGAGAGATGGAGAGACCGAATGGTGTAGCTTTATGCAATTTATTTTTGTGTTTCATTTAGGTACTATAACCTCTGAATTATGTTGTTTCCATATTAAAAAAGCTATAATCTTTTATCTTATATTGAGAATGATTCAATGCTTTTACCTTTACCCATTCGTCGTCCGTGGGTTTGCAATAACTTTGCTGCTTGTATTTGGTTAAAGAAGGGGAGTTACTTTGATTATAGGAAGAATGAGGAGAGAGTTTCAGGAAAATGGTGAAGATGGAGGTGATCATATTACGGGGGATATTACGAAAAAATGTGGCTAAAAATCTCTAAATTAAAATTATCTTTTCGAATTCATTGTTTACAAAAATTTTATAGAAAGCTTTATATATAATATAATAGGGGAAATAATAAATCACTTCTAGGTGTAGAGCATGGATAGTTTGAAGATTAATTACATAGAGCTTCAAATTCCACAATCAAGCCACCTCGAGTTACTTGATTTTACAAACAACTATTTCCCAAAAGTCAGTTGTAATTTCGAAATGATTCAGATGTAAGGTCAATGTTAAAGAACTTATTGCAGCAACGTTATGTTATGATATATTGTTAGTAGGCAAATAAATATTTGAGATTGCCTGCTTTAAATGTACTTTTTTCCGGCACTATTGCTCCCCACGCATTTCGGCGGGGGAACCAGTTTCGGTGCTTGTCGGAAAGATAGGTAGAGGGCGCTCATCTGCTTTGGATCGTTCAAATTTGAATCTCAACGGTCCAAATTTAATAATTTTAAATTTGTAATTTTTAAATGAATAATATGTTTTTTGACAAAATGATAGTTGAGAGATTATTTTCATTTTAGATTTTGTAACCATAAAAATAATTGTTTTATTAAAATCACAAACTTAAAAAAATTAAATCTGGACAGTTTATATTGGATCTAAACGGTCCATATTGGAAGAGCGCCATCTACCTATCTTTCCGACGAGCACCGAAACTGGTTCCTTTCGCGGTGGAGTATATATGTACTAGTTCTCCCAAAAATCTACTCCATTCAGTAGCCAGAAAGTATAACTAAACATTAATTAATACCCCACGAGTTGCCCGAGAGGAATTATATGGGTCACTACCTCAAAAAGAAAACGTGGCATATATTTTAATATTTTAGTGCATGGCCAAAAGAAAGAAAATCTCATTATAAAAGAAAGTCCTCTCCTCCTCCATCTTCACATTTGTACTTCGATATCCACACAAACCTTATTTTCCCTCCAGATAAGAATAGAACCATGACTGCACTTACCGATAGCATCTTGTTCATGAGCTTGAGTTGCATTGTGTTCCTCATTTGCACTCTTGTTTTCATTTTCAAGTCCTTTAGGACCGACCGGAGGACCCCACCGAGCCCACCGGCTCTACCCATAATCGGTCACCTTCACCTTCTTGGCTCCTTCATTCCAAAATCTTTCCAAAACCTGGCTCTTCGTTGTGGCCCTCTCATGCAACTTCGTTTAGGTGCATGCACAACGTTAGTTGTGTCCAATTCCCAAGTTGCATGTGAAGTTTTCAAAACCCATGAGCTTAACTTTTGTTATCGCCCTGGTTTTGGTTCCTCTGATTATGACCCTTATAAAGGATGTTACTTTATTATTGCACCTTATGGTCCTTATTGGCGTTTCATGAAGAAACTTTGCGTTAACCAACTCCTCTCAACCACCCAGCTCGGTCGTTTTTCTCATGTGAGAGAGAATGAGATAAAGAGCTTATTGGATTCTCTTATGCAATGTTCCAGAGAAGCCAAAGCTTGTGATTTGAGCTTAAAGTTCGCTTCTTTGACCAACAATATCTTTAGTCGGATGGCTATGAGCACTACTTGTGATGTTGAGCATATTCATGGGCTGGTTCGTGAGTTGTTGGGGTTAGCTGGTAAGCTTAGCTTAGGTGAAGTTTTTGGACTTCTTGCAAAGTTTGACTTATTTGGGTATGGCAAAAGGATGGCTAAACTTTTGGACGAGTGGGATAAACTACTGGAGATGATCATGAAAGAGCATGAGGAGAAGCTTAATCATAAGACGAATAATTATGAAGTAGAAGAGAGGGAAGACATGATGGACATATTATTACAAGTTTATAGAGATCCAAATGCTGAAGTGAAGCTCAAGAGAAACAACATTAAGGCTTTCTGTCTCGTAAGTTTGATTTTTCCGCTATCATCATCAGCACATTTTTAACACAGCACTACGATCATTTTCAACATGATTCACTTAAAAATAATAAAAAAATTAAACTTACACTAATTTTGCTTTCACTTTTAATTATTTTTCAATGTTAATTACCCTTTATTTAATAGATAACATTATCCATAGAAATAAAGCTAACATACATAACAATAAATGAGAGATATATGTAATTGTACATTTATATGAAAATCTTCTCAGTCTACTCTATAACTAGAGCAAGAGGAGTACGTGTATATATATATATATAATTGTTTGATAAAGAATAATTTTTATTTTTTTTACCTGACTTAATAGTTCATTTTATATGTTAGGAATTGATCATAGCAGGAACGGACACCATTTCAGTGGCGTTGCAATGGGCAATAGCAGAGATAATAAACCAGCCAAGAGTGTTTAATAAACTAAGGGATGAGATGGATTCAATTGTTGGGACAAGAAGATTAGTCACAGAAAGTGATGTTCCAAATCTGCCTTACCTCCAAGCTGTTGTGAAGGAAGTTTTGAGACTACATCCTTCAGCTCCCTTCGCGTTTAGGCAATCAGCAGAAGATTGCAACATCAACGGCTACGATATCAAGGGACAAAGCAGGACCATGATCAACGTCTATGCTATAATGAGGGACCCAGAAGTGTGGGCCAGCCCCGAGGAGTTTATACCAGAGAGATTCTTGGATGGAAATGGAACCCAGAATATGATGCAAATGAAGGGTCAAGATCCAACATACGTTCCATTTGGGAGTGGAAGAAGGGGATGTCCAGGGGCATCTCTTGCTTTGTCAGTGATACAGCCAACCATTGCTGCTTTGGTTCAATGTTTTGATTGGAAAGTGAAAGGTGGTGACAAGGTTGATACCGCAGAAAGGTTTAGATTCTCTTTGGATTTGGCCAAACCACTTGTTTGTTTCCCTATCAATCGTCTTGATCTGTTCTCGGTATAACATTATTAAGGTTGAAGGGTTTTAATTCATTTCTTATGGTTTGTCCTTTGTATCTTGTAGCACGTTAGATCATTTTTAAGAATTTTTTCTTCAGATTTCTCTCTAATAATCTTCCTTAATTGTTATGGTTCGTCCCATCAAATAAACAAGTGAACCATGACATTTACCGGTACTCGAGACCAAGTTAGCCACACCTTCGTTGAATTATTGAAAAATCATAACATATATCAGTGTTAAAAGGTTATGTATATATGTAGATTAAGATTATCTTTCTATCAAAATAACCTAAGCCAATTGAAAATACTCCTTTAATACATTATACACTACAAAAAAACAACGATTTTCCGACAGAATTCCGTCGGAAAATCGACATTTCCGGCGGAATTTTTTCCGTCGGAAATTCCTTCGTCGCAAACTGATTTACCGATGGAATTTTTTTTTCGGCGGAATTTCCGTCGGTAATTTATATTATTTTATAAATAAATTATTATTTTAATTTAAAAATAATATATTAAAATATTATTATTACCGACGGAAATTCCGTCGGTAAGTTTTTTTAAATTTTTTAAAAATTTAAGCCGCCACATGTCACTCTCTCGTGCTGCATCTCGCTTCCACAAATTGCCTTTAATTTCTTCGTTGGAGAGATTCGAACCCACAACCTGTTTGGGCATGTCTGATGCCTTAACCAGTTGAGCTACGAAGACCTTATGAAATTATTTGAAAACTATTATATTTATAATATTTAAACTCCCATTATTATAATTATATTTAATCTTAATATATTATGAAATATTTTATAATTATTAATATATAATTTACATATTAATAATTTTATTATTTTTTATAAATAATTTTTATATTCATATACAATCCATTATATTTAGCATTTTCATTTTCTATTATTAAATTATAATTATTTTTCATTTTATTTTATGACATTTTTAAATAATTATTTTATTATATATATTATTAAATTATAATTATTTTTCGTTTATATTACTAATATTTAATTATTTATTAAAAAATAAAATATTATTTAATAAAAAATTAAAATTAAATTTGGTAATAAATTTATATCTATATACATGTATATATATTAATTTTTATTAAATATGTTTTATTTATTTATAAAATATTTTTTAAAATAAATTAATTTAATATTTTTTATATATTATTTATATTTTAATATTTAATTTAAACTAAAATGATAATTTATAAATAAAATAATATAATTAATTAAATTACCGACGGAATTTTTTCCGTCGCTAAATTCCGTCGGAAATTCGTTGTTTTTTGTAGTGATACACCTTTAACCTCTTGTCATTTATTTTATGTGGGACTTCTTGTATATTCTAATCATTAAGATTGAGGTTTAGGTTAATCCTATGTTAAGATATTAATCAACTTTGTCTCTAAATTCATATTATCTTTTTCAAAAATCACTATTGATTACACAAATCAAAAAGTTTTTTATTTGTCTCCAATATACATGATTAAAACTAACATATATTTGTTACAAATAAATAACTGGTTCAACTTGTTTTTTTATGCACAGATCAATTATCAAACTCTACGGGATGAAGTAACTAGATTCTGCCAGAAGGATTATGATTTAGGACTAATCTAAATTAATGAGCTCTTGAATTGAGCTTTCATGATCCCGGGATGGGAGTCCGGACCGATAAGAAAAAAATAAAGTACGAAATACGATTGCAACCATATAACTGAAATGAACACCTTTGGAGATTATAAATGTATGTGTGTATGTGGAAGCACCCTTGGAGCGATGAGAATGAAGTCATTGGCCAGAGCTCGCCAAAAGATTTCCAACCCCACGCTCACCACTGTTTGCATGTTTATTCTTTCACCATCCTGCTGGTTTATCACGCGACAAAGATTTGGTTCGTGTAGGAGTACATGTAAAGTAAATAGGACCTCTAGTACAACAAGTGGCTCTCTTAAAAATGAAAAGATTGGAACCACAGTGATCGTTCCAAAAGCTTTACTTCCCTTTGAACCGTTCAAATCTAATACAGACAATCCGTATTTAACATTCTAAAGTTTATAATTTTTAAATCAAAACAATTTTTTTAACACAATTATAGTTAAGATGTTATCTTTATTTTAGATTTTATATTTGTTAAAATAATTGTCATTTAAAAATCATAAATTTTAATATATTAAATCTTGATCATCCAGATTAGATCTAGACGATTACGAGTAGAGGAGGACTCCCCAACTCATCTTTCTGAAGGGCAGTCAAACTTGTTCTGAAAAGATTCCCTTGGTATCCTAAATTTTAATATGGAAAAGATTTGGTTGAGTATTGAAAGTTATTAAGCGGAGAATGTGCTTTGGTAGTTTTAGTTGGGAAAGGAACACCTCCTTTTTACTTAGGGCCCGTTTGCTTTGCGGAAAATCAGCCCATAGAAGAGGAAAATGAAGATTTTCCACTATGCTCCTTCATTTGGTTCGCTGAAGCTGCTGCATTTCCCTTTCCCGCCTCTCCCATTTTTCCATTAAAGAAGTGAAAATGGGTTCCCACCAAAAATGGTGGGAACCTATTTTCCAGTGCATAATGGAAGATAATGGAAAGGATTAAAGACAATTTTACCCTCCCTTCTCACCTCTGTTCTCCTTCAAATGGCAGCTCCATCTCCCTCCCTCTCTGTTCTTCGTCTCTCTCTCTCTCCCCCCGCTCTGTTCTCTCTTGCAGCATAAACACAGAAGAAGAAGAAGAAGAAGAAATTGAAGAAGAGAACCCGAAATATTACCAACCAGATTAATGAGGAAAAAGCCCCTTACTTGAGATCTAGACCCATTAGTTTCTCTTCACAGTCAGTGAACAAGGCGATGGGTGGGTCAATTTAGCATAATCTTCTTCCTACCTTTCCTCTATTTTCGTTAGAGAAGAGAAGACAGGAAATGTGGAGAGAGAGAAAAGAAGATTAGTGAAGAAGATTATGGGTGGTTTTGACTTGAGAAGGAAAAAGAAGAAAAAGATGCTTTCTTTTTATTGCCCTTCATCTCTTGTGTTTTATTTGCTGATATCTCTTTTGCTTATGCTATGTACCCAAAATAATTTGGATATATAATTTTGGTAATTTGTGTTTTTGTTGATTGTGAAACTTGTGTTTAAAATATCTGGGTATGGATTTCTATTGGGATTTCTCAAAAATTTCGACACAGTCAACCAATTTGATACTCTATGATTATTCTTTCTGTTTTTTCATCATTAAATGAAAATGTATTCCAGTTTGCTACAACCGAATGTGAGTGGTTAAAATCGAAAGTAAGGATTTAAAATCGAAAGTGGGGAATTAAAATCAAAAGTAGGGAGTTAAAATCGAAAGTGAGGGGTTATAATCGAATGTAAGGGGTTACAATCGAAAATGAGGGGTTAAAATCGAATGTGAGTGTTAAAATCGATTTTGATAGCTGCGAAATTGGCTGATGAATTCTTAATAGGTTTTGTTTAAAAATGAAGTCACTATCTCTTTATATTTTAGACATTTTTTACTGCTTAATTGATTATTAGTTTCATTTAATTATTAATTAATTTGTTAGAAATAGTGGTAGGTATCTTCTATATCTAAATTAGAGTTATTTTGGTGGTATTTTTAAATATAATGTAGTTATTTTTGAATCATATGATATCAATATTTTTTTAAAATTAAAATCTAAGTGATTATTGTATTTACCAAAATTTAATATTTATTGAAATTGTAATTAGTAAAAATAATTTGTTCACTTATTTTTATGGTAATATAATTTTAAAATATTTTAAATATATTATATAAATATATATTAAAATTAAAATCTATATGATTTTTATATTTAACAGAAACATTTTTATTTATTTAAATTATAAATTTTTTATTAAAATTAAATATTTATATTATATTTTTACAAAATTTTAATTTTTGTCACATATTTATATATATTATATTTTTAAATTATTATATTGTATTAATTATTGAATTTTTGAATTTAAATGTGAATTTTATTAATAAATATTCATTAAGGGCAATATAGTCCTTTGCACATATTTCTTACTTTCCATACCGCCATTTTCAACCAACCAAATATAAAATTTTTCATTCCATTCCTGTGCGTACCAAACGTGTCAATCTTTCTTTCCATTCATTTCCATTCCGTCAGAATATTTTTTGTGAACCAAACGGGCCCTTATATCCTTTTCTCTCATTTTCTTTCTTAACAGCCATTAGATCTTCATTCAATGGTTCATATTTGGGTTTATACAAAATATGTTTTAATTGATTTTCAATAATAATATTATAAACACCAAATCTGAACCATTGAAAGAAGATCTAATGGTTATTAAAAGAAAAAAGAAAGGAAAATGATATAAAAAAAATGAGACATTCCCCTCACACTTAGCTGATGAGTGTTGAGAAACTTAAAAGCATTTTTTGTACCCCTAAGAGGAATAGTATGCCTATATTATATTTCTTATTATTGATTCATTCACTAATTAACTCATCAGATCAGATCAAATAATCAACACTAAACTTGATATGGGCCTGTGGCCCAAAAAGAGTTGATTATGGGCCAATAATTCCTTTTCTATTATTCATGAATAGGGGTGGACGTATTCTTTTGCGTGTGTTGGGGGTGTTTCGAGCCATATAATTCACATACGGTTTGATATTTTTTATCATTGAATTAAAATAAATTCGTTTTTAGGGCAGGAGAATTTAAACATTTTATTTTGAATTATTACAATATTCATAAAAATTGTCAAACTCACACGCAAAGCAAACAGATAAAATTTTGTAATTGCTAATAAATTTTCAATAAATAATTTAACACATGAACCATGCCAATTTCCTATTCCCCGGGACCAATCCCGAGAGGTAAACAACAAATGTTAGCCACACCATCGTACAATTATTGAGGGCATAATATATGTCTGTGTATAAATAAAATTAGTCATGAATATTATTTTAAAGATATCTTGATCATGCATGTTGGATCACTCTCCCTGTTTGTCATTTTAAAGGCCTCATACATGTTGGATGACTAGTTGCTTTCAACGTAACAAGATTCCGTAAGAAGGACAACGGTTAGTCTAAATTAATAAACGGGCTCTTGAATTAAGCTTTCATAATCCCGGAAACAATCTGAATAAGTTAAGCATTAAATATATCTAATTGAAACATGGTACTACAATGAACCATCATATAATTGAAATAATGGTATACAAGTGTGCGTCTGGGATGTCTATATCAAACATCTCCTTAAAATACGGAATAGATTTCTTCCCCACACACTGCGATCAAGAGATCATGTTGATAAAAAACCATGAAAAATGAATCCGTATGATTAACCTGTAATAATCAACATTCATCCAAAAGTGAGAGAGAGGGAGAGAGGGAGAGAGGGGGAGAGAGAGAGAGAGAGAGAGGACCACACGCATATAGTAAAATAAGGAGAAAGATAGATAAAACATCCAAAAAGTGCAAACTTCCTGTGGATTTTGTTGTGTCATTTTCGTTTTCTTTGGTAGCTGATTTTTGATCAAGAATATCCGAATCTGAACATCAAAGCCTGGCTATAAGTAATGAATGGTCTTCATAATATTAGTCCATATTGCAGTTTTCAAGATTAAAACAATGGATGGTTTCAAAGTGATTATCATGTTCATTGTGCCAGCCTTGTTCTCCTTCATCATCACCATCTTGTTAAGAAAGTCTAAAATCAAAGCTAAGCTGCCACCAAGTCCCCCAGGCCTACCAATCATAGGACACTTCCATCTTCTTGGCCCTCTTCCTCACAGAGCATTCCACAACATCTCACAACGTTATGGCCCTCTTCTTCTTCTCTCCTTTGCCTCCAAATCTTGCATCCTAGTTTCCTCCCCTGAAATTGCCAGGCAATGCCTCAAAACCAATGATGCTTCCTTCTTGAACCACCCTTCTAAAACCAACCTTGACTTTCTCACCTATGATCGTTCTGATATTTTCATGGCGCCTTATGGACCCTTTTGGAAGTTCATGAGGAAGCTTTTCATCACTCAGCTACTCAGCCCCACCACTCTGCACCATCACTCCCCTGTTCGAGCTCAAGAACTCAAGTTCTTCGTCCACAGTTTAATGAAAAAGGCTGATTTAGGAGAGGAAGTTAATGTTGGAGAGGAGGTTGCATTGTTGGCTTACAATATTGTCACAACAATGGCTTTCAGAAAAAGGTGTTCTGATGTTAAGAGTGAAGGGTCCCAGCTAGTTCAGGTGGTGAAAGAGTTGGTAGAGATTGGAGGCAAGTTTAACTTAGCTGATATGGGGTGGCTTTTTAAGAAGTTAGACTTGCAGGGGTATCGAAAAATAGTAGCAAGAGTTCGAAATAAGTACGATGTTATAATAGAGAGAATTATCAAAGAGCATGAAGAGTCAAGGAGGAGGAAGAAGAAGGAAGATGAAGCAGAGAGGGATCTGCTTGATATTTTGCTAGACATATATGAGGATCCAAATTCTGAGATCAGACTGACCAGAGAAAACATCAAGGCCTTCTTTTTGGTACCAAATTCCTTTATCTCTTTGAATTCAGATAGTTAGGGACCAATAAATGTTTTTGAATGGGTGTGACATATTTTGCAGAACATGTTTGGAGCTGGCACTGACACGTCATCGCTGACAGTGACATGGGCGATGGCAGAACTGATGAATCACCCAGATATAATGGAGAAAGCGAGGAAGGAGATCGATTCGGTGGTGGGAAAGGAGAGATTAGTGGAAGAATCAGATATTGCAAAACTTCCATACGTGGAATCCATAGTGAAAGAAACTTTCAGACTTCACCCAACAGGAACCATAATATCGAGACAAGCAACACAAGAGTGTGAGATTAATGGGTACGTGATTCCAGAGAAGATGTCTCTGATAGTGAACGTGTGGGCCATAGGGAGGGACCCACAGTACTGGGAATACCCACTGGAATTCAGACCAGAAAGATTTATGAATGAAGAAGGAGGGAGCGAGATGAGCTTGAAGGCACAGAATTTTGAGATGTTGGTGTTTGGGGCAGGAAGAAGAATGTGTCCAGGTGTATCTCTGGCCACCAAGGTAGTTCCTACGGCTTTGGCAGCTATGATACAGTGTTTTGAATGGAAGCTTGCTCATGAAGGAGAGGTTGACATGGAGGAGAAACCTGGTTTGGGCCTTCCCATAGCTAATCCTTTACTATGTATTCCTCTGCCCAGGCCCCTTCCCTTCCTAAAACTCTAGTCCTAATCCTAATTTGTAAAATGTTTGATACAAATAATGGGTGCTGTGTTAAATAAGTGTGGTACTAACTCTGCATATAGCTGTTGTCCCGTTATGATAAAAGCAAGCGGCCCAAAAAAGCTGTAGAAAATAAATTGGTCTAGATGTGTGAACTAGTAATTTCTTTCTTTTCTTTCTTCTTTTTTTGGAAAATTGCATTCACAAATAAATACTATAAAGTCTCTTGAAATATCAAATTATTAATAGGTCCTAAGAAACATGAGGATAGTATAATGCAAATGTTAAATTACCAATTTACCCTTATTTGTTAGTTGTTTATACATGTTACGATATTTGTTAATGTAGTTTTGTTTAGTTGTTAATAGAAAGTGTCTTGAATATATTGATATTACTTGTTAATAACAAATACAGTTACCAGTCATGACACCTTAACTTGATAATGAAGAAGCTTTTACTCATCAACATTCATCTTTGCCTTTTAGTAAGGACAGTGAGATAATTTTACAATTAAATTATTTATATTACCCTCAAGTCCTTTGGGACTTATCATTAATTTTGAGATTTCAAGGCCTTCATTAGTATTAATTTGACTTACTTGGTACTTAAGGGGAAATTTCCCTTTCTTTTTTGACAGAAGTAACAATTGATTAATCCAAAATAGCAGGAATAACTCACACAGTTATTTAATAATCCTAAATGATAACAGCTCGATTACAAACAGGAAAAAATATTATGATTCGGCAAGTAGCCTTAAAAATAGCACATCAGAAGAGATAAATTATAAATAGAAAGCGATATGCGGGCTTAACTTTATGAGTGAGGGAGTGAGGGGTCATGTAACAACATTGTCCAACAAGCAAGGAAAGTGATGTTATGAGTTGAATAAATCTATCAGTCGATCTCAGCCGTCACATTAATTCGCGGGGTCCATTATTGCCGGCAGGAAGAAGATAGCCTTTTGGAGAATTACAACTGGACAGTAAGGGAGGGAATTAATCACAATTAAGTCTAAAAGGTCATTAAATTACAATGAAATTTCTAGGGATATAGATGATATTAAATCGCATATGTTGGGAGTTGCTTATGCAACTCAATGAACTGTTAATGACAACTCTTTAAAAAATCTGGTTATTATTGACAACTCAATAAGCTATATTGATAACTTATGACACATTTAATTTAGTATCGTCTAGGTTCCTAGGGATTTCAATGTAATTTAATAATTTTTTGGGATCTGACTGTAATTAATTACCTTCCACGGGACCTAATTATAATTCCCATAACATTTTCATGAGGTTTCAAGGAGTTTTATATCCCAAAAGAAAGACTGAGTTCAAAACTTGATATAAGTTTTTTTTAATACATTTATGCTTTTATGGTGCTTTAATTGTTTTCCCATAATAATGTATAAGATATAAATAATGTTAGCAGTCCTTTTCACCTAATACTGAACGCAACAGGAACTATTAATTCTGTTGGTTTCAAACAAAATTAATGTGTCGTAATCATAAGTAAGCTTACTAAAAGATTAATACAAATCAAAGATAAACTTTTGAAGTGAAGATTAAATCTTAAAAATATATCTGACACAACACAGGAAATAGACTCCGAACAAGTCGAAATGAAAACTGGTGGTTATTTCTACTTTGAACGCAGTGTTAAGTCAATTCCTGCGTGATCAGTTACCATGCAGACCTCACAGGTGCTTAAATAATAGGGAGAATTTTAACATAGGAGCCGTGTAGCCAATTAATTTAAAAGTATGACCAAAAGTTTTTGAAATATCACTGTAGATTCAGAGTTCCTAAGTGAAATTAAATTGATGTGGTAAAAGACGAAAAATACATCACCCCCACATGACATTTTTGACACTCCCCTCTTTCTGACACTCTCTCTCATCTTTTTCTTGTTCATATGAACTTTTTCCTTGTTCAAATGACCGTTTGCCTTGTTTAAATGACTATGAGTGGTGTGTGTGAGAGAGAGATAGTGTCAGAGGAGAGAGAGGGTCGGATGGGTATTTTGTTTTTTTATTGAGCCTTACAAATGAGCTTTTTTTCTTGTTCATATGAGCTTTTCCCTTATTCAAATGACCATGAGTAGTGTGCGTGAGAGAGAGAGAGTGTGTGTCAGAGGAGAGAGGAGAGATAGGGTCGGAGGGGTATTTTGTTTTTTATTGAGCCTTGTTCAAATGAGCTTTTTTCTTGTTCATATGAGTTTTTTTCTTGTTCAAATGACCGTTTTCCTTGTTCAGATGACCATGAGTGGTGTGTGTGTGAGAGAGAAATGTGCATGTCGGAGAGAGAGATAGTGTTAGAGGAGAGAGAGAGTCAGAGAGGTATTTTGTTTTTTATTGAACCTCGTTCAAATGAACTTTTTTCTAGTTCATATGAGCTTTAATTTTCCCTTGTTCAAATGACCGTTTCACTTGTTCGTATGACTATCAGTAAAGTGTGTGTGAAAGAGAAAAAGATGAGAGAGAGAGTGTCAGAGGCATGCGAAGGAGAGAGAGTGTCAGTCATGTGGGGTCAATGTTGTCTTTTCTCCTCCCAATTTAATTTCAGTTTACCCTCATAAGATTCAAGTGATATTTTAGAATCTTTTGATCCTATTTTAAAATTAATTGGCTATAGGGGTCCTATATTGAAATTCTCCCTAAATAAAATGGCCAGATAGTGTCAATCCCATAACATACAACACCGGTATAAATAGAAACTACATGCATATATATCCTGCACTGATTATTGTTAAAAAGACAAAGATGGAGATCAGTGAAATTCTATGCTCCAACTACGTACTCTTGTTCACCATTTGGTTAGCCTCTATGATATTGGTCCGATCCATATTTTCTAGACAAACAAAAACCAGGCTTCCTCCAAGTCCTCTGGCCTTACCCATAATAGGACACTTTCACCTTCTTCGATCACCTATTCATCAATCTCTTCACAAACTCTCTAGCCGTTACGGACCCATCATTCAAATCTACCTTGGCTCTGTTCCCTTGTTCATAGTTTCTAGTTCTGAAATCGTGAAAGAGATATTGAAAACCCATGAAATTTCTTTCTGTAACCGACCCCCAAGTTCTGCTGTCAGATACCTCACTTATAACGCAGCTGATTTTGCATTTGCCCCTTATGGAACCTATTGGAAGTTCATGAAGAAACTTTGCATGTCAGAACTTCTTAATGGTCGCATGCTTGACTTGTTCCTTCCAGCTAGGCAAGAGGAGATTTACCATTTCTTGCAGGTAATTCTAAAGAAAGCTCAAGCTGGAGAATCTGTGGATGTGGGAGCAGAGCTTGTGAGGCTAACAAATAGTGTCATAATGAGAATGGCACTTAACAAAAGTTTCTGTAACAACGATGAGAAGGCTTATGAGGTGGCTTGTGCCGTGAAAGAATCAGCCAAAGTTAGTGGAAGATTCAACTTATCAGATTATTTCTGGATTTTCAAAGTCGTTGATCTCCAAGGACTTAGGAAGAGACTTAGGCAGGTACAAGAGAGGTCGGACGCTAGGCTTGAAAGCATCCTTAGGGAGCATGAACTGGAAAGAATAAATTCCAACAGGAAAGATACACCAAAGGATATACTGGATCTTCTTCTAAATATATCAGAAGATCCAAGCTCAGAGGTCAGAATCACTAGGAACAACGTAAAAGCCTTCCTCAAGGTAATTATCAATCCATATTCCATAATAATATGACACTTCCCTTGGTTTAAGACTATTGACTAATTTATCGGATTAGGAAAGGTAAAACTGACTTATAAATTAATATATAATCCAATGATACACATAAAGACCAAAAGTAGAAGTAATGTTAACTTCCTTAATCTCCCCAAAACCATCATTTTTAACTGACATATAATTTGTACAAGTCAGGATATATTGTCAGGTGGGACTGGTACAACAGCCGTGGGGATAGAGTGGGCGGTGGCAGAACTGATAAACCACCCAGAAATAATGGAGAAAGCAAGGAAGGAGATAGATATGGTGACTGGGAATAATGAAAGAATAGTGAAGGAGTCAGATATAGTAAAACTCCCATATTTGCAGGCAATAGTGAAGGAGTCATTAAGGCTTCACCCTCCTGCTCCAATGATAGTGAGAGGGACAAGAGAAAGTTGCAACATAGGAGGTTATGAGATTCCAGCCAACACAAAAGTGGCCATTAATATATGGGCGCTTGCAAGGGACCCTAAGTATTGGGATGATCCATTAGAGTTCAAGCCAGAAAGGTTCATGGTGAGGGAAGATGATGAAGCTGATGATAAGAGAAGAGGAATAATGGAAGTGAGGGGACAAAACTATAATATTTTACCCTTTGGAAGTGGAAGAAGAGGATGTCCTGGAGCTTCGCTAGCACTCAATATCTTCCATACCGCTCTTGCTTCTATGATCCAGTGCTTTGAATGGAAACCTGTAGGAGGAGACAGTGTTGACATGCAAGAGGGAAATTCTGCAGATCTTCAAAGGGCCCACCCCATTATTTGTATCCCAAAACCTAGGCTCTTGCCATTTCCCTCCATGTGATTTCCGATAATATTGTCCCAAGAATTCCCATTGTCTGTCACTACACTACGTATTTTTATACTTTCAGTCATGTTCTTCGTTATCATCTCAGTTTCAGTATCGTTAGCTTAACATTTGTCTTCATGAATATGTTGGTCACTGTACAAAATGTGATATATTATATATGAACTTGTTTTAATTTCGTGCGTATGTGTATATATATATATATATTTATTTACACACACACACTCTCTCGGGCTTCATCTAAACTAAATATTCCTTACCTACAAACTAGTAAAGTGCATTTTTTGTACCACATTGAGTTAATCATGTTACTAAATTAAAGTTTTCCTAAGAATAATTGAATAATAAATGTTAAATGAGATGTCAACTCCTTTTAAAGGCGTATATAATATGCAAAATTATACTTTATTGCTAGTAAGTTGTTATATGTAATTATGATTACATCGTTATCTCACTTGTATAAATTAGCTTGTCGCGACTTTGGAACCAGCAATAACTACATATATGCCTTGACAGAAAAGGATCAAAGTACGGCTATGATTACGATTTAGAAAAAATGCTACTAGCATTGCATGTTAAATTATTTCGTTTAATTCAAAGTCCATGACATAAAAATTTTAAGCTAGCTAACTGAGAGAGTAATTCTAATCTAACCTAAAGCTATCGATTTAATATGAGTAGCAAAGAGACTTCTAACCAAATCAATTTTTAATACTGAAAGTCACTGGAGACAAATTATCTGGAGCGTATATTGATAGTGAGGAATGAGGATAGACCTCAAGCCCGAATAAAAGAAATAAAAGGATAAAATAAAGTCAACACTTAACAGAAAACGATTCAGTATATCCTTAGTTTCTAAGAAACCTCGGTGGTATAATTCCATACACCCAGAACGGGATCCTTTCTATCATTTCTCTTAATCTGAACCCATTATTTTTAATTGCTTTCTTGCCGGAATAAACTATTCCAATTAAATAATTAAACCGTGAAGAACAGCCACGCATTTTTGAGGTTTTAATTTGAACGTAGAATTACTATTGCCGGCCAATACCAAAAATATAGGATAAAGACAATTACGTATATTAGTTTCCTTTCAAGTAAGACACTCGTTTCCGACATCTGAACAACGTCCAGCAACCATATTTATTCATATTATTTTAATCATTCTCCCTAGTCACATAACTTGCAAAATCTAATCTTCTCATGTGAACACAAAAGGAAGCCATGGAATCACATGCTTTGCATTATATACTCATCTGGTCCTATTTATAGGGCAGAGAGAGAAGGTTTTATTTGGTCCTATATATAAGTCACCTCATTAAATATTTAGTGTGCATGTACAAGTTTACCCTTCATTTATTATGTGTTGATTTTATTTTAATGTGGTATAGTGGATATTATATATGGGTAAAGTTGTAAATTTGTTAGATTTTAGTGGAGAGTTTATGAGTTTTAAGACTTTCCTTGGTCTGTGTGAAATGTGCTGGAAGTGCCTTATAAATAGGACCAGATGAGTACTTCGTATTTGCAATAACGTCAACGATGGAAGACAAAACAGCAAGCAAGTTAAATTAAATTAAATAAATCTACATATTATCATGTTTCATGTTTTAACGAGTCCAACGAAATAACGAAGTCCCTGAATCCCTTGTTTATAAGAGAGACATTAACCTCGATCGTAACCCCAAGACACAACTGATAAAAAAACTCACACTGCAAAGATCAATGGCGGATTTTCAAGGATACACAATCCAACTCCTAATCATTGGATTAGTATCATTAATCATGGTTCGAACCATTTTGAGCAGAATAAAGAAGAAGCCTAACAAGCCACCTGGCCCACTAGCTTTACCCATAATAGGCCACCTCCATCTTCTAGCTCCAATCCCTCATCAATCTCTTAGAAACCTTTCCCTTCGCCATGGACCCATCTTCCAACTTTTTCTGGGCTCTGTTCCATGCGTTATAGCGTCCACCGCTGAAACCGCCTCTGAATTTCTCAGAACTCACGAAGCTTCATTCTCAAATCGCCCTCAAAATACTTCCGTTGACTTGTTGACCTATGGCTCCCAAGACTTCTCCTTCGCTCCCTATGGCCCTTACTGGAAATTCATGAAGAAACTCTGTATGTCTGAGCTTCTCGGTGGCCGGATTCTCTACCACCTCCTCCCAGTGCGGCGGCAAGAGACACTGAGATTTTTAAGGATCCTTCTTAACAAAGCTGAGAAGAGTGAGGTTGTGGATGTCGGAGGAGAGCTTCTTACACTTTCTAATAATATCATTTCGAGAATGTTAATGGGTCAAACATACTCTGAGGATGATGGTGAAGCTGAAGAGATAAGGAAGCTTGTGAGAGACACGGCCGAGCTGACTGGGTTGTTTAATGTTTCGGATTTCATTTGGTTGTTCAAGAACTGGGATGTGCAGGGGATTAAGAAAAAGGCGAAGAAAATAAGGGACAGGTTCGATGATATGATGAACAGAGTGATGAGAGAACACCAAGAGGAAAGGAGAAAGATGAAGGAAACAGGGGTGGAAGCGTATGAAGCGAAGGATCTGCTTCATATTTTACTGGACATCTATGAAGACGAGACGTCAGAGATGAAATTGAGCATGGAAAACATAAAGGCCTTCATCCTCGTAAGCCACCAAAATTAACATACACGCACTTAATTCATATTTCAACACATTTAATCACCTCTCTATCCAAATATTCCATTTTTCTTATCACATATACTACATCCCTCCTTAATCCTAGTTGACATTTTTTTTAAAATTAAGGAAGCTATATTCTCTCTCACATCCTAAATATAAGATCAACTTGATTTTTTTAGAAGATAAAGCAAAATAAACTTCTTAAAAGTATTTATATTTATATTTTTCTCAAAATTTATTTACCTTACTTATAAACTAATATATAATCTAATTGCATGTAACATATATTAAAATTAAGTGGTCTATTTTGTTTTCTTAATCTCTACGAAAAAAGTCAAGTTGATCTGATATTTAAAATTACAGGGAGCAAGTTACTTAATCATAAGATATGTGATATACGATTATATTATGTATTAATTAAGAAGTCAAATAGAGAAAAAAAAAATCAACTAAATCCATTTATAAGACACTTGTTATAAGCAGAGAAGTGAGTAATGATTAAGCACCACATTGCAGGACATATTCATGGCGGGAACGGACACGTCAGCACTGACGACGGAATGGGGAATGGCGGAGCTAATAAACAACCCAAGGGTGATAGAGAAAGCGAGGGAAGAGATAGATAGAGTGATAGGGAAGGAGAGGATAGTGGAAGAAGAAGACATAGAGAAGCTGCCATACCTGCAAGCAATAGTGAAGGAGACACTAAGGATACACCCAACAGGGCCATTGGTAGTGAGGGAGTCAAGTGAGAGGTGCAACGTGAGAGGGTACGAGATTGAAGAGAAGACACAACTGTTCGTGAATGTGTGGGCCATAGGAAGGGACCCACACCATTGGGAAGAACCAGAGGATTTCAGGCCAGAGAGGTTCATGGAAGAAGAAGGAGGGAGGAAGCAAATGGATGTGAGGGGGCAACATTTTGAGTTGATACCATTTGGGAGTGGAAGAAGAGGGTGTCCAGGAACATCGTTAGCATTACAAGTAGTGCAGGTGAATTTGGGGGCCATGATTCAATGTTTTGATTGGAATGTGGAAGGGGGGAAGAACAAAGTTGATATGGAAGAGAAGCCAGGCCTCACTCTTGCTAGAGCTCACCCTTTGCTTTGTGTCCCCTCCCCTAGGCTCTCTCCCTTCCCTTCTCTTTCTATATAAACAAACACACCTCAAAAACATTAAAGAAAAGGAAGGAAAAGCTGTTCAAATTATCAAGTAGTAGTAGCTCTCTTGAATTTGTTTCCTATATTTATAGGGACTCTCTGTATGAACAAAGAGGAATGGGATACTTTCAAGTTTGGATTTTAGTGATGTTAGTTTTATTAATTTCCTGATTTTCTACAAACTAAGAGAAGGGGTTGGAAGGAAAGTTCAGGTGATCGATCCTTGTCTATGTTGAGGTATCTTTTAATTTTTCTGGACTTAATGATGATGTGGAAATGCAACGCAACTATTTTTTAATCCATTTGCTTTGGTTTTACCAAACCAACCTGCCTCCCTCTTCATCTTTATGCGCAATTTATTGTAACAAAAAGGTTTCATACTTTCATCCTTGGTTCATTGCTAATTATTTTATCGCACATTAGTCATAGATAATATAATTTATTTCAGGATTAATCTTTACTTCTAATGGGGATATCTGAATTATTAAAAATTATGTGCTATGGTATACTTCTTTTTATGTAGACCTATATATGTTTAATCAATATCATTATCCACATCAATAAGTTTTATGTATACCTATATATGTTTAATCAATATCACTATCTACATCAATAAGCCAATAATTTATACATCATATAAAATTTATAACCATTTTATAAGATACACTGTCACAAATAATACAATTTACTTCAAAATATAAAATATCATGTGTGTTTAATTTGAAGAACGAATAAAATAAACCTCAATACAAAACTTGTGACTAACCTAAACTGATAATATACCATGAAATATGGGAAAGAGCTATGCAAAACTTTAAATGACTCGTTGTCATGGAAGTGGGAGCTAATGGGATCAAATATTTCCTCCAACCCTTGCCAAAACAATTCTTCCCTGGGTTACCCATCTTGCTGGTGGTCGGTACCGGCCGGCCAGATGTGGCTGTGGATACGGACAAGGGTTTCGGGGACTTTTCTTAGAAACAAGAGGCATTTTTTATTTTCACGCTTGAATTTCTATATCTTATGTCACAGTCTCTCTATTCCTAAATATAAGATTTACTTGTCTTTTTTTGGAAGTATTAAGAAAGATAAATAAGTTATTTATATATCGATTTGTCTGATTTTATTTTAAACTAGTTTATTTGACTTATAAGTTAAAATATAATTTAATACTGCTTCCTGTCCATAATATAAGAGGTAACGTGTGAATTTTTTGGTTCACAGTATAAGAGGTATCTCATGTAAGTTGAGATAATAAATATTAAATTCCATTTATACCCTTGCATATTGAATGTAAAGACGAGAGTGGAAGTCTATACTAAATTATATATATATATAATTAGAAAACTACTTTAATTTTACCCATAATAAATGACTCAATTAATGTTTTTTGATTTGTATAAAATTGCTAGACAACCTCTTATATAGACGGCATGAGTAATAATTCACTGATTTATTTAATTTTTTTAACCTCTTTAGAAACAAAGGCACCTTATATTTTTTCCCTAATCATTTTTAATGTAGTAAACATAGTTCAAAAACCTGGCTAGGCCTAGAGGCCGGACTGGAAACCGAGCCGCATGAGAGGGTCGATTTGTGCACCACTCAGGGGAGGTGTAACATCTTAAAAATATAATTGAGGATTAGTGGGTTAAGTAAGAATTGATTTATAAGAGATTATGGAATTATGAGAATATTTGAGGAATTTTTGAGGTATTTTGATGATTTGAAAGACTTTATTTCTCCCTTATTTTAAGGAAAATAAATTTGGGAAAAATTATTCTTAGGTTCAAAGGAGGTTATTGTGGGAGAGAATAATTAAGAGGTTTGGTAGGTAAATTTTTGAAAATAAAAGGAATTTTTGTAGCTCAAAATAAATTTTGAAAATTTTGGGTCCAAAGGTGTAATTTTCCCCTTCTCCTTTATTTAATCTCCCCCCTCCTCAATCATTCACTCCTCCCGTCGTCTTCTTCCTCCTTCTTTCTCTCTCTCCTTCTGTAAGCTCTCTCTCTCGTCTCGCTCTCTCTTTCTCGCCTTTTTTCCACTGCTTAACCAACCACCGTTGCCGGAAACCACCATCTAACACCACTATTGAACTCCTCTCACCTCCTACTTCCTTCTTCTACTTGTTTTTGTTTCGATCCGTGCCTAAATAAGGAGATAAAAATAGCCCTTTGCCGGACCTATCGGAGCTCTTCGGCACCGGAATAGTGGTTTTTCCGGTCAACTAAGTACATTTTTGGAATCCCGTAAGTCTCCTCTACATCCCTATGTCTTTAGTTTTTCGTTTTGCTATACTTGAAAAATTAGGCCTTGTCTAAATTGGTATTTCTGGGAGTTCTAAGCTTAATAAATTGAGCATTGGACCTCGATTATGAGTTTCTCTGAGAAGATTTTTCATTGTTGGAGGTTTTCTTAATTATTGGGAACTTTTGGATTTTTGGATATATTAAAAATAGGGTTTTTGATGATCTGAGATGTCTATAGTTAAATTAATAATTTTTTAGATGTTTATTAAGGTTTGGAAAATAAATTGTGAATTAAAGAATGGATTTTTGAGGTTGAGAAATAATTTAGGGATGTAAGGTTTAATTTTATTTAGGCTTGAATTTTTATAAATAGTTATTGGAAAGATAAATAATTTTGGATATATGTATAAATAGAGTAGAGATAAATTTTAGAGATAGAAAGGGAGAATAAATGTTAAATAGAAATTTAAAATAAGTAAGGGCAAAGAAAGGGTAGTAAGTAATTTATTTTTTAACATGTAAAATTGTTGGATAAATAATTAATTATGGTTGTATGTATGGTTGTGTAGTGCTTGAATTGCACTAAGTTAGCACGGGGGAGCTGCACTATTGTGAGATTGGTGCCAGCTATCAGGTAACCGCTTTCTGCTTGTTTATGTGTGTGTAGTGTTAGTAAGTAATTTGAAATATTATTATTTGACAATTATGATGTTATATGGAGATGAGATTTTGAATCACAGTTGAGATATGATTATCAATTGATGATTAATGAGATATGGAAATGAGATCTTGGAATATTAATATTTTTATAATAAATGTCCTGTGGAGTATTATTTTGAAATGGCATAAATTTGTGATGTGAAATATTTGAACCTGAAATATATGTGGTTTTGGAAATTATTTAATATATGTATATCATGAAAATACTGGAAGGCCTGATGCCTGATTGTGGTGTTGCATATCCATGTGTTGTATGTGAGAAATTATTTGAGTATGTGACACCGGTGAATTGGAAATTGTGCCATCACGTGATGAGGTACCCTGTTGCGCCACAGGGACTAATTGATATATTATGGGAAATAAAGGAGAGAAAGACGAAAGAGGGGATATCGCCCCTCACGGATTCAGAAAGGACTGGGATCCTTCTAATCTGTGGTACTATTCAGGGAGGGTAGAAAGTCCCTCGTGAACTGTACCGTGGTGATCAGGGGCGGGTGGAAGGTCCCGACTGGTCCCACGTGTTTTCCCAATGTTTCTAGTAAGATTCGTTTGGGTTGATTGTAATTATCAATGATATATATATACTATTCTTGAGGATGAATTGTGATGGGTTATTCCACAATTATAAACGATGAAAAGAGATTTTGGGAATAAGACGTAAATTATATGTGAATACCTGAGCATGCTTCTGAATTTATATATATATGTATTCCACTGGACACCTTGCTAGCACACACCACACGTAGATGAGTAGTCAGTGGTTGCGTTTTGGGGCTACCCCCCGTTGATCTCACTTTTGCAGGTCCTAGGAGTGAAGTAGGAGGTCAAGGGAAGGATCCGGGAACTTCTCACTGATATCGTGAGATATTCTGGACCAGAAGGAAAGGAGGTATTGCCACATTTAAGATCATATTTTGTATGATGCTTCCGCTGAACCTTGTTATTATTCTGGGAGAAAATTATTATATAATACCTATTATGGTGTGGTATTTTGAGAATGATGTGTGGAGTTTAATCATGCATAATGAAATTCTCTATTATTGTACTGGGAAGGAAGTTATATTGTGATGACAGAGATTGGAATTGAGGTTTGAAATACATATATAAACATTATGAAAAGATCTTTTTCTAACCATGTTAGTTATTTTATTAAGTTAATTCCTTTTTCTAACATAGTTAGCTATATAAACGTTTTAATGTTTAATTGTGAGTGGTGAATAGGGGGATTTGGAGGTAATGTTACAGGAGGAATCCCCGAGAATATCCGGGTTGACTTTCAGAAACCCGGCCAACCCTTCGGCTAGACCGGGTTGGCCAAGTTAAAAAAAAATATAATTAGTTATGTCCAGAAGCTTCATATCCAGATCGCACTCATCAACTACAGTGACACGTCTCCTTCTTTTATTGATTCTTATCTATCAGTTTCAAGAGCAAATCCATGTGGAGCAATCAAGATATATATATATGTTAAATCTCTCTTCGGAATCTTACACAGTTAAAATGCTTTTCAAACTGACTAATTTCACACACACGCATAGCTGAATTATTTTAACAAATTAGGGGTTTTTGTTTGATTAATGAAACTGATACTGAGTCAGTCTTTCGAAATGGTTTGGATAGTGATTTGAGAATTCTAAAGTCTGTTGTTCTATTAACTTTATTTTTTCTTGGAAGCTCATCTGAATTTGGATCCTACTTGGGTTACTGAAAGAGTTTCTACTTAGTTTTTGAATGATTTTGATTGTATTGATCAAAGGATTGCAATGAATAATTAGTGATGAACATTCTTAATGTTGATGTATTATGTTTTTAAAACAGTTAGACTTTTGTTGGATTTTCTTATATATTAACATTAATGTTGGTACGTTCTGTTATTAATTACTAAATTATATTATTTTAATGTGACCGATTTAACCCCGAATCAACTCTTAATTAAATCCCTAACCCTTAACTTAGTGCATAGGCTGAATTTTTTTGGACTTTAAAAGGGGAAATAAACAAAGGTGGTACAAAGCAGGAGAGCCTTATCCAGCGTGTCATTGAGCGGTTTTTGTTATCATCCCACAGTTTGTGTTTCCGGTAGATTAGATGGCGGTTCTCTCCTTTTCATTCTCTTTCTTATCTCGTTTCCGTCTCCGCATTCGGATCTGCCTCCATTCCCTCACCTCCTTTCTCCTCCCTTTCTTTCTTTGATTTTGTTCTTCCTCTTTCTCTAACATTTTTCCATTCTCATTCTTCCCACAATCCCTCTTCTCCTTCCTTGTCTTCTTTCCCGTTATTTCGTGGTCATTCAGAATTCTTGTCAGACTATCGCTTCTCCAGATCTGTTTTTCGTACACTGCTAGTTCGCTCTATCTTTTCCCGAACTTGTTTTACGTTTACGAAATAGAGTTCTTGTTTATCAGTCAGCTTACAGCTGTAACTTAACACTCTTCTGCTTCTATTCATCGTCATTTATCATCATCCCATTTGGATTTCACAAAAAAAGTTCGATACTTTACGATTTGAGAATTCGGATAATGGTCACTGTTAATCTGGGAATTCTTCATTATGTATTGGACCATGTTTATGGTGCATTCGTGCATCGATCGAGGATATGCACACCATTCTTCTCCAAAGGATGGGGTGGCCCCAAACTTGACATGCTCGAGAAAATGATTAAGCAGCTGTTCCCAGAAATCGCAGGACAAAATTGGCCTCCCGTTTTGGTTCAACCCATGTGGAGGACGATTTGGGAGACGAGGACAGCCTGTTTGAGAGAAGGGGTATTCAGAACCCCTTGTGATGATCAGCTGCTGAATGCCTTGCCTCCTGAGAGCCATAATGCAAGGGTTGCATTCCTAATGCCCAAGAATGTTCCCCCGGAGAAGATGGCTTGCGTGGTTCATCTTGCAGGTAACACGCTTTAACTTTTACCTCTGGCGGAATATGATTTGGTCGTCGTTGATAATATACTAGGCTGAGTTTGAGGTTGTAATCTCGCTAAAGGCTTGAAATCCGTCTATAATTTTTCTTCCATCAGGAGATTGTCGAAGTTGGCATAATAGTTTATAAAATCTTGAAACGACAGTATGTTGACAAATAAATTTAAGTAGTCCTAGATGGGGAACTTGGGATTCTTTTGGGCCGGATGGTCACTTTCTGGATTATGATTGAATGTGATGGTAGCTTACATTGCCAAATTTTTTTTTTTTTTTTTTTTTTTTTGAGGGGGGGGGGGGGGGCGCAGAAAGAAACAGAAAATTTTTAAACTTTTGAGATTGGTAATAATTCTTCGTGCATTTCTTGTGGAAGAATGGATAGGAAGAAATGTTTTCTTTATGCTGCCTGTTCTGTATACACAAAACCATGCAAGTGTTGTATGCTTTTGATAGCATATAAGGGTACAATTGCAGTCTCAATAGTTTAATGTGTGGGGTATAGCATCGTTTCATCCTGATCTTATACATGGATGAACTGTAAAGGATGGAAGTAGTGAAGGACATTGTGATCCATGTTAGTTATTTTGTTGATAAATGAGACTGAGTTGTTTGGGCCAAGTTAGGTTGCTATTGATCAGAATCATCCCTAAATTACTAAATTGAGCGCATAGGGGACTGGGAACAACTTGTTTCTCGACCTCAACTATTTCTTCTTTCTTTAATTGCATAGTCTAAATTAGGTAGCTAGCTTGATCTCTTACTGACTCCTATCCAGTGCAATCAGGATGTCATTGATTTGGTCAGCAATCCTGACTCCCTGAGTATGGCCAGTCATTAGCACGTTCAGAATTTTCTCCTTTGGTGAGTTTGGTAATTGAGTGAACTGCAGAGAGGATTATAACGAGCACACATGGGAAAACCAAGAATGAATTATTCCCTTGTTTAAGTAAGTTGTGGTATCTTCAGATGCTTTGCTTCATAGGCAGGTGTCAAAGACTGACATGATACACTTAATAAGTAGGATCAGATCCTTATTTAGCAGGGAGAACGATCAGCTCATAAAATCCGGACAATAAGATGTCTTTTCATTTGTGATTATGTCTATGTCATCTTGCCATTTTTTTAATAGCTTCATCTCTGTCTGTAAAATACAATTGCAGGAACTGGAGACCATACCTTTGAGCGGCGATTGCGTCTTGGTGGACCTCTGGTGAAGGAAAATATTGCAACCATGGTACTTGAAAGGTCAGGCTTGAATTCTTTTTGAAACCAAAATTATGATCTTTCCAACCATTTTTTTCAATATAGAGTTACATTTATCATCATATATTCGTGTGTCTTTCTCTGTGTATCTATGTGTGCAAATGCAGTCCATTCTATGGACGAAGACGCCCTATGCTGCAGAGTGGGGCCAAACTTTTGTGTGTTAGTGACCTTTTATTATTGGGAAGAGCAACCATTGAAGAGACCCGAAGCCTTTTACACTGGCTGGATACTGAGGCAGGTTTTGGCAAGATGGGTGTCTGTGGACTTAGTATGGGTAAGATTCATCTGGATTGGAACCCAAGCTAATGCTCAAGCTGCTAGGTTTTGATTCTTTTGTATTTCTTTTGACCGTTTCTAATTTTTCCAATTTATACGTAATACATGGGAAATTAATTAACAAATTTGGTTGAATTACTGATTCTCAGTTAGTTGTCAAAAAATGTTGACATCTGCCTAGTGTAGTGAGTGGACATTTGAATTCTTAACCTTTTGAACTTGCAGTCTCCATTTTTCAATATATGGATATTTTTATGAACTTTAGGAGGAGTACATGCAGCAATGGTGGGATCACTTCACCCTACACCTATTGCAACTCTTCCTTTTCTATCACCACATTCAGCTGTTGTGGCATTCTGTGAGGGAATTTTAAAGCATGGCACTGCCTGGGAAGCACTGAGAGAGGATCTTGCAGCACAGAAGGTTGCAATGACTCTTGAGGAGGTAAGAGAGAGGATGCGAAATGTTCTATCTCTCACAGATGTCACGCGCTTTCCGATTCCCAAAAATCCCAATGCTGTGATCTTCGTTGCTGCTACAGTAAGTTTCAGAACCTGCTATATCGCTTAAACACCATATGAATATATTCAGTGAAAATTGGAAGTAATTGACATCTACTTTCTTTAGCTGCCTTTCCTTTTCCGTAGATCAATTTTAAGACAATTAAAAAATGAGAATAATTTGCATTGTGATGAAGCATTCTGAAAAAAATCAGCCTTACTATATTTCCAATTCAAAATTCGGCTGTGGATCATTTTGATTCTGATTATATAATTTTCTCTTTTGATTCCTTTTTATTTAGATGCTTGCAGTTAATAGTTTTCTCGCATATTTGTTATTCCCTCCGGTCCTAAATATGTGATCTATTTAACTAATTTGATTAAATTAATTATGTTTGTTATGTTAGTTAGTATGTTGTGTTTTTTCTAAAACACCCCAATCATCTTCCCTTATTCCCTCCCCCATCTCTTGATTTTTGTTGGAGGGGTACCAATAGGATAATGTGGGAAGAAATTGACAAAAATTCCTATATTTAGGATCAAGACCAACTCCCCAAATAGTTCCTATATATGGATTGGAGGGAGTATCATTTTCTTAAGAATCTTGTGAAAGTTTAGGTCCATTATCTATTTATAACTGTAAGCACCATTTTGCAGGATGACGGATACATACCAAGACGCTCGGTGCTGGAACTTGAGAAAGCTTGGCCGGGTAGCGAGGTGAGGTGGGTCACTGGTGGTCATGTCTCATCCTTCCTTCTCCACAATGGTGAATTCCGCAGGGCTATTGTCGATGGCCTTAACAGATTATCCTGGAACAAGGACACTCCTTTGTGACCGCCCAACTTACAACAAGTGCCCAATACTTCGACCCCCAAGATTCATCATTGTATTTTTTTTTTTTTTTAAGTTTTCAATTTAAATTGTCACATGGGTGGCTGATTCTAGAGTTGCCCATCCCCTTGAAAGAAGATGGATTGAGAGAAGGGCTTGTACATTAATTAGCCCATTGTAATTCGAAAATTGTACAGGAAAATTGAAATATCTCGACCCACGTTTCTTTAAAGAATTTGTAGACTCTCCTCGATGGATTAGCAACCTCTGTGGATCAACTTTTAGATTTCCATTTTAGATGGAGAGAAAAATAGGAGAGAATAAATGAGGGAAGTTGACGTCCTTCATTTGAATTGTAGCGTAATTTTGCTCCCGCTTGCATCTTAAGCTAAAAGGTATATTCGCGGAAGAGGCGTACATAATATTAGAGAAATACAACTGAATTGGAAACATGAACAATGAGATGTTTGGCAGAATTTGACCAAGCCTATTCAACTGAGTTGCCGGAGGTCAGTCTCCACTGAAAGGAAGAGTCCTTGTAGCTTGATGTGATTCATTGAAAACAGAATGGCAGGATCATATGCGATATACCTACCTTTCATCGAAACATCTGAACCCAATTTCTCTCAATTCACCTGGTACGAGTTCAATTTGGCCAAGGTTCAATTATAGGATGTTGAGTTAGGCTGTATTTATCTACTTTTGAGTTTTTACCTCAAGTTGGGGAGGTAATCGTTAATGGCACAAGTTACAAGCGAGGACAAATCAACAATTTAAGAAGTTTTGACACCACTAGGTTACGAGCCAATCCACATTTTTACAGGTTTTTGATGATAAATGTAATACTGTAACAAAGTTTTTTTTTTTTTTTGGGGGGGGGGGGTTTATGGAGGAACGAGAATATTCAAAAGTCAAATCCCATGACAGTAAGTAAAGAATAAGGCTAAACCCAGTGTGGCTCAGATGTCAAACTTTTGGACTCACTCTCACCCTTGGGCACTAGGCAGTAGGTACTGCACATAAAACTCCAACCAGAACCCTCACGGCCCTTCCCTACCTATTGTGAATCAAATATGGGCCATCTCTTCTCGTCTCCATCCTTTTCTATGCGCATGCTTTTATGGAATAGAACAAAAGAATATGTAAACAGAAGAAAACTTTGAATAAAGATGGCAGAATATTGGTATAAATCATCTTTTTTGAAGCCTCACTTACCCCATAAGCTTTCTACGATGCCCCCCCTTTTCTCTATACCCCTCCCCTCCCCCCTCATACCACCTTAACCTCTCAATCTTATCACTCAAGCGACCGCCAGTACCTTCCACCTTAATTAGCTGTGCTGAGGCATACATTGAAATTGTACATTCTATTTAGCTGTGCTGAGGCATACATTGGAATTATACATTCTATTTTAACCTAACTACTAGAACAATCATGTATGATGTGCTACAAACAAGAAGACATAACGGGGGCAAAAGTGATCGTTTTCATCTTGCCTAAAGAATCTATGAAAGTTGGCAGAGATTATGTGTTAAGTCTATCTGTATTTTATTCTCTGACAATTTTTTGTTCTCTCAAGTGGGGTATCTGCTATATCTTTTAAAACTTTGGAAATTCAATCAGTGGCTTTTATTATCTCCATTTCCTTACCAAGTGACACTATATGGCCCATTCTTCAATCACTTTGCGTTTACATAAAGCAGAGAAATTTAACAGCATTGGTTCTCCAGCGCAACGTTTCCTCGACATCTTGTTTAGTCCCTCTTAGTCTGTCGAGTATCTATATATCAACATAATTTGTGTTTTATATGAGCCGTGGAGGAGAGATACAGAAGATGCCTTGTATGAAAAGTAGGCCATAAAAGAGACTTAGTGCTTTACTCAAAAAATTTCACTCATAACTGTCTTAAAAACACCAAGATCATGACATGGAAAGAAAAGAAACATGGTAGCCGCAGGTTCGGTGGGAGAAAAAAAGATAAGCAGTTTAAAACACAAATACAGATAAGTAAGGAATAAAGTGATAAGAACCTTTCCATATTTCGACTTGTGCATTAGTCTCCCTTTCATAGTTGAATTTCATCGTCTCAAACACGAGAGAGGGAGGGGGAGAGAGTTTCAACTTCACATCTCCATTTCCAGATTCCTCTAGAGTTTTCCTGAGTTCCTCCCTCTTCTGCATAAGCAACAATCCAGAGAATGAAAGTAGAGTTTAGCACAGGGCACAGGTGAAGAGAGTTTTATTTGCAGCAACCTGAAAATTTTGAAAGTGGACGTTTCCAAAGGAAGGACAGAAACGCAATGGGTTCGCAAGCTGCTTCAAAGCCAAAAGAACAAGATGATTACAAGCTGAAGGACACAAAACCTGAGCTGGGAGAAAAATGGCCCCATGGTGGACAACGTGGAGGAAGTGGGTGGATTGCAAGCGACAGGGCCACAAGTACATACGACCTCGTAGAACAGATGTTCTATCTCTATGTCCGAGTCGCGAAAGCCAAAGACTTGCCCCCAAATCCTGTGACAGGAAATTGTGACCCTTACGTAGAAGTCAAGGTAGGCAACTACAAGGGTAAAACAAGACACTTCGAGAAGAAGAGCAATCCCGAATGGAAACAGGTTTTTGCATTCTCCAAGGAAAAAATACAATCTTCAGTAGTTGAAGTGTTTGTCAGGGACAAAGAGATGGTGTCCAGAGATGACTACATCGGAAAAGTCGAATTTGACATGCACGAGGTTCCAACCAGAGTGCCCCCAGATAGCCCTCTGGCTCCTCAGTGGTACAGATTAGAGGACAGAAGAGGAGAGAAAAATGTGAGAGGAGAAGTTATGCTAGCAGTTTGGATGGGAACACAAGCCGATGAAGCATTTCCTGATGCATGGCATTCAGTTGCTGCTTCAGTACAAGGAGAAGGAGTTTATACAATTCGATCCAAGGTTTATGTCTCACCAAAGCTTTGGTATGTCAGAGTAAACGTGATTGAAGCTCAAGATGTAGAGCCAAACGATAAAAGCCAACCACCCCAAGTGTTTGTGAAGGCTCAAGTTGGAAATCAAGTTCTCAAAACTAAGGTATGTCCCACAAAAACAACTAATCCGCTCTGGAATGAGGATCTCTTGTTTGTAGCAGCTGAGCCGTTTGAAGAACAACTGGTGCTGACTGTGGAGAACAAAGTGGGATCAAAAGATGAAATTGTGGGAAGGATAAGCATCCCACTTAATAAATTCGAGAAGCGTTTGGATCATCGTCCGGTTCATTCTCGCTGGTTCAATCTAGAAAGTTTTGGTTTTGGTGCTTTGGAGGGAGACAAGAGGCATGAGCTCAAATTCTCCACTCGGATTCACCTCAGAGTGTGTCTGGAAGGTGGCTACCATGTTTTGGATGAATCTACGTTGTACTTGAGCGATGTAAAACCAACGGCGAGACAGCTATGGAAGCAGCCAGTTGGGATTTTGGAAGTAGGAATATTGAGTGCTCAAGGGCTCCAACCTATGAAGACAAAAGATGGGAAATCAACCACAGATGCTTATTGTGTAGCAAAGTACGGACAAAAATGGGTGAGAACAAGAACCATCACTGATAGCTCAAACCCCAAATGGAATGAGCAATACATGTGGGAAGTCCATGATCCTTGCACTGTGGTAACTTTGGGAGTTTTCGACAACTGCCATTTGGGAGGGAACGAGAAGCCATTATCAGGAAGTGGAGCCAAAGTTGATTCCAAAATAGGGAAGGTGAGAATTCGCCTGTCAACACTAATCATGGATAAGATATACACTAATTCCTACCCTTTGCTTGTTCTACGTCCTTCTGGGTTGAAGAAAACAGGGGAGCTTCAATTAGCTGTTAGATTCACTTGTCTTTCATTAGCTCACATACTTTACCTCTATGGCCAACCATTACTCCCGAAAATGCACTATCAGCATCCATTCACTGTGAATCAATTAGACAGTTTAAGATTCCAAGCCATGAACATTGTGGCAGTAAGGCTTGGGAGAGCAGAGCCACCCCTGAGAAAAGAAGTTGTAGAGTACATGCTAGACGTGGACTCTCACATGTGGAGCTTAAGAAGAAGCAAAGCTAACTTCTTTAGGGTAGTATCAGTATTTTCAGGTGCATTAGCTATGAGCAAGTGGCTAGAAGAAGTTAAAAAATGGAAGAACCCAGTAACCTCAATTCTAGTACACATCCTGTTCTTCATATTAATCAGCTACCCAGAACTAATCCTCCCCACAATCTTCCTATACATGTTTGTGATCGGAATATGGAACTTCAGATTCCGGCCAAAACATCCGCCACACATGGATACAAAACTTTCATGGGCAGAAGCAGCACAACCTGATGAACTAGATGAAGAGTTTGATACATTTCCAACTTCGAAGGCTCAGGATGTGGTGAAGATGAGGTATGATAGGCTGAGAAGTGTGGCAGGAAGAATACAGACGGTGGTTGGAGATATTGCAACACAAGGTGAGAGATTTCATGCATTGTTGAGTTGGAGAGATCCGAGAGCCACTAGTTTGTTTGTGATGTTTTGTTTGGTGGCGGCGGTGGCTCTGTATGTGACACCTTTCAAGATGATTGCTGCACTTGCCGGGGTTTATTGGCTCCGTCATCCCAGGTTTCGAAGTAAACAACCCTCTGCTCCGAGTAATTTCTTTAGGAGATTGCCTTCTCGTGCTGATACTATGCTTTGAGCTGAGAGTTTTGTCTTCTTTCTTCTTTTGTTGTTCTTTATGTTATTTGACACTCAGGCGTTTTCAACATAATGGCTGACCTTGAATCAGCTGCGCTAAATTCTTTTATGGTGAATCTCTGTTATGAATCTAAGTATAAACTGATAAGTACGAATGAACTGAAATGGCGAAAACTTTGAAGTAAGAATAAGATATATGGAGAGTCTGTGTGACATTTAATTTTAGATAATCAAGTGTTTATATAATTTCTTAAAACAAAAATGATATTTTTTTTTTTTCTGTGAACGGCGAGATGACACAGGCACACAGCGACTGAACATCCTTCCGCAGATTTAACCTATACGCGAAGGTGAGAAGATATTTTTATTTATAGTTGGCACTAATGGTAAAATAAAATGGAACGTAATAGATGAGAAGTTAATTCACTCAAAAGAGAAATTATATCGCAGCGCAACTAGGGGTGAGCATTCGGTTATTCGGTTCGGTTTTCGGTAAAAACCGAAATAACCGAATAACCGAATAGGGAAAATTTTCAAAACCGAACCGAAACCGAACTACCGAATAACCGAAACCGAATTAACCGAAATATTTCGGTTCGGTTCGGTTAATAACCGAAATAACCGAAATTTTTTTCTTTTTAATTAAATTAGAATTTTTTAATTTTTAATAAATAAAACTCAATACAAATTATAAACCTAATAACCTCAATAAGTTCCCAAATAACATAATACAATATATAAACGAGAAACATAATATAAGATTTATAAGAAAAATGCAAAATACAAACAAAATAAATGTATTCAACATTATTTCATCCTATAAAAAAGCATAATAAAAATTTTAAAAACTAAATATTGATGAATGATATATGACATCTCACTTTTTGAATTAAAATAAGAAAAACAAAAAATATAGCTCGAAGTTTTGAATTTTAAAACTTAGTTGTATAAAAAGAAAAATATGAAAAAAAATATTTTTTAATTTTTTTTTTAACATTTCGGTTATTCGGTTATAACCGAATTATTTTTTTAGGCACCGAACCGAAAACCGAACACCGAAAAACCGAATTTAAAAAACCGAATTTATACCGAAAACCGAAAAAACCGAACCGAAAAAACCGAACTTAATTCGGTTCGGTTCGGTTTTCGGTTTCGGTTTGGTTTTGCTCACCCCTAAGCGCAACTATTAAAATCGTGGGAGTCATTTGATAGAGTAACTTATTGAAAATTTAAGAGGGAAGGTACAAAACTACTCAGAAAGTTTTGATCAAAATGCGTCCAACATCATGTACTTTTTGGAGGTGTAAAAGTCGCCATAAATTTTAAGAGCACTGTTACAGTGCTTTAAGTCTTTAACACAGTTACTTTTTGTTATGGGCCACATAGTGTTTTAAAAAATAAATATGCCTGAGTTTCTTACTTTATTATACTACCCTTTACTCTCTTCTCACCCATTCTTTGCAAAAGATTTCTTTATATAATATGAGTAGGCCTATCGGTTTTAATACAAGATCTTTTTTTCTCATCCGAACCTGTTATTTTTTTTATGTGATATGGGTTGGCCTATAAGTTTCAACCCGTATTATTCGCTCTAACCGAAAGCAAAGTTTCTTGACATTTTTGTGGGTTTCGCCATCTCGTGTTTAAACTTGGAATTTGAGGAAGTGTATATAATTCTAATCTTTTAAACCCGGATGGGGGAGGCAATGGGTAAATGCTATCTGGCTGAGCACTAGCCAATGGGCTTCAAATTTTCCTCGCTTTCATTTGTTCTACAGGATTGGGCCATTGTTGAACACAGTGGGGCCCATAATGTGCAATCATATGTTTTTTTGGAGGTGGTATCATATAGTGTTGTTTAGGTGTTTGGTTCAAGGGGAGGTGAGGGGAGGGAAAATTTTAAAAAGTTGAATATAGAAAAATTAGAAAAGTAGGGTGAAAAATTATCAATTATTTTTTCTTACTCTTTTATCTTATATCTAATATTTGTTTAGTAATTATAACCCCTTTTTTATTTTTTTTTTAAAATTCAATTTAAAACCCCCCCCCCAACCCCCCAAACCAAACACACATAGATACATTTTTCCCCCGCCCCCGTGCATTTAATTAGTCAAAATACATTATTTAACTTTGTTGCTTGAGAACAAAGTTAAGGTAAGAAGTGCATACTTTAGGGCCTCCCGAAGAGACAAAGATATCCCATTGAACCGTAATAAAAAAATGAAAACACAATAACGGTTGGTACTAAAATATGTGCCTTAATTAATTTTAATCTGGCTTTCTGACAAGATAAATTAAGTGCCCGGTACCAACCTCAAGAGAACGGACCACCAAATATTATAAAACAAAAGAAAAGAATTAAAAACTGGGACCTAAATCCTAATGTAAAATATCGATGTTCATCAATGGCATGCAGAGTGACCCAACGGCAAGGAAGGCCAGATGGACGTTCTGGTTCTTTCATCTCACTCCTTTTTCTCAGCCAGAAATGGCTGCAAACGCATCCATGAATGGTTTACCGGCGAATCATCATCAAGATCAAAGACACATCAGAGAGAGGTAGGTCAACTATGTCAACATTTAATTCTATATTATATTAACTATCTGTCTATATATCTATACAGTTCTTCTGGTAAGAAACAAATTAAACATAGCTAGCTAGCTAGCAGCACAGAGATTAGATGACACTGATCCAAGTTATGTATATATTCTTGACAAAATGAACAAGAAGCTACAACAATAACAACTAGTCATGCCTATATATGTATATATATAAATATATACTATAATTAAGGCTGATGATGATGATATTATTCCTGGCGAGGGCGAGCCACCCAGAGAGAGCTGAGGGCTCTGAGGCGATAAGAGTACTCGGCCATGGCCAGCAAACACCTCGCCGCTTGACGCGTCGTTAGGATCTGATGCAGCCTCTGAATTGTTTGATGACGAAGACTATCCGCCTGTAAGTTTTCTCATTTTTTCATCATTTTTGTTTTTCCCCCTAATCACTCAAAATATGATAATATAATTCAAATACAACATCCATATCAATTTTTATGCATGTTGCTTTTGAAAAATGATAATAATACATGGCATTGTCAGCAACCAACCAATAGAATTTTGTGAATCATATTGTTAGGTTATTATAGGAGCCCCAAAGTACAGTGAATGTGTTATCTTTCTAGATTTTGAAACAAATAATAAAAAGGTCCGACAACTCTTGATTACGAAGAGATGCACATTTTCTATTATTAGTCAACAAAGAATGTTGACATTTACTATAGAGATCATTCTTTTTCAAAATCAAGACATTATATATTCAACCATTTGGATTTTTGTACCCAGATACATGATCCTTATGAACCTATATGGCTATCGAAAGAGGGGCTATTTCAATTATACTTTTTGGCTCGTAGTACTAATTCTACAGATTGGTCAAACTACGACTCGTGCACACTCATATTTGGTCCTATGGATTAGGAAGGGATTGGATTAATTGCGCTATATCTCTTGATCATCATGATTATGGGTTCCACTAGATGGTTTGAATGCCTATATATGCCATACTGATTGGTTAAAGTTAGAAAAAGAATATTCAAGAGGGTATTTTGTTCTTCGGTGACTTTTAATTCACCCTCATTCACCATAGAAACTAATAGTTGGTGAACCAACCGAATGACCCAGAGGCTCTACATAGAAAATTATTGATATATCTGGTGTCAACCCATGCTCAGCTTTTTAATTATTGGACCCTTTTTCTTATTTTGCTTGTACTTGGGATAATGGGGGGCATCAATTCTATGTTAGAATTAAAAGACATGTTCACATTAATTGACATAGACTAATCATAAATGGCCTGTCATGAGTTTGGTAAGCACTAGAAGACAGATACGGTATGGACGAAATTTGGACGGAACAAATTCAATTAAGTAGACTAATTAATTTGGACCATCTAATTTATTAGCCAGTGAGATCATTCACGCATCAATCAAACAGCATGCTAAAGTCAAATTCTGCTTCTACACATGTGCTTGAATCTAAATCAGGGGTCGGTTTGAATTTTTATTTATATCCATGTTCATCTCACTCTCCAAGCTATAGGTCCCAAATCTATTCCCTTTTTCTTCAAAAAAAATTGAAGTCAAGACAAAAAGATAGAAATTTGGACCCTCTCCTGTACAGAAAAAAAATCTCTAAGCTCCCACCTGTGTAAAAAAAAAAAAAAAACGGGTATTCTCTCTCTCTCTCTCTTTTTTTTTTCCCTCTCACTAACCCATGATTCCCTTTCTATTGGAAAGAACTAAAACTCAAGGTGGTTTTTTTCCTTTCTTGTTTGCCTGAACTAATTAAGGTGGGTAATTTTATGCTTCTCTTCTTATTCTTAGTTTATAAATAATAGCAGTAGTATGGCAGTGTTTGAATTTTTTTTTTTTTTTGGGGTCTGATTTGTGTTTGGGTTTTGATACTATGGCGGTAACCATTTTGTGTTGATATTATCGTTAATTAATGAACTCGTGAATATCGAAATCCTAACCCATTCATGAACATGGGGATTCTCACTGGTCCATGAAGGAATAATCCTTTCTAACTTGAGAACATTGGGATGTGAGAGGTTGTAGTTTGAGGAAATATTCAACAAAGCGAGTTATGGGGAAGGGTTTACGAAGTGTCTTCAAGTCAAACGGTTACGACCATGACATCATGTTAGATATGGGGCTCCCATTCTGTATCTCTGAACAAGGATTATTTCAGTGAGGGACCACAGGTACAAATCTGCCTTCGTGTCACGTGTATATTGTCAAAAAAAGACCTTCCTTGTTCATGTATATTTACTACTTAAGTGTTCTGAGATTCAATAATATAATGAGTACGCTGTTCTATGGGGAAAATAAACATATAACAAAGATATACGAAACTACGGTTCTATATACCCCTACAAGATTCACAATTCATAAATAGAAAATAATTAGTTATGTATGATACCAGTGTACACACAAGATATTCAAATGAGTGGAGCACCCTTATGCACATTTAATTTAAGTATACTATTATTATAATGTGGGGGTATATATATTATTATCCCGTGTGGTGTAAGTAAGAAAGTGAAGAGTGAAAGATATGCATGGGAAGGAGAGTAGTTGAAGAGGGAGGGTAGGTATCCTAACCCAAAGAGCAACAGATTATTGTTGTTACTGGACCCCATCACGAGATCAGTTATGGAAAAAGTTTGATCATATTCATGCTTTTTTTTTTTGGGGGGGGGGGGGGGACCGCATTTACTCAGATTATAACAAACATCATGCACATTAGAGAGATTACCTGTCGGACGAAACCTTCGAGGGTGGAGAGTTTGTTCATGGCGAGGGCCATTTGTCCCATATAGTTGGCCATATTAGGTGTAGAGCTCAATGAATCTGATGTTATGGTTTCACATAGAGATTGGTTCAGAGCTTCTAGCCCTTGTGAGAGTGCTTCTTCTGCCTCCTGTGAGGATTGTTGCAACCCACATATCCCAAGTATTTGCTGTTCCGTCAAAGGCTCTATTTGATTAACTATTATCTACATATATATCACCCAACCCACACATTCATTAGTTAGGAGTTGTTTTATTGATGAACTACAACACAAAGGATCAGATATAACAATAATGGGTATGGGTCTATGGGAACGACAACTTTATTGCCATGGACAATGACCCCTAATGAAGACAAAGAGAAGGATAGAGACCCGTCTCTCTCTTTCTCTCTGCCCTCTAAATTTCCAGTTCCACCAAGAGGAATTGGAGTGAAAGCAATGGCTTTATGGGAATGAAGCCTAACTCCACCCATTCCCGGAAGCCACCACCATTCTCACACCTTTCCCCAATAATTGTAACCTCATTGTAAATCACTGCCACAGAAAAAAAAATTAATATATAAACTAATAGCAGTCCACACAGAAAGTGATTTTTTTTAGGGTACAGGTGCAAAATTTAGAAACAAATCATTATACAAAATATACGAAACATAATAATCTTTTGTGATATACAAATATAGCAACAACAAAATAAAAATATGTAAATATGATAAGTCCATTAATTTGCCGTAACGTCCGTCAAATTTTTAAAAACCGGGGCCCACAAATATGTTGAACGGACATTTAGAAAAATTAATTAACGAACTTACCATATTTACAACGTTGTTATTTCATTGATACCATATATATACATCACAGAAGATTATTATGATTCGTGCACTTTGTGCAATATTTTGTCACTAAATTTGCACCTTTACCCTTTTTAAAAAACAAATTTGCTAAAATGATAGAGTTTCTATTTTAGCACCACATGATGTAGTCAAGCTTAATTATTATTGTAAAATAAACGCCACCTATCTAGTTTTATGTACCTTAATGAGTTCGGAGGGCCTGAAACCACCGATCCACATGAAGCAACGTTCGGCAGGAGTCTTCCACATGCCGGAGACAAGATGGAAGACATCAGATTTAGCTACAATGCTCTTGAGGCTCATAACTTGCTCATAATGTGCTACACAATTGTCCACAAATAGCCTCAGCTCATTCTCCGGCAGGTGCTCTTGAACCGCCGCCCTCAGCTCGCACACCAGCCTGTGGTGCTCCTCCACCCACCTCCCATATTCCACATCAAACATCGCTGCATCTGCCCATTATTTTATTTTATATATTATTCAGTCACACGCAAAAATATAAAAAGGTGTAACTAATATTGAATATATATGTATGTGGTGGCATGGAAGCTAAGAGACCTGAGCTAATGGTACTCATGGCGACGGGGAGGCCCTGGTCACCTCCTAAAACTGCACCCGACCCTCCAAAGAATATGCCCTATCAATAATATACAGCACATACACCCCGTTACTTGTCAGTGATCCTCTGATCTTGTTTCAGCTTTATTCATGACAGTTTCATTTATCAGTCACTGTGGACTGTGGTTTCTATTTATGGCATTGTGTGTTTGGCTTTGCTCTACATCATGAATTGTTTTTCTTACTTGAGTTCTAGCACGCTGCAATTCTTGTTCCAGCTGATTCAGCTTTATTCTACTTGACTCTAGCTGCTGCACATACGCCTGAATCCCCAGAGACAAAAAAACAATAATAATGATCATCATGATGATTTAAACAATATAAAAATAAATGGGTATTTATACCCTAGCTAGCTAACTTTTGAAAGTTTTTTCCCTAAAATGAGTGAAACACTAGGGAGATGAAATTAATATAATTTTGAGAGGGTCTCACCTTTTTTCTAAGCCTGCTTTTCCTAGCTGCCTCTCTATTCTGAGCTAGTCTTCTGAGTGTCTGTGCATATTCAAAAGCACCCATTCAACGGCATTAATTATATATATTGCTATCTCAGAAACATTTTCCCCTGTTATGCATATAAAGAAAGAAATAGCTGGCTAGGAGGAGGAGGAGGAGAAAAGAAAGGGGAACCTTAGGATCAGGTGTTTTAGGCCCTTCCTGTTCAGAGCTTGAGGTTGGGCCCTTACGAGTGCTCTCTCGCTGAAACATACACACACATCAGCACATGCATAGCTTTGATGAATAGTGGCGAAAATGATAATTATATACATATCCTATTATTAAGCTGAGAATCTCGGGTTTCAAAGATGCTACCGAACTCTTATTCTTGCTCTCTATTCATCATTTGATAATAATTTTAATTTATATGTATATATTAATTATAAACATAAGTCACCTTGACAGCTTTGGCTGATTGATTAGGGGCGGCGGCTTGGGTTTGAGAGTGAGACAACTTCATGGGCGGCTCCGATGGTCTCTTGGAACCACTGCTTTGAGGAGAAACTAATTCCATGCCACCCTACCAAACCAATTACCCAGTAAAAACAAGCCCACCACAAAACATACACGACTATATATATATATATATATGCTTAATTTTTGGCGTAACAAAAGTAAAGAGGCAAGTGAGGAATGAAATATGATTGAGAAGTTGATAAAGTGGGATTAGCTGATTAATAAGTATACCTTGGATGAAGGAGGTGGGTGTACATGCATAGGCTGAGAAGGGAAAATGTTGAGAGTGGGAGGCCTCATTCCCGACGATGATGATGACAAGTTCTCTGCTGATATATGTACATAACACAAAATTCATAAACAACTATATGTATGTATGTATTTAAGTATGTATAGACATGTAATTAATAAGGAGAAATTAAAGAGGTTGAGTGAGAAGCGAGAAAGGGAAGGCAAGGGAGGTGTGACCGAGAAGTTATCATCATGCGATTGAAGGTGTGAGGTGTGGCATGCCCAAACAGGCAGAGGGCAACCATACCCTATGCGATCGTACTAATCCTCAGTACATGAAGAAATAAAATTAGGAAGAAGCATAAAATCATGATACCCCGTCTTGTTACAAGTCATGATCTCACTCTCACACCCCCAAGCAGCAAACAAAACAAGAAAATTCAATTTGCAGGAGAGAGGGAGAGAGAAGAGATGGGTTGAAATTCAACTTCTTTTTTCTCTCTCTTCCTCCCTAAAAACAACGATGGGGTCAAAGCAGGTACTACTGTGGCTGCTGCAGATACGAATTTGACAAACGTGCTTTCCATGTGACCCCAACGGCCCATCCCTCCCACAACAAAGCTAGGTAGACGAAAAGCATATTCCCCTCTTTTTTAAATCCCAGAGAGAGAGTGAGAGAGAGAGGGGGCTCACGTCTTTGGTCATGATGATGAACATTATTAATGGCGGAAGGGTCGGATTGTCCGTCTAGATACAAGAGAAGCGCTTGATCCAGCTCACCCAAATCGTAAGCTCCCGAATCCTTGCTTCTGTATATATGTTCACGCCACATATATATATATATATATATATATAAAATCATCAACACATATATACATACACGCGAAACAATTAATTAATAAGAGAAACGAAGTAGAGTAGTGATGAAAGTTAAAGTAGGCTAACAGGAAATTGGCGGGGATGATGGAGGAGGAAGAAGAAGAAGAAGAAGATGGGATCATTCCGAAAGAGAATCGGTGGTCTTGTTGAAGGGGAGGTGGTGGTTCCATCTGATGATGATGATGATGACTATGACTATGAGTGCTCCTTTCTTTGTTGTTGTAAGCCATGCCTCTCTACTTAATTATTGGAAGCTCCTATAATAACCTTTGCTCTCCAAAACCCCATTAATGGCCAAACCGCCTTCTGTTTCTTCCACTTGAAATCATTCACATACATACAGTCATAAGAGAGAGAGGGAGTCGGTTATAATACTATAGAGATAGAGAGAGAGAGAGAGAGAGGCGATGAGTACTTGAATTAAATGCGAATTAAGGGGTACAAAAGACAAAGCTCCTTTTTCCCTTCTTTTTTTCTCTCTCTCTCGTCTCTCTGCCAACTACACACAGAGGTTTCAGATAAAGCGGTTCTCAGCTTCTTCCCTTCTCTCTCTCTAGAGAGCGCAGCGATGTGTTAGAGAAGCTGTCTTTGTTCATTTTGAGTTAAAGACCACTTTGCGCAGGAATGCAATTAATACCACCTGGCCTATTCTCTTTGTCTTCCTTCTCCAATTCTTTAAAAAAATTGGACCAAGTAACCAAAAAAGTCTTCCTCTTTCTTCCACTTTTACTATTGACGTTTTCATGCAAACTTACACGTAGATCGCTCCCCCCTCCTCTTTTCCCTCTTCCTTCATCGCTTACTTCCCCACTTTTGTTTCCATCTTCCTCCTCCTCAAAATAATACTCCCGTTTTAGTTATAAAATCAAATTGATTTTTTTATGTTAAAAAGCAAATTAGAGTATTAGACCACTAAATTATAACATATACTACATGTAATTAAATTATATATTAGTTTATAAGTAAAATAAATGAGCTTTGAGAAAGAAAAAAAAGATAAATAAACAATTTAAAGTGATTTATTTTGTATAATTAACTTTTTCAAAAAAGTCAATTTGATCTTATAATTAAGGGAGTAATAAATAAGGAAATGATACTAAGTACCTCCTATACTTGTTATAAGAGCTTATGATTAAATTATGCGGTTTAATTAAAAGAGTTACAATTAGTTAAAAATAATCAGAATGCAAGATAAAACTTTTCTCGACCAAGTCTTTATTAGTAAGAGAGGGAAATAAAGTAATGATGAAATAAAATATTAACCAAAATGTAGTATTGAAAAAAGATGAAGAGAGACAACAAAATTAATTAGGGATAAAATGGTAAAATTCTATTAAATACTCAAACACCCCTCAGTGAGTTCTTATAAAAAGGATCAAAACAATTCAAAACTTTGGCTCTAATAGATATTAAACATATCGGACAAGAGTTGAATATTATTCCTTATTATTAACATCCCATTTCTTCCGGAATTTATTTATTTTGAAATCCCTTGTCAACTTTGGGGAGTTAACAATTTAACCGCATGTTCACTGCCCCTTTATGATTCGGAAGAAGGAGTGTTCAATTTAGCTCCCGCGTGCTTTTATTAATACCGTTTTAGCCGTGACAAATAATTTTTAATTTGTTAAAATAATGTTATTATTGGTTGAATCTTGCAAATCATTTTCCGTTTTTCAGCTTTCTCTTTATTTTTTTATGGATGTCACTGTAATTCGTTTTCAACACCTGAAAATATATATAGAATATAATCAAGGTCTTATGGATAGCTTGCCGACGTAAGTTACCTCGGCATGATGAATGGTTGAAAGTATATACCCGTACTCCTTTTTAAACATTATTCCCTACTTGAATAAAATTGACTTTGGGAAATATATTAATTGATTGTGCACAAATATTAATTAAAGAAAAGTCTCCGGTCAGAAAATTGAAGGCAGAGGTTATGAGTTCAGGTTGCTCGTTCCATGCGTGAAAATGGCGCTCGCTTCCTCTCTAATCCTTCAAGAACATGGCTAATTGTCTTAATTGAGAGACATGTTGATAAATCTAATTATACGGATTAATTAATTAGGCAAATATTTTTTGTTAAACACCGTCCGTTAATCTAGAACCTATTGGCAACCAACTAATTCAGACTTGAAGCAAATATTTAATTAACATTGACTACGGAAATCATCTGCTATGTAAATGTCGTCAAGTATTGTTTTTGGCAAATGAGAATCATTCAATGTAAACTAATGTTAAATTCTAATTCCAAAGTCATTTAAATAAATTACATACCTCTCAAAAGTCAACACCCTCTTGAAATATTATGCCATAAGTTTTTCATTTGCCCCAGACAGTCTACCTTGAACCTTGTCCGATGAGTATCTGTTTCACGCACGCCTATCTAGTCTTTTCAATCAAAACGTATCTAATCAATATTGAATTTAATTATCTCTGTCTTGACTCATAATAAGAGTCCCCGTTGTTTAAAACACCATATATAACGATATGAAATCTTAAAAAATTACTAACATTTTTAATTTATTATCGCTTTATAATTAAAGTAGTGACTAATTAATGCGGGATTGCCATCACAGTCATGTAAAACATGCAAGGTTTTGCAAAATGTGATCTATATTTCACTATCAGGTGATTTTAAATAAATTTAATTTTATGAAATAGTTCAATAAAAATATCCGCAACATTAGGGAAAATAGACAAATAGTTTGTGATTGAGAGCTTTGTTAGTGAGAGAAAGACCTAAATTCAAGTATATCTTGTACATTTTGTGTTTTTGTGTATGAGATCGCACCTATCTAATAATTTGTAATCGCTTCGAGCAGAATGTATCTAGTCATTACTATAAAATTTCCTGAATATAAATAGTTAGCTGGTCTACTGGAACTTAATTTGTTCTTAGTGCGATTCGCCATTAATTGTCGATATTTCGATCCGGGAATTTGTAAAAATAAACACCAGGGGTGTAGTGCATACAACCAACAAAGACACATGTACAAGTCATCTACACAGTATTGTTTACCTCTCACATTCATATATTATCGTTTAATAAACTGAAAATTTTTTCTGGACAGTAATAAATATGTAGAATTGAAAATACAGAAGAAAGCACGCATGATAATGTGTGTTTATTTTTTATTTTTTATTTTTGGGTCGAAATAATGTGTGTTTATAAATGTATATATAAGATATTAAAAAGACATGCATATAAAAAAAAACGTGATATTATATTTTAATACTCCCTCCGGTCCTAATTATAAGATCATTTTGACTTTTTTGACTTTTTTTTCCAATCCAAAAATAAAGTAGTTTTAGTCTCAAAAATAATATTTTTTCCTTAAAACTAATATATTCTACTTATAAACTAACCCATAATCTAATTTTATATGACATATGATATAATTTAGTGGTCTAATTTGCTTCCTTAACTTTCACAAAAAAAAATTAAAATAATCTTATATTTAAGACAGGAAGGAGTAGTAAGAACCGTGACTTGTTACTCAGGGCCTGCGGACACATCAAACCTTAAACAATTCCAGTAGCTGTCAGCGCAGCATGTATACACAATGCAACCGTCCACGTGTCAGGTTTATGTTGAGTGTGGGCCCATTCAAATTTTATAGATGTGATAATCTGACGGCTATAATTAGCGGACTTAAAAATTTTGTTGAAAAGATCATAGGGTCCACTGCCATCTTCCTCCCTGCTTTGTTTTTGCCATATTTTAATTTAATGTCTAGCATTCAACTACTCCAATTTTTATTTTTTTTATCATTTGCCTTTTTTGATGGGAGTATAGTTGCCCAAATGATTTTTTTTTTTTTTTTGCTTTTTTATTATATATGAAAGAGGCTTAGTCCTGCCAAGTGTTTCGAATCAACCCTACCCAGTCTCAAACATATGGTTGTCACTTGTCACACAACAAAAAGTGGTCTTCAAATAATATAAAATTCGATTAATAATGATGTAACTCACATATATATAATAAGAGCTCATATGCTTGAACTTTGGCGTTGCTTTTTTTGAACAACAACTTTGGCACTATTGACTCATATATAAGTATTTCTATAGTATTGTTTAAACTTTAAACCACTTCCTCTAGCCTTCAACGTATAACATAATTGAACAATTGATTTTGGTCTAAAATATATGATACATTTTTATCAGTTTTTTAAAAATTACTTCTATTGATACTATAAGAAAGAAGGCGAGGGAGTAAGAAAAATATTATTAAAAAAATGTCATATTAATTAACTTTAATAACATTCTCATTTTAATCCATTTGGATGCATAAGTCTTGTGTTTTAGGACCAGAGAGAGTATAATTCTAGTGAATTATTGAAATCCAATTCCTAAACTCCGTTCTCAAAAAATAAAGAGCAAACTGCCTACATAGAAAGCAAATATTATATGTGTGTGTAAACCGAAGACAGGTGATAACGCTTAATCGCCTATTACAAGTCTAATCTCCATGCAAAACAACACCAATCACTTCTAAACTTGTCCCCACACAAGCATATATATCATTTTCTGCGCAAAAACTAGCAGTGCCAAAAAAATAAGTAATCTAGCAGGTGTCACTTTAAATACAGGCAAAAATAAAAATAAAAATTAAAGGATCAAAATAGTTTATACCTGGCCTTCAGCTGCTAAGTGAGCCTTTTAATGATCTATGGCGCTATCAACTACTGTAATTCAAAATGAAGTAATCTAATAATGGTCACATTAGTTACAATCAGGGCATGCAGAAAGTTCCTATCGGCGGTCGTCATTACAAGAGTTTTTCTCAAAGAAAAAATGGACACTAACACAATTCTCGGAGGGACGTGCTAGAAAGTACGGGTGTCAAAGCCCCATCTATCTTTGTTTCCTTCCTAGTTATCAATTCTCAGTTGGCTTAGCTTGGAGGTTCTTTTATTCAGCAGTTTATTTCCTTCGTTTGCTTTTAGCTTACGTGTTTTGGGTTTTGGTTATGATGTGAACTCTACTGAGATATTAATAACAATCTTTGATGGCAAAAAAAGGAGTTAAGGTTAATTGTTGAGTAGTGTGCAGCACAAATAAATATTGGATATTACACTACAAAAAAATAGCTTATTTCAGACAGAGAAACCATTTCTTAGGTATTTATTTTTCTTCTATTGAAATTATTGTTTTCCTTGTATATGTTTTGAATATGATATTAAAACAAATTTATTGATGAATTTTAAATGACATGAAATACAATTAAAAAAGTCATAAACAACATACTAAATATCTAATCATAATACAATTACAAAAAGTCTAAACAACATACTTGAAATATAAAAACATAATACAACTAAAACCAATCTAAAAAGACTACAAAAAGACCATTTTTTGTCCCTAATTCACGTCAGTAATTTATAAAACTGATATTAAAAAAAGCTCGGTGGCATTTTTCTAATTAAATTTCAAGCTGAGGAAGAAACCACGTCACAATAATAGGAGAAATGTGACGTGGTTTAAAGTTGTGAGAAACCATGTCACATATTTTTAATATGTGACGTGGTTTGCTTCAGGTATAATCAGTTTTTTTTTTATTTTATAAGAAACCACGTCACATATTTTTAATATGTGACGTGGTTTTCTTTAAAATATTTTATTTTTATTTTTTTATAAGAAATCACGTCACATATATTTAATATGTGACGTGGTTTTCTTTAAAATATTTTATTTTTATTTTTTTTATAAGAAACCACGTCACATATATTTAATATGTGATGTGGTTTGCTTCAAAATCAATTTTTTATTTTTTTAAAAAAGAAACCACGTCATATATTTTTAATATATGACGTGGTTTCTTCAAAATAAATTTTAGGGACAATTGCAAATAAGTCCCAAGCAAGAGAATTAATTTCAGACAGGTCCATTAACAACTCCTTCACTTGTTAACCAAGGCTATTGCAGTTGTTAATAGCTGTCATTAACAACTCATTGGGACCTTTTAAAAATTAATTCTCTTACTTGGGACCTATATGCAATTGTCCCTAAATTTTTTATTTTTTTTTAAAGAAACCACGTCACATATAGAAAATATGTGACGTGGTTTCTTCGAAACGACGTCACATATTAACATATGTGACGTCGTTTTGTATAAACCGCGTCACATATTTTCTATATGTGACGTGGTTTCTTAAAAAAAATATAAAAACTTGATTTAAATCCCAATCCCATCGTCTTCATCGTTATCAGCCCAAATTTCATTGTTGCCGCGCGCTCAGCTCCCCAGAAAAATTTGAACTCCACACCCCCAGCTCTCTCCTCTCTCCCTCACCCCTCAGCTCTCTCCCTCAGCTCGGCATTGAAGGAAAAAAAAAACCCCTCAGCTCATCCTTAAGGTTTCTGGCTCCCTCAGCTCGTCTCTCACAAGTGCGAGATCTAACTGCCTTTTTTTTGGTCTCTTGCACAGAATTTGCATAATGGGCCTTATTCTTGGATCTTGCCCAGAATTAATGCGTGGTTATTGATATTTTTTTTTGAATTCCATTTTTTTTTTGCCATCGTTTGGGATTATTGCATTCTTGTTCTTTTAGTTTGTAATTAAACATTTTTTTGCCAGCGTTTAGGATTATCATATCCTTCATACTTTGTACAATTACTTATCAATTTATCCATAGTGAGTATTTAATTTACTAATTGTAAAGCAATGTTTAATTTCCATCAAATGAGGGTGAAATTATAGGTTTTGTAATTACTGGTTGGTGTTAAATTAGTAATGGTATGTTTTTGTAGAGATGATTGATCATTGTACAAAATACTAAATTGTGTAAAAATAATGGTTTGTGTAGTAGTAAGCAACACAAGTATAGATGTTTAGTATGATTTGATTAGTTATATTAGCTTGGTATTGCTATGTGTTGTCTGTTTTCTGAGATTAGTTTGGCTGATTGCTATCTGTTTTCTGAGACAGCAGATGGGAAAAAGAAAATTGGACCAAAAGAAAATAGTAAAAAAATTAAAAAAAAAAACAATTCACATCACATGTTTAGAAAACATGTGACATGAATTATATTGGGAAGAAACCATGTCACTTATTAGCAAAATAAGTGACGTGGTTTCTCCACAAACCACGTCACTTATTTGGCTAATAAGTGACATGGTTTATTCCCAAGATAATTCACGTCACATGTTTTCTAAACATGTGACGTGAATTCTCAGATATTTAAAAAAAAAAAAGATTCAGCGACTTATCCACGTCTCTTGTTTCATAACTTGTGAAGTGGAAAATCAGACTTTCCACGTCACATATCTTATGTGGCCTAAAATATCCATTTTTCTAAGTCACTACTTTTAACGTCACATAAAAAAGTGACATTAAAACCCCTAAATAACAGACATGGAAACTCCTTTCTGTAATAGTGACATACTTTAGATGTGATAAGTAAACAAAGACCATTAGAGGTTTTGCAACTAATTTAAAAAAATCCTAACCAACAACTCTCAACTCTCATTTTCATCTATCATTGGATGTTACAACAATCAATTTTTAAAAATGAAGCAATTACTAATGCTATTAATAAGCAAAAACGTCCTTTTATTTATTTATTTTTTGTCTATTTTTTTTAGGTCCCACTTTTTTTGAAGGATAAAATAGGCGGATGTTTGGAGTTGATTTAATGGAATTGGTAAAATTGCTCCTTTTTAAAAAATTTATTGCTATATTTGCATAATCTTATAGTTATTTGCGCTAAAAGCTCCTTGGATAATTGTTTTTTGATGATATTGCACTTTATCATCATCGGTAAGAAAGATAGTCGTTTGTATGCATACACTTGAGAAGCTGATGATTTCACAGTGGACAAATCACATCATGCTCATACGGATATTACCTTTCTAGAAGGCAAAACATGTCTCTTAGAGCAGCACAATCTCTTGCTGCCAACTAATTAACATAAAAATTTTTAAATTAAACGATCATATAAGTTATAATAATTCATTAATAGTTAATATTCAACTCGCTGAGAGAGTCTTACCGGATAGTTTTATTAATTAATCAAATCAAAACACACAACAATCAACTTGTCGATTTGTTAATATAGTTTCACACCAGTCCGAACTTTCAAAATTAAACTGAATTCAATTTACTTTCACTTGTCATTTATTAATTTATTTCCTAGCCAGTATGAATTGTTAATTTATTCTCATGATGATAAGAAGAGGAACGCTCATTATCAGTAATAATAATAATAATAATAATAATAATAATAATAATAATAATAATAATAATGCATCATTAACTTAAAGTAAAAGTTTTGATTTCGTGTATTAGTTGCAAGGGAAAGACAGAAAAGTCTTGACTTTGATTTATAATGGTTTTACAGTTTTACTATTTCATCATACGAAATAGAGCCTTTCGCAATTGCTTTTTCGCATTTGGTAGCTGTTTGTACATGCACGTGCATGTGATCGAATATATATGTATATCGATAATTCAATAATTAATTCCATTTTCAAAATTTGGCTATCATAAGAAACTTTTCTAGGTCTTATTACACGTCTTTGGCTGAAATTCAAACTTAATTAATCTGCCCCCTTACTTTTTCACGGCCGGCCGGCCAAATTTCTTTGATATGTGTGCTCAGTTTCTTCACAGCCGTTAGTTTATTCTCTTTTTTGCATTACGATCTTCCTTACGACTTATCTTAGAGACGATCGGTGCCTTATAAGGAATTATACATAGATTTTTTTTTTTTTTGGCAAAACATGCGAATATACAAGCCAAACCACTATTAATAACATTGTTCTCATAAGTCAAGGAAAATAACATATTCAATAAAGTCTACACATTCAACGGATGAGATCTCACGTTATAAGTTGAAAATTGACTTTCACCATAATATATGGTGAGTAGTTCCCGTTAACTTTAAATTTATTTAAGTTTTAAGTAAATTGTCCTGACTAAGGTAGCTCTATGCATGTTACATCACCAACCCCATATTTGTTTTTTTCTATTATAATCATCAGCAAATACCAGTTTCAGTTACAAAATTTGCACTTCATTTTAACGAAGATCGTGGTGTATGGTTTTTTTTTTTTTTGGGTTTTTTGGTGAGAAATTTATTGACACTGTTTCATTAATAAATAATAACCCTGCATATAGATATATTTTGATTAATGAGTAGTTTAGTGTTAATTATTTGCAGCATCATTATTAAAACCCTATGAATTATATTCAACTGAGTGTTCTATATACTCCTCCGGTCCTATTTATAGGGCAGAGAGAGAATGTTTTATTTGGTCCTATATATAAGTCACTTAATTAAATATTGAGTATGAATGTACAAGTTTACCCTTCATTTATGATGTGTTGACTTTATTTTCATGTGGTACAGTGGATATTTAATATGGGTAAAGTTATAAATTTGTTGGATTTTAGTGGAAAGTTAATGAATTTTAAGGCTTTCTTTGGTCTGTATGAAATATGCTGGAAGTGACTTATAAATAGGACCAGATGAGTATATCGCTTTGGAAGCTTAACTACACAGTACACATTGAGATAAAGAGGAGACATAACCAATTATGTGTTAGTCAAATTACTTCTAAACCTATTATAATTCTTCGAAATGAAAAGCGATAAACTTAACAATCATACTGAAATAACAGGGGGATCCAAACGAGTGGTAAAATGGATTAGGTACATCAACAGAGCATTAAAAATGTGAAGATGTGAAGATAATAATATAAGTTAGCCTTTTGAAGGTGATTCGACTCTCGAGCAAGGACTTCGACCACCAACTTCTACATCGCCTGTGGTTAATCAATTAGGTAGTACTTTCTTACATGAAATTAAAGTAAAAGGCTTGCCAAATCAATAAAACAACCCTAAATATTCACACAATATTTCCCCATGATTGCTTGTGAGGAAATCGAAACCACAATTTAACGCATGTGTGTGGTGTATTGTTGGTCAAAGTTCCATTAATTAAAATTACTAGCCGATAAGAAAAACCAATAGCTGTTTTAGATTGCTATAACGCAACCTATTAAACAGAATTTTTACAAAGAGATACTTGTTATAACTATTGCTATAAGCGCTAAATGCTAAATAGCTTCAATGAACTTTTTTATTTGATTAGACTTTGAGAGAATATTGTGTGTTATTTTATACGACATCTTACCCCGTTCAAAATTAAACCTTAAAGTAATAAGTATATTGATGAATTCATAGTATATTTTTTGGCTCAATTTGATCGCATGTGTAACTATATATACATAATTCACACTTCACCATCGCAATTATTATTGTTATTATTATTTTCATCATTATCATTATTCTCTGATCTCTGCAGAGTCAGTCAAATACTCTTGTATAAATTTAATTGTTAAGTGACCAAAAATTATTAGTTGTTCATACAGCCTTAGGCATTTTTATATTAAGGCTGCTGAGCTCCACTTGTATTACAGATTTAATAATTAGCAGTTGAGATTCTTTCTTCTCTGTTGTAATATTATATTCGTTGGAGATAAATTAGGTCACCCAATCTCATCCATCATCTCAGTCTAATGACTGAAGATTTACACAAAAACCAGTATGCTTGGATCCAATATCATTCTTCTAAAGTCATAAACTCTGGAACTTTTTACTTAATAAAAAAATTTGCCCCTCCCCCTCTCCCTCGACAGTGATGCTAAAAAAAAAATAGAAGAAGAAGAAGAAGCAAATCTCTCTCTTTTTCTCAGTAGATATGAATCCCGTGCATAATTAAGTTAAAACATACCTTGGTGAGGATCAGAATGCTTAATAATTTTATTATTGAGATAGTTAATCTATTTAAATTTACAGATAAAGTATACTCACACAGGGTGCGTTGTTCGTTATTGAGCAAACAATTAGTTCAGAAAGATTCAAGATAACAAGGCTTTGATACGCTGCTTTTTGTAATGAAATTTTCTTTACTACTCTTTCCACACTGTATTATATATATATATAAAGCACAAACTATAGCTAGATAAATAAACTATATGCAAATTGGACTAATATACTCCCTCCGTTCTGAAATATAGAATCTAGTTAACTTTTTTTTAAAAATCCTAAAAAAGGTAAATAAGTTACTTATAAAATGATTTCTTTGAATTTTCTCTGTAAATAATTTATTTTACTTATAAGCTAACATATAATCTAATTATGTATAAAATAAGTTACGATTAAGTGGTCCATTTAGCTTCATTGATTTCTCCAAAAAAGTCAACTAGATCTTATATTCAGGAATGGAGGAAGTATACTAGGAAGTATAATAATTGGTTAAATAAACATAAATCAATAAATTCTATTAACTAAATATATAGTTTCATTCTTTGTATGGTGCCTGGTACTCACAAGTTGTTGTTGTAGTGGTAAAGAAAATAACTGAAAGGCATCAACTTCTCACTGCATTATTTGGCTGTGTTTTGCTACCTCTCTCCCAAGTCCCAAAAATAAGATGCTATTAACTTTTAAAACACACACATATGTATGTATGCATGTATTGACTTCGACTCCACCATACCACTTTGTTTCTTATTATAAGTCTAATTATTACAAATATTTTGTTCCTAAATATAAGTCCACTTTTGGATCAATTAATGTTATTGTGACTATTTTACCCCTATGTTGAAAATAAAGAAGATGAGAGAGAATATTTATAATGCATATAATATTATTTTAACACTTATTCTTAAATGAGGGCAAAGTTGAAATTTTTTAAAAATATGACATATTTAATGTCATAACTTCAATTCCTTGGTATGTGAGAATTAGTTAAAGTGGACTTATAATAAGGAACAGAGTGGTATATATGGAGTGGTATATATGCTGCAACATGAAGAATAATTTGAACAAACTTAAGCTCAGTCCAAAACATTTATATTATAATTTATGACTAGATGCTGATAGTTCGGTTGTTTAATATATAAATGCAGGTTCTTATTGAATAACTGCACAACTAATTCCCTCTCATATTGACTCGGTGCATATATATCCATCTAGGATGGGGGCCTCAGCTGCTCTCGGCTGCCCCTAATTTTTGGGGCAGTTGTGATATATTTTTTTTGTTTTTTTATATGAGTAAATTCTACATTAAAAGTGTGACATTTTGATATATTATGAGCAAAAAACGGATATGTTTTCAATTTTTTATGATTTTTCAAAGATTAAGTACTAAAAAATAAGGCTGTTTTTTTTAATTAAGAGTACCTAATCTTTGAAAAATCATAAAAAATTGAAGACATATCCGTTTTTTGCCCATAATATATCAAAATGTCACTCTTTTAATGTAGAATTTAATCATATAAAAAAACAAAAAAAAATATATACAACAGCTGCCCCAAAAATTAGGGGCAGCCGAGGCCCCCCTCCCATCTATATATGATCAGTGCAAGTTCAATGTATCCGGCTTATTTGTATTCAAAAGATCAAGAATCTTCAGTTCAAAAAAAAAAAAAAAAGAGCTCAAGAGTCGACTATTATTTTCTTTCATATTATTTTTCTAATGGCCTGGCCGTTGATGTAAACCATCGTCAATTAATAATTCAATCTGCTCTTAATTAACTAATAAATACTTAGGTCAACTATATCAAAGTGTAAGCATTGTCAGTTTCATTACTTGACAACATGCGACATGGATCATTTATTCGGCAAACTAGTTCCAGCCGGGGGGGGGGGTTTAATGGCATTTCGTTGATTAATCCGACGGTAATTTTTATAATTTTCTTGCAATTTTAAACCGTCTATATCAATGACCAATTTCAGTGTAGTGAAAAATTCTAATCATGTACAGCAAGGAAGACCCAATCTGATCATACGTCCACGTACTTATGAGTTGTTGGAATAGAAAGTCAGATTATTATCAGCACTTGTTAACAGCGTAATTTGCTTTTCTGGGGGGAAAATTAAAAAATAGAACCATCTCACGTACATTCTCACTTGACAGAATCGTATAGATCAATCATTACTGGCTTCTAAATTATAATAAAAAATGGGAACCGGAGGCATGTATCACTCATGCCGGAATAGCTAGGTGATGTTCGTTCAATTCAATGAAGCAGGTCAACGATACCCACATAATTCAATGCCAAATTAATCAATTCAGAGCTTATTATACCTGCCCTATAGTACATATATTTTAAGCTATGGGGCAGACGAAAGGACAAGAATATACCTTAATCTATAGCCAAACTTGTGAACAGCAAGTGAGACCTATAGACTTGGGTTGGTGCAAATTATACTGCGGTTTTTATTATAAGAGTCCGAAATTTGAATTATTTTGATCCAAAATCGTTTAATGTCATTTTTTCTATTTTACCCTTACTCATTAACACTCTTTCATATTAGTCATTATTACTCTTACTTATATTTCTTTCTCTAATCTCATCATAAATAAGGATAATATTGAAAAAAGAAGTTATTTGTCAACCATATTAATAACTTTTAACTAACTTGTAATTGTTTTCTTAATAAGCGCAATTTGGCAGCCGGACTCTTATAATAAGGACCAAAGTGAGTAACTTGTAGGGATTTCTAAAGTCATTGCCAGCTCCTTCTAAGCTAATACTTCATTTGTTTCTAAATATAAGATCTAGTTGACATTTTTTTCGAGAAATTTAGGAAGCTACATGAGCCACTTAATCATAATGTATTTTGTGTATTATTAAAGTATATGTTAGTTTATAAATTAAATAAATTAGTTCAAAGAAAAAATTATGGCAAATCGATTTATCAACAACTGATTTAGTTTTTTTAAGATTCTCCAAAAATTCAACTAGCTAGTTCCTATATTTAGGATAAGAGGGAGAGTAAAATTAATGCTCCTGACTATAGGTATCTACTGTTTAATCTTCTTCCCGGAAAATATATCAGCGACCAAACATGGGCGTGATACTAATTTGCATGTCGGGTGAGAAAGTGCTTAATCATTATTTAGTCGGCTCAGGGCATGGTAATAATGTATGAAGGCTATTAGCTTGAGGATTTGTGGTGAAGGAAAAGCGGAAAGAACTTGTGATATCATGTTTAATTTATAAATTATAAATATATAGTCAAACTTACAAGTTACAACCTCATATTTAAAAAAATATTCAAGAAATGCTGGCTTAAAACCAAATTGTTGTGCTTAAATGATATGAAAAGTATTTACTGATTCATAAATTAAAGTTATAATGTCATAATACTCCATACTCACTCGTTTTCTCTTATCATGATAAGCTTTAAATCTGTGAATGTGGTTGTTCCAAAATATAAGCTTTGTTTAAAGGACTGTCTATACATTTATTACATTTTTTTTAAGTTTACCCATTGTTTATATTTTTTTTATACATTCTCTTTCATCTTTGTTACTCCATTTGTTCATAAATATAAGACACATTTACCTAATTTGATTAGATTAAGTATACTAGTTAAGTTCGTTAAAGTCACATGCTAAAATCACATGATATTCCGATGAAAGTTGAGAAAAAAATAGGAAAATGTTTTATATTTATAAATAAGCACACTTCCCAAAATAGGTTTTATATTTAAGAATGGATGGAGTATCTCCTATTTGCCACACTCTCTCATTATCTCCCCCTTACCCATTCTCTTTCATATTTAATAATTAGGGTATAATAGAAAAATAAATTATATTTCTAACATAATTATTTGTTTTCATGAATTTTATTAGTTTTTTTTTATAAACACCAAATAGTTATTTGAAAAGAAAACAGATATGGCCTAAGTGACTGGGGATGCTTAAATTGAGGGGACTATCTTCTTGAATTGAAAGTCTAAAGTGGGGGCCAGGTAGCCACCCATTTGAGATACCAAATATGGTAAATGTTGAAAAAATGGATGTTTAGGACCTCTTCCCAAAGCCTCACAAATTCCCACTTTAATTTGTTTGTTTCCTCAATTTGTCAAATCCCATCAAGTGTTCCATGTCTCTTCTCAATCTCCCACTCTTGGCCTGAGCCTCTTCACCCCCTTTCCTCTCTTTCTTCTCTCTCTCAAACACTAAAACCCCTTTCCATTCCAACCATTGCTATTAATTTCTTGATTTTATCCTGGCCTCTTCCACTTTTAATTTCAACATATCATTCTTTTATGTCAAACGCCACCTGTTTTTTCATTAAAAATAATGCTACATGCGTCCATATAAGTGCACATCATCATACGCATAAGCCATGAATCGTTTTGAATTGCGTTGCCCTACTGATTGCTACGTATGTAAAAAGGTTTTAAGTGGACTGTGAACATCTCTTATCTTTGTTTTTTTTTTAATTCCAAATTTGATCAAAGAAACAAGCCAAAAAAAGCCGACGACATCATAAAAAGTCTTTTCCCAATGCTATGTGTAATTATAAAAATAAAAATTCTGTTACACAAAAGTTCAATTTATAACGTCTATATTAAATTAATATAGTGAGCTTATACTGATTTTATGGGCGTTGAATAATGAATTGGTATGGAGAATAAGGGGCGCGAATTTTTAGAAAATAAAGGTGTAGCTGGTAAGCTGGAGCCTTGAGGCAAGGAGGCATTCTTTTTTGTCATGCTTGGTTGCATTATATGGACATTGATGACGTGATTTAACTTTAATTATCAGCATCAAATTATACAGGGCAAAACAATAGCGTAATATAATCGCTAATCTCCAAATCCAAGGCAACTAGTCGCTACTTTTTCATTTTTGATGTGGGGTTTTAATACTTATTCCTGGCTTGCTTTAACTCCCACTGACCTTTTTTGACATATGGGTTAACATGACTAACAATACGCAAATCCTGCTTCATTTGGTCGGACACTGCTTTTCGTTCTGGACTAGCAAGGTTTCTCCTTTTGCTGTTTTCTGCACAAAGTATGATCTCTTTTATCATTCTTCTCACTCTTTGCTAACTAACATCCATCGACATTCGAAGCTATATATAATATAATTGCAGGAAGTGACACAGGGTGGGTGGGCCGATGAATAAGCTAAGGCCCAATTGTTCATATCATGAAGATATATCAACGCTCTAAATTTGACCCACATGGGCTGGGTGCAAGGCCCAACATATTTCTTAAGTGGGGAGAATTATATTCAAAACCCAGGACAATTAGATTAATGACATTTTGGTGCTATTGTTTTTTTTTTTTAAAAGGATATATGGAATCTGAGGGTTAAACTTATAACTTCAATATTTTATTTGTAATTGAAACTCATGCATGTAGTGAAATAAATATTTGCACACTTCTTTTTTGACATTTCTTCCTATTATTCTTAAAGAGATTACTGTCAACAATTTTCATTTCAGTGGATGATAAATTTACTTGCCTTTTATTTTAGTTAGAAATTGAAACCAAAGTACCAAGCACAACTTAACATGCAGGCGACTTATCCTTTTTTTATACGCCAACGCCAAAATTTTAGATGAGTTGGCCGTTACTAGAGACAAGATATGTCTCTGGATTCAAAGGTAGAGCAGGGAATTCGGGCAACTTGTTTAAATGGAAGCCAGATTTTGATTTTGGAGCCTCCAGAAAGAGGCGAGCCTAAAGTGCCAACCCGTTGGGCTTATGGCTTAGACGAGTTGGCCCTGTTTGAACCCGTCTATTTTTTTCCTTGACATTTTCTTATACGTATATGCAATTACCTAATACTTATAGTTTATTTGTTTGTGACTTTATGTAATAGTGTATTTAATTGTGGTGTGTGAATAATGGTATACTTGACTTAGTATTTATGACTTATTGTTTCTTGTATGTGTGTGTAAAATGTTGAATTGTTGAGTTGATAATACTTGATATTTAAATTTAATTTAGATTATATTTATGTTTTTATCACATGTTTCATTGCTTTAGTTAATAGTTAATAACAACGGGTTTAGAAGTGAAAAAATTGTTGAGAAAAATGAGGCTCACAGGCCGGCATGTCAAGGATTGGACATGTGAGACACCCATATTTTTTTTGAACTAGGACTAAAACAGGTCTTGCCGTTTAGGCCAGGGCAATGACGGGTTAGGCTAAATTCCCAACTCTAATTCAAAATAACGCTTTCAGAGGAATTTACACCAACAATAGACTTACTCATATCAATAGGATTTAAAATTATAACTTAATGGTAATGAGTCAACTTTTTTTTTGTCATGGACCAATATTTGTTGACCTCTCTTTATTTTTTTTTTTTGATGAAACATCAAGGTATTCCCCACCCGACAGGTGGAGACTACTCCTCCGCTGAATTGTAGGCACCTCAAAGGGTGGAACAGCTGGCCCGGGAGATTTAATACTTCTCCATACCCAACGTTAAGGATCGAACCCTTGACAGTTGGTTAAGGGTGAATGAGTCCCTTCCACTCAACCACACACTCCGGTTTGACCTCTCTTTATTTATGATGATATTACTTCCAAATTAACCATTATTTCCGTTTACTAAAATTCTGCGTGTTAATATTACCAGCAGAGAGTGTGCCACCAATGGCAGGTACCCAACCATCATACCATTTCATTTTTTTTTTTACCATGATCATACCATTTCATTGGAGAAATATACTTCTGCCAACCTCACTCTGCGTTACACCCTTGTTTTTGTTTCACAGGAATTAATCTCACATAAGAAAAAAAAATCTCATTTAAGCATGCTGAATGTCCCACAGCAAAGGAAGTCTAAACACCTCTGGGGTTTTCCAAATTTATTTAAAAAATAATTACAAACTGTTCATGATTCATGCGCCTCATTGAAATCGTGAAATATGATTCATGAAAATAGCATATTCTCTAAATTAGCATTGGAATTGAAAGAAGCCCCGCAAACTTCAAAAATAGAAAAATGACATTTTATTGCTTGATCTCAGAAGGTGTCACTGAGGTAGTAGCAGCAGCAGCAGAAAAACGAGATCTCGTGGCAGAAGAAGAAGGAGAACAATAATGTGCCTGTGCACCATAGTTTCATTTTCATAACATAAAGAAGGATTTGGTAGTGGACCTCAATCCTCAGGAACCCACAGTTCATCTCCACATCATCGTTCTCGCTATCTTTCAATTGAATGTGGGACAAGTCAATGGGTCTTAATTTAGCAACGGCGAATCAGATCCCGCCACGTCACTATATTTAACCCCATTTGAACCCACTCACTTCTCTCCTTCTTCTCCGTTTCCATAATTCCCATCTTCCTCAAAGATCTGCAACCTTCTCATTCTCCCTCTCTCTCTCTCTCTCTCTCTATCTCAATTCGCATTTTTTTTCTCTCTCCAGCGATGACCGACGCTGCAATTGAGGCTTCTACATCATCTTCATTGTCAACAACAAGTGACCCTAGCACAGTTATTCATCCGAGGCGCGAGCCCTTCGAGCATGGCCTATTGCCAATCCCCAAGCTCATCTTCTCCGACCCCACGCAAACCCTAATTTCCCTAAAGCAGAAGCTTCTAGAGCTTTCGCCTAATCAACGGGCCAATTCTGCGGTCCTCTCCGATGCTCTGCAGATCTCCATTGATTGCGCTAGGCTCGTTCTCGATACCCTCGCCTCCGTATTACACTCGGAGTCGGAGCCTTTAGTTAGAGCCAAGCCGGAAGAAATCGAATCTGTTGGTGCCGATGTCCATGATCTGCTTTTGTTCTTGTACATTCAATCTTACAAGAAGCTCCTTCCCAGAACGCATAAGGACTCTGCGTCCGTGGCCGATGTTTGGCCTTCCACCTCTGCTTTTGATGGATACTTGTCTGCTCTCTCGCCGTTGCAGGTGATTTCTCCCTGTGTTTTTTATTTTTTGTGATTTCGTCGCACAATTTGATCATAACGGAGATAAATCAAGTAAATTGGGCTTGGTTAACTTGCCCCTTTTTTATTATTGGTTATTGCAGTATTCTTGTTCCCTTTTTCTTTTTTTCTTGGCAGCCTTTCCAATTCTGTCCATTGTCAATGCTGGGGCTTGATTAATTGCCAGAGTCTCTACATTTTTTGAACTTCATGTTATTTATCGGCCCCTTCTATTGTTTTTTATTATATGAGCCAAATGTCTATGAATAAATTTTGGTTAATTGGATAATTGCAGTCAGTACGCTATCGAACGTGGGGGTTGAGATATCTACTTGTAGTATACATCTGATATTATTTGTTCTTTCCTTGTTCTATTTAATTTCCATGTGTAGCCTCTGAGAAGCTTACAAGAGCGGTTCTTCGTATTGTTAAAGTGTTAATTCTGATTTTCCATGATGTACAGCTAGTCCGTAGCAACAGTCGTCGATTTATGCCATCACAAGCTGATGAGGAGGCGCATCAGTTTTCATATTTGCAAAAACACCTGGGAAACATTCTGTCTCTTCTAGCTGAGCCTGTGGAGGGGGAAGGGGAAGGGGAAGGGGAAGAATCTCTGGTTTGTGATTTATTGCATATTATTTCCTTATACCCAATGTAAACTTTGGCTTATAGTGAAATTATTTTTCTTCCTTAAGCTACATTCTTGTCGTTCATATAGTGTTTTGGTGCTTCTCATTGAAATCAGGAGGATATCCTTTCTGTCAGGAAAAAGTGCCATGATTTGTGATTTTGTGTGCTTGTTGTGTACCTCTGCTGCCTTGTATGCTTTAACTGTAGCTCTTGATTATTACTTAAAAAATAAGGTGGACTAATCCTAAGTTGACCCTATGGACTTTTTTGTCTTACGGCGTGACCAAAACAGACATGTTGTGTGCGTATTGAAATAGAAAGTCATTTAGGATTTTGTAATAGGGAGTTTCCCAGTGCCCCTTTCAAAGGAATGAAGCTTATACACAAATTTTCAAAATATTGCCGGCAATTCCGAATCATTGTGAATTCCAGAAAGCATTATCATATATTGTTTCCTGGTAACTCTTGATTCACATAACTTGGCTTTACATTTCCGCTGATGTTCAGTTAGAGAGTCTTTAGTACTTCTATTCCCATGGATATTCTATTTTTTAAAGAAGTTAAAGTGGAAGATGTTGACTACAGCCAATGTAGCCCTTGTTTGTTATTGGAACAATTCCACACTTGATTACAAGGACATTTTCCTCTTACCATGATGTTCTTCATGCTAAGTCCCTTTGTTGTTCATGTCAATCTAATAAGTATTGAATATTGATATTGATGTGGATGGGGGACACCACCATATAGATACCATGATACAAGAAGATATGTATTGTGAAAATATTAATTGAAATGCTTTGCCATAATATGACTCTGTTTGCTGGTGTATCATTGATTGTTAGATGTTAATTCTCTCGTATCTCAATTCTTAAAGTATCAATGTTTATGTTTTAACTGCCATTGATAGTTACAACAAAGGGAAATCCTAGAGTTACACGTACTAGGAAGGCATGACATTTCTTGCATACTCAGGAATAGTCTTATGCCCTGTTAAACACTATACTACCCTTTCTTTGGGGCATGCCATATTGCCTGATAGTAGTCTCTATGTTCCTTCTTCTAACTGACCCAACTTTGTGATATAGGATCTTGCAATCTGTTCAGCTCATGTAGAGGAAAGTATGTTTTCAGAAGTATCTGTCTTGTCGTTGATTGTAGACCTCATTCTGCAATAGTGTCAGTTTTTAGTCTTATTGCTCATTTGATTTCATTGTTTTAGGTTTTAACTATGGATAGATTTGAGCACCTTGGGCTTCTAATTCAGTTCGGTGATAAAGGATCTGAAGGAAACACTTTGAGCCAATCATCTCCCTTTTTTGCGAACTCAGATCCTGACATGCCAGCTGTTCCTGTTCCTGCTGCACAAGTTCATGATTGGCTTCTGCAAAATATCGCTTCTTCTTTAGAAAATATTTCTGAAAGGGCTTCGCCAAAGGAAAATGGACCTGCCAGCGTATCCGATCAGGATGTTGCTATGGTTGATGCATGTACTGCCCCAGTTAAGGCCTCACCAAGTACCAGAGGTCCATGTTTCATTGAAGGGATCTCTAAATCATCATACTCTAAGAATGCGTCTGACATTAAAGGTTCATCTGTTAAGGTTTGTTTCTTATTCGGTTTTCTTCTTCCTTTGCATTTTACTTTGACTAAATTGCTGGCCTTTTAGGTGTGGGATCTCTGAGTATTTCACTGAAACTATTAATCTTAGGTAGGCTATATAAGATTTCACTCTGTTCTTTCTCATATTGTCAACTTGGGTTCCGTTCATTTGCATCTGCTTTTAACTGACTTGGGCTTGAAACTTAAATCTTGGTCGTGGGTTCTAATAGTATAACTGATGTTTGCTCATAGGTTTTACTCATGCAGTTTTCTGTGTGAAATTTTGGAAACCGAAACTGCTGGGCTGTCTGCATTTGTGCATGCTCAGGTCCAGACGAGTTATGAAATCTGGTTTTTTCAAGGTCTATGATTCAAATTGCATCGTCATGTTCACTTGCATGAAAGAGCTGTGACTTGTATTCTATTTGACACAGATTTTAGAATAGAGTATTGATGGTTATTGAATAAAATGAAAGCTTGGTGTTATCACAGTTTCATATTATTAACAAATGTATTTTTCTAATTTCGTTCAAGTTAATAAATTTGTAATTTGAGGAAGATGTCATTGAATCTCTGGCCATGGATCCTTTAGAGCCATAAGACATTTATGATTTACTTTATGGCCAGTCATCTATTCAAGTAATTTTTTTTCTTCTATTTTGATAAATCTATTCAAGTAAATTTTATTCTTGTGAGGCTTTAGGAGCTGACATCAGGACAAATTATGTATAGAGCAGAGTTATGATTAATGTTGGCATGTGTAATGACCTTTACTATAGCTTTTGATTTCTGGCATGAACTTATGATTAGTGTTTTACATCAAATATATTATGTCTTTGTTTTAAATGTGGCCAGAGCTTAGACTCAGCCACTTCTCTGCTGGTGCAGATATATAATTCCACTCAATTTTTAGATTGACTATCAAAACCATATTGGAAGAATTATAAGGAATAAGTTTGGTCATTGCAGGTTCTAAATTGCCAAGAGTCTTCTATTTACATTTTAGCACCTGTGAGATATGCCACTGTCTACGGTTGTTCAGATGCAACTATTGTTCTTGGAGCAGTTGGCAAGGTAATAATAAATAGTTATCATGTGTTATGCTTTTTGGAGGAGCATTATGGGTTGGAACATTTATGGAAAGTGTTTTCTAACAGGAATTTGGAATATGATATGTTACCTTGACCTTGTTTCGGTCTGGTAACTTAATTAAAATTGTTTTAACAATCAATAAGAGTCTCAGTAAGAAAGTAAACAGTTGTTTTTTTAGACCAAGTGAAGGTTAAAAATCACCTAATACAGGTGATAACTAAACAGCTGGAATGTACTCCCTCCCTCCCTCCCTCCCTCTCTCTCTCACACACACACAGTGAAAACTCTTGGATGTGGGACTTGAAGCCCTGCTCCTCAGAGAAAAAACATGTTAATGAATAGGAGTTGTCACAATTATTTTTCTGTTGTTCATTTTTTCACTAGAAGTTTGACTGTTAAGTGTATAAGAATATCGTTTTTTGCCAGTAAACATATCAATCTTAGTATATTTATCACTATAACTGATAACTTGTGCATTCTGTCAATGTTAGGTAACAAACTTAATAATTTAATGGCATTTTGCTGGTAGCTTGCTCTTCGTGCGCATTAAGCTAGTGATGGTTTTGGTTACAAGATGGAAGTTTATGTCCAATGTTTTCCTTTCTTGACAGGCTATCAGAGTAGAACACTGTGAACGAGTTCATGTGATTGTTGCAGCTAAACGTATATGTATTGCGAATTGTCGTGAATGTGTTTTCTTTTTGGGAGTGAACCAGCAACCTCTTATTATTGGTGATAACCATAAGCTGCAGGTGAGGTTCTTCTACTCTTGCACGAGTAAGTTGTTGGCCATTTGGTCTTAGAACCCTTTGTATTTCCTATCATCTCTGGTTGTGTGTTAATTTTGATAATGATAGAGGACGGGAAGGTATGAGGTTAACACCACCTCTTTAGGATTAAGCTCAAAGTAATGAAATGGGTGAAAGTCTTACAAGATTAGTAAATGATTGAAGCTCTACAAGTGGGTGCACTTGAGTTTATGCAAATTGTTCTAATAGTTGGTTAACTGAACATTTCTTTTGACGAGTAGTTTGCTACAGGTACAAGTCACTGTTTCCTGTTGCCCTTGAAATAAGCTAACCTTTTTTCTGTTCAAATATCTGCTGCTTCTAGAGGCATTAGCTTCTTATCTTGCATGCATATTCTTCTTTTGAGTTTTTCTTCTCAATTTTGATATTTTGTTTGAAATTACTCTCAATTGTAATGTTCTCAGGTGGCACCCTACAATACATTTTACTCCCAGCTAGAGGAGCACATGGCTGAAGCTGGAATTCTGACCACAGTAAACAGGTGGGATGAACATGTGGCATTGGGTGCAGTTGATCTTCATGATTCATTATCTCATCCAGCTGGTGTCTCTGATGTTCAAGCTGAGTCAGCTACTCGAGTAGATCCTGATCAGTTCACTGAGTTTGTGGTATGCCTTTCTATCTTTTATAGTGACTTGAAGTAAAATTGAATATCTTTATTTTAATCCTGCCATGTTTTGTGGATTCTCAAATTTTTATTCGTACATATGTTTCACTTGAAGAGTTCATTACTTTCACTGCTTCACATTGAACCTTGTGGGTCCTTTTCTTGCTTGAGATGAGGAAATTGGGGTTGTTAATCTTCGAATGTCCATTTTTTGGAAGCGTGTTCATTTGCCCTCTTAATATGCTTCTTTTCAACCATATTGTTTGGAGTGCAGATTCCAGAGTGGCTTGGAGGAGAGTTGACCGGTTCTACAAAACACAACCCATTTACCTTACCAGATGCTTACATGGCTTCGCAGATTAGAAATGTACGTCAACTGAGCTAGTTGGTGATGTATTAGTGATTGTATTTTGTAACCTTTTGTGTTCAAATGTTTAAGAATTATGCTTAAGTGGATTGGTTGTTGTGATCAATTGTTTTTTTTGTTTGGTTTTTCTCCAGCAAAAGAATTTAGGGGAGATAAAGCAACTCTTGCGGGAAACACCCCTTGAAGAAAATCGTAAAAAAGAATTGTCATCTGCACTTCATGTTTGCTTCAAGGACTGGTTATATGGTAACGGTTATTCATGTTTTATTCACTTATTTTGTTCCAACAGTTTCAAACTTTAAAGATTTTTTATTTAGTGATTAACTTGCTTGAAAATGCGAACTATTAGGCAAATTTTGTATGGATGTGGTGTACCGGCCCTGATCTTGTGCCTGTGTTTCATTGATTCAAATTGAGCTCTCAACTTTATCCATTTGCTCTTCGAAGTTTTGTTTGTAGTAAAATTATACTTCGAGAAAATTTGTTCTGCTATAAGATGATTAGCTTAGCTTCATCAATGATTAATGTACTTTGTATTTTGTCATCATTTTCATTTTTAATCAATTAAGGATCCTTCAGATTTATTCTTGAATTTGAATTTGAGTGTTGTAAAATTTTATGACAGCCTTGGGTCACAGATAAATTATCTAGAAGTTTTTTTTTTTAATGTTAACATGTTATATAACTGCTTGCAAGATAATATGGGCGTCTGTGATTTGTCATTATGTACGAAGCCTTTTTGATTGAATTTTGTACCTCTTTTTTATTGGCCGCCTTATGCTTTTAGTTTGAAATGATACTATTTTGGAGCAAGTGTGTCTGAATAATACTGCCCTTGTGCATTTACCAGCAGACGGTTTCTTCAGTCAATCATAGGTTTACTAGTTTATGTTTCTTTTGGAACTGGCCACACACTTGGTCGATTTAATTTCTTAAAACTTCTCCTGTTCTGGCAGCATCCGGAAACATTCGGCAGCTCTACTGTCTACAAGGCGAATGATCTTTTTGAGGCAATGCCATGACACAGTTAGTGATGGTACAGGAAGGTTTCTAGTTTCGAATGAGCTTTCTTTTGATTTCCTCTGGCCAATTATGTTGGCCCTACAGTTAGCTGAGATCAGATGATGTGGAATAGAATACCCACCTATTTATGCGGTGACAGTGGTGCACATAATTGAATCAGAAATACAGTTTTCTAGTATGGATGTAATTTTTTTATCTTGGGAAATAATCAATGTGACATTTTGTTAGCCTAAATTAATGGCCTTGTGAAAAATTTCACCACCCTTTCCAATATCTGGTGACTGGTGTTATGCATGTTTTAAACTAGTTTTGCATTTTGATTCAAAGTCTTGGGTACAACAGTTGTAGTGCTTGAGGCTGAAGTGGAGATCACGGGTGTGTACTTAAGTTGGCAGGGATGTTACGGGTACACTTGGTTTGTGTTGGGTATCTTTAGCTGAGTCCATTACATTATTGAAAGGTAGAGTAGAAACGGGCTGAAATGAGAAGTTAGAAAGTTGTTTCGTACAACAGCTAGCAAAGTCTAAACTATGCTGAGTTTAGATTTTATATTATCAACCGCTCTAAATATGAGAACTCTGTTGAAATATTTGGTTTGGTCATAACTATAACTATAAGGTTAAATTTTATCTGATCTGTTATATTAATTGTTCTCTTCTCATAATTTCCTATTAATTATAACATTTGTATCTGTGTATTGAGTTTGAATTATTAAATGATATGGGTATTTTTATTTTATTTTATTTTTTGGAAAAAATGTCTAGTTCCCGACATACTCCCTCCGGTCCTAAATATAAGATCCATTTGACTTTTTTTGTGTAAGTTAAGGAAGCAAATTAGACCATTAAATTATAACATATGTCATATGTAATTAGATTATAAGTTAGTTTTTAAGTAAAATAAATTAGTTTCGAGGGAAAAAGATTTAGACAATTTAAAGTGATAAATTTTCAATCCTTAATTTCTCCAAAAAAGTTAAAAGGATCTTATAATTAGGACCGGAAGGAGTATTATAAAAAGTCATTTTAACTAATTGTTTATATTATCCTGAAATTAATAAAAAGGGTTTTATATTTACGACTGGCAAGAGGATCACCTAATAGTTGCTTTCTTTACACTTCCTATAAGCATTTTGAAGTTGTCTCTAGAAAAGTTAACCCCTTTAATTCGTGATAATTCTATGTTGGAATAATAGTGCTAATTCATGATACATAGACTGTAAGTGAAAAGGTTAGTTAAAGAACTAAGTTTACTTCTACCGACTCTCTCTTGCAAGATTGCAAGATGACTTACAAATAAAACTTAATAGGGAAAATTTCAGGAAAGGACCACTGTAGCGATTTAATTTCAGATATGGATCAAAAAAATCTGAAATTTCACTGCAGGTAGGGGTGGGAAGGGGTGGGAATAGCCCAGCCGGCCTGTCAGGGGCCTGAGGCCTGGCCTGCTAAGGCTTGGGCTGGCCTGTTTATTATCAGGCCAGCCTCAGGCTCAGGCTTTTTTTTAGGCCTGTTAAGCTTAAGAGGCCAGGCCTAGGCTGAAAAATAAGCCTGTTAGGCCTGACAGGCTGGCCTGTTAAGCAATATATATTTTTATTTTATTTACTTTTATATTATAACATTTATTTTTATTGTATATAATATTTGGTTAATATTATATTTTATTGTCCAATATTAAATTTTTAATATATATATTTTTTTAAGCTTGTTAAGCTTTATACAAGATGTATGATTACTATGTTGACATGTATAAGGAGGAGACAATTATAAGTGAGCAAGTTGATAATATTATCACTAACTCTTAACAGGCCTCTTAACAAGCCAGGCTCAGGCCTGAAAAATGGCCTGTGATAGGCCACAGGCCAGGCTCAGGCATTCTTTTCACAACACAGGCCTGGCCTGTTAAAGTCAAGGCCTGGGCTGGCCTGGCCTGTTCCCACCCTTAACTATAGGCCTTGGGTCTTTAAATGAAATTAAATGGCTGTGTAAAAATACCAAAAAGCCCTTGTGAAAAGATGAATTAATTTCAGATAGGGACCACTGTGCAAAAGTCTTCCTTGACTGACATTGAGCCGACAACGTACTTACATTGAGTTGATCTAATGTACTTCCTTGGCTGATAACGTACTTCCTTGTGCATATGGTCATTTCCTTGTGAGTGACCTGGACATAGCAGGTTATAAGGGACTTTATTACTGCTTGTTCATATGACGATTTCCTTGTGCATATGGTCATTTCCTTGTGCATATTCATATTTTCTTGTGCGTGGCATGAACATAATGTTATAAAGTGACTTTATTACTGCCTGTTCATATGACGATTTCCTTGTGCATATGGCTATTTCCTTGTGCATATTCATATTTCCTTGTGCTTGGCCTGGACATAATATTATAAAGTGACTTTATTATTCTTATTCATATGACGATTTCCTTGTGCATATAGCCATTTCCTTATACATATTCATATTCCCTTGTGCGTGGCATGGACATAATGTTATAAGGTACCTTTATTACTGCTTGTTCATATGACGATTTCCTTGTGCATATTGACATTTCCTTGTGCATATTCATATTCCCTTGTGCGTGGCCTGGACATAATGTTATAAGGTGACTTTATTACTGCTTGTTCATATGACGATTTCCTTATGCATATGCATATTTCCTTGTGCGTGGCCTGGAGCCCTGGACAGATCACATTATAAGGCCAATTTAGTACTGCTTGTTCATATTAACATTTCATTGTGCATGTTGAGATTTCCTTGTGCGTATGGTCATTTCCTTACGCGTGGCTTGGACATAGCATGTTATAAGGGGAAAATAGTACTACTTGTTCATATGACGATTTCCTTGTGTATATACATATTTCCTTGTGCGTATGGCCATTTTCTTGTGTGTGGCCTGGACAAATCACGTTGTAAGGCCAATTTAGTACTGCTTGTTCATATTAACATTTCATTGTGTATGTTGAGATTTCCTTGTGCGTATGGCCATTTCCTTGTGCGTGACCTGGATATAGCATGTAAAAACCCAATATACATGCACAAAGAAAAGTTCACCGAAAAATTGGAATATCTTCATCAATAGCAGCTTCAGTGTCACTGGCTCACTGCGATCATACTATAAGCACAAATGGCCTTTGATCTCTCCTTAGTTATCTGCTTGGCCAAATTATTTTTATTCATGTATTTGATAATTACATTACAAAGCTGTAAGTTAAAATGTTTTGACCTACAATCTGCTTCCAACCCCCAAATTGAATGCCTAAACAGCCAAATCGAAACCCCCTTCATCCATAAACACCAAATCGAGAAATCTGAAATTGGAAGAAGAAACAGGGGGCTTACCTCAACTTCAATCTAGACCACCTATTTCTTGTGAGTTCGACCCTTCCATTTAACTCCCTCCAATAATGGTTCACTCTCTTTATCTCTACCTTCGAGAAGAAAAACGATTAAGAAACCACAAGAGAGAGGGAGGGAGATAGGAATTTTCTACATCGGACACCACCCATGAACCTCAACAAAAATGGAAGTCTCTGTAATTTTCTGACGCAAGTTGCCGATACGATGTCGACGTTGTTGGAACCTTCCTCCCTGATTGATCCGTGGGTTTACATGGGTGAGTTTTATTTTCCCTTTCGGCGTGAGAGAAAGGAGAGGGAGGGAAGGTAGTGGTGGGAAGAGGTGGAGGGAGAGTGGCTATGCTCGCAATGGTTTGGATGGGAAGAGGATAAAGAAGAGTTTGGATGGGAAGAGGATGAAGGAGAGTTAAGAGGGTCATTCTGGACTTTTTCCTTCCCAATTTAATCTCACTTTACCCCCACAAACCTGCAGTGACATTTCAGAAAGTTTTGGTTCTTCTTTTAAATTAATTCTCTACAATGGTCCTATAGTGAAATTTTCCCATAAAAAATACTTTTAAAAGGTGATTTATGAATAAGAAGGGAGAGAGTCAGTTTCTTCCTGCATGTATATACAACGTCACTTGCTCACCACATTTCAATTTGCAAAATTTAATGTCATAAATAATAACCTTAGTAGAGGTAAACTAATGCTACATTAAATCCCAAGCTCGTTAACTATGCTACATAAAATTGAGAAGGGGAGAGCGAATATTAGAAACAATATGGTTGGAGAATATTGAGACCTAGCCTACAGGGGCCAGTTGGAACAGCCTCTCTGCTTGATCAGGGAAGAAGGTAATGAACAAATATGCACCTGCACCCTCATAGGAAGGCAAATCAGAATCATCACAAGCATCAAGAAACCATATCAGACGAAGCTGAAAAACTTACAAACAAGAACAGTTCCCAAAACAGCTGAGATTTTCCCTTGGATTGTCACCAAACCAGCTTTTCCAGCATCCTGCAACTCCGTGGAACCAACAGTATCAAATGATCCTACAACAACGGAAAGCCAAATCCTTTCTTTAATCCACCACATGAACTTGATCCTGAAAAATGATTCAGTGAAATACTAAACCTGGCTTCACAGTTTGAAGGCCTGATGTGATGCATGCTATATTTGAGAAACCAGATTGCTCTAATTTATTAGCTGCTGCAGTAGATCTTCACACCAAAGAGGAAACAAGACCCTCAAATGTCAGTGAGAATTATAAAGTTAAACATGTACAGCAAGCAAGCAAGGCATAAACTAACCTCAACCCCTCTTGGCATACAACCAAGATTTTACTTTCAGGGGAAAGCTGACTCTTAACAGATTGTACAAAATCGGTGTTTAATTTAGTGAATGGCAACCCAAAGAACAGCCCAGAAAAGTTATTGTGCAGGGTCCTTTTAATAATTGTACCTACAGAAAAAGAAGAGGATAGATAAATCAGAGTGACAAAAGAGGGAAATGTATGAGTGTGTTCAAGAGGGATTTCCATACCAAGATCATTGTCTTTATTTTCAACAAAAAGAGGCACGTGATAGCATGATTTTATGTGAGCCCGGTCAAACTGGGTTTTATCCCTCACATCCAGAATTGTGTATCCTTCAACTGCTATTAGTTCTTTCGCTTCATCAGCACTTACATACTTCACTTCAGCTTTTATTGTCAAGTTTCTCCTTACAGGAAGCTTCCCTGGCATGGTCCTTGCATTGTGAGATTTTAATACCAACGAAGATGTCCTTAAGTTGCTGAAAACACAACCTCGATCCCTTACCAGTGTGTTCACAAATATTCAAATACTATTCGACTATTTTAGTATTTTTCCTTCATTAATTTCGAGAATTAAATTTAGTTTAAAATCTATCTTTCAGGATAAACAGCAAGAATCTGTAAAAACAGCTAAACGGAATCGCATGTACAATGTATTTATATTGTCTTGTCAAGAATTTTTCCCCATTTCAGAAAACAAGGGAAGTAATTTAAAGAATTCTGCAGCTAAATAATTCTCAACCAAACGATGAGCCTTGGTAGGAAAAAAAAATCAAACGTCAAATAAGCATGATTTACCTGGAAGAAGAAAGACAGAAGTAAAGGCCAATTCCCGCCATTGTTAAGATATCTCCGAAGTCTCTGTATCTTGTTATGCTTACAGTATTCAAGAAGTCATCTTTATTTCTTCATTTCTTTTCCGGGCCATCTCCAAAGCAATACAGACCCTAGCCATTGGGTTCAGTAAAGTGGGCCCAGTAATTTAGGAGAAGCAATTGTCTTCTGCCACGTGGCAACCGATTCGCGCAGAGTCGATAACTTGATTCGGCTAGTTCGGGGACCCGCTCACACAGTTATCTTTGAAAAAAACAGTTTAGGAGAAATTAGAATTTGAGATCATAAATTAACGATCAGAGAAGTATATGTAACGAAAGCATATATAAATATGAGTTGCTTTCTTTCTTGTTCTTTTTCCGAATATGTAATCTGTGGATTTCTGTTGTTTGTAGTAGTTAGCTAAAAAAACTTTAATTAATTAATTAATTATTTTTTGTTGGCAAGATAATTTTTCAAGATCCAGATGTCCATTCTTTTCTCTCTTACATCACATTTTATAAAAACGAAAGCTCTCATGAAGATATGCACACGCTGAGAATTATGAAATGTTGGAAGATTCGGCGAGTTTCTTTTTCTGTTTCAAATTAATTAAAAAATGTTATGTTAAACCTTACACTACATCACATTGTGTAGGTAATAGTTATGGGATAATCACCTTTTCTTTTAATGAATGTCCCATGGCTACAAAGCTACTATTATTAGTTACGACTAGATAAAAGTTGAATGATATAACACTGCAGATGATACTCTAGAAATTAATAAAAAATAATCCTATATTTTTCTACAGAGTTTGAACGAGTCGTTTCACAACTTAATAATTCGAAACTTTTTATAAAATTTGTATTATATGAAGATGTATAGATTGTTCAGACAAAAAAAATGAATAGATTATGAAATTGACCATTAGCGACTCATGTAAATGATTTAAATGTTTTTAACAATACAAGTGCTCAGAGGAGATTTTTTTTTTTTTTTGGGTAAAAGTAGTTAAGAAGGTCTACATGTAATGAGTTTGTATCAACCATACTATGCAATAATTGAGGGTGTAATTCATAATAGACAAAGCATGCCATCCAATAAAGACCCATTAAACTACTAAATTACGAATACCTTTTCTTATTTCCAGACACTAGACTCCTTAGAATGCACAAAAAAGCATTTAGCTTGAAGTAATATCAAATATATGAAAACATAATTATGATTTACGACATGGATAACTAAGGTTCAAATCTCAGCTATCAGAGGCGTCCACATTTAGTGTCTGACCAGTACATCGAATATATTTGCCTTCAATCGATGCACACATTTAGCAAAGAAAAAAAAAAGTAATTATGTTATGCATATTCACATCTAGGTGGCTGCCTCCACTCCGTATTTCTTTTTTCCAAATTGACTGAGGAATAGAAAATTTTGATGTTATTGTAAATGAAAAATACAACATTGAGCTCTGTCCCAAGCTGCAAGCTCCCCAATCATGTACAAGTCATTATTACAAGGATGGGTATCAACTATAAGGGAATTTAGGATAATAATTGACAGCAAAATTATTGAAAGGATCTAACTCAGCAACAACATATGAAAAGAAAGCCGAGTAAGAAATTTCAGTCAGAAACAAACATTTGATTCAACAAAGAGCAATAAAAATTCTAATACCAACAAGAGGGTGTATTTATGAATCAGCACTGGTTCTTTTCTTGGTGGTGTAAGGATAGTACTCCTTCCCATTGTCGATTCTTGTAGTTTGGCCACCGATATCAATAATTGAAGAAGTGACTGCTAATGCAGTTCCAGCAGAAATTGCAGTTGAGATGTTCCTTCCTACAACAAAACGGGCAGCACATTATCAATACAATACATCAACAAAAAAGCAGCCTCTATTACTTAAAGCTGGCTTAACAAAATGGAGTTGATGCACCTTTACAAAGACGTGCACTGCATGCACGTATCTTAGATGAGATTCTGACGGACCACATCTGACTTTTTAATTAGCTTTTAATAATTTTATATCAATTTACCACCATCAACTTATATAATAAATAATATCTTTAACATAACATAGGAAAATAAAATAATGATGGGCCGTCTAAATTTCATCTGGACAATCAATATGGGGACACGTATGATATACATCCTAATTTAAAATCACTCATTTAGTAACATTTATCAGATTCAGAATCTTGCTTCGCAAAAATGCTCAATATGTTCAGACCAAAAAAAAAAAATGCTCAATATGGATGTCATTGAATCCCTCAAACCCCCCCCCCCCCAAAAAAAAAAAAAAACCCACACACACAACGAAGATCACTTCAAACTTACAGACTGGCAACCTAATTAACTGCAGCATATCCATTCCTCTTAAGAGGAAGTTACAAATCAACATGCTGTAAACAAAAGACCAGGAAGCATAATCAAGTTTAAAACTAGACCCAGCTTGAAGAATGGTTTATATTGTTTAAAGGTTACAACTTGTGAATAGTTCGGTTTACCATAGATTTTATCATATAAATTGACATCAACTAGATGTTGTTTGATGCTCGGCAAGAGCTGCAACTCATGGGTACTTCATCTATTAAGAAATAATCAGTACAACAGAAAATTTGAAATGAGCCACTATAGCCCAATGAAATCAAAGGCGGTAGTAGAGGTACTTGCCTCTAGATGACTCGGGCAAGGGCCAACTTTCATGCCTCGGTCATTTCATGCCTCTTTGACCGAGGCATGGCACCTTATTTCAATAGATAGCTAATAATGAAGTTACGAATTTATTCAAAGCCCATCCATTCGCATTTCCTTTTAATTGGTTTAACCTCAATTCAGTCAAATTAATTGCCACATTTTAACCTAAAAGTCCCCTCATGCTGAGCGAAAAAGAAAGCCATAGAAAACGAGAGGAGAACATTGAAGGATTGTGATATGATATTATAATTAGGAATAAGGTTAGTTAATTTGTTAGTTGAGTAGAGTCGGGCTTAGTACTGATTACTTAACTAATGGAATTAATTAGCTAATTAGGGTTAAATGGGATTGATTGTGCTTTTATTGTTTTGGGATTGATTGGGCTATTATTAGGTTTTGGGATTGATTGGGTTATTATTATATGTTTTGGGATTATATTATATTTTAGGATTATTATTATTATGTGTCGGGCTCATTGGGCTTAATGAGCTTATTATAATTAGGTTTGAGTGTAAGACTAATCAGGTCATTATATAAACCTGATTAGGGCATATTATTTTGGAGGTCTTGCATTTGAATTGATAATGGAGTTTCTCTTTTTCTCTTGACGGCTATTTTCTTTGTCTCTTAACCCTCTAAACTTCTTGTCTTAAACCCTCTAAATTCTTCTTCTCTACCCTAATTCTCTTAATTTCCCATTACAAGTTATTAAACTTGTAACAGTGGTATCAGAGCTTTTCTTTCCTTGGCCTTCCGTTGCAATTAAAAAAAAATTTGGGCATTTTTCTGGCTTTCCTCATGCTCTTCTCTGCATAGTTCATAGCCACTACAAAGGCTTGTGATTAAGAATGTGTGAGGAAAGATTTCAGGCTATTGATGAAAAGTTACAGACCCTTGATCGCATCAATGATTTGCTTCTTGGGATTAACACCCGGTTGGAGTTGTATCAAGAAATCCAACAAACTGGGCCGCCGCAACTAGCCAGAAGATATGGACATCAACAGTATCATAGCCCCACTCAATTTACTCGGATGCAATTCCCAGAATATTCTGGTGGTGATATACTCACTTGGCTATGGATGTGTGAGCGTTATTTTGCAATTAATGAAACGCCAGAAATACACAAGGTCAAGGTGGCTTCGATTCATCTTGATGAAAAAACTTATCTATGGCATCGAGCAATGGAACGAAGATGGCAAGGACGTCTCCCACAATGGGATGAGTACGCAATGTTGTTACAAGACAGAGTCGGCTCTTCATTTGAATCGCCGATAAGCAAATTGATTCATCTCAGGCAAACCGGTTCACTCGTAGCTTTTCACTCTGATTGGGATTTATGTACGGCAAAAATCGACTTACCTGATGACTATTTGTTGGACGCATACATATCCTCTTTGAAGCCTGAACTCGAGAAATCCATTCGCATGTTTAAGCCACAAAATTTGCTCAATGCTCAACGCCTGGCTCGCATGCAAGAAATAATCTTGGAGAAGCGGCAAACTCGTCCTTCAACCACACACGTAGCTGCCAACGTGTCTTCTAAACCAACGGCCAATTACAAGAATGCCTTTCTTTCCATGGGCACTCAAGCGAAGGCTTCGACATTGTCATTCGAAGCGGATCCAGCACAAAGTAGAGGTGTAAAAATACAATACTTGCATGGGAAAGCGTTCTCAAGAACGATGGAGCAAAATAAAGAAGCAAAAGTCGACGTGAAATGTGAGATTGTTTCTGATTTTCGAACTCCAGAGTCGGAAAGTGCCAAAATCATGGTTGGAGCTCGTGGGTCTTTGAATTTCATTTCTTTGGGAGGTTTACAGGAACAAGAGTCGACGCCTAACAACATCTTGGAAGCAAACAAAGATGGGGCACTTAATTCTTCTTTGCTGCCACCACTTCCTCTGTTTTTCCCACCGGTGTTCTTTGTCCCTGTTTTGCCTCTGGGACTTTTTATTTCCTCTGTGTCTCTGTTTCAGTCCATTGACCGAAGGTTCTTGCAAGGTTTTGGGTATATGATTACCTCACAAAGTCTAGCACAAGGTAGCTCACATGCTAGGCAAAGTAAACTTGCTTTTGAAAAGTCAAAATCACAGCTGGCTTACAATTTCATTTTTTCACAAGAAAATGCTCCTACAAGGTCGAGGTTTCAGGTTTGGTCTAAAGGAAAGTTAGTAACAATGCTTGTAGGTTCTGTCCAGTGTGTATTTTACTTTGCTAAGGATATTATCCACTGGTCAAAAGGGTTTCTTAAGCGTCAGACAGATAAAGGGGAAAATGAGGTATTTTTTAGATATGGTTCACAGCTGTATGGCATATTTTTCCCGTTGCAACAGTGTTTTGCTGATTATGTTCCTGTTTCAAGAATTACTGAGCAGCTGGGTATGGAGAGTACGTTGCAAATAAGATCTCATCTTGAAAAGTCAACTACACAGCTGTCTCCTATATTTTCTGAATGTCAGAGATGTTTTAATGGTACATGGGGTTTTTTAACAGCACATGAACAAATGGGCTTCGAGAAATACATTAAAGACAACAGCCCAATAAAGTTGCATTTGGATCTCATGAATTTTTTGGGAATCCTCAGTAACAGTAATTTGCAAAGAAAGGCATGGCAAGCTAATGAGTGTGTTGAACAACAAGCTCTTGCCCTAGAGTTCACGGGTCCGAGCAAAGTACAGATGGAAAAATCAAATTTCTCCTTACAGCTGGCAAGCATCCTCTCTTGCTGGCAGAAATCTTTTGACATTTTATTGGATTTGGGTTTATCAAATCAATATATGGGCTTTGTTTCTCAAGACCCAAATTCGTTGCTGCAGTGGGCAGATTCAACCAAGCCTGTGAATATGTTTGTTAATTTGGTTTCCCATGTTAATTTCTCTCCTACAAGAATTTTGCTGCAAATATGGTTCAAGGGAGAATTAATTTTCATGCTTATGGGAAGATTATGCTCTCTGACTGGGAAAGGCAAGAAAAGGGTGCATTGTCTCTGGGGTGAAAATCATTTGAAGGAATTAGCTTTTGTTCCAAGTGTTCAAGTCCCAAATTTCTCCACCAAGAGAAAGTTTTATTTTTCAAGATTTTAGCCTATGTTTTTAGTTTGATTTCAGTCTTAGATTTGTATGTTTTGATCTTACCTGATCCTTGAGGGCAAGGATCTCTTTGGGAAGGGGGTATTAATATGATATTATAATTAGGAATAAGGTTAGTTAATTTGTTAGTTGAGTAGAGTCGGGCTTAGTACTGATTACTTAACTAATGGAATTAATTAGCTAATTAGGGTTAAATGGGATTGATTGTGCTTTTATTGTTTTGGGATTGATTGGGCTATTATTAGGTTTTGGGATTGATTGGGTTATTATTATATGTTTTGGGATTATATTATATTTTAGGATTATTATTATTATGTGTCGGGCTCATTGGGCTTAATGAGCTTATTATAATTAGGTTTGAGTGTAAGACTAATCAGGTCATTATATAAACCTGATTAGGGCATATTATTTTGGAGGTCTTGCATTTGAATTGATAATGGAGTTTCTCTTTTTCTCTTGACGGCTATTTTCTTTGTCTCTTAACCCTCTAAACTTCTTGTCTTAAACCCTCTAAATTCTTCTTCTCTACCCTAATTCTCTTAATTTCCCATTACAAGTTATTAAACTTGTAACAGATTGATCCCAACGAACATCCAAAAAGACCAAACAGAACATTAAGAAATAAACAAGAAATCAGACTTCAGTTACAGGAATTGGTTCCAGCTTCCAAACAATGTCATATTTGAAGATGTTATTTGATCCAACAAAGATGAAAATTAGCTCCTTTAGTAAACAACATGAAAACTAGTCAACACATAAGTGAAACACTTAAGCGAAATATCTCATCAGAAAAATTGTCAATCATAACACGCATATTATAAATAATGATAGGTATGAAATAAGAGAAAAAAATTCCAGAATAAAATGGATCAATTCCTTCTAACTAGCAAAGGGAAAAACTATTCAGTTTTACTTTTAATTCTACAGCCATACGGTGCTTCGCCAATTTCATGATTAGAGGCTAGAGTTTCAAGTATAGATTGAAGGCATATAATCAAAGCACTAATTTAGATTTTAGGAACAATTATCAGCGACAAAAGTTAACAGATGGCTTCAAGTAGAGAGATTTAAAATGTAACTATTAAAATGTTGGGCTCTCATGCTTCCATATTCTGTCAGAGGAAAGAACTACCTTTGTAACCCAGAATAGTTGCTCCAGCCACAAAGCCACCAACAGCCCCATTCACAAAGTCTCTCTTCATCCTATACTTTTGCACTAATTGCTCCACACCAATGTAGACACCTCCAATTGCGGCAAATGTCATCCCATAGTTTCCCATCATCTTTAAAGTTCTTAAAAGACCAGGAAGAGCAACATTTCTCTCAACACGGGGAACATCGTACCAGGTCGCAACTATAGTTCCCCAGATAGTGCCAGCAACCAAACCAGTTGTTGCACCCTTGACAGTTTTTGTCGTTGGTGTATCCTCATCCTCCAAATACCTAAGTTCAGAAGGGTCCATGACTCTCTCTGCACAGCAGTGAAAGCTGCAAGAGACAAAACAAAAGTCAAGTCTTGGATTACACTCAAACTGTCAGAGAGAAATATAATTATGGTGAAATACCGTGAAGGCATAACTATAAAAATAGAATAAGGAAAACATACATGACTTATGCCTACATTATTATGGTATGGTTCCATGACAGAAAGTATGGACTTCCAACAGTAAAATTTCATATTTTATAGCCAGCCTTAATGACCATACATTTCTACAATACTTGCATTGAACGTTACATATGAGAGAAAGGAGAAGGATCAGGAAGCCATAGAAAAAAAGAACCATAATACATGACATTGACATTAGCTACTGCTAGAAACAATAATGTTATTATCCGGTTAACATCGTTGATTAAGATTAAAATTTACAATAAATTCACGCCTATATCTGAAACCAAAAGGAAACGAAAAACTCAAAATTATTTGGGGTTGCGCAAATTGTTGAATGGCAGTGTAAACTAGAAACATGGACACCAAAGGGGGGGGGGGCGTGCAAAAGTGGATAAACAAGGAGATCATGATGACAATGAATGTTCAGCAGAATCACAGTACAATAGTCAAGTGATCAGATCGAGTGTGATGGGTCAAAAGATTATCATTACAAAAAAAGATGAGATTCAAAACCCTAAACAAAAGCACAGACATTATAAGAATGGATTCTGGAAAGGAGGATTATACGGAGTAGCAGAGTCATAAAGGAAATAATAGTGATAATAATACAGAATAGAGAAAGACGAAGGAAGTGCAAGAGTACCAGTAAGTAGAGAGAAGGTCGAGGGCCTAATCGGAAGAAGGTGATGACTGAAGAACTGTATTTTGAGCTTGCGGAGCCTGGGCACTCTTGTGTCACGTGTCACTCACGTGTACAGATTATTAGTACCATTTTGTTCCTACTCACTTAAAAAATTAATTAAGAAATAGTAAACTCACACATGAAATGAGAAATCATAGTTAAAATATGTTGGTTCTATTTTTCAATTTACTTGTCAAATAACATTTCCCCAATTTTCCCTTCTTTTAAACAATTGTATAATTGTTGGCCAAAAAAAAAAAAAACAATTGTATAATTGGTGTGCGTGGAGTATTGAAAATCTATAAAATTTATTATTGCTTTAATTTAATATTATTTGAAAACTCAAACATATCTCAATTTAGTTACTAGTTGGACAAAATATAAAAGGTAATCATAATAAAATGTACTGTGAGTATATCAACAAATTAACTAATTTGCCAGCGCTTCTAATAAGCATGAATTAGTGGATCAATTAACCTTGGAAAGGACGGTTAACCTACGGAAAAGGAAAACACGGGACCAAACGAAGCACGATTGCTTGGAGCAGCTGACTATGGTGATGTTCGGGGTTTCAAAGTGGGCTCAGTGAAATTGAATAACGCAGGCATCGCTCTCTTCATCGTTAACTCGTTTCCCAGAAAATGCAGACTTCCGATGATGTTCGCAATCTCCCTATTGACATTACATTTTCTCGTCTTCTAGGTAGCGGATTCATCCATTACTTTTTACCCTTCTCCAATTTAATCTAAATGTCTGATTTTCTCTTTGTTGGGTTCGCTGATTTGGCTAGACTTGAACTAATTTTCAATTTGGTTGGATTTCAGAGTGGTTAGTTGATCGGAAGAGGATACCCGCGGATTGGCGGAAACGACTGGCGGCGATAAGGGCTCGCATATCAAAGGAATTCTCATCGCTCCCTAGGGATACTGATCCCTATTTTCAAACCCTAGACCCTGAAGGTTCGTGTATGAAAATAATGCTTATTTGATTCAAGATTGGTGTTTGTTTTGTTTTCAAAATTCAAAGTTTGTGGCTCAGGCTTGGCATCTTTAGCGGTCCCTCCATTATATCATGGCATAAAGCTGTAATTTAAAACTGTTTTATCATCAAGCGGTTTGCTGTTTCCAGGGATTGGTTATTTGGAGGCCAGACAGATATATGATATTCTCTTAAAGTCTACTCCAGAAAGCCGGAATATATTTGGCCGGTTATCTGGTGCTTCTGTAAGTTAGTTTTCTCTATTAGTCCCCAGCTAGTCGTAATATTATTGTTTTCATGCTAAATTAACTTCTTTTTCGTTATAAATTACTCGAGCAGGGTTCATGGGAAGCAATTGTGCGTTCTTATGAGAAGGACAATGTTTTCCTCGGTGAGGCTGCACAGATTATGGTTCAAAATGTGAGCTATGAAATGTAAGCATGAAACGTAAAACCTTTTTAGCGAATGTTATCTCTAAACCATTTTGATTTGCTTCTTTTAAACTGAGTGTTTGTTTCAACTATGAAGTCCTTATCAGAGAAAACAGGTGCAGAAGATTCAACAACAGCTAGCAGAACTAGACCGTAAAGAAACTGATATAAAAAGAAGTGCAGCTATGTCGGCAGCCAAATATGCTGAAGCTTGTCAAGAGCTGGGCTTACAGGTCAGGATCATGAAGTCCTTTGGTGATGGTGAATTCAATTTATTTTTTGTTGCAAGGAGATAATATAGTTAGATATATTGCAGGGAAAAAACGTCAGATCAGAACTTTTGGAGACAGCAAAATCACTTCCAGGCACATTTAGCAGAATCTTGGAAGTTATAAATAGCGACAACATATCTCAGGCAGTAGAGTATTATTCCAATTTTGTCAGAGATGCTCACACTGAAAAAGATGTAAACCAAAATAGGCAATTTTTATTATCTTATACATATACTTTTCTATTGTAGGGATAACTTCAGGATTCCAGTGGTTCATTTCATACATTGACTTAAATTATAAACATGAATGCAGAAATCTTCAGGAACTGTTCTACAGAACTTGAGGAACATGCGAGAACATCCCCCATCCTTAAATGTTTCTGTTGCTTCTGAGTTTGTTGGTGCTGATACTGTTAACTCGAGTGAACATGATGTAAATATTGCAAAAAGTAATACAGAAGTTGCTGCCCCTGATATTGACTGGGACATTTCTGTGGAGAGTTCACAAATTGATTGGAACATTGGAACTGTGGAAGAAACAGATGATGCGGGTAATGGTTTTGGTCCTTATGAGTTCATTAATGCCAGTGATATTGTACAGACTTCACCAACTGATGCAGAAGGCTCCAATTTGACATCAAATAAAGGACAAGGCTTGGATCTGGATGTATCTTGGGATATTAGTGTTGACACTCCTCAAGTTGATGTGATTGATGATGTTGGTGCCTCAAACGTGCCATTGGATGATCAGACTTCTTTTCCAGACAGCTCATTTAATTTGACTGATAACAAGGAGGGTAGGAGCCAGCTTCTAGACACAGAGTACAGAAATAAGATTCTTGATGATCTATATGAGGTATACATTATTTATGCGCATTTGATTAATGATGCTGCAATTACTACTACCACTACAACTATTTTGTTATTACAATTTTCAAATTTTGAGTGCATGGTAGATCTAACACAATTCTTGCCAGTTTTGCCTGTTTTCGTTTTCCCTCCTTTCACTAGCAAACAGTCATCCAGCAGACGATGGACTTGTTAGTTTGATATTGTTGTTTTTCTACCCAATTTAAATCTTAAAAACTTTTAATGATATCATGTAACATCAGTTGAAAGCCTTTTTAAACCAACGGTTGGCTGAGTTGAGGAACGAGGAAACTTTGTCTCTACAACATCTAGTCCAGGCAGTTGCTCCCTTTGTCCTGCAACAGTATGCTCCTGATGCCATTGAAACAATGCAATCTGATGTTCACCTGGCAATTTCATTGCTGACAAATAGGAAGACAAGGGATTTGATTTTGATTCTCAACTCCAAAAGGTTGTATTTCATATTTTAAACCTAATATGTCATGCTCATTTTTATTTATCCTTTACATCCAACTTCTTATTGTACATTATGGCTTATAATTTGTAAAGACTCATTTTTTTGCCAAATCTTTTCACATCTCTTTTCCTTGATTTGTTTATTTTCACATTTGAAAGGCTAATTCATGGAGCTGAATCCTGATTGTATCATATTTTTTAGCTTTAAATAAAGCTGAATCCACGAAAGAGTAGCTAATTTAGAAAGTTAAAGTTTACTCTTTCAATTAGTTTTCCCAACACAAAGGTGGTGGTTTGAACTTAAAAGCACAAATTATTGAAGTAATTGTTTTTGTTAAAAAGGCACATGAACTAGTTTTTTGTCAAACCGTAGTTGATTAGATCATGTTTATAAACTTTTTTATTTGAGTTGTGGATCCCACAAAATTCTTCCAATTTTAACGGAAAAAACAAGTGTGCACCATTTTAAATTATGATGGGCATTTATGCAATCGAGGTTTTACCATGGTGCCAGATGCGCATTTGCCAATTTACCATAGGTATTTTTGCACCTTCACCCAATTTTTTATTTATCTTTAACAGAACATAATTAAGAATAAACAGGTATAATATTCCGCTATTGATCGACTTTCTAAGCCTGCTGATGACGTTCTATTGTTTTGTACATTTAGATTCTGGTTTTATCCAGTTTACTGATTTTTTTATAAAATGCGCTGACTTTAAAGTGCCAGGTCAAGTGCTTAACTTGCTTCTGATCTTTTTGTTATTTGTTTGTGGTGCTGTTCTGGAATTCAGGTTCTTGGACAGACTAGTCAACTCATTGGTGGAAAAGAAGCATCATGAAATAAAGTTGAAAGAGGGGTTGAAGGACCTGGCCACTAAACGGATGGAGTTGCAGAATTCTTTATCCTCGTTGTGGCCAAAGCAAGTGAGTTCCATTGACATGTGCTTGATCTTTATTTGATGTTAATATATTCTAAGGATATTGCATGTTATATAAACGAAATTGATCGATTGATTTAAGCCCTCTGCCGGTATAATCTAACACTAGATATAATACCTATTTATACAGAGTAATACTACAAGCCATCTTTCTATGGGAAAGTGTGAAGTTACAAGGATTTAGTTATTCTTTTTCAAAAAATAGTCTTGCTCTTTCCGGGTTTAAGCATAGGAGCTGATTAACTTATTTACATGGATTAAGGAAATTATGTTAGTTTGTTTGTTTTTTTGCCAAAAGGTAAGTTAGCATTTGCGCACAGTGATATCCACAATCAATGGAGTCAATAAAGGACACAGGAGATTGAGGTCTTGCTAAGACCAATGGAGGGAGGGATTTTTTCTCAACTCCTTAACTATGGAAAAACGTGCAACCAAGCATAGACAACCCCTGACCAAAATAAATGATAAATTAATTAAAAGAATTTTATTTTTGTGTGAAATGCAGGATGGAGCTCTGGCAAAAACAAGGCAGCTGAAGAAACAGTGTGAGGACACACTTTCATCCATTTTTGACGGAAGACCTGTTAATATAATTGGAGAGATTAACGCTCTGCTGTCTGCTGGCATTGGAGCATGAAGATGGCTTTTCTGTGATCATCGTGACATTTGCTGGAGGAGACGTTTTATTAGTTAAAACATTTCTTTCCCACTTCTACTTCGCATCAAATTCTGGAGAATTCAAAATCCTTTTTAGTCTGCTATTAATTTTGAATTCTACTGATATTCATGGCCAGGATAGACAACGACGTATCGTTTTAATCTTATACGACAAAAGCGTCTAATTTAGACAGAAGGGAAAGTGGTCAGTTGCGTTGATTGTCAATTATTACATGATATATGTTACTATTTCCTCCAGACCAGTTGACTAATTTGCCAAGCTTATGTAAACTAAATAAACTACTTAATTTAATTGTAACATATTTTAGATGATACCATTCTGTTCCTTATTATAAGTCCAAATTCACTACTTCTTATATACCTATAAATGGAAGTTATAGTATTAAATATGTCATAGTTTTAAAAAAAAAATTCAACTTTGCCCTTATTTATGAGTATGTGTTAAAATAATGTTTTATGCATTATAAATTTTCTCTATCATCTTCTCTATTTCTAACATAGGGGGTAAAATAGTCACAGTAGCATTAATTGATCTCAAACTGGACTTATATTTAGGAACAAAAAATTTGTGGTAGTTGAATTTATAATAAGGAACAAAGTGGTATTTCTTAAAAACTTATGTATATAACTCGATTTTGTATTAGTTTCGGAATTAGACAAATTAGCTTATAGAAAACTGATAAATATATGAGATAAAATTGAATAAGACCTTTAATTTAGTACCAAAAGTCAATCTAGATTTTATATTTATATCAGAGATAGTATACGAACATGCTTGCAAAACTGTCTTTAATGGTGCGAGTTTCCAACCACCATATAGTTGGCCCCTTAAACCTGGGTGTTTCATGGGCTGATTAAAATGAAATGGAAAAAAGGAATTATAGAAGTTATTATTTCTTTTTTTTAAAAACTAAGACTAAATTTTTATAGTAATTATTATAGTAACTATATTCAACTCCGCATGGATAGAGGTATAGCTGGTAATTAATAGAGGTATGGTCTCAATCACTTCTGTTACAGTAATTGAAAAGATATCAACCAAATGATTAGATATTTTTCTCTTACAAGATTGAATGGAAAACAAAGCAGAAAAAACTTGTGGGGTAAAACTTTTATTAAGATAGGCTTAAGCTATAAGCAATGAATTTGCACAAACAGAATGTACCACATCAGCAATCTGTATCTCAGAAGAATGTACACTAAAGGAAAAGTAATAGGAAAACAGCTGCATCTGCATGATGGATCAGGCGGATATGTAGGTAAGAGTGGGAGAGCACTTAAAGCGACTTTGAGTTGATATGCGACTTTTGTCAGGTGGATCCAAGTCATTACCATCTCCATTTGTGGATATGCGCACCTTAAGCTTTTGAGAACAGACTGTAAGAGAGTCAACCACAGCCGACATTGGAGGTCGGAATTCCTTCACAGGTTGTATGCAGAGGGAGATGATATCTGCATAACGAGAAAGGGTTTTGGTTGAGATAGTCCCTTGAATTCCTGGATCCACCATTAGTCCCAAACTCTCAGTGTCATGAAGCTTCGTTGATGCCCATTTTCCAAGGTATTGTTCATCCCTTGGCCTCGAACTGTATTCAGATACAGACATCATTAGTCATTTAAAATGAAGGGTTTACCATTACCCTCTGTCAAATAATAGGATCGTCAGGAGGAGAACATACTCATCGTAAGGTTTCCTTCCCGTTAATAATTCCAGTAACAACACCCCAAATGCATAGACGTCACTCTTAGTGGTGCTACTTCCTGGTTGGTCGTGGTCTGGTGCAAAGTAGCCTGCGTCTTCAGTTGCAAGTTCAGAACCCTACATCCAACAGTCAACAAAAGAGTCAGTGGTCACTCTTTCTTGGTATATTTCGGGAAAATAATCAGTATCTGGTTCATTTCGTGACACCCGACGAACAAAATCATTTGTGAAAACTTGTTATAAAACTTAAATTATAAAAGCAACCGTGACTAAATGTAACTCTTCTCAACATGAGGAGGCTGTTTGGAGCAGGGACTTACTCTGATGACTTTGTTGCTTATCAGCGGTTTCAAACTAGCCAGGCCAGTGTCACAGACACGAGGCATTAGATCATCGCCAAGAAGGATATTAGCAGCCTTCAAGTTGCCGTGGGCTACAGGAGGGGAGAAGGACGAGTGCAAATAGCTGAAACAAAGCATTTGCATTTATATAAACAGGATTTAAGACACTAAATACGTGGCTAGAAAAATAATAAAACCAGGATATGATGGGCACATATTGGAAAACTCACTTCAGAGCCTGAGCAACACCAAGGGCAATACGGAGACGGAGGGGCCAAGATAAAGGCATGACTGGGTTATCGTGAAGAGCATTGTACAGAGTTAAGCTCATTACATAATCGTAAGCAAGAAGATGCTGTCCGTGCTCCATACAATAACCATTAAGAGCAACGATGTTGGGGTGCCTTAGACGGGAAGCGGTGGAAACGACATCCAAAAACGTTTCCTCTTGGTGGAAAGATAGGCCCGCCATGTTGATATTCTTCAAAGCCAAAATCTATAAAAGAGAAGCATCAATATCAATACTGGAATCAGCAACATAAAAATTCAGTGTTTGAAAGGATAGATTAAGATTGTACTTGGCCATTTGGAAGCACAGCTCTGTAAACAGGACCCAAATATCCCTCTCCCAGAAATCTTTCTTTACTGAAGCTTTCTGTAGCTGACTGAAGCTCCGCCACTGTGTAAACTTTTACCCTTCCGGAGAATGTTCGTCTTCTGGAAAAACTTCTTCTTGACGTTTCCCTTGTTCTGTGATGGGGCAGGGGAGGCAATCGCCTTGGACCCGTCAGGGATGCAGGATTAAATGGCGAGTCTTGTGGAGTGTTTTCTATCAGCAGAAAGGAAGAAAAGGTTAGCATATGAAAAAAAAAAAACGATGGAAAGATGGAAAGACATTTTACTGAGGCATTCTGTCACTATATACATCGTAAAGCATTAAGCCCTCCATTCAGTGAGTACAAAACAGTATAGGCCTAGCGGAATAAACAAAATCCCTACTAAGTAGAAATCGGTCCTTGAAATGCTAAAAATTAAAATATAATGATTGGCCATAGATTACTCTTAAAAGGTATGGTGGATCCAGTCGTACATTTGGAGCGTGCTCTAAGAGTAAATTGCCGTCTATATGCATTTCTGGAGATATTACCTATGGTTGAGACAGTTGGGTGAGATTGCAATGAGCTGTCTCTTGTGCCTTCTAAACTTTCGGACCTCTTTTCACTCCAATGATTCAAACGGATTGCAATGAAAAGCGCTACACCTGTAACTATTAGCGTTACCCCACCAACAATAAAAGCTACTTCTCCACCACTCATATGTTTCTTCTTGTGCGCGCTTACTTTGCGAGAATGGTTCTCAATGGCATTTGCCTGAGTCATGGGCGGGTGACTGATGTTGTTTAAAAATGGTTCTCCATCCAAAGGAAATTCCCAGGGAGGAGAATTGCCTTCTGCATTGAATTCATTACTTCCGATCCTATATGGGGTCAAAAGAGGATAATTATTCAACGTAATATGTAATAACTGAAATGCAAAAGCAAAAGGCAAAGAAAGGAGGAGAATTTCCATGATCAACTGAGAAGTTGTCACTAACCTTAAATTTGGTATGGACTGAAATCGCCGCGGAATAATGCCGCTGAAGAGATTATTTTTAATGTTCCTGACAACAGAGACATGCAGTCTAATAATAGAACAGTAAACAAAAACTTTGAAAATTGTTACAGCTAGGATAACTTACAAATCTGTAAGGGGAAGGTCACCCAGATATTTGACAGATCCAGTGAAGTCATTATTCTGCAAGAATCTGCATGCAAGCGCGGTGCAAACAGATTTGACCATCACAATGACAATAACATAAAGTTTCGCTCACTATTATCAAGTCTTACGACAAAGTGAAGCATGAAAAGTTCGGGGAAATGAGAAAGGGAATTTACAGTCTAGTAAGGTTTTTCAAGGAACCAAATGATCTGGGTAGATCTCCTGTGAAATTGTTATATGAAAGGTCCCTACAGAAAGGAAGTTGCCTTAGTGAGATATCACAGCTAAATTAATGTGAACGGACTAGTAAAAACAAATATTTACATTTCTTTTCTTCACGACTTAATCAAGGCAAAATTTACTTCAAATGTTATTTTATGTAATCCCTCACTCCTATTATTTCAAAAGAAATGCTACACCAAAAGAACTAGATGAAGAAGACATACATCTCTGTGAGATTATACAGGCCTGTAAAAACATCGCCAATTGGTCCAGATAACAAATTGTGGCTCAGATTCCTGCAAGAGAATATAGTCGTAACGGTTTGTCAGGCATTTTAAACAATCACTCTGCCATGATCTTTTTTTTTTTTTTTTTTACCAGCGCACTCTGCCATGATCAATAAAAGAGGGAGAGAATAAATTTAAGTTTCCTTGGCTAAACTAAATTCGTGCAACTCACAAATGTCGTAGTCTTTTCATCATCGGTAACGTTTGAGGAATATTTTGACTCAAATAGTTGCAAGCCATATTTCTGCAAGCAAGATTATCCAAACAACATGCCAGTGAAGGTAGAATCACGATAGTAATTAAGAAATAGTCTAAAACAGAAGGCTGGATTTGGCTTACATATGTGTGGCATTCGGGGGTAAGCCGGATGGTATTTCCCCTTTAATTTTATTGGAGCTGACATCACTGGGAAATCAGAATAAACCCAGTCAATTTCAGATCTTGACTATAATATCCAGATAATTAAAGACTTGAAATACCATGTAATAACTTACAGAATCTTCAAATTTTGTAGATTGTAAAGCTGACTTCCAAGATGTCCTGTGAGATTCAATCCTTCAATCTTGCTGCATGATACAAAAAGACAAAGAAGGGGTCATGTTTATAGTCCACTTTACGAAATATATATAAAAGAACATCATCTACATGAAATTGTTTCATTACAGGTGTATGACTGACGACCCAGAACAAACTATTCCAGTCCAAGATTCCTCACAAGGATCTCCAAGATTCCATCTCTCTAACGCCCGAGGCCGGTTCAATGTATCGTAAAGATCTCGCAGAGCTGCGACTGTTTATCCAAAAGAACAAGAAATACAGTTTAATGAAAGTTGAAGGAATAAATTACACGTGGGAATATCTGCAACAATTATCTGAATTACCGTCTGCCGAATTAGTAACTGCGGAAACCCGGGAAGTCAAAATTGCCAAGAAGACAATGAAAATGAGATGCAGATAGTGGCACTTGTAAACCATTTTCTCGATAATCAGCGTATTTGTGAGTGAAGAATGCTCGTTTCTTTCCTGGAGAGAACGCCATTTGAAATACGAAATCAGGCAAGAAAAGAGAATGAAAAGAAAAAGAAAGAGTCTAATTTCGTGCATTTCTTACATATGTGAGTACAAACATGATCAAATTTGTTATATCCTCTAAAAATACAAGAGAAACAATAGAAAGCAGAGTCCAGAGGGGGAATTGGTTTACCTTGACCTCTGTGTTCTCAGTCTCCAAAGGGAAAATTTTCTGAAGACGAAGTTCAGAAAACGAAGAATCAGAGAAAAAGAGTCAAGATCGCAGCGAAAGAGAAAGGACAGAACAGAAAAAAAATTATCAAGGTTTGGGGGTTTTAAGTTTTGAACTGTGTATTTAGTCTCTGAAAAAGATGGGGTCCACTCAGCTGAATTCGTTATGTTATGGCGCGAAATTATCTACTACCAGCTTCCCACAACAAAAACACATAATGGGCTTCTTTACGGCAAAATACACAGCGGGCTTCTTTACGAGATACTACTACGTCTTTTTCTTATTCCAACAGCCCAATAACTAAATCGTGTGGTTTAAGAAAGACAGTCAAAAATATTTAAAAGCAATAATTATCAAATTATGAAAGAAATAAGCGTTTTTTTAACTACTACCTGTTCCTATTTATGAATCCAACTTCCCAAAAAAAAATTCCTTATTATAAATCTAGTTTGGGATCAACTAATGCGAGTGTTACTATTTTATCCCTATTAAATTAAAAAAGAAAGAAACAATTAATGTTATACTACATCCGGTCCTAATTATAAGAGCCAGTTGACTTTTTTTGCTGAGATTAAGGAAACAAATTAGACCCCTAAATCCTAATATATGCGAAATGTAATTAGATTATATGATAGTTTATAAGTAAAATAACTTAGTTTGGAGGGAAAAAGATAAATATAAACATTCCATCGTGGTGTATTTTACATCTTTAATTTTTCCAAAAAAATCAACTGGCTCTTATAATTAGGACCGGAGGGAGCATTAATACACATAAGATTGTAAAGATTTATGAAAAAAGGACAACTATAATATTATAACTCTCACTCTTTGGCATGTGAGAATTAGTTAAAGTGAACTTATAAATAAAAATAGAGTGGTATACTATTATTAATAAAGGGACAAGTAAGAGAGAGAAACAGAGTAGTAATGAAAGGAAGTATGAAAGAGAATGTATTAATGGGCAAAAATGGTAAAAAAAAACGGTTAAGGTGCAAATCCACCACGCAAGTGTCAAAAAAATCTCGCATTCGCCCCGGAAGTATTTTTCGTAATAATGTAGCCCAGGAAGTACCCAAACGTAGCAATGTAGCCCTGAAAGTATCCAAAACTAGCTCAATATAGCTCTAGATGCTCAGTTAACGGAAGATGATATTGCTACGCACTTCCAAGGCTACATTGCTATGAAAAGTACTTCCGGGACCAATGCGAGATTTTTTTGACACTTTTGGGGGTAGATTTACACCTTAACCCTAAAAAAAATGCATGAAATTCTTATAGTACAGCTTTAGTGAGCTCTTGTAAGAAGGATTAAGAATTCAAATTTTCGGGGATCTTATATAATGGGCTTTTATTTTAACATTTTGAATCTTAAAAGGCCAGTTGGAAAAGGATCAGAGGTTGGTAAATGGGCCCAAGGAGGTTTGAAGAAGCGTCTCTCCGGCTTCCTGGGCCCAGAACGTTCGATGCCGGAGACATGACGGAAGGTGACGAGGAGAGAAGAAAAGGAACGCAAGGCGAGGAAGAAGATGAAGACTACATGGGAGATCTCTCTCAGTTTCTTCCTTCGGAAGCCTCTGGTCCTTCTGAATCTTTTTCCAGAAAGGTATTCTTTCTTTTCGCCACCATGTGTCGGTTGTTTTTTTTTTTTTTTTCCCAAGGTTTTTGGAGAAAGTTTTATGACTCACAGCGAGTGAAATATGCAAATATGAGTTGAGGGATGCGTCTTCTTCTTTGGAAGAATTTAGTCTTGTTGGTGTTGAGCTACATTCCGCTATCCAGAAGTTATGGATAGCTAGCTAAAGTGATTAAGGTCTAAAAGTATATAAATGCTATTGATTCTAATTTCTTATGTCTTGGTGGTTTTAATCCTCTGGCAACACCTACAATTTTAAGTGACACACACACACACGCATCTTTCTGAAATTGCACGTACTTAGTGCAACATCGGATGCACAAGCTATACTTATTAGTCTATGATTGAAGAATCCAGTAATCGTTATTTGTTTGGAAAAGAAAGCTCCCAACCTAAAGCATAGGCAGTTAGAAAATGAACTGTGCCATGTCTGACATTTGTCAATCACTGACACGGAAATTACATATTTAGTGGTCTTGCGATCTCAGTGACTATCTATCCTTCTTATATGATAATCTGCTAACCCAGGCTCTGCGTTACTCTACATAAAGAAAATAATGGGAATGAAAAAACTGGAAAAGTGTAGATCATTCAAATACAATATCATATCTGAGCTTAGCATAATGTTGGAGTTTGACTAGGAAGGGAGAACTACCAGCACCATATAAAAAAGGATAATCCCTTCCTGTGATGCAGATCTCTAACAAGAAAACCACAACAGTTGACTCTTCTAAAAAGCAGTTGAAAAATCTCAGCTGGCAAGAACGAAGAAAAGTTGAAAGACAAAAAAAGCAACAAGAAGAAGATGAGCAAACATTGACAAAAGTGGAAGCTCCGATCCCACAATCAAACATTGGATTTAAGCTGCTCAAACAAATGGGTTATACGCCAGGTTCTGCCCTTGGAAAGGAGGGTTCAGGCAGGGCTGAACCTGTAGGAATTGATATTCGACGGTCACGGGCTGGTATTGGACTAGACGATCCCCACAAGGAGAAGAGGAAAAGGGAGGAGATTAAGATGGTGAGTAAAAAGAGGAAAGAAGAGGCACTGATGGAAGAATTTGGGTCTAGGCAAAAGTCACAATGGCAAAGTAGGAGAATTATAAGCAATTTCAATAAGGCAAAGGCTGCTCTTGACCAGTTAGAGAACAGGGAAGTTGTACCACAGATGAGTGATGATGATGAGGAGGGTGGTGTTGATGAAGAGGACGAGGAAGAAATAACTGAAGAGGTATGCAACTTTATCCTATGTTTTCCTAGTGAAACTTCTTTAAGCTAGTTTTGATTAATGAAATTTCATTATATGAGAACAAGTATGACGTTAAACTTGATGATCAAGCTACATTGGAACGTGGGTAATTTTATGGCTGAAATGCAGATTTTGTGCATAGCAATATGTTATCTATAAACTGTTCTGATACATAAGTAGGAAGGTTCTCTCACTAATAAATCAAGGTATGAAATTGATTGGGTTCAAAGCTGACTCTAATAATACATAAGGATTGACAACTTACGGCTTTTATTCTGTCAAATGTAGTACATGTTGACTTTTTCCATGCCCGAGAGATTCTAGTTGAAGCCATCGATTTCTATTTATGAATATGAATAATTAAATTCATAGCCATGCAGTTGGAGGGAAATTTTTTAACTTTTAAAATGATTGACTTAATCTTTTATTTTAGCTCTGCTAAATATGGATTAATGTCTTTATTCTTTGTGGAGTTATGTTTTATAAAATAGAGTTATTAGGGTCATGACCATTTTCATTCTTAATGTGTAAGGTTGAAGATAGGTTCAAGGCGGATTTATGGGCTGATTAACAAAATAATTTAACTAAATTGGACTGATTCTGAATCTGATGCTGTCCTCATTTGAGTTGCTTGAGAATTGGATTGACTTTTACTCTTTTTGATTATTGCTTATTTTGCCATCCTTCCCCCTCAAAAATCCTTGCTATTTTCTTTAAAAAGATAATTACTTAATTTTCACCACCCTTGGTGTAACTATTTTGATGACGAGAATGTGATATGAATGCAGGATTTACAGGAAGTTCTGATGAAACTGAGGGATGAGCATCAGTATTGCCTCTTTTGTGGGTGTAAGGTAAGCAAACCCAAGATTTATTTTGATCATTGTCGGTGTTAGAAAATGCAAGAAACTTCAGTAATATGAAGTTACAACCCAAATTTAAAAACCCGGTCTCTAATCGTGTTATTTGATTTTTTCCTACATTGATTAGTATGAATCAAAGGATGCTCTTCTGGCTAACTGCCCTGGGACCAATGAGGATGACCACTAATCTGATGAGTTTCAGATGCGGACAAGTTCAGATTTTTTTTTCTGATGTTACGCAAGTCCATTATCTGCAAATGCAAACTGCATTGGAGATGGATTAATGTGCATATGGTGGCTGATCATTCTTTTAGGTCATTCCTGCGCATGCTGATGAAAAGCCATAGCGTAGAGGCCATCATGCATGAAGACTACCAATGAAGAATTCGCCTTCCTTGCAACCACTTCATGGGACAATTTATATAAATATTTTAGATTTCTATAGGTTGACATGTACATCATGAACGTGGTATTACTACTGCACAAGTATTTTGAGATCTATCTTGTAACTTGAACACCTCCATTGTTTGCCGAGGATCTTCTCAGCCATTGTAAGGAATAAAGCCCTCGATTTGCTATTGTAACCATTCGACCAAAATTTGAATTGAGAGGGTATCGGGGAGTGTGTGGGAACAGATGAAGCATCTTTTCCCATGCAAAGTGTATGGTGCAAGATAATTTGCTTGCATCAAATGAAATTTGTTCATATATGTTTGACTTATCAATTACTACGGGTTACAGTCACATTTCATTGTGAAAACCTGATTTTTCCCCAATCTATTGATCAAATTTCATTGAAAAACGGAAGTGAAATACATGCCTCCCAATATTATAGCAGGACGGAAAGTTCAGACTGGAAATCACAAAGTGATGCTCGTCAGTTTACATACCAATGCAAGCAAAATAAAAGACTCAGCCCGGTACTTAGCAATAGAACCACATTGCCTGACTTTCTTAAGTTGATCTTGTAATAGCAAAATAAAGAGAAGAAATTAAAGAAACCATCAAAGTGACCAGTGCATCAGCTGAGGAGACTCATAGGCTTGGGAATGTTGATCAACATATTGTCTTCGGTTGGATTGTGGCGCTGCAAGCTCACCAGGAAGTTCGCTACCAAACAGAGAAATCTGATCCGCACCAAGATGAGGAAAAACCTCATCACGCAAACAATTATCAGGCTCAATGCCTTTGAAAGGCCCCGAGGCATTGGAGAGGTGATGGATGGGAATGGGAGGACCATGAGAGGATGCAGCAAGTTGTGTGATGGATGTCCCTCCGAAACAGAAGTTGTTCACTCCAAGAGCCGGTGGTGTGTTTCTGAGGCCCCATGTTTGATTTGACAGAAGAGAGAGAGCACAGCTAGTGTCTGCAGTTCCGGCGAAGCATTCCCCGGGAGGATTTCTGGGACCAAAGCTGTTTATCCTGCCCATCCAACCTCGCAAGAGAAATTCAGGAGTCTGCAAGTTGTGTTGCCATGGAGGTGTTGAACTTTGATTGCCTGAAACCTGCTCCATTGATGTTGGTGCTGGCAACACATTCCTCTGAGTTGGCTTATGGTCTGCAGCAAATTCCATCAGAAAACCACCAACTCTGCCCCGGTTATCTGTCAATAAAGTTCCAAATACTTGGATTTAATCTCTAACCACAATAAACAAAAGCTGAAATTATTGATGCCTTCCAGCTAAAAGAAAACAAGAGAGATTTTTTTACTTTATACTTAAAACTAGACTTTAGGCCCTCTCTTTTGCACCACACCTAACACAAGCCACACTAGTTTCGTGACAAATGTGCCTTCTCATAAATCTTATTTAAGATGTTAATGCCTCACCGAATACAGCTGAAGAAAATCTGGCATAGGGAGAGATCAACAAGGAGCTAGGCTGGGGCTTTCGGCGACGTTCATTATGGCCAGCAAGTCGCCTGCGGCAGCTCCGTTTTTCTTTATCAAATTCAGTAAGCTGATGAAATCTGGAGAAGGCTATAAGCAAGATATTAGCTTTCTGAAATAAACACAACTCACTTCAAGAGAACATAGGATTTGAAACATGTTGACAGAGCCAACGATTGCCTCTTCTTAACATACAACTTCAGCAATAACATAGGAGGCAGTTTAACTACCTGTTTTAACATTCGATGTGCATTGTACATAAGAAGGTATAAAGATCTCATCAAGCCCAGGTGAAGAGAATCAGTTATTTATAGGAAAAAAATCCGTGCCACACTCAGACTGTGCTCCACCTCCACCAGAGAAAAAAAGTAAAAGGTAACAAATTGATTACAGATGGTAATAAGAAAATTCAATAATTACGAGATGAGCCCATTATTAACCAGAACATACACAGCCAGGTAGTTTCAGTTTTATTTGTTCACCGTTATTTCATGCTTTTCAATGGTCTCAACTTGCAAACAAGAGAATGATACCCATTATTAAAACCCAGGTTTCGCGGAGGATTAAGCCTCGAGAAGGCATTACAGTATAATCGATAATAAGGACAATAAAAACGTACGAAAAACAACTAACTACGTACCAAAAAATAAATTTAAAATACTAGTTACAAGTTACAACAACTAGGATATGCTTTTTAAGGCATGCTCGACCAGAGACAGAAAACCAAGCAATCAGAAAATAAAACATAAAACTGATCATCATTTATGATTCTGTAACTCCAACTACTACACAGAAGTCAGAAACATGAGCCACACTCAATAATATCAATAGCAGTGCATACCCCCAAAAAAGGCTTGAACTGGCATTTTAAAGTAGTAGTTGGAAAAAGGGAAAAGAGCAAATAGCATGAATGAATGGGTAAGAATGAAAAAGGTACAGAACCTGCTACACTGTTGGCAAAACCTCTGTGGAAGGCCAGAAAGAAAGACTTGAGAGGATTTAGAGTGAAAGGCACAGACTTTATGCCTGGAATAGTAAGGCTTGGCGTCACTCAGATCCACCTTACACCCCTCAACCTGACACCTCGGAGGCTGAGCTCCTTGAACAGTACCATTACCACCCCTTACCTTCTTGGTCCCCGATGAGCCGGCGGAGGATTTGGCCGGAGCTCCGGCAGTGACGTCATCCTCAAAGCTGAAGCCTTGAAGGGAGTGGGCAGAGGATGAACCCATTTGAGGGATGGGGAGCAGAGAAAGGAGAACAGAGGGTTGGGCATAGAAATGGGGGACAGAGGGTTACGTGGGGAAATGGTAGGGAAAAGCAGAGTGGTGACGCTGCCTCATCAGTCATCATAACCCCCCTCTGACAAATAATAATAATAATGGATTTAGAAAGCAGAGAGGGACTGTGACAATTGATAGGTGACCGTAGGAACGCGACTCTAGCCGGGAGAGAGGATCCTCTCATCTTCCCTCTTTTACCTCAAATTTTTTTAATTTTAGGGTTAAATTTTTTTTATTTATTTTTATCATTAGATTTTACATAAAATTAGTGACATTTTGATATCTTATGAACAAAAAATTGTTCAATTTTTAATTTTATATAATTTTTTAAAGATTTAATACGTAAAATCTAACGAATAGGAAGGAAGCCACTCCCCTCTCCCCCCCCCATGTCCCGAATAGGGAAAATTAACTATAAAGTGCCTTAATAAAAGGTCAGAATTATTAATAGAGATGTAATTATGAAATCATCTTATTTTTTAAACTAATAAATAAAAAAGAGTATTGATTAGTATTAGTGTCTTTATTACTAACACGTTAAGATGCTTTCATTAACAACTGTATTTATTATTGATGATAAGTAGTAGTAAAGGAGAATTGCAAATAGGTCCCAAGCAAGATAATTAATTTCAGACAGGTCCATTAACAACTCCTTCACTTGTTAACCAAGGCTGTTACAGTTGTTAATAGCTGACATTAACAACTCCTTGGGACCTTTCTGAAATTAATTCTCTTGCTTTGGACCTATATGCAATTGTCCCTAGTAGTAACAATGTATTCACAATAATTATTAGTTATTATTAACAACCAAACATAACTATATATTACCCAATATGTCTGAATTTATTTTGTTTTCTCAAATTTGCCCTTATTTATAATTGAATATTTAAGAGAGAGAAATATGGTAATAGTGTTATAAATGAGTATGAAAGAGAATTTGAATAAAGAAAATAATGATAGATAAAGTGGGAAAAAACTCATTAAATGCTTTGACAATTTGTTTTTCCAATCTCAATGGGAAAAGGTTGGTACAAATGTTTATGATCTTGTTAAAGCTGTATTTGCTAATCCATCCTTGATAAGGACGATTAATCATACTTTTTTGGTGCTAATACCGAAAGTATCACATCCTGAAGGTATGAAAGATTTTCGCCCGATTAGTCTTTGTAATGTTATTTACAAATTGGTGACAAAAATTATTGCTAATCGGATTAAGTCAAGTATGCCGCATATTATATGCCCGAATCAGTGTAGTTTTGTTCCGGGACGTCTTAGTTCTGATAATATCATTGTTGCCCAAGAAGTTATTCATACTATGAAGACTATGAAGGGTAAGAAGGGTTTTATGGCTATCAAAATTGATTTGGAGAAAGCTTATGATAGGTTGAATTGGGGTTTTATTATTAATTGCCTGAGAGAGTTGAATTTTCCAGAGAAATTGGTTGTATTGATTAAAGAATGTGTTTCATCCTTGACAATGCAACTATTATGGAATGGTAGTAAATCTGATTCCTTTGTTACATCCCGCGGGATTAGACAAGGGGACCCTTTGTCTCCTTACTTGTTTGTGATATGTATGGAGAAGCTTGCTCATCTTATTCAAAGTGAAATTCACTTGGGAAACTGGCGGCCAATCCAATTGAATAAGCATGGTCCTCAATTATCTCACTTGTTCTTTGCTGATGATTTAGTTATCTTTGCGGAGGCTAAGTTGGATCAAGTTCAAGTGATAAATGACTGTTTGCAAAAATTTTGTGATATATCGGGTCAGAAGGTGAATGTGTCAAAGACTAAGGTTTTCTTCTCTAGGAATGTAAACCATACTATACAAGAGCAATTGAGTGATAGTCTTGGTTTTACTATGGCGGGGGATTTGGGAAAATACTTGGGGGTCCCTCTTCACCATGAGAAGGTTGGTAAGGCAACATATCAATTTACAGTTGATAAGGTGAGACAAAGGTTGAGTAGTTGGAAGTGCCATTCATTATCTCTAGCAGGAAGGAATACTTTAATCTAATCAGTTGTGTCGGCTATTCCTAATCATGTGATGCAAACATCTCTTATTCCTGTGTCATGTTGTGATGATATAGATAGAAGTTCTCGTGACTTCCTTTGGGGTTCTACATCTGAGAAGAGGAAGGTTCACCTTATTGATTGGGATACAGTGTGCACTCCAAAGTCTAGAGGAGGGTTGGGTTTGAGACATGCTTCATTACAGAATAAAGCTTTAATGATGAATGTGGGATGGGGCTTAGTGTCGAATAAGGATACTCTTTGGTCTCGTGTTATTAGAAGTAAATATGAATGTGGGAATGATTTATTACCAAATATTCGTATGGGGATGCAAGGGTCCAGGATTTGGAGTGGAATTAAGAATACGTGGAAGGATGTTTCTGAGGGTATTGAGCTAGTTCAGAGACACGGAGAGTTGCATGCGCGATGGAAGCTAGATCGTAGTGGGCAGTTTTCTGTGAAGTCCGCTTATTCTCTTATTGCCGAGGATACCTCACAAGATGAGAGGTGGTGGAAGGATATGTGGAGAGTACAAATTCCTCAACGGTGTAAGCTTCATATGTGGACAGTTCTTCATAATAGGCTATTGACAAATGAAGATCTATTTAATCGTCGTATTCATCCAAATGGTTTATGTGGGGCTTGCCCAACTTGTAAAGAGTCAACAATTCATGTGCTAAGAGATTGTAGTCGAGCTAAGCAGGTTTGGCTTTCTTTGGGCGTAGAGACGAATGATAACGAATTTTGGGAGACAGATCAATTCAATTGGCTTACACATAATATTCGTTTGTCTAGTAGGAAGGGATTGGAGGACTGGAATGCTTTATTTTGTGTGAGTTGTTGGTTGATTTGGAGACGAAGAAATGAGGTTATTCACCATAATGCTTGCCCGAGTGTTCAGGAGGGGGTGGCAGAAATTCGAGGAATAGTCCAATGTATGAGACGTGCTAAGTGGGTGGTAACTCGTCCTGGCCATGTGTTTCAACGCCAGAGAGAAGGTTCTAGCCATGATGATTCCATGATCTTAGTTCAAGTGGATGGTGCTTATACGTCTGGTTCATTTCTCTTAGGCTGTGGGGGTGTTATGCGAAGACCTGATGGTGGGATTATTGAAGGTTTTATGTTCTCTGGCTTTGGGGATGCGAGTATTACAGCTGAGTTGTGGGGGTGTTATTGGGGTCTGAGGAGAGCTTGGGACTCCGGGTACCGTAAAGTTCAGATTTTATGTGACGCTACGCAAGTGGTAGAGGGAGTATATGCGAATAATACTGCTCTTCATGATGATGATAGAATTTTTGTGATGATACGTGACTTAATCAAGAAAGATTGGCAAGTAGATATCAAATGGATTCCCAGGGAAGAGAATAAAGCTCCAGATTTGCTTGCACGTAAGAACTATGAGTATGGGACGGGACTGCATATATTGAAGGAACGAGAAGTGGAAGCATTGATGCAGTCTGATTTCGCTTTGTTGTAGTTTTAGCTTGTTGTTTTCATTCCTACTAGTTTAAAAAAAAAAGGGACCAAACCATTCAAATTTTTTGCTCTTATAAATAGGGACGGATGGAGTAACAACTAACTGATTAAGATAAGCTAGTAATTTCACTATTTTATTATGTTACGCCGGGTTCCTTAAGATTTATTAATAATTTTGAGATTTGAAGGGATTGGAGGACTAATTTGTTTTGTTCGGTATAGAATGCAATCTTCTCATTCCTTTTTTCCTGCCTCTGTTTGAGAGCTCGGCCTCTGGGCTCCCTGCGACCTTTCTTGCCCATTCGTACATCCTGCGATTCCAATCCAACCGTCGCTATCTTCCTCGTTCTTATTTGTTTGGATTTTACCATCTCTTTTTTTTTATTAGGATTAGGATTTTACCATCCTTCAAAGAAAGTGAAAGGACTAAATGGTGGGCCCAAGAAAAGGCGCACCAAGTAATGGAATTATGGAACTAATTTTTTTCAGTTACATTGATTAAACGTCATAAGAGATTATCTCCCAACTTGCATGGCCTGTCATGAAAAATATCATACGCACGTTTATGAAAGAATGGCATACATAGATCATAGCTGTGTGATGTATACAGTACTCCCATCCATTATTATAAGAGTCAGGGAGGTAAAATCACACAGATTAAGGAAGTGGTTGAGAGAAATAAATATATCTGAAATAAAATTATTTTCTCAAATTTACCCTTATTTATGATTGAGTATATAAAAGAGAGAAATGTGATAATAGTGTTATAAATGAGTATGAAAGATAATATGAATAGAGAGAATAATTATAGGTAAAATGAGAAAAAATTTATTAAATATTTTAACAAATTTGGCCACTCCAATAAAAAATAAAAAATGACAAATCCATTCAAAATTTTGACGGACGGATGGAGTATTAAAAACTGGGGGTCGACTTAATGGAGTGAGTTATTACAGAATACGACGTTCAATTGTTACGTGTTTTTTACAAGGAATAAAAACTCGGACCGGAGAGTGAACCGGTCAAGCTACTTGGTCAAGGATCAGAGGGTCAGTCAGGGGGTCAACCCGTGGTGTAAAAATAATAAAAATATATACACCAAATTATCAATACCATTTAAAAAAGTAAAAAACTAATATTATCAAAATAGTCTCCTAAAATCATTAACTCCCTATTGCATAACATAACAAAGGCAAATGAGAGTATCAAAATAGGATATGATAACAAAAGATTCAAGTCAAATGAGAGTATCAAAATAGGATATGATAACAAAAGATTCATTGTAATCCTCTAAGAAGTAATAAGCAATAACTAAAACTAATAATCATTTGCCCCAAAATCTTCATTCACTTCATTCAAATCCATAACCAACGAGGCATTTGGAGGCACAACTAGAGAAGGAACACCAAAAGCACTTGTAACATCAACATCATCATTCAAAGATGGAAGATAATGCATATCCACATATTCACCACCTAATCATATACAAGAATTAATGTTAGTGATTTTGTAATAGTAATTATTCACTTTAACAAAATATAATCATAAATTAAACATAGGATATACAAACCTTCATTACCCCTTTCAAAAGTTGAGGCAATGTCTTCATTAATAGTTGCACTTTCAAGATTTGCAACATCAATATCATCAAACTCAGGAATTGTAGTTGTATCTTCTTCAACCACCCAAAAATCTGCATTGTCAATTGATTCAATATCAACTGGATCATAATTTGTCTTCTGCTTCTTGAGTATACTCCTTTCATGACAAATACAAACTTTTAGTATCCCTTATATTAATCAAAAGCACATTGAATACAAAAATTCACAAGTCATAATTCCAAGATTACCTATTCTTTAATTGTAGATTGTAGTTTGTATAAACCAAATCATTTAGTCTTTCATGTTGCAAACGGTTTCTTCTTTTGGTGTGGATACGTTCAAACAAACTCCAATTTCTCTCACACCCAGAAGAAGAAGATGTTTGGCTAAGAATGCGCATTGCAATCTTTTGCAATTCTGGGACTAGACCCCCATAGAACATCCACCATTGACCTGAAACATTTAATCATAAATGTTAAATATTTGTTATATAAATTGGAATTTTAAAGTGCACATAAATATATACTTACAAGGGTCTAATTTTTTAGCAGCTCTTTCACATGATTCTGTGTCAAAGGATTGTTGACGATCACGGTAGATACTCACTTGTTGCATCAACGTAATGTAATCAAGATTGGGATCTTCTTTAGAGTATGCCTCAGCCACATCAATAAAAGCTCGCATTACCCTGTGCTTTTGTATAAACTCATCACTATACAATAATGCAGGGTTTAACAAGTATGCTACTGCATGAAGATCATTCTTTAAATGCTTATCCCATCGAGCTTGAATATAATTCGTGTAAGGCTTGTATAGGTCTTTTTTCTTCCTGAACATATCCTTGATTGTTTTTTTTTGCCCTGTGCATGCCTTCATAAACATAAGGCAATGAAGGTTTTTCATCTGAATCGACAATTCTCAAGAGTTTTACTAGTGGAGACACAATCTTCACAATTTGAAAACAATTATCCCAGAATTGATTGTCTAATATAATTTCACTAAACAATTTACCAGCTTCAGTTCTTGCTAATCTATGCTCTACAAAAACCTTGTCAACAACCAAGGCTTGCAAGTCAAGCTTGTGTGTTGCTATGCTATGCAATGTAATGAATGTAGTGGCAAACCTTGTAGCACCAGGACGCACAATTTCTTTCCAACCTTCTCTTTTCCTCAACCATGCTAAGAATACCATATGATTATAAGCAAATACGGTAATCTTAGAAGCCTTTGTCGCAAGGTTTGACACAAAAGGCATGCCTGCAATATCTTTCAACACAAGATTTAGACAGTGAACAGCACACGGTGTCCAAAATATTGATTTATATTTCTGCTTAATCAAATTACCACATGCTACATAGTTTGCTGCATTATCAGTCACAACATGGACAATATTTGGTGCACCAACCCAATCAATAACTTCACAAAACAGTGAAAATAATGTTTTGGCATTTTTCACCAAATCTGAAGCATCAATCGATTTCACAAATACCATACCATGAGTTGAATAAAATAAGAAATTAATCAATGTTCTTTGTCTAATATCAGTCCAACCATCAGCCATGAGTGTACATCCCCTTTCCTTCCATTTAGCTCTATGACCATCAACGAGTAATTGACATTACAAGTTGATTCTGAAATCATAAGCAGTAGGGCCTTTAAATCCAGGACCAATAGCAGCAATAGCATCAATAGCTTTTTGAAACAAATGACAATCAAATGTTTTGAATGGAATGCAATTAGCTATAGCCCATTCAGCGATAACCATCTTGGCTTTGTGTTGGGCCTCTTTGCTTGACAATACACTTTTAAGGCTTGGTTGTGAACCGGAGGTTGTCCTTGGAGCAAAATAATTCTCAACACTCCCAGAAGACTTCCTCTTACAAGCACTACCCTTAAGCACTGTTGAAGCAATTGGTTCATTGCTGTCAATATCTTCAATATCTTGTTGTTGTTGTTGTGCATTCTTAAGAGTCTTTTTTTTTGCACCTTCTTGTAGAGAAGTTTTCATTTTACTACGCACATCATGTGAAACTTTTTTGCAAGAAGATATTTGACCAGGGATGCCAGCAAGATGCTGCTTCATTCTATTTATACCACCTCCTCTGTAAGTTGATGTGCAAAAAAGGCAAGTAAAGACATTTACTTTCCCTTCTTTTTGAAGGGAAAAATAGTCCCAAGCTGGATCGGTTTTTCCAATTCCATGGAATGATGAAGACAAGTTAGATTCTTTATTTGTGTCATCCACATTGACACTAGGATTAGCAGAATCTGTAGGGTTGGGATCCTCATTTCCTATTGAATTTGTAGTGTCCATAAGCAACAATCTCAGCAACAAGCACAAAGCACAAGTAAAAGATCCAACAAAACCTACAAAATAAAAACCCCACTATAACAAAGTCACAAATTAAACATTCAGTTTCATAAATAAATAAATCAAGCCTCATGCAGTGAAAAAAAGTCAAATAAGGAAGCAATATTATTCATGACCCATAGACTTTTACAAAATAAATCAACCTTCATGACCCCTCATTCTAAATGCTAGGAATTCAAGCCACAAATTAAACATTCAGTTTCATAAATAAATAAATCAAGCCTCATGCAGCCAAAAAAAAAAACAAATAATTAAGCAATATTATTCATGACCCATAGAAAACTTGTATTCATATAAAACCTTCATAATAACCAGATTTATTTGAAATCTGAACTTCCAGATTCTCCTTATAACTTTATACCCACTTGAATCTCAATGTTATTCAATTTAAAAACAATCTCAATGTTATTCAATTTAAAAACAATCTTTGTATATGTTGATTCATCATTGGCAAGCCAAAGTGAACAACATTCGAATCCTATCTTTTCCAAAAAGAATTTACATTTCTTTAATCCTTGACAATTTTGAATAATATAATTACTAACTCATACTATCACATTAAAAGAAAACTATGTCTAGCATAACTTATTTTCAATCAAATCCGATTTAGCTTTGAGACATAAAGTTATACCAACAATAAAACAAAATCCATAATTTGACAAAACTTCATCATTCATTTGTTTACTCCCAGAATACATTTCTTATGTACTGAACAATCTATGTATTAAGTATTAACTACTTCCCAACTCCATTGTACAGTTTTCCTTCTTGATTTCAACTTTTAGCAAAACTCCCACAATTCTTTAAAATCAAACTCTAATTGCTGACTCATTCCCAAATCAGTCGTGGGGCACATAAAAATCCAGTCCCAAATCATTCTTTGTGCTAACTCATTCCCCCACATATCTGTCATAAAAAAGTTTTATGCTTTATTGCATGATTTGCCCATATTTCAGTCTTAGCTCTAAGGAATGATAGATGATCTTATAGGTTAAATGGTTATAATTATGATTTAAGATTACAACATTTTCCCCCTCAAACAGTGGTCATCAAGAAACAGGGGTCATCAGAAAAATGCTAAAATGCTGCTAGATAGCAAGTACAAGCATATGAACAAATTAAAAGAAGGTTCCTTTAAGGTTTCTTTGTAGTGACAGCGCCTAAAGCAAGCCTTATGATAACTAATAAGAAGCTTAAATATCATTATAAGCCTTTGGATCATAATAAAAAAAACAAGCAAATGACATTGATATTGACGGCAATGGTCACTTGAATAAGCAAGAAAAAATAAAAAAAGCTACACCTTCGAAGAGAACAAGCAAATGAGAGACTAAAGGAAGAGGTTTACTTACCCACAACCACAAACGGCCGGAAACAAAGCGTCGCCGTCGACCAGAAAAACCAAGAACAATGGGAGCTTTAGAATTTTTTTTAGGGCAGGAAAGGAAACAAAGCGTCGCCGTCGAAGCTTCACATTTTTTATTTTTGTGATATGCCGATATCTAATTTTGAGTTGAGAGGGCAGGAAAGAAGAAACAAAGCGTGTCTGAGAAGCTAGAAGTGCGAATGGAGGAAGGAAAGGAAACAGATTTTGAACAGCCACACCCACATACGAAGAAAACGGCCGTCGTTCAGTTTTTTTTTTTTTTATGGTGAACCGCTTCAAACCGCAACCCGTCCGGGTTTATACGGTTTGAAGCGGTTCGTTCCGGTCCATGACGGGTCGACCGGGTCACGGGGCATCCTGCTTTCTCTTGCAACTCGGACCGGCCATGTGACCTGGTCGCCGGTTCACGGTCTAACCCGGCCGGTCCGGTCCGGGTTTTAATTCATTGGTTTTTTGAACTGGGAACAATGGCATTAACAACTACTAGTACAGCCTAGTTCTCAAGCACCCATAGGCATAGCTATCTCTTATTATTTCATATCTTACTGGGCATTTCAATTGACTGAGATTGAATTTCAATTTATCGAGAACAAAATGTCAACAAGGTTGATAACGCATTGGGCTTCAACTGTGGCCCGCCTTTTGGGTCAACTCAGGAATAGGGCATGAGAAATCACATAGACCCATCAACCCTCAGCTCAAGGATTACATTGTTAAGGCCTCACAAGATCGTGAGGGTAAGGGAAGGGAGAATCAGATGTTAGAAACTGGCGTCAACAACACTTCGAGAATATGTTCATAATATCCACCCTTGGGAAGATTGTTACGTGCTGCCAACAAGAGTTCCTAATTTTAGGCATTAGAATATGCTCACTGCCTCCATAAGTGGTCCAAGATCATATGTCGGACTAGTAGTCTAGTACCCTTATAGATATTTCCTGTTGTCTCTCAAAGTCTTCGGCTTACCAATGATTAGCATTCCAATTAAAATGCATCTCAATCTGAGACTCACTACAAAATATGAGCTTCTTTGATTATTGGGAACATATCAGCAATTCCAGAAGACCAACCTGATTCCATCTAATATTCTTCAGATTTTTACTGATATGCACAGATTTGAGGAAGGCAAGCAATGGGCATTGCTGATATGAAATTTCAAGTAGATGTCTTAAGGGAAATTCTTAAAGGAAGAGCAAGAGATAATTGAACTATTTCATAATCAAAGGAATTCTATAGACTTTGCAAAGTTTCTATAGAGATACAGAAATGTATATACTAGTACTACAGAAGGCAATATGTAGCTTAGTAAACTCACAAAACCATCCTTTAAAAGGAATAGAATACAAAAGTTACAACAGATAAAACAAATAGCCACAAAACCACTATATGAAGTCTTGCAAAGATTTGATTGAATCCATTTCCATCATAAGGAATCTCCATGGAGGCCAAAAACCTCATTTGCAGTCTACTCCGGCTTCAGCAGCACGGCGAGGCTTGCTTTTCCGCCTGCTTCCATTTTGACGGAACCCAGTAGTCTTTGTTGGATCATCAGTGCTTGACTTGGTTCTTATGCCATTCTCTTCTTTTGCAGTGGTATCTATTTTTTCTTTGACCTGTAGAGACCTCTTCCTTTTTTTCTTGTTTTCTGGGGCAAGCTGAGTTTTCATCTCATTGTTGGAAATATTACCATTCAAGTTCTCACCATTTTCTTCAATCTTATCAATTGTTTCTACTTCATCAACCTCATCCTTCAATGGCTTCTGAGGCCTCCCTCTTCTCCTGTAGGCAGGAATTCTCTCCTCTTCACCACTTCCAGGTTCCTCCTGCTTGGAACTAACTGTCTGCTTCTTCCCCTTCCCTCTGCCTCTACCCATAGTCAAAAAAATACCTTTGATGAGATCTACTAATTGTCTCAAGCAGATATCTGCAAAGACGAAACAATCATGCTTATAGCTCCAAGTGAAGGTTTATCCATAAAGTGAATGGTTATAATGTCACTTAAACCACAGATTTACCTGACTTTTCCAACACATCGGTTGAATTTCACAAACAAAGGGACAGAAGTAATAGAAACAATATGACAACCAAAATACCATCAACTAAAACTATTGAAACTAGTTCGGTGATGATTCTCTGATTAATAGTCAACATTCACTAACTTTGGTTTTGCACCCGCTCTTTCAAGATGTCTAATCCTCACTTTGGATTCGGACAATTATAAAAAGCATCTAGCAAGAACCAAAGAGGGGAATGAAGAAAGAATTAAGCCTCCTTTAGAATCATTCTCCTCGATAATAGATTGAACCTCATTTAGTGAATTGAATCTCATCGCTAAACAGAGCAAATCTTGCCCACTTCAACTGGTCTACCCATATGGAGCGACCCAAACAATTAATATTCAATATCAATGCTCAAGAAAAACAAATGAACATTACAGAATCACAGGAAATTAACAATTTCAGATTCTCTTTGGTATAGATATTCGGAAACGTGATTGTTACCCAATCCAAGTCTAATCTGAGTGAATATTGATAACTTTTTATCCTCTAAACAATTTTGATCAGTGTTCTTAATTAATCTCAGAAACCAAAGAGACAACAAGATTTATACAAAATACAGAAAAAAGTCCATGAAATGAAGACTTCGCATCATATATTAATAAGAAGCAAGAGACACTAAGAGAAATGAGGCTGACCTGGTATCTTCTATCTGCTTTCTGCGTCTCAAACACGACCCATTTCATAAACTCTGATAAGACAAATCCAGGAACTGCGTGAACCCAAAAGGAAGTATAGACTTTTCTGTGAATGGTTTGAAGAAAAGCATATCAGAGACTAGAAAGTGGTGAAGATTTTGATCTGAGATAGAAATACTGTAGACTCAGATCAGGAGCCGATGTGCTAAAATAGAAATAGCAGCCAAAAGATTGAAACTTGATGAGTGCAAGCCGGACTAGGTCTGAGAGTAGTGGCCACAGGGAGCAAGAAAGGAGACTTGGGAGGAACTAGTTGGAGCCGAGGAAAGAAAATAGAGATCGGAATGTATACAGATTTTATTACTATTACTACTTTTTTTTTAATGTGCAAATTGTCCTGTCCTGTTGCAACTTACAATTTAAATTTTAAATAACAAACAAAAGCGCATACGTTGCGTGAGTCATAAATATGCTGCAATGTAGATGTATATATGTATTACATATCACAACTATTCCCTTCAAAAGCGAGGGGTAAAACAAAAATCATTGTTGAAGAGTAGAGGGCAATGTAAATAACTAATGCCTAAATTTATGCATCAGTCAAAAGAAAGCATTATATAAATCTCGTAAAATCAATTTCCGGACTATATTGGCCAGGCAAAATAATTCCAGATTGCACTATCCTATCTCCATACCCCCTGTAAAGTTTTAAAGTGTTACTTGATTCTAAATATAAAATTAAAATGTGTTAGAAACTTTTTTTTTTTTAAAAAAAAATCTTTCAATGTGTTTGGATTTTCTTAATTTGCTAAAATAAGTACTTATTTTGGCAAAAAGAGCTTAATTTGGGTTGGAAACTTTTTTGTTGTATTTGGTTTAACTTATGGGTTAAAGGAGCTTATGACTTATAAGTCAAAATAAGCTTAAGTTGGAAAAAATAGTTTATGACTTATAAGTCATTTATGGCAAAAAAATCACTTTATAAGTCATTTTTTAACATCTAACCCAAACATAAATCTTGTTATACAATCTGACTCATGAAAAATAAGTCACTTATAAATCATTTTTTACAGATAATTCAAACATAAATATCATTACACAATCTGGTTCATTTTTAATCTGACTTATATATAAATATTTTTTCCAATCGTTAATCCAAACACACCCTTTAACTGCCACAAGTTGCTGCCACACTTTTAATTTTCGAAGAGTATATTATATAATGGCCATTAATTTTAGCGAATGACGAAATTAGAAAATGAACATTTTTTACAAGTTTGGTATCAACCATCGCTCCTTAACAACCATGAAATCTTTTAACTTTGCTGTAATATGTACCTTTTTAGAATTATTCATATTATTTTTCATGTTGATTGTAAATTTTTTGTTTCCCTTTTAAGTTGTCGTATGTTATTGGGTTCAGACCTCAGCATGAGATACGGGACGTTTCAGACATTTGGGCTGCGGCATAATAGCCACAGTGCTATTTGTGATAATGGCTTTGACAGATTAGTATGATGAATCATCTATCTAATAATAGAAAAGCAAGCGGCTCTAAATTTGAAAAATGTTCAAACGCACTGTGAAATGTATGCCGCCTAATCTAGGATTCCAAAGCCACCATGGATGGTTAGTGGTGGGCCAATAATGCTGGCTTACTCTTGGAATTCGACCTGAGTTTAGCAGCTAAATCTCAGAATCACTTGTACACACGTAGCTGGTTACGAAAATTTTTTCCCCTACAACGGTAACTTGCTCATCTTGATTGGTTCTCAATAGTTCCAATGTCTCGTTTCCATTAAACATGAAAGTTCTTGCTTTCCCAGTTCCCACAAATATTCTGTGCAGTACGCAGTCTACGAAAACTATAATTCAAACTAGAAAATTGACCTGAAACTTAGCCTCATCCAATCGGATCATGCAGTTGCTTGACAATAATAACAATTTCGACTTAAGAAACTGAAAAGATATCCCGTAATTAAATTAAGCATCAAGCACCCATTACAAGTTCTAATAATAAGTATACAGAACACTGCCGTTTGGCTTCGATTTGCCAATAAAATCGACATACACCATCCACTATCACTACGCTGACGGCAAAAAAAAAAAAAAGACTACTGAAAGGTAGACAACAGAGAGCATGACATAACAAATAATGATCTAATTAATCGGTGCTGCTGGGGAGCAAGGCAAGGCAAGGAGATGGAAAATCAATATCACCATGTTTAGTTGACTTTAGTTATTGCTTAGGATAGTAATATGGGTAGTTGTTCATTCCAACAGGCGGAGTTGACTTCCCAGAAACTGAAGGATAAGGTGCGGCTGAGGTTGGAGGACTTGGATAGGAAGGTGCAGGGTATGATCCTACGGCCTGAGGGTAATTGTAGCCAACTTGAGGATTGCTAATATGTGTTTTCACATGCTGCATCTGCACATATCCAGGAGCCATAGGTAAGGCTGCCATTGGAACCACTGATGGCTGCCCTGTTTTCCCCTTGTGCGAATCCGCATATTTTACAATTATATTCCTCCCCTGCAACCACAGAATGCAATGTGTCAGTATCTTTACAGCACATCTCAAGGCAAATTAATGCTATGATAAGAACTTTGATTATCAAGGTTATAACCTGGAAGAGCTACCAGATTACAGTTCAATGCATTAGGAATAGCAGTTAATGTGATCAGAGCCTCAGAGGCTCCAAAGCGTTAATCAAACATGGATGAAAGCATGAATCTTCTCTACCACATGTGCTTTTATAATTTAGAGACCAAACCACCTAAGTATCATAAATTTTAACCAAAAAGAGAATGCCCCCGGGCAAAAAATGAACTGAACAATCAGATCTTTCCTAGTATAATTGATAAAATAAATTATAAAGTTTCCAACAAATTCTGTTCCATTAGAAGGGAAATCGGGATATGCGAAAAAAAAAGTTAGCTAAACACATGTAAGCCGACAATTTTCTTTTTCCTTTCTCGATCTAATGCAAAGCCATGTAGATTCATTTATGGACGTAAATTTTTTCACTCAATGATCTATCTAGCTTTCTTGCTATAACCCAAAGACATTCTTCTTTTAGCATAGCAGCTACTAGGTCCAATGATCAAAGCACAATTAAATTAAAAAATTAAATGTTTACATACCCCAAGAGTCTTTTCTGGATCATCTATGGCCTTCTTTGCAGCTTCTGCAGTCTTGTATGTAACAAAGCCAAAACCACTACAAATCAAGGTAAGATTAGCAAGTTAAAGAGGAAAAAAGTGGCACTTCAGTAACTTAGATAAATCAAAGACAATAAAATATCGCATTAGGGAGAAAAACATGTTTCAACTCTTACCGAGATTCGTTTGAGTCCTTGTCGTATGCAACTGACCCTTCCTCTATTTCACCATGCCTCCCAAAAAAGCTAAGCAACATTTCACTACTGACTTCAGGTGATAAGCTTCCAATGTACAACTTCCTCAGGGAAAGATCAGGGGAACTACTTGTTCCACTTAAGCCCTCACAAGCCAGATTACAGACAGCCAACCTGCCCTGAAAATTAGAAAGCCCTAAAATCAACTGAGGGAATGTGGCAAAGAAGACGACAAACTAGCAAGTACATTTTAGATTAAAAAGGGGGTAAACGACAATGGCACATAAACTATGTCTGAGAAGGAATTAGATTATATATGTCTGAGAAGGAATCAGATTAAGGATAAACCATCAGTGAATTTCATTTGAAAGTTATACACTTATTCTCCTTTGTTTCACAAAATGACTTTGACCACATGTTCCATTACATATACCCACTAAAGAAAGCAAAAAAAAGGTGGTTACAAGTGGGTCTTTAAACTGAAATATCTAACAATCAAAACAGCAAGGAAAGGCTTAGTGCTGCTTTGAAAATAATAAGAAAGGGGGCAACCACAGGGGAGCTATCTGTTATTTGACTCCTGAAAGTAAGACATATATAACTTCTCGACACAATGTCGTACTTTCAGACTGCATGGTTAGACTTGTCTTAGAATAACAAATGCTTCATTTCATGGAGGTAAGGAGTTAATTAGCGCAAGGAGGGAGGGACAGTATGCAAAGACGATAATTTTCCATGCAAACATGTGAGTTTATGCACTAACTCAAAGAGAGGCCTAAATTCAGTGCAATATAATGCGATTAAGCTTACATCAATTAACTGGCTTGGTGCTCTTAATGCACGATGAGTTGATTCCATGTGTTTGTAAGTGATGAAGCCATAACCACGGGATTTTCCTGTTGTTTTATCATAGATAACAGCCCCTTCCTCAATTTCTCCATGTTCTAGAAATGCCTGGAAGAACGTATAAATCTAAGATGTCATCTAAAAAATAAGGAAGACTTTTATTTTAAAAACCAAGAGACCTTTGAAGCTTGGGAGAAGGTACAAAAATGAACACATATAAGATATGGCATCCCAGTATTATACATCCTTGTATTGTTCCCAATGACATGCAACAAACACAAGCATGGCACACTAAACACAATCAACAATCAGCAATGCACTCACAGCACACAATGTTTCTGAAGTGGTATTCCAGGCCAAGCCACGAACAAAAAGCTTTCGATGGACAGGATCTGCACTTGCAATACTTTTTATTTCTTCTGCAATGGAAGGATATTGGGACCCTCTTTATGCCTCAACATGCAAACAAACACATGTGCACACGGTCAATCACACAGCACACAATTGGGAGCAATACTTTTATGGCCCGTTTTCAATGAAAACACGTGCAGTCATGCAGAGTGCATGCACCACGCACTAGTTATTCAGAGATCACAAAGAGCCAAAGACAGGGGAACTAGGATCAATTGTGCATATCATTTGCATCAAAATATAGAAAGCCATGATTGCAATCGCAGCAGCCTCAGACATTAAATGAGACTAATCCCAAGCCGCAAGTCATTTCATGCGGAGCTCTATCACATTTTGGTCGTAATAACCGTTTATATTAGCCAGTTGTTACACAAAAAACAATATATAAAAACTTCAAAATAAAGTATTGGTCTTACTGTATAAGAATAAAAAATAAAGTTCTCCAATGACGGATCAACAACGCCAGGAAAATTTAACTCAAATGGGAAACAAATATTTTCATTCCCGCTATACTGTGAGCCGCAGGATGCTAGACTAGCAACAACAAATGCTTAGGTCGAATCCAATTTAGTGCTTAACATAATTCACATAAAATGCTGTGAAACTTGAATAAGAATCGAGAGCCGACGTCAACAATGAATCGGTGGAGAAGTTAATTCAGAAAGTAAACGGTGGGCGCGCTTATCTTTGTACGTGAGTGACTTGTTCAAAAGTGTGACTCGATTAGAATGTTGTAGGATGAATACGATCAGAAAGTAAGTTGAATTAAATAGAAAAGAAGAAGTGAGTAGGGAACAATAAACATACAGTTTAGCGAGAAGATCAACAAGCTGAGGTTTGGAAAGAGGGTCAAGGAGAAAGCGAAGTTCATCCTTAGAAGAAGAATCGCCGTTGTCGGCGGCATCTTCGAGCTTTCTCTTTTTGAAATCGTCCATCTCGTTGTCGTCGTCTTCGGTTCCTCCTTCCTCTGCAACCACATACCACGCACCGCCTTAGGGCTTGCCTTTTATGGCTTCAACCCGGCCCGCCCAATCCTATGTCAGACCTTTTTTTTTTATTTTACAATTTTTATACTATCACATTTTTTTTGGACAAATGCATTTTTTATATTGTCATTTTTTTTTGCCAACTTTTTATATTAGTATAAGCTAAATTATACTTTCGGACCTTGATATTTGCATTAAGTTTCATTTTAATCCTTTTAGTTTGAATGTGCACATTTAGTCCTTTTTACCTAATGTAGCCAGTTTCATTATTATAAAATACGATACATCAAATCTAAAGAATGATTATTGGTCCAAAAAGAATTCTAAAGAATGATTCGATAATTAAATACGGATAAAAAATTTACTGATATTTTAAATATATGAATAATTATACCTATAAACTAAAGTTTGAGCGTATTTTGTCAACAATTAATCACAGAACCTTCCTGTAGATTTGGTGAGTCATAGTTTTTTGATCAGGTGAAGCTAAGATGATAATTAAAAATGATTAAAAGTGCATTTTTCAAATTTAAAAAACTAAAATCTAATTTGATGTAAACATAAATGAAAAGAAGTATACTTAGCCATTATTATATTAATAAACTGGCGATGGGATTGAAAGAGTGTTTAACTAGGTAGAGTGTATTTGGATTTGGACTTTTTCAGAAGGACTTTTTCAGAAGTAAGATTAAAAAAAAGTCAGATTGTAAGAAGTGATTTATGTTTGGATTTGTGATGATAAAAGTGACATTTTTTCAATCTGACTTTTAAAACATGTTTAGATGATTATTTTGAAAAGTAAGTTTAGATGAAAAGTTACTAAAAAGGACATTATTGTTATTAAATAATACATATATAATATGCATATATTCTTATATTTTAAAAAGAAAAAGTGAAATCTGGGGCTTTCTGAGGATTTTAAAGGTTTAGTTTCTCCCTTATTTTAAGGAAAATAATTTGAAAAAATTATACTTTTAGCTCAAAAGAAGGATATTGTGGGAGAAAATAATTAGAGATTATTATGGTAAATTTTTGGAGATAAAAATGAAATGTTATATATTTAAAAATTTTAGGGGTCTAATTGCCTAATTTTCCTACCCACTTTATTAAATAACACACAAAAAAGGTGTGGGATCCATTGTATAAGTACTTTTCCAGAAGCCAAAAGCTACTCCCATTAGCTTCTGACTTCTGCAGGTGGAGAAGTCATTTTGGACTAAAAGGACTTTTGAATCTTACAACTCCCAAATATCTTTTTTTTTCTTCAAATGGCTTCTCCGGTTTGGCCGGGCTTCTGAGCCCAGAGAAGTCAAACCAAACATAGCTCTTTCCCTTCCTTAAAACTCTCTCCATTCAGCCTGAAAATGTCATTATTTCAATTTGTACTCTAGTGATGGGCAAATTAATGTTATTAACCCACTTGCATAGTTAGCTAACTTTGTAACCTGTAAATAGCTTGACTAATATACTCATTTTCACTCGGAAAAAAAAAACTCTCTCCATTGCTCAATATAATATTTAAATATTTTTAATATTGTTTATTTTGTTATTTTGACAAAATATATTTAACCACTTTTTGAGTTTTTTTTTTCTAAAATACACTACATACAAAAGTTAATGAGTTCATCCAAACACATCCTTTATCAATATAATTTGGAGACCTAAAAAATGACTGGGAACACAAAACACAATAAATTACCTGGAATATCAAACCCACGCAGCTCGTTTTGTTCAAAGCTAGGGTTCATATTGGTGACTTTAATGCTTACCTCTCTACTGAGGACAAGAAGGGAGGCTCACATCCAAACCTTCAATCAATGAGGCAATTTGAAAACTGTATCCACAAGTCAAACTTGATAGAGTTGGAAGTGGTGGGGGACCGTTTCACTTGGGAAAGAGACCTCTTAAAAGAAAGGATAGATTGGGCCTTCACTAACAATGAATGGTCTAATGCTTTTCCCCTATCTAAAGTGCATCATCTCAATAGATTTGGGTCAGATCACCGTCCCATATTACTGCGTAATGAACCTATACAGCGACCTAAGCCAAGTAAGGCTCCCTTTAAGTGCCATGCAGCTTGGTTTATTGAAGAGAGCTTTGTGGACATAGTTAAAAAATGTTGGGATCTAAATTGCTGGAATGAGAAGGTCCACCTGTTTGCTAGAGAGGCTGAAGAGTGGAGTAAAAGAAAGCTGGGAAATCTCTCATCCAGGAAAAAGGCAGTGTTACAAAGATTAGAAGGAGTAGACCGCTCTAGGAATCGCCGAGATAGCCAACACCTAGTCCAAACTGAGAAGGAGTTGTGGCAACAGTACAACAAAATCCTAACCCAAGAGGAGCTAGTTTGGTACCAAAAGTCCCGATGTCAATGGTTGAAATGGGGAGATAAAAATAGCAAGTTCTTCCATACTTCTGCTACCATAAGAAGAAGAAAAAAACCGAATTGAAGGCCTCAAGAATGATGATGGGGAGTGGATCTTTAACAAATCGGGTCTACAAACTTTAACTTGGCAATACTACAAAGACCTCTTCAGTAGAAACACCCCCCAAGGGCTCCATCTTGTAACTAGAACAAGATTCCCTCCTTTAGATCCGGATGCCCACTTGAGTTTGTGTGGTAGGATAATGGACAAAGAGATAAAAAGTGCTACTTTTGACATTGGGGGTTTTAAAGCCCCTGGCCCGGATGGTATTCAAGCTATCTTTTACCAAGAATATTGGAGTATAGTTGGGCCTTCGATCTATGAGATGGTCAAACATTTCTTTCGAAGTCCTACTTGGGTGAAGGAGATCAATAATACGAATCTGGTTCTGATTCCGAAACAAGACGTGCCTGAACATATTAGGGACTTTCGACCCATTTCCCTTTGTAATGTGAGCTACAAGATTATTACCAAGATCATAAGCAACCGCCTCTTGGAAGTCATGAGTCAAGTTGTGGGGAGGCATCAATGCAGCTTTATTGCAGGGAGGCAAAGTAGTGATAATATCATTATTGCTCAAGAGGTGATTCACTCTATGAGATGTAAGAAAGGGACTAATGGTTGGATGATGATCAAAGTGGACCTCGAAAAAGCTTATGACCGACTTGAGTGGGATTTCATTCGCCAAGTTTTAACAGAGATGGGCCTTGAAGGGTGGCTGGTAGAAGCGATAATGGCTTGTATCGAGACTTCCTCTTTCCAAGTTCTTTGGAATGGGGAACCAACCCCAACCTTCCACCCTAGCAGGGGCATAAGGCAGGGGGACCCAATATCTCCCTACATTTTCACCCTATGTATGGAGAAATTAAGTCATATTATTCACGATGCCATTGATGAGAATGCATGGAGCCCCATTCACCTATGCCAAGACGGTCCCCCACTATCTCACCTGTTTTTTGCTGACGATCTTGTCCTATTTGGAGAAGCAACTGAGTACCAAGCGGAGGTGATGATGGGGTGTTTGCAAACTTTCTGCGATGCATCCGGGCAGAAGATGAATAGAACAAAGACTCGGGTTTATTTCTCCAAGAATGTGCACATCTCTAGAGCCTTAGCTCTTAGCCAGCATATGGGGATTGGGCTAACGAGTGACTTGGGTAAGTACCTAGGGATCCCTCTCCTTCATAAAAAGGCATCCTATGTTACTTTTGCCCCCTTGGTAGAAAAAACTAAGAAACGCCTGTCGGGATGGAAAAGCAATTGCTTGAACATTGCGGGCCGGACTACCCTGATAAAGGCTGTCCTATCAGCCTTACCCTCTTATCACATGCAGACTATGCTGCTCCCAAAAACCATTTTGAAGGAACTGGAGAAGAGAAGCCGGAGTTTTTTGTGGGGCGATCAGGAAGAAGGGAGGAAACTGCACCTTCTCTCATGGGACTTGATTACGAAGGACAAAAAGGATGGAGGTTTAGGAGTTAAAGACTTACACAAACAGAATGAAGCTTTCATTTTGAAGTTATGTTGGTACCTCTTAACCAACCCTGAAGCTCTATGGGTCTGGGTCCTAAGAACCAAATACAAATGTGATCCCTGGCTCACTCCGACTCCCCAGAAAAGGAAGAGCTCATCTCTAACTTGGCGTAGCATTTGTGATGTGTGGGAAAAATTCAACCGGGGTCTTGGTGTCAAGATAGTTAGTGGTGAGAGAGCTTCCTTCTGGTATGATAATTGGTCAGAATTAAATGTTCCCCTCATCCAACTTATACCGGGATATGAGAGCTTTGCAGACAGAACAGAGAGGGTAATTGACTATGTCAACCCGTATGGGGAATGGGATGTTCCTAAACTGGGAAGATGGTTCCACCCTCAAGTAGTTGCTCAAATCACAAGTGCCCACCCACCCCGTGAGAAGAGAGGAGAGGATTTACATATATGGAGGCCATCCTCGGATGGTCGTTTTTCTGTTAACTCTGCCTATCGTTTCCTTTTTGCAGGTATACATCGTGGTGGTGAACCAATTTGGAGAGCGATCTGGAAATGGGCTGTGCCCGAAAAAATCAAGACTTTCATGTGGATCTTTGCTCACGGACGAACCCATACCGAACGTCTGCGCTTTCAGAGAGGACTCACAGATTCTGACAGTTGCCCGCATGGATGTAATCAAGCAGAAGACTCTATGCACCTCCTAAGGGACTGCACGAAGGCGAAGGAGAGATGGAAAGCAGTTGTGGATCCTAGACTTTGGGAACGCTTCTCTTCTCTATCTGGACAGGAATGGCTACTATGGAACCTGAAGCACGAGGCAGGCAAACGTACCACGAAGAAAGTTAGCTGGCCTACTCTCTTTGGTTACACATGCTGGGACATCTGGGTGACTAGATGTCAGAACCTGTTTGAAGGAGAGCAGGAATCAGTCAACTTGAGGACTCACGATAGCTACCTAAGAGCAGCATGGGATCAGGACCTGATTTCTAGATGCCGATTCTACGTCCATGGCACTCAATTCCCAGCAGAGTCTCACGACACTGACCCTGAGTATGTGAGGCTTAAGACTGATGGGTCGGTCCTCAAGACGGGAAGCAGCGCCTGTGGGGGGATCATCAAGAACTCCATGGGGAGGTGGATTGGAGGATTTAATTGCAAACTATCCAATGTACCTCCCACCGTAGCGGAACTTATTGCAGTTATCCATGGTCTAAACATTTGTTGGAATAGGAACTACAGGAAAGTGGAGGTCTCCACAGACTCAATTGAGATGGTTGACTTACTTATGAGAGGATGTGCGCCAAACCACCCCTATAGAGATGTCATTGAAGACGCAAGACTCCTGCTAGCTAGAGATTGGCTCACAGTTCTGAGACATGTGTCAAGAGAAGACAACTCCCATGCCGACAGCATGGCTAAAAAGGCCCATGATATGGGAATGAATTTTAATTTCTTTGAGGTCCCTCCTGGTTTTCTGGTTACTAATGTTAGTTTTTAGTGTCTTAATGTAAGCTCTTGTGAGTAGTTATCCAGTTAATACTCAAAAAAAAAAAAAAAAAAAGCCAGGGTTCATGAAAACGTCCCTCTTCAATACTCAGCTCGCTGTAAAGAATGACGCGTACCTCCTGCCAAACTAACTTTTTGCACATGGCTCACATCTTTTATTTGATTATGCTCAATAATTTTATATATGCTCAGACACTAGCCAGTGCCCAGTAGCCACTATAGGGTTCCGCACAATGTAAAGACTATATTAATTAATTTATTAATCGAGAATGCTAGCGACAATATGCCGGACATGAATCCGTTTATTTTAATTTTCACCTTAATCTTATATGATAGTTTTGTACTGCTTCAACGTCTTTAGATTTATTTAGAGAGGAATCAGTCGTTGCAGTACGCTTCCTTGATTGGGGAGTACACATAGTACAAACAAGTGAAATATTGAACCACAAGCCAACTTGCCGCCATTGCGACAAGAGAATAGATTATTACTAGAGTGGTAATTCTAGGCCTGGCTCTTGAAGGGCAGGGTTGGGAGCTTTAAAAAAGGAATTGAGTTTTACGGGACTGGTTTTGTAGAGTTGACCCTTTAAACCTGTCATATATATATTTTTTAAAAAATTAACAACTACAAAATAAAACAATTAATTAAAGGTAAAAAATCATAATACTTAATTCCCAATATTTATCATTGTTTGATAATTTCTTAGTAGTGACTTATTTATAAATATGGACAATATTTATTAAAATAATTAATTAAAAATAAGCATATATTTTGTGACTTATATAAAAATATGGACAATATTTATCATTGCTTGATAATTTCTTAGTGTTTGTTGCTTATTGGTGTTTGTATTGTAAATTAAAATTGATATTTATGTTGACGATAAGGATTTTTTTGCTTTAATTTTTTCTATAGAAAAAAGATTAAAAAATAGTGTATAAGTGTTAATCGGGCCGAGCCGGCCCTGAGCCCTGCCATTCAAGGGCCGGGCTTTGAAAAATTGGGCCGGCCCTTTTAAGGCCCTAACCCTTGAAAGGCTAACCCTATAGGGCCTTGCCGGTCCTGATGCACAGCTCTAATTATTACAAAACGCACATCTTCGTGGTAAACTCTAAATAAATCTCTAAAGCAGTTTAAAATCGTTTGAGGGGTACATTTTTATCAAAATGTTTCCCATAATATATGTTAGTGTGTAACAAAAGTTGTATAAATGTTTCGTGATGTTGGAAGCACTCGAAAAAACGTGCAAATATGATTGATTACAATTTTGACAAAGTCAAACGAACCTTTCAATAGTTCAAGTGGAAGGTTGCTGTATGTAAAAATGAGAAGCTAGGAAATGACTGGTCCAAAATTTGAGATACACCACGTACTTACAAGGAAATTCGGAGAAACCAACACGGCAGCACTGTACTGTAGTGACACAAAAACCTCTCCTCTGAAAATTACACTCACGATTTCCTTTCTTCATTTGTGCTTTGATGCTTCTGGTTTCATCGTGGAAGTGCAAAATCGTATGGTGTGGATTGTCTTTTCTGGTGCTTACCATGAGTAAGCTTTGTTGGAAAATTGGAACTCTGCTTATCTATCCCTAGGGAGCTAACTTATCTTGGAAGGGAAGAAAGAATTCCCAGACCCTTCAGAAGTTGATAATTCAACGTCTTTATGATTATTTGATGTGCCGTTATTATCATTGGACGTGTTGCTCAAATTCTGAGTATTCATGATGCTGTCACTCATCTTTTGCTGCTGATCAAACATATTCTTCAGCTGTCTCCCCTGTTCCTCAATCCTCAACTGCAACTTTCTCTGAATCTGAGTTCCCAAATCCAAATTTGAAATGAGAAAAGACAATTATTTGGAATCACTATCCCGAAAGCATTGATAGATGTACCTCTAGCTGTTCATGAAGGCGCCTTTGAACATCTAACTGCATCTGAAGTGCCTCTCTTAACTGCAATCCACTGCAAATAAAGAGCAGAGATTTTAGTTAATGAATTATGCAGCAACATCACTTCATGCTAATATGAGAAGAACCAAGAAGCTTAATGCAACCAATAAATTTATGAGTCAAGTGGCATTACGTTTTGGGGTCAAGATTATGCACATCTTCTACACTGGGTCTTTTATCAGGCTTTCCTGCAACATGAACCAGTTTATTGAGATCCTTTTTAGTGATTGCGTGAGCCTCTTAAATTTCATAGAGAATAAGAAATAATATAGGCATAGAAGATTATGGCTGACTTATGAGTAATGAAAATGGGTACAGAAGAATCAGTCATATCCCAAGTCATGGAAGAAAAGAAGCTATCCTGCAATCATGCTATGGAATTACCCTGAGATGAATCTGGCATGTATTTTGCAATTCTGTATTTCTGCAAATGACTCTTCACATGGAAGATGGTCAATCCATCAGAGTTCATCAGTTTTAATATAGCTTTTGGTGTTGCCTCTATATAATCAGGAAGAAAGAAAAGAGACAATCAGATGTAAATAACACTTTCCTTAACATCGATATCTACTGCAAATTGACTTACTTTCAGCACCTCCTAGGCGATTCACACACTCAACAAACTTGTCATGAAGATCCTGGTTCCACCTAATTCGTGTTTTGCTTGATGAGACTTGTGTCCCATTGGAACCCTGGTTGCCAGAAACAGTTGCCACACTCCCTTCTGACGCAAGCGGTGGAGAAAAGAAACTCATCTGAACAACATGCAAATTATATGAGCCAAGACCAACCAAAAAGAATCAACAAGGAATTAATTTGGTTTGCTAAAATCATGCACTTGCCGTGTGATCTTGATTTCCCATATAAGGTGAGTTTCTCTTAACTGAGGCAGCGTCGTTACTAAACAAGCTATTTTGTTGAAAAGGAAGAAACTTGTTGGTGGTGAGCAAATTCCCATAAGAAAACTTATTGCACTTTTCAGGGGATCTACAATTGTATTGGTTACTAGTACTTCTCGATGGAGATTTCACCATTGCTTGCAGGGTATTGGAAAATTCGAAGGTGGGGTCAGACTGATAAAGAGGGAAATCCAAGTCATTCATCTTGGAGAACTGAGAGGTCAAAGAAGGATTACCAAGTTGGGAATCATATTGCTGAGCCTGAAATCCCATGCATCGTTCTGTTGCATAAAAAGCAGAAGCTGGAGATTCAAAACGGCTCATGATGGTGGCAGAGGATTTTGGTGGTGGTTGTTGTTGGTGGTGGCCTCCTCCTTCTCCGGCGATGGCTAGTGTTTGGCTGCAACTTCCCATATTCCAAGCATGATTCATATCCATGAACTCACAATCACTATTATTACCAAACTCAGAATTAGAATTCCCGTTTAGTCCGTGACTCTGCTGTTGAACTCGAACTCGCACTGAGAAATCAGCCGTGTTTTGGTTCATTTACAAGGCTCTTGTTTGGGATGATAGCAAATGGTAAAGCTAGATTCTGTTTCAGATTTGCATCAGAGAAGGAAAATAAAGATCGGATCAGAAGAAATATGGCGAGGCAAACAATAGGGCAATGTCAAATTGGAGCCCTGTGGCATAAAAATTCTGTGTTGTATTCCACAAGGCTTCAGGTATAAGACTTGAATCTAGCTGTCTAAATGCTACCATACAAGGCTATACTTTAATCCTATAATTTATATAGCACTGAAAAATTAGGAATGAACGATTGTCAAAGTATAAAAACCACGGAAAACAGTAAAGGTTTTTGTCTAACGTTGTCCTCACTTAAATTTTAAATGAAAAATGCAAGAGAATCAGAAAAAACTTTTATACAATGTGGAAAAGATGCATAAATCTGAAACTGGAGCAGGTTAAAAATTACTAGTAGACCCAACTATAATTATTTTCCAATTGATCGCCTTAATATTGGAGAATATTGTTATGGGGCATCTGTGTGTAGTAATTAAATGTTAGATAAGATGCCGGCATAAATTCACTCAAACAATAGATCTGCAATTATTCCTGTAATGGATTCGGATGAAATAACTTTAGTCACCCATAAAGGATATTATTATTATTACTATTAGTTGATTTATACATGGATGACCAAAACTTTCATTCTCAAAAAATGGAACAAAGAAAATAAAAAGTCTTGCCCCATCACTGCATCTTGCAAAGTGGGTGTCAGTGACAGAAATTACTAGACAAGTGCATCTAATATTATATTCAGCTTAAGGCACCGTTTAGGCACCGTTTGGTTCACTGAAGATGCTTTAACGGAAGTGGAAAATACAGATTCTCTCTCGTCCTTCACCGTTTGGTTGATAGATCTGCCGACTGCGGCCACCGATTTTCCTTTAAATATAGGAAAATCTTTTCCCACCAAAAATGGTGGGAACCCATTTTCCGGCCTACGATGGAAGAGAAGAATGACACCACTACCCTCAGCCATGCCCTTCATCCTCGTGCAACATCTGCATCTCTCTCCTTCACTCTCTCATCGTAGGTCTGCATCTCTCTCTCTCTCTCTGTGGGTGCGTGTTGAAGAAGAGGAAGAAGGAGAAAATTTTCCGCACCTGCAACTGTGCGTGTTTGAAGAAGAAGCAGCTGAAGAAATTCTAGATCTGGAATTGTTACATGTTGTTTCCAAAGTCTTTCTTTTTTCTTTCTTCCTTTCATCTGCGTTGCTGCACGAAATTTGGATTATGAATCTATGTTTGAAATCTGGGTGATGGATTATGATTGGGATTTTTCAGAAGCTTTTGACGTAATCAAATTCGAATTTGATACACCTATTTAATATGAAACCAAGTTTTAAAATCAATTTTAAAACTTCAAAATAGATTTTTGAAACCAAAATCTGATGTTAGAAGGAGAAATCAAATTTCAAAACGTAAATATCAATAATAGCCCACTAAAAGCGCAATGTAATTGGTTAGACATGAAACTTTGTCAAATGCATAATGTGAGGGAGGGTGAGAGAAGTTGGAAGCCTCTGTATGTGTGTTATTTAAAGGTGAATGTTTATGGAGCTTGTTGTAAGAAGATAGTGATCGAATTTGATTGTTTAGAGGTACTCAAATTCGAAATTTGTACACTCATTTTCTATGAAAACAAAGGCCAAAATCGATTTTGGGTTTTGGCACACTAAAATGGAATTTGTACACTCATCTTCATATTTTTATATGTTTTATTATTTATTTACTATTTTTATTTTTTAATATATAGACCGTTTTTCAGAAATTTTTACTAATTTTTAATTTTTATTAATCGAAATATATTTTATTATATATTAAAAATAATTATATTTTATTAATTATTCAATTTTTGAATTTAAATATAAATTTTATTAAGAAATAATCATTAAGGGCAACATGGTCATTTCTGCATATTTCTCACTTTCCTTACCACTATTTTCAATCAACTAAACATAAAATTTTCCATTCCATTCCTTTCCATCTATGTGCGTACCAAACACGTCAACATCCTTTCTATTCCTTTTCATTCCATTCCTTTCTTTTCAATTCCATTCCATCAGAATATTTTCTATAAACCAAACAGGCCATAAGAAAGAAAGAAAGTACCACTCTGTTCCTTATTATAAGTCAACTCCAACTACTTCTCACATACCAATAATCAAATAAAAGATGGGAGAGGGAACAATGGGAAGATGATTGGGGTGTTTTAGAAAAAACATATCACTAACCAACATAATCAACATCCTTGATTTGATCAAACTAGTTAAATAATTCTTATATTTAGGACCGGAGAGACGGGGTAGTAATAAAGTTGCTTAATAAGACAAGCCTATCCGTATTGCTTATCCAACTATCACCTTTGGATCACATGGCTAAAAGCCTAAAATATTGTTCTAAATTAATCAATGATCTTATGTTGAGTGCAAGTAGCGACAGATATCTATAGACAATTAAAAAGGTATTGCTAATATATAGCTGAAAGAAAAAAAAATTATTTTTTGTGATTTAATTTTCAACAATTTATTATAATTTTCTTAAATATTTCTCTAATTTACTGGATTCTTAAGTTTTATTCTTTAAAATTGAAAAATTGTAGTATTAAATATGAATATTTTGAAAAAAAAATTAATATATAGACAAAGATGAATAAGACCGTATATATATTAAGAACCAAACCAAAATCCGCAACATACAATATCACATATTTAGAACCGGACGAAGTAGATCATTTAAAAAAAAAATCAGGTGAAGAGCTGTTGATGTCTAGTATAATGGCACAAAACTTCATAAGAAACCCTGATATAACAAGTCATGAGAATTGCTTTGGAAGTTCCGGAGGAGTGAATAATGAATAAATATTTTAATTAACAGCTAAATATAACTAGCATTGTAATGATGAGGATAATGAAAGTCATTGAAATTATAAATGGGAAAAAAACTAATACATGTCATCTGTTATCAGGATGCCAGAAAATACAAATATTTTCTTGGGAGCGGTCTAAACGTCGTTATCAGGATTTGACGGAATAATTAAACTAATTAAACAATGTGATTATACATTATACTGATTATCGTTGAAGTTAAATAGCCGAGCGAGATTTTCCTGAAAAAAAATATAGACTCCTAATTAAAGCCGACAACGAATCATCCAATGCTCGTCGCATCAAATTTTGATGGTCATATTGCTATAATTATTTTTTGAGAGAGAAAATGAGTGAAGGCATGTTATAATTACACATAATAATAAGAAGACAAACCTTTTTTTATAAATATTATGGCATGTGAATGTTCATAACCCTTTACCTTGTAGAATTAAGACAATATTTTAGATTTCATTGTTTACAGAAAAATTTATAGAATACTTTACATATAATTTAATAGAAGAAATAGTTGAATGGTTCTAAGGTGAAGAGCTTATGGATGTTTCGAATAATAATTGCATAATGGTTTAAATACGGGTTGTTATTTAATTTCACAGACATCTAATTTTCAAAAGTCAAGGGTAGATTTCATTGTCTAAAAAGATTGATATAGAAACCAATCCATGGTCTTCTACATAATTCTTATTTCCCTTTAATTAATTGTTTCTAGGTGAAAAGTATGGATTATTTGAAGATTTATGTACGAAAAAGTTCCGCTAGTTGTGAAAACAAAACAAAAAATGTGGTGTTTAAGGAGGTTTTTAGGATTATTAGTCATCACTTTAAAGTATTGCACTTTCATTTATATGAAAAGTGTCTTATTAATTTTGTGGTTAATTGTACTGATTTTTGTTTTGAACTTGTGTGTCTGGCCCTCTTTTAATAATGCAATTAAAAAAAATTAGAGAGTTATTCAAAATTAAATTGCTCCTCATGAAGCGCACAGGGAGTATGTGCTAGTTACACATAATAAGAAGACAAACATTTTTTTTAATAAATATTGTGGCATGTATGTTCATAACCTTTTACCTTCTAGGGTTAAGGCAAACCTTTTTTTTTTATATAAATATTGTAGCATGTGAATGTTTATAACCCTTGACCTTCTAGGATTTTTTTTAGTTATTAATGGCTATAACCTTCAATTGGTACATCTTATACTATAATGTATATTAACTCATATGTTTATGACATTATAACTCTTGTTTGGATTAAAAGCCTATAAATAGAGGCATGCCACAAATGATTGGACGTACATATATAGAAAATACATATGGATGGTATTCCCCCTCCACTAGTTATCTCTATATTTCTCTCTTCTTTCCTCATTTTTTATCTCTTTCACTTATTTTTCTCTCTTCTTTTCCCATGTCTTTATTCTTTATCTCTTATATTTTCCTTATTTTCATAACATTTTTCAAATTATTTAAATTTATTTGAAATAATTATATATGAAGCAAGAGTCAAGACACATCTAACAGTCTCTGCTATAAATTGACTTTGTCTCGTTCCTTGAAAGTTTTAGCTAGCTCATACCACTGTTTTGAGCGTAATCTGAATAGTTCAAGATTGTGCTGGCCTTATTTCCTCTGAAGTAGCGGAGTACTTAGTAATTATTCTTCCCTGCTGCGTCAAAAAGTTTTTATAGAATAGATGAATGAAAAAAAAATTAAATATGTGTGATTAATCGATTTTTCATATACAAAATGTAACGTGTAGTCTTTCATTTGGTGAGACTCAAATATTGTTATTTGTTCATCCAACTAATAAGGTGATCTGTTAAAAAAAAATTGCACTCACAAGAACTTAAATTTGGGACATTATGATTAAATAGTGGAAAAAATTGCTGCTAAAATCAACCTGTTGCTCTCTAACAAGATGAGAGTAGGCCATGCAAATTCTCATGGGTAAGACAAGCATTTCATAATGTAATAACGTTCCTCAATACCGACAAGTTGTTTGTTTAGACAGTAAATTATCTTATCCCTGTAACAAGAATAACACAGATTCGAATTCTGAGAACACATTTGTTAAATAAACAAAAATCCTTCGCCTTTTTAGTATCAAAAAGGATTAATTTAAATGACTTGAAAAATATTGATTCTAAAACTAGTTATAATCGACCAGAACACTTGGACTGTTTGAAATTGGGCTGTAACTCTGTATCTGTGTTTTTTCGAGTGAAACGTTTGTGTGCGTATATATCTATTTATTAGCAATATATCATATAAAAATATGACATTTTTTTGGCTTAAATTCTCACAGACAACGATATGTATTATGAATTACTCTTTTTTTATATAACCATGTTGTAGATATTAACAACCCAGGTAATTTAGCTAACCGTGAAAATTTGGTTGATTTTTTAGAATATCTTTTTAACTATTTGTAATGGAATTACCCCTTCATAGAAATCACTTGAGGTGTAGTAAATAGGAATGATATGAGGAAAAATGTTTATTTTAAAAATAAATTAGATGACATCTTATACTTGGAACCAAAATAAAGCCCCTTGTTAACCAACCCTTGCATTTAGGATATTAGAGGATATATTCAAACACGTCTTAAATTTTTCCGAAAGAAATCGCTGAGATGTGGAGGTTCGATCAAGGTTGGTAGTTTTCTCCTACATATTTATATTCTAATCACAAAGTAAACATTATACTGTATACATATACGACACATGCCTCCTCTCATTTCCCCATATAGAAAGCAAGACATATTTTACGATGCAGCATTCTATAGATTACTGCATTACTGTCATGAAGCACGATGCCCCTGTTGATGTTATTGCCAATTCTTATGTGAAGCATTGATCTTGACGTCGAATTTAAAAAAAAAAAAAAAAAAGCAAACAGCTTAAGTGTGTGTATATATATATGGATAGAATCAATCTATTGAGTCGGCAAGAATGGCATGAAATAACATTAATCAACGATAAGATTGCGATGTTGTTTATTGAACACAAGTGTGTACGTAAGACAGGTGGATGAGCCAGAATAATAAACAAATAAAGTTTGGTGATTATTGCTTGTCGCCGCATCTAATGCATATTATTGTTGGAATCCACATACAACTCAACTTGACGCCTACAACCTCCAAAGGACACTCTTAGAAATGTGTCCTGCCCTTCGCCCCTTCCCCTTCTCTTTTGGGTTTTCCTTTAATTTGAATATTATTTCTATCTTTTGCAGGTATCAAGGAATATACTGTTAGAAAATTTTGATTAAAATGAAGAGGTGTGTTTTGAAAAGTAATATCCTTATAAATTAAGGAATTTATATGAAGAGGTATGTAGGGAGTCATAACTCTAAAAGATATATCTTTTGAGTTCCTAAAGGCACATATGAAAGAGCACCTCCTTATATGAAATGGTATGTATAAAGTTATAACTGTAAAAGCCTTGTCTCTTTATATGAAGAGTTTTGTAGAGAATTATAGTATAGAAGTCATGTATCTTTAATTAGTATCAAAAGACATATGTGGAAAGGTATCTATCCATATAGTTTATGACCCATTATAAGGTTACATGAATATGTCTATAGCTATAACTTGTCATTGAAAAGATGTTACTTGAATAGACACATTTTCAAGACACCACTTCATGGTCTATAAATAGCCTTACCATGACCCCATTTAAGGCATACTCCTTCCGGTCCTAAATATAAGACCACTTTGACTTTTTTAACTTTTTTTTTCAGTCTAAAAAAAGTAGTTTCAGTACCAAAAAAATCTTTTTTCTTCAAAACTAATTTATTCTACTTATTACTAACCTATAATCTAATTTCATGTGACATATGTTATAATTTAGATGTCTAATTTGCTTCCTTAACTTCTACAAAAAAAGAGTTAAAGTGGTCTTATATTTAGGACCAGAGTGAGTACTACACAACACAACTCAATGCATTTCTCTTTGAGTGCACACATAGATAAAGTCATATTATCACTTTGTAAAGATCATTGTTGTCTTGGCTTGAGTGTTAGGAGCGCAAACCACACTCAATGGTCTTCATTGTATCCTGCAGGGAATTCGCCCGTCAATCCAATTTGCACCTTATAAGATAGGATAGGTGGGGGCAAATTAAACCTAAAGGAAAGTTCTGTACATCCACATGAAGACATTATGCGCTACTTTCTTCTTTATCTTTTTTTCTTGTACTCCTCAAAGATCCAACTCACCAATAATCTTTAGAATTATGTGCAACATATACATTCCCATCAAGGAAAATCAGTTGGTATGTGAAATTAATGAAGATAGTTATTTGAAAAGAGAATTATAAATGTTAAAGATATAGTGAATTAAAGTCATACATTTTGAACCCAAGAAAATTCCTTAATCATGTATTTATAATAGGAAAGAATATAAGCTAATTGTTGATCTCGTAGCGTACTCCCAAAAAAACACAAATTTTTTGCAGTATACTTCACTTAGATTTCCTCAATGCATATAACCCCATGCTTATTTTAATTTGAAAATGTTAATGAACTTATATATCTACTGAGATCAATCTTGCGAGTAGCTTATGAACGGTAGTCCTGCACTTATGGGGGCGGCATTATACAGTGGTAGTAGTGTACGTAAAAGTTCGTGAATATGACAATGAGTGTCGTGTAACATGGCCAGATGAAGCGCCTTGAGATTTAATTAAGAGAGTAATTATATACTCATCTAACCGCCATATTTATAAAGCAAAGAGATAATGTTTTATTTAATCCTATATAGGTTTACACACAAATTTTGTGTGTGAACCGCCACTAATTAAAAAAACAAAAAAAAAAAAAAATTGGCCATTTCTTAATTAGTAGCGGTTCTCAAACCGCTACTAATTAAGAAGGAAAAAAAATAAAAAAAAATTGTTCCAATTTATTAGTAGCGGTTCGAAACCGCCCCTAACTCTTTTCATATTTGTTAATGCTCATATATTTTCCTCTCTCTTAATAGTTTTTTAATAAATAAGGGTAATATTGAAAAAAAAATTATATCTAAGACGTATTTAATTACTTTTAAGTAATTTGGTTATTGGAATTTTATAATAAGGACAAGAGGAAGCACTGAAGTGGGATAGAATTGGAAAGTTGTCAAATTTCATTGAGGTTTAAGGTTTTCTTTGATATGTGTGAAATATGTTGGAAGAGTCTAATAAGAACAATGGAATTACTGTATTTAAATAGGTGTTGAGTGTTTTAATTTACGGTTTGTCGAGGTCGTGGATTTCTAAATCAAGATTATACTCCCTTTGGTATTAAATATAAGAGGTAACATTACAAATTTTTTGGTCCAAAATATAAGAGGTAATATGCAAAAGTCAAAGTAATAAATGTATGTTTTCCATTTATGTCCTTATATATTAATAAATGCAAGGAGGGAAAAGAAAGTGTGCATAATAAATGAGTAAGGGTAAAAATGTAAAATCCACCCATAATAAATGATTCCAACATGTTTTTATTGATATGTGTAAAAAGATTGACTACCTCTTATAATAAATATCAAGTACATAGCGTAAAAGTGTGGGGGTCGATGACATTTGTTAGTTAATGCAAAGCTGACAGCGACATTGCAAAGGAAGATGTGGAAAACATAAATTCTGAATCAAATTAATTAATGAAAGATCGAGTGCGTCCTTCATGGAATGTGTTTGTACGCATGCATATGTACACACATATAATAAATAAAAGATAATAATCACAATTATATAACACACACAATTTGCACGTACAGAGCCGCCAAGTCCACGTGTATCTATATATGTGCGTATACTGATGCCTTCACGTTTACCATTTTTCTCTTCATTAGTTCTCTCTTATTGTTCGTTAGATTGGATTATGATTTATGAACTTCACATGGATATTAGCTGAAGTGTTCATGCATGTATTCTGACATAAGGACAAGTCCGTGTCCATGTGTTTACGTTTGGATTAGTGTCTGACTCTATGCCCTCTTCATTTATATTCGCACCAATCCTAAACATAGAACTTATAATTTACTTAAATTGATTTTATTATATCATTAAGGATTTCACTTTTGTGAAGTGGTGATTATAATTTTCAAGTCGAACTGTCGTTCATTTTAATTTAATATGTTTTTTTAAGATCTTCACTGGTTTTATGAAGTTTTCTATTCATATATGTGTAATGTAATTTTTTATAGTTTTTGGTTGACCGAAAATGTAAAATTTAATATATCGCCATGCAAGTTTAGCATGGTTCCAGATTTTACTATTTGTCAGCTGATATATCCCTATTTTTTAATGGTATTTTATATCTTATTTAGAGATTTTATCATTAATATTGAACTAAAATACATATATTATGATTAAGTTAATTTAAAGATGATTGTGTGTAAAAAGAGCCAAATAAAAGAATAATTATCACATTTGATTGAGTATCATGAGTGATTAATTTTTGGGTTAAAATATATTACATTGTGTTTAATTTTTTCTTGTAGAAAATGAAAAAAATGGGTTGAAATTGCTTTTTTGGGATTTGACGAAATTACAAAGAACAGTTTGGCTAAAATTACAGAAACATGCCCCAAAACTTCCAAAAATTTCACAGGCGACCCAATGTCTGAAAATCAGCGTTTTAGGGCATTTAGTATCAGATTTTTCGAGCTAGACAGGAGGAACCAGCGGCTCACAGCAACTCCTACTCCAACCCACCATCATCTTTCATCAAGAATCACCCTTTCTCATAATCCTTCACTACTTTCCTACAATCATCCACCATCTTCTTCCCCATTCTTCATTGTTTATTCATCTCATCTTCTATAACCAACCTTCCAATCATCCATCTATGGGCTATGGCTTCTTTGTTTAGCACACACTTTGTAGCGGTGATTTGCTCAATGAGGGGCTAATCTTATTGTGCTTCTTGGAAGGGATGATCTAGCTTGAGTTATGGAGCTTTTTATAGGGGAGTTGTTTATTTTTATCCACTTGTTAATTATATTTCAATTTCCTGTGTTAGGTTTTGTTATATGATTGTGGAACTGAGACTTGTGGTTCAATTTCTCTGTGTGGATTGATTGAACTTGTAATAGCGATTGGTATTTGTAGCTTGATACTTGAATTTCTATTTCCTATTTTTGAATTCAATGAAGTTACATTATCTATCATCGTTTGATTGATTGTATGATTTAGTTAAACTTATCATTTGTCTCCATGAGCATTTGCATTTAGAGAAACAAGTTGCTTTAACTAATTTCGATTACACACTAAGTGGTTTATGAAAAATGATTTAATTGGTGATTATAGCCTAGCGTTTACGAATGATTATTGATTAAATTCATTTGACCCAAGCCGTGTTTGAGGTTTGCAATTTGACTTAGTGGTAAATTTACTCACATATCTTTTCTCATGTAAGGATAACTAGTACTCTATCTCCAAGGAGCATTCCTTTATTAATTTTTATCAAATCCAATTTCATCGAGTCATTCTTTGTTTATTGAAAAGACCTAAAAGAGTAGCTTATGATTTATTTTCATTGCATTCACAAGTAATTTGATAGATAAAATCAATTTCAAACCCCTTTTAGTGTTTATTTTGATACTTAGTTTAGCCTAGGATTCCAAATAAAGAGGTTCTATGACAAAATCGACCCGAGTTGTATTATACTGCATAATTTAGAATTTATAAATTTAACCCCAGATACTAAATGTGTTAAATCATCCGCAATTCCGCATATACAGAGGACAATAATCTATTTCCATAAACTCGTTGGCCGAAAAACAAAGGATCTTTTTTATTTGCCAGAAAACAAAAGATCTGAATGACTTGGAAGTTGGTGACCATGAGCTAAAAAGACTATATTTCTGTTTGGGCGACTGAACTTGGGATGACCCATCACTTGAATTGTTTGGGCCTTCCAGGAAAAAGGATTCAATATTTTTATATTCCTTGTTCTGATGAATGGTCCATTTGGCATTACATTATTTAATTTTGTGAGATAAAATAATTACAAGCGGGCTTTGCCTTTAGGCACAAGGTTGAAAGTTATACTCTAACTAACATCGTATTATTTTATTAAAATTAATACTCTAATAGGTAGAATTGCATGCATACATACATATAACGTTATTTAATGATAGCGATAAATCAGATATATAATTAGTAGGACCTAATTTTATCCAATTATGTTAATTAATCCCAAACAGCCAATGTTAATTAATTATAACTAGTGGATCTCGTCCCAAGCACATGATCAGTCAACTTTCCCCCAACATGTGCTGAAAAGTAATTAATGACCCCATCCATTGCTTAATTAACCATTCACAGTCTAATTAACAAAAAGCACAAGGCTGGCATCTTTATCTAATTCGATTCACACCCACTGGGCCAATTTTATACTTAATCATTGTCCAAAGAGTGAAAAGAAAAAAACAAAAGTGCACCAATCTATTTTGGTCAGATTTGTTTGGGCACTTATAATTCAAATAAAATTAGTATAGAAGAGCTTTCATCTAAATCACGCCTTGATCTATACAGTAGCAAAGATATTTGTGTGAGATCTATACAGTAGCAAAGATATTTGTTTCCACATAATATGTGTATAAAAATATGATTGGATCAACGTGTATATATTGACTCAAGCCCCAGTCTTGGTGTGTTAGAATAAGATGATTGAAGAAGAAAGGAGGAGGAGGCAGGAATGCGACTTGTTCCCAATTATTAATCTCCAAAACAACTGTGTTTGAAGAACGATGTTTTTGTAGTAACTGCCAGAAGCCAGATTTCAACATCAACTGTTCCAAGTTCAGACCTTTTTGCTATACTGCAACGAATACAAATTTTCACGCCTTCACATGTGATCGTGGCAACGCTATCACTTTTCTTACACGAACACACACATATTTCTATCAATATGCAATTTTCGAGCTCGTTAAAAAAATTCATATCTTTTCAAGAAACCATCCCCACTAAAATCACTCATAAACACGTGCATGTGAGATGACTACTTTTTTTTTTTTTTTAATTAGAGGGCCAAACATTAAGAACCCAATGTTATAAACAGAATTCAACATGCGACTTCCGACTTCATGCCATTAAGCTATGAGGATATTAGCTTGCAGAAGATGACTAATTAATTTTTACTGAAACGATCTTTGTCTTCCTCTTTTTCTCTGATCCGCTCGGCCGCTCCTAGCTTCTATACATATGGCGTTGTATGTAACTATGTACCTCTTTCTCAATAACATAAAGAAACTATATGTTGGCGGCAGCACGAACAGAACTATAGCAATCTGAGTCGCGTCCTCAGGGACACTGTCCTATAGAGTTATTTCGCAACCACCGGCAGGATTGGATGCGGCACTCCCCAGGATTAAATAGATCCTTCCTGCAAGAGCAAGGGAACAGAACAGCGAAAGAAAGGAAAATAACTCAGAAGGAAACAAATTCAGAGGAGGAGGAAAGAAGCAGCTCGAAAGCTCAAGAGTTGGGTGCTCTGAACCTCTAGCTGACCCTGCCTTTTATAGGCAGCAGAGACATATGAACGTTCGGCCTGATTTAAACACATTGATGACCATAAATCTCCGGTTACAAAACGTCACCATAATTACATCGTCAGTTTCACACTTTTGTGTCATCAAGCCGGTGGTTTGCGAACGTCGGTTGGAGGCGAAAATAAGGGATCTGAATGTTGAGAAATTAATCTGCACATTAAGAACCCTTTTATGGCCATGTAACCGAAGCTTTAAGGCAAAAATTTAACGGTTTAATAAAAAGTGCCCAGTTCATGTTTACCACGCTCACCCGGGGGGAAATCGCCGGATTTTCACTACGTTTTCCTCTCAGTGGCCCATCCTTGTGCGCGTGAGGCCCACTCCTCTTTAGGCCCATTTACTTGTGCTAGGACACAAGATACATACCCTTATATCCTCTCTATTCCAAGCAATGTGGGACTTCTCCCAATTTGATACACCCATTAAAAACTCTTAAAATTCCAACACTATAAACATTCAGACGATAATTTAGTCTTTTTGCAGGCTTACACTTTACACAAAATGAACCTGCTGACCTTTCGTACCTGTGTAATATTGCAAAACCCCGTGACAGTATTTAAGGGCAGATATATGGATAAATAATATCAAACAGTGAAGATTAATTTAGGTTTGATGTTGTATTATAGGCTAAGTCAAAATAACATAAGAAATTATAATATCTTAATCCGTTTATTTTTTATATGTATTAGTTTTCTATTTAATCTTTGGTAGGCAATTTGAACCATGCCATAGAGATTTCTATTTAATAATATATGTAACCCAATCTGAATATCGCACATTCAAGTTTTAGGGAGATCATATTACATTTATTTCGATTAACCAATTTATCTGACATCTTTAATGCATTATAATATGCAGTATTACTTTTTGAAAATGATTTTAACTTCAACCTGTACGGTGCTGTTCAGATTTCAAAGCAATGGATGAAAAGGACATTTCAATCATAAAATTATATGCTGATGCATGCTTATGATCATTCTTATGCCACTTTCATGTGCTCAAAATGAAGTAAATCTATCCACGAAAACGACATGCGATTTTTCATCACATCATGAAGGTCATTTTTGTTTCTTACGAGATCTCCATTAGCCTAACCATGGAGTACTCGGCTAATGATTAATCACAGTCACTTTTACAGCTCGAACAAAATCTGTATATAACATCAATAGTTTAAGGGTACGTTTGAATTAGCTTTTTGAAAATAATTTTTTTAAAAAAAAAGATGGATAAGTGTTATCAGAATCACTTTTTAACGTGTAAATTACCAAAAAGAACATAGCTAATGTGATATTTGCATTTAAATGAAAAAATTTATTTCAAAGATTTAAATGATCAAATTATATAATTAAGGGAAAAAGACAAATAAATACCCTCCAATTTGCAAAATCCCATTAACAACTTCATGATAGGTATTAACAACTTCATGATAGGTTGTTGTATTGTTAATACCTATCATGAAGTTGTTAATGGGATTTTACAAATTGGAGGGTATTTATTTGTCTTTTTCCCTATAATTAATAATAAAATTTAAAAAAATTACAACACATTTAAATGATAACATTAATTATTTTATAATATGATTAAACAACTGGAAATATATTTGTTAAAGAGTAGTAGAAACATATACAGTTTTTAAATGCTAATTATGTTTTAAAGACATCTATATATATTAAAAATCTATTGCACTGTTATTGTTCACATAGTTGTGGCTCGGTTTTCTCCTCTATTTGTGTTATTGTTCATAGAGCCATGGCTCAATCGGCTCAATTTTTTGGGCTTTGTGCAATAGATAAATTATTTTGTCAAGTTTCATTTTATTCTGTGTTTGGGTGTTATAGTTATTCCTATTATGGGATGAGAATTTTGGCTTTGCTTATTTTAGCCGGCATTTATTAAAGAACTCGCTAGAACATTCGTAATCCATTCCTCTCCAACATAAACCTAGCAGGTCCATCCTGAATTTGCTGTCGCCGGCTGTCGTACTGGCCTGGAATGCCGTCGAATATAAGTATGTTGTCGAGGTTCACAGATGTATTGTCTACTAGAAAATGCCTGGCCAACCCTAGTGATATCTATTTCTTCAATTTTGTGTAGATTTTACTTTTCTTTTCCTTTATGACAAGTAGAAATCTTTCTTTTCTAGGCTGAACAATTTTTAATGGTTCGATGGTTTGATTTACCCGTTATATAATTTATCTGATATATAAATCTATTCTTATTTTCGTTAGACACAGGTATATGGTAGTTTATCTGACACATTAGTGAATATTCTAATCTTATTCGATTCTAATGTATGATAATTATCTATTTGATTGTAATGATCATCAAGTTAAATTTGGATTGTTTCAGTAGGTTTGTGTTGTCTTGGTTTGGGTTTGTTGCCCGTCAGGTCCTTTCATATGACAGACCCATCATCCTATTTGTGTTACATCAATAGGTAACGTGTTACACCTATTATCCAGTCATTGCTAGAGAAAAATGGGAAGAGTCTTCATGATTTCCCTACACTTCATATGCCTTCTTCTAATTATACATATGACATTGCAAATAAGTTGATTTTGCAGGAATTATCGTATGATCGTATTGCTTTGCAAGAACAATCCAACAAGATGATTGCTGAGTTAACTGGGGAACAGAAGGATATATTTGCATTGACACCGTTTTCTCACCTTTTGACTGTAACATTTACTTCCTAAATACACTTTTTAAGTACACTTAATCAAATTAACTCATAATTTAAACGCTAACTATGTTAGAAAAGAAACTTGCTTAGTAAAACAACTAACATAGTTATAAAAAGAATTTCCATAACGGTTACCATTACCATTACAAACAATTACTACTGTCTAACTACGATAGAAAAGAACCTTCCAAAATAATAATAAAACCTATCGTAGTTAGAAAAGAGTTTAGTCTTATAAACAGGTAATCCATGTTAGAAAAGAATTTCAGTAAATCGAGAGCCTAACATGGATAATAACGTCTTTCATATAAGATTATTATCTAAATATCCTTTAAAAATCCCTCAAAGTCAAATCAAATCATTTGTTAAATACTAACTATGTTAGGAAAGGAAATAACTTATAAAAATGGCTAACATAGTTAGAAAAGGGTTTTCCATAATATTTATATATATATATATATATATTAAAGATTCAACAGTCTAACCATGATAGGAAAAAGAAGGTTCAAATCGCAAATAAGACCTATCATGGTTAGAAAAGGAATTGACTTAATCCAGAGAATATCCATGTTAGAAAAGAGATCTCCTAAAATTACAAAAATAACATGGATATTTAAAGTTCACCAATGTTCAAGCGCAATTATCCATGTTAGATAAAAATTCACCTAACATGGATATTTAAAGCAGCCTAGATACAACATAATGAGAGCAATTCAGATAGATTTACTTATACCATGATAGAAAAGAAACACCCTATCATGGTATTTAAGAGAAACCATATTAAACCACCATATTCTTGGATTCATGTCCCAACTATAAATCCTCATCAACTTACCAATATAAAATCCCTTCCATCACACAAAGGTACCAAATCATTCATAATAATTATAAATTCATGTTCCCGAGATAATTATATCATTCCAAAATAAGTCAACCATAAAAGTTGCCGGAATTTGACCAGTTCCAGAAGAAATAATCAACCAAATAATCCCAAAACAATGCATCATAAATAAATTCAAATTCAAATTCAAATGACAGTCAAAATAAGTTTAATCATGCGGAAGCGAAAAATTATGTATGAATCCTAAGTGGCAATACGATTCTGTCCTGCTGGTCCAAAATCACTCACTAACTCAGTGAGAAGTTCCCGGATCCTTTCCTTGACTTTCTACTCCGCTCCTAAGACCTGCAAAAAGTGAGATAAACGGGGGTAGCCCCAAACGCAACCACTGACTACTCATCTATGTGCGGTGTGTGCTAGCAAGGTGTCCAGTGGAATACATATATATCAGTTCAGAAAGCATGCCCAGATATTCACATAAGATGCACATCAAAATTTCCAAATTAAAATTTCCCAATCTCTTATGTATAACAAAGTATATTTAAAATTTATTTCCAACAACATTTATCAATAATAATAGCAAACACCCCAAAATGAATCATTGTATGAATCGCTAGGAAAATAGGTGGAACCAGTTGGGACTTTCTACCCACCCATGGAACCACAGTACGGGTCATGAGGGACTTTCTACCCTCAATGAAGTCGTAGGACGGATCAGAAGGGACTTTCTACCCTTCCTGAAACCGTCAGGGGCTTTTTCCCCTATAGTATCCAATAAGTCCCTGTGGCGCAACAGGGTACCTTATCACGTAATGGTAATATATCTCAGCACACCGGTGTCACACACAATCAACCAGCACAACAACAGGCAATGCAACACATCAAAATCAAGCACTTGGCCTTCCAGTATTTCCAGGATACACACACACACACACCATATTTTCAAATCAACATATACCTCAGTTCTAAATAGTCCAAATCACAATTTTATGCCAGTTCAAAATAATACTCCACAGGACGTTGTATATAGAAAATAAGCATTTCAACGATTGTTTCCATATCTCATAATTCATTAATAATAATAATTTTTCAAATTACTTACTAACACTACACACACAGAGACAAGCAGAAAGTGGTTACCTGATAGCTGGTACCAATCTCACAATAGTGCAGCTCCCCCGTGCTAACTCAAGATAATTCAATCACTACACAAAATATACATATAATTATAATTAATCATCTACCAAAACAAGTTCATACATTGGAATTAAATTACTAACTACCCTATCTGTAACATTTCCTCCAATCCCACTATTAACCACTCAGTATTAAACATTAAAATGTTTATAGTACTAACTATGTTAGGAAAAAGAAATAAATTACCAAAAATTCACTAACATAGTTAGAAAAAGATCTTTTCATAATATTTATATATTATCTTTGTAATTCAAACCTCAACTCCAATCTCCGTCATCACAATATAATTTTCTCCCCAGTACAATCACAGAAAATTTCATTATCCATGATTAATCTCCATACATCATCCACAAAATACCATACCATAATAGGTATTATTCAATAATTTTTCCCCAGCATAATAGCAAAGTTCAGCGGAAGCATTATACAAAATATGATCCTAAATGTGGCAATACCTCCTTTCCTTCTGGTCCAGAATATCTCACGATATCAGTGAGAAGTTCCCGGATCCTTCCCTTGACCTCCTACTTCACTCCTAGGACCTGCAAAAGTGAGATCAACGGGGGGTAGCCCCAAAACGCAACCACTGACTACTCATCTACGTGTGGTGTGTGCTAGCAAGGTGTCCAGTGGAATACATACGTATATATCAATTCAGAAGCATGCTCAGGTATTCACATATAATGCACATCTTATTCCCAAAAATCTCTTTTCATCGTTTATAATTGTGGAATAACCCATCACAATTCATCCTCAATAATAGTATATATATCATTGATAATTACAATCAACCCAAACGAATCTTACTAGAAACGTTGGGAAAACACGTGGGACCAGTCGGGACCTTCCACCCGCCCCTGATCACCACGGTACAGTTCACGAGGGACTCTCTACCCTCCCTGAATAGTACCACAGATTATAAGGATCTCTGTCCTTTCTGAATCCGTGAGGGGCGATATCCCCTCTTTCGTCTTTCTCTCCTTTATTTCTCATAATATATCAATTAGTCCCTGTGGCGCAACAGGGTACCTCATCACGTGATGGCACAAATTCCAATTCACCGGTGTCACATACCCAAATAATTTCTCACATACAACACATAGATATGCAACACCACAATCAGGCACCAGGCCTTCCAGTATTTTCATAATATACATATATTAAATAATTTCCAAAACCACATATATTTCCGTTTCAAATATTTCACATCACAAATTTATGCCATTTCAAAATAATACTCCACAGGACATTTATTATAAAAATATTAATATTCCAAGATCTCATTTCCATATCTCATCAATCATCAATTGATAATCAAATCTCAATTTGTGATTCAAAATCTCATCTCCATATAACATCATAATTTTCAAATAATAATATTTCAAATTTCTTACTAACACTACACACACACATAAACAAGCAGAAAGCGGTTACCTGATAGCTGGCACCAATCTCACAATAGTGCAGCTCCCCCGTGCTAACTTAGTGCAATTCAAGCACTACACAACCATATATATACAACCACAATTAATTATTTATCCAACAATTTCACATGTTGGAAAATAAATTATTTACTGCCCTTTATTTGCCCTTACTTATTTTAAATTTCCAATTTAACATTTATTCTCCCTTTCTATTTCTAAAATTTATCTCTACATATATTCAAAAATTATTTATCTTTCCAATAACTATTTATAAAAATTCAAGCCTAAATAAAATTAAACCTTACATCCCTAAATTATTTCTCAACCTCAAAAATCCATTATTTAATCCACAATTTATTTTCCAAACCTTAATAAATATCTAAAAATTATTAATTAACTATAGACACCTCAGATCATCAAAAGTCCTAATTTTCAATATATCTAACAATCCAATAAATTCCAATAATTAAGAAAAACCTCCCACAATGAAAAATATACTTAGGAAAAGTCATAATCGAGGCCTAAGCTTTAATTTATTAATTTTATGACTCCCAAAAATACCAATTTAGACAAAGTCTAATTTTTCAAGTATAACCAATTGAAAAACTAATGACATAGAAAGGTAGAGGAGACTTACGGGATTCCAAAAATGTGCTTAGTTGGCCGAAAAGCTTACTATTCCTATACTAACAGACTCTAATAAGTCTAGTGATAGGAATATATATGGTGGAAAGAGAGAGTATGAGAGAGAGAGAGAGACGTGAGGAAAGAGAGAGAGAGACGAGTGATTTGTGAAGGTGTGCGTGTGTTTATATAATGCACGCACAGTAACTCAATAGTAATGCATAGTAACTCAATAGTAATGAATAGTAACTCAATAGTAATAATAATAATATAATAATAATATAATAATATATATGTGAATAGTGATGTGAATAGTACCGGAGGGAAACACGGCAGATTTTCGGGGAGTGTTTTACGGAAAGGTGCACAGTAACTCAATAGTAATAAATAGTAACTCAATAGTAATAATAATAATATAATAATATATATGTGAATAGTGACGTGAATAGTGACCGGAGGGAAACTCGGCGGAAACTGAGGAATGTTTTCAGAAAGTGCATAGGAAAAAGAAATAATGCACTACTCGGTCCTAAAATCCTCAAATAAGATATTTCTTTTGAACCAAAAATTTTCTTTTTACTTTCAAAATTTTCCCTATAATATCTTTTATTTATTTACTCTCACAATAACCTCTTTTGAGTCTAAAAATAATTTTCCCAAAAATTATTATCTTCCAAATAAGGGAAAAACTAGGCCTTTAAAATCCTCAAAAATACCTCAAAATCCTTCAAATATTCTCATAATCCATCATTTCTCATTAATAAATTCCTGTTTACCCCCACTAATCCTTAATTAAAGTTTTAGGATGTTACACTATCCTTGCCCCCACTTAATTTAAATCATACTCTTACCCTTTATTCTTCCTCCTTATCTACCAAAATTCATCTCTAATCCAACTTTTACAATTTCAAGCCTAGATATCAATTCCTACAACAACCATTCCTATAAAACCTTAACGTCCAATGGTCCTCCCTAAATTATCACTAATCCCAATTAATAAATTCCACCCTAGGCACCAAGTTTCCAAATACCTACCAATTTTTTTTCAACCTCATATCTATCCCTTAATCCACAATTTATTTCCTCAACCCTCACGTTTCAATTTAATCGAGTTCAAGCCTAAAAATATCCCCTTTCCCAAATCAAGGCCTACAACCAATCTAACCCAATTAACCTCATTAATATTTTTGTTGAGTATAAAATAATCCCATAAATCTATAAACCCACATCCATAAAGAGCTCACCGAATGGGGTTATGTCGGAGCAGTGCCGCCTCGGGCCCTATCTTCAAGAAACTTAGGGACTAAGGGGGATAGTGGGAGCTACCCCCGAGTGTCGTTCTCTTGAGGAGCCTAAAAATGCAAATGGTTCCTAATAGCTAGATGCAAACAATTAAACGGGTAAAAGCATTTTTTGTTGATTTTAAGTATGAAGTTGGTATAAAAGTATGATATGTTCAAAATGCGAATAAAAGATTGGATTAAAATGGGAGATTTGGAATAAATGGGAATAGATAATCCTTGATGATTAGAGGCTTAAACAATCATTGCTTCAAGTTGTTTTTGGGAAATTCTTTGGCTAATCAAAAGATCCCTAGAGGATTCCCTCTAGACTAGGCTTGGGTTAGTTGGATTAGCACCGGAATCCCGCTTACTAATCCCTCAAACTCCAAGTTGATTAAGCTCAATAACCAAGGTGAATTTGCTAATTACAAGGGGCTCCTAATCCAACAACCGGAATCCCGAATTACCACTTAATTAATCCTAGGATTTTAATTCATTATTGGAATCCCAAATAATAAATCAAGACTCTAGGATTAAAGCCCAATGCCACTCATGCAATTTGACAAATTCAAGAGCCAATTCGCAAATGCAAACACTTGACAAAATAATCCACTACATGAGAATCCTCAAATAACACAAAATATTAACTAAAACATTCATTTAAAATGATGAATCCATACATCTAAACAAAGTTCAAGTCAATGAAGAGCAATTGTCAAACATACACAAATGAAACCAAGCTACAAATGTTTTTACCACTCTCTAACACAAGATAAATATGAAGAATACAACCAATTGCATAAACAAAATCCTAGAATCCTAGAAATATGTAAATACAAAAGGAAGAGAGAGTGGGAGAACAAGAACTCCCCTAATGAAGCTCCAAGCTCAAGCTAAACACCTCCATCACCAAGGATTAATGCCTCTTAGTTGCTGCCTTCCATGTAGAAACCACCAACAAGAGAGATGAGAGTGGGTGCCATGGAGATTTGGGGTGGAAGAGATGGAAGATGAAGATAAAGATGAGAGAGTTGAGAGAATATGAGGAACTAGGGTTTTGGTGGCTTCCAAATCTGTCCAAATGAGTGCATTTTTGACCTAATATGTTCCTCAAGATGGGTCAAGAAGTGGGTACCGGGTATGAACTTGGATTGGGCCTAAAAACAAAAAAAAAATATGCAGAATCGTGACTGAGCTGCGGCCCAGAAATTTGAGCTGCAGCTCAGTTTTTCTATGTAATAACAGTGAGCTGCGGCTGAAAACTTTGAGCTGCGGCTCAGTTTGCTTCTGTGAAGAATTGAGCTGCGGCCCAGAAATTTGAGCTGCAGCTTACTTCTCTTTTGAAAAATTGAGTTTTCTTTTCCTATTACAAATGAAATGTTTCACCCATGGTTCTTCAATGTTCCTACAAGTAAAAACATAATAGAAAAAGGTTCAAATGCCCTAAAAATTAATTATTTCTAATTAATTACCAATTATGAAAAATTAATCCTATTTTTATCCTAATTTCACTTAAGGGCCTAAGATCTTAATTAAGCACATTTGGACCAAAATTGCATCTCCATTATGTTTAAAACCTCATTTTTAGCATATCAAAACCATACAAATCCAAGGATTTGTCAATCCAACATCCAGAATTACAGTATAATTACCTACACAAAATCCCACTTATTCCAAACTTGATCCGCTAATATTTTCTTTGATCCAATTTTTAGTCAAACCAATCAATTAAATCTCCTCATATGTCCTTAATAAACATCTAAAAATCATCAATTTAATTATTAGAATCCCATATCATCAAATACCCCATTTCTAAAATATCCAAAAATCCAAAAATTCCCAATAATTAGGAAAACCTCCAACAATGAGAAATCTATTTAGAGGAACTCATAATCAAGGTCTAAGCTTCAATTTATTGAGCTTAGGACTCCCAGAAATACCAACTTAGAGAAGACCTAATTTTTCAAATATAGCCAATCAAAAAACTAATGACATAGGAATGTAGAGGAGACTTACGGGATTCCGAAAATGTGCTTAGTTGGCCAGAAAAGCTCCGACTTCGGCGCCGGCGAGCTCAAGAAGTTCTGGCCAAAAATAATTTCTATCTCCTCCTATGAGCATAGATCGGACCAGAGAATGGAAGGAGGAGGATCTTGGAGGTTGGGGACGGTGAATGGAGGTGAGAGAAGGCAGTTTCTGGCAAGTTTTTGCCAAAAAAGCCCCTCCTTTTTCTAAGGCTGTCGGCGGCCAGATATGAGGGGAGAGAGAGATACTTCGTGTAGTGATAGGAGGAAGAAAGAGAGAAGAGAGGAGGGACACGGGGGGAGGGTGAGAGAGAGAGAATGGAACATGGGGGGGCTATGCAGGAAGAAGAGGATGAAGGGATTAAAGAAAAGGAAAGAGAAAATAATAAAGAAAAAGAAAGGGAAAGCTTAGACTACTAGGTCTTAAAATTTTCAAATAAGATATTTATTTTGAGCTATAATATTCCTTTCACTTCCAAAATTTTATCTACCAAACCCCTTAATTATTTTCTTCCATAATAACATCTTTTGAACCTAAAATAATTTTCCCAAATTTATTGCCCTTAAAATGAGAAAGAAATTAAGCCCTTTAAAATCTATAAAAATACCTTAAAATTCCTCAAATATTCTCAGAATTTCCAAATTTCTCATTAATAAATTTCTAATTACCCCACAAATCCTCAATTAATTTCTTGGGATGTTACATTGACAACCCTAAGTGTAATTTTTTTCATCAGTGGTTATGGCGGGACTGGCAAGTAGACTTTTTTATGGAATGCGTTGGCATCAACACTTCGTGCATTAGGAGATATTGTCATTACTGTTGCTTCAAGTGGAATTGTCACAACACTATTACCTTCTGGTAGGAAGGCTCAGTCAAGGTTTCCAATTCCAATAATGGTGAATGAGGATTCTGTTTGCTCAATTACTCAGGGTTCTCCCTTGGCCATTTATTATGTAACACGAAATTGATTATATGGGATGAAGCTCCAAGGGTATTGTATTAAAGCGTTTGATCGCACCATGAGGGCACTATTTTGCATAGTGCCAAACCCTTTGGCAGCAAGTGTGTTTTATTGGGTGGTGTTTTTCGTCAAATTCTTCCAGTAATTCCAAAAGGATCTAGGGCAGCCATTGTAGATGCATGTATTAGCTCTTCTCATTTGTGGAAGCATTGCAAGGTTTTTTCATTGACACAAAACATGCGATTATCATCTGTCTCATATGTGCATGACAAGGAGAGTTTGAGGGTATTTGCTAAATGGTTATTAGATGATGGTGATGAAAAGATTGGGTTGCCACATGACGGTGAAGCAGAAATTGAAATACCGTCTCAATTGTTATTGGATGGTCATAATGATCCAATAAGTGTGATAGTTGATTCAACCTATCCGGATTTGTTGGGTAACATCATGAACAATGATTATTTTAATGATAGGGCAATTTTGGCACCTACAATTGAAGCAACCAACAAAGTGAATGATTTCATGTGTTTTAAATTACTTGGTAATCCTGTTGAATACTATAGCTGTGATAGTGTTTGTAAGGCATGCCAAGACAACGATTGCTTTGACGACCTTCATACACTACAAAAAAAGCGTGCATTAGTAGCGGTTATAAATGACGATTAGTAGCGGTTCTAACCGCTACTAACATGTTTCCAGCGGTTCTTGTTTCCGCCACTAAATCGTCCGTGACAAACATGTACTAGCGATTAAAGAAACCGCGTGTAACAAAGTCAAAGACGCTACTGATTAGTAGCGGTTTGTAGAACCGCTACTAAATAAAAGATAACCGCCTCTAATGTCAAAAATTAGCATAATCGTGGAAAAATTCAATTCTCAATTTAGTGGCGGTTTGAACCGCCACTAATTAAAAAAAAATTGGCCCATTTATTAGTGGCGGTTTGAGCAGCGGTTCTCAAACCGCTACTAATTAAAAAGAATAAAAAAATGTCCAACTTATTAGTGGCGGTTCAAAACCGCTACTAATTAAAAAGCATTAAAAAATGTCCAATTTATTAGTGGCGGTTCAAAACCGCTACTAAAGTTTAAGGATTTTAAAAAACGCCCAGATTAGATATTATATAATCAAAGTCATATGATCAAATGTAATCAAAAAACAATGATAATAAATTAGTGTATTACAAAATGTTCTTATTGTTAAAATAAAAAAAATTTCTCAACTATATTAACAACCATATCTATAAAAAAACAATATATCAAACACATAAAAAAGAAATAGTTAAAAATAAACAAGTAATTATATTTGTTATAAGAATAATATGAATAATAAATTAAAACATTTTAATCACTAAAAATGGGAAATAATTCGATATTGTTACCTGAAAAAAAAAGTAGCAAACAAATTAGCAAATTAATTCAGAATAGAAAATAAAACACATTAAATAATAAGAAATATAAGATAAATTGTTTTCAGAACAAAAAATAAAGGCATTAACGGTCTGAGGATAAATTGAATGGAAAGGAAGAAGGAATAATTGAATGAATGTGTGAAGAAAAATGAGGGGAGGGGGTGGATATTTATAGTGATTTGTGCGCGATTTAGTAGCGGTTTGGGCAGCGGTTCTAGAACCGCCACTAATATTTAGTAGCGGTTCTGAAACCGCTACTAAATGTCTTTAATTAAAAAAAAACCTCAACCTACATTAAAAAAAATATGATATATGAACGTTTGATACACATTTTTATGAAAATTTTATAAAATGAAAAAATAATTATGGTTGGCTGCTTCAATCATCTTCTTCTTGCTCCTGCCTAAAAAGAACATAAACAAATATATAAATTTCTATTGCTAAAGGTGTTGAAATTTGTTTAAATTATTTGTAGTGAAAATGCTCACCTAACTACTTGTAAATGACCGTCTTCTTCAGAAATGAGGTTGTCGAAGTTTTCAGGTTCGAAATGTTGGCTGCCTAGTTCCAGATCATCTTCGTCACCCATGTCGTAGAGGTCACGCGGCTTCATATGAATCACCATGTGCCAATCTTTATGTGTCCGATCTTCCACATAGTAAACTTGCTGCGCCTGTGAGGCAAGAATATACGGCTCATCATCTGCCATTTCCCCTGTGTGAATGAGCCTCGAGAAATTTACGGACGTGATGCCCAAGATGTCCAATGTAATGCCTCGAGAAGTTCTGGTGTCTGCCCACATGCAGTTGAAGAGAGGCACGGTGAAATGACCTTGATAGTTAAGCTCGATGATGTCCACGAGCTTTCCATAGTATGATACGCCTCCAAATCGCATGTCTGTATCCCGTGAGCTGGCATAACTCCTTGTTCCGAATGTGCCAAAGACTCCGGAATTCTGGGTGAGAGAACCTTCATCCCTTGCAATGGTGCAGAACTTGAAGCCGTTGACGTTGTATGCCGTATATCTCCTGACATGGTCGAGTGGACCGGTTGCTAGATTTATCATATCAGGCGCATGGGGGTTGTTGTCATTGAGTATCCTCTGTGCAAACCAATCCGGAAACTCTCGATGGACCTTTTTGTCCACCTCGGCAGATGACCTTGTGCGGCTTCGTAGTTGGCGTTTAACATAGCGGCGGAAATCCCTAAATTCCAATGGAACATATCAGAGGGTTATGTGGTTTGGAAATAAAAAGAATAACATGATACGTGTATATAGTGTTACAATTCTTACTGAATGTAGGGCTCCACTTGAGGGCAATTTGTCAAGACATGTCTGTGTGCTTGCAACCTCTCAGTGGGAGTGAGCCTGTAATACTGACTTCCTCCAACTGGCTTTCCGACTGGGGGGAATAATGTGTTGGAAGGTGACTGGACATTTGATGGGCTGTCATCGACACGAGGAGGGCGGTTGAATGAAGTCTCGATGTCATCATCAAAATAGCGCGAACAATATGTTAACACCTCGTCACCAGAATAACCCTCTGCTATAGAACCCTCTGGAGATGCTTTGTTCCTCACATACGACTTCAATTTCCCCAAGTATCTGTAATTACAACTACAATCAGGTAACTGAAACAAAATCATGAAACCACTGGAAAAATGAATCAACGGACCTCTCTATGGGATACATCCAGCGGTATTGAACCGGGCCGCCCATCTTTGCGTCTTGAACGAGGTGTACAGTGAGATGAACCATGACCGTGAAGAAAGACGGGGGAAATATCATCTCCATATGACAGAGCGTTAGAACAATTTTTTCCTGCAATTGATCCAGCTCTGCTTTGTCCAAAACTTTTGCACACAACCGTCGGTAGAAAGAACTGAGTTGAACCAAAACATTAGACACCTCCGGGGGCAATGTGCTTTTAATTGCCAGAGGTAGGAATTGCTGGAGCAAAACGTGGCAGTCATGGGTTTTCAACCCGGCAATCTTCTTAGAGTGCATGTCCACACATCTTGAGATGTTGCTTGAATAACCATCAGGGACCTTGATGTCCTTAAGTGTGGAGAGGAAGACTTCCTTGTTGGCTCTTGTCAGTGTGAATGAGGCTGGGGCAAACTTGTCATTCTCATCCGGCCAAGCGTCTTCACGTATTCCCATCGCCATCAGATCTTTCCTTGCTTGGAGATGGTCCTTGGACTTTCCAGACTCGTTGAGTAAAGTGTACAAAATATTGTCACACACATTTTTTTCGATGTGCATGACATCAAGACAGTGGCGAAGTAGATTAGATTTCCAGTAGGGGAGCTCGAAGAAAATGCTCTTCTTTCGCCATTGCTGCACGTTTTCCCCCTGGGACTGGCCGCGTCCCCTTCTTTCCCCAGGCTGAACGCCGTCTGTCTTCCCGAACTCTACATGAACATCTTCAAGCTGTTGAAGAATATCTGCGCCAGACAAAAACGTAGGAGGATCCCTCATTTCCTGCGATCCGTTAAATCTAATCTTCTGCAGCCGGAACCTATGACCGCCAGGAAGGAACCGCCGATGACCCATGAAGCACCACTTACGACTGTGAGGAAGGCGGACCGAGTCTTGGTCAAAGTTGCAGTTGGGGCAAGCTCTGCCTGTATGCACGTTCCAACCAGACAATGTGCCAAGTCCGGGAAAATCGCTCACTGTCCACATCAACGATGCACGGAGTGTGAAGAGCGTCTTACTGTAAACGTCATACGTCTCAACTCCGTTGGTCCAAAGTTCCTTCAACTCTTGTATCAACGGTTGAAGGTAGACATCTATATCGTTTCCAGGAGCTTTCTTCCCCGGAATAATCATCGAAAGAATGAATGAGCTCTGTTTCATACACATCCAAGGGGGTAAGTTGTACGGTATCAATACCACAGGCCATATACTGTACGTAGTGCTAAGATTCCCGAACGGATTGAACCCATCTGATGCGAGAGCGAGGCGTACATTTCTCGGGTCACTGGCGAATTCCGGGAATCGAGCATCAAACGCTTTCCAAGCCTCAGCATCCCTAGGATGTCTCAACTTCCCATCGACGTTGGGCTCTGATGAATGCCACCGCATGTGCTCCGCCGTTTTGGATGACACATACAACCTCTGAAGTCGTGGAGTCAGGGGGAAATATCTTAGAATCTTTGCAGGCTTCTTGGTTGCTATTCGACCCCTCTTCGCCTGTTTGTACCGAGACGCATTACACCGCTTACATCTGTCCAACCCGGCGTCGTCTCCCCAGTACAACATACAATCATTCGGGCAGGCATGGATTTTAGTGTAGTTCAATCCCAACTTGTTAATAGTCTTCTTTGCTTCGTAGAATGATGGTGCGATTTCTGCCTGAGAGAATGCATCTCCCAATAATTCTAACACCATCGACATCCCCTTATCGCTGAAGCCACACAAGCACTTGATATGATAGAGCTTGACAAGAAATGATAGTTTTGAATATTTACTGCACCCTGAATAAACATTATTCTTATTCTAAAATGAACGTTTATGTGACAAAACTAGAAACGAAATGAGAGGCAGTTTTTAGTAGAACCTGGAAACAATGGCTTATCTGAATCCGTCATAAGGTCGAAAAAATTCTTTGCAGCTTCATTTCGAAAAAACTCCGGGAGTGGTCCTTCAACCCCTTCCTGACTCCCGATGCCGTCACCTTGCACCCCGAAAGCATCACGCACAACATCGTTAAATGGATCCACATGATTGTCGTCATCATCGTCATCGTCGATCTGCATTCCAACCTGAGATGTTCGAGCAACTACCTCACCACCATCATCATCGTTCTCGCCATGAATACCCCAGAATGTGTAATTTGATGGGAATTGTTTCAGTATAAGATGCTCACGCACAACATTTCTGGGATGCCACTTCTTAAATTTACATTTCGGACAAGGACACAATATCTGATTGTTAACACCGGTGCGGTTGAAAGCAAAATCTAAAAAGTGGTCAACACCAACCAAATAGCGGGGAGACGTCCGTGGCAAACTTATCCAAGATTTATCCATCATATGACTGAAGATATTATCAAAGAAGGAAAGAGCTTAATAGTTTGAATGAAATGTGAAAATGAATTGGAAAGAATCAAGGGCTTATAAAATGAAATTTAGACATTAGTAGCGGTTCTCTAATCGCTACTAAAACCGCAACTAACTCAATCAGACCGTTGGAAAGTTAACAGGTGACAGATGTGTCTGAGTATACATTAGTAGCGGTTCTAGAACCGCTACTAATATTAAATTATTTTTATAATTAGTAACTTAGTGGCGGTTTAGAACCGCTACTAAGTTTAATTTTTTTAGTATTTCTTAAGTTAGTAGCGGTTCTCAAACCGCTACTAAATGTGCTATTTTGTATTTTTAATGTTATTTATATCTTGTTTTTTTCAAATACTATATAAGAAAATAAACAAATAACAACGGTTTATTTAGTAAGTCAGGGAGAAACTTTTTTGTTGAACTGTTAAAACAAATTATCGCCATTTGTAAAGTAAAAATTAAAATCAGATATTAACAACTAACAAAATTATGCAACATTAAAGATATGAAATGTTTAAACAACTAATATTCAAATTAGCAAACATTTAAATATAAAAATGTTCAACTTAAATCCTAAAATAAACATTCTAATAAAAAAAAACCCTAGAGCTACGCCGCAGGAGGCTGATCGTCGTCTTGATGCTCCGGAGAACGGTTGCGAGGATGCTTCGGTGGACGAGGAGGTAGTGGTACTCGCAAAGGAGATCTATCAGGGTCGAACATCCGCTGTATCCGTTCCAACGTGCTATTGGCGTCGTGCACCCAGGAGTCCAGTCGGTCATACACCTGATCAGTCACCCGTTCCGTAATCTCATGAGTGAGTCTCTCCCTCATTTGAGCCTCAAACTCTGCGCCTCCCCTAATCGGGCCACTTGTTGATGATTGGCTCGAAGCTGTAGACTGGGCGCTGCCTGGGTCGCCTGACCTGCCGTACACCACCGTAGGTCGGGCTCCGAATCCCATCCCGCGAACCCGGCCAGGGTGCTCTTGAGGCCCTAGGGCAGCCCTTAGCGAGGCAGTGGGGTCTACATTGTCCCCCTGCGACTCGGCGATCTCTCTCTCCGCAGCCTCAATCCTAGCCTGCACACACAAACATATTAACAATTTTATTTTGATGTCGTTGTTATTAAAAATATAATAATATAAAAATAAATAAATAAATAAAAATTTTACAATTTGCTCCTCAGCCTCCCTGGATGTTGGGCTCCCGTCGGCGTGTCTGTGCTTTATTTGGTAGAAACGACCGTAGGTAGCCTTCTGCCCTTTCTTCGCAGCCTCTTCCTCCTGAAAATTAAGATACAAACAGTTATTAATATATAAAGATAAATTATTTTTAAATCAAACAATGAAACTTCATTCCTTCATACCATCTCTTTGTACCCAACCGAAAACGGCTTCGTCCCAGCCGTATGATGAACCTTCTGATGGGCCTTCGCGGCAAGACCTTGTTGCGACCTCTTCTGTTAACATAAAATAAAATTAAATAATAATCAGTAATTCAAAAATAATTTTTCAATATGATATTTCAATATCAATTCAATAATATTATTCATTATACCTTCCCAATGTCTCCCCTCCTCCAACCCACATATCTCTCCCACGCATCCGCAGGGACGCCACCAGGGACATCATCGACCAACTCCTGAATCGGCCTACTCCCACCCCGATTTCTTTCTTTGAACATATCCAACCGCTTGTTCTTCCAACCGTCCCCCATCTTTGATTCTGTCCAAGTCTTGCGGCTGTCCCTCACATCAAACTTCCTCTGTAAAATATTAAATTTAAGTATGTTTAATTAGAAATTAATAAATAATAACAAATTCCAATAATAACATAAAACAAATAAGAAATAATAAATACATTTCCTATAATATTTATTAAAATCAAATTCAAATAATAACAGAAAAGAAATAATAAATAATAAATATATTTCCTATAATATTTATTAAAATCAAATTCAAATAATAACAGAAAAGAAATAAAAAATAATAAATAATAAACAATAAATAAGGACAAAGTTAATTCAACAAACCTTAACAATTTCGTCAAACGCGAACTTTTTAGAGTTCGCGTCAATCTTCCTCCAGTCCAAAGCGTCAATCGGAAATCGCTGATAATTCTGGCCTACACCCCCGACGAACCTCGAGTACAGTTGCCCCCCTTGTCCAACCGGTAATTTGGTCAAGTCGTCCCACTCAACTATAACTCTGTGCCCGCTCGGAAGGTTCATCGCATCTTGCACCGTCAACCTCTTCTCACTTATGCTACCAGAAGGGTCTGTAAAAATTAGGGAACAATTTCAATTTAATGAGCGATAAAAAATTATAATTATCTCATAAAAACAATAAAAATTGAATTTCCTTACCCTGAACTTGCACTTCGTAACCGGTGGACCTTCCGGAGGATCGTTTAGGGTGCCCCGCCTCGTCAAATTCCTCACCGTCCAACCAACGTTCCATATCCTCAAAATCCGCTCCTCCTCCAGTCTCGTCGAAGTCCTCTCCCCCGCTCCAGAATGCGTTGATTACATCTTCTGGAATCGGATCGTTCTGCACACGGATGCGCTCTTGTTCTATACGATCCCTCTCGGCCTGCTCAGCCAGTTCCTTACGTAGCCGCTCCTCAGCCTCCATTTGTTCAGCGGTCATAGGCCTCTTATTGCGATCGCCCTTTTTCACCATGATTTTGATATTTTTTCTAGTCGAAGTCACGTCAGGTCACTTTCTTTCTCAAAAAGCTCGTGCCTTTTCTCTGAAAAGGCACGAGCCTTTTTAAACTGTTCACTTTTAGTAGCGGTTTTGCAAGAACCGCTACTATTAGTCGCGGTTTCAGCTAAAACCGCCGCTGAAATCGCGACTAAATCAACCAGTAATAAATGCAGTTGCATTTATTTGGCTGAATTAGTGGCGGTTTTGGGGGAAACCGCTACTAATGTACTAAAACCGCCACTAATTCAGTGGCCATTCATTTTCTAGCGGTTTTTCCCTCCAAAACCGCGACTAAATGTACGCCACTACTTTTCCCGCCAAAACGCGCCAAATTTGTTGCGGTTATAACCCCAAAACCTCTAGTAATATCCGCTACTAACTACTTCTGTGGTCAAACCGTTGGATTTACTTGCGGTTTGTGCTTATAACCGCTAGTAATGTAAAATTACTAGCGGTTTTAGTTTTCCGCGACTAAAGTAACCGCTACTAAAAGCCCTTTTTTTTGTAGTGATACAACAGAATTTCTTAATACAATTAATTGTTCTGGGTTGCCCTCACACAAGATTACAATGAAGATTGGTTGTCCTATCATGCTATTGAAGAATATTGATCAGGCAAATGGACTTTGCAATGGAACTCGATTAATAGTAACACAGCTTAGGAATACTGTGATTGAAACAGTTACGTTAAATGGATCTCATTGTTCGCCCTGCGCCACAAGTGCACGGGTCGCGCCAAGTAATAAAGTGATAAGTAAAGTATCGTTCCCACGAGGATTTGTCCAAAACCCGGTCAAACAATGATTATCACACTCTCGCCCAATTTGAGTGATACAAATGTAGAGTTTGGAAATAAACTAAGCTAAATGAAAATAAAAGTATAAACAGGTGATTCTCCAACCTCAAGGATAAAGTGGGTCCTAAGATTATATATCCCCCTTGTACTTCTCAAAACTCAACTAACCTCCCCTCAAAGAAGCTCTCAACGACACCATGTGCTAATCTAGGGTTCATTGGGTACTCGTAAAAGCGCTCTCGCGTCAAGAACAAGTGTTTAGTTTTATTTAAGTTGCATAATCTCTTGCTACAAGTTAATAAAACCCAATTTTAATGCCCCAACCCTAATGTGACTATGCAAGGCTAGCAAGTATATCTCTATCTTACCAGCAAAACCATCCATCCATGCAAACTTTCGGTTCTTGCACTATTTTACCCAAGTTCTACACTCAACCTAGCTCTCTCGAGTCATAAATCAAGCGAACCCAACAATCTAAATGGTGATCAAGCACTCAGAAGCATTAAGAACTGGAGTAAAATAAGCACATAGATATCATTAATCACAAATTAAGAGGAGGAATCAAGAATCAATACATACAAGGGTTCAAAATAATCCTAGAATCAAAGTATTTAGCTACTCATGTTCTACAACTCCAAGGGAGCATATATATATAACATTACAACAGAACAAGAGAAGAGAATGAAGAAGGAAGAGATAAACCAAGAGAGGAAGCCCAAATCTCTCTGAAGCTCCAAGCCCAAGCCAAATCCCCTCCAAACTCCATGCCCTAGCAGAGCAAAACACTCCCAAAATATGCCCAGAAGTCGAAGAATGAGGGCTCAAAACGAAGCCCTAGCTTTTATATCAGTTAAAACGCGCCTGTTTTGTCCAAAACGCGCAGAAAACACGCAGTTCGCCGTGGGTTTCGCCGCGGAAAGCCCACGGCGAACTCCCAAAAATGACAAGAATGAAAGATGTTCGCCGTGGCTTTCGAAGCGGCGAGCTATCCAAAATGGGCAGAGGCAAATGTACTTCGCCGTGGGTCTCGCCGCGGCGAGGCCACGGCGAAGTCCTTTTTCTTCTGTTTTCTGCCTTTTCTTCTTTATTCCTTGTGCTGCTCTGGTTTCTTCTTATTTTTGTTCACTTGGGAGCTTGGTGGAGGGCTAAAATCTCTTGCTTATTGCATCAAATTATTCCTATAAAATTTACATAAAACAATATGAGAAACTAACTATAAAAACAATCAAAATCTACATAACTAAACAATGATATGCAACCGAAAATCAAATGAGCATTTTCCTATATTGAGTATCCAAAATGTATCAATGATTGAGTAAAACTAAAGGAAAATATACTCAAATAATCATGAATTTCTAGGAGTTATCACTCATCGAAACCAGAAGTTCTAATTCATAGAATGAACATGAATCCTTCAAATAGTAGAATGCCGTTTAAGATGAAGAGAAGACAATTCCCAATGTCTTTCATTTGCCATACCTATTAATAAGAGTCAAGGCCAATCTTTACGCCATGTAGGGTTGTTTTTATCTAAACTAGTGTTTACACATGGACAGCTCTATGTTGCTCTTTCGAGGGTTAGAAGTATGGATGGTCTTAAATTGTATTGGGTTATGAAGATTAGCTTCAAAGTAGAAGAACTAAAGATGTTGTATACAGGGAGGTTTTTCATAGTTTTCACGAGTTAGATGTTTGAAGATTTGTTTCTCACGTGCATTCAAGGTGAAGCTCCAGGTATTCCATAACCAAGGCAAACTAATGTTTTTTCTACACACTTACTAAGTTTTTATGTAATTAGATATGCAAATGTGAAAATTTTTCATTGTATGTTACTCCCTCCGATCCTATTTATAAGAACACGAAATTTGAATTGTTTTGGTCCAAAATATAAGAGCTCGCTTTGGAATATGTCATTATTTAATACCATTTTTCCTATTTTGCCCCTACTTATTAACACTCTCTTTCATAGTATTCATTAATACTCCCACTTACATTTCTCTATCTATTTTCATCATAAATAAGGGTAATATTGGAAAAACAGTTATTTTTCAGACATATTAATAGCTCCCAACTAACTTTTACATGTTTTCTTAAAAATCGTTATTTGGTGGCTGAGCTCTTATAAATAAAACCGGAGGGAGTACTATCTAATGACCTTTGTGATAATGCAGTTATGTTTAATTTCTATTTATAGAAGGTAGCCAGTGAACATCACATGGATTGGTTATAAATTTCCGAGAATTCTAACATTCATCATTCTTCATGCGTTCAGGTTGACCGATATATTTAAGAGGTGCAGCTTTTTGAGTTCCTTATCATATTTTTCCAACTTTGCCCTTATTTTAGAATAGATGTTAAAATAATATTTTATACATTATAACCCTTCTCTCTCATCTTCTCTATTTCCAACACAGGGGTAAATTTGTCACAATAGCATTAATGGATCCCAAACTAGACTTATATTTAAGAACAAAAAATTTGTGATAGTTAGACTTATAATAAAGAACAGAGTGGTATACATTTTCATCATGGGGGTGGCATTATGCGGGTTCAACTATGGTCCCCTACACCTGCGAACTTCTTTTTTTGTTATGCCCCAAATAGATGTGGGTATCATTTCCGTTGCAATTGTTCATTTTTTTTTACCTCGGATGCGTTCCTTTTTGTTCTATTTGTTTTATTTAGAATTTCAAGACTATGATGTTGTTATGAATTAAAGACATATTGCTCTTTGTAACTTGGCCGCCCAAGTCAATGCTCGTTTTATATTAAAATATGGAATCAAACCATATTTAGCACTAGAATGCACCTGCTCTTGCTTGCTATTTCTTATTAATATTTCAACCACTTCTATTACGTTTTTCCCCTACCTCATGTATATATTTGATTATTAATAATAACCATCTTTTCAGAAAAAAAAATGCAATCAAACCTATAAATAAATGTTTAATTGGTAAAAAATGGGGGTTTAAAAAATAAAAGTGGTGCCATATATTTTTAATTAATGTCTTTATAGTCATTTATTTGCTAACCTAACCTAAAAAATGGGGAAAATAGCTTCCAAAATCTAGGTCCCCCAAATTTAGGTTTTGATTTTAAAATAGCTTTTTTTTTTTTTTTTTGATTGTTTAGCTGGTTTTATCTGAAATCTAGGTTTGTTTTCGAAAAACACCTTCTTTTTTTTTTTGAGGTATGTCAAATAGACACTAAGTGTCATCGGCTTCTAAGGAAACCACATCTGCTTCATCACTTGTATACAAAATAAAGCTCATTCATCTCTATCCTTTACAGGAATATGTGTATTTGTAAAGCAAAGTTTGGATTGATTTCTTCAACGCGTATTTAATTTACATCAACTAACTAATGGAAATGTGTCGAGTCATACAAAATTTGTCACAAGTAAAGTTGTTCATCAGCCAGACTATGTACTGATGACTGATGAGCTTTAGCTAGGTCTTTGTTAGTTTTTTTTTTTTTTTTTGGTTCAATGAACTGAAAATTAAAACCAACCTTTTTCTGAATTCGTATTGCTCCACAAGTTACAGATAATACGTGTATACATTGCTGCTCTCTTTGTATTGTTTTCCTGGAATCAATCATTAAAGGAGAAATTAAAGACATATTTTTGGAAAAGGGTTAAGAATCGTTTGAAAATATAATTCAAATATGTTAATTAAAAGAAGGGGGATGGAGAGTTTATTTGAAGATATGAATTCGCGTCTAGGATACCCTTGATGATTCCTCAACAGAATATTTTCTTTTTTTTCCTCTAAAATATAAAGAAAAGCCCGGGGGGGGGGGGAGAAAGACCTAAAAATCTGCTTAACAACACGAATTAAAAGTAAGAAAATGTGGAGTTTCATGGGACTTTCCTTGACATTGACAGGAGATGCTGAGGGAATATATTAAAGGAATTATTCCAATCTTCAGAGGTAATTGAATATTGATTTTTTGGGTAAATATATTACATGTCTTTTGGTACCATCTTCTCTCTCTCTCTCTCTCTCTCTCTCTCTCAAGCTGCAAGCTCATTGGAATTCTTATAATTTCGTAATACCTGCAAGATCACTTATCAAAATTAAATAAACTGAAATTGTATTTTCTTTCAACAATATTCCCTCATATCTAAATTAAAGTTCTCAGAATAAATATTTCACGCAGTTTGATCAAAATAACCTTTTTCCATTTCCATTTGAACAATGGAAAAAAAAAACTTGATAGCGATTGTATACAAAAGCGTAGAAGTGGCCCCTCGTCTCTCCATCTTTTTAACAATAAACCTTATCCTCTGTTCAATTGTTGCCCTGGAAAGGCTCTCCTTGTCCCACGCTCAATTCCTTGTAAAAATTCCCTTCCAAACATATGAGACAAATTCTGTTGTTCTCATATCAATAACAAGTTTAATTAGAAAAGCTCTAAAGCTACTTTTTTTCATTTTAAAGATAGGTTTGGGCAAGCTCAAGAAGGCAGTTGTAAAACTGATCATGGCTTCTTGTATAAGATTCATCTATATGGCATTCATTTAATCAGCAAGCGACAAAACTTTTTCTAAATTGTTAATCACAAAACCAATATATTCTTGTGCATCAAATGATGATGTTACTACTTCAACTGAATTGTACCTGCCTATTTAGAAAACTACATCAGGTGTTGCTATGTAATCTACATATACAACAGGAAAGGAAAAATTGATACGAGAGAATTTGTAATTAACTAGCAATGTGTGAGGGTGTTAAGATATTAATATTAACTATATCTGTTATTTTTTCTACTTTTCTCATCAATAACATTTTAAGTATTCCCTTCGTTCTTAAATATAGGACCTAGTTGACTATTTTGAAGAATATTAAGAAAGCTAAATAAGTCATTTAAAAATTGATTATCCTAATTTTTTCCTCTAAACTAGTTTATTTTACTTATAAGATAATATATGATATAATAATATATAAAATAAATTATGATTAAGTATTTCATTTTGCTTCCTTACTTTCTCAAAAAAAAAAATCAACTAGGTCTTATATCTAAAAACGGAGAAAGTAGAAGAAGAGTGACCATGCTCCAGCATCATCTTTAAGTATATTTCGTGGAATTTTCGAGGAAATTAATAGGCTTACGTAAGTATGAGCAAATAATTTGTTTTCCCGGCAAGTCTCATTCAATTCTAGTTCTATCTGAAATTGATGAAGGTCAGTTACTTCAATGGGATCCAAAGAGAAAGGGTTAAGTTCTGCATATAAAATCTAAGATGATTACTCCTAAGGAGACAATAATTATAGTTTATCAGATACGAATTAAATATGCATAGGATTAAAGGCTAAGTAGTTGATTGGAATTGATGTTAATTGACACGATATAGCTACTTAATTATCATCTCTATTTAATTTTTGTTTGTGATGTGTGAACTAACACGTTATTTCTTGTTAATCCAAAGTCCAACAAAAAGTGAGATTTTTATCACTACATTATATTTAAATTAATTACAAGTATCCCTATCGATTTGATTTATATACATATATTCATTTGTTTGAGTGTGTGTGTGTGTGTATATATCATGTTTTAATGCTGTAAATGACTTAATTATATTGCACGATCAGTCAAAGCCATACAGAGTTTGGAAAAACAGCCCCACAGTTATATGTTTTATTATTAAAATACGTACATTATTGTTTTTCTGATTATATTGTTGTTTGTTTATTTCTAATATATATATATATATATATCTTTTTTCTATTTTAGGTGATTGATATAAACACATACACCTTGAATTGGTGAGAATAATAATCAATAATCAGATCTGGGAAGAAGCATAATTATCAGGAAAAATGAGTATCAACTCCGATCAAAATTAGAAAGTCGTAGCAGGTTAGGATTTCAATTTGTCTACCATTTCCCAATAATATATTTGCCGGTTATTGGCCCCTAAACCCCAATCATTGACGTCAATGGGTACTCGTTGACGGCCAAAGTGCCTATGATAACTTCGTCGGCCGGTGATGATTTTTTCCCCAATTATAAATAGCAGCACTCTAGCGACTTCACATCATGCCATTTAAACATTTTGATGGGATTACTTGACATTAATTCTCCCTAAATATTAGTACTAAAAATATATTGAAATTAGATTGAGAAGATTCCATGGTCCTAAAAACATTATCTGGTCAGGAGTGTCTTCACTAACCCCCTCTGTACTTTCTATCAATTTCATATCCCTACAACACTTGTAGGCGCTCACGTAACAGACTGCAGGGTGTTGTGAGGAGTAGCATAAACAAACTGTCTTTCGTTGAGAATAGAGAGTGTGGATTGCTAACTACTAAATATATAACATTGGACTTGATGAATTTGTCATGATAACACTAAGCTTTTTGAGAGTGCTGACATGGTATTAGTAAAATGATTGAATAAAGCTGTAAGACGCATCAACTATGCAATTAATGCATCTGTCTATTATCATAAACATTAATTCCTTTCTAAATATAAGCTTCATGAATAACTTGTTTGCTCAAGTTTCACAATATGTCACGCAATGACATATCATGATATCACAGTGCTACTAATCAAAGTCCACGTCTACTATTTTGAAAGTGTCAAAGATGGAGCATAACATCACTTCTTTGGGTGCAAGTCTGGATACGAAAGTTCTGCGCATTAAAATATTAATTAAACGCATATATATCACATATATTGTATAATGTTTAGGAAACTGCACAGCAATTAATTAATGATTAAAAAAACATAATGTAACAAATAAACAAATCAAATAATACTATATACAATATTATAATATATATAACCATCTTGGATTACTAATCGTGGCGATTCTTAAGCCTTAAACAGCGTTCTCGAGCTGCTTACTAAATACATTACACAAAGCCAAACCAAACCATATTCCATGCATCACCCTGCCAAACAGCAAAACCTAACCCCATTTTTTGTAATTTTTAAAACTTGGAAGCGCCTCTTATACATTAATACATACCCCACCATATCACACAAAAGAAAGAAAGAGTAAATAAAAAGGAAATCAACACTCCCATTTTTTCCACAAAAAAGTTGATGGCATGCCTTTAAAATATCCCACAACATCAGGGGCAAAACGGTAATCCAGCTGATTTATAAGTATACCTCCAGCTCACACCCCAACACACACACACACACACACACAGTTTCAAACGATCGACACTTATCTTAAAGTGATAGATCAAAGATGTTTAGCCCATCGTCCCATCAAAAAACTCTTCACCCTCTTCAAGCTTCTTCCTATATGAAGCCATCTCCATCTTCATCTTCAAGCTTAAGCTCCATGAAGCTGAAAAGCCAAATCCACACCCTCATAGTAACACGCATATGCCGAATCATTTCCAAAGTCAAAACCATTATCCTTGAGATTCTGAGGGACAACCACAATAAAAAGCATTATTACACAAGCAGGAAGAAGAAGATCATCTTGGGATCCTTCAGGCTTCATTACAATTGGTGTTCCTCTAAATCTTCTCATGTCTTGCCTGTCCCTACACATATTTTCCAAGAGTTGCCAGCTGCTTCGTCATCGGCAGCCACGAACTCTTCTTACTATGATTCATCTTGGAATGTTTCATGTGAGGAATGTCCAGAATCTCAGCTCGCAGGTTATCTTCAATGGCTGGAGGAAAAGAGTACGGGAGAAGAAGAAGAGGATTCATCGAAACAAAAGGAGATTAACGAGATTGATGTGCTGGCAGAAATGTTTATTGCGAATTGCCATGAGAAGTTTAAGTTGGAAAAGCAGGAATCTGATAGGAGGTTTCAAGAAATGTTGGCCAGGAGCATGTAAAATTACAAAGAAAGAAAGCCCAGTTGTTGTTGTTATTACGGTGGTGTTTCATATCCATATTGTATGATATGATTGAGGCTTTTTGAATTAATTACCGTCTTATTTTCTCTTCCTCTTTCTTTCTTTAATTTGTTGTAACTTTTCTAAAAGAAAGAACTGACATTGGGGCTGATGAATTGGAATTAATGTGGGATTCTTCTTTTGACATATAGGCATCTATCTCCGTTTTTTTTTTAAAAAAAGAAAACCAAAGGCCTTATAATTATAATTAAAGTTCGATTTATCACAAGTTTCATCTCAGTTATTCTCTCCACCTTAGCCGGATCTTCTCTTTAATTGCTTGCCAATTAATCCATATCCATATATTGTAATATCACAAAAACAAAGGAAAAAAGAATTATAGAAATTTAAGTGTATGATTGGATTGCCTTCGACCGAATAAACATATAACAGCATTGTTAGTATAGTATAATTTGTGTTTATGGACAATAGTAATTTTAGTTCAATGCCGTACAACTTGAAACGGCGCCGTCCTGGTCTCCGGGACACATTAGTGGCAAAAACATTATCCATTGTTAACACGATTGATGGATAAATACAATTTGGTGTCACTGTCCTTGTTTGCTAGCGCTTGTGTGACTTGTGGCATGCTCATTTTTAATTGAATATGTATAGCTTTTCTTGATAATATCAATTAAGTAATAACTTTTAGCCCCATGAAGCTTCCGACCAGATCTCTTGCTATTTGCTTGCAAAATCTAGAGCAGTACACATGTCCATGTACATAGGCTATACGATTTTTGCAAAACTCTCCGTAATTTTGGTCTTCATTTTTATTCGACCGTCTGTATTACTTAGCTCACCTACTCCGACCCACCTTACGTTTTTCTATTTGACTTTTGGTACATAAATCATTGTTACTTGTTTACGTACGTTATCTTTCACACGTTTGAGTATTATAAATCGGTAATGTTATCTATATTCATAGCCTTTAACAGAGCTTCGTTAGATAAAGTTCGTCCAGAAAGCGTAAAATAATATTAAATTATTAAGAAGCTAAAAAAGCCTTCTATACCGCTCTTTGTGGAAGATTCACTTACAGAAACGATCATTATTAATTGTATTGGGCTCTGAAACAAGAATCTTAATCTGGACACTGACTCAGATAATGATAATTAATTAATTAATTCCGGGTCCCCCCGACTAAATGCATGGATCAAACCACGCACTCTCATCTCAATCAGATCACACAATAGGACAGGACAGCTAGACAGAGCTTTGATTTGGAAGGTGGCAGATATAAAGTGATGATAGATCCAATATATATATATATATATATATATATTCTTTCTTATAAAACCCTAAGTCCCAGACATGGGTAAACTAAACATCTAAGAATCAACCTCGTCGCTACCCTAGCATATTCATGTGTGTGTGTGTGTGTGTAGATTTGGTTATTTAAATGGTTTTCCAGTGCACACTACATATGAGCCCGTTTTTATTGGCACGCAGTGAAGAGGAAATGTGAAACTTCTAAGAAGAGAAGGACCAAAAAGCAGGTGGCTAGAATGATTAATTAATATCTCTGTTACGTTGCATATGTTTTGCTGGGTCTCATCATATTTAAATCATGTTCTTTATCATTATTATTAACTTTCAGTTCTTTTTTTCACTGTAGTATAGTCTATGAAAAATGTGGCAGAACTTGATAACAAAAATAACCACTTATCATATGTAGATGAAAAGAGCATATAGAGTCGCTGATGCGTACTTTGATGCAGTAGTTATGTAATATGAAAACAAAAAGTTGACCGGTATTTCCAAATTCAGATACCAACTAGTAGTTTAAATTTATCACAGCAGATCAGGGCAATGGTAACATTTAATTTGCCGCTTTTTCACGTTACTGAACCTAAAACCGGCGACCCAAATAGATGCCTTTTTAAAAGGTTCCACATCTCCAGCTGTCCAACTTGCTTCTATTAGTTTTAGTAAAAATGGCTTCTAAATAATCAGGCTGAATTTGTTTTTACCTGGTACTCTCTCTGGTTTTAATTATAAGATTAAGTTGATTTTTTTGTGAAGATTAAAGAAGTAAGTTAGACCACTGAATTATAACATATGTTATATATAAATAGATTATATGTTATTTTATAAATAAGATAAATTAATTTTGAAGGAAAAACATAAATACAAACACTTTAAAGTGGTTTATTTTACATCCTTAATTTTTATAAAAGACTCAATTTAATCTTATAATTATAATAACGAGCAGCGGGAGTATAATAAGAGGCCAAAGTTGCTCTCCTGGCTAGCTAGAGCGTCTCCGGGATTTGAGATTAATAGGCCTAATTTCTAATAATTACAGATTCTAAAACTACGAGGGACTATAAGTCTAGGGATAATCATTAGTCAATGATAGGCGTTGTGGAGCATTTAAAGTTTTTGGATCTTGTGGGATTTATATACTGTATCTCAGGAAAGAAAATGGAAATGAGTGTGTGAAAGCAGACAGAAGAAGAGACAAGTACTTGTCTGGTTGGGCCATGTGATGGTACCTCCCATGTCCATTAATTAAGAATTCACATAATCAATCATCAAATACGCCCAAATGACGCAACTCAACTAGGGTATTAGCTATCAGATAATTAATATGAAATGAAAAGCCTGTTTAATTTTGATGATTTTTCGGAAAGAGTAGTTACGTTGTATTATTGTTCTGATGATGATCTGATCGATCTGTAAGTGTTGAGACCAGTCAAGTGTGCTTTTTACTGTAGATGGGGATCATAGTACAGTGAAAGAATGCATCAATAATGATGCCCCTCTTTTTTTTTTCAAGTCATGAGGGGTTTTTTCCCCTTTATTCCAAAACTTATCTTTAGCTGCTTTATTTTGAGAGAGGAATAAGGAAGCTTTTGGAAGAGATGCAGAGGGGGTAGATTAGGTTCCTTTAGTCTGCATGTTTCCTGATAAATGGACTGCCTTTAAACACTTATATGTAAAAGTGAGTGTGCACAAATATATATGGTTGAAACCTTTATGTTTTTTTTTTTTTCTTTGTGTACAGACTACAGAGAAACATATGGAGAAGCAGAAGCTTCTTCTGTGTATCATGACTTGAAACATATAAAGGCTGGTAGTTGGACCACATGCCACAGAATATATCTACACCTAGTCAGGCTAGACAGTCTTTTCAGGTGATTATGTCTGGCCCCTAAATGTAAGTTTTGTACAATTAACACAGTATGCTTAGCTTGTTCCAACACAGAGCCACCTAGCTAAAACACTATCATATTTGTTTATTCTAGAAAAATAAACATGCAACGTATTTGTTTTAGATTTAAATTTAAATCAACTGTACAAATTAATTCTGAACGTTTAGTGAGAATGTAATTAGCTTGTGTGTCGATGTGAACAGAACTGCATCCAACTATTAGAAAACTGTCATGAACCTGGAGAGGGAGAGGAGGTGTAGATAAAAATTCATGGATTCCCGAGGAGTTTGTATGCAGAGCACTGCAGTGTACTGGTATTTTTCCATAAGAAAAAAGTAAATCACTATGTGCAGAAGGCAAGTCGGATATAAAATTCAAAATCAACCTCATAATGGAAAAAGAAAGGAAATATACTTGCTATCAACGTCAGCAAAATATAGTCTTGATCATATGAATTAATAATTATTTATCACAAACATATTCTCTTTCCCAACATTAAAATGTTTTTTACCTGTGTTATTCATTTGTGTGATTTTTTATATAACTATATGACTGGGTCACATTCGAATAATGTTAAACTCAATTAAAGATGGTTCCCAAAGGAAATTGTATGGCTATGTTTGGTAGGCAGGATTGGAGATGCATGAGGGATTGGGAATGGGTTAAGGAATTGGCATTTTGTGTTGTTTGGTAGATAGTATTGGGAATATCTTGGGATTGAACATTCCCACGTTTGTGGAAATGAGCAAACCCACCTCCACCTTTGGTAGTGCTTTTCAATTGTGGGATTGGAAACTTTATAGACAAAAATGTCCATGTTTATGATAATTTTTGTACAACACCACCCCTCTAAATATTTCCCTAGATTAAATTTATCGGTTATGTATGCGGGGAAATGAGACAAGACCATCCCAGAAAGCAAAACCTATCTCCAAGAAAGCCACCTTCCTTCGAGCAACGGCAACATTGAACCATGACGGAGACGCGGCAACAAACCACGACAGCGATTGCGGACCATGACTGTGAAGGTGGTTCTTCCATGGAGTCTTTTTGTTCCATGGCAAACCCATTTTTTTGTTTTGGGGGGGGGGAGGAACTGCGATTGTGAAAAAGTTGGTCATATATTTTAGAACTGTTAATGGTAGTACTTCTATTACAGCTTTGAACATGAAATTTGACAATTTACACAGCAAAGGTGTTTCCACCAATGAGGAGATTCCGTAAGGTTTCTAGATCACTTGTCTACTAACTTCTTGTTTGTCAATACCCAAAAATAAAAATAAAACAATTAAAGAAGGAGAGTGTGTGGTGGTTATATGGCAAAGAGCAAGGTAAGGGAAGGCGGAAGGTGAAGGTCAAATGTTCCTAGGAGGTAGCCGACAAAGGTGAGGTAAGGAAGAAGGAATAACTAGGTTTTTTATTTTTTGAAAAGGATATTATAGTCTTTTTATAGCTTAAGCCCAGTTATAATAGAAAATTAATGAGACCATTCCCTCTAAATATCACCACATACCAAACATAATTTAAAGCTCTATCCCCACTCCCACTCCCAATCCCATTCCTAGTCTCAATCCCAATCCCATTCCAAATCCATCAAAATCCACTGCTTCATAACAAACATGGCCTATGTGATCACATATATCATCAAAGCTATAGTTCAAATCTTATGTAAGAATAATCACATCTCATTGCGTTTTCTTTATGAAGTTCCGTCCTTATCCCTACTTAGAGAAGTATTTTCAGATCAAAAAATAACTTAGAGAGGTATCTAACCTATCTTCATTGATCATAGGGATTAGTAAAGATAAAATGGGAATAAAAGTCAACATTGTGAGCTCCAAATGTGACACTGTGGGGAGAGGAATGCCTCATTTTCCCCTTTTTCTTTCTTAATAACCACCAGATCTTCTTTCAACAATTTAAATTTGGATTTATACAAAATATATTTTAATTGTTTTTTAATAATAATATCACAAACACTAAATCTGAACCACTAAAAGAATATTTAATGGTTATTAAAAGAAAAAATGAGGGAAAATGATATAAAAGAAAATGAAGCATTCATCTTGAGACCTACCGGCCAACAAATATTTAAATTCAAGACTTGTAGAAAAAGAGTCCAAGTGAGCGCGAATCACATGAAAAGTGAGATGTCATCCTATTAATTTACAAAACTTAGACAAAGATTTGAGTTAAATGCAAGTTAAAAGCAAGATGTTTGAACGGCTCCTTCTAGATGATACCAATGTCACATAGGGTAACACTTTATAACCTACACATCATGGCTTTAGGAGAAATCTCATGCTTAATAGGTTATATGTTTTCGATGAAGGGAAAAAAATTGACACGTGATGATTTAACGGTAATAAAAAGTTGGACATCATGATTTTTTTGGCCGGAGTAAACAACGAATTAATCTCTAAAGTCTAAAGACGGAAGATCAACAGACAGCTAGCCTTACGAAACATGATAGATGGCCTCTCGGGCTTTGTTGCTTCTGAAAGGGCCCTTTGCCCCTTGCCCATCACACAATTGCTTGTTGGGCTCAATACGAAGAAATTGTTCAAACAATGTTGTTAATGTTGACTACTTTTCGTTCCAACAAATAAGTTGACTTCTTTTTTTTTTTTTTTTGCCTAAAGTATCTCCTAACTCGACAGGTCAAGGACTAATCCTTCGCGGATCTGAGCTCCGTTTAAGGGTTTGTCGCTGGCCAATGGGTTACTGTATACACAAAAAAGGATTTGAACTCCTGACACTTATTTAAGCAGACAAGTGAGTTGACCACTTGACCAATCACATTTGGTTTAAGTTGACTCCTTATACTCACAAGTGAAATAAATTTATATATTTTAGTAGTTGCCATAAAACATAAGGTGTAATTGGAAATAATATACTCCCTCCGGTCCTATGTTTAACTGCTAGCTCCCATACTTAATGATATAATATAAGATTTATTAAACTCTTTGGAAAGATTAAAGAAAATAAATAATAGGTTACTAATAACATATGTGGTATATAATTATATTATATATTAATTTATAAGTCATACAAAATTAGAAAAAAAATTAAAACAAATCAATTTATAAATTACCTATTTAGTTGTCTTTTATAATTTTTTTAAAAAAATCCAATTAAGTCTCATATTGATGATGAACGGATTATTGTTCTTAATCAAATTAAATTAAATAAATGTATGTTTATATCAATAAGTGGTCTAACATTTCACAAGTCATAAATCTTAGACTGAGCGTCTTCTAAAAACTGATATGGGCCAGGGGAGTGAGGGGTTTTCATATTTTGTAGGCTGGAAAGCTCGATTTCATATCTTCAAACAACGCACTACGTACCCAACAACCAAACGTGCACTCCCTCCTTTTCCACATGTTTCTTATGACCCACCCTTCACCTTTCCCATTATTTAGTGCACTGGGCTGGTCATTACTTTTATTAGCTGATTCAACAGTGGACTGAAGTCGTCTAGTGAAAGAAGAGAATGTACACGCAGATCAGAAAACAAAGCTCCATTCAATGTAAATCAACCAACAAAATTAGATCATCGCATATGCTGATATGCTCGATCAACTAATTCTAGCGCTTATATCATATATACAATCCCTATATTGTTCTGCTCTTACTGATCCCTCCAGAAACACTCTCCATATAGTCAATCCTCACAGGAAGTAGAAAGTCTGATCTCAATAATCTAGCAATTCGGTGCATTATAGAAGCACCACCAAGAAAACATGCACAAAACTAGATCAAACGAAATTGTAAAAAAATAAAATAAATAACAAAGTGAAAAGATCGATGAGGCATATTGCTTGGTGATGAGGACATAAAATTCAATTCTACTTGTTCTGGGTAGGATTTGGGACACTTGATGGGGCTTTCCTCAAACTGGTCTCCACAGCTTTCTTGGGCTGTTCCTTGCTTCCGCTTATTTTGGCTATACTAGTTGACATAGAAGCCAGAGATGATGATAACAACTTCCTCGACATACCCATGCCTCCAGAAAATCTCTGTTCATGATGAACACAAAACGAAGAGAACACAAGAAAGTGAACCAGAATGAAGGCCAACACAAGAGCCAACACTCTATAGCTCATAATCTTCATTGCAATAGTTGGCTATGATCATAGAAGGGCACTAAGAATTGATCATGGGAGGGGTTGATTAGATGGGCTTTTATATGAAGAGGCACGAGCATTCCTTCGATCCCCACGTGGTTTGCCCTTTCTTTGTATTATAACAAGGTACGGTGTAAGTTTGGGGTTTTTTGCTTTTCAGTGTACCATCATTATTTCAACTCTGGACTGAATAATGTTCCAATCTTAAAAAGTTAAAACAGTCATACCTATATATCAATATCGTTTACTATATGTTGAAACCTGGACGCAAGCAGGTGATCATGTGACGTATAATTGACTAATTCTTGTTCATCACTCTGTCGTGAAAAAACTTCAAACCAATGTGATTGATCACGTGAATCTGAACTGAACCCCCATGCTCGCAGCCCCCATGATCGCAGCTATGTTACCAAGACTTGGTTTACTCATATTTTAACGCCGTAAACAAACCCACTTAACCACAACTAATATTTCTAATTAGTCAATTGTCGTCTTCCAGCTCCATATACATCTTACAAAATAAACATGTGAAGTAATGTGCAGATTTTAACCCAAAATATAACTAGCTGGCCTGTCAGGTACATTTTGAATACCAGTTCAGCTCGAAGATTTAATCCAAGCCAGGTTTTGTTTTCTTCCTATTAAGATTCTTCTTGTTTTATTTTCTCGAGACTGGAAGATGTGGAGGAGTATAAAATAAGGGGAATTCAGATATTTACTGAACTCTTCACATGACAAAGCCCCACAACCCATCTTGGCCGTCAAATATAATGTTGTTGTTAGAAGATTCTAGTCACGGATGTCAATCTTTTTGACTTCATGATGCTGTTGCTTTAAGTTTTTCTCTTCATGATCAGTGTTCAGACTCTTCAATTACCCTAGGCCTAAGTGTTCATGAATATGATGTTGAGTCCGCGCCGAAAAAATTAGAAGATCTCTAACCAAGATTTGAAATGGAAGATTCCCAGTGCTAGAATCTCAAAAGGTCAATCACAGGACTCTTGTAGTCCGCACAGTTTGACTGGATAATTGGATCATATGGGCCATTATATTAAGGTAAACTGGGTGTTGAATGGATCGACTTGATGTAAATTGAAAAAAAATGGCGAGGCCACAACTAAGGGCATGGTGTTCCACCTCCTCAACGAGAAAGGATACCATATTTCTCACAATTATGTTTGTCAATGTCCATACTATATTAATTGTCTATGAATTATATGTTGTTTTTTATTTGCTAGTTTCATAAATGCAACTTGAGTTATTGAAAAATTCCTATTGTTAGTGAGATTTCTCCCTAAAATCTCAACTCTCTATGTCTAACCTTCACATGTGATAATTTCACATGGAAGTGGGGACGAAGAAGTTTTAAGTTGTGCCTTGATTTTGATGACATGTTTTGAAGCTAAATTATGGGCGTTCTTTCCCTCTAAATGCCCAAAGTCTGAAACGTTGGGCCTTAAGACTTTTTTGTGAGTATAAGTTAGGATTGTCTTTTTTTGTTAAACAATAACAGTATTAAATCAACAATAAGGTATGGCAGCTTTAACATAGTTTTTACGAAGAACATTCTCAAACAAACTATTATAGTAGTTGAAAAAAAATGCCACGAATTTTTACGACGTGATTTCATAAAAAACTATATTAGATATTGTTAAGTTATTTAAAATTTTCACCAATAAATAATTAAAGTAAAATAAATAAACGAATGGATACTCTTACTCATCGATACATAGATGTTATTAACATATTTTTTATATAAATAAACCTTAGGTTCCCTCCTATTATTTATAATCAAATTTTAATGCTTCAGTTTTATCATAAAATTATTTATAACCTTTTATACATAAGAAAATAATGGAGTGAGAAAAATGTCAGATTGTTCAGGACTAAATTGATGAATTGGATGTAATCTGAGCGCCTAAATTTTGAAGAATCTATATTGTTATTCTACATGACTCTGGTAAAAAAATTCTAAGAAAATTAAGTAAATTATTTAGAAATTGATTTACTTGAATTTTTTTTATCTAAACTAATTTATTTCATCTATAAGTTAATATATAATATAATAATATGATTAAGTGGCTTATTTAGTTTTCTTAATTTCTTAAAAAAAGGTTAACTTAGTCTCATATTAAGGTACGAAGGATGTAATAACATTCACATGAAAAGCATGCACTCCTTCCTGCCCTAAATAAATATAAGATCAAATTGACCTTCTAGTGGAGATCAAGGAAACCAAATAGACCGCTTAATTTTGACATATGTTATATGTAATTAGATTATACAATAGTTTTTAATTCAGGTAAATTAATTAAAGTAAATTTATATATTCTAAAGTGATTAATTTTACATCCTTACTTAAATAAACAGTTATTTTTATATTATAAGGAAAAAAGACAAATAAATACCCATCGAATTTCAAATGCTCATAAAGGCACCTCCAATATGAGAAATGATATAAGAGGGATTGTTCATTTTTTTGGGAGAAGTAAATTTGGGGCATTAACTACTCCAGTAATGGCATTAACTATTCGAATAAAGTTATTAATCACTTTACACAATTAGAACTTAACATCAATTTTGCCTGCAATGGTAAACATTGTTAACTACTCTAGTAATGGTATTAACCACTCCGGTAAGGGTATTATCCAATCAATTTCACTCATAATGGTAAACGTTATTAACCACTCAAGCAACAGTATTAACACTCCAATAAAGATATTAACCAATATACTCCAAATTTATTTATTCCAGATTGGGAACAATTCCTCTTATATCTTTTCTTATAGTAGAGGTACATTATTGGGTTTTTAAAAATTTGAAGATGTATTTATTTGTTTTTTTCCCTATTTTATAATTAAGAGTTTTAGAACAAAAAATGGTAGTAATAATTTAGGGCCTGTTTGGTTGAAAGAAGATCAGCTCAGGAAAAGGAAAAAGGCAAGGTTCTCTCCTAGATAACGAGTTTGGTTTGTGGAAGAGGAAAGAAAATGGTTTCCTGCCTCTGTCAATTTTCCTTTAAAAGAGGGAAAATAGGTTCCCACAAAAAATGATGGAACCTAATTTCCCGCGCCTAAGGGAAATGGCCAAAGACAAAAATACCCATAAATACCTGAGGACGGTATGGATGAGAAGTAGTTTAGCAAGAGAGGAAGTGGAGGTGCTGTCGTCTCCAGGCTTGGCCCTGTTGATGGCAAAATGAGGTTGTCGGACTATCATGGAAGGAGGTGCACCGAGTCTGTAAGAAGGAGAAGCATCATCGTCTTCAAGTTTTGATGCCACCACTGCAAAAGCTGATACCCATTCTAGAAGAAGAAAGGTTAAATCTCGCAACACTTGCAGATTCACTTTTTTTGGCCTTGTTTTTTTTTCACCTTTTTCGGTTTTTTTTCTCCTATTCCGATTGTCTTCTCCCTTTTCTTCCTGTACTGGCCTCAACTTCCTCTTCTTTGTTTTGTCGGGGGAATATAAATGAGATGGAATTTTATCGTCTGGGCTATGTATTTTAGTGCCCAGTTTTATTATATAGATAACCAAAAAAAATTATATAGATACCAAGAGCATAGAAAGTTCCACATATAAACAAACAAGATTTGATACAAATTCAAATTTGTTGTTGTAAATTCAAACTCAAATATTATTTGTTCTATAAATTCAAATTTGGTGCATCAAATTTGAAATTCTTTACTGCAATTCTAATTTAATTTCTTTTACAAATCTGAATTTGGTTATGCAAATTCCAATTTGATGTATAAAATTCCAATATAAATACAAGAATACCATTATTTGTTTTCCCAATAGAATAAAAATAATCTAAATAAATATGTAATCATGATATTTCTTCACCACCTAACAGGTAAATATAAATAATTCATGCGAAATTGCCTTTGGTAGGCAATTCGACCCCACATGCCCTAATTGGGCATGTGGGGTATGATATTTCTCTCACTCCTCATATCACCTATTATCCCAATAAATTTGATTTATTATCATATTATCATTGTTATATAAGTTCTTGAGTTTTAAAATTAAATAAATTTGATTTCATATCCTAACAAATCACAATCTTCATATTATCTGTTATGAATTTCTTATTATTATGGATGTCCATAACTCCTATTTCCTATTATCAATATATTGTCATTAATGCTGATTGATTATATTGTAACCCTAGAGCCTTGCCTATAAATACAAGGCTTGCATTGTGTATTGATAACTCCTGTACGTTGAATGAGAACGGCTTTCTATTCTCTCTACTTCTCTCCCCCATTCTCTCTTATCTTCTTCTATTATTTATAATACGTTATCAGCACGAGCCTCTAACCAAGGTAATCTATTTTTTATTCATAGAATCCTTTGATGTCATGCTCTTATGGAGAACCTGAAGTTCACCTTTCTATTTCTCTTCATCTTCATCTTTCTTTATAATTTCTTATGTTAACCTGAAGTCATATTTCATGGAACCTGAAGTTCCACTTTACATTATAGTGTAATTATCATTGATTTGAAGTCACTTTTTTATGGAACCTGACGTTCCACTTTATATTTTAATGTATTCACCATTGATGAAGTCATCTCTCATGGAACATGAAGCTCCACTCTATATTTTAATGCATTCGCTACCGACTTTAAGTCGTCTTTAAATGAACATGATATTCCACATAACATTTGATAATTTTTTTTAACCTGAAGTCATCTTTAATGGAACCTGAAGTTCCACTTGATGTAAATTTATTTTTATGGCAAGAAGCCATATAAATTTAATTTTTCTATTTAATTATAATATGGCCAGAAGCCATATAAATTCAAGTTTTATGTTTCAACATCATATGGCCAGATGTCATATAGATTTAATTTTATGGCCAGAAGCCATATAAATTCAATTTTTATGTTCGAACATCATATGGCCAGAAGCCATATAGATTTAATTTTACGGTCAGAAGCCATATAAATTCAATTTTTATGTTTGAACATTATATGGCCAGAAGCCGTATAGATTTAATTTTATGGTGAGAAGCCAAATAAATTTAATTTTAATATTTTATGGCCGGAAGCCATATAGATTTAATTTTATGGCTAGAAGCCATATAAATTTAATTTCTCTATATGCCCAGAAGCCATATAAATTTAATTTATCTATTTTAATATTAAATGGCCAGAAGGCATATAGATTTAATTTTATGGTTAGAAGCCATATCAATTTAATTATTCTAGTTTAATATTTTGTGGCTAGAAGCCACGTAGATTTAATTTTATGGCCAGAAGCCATATCAATTTAATTATTCTAATTTAATATTTTGGGGCTAGAAGCCATATAGATTTAATATTATGGCTAGAAGCCATATAAATTCAATCTTTTTATTCTAATATTAAATGGCCAGAAGCCATATGCCTCTAATTTATTGGAAAATACTATATGTGAGATATTTGGTATGTCTAGATTATAGGATACTTAAATATTTAAATACAATGCATGCATTTAGGTGGGTATCTAAACAGCATATCCGCATAGCGTGATTTTATCCAATGACAAATGTGTTTTTACACTAAAGTCACATTAATTTTTTTAAATGGACAGAAGCCATATACCTATAATTTTTTATTTATTTTATTTTGGTATTTAATGGCTAGATGCCATAAATATATGTTTTTCCATTTTATGGTCAAATAATTAATCTTTGTGATATGGAGTGCTTTTTGATGGACTCAAAGTTCCAATCATTTTTTTATAAAGATTCCTTTGCACTCTGATGTTATTATCTTCAATGGAACCTGAAGTTCAGATCAATATTTGCAACCTCCTTGAAAGCTTACAGTTAGTTCCATTACTAAAAACGAATATCGATTTGATTTTCTATCTTTATATATTGTTAGAAGCTATATAGATTTAATTTCTAATTTTGAGATTATATATCATATAATCTTTAACATTATTGGATGGCAAGAAGCCATTTATTTATTTATTTTTCATTTTTTATTTTAATATTTAATAGCTAGAAGATATATAATTTTGAATCTCTTATTAATTTGGTTCAAAACATTGGATTTATTTTTATTGAGGTCCTGTAGATCAGACTAATACTTGTTGAAATTTGTGGTGCGAGAAGAGAGAAATAATATCTCTACATTTGATATGCTTTTGAGAAATTTAATAACCACATTTATATCAAAAATGAAATATAGCCATGAAGGCTAATGTTTTGAACCAAATTGCTTGTCGTTCAAGTATTAGCACAATATATATTCTGAAAGTATTATTGTAATGGTCCTGAAGACTAACGTTTATGGAGATTTATATCATAATAAATAATAGTTAATTCCATAAGAAATAAATAAAGACAATCATGTTTTGTTATGCATTGTTGATTAATACTCCTGAAGAGCTAGATAAGCAAAATTTCAATTAACGCTAAATAAAAATATTTATGCCGATAAAACCACATATATTTTATCTTACTAGTTAGTTGACCATTACTATGGCAATTATGTGCTCTTACATTAGTAATATTTGAACGTAAAGTTGATATGTTATATGATATTTGATCTAACAATCCCGTTCAATGATCCTTATTTTACTTTAGCATAAAGTTAGCAAGATTATTTATAGAATTATGTAGATATATGTTTTTATAAATACATAAGAAAATGAGTTTGCAATAATTGTTGGCATAAATGTTATTCAAACTTTTGATGAGTTTAAATATCTCATATGCTGTAGTGTGATTTTTATGTAGTTTGATTTAAATTCTTATAAATTTTAATTATTCATATTTCTATGAGTTTACAAATTACATAGTGAATATATATATATGACAGTTCCTGAAGAACGATATGACAGCTCATGAAGAATTATATGTATACAACGATATATTCATAGTTCTTGAAGAACTAATATTTTTATTTTGTAAGTGGAAAGTATGTTTACGTGACTCACTTGAGAGGGAGATTATTAGAATATAAGTACGAGTCATATTGGATGGAGTTTCACTCCTATACTTTCCATAAAATTCGTATAATCTCCCAATAAAGGTCAAATTAATAATATGACACGATAACCAGAAGTTATATGATAAAAAACATGAAGTTTGTAGATGTATTGTTTGGCATGACCGGTTAGATCATCTCAGATCATAGTGATGCAAAATATAATGTTGAATGCATAATAAAACTCGTTGAAGAACCAGAAGATCCTTTTATAAATAACAAGTGTTTTTATGTATTGTTTGTTCTCAAAAGAAGTAAATACGAGAACATCACTAGCTATGGTTGGAATTGGATACGTGTACATTTGTACGGTATCAAATATATATGGGCCCATGTAGACATCATATGGATTAAATTAGTAATTTATCAATAATGGATGCATCTATAAAATGGTCATATCGGTGTCTATGATCAACTTGCAACTTGAAGTTTGCAAATTTGTTCTAATAAGTACATTAGTTCTCAACTATGCAACCATATGATTTCCATAGAAATCACTAGTGATTGTTTATCAAGTTTTCAATGATTATATGCTATGTAAAGCATATTTAACGAATATATCTAGCAATACTACTATCAAAGCCTCCCTGAGCGGTTAGATCAAAACTTTTGAGAACAAAGTTCCAATTTTACAGTTGGAAGGCATGATTTTACACACTACCACATATAAATGCATCATGCCAACATAGTATTATAAATTCTCCCATTGGCTCTTGGTCAATAGTCAGATAGTTTTCATTTTATAATGTGCAATATTTATTTATAGTGTTCCACCACAATTATGCACATAGATGGATGTTCATTGAAAGTTGGGATAAATGTTGGATAAGAACCTTCTTCCTCTTGTTTATCTCTAAATGATGTTTCTAGAGAAAGTAAATGGATTGAGCAGACTTATATAGCATGATTAGTTGGTTATCATTTGACAAAGTTTTCCCAACTTGAGGGGGAGAAAATGAATAGCTGGAAGATATATCACATAGTATGCATCAACATAGATCCTCAAATATAGCGATATGAACCAGAAGTTCATCAAATGATGCATACATAAAATATTACAAAATATTTGCCAGACGTAATTAGTGACCAACATAAGAATTCTTATATCTCATTCCAGCTTAAGCTCCAATCAGTAAAAAAAATGATACCATCATGAAGCATGAGAAAATGATCGGTTTCAAAAGAAAAGAAAATGGAGCAAATAATCAAGATGATCATACAGAGGAGGAAAGAATTGAGACATAACTGTTTGTAATACCCCAGAAGAGGTGTAGGTACCTAAAAGAGAGATAGAGATCTCAATAAAGTTATGTCACAAGAAAAAGGAACTGCAAAGAGATAAAGTTGTCGACAAGGATTTTGATGATAATATCACGTGATCAAATGAGGATTTTCTATACAAAAATGTCATGAGATATAGACATAAAGATGGCTAGCTAGCAGGAAAGAAAAAGACGCAATATGAAGTATCATAACATAAATGTGTGTATTTAGCTTAAGCACCTGACAAAGCTAATATTGTATAAATAAGAATTCTTGTGCTGAAAAGGGGGAGAGATATAGTCTCAATAATTTTCGCATAAGTTAATTCTTTATAGATATTATCTTGTGGTGGACTGAATTTCATGTCTTCTTAATTTAGAAGTCTGGCGATATATGAAAACTTTGTTATGCGTCTAGAGAATATGATCGTGACCGATGAGTCATTGTAGTGTGATTTAGAAGTAAATCCTATAGGGATTTCAAATACTAGAAGTATTATGGAGTAATATACTTATAAAGTCACTGAATCACATGCATGTATAGATTATATACAAGCATTTGAAAGTTCCTGAAGGATTTTCTAAAAGTATATGATTTAAATAATTAAACTCCCCAAAGGATTAAAGTTTCCAGAAACAAACAATTTAATCCATATCTCTATATGTTTCAAATCAACCTGACAAATATGGTATTATCGAATCGATAGATATCGATTGAAAGAAGGATATATTGTATTTAATCTTTCAATGTTCAATGTTATTAAGATTCTTGGTGTGTTTAGATATCTCTGGAACTCCTGAAGAGTTTGCAAAATATGAGTATTGCTTAAACTCCTGAAGAGCCTGCAGAAGCTAAAAACATACTTCAAGAAAGAATTTGAAATGAAATACTTTGAAATAATAAAGTGTTTCTTTATATATAAATCACCATGTGCTCCAATAATTGTAAGATCCGTAAATGTGAATTGAGATCATTTTATACCTCAATACGTTGATGGAGAAATTTTGGTCCAGAAGTACCGTGTTTATAGAATTCAAGAAGGTGATGAAAAAATACTTGGTCTGGAAGTACCATATCTTTGTAGAATTGGAGTAATTATATTTGATCAGACTAGCCATGCATGAGCCGGTGTATCATTTGCTAATCAACATGATACATTGATTCACTAACACGAATAAATTGGAGTGGACTACATCAATAGAAGATGGTGAAATCATTGTCCAACAAATCCGATCAAACTAAAGTTTAGCAGATATGTTTATCAAGTCACTTCCTGCTACAATATTTGAGAAGCTTGTTTATGGCATCTGACTTCGCAGACTTAGAGATATCAACTGAAGTGGTCAAGAGGGGGAGATGATACACGCTGTACTCTTTTTCCCTTGTCTATGGTTTTTTCCCATTGGGTTTTTCTAGCAAGGTTTTTAATGAGGTAGCATTAGGAAGTGTATCATTAAACATTGTACTCTTTTTCTTCTACTAAGTTTTTTGTCCCACTGGGTTTTACTTAGTTTGAGTTTTTTTAACAAGGCACATGTTTAGTCATGAACATCCAAGGGGGAGTGTTATGAATTTCCTATTATTATGGATGTCCATAACTCCTATTTCCTATTATCAATATATTGTTATTAATGCTGATTGATTATATTGTAACCCTAGAGGTTTGCCTATAAATACAAGGCCTGCATTGTGTATTGATAACTCTTGTACGTTGAATGAGAACGGCTTTCTATTCTCTCTACTTCTCTCCCCATTCTCTCTTATCTTCTTCTATTATTTATAACATTATCATATATTTGATCATTTATTTACCTTTTTATTTTTATCAATTAGTTAATATATATAACTATTTTTCTGGAAATTTATAATCATTTTTAATTTGTCTTGAAATTTTAAATATATTTTATGATATTTTAAAATAATTATATTGTACTCCCTCCAGTCCTAATTATAAGATCACTTTGACTTTTTTGATTTTTTTCCAGTAAAAAAAAGTAGTTTCAGTAAAAAAAAATATTTTTTTCTCAAAACTAATTTACTCTACTTATAAACTAACCTATAATCTAATTTCATGTGACATATGTTATAATTTAGTAGTTTAATTTGCTTCATTAACTTCCACAAAAAAAAGTCAAAGTAATCTTATATTTAGGACCAGAGGGAGTATTAATAATTGAGTTTTAGAATTTAAATATGAATTTTACTAATATATAGACATTAAGGGTAATATGGCCATTTTCACATATTTTTTAATTTCTTTAACATCATTTTCAACCAACCAAACATAAAATTTTCTATTCCATTCCTTTCTATTCTTGTGCATATCAAACATGTCAACATTCCCTTCCATTCCATTCATTTTATTTCAATTCCTTTCCATCCGAATATTTTATATAAATCAAACGGGCCAAGATAAAATAAAAGGACGCAAGTGTCACGTAGGAAGACAACCTTTTCAGCTTCAGGCGTCCAGCTCATTTTCTATAAAAACCTAGGAGTAATTACATCCAATTAAGCTCATCTGTTTCTTCTTAAACCCTGTCCCCAAAACCCGCCTTTGCTCTTCCTGCGCTTTTTTTTTTTTTTTTCGTTTTGCCCGCTCCCCGCTAAATTGCGCGCTTTCCACAAAATTCAACCTCGCAAGACCTACCAGCTACCATAGTTCTTAAATCTTTTGACTTTCATCACTAGTCATTCACTTTGCCCTTCTTCTTTTCGCCCAACGAATTATCCTATCGCAGCGGGGAGGCTTTCTGGATGTTGCTTGTTCTGGTAATTGATCCTCATACAACTTTACTGTTTTCTTTACTATCTGTTGGGACCGGCCAATCTTATTATAAAATGATTTCTTCTTGCTCTTCTTTTTGTTGTTTTATTTGTTTTGTTTTGTGGCTTTGATTTTGATTTTAGTAAATGGGCGAAGATTCTATTTTTCGTTGTAATGGCTGACTAAACGTTCGAAAAGGTTTTGGTGATTGGGGTTTGTCCAACTCAGTAACGCGATGTTGGTGTAAATTAAGCTTGAATTGTTTATTTTTTCTGTTAATTACGCAAGTGGTTAAATAGATTTAGGTTTTTTCTTTCTTTCTTTCTTTTCTTTTAGATGGGGGTCTTGAAATCTCCAGAAAAAGATGTTGAAAAAGGGTGTGGAGAGGAATTAGAAGAAGAAACCGTAAATGACAGAAAAATAACTCGTAGGATATTTTGTGTCTACTCGAGCATTTTTAGTGTCTTCGTGAATGACTTTGATTGAAGGAAAATGTGTGTTCACGTGTTTTCAAAGGTGGTCTGCAAGGTGAGATATTGGTAACATGACTATCTTGTCTTATTTCCATCATATTGATGATTACAAACATGGGGATCTGGCTGTTACAACTTACAAGAGTATCACATTAACACCGAATCAAAGAATTATCAGAACTTAGTTGTTCAGAACCTTATACCTGACCTCTGTTCCAATTGAGTTTCTTTCCTTTCATGTTGACATAATGTGTGACGAATTAAATAGAGGCCTGTTTTTAGTCTGGGCAGGACATTTTAGTAGATTTTCAGGATTGACCAAAATTTGGAAATCAATCATATAAATTGCTATCGACTGTATTATAGGACCTTAAATTATTGAATGCCCCTTGAACAAAAAAAAAAAAAAAAAAAAAGATTTATTGAATGCCCCTAAAAAGGGAAGGGATATACATATAATATATTATGTTGAGCGGGGCTGCAAATACTCGTAGATTCCTTTTTTATGCTGAATATGTTGCCACTTTATGTCATAGAAAAAATAAATCTCATTCTTACTCGTCATATGTGTTATCTTTATATGAATTCCTCTTTGTAAAACATCTTTGGTTATTGACAATGCCCATCTTCCCCTAGATCAAAACAGAACTCTGAGAACTAGCTGTATTTCTGGCGATGCAATATCTGCTGTAGATTCTGTCCCACTTTTCAGAATGTACATTGACATGGAGTCTCAAATTCATCAACTTGAACAAGAAGCTTACTCATCTGTCTTGCGTGCTTTCAAAGCTCAGGCTGATGCTATTTCTTGGGTATTTCCTTTGCTTCTTCCCTGGCCTATTATGTTATTGTTGTAGTTTCCTGCTTTAAAGGCTTATCTTTACCATTTCATGTATTAATCAGGAGAAGGAAAGCTTGATAACTGAGCTCAGGAAAGAGTTAAGAGTTTCAGATGATGAACACAGAGAACTTCTCACAAGGGTAAATGCTGATGACATTATCCACCAGATACGGTATAGTGCTTCTTTCAATATTTGCTATTATGTTGCTAAACTAATTATGGACTACTGTTGCTGTTTTCTTTATTCAATGGTTTGTGATGGGAAATGCAAGCAGGGAGTGGAGGCAAACTGGTAGTTACCAACCTTCAATGCGCAGTTCTCAACCTGTTCAGGATGTTTTACCCAGTCCAACTGTTTCTGGTTCTCGTAAGAAACAAAAGACATCCCAATTGGTACTTTCTTTTGCACATTAAGTGATGTGAGATTTAACAGCCTTAGTTGTAGCTCTATGCATTCCAGTGTTTATCGTTAGCTGCCTCGAAGGAGTTGCTTAGGATCAGCATTGCGATTAATTTCTCTTTATGGAGAAGGACAAAAAAATTCATTCATTTGACTTTCATTTTTTGAAAAATATTTTCTGCTAATTTTTGTGCTAGGTTCAGTCGTTACCTGGTTTGTCCTCAGTGAAGTCTGCTCCTTATCCTGCTGGGGTTGCTGGAGGTAGGCCTTTGACAAGCCGCAGTTCTTTTAATGCACGTCCATCTAATGCAGCTGCTGAAGCAGCAGCTTCTGATCCGTTGATCAAGAAGAAAGTTTGGACTAGATGGCCTGAAGACAACCATTTTTATGAGGCTGTCATAACTGACTACAACCCTGCAGAGGTTTTTGTTTATGTTTTCATTTCTTTGATTTTTGTACAATGAAGTAGAGATTTGGTGAATCTAATCTAAGGTTCATTTATTTCTACCTCCATTCCGCATCACTAGGTCACTATAGTGTTTTATACTTCCTTCGTACTGTATTCTTATTATTTGCAGGGCCGTCATGCATTGGTTTATGACATTGGCACACCAAGTGAAACCTGGGAATGGGTTGATCTCAAAGAGGTATTTCTATATTTTGTTGCAGAGAGTGAAACAACTACTTTTAATTTATTATCTACTAATTTCAGTGCAGCAATAGTGTTGGATGCATCAATTTGCAACAATATTAAACCTTGTGACAACACATATAACTCATTGCATTACTTTCATATATGACCACAATGATGACAAGCTTGAACCAATGTTTGCATATGCTTGAGTATTAATTAGATTTTTTTTTTAATAATATTAGAACAGCATTTGGAGTTTGTTCTGTTGGTACTTAATAAGAAGTAACTTGTGGAATATCTTTCTAGCTACACACATTTTATATATGATAATATCGAAGGGATTTAGCATTTTTCTTTTAAGTAGAATTTTATTTTTCCTATCATTAGAAGTTGTTTAGACAAAACTCCTTAGGTGGATTTAGTGTTGCGTTTTAGTTTATACATATAATAATTCAACTTATGTTATTTATCAGATGAACAATGATGGGTATGGGTTTGAGAATATCCACAACTGAAACATGCATTTATATTTTCTATTGATTTTATCAAGTTGAAGCCACGGTCAGTTATTTCTCTCAAGTTCCTCTTGGCTTGAGAGCTATATTTATTGTTGTATGCCTTTGTTTACCATCAAGACTCAACCAAACATTACTCTTACTACTTATTGGACTTCTTGGATATCAGAACAGGGAGTTGCTCCCTCTTTCCCTCCTTTGATTATTATTATGAGTCTAATCAACAATTAGTCTAAGCTACATATGTTGGGTGGTGACTCAGCTGTGTACTAATTCATGAGTCTTGACCTATGGGCTCAAAAATATTAATAACGATTTGTTTGAAGTAAAACAAGCATGTACAAGTTCCAATTTAAGCAGAAAGTATTGTGTGAGGAACTTTCATTCATTCTGAATACATTTGTTACATGGGGTTGGTTTGATAAAAGCCAACATTTGCACAACTAACAATATCTGTGATGATGTGAGTTTTTCCAAGAGAATTATCATTTCTATCTTGAACACTGATGCGTGATTGGTTATAGATATCACCTGAGGATATACGATGGGATGAAGATCCAGGCATACCCCATAGAGGTGTTTCTAGTGGACAAGGCCATGGGGTTAAAAAATCTCTTAGCCGCAGTGTTGATACTATGGGTACCGGAAGAGGGAGAGGACATCCAAAGGTTCAGCCCAGAAAAGAATTTCACCCGCTGCAAAATGGTATTGTGAAAAGAGTATTGGATGAATTTGAGCTGCTGAATACAGATTTACTGGTTCAAGAGGTGAGTGACGTGTTTAGGCATTTTTGTTGAGCTTAAGAAATATTAGTCATTTATGGTGGTGCTGCTACTTTAACAGGTGGAGAGGGTTTTTGCTGTGAATCACCCAGATCCTATGGAACTTGAGAAAGCTAAAAATATGCTGAAAGTATAAATTCTGAGCTTCTTATTTCTTTTTCTTGATATCAATGCTCCATTGTTATGGCTTTTCTAATTATTGCCCGTGCAGGAGCATGAGCAGGCACTTGTTGATGCTATTGCGAGGCTTGCGGACACATCTGACGGTGAAAGTGGTAATGACTAGATACCGTCAACATAATCATACTGTATTCTATTTCATATTCCAACTTGTTTCATTCCTTTAGGGGGTGGGATTTCAAGGATACAAAAATTAGCATAATGTAAATAGACAAAATATTTAGTCTTTAAGCTTTTAGGTTGAAATTTTGAGAAGAATGTTAACTCTAATTAACAAAGGGTGATAACTAAGATCTATTTGCCGTGTTTACAGATGGAGAACGGCCACTTTTAGATGGGCAGTTAATGGAGACTGGATGAGAGGGTAGACACAGGGAGACGAGTGTCTCCAAAGAGGTTATTATTTAAGTTCTCTGGTATTTTTGTGGAAGCGAAATTGTGAATGAATCCAAGGGCTAGCCTTGAAAGGACCCAACTGTATTTAATGACCAACAAATATAATCATTCCAGTTATGCATTTCTGCCATTTGTTACTGTATTCTCAGAATGTGCCAATAGTGTGTCCAGTGGCGATTGAAAACATGAAGATTCCCCATTTATCAGGCACATCTCAAATACAAGACAATAATTTCCATCATTTGACAAACTAGGGAATAACAATACCCCTCCCCCTCCCCTTATTTTTTTGTATCAAAGCAGCAAAACTAAACAGTAATGCACAAGTGAACCTACACTAACTCTTTCAAGGAAATATGAATCTGTTCGTCAGCTAACTTGGACAGCTGAGTTCTAACCACCCGTAAGGGTCTATTTGATGTAACCGGGGGAGAATTTTCATGGAGAGGAGGGGTTTTTGGGAATTAACTAGTACAAAACCTGTGTATCACGAAGCTGTGCGGGTGATTGTAAAAATGGACAATTGTAAATAGGCTTTAAGTAAGATAGGAGATTTAATATCAGAGAAGTTTATTGACAACTTTTTCACTTATTGATGAAGGTTATTTTAGCTGTTAATAGTTGTCATTGACAATTCGTTGGGATATTTGTGAAAATAAATATCTTATTTGGGACTTAAGTACAATTGTCTCTTGTAAAAGTCTATGGTATGATAATATGAATCAATGTACCCCAAGTTTGTACTTTAAAAGGGCTTTATTAAATTAGATGCCCGTATACAGCCTACTTGGACGAGAACGTAACAACAGCCTCCAAAGATACTCCTCAATCATCTCATTCTCATCTCTATCCAAAACAAAATGTGACCATTTGATAAAGTGTTCCTATTCAGTGTCAATTAAACATCTAGCACTTATTATGATTAATTAAGTTAAGAGCAAGGTTGTTTACCCTTGTATCCATAATCTATGTACACAACAAATGGAGTTGAAAGTGATGAGAAGAGAAGCGTACCAAGTGCTTATTCTTAGAATGGAGACCTTCAATGGCGTCAGAATTTATCATAATGAGAACCATAATAGCATCATTGTTGAAGGCTTGAGTATGAAGAGTAGAAGACAATGAATTCTGATTTATTACGATCCTTCAATTCTTTGGTCCTCCTTCTACACAGTTAGTTATGGGAGCACATTTTTGCTGAGGATCGCAGAGATTGCTCTTACAACTTACAAGAATCTCCATTTCCCTTATCAATACCTGTCAAAAGCAGTTGTATTTGGATGAACCCCTCTTCATTTTTGAGAAAGTGGAAAATTTTAATCAACCGCTACACCAAGAAACGTTAGACGACAGGTGAGGGGCCATATTTGGATGAAGGACCATTTGAGGGAACACATTATGTTTGCAGTGTGATTCTAAGATCCGAATCAGTCACTAGAAAAATATTATTTAAGGTAGTAATTACATTCTTCCTTTTCGAGAGATCAGAGCTTGTAAAGGAAAATGAACCAAATTGTGTGCATTAGATTTTGCTTTGACAAAAAAACGGACGCATCGTAATAGCAATTTACGATTTTAGTAATAAAGATTGGGCGTAGGTCTACGGTCTACCGCAAAAGGATAGTCGGTTAAGTCGTTAATTTTGTCTCAAAATTAAAGTAAAATTTTACAGTTTTTATATATAACAAGATGCATACCCCCTTGCGAGTTGTACGGATAGTTTTATTTATTCTATATTTTTTTATCTTTTTTGTCCAGTTTAATTATTTATAGAAATTCAACAATTCCTTTTGTTTGTATGAGTAAATAATATAGTTGAATTATAGATAATATTGGTTGAATTTAATTGTAGTTATATGATTAAATGGCTTGGGGGTTTTACCTCGAGGAAAGAATACATGTAAAAAATTCATCGGAAAAATACAGATTATATGTATAGATGTGCCTATTCGATCTGAAAGTGCATGATTTATTGAGGAAACTTTAAAATTTATATCCTATTAGGAAGGGAGAAGAATAGGATTACAATATGTAAATTTTTCGTGAACTTTTTGGTTAAATGTGGCGTTTGGTGATTGTTATAGTTCCTTTTTACTTATAGATATATATATATATATATAATATGATCTAATATAATAAAATAGGGTAATTACAACACTTAATTTCAAACTTTCAATAATGTTTTAAGAAAAGGATAAAAACATATTCTTCAACTTCATCGCATTCGCATCTTATTCATTTATTTAAAGTCTTATTTATAGAGGAGATAGAGCATTGCTTTTGCACATAAGTCTCCTCATTGATTTGATAAATTTATTGTAAGAATATACAATTTTATTCCTAATTTATATTGTTCTGTACATTGTTATTTTAATATTTTCAGCTTGTGTATATTAATTAAGAAGTAAATTTGGCAAGTCATGTCCGCATGCTTTGCATAAATTATGCTGTTTATTCTATATTTTTCTATCTTGTCTTCTATTTGTTATGTTTCTCTAAAAAAAACTGAATAGTATTTTGTGTTTGTAGAAGTGAAAATAATAAAATCATATAGAATTTTCGATGAATTTAACGGGAAGTTTGATTTTAAATTGGATGAGTTGAAAACTAATAAATTTTTTATTTTTTTAATCTCAACATTAAAGCATACATTACTACAATTGTATATTCTAAACATACTTCATTTGTTTAGTATACTTTAAAAATGCATGCCATATCCATAATATGGAAAGAATTAAGATTGTAGTTTGTGAAAATGTAGTATTGAAATCCTTTGAGAGCTATATTGCTATAAATGACACTTGATAGTTGATACAACTTCTCTTATTTCAATGTATCATACAACTCCCCTCACTTTGAGAATGACTTAAAATCGAATAGGTCTTATGTATTTGTTATTAATAGAGATATTTTAGGTTAATTAAATACCATGTCCGTTAAACATAAATAACTCCAGTAATTTCTATAATATTTTTAATTTAATTTTTGTATATAGAATGTTTAAATATTCAAGGGTAAATTTGCACTATATTTTTTAGGTTCACGAAGTGACCTAGAGTTATTTGTGTGATGCAATTTCACCCCTAAAGGGTTTGTTAGATAATTTTAGTTTAAATATATGGAATGTGAAGGGGTTGGTTTTTTTTTTTTTTAAGATAGCACTTTTCTTTTAAAGGAATGTGAAAGGTTGTAACTAACTCTTTTGTTGCCCCAAACATTTCACTATTAATTAATTTTTCAATTAAATGTGAAATTGATTGTTAAATAAAATTGGTTTTTTTTTATAGATAACACCCATATTCAAGGAAATGTGAAAGGATGTGGCTTAAACCTTTGGACTTTTAAATAATGATGGTTTTGTCATTATTGGGCATATTAATTATAAATAACTTTTATGAATTGATATACACAAAGATATAATAAAAATATAAACATAACTAAATAATTATTACATTTTTTATTTTGAACATATATTTGTAATATAAACCAATTTTGTTTAACAATCTTTTTCACATTCTATTGAATGATTCACATTAGTAATTAAATGTTTAATAAGTCCAAAGGTATAGCCATAATTTTTCACATTTCTTTGACGGGAGAATGTTGTCTTCAAAGAAAAAAGGCCCACTCGACCTTTTTCTATTTTGTATAACATTTAAACTTAATTTATTTAACAACCATTTTCAAATTCCAATAACAATGTCTTTAAAAAAATTATACAAAAATAAAAGTGCATGATTGTTGATTTAAAATGCCTTAATATTACTATCCAGTCCTTTCACATTTCAAATAAAAATTATTAAAAAATGTCAAATTTTGTGACCAAACATACCCTATTTTGTCGTAAAAAAATATGGCAAGCTTAATAAGCACATAAAGCTTTTGTAAGAAGGGATTATGTTATCATTGCCAAGTAGCCAAGTAGTAATTGAGTATAACTTTCAGGATATACATATATACTTAATTATCTTCATATCTGAAAAAAGGGGAAAGAAGACACAAAATCAATTAGTAAAAAAAGAGAGAAATAATTAACTAAAGCACAAAAAGAGAGAAAAAAATGACATATGTCCATATTAATTCATCCTCATATCAGAAATAAAGATGGAAGAAAAATAATATAGTATATTATGAAATAAAATTGGAGGAAGAATAGAGGAACAACAATACTTGTTCCAATGCATTAACCTCCATATCTACTGAAAAATAGAAAAGAAATGGATAAAAAGATTATCACTTGAAAACACAAGAAATTGAGCAACCAAAATAAAAAACAATATAAATGTGATTACTTCAATAGAAAGTGCTACCATACAGAAAGTAAAATCTTTTACCATTAGAAAAACGTTGGGATGAATTTCATTGCACCAATTTGATTACTTCAAAACCCGAAACAAACGTTGATATCCCCATGAGCTAATCACCTGAGAACACCAAATACAAATGATAATATCTCCATAAGCACATGAATCCGAAGATTTGCCCAAAATTAAAGAACCATTACTCCTAGAACAGTCAATTAAAGGGAAAAAAATCCATACCCAATACTTCATTTTCTATAAAGATAAGTGATGACAAACATTTGGAAATTGATTAAAATAAAGAAATTCATACCCAGAACCTCATATTTATCAAAGAAAAAGAACAACAAACATATTAAAAATTCATTTAGAATGAAGAAGTCAATATCCACAACTTCATGGTCTGCTTTAGAATTTAAAAAAAAATCATAAACAAATTAGGAATTCAATCAAAATAAAGAAATTCATACCTAAAACCTCATGTTGTGTAAAAGAAAGGAATGATGACAAACACATCATAGATTTGGAAGAGCAACAACAATCCGATGGCATAAGAAAAGAAACCAATTAACTACCTATATATCCACGACTTCATGGTCTGCTTTAGAATTTTAAAAAAAATCATAAACAAATTAGGAATCTCAAAATAAAGAAATTCATACCTAAAACCTCATGTTGTGTAAAAGAAAGGAATGATGACAAACACATCAGAGATTTGGAAGAGCAACAACAATCCGATGGCATAAGAAAAGAAACCAATTAACTACCTATATATATTGAAACATCAACAGCTAGATCAGTGACAATAAAAAAGATTAATAATCAGGATCATGAAGGGTCACAATAAAGGTCATTAATATTGAGGAACTAAATAAAATGAACATTGGAATTAGGACTATGAAGGGTCACAATAAAAGACATTAATATTCGGGAACCAAATAAAATGAATATGAATAGTTCTTTTTTCTAGGAATGAGAATGGTCATTAACGGTGATAACGGTGTTAAGTGAGTGATGAAGAAGATTTAACGGTTGAAGACGGTGTTATCACAAGATTTATAGATTATATTGATCTCACAAATTAGAAAAGCTTTTAAAATAAGTGTTTGACACCATTTGGGCTACAGCCTACAGCCTAACCTCTATCTTTGATTTAAAGATAGATAATTAACAATCCAGTTTTAAGAACAAGATGACTGGTAAGAACTAAGAACATAGTCCCCGTTGTTACCTATAAGATTAACTTTTTTATTTTAAAAAAAAAACTGAAGACACAAAATATATAACATTTATCATATTTTTCTCAAAATTAATTTACCTTATTCATAAACTAACATATATGTGAGCGCCAAATTATGCCAATGCGGCCTAGGTCAAGAAGGCAAAAGACAACATCGGGCCGAGCCCATGATGACCAACATCAATAGGGCAAGCCCTGTGATACGAAAGAGGGGACCCATTCAAAAGGTGCAACGTTTGATCAACAAGTCAACAGAGGACGGTTACCAAGAGGAATAGTGCATTGGCACACTTACTCCGTCACACTCGCAACTATCTTAGAATTTTTTTTTTTTGCTTAAAACCCTGGTGTCCGGCTTCTTTGAGAACCGACTAATCCGGAGTTGTCCCCCGGGATTAAGGGGACTTCCCAGGGTTCGAACTCTGGCCCTTTGGCAAATGGCGAAAAGGTGCCTTACCATCCCACTTCTGACCATCCGAACACCACCCCTCAGGCTACTATCTTAGAAATTTGGAGATGGAGGAAACACATCTCTACAGCCTAAAAGGGGGATTGGCCCCTAGTTGAAGGAACATGAACTTTCAAGGAGATCTTCTGCGAATAAGCTTGTTAGTGTTCTTAAACATCCTACTTCAACAAAGATCGCTATTTTTCACTTGTTGCTGGTGATCCTGATATCCAATAAAAGTTTATTTTTCTTTTTATTGTTTATTTGCTGAATTTGGTATCAACAATATAATATAATTACTGCATGTAACATATTTTAAAATTTAACTGTTCACTTCCTTAATATTTAAAAAAAGTTCAACTTGTTGAATACATTATTTTTTTAAAATGGGTACAACTGAACAAAAATATTGACTTCACCGTACATAGCTTATTTACCTGAATCAGAACAACTTATCACTTATATTCAAGATGAAAGGAAGTATAAATCATGTTTCATCGTGTTTGAACTTAATTGAGTTAAAAAAAACCTTCTATTTAGGTTGTTGATAAAAATTGTTTTTTCAGCATCCTTACGTTTTACTATCCACGAAATAAATATAAATATGTAAGAATAGCTTTGTTTTGATGGTGTGAAGGTGTTTTTCAAAGTTAATCCAAACATATTACTATTCTCTTATATCCTAACTGGTAAAGTTTATAAAAGAGTTGTATTTTGGTCATCACATATTACACTCCCATCTCCAATGTTAAATACTTTTTTCATGAGACTCCTATTTATTAGAGCATTTTAATCTTTCGGTTTAAAATCTAAGTGGTTAAATGAGAGCGATATCTTATAAAAATATGACACAATTCTCTTGGTATTAACCTCAAATAAATAATTTGCCTGCTTATAATGTAATTGCAGTATCTTGAATTATAATATGATTTAATATCTACCTTAAAAAAATAAATAGGGGTAAAAATGTCTTTCACCTGTGTTCGTCTATATAGACTTAATATACTACTCCCTCCGGTCCTAATTATAAGACCACTTTGACTTTTTTGACTTTTTTTTCTAATCCAAAAAAAGAGTAGTTTCAGTCCCAAAAATAATATTTTTTCTTCAAAACTAATTTATTCTACTTATAAACTAACCTATAATCTAATTTCACGTGACATATGTTATAATTTAGTGGTCTAATTTGCTTCCTTAACTTCCACAAAAAAAAGTCAAAGTGATCTTATATTTAGGACATGTGGGAGTATAACGAAAAGGGGAGTATACGAAACGGCCTTTGATCTTCTTCCTCAAGCCGCATGCTTCGCTGCTTCAGTCTGCAACCCGAAATTTTGAATAGCACAGAATCACATCTGAAATTAGAGGAAAGCTGAGGGAGAAATCTCGTAATCATGGTTAGGTCAGTGAATTATGGATTAGGCATTAGTAAGGTTGGTTTTGAAACGACCGCTACCTCCGCCCCTACTTCTCAAAGCGACGATGAAGAAGAACGTAGAGATCTTCGTTCTCGCTACCAGCTCGTGAACAACCTTATTCACGGTAATTAGTTTTTTTTTTTATCTCTCTCTTCGGATTCGCTGCATTTTCCGTCTTCGATTTTTGATTCCATACCTTTCCTTGGACCCCAAGTCTCTAGCGCACGATTTACATTCTACTTCCTTGTGATTTTTTTCTCCGTCTTGCCGTTGCTATTTTTCTTAGTTATCGCAATTGTTTGGGTTGATTGAGTGGTTTACTAAACCTACATTAAGAAAATCCTGATTCCGTGTGTTTGTTGACTCCGTTTTTTCGATTCCAACTACTAAATAGCAGCGTGCTATTTTGTTTTTTGTTTTTTGTTTTTTTGGCAGATGAGAGTGAAGATATAACAAGACCTGACTCTGACAAGTTTGATCTGATCTTTAAAGATGTGGAAAGCTTACACGAACGAGGTATGAAATTCTCCATAATTTGGATATTGACAATAGTTCATGACGTTGACAGTCGTAGTTGTTCTGAATATTTTAAAATAGCGGAATCGAATTACTTTATGATAACAAATAAACATTTTTGATCGATATGAATTTTCCCACTCTGTTGGCGTCAAATGTCGTTGTGTATGGTTGCTGCCTATGTTGTTTCATGATACAAGGTATATAAGATTTTATTTTTTTGTTCTTTTGCCTGTTCTCGATGCTTTCAGTTAGCAATCCTAGAGAGCAAGTGGCTGATGCTAAAGCTCTTCTGAACATCACGGAGTGCTTGGTATCGTCTGTGAAAGCTCACACCAATGACGGATTAACTCCTTCAGACTTTATCTCGCGTATTCTTAACGAATTTGGAGGACCATGTGAATCAAACAAAAGCAATCAGGACTGCAGGAACTCAGTACTTTGGAAGGATGTTGGAATTGCTGTATCAGGTGTTTTCAAAGGAGGTCCTGGGTGCTGCACCATGTAATGTTAATACATTAAGGGTTCTTAGTCCTTTTATTTGTGTCATATTGTAACATTCCTTTAGATATTCATTTTCCACTTCTTCTTCAGGATTGGCCCCATGGATGCTGAAATGACTCAGAGGAAGACTGTTAATCGAAGAAAGAGAATTAGAAACACTCAAGTTGCTCGACCGGAAGAGGTAAAACATACAGCCTGCAGCTTTTGCCAGACAAAAATTGGCGGGAAGAGTTTTAAATTTTGTTAGACGACCTTTCTTTCATGTACAGATTTGTTGTCTTTAGTTGCCAGTGCTGTAAGCTTCCTACTAATCTTCTGTCTGTTTATTAGCCATTTTATTGTAGTGAGAACATAATAAATCTGTAATTGCGTTGTGTCTGAATTTACTATGGAGATAAATCTTCCAAGCTTTAACACGTACATGCATCTCACTTTCTTTATAGTCTTTACTTTTTAGGATGCATAACTAGTGATTATCATGTTATCGTGCTTTAATTATATCAGTTTCCCATGTAATTGTAACTTTTTGCAGCTTGACGGTGGTTCTGGGGAAAAGATTGTTGACACTGATGAAAACATGGCAACCATGTTTAATATCTTGAGGAAAAACAGAGTTGTCAGGCTTGAAAATCTGGTATTGAATAGGAACTCTTTTGCCCAGACGGTGGAGAATTTATTTGCTCTTTCGTTTTTAGTCAAAGATGGAAGGGCCGAAATAAAATTGAATGAGAATGGATGGCAACTAGTTTGTAAGTGACTTCAACAATTCTTACTATTCTTACTCTCCAATGCATATCTGTTCATCTCTTAAATGATGCTATCTATAACTTTTCTTCATGCACTTGCTTTATGCCAGCACCAAGAAATGCTCCCTCTGCAGACAAAATTCTTTCTAAGGAAGTTGCTCACAGACACTTCGTCTTCAGATTTGACTATAAAGATTGGAAGGTATTCTGAAGCAGCTGTATGTCAATAATTTTACTGTTTTTCTGTTGTGTTTAGAGGTATCAAATTTACTGCTTTACTTTCTTTCATTGACTATTAAAGGACTGTTTGATAGGTTAAATGAGATAGAATAAAAAATTATAGTGGAATTGAAAAAATGATCTTACAATTTAATGATTTATGCACATTCTTTGGTTTCTATATTTAAAATAGTAACAGCAGTAAAGGACCGATACTGCTAACTAACTTCTTATTATTAACAAACACCTCCTTATTGTGGGATCATTCTTATTGGCCTTGTTAATCAAGTGGTTCTGCAGACAGCAATTGATTTGTTAGGCATGCAGAAGAAATAACAGAATAGGAATATCTGGCTGATCCTGGAAACTAGAGTTTGCTTGTACATGCACTGCACGTTTTACACTCGAATTTAAATCGGATCATGTGGGTTTGTAAGTTATCACAGAGCCATCAACATGTTTTTGGTACTTCTGAGTTTCGTTTTCAGAATTTTTTCATCGTAAAGTAATTAGTTGTGATCTCCCTTGCGGAACCCATCTGTGCATCAGGAAGGACACGCTTGGTTTAATTTCTATTAATGTTTATATTGGTTCATAAGCTTTTGCTGAACGAAGTTATATGAACCTGCAAGTTCTTTGTTGGTCAATGTCTTCTTTAATATGTCTTCCCTTTTGTGAAATTCTCAGCTGATGATTCGCTCAGTTGGGATTGGCGAAGAGATGATGCCACACAGGAATGGTGAGTCGCTATCTGATTCCGCGGCAGCTGTGGATGGAATTATCAACAGAAAGTCAACTGTTACTTGACTCGCCAGTTTGACTATGGTGAACACACAACTTTAAGCGTAGCCGTAGTAAACTGATACTGGAGCCTAAGGTTTCGGTGATTTATGCCCATGATATAATGTGCTGCCTACAGAAATAGTAGCTCATGTTTTCACTTATGTTTTTACATATTTGCTGTGGAAGTGATGTGCTCATTTTACTTAGCTTTGCATAGTCCTCAGTAATAGCCAACCTTTGTTGGGGCCGTTCGTATGTATTGTCCATGAATCAGCACATCACCATTCACCATCATGTAATAGTGTGTTAATGGTCTAGTATCATAATATAAACCGATTTTTTTAACAAGTTCTTTCGTTGCTAATAACATACACGCGATTTTATGGCAACCCATAAGATGATTTTTTTAATTCAAGTTATATCACTAAAAAAAAACAGGCTATTACTGACGGAATTTCTGTCAGTAATTTCCGACGGATTTCCTGCGGAATTTCCGTCGGTAAATTTACGAACGGAATTACCGACGGAATAAATAAATTACCGACGGAATTTCGTCGCTAATTTTTTTTAAAAAAATAAAAAATTAATTAATTTTTAAAAATTACCGACAGAATTCCGTCGGTAATTTATTTATTATTTTTTAATCAATTACCGACGGAATTCCGTAAGTAATTTTTTTTAAAAAAATAAAAAAATAATTATTTTTTAAACTTTATTATTTTTTAATCAATTACCGACGGAATTCCGTCAGTAATTTTTTTTAAAAAAAATAAATAATTAATTATTTTTTTAAAAATTACCGACGGGATTCCGTCGGTAATTTATTTAATATTTTTTTATAATTACCGATAGAATTCTGTCAGTAATTTTTTTAAAAATTACCGACGGAATTCTGTCGGTGATTTATTTAATATTTTTTTAATAATTACCGACGGAATTCCGTCGATAATTTAAAAAAAATAAAAAATTAATTAATTTTTAAATAATTAATTTATTTTAGTTTATAAATATATTTTATAAATATTAATACATACATATATATATTTATTACAATTTAATTATGAATTCTTTATTAATTAATATGTTATTTATTAAAATTTATTTTAAATATTTTTAATGATATATATAATAAAATAATAATTATTAATATGTAAATTATATATTAATAAATAAATATATTTCATGATGTATTAATTTAAATATAATGTAAAGTATATATAAGATTAAATATAGTTATATTAATGGGAGTATAAATATAATAAATATAATTGTTTGTGTAACATCCTAAAACTTTAATTAAGGATTAGTGGGGGTAAACAGGAATTTATTAATGAGAAATGATGGATTATGAGAATATTTGAAGGATTTTGAGGTATTTTTGAGGATTTTAAAGGCCTAGTTTTTCCCTTATTTGGAAGATAATAATTTTTGGGAAAATTATTTTTAGACTCAAAAGAGGTTATTGTGAGAGTAAATAAATAAAAGATATTATAGGGAAAATTTTGAAAGTAAAAAGAAAATTTTTGGTTCAAAAGAAATATCTTATTTGAGGATTTTAGGACCGAGTAGTGCATTATTTCTTTTTCCTATGCACTTTCTGAAAACATTCCTCAGTTTCCGCCGAGTTTCCCTCCGGTCACTATTCACGTCACTATTCACATATATATTATTATATTATTATTATTACTATTGAGTTACTATTCATTACTATTGAGTTACTATGCATTACTATTGAGTTACTGTGCGTGCATTATATAAACACACGCACACCTTCACAAATCACTCGTCTCTCTCTCTCTCTTTCCTCACGTTTTTCTCTCTCTTGCTCTCTCTTTCCACCATATATATTCCTATCACTAGACTTATTAGAGTCTGTTAGTATAGGAATAGTAAGCTTTTCGGCCAACTAAGCACATTTTTGGAATCCTGTAAGTCTCCTCTACCTTTCTATGTCATTAGTTTTTCGATTTGTTATACTTGAAAAATTAGACCTTGTCTAAGTTGATATTTTTGGGAGTTCTAAGATTAATAAATTGAAGCTTAGGCCTCGATTATGAGTTTTTCTGAGTAGATTTTTCATTATTGGAGGTTTTTCTAATTATTGGGAATTTTTGGATTTGTAGATATTTTAGAAATTGGAGCTTTTGATGATCTGAGGTGCTAATAATTAAATTGATTATTTTTAGATGTTTATTGATGTCATATGAGGAGATTTAATTGATTGGTTTGACTAGAATTTGGACCCAAGAAAATATTGGTGGATTAAAGTTTTGGATAAGTGGGATATTGTGTAGGTAATTGTGTAATTATGAATTTAAGGGGATAGTTTATGCCCAACAAAAATATTAATGAGGTTAATTAAATTAGATTTGGTGTAGGCCTTGATTTGGAAAAGGGAATATTTTTAGGCTTGAATTTGACTTTGTTGAGCTATTAAGGTTTTGAAAATAAATTATGGAATAAGGAATGAATTTTTGAGGTTAAGAAATAATTGGAGGATGTTTAGAAAATTTCATTTAGGCTTGAATTTTATAAATTGGTATTGGTGATGAATTATGGGGATTATTGGATGTTAAGGTTTAAAATAAATGGGTGTTGAAAAGATTAATAATTTTGGATATAAGTATAAATGGAGTAGAGATAAAATTTTAGAGATGGAGTGAAGAATAAATGTTAAATAGAAATTTAAAATAAGTAAGGGCAAAGAAAGGGTAGTAAATAATTTATTTTCCAACATGTGAAATTGTTGGATAAATAATTAATTGTGGTTGTATATATGGTTGTGTAGTGCTTGAATTGCACTAAGTTAGCACGGGGGAGCTGCACTATTGTGAGATTGGTGCCAGCTATCAGGTAACCGCTTTCTGCTTATTTATGTGTGTGTGTAGTGTTAGTAAGAAATTTGAAATATTATTATTTGAAAATTATGTTGTTATATGGAGATGAGATTTTGAATCACAAATTGAGACTTGATTATCAATTGATGATTGATGAGATATGGAAATGGGATCTTGGAATATTAATATTTTTATAATAAATGTCCTGTGGAGTATTATTTTGAAATGGCATAAATTTGTGATGTGAAATATTTGAAACTGAAATATATGTGGTTTTAGAAATTATTTAATATATGTATATCATGAAAATACTGAAAGGCCGGGTGCCTAATTGTGGTGTTGCATATCTATGTGTTGTATGTGAGAAATTATTTGGGTATGTGACACCGGTGAATTGGAAATTGTGCCATCACGTGATGAGGTACCCTGTTGCGCCACAGGGACTAATTGATATATTATGAGAAATAAAGGAGAGAAAAACGTAAGAGGGGAGATCGCCCCTCACGGATTCGGAAAGGATTGAGATCCTTATAATCCGTGGTACTATTCAGGGAGGGTAGAGAGTCCCTCGTGAACTGTACCGTGGTGATCAGGGGCGGGTGGAAGGTCCCGACTGGTCCCACATGTTTTCCCAACATTTCTAGTAAGATTTGTTTGGGTTGATTGTAATTATCAATGATATATATACTATTCTTGAGGATGAATTGTGTTGGGTTATTCCACAATTAAAAACGTTGAAAAGAGATTTTGGGAATAAGACGTGCATTATATGTGAATACCTGAGCATGTTTCTGAATTGATATATATGTATTCCACTGGACACCTTGCTAGCACACACCACACGTAGATGAGTAGTCAGTGGTTGCGTTTTGGGGCTACCCCCCGTTGATCTCACTTTTGCAGGTCCTAGGAGCGGTACGGTATAGATGGTCAAGGGAAGGATCCGGGAACTTCTCACTGATATTGTGAGATATTCTGGACCAGAAGGAAAGGAGGTATTGCCACATTTAGGATCATATTTTGTATAATGCTTCCGCTGAACCTTGCTATTATTTTGGGGAAAAATTATTGAATAATACCTATTATGGTATGGTATTTTGTGGATGATCTGTGGAGATTAATCATGGATAATGAAATTTTCTCTGATTGTACTGGGGAGAAAATTATATTGTGATGACGGAGTTTGGAATTGAGGTTTGAAATAAATATATATGGATATTATGAAAATTCTTTTTCTAACTATGTTAGTTGTTTTACTGAGCTAATTCCTTTTCCTAACATAGTTAGCTATATAAACGTTTTAATGTTTAAATCGGGAATCGTTAATAGTGGGATTTTGGAGGAAATGTTACAGTTGGTATCAGTTTTATGGTTTAAAGACCTGGAAGGTGCTGTGCATGTGATTGTTTATGTTTCCTTCATGCATTGCACGTGCATTAGTGGTATTGTGGCAATACATTCCCCGATCCTTTCCCTTTCAATTTTATATTGTATGACTGGTTCTAATGGGTATAACTTCCATCCGTAGGTGGGTGGGAGAGTATACCTCGTACTATTAAGGGTGCGTTGATTACATAGTTATTGTTATATTATTATGTGGTATGTCTTCCGTCCCGTGGTGGGGAGGATAGTAAGGTTGACAATGATCGATTGAAAAGGTAGAATCAGCGTGAGTTGGGAAACAGAAATTGTGATGTTCTATGATTAGAACTGGTGGACTAATATTTTAAGGATATGAAAGGTAAATATATGACTTTTGCAACTGTCGGAAAGCTGAAAATATGATTCAAATTTTAAATGGTGTGGAGTATAATGTTTTGAAGGTTGTTATTTTGATTTCTGAATCATTCATATTATTTAACCGATTTAAAAATATGTCTTGAGGATACTAAGGAATGACTGATTAATACAAGATAAGTCGATGTTGCTTATATTTATATAGGTTCGAAGAGTTATGAGTGGTTAGGTTCCTGGGAGATTGTTTTGAAGCCTGGTATTAAAGGTGGAATAAATATGTTAAGATGTTCAATCATGGGTAAGTTTTGGTTGGAATGGACATCATAATGAAGAGGGTGATCAATAAAATTGTTTAAAGGATTTAAAGGGTTAGACGATGTTGAACTAAAAGGAGATCATGACAGATGAAGGTATGACTAGAATAGGATTTTAAGTTATGTTGGAAGGTTAACAAGCTGATTATTAATGGATGCTCAAGATTATTAAACAGAAAAAAAAAACAAAAACAAATTGCTACTACGAGGTTTATGGTATGCCTAGGGTTATTCCTCTTGGTATAGCTATAGTTAAAGTCTAATGCTGAGATAAGATGAGAATTAGTGGGTAATCGAATGATTAATTTCGCTGTCTTGTATAAATGCTAGTTGGTATAGAAATAAATGGTAAATAAGCTGGGTGAAAGGAGTTCTGTTTAGAATTGGAAAAGATGCCCAAGCTAAGTGCATGAAAAATGTTCAGGATTGTTCATGTAATGTTATGAAATTGGGTACTATGAAAAGAATTGAGGACTTTCTGGAAAATAGTCAGTTTTGGTCTAGCAAGATAAGGAATAATAGTGGTAAAATATATGCGATTTCTCGTGGAAAAAAAAAAAAAATTGGAATGGAATAATATGGTTTTGACTATGTATGTACCTTTAGGTATGAGGATGTGGTTAAGTTTTGAATATTTAAAGTTAAAGTCGGATGGGGCTTCGAAGTCTTGAGGACCTTCTGAAATCAAATAATTGCCTTAGTCCCATAAGTGCTTAGAAAGGTTTCTGCAAAACTTGATTATGGATGTCGACTTAAAAAGGGATTTTAATAGATTCAAGGTCGTGAATATTTGGATTGATATGGATTTTGAAAATTGAGAGGAATTTGAGGCTACTTAATTTCTTTATAGGTATTAAAATAATAATAATAATAATAATATTATTGGGAAGTGAGACAGATGAAGTTAGGGTCTACTATGGAGTTTGAGATTTAAAGGAAATGTTGAGGTTTCTTGTCCATTAGAAATGTTGGTTCTAACGAGAAGATTCTACTAGTTTAAGTTGTTGAGGATTAATATGGATGAAATTGTAGAATTAAGGCATGATCATTGAGGCTAAATCGATTGACTTGGATTGACTTGAGGTATAGTCACGATTTTGAATATGTGAAATTCTTTAATGGATATGAATTAATGGATGATGAATAGAGAATTCTACTTAAATTTGAAATGAGAAAATGGTGTTATAGGATTGAAGTTTAAGTGAGGTGATTATTTGGGACTAAATGGTAGTTTTAATGATTTGGATGCTTTATATTGATCTCAAGTTGAGGATGATTGGATAGAACTTCCTATGTAGACTTGTTATTGGAAGTAGTGCATATGTTAAAGACCTATCTATTAATCTAGATAGGTAGGGAGTGATCCCATGGACTATTATCACTCTAAATAGGGAGTGACCCCACAGCCCGGTAAACAATTAAGTATGTAAATTTTGTATATAGATAGGTTATGAAGCGGCCGCAATCTGGATAGAGGGTGATCTAAATGGTCGATTGGCTAAATTTAGTGAATGTAAAATAAGGATGTTTTGCCTTACCTTTAAATTTAAAAGGTTGTGATTATGGTTAAGTGAGGTTAATGTGAAGTTAATTAATTCCGATTTGAAGGTTTGTGATTGAGTTGAAATTTATCTTGGAGGTGGTTAGCTAAAGTGTTAGTGAATCAAAATAAGGAATTTGGTTTTTGGTGGATTCTTATTAGTAGCTAAGAAGTTACAAAATAAGAGAATATGACCGATGAGCATTAGGATTTGGGCAATGAGATTTGGTAGTTTAAACCCGACATGGTATGGTGCTTTTGGACGTGTGATAGTCGTGTTAATTAATATATTAAAGGTCCAAAGAGTGATAAGAATGATTAAGGCGTTATGGATTTCAGGATTGGATTAAGAAAGCTGAAGTATGGACTTATATCTGGGAGATAAGTATAGGTTAAAGGTTTGGAATTTTCAAAAGAAATGGATTTGTTATTGGAATTGAGGTGTCAGATTCTAGTAAATTGTTCTAAGAATATTGATATTGCTTGGTGATATGAAGTTATAGGTGGTATTAGGTCTTGAAAATAGCTAAAAGTATGACTTTCATTCACTAAAATCAAGGAGGTAAGATGTCAATGATTGACAAAATATGATATTTTAACGATTCTAAGAGCAATATTTGAGTATTATTTCTAGTAGTGGGTTGCCTTTGAATTAATATAGGTGTAGAGTGGCACCAAGAGGATGTAATAATGACCAAAAAGGGGCAAATACTTCAATAAATGGTGGTGATTTTCATAGTGATGATAGACTCTTATATTGGTGTTTGAGCAGTATAATAGTATAATTATTGAGGATAATCCATTTGTGGGCAAATAAGACCTTAGGAAAACTAGTGGGTAGCTTAGAGATTTTGAAAAAGCCATAGAAATAAGGTTTCGTGGAGTATCAAATAATTAAAGTCTTTAAATAAATGAAGTATTAGTTAGTATTGATTTATTTCTAAGTACTGGTAAATATTTCAAATGTGTTCGAGTGGGAAATATAGCATAGATTATTGTCTTGAAGTCCAATTAATTTTGAAATTAAAGTATAATTCTTTCAAGTAGGGAGGTGAACCAAGCTGAGGATTATGAAGTTGGTGATTGTTTGCATTGGGTTAAAGGAACCTAGGGGAGGTATAATGGATGTTGGAGAAGGATATTAAGATGACAAGCCGAATGATTGTTTGGGAACCTGATGTTATACAGTTAGGTAAAAATTTCATATGTGGGGAATTGTTGGATTGGTAATCTATTTCAAGTTCTAATAAGTAAAGTAAATATAGTGTGTTTTGTATTAAGAGTGGTTTTCGAGGGATTAAATTTACAAGATCTTGAGGCCCCAAGTGCTACTAAATAAAGATTGATGGTTATAAAGTTTGTGCTAAATTGGCGGGCTATCTAAATAAGAGTAAGGAAGTGGAAATAAGTGAAAGTTTCGGTGGTTTTGAAAGTTAGAGTTGGGTTGATGATAATTGGTAAGAAGTTAAGTAAAAAAAAAAAAAAAAAAAAAAAAAAAATTGTGAAAATTTGTTACTTTGCGGCACAATTACCTTACCAATTCCCTAGGTAGTGTTGATTGTGATTGATTATGTGTTATATTTGTTGTTCTGTGTTTTAGGAAGGTGAATTTTGGGGACAAAATTCCTAAAAGGTGGGGAGAATTGTAACATCCTAAAACTTTAATTAAGGATTAGTGGGGGTAAACAGGAATTTATTAATGAGAAATGATGGATTATGAGAATATTTGAAGGATTTTGAGGTATTTTTGAGGATTTTAAAGGCCTAGTTTTTCCCTTATTTGGAAGATAATAATTTTTGGGAAAATTATTTTTAGACTCAAAAGAGGTTATTGTGAGAGTAAATAAATAAAAGATATTATAGGGAAAATTTTGAAAGTAAAAAGAAAATTTTTGGTTCAAAAGAAATATCTTATTTGAGGATTTTAGGACCGAGTAGTGCATTATTTCTTTTTCCTATGCACTTTCTGAAAACATTCCTCAGTTTCCGCCGAGTTTCCCTCCGGTCACTATTCACGTCACTATTCACATATATATTATTATATTATTATTATTACTATTGAGTTACTATTCATTACTATTGAGTTACTATGCATTACTATTGAGTTACTGTGCGTGCATTATATAAACACACGCACACCTTCACAAATCACTCGTCTCTCTCTCTCTCTTTCCTCACGTTTTTCTCTCTCTTGCTCTCTCTTTCCACCATATATATTCCTATCACTAGACTTATTAGAGTCTGTTAGTATAGGAATAGTAAGCTTTTCGGCCAACTAAGCACATTTTTGGAATCCTGTAAGTCTCCTCTACCTTTCTATGTCATTAGTTTTTCGATTTGTTATACTTGAAAAATTAGACCTTGTCTAAGTTGATATTTTTGGGAGTTCTAAGATTAATAAATTGAAGCTTAGGCCTCGATTATGAGTTTTTCTGAGTAGATTTTTCATTATTGGAGGTTTTTCTAATTATTGGGAATTTTTGGATTTGTAGATATTTTAGAAATTGGAGCTTTTGATGATCTGAGGTGCTAATAATTAAATTGATTATTTTTAGATGTTTATTGATGTCATATGAGGAGATTTAATTGATTGGTTTGACTAGAATTTGGACCCAAGAAAATATTGGTGGATTAAAGTTTTGGATAAGTGGGATATTGTGTAGGTAATTGTGTAATTATGAATTTAAGGGGATAGTTTATGCCCAACAAAAATATTAATGAGGTTAATTAAATTAGATTTGGTGTAGGCCTTGATTTGGAAAAGGGAATATTTTTAGGCTTGAATTTGACTTTGTTGAGCTATTAAGGTTTTGAAAATAAATTATGGAATAAGGAATGAATTTTTGAGGTTAAGAAATAATTGGAGGATGTTTAGAAAATTTCATTTAGGCTTGAATTTTATAAATTGGTATTGGTGATGAATTATGGGGATTATTGGATGTTAAGGTTTAAAATAAATGGGTGTTGAAAAGATTAATAATTTTGGATATAAGTATAAATGGAGTAGAGATAAAATTTTAGAGATGGAGTGAAGAATAAATGTTAAATAGAAATTTAAAATAAGTAAGGGCAAAGAAAGGGTAGTAAATAATTTATTTTCCAACATGTGAAATTGTTGGATAAATAATTAATTGTGGTTGTATATATGGTTGTGTAGTGCTTGAATTGCACTAAGTTAGCACGGGGGAGCTGCACTATTGTGAGATTGGTGCCAGCTATCAGGTAACCGCTTTCTGCTTATTTATGTGTGTGTGTAGTGTTAGTAAGAAATTTGAAATATTATTATTTGAAAATTATGTTGTTATATGGAGATGAGATTTTGAATCACAAATTGAGACTTGATTATCAATTGATGATTGATGAGATATGGAAATGGGATCTTGGAATATTAATATTTTTATAATAAATGTCCTGTGGAGTATTATTTTGAAATGGCATAAATTTGTGATGTGAAATATTTGAAACTGAAATATATGTGGTTTTAGAAATTATTTAATATATGTATATCATGAAAATACTGAAAGGCCGGGTGCCTAATTGTGGTGTTGCATATCTATGTGTTGTATGTGAGAAATTATTTGGGTATGTGACACCGGTGAATTGGAAATTGTGCCATCACGTGATGAGGTACCCTGTTGCGCCACAGGGACTAATTGATATATTATGAGAAATAAAGGAGAGAAAAACGTAAGAGGGGAGATCGCCCCTCACGGATTCGGAAAGGATTGAGATCCTTATAATCCGTGGTACTATTCAGGGAGGGTAGAGAGTCCCTCGTGAACTGTACCGTGGTGATCAGGGGCGGGTGGAAGGTCCCGACTGGTCCCACATGTTTTCCCAACATTTCTAGTAAGATTTGTTTGGGTTGATTGTAATTATCAATGATATATATACTATTCTTGAGGATGAATTGTGTTGGGTTATTCCACAATTAAAAACGTTGAAAAGAGATTTTGGGAATAAGACGTGCATTATATGTGAATACCTGAGCATGTTTCTGAATTGATATATATGTATTCCACTGGACACCTTGCTAGCACACACCACACGTAGATGAGTAGTCAGTGGTTGCGTTTTGGGGCTACCCCCCGTTGATCTCACTTTTGCAGGTCCTAGGAGCGGTACGGTATAGATGGTCAAGGGAAGGATCCGGGAACTTCTCACTGATATTGTGAGATATTCTGGACCAGAAGGAAAGGAGGTATTGCCACATTTAGGATCATATTTTGTATAATGCTTCCGCTGAACCTTGCTATTATTTTGGGGAAAAATTATTGAATAATACCTATTATGGTATGGTATTTTGTGGATGATCTGTGGAGATTAATCATGGATAATGAAATTTTCTCTGATTGTACTGGGGAGAAAATTATATTGTGATGACGGAGTTTGGAATTGAGGTTTGAAATAAATATATATGGATATTATGAAAATTCTTTTTCTAACTATGTTAGTTGTTTTACTGAGCTAATTCCTTTTCCTAACATAGTTAGCTATATAAACGTTTTAATGTTTAAATCGGGAATCGTTAATAGTGGGATTTTGGAGGAAATGTTACAGTTTGCAAATATTATCACAAAGTCTTCATAACTCAACTGGTTAAGGCATTAGCACGCACGCAGGAGGTCACGAGTTTAAGTAGCAACTCGCCACATTCCAGAGAATTTGAGAGCGCGACATTTGGCGGCCCGCGATAGCGACACGTGACGGGTCAAGGTAGCGACACTTGGCTAGTGGGACACGTGGCATAAATAAAAAAATGTTTTTAAAAATTTACAGACAGAATTCCGTTGGTAATTCCGTCGGTAATTACCGACGGAATCAAATTTCGGTCGCTAATTTAATTAACAACGGGAAAATTACCGAAGGACAAATTTCCGTCGGTAATTCCGTCAATAATTTTTTTTTCGTCGGTAAATTCCGCCTGTAATTCCGTGTTTTGTTGTAGTGTATTGAGGCGTGCATGTGCATATACGTATATATGTACATACGCATGTATGCACGCATGATTTAACCTTTTCCTAATCGCCTTGGGGGCTAAATGCAAAATTATTTGTTAACCAAGGATTGCACTATAGTGGTGCGATCCCGGATTGTCTCACTTGAGGAATCTTTCTAAACTACCTAATTTAACTAAATGCAATTAAAACAATAAAAGATATGGGGGTTTTGTTTGAAAATGTCATTTGATAAAAGTAGTGAGAATTTAAAGACTTCTTTTTGGTAATTTTTGATTGATGAGTAAAAAGAGTTTGGATTAAGGGATATTGATAAAATGGGCTTTGGTGATATTACGGTGGCTCTCACGCTTCATTAAATTGATATCGGGAGTTAAAGGATTCACCAAGTCTAATTGAAAAATCTCCAAGCAACCACTAGGGGTCCACTAACCCTAATTAATGACTAATCAAGCAACCACTTTCGTAACCATTACTTAGGGTTAGTGTTAAGCTCCACTTGGTGTGTGTTGGAACATGAGTTTTGAAAACCGATTCCTCTCAAGAATGTGCAACCACAACATTCAATTGGATAAATTAAGCTACATAATCTAGCAACCACTAAAAATCATATAGCATCACAAACCCAATAGGAAATTCAAACATAGACATCATTCAATTAACATAACTCAATATCCAACACAAATATTCCAATTTAAAGACAATAAAAGAGGAAAAACACGTCTCCAATCCAAATATACAAGAGAAATGCAACCACAAACTCAATACATAAGGAAAAGAGCATGAGGAAATAAATAACTCCCTTATTTCGCCAATTGAAGCTCAAGCCACCTTCACACTACCAAAGCACTAAGATTCTAGCCTCTCATGTCTTCAAATTCGAGCCCAAGAGGACCCATGATGACAGCCTCCATGAGTGAGGAAGATAGAAGGAAAATTGGAGTGGACATGGAAGTTAGAAAGGGAAAGAACAAGAAAATCAGTGGAATTTGAGGTGGAAATGAGTAGGAATGAGAGGATTTGAGTGGAGAATGAGGATAGATGATGGAACCCTAGGCGAAGGTATTTTCGTGTTTGAAGGCTTCGATTATGAAGGTGAGAGTGTTTTGATCTATTTATACTGCCCTAGAAACCCTAAAAACGCGTCATATTTTTCTCTGATATCGGGGGCTCGCCGTGATCTCGCCGCGGCGAGCTGGTATCCATTCTGGAACTTGTTGGGAGCTCACCGTGAGTTCGCAGCGGCGAAACCCACGGCGAACTCACATTGCTTCTGCCTCACTGGTCTTTCTCGCCGCGGCAAGGAACAGGAGCTTCTGCCTCTTCCTTCACTTCCTTCTTCTGCTCCGTCCAGAATTCTTCGCTGCAACTTGGCTCCTTAATTTGGGTATTTTCTTCTATGACCTGCATATAAATTGGACCTAAGGTAGCATCAGAATGTTCTTGAAAATGGGTTAAACAATAAATCATACTAATGGTGTCCAAATTGCTCTTGACTAGAACAAATTCCAACAAAGTGTGCAAAAGTTAGAATTGAACCTAATTAAGTGCAATTACCCCAATATCGTGCAATAATCCAATGATTTTATCAATGAAAAGTGAATAAAAATATGGTGCAATCAACGCATTAAATGATTCATTATTATTTATAAAGTCTCTGAATTTGTACTATGAAAATCTTTTCTTTTTATTCTATATGTTGAAGCTTGTCAATGTCATTACTAGTTACATCAAATAACTGTTTTGAGATGGTACTTGTATATGTATACTACTATTAAATTTTGGTATCTTTGCATAATAAATTAATTAGGCCCATAATGTTTTGACAAGTGGAATGATATAAGACTTGATTTGCATTCCATACTCATTATAATAATGATAAACTATTTTCTCATAACAGTGATGAGATTTAAACCGTTCAAGCTTGATCCCAGTTGTTCAAATTTAAAATTTTTAATTTGTTGATTTTGAAATGATTAATTGATTTTTATGAGATTATTTTTATTTCATATTTTACATAGATTAATATAAAAAGTTAAGTAAAATATAAAAATTAAATTAAATCAAATCTAACTGTCTAAACGTGATCAAACGGTATAAATTGATGGTGATATCAACTTTTTCATCAAAATAAAAATGATGAGTATGGAATGTGATCATATAAGACTGCAAGTAATCCAGAAAAGGGCACAAATGGGAATAACTTGTATGTCGATCCAAAGTAAAAATATATGGGCGTGTAATATGGGTTAATCTGACACCCTTGCCCAATGTCCAATTCAACACATGAAAGAAACGTTACCCCTGAAAACAAGTGTTTGTTTTTTTTTTTTTACTAGATTTACACACACACGTCAGCAAGTGGTTTAATGGCTCTATGACGGAGGACGTGACATCGAAGCAACCTTAAAGTCGGTGGGGTAGGGATATTTCTTAACAGCGGATTAGTAGAGTGATAAGTTTAAAAACCCTAATTCCAAATTTCCAATTAATTTTTGGGTCTCTCCTCTCTAACTATAAGATCGTAAATTAATCAAGAATTCAATTCTAATCCTACGAGCCGCTTTCATTATTAACAATATCTTCTCGAAAGCTTAAAGTTTTTCTTTCGAGGCCTCCACATCTCAGAGCAGCTTGGCTCCCTGCGTTGTCGAAAGTCGAAACCCTCTTCTAGGGCTAGGGTTTCCCATCTTAATCTCTCACTACTTCTACGATCCTCTTTATCTCTTTGTATTCTGGTTGAGGTTATTCTTATTCGGATCTTGATTTACTGCCTCCTTAAAATGGATGCTCGCAAGAGAGGGAGGCCTGGCGCTGCCATCAACGTTAACGGTGGCTTCAAGAAGAACAAGCAAGGTTTGCCCTTTTTTTAAAAAAAGTTTCCATCTTTTTCTGTTCGCATATTTAACTTGTTCCAGAGCTATTCGAGTACTGTCTCGCGTATTTGGACTTCCATGTATTAGAAGCATCTTTAGTTCTTCTATATTGTTTAATGGCTTTTCTTTGGTGATTATTTGCTTCGTTTCTTGTCCTATCCGAGTTGGAGTTCTTAATAGATTTCCTTTATTATCTGACACCCTTTGTATCTGGCGTAAATTAAAAATCTTTGGACTTCAAATTTAGAGTATACGGGATTCTAGTTTATTTGGAAACTAATTACTCACTGAAAATTTGCAAAAACATTTATACTTTTCGGTCTTAATCCTAAGTTTTTTTTTTTTTTCACGGCCACTTTTTCATTCATAATATTCCCTGCTAGGGTGGCCCTTGAGGTGGTTATTTATCCACATGCACAAGCATAACCTGTAGCTGTAACTAAAAATGTTTCCATCAGCTAATGGGAAGAAATTCTGTGTTCAGGACAGTCAATGACAACGACTGCCCTTCTGTGTATTGTTGCTAAAAACACTAGCTTCATTTATTAGCTACCATGCAGATTATTAACTTTGAACATGTTCTCTTTCAGTATGACTTTAAAAGGGCAAGAGTCCACTTCTAGTCCCTAAAGTTTAGCTTAAGTTGTCCACTAAGTTTATTATGGTTCAATGTCAACCTCAAAGTTATTTGATCATTTAACTTGGACTCACGTTCATAATGGTTGAGTTCAAGTTGTGCCAGCTTTTATCCAACTCACTATTTTCTATTCATCTCAATACAAACTGAGTGTGTTTTAAGATTAAACAATATCTCCCATTCTAGAACCTAAAAATCTTAGTACGTGAAACCAATGAAATGAATAACTGAATATGTTGCTGACGCTTCAAGACAACAATTAAATTTACCAACAAGATCCATGTTTTGAGAATTGATGGGAAATGCTCTTGAAAGATATTGAAATCGGCTAGTCAAACCCATACATACTATGGAGTATGGATACTAGATGTCGCTTGAATCTGTCTGTCTTTGACTCAAGTTTGATCAAAAGACGGAACAAGATAGCCCTCATTGTGCCTACACATCATAATCCTTTTGCTTGGATTTAATACGCTTAGTATGTCCTTAATTTTATACCATATTCTTCATAATCCCGATTAAGTCTATGAGGTTCTTTTGCAGTGCTGTGAAGCACCACCTTATTGTCAGATTAAATACATAAGGTCAAGCTCTTACAAGTTGCCCTGCGGAATTAGGGTTTAGAGATTGTAGAAACTGCTTAAACTCTAAAGTACATTTTTTTTGGGGGGGGGGGGGGTTCAATCAGAGAGAAAAAAAAATTGTTGAGTTGGAGCATCCCTTACGGATATGCAGCTTCATTCAACCCAGTATTTAGATGTGTCTGAGCCATATCAGATAGTTCGGGCAGGGAAACTATCGAACTCGGGAAGATGATCATATTGAATTTTTTTTTTGGGGGGGGGGGGGTTCCAATTAGAGAGGAAAAAATTGTTGAGTTGGAGCATCCCTTACGGATATGCATCTTCGTTCAACCCAGTATTTAGATGTGTCTGAGCCATATCAGATAGTTCAGGCAGGGAAACTATCGAACTCGAGGAAATTATTATATTTAATATTTTTTGAAACTTTTGAGGACAACATTGGGCCAAAATAGACTTGTTGAACTAATTCAAAATGTATGTGAAGCTTTAGGGACCTATGATGGACTTTTGTCTACCTAAAAGTAAGATATCATTTGAAGCCTCAACAACTTTCATATAAAATGTTCTAGGTTAATAAGCAAGAGAATATTAACTGAGAAAAAGTAATTAATGTTTTGCAACAGAATTGGAGTCCTTATCAACTGGTGTAGGAAGCAAATCGAAGCCTTGTACCAAGTTTTTCAGGTTCTAATCTATTCTTATCTAAATAAATCTTTTGAAGTGTACATTTTTCAGAAGAATGTTATAAATTAATTTAATAATTAAATGTTCAACTGCTATAAAACTCTGCAAATTAACCTGGGTATTGGAGGTTTTTATACAGGTACATACTGTTGTCTGCTCTAATCAAGTCATAACAGAATAGAGTTTTTATGGAGTACGGAAAAGATAATATATCCCTATGTTGGACAGTCGGTGTTGAGCACTCACCACTATGTCTATAAATTGATAATTACCCTATTCATGTTTGCTTTACAGTTTTATAGAGTTAATGTGGCCCACACAATTAAGCAATATTTAATGTCAATACTCAGCTCTTAATAGATTCTACGACTTATGAACCACATTTAAATTGGTGAGCCAGTAATATGTGAATACAGTGAACTCTGATCAGTTGGAACAGGTATGATGTCAACATGAAATACATCCGGATTTTTGTGTTGTGGAGCTCCGTACATTCTCTTTTCAAATGAAGAAATGTGTATTTTGTCATCTTCAACCTAACTAGATTTTTTGCATCGAAATCTTCTTTCTCATTGTATGAAGCTTTCATTTAGCAGTTAGGGGTGAATCGAATCATGACGCTTTGTTATTTTTTCGCCATCGCTGTATCTATTAAATTTGTTGAACTTCTTGTGACATAATCCTAATTATTTTCTTTTGCTATGGCAACTACTTCATAGCACCATCAGTTTAATTGCACATGCCGTTCTATTAATGTTTTAATCTTCACTGTAGGTGATATAGTCGGGTGTATTTGTTGATTGAAAATGTGAATTTATGTTTGCTAACAGTTCAAATTTGTGATTTTTAGATTGCATGCACTCTTATATGATTATGGGCCTCTATTTGAGCTGCCTGCATTGTATTCTATTTGTTCAAATTTGCTACTAAAATTGTGGCATTATTGTTAATAATAAGATTTGTAACTGCACCCTTGAACTCATATCTTGGTGAAGCTGAGCTACACAAATGTACACGTCATGTATACCTTTGCATGCATTCAAGGCTAATGGAGCTTAATGACTTTGGAATGGGCTATATAAGATTAGAATAATTTGATTGTTACGCATGGAAGTTTGGGTTTTAGATCATTTTAGGACAGAGGGAAGAGTGCACTATTTAATAGGTGTCTTACTTCGGAGTTTGATTTTACCATTTATCTGTGTCACTTACGTTTTGGGTCATAGGCTCTATTCCGGAACTTTATGTGAAGGTATATTATGCGCATAGTGTATTTATTTGAGTATATTGCAGGACACCTATTATTCGTATGTTTGAAGTTTCATTCTGTTCCTTTAGGATTTGCCAGATGGTTGATATTTTTAAAAAAAAAAAAACTTGATTCTTATTCAATGACATGAGGAATTTGAGAATGAGTTAACACCTTTACCCCACTCTGCGGGAAAGGGAGTAAGATTTATATTTCTATTCAGTCACTATTAATACTTCGGTGTTATTTGATTTGTATTTTTCTTTGTACATCGCAGCACTGCTGGCTGCCCTTTTGGAGAGGGTTGCCACTTCTTGCACTATGTTCCTGGTGGTTATAATGCTGTTGCTCAGATGATGAATTTAGCCCCTGTAACTTCTGCTCCTAGAAATGTTGCAGCCCCTCCACCGGTTCATAATGGCTCCACTCCTGGGGTCAAAACTCGCATATGCAATAAATATAATTCTGCAGAAGGCTGCAAATTTGGTGATAAGTGTCATTTTGCTCATGGCGAGTGGGAACTTGGAAAGTCAATGTCTTCAGTAGAAGATCACCGTGCCATGGGACCTATTGGAGGCCGTATTGCTCACAACCGTATGGAGCCCCCACCTGATCCTGTTGCCAGTTTTGGTGCCAATGCCACTGCCAAGATCAGTGTAGAAGCATCCTTAGCTGGAGCAATCATTGGGAAGGGTGGGGTAAACTCCAAGCAAATCTGCCGTCAAACAGGAGCCAAACTATCAATTCGGGATCATGAGTCAGATCCAAATCTCAGAAACATTGAACTTGAGGGAAGCTTTGAACAAATTAAGGAAGCGAGTAACATGGTGAAAGAGTTGCTTGCAACCATCTCAATGTCTGCACCGCCTAATAAAATTCACGGTGCTCCTGGTGCCCCAGCCCCAGCTGGAAGCAACTATAAGACCAAGCTGTGCGAGAACTTTGCCAAGGGATCTTGTACTTTCGGAGAGAGATGTCACTTTGCTCATGGGGCTGCTGAACTGCGTAAAACGATAGTATAAACTGGTTAGGTGTATTTTGCTTTGCCATTTTGTAGCGAAAACTGTTATTTTTTATTGTGCACTGCTACTGAGTGTCACTGACTAATTCCGTTATCAGAGTTTCGTTCTTGTTGTCTTTTGGAGGCTGGCACGGCTTTCTCAATCTTAGATTTCGGTTGAAGCTATAGATGTTATCATTAGGTTTGCGGCATGATTTCTGATCTGGAATGGTACTGTTTCCTGTACGGAGTTGCTCACTTGCACTATCCTCTCCTGTGGTGTGTCTTTTGGTCCTGTGTTGGGACTTTTGGACATGCTTTTCGATTCTAATATGTTAGATGGTTGGCTTCATATTAGGAATGGTAATAAAAATAATATCTGCAAATCCCTTTTTGGCCATTTTTTTTTTGTTGCACAAAGTATCTTCCAACACGATAAGTCAATGACTTATCTTCTGTGAATATGAGCTCCATTTAAGGGTTTATCATTGGCTAATAGGTTGCTGCATATACAAGGCGGGATTCGAATCCCCGACACTTGTTTAAGCGAACAGTGAGCTGACCACTCGGCCAACCACGTTTGGTTTCTTTTTAGCCATATTATACGGCATTTATTTCATTTAGTGTGATTGATTGATGTGCTCGTACAGAGAGAAATGCCACTTGGAAGTGGAAATTAGCTGGGCTTTGGGCCTGCTCATCTTTTTATTAGATAGGCAATGAACACAAAAAACCCAACTTTGGACTTGTTCAAATTCAAATCTTTATGTATGGCAGACTTCTGTGGCACAAAATGTTTGCATCATGCGGAAACTCTAATGTGAAATTACACTTGTTATTCAATCATGTGAGACAGCTGAGGTAAGTATGATGCGAATAGGGCCATATAAGTTGAAAAAAAACATTTATAAATTGAACGTATTAAAATTTAAAATTAGAATGTATTCTCAAGTTTGCCCATACTAAAATTTTAGGTTTGGAAGTCTAATAAAAAACAGGCCGTAAATTTCTTTGATCTTTCAAACCCTCTTGTATCTTAACACTTGTTTGATCATTCACTTATTTTAACATTTTCATAAGCACGTGTGTATTTTGACATATTCATAAGAACATGTATCCTTTTACGATGCAGTCTTGATTGAGACACACTTAACACTCAATTTTGGCACATTTCTTAATGAGAATTTGAATCTTAGTCACATTAGAAAGGATTGGTTATTGCTGGGTCATCTCTGTTGGATTTTTTATTTTTTTGGTATAAACCTCTGTTGTTTATTGATAGCACCATTTATGATTGGGGAATGATGAGCAATAGAGTGGTCCAAGGGGATTGATTGAATTTGCATTTAGAGTAGGACACAGTGGTATGGTGTGGGTATATTCTATGGGCTCTTTTGACATTTTAACAATGGGTTGTCATTAGGGGTGGAAATAGTCCAGGCTTGGCTTGACCTAATCATAAATAGACCTGGCCTGTAGCCTATGGCCTGTAGTAGGTCTTTTTTTTAGGCCTGAGCCTGGCCTATTCAAAGATCAGGCCTGGCCTGAAGCCTGTTAAAAGGCTTGTTATCAACATGCAGCCTAACAAGTTTAAAACAGGCTTATGACTCAAAAAGATCTAAAAGTACATTTTTTTTGCTGAGCAATAGTATGATACTCTGCAATGTAAGGACACAAATCTGATATAAAACAACAAGAGTCTAAAAGACAAAGCAAGTAAACATCAACAAAGCTAGTAGTCTGATACAACCAACAAAAATAAAGTGAAAAGTAATGGTAGAGACTGGAAAGGAAGAAGAGAAGATGGATGTATTGGTTCCAAGGTGATGGATTTGTGTCCTTAGCAAGAAGGAGAAAAGGGAAACGGTGAGATAGAGTGAAAAGTGAGGGTGAGTGAAAAAACACCCTAGATACATATATGTGTAATTTTATTTCAAATTAATGGTACAAATGTAGTGTTACTAATTCTTTTTTAAAAAACTATATAACAGGCATAGGCCAGCCTGTTAGTCCTAATAGGTTTTTTTAAGAGGCTTGGACCTGGCCTGCTTAGAAAAATAAGCTTTAAAAAAAGCCTAAGCCTGAGCATGTGGCATGGATAGGCCTGAAATAGGCTAAGCCTAAAACCCATGTTAAGGGTCTGACATGTTTCCACCCCTACAAGTTGCCGTCCTCATCCAACAGCAGCCACCGAATCATATCTACGTAACTATTGATTTAGTGCCTGTTTGGCAAGCCAAAAAAAGCACTTTTTTGGGCCAAACATAGGTTTCAAAATCAGGATAGAAAAATACCCTCAGCTTTTTCAGAATAGCTTTTAACTGTCAAAACCTAAGTTTCAGTTAAGTCAGACAAACACTCACAACTTTTTCAGCATACCTTTTTTGCCTGAAAACCTAGGTTTGGGGCAGAAAACCTAGGTTTTGTCAGAAGCTATTTTTTTTATTATCTCAGAAGCTATTCCCCAAAATCTATCTTTAAAAACATTTTTTTAGTTTTTTTTCTTCTCATAAGCTATTCTCTATAAGCTAATCCAAACAGGCCCTTAGAATCCTTCATGAGAGCGTGGTCGATCATTTACTAGTATTTTTTTATAGAAGTACGAATAAAAAAGAATTTATACTTACTAGTTTAATTTTTTTAAGACGATTATGTCATGTTTAGCAGTATGGTTTTTTGGAGTCTAATAAAGAATGCGTTATAAACCTTGGCAAGTCACGAAGTTCCTTTCTGGGTCCGAACAAGATCTAATCGCAATAGGAAAAGTTTTACTTCTATATATACTCCAATCTTTCTTAATTCACAATAATCAAAGCTGAATAGAAGTCTTAGAAATCTTTATCAACAAAAAAAAGAAGAAGAAGAAGAAGTCTTAGAAATGAATCAGCCTTTCAACGGAAAAAATGAAAAACACTATTTCACCAAAAAAAAAATGAAAAACATTATAAATTGCAAGATCCTTATTCTATTGGCGTCTTTTATCCATCCAGAAGTGAGTCAGGGAAGAACATAAGATTCAGAATGCATGGAATGATCAATATTTATTCCAAAAACGAAAAAAAGCATCAGATCACGGGGAAAACTGTTGGTGGCTAGTGACCTCAAGATATTAAATATGACGAAGTCCACCATGCATTCTCCAAAATTTGACGTTAAAACCAAAACAAGATGTGTACTATTATGTGCTATTTTTTGGGCAACTTGACCTATATGTGCACTAAATATTTATACACCGCATTGTTTTTAACATTTTTATGCTTTTTCCCATCATGATCCACAAAGTTAATTGTTTTCATTCTGGAAATGGGAGTACCTATTTAGCCCGTAACCTTGCCGTCCACATAACTCCAAGGCCTAAGAGATTAACTATGGGATGGGGTTAATACAACTTTTGATCTGTAACTTTATTTAATTTTGGTCTTTGAATTTTCAGTCAATTGTGGTATTGATTTTTTAACTTTGTGCCATTTATAACCATTGATAATTGATTTTCAAAGGTTTTTTCAAAAGCTCGGGATTCAAGACGAAAATTGACTAAAGATTTTAAAGTTCAAAGACTGAGACTAAAATTGGCCAAAAGTTTAAAGACCAAAACCACCGATTCTAAAGTTCAGAGACCAAAACCAAAATTGACTGAAAGTTAATGACCAAAATTGTATTACCAACAAAGTCATGGAATGCTTGTGAAAAAAACGGGTTAAAATGCATTTTGGCCAATAAAGTATTAGCCTAGGAGTGTCTGACACAATTATGTTTTGAAGGGTTATTATATGCCGATATAGTTTTAAAATGGAGCATATTGACCAGCGCAGTTAAGAAGCACTTAACGGCATCTATTTGTGCTAATGTGGCGTGACACGTGTCGTTACACCAGATGACACGTGTCTCTTCACGTCATCACACAAGCTGGCATGGGTCACGCCACGTCAGCACAAATGAAGACCGTTAAATGCTTTTTAACGGCATTGGTCAATATGCTCCATTTTAAAACTTTATTAGCATACAAGAACAATTCAAAACATAATTGTGCTAGACGCTCCTAGACCAATACTTAATTGGCTAAAATACACCTTAATTCTAAAATAAAGTGACACACTAGATATAGTAATCATTAGTTCTGAACATGACGAGTTGACCGTATCTATGCCTTAGGAAAGGTAGGCCAAAAAGGAAATAATTTGTAGATGAAGGTGCAATCTTGACAATGAAGTATGCTCTTCTCAAACAACTTCATTGTCAACATTGCACCTTCACCCAATAAATAAATTTCAGATGGCCAAGAAGTAATGGGGCCTGAGGGCCATTTTGAGCATATGCTCTTAATTCAAGGTAATAAATCAATTAATTCCAAAAGGAACCATACATTTCCTCTATTTCTACAGCATGTTTGAAATGACTTGTTGAAACCCATAAGCTCGTTACACTGCAGAAGTCATCTTTTGATTTTTTATGATGTTTGGTTTGGCTTATTTGAAAGGTTTCCAAGAAAAAGTTGGAAGTTGGAGCTTCTGGTTTTTGGCTTATGGCTTCTGGAATGATGGGTCACACGCCTTTTATTGTATATTATTTAATAAAGTGGGTAGGAAAATTAGACTATCAGACCCCTAAATTTCAAATAAGATATTTTCTTTCAATCTAAAGTTTCATTTTTATCTCCAAAAATTTATTATAATAATCTCTAACTATTTTGTCCCACAATATCCTCATTTGAGCAAAAATATAATTTTTTTCAAATAATTTTTCTTAAAATAAGAGAGAAACTAAGCCTTTAAAATCCTTAAAAAAACTCTAAAATTTCACTTTTTCTTTCTAAACTATAAGAACATATGCATATTATATATGTATTATTTAATAACAATAATGTCCTTTTTAGTAATTTTTCATCTAAACTTGCTTTTCAAAATAATCATCCAGACATATTTCTAAAAGTCAGATTGAACAAAAGTCACTTCTATTATCACAAATCCAAATATAAATCACTCCACACAATCTGACTTTTATCCAATCTACTTCTAAAAAAGTCAGATTAAAAAAAAGTTATTTCTCATAAGCCAATAAAAAAACACCCATAATCTCCATCTCACATATTAAATAATCAAATCAAAAGTGATTCACGTTTGGAGGTCCTTATCAAAATGATTTACACGGGATGGTTTTAAAGTACTATGAAGTATGAAGAGACAAACTCGTGAGTCATTAATTAATTGAAGAAAAAAAAAACGATGCTGGAGATGCACTAGTAAAAATGAAGTTGCATGTATCGGCAAATTGATAAAATTATCATTAAATAATGTGCTTTATTAAAAAAAAAATCGAAGCGAATGAATATAAAATTATAAATAGATTTCATTTCTTTCTTTCTTTCTTTCTTTTTTTTTTGTGTGGCTTCAATACAATTCCACGTGATGGCCAAGAGCCTGTAGCCACTAGCCAAAGTCCTGGACTACTTATGTCCTGGACCACACTATTCTGGTATTCTTTCTTCGTTTTAGTTTTTTTAACTATAACGTCATTTAAAAAAATACACAATTTTGTTTGTTATGATAAGGAGAGAAAACTTGAAAAAATATGAAGGCAGAAAATGAATGGTACCGAGTACCGACCACGTTTATCTCCCGAATTTTCTCACCACATATAAAGATTTTAGGGAGGAGATCGTCATCTCCGACCATCCCTTGTGGATGACGTTGGATCAGGTACAATTTGTTTTTCCATGTCATCGTATTTTATTTTTAAAAAGTATTCATTTAGATTTCCAAATAGGAAAATTGAAACATTTATTCCAAAAAAAAAAAAAAATTTGAAACATATGCTTTTACTAAATTATTTGGTTTTAAACTATAAATATATACATATATATATATATATATATATATGCAAACATGTTTCTCGCCGAATAATTTAATTTTTGATGTTTTTATGGTGTTTAATTTTAATATGATTTTTTGCCTAACATTATTTAAAGGTTAAAGTATACTTTTAATTCTTTATATTTACACTAAATTTCATTTTAGTCATTTATATTTGAAAAGTACACTTTTAGTCTTTAGGTTTACACAAAGTTTCATTTTAGTCCTTTATATTTAAAAAGTAGACTTTTAATCTTTTTTTTGCTAATACCGTTGTCCGTTAATTCCATTTAATAGAAAATGCTGATCATCAAATCTAAAAGGTGATTCTATAACTAAATGTAGATAAAAATGACTAATTTTTAAAATATAAGAATGATTATATTAAAAAAAATTAAATTTAAGCATTTTTTGTCCACAATTAATTATAAAATTACCTTTTAAATTTGGTGAGTCAACATTTTCTGTTAAATAAAACTAACAGTGCTAGGCAAAAAGGAACAAAAGTGTACTTTTCAAACATAAAAGACTAAAATAAAAATTGATACAAACATAAAGGACCAAAAGTATACTTTTTAAATATAAAAGATTAAAATAAAACTTGACGCAAATATAAATGATTAAAAGTATACTTTAACCTTATTTAAATAAGGTTAGATAGGGTTTCGACTCACTCAGTGTGCGATTACTTTGGTTTTTTGTGTTTAATTTTAATATCTGCTTTTCGTTTTTTTTTTCCCCTTGGGCATTGCAGTTAATCCAACCATTGAACCTTTCTATATATCATTGCATTCAGACATTAACTAAATTGTCTTTAAAATATAGAAATAATCACATAAAACATAATATATCCTTTTTTTTATCAATCCACTAGCATCCGGCGTTATTAACAACCGATTAATCTGGTTCGTGGGAATGTAGGCCCATAATAGAAGGAACTTCGCTACCTCCAAGTAATTATCATGGCTGCATACTCAAGAGTCAAACTTAAGATCACTGGTTAATTTAGAACAACCCACAACTAATTGATCTAAGCGTTTGATGGTAGATAATATATCCTTTATCATAACTGTAATATTTTTTGTTGTCATTTGCCTATCAAAAGAGTAAAGACACAGAATTTCTCTGGTTATCTATCTTCTTCTATATTTCCTCCGAACATTTTTATTAATCCAAACAAGCTATAATCATAAAATTGTTGCATATATTAAGGACTTAACCTCAAATCACGTATGTAAATGACGAGACACCGGTCACTTTTAAGGAATAAGTTTGTTTTAATTATAAAAATTAAATAGTATTTTGACTTTTAAAAAAATGTTTTGGGGACATTATTTTATTTAAAATTTATGAAACATGATATACCTCATGTTTCAGTTTAGTTTTAAAAAGTTTGTCAAGATATATGCTCTCACATGTTCTTGCCAGATCATATTTCAGTCTTCTTCACAATTAATGTTTTTAATTTTATTTAAAATGTCTTGGCTGTAATGTTTGAATGGCTGGTGCATTTGTCTGTTAAAAAATAATGTTGAATTTTTCATACCTGCGAATAAATTACTTTTAAAACTAATCATTTCATAATACTGTTTCAAATTTTAACACACATATGCTCAAATTTCAAACAAATACCCCCACACACAAATATTCTTATTTCACAAAGAATATTTCTTTCAGGAGGGGGAAGTATTCATCACTAGTGGCCAAATCAAAAGGCTTTACTGTTTTATCAATAAGCGCATTAATAATGTCAGATAGACTTCATTTTCAGTGATTCAGACTGAAAAGAAATCTGAGCATGAGAAAAAGGATTTGAAAAGAAACAATTTTAAAATAGTTACATTAAAATATCAATAGTGAAAGGTACTCGTTGATTAGGACATTCAGTAAAATACATTTTTTTATGAAACCCACCATGTATAGAGTGATCTCTAAGAAACCAAAGTCATTAGTGTCTTATAAATACTAGTCCTACCCAGATCAAAATACACGTGGTTGATTATTAATTAGACTCAATCGACATTGATCCGTATAGATTTGTTAAGTTTGTTTGCAAAAAAAAAAGTATAGATTTGTTAAGTTGACTGATTGTCAGGTTGATTTCATTATACTGCTACCTTCAATCCATGCATTCAATTAAAACACATAAAACCAAAAAAATAAAGTTAAGCCATTTATTTTTGTTAAATTTGATGTAATTTTTCAATTATATCCCTATACCGCTGTGTTTCTCTTTATAAGTTCATTTTAAATGATTTTTACATTATAGGTCCATTTTAAATGATTTTTACATTATAATGAGTAAAAATTATATCATTAAATATGTACAAATCTGGTCAATCTTTTCAATTTTATCATTGTGCAAAAGTGAATATTAAAATAGTATTTTTTTACGACTTTAAAATAGTATTTTATACACTCTTATTCTATATTTACCAACATTATATCTCATTTTCTCTGTTTCCAACACATTTAATAGGGATAAAATTCCTATCAACAAAAAAATAAGGGAAAAATTAGAAAACGCACATTAATTATTTTTAAAGTAGACTTATAATAAAAAACAAAATTTATATACGGCTGCTGCGGCAAAAAAAATTATCTAGGTAACAAGTGCTGTGTCCTTTTTTTTAAAAAAGAAAAGATAGTATGACGTATCAGCCAGCAATGTTTTTTCTTTTTTTTTTATCGAAATACATTAATGTTATGATCACAAATTAAACTGAAAGCTTATCCTATACACTAATCTATTAAGAATGAGAGATCCTAATTTACATCACACCGCGCGCCTGGTCAGAATTCTTTGTAGAAAGCTCATCCTAGAAAATTAATCTGTTTTGAAACGAATGGCTGCATAATGAATCAAGTTTTCTACCCTCACTGGAGATATTAGGAAAGTACAATTTTATGTATAAAAAGAGTATAAAACACGCACATTGTAGTATTGTACACAGTCATTGTATTGATTTTAAATTAATTTTTTGGCCAAATGATTTTAAATTATTTATTAACTGCATACTAAGTCAGTTCTGCACGCCAGACTCGACTGTATGTGAAGATTTATTTAATTATTTTTGAACAGCGGACTATGAAGATTTATCTAGCTAGCTATTCACCAAAGTCGTCCCTACTTAAATTCTAAATTGCATTTATAGATTCAAATTGTGCCATAACTTACACGTCTTAACTTTACCGTCCATGTTCAAAAGCGGAGGCGAGTTTGGTAGGTAGAAAGGAGCACGTTTATTAGATTTTCCCCCCGTGACAAATACATTGTATTTACTTTAATTTTTGACTAATCCACCTTGGACTAGATTTAATTAATAAACAATACAAGTAATTTACTTGTAATAGAAAGTATTAGGTTGAAGAATACGTTAATCTTTTATATGTGTTGGGTTCAATTTTAACCACTTTAAACTTGAAAAATGTATTCCTAATCCTTTTTTATTAAACCCTCAATTTCATTTAATAAAAAATGTTAATTCACGAAATTTAAGCTGTGATTCTATGGTTAAATCCCAATAAAACATGCTTAATTTTTATTTCTCTAGTATAATCATTGTTATATTTCAAAATCTGACCATTTTCATCACCAATTAATCAAATAATCACATTCAGTTTCTTTGAGTCAGAATTTTATTTTAAATGTGACTAACAAGGTTAATGAATATGGACCAGATTACACTTTATAAATTTAAAGTATTAAACTAAAATTTAATACAAATATAAGTGAAAGAACATATACTTATGTGTAAATATTATATGGTATCACGCAAATATAGATAGATAGTTGCAAACTGATGGATGATCAAAGTGACAAATTGAGTGACTAAAAACCACAGGGTATATAAAGTTTATTATGAAGTGGGAAATTAATGGGTTTTATTTAATTTGTAGAAAAAGGAAGTGAGGGCGGGAAAGAAAAATGTGACATGCGTGAAGAAGTGGAAGAGAAGTGAAAGGGTCATAGGATCTGTATGAGATATCATGAAGTTAGGCCTAATACTCATAGACAATACCGTCCAAAAAAAAAAAAAAATACTCATAGACAAGACTGCCTTCTGCATTACGGCTTGTTGACTTGCCACCAACATGGAATCACAACAATTGTGTGATTTGCCAATTTTTTTTAAACACCACCCAATAATTCAATGCGCAACTATACTAATCCAGATTCAAATGATATCGGATGAAAGTTCACTTATCAACTCGACTAATTGTTCGTTGGTTGTAATTTACTAATTTCACAAATATGTTTAGCAGTTATTTATATGATTGAAGCAACTATTTTTTTTATGCTGAGTGTTGAGATTTATGTGCATGATTTTAATTTTGACATAGGGTCAGAAAACGAGTAACTTATAACTATGCTATCAATTTATTTCAATAATTTATTTTCTTTTTCTTTTTCTGTTCTCTTTGAAATAGGCCAACATTATTCATAGGCAAAATGAGCACATAGTTAAGCCACCTTATTCCATGTAGATAAGGAGGGCCATAGTTAAATTGAGAACAGAAAATAAGATACACGGAAAGCATAGAAATAAGAAAGGGTAAATGTGTAAAAATACCTATTTAGTCTGGTCCAAGGTGCACCAAACACTATGAAGTTTTTTGTGTGTGCCAAAAAGCACCTATGTAGTTACCAAAATGGGTCAAAAGTACCCATGCCGTTAATATACATTAACGACGTTAAGTTTTTCAAAGTTAAGGAAAATAAAACGTGCAAAAATACCCATGAAACTTGGTCAGAAGTGCATCCAACACAACGAACTTTTTTTTGGGGCTCAAAAGCGCCGACGTAGTTACCAAAATGATGTTACTTTACACATGTTAGACAAGAAAAATACACAAAATAGGGTGAATTTGGTATTTTAATAAAATATTTTTCAAAACTTTAAATTCAAAATCAATTTTAAAAAAATAGATAAGAGAGAAATAGACTGTTGAAATATTAGATAAATGTTTGCAGATCAAACAGTATATGATAAACACTTAAACTTACAGAAATTTAGAGAAATAGAGAATGAAGATTTGAAGTCCCAGGCAAATACTTATAACTCAAATTTTTCTCTGTAGTTTCATGCTTCAATCTTCCTTCATCAATGGATATATAGGCCTTTGAGAATGCAAACGAACAACAACAAAGCCTTATTCCATTAAGTGGGGTGGGATACATGGATCGCACGACGCTATTGTGCTCTATCGGTAACCAAATATTTAGATATATTATTTATTAAAAGATCTCGCTCTACAACTTCATTGAGTGTAAGCCTCGGTCTCCCTCTTCCTCTCTTAATCGGACTCCAGACTGTTTGATCTACCCTCCACACTGGCGCATCTAATGGCCTTCTTTGTATATGTCCAAACCACCTCAAACGATTTTCTACCATTTTCTCACTAATAGGTGCCATTTTGTGTAAAATTTGCCTAAGATTTCAATACTTTGTTTATTTTCCATATGTTTTTTAAAATCGCTTTTGAACTTACAGTTTTAAAAAATATTTTATTGAAATATAAAATTCACACCCCTCTTATGTATTTCTCTTGCCTAACATGTGCAAAATAATGACATAGGCATTAAAGGAACCATTTGACAACTATGTGGGCACTTTTGGAAAAAACTTCGCGATGCTGGGTGCACTTCAGAGTTCAGACCAAATTTTATGAAATTTTTGCAGATTTTATTTTCCCTAACTTTTGAAAAACTTAACGTTGTTAGTGTATATTGACGGTATGGTCACTTTTAATCCATTTTTGTAATTAAGTGGGCACTTTTAGGCTAAAAAAAACTTCACGGTACACTTTAGAGTAAATTATATAGGCATTTTTACACATTCACCCATATACAACTTATATAAGAACGTTGAACAAGTACAGAAAGCCGGGTTGAAATTTCCAAACCCATGGGCTAAGCGGTCCAGAGAGTTAAAGTCCAATGGCTAGTTAATCCACGCCATACTCTATTCAGCTGCTCGGCATTGAAAAACATGGTTACTGAATTCCACAATCTATTTATTTGATCAAAAAAAGAATTCCATAATCTATTTTCATGTGAATGATTTTGGATATGAGAGAACTGCACATAGGTCCCAAGCAAGAAAATTAATTTTAGACAGGTCCATTGACAACTTCTTCACTTGTTAACTAAGGCTATTGCAGTTGTTGATAGTTGTCATTAATAACTCATTAGGACTTCTTTAAAATTAATTATCTTACTTGGAACCTATGGGTAATTATCACTTTAGATATCCATTCACTAGTGAAAACCCCTCTCCAACTCTGGAGTCACCCAAACACAAACTTTATGGGGGAGTTGAGGCCATATATATATATATTGATAAATTTTTTGAACAGGGAATTAAAAAATCTTTTTTTTTTCTAAAAGACAAAATGATGTTGATAATCATAAAAGTTTTAGAACAATGAAAAAGAGAGTGAATTAAATTGTAGTAAATCAAATTTAGATAGGTTAAGGAAACAGTAGCTACATTAAATGAAGTAAAATCTTGAAGTAAGAATTGAATGTCCCGAAACACCACATTAATGTTGTCCGACTAATTATAGAGTTGGAGATGAATAATTTTTTTAAGCACCAAATATACAGTTTCCATTGTCCCAGTAGAAAACTGACGGAATAAAAACTCTTATAATTCATCTAAAATTAGAGATATTTGAATTAAATTAATTTTACCTTCTTTTTATTACAAACGTAACATGTCATTGAAGCAAAAATATCAGCGTACATAGAAGAGGGTCACAATTTTAAAATAGTTCATACTCGTAGGCTAGTGATACAGGGATTTTGTAACAATTAAAAGGTGACGTGTTCGGTAGCTATCGCTTGCGTGCCTTTGTGGTTTACAATCTTGTCTAGTTGTCTTTAAACATAAAGGATCGAGTTCGATTCGATAGCTTGCAAACCCATAAAAAGGCAAAGAAATTAAGAAAAAAAGGTGACGTGTTCAGAATTCAAATCCGACTCATACATGACATAATATGTTATTACCAGTCTTTTTAACCCAAAGAAGTTGGGTTTGACCGGAACCATCACTGTAAAACTGGCCTCTACCCAGTGGATGGAGGCATGAGGATATACACACCGGTAACGTGCCTACTTAATAAAATGATTTGCTGAGAAACGGTAATCAGCTTCCCTACTCACCTTTCGATAGGAAGAGAGAAGTCAGAGAACTAAATCAACTAAAATTGAAGACTTTTTAAAATAAGTATTCTAAAAAAAAATTGTTAAAACTTAAAAGATTATCTTTATTTTGAATTTCGTATCTATTAAAATATTTTTAAAATAAAATGATTCAACTCTACCTTACCATTTCTTTTACACCTTTGTGAGAGAATGTAAGCTGCCATTTGACCGCGTTTGTTTTGCTGAAAAGGAGCGGTAGTTCCAAGGCGAAATGGCCGGAATCTTTCCCCTATACAGCCATGCACTTTTTTTAAAAAATAAAAAATAAAAAACTGTTAACATGCTACATGCATTAAACTTACAACATCACAAAAGGAAAACTAAAAGCCTAATTCTCCCTCCACATCAGAATCAAAAGCTGGAGTGTCACTAAAAGAATGAAACTTGGTTTCCACACTGTAGGAGATCCTGGCAAGGTGATCGGCCAGAGGAGTATTTCCCTTCATGGTGTGAATAAGGATGAAACGCACTTTCAGATCTTGTTCGTTGAGCCGATTTTATAATTTAGAGAAAAAAATATCGCACTGATTTCGGATGGTAGAATAAAAAAATGTTCGTCCCCGAAGAAAAGGACAACAAAACAGGAAGAGATACTGTAAAACACTAAAAAGATTCAATTTCTAAAGGGGGAAAACACCAAACAGAACAATGTAGATCACATGACTCTTGAGTTAGTGGGTGGGGCTTTTCTAAAAATTGGGGGATACTAGTAAAATATATGCGTATTATTGGAAAGAAGAAGGAAGGAAGGAAGGAGGGAGGGAACCGGGTCACGTGACGGTGGGAGATATTTTGGGGAGAGGATCCTCTTCTCTGCCCCTTCCCATCCTCTTCCCTCCTTTATCACAAATTTTTTTAATTTTGGGGTTAAATTTTTTTTATTTATTTTCATCATTAGATTCTACATAAAATTAGTGACATTTTGATATCTCAGGGACAAAAAATGGTTTAATTTTCAATTTTATATGATTTTTTAAAGATTTAATACTTTAACTTAAAAAAATACAGATTTTTAAGTATTAAATCTTTAAAAAATCATATAAAACTGAAAACTGAATCATTTTTTATCTATAAGATATCAAGATGTCACTAATTTTATATAAAATCTAATGATGAAAACAAATAAAAAAAATTTAACCCCAAAATTAAAAAAATTTGGGGAAGAGGATGGGAAGGGGTAGAGGAGAGGATCCTCTCCCGATATTTTGGTTTGAGGGCTTGTTACACAAAAAATAATAACATATAAATACCTTTTAAATTTTAAAATCATTTAAAGGAAATTGTAACTAATCAATTAATAATATTAAATAATTAACGATATTTACAGTAATAAATCATGAAATTGTGAAATTCGGAAGATTTTTTCTTTCCATTTTCCCTTATCACTGGGCCCAGTGGAAGGGGTGACCAAGATGGAAGTACTCCGGAATGTGATTCCTGCCTCTCACAATATCTTATAAAAAAATATTTCACCAAAAAAAAATATCTTATAAAATAAATCAGGCTACTATTACTAATACTTTACGGTCTAAGCTATGACAACCACTCACATGTCATCCAATCATACCTCGCCACATGAATACAACCACTCATTTGGATTCCCTCCGGCTAACGATGAGACCGTGACGGAGGACATTCAAATATTCTTCCTTGTAACTTTAACTACTTCAAATTAATGCTCTTGTCCTATTTATATTATATGACAGAGGAGAGAAAGTTTTATCTGATCCTATATTTAAGTTATCTCATCAAATATTAATATAAATGTATTAGTTTATCATTTATTTATTGTATGTTGACTTTATTTTAATGTGTTATAGTGGATATTAAATATGGGTAAAGTTAGAAATTTGTTGAATTTTAATGGAAAATTAATGAATTTTAAAGTTTTTCTTGATCTATACGAAATATACTAAAAGTAAGTTATATTATAAAGAGGAGTATATCTTAAATAGATCGCATTTATGCATTGCTTGTGTTTACAGTTACAGGGTTTAGATTCTCTCTGTTTGCCTCCCTACCATTTTTTTAATCATAAGAATAATAATTCGGGATGACTTTACCAATTCATTTTTTTTTTTGAACTAATATTTACCAATTCACTCATTCATCACAATTCAACGATTATTTTTTAACAATAGCTTTATAAGATATTACATTTAAACTATTAAAGTTCGCTTTAACAAAATGAATACTGATAAAAGGTGAAAGAAAATAGAGAGGAAGAAAAGCAGGAAAAACCGTCCATGGGAACGCATGAGGCCAGCAGTTCGCTTAATTTACTCCATGTGTACTAACCGTTCCTATACAAGATTAACCTTGTAGTGTAATATTAACAAAGTTTTTTTTTTTCGACCTGTTTAACAAGGTTGATCTTCTTATGTTTAGAATCAGGGTAATATTTTGCATTTATAAGTTTCTGATGAGGTCATTTTCCATGTGTCTTATTAGCCATGTACTATAATTTATTAAAAATTTATCTTTCACAACAATGATTATATTGTACGATAGCGATGTTGATGTGGAAATATAAAAGAATATTCTCAAAAGAGCTTTTTATATTCTACTCAACCTTTAACTGTTCGCTAAAGTATAATAACAATAAAAAAAAAAAACTGTTTGCTAAAGTAAACTTTTAAGGTAAGAACACGTCGAATGATTTATTTTATTGTAATATTGTTTTGGGTGTGCAATCCCACACAATCAGGTCTTGAACGGCTGAGCTTGACCTTCGTGTCACCGTGTAAATAGTCTATTTAATTCTTAATATAATACTCCAATTTATTCTTAAACATATGATCTAATTGATTTTTTATCAAAATATAAGAAAACTAAAAAAGTTACTTGTAAATTGATTTAAATGAATTTTTTATAAACTAATTTATTTGACATATAAGCTTATATATAACATAATAATACAGAAAATACGTTATAATTTAGCGGCCCATTTTGATTATTTAATCTCTCATAAAAAATAAAAGTCAATGGGTCTTATATTTAGAAACACAGGAAGTATAAGTTAACCTTTTAAAAAAGGATAAGAAAATTAAAAAGCAAAGTTAAGAAAATTAAATGAATTATTTAATCATCATACATGTTAAATATAAGTAATCAGTATATAAATTTATAAATAATCTAAATTAGTTTAGAGATAAGTGATACATATAAATATTTTAAAGTGCTATATGTGACTTTATAATCTCCAAGACAGTGAACTGAGCCATATATTATATTCTTCCATTTCTAAATATAAGGTATAATTAACTTTTTTTAAGAGATTAATGAAACGAAACAAACTACGTATTTTGTATATTATTAGATTATATGTAAGATTTTAAATCAAATAAATTAGTTTAAGACAAAAATTCAGTCTAACTTTCTTAGGATTTTCCAAAAATAAATCATCTATATTTAGGAAAATATTATGCGTTAGCTACAATACATGATTAACTAGATTTTTCTTCCCCGTGTGATGCACAGAAGTTAAAAATAAAAATGAAATAAACTAAAGAATATAATTTTTTTGAGTACCTATTTTATGATTAAAAATGTTACTTGAAAACAACAAAAGTTGATTACATATGGGTATAAATAACCTAAAGGAAAAAGTAATAGTTGACATATTTGTTATATTTTCATTTTTTAAAATTTTATTTTATGAATATTTTTAAAATATTAATAAAAAAAATAATTTACAAAAGTCCCCTAAGATGTAAATGTGATATATATATCTGTATGGTTGTATGTATATATATATTTATATGATTTGAATTTTGTAGATTTGATTAAATAAGAAACTATAAATTATTTTTAAAAGGCATGTTTTTAAATTTGTGTGAGTTACCAAAATGAAAATATTGATCTTCCTTTAATTTTATTCATAAATGTCTGTGATTGTTCAGCGGGATAGATAAGTATGAATTTTGAAAAAAAACCATTTATATAGACACTAAAATAACGATTTAAATTAGAAATAAATGTTAGAGGACAGCTCATGGGCAAGTTGGAATTTTGAAAATAAAACAATCATGTGATTAATGTAATAATAATATAAAATCAGTATCAAATGTGTGTATAATGCATTAACTATGATATATGTGACATATCCACCTATTTGATTTAAATTTAAAGAATGAACTAATATAACATTAATTTTGTTGATGGAAGTTGATGTCAGCAATTAGGTGGACCAATCACAAATGTGCTTAAACTTTCAGAGAAATAATATTTTTTTGTAAGAATTTTAATAAAGTAATTGTTTGGGAGGACTTCAAAAGAAAAACTTTTCAAATAGAAAAATAATTAATACCATGTTGTCTAATTTACTGACTTATTTAAACACATTAATTATTTTGTAAATTTCAAAAGCAAAAGTATTAATAATGATTGTAAATCATATATATATGTGTGTTTTAATTGTTGCCTAAAATAATGACTTATGTGAAGAAAATAATTAATTTGTAAATTGAAAAGTCAAATATTTCAGTATGGATTGATTTTTCTATAAACAATATTACACTAAAAGGTATGTACGTTATAAAAAAGAGAATTAATATATAATACCTTCTTAAAAGTATATATATATTTAATCATTTCTCAATATTAAATAACTTCCATACATTTATGTATTTAGTCATTGCTTTGCTTAATTTTAAAAAACTCTCAAAATTTAAAAAAATACCTTCCCAAAAGTAGAAATATATAATGAGTAATGATTAATCATTGGCAATGAAATTTGAAATTAAGAATAAAACCTTCCTTTATGGTTTTGGTATGTGAACATGTGGACTAATAATTGAGTTAAGTGAAGATGATGTCATTAGATATGTTGACCAATGAGATTGTTGTTAGGAGCTTTCAAAAAATATATAGATAGATGGATGTTTTTTTCCTCTTCCCCTCTTTTAACCAGAATTGGAATCAAATAATTGAACTATTTAGGAAAATCGTTTCTCACGTTGCAAGCAGGCAAAAATTCTAATATAAAATATGAAAATATTTTGGTTCGCGTGTTAATCAATAAAAAGATTTAGTTGCTAAATACTTACACCACAGAGTTTTATTTTAAACATAAAAGAAAGTACAACAGGGACAAATGCATCAGGTTTTCCACATATATATATATATATATATAAATATATTTACCTACCTGAAGGTTGAAGCTGGTCTTCCGTCCTTATAAGGGGTGGCTTCCCTCCTCTTCCCCTACTCATCCTCTTCCCACCTCTACCTCAAAATTATTTATACACCACAGAGTTTTATTTTAAACATAAAAGAAGGTACAACAGGGACAAATGCATCAAGCTAGTTTTCCATATATATATATATATATTTACCTACTTGAAGCTGGTTTTCCGTCCTTACAAGGGGTGATTTCCCTCCTCTTCCCTTGCCCATCCTCTTCCCTCATCTTCCTCAAAATTATATAGTGTTGGGTCAAATTTTTTTTTTGTTTGATTTCATATTTAGATTCTACATAAAATTAGTGACATTTTGATATCTTATGGACAAAAAATGGTTTAGTTTTCAATTTTATATTATTTTTTAAAGATTTGATGCTTTAACTTGAAAAAAATACAGAATTTTAAACATTAAATCTTTGAAAAATCATATAAAATTGAAAACTAAACAATTTTTTATCTATAAGATATCAAAATGTCACTAATTTTATGTAGAATCTAATAATAAAATCAAACAAAAAAATTTGACCCCAACACTATAAAATTTTAGGATAAAGGAGGGAAGAGGATATGAATGGTAGAGGAGGGAAGCCAAGTCCTTACAACAATGAATACTTTGTAAGCCATAAATCTACTTTCCTTTTTGCTGAGAGTAATAGTTAGTGCTAAGTGTTAACATGTCTAAAGGACTCAAACCAAATTCAGGGGTGCTCATGTGAGCAGATGGAAACAGAATAATCCCATCCCATCCAAATGTAAAGGGATTGAGATAGAATTTTTGACGCATGTCCCCTTTCATACAACTTTGTTCTGGCCCCAACAAGAATGGGATTGGAAATTTGTGATTTTTTTATCTGTTTGAATCAATACAATTATATAATACATTTAATTATATATAATAACTTATAGTATCCAACTTAAAAACAATTTATTTGGTTTCATATGATAGCCTATAGTATCGTACTTGAAACAAAATATTTGCATAATATATTAGAAGATACGATATCATACTTGAAATAATATCCTACCTGGAATAATACATTTATAATATGGAGTGGAAAAATCTCAACATCCCAAGCCAAAATTTACAACTAACAAAGGTTTCATTTTATGCCGTTTTCATAAAATTTAAAATTATTTAATATAACTGCGACATATTTTCTACGAATGAATGTACTTCCCTAAGTAGTGTGATATCCATTTTAAGATTGATTTAAACAGGAAAAACAGCAGGTGGCAAAAAAAATTAAAAGGAAAAATAGTAAAATGCACAGTGCATAGCAGGATTTTTCTTAAAAGAAATCAAATACATATAAAATAAGATTTTAAAATATATAACTATAAAAAATTTAGTTAATATTCCCCTTTTAAAATTTAAGATGCTGATTTTGTTGGATAAAAAGAAAAGTAAAAGAAAAGAAAAGAAAAGAAAAGAAAAGGTCCAAAAGCACAAGTTGAGGAGGGATGAGATCCAAGGTGGCCTGCACTGTAGTAGTACAATACAACTACAACACCAGGGAGAGAAACAAAAAGCTTAAATAGAGGGCGCCTCCCCTCTATTACTTTCACCAACACAAAACTCAATAAATACCCCTCAGGGTCCTCCTCTTTCCCTTCCTCACCCTGCTCCGTCCGTCGCCGGAAGGAGACGCCTCTTTCAGACCTTCCTTCCTCCTCCGCTTCAGGTCATCTCTCTCTCTCTCTCTCTCTCCTCACATTCCTCCTCTCTCACCCTCATTTTCTATGCTAGATCCACTTTTATTCGAACCTCTCTGTTTTCTTATTGATCTTTAGATCCCTTCCTTTTCTTTTGTTTTTATCATATTTATCATGAGTTACGAATTACGAATTTTATCATACTAGTTAAAGATTCGCTGGTGGTCTTTTGTGAATCTCTGATTAAAATTTCTCCCTGTGTGATTTATTTGTGCCTAATGTGGATGGTTGGTTGGTCTCCTTCTGCTTTGCTCTTGTTATGCCGCTACTATCACTGATAATAATGAGCGTGCGTTAGGCGTTTAGGGTTGGGATCTGGCAAAGAGAAAAAAGGCCTTCATAGCTGTGTTGTTTGTCGTATATATGCGATTCCAATGGTGATCACATGACCCATTCAATATTGTTGGGCCCACTCCACGGCGGCCTCCTTCCCCAAATCAACTCAAATGCCTGCCGACTAGTGTGGTGCCCTTTTGTAATTAACCACACCTGCATTATATAACTAATTTTTTTTTATATAAGTATATTTTGTAGCTTACAATATTTTTATCTATTTTTTTTTATATATTTTTAACCATCAGATTTGACGGATGACTGAGATTAAAAAAAAATAGGAGGATAGCACCATCTTAAGAATGCAGGGTTCCAGTCACATAGTCAGAAAATTTGCTAGATTTCTGAAACTCAATACTTTTTCTTAAATTTTTTTATTCCTTTTATTAATTACTTCCCCTCTTTTCCTACTATTTAGGACGGGAGTATTTTTTTATTTATTTTTTTGTTAACTTCAACCTGATACATATTATACTGTATATTTGAGATACCATTTAAAAAAGTTAAAAGAATATGTTGCTACTGATTTATCGTTCTTTAAAAATGAACTGATTAATAATACTAATTAATTTTGCATATAGATTAGAAATATTAGAAATTTATTATTCAATTTTAACAATAGTATTCAATGTTTGTTCCAAGCGACTCAGCATTTCCAAAATTATTTTTAGATCCAGTATTAAGTTTTGAGAATTTAAGTTATTTAAATATCGACGAGTACATTTATGCGGACGAGTGTTTATGTACTGGCATAATTGGTCGCTCTCGTTTTTGCTTGGGTATTTTAGATTTTTGTAAATCGCTATTTTGCCGATAGGTCACTTTCTCAATGAATACAGCCCGTCGAAGTTGCGAGGGGGTGGAAAGATGTGTTGTGTTTTCAAGTATATTATTCGAATTGACTGATGAACGAGGTTGGTAAGAATGCGCTGGCCCTAAGAAATATATTGGGCATAGGATTTGACCTGAGGAGGCCTAAATAATTGTGGTTTGTGAGTGAAAAGTAGCGGATTATATGTGCTTGTGATTTATGTGGTTAGTTTCTGCCCTTTAGATTTGAAAAAATATAAAGAATAGACCCCGAATGATCGAATTTCGTGGTCTGATGGTGGATTCTAATTAATGGTGGTCCAGGGTAATTGATGAGAACTCACTGGCTCTTGTTGATGTGGGCCTGTTGAGTCATCTTGCGCCTGATCAGAGCAAAGTTCTCAGCGCTAATTATTTTCATAACGGCTCAACCATTCACGTATTGGTGGTCGAGAGTAAAATCTATTTATAAGATAAATAGCCCTTTGTTTCGATCTCCCCGGCAGTAATTTTGGCATCCTTCTTTTGTTACGGATCGGAGTAGAATAATATATATCAGCTCGTGCGTGTTATGTTTTTTTTTTCCTGTTTTGTATCTAAAACCGCATTCGGAACCATCATCTATTGTTTTGTGAAGTTTTAGAGGATTCATGTTTTCCATTGCTGGGTCAACACAATCAGGATTTTTACAGTCTAGGGAGAAAAGAAAAGCCTCCGAGACGCCCTTCTTATAGCTGTTTTCTTTAGGTTTGTTCTTCAATATGAATGTCATTTAATTCGGCAGGATGGTAGGTGGTTTAAGGACGTTAGCATTTATTTGGTAGGTGGTTTAAGGCTTGATCTATTTTTGGCACTTAAGCTTTTGATACTGAAAATATCTCTCATATGTGGTTGTCACTATTGCACGTGTGTTGTTTTCTTTCCGTCCAATGTCCAAACCACATGGGATGTATTAACATTTGACATGATGTCATACACTTGAGAGAAGAATTTGTCCATCACATGTTAACGTCCACGCTACGTTAAAATGGCGCATTGTTAGGCACTGGCATGAACATGTCATATTTTTATTTCCAAAAAAATTGAAGCGACACATTGTTAGGCATTACCAATTACTGGGAGAATTGTTCTGACAAATTCAATTTTAATTTTTTACAGACAGATTGGGTGAAAATGGGAGCAGGTGGCCGAACCTCCGTTCCTCCTGCACAGAGGAAGACAGGGGCTGAGACTTTGAAGAGAAGCCCGGTGGAGCAGCCACCGTTCACGGTGGGCCAGATCAAGAAAGCCGTGCCGCCACACTGTTTCAACCGTTCTGTGGTGCGCTCATTCTCCTATGTCTTTTATGACCTCACCATTGCCTTCATCCTCTATTATGTTGCCACCCATTACTTCCATTTCCTCCCAAAGCCTCTCTCTTTCCTTGCATGGCCAATCTATTGGGCTGTTCAAGGTTGCATCCTCACCGGCGTCTGGGTGATCGCTCATGAGTGCGGCCACCACGCCTTCAGTGACTACCAATGGCTTGATGACACTGTTGGCTTCCTTCTCCACTCCTCCCTTCTCGTCCCTTACTTCTCATGGAAATACAGCCATCGCCGTCATCACTCTAACACTGGATCCCTTGAGCGTGATGAAGTCTTTGTGCCAAAGAAGAAGTCTGGTCTTAGCTGGTACTCTAAATACATTAACAACCCACCAGGCCGTGTCCTAACCCTTGCTATTACCCTCACTCTTGGCTGGCCTCTCTACCTTGCTCTGAATGTTTCAGGAAGGCCCTATGATCGTTTTGCTTGTCACTACGACCCACATGGTCCCATCTACTCAGATCGTGAGCGGCTCCAAATATACTTATCAGATGCAGGGGTGCTTGCTGTGTTCTTTGGGCTTTACCGTCTTGCCGTGGCCAATGGACTTGCCTGGGTTGTGTGTGTTTATGGAGTGCCCTTGTTGGTGGTCAATGGATTTTTGGTGTTGATAACTTATTTGCAGCATACTCATCCTTCATTGCCTCACTATGACTCCTCTGAGTGGGATTGGCTGAAGGGAGCTTTAGCCACTGTGGACAGAGATTATGGCATCTTGAACAAGGTTTTCCATAATATTACAGATACTCATGTGGCACATCACCTGTTCTCCACAATGCCTCATTATCATGCGATGGAGGCTACAAAGGCAATCAAGCCAATTTTGGGAGAGTATTATCAGTTTGATGGAACCCCAGTTTTCAAGGCAATGTGGAGGGAGGCGAAGGACTGTATTTATGTTGAGTCAGACGAAGGTGCTGAGACCAAAGGTGTATTCTGGTACAAGAACAAGCTCTGACTTGATTAGGATTGTTGCACATTATCAGGTTGAGAACTTCAAGCTTCCCTTTCCCGAGAATTTAGCCTATGTTTCTTCTCCCGTTTGAAATTGTGCAACTGTGTAACCTTAGACTTGCCTTGGAATAATTTCATTGCTTAAGGTCTGCCTTGGAATAATTTCATTGCTTTGTAGATGTAGGAAGAAGGCATAGCTCATGAGGCCTTGGTCTTGACCTGTCAGTTAATTTGCCCGATCTCACAAACTTGTACCAATTGGTCCATCTGGTGAACCTAAGTGTAATACTTTATTTAAGACATTTGCTTATTGTCATTTCATATGCTACACGTATCACTTGAGTGCTGATTTCCTAGGCTCTGGAGTTTGGTAATATGATGCAATTTTCTTGTTCCTTGTCGGCATGAGACTGTAGATGATTCAGTTGTGAGAGAGGCATGGACATTTAATGATTGGTCCTTCTACCTTTCCTTGAAGGCTGTTTTTGTGTTTAGATTCGGTCGTGCCTTTTGATCTTAATAATTCTTCTAATACTAAATTAACTCGAAGAAAAAAGGAAAATGTGCTACGAGTTTTCTGTTAACAACCAGTGCTTGGTCTGCCACTTAAGTTTGAACTAGCACCTCAACACGTTCAATCTCCCACTATTAATGATAGGGAGATGTCATTGAGGCGCACTAGTAAAAGCTAATGATACTTAGGCCTATAAAACTTCAAAATATTTCTATCCGCTCATAAGATTGAATTAAAAAAAAAAAAAAAAAAGCTTCAACCTAATAAGTGTAAAAATACCACCGAAACAACTACAAAATATTGTGAACTTTATTATTTCTTCAAATGATATTTTTTAGTACAATTGCTTTTAATGATTATATGCATTCATTTTGAGTTTACTTCTTGGACTCACTGTCATCTCATTTTGGGCTAGCCCAGTCACGTTTTTGCTATTTCAGACGAACTTATGTTTGTGCTTCACGATGGATCCATCCAGAGAACTGGGCTGTCAGATGAAGTTACATGGCTCACTTCCCTCACTTCTACATGAATAACCCGCCCCCCAAACACACACACGTGCACACGCACACGCACACGCGTTACAATCTCCACTCATTGATTTAAAGTTTAAACTCTAGTTTGTAGTGCAATTTATAAATTAGATATTAAATTAAGGAATGGAAGTGGTATATTGGTAATAAATTTGCACTAAAATGTGTGTAATAAATGTATTGATTATTGATTGTGATGGTGAATTTATAAGTAGTTTTATATAAAGATATACTTTTGGTCGTGGTATGATTAGGAAGGGAGGTAGCATACATAATAAGAGTAAATGAGGCGGCAATGGCGTAGTATATCCAAGAATCAAGATCACCCAGCTGTAGGCACCTAGCTTCTTACCAAATGAAAGACAAATGTCAACAATGATGAAATGTATGCTTTATATTCATCTGAATTAGAATAATTTAACCGAAACGTAGCCTGATACTCCCTCTGGTTCTTAATATAAGATTACTTTGACTTTTTTTGTTGGAAGTTAAGAAAACAAATTAGACCACTAAATTATAACATGTGTCACATGTAATTAGATTATATATTAATTTATAAGTAGAATAAATTAGTTTTGAGGAAAGAAGATAACTATAGACAATTTAAAGTGAATAACTTTGTATCCTTAATTTCTTCAAAAAAGTCAAAGTGATCTTATAATTAGAAGTGGATGGAGTATATTCATATGAATTAGAATAATTTATTTGGAAACGTAGCCTAACCTGTCTGGGATGAGGTCACTATTTGTATCATAACATATTTTCATTAGCGGGAACCTACATGCCGGCATCTTAACATCTTCTCGCTTTCGGCTTCATTCTACGCAATAGGAAAAGGGCCACAGGGGTACAAAAACATCAATTTTAAAAATAACAGAGAAAAAAACAAGTAAAACCATTAAGTAAGCGAAAAAGCTTCTACATATGCTTGGCTACATAATTCAACTGTGAATCCTATGAGCTCTTTCTTTTCTGTTTTTGTTTTGGTTGGGGGGGGGGGGGGGCTATAAATATTTCATACGTTGTTTTGGATTGATTTTACTTGACTATACACCAGGCCACCAACTATCACGAAATCGCAAGGTCTCCCTATTCCGCGCTTGAAAATTGAAACGCAAATCCCAGCCCTGCTAGTGATCCGAAGTTGTTGATTAAACTATGTCATTAATTAAAGAAATCAATCATCCAACTAGGTTAGTGCCTGTGATTCTAATGAAAGCAACTAGCCCTTTGTAAATTGTAAATAATATAGTAGTACATGTAAATACATGACATACTCATAATTAAATGGGGACCGCTTCCATTTGGTCATTTGACATCGGAGCCATGAGGGCAGCTAAGAAACAGTAAGTCCAACTAATCTCTCTAATCAAGGTTTCATCTTATCCTTCCTCATACAACAGACAGCTTCTTTTCCTTCTCCATATATATTAATTAATTCCCACTTTTTTCTGCATTCCTCCATATTTACCCCTTGTCTCATTTAAACACACATCTTCATCTGCTTGCTCTATATATACAAAGTGATCCCCTATCTTCTTCCCTCCTTCAAATAATTATATATATACATTGCTGGAATCAATCTCTCTCTCTCTCTCTCTCTCTCTCTCTCTCTCTCTCTCTCATCTCACAACCCCTTTTCGTTTGTGGGCGTTGATGGAGAAGGGGATTAAAAGAGAGACAACATGCATGGAGAGCAAGATGAGGAATATGAATGGAAAATACAGGGGCATGCAGAAACAGTCACAGAGCATATCCAAAATGAAGCCCAAGATACGCATCATTCACATATTTGCACCACAGATCATCCACACCGATGCTCACAACTTCCGCCAACTGGTGCAGACCCTCACCGGAAAACCTACCCGTAGCCAAAACTCCACCAAAAACACCAAGCAGCAGGCAACACATATATCACAACAATTAACAAGAGTTGGCAGTAATACTAATAATAATGATTGTGGGCTGCGTGACCAGACTATGATGAAAATGGAGCTCACAGATGGGTTTTTGGGGTTGGATCTTCATAATCAGTCAAGGGAGAGACTGGTGATCAAAGAAGAAGAAGGGTTTTACTTGAGAGGGTTGGAAGGCTTCATTTCTGAGTTTGGCCATTTCCCTTACTTCCCAAATTGGGATGCTTCTCATCATCCTCACCCCCAACACTTTGAAGACGCCCTTCTTTCTTAGATACATATGCTCATCGTGATTTGTTTTCATCTCCACTTCAATTCCTCTTCGATTTCTATGTTGATATAGCTTCGGTGTTTGGTCATTAAATAGTTTAGTCTTGTGGGAATTATATACATAATTATCGTTTATTTATCGCCTCTCTTTATGACATTGTTCGACTGTCTCCGAGGTTATTCATGCGTATAGGGCTTAATAACTTCTCTCTCTACAGAAAATAAGTAATTAATTCACCCCCATTAATTTATAGTCGCATGACATTACCAGGAAGAAAGATATGAGAGAAAACTTGGTTGCTTCTTTGGGTTTCAATGGATATTATACGTATCGGGAACTAAGGAGGCCACCGCCGGCGACTTATCAGATAGTATTTGTCCATAGACCTGTTTCACAATATTAATTTCATCAAAGCAAATAAAAGAATTTCACTATATATATATATATCACTTGGCTTTCAAAGATATTATGCCTATCTGTAGGTGTGTAGCCGGATTTTAAGGTGCACTCTATCCATCAATGCAGCTAGTGATTGTTTTTTTATGCTGAGCATTAATGTCATATCATACTCCTAGTGCAAACTATCCTCTTTGCAATATTGTTGAGCGGCAAATGTAGACATTTTTATTTAAGATTCAACCATTGTTTCCCCATCTTTTTAATGAATTAGTCATTTCTCCATATACATTGCTAACTAGAGTAATATCAGTTAGAGCTAAGTGTGATTACTTAAGATGATGGAATGAAGAATCCAATTTCACACACCTTAATAAAGTTTTTTGAGTGAAAAAGTCGCCAGCAAATCCAATGGCGCTCACTCAATTTGGGATAATGTAATATAGAAAGACCAGCTATATATTCTTAAAAAACACAGAAAAAATTACATACATGTTTGGCTGAATTTCATATAGCCTTTTAAAAGTCATTATAATTGAGCTTTGTTTCAAAGCCGTGTGACAGATGTTTTAGATATTATAATAAAGCAATGGGAAATTAATGTATAGATTGGAGTAAGACATTTCATGCCTTAGGGGCAATGTTTAAATAAGTCAAATAGTTTGGGTTTTATGCCTCTCTAATCTATTCATGTGAGAAGTAAGGACCACTAATGATTCCCTAAATCTTAATATATGTACTCAAATTCAAGATCCATCAAAGCCGCTATAATAATTGAATTTTCTTGATTAAAATTTATTTTTAAAAAACAGTGAATTTTGGACTTAGTTCACAACGATGTAATATGATTTTTTCCTCTGAATCTTTACCTATCATTAGCAAAGTTGTTAAACAGACTTAATAGATTCATATGAATTATAAGGAGTTGCATACGGAATGATTCATTAATTAAACCCGTACGTGTGATTAGATGGGTTATGAAATTCAAATTTCTGAATTGGCTCACTGGTAGGAGAAAACCCTACAAACACACACACATATATATTGAAATCCTACATACGAGTCACACATGCTTTGACCTCTCCATACATGTGAAAAAAAGGAGACAGTATATTTCGTGCTCGTTAACAACATAAAACATTAAATATTACGTCAGCATCTTATATAGATATTTAATCTTTTGGAGATATAATCAGTTGGGCAGGATTAACAGATAAATATGCCCGAACATTTCGAAAATAAAGAAAAACATATCATCGAAGAAGAAGGCGCTACCATCATTTACAGAAACTCCCTCCATCATGCACGCGACTCTCCGTCTAAGCTTAATAATTTAGACCTGGAAAAAATGTGAAAAGGTAGATATTAGGTGAAGTGCTTTTGCATCAAGAAAACTTGAAAATGACCCTTATAACAGATATTTCTAATATATTAAATTTAAAAAAGATCTTACTATTTATCTATGAATAAATTAAATGAACTAATCCAATAAATTTAACCCATTAATGAAAGAGTGTAAACGTAGTATTTTAAATTGGTTTCCCATTTTAGGAAAAAAAAACTAACGAGATAGAGTAAGTTGACTAGCAACACAACAGTGCCAAAGTCTTTTAATTAATTTGCAAGTTGCAATATCCATTTTAGTAGCCATCTTATTAAAATGCAGCTTGATAAACTGATAATTAATAATATAATGAGAACAAGGGGCAGATGATGACATATGCAAAATTATTGTCATTTTCATAAGAATCAAAACCGACCGTATACGTAGCTCTGATGGTATCCGAAATTGTCGGCTCCGATTTCCTTGGCTCCTTATAGGTTTACACATCCCATGGATGATTTTCTTTAGGAAATGACATCAAAGAATTGACAAATGAGTGATGACATATCATCGACCTTCCTCCTCTTTCAAGCTTATCTCAAACCTCAAAAGTTTGGAAAATTTCCAATCTATGCATGTATCTAACTAGGAGGACACAAAGTGATGAAGATTATACCATTCCCCCAAGTTGGCAACACTTTCTCTTTCTAAACTAAAACTTTGACCTTAGCTAATTAGCCTGGAGGTCCATGTATGAGTGCTAACAAGGTTTTGGTCAATCATCGTGGTTTCTAATGTCAAAGTGTTTCATATTACTCAAACAATGATGTGAAGTTTTTGCCCTTAAATTACTAGTATTATTAACTAGTGGTATATCAATTTGTCACCGAATGACGTTAAATTAGTGTAAATAGAGAAATATCAAATGGTGATATTCATGGAGCACGTTCACATTGCCAACTTATAATATTAGTTCTTAAACTATATGGGGCTGCTAATGGGACATGTTCACATTGCCCAATTCAAATTAGTCTTCTCACCATTTCATTTTTCTTCCTTTCTAGCCTCTCAAATTGACTTAAAAATAAATTGACTTCATTTTTCCAACTTATTAAGGGCCTCCTTTTGCTTGGCCTATCAATCGATTGGCTGTTTTATTAAACTTGTTTGGAGTGATTTTGCGCTATACAATATAAAATTATAAATATGCTAGATAATTCTATCTCACAGAACAAATTGTAAAATTGATTACCTCGTCTTCACAATAATGCTACGAATTTGCGGCTTAAGTATTGTTACCCAATTGATCTTTGAAGCATGTCTTAAAATACGGAGCTTCAGGGTAAACCTATTACGATTAAATCCTTTTTTGGGGGGGTATAACACGGATAAATTCTTTGACACGAATAACTTCATTTTTTTTAACATTTTCGTTTCTGCCTATTCGTTAAATGTTATAGAATTCGTTTAAATTGAGAACGATAAATGAAAAGAAAATTTTTTACTTTTACTTTTACTTTGAATTATATTGAAATCTAAGGTTAAATTGGAATTAAAAAAAACAGAAGAGAAGAGAGTGAGTTCATTTCAAGTCAAACCATTCAGTTTGGTTCACGCTGGATACGCAAAGGACCCAAGACCAAAATACAGTACACCTGCGAAGACCCCTTTATTTGCTCTCAACAATTTCTGTAGAACCATGATCCATATAACGAGGAAGGACTAGTTTTATGAGCCCATGAACAGATTTGTATGAGAAAAATAGATGGATTTTGATTCATCACTGTAAGTAAGGGAATATATATATATATATATATAATAATAGTCTCCTTACAAACGAATAAATCTCAGCTCTCGTAAACAGGACTTGCTTCCACCAAGACAGATGGAGATGTATCCAGTCTTGTTAGAACTTCAGGCATTCCTGCAGTGTCCCTTATTATCTGCATCACAAACAGTGTAAGTATTCAGTTGCAATCACTTTTTAAATATAAACTTTTAGATTATCTTTGTGCCTAAATCAATTTTAGCGTGCCATGTAAATGACATACAGGAGATTTCTGATCGTAACATTGTCAACTCAATTTTGGCAAAAACAGCAGTAAGAAAAGAAAACATGGGACAATACGCTTAAAAATATCTAACGTCAAATGCTTACAAGTATCTCCTCATCAAGATAAGAAATCATGAAAAGTCTCTGGAAACTTCCGCCTACATTATGCAAAGCAACACAGTGAGAACTTAATTTTCATAAGGAAAACTAGATAAAAAGTAGGTTAAAGGTTATATTTGCCCCGAAAGTATGTAAGGTGAATTACATATGCCCCGGAAGTATTTTTTTGGTTCAATTTTCCCCCGGAAGTGTGTAAAGTGGATCATATTCGTCTTTTATCGTTAAAATATTAACGGTCAATGTCAACTATTTAACAGTTAACGTGAATTTTTTAACGGTAAATGGCGAATGTGATACACTTTACACACTTCCGGGGTCAAATTGGACAAAAAAAAACTTCCAGGGCAGATGTGATTCACCGTGTATACTTCCGGGGCAAATATGATCTTTAACCCTAAAAAGTATAGATTTAAGATATGAAAACATAAAATGGTAGTCCTAACTCCCCAAACATTTGCTTCTACATTTTCCATACATATACATAATTTGTAATTCGAAAATCCACGCTGTCAAGTTCTAGCAGTTTCTTGGGAAATAGCAGAAAATGTAAATAATTGATCATCGACAACTAAATGTGAGAATTTTCTCTAACAGAGGATATCTGAACCACCAAAACAAAAGCATTCACACAATTGTGAAAGTAAATTGAACAATTTTTGCTTGCATAAGAGTAATGTCTGCATCCTCTTAGCATCTTCAGCCTTGCAACAGTAAGTTTCATGCATAAAGTAATACATGTAACCAATCATAACCATCCATAAGAACTGCATGTGGAAGTTCAAGCAAAACAGAGATGTGACTAAGGTGCTTCCCAGAATACTTCAACATATAATTTTGGCAATAACATAAAATTTAACAGATTGTGAAAACCTCTAGTTTTTGGATATTATCAGAGGTTCATATAGAAGATAAGCAAAATCTTACTCAGGGGAACTTTCAGCCCGCTGGAAATAGCATCTCGGATAGGGACAGGAAGTTGTTGCACAGCATTAGCTGCCTGCCCAAGCGCACCTTTCAGCTGTTCAGGTACTGACTCCTCAATAACTGTAGGTGTCTCAAGAATCCCTTCGACATACTCCTCTTTCAGTCGAAGGGGGCCTTCTACAGATAACTTGGTTGATAGACTAATTTTGCTCTCTACCTACCGAAAACCAATAGTAAAATATCATAGGGAAGGTGTACAATAAGAAATGTTGAGTCCATAAACATTTAGGAAGCACCTAAAACAAAAACTATCGCTTATGGAATCAAATATTTTTCCTTTTTATGGATGGATTCACAAACTAATCAGAAAATATCAAACTGCTGCTGCCACACTTCTTAGATCTTCTTTAAAAGAGTTTGAACAAAGGTAAATGAAGGGAGAATTTACAATGGATCTTTTCGCCTCCTGTATGAAATAATATGCAGGATCCACTCATGAATATTGTTGTATTTGTAGTTCTATTAATGACTAATATATTAGTGGATGCCTAATATCAATAATGGGCCTCTTGGATGTATACAACAAAGAAGTTGTGATTAGGAGATCAACAGTGGGATTAATTTTCAATCCGATAGAAAACAGCCAAAAGCGCTCTCATATTAACACCAACAATGTTGAGTTTTCGCAGCCCTGAAAGCTAAAGAATAGTACCGAGTTCAATAACCGCATGTTTGCAGTAATTCTTGCATTTCCATCCTTAATATAGGCATCCATTTTTGACAAGGTAGCCAAACTTGAAGGGAAATTCCTGCAAAGAAACAAAGGCCACCTGAGCAGAGATATCTGGCGCCATTAAACTTACAAGAATATTTTCAAAAGCTTCAAGATCTTGTGATCCCAAGCCCCACCAGAAAATTCAAAATGAAGGAGATCTAAGTGCAAATCTGTGATCAGAGTACTCACTCGAATATAAATCTAGCAGCAAACAATCCTGGACTTCCTGAACCAAACCACTCAAAGTTCCATCGTCCTTCTAAAAAGGGTGACCTGTTATTAAGAAGGTATTAACATCTCACACCAAAGAGTACGGATGGATGCTTTTTTGTCACTTACGTAGTGGGGCGAGGCGTTGGATTGAGCCGCTCAAGACTAGTTATCCTTTCTGTCACGTCAATTTTGTGCATATCTGATGTATTTCCAGTGACCAATGCCTCAAAACCCCCTGCATCTTTAAACTGAAAGGATGTCTTTAATGTCTGATCTAAGAATAATGGTATGCAACACTACATAAAATTCATTCCTAGCTTATATTGTCAGTATTTGCATTTCATTGGCGGAATCTGTTGTTCTCAGCTCTTTCGGCAGGTGAAGTGTTTACCGGAAAAAGACCCCAGAAACAAAAGTATAACATTGTAGAACCTTTATTCAGTTCTGTTGAGTAAATCAGTTCTAAGTCATCATATAGGCTATAAACACCTCCAATACTATACAGTAGCGACTTACAATGAGTCTATTCAACATGAAGAGGAAGAAGAATAGACGAAAATTCATGTCACCTCCATGAAGTGAATAGGGACACACACACACACACACGCGTGGTATATACAGTCCTCAGCAGAGTTTGCTTGCATCCAATATTCTTCATTTGTCAGCTTTCAAATTATGTCTAAATTTCAAATTTCAAATTGGAAAATAGGTGAAAATACAGCAAAACGAAATTAAGAGCTAGCCTTGTTTCCGGATGAAGTTTCCCCTTTCCATTGTCAACCAAGTAATTAGAACTAAATACCAAATCAAACCAGAGAGCCCAGAAATAACAATGCAGCAAAAGAGGGAGAGAATGGAGAAGTCAAAACTCACAGCAAGAAGAAGCGATTCCTTGGCGGATAGCCTCTCCATTTCCTTGGCATAAGCCGCAGGAGCTCCCTGAACTTCCTCCTGAACCATTGCTCTGCAAACAGAGATGCGGCCAAACCCTTTGACCCCAAAAGCTTTCCAATTAGTACGGCACGGGAATAGCAGCGAAGTAGGAGATACTGAAGGGTATGAAGAATATCTGCAAGACGAAGGGAGAGCAGAAACGGAAAAGATTGAAGCTTTTGAAGCAGCCATTGAAAGAAATGTTGGGCAGAAACAAAGGGGGGATTTTTGTGAAGAGAGGATGGGCGTGAAAATGAAAGCACGGAAATGGCGGAAGGAGGGAAGGGAGGGAGGTATTTATAAGGAGAGATAAGCAAGTAAGTACGGCTGCTAAGCTGCTGGGGAAGGCGTCTTCGTCTTCAATTTCACCATTGTGAATTTGTCGAGCAAAGACTGACAGCACCGAGCTTATTTTCCATTCATTGCTCCTGGTTGACAAAAAAAGGAACAATATTTAAGTGAGACCAATGTTATTGCGTGAACCCAGATTTTCCCCCAGATTTATTTTGGGTGACCAATTGAATACATGTTTTGGATATTTTTTTCCTTTAATTCTCCATTTATATCAAGTTATTTTAAATCTTAATCACGTTTAAAGTTTAAGTTAAGGAAATTATTACACCTATTCTTCAGCATAAAATCTAAATAACTAATTTACGTGTATTAAAAAATTTGTTAAGTTTCAGTCCAAAAAAAATCTTGATTAATACAATTTTTTGTTCTTGAACTTTAACTCAATTTTGGTTTTGATCCCTAAACTTTTAAATATGTGGTTTTGGTCCTTGAACTTTTGGTCAATTTTTATTTTGGTCCTTAAACTTTCAGTCAATTTTAATCTTGATCAGTGAGCTTTTAATCAATTTTGATCTTTGGTCCTTGAACTTTGAAAAAAATTTAAAAAAATCATAGACCAATAATTATAAATAACGCAAAGTTCAAAGATCAAAACCACAAATATAAAGTTTAGATATCAAAACCAAAATTTAAAAACCAAAATCCAAATTGAGTAAAAATTCAACAACCAAAACTTGTATTTAAAGTGTCTTTGGTTCAACAGAGGGAGGGGAGGTTAATTGAAAGGAGGATAGGATATGAGAAAGAAATGTTAACCATGACCAATATTCTCTCTCATAGACTTGATCACTTTTCCTTATATAAACAACAATTTCGTCATGTCTTAACAAAATTCATGTAAATTTATTCTATTTTTATTCTCAATTAATTATATGTTTCTTTTGTCCCTTTCAAGTAACTCTTGACAAGAAGGTAAGTTATAGGGCTGAGCAAGCCGGCCCATACCTATCTAACTCGCTAGGGCCCGTCCGCAATTTCCCTATTTATGTCCCCCTATTTAGAGCCCGTCACGGGCGGGCATATGCCCATACCCGTTTAGCTTAAACGTGAGGCCGTCTATATAAGCTAAACCTTATTTTATTATTTTTTAAATTTTAATTAGTTACTCCCTCTTGGCCTCATCCTTCACCACCGCTTCTCCCTCTCCCTCTTTTCTCCCTTAAACCTCATCACCACCGCCGACGCCGTAATCTTCATCACCACCGCCGTTCCCAAACGAACCCTTCATGCATCAGTCATCACCACTGCTCACTACCATCACCACTGTCGTTCTTCATCTTCACCATTGCTACTCCGTTCATCTTCGCGTCCTCTTCTCCCCAAAATCCCTATCGCCTCACTCATCACCATCACCATTCTTCTTCGTCTCCTCCTTAGACCGACACACCCTCCATTCTTTCGTCCATTCTCCCGCTAGTGTGAGAGAGATTGATAGGAAGAAGGTTGAAGCCGGAGCTTTGGCTTCTCGCTGGCACTATTCATCAGCCGCCGTGGACGCCGTCGCTGCCGCTGATGCCTCCCCATTTTTGAATAAAATTTGAGACATATTTTGATATATTTGGGGAGTCATTGATGATAAATTAAAAAGATTTGGTTAAGATTATGATTGAATATCAAATTGGTTCATTTTAAGGGGATCTCATGATAAACATAACAATTTTAAATTAAATTTAAATTAAATAGAAATATCTAAATATTTGGTAAAGTAGTAGGTAAAGGAGAGAATAAAACAAAAAAAGAAAAAAAAAAAGAAGATGAAAGAAAGTTGCTCCCGGTTCTAGTAGCTAAGTAGGTAGTACTCTTTTTGAATTGTTATTATTATTATTATTATTATTATTATATTATTGTTTATTTTAATTAATTTCCTCCCAATGGCCGAAACACACCGTTTTGTGCAATGGAATTGTAGACATAAGAGATATAGAAGACGTGTTCAATGAGGAAAGGGGGGGGCTGCACTTCATTGTTCAATCATCATCCCCAAAATCATCTTCTCTCCGACATCTTCAGAGCAAGTGGCGGCACTACCAAGATTCATTCCCATATTCATTTTTTCTGGGTGTGCAGTAACGCAAGTGAGGGAGAAGGAGGAAGCAGCGGCTAATGTTGAGTGTTTAATCTTCGATCTTCATTGTCTCCTTCGCAGCGTGAGCGACAACTAGCAAAGGAAGGGGTGGTACTGTTGACACCGATTTGTTCTTGTCATTGGGCTATTTTCTACATTACTATGTCTTTAATTCCTTTCCCTTTGATTTTCATGATGGGAATGAATCTGGATTTTGGCGTGGCTAAGATGATGAGACCTAGTTAATTTGTCTTAGGATTATTTTGAAGCTTTGTATGGATTGATGCTTGAACTCTTTATCTCTTGATGATTAATGATTATTAGGTTGGAAATTTAACTTGTGCTTTATTTATCCTAAGTGGTGGCCAACATTTAGCTTGTTAGCTTAATTAGTGGCTTGAGAGATCATTAATTAAGCATAGAACTAGGTTGAATTCAAGCTTATCTTAAAATTCCAAGTTAGGATTGAGAGTTTGTTAATGAGATAGAGATATTCATTAACCAAGTTTTGTAAAATTGAAGTGAGATGTTTATAGAGACTAATTAACATAATATGTAGTAAGAGATTATGCATATTAGAGTTAATTAAGGTTTGGGTAAGCTTGAGAGAGTTATTTAAATGGATATGACTTCAAACATCAACTTAGTATTCATTAATTGTCATTAGAGGAGGATTAATCAATCATCATAAAATACAAAGTGGATAAATAATCCTAGACATCTTTTGTTTTGACTTAAAAGTTTTAATTTAGTATTTGTCAAGTTATTTTCATTTTAGATACTTTTGAAATTAAAAATACAAAAAGTCTCACTCAACCTAATTGATAATATAATTGCGATAATTAATCCACTTTTGCCTTAGTCCCTGTTGAAACGACAACATTTTCTATACTATTTTGACGACCCGTGCGCTTGCGGATATGCCAAACCTCGGACAAGTCAATGCTCATTTTGTATGTGTACGTGTGCAATCATCCTTGTCCCTTCAAGCCTCTTCTTTTTCTTAAGCTGCATCAGGTGAGCCCAAAATCCCCATTACACTTTCCTTCTTATTTCTCTGGGATAAGCACTTTCTTCTCTTGCTATGATTTCTGTTGTTCTTTTCGGTCATGTTGAAATTGCTATTGGGTGTTTCCTGAGGATGGGTTTGATGAAATGGGGAGACTTTGGGGAAGGAATTTGAATTGATTAAACTGAAACAAATTAGTGTTCAAATATTAATGTTAAATAGGCCGCCCAATACCTATTTTGCTTGCCTGCCACACTTAAGCCTGTTTATAGCCCACCCATTTATAGCCCGTCATGGGCGGGCATATGCCCATACCCGTTTAATTTAAACGGGTACGGGCAGCCCCACGGGCCACTCATACCCATCCGTTGCTCAGCCCTAGTAAATTACACCCTCAAACTTGAATTTGAGACTTTTGTTAAACCAGTGTCCTTACAAATTGACTTAAACACTTTCATATTATTTTTTCCACCAATTCTCTCTCATCTTTTTTACTCATTCTCTCCTGCTCATAATTTTTTATAGGCAAGGGCATGTTTAAAAAGTAAAATTGCATATCTTCCAGATTTATTGTTTTTAATTAATTTTAGCTAAAATTTCTTTGTTGCCTTACATGTGTAGTTGTTGGTTATAAAAATAACAGAATGTTTCCCACTCTAAAAAAAATGAACAGAATGAGGTAGTGGGAAGCTCTACATTTTCTTATGGGGGCGGGCATAATTCAATCTTATGGTTCTTCATTACCTATATATGGCCTTTTTTTTATAAGTGTCCAACTATTTGTAATAAAAATGTATTAATTTTCCTTACGTATTGTCATTAATAGTTTGTTTTGGGACACTCTTGGATGGAAAACCTTAATTGATATAGGCAATCAACAAAAATACTTAAAAGAAAAATTATAAATTTGGAGACAAAGTATATTGTGATCTTACATAAACTCCTTATTCACTAAAGGGAGTATAAAAATTAAGTGGTAATTATAACAATTTTTTTATTAGTTATATTGAAGGACAAAATGAAAATCCAAGTTACATCGCGTGGGTTGATATTTTGCATTACCATTTCTGATTTCCCCCATTTATATTACTAGTACTTGATTTGAACGGAAATACTTCGTATCTCCTCCCCCCCAATAAAAAAAAAGAAAAAGAAAAGTCATTAACCAAAGTGGAGAAGCCCTGTTAGTTATTTCATCCTTCAAATGTGAATAGTTTTCAATGGCTGCCATTTATTTTGATTCCATATGTTTTATATTTATATATTTTGTGCCAAATGCTTACTGAAATGAATTACAAAAATAAAAAGGTTTCAGATAAGTCATATGTGTTTGGCAATTGGCATCATGGCATGGCCGCATTCCATGCCATCCTTAAAATCTGGTTATTTGTCAAAAGTGGAGATGCGGGGTATCGAACCCCGTACCTCTCGCATGCAAAGCGAGCGCTCTACCGTTTGAGCTACATCCCCAGTTGTTGGTGAAGGTCATTAAAATATATTTAATCTTTACTTACTTCCTGCGGTATAAAGATGTTTAAAGGGTTGACACCTGGAGTCCTGGACCGTTAAAGGGAACATGTGACATGATTCAGTAGAATAATAAATGAATATCTCTCTCCGCTGTTCTTTTGTATTTTTTTTTTAACCCATGTTGGAACACTTATTTGGAGTATTTTTCCTATTTACTTGAGCCCATGGTTCTATAATCTATGACTATACCTAGAGAAGCGAGTAATACCTGGTGTGGCGCTCAACCCAAATGGAAACCTTGTGTCTGGCACAGTGCTGGTGGTAGGGAGTTTATTTATTTGTATGAATGAAATATTGTTGAAGTCTTGAATGGCTCAAATCAAATACATGGGTAAATGTGTAAATTTAATATTGTACAATATTGCAAATAACACAAAACATAAACTATAATTTTTTCAGTGTGTCTACCGTCATCATTAATTTTTTTGTAGCATATATAGTAACACCGTTAATGCTGATTGCAAAATTTGTTACTATATATACTAGGAAAAAAATTTATGATGACCGATTTTGTATCATGAATTTTTATTGTTACTATATATGCTACGAAAAAAATTCGCTGTGAACGTAAGCACACGAAAAAAATTATAATTTATGTTTGGTGCGATTTGTAATATTGTAGGATACTAAATTTGCATATTTAACCAACATAAATTGATGTTATAAATTTGATTTCTTTAGATCTTCTTAAGTTGAAACGTGACTTTCAGCAATGGAAGTGTACTAATATTCAAACAAGGTCTAAGCATTACGGTGTGATTGTGGGCAATGTTTTTTATTTTCACATATGAAGATCAATGAACATTTGGGATTGGTTTGGATGCATTTGAATTGCCACCCCAACCCCACTTCTTTTTTTATTTCTCTTTTGGATCTCAAAGCAGGCCATCTTTTAGGCACAAGCCTTAAACTAATTCAAATAGCTGTCTATGAGTTTTAAAATACATAATAGAAATCTTTAAATGAAGAAAATATAATTACAGGGAAAGGAGGATATATCACAGAGACATAGAAATTAAAAATACATCGTATATATTCTTTGGATAAAATTTGGGAAGGAGGTAACCAAGCGTGGTTGGTCGAGTGGTCAGTTCACTCGTCCGCTTAAGCAAGTGTCGGGGATTCAAATCCCGTCTTGTGTATGCAGTAACCTGTTGGCCAGCGGCAGATCTTTAAATGGAGCTCAGATCCGCGGAGAATTAATCCTTAACCTGTTGGGTTGGGATACCTTGGGCAACAAAAAAAAACATTTTGGGAAGGAGGATATAAATGGGGGAAGAATCATTAATTGAAAAGTGTATATTTTGGAATATATGAAGATTAGAAAAATGAGGGTGCACGTGGAGGAATGGGAGAGGTTGGAGAGGCAAGCAATCATGTGGGATTCAGTGCTGTAGGAACCACATCATCAATCTGCCAAAAGTAGTGAAAGAAAGCATGTGACAAAAACCAAGAGGGAAGGGGGAGGGTGAATGAGGCAGAAGCATGTGGCAGAAACAGAGAGGAAAGAAGGAGAGCCCAATCCAGCACAGCAGATCACTCATTGCCCCCAACGGCTATTTTCCTTTTTTTTTTTGGGTTGCAATCACATTCATATTCCTTCCCTCAACGGTCCTTTATTTTCCCAATTATTATTAATCTTCACTCTTCCACAACTTTCATACCCACCCACCCTCACTGTACCATTCCTCCTTCCCCTTCCCCTTCGATCACAATGGCAGCCACCACTAGTACTAGTATTGCTGCAGTTCAACATGTGGGTAAAAAGTCTTCGGACCAACTCCTCATGAAATTTGCCAATCTCGATTCCCCTTCCCCCATTATCAAATCCAAGCGCCGCCGCCCCTCCTCCGCCGCCGCCGACTTAGTGGAGAGGAGGTGTCTCCTCCCAGCCGCCGCCGCCGCCGTCACTCGCCGCCATCTTCGCATTGCTCCCTCACGCCTCAAGGCCACCGATCTCAGAAACAGATCCCTCTTCTCCACCCTTCATAAGGTCCATCCATCCCCCCCTCCTTAATTCTCTCTTTCATTTTCCTCCTCCTCATCATCATCATCATCATTATTATTATGAATTATGAATGAATACTAGCTTCCTCAATAGAGGAATGGTATAATTACCGCTTTGACGAGACATATTATTATACTTATATATATATATATATGAGCTAGGCTGCGTTAACTTGTCCATCATTGGTTTTTGCAGACGTGGCGGAATACTGTGGAAGGCGCCTCCAGAGTTTTCATGGAGAAGCATTATCATCGCCATAAGCGTTTGATCAGTGACATTGTCTAGCCTTCCCATGCACTATTTCACCATTAGCCACGGTCACTTCACTCCCATATATGTAGCGCTATATATCATTCCTTATTCGTTCATTCATGTTGTTCATTAGTCTCCCACTAATATATTTTCTACCTCTTCCTTGTTATTTGTTTCATATTAATCTCGCCCATGTAGCGTCTTTCTCTCCTCTCTCTGTTACTAGTTGTGGAGATTAGAGAACTGCACCATTGGATTTTATGATTTTTATCATTTTATATATATAGTACTTGATCTATTCACCATGTAATCGATCACATCTTGTCATTAAATGGCCTTTTGCTTTTATAATTTAGTTGTCGCCAATCACAGAATAGAAATACTCATTTGTTCATAGATGCTATGGCTGGCCGATGGGAAGAGAAAAATTCATTGTGCACTATGGAGACGTCTCATTTGGGACAGAGCATTTGAAAATTTTGTTATCCCGTAGCTAAATTAGCACTCATTCATGGTCAAATCTATTCACTTGGCCTTACCAGTATCAGTTTATGCTCGAAACCTACCTACAAATGGACTGGCTTTAATGTTAAAGGAATTAAACGACAATAGGCTAAAATATAATATCCAATGATCATGATACCTAAAAAAAGACAAACAGTTCTCTTTCTCTTTCGAGTGATATATGCTTAAATCCCAAGCCGCCCAAAAAAAAAAAAACTTTGCTTACTGAGGCAAAGGTGGGCTGCTGTTCTCTCTTCCCCATTTTCATCATACATAAACAGCAACCATGAATTGCTCTCTGCTTCCAAGTATACGCGTGTGAGCACAGAAATTGAATCCCACTAAATGGTAGTACTAGCTATAGTTTATGCATCATATAGATGCTTGAAGAGAACAGTAGCTTTGATTTTTTTTTTTTTTTGCTCGAATTTAATGTCTTATTCAAGAAGATACTGAGTCTTCATTAACATTGTGAAACTGAAGACAAGTCACTTTACCACAGCAAAAAACTATGCTGCTAGCTACTCCCTTATTGCTATACTCCTTACAAATAGGGCTCTTCTTAATCATGCAATTATGCATAGTTTTTTTTTTTTTTTTTTGGATATCAAGGCAAGCAACAGTGCTTGAAATTTTTAGAACCTACTACCTACTGGGGTGTAAACCCCTAAGGAAAACATGTAAATCTTGTCTCATCAGTTCTCTGCAACATGCTGGCGGCTCCTGGATAAAAGCTTGATCATTTTGTATTCCATGTGCATTCCTGGCCAAAGCATCCTCACACCTCATTGATTCTCTATGGGAATGATGTATCTCTATGTCCCAATCCTCAGCCAGCAAAGTTCTGATTTCGTTTATCTCTTGTCCCAAAGGGTGATCTGAGCCATTATCAATCAAAAGCAGTCCCAGGTTGTCTAAGGAATCTGTAAACATCTTGACTTTTCCCAGCTTCATCCGTCTACACAATAGCAAACCTTCCTTTACCGCAAGCAGTTCTGCAGATGGTCCCAGCTTTTTCTGAAATCCCCCAATCCAGTTGCCCCGTTCATCCCGCAGAATTCCACCACAAGCTGCTCCGGTTTGGTCCCTTGATGACCCGTCCACATCTATGCGAATGAATCCTCCTGATGGTGGGACCCATGTGCTGTTTCCCCTGTCATTAAGCTGAAGAATTTGTTGTTTATGCATCCCATCCATCTCTGATTCCATAAGCTGGAAGAAGCATCTCTGTTTCAAACCGTTTAGTTGTTCACTAGCTCCCTCAAAAGCTTTCCTGCATCGGTTCTTCCAGATAATCCAGCAAACTAGGCCAAAGACTTTAGGCCAAGGCCATTTCAAGAAATATCTTGCTCCGGGTCCATGTCCCAAGTTCCATTTTAGCCATACCGACAAATCACCATTAAAAAATACAGAATGATACAATGGGTCAATCACTAATAGCCATACTCTCCTTACAATCTCATAGTCTCTCAACATATGAAGTACCGTTTCCTCTCCCTCACACTCGAAAGGACACTCACTATTTGTGTTTGCCACTCTCTTAGCTCTCATAGAATTTGTGGAAACTCTCTTATGGAACACTTACCACATGAAATATTTCACTTTTTCTGGGAGATCTAGAAAAATGGAACAATGTAGAATTTCCTTGCTGTAATCATAAATATATAAATGCACACACCCATATATTCCCTTTCCCTCTACGTGCACCTTCTCTTAATAGTATACTCTACCGCATTCTTTCTTTCGCCTTTATTGCTCCACATCTATGACACCTTTTGAATCGGAATCCCATGCTCTCTTTTCGGATTTGGTTTCCATGCTCAGCTTAGGATAGGCAGAGAAGCGCTCGTCCATTGTGCACACCGTTTCACTAAATGCCAAAATCATCTCAACCATTCCTCTTGTTGGTTTAATCTCAGCCGTTATTTTCTCCTATCCCATTAAATCATCAATGCATCTATCTTCTTGGCACTGTTCTTCTTCGGCGCCATCCTGTCATCCAGGTTTCCTTTTTTTTTTTTTTAATTTCTTAATGTTCTTTGTGATCCTATCTTCGTCTCTGGATTTTTCTTTATATTTATCAATCTTTGATGGCAACGCGATTTGTTATCAAGGAGTAAAGCAAATTTGCTCCATGATTCTGGAACAAATTTCTCCAGATCTGGTTTGATTAGTAGTAAAGCAATTAGGATTGTGCAGATCTAGTGGATCATCTCCTTGAAGCATTCCTCGCCCTCGTTGAACTGTATATTATTGGTATCTCCTTGAAGGCCATGGATTTGTGCATGCGTCTTCTGTGGGCTCATCTCTTGTACTTGTTTCTTTTCTTTCCTTTCCTTTAGGGGCTGTTTGGTTCAACTGAGGGGAGGGGAGGGGAGGGTCATTAAAGTTAGGGGAGGGGAGGGGAGGGGAGAACCTTGTTTGGTTGGAGGGGAGGGGATGCTTGATTTCTTGTTTGGTTCAGAGAGGGAGGGGAGGGGAGCGAATTATAAGTTGACAATTATGCCTTTTACTCTTATAATCTTATTTTATGGTGTACATTTAATGATTATTTATTATAAAATAAATATTTCTTTAACAAAATTAATGAATGGTTTACCTTTAATGATTATTTATTATTAAATAAATATTTCTTCAACATTTCACTATAAAACCATTATACATATGCTTAAAACTACAATAAAAATAAAATGAAGCAATTATACATATGCTTAATACATGTCTAAATTGAGATAATAAATATGATATACCAACATCCAAAATATAAACCACATAAAATATAAACCAAATATACAATTCTAGTAGCAAGTTTGGACACTTTCTGACTTCCACGCGGCATGGACAAATAACTATGTTCAGGGCAATTCAGAGTTTAACCAATAAAGGAAAAACAACAGTAGTAAATACTAAATATTCCACCACTTCATAGATCACAATATGAAACAAGGCAATTACAGTGAGAAGCACAGCATGGGCTGAGAAAGCACCATCATTTGCCGCCACAGGTGTCATCTAAAGCCATGAAACACAATTATAAGATATTATTGTAAGTAGGGGTGAGCAAAAAACCCGCGGGCCCCGCCCGTGACCCGTATATTTTGCCCGCCAAAGCCCGCCTGTTTTTGGCCTATAAAGTAAACGGGCGGGGCCCGCCCATTTAAGTATATACGGGTACGGGTACGGGCACGGTCACGGGTGCCCCGTTACCCGCCCGTTTATATATTTATATTTTGAAATATGTTAAGTTCATACATGCAATTAAACCCTTATTGGTCAAGTGGCAAAAGGAATCCTTTTTATCTTACATCAACGTCCCTGGTTCGATTCCTAGCTACTCTAATTTTTTTTAATGCACACATGACAAGTGACAACTCAAATAAAAACCGTACCTCCCTTTATTCACCCTTTCTTCTCCCTCCCATTCCCATTGCTGCCGCCATTCATCATCAACAACCCCTCTTTCTTTTTTCTCTCCACTTTCACATTCATCACATATTCCCCTGTAATAAACAAACACACACATACAACAATGATGATGAACACCCTCTTGATTCCTTCCTCTGCCCCAGCTTCATCAGTTATTCCACCGATAATCTCTCCTTCATCGCCGATCAGGTCGCCGCCGCCGCAGCCAACTCCAACGATTTCGACTTCGCCACATTACGTGTGAGAGAGAGGGGGGTTTTGGTTAGAGTTGGAGGAGTACTCCTGGTGCAGCAGAGTAGAATGGTTTGCTTTATTTTTCTCTGTATGTGCTGAACGAATCAATCCCTGCGCGTCTTCTCAGATGTATACAGTAACCGTACCTCCTCCTTCATGCCTGTTAAAGCCCACTACAACACAGTTTCTTTCTCTTCTCTTTTATGCAAATATATAATCAGACCCAGTTTTGGTTTCTTCCTCGGATGAAAACAGAGAAAAGCAAAGGTGAGGGAACAAGGATATGTGTTTTGGAATGATGATGAAAAATAGTTGTGTCTAGAACATACATAACTGGACATACTGTGTTTGGACTCTAGAATGACGATGAAAAATAGCTGTCACTCTTCTGAATTGCAGGCTTCTTCATCCACAGAAAGGAGAGAGGCAGGTTGTTTTTTTTTTAAATATATGGGCTAAACGGGCAAATGGGCCACCCGCCCGTTTAGCCCGTATATATCTGACCCGTTTGATAACGGGCAAAACGGGTATGAACACGGGTACGGGCATACCCGTACCCGTGTATTATAAACGGGCGGGTAACGGGTACACCCACGGGCCACCCGTACCCGCCCGTTACTCTCCCCTAACTGTAAGTTAAATTCCCTTATACTAGGGTTCATCAACCAGATGCTAACAATCCAACGCCAGCAACTTCAACAATTGTGTGAACCAAGTAATCATGATTGGGATTTATAAATACTGAAAGAACATACAAACCAGATACGCTAAAAACTCATAAAAATCAGACTAAAAGTAATCCCAATTATTAAACTGTCCAGCAGAATTTTCTCAGAATGGAAATATGACAAAAGAATAACAGGGAACTCATCTGTTTTACAGTTCACACATGGTCTAAAAAATAAGCTATGCTAATACATTAGGAGTTCAACCACTCACTGTGAAATACTATTACTAGTACTTAAGAAAACACGTAATTGTGCTGCAAATGATGTTGGGCAATCATTTTCTTGTATTACTAGAATTCAGAGTCAGAAAACAAAAACACAATCAAAGTCAGAAAATTCCCCTGCGCCGAAAGCTTCTTCATCAGCAGCCAAAACATACAGATCATGCCCAACACATTCAAGTACAAATCCCAACAAAACATAGTCAATAAAATAGCAAGGAAGGACGGCGGTGGACAGGGAAGAGCAAAACAATCCAAAATTTGCAACAAAGGAAGATAAATTCGAGTTTCAAGGTACAAAGTGAACAAAAGAAGCTCACCTGAAATGCAATGACGCGGCAGACGAACGGTGGAAGAGAGGACGGCGGCCGGCGACACGAGCGGTGGACTGAGCAATGATGAACGGCGCAGAGGAACAAATGAGGAAGAGAAGGGTTTTTAACTAATAATAAGGGTAGGATTGGAATATTAAAACTATGGTATGGGTATTTTAGTCCAAAATGGGCAGAAAATTTCTCTCCCCTCCAAAAAACTACCCGGTCGTTCAACCGAGTCCTATTCGTGTTCGTCCTTATCGCTACCCGGTCGTTCAGAAGACCGAGATTGAACGTCTTGTAGCTGAGTTGCTGGAGGAGGGGTTGATTCAATCGAGTTCGAGCCCTTTCTCTGCTCCGGTGATCCTTGTTAAGAAGAAGGACGGTACCTGGCGTTTTTGTGTTGATTACAGAGCTCTTAATGCGGTAACGGTAAAGGACGCTTTTCCGATGCCGACAGTGGACGAATTACTCGATGAATTACATGGTTCCGTTTTTTATTCTAAATTGGACCTCCGATCAGGCTACCATCAAATTTTGATGCGTGAAATAGATCGGGAGAAAACGGCATTCCGTACTCACCTTGGGCTGTACGAATGGCTCGTTATGCCGTTCGGCTTATCGAACGCGCCGGCTACCTTTCAAGCTCTGATGAACTCCATCTTTCAACCTTTTGTACGTCGTTTCGTCTTAATCTTCTTTGACGATATTCTCGTTTATAGCAGTTCATGGGAGTTGCATTTGGAGCATGTCGAGCTGGTACTGGACTGTTTGGAACGCCATCACCTGTTTGCGAAGATGGCAAAATGCTCTTTCGGTTGCCGTCGTGTGGATTACCTGGGCCACGTTATTTCTCACGCAGGGGTCGAAGTAGATAAATCCAAAGTCCAGGCTGTCCAGGACTGGCCCACGCCCAAAACGGTTCGTCAACTTAAGGGATTTTTGGGCTTAAGTGGCTATTATCGCCGCTTTATACAAAGTTATGCTATGCTAGCAGGACCATTGACTGCCTTACTGTGTAAAGATGCATTTCAGTGGACTTCCGAGGCCCAACAAGCATTTGAATCTTTGAAGACGGCTTTAATTCAGGCCCCTGTGTTGGTACTACCCGACTTCTCCAAACCTTTTGTTCTTGAGACAGACGCTTCGGGGGTTAGGGTCGGCGCCGTCTTGAGCCAAGATGGACACCCCATTGCTTTTTTCTCTAAGAAGTTATCTCCTCGATTACAATCCCAGTCGGCTTATGCTCGAGAACTCCATGCAATCACGGTGGCCGTGGCTAAGTTTCGTCACTACCTCTTTGGCCAAGACTTTGTGATCCGGACCGATCACGCGAGCCTCAAACATCTCTTAGCTCAATCGATTCAAACCCCTGAGCAGGAGAATTGTTTGCCCAAATTGTTGGGTTATCATTTCACTATCGAATACAAACCGGGGAAGCACAATCAAGCCGCCGATGCATTGTCCCGCGTTTCTTGTATGGCGTTACACACTGTCAGCAATCCTTTTATGGACTTTGTTTATGCCCGCGTTCGGGGGGCTGCCTGGATCCAGCAGAAGAAGCAGGAGATTGCACGTACCACAGATTCCTCGTCGCCGTTTACTATCCACCAGGGTGATCTTCTATGGAAGAGTCGCTTAGTTATTCCACCGGATGATGCCGATCTTATTCAGCGTATCTTGCTCGAGTTCCATTCTTCACCATTGGGTGGTCACGTCGGATTTCTTCGTACCTTCCACCGCATCGCTGCTCTGTTTTTTTGGGTTCATATGAGACGGGATATCCGTACCTTTATTAAAACTTGCTCCATTTGTCAACAAACAAAGATTTCCCAGCTGAGTCCCAGTGGTTTATTACAACCACTTCCCATTCCTAATCAAATATGGGAAGATATAGCTATGGACTTCATTGTGGGGCTCCCTCCAGTTAAAGGTTTTTCGGTCATCTTCGTGGTGGTGGACCGTCTCTCCAAGTATGGTCACTTTATTCCTCTGCACGCTAATTTCTCCAGTAGCTCAGTGGCTGAGGCTTTCTTGCAAAATGTCATTCGATTACATGGAGTTCCCAAGACAATTATTTCAGACCGGGATAAAGCTTTTACTAGTGCTTTTTGGCGTCATCTGATGAAATTACAAGGGACTAAACTCTGTTTGAGCACCGCGTATCATCCTCAGACTGATGGGCAATCTGAGGCTCTTAACAAGTGTCTGGAGATGTATCTCCGTTGCTACGTGTTTGACTACCCGCGTCAATGGCTTTCATTCTTACCCTGGGCAGAGTTCTGGTATAACACTGCTTTTCATTCTTCGATCGGCATGACTCCATTCAAAGTGGTCTACGGGAGGGATCCTCCTATCCTTCAACGTCACTCTTCTTTGGAAGACACTCCTTTTGACGTTCATCACCAATTGGAGCAACGAGACGCTGTTTTAGAGGTTCTCAAGACCAATCTCCTTCGGGCTCAAGCTCGCATGAAGGCTGCGGCTGATCAACATAGATGTGATGTGGAGTTTTCGGTGGATGATCTTGTCCTAGTCAGGTTACAGCCCTACAGGCAGCACTCTGTTCATCTTCGCAAATTTCACAAACTTTCTTTGCAGTACTTCGGTCCCTTCCGCGTCGTGGAACGTGTTGGCAAGGTTGCCTATCGTTTATCTCTTCCTCCACATGCACGTATACACCCTGTATTTCACGTGTCTCTACTTAAGAAGTTCCATGGCAACGGCGAGGATAAACGCTACTTGCCTTTTCCCCTCACTTCACTGCCAGAGGGTCCGCTTTCCCAACCTCTGGATATCTTGGAATCCTGGTTGGTGCAGAAAGACGATGATTGGGCCACCCAACACCTGGTTCGTTGGGACAGTTCTTTAGATCCTTCATGGGAATGGGGTTCGGACCTTCATCAGTTGTACCCTGCTTTGAACCTTGAGGACAAGGTTCTCACTAACGGTGGGGGCATTGTTAAGCATCATGACAGCCCAGAGATATCAGGCCCAATAACAGGAACTATCAAGAGCCCAGTAAGGCGCAGCAAACGCGTGACTAAACCCACTTGGAAGCTGCGTGAATTGTATGCTGAGTCAGCAATATAAGAAGACAAAATACAGTTATGGGGGGTGTGAAGAATATTGTGAAACTGATTTCCCTCCCTCTTTTCCCGCTCTCTATCTCTTCCTTCTTCTCTGGATTTGTTTCTTCTATTGCAGCTTTATTGTTTCTCTTATTACGAACTTCTGTTATGAACTTTTCAGCTATTGTAAGCAGAGTGAATGATTGAATTCTGACTAGTTGTTGAATGATTTCATTTTCTATTTGTCATTTATGCTGTATTTGTGAATTGTGCTTGTCAGTTATTTTATAACCATTACAAAAACCCCAATTTTGGAGGGGAGCTGAAGGAGAGTAAGGGAGCACTACATGACAAAAATTCTCTCCTCCCCTCCCCTCCATAATATATTCCCAAACAAGGTTTTTTAACCTATATTCCTCCCCTCCAAATTCCCCCAACCAAACAGACCCTTATTCTTGTCTTACTTTTTGAACGAAAAGCTAAAAAAACAAAGGGAGAATTTCATGCCTGTTTTGCTGGAGTCAAATATGCGATGTTTCAGCAGCTACAATTCTTTCCTTCCCATCTACTTATTGGACTCTGGAAGCCACGTGGATGGCCAACGATGGGTCGGCGGTGGAGACTTCCGGTGCGAAGGTGCAAGGCGGAGGAAGAAGAAGGAATTCTTTCACTGATCCGCAGAAACATTGATGATCCACTTGATGAAGGTTTGGGTTTTGGGAGGGAAAAGGTCGCCATTGATAAGAAGCATGGAGCAGGTCAACAAAACTGAGTGACAAAATCAACAGCAGAGATTAGCTAGAGACTGACGGCTGAGATGATTCTATTTTAGCGAAACAGTGTGCAGTGGGATGAGCGCCTCTCTACCTATCCTAAGCTGAGCATGGAAACTGGATCCTCTCTTTTCACCTAAGGAAAAAAAGTTTATTTAAGTTACGAACTTTTATGTTTCTATTATCGTTTTTAGTTCTGAGAGATGAATTGATATATTTTATGATTTCATTATTTTAAATTATTTTAACATGTAGACTTCCCTACGTCCCCTATTTTTATTTTTCTTTCTAAAAGTTGAATTCGTTGGACGGCAAATGAGGTTAAAGCAAATACAAACTTCATATGCTAGTGGGTATTTTCAATTGAGACGGCAAAAACTAAAAAAAAAAAAAAAACAACGAACCTCCTTGACCACAAACTATCAATCAACTATATAAAATATAATGTCAAAAAATCTATTTATAATACATAATACAAATTTCACAGAAAAAATTCATATTTATAACCTGTAAACATTAGTGGTGTAATTCCAACTACAAGGACAACACATGCCCATTCGATTTAAAAGTATTTATGCTTTTAGAAGAAGTATTAGAAATAAATTGCATTACTCGTGAATAACATGGCTTGTGATGAATAATATATTTTATATTAAAAATGCATATTGTGTTTCAATATAACGCTTCTTCCTATTCCATATGGAGATTTGGATTTTCAATGTCTGTATTCGGTACCACTCCGTTCCTTATTATAAGTCTAACTATCAAAAATTTTTTGTTCCAAAATATAAGTCCGCTTTGGGATCAATTAATGCTATTATGACTAATTTACCCTTGTGTTAGAAATAGGGAAGATGAGAGAGAAGGGTGATAATGTATAAAATATTATTTTAACACCTATTCTTAAATAAGGGTAAAGTTGAAAAAATAGGATATATTTAATGCTATAACTTCCACTCCTTGATATGTGAGAAATAATTAAGGTGGACTTATAATAAGGAACGGAGTGGTATCTCATGGTCATTTAAATCGGTGCTTCTTTTATATCATCTGATGTAACTGCAGGGGGAGAAAAAACAAAAGAAAACTCTTTGAAAAATCAGGTCCAATAGGCCCAACCTTAAGCTCATGAACCAAACCGTATCATTTCGGTTCGGTTAATGATGCTCGTTCGGTTCATCGACCATGGTCAATTCAATTCGGCCCTGACCGAACTGGCGGATAAAGAATTTGGATTATATAGTATGACATTATGAGCCGATAGATGAAACACTAGTGAATGTGAAACCCAAGATTGGAGACTGGTAACCAGAGAGGAATAGGTTATAAATGGAAAAGACGGGAGGAATGTGGCTGTTTGGCGAAACAGAAAGAAAAGAAATGGGGCAATTGAAAAAGAGAGAAAAAGGAGGAAATTGATGCGTTCTGCATCGTCTTCACGTTCGTAAAAGTCAACACATATTTCCCTCACTTTCCCCTTCCTCCTCCCCCCAACTTTCCGTCCATCATCACTACCTTCTTTGGGAACTGTGCCTTCCCTTCCCTTCCCTTCCCTTTCCCTCCTTCATTAAGAAACCGCTTCTACGCCTACCCCCACCATTCTTTTCCTCTCAAGTCTCAATTTTTCCTTCAAAAATCTACCCTTCCCTCCCCACTTCAAATCTCTATTATTAATTCCACCCACTTTACTCTCAATTTCAGATTGAGATCCTCTTGTCTTGTGTATTTCCTACCCAAATTTTGTGTTTTTCTCGTCTCACGCCTCATATAACGCACAATTCTTGTTATTCCTTTCGTGAAATCATTCAGAACTTCGTCCTGCCAGCCCCTCGGGTGGTCGACCCCTTCCTTTGATTATCGCTGGCGAATTTTCTAGGGATTTGTTAGGGAGGGAAATGTGGGATGTTCTCGTGGCTGGCAAGGATGGTTTCTACGTGTTTGAGACCATTAAAGCGGTATGCCCGTATGAAGAGGGATGATTTCGACGATTCTTCCTCGTCTGAAGACACCCTCCTTTGGTACAAGGAGCTTGAGAAGCACTCGTGTGGTGAATTCTCGTTTGCTGTAGTTCAAGCCAATGAAGTAATTGAGGATCAAAGCCAGGTTGTCACAGGCCCAGACGCCGTGTTTGTTGGAATATACGACGGCCATGGCGGTCCTGAAGCGTCCCGGTTCGTCTGTGACAACCTTTTCCAGCATCTAATGAGTGAGTCTTGTGCGCTTACTTGGATGCTTTTTCATCGATTTATAGTTGGTTTTTTGGTTACTTCCTGGAGGGGTCGTTGTGCAGTGTTTTCGATGTTGATTTTTTTTTTTTTTTTTTTGGACTTTTGTGTCCTTTTTAATCATAGAGCTTATGTGGTTTTTGTTTTGTTTTTATTTGGTCAGCCATCTGGTCTTTACCTTCTAGGCCCCAGATGGTATTGTTGTATCGTTGCTCTGTTGATTCTGCATATTATTGAGAATGCAAGGAAACTGGTCTCCAGGATTCGGTGTTGGACATTATGGTTTACTTTCTGAAGCTAAAGATAGCAGGCCAGTTAATATTCCTCCCGTCTTCCTTCCCCACCCTTCCTTTCTTTTGAACGGTATTTCTTGAAAAGAGGGAGAAAAGAGAAATGAAGGGGGTCCAGTTATCGAATGTATATATACAAGCTGATATTTCTAGAACCATCGTCCATCATATTTAGCCCTCAATCTAGTTTAACCAGATGCCATTTTTTCTACTTTTGTATCCTTCCATATTGATCATTTGGAATATCAGTATGTTATATCGGAAAGTGAGTATTCCATCAAGGATTTTCCCAAGATTGGTTGGCTTAATAAACCTATGCTGCAAATGGATTGTTCTATTACCGATTCTGGTTGGCATGGTTTATGAATTTCAGATTTTTTATTGTTTTATTTTTGGATCAGAATTGACTTGAACATACTAGTGTGAGTTGGTATATATAATTTCTATTACTGTTTGTCAATCAATACTTGTATCATTTTTTTCTCTTTTGTTATACCTCTAGCATGCCCTTGGAACTGTTTTGATACAAGTAGTAATGGAAATTTTGTGGTGAATCTGGTTACAGGGATTGCTCAAGAAAATGGTACCTTATCTGAAGATACGCTCAGGGATGCTGTTTCTGCTACTGAAGATGGATTTCTTAATCTTGTTCAAAGAACAATTGGTATAAAGCCACTAATGGCAGCAACAGGTTCCTGTTGTTTGGTGGGTATTATTTGGAAGGGGACATTATATGTTGCAAATCTTGGAGATTCTCGTGCTGTAATTGGCTCTGTGCATGGGTCTAACAAGATCGTCGCTGAGCAGCTGACCAGAGAGCACAATGCAAGCAGAGAGGAAATTAGACGAGAACTCAGGACTTTGCATCCAGAAGATGCACAAATTGTAGTTATGAAGCATGGAACATGGCGTGTTAAAGGCATCATTCAGGTTTTTTGCCCTCCTAAGTCAATCTGTGAATTGCTTACCTTGCCCTTACATTTGCTTGTGTTTTTATCTAACATTGGTGGGTTTGATTATTGCAAGTAGTGAGTAATGCTCTTTTGAATTGCATCTCTTGGCTTGAAATGAACTCAACCGTTTGATTTTTTTATTTATTTGTAACATCCGTTATGGGTTTAACTTCGTAGCCTAAGGTTAACTGCACATGCTGTTAAATTGTTATAATCGCTTTTTATCCTCTTTGATTTCTACAAGGATTCAGAAAAAAAAATGTTACAGAGATTTATTTGGAAATTTGATTCCTTATCGAGCTTCTTAGTTCTTATAATTTACTTTTCTTTCATTATTTTAGAGTGCAATCAAGTTACAATTATTTTATCTTGGGTCTTATATTTGAGTAGAATCTTTTTCGTCTGATTGAGTGGCGATGCATGCTAATCAATATCAACATTTTAATTGTGGCATTTGTCTCTGTTATATGTGGAATGGAAGCTTCCGTCTGCTAGTCTAGTGCATGTTTTCAATTTTCATTCTCGGGGTTTAATTATTGGTTTATTTTATTGCACATCTATGTTTATCTTTTGGCCCGTGCAAAGGAAGGACTAAAATTATGTTCTTCAGATATGCAAACTGTTGGCTTAGGAACTCCAGTTTTCTCAGGGTTTCTGAAAAGTGAAAACGTCTACTAGATGCTTGTCTTTTTCATTTTTCTCCTGTGTCTATGCAAGGGTTTTTTTTTTTTTTTTTTTTTTATAGTTGCTCCAAATAATTTTTCGGTTTCTATCGCAACTGCTGTCAGGTATCCAGATCTATAGGTGATGCATATTTGAAGAGACCAGAGTTCGCTCTTGATTCTTCCTTCCCACGGTTCCATCTGCCAGATCCTATCCGTGGACCTGTGCTTTCAGCAGAACCATCTGTGTGTTCCAGAGTTATACAGCCGAATGATAAATTTCTTATATTTGCGTCTGATGGCCTTTGGGAACACATGACAAATCAGGAAGCTGCTGAGATTGTTTATAACAACCCAAGAAATGTATGCTTCTTGTGATAAAGTTTTTCTCCTTTTCTTGTCGTCTCCTTTTGATTCTCTTATCCTTGGCATTTGGGTCTAAAAACCTGGCTTTTGTCTTTATGTTTTTCTTGTAATGCAGGGGATTGCAAGAAGACTTGCGAGAGCTGCCCTGAATGAGGCGGCTAGGAAGAGGGAAATGAGATGGAAAGACATGAAGAAAGTTGGGAAGGGGATCAGAAGGTTTTTTCATGATGACATCTCTGTTGTTGTGATCTTCATAGATCATGAGTTGCAGGGAAAGAAGATGACCGTACCAGAGCTATCCATTAGAGGTTTCACCGACAAGGTTGGACCATCAAATCTTAAAATTGTCATGAACTGAGACTACTTGAGAATAATTCAAGTGACACAAGTGTATTGAGTCGTGGATAGTTGGCCTATGACCCAAATTCTTCTAAATGTAAGTGGGAAAACTTATTGGGAAGTGGCTTATTACAAGGTTCAATCTGAGTTATTTTCTTCCAACTTGAATCGGATGTCCCTGCCTGGTTAAAGGTTGCCATTAAAGGGGAGTTCTAACCATTCCATGCTAAGTCAAAATTTGAACATTTTTATGGCATCTAATTTTTTTCCTTCGAGCATTTCTTCTCGCCTTTTAAGAACTATGCAAAACTGTTCAATTCAGACCTCAGTTATTCCATAGTGCTGTTCTAAAAGAATTCTTGCATGCTCAGGTGTGACAACTGTGGAAGCCAGTGTCCTTTTATTTTCTTTATAACAGTTTAACACCCGTATTTCTAATTGAAGTCCATTTCGAAGCTTTACTCTTGTTATATCATATTTTGACTTGTAGTCAACGTGAAAACATCCCTTGCAAAAAAGAAAGTAAAATACACGTTCAATTTAAATTTTTATGTTAAATTAAAAATGTTAATATACTTTAAAATAAAAAATAATACTTCCTCCATTCGTAAATATAAAATTTAGTTGACTTTTTTTTCAAAAATCTTAAGAAAGTTAAGTAAGTAATTTATAAATTGATTTGTCTGATTTTTTTCTAAACTAGTTTATTAGACTTATAAGTTAATATATGATCTAATAATATACAAAATATGTAATGATTAAGTGGCTTATTTAATTGGTTAAAGTATACTTTTGGTCATTTATGTTTGTATCAAGTATCATTTTAGTCTCTTATATTTAAAAAATAAAAAAACTTTTGATCCTTTAGCCTTAACACTGTTAGTCTCAGTTAATGTAGATAGCTGATTCGTTAAAATTTGAATGATGACGTTACAATTTAAGGCTAACAAATCATGCTTACAATTTAATCTATTTTAATATAACATTTTTATATTTTAAATCATGTAAATAAAAAATAATTAAAAAGAAAACATTTTTGTATTTAGGTTTATGTAACAATCCCTGCAATGAGACTAATCCTGCGGCGAGATTATCTTTGTGACGAATTCTGCAAGTCTTTCTTCTTTTTGTATATACAATTGCTTTTCTCCCTAATCTCATCATTGTGAATTGTGAGGATCAATGTATTTTTGTTATTGATGCGCTTAAATTACTCACAAAATGTTCAAAATCATAACCATCTAGTAACCTAAATAAAATCCAACTTGAAGAATACTTATCAAACTATAAAATATAAGGAGTCAAAAACTCGTTATGCAGTCTTATAGATTGGTTCTGTTGTGGGTAAAAGTAAAACTAAAGAAATGGAGGAAGGAATTGGTAAGGTTACACATGGTTTGCAGGAGCAGATGTGTTGTAGAAGAAGGGAAGACACATGTTTTTTTCTATTCCGTTAACAGAGACTAACAGTGTTAAGGGTGAAGGACTAAAAGTGTACTTTTAAATATAAAGGACTAAAATGATACCTGATACAAAGATAAGGGATCAAAAGTATACTTTAAACCAATTCTGAATAAGGCAAAACACCCTTTTTTGGGAGCTATGGTAGTCTTCCAATTCCAACACTGTTTTCTAGTGCTTGCTGAGTCGCATTCGGCCATTTCATTAGTTACCATTTAAACATCATTTATGTGTGCCTCTTCTTCTTAAAGTTGACATTATTTTATGCGGTGGTCGCGGCGGCAACCAGTAATTGAATTTCACCCAATTTTATATGCTTGCTTACCAAGTTAATCTTTGGAGAGCGCTTCTTATTATCTAATTCAAGCCATCATCTCCTGTTTGTTGCGGGATTATGCATTACCCTCTTATCCTCGCCGATTACCTTTTTGCGTCTTTTCATTATTGGATTCCTAGTCATTATGCTATCACATCCAAATAACCAAATGGTATCTTGGGTTCAACCGTTCAAGTTAAGAGATCTGAGTTATGACGCAACCGTTGCACAACATATGTATCAATGCTACTTGTGTAAGAGATTAAGCGCAGTTTGGATTTGATTAGCTTTTTTTAAAGAATAGTCTCGGAGAAAAATGTTTGTAGAGAATAGATTTTGAGTACATAAATTTTGTGTGAAATGATTATTGATAAAATAATAGTGTATGAATTATTGTTATGAGAATGACTTTTTATATGTAAAACATAAATGTCCTGTGTTGAGAAAGAAAGAGGATAAAGGCATTTTTGGTTTATCATTATGACATGTGTAATCTTGACATTTTTCCATCTTGTACTTCGCATAGAAATGGAAAAATTCTAACTTATTCAAGACCCAAGTTTCCAACTCAAGTGTTTTTTCCCATCTTTTTTAGTATTTGGCTTTCATTTTCTCAAACCTAAGTTTTTAACCCAACCTAGGTCAAAAAAGCTTAAGCCAAACAGGCACTAATTATCTTTTTGCAATTTATTCTCGGATTGTGTTTTACTCTCAAGTAACTTAAATATTTGAATATTTCTATGTATGTGTATAGGGCCGTGTTCTAGTTCTCAACGACTAACTGCTGATGGAATTTTACACACCTGTAGATTGCGTTTAACAGTTCACATCGAATATTCAATGCCAATCAACATATTGTTCAAACGCAGATTGTGTGTTTGTGTGTAACGAAAGCCATACTCTGTTCAAAGGCAGTAAACCAAATCAGTAATAATTCACAACTCTACTACAACAAAATAATAAGGAAAAAGAATTGCTTGCCTTCATTCTCTTATCCCAACATACAAAGGAAAGAAAACGCAAAAGAAACACGATGAAGAAAAAATATGGTAAAGAATAGGAAATGAAAGTTCCCCAAGCACGGACGATAACCCTGTAGGATGAATTATACGTAGCAATTTTCTGATCCACCACTTGCTTTCCACTATTAGAAGCATTTCCTGTGAACAATTGATGGACCAGATTCGTCATACTCCGCCTTGGCGATCCACATCTGCGCTCAAGAATTTAAAAAAAAAATGTATCAGAATAAATACTTAACAGTGTGATGTAAGAAACGATCAAATCTCTAGAGACTGTAAAAATTCAGACATGTTCAACTTTGTAGTTGACTTAAAGAAGTTCCACATCCTGTCAAACCCCAATCATGGATTAAAAGAATCCATATAGCATAGTTAAACCAAACAGACCCTAAACGTGTGATTTTATGCCTTCCTTGATTTGACTATCATGATTGTTATTTTATCCCACATAATTTCCCCTTGTCATTTAAATTACTATTTCTTGAAATGGATTTTCATGCTGTATCTCTCACTATCTTTGCAAGCTCCACCATATATGTACTTAAAATCACACTCACACTACCTGTTGGAATGTGCTGAGAGATGCCAAAATGGAGCCTCCAATCCAGACACTGTATTTCCTCTCTGGTGGTGCCACCACTTTAATTTTCATGCTGCTGGGTGCCAATGCTGTAATCTCCTTGCTCATTCTATCAGCAATTCCAGGGAACATAGTGGAACCACCACTCAAGACAATGTTACCATAGAGATCCTTCCTGATATCAACATCACACTTCATGATTGAGTTGTAAGTTGTTTCGTGAATGCCAGCAGCTTCCATCCCGATCATGGACGGCTGGAAGAGTACTTCAGGACAGCGGAATCTCTCAGCACCTATTGTGATCACCTGACCATCAGGTAGCTCATAGCTTTTCTCAACAGCTGAGCTGGTCTTTGCAGTTTCTAGCTCTTGTTCATAATCAAGAGCAATATAGGCCAGTTTTTCTTTCACATCTCTCACAATTTCACGCTCAGCTGTTGTGGTGAAAGAGTATCCACGCTCAGTCAAGATTTTCATGAGGGCGTCTGTGAGATCACGCCCTGCAAGATCCAAACGGAGGATTGCATGTGGGAGGGCATAACCTTCATAGATGGGAACTGTGTGGCTGACACCATCTCCAGAGTCCAGAACAATACCTAAAACAGCATAAAAACCACACTATTAACCCATTTCAGTGGCGATGTACGTTAATTGGGTGGCCCTTGAAATCCCACTCAAACATAAATGGGTAAAACATAGCAAAATGACCAGAGTAAAACATTTCAATTCCCAGCAGCCTGTAAAGAACTCTATTCGTTAACTCATACAATTCTGTGCTGATTTTTTTAACCATTCTCAATGCTTGATTTCATGAAGAGCAACAAAAAATTCATTCATATCATAATTAACCAAATGAGCTGCTGGATGGATATGCTATGGCCCAGATCATAAAGGGAGAGAGAAAGAGAGGGGCATAATTCATTACCAGTTGTGCGGCCACTAGCATAAAGGGAAAGGACGGCCTGAATGGCGACATACATGGCGGGAGTATTAAAGGTCTCGAACATAATCTGGGTCATCTTCTCACGATTAGCCTTTGGGTTCAGAGGAGCTTCTGTCAAGAGAACGGGGTGCTCTTCCGGAGCCACACGGAGCTCATTATAGAAAGTGTGATGCCAGATCTTCTCCATATCGTCCCAATTGCTAACAATACCATGCTCAATCGGGTATTTCAGAGTCAAAATACCTCTCTTTGATTGAGCTTCATCCCCAACATAGGCATCCTTCTGTCCCATGCCAACCATCACACCAGTGTGACGAGGGCGACCCACAATGCTAGGGAATACTGCTCTCGGAGCATCATCTCCGGCAAATCCAGCCTACATGGTTTTTCAAGTAAATACTTATTTCACGGTAAATCATGAAACCCAGCTGATAGATAAGATGAGCGACATTTGCATGCTTGGATCCATACCTTGACCATACCCGTCCCATTATCGCAAACAAGAGGCTGAATATCCTCAGCATCCGCCATTGTTTATTAAATGCTGCAGAAAAACACCAACCGCTATCAAAATCTCAAAGCCAAACAAATGCCCGTTTCAGTAATAGATGATGCAACATGGTTCTAGTTGTATATCGCAAAATATTCGTGTGCAGGTATACGCCCAAATTGTTTTAGATGACAAAATTTCTTTCCAGCGTAGTAATCGCAGAAATTAGAAAATGCCGTTCCATTGCAAGGACAATCTTAAAAGAACTTAACAAGACACGGGGCTAAGCACAAATTCCCACACATTAAAGGCCAATAATGCTTTACATCGGGAGAAGAACACATAAAAGAGCATATACGACAATCACGAACAGTATACTATCACTTTAAGCAGATTTATCAAATGACCTAATAAAGCAATAACCACAAATGGGACATATTGTCCAATTGACAACCGTAGTATGTCGTGGAAGTTTAAAATTCGAGATAACACATATGTTCATCGTACCTAGTGGAATACCGGAGACTAACTGGGAGAAAAGAATGTTAAAATTGTTGAAAGCAAGCAAGCGATTTCTAATGAAATGAAACAAAAAAGAAACATAGAAGCGAAGGAGGTATAGAAAGGTGAAGTTACCCGAAGAAGATGGAAAAGGAGGAAGAGAGCCTGGGGATTGAGATGAGAGAAAGGAACGAATGTGAGGGCGAAGGAGACGCGCGCTCGTTTAAAAGAGAGAGGTGGTGCAAGTGCAAATGCAAATGCAAATGCAAATGAATGATATTCATGAATCATGACCGTCTTTTTCGAATATCTCATTTCGCCTGTGGACCCCATGCTGGAGGTCATGTTCATGTTGGAAATAGCTGGCACCCTTTCCTTCCCCACGTGGACTCTTTTCTCTATTCCTCCTTTTTCTTTCCCAACTCATCATTTCTCATCCCTAATCATCTATTAACCTCAACCAACAGCTTTAATTGAGCATTTTCCAGGATTAGCGTCCATAGGTTGATGGTTTTTTTGCTCATTCTCTATTTCAAGACCACCTAAACAAAGGCTATTCATGTGGTCATCTACAGCTTGGTATGAATCATTTCTTGAATTATAACTACGTTTTGTTTTTGAAAACTAGGTTATCAATCAGGGATAAACATCCGTAGGTCAAAATTGTCTGCTTTTGGTCTCAAATTATTGAAACATGTCAATAGGGGACATGTCTATTTATAAGGCGTCTTTAGTATGCCTCGTTGTAAGACTTCACAGTCATTCATATATAATGTCAGATATATTAATTATGTTTCTAAACATAGGACCTACTCAGGGATATGAGTTTGTTTTTAAATATAAAACCACATTCTATTTTTTCTCAACGTTTCTCCATATTATCTATATTGTTACTCCTCCATAATAAACAAGCAAGAAACGGATGTTGGAAATAAATGTAGGTAATTTTGGTGTTTTATTAATATCATGTGATTTTAACTAACTTAAATAACATCCTTAATCTAATCAAATTATATAAATATGCCTTATATGTAGGAACGCCGTAGTATAATTGAGTACATTATATAAATAGTTTAATCACTCTACGTTGGATAAATATGCTACATTAAGGACCAGATATGTCATGTTTACTTTGATGTGAATGGAAAGATGTTACTCTCTCTAGTTTCAAACACTAGAACTAGCTGCAAAACTAACTTTGGTTCTAGACATCAAGTCTCAATCTAATTTACCTTCAAGATTCATATTTTTTCTTCCAAATGTGTTGCATATTAAGTACATATAGAAATGGTAAATCAAAGGTAATTCGAATGCAAATTGTAACACCCCCCAAAATTCTAGTTCAAGCACTTGACCAAAATGCTATTATAGCATTAAAATTATCCAATATCCAGCATAGATAATTATTTAGTTCAAATACGTCCCATGTCATAGTGAAAATCTTAAAACTTCACGATAATTTATACAACATAATAAAACATAAAGTCTTAAGTCCATGGCAAAATAAATACAACATAACATAAACTTAAGTAGCACAAAGAGCCTTCAAAGCTCACTTCCCAAGTGTCTTCCCTTGCTTCCTATTAGGTCATTTACCTGGAAAATGTTAATAATAGGATGAGATCGACATCTCAGTAACTACCGAAAAATCCTATCATACACAAGCAAATCACATATAATTCTAATTTAACCAATCATACACAGGTAGTTCTTCGTACAACTCATGGCTTTCAAATATATATTAGGTACACTCAACATAGGGAAAACTTTCATTTAAATTCTCAATGAATTGTACTCATAAATAAATATTTATATGTGCAATATGCAACTCCATATTTCACCATCCATCCTTATTCCGCTGACTGGAGCCATAGGCTAACACATATTGTCCAATAGAGAACTAATTCATATAACTGAATTATCTCAAGCTCACCAGTACCTAAGATGTATCCGGCCAAAGACACAGAGCTCAAGTATGGACTATGGCTCCCCTCCTTAAAGAATCACACTAAGGAGGTGTCACATGTCCTACAACTCCAATGCAATCCCGGCCAAAGGAAAACATGGAAGGAGGGGCCCTGACAAGTGCCATCCACTGTGCACCGAGTGATGGCTTACCACGTGATAGTACGGCTATCATATAACTCCTCTTCAAATCTTAACCCCTCATGGATGCAAATGCGATCATCATTACACCATAAATAATTCATAAATAATTATCAGCCCAAATATACTCAACATACTCAAGCATGCTTAAAATAAAACAAGCGTAATTTATTTTCCATAGCAAATAGGCAATAAGCAAGCATGCTTGAAAAGTGACAAACTTATTATTGTGTGCTAATTAATTAAAATAAAACTACACATAATTCACAAGCATACGAAAGAAATTTCCAGAGTTACCTGTTGCTCCTTAGCTCACAGATAATCACACAAAGTCACTCCGTAATTCTTAATGAGACTCTACAATATCAATATAAATATCTATTAACATATTGCTCAACACTACCTAAAAGTATTCTAACAATTTTACCTTAAACTACCCCTAAATATATACATACATTTATTTTTTTATTCCGGATAAAAATATCACTAAATGATAAATATTATTAATTAAATATTATTTTTGTGGAGTATAAACTAATCCCATAAATCCATAAACCCATATCCAACATCCGGAATTACAGAATTACCTACATAAAATCCCATTAATTCCAAACTTTATCCACCAATATTTTCTTGGGTCCAAATTTCAGTCGAATCCATCAGTTAAATCTCCTCATATAACCTTAATAAATATCTAAAAATTATCCATTTAACCATAAACATCCCAAATCATCAAAAGCCCTAATTTTCAATATATCTAAAAATCCAGAAATTTCAATAATTAAGAAAAACCGCCCACAATGAAAAATCTACTTAGAGAAACATAAAATCGAGGCCTAAGCTTTAATTTATTAATTTTAGGACTCCCAAAAATTATCAACTTAGACAAGGTCTAATTTTTCAAATATAATAAATCGAAAAACTAATGATATAGAAATGTAGAGGAGACTTACAGGGTTCCAAAAACGTGCTTATTTGGCCGAAAAACTTACTATTCCTATGCCGACGGACTCTGATAAGTCCAGTGATAGGAATAAATATATGGTGGAGAGAGAGAGAGCAAGAGAGAGACGTGAGTGAGAGAGAATGAGAGTGAGGGGGAGGAGGAGAGTGAGAGACGGAGGGTGAGAGGAGGTATATATAATATTAATAATAATAATATAATAATAATAATATAATATTTAAATAATATAATATTAATAATAATATAATATATATAAATAGTAGTTGAGTGTGATTGGTTGAAGAATTAATAATTGAAATAGTAAAAGTGCACAGGAAGAAAAGAGACTATCGGCAGGAAATATTTTGTGAGTAGGAAGAGAGAAAATATACTACTAGGCCTTAAAATTCCCAAATAAGATATTTCTTTTGAACAAAAAATTTTCTTTTCACTCTCAAAATTTTCCCATAGTATTCTTTATTTATTTCCTCCTATAATATCCTCTTTTGAGTCTAAAAATAATCTCTCCCAAAATTATTATTGTCCAAATAAGGGAAAAACTAGGCCTTTAAAATCCTCAAAGATACCTCAAAATCCTTCAAATATTCTCATAATCCATTATTTATCATTAATCAATTCCTATTTACCCCCACTAAATCCTCAATTAATTTTTAGGATGTTACAAAAATGACGATTAAACAAATATATTTAAAATGCATTTCAAATAAGTAACTAAACTACTAATTATTTGGATTTTATTAATAACTCTGGATCGTATAAATTTGAAACACAGTGATTAGGAAAGCTAGAAGTTGGAAGGTTTTGTCGAAAAGCAGATTCCGTTAGAGAGGATTAAAATTGTGAGATGGGGAGCATTGAAAGGCAGATGGACCATAACGGTTGAAGAGAGAGCTGGATTGGTGGGGAACACGGTGGGGTTTTGTGGAGTGTGAGAAATGAATTAGGATGAGACATGCAATGTGTTGGACTCGGCATAAAGAAAAAGGGAGGAGGCAATACTAATGATGAATAATAGAAGGGCCTCTTTCTAAAGTTCAAATTGATCGTATGTAATTTGGATGCGCTTGCTCCCACTCTCTCTCTCTTTTTTTATGAAACATTAAGGTGTTCCCCATCTGATAGGTGGAGACTAATCATCCGCTGAATTGTAGGTACCTCAAAGGGTGGAACAGCTGCCCCGAGAGATTTAATGTTTCTCCATACCCAACGCCAAGGATCGAACCCTCGATAGTTGGTTAAGGGTGAATGAGTTCTTTCCACTCAACACATACCCCGGGTTCTTGCTCCCACTCTCTACCAGTGCTCCAACCGAATTTTTTCTTTTGACCAGCAACTGATGTAAATCATGCAAACAAACTAAAACTAATTAAAAGGAGTAATTATATAGGAAATGTATTTCTTTTAAATATACTCTCATTTATGAGTGTAGAAGAGAATTTCAGGAAAAGAGTTAAGACAGACATTTAATTCATCTGGGATAAAATAAAAAAAAAATGAATTAAATTTATAGACAAAATCAAATTGTTAGAAACAAATTTAGTACCACAAAACACTGCCTATAAATAAGATTAGGGAGAAAAACTTTTGTTTTGCGGTAGGCCCTAAGGAAACTAGGAAAGAAAAAACCTTGTAGAGAGGTCGTGGACTCGTGGGGGTTGAAAAAGCGGCACACCAGCTCAGCATTGGGTTCGCAACTGAGTGGGCGTACACATCTCCACGTTAGGGCGCGTTCACCTGCACGTATTGTCGTGGCATATGCCTCCTTGCACTTTCATCCTTCGGCTGGTCGTTGACTTCATTCCTCCCTCCAATTTCATTACTCCCAGCTAATCCATTCGGACAAAATACTCTCTCCCTCTCTCCCCCCACCTCCTAATTTTTTTAAACTTTTTCTCAAATTATTCTTATTAATACTCCTCAATAATAAACAAGTAAAAGAAAGAGGGTAGAGATGAATATTGATTGTTATGGTGTATTGGTAATATAGTGTTATTATAGTAACATAAAAAACATCTTTAATCAAATTAAATTAGGTAAATAGATCTTATATTTAGGACATGAAGAAATATTAAATATGAAGTTGACTTTTTTGAAGATGCAAAATAAACCATTTTTAAACACTTATATTTATCATTTTTTCTTAAAAACGAATTACCTTACTTATAAATTAATATAAAATCTACTTACAATTAACATATATTAAGATTAAGGGCCTATCTAACTTCTTTAATCTTCACAAAAGAGTCATCTTCGTCTTATATTTGAGACCGGAGAAAGTGGTAATTTAAACTTTAAAGGTCAATAATTGAAGGGTATTTTTTTGGACTGAAATAATTGAAGGGTATTTAAACTGGCATAATTTAATATATCTTATAAGTTAGATAATATTTAATTAAATATTGTGTACAGAAATTAATTCATAGAACGAGTTTAAATATTTTATTGTTGAATATTATTTTATTAATTTATAAAAAATTAGAAGGCAGTTAGGCGAATGATGTCTTACCTTCAATTCCCCTCATCAATTTCACAAAAATGTCATTCTTGATTTTTAAAACTATATTTTAAGAAAATTGATAAATATGTTTATTCTGTTTTAATTTCTTTTATGTGAGGTGGGTTTGGTTGTCATCATTCTAGAAATGCTAAAGTATACTTTTGGTTCTTTATGATTGCGTTAAATTTCATTTTAATCCTTTATATTTAGATAATACATGATTAGTCCTTTATTGATAACACAGTTAATTCCATTTAATGGAAAATGTTGACTCAACAAATTTAAATGGTAAATCTATGATTAAATATTGATAAAATATGCTCAAATTAAAATTTTTTAGCATACTTATTCTTATTTTAAAAATTAGTCATTTTTTATCCACATAAAATTATAAAATAACCCTTCAACTATCCCACTGAGGTGCCTACAAATCAGCAGAATATTAGTCTCCCATCTATCGGGTGGGGGGATATCTTGATTTTTGATAAAAAAAATACCCTTTAAATTTGATGAGTCATTGTTTCCATTAAGTGAAATCAACAATGTTAATAAAATACGATTAAAAGTGTACTTTTCAAATATAAATGATTAAAATAAAACTTAATACAAACATAAAAGACCAAGAGTATACTTTAACTTTTTAAAAAACCTTCATTTCAGCGAACCTATATAAATTTATGAGTCATTACCACTGGAGCTTTGGAAAAAAATAAATTGGTACGCGCAATTAGACATGTCTTCTTTATATCATATCAATGACTCCCTGAGCCATTTATATTTTTGTTTGGTGTAAATGCCTAAATGGACATCTGTCTTTGGTTTGAATTTTTTTTTATTATTATCACATTACATTGAAATATTTATCATCAACTGTTGATAATTAAGAAAATATTGTTCGTGCTTATTAATTGGTAACAAAATAGTAAAATTTTCGATTTAATTTCATTGATTTGCAGCAATATTTTTTAACCATGTGATTCATTTAAATATGCATTAATTTTTTATGTTTTTAAAGTATCACTTTATACTTTGAATGTTTTGAGATAAAATGAAAGAAAACGCCACATGCTAAGCTATCGTTATATTAATTAATGCAGTGATTCAGTGAATATATTTGAAAGGAATCATGGAAAGGGGGGCGACACAAATTATGGAGGGAGGGGGGGGGGCCTGGATTCTCTCATGTTTTTTCAGTCCTCTCTAATTTTTTACCCTGAAATTACATAGTCTTGGGTCAAATTTTTTGTGTTTGATTTCATCATTAGGTTCTACATAAAATTAGTGACATTTTGATATCTTATGAACGAAAAATGGTTCAATTTTTAATTTTATATGATTTTTCAAATATTTAATATAATGCATAAAATTCTGTATTTTTTCCAAGTTAAAGCATTAAATCTTTGAAAAATCATATAAAATTGAAAAATGAACTATTTTTAATCCATAAGATATCAAAAAGTTACTAATTTTGTGTAGAATCTAATGATGAAATCAAGCACAACAAATTTGATCACAAAACTATGTGAACCCGGGTTGGCCACATTATCTATACTCCGACCAATCATAAGCAAACATTTTAGGTTGACTCGTAGATTTTAATTTAAAAAGGTAAGTACACGTGAGATTAATTTTTTTTAGAGTATCCAATCAGACTAAAATCTCCACATCAACTCTAAAATATTTGCTTATGAATGGTTAGATTACAAATAACGTAACAAATTAGGTTCACCTAAAAATTTCTCTTAGCCACTTATATTTTTTTTCCAATGAACATGTGTATTTTCTCATTGGAGGCATTGATATCCATCGAACACTACATGCGGAGCTCTAGCAGGGAATTCTAGCTACTTCTTTTAATCCCTTCTACTATACCCAAGTGGATTGGTAACTGAACTCAATGTACTTTTGAATGGAATAATAAATAAGTATGAATGGAGATGCATGCGTGGAGCGTGCATATGGGAGAAAGCAAAGGCTGGCCACGGGTCCACATTACAATACAACCCATATCTTTTGTACTCGTTTCCATTAGTGACACCATAATATAATGCTGGGGGAGTTTGGCTGCCGTCCGTGAACCTTAATCTTTCATATGTGAGATTATGATAGCCTTAAATATGACATATAACAATCAAATATGCTATCTTTAATCAGAATAATAAATACAGCGGAAGTCGATATACCTCTTGCCATTGCTATTGTTTGATCAGAGAAGAATATGCTTGTAACTGCAAAACAGAAACTGTCAGAAATAACCCAAAGGCTCTTCTAACTGGAGTCCGGCACAGTGATGGTATCTGTTTGTGATAGCCTTAACCAGTTAGGGAACCCGGAATTCAGAGAGAAGAAACGCTCTCTTGTTGTGGTTATCTGCCGTATCAAAGATGATAGGTGTTGGTATGTTTTCCCCATCAGAAAACCCCCTTTATATAGATAACCTAGATATGAAACCCTAACCTTGACTATTGGGCCTAATGTTGACTACGGGCCACCTAAAGATATTATTATTATCCTAAATATATCTATTGTGATATTATACTGATATTAATAATATTAATAATATATCTAATATCTAATAATAATCTAACATTCTCCCACTTGGCCCGTACTCTGTATGTCAACTGTTCCCTTTAGTCAAATCAATTAAGGTCATACTGCAAGAATCATGGCGATAAGTCCTTTATCATAAAGTATTACCTTCCATGTATTACCAACAGTATTCCTTACCTAATGGGTATTGCTCCATGAATAAACTTTCAAAACTTATATGTTTATTCGGTTCCAAAATAAAAACTTAAATGTTCATTAATCTCATCATCACCAAAAAGTGTACACAACAATCATAGAGATAATAAACAAAATCCCAAAATACTCATTGCACACCTCAATTACCCAAAAGACTTACAATCCCCATATGAGGTACATGTATAGCGAACTCTTTTGGTCTCATCCCTTTAGTCAAAGGATCAGCTAGCATTTCCCTTGTTCCGATGAGATCAACAGTGACCTGACCATCAGCAATTCGCTCTTTCAAGCTAAGGAATTTCAGCTCAATAAATTTTTTTGCTTCCACTCCTTCTTTTATTTGCTATGGCCACTGCTGCCTTATTATCGCAATACATCTTGATTGGCCTGGAGATTGATTATACAATCTTCAGTCCAGCAATGAAGTGCCTTATCCAGATAGCCTGTGAACTTGCCTCAAAACACGCGATATACTCAGCATCACAAGTAGAAGGAGCTGTGAGTGTCTGTTTGGCACTCTTCCAAGAAATAGCTCCCTCAGCTAATAGGAAGATGTAACCTGTCGTAGACTTGTTGGTGTCTACACATCCTCCCAGATCTGAATCTGAGTAACCCGTCACTTCAAGATTCTCTGTCCTTTTGTAAGTCAACATAAGGTGCTTGGTGCCTTGGAGATACCTAAACACCTTCTTTGCAGCTTCCCAATGCATTTTACCAGGATTGCATTGGTATCTCCCTAGCATGCCCACTGCAAAAGCTATATCAGGTCTTGTGCAGACCTGTGCATACATCAAGCTTCCTACAGCAGAGGCATAGGGAACTTTTTCCATCTCCTTTTTCTTTAATTCTGTGTCAGGACACTGACTTAGACTGAAGAAATTCCCCTTTTCAATGGGAGCAACGTTAGATGAACAGTTTCTCATCTTGAAACGCTCAAGAACTTTGTTGATATAGGTTTCTTGAGAAAGGCCTAAAAGACCCTTTGCTCTATCCCTATGGATCTTAATGCCAATGACATAAGATGCCTCACCCATGTCCTTCATATCAAAGTTCTTAAACAAAAACTGTTTCACCTCACGTAACAGTCCTAAATCATTGGTTGCAAGCAATATGTCATCGACATACAAAATCAAAAATATGGATTTGCTCCCACTATTCTTATGGTATATACACTGATCCACGATATTCTCAACGAAACCAAATGAAGAGATTACCTCATGGAATCTTAAATACCACTGCCTGGAAGCTTGCTTTAAGCCATATATTGATTTTCCTAATTTGCATACCAAATGTTCCTTATCCTTTGCAACAAAACCCTCAGGCTGCTTCATGTAGACTTCTTCCTCAAGAACACCATTGAGAAAAGCAGTCTTAACATCCATTTGGTGTAACTCCAAGCCAAAATGTGCAACCAATGCCATGATAATACGGAAAGAATCCTTAGTTGAAACAGGAGAGAATGTCTCCTTGTAATCAACTCCTTCCACCTGAGTGAAGCCCTTAGCAACCAACCTTGCCTTGTAGCGCTCAATGTTACCCTGTGAGTCCCTTTTGGTTTTGTAAACCCATTTACAGCCAATGGCCTTGGACCCACTAGGCAACTCTACAAGTTCCCATACATGGTTGTTTGCCATGGAGTTCATTTCTTCATTCATAGCATTATACCACAATTTGGAGTTCTCACTTTTCATAGCCTGAGTAAACGTTAATGGATCATTATCAATGCCAATATCACAGTCATTTTCAGTATTATACACTACGTAGTCATCTGGAATTGCCGGTTTTCTTGCCCTTGTTGATCTCCTTAACTCAACCTCTTGGGCTGGGTCAGGTTGCTCATGTGGAACATTCTCTGTCACAACTGGTGGTAAGTCTGTATTTGTGACAGGTGGACCTTCAGGTATATGTTCCACACGTCCCGCATGATCAACTATAGGTAGTGGGACAGTTTCAATTGGCGTGACATATCTAGTGGTAGAAATGTCGCCAACAGCCGATGTCCCTTCCTCAATTGTGCTAGGGGATCCCTCTATGTGATCGTCTACAATCTGATCACTCCCACTAATCACATCATTCTCAAGAAACTTGGCATTCCTAGATTCTACAAAACGCACTGAAGGTGGAGGACAATAAAACTTGTAACCCTTAGACCTGTCCGCATAGCCTACAAAGTAAGCTCTAATGGTCTTAGGATCCAATTTCTTTTCTTGTGGGTTATACACTCTTACTTCCGCAGGACAGCCCCACACCTTAAAGTGATTTAAACTGGGTTTCCAACCTTTCCAGATTTCAAAGGGTGTCTTAGACACTGCCTTTGTTGGAACCCTATTCAAAATGTGTACGGCTGTCTTGAGTGCTTCCTTCCACAAGGAAATTGGCAGTTTGGAGCTACTCATCATGCTCCTAACCATGTCAAGTAAGGTCCTATTTCTTCTTTCAGCTACACCGTTCATTTGAGGTGAGCCAGGCATGGTATATTGTGCAACTATACCTTGCTCTCGAAGAAAATCCGCAAAAGGACCTGGCGCTTGTCCTTCACTAGTGTATCTACCAAAATACTCACCACCTCTATCAGATCTCACGATCTTGATTGGTTTCCCAATCTGTTTTTCTACTTCAGCCTTATATACCTTAAAGGCATCTAGTGCCTCACTTTTATTATAAAGCAGGTAGATATACGTGTATCGCGAAAAATCATCAATAAAGGTAATAAAGTACTTTTGACCGTGCGCGGTTAGGTCTGGGCAACATATGTCAGTGTGTATAATTTCGAGCAATTCAGAACTTCTTTTAGCTCCCTTATGTGACTTACTGGTCTGCTTTCCCCTTATGCAGTCCACACAGGTACCAAGATCCGAATGGTCTAAAGATGGAAGGATTCCTTCTTTAGTTAACCTCTTGATCCTGTCAGTAGAGATATGTCCTAATCTCTTATGCCACAAGCTAATAGAGTTCTCATTCATCATATTTCTCTTAACACCATGCATAGCAGAAAAAACATTTGAATATCCAGAGACAATTTTAAATAAACCATCAATCATAACAACCTCAGCAATTGGAGTAGAGTTCAAACTTAAATATTTCAAATCCTTTTCTAACAAAATACCATAATTAAATGGAATAAGTTTAGATAATGAAATCAAATTCCTCTTGTAAGAGGGTACATAAAAAGTCTCTGGTAAGTCCAAAACAAAATTATTTGAAAAAACAATTCGAAAAGTTCCAATTGCTTTCACCGAATCTCCTTTCCCACTTCCTGATAAGACTTTAGTCTCATTGGGACGAGGAGGCCTGGTTGTTAGAAAGCCCTGCATGGTAGTAGAAATATGTATTTGAGCACCGGTATCAATCCACCATGTATCCTTTTGGATACTAACATTATGTGCTTCAAAAGTAACAAAGGACATTGGCATACCTTTATGCTCGAACCAAGCCTTTCTTTTATGGCAATCTTTCTTCATATGCCCTTTCTTCTTGCAGAAGAAACACCTGACATCCTTCTTTGTGTCGGCCTTAGCAGGAGGAATCTTATTCTTTTTCCTTTTATCATTCCCCTTTTCCTGCTTCTTGCCGCCACCCTTATTGGAGCTTTCCACCATATGAGCTTCCTTAGGTGCACCCTTTCCCTTTAATAACTGTCTAGTCTCCTCTTGCACACACATGGACATGAGCTCATCAATTGTCCATATATCCTTATGTGTGTTGTAGGAGATTTTGAAAGTTTCATATTGTTTTGGAAGGGATTTCAGAATTAATTGCACCAAGAACTGCTCAGTTGGCTCCATATCGAAGGATTTCAGACGAGAGGATAAATCTCTCATCTTCATGATATGTTCCCGCACCCCGCCAAGACCTTGGAGCTCCATAGAGCACAACTCTAACATGATGGAACCACCCATCTGCTTATCAGTTGGCTTATATTGTTTCTCAATAGCTTCCAAGTATTCCTTGGCAGTCTCGCACTTCGGAATTGCTTCCTGAAGGCATTTTTGGATCCTTGTCCTTATGAGTAGCATAGCACGACGATTAATCTTTTCCCAATAGCTATGATACTCCTTAGTTTCCTCATCTGCTGAATCAGCAGGCATAGGGGGCCTTGGAGTCTCAAGGACAAAGTCCATCTCCATGCACCCCAATTGCAAAAGGACATCATCCTTCCATTCAGAGAAGTTGTTGTTATCCAAAAACACATTCCTACCAGCTTGAGCCAATATGCTAGTGGGAAACATGTTAGTGGGTAACTGAGATGGAATATTAGCTGCGTTATTCAGAGAATCAAGAACAGAAATTAGATATATAATTTGAGGCAATCACAATTCACTGTGCCATGTATGCTTTAGAAAACCAATAAAAAGCATACAAATATAAATACGTATCACTAAAATCTACCTGTGGGCAAAGAAATTAGCATAGCATGTATTTATCTCAAAATGGTGGAACTAAAACACATTTATATCTCCTAATACCTGTGGGCAACTTAGGAAATAATAAGGTCATTTTATCCCACCCTAATTAAATATACTCTTATAATTATCTACCTGTGGGCAAAGATTAATTATAATTGCATATTTAATTACAATTGATATTTTCTAACCATATGTGATGTATGCAACTTAAGAAAAGGATGCTGTGGCTACTCCTTTAAGGCAAAAGCATATCACAAAATATCATAATGTGCAATCATTAAATTCAATTATATGCACATACTTTATTGGGAATTATTAAATTAATTTGACCTTTATTTAATTTAATAAAACTCCCACTAATTATAGCATCCACAAAAATATTGTTTAATAATTAATCTATAGCATATTTCACTTAATAATTCCAATATGTGAAATAGCCAAGATTAATTTTCCTAAATTTAAACAATTAAAATGATGCTAAAACAAGTACTCATGCTAAAAATGACATATATAATTAAAACAATTATAAAGGTCAATATATTTAGCCATATATAATTTCTGGAATTTAAAACATAAAAGCTTAATAATTTAAAATATTAGCAAAACCCAAAATATAATTCCAGAAATAAAAATAGGACCAAAAGTGGAATTTTCGCAGCCCAAATATGGATCAGCCCAACATAAAAAAAAAAAAAAAATTGGCTGAAAAATAAAACAAAAAAGAGCCCAGAAAAAACGCAAAGCCCAAAATGCACCTTTTTTTTTTTAATAAAAGACCCAAACGTTCAGGCCCAATTGCGCGCGGCCCAGAAATCCTTTTAATTTTTTTTTTAAGAGGCCCAAAATACAGGCCCAATTGCGCAGGCTCAGATTTTTTTTTTTTTGATAAAAGGTTGCTGAAAATGAAATGGGCCGGTTTTGAATGACCCTACCCGGCCCAAACTCAATATAACCCGGTTCCTTCATCTTCTTCCTCAGCCGCCGATCTGTAATTTCTGGAGCGACTTCCGGCGCCGGAAACCACCATTAACGGCGTCGTTATGGCCGGAAAAAGCTCGGGTTCTCTTGTAACTTAATGGAGATTTTATCTCCTTAATTTTCCCATGATTTCAAATGCTCATAAATTCAAAAATCCAAATGGATATGCAACGTGAAAATCTGATTCCTCGCTGGAAAATTCTCTTGTAACAGTAAACAAGGGCAAACCAGATGGGCTATGATTTTCAATAGATAAATCCCATATTGTTATTCAATCAAGACAGGAAAACGATGGTAAACTTGATGCATGTTGAACTATCACAGATCTTCTCTCGCAAAGATAACATTAATTTCCAAGATTTGATTAATAACTCCACATATTCAAATGAATACTAGATGAGAAAATATGAGACGAATCTGAAAAAAGGTTCTTCCCAAAATCTTTATATATGATAATAAACAAAAATATATATAAAAGCAAGATGAGAGAACACACAACAAAAATTGTGAACAAAACCAGATGAGAAAAATTAAGACAATAATTCTCATGTATAAACAGATCCATAAATGAAATTACGATACAAAAATTAATTTCATATGATCAACAACAAAAAGCAAGGTAGAGAAAATTAATGGCTCTGATGCCACATGTGAGATTATGATAGCCTTAAATATGACATATAACAATCAAATATGCTATCTTTAATCAGAATAATAAATACAGCGGAAGTCGATATACCTCTTGCCATTGCTATTGTTTGATCAGAGAAGAATATGCTTGTAACTGCAAAACAGAAACTGTCAGAAATAACCCAAAGGCTCTTCTAACTGGAGTCCGGCACAGTGATGGTATCTGTTTGTGATAGCCTTAACCAGTTAGGGAACCCGGAATTCAGAGAGAAGAAACGCTCTCTTGTTGTGGTTATCTGCCGTATCAAAGATGATAGGTGTTGGTATGTTTTCCCCATCAGAAAACCCCCTTTATATAGATAACCTAGATATGAAACCCTAACCTTGACTATTGGGCCTAATGTTGACTACGGGCCACCTAAAGATATTATTATTATCCTAAATATATCTATTGTGATATTATACTGATATTAATAATATTAATAATATATCTAATATCTAATAATAATCTAACATCATATTCTCCATCTAACTGTCTGATACTACTGTCGCTTTCTTTTTTAATGCCACAGCTGGCATTCATCATATATCCAAGTGATTGCACAGAAATGTAATTTTTGAGGCCCAGACCAAACCCAATTAATGGCCTCACAAATATTATACCACTATGTGATATACTAGTAATTATGAGCAGTCTAACAAGAATACCAAGTGATCAAGGTCACTACGTACTCCACCCATAATGCTCAAAATATGAATGTGAAAAGTGGCTGTCAAAATGAAGAAAATTTTATTTTTCATCAGTCCAAATGTGGTAGGTGACGCTTTCATTAGGATAGCTTGTTGTTGACGGGGAGCGTGCTCCTTAAAATCAAGGAGAATGGAGAGCATGGAGCAAGCCTTACTTGGCTTGTCTACAAATAGAGAGGCCCTCTTATACAGAAAGCATCAACAATCAACGAAGACCATCAAACACCACCCACCAATTCAACACATCACACCTTTTTAACTCTTTTGATGTCTTCCATATAGCTCTAGCTTTCTTATTAACTCAGGTATTCCTCATATTCTTTATGTTTTCTACCTGCATTTATCCTATCAGCATGTTTCCTGTTTCACTATGACTACTGTGGTAAGAGATCGTCCTCGAGAACTCTAGCACTTCCAAAAATCTCGACAACACCAATGTATGAAACAGGTGACATTGGGGTTATAATTGATCTTTTTTTATTAATTATTATTATTATTATTAGGGGTGTTCACGGGACGGGACGGGACCGGGACGACCCCGTCCCGTCCCGTCCTGAAGAAAAGTGTTCGGGACGGGGTTTCCGTCCCGTGTCCCGTCCCGTCCCGAACGTGTCCCGGTCTCGATCGGGACGGGACGGGACCGGGACGGGACGGGCCTTGTCCCGGAACTTTTTCCCAATTAAAAAAATTGACCCAAAAATCTTTTTTTTGCAGAACAACACATTTGGTGGGTGATTTTATAGCATAATTAAATCTCCTCCAGTGCCATGAGCACTCCATATTAATACATAATAAACCAAAAACATAATAATTAGAGTAAAAAAAGTAGCAACAACTACACATTTAAATAGAGTTTAAAAAAACTTCAAATGTGATGTGTTACACATAGAGCATAGTGGCAGCGGACAAGAAATTTGAGATCAATGAATGGTTGGAACTTAGTTTAGAAGTTAGAGTTATATATTTTTTAAAAAAAATTCATATATACTCACATATGAGACAGATGACACATGTATTTTTTTAAAAAAATTATGAACATACATACATATATATATTCGGGACGGGACGGGATCGGGACGACCCCGTCCCGAGTCCCGTCCCGTCCCGAAGCGGTACTTTGTCCCGTCCCGGTTTGTAAGTCCCGAAAATTTTCGGGAAGGGACAATCCCGTCCCGAAATGCCCGGGACGGGACGGAACGGACCGGGACGGGACAGAGTTGAACAGCCCTAATTATTATTATGGAAATATGGTAATAATTTTTAGGTCCTGTAATGCCCATCGATGCAAATTAAAGATCTTTTCATATGAACCAGCAGGGGATGGTAATCTGGGTCATGATTTGAGGGCTATCAACAATGCTTTGCGCTGATCTGTCGTATTAAGAAGCCACGGGAGTTTGTATATTTGCTAGTTATAAGAAAAATACTAGCAGTACTATAATAAAAGAAAGCATTCCCTTAGGTACGACGGAAAAGAAGGTGGTTATAAGTATGAGGATTAGTGTACTCACTACAAAACCAATCAATGCCGATGAACAGATAAGCATTTAATTATATTCCCCCTAGACCTTGCTTATTGTGTAAAATCTGAGCAAGGTTGGAATTGTACCAGAAGGCTTCATCACTCCAACGAGTTATATAACCGTCCAGCGCATGCCTTCAAGTTGCAACTTCTTATAATTGCGCACAAATGGAAAAAGCATAAAGGCAAAGGCACAAGAAGGTACACGCATATGTAGCTCTGGCTGTACAAGGACAGCACGCAACTTTTTGAAGCTATCATCAATTATGGTGGGCGATAAAAGAAAAGGGAAATCATCAATCAGGCAAAGCAAAGTATAAAAAGTGAGCAAAATTAAAGATATAATAAGAGGACGGCTTGAACATGTGCACACCTTTTGGGTAAATGTTAGTCCATTCAAGGTCAGTCTCATTGTAACAATCAAACCTCACTTGGATATGCTACAGTTGTAGGTTGTGATAGATTGGGATACAACAATGCAATCCTTTTTTTCTACATTCCTGTCACAAACAAGTATTCAGCTAGACCATTCGCCCTAGACTCTAAATAATTCAACGTGCCTAGTAACAATTCTTTAGTAATAATATGATCAACGTTTAGCTATTGTTCTTTTTTTTTTTTTTATATATATAGATAAAGAAACTCATTTGGCTATTCAACTCAGTGAATTCATTACATTCTTCCCGAGTCAGTGTATTCAGGCGTTCTGGTGAATGATTAAAATTTAAAAGGTATGTAACCTGGTATAATTCAAATAGCTCTTTTGGCTAGATGATCCACAACAACATTTGACTTTATTGTAAAATGCAATATTTCAATCTCCCAAAGCCTTGTTAACCAAGATTTAGTTTCTTGAATTAGAGCAAACTTTTAGTGCTAGCTTATGTTTACTGGATTAATGAGTTGTATAACCTCCATTACATTAGACTCAATAAGAACACGACATTCACCCCTCTTCCATGTAAGTTTCAAACAGAGTAAAAGGGCTCACAATTCAACTATAAGACTATCTCCATCTTGTGGTTTGAACATAAAACCTACGATAAAACTACTAGTATGGTCTTGTATTACTCCACAGCAGCCAGCTCCATTAGATAGCAATTGTTCTGCTCTCCCCTATTTTATTTGCAGATTGAGGTTGTTACATCGTTACATCCTGATGTTTATTTTTGGTCATTGGGTCCTGTCTTATTATGGTTCATTTCATTCATTTACTGCACCATAAACACACACAAGTCAACATTTTCTTCATCGAAATCTTCATGGATGTAAGGCCTAGACATGGATCGATATAAAGCTTGGCCCACTATAGTAATCAATTCATTCAGGCACGGAAAGATCTGCTCCCACAAAAGCTTTGGCCCAACATATATATAATCTAGTGAGCATGCATTACGGAAAAAAGAAAAGAAAGGAAGAGTAGTAAAAAGTAAAAACAGTTCGATCCAATAACAATTCTTAGGAAGCATACTAACCCTGCATGATGAATTTGATCCATCTTAAAATTAGTGTCAATTCTTTTGTATGAAATTTAAAAATCGAGCCACACTATCAACTAATTATGAATAATGAATAATGTAATTCATTCAAAGTTTTTGCACTGGTATTATATAGATATTTTCAGTCTACAGATTTTCATTGGTTATTTTTTCAGCCCAGCCGGGTAAAAAATCAAACACTTCCTCAAAATTTTGATGACCCAGAGATATCTTTAAAAACACTTTTAGCACAGTAAAAAGTATATTCAAAATATTGATTTTTTCACAATTAGCTATTAAACACAATTAATTAGAACTCGTGAAAGTTTTTAATATGTGTGTCAATGCGAACCCTTGGGAAGAGTAGTGGATGAATGTTATTGTCATTACAGAGACACCAATCCCAAACCAAAAAACATGGATAGAAAGTAACGAAACTACCTCCAAAAAAAAAAAAAAAAAGAGCAATACACTTCTTTACTAATTTAGGAAGAGAGGTATGAAGTTTTTGTTTTGTGGAAAATAAAATGTGAAAAAGAATTAACACATTTTCTCAAAAAACGAAAACGAAAACGAAAACGAAATGAGCTCGCGACATCGAGAGACGACTTGGACTGTCCTGGTCCTGGCGAAACAGGGTTAACACATTTCGATGTTGGGTTAGCCTAAAGATCGCAACTTGCAGCCCCTCCTGGATCCTGGGCATCGATTAGCGATGAATAGCGCTATGAAATTGGCATTGGTTAATTCGAAGAACACATATATGTCTCTCAGAGCTTCCCTCTTTCATTCCACTCCCGTCTTGGAGCGGAAAAAGCGAAATCATTGGGACTCTGTTAGTTTCTCTATTTCCTTTCTACCTGAATTTTCTCTCTGTATTTTGCTTTCTCATTCTATGCCTGGTTCAGAGTAATTAGTAAAAGGTGAACTCTATTGGACTGAACCTGTTTGATTGCAGAGATTCAACCATTATTCAAAAAGATGTAGAAGGATTCATGCTAAACAGACGTTATTGCGCAATATGAATGCTTATGCAGACTTCCTGCTTCAGGTTCACGATGCCATTTATTATCTCATCTTATTCTTACGCTTCCCCTACCCTAATTGATTTGTTACCCCCCATGTTTATTTAATTTGAGGTATGCTTGATGCTTCAGTGACTTGTTATTGGGTGATGTTAAATAAAATAAGAAAAATGGTGGATTGCGTTGTACTTAGGTTTCAGAATCCTCTACTCCCTCCACTCCTAAATGTAGCAGCTTGTTGAGGCCTTGAGGGGTTTGCCTTTTTCTCCCAATGATCCCTATTGATTGCTCTTATTAAGGGTTTCCATCAAGAGATAGTTTTCAGTATAATTGATTAAGGGGGGTATTTTGGAGAAACAACTCACTCTTTCTTACAAATAACTAACTCGACCAATTTCTTTAATCTCTGCAAATAAATAGTGGTTACTGAGGATTTTGTGTTTTAAAAGCTATGCTGATAATTCAGTTTTCACTACACTGAATGCTTTCAATACTTAAGTTCCCAACCCCTCTTTTGGGCCTGCACCTACATTCTTTTTTTTTTATTATTATTATTTTGCTTCATTATGGTAAAAGTGTTTGCTCCTTAACTGAAAATTCCGCCAATCATATAAATAAAATGCTTTATCTGAGAGAAAAATATGTTTGAAGTATTATTTGAACAAATGATACAGGACCGTCTTTCTCTCCTAGTTTGCCTGATTATGCTGCATTTTACTCCTGATTATTTCAATTTTTCACTATAGCTTCTTCTGCATTCACAATTTTACCTGAGTAAATCCAGTGTCTAAACACTTTATTCAAGAAACATGACCATAGTGGCAGTTGTAATGTTTGGAATATTGCATATTGTTTCCTTTTACTGGTGTGATGCTCTATAATGCCATTGTACATTATTTGTTGGACTTCAGTTATCTGTGGTTTATGAAACCACTTAGTTCTTTGTATGATTGGAAGTTTGAACCGATTCTATTTGCCTGGTTTTGCTCAATCGTGGCTGGTGTGATATTGGTGATTCTTTAGTATCACTAATTTGATAGGCTGTTCTCGTTATGTTCTTAATTTACTTAATACTTAATGCTTCTTCTTTGCTTTTCCCCCTTTGCATGTTGTAGAGCTGGAAGGATGAGATTGATGGGGATGATCCATCTTCAAGTCAAGGCCCCTCATGGTTTAGGAAGCAATATTCTTCCAGGGGCCATGGAAGGAACAGAAATGACAATAAAGAGTCACGGTATTATCGCAGAAGTAAGGATATTTAAAATAGTTATTCGGTACAAGAAAACCGAATGTTTCTGTTAGAAATGATATATTAAAATTTTTGTGAGCTGTTTTTTCTTTGTGAATTTTCTAAAATCTTGTTCTTCCTGTCTAGTACAATTATGGTTGATTAAATTTACCTTTGGAAGATAACTTGGAGCTATTTGGGGTTTTAAATTATCCCACAAACTCTCTTTAATAAGTTGTCTTTTCTGAATTTATGCTATTCATAGTAGCAAGTAAAAAATGTCAGATTTTTACACTCTATACCATATCATACAGATGTATGCATTTATTCATAACACTTGCCATCTCGTTTCAGGAAATTTTGATTCTGATTTTCCTGAAGAAGATTTTGATGTTGAAACCATTTTCCGCTCTGCCTTTGGTGGGAATCGATTCTTTTATTATTCTTTCATCAATGAAGAGAATCCTCAATGGAGGAGGTCAGGACGCTATTCAAACTACAGCAGATCTTGGAGCTGGAGTGACGATGATGACTATTATGACCCTTCTACCGAGTCTGACAATTCAGACTCAAATATAGCTTCAGATAGGTTAGCCCTTGGTTTGAGTGCTCATGGCCCTCTGAAACCTGAAGATGTGAAAAATGCGTGAGTCTTGACACCTACTTCCTTTCCCTCCTTACTGAAGTGTTCATGGGAACCATAGCTGCTAGCTTTTCTTTTATCTTCACTTCAACCTGATTTTACGATGTCAGGTACCGGGCTTGTGCCCTGAAGTGGCATCCTGATCGTCATCAAGGCTCTTCCAAGGTGTTTATAACCCGTAGCTATAATCCTTCTTTATTCTTAATATTGTTTGATGGACAGATGTCACAGTCATAAGTGTTTGGCTTCCTAATTTTCTGTTGACTTGCGCTGATAGGTAATAGCAGAAGAGAAGTTCAAGGTTTGCAGTGCGGCGTATCAATCTTTGTGTGATAAGTTGGCCATAAATTAAGGACGCATCTTACATGCATGCTAATTCTTTTGTACCAGTACCCAGCTCATGGCAGTTAATTTAATCTTTGCCAAATCAGCTCAACCTGCTCCTGAGTTTTTTTCAGTTTTCAATTTTGAGTAGTTCTATGTAGAATTGAGGAAATAAATATACGCCATGATTATGGCAACGGAACAGGTCATGAAACTTGACGAAATCGTGTATCCTTAGTTCATTGTAATTTTCATTCTGCTATCCGCCAGTATGGTTAGTAACTAATCATAGTTTTAATTTCCAGCTTTAATCGACCTGTTTGTTGTAAATTTGTGGCCCTCGTTTGGGATGCTTGATGGAGAGGCACTTAGATTATAACACTTGTTATATTTATAATTAATGATTACAGTATATTTTTTATTAGTTCCAAATTTAAATCTGCCTAAAACAGTTTATTTCTTTATTGATATGTTTAGTTTTTTATTCTGTTGTGTTTCAGTTTATGTTAACGTTCCAATTGCCTGACTATAATTGAGATGCTGTAAGGAAAAGAATATTGGGGTAACTAATAATTTCATACCAGTTTCTTTTATTTTCACATGCAAGAATTTAGAGGCCATTCGCAGCTCCTAGTTAGGGATTATGTATTACTCTCTTATACTTATTCAGATTTTTTTTGTTTTTTTGCGCGCTTTCTTTGTGAACTTAACTAATCATTCATTATACGTCGTTGATCTACGAATCCCAAATTACATTCGGTCACTTTTTCTCTTTTGAGTTGAGGTGGGATTCAATTCATTTTAAAGTTAAAATAAATTGTGCTCTTTAAACAATGAACTTAGACTAAGTTTTATTATTAGATAAAATCTATTTAGAGAAATTGATTTTCAGTCTATAAAATACTTGATAAAAAAAATTCTAACTTTTTACCGCCAACATTTATTTGATTTTATTTTTAAGTAGAGATTTTTTTTTTTTTTTGGACTGAAAGTGGTGATGTTACTAGTTCCTCCTTTGGGTGAAGGAGGATGGGAAAAAATAACTCAGGTATTATCACGACGATATTTTTAATCTTGAACGCAAGCTAAAGTGTGAAACGGCTGCTGTCATTTGTTGACTCGGATTTATGCGACTGAAGTGTGAAATATAACTTGATCTTCCCGAAGGATATTACCATCCATACCTTCGGTGGCGGCGGCCCAACTTCCAAATGTACGGCCTCCGCGTCGTATATCTGTTTTCGTTTAGTTTTTGTAACTTGTAAATCATGTCACTTCCATCTTTGCTTGCTGATGATTTTGTTTCCGTTTTGGCTGCAGCTCTATCCTCTTGTAATCAACGCTGCGTTTGTTGTTCTGTTTCAGCTTGAAACCTCTTTCTAATCATCCAATTCCAAAGACCCTTCCTTTACTTGACAAGTACGATTCCGAATCACCCATACTCTTCCCTTTGATTCCCTGCTTTCTCTGTACTATTGCTATGAAAATTCCACGCTGATCTGCATTCTGGGTTCTCGCCGTCTCAGTATTCCTTTCTCTGTGTCTCATCATCTTAAGATCAATGGAGACATCAGATTCGTACCTCCCTCGGAGCTCTATAAATGGGGATTTTGAGTTTGGCGCCAGTGATCGGAGATTCGCTTTCTCCCGCCAAGCTTCGCTCAAACAGTCCCAAGAACCTCACTCGCCTGTTTCATTCCCTTTGAACAATTCCAAAAGGCCTTACCTTTCCCGGTCTGACTCCAGTATAGACATTCCTCGGGGGCATTATGGGTCAGGCCAAGATCACTACTTTTCTGAGGAAAAGTCCCCGGAGAAAGCCTCTTGGCCCTTGTTTATTTTGTCTGTTTTTCGAAACATTAGGTCTGGGCATAGATATATGAAGAGATTGTTTTTGATGATTTCCCTGAATGTAGCATACTCCACTGCAGAGTTATTCATTGGCCTTTTTACTGGTCGTGTAGGTAAGACCATTGATTTCTCATCATGGGTTTACTATTGCTCTATACAACTATGCACCTTTCCATTAGGAAATTGTTTCAAATGAGTAAAAATGATACTCCTTGCCGGGCTGCTATTTTGCTATTTACTTGTCTTCTCTGATGACTTCTGTTTCCGCTTTCCATACATCTGCTTTCAGGTTTGGTGTCAGATGCATTTCATTTGACTTTTGGATGCGGTCTTCTCACATTCTCATTGTTTGTTATGGCTGCCTCAAGGAAGAAGGCTGATGGAGAGTATACATATGGGTAAGACTTCTTTTTTAAAATCATCTTCAATGATGTGCAACAGTATTTGTGGGTCGGATATCAACTATGTCTAGCCCTATCAATTATTTTTCATGTAGGAAAGATCATATCTGTTAAGAGTAGAAAGGAACAAGCTGTTCAGCTTTTGATATTAACAGCCAAGTGGTGGAATATGGAAGTCATTGAAAATTTGAAACTGCTTTGGCCAAGTTAATATGGTTCTAAGGAGTCAAGATATGTTCACACTTTCTATAATTTAAGTGGAAGGGTACTGTTATATCCATCTGCATCTTTGTTGTTGTGTTACTTATGTAGTTGTTTTACTTTCCTTAGGCGGTTTCCCCTAATATTTCAGTAAAGAATGTATAAAATTTATTTGCTGATATTTATGGTGAATTCTATTTATTGTAAATATTGTTCACCATTCAACCTGTGCCTCTTGAATTATTTCCTCCTCCTTATTGATGCCACCTCTGGAAAAGCAAGTGTAAAGTCTACATATGAACATGTCTATGTATATTGTGCGCGCGCGCGCGCTCTACTTGAATTAAATATTAAGTGCTTGTTTGGATTGGTAACAAAACCTAGGTTTTGTTACCAAACCTAGGTTTGGAATGGTAGCCAAACACTTTTTTTTAATAAACCTAGGTTTGGACTTCAAACCTAGGTTTTAAAAAAGGTAAGCCAAACACTTGAAAAAATGTGAAAAACCATTTTGGATTGGAAACCTAGGTTTTGGCCACCAAAACTTAGGTTTTGAATAAGCTACAATTTTCCCCTTTTGCACAAAATACGAGGTAAAAAAATGCCATCATTACACATATCATAATGATCTACCAAAAATACCCTTATCCTCTCTCTTTCCCAACACATTAAACTTATGTCCTTTTTAGTAATTTACACAGAAAAAGTCATTTTCAAAACAATCATCCAAACACTCATTTTATCAAAAGCCATTTTTTCAGAAAAGCTGAAAAAAAGCTATTCCCCAGAAGCTATTCTCTAAAAGCTAATCCAAACAGGCTGCTACTTTTTTCAGCTTTTACGCGAAGTACGAGGTAGAAATATACCATAATGCCCTTATCTTCTCTCTTTCCCAACACATTAAACTTATGTCTTTTTTAGTAATTTACACATAGAAAAAGGCATTCTCACAACAACTATCCAAACACTGTCATTTCATCAAAAGCCATTTTTTTCAGTTTTTTCAGAAAAGCTGAAAAAAGCACTTTTTCAGCTTTTTTCTTAGAAGCTATTCTCCAGAAGCTAATCCAAACAGGCCCTAAGAGCTACTTTATGCATTTTGAAGTTCTGTAAACATGAAAAAGATGGGTATTTATATTATATAGGTTTCTTTTGTAGTTCAATTGAATTGATTAATCAGAATACAATCAAGACGAAAGATGTGCATAAAACGAATTCCATGGGAAATTCATATTCTTCCATGTGACACAAAATGATATAAATTTGTCTGTCTCAGAATTACTTGATAGCAGACAAACATATGCCAGAACCTGTCCAATGTGTATGTGACTGATATCATGAATTTTGAACTACTGCTGTCTGTCAGTATTTCTGATTTACTTATTATCCTCTCATTTCAGGTATAAAAGGCTTGAAGTTTTGTCAGCGTTTACAAATAGTGTAAGTATTCAAAGTATCCTTTACAATTAGAGTTTTTAACCTTACATTACAGTAATCAAGGCGCAGAATGATGCTTCTGGCAAACTAATGGCGGTCAATGTAATTGTAAAGTAATAGTATGTACATTTTAAATACTAGAAGAAGATTTTTATTGGTCTTTTCCCCCTCCTATAATTTAGTTATAAAAAATACAAAATTTGCAGTTTTATTACATGGATGCTTTCCACTTTAACCTTGGTTAGTCTTGCTGAGGGTGTTGTTTTGCAGTTGAGATTCCAGTGGTGTTGTTTATGTGTTTGATTAGGTTTTGGATTATGACTGTTGCTGACGCCTTTGCACATTAACTTATGTGTTATGTTCCCTTGCACCCATTTCTGTAAACTTGATGGCTATTGATGTATGCACTAGAAGTCTAGTCATTATTTACTCTGGTAGTTTGATATTCTCTTTCATCAGATACTGATGAACTGGAAAATTTAGTTTTAAATTTTGCTTTCACCTTACTTTTATCAATTATGAAGGTCAAAAGACTGCTTGCACTCTTTTCACTCTCTCTCGATTTGCACTAACATGTTGAACTTTCTTATTTTGTTTGCTGCATGTGTAGACAGCTGTTTCTTTTGTTTATGTCGTTTTCTCTAGCAGTTGAGGCACTTCATGCATTCATACAAGATGAATCCGAGCACAAGTAAGTTTGTGTTACCAATGACTGTCATAGTTTTTACTCTCATTTTTTCTGTTGATGGTTGAGTTCTATTTCATGCATGTTAGGAACTCAAGATACTTGCTATAGCTGTTAAGTGTTAACTTTTAATTCCTTGAAATTGTCTTCATCTATATATATTACTATTTGATTTGCAATCTATCACGGTTGATACGTGTTGTTCTCTATTCTTTGTAGTGAGGACTTTTAGTAGTTGTAGTATGACACGGAAATATGATGTGGAAGTCTGTTTGAATCTGTTTAGAAGTTAGTTAGAGTAAGTGACGTCAGCACTTGTATATAAACTCTGTAGCCACACTTTGACAGTTTGTGAAATGAATTAGTCCAGTTTCTTCCTTTTTCTTTCTCTGTTATATCATTGGTATCAGAGCTTCTTTGTCCGGCCATGGCGCCTTCGTCGGACAAGCGATCCAATGAACGTCTGATAGACTTGGAAAATCGATTGGAGATGCACCAAACGTCTCTGACAACGCGTTTAGATCAAGCTTCTCAGGAAATCTTTGATCTCAGGCAATCGAACTCTAGGTTAGAGGAATTTTTGAAATCTCTAGATAGTCGATTGGCTTCTCTCAATGTGGCTTCTGGAAAACAACCTGCTGGTGTTACAGTTGCAGCAGAGGGAGGATCGTCTTCTACGAATCGCGCAGGCATGCCTGCATTCGGCACATTCGCTGGTGAATTTCCTGCTGCTGTTCCATTATCATCTTCATACTCGATTCCAACGAAGAACAGCCGTGTTGAATTTCCACGGTTTGACGGTGAGGACTTTCGAGGTTGGGCTTATCGTTGCCGTCAATTCTTCGAGGTGGATGGAACTCCTCATGATCATCGTATACGCCTCTTGAGCATTCATCTGGAAGGTCATGCTTTGAGGTGGCACCAGAATTTCATGCGTAATCGATCATTTCAGGAGGTTCGTTGGGACGAATATTTCAAACACATGGAGGCTAAGTTCACTGATGTTCGAACTGAAAATCCTCTAATTGCTTTAAAGAAATTGCAGCAAGGAGAAGGTACTGTGTTTGAATATGAGAAGAAATTTGATGAACTTCTATCTGAGGTAGATTTACCTGAGGCTGTGGCCATAAATTTGTTTGTTGGTGGATTGCGTACTAATATTCAACAGCTTGTATTGAATATTTCTCCACCTTCCTTAGCTGTGGCGATGAGTTCTGCTAGGCTCCAGGAGGCTACAGTTCAGGCATTGCATGAACATACGTTGGGCCGAGATTGTAAGTTTTTTTCTCCAAGTTCTGGGCCGGGTACACGTGGGCCAGTTACACATGGTTTTTTTAGTAGTCCAGCAACAGATGTGGACCTTACTAAAGCCCAAAATCCGAGTAAATCTGTGCCTAAGTCTACTAGCCCTCTTTTACCTATTACTGGTCACACTACTTCGATTGTGCCTTCTTCTAAACCTACTAAGCAACTTTCCAAGCGTGAGATGGACGAACGGCGGCGTAAGGGCTTGTGTTATTGGTGTCCAGAGAAGTATTCTGCTGGTCATCGTTGCAACGAATCTCATGTATTCACTCTGATTATCGATGAGGAGGACGATGAGTTCGTGGATGCTTTGGGGGATTCACAAGAGGCCGTTGATGGTACCATTAATGCGATTGAGGGAAAGGTTGGCACGTCCACTTTGAAGCTGCGAGGACGAATCAAGAACCAACAGGTGGTTATCCTGGTGGATACGGGCAGTACACATAATGTTGTTGATGCGTCCTTGGCGAAGCGTTTGGGATTGAAGATTCAGGAGCGCCCTCCTATTCGCTTGTCCGTAGCGGATTGTCGGCGGGTTTGTGTGTCTAAACATTGCCCTGCCTTGACTTGGGAATTGGATGGGTCTTTCTTTTCTTCTGATTTTTTGGTAACGAAAATTGGGGGCTATGATGCTATTCTTGGAGCTCAATGGTTACGGACTCTGGGGCGTTTTACTATGGACTTGGATCAACGGTTGTTTGAATTCCAGAGGGATGGTCGTCTTTTGCAATTTTTTGGCCTGGGTTCTGGTGGGCCAGCAAATTTGACTGAAGTTTGGTCGATACAAGAATTTGGAGTTGCTGACCAGTTGTATCTAATTCAGGCTTCCACTCAGCTACATATGGGGTTGACGTCTTCCTCTAATTTGTCAGATGCTCAACGCCAAGAGCTGCAGATTTTATTGGACAAGTTTGAAGATATCTTTGCCGAGCCCAAGGGTCTTCCTCCTTGTCGTAAGTTTGACCATTCTATTCATCTGCAAGTGGCCCAACCTATTAGTTGCAGACCTTATCGATATGGACCTATTCAGAAAACTGAGATTGAGAATCAGGTCTCACAGATGTTGGCTACCGGGGTTATCCAGGAGAGTTCCAGTGCTTTTGCAGCTCCAGTGGTTTTGGTGCAGAAGAAAGATGGTTCTTGGAGGTTCTGTGTGGACTACAGAAGACTCAATGAAGCAACCATTAAGAACAAATTTCCTATTCCGGTCATCGATGAGTTGTTGGATGAGCTTACTGGGGCGACTTATTTTTCGAAGCTGGATTTACGTGCGGGTTATCATCAGATTCGTATGCACCCGGATGATGTTGAGAAAACTGCTTTTCGTACGCATGAAGGTCTCTATGAGTTTCTTGTGATGCCCTTTGGTCTCACGAATGCCCCGGCTACATTCCAGGGTCTCATGAACTCTGTCTTCAAGTCTTTTTTACGCAAATTCATATTGGTTTTTTTTTATGATATTTTGGTGTACAGCAGTGATTGGCAGTCTCATTTGCAACATTTGGAGTCTACTTTTCTTACACTACGGCAGCATCAACTATTTGTTAAAGCTTCGAAGTGTCGTTTTGCTGCTACTCATATTGATTATTTGGGACATCTTATTTCAGTTCAGGGGGTACAGGCTGATCCGAGGAAGCTTGAGGCTATTTCTACATGGCCTATTCCGACCTCTCTTAAGGAGTTGCGTGGGTTCCTTGGCCTTACTGGGTATTATCGTTGTTTTGTCCGTCATTATGGGTTGATCGCTAGACCCCTGACTGATCTGTTGAAGAAAGATGTGAAATTTGTCTGGTCTAGTGCAGCTAATGAGGCTTTTCAAACGTTGAAGCATGCGATGGTTTCTCCTCCTGTTTTGGCCCTTCCTAATTTCAATGATACATTTGTCATTGAAACAGACGCGTCTGGTTCTGGTTTAGGAGCCATTTTATCTCAGAACGGTCACCCTGTAGCATATGCGAGTAAGGCTCTTTCCCCAAAAAAGAAACCCCTTTCAGCTTATGAAAGAGAATTGTTGGCTATTGTTTTTGCTGTAAGACAGTGGCGTTCTTACTTGTGGGGGCGCAAATTTATCATAAAGACTGATCACTTACCTTTGAAACATCTGTTGGAGCAAAAGGATTTGAACCAAGATCAATTTAAATGGCTTCACAAGTTGTGGGGTCTACATTATGAGATCACTTATCGCAAGGGTAGTGATAATACAGCAGCGGATGCTTTATCCAGACGTTCAGAGAATGCTTGTATGGCTCTCTCTTTTCCTGTTTCTCCACTTTATGATCGTGTACGGGACTCTTGGGTGACTGATGAGTCGTTGCAGAAATTGGTTAAATCTTTGGAGCATGACCCACTTTCCCATTCTAAGTACTCTTGGCAGAATCACCTTTTAAAACGTAAGGGCAAGTTGGTTGTTGGGGCTGATCGAGTTCGTAGAGATTTGTTGACTTTCTTTCATGGCGATGGTGTTGGGGGTCATTCGGGTATGCATCCTACTTTTAAGCGACTTGCTTCTGTGTTTTATTGGAAGGGTATGGAGAAAGATGTTCGAAATTTTGTAAGGGAGTGCACTGTTTGTCAGCGTTTCAAACCAGAGCTGGTGCCTTCTCCTGGCTTGTTACAGCCCCTGCCTATTCCAGATCATATATGGACCGAGTTGTCTATGGATTTCATTAGTGGTCTTCCGAAGTCCTATTCTAAGACTACGATTCTTGTGGTGGTTGATTGGCTTTCTAAAGCTGCTCATTTTTTTGCCCTTAAGCATCCCTTCTCTGCTATTGATGTGGCTCATCTCTTCATGGACAATGTGGTAAAGTTACATGGGTTTCCACGGTCCATTGTTTCTGACCGTGATCCTATTTTTTGTGGGAAATTCTGGAAGGAACTCTTCCGTCTTTATGGAGTTCAGCTTCATTACTCTTCTGCTTATCACCCACAGTCGGATGGCCAAACTGAGGTTGTTAACCGCTGCTTAGAGAGCTATCTTAGGTGTATGACCGGGGATTTTCCCAAACAGTGGGTTAAGTGGCTGCCGCTGGCCGAGCTTTGGTACAATACATCTTACCATTCCTCGATTGGTATGTCGCCTTTTGAGGCGGTTTATGGGGTTCCTCCTCCTGTCCATATTCCTTATGTTGCAGGGGATTCACCTAATGAGGTGGTTGATCGGACTTGTCTTTCCAGGGAGCTGGTTTTGCAGTTTCTTAAGGCACACCTTCTTAAAGCCCAGAATCGAATGGTGCAACAAGCCAATAAGCACCGTAGTGAACGCCATTTTACTCCAGGAGATATGGTTTATTTGAAATTGCATCCTTTTCGTAAGAATGTGTTGAACAATTCTTCTCTTCATAAATTGGCTGCTAAATATTTTGGGCCTTTTAAGGTTCTTACAAAGGTAGGTTCTGTTGCGTATGAGTTGGAGTTACCTACTGCTACAAGGGTTCATCTAGTTTTTCACGTCTCCCTTCTCAAACGACATGTTGGTTCTCCTGTGGTTGTGTCTCCTACCTTGCCTCCTACTGATGACAATGGGCAATTTTTTGTGGAACCTGAGGAGATTTTGAGTCGCAAGATCATTAAGCGCCACAATGTTCCTGTTACCCAAGTGCTGGTTCGCTGGAAATTCTCGCAGCCTGAAGATGCTACCTGGGAAGATCTTTCTGCCATCCAGCATCAATTCCCAGATTTTGCTACTACGGCTCCTCCTACTCGTACCATCCTTGTGGACAAGGATCCTTTTTAAGGGGGGGAGTATTTGATACGTGTTGTTCTCTATTCTTTGTAGTGAGGACTTCTAGTAATTGTAATATGACACGTGGAAATATGATGTGGAAGTCTGTTTGAATCTGTTTAGAAGTTAGTTAGAGTAAGCGACGTCAGCACTTGTATATAAACTCTGTAGCCACACTTTGACAGTTTGTGAAATGAATTAGTCCAGTTTCTTCCTTTTTCTTTCCCTGTTATATCAACGGTCATACTCCATTAACCTGTTTATAATTAGTTGACTCATGCTAGATACCTTGTTCTATACTTGTGTATTAATTGTGATCTTTTTAAGCGTCCTATTATTAAGACATATGCATAGTGATATTATCTGCAAGAAAATGAAAAGAAAAACCATCACAGGATTTTGTAGCTGATTGCCAATGTATTCAGTTCTTATGCCCAAATACTTGTTAAAAAAATTTCTCTGGCAGGGATTTATGGCTCTTAGATTTTATTATTTTCTTTGGTATCTGATGATGCTGATAATGATCTGCTTGTAGGCATTATTTGATTGTTTCAGCTGTGACCAATTTAGTTGTGAATCTCATTGGCGTATGGTTCTTCAGGAATTATGCCCGAATTAATCTTAGTGAGTATCTTTGAACATTTTATTCTTCTGGCCACTAGCCCTGAGTAATGTTTCTCCATTTGAATGGGATGGCATGTTTTGATGGATGATTGAGGCTTGGCTATCATCATTTATCTGTTTCTCTTGAAATTTTGCCCCTGCAGCTTATAGAAATGCTGAAGACATGAATCATCATTCAGTTTTCCTGCATGTCCTAGCAGATTCTATTCGCAGGTAGATATATGATTTTGTATTTGAAGGATAACAACAAAATTGCAGTAGCAATCAGTTTCATTCTTTTAGGTCTCATTAATATTAACATACATAAGTGGTTTCTCAGTGCAGGTTTGATATTGGCATCCTGGTTACTGTCCATTGGGTAAGCACCTGTTTTTCAGACACAGATTATCTTGCAATAACGTGTGTGCAAGTGAGTGTGTGTGGTGTGTTTGTGACTGGGGGGGGGGGGGGACTGTTCCTCCTCCTGGTTCTACATATTTTGTAATTTCTTCACCTTTCTTTATAGGGTCCAGAATGCAGAAATCTTGTGTTTGGGACTTGTTTCAGCTGCAGTTTTTACGCTAGTCTTGCCTCTCTTTAAAACAACTGGTGGTATCTTGCTCCAAACGGCACCTCCTAGTGTTCCAACTTCTGCTTTGAGCAAATGTTTGAGACAGGTTATTACTCTAGTTTCTATGAGATAAAGCTTCCTCTGGGACTGGTTTTATATTTTAACTCCACTCCTTTAACAATTCCAACCTCTTGTCAAGAGGATTAAAAGTTATATTTTGCTCAGTAATTTATGATCTTTAAACTTAGGTGTAATTTGAATGTACTTACTGAGTTACTGATGCCTTAATGCTTCATATATAAATAATTCAATGCTTCAATTTTTTCTAAAATCTTTCTTTAGATAACTGCTCGGGAAGATGTGCTGGAAGTTTCGCAAGCTCGTTTCTGGGAGTTAGTTCCTGGTCATGTGGTTGGTTCGCTCTCAATTCAGGTAATTCCTCCCATTAACTACTTGTTTTCCTCCACTTGGCCACTTATTGTGTGCTTGCTGATGTTAAAAATCGAAGATTGTAATTAATTTCATGTTGAAAACCAAACTACCAACGTGAATCCGAACTTGGACTGAAGTGTAAAGATACTTTCCCTCAATTTCATTCTTTCTGAGTTTATGTTACTGAAGTCTCACTCTAGTGGATATGCTTGGCAGGTGAAGAAAGGGGTCGATGATCGTCCATTACTAGGACTTGTGCATGGTCTATACCACGATTTGGGTGTACAGGACCTCACGGTGCAGACTGATGATACATGAGCGTCTCATTTTCATGGATTTCTGCGAAAGATTAATACCATGGATTGCTATTATTTATTTGATTGTCATTCATATGCTAGTGAAAGGACAATGACTTTATTTCTCATAGAAAAAAAAAATGAATTTTAGAAAAGTATTGCACTATCACAGGTCAGTATCCATTTCTTTCCCTTCCGCAGTCTTGTTTTTATCTAAAAGACAGTAGCCAAAGGAAGCATGAAAATCACAAGGATGAGTCAACAAAATAATTGTGTGAATTTTTTGTTATACTAGTCGTTGGGCTTTCCGCGAATGCCATTGTTCTCGATAAGACCTCGGCAATGGATTCACCATCTTAATGTGAGAATTTGAAGTTTTACCCCTCACATTCCCTTGGTATAAGGAGTCCGAAGTTTGCTTCGAGGGGTTCTTGTATTTTGTGAGAAACTATTTTGAAGACATAACGATCATTCAGTTAATATAATCTCTAGCAAAAAAAAAAAAAAAAACAAAGAACTCTTTTTGGCAACTTTCAATCACCCCAATTTCTAAATTCTAAGAATATGTAATATACAGCGTAAAAATCTTTACCTCTCCCAACAATTACACCTTTAAGTATTCAAATTTGTATTTTCCTTTCTATAGGGTGAAGTTATTTGCTACTCCGTTTGGTCCATATTATAAGAGGTGATAAACTTTTTTACATATACCAATAAAAACATGGTGGAATCATTTATTATGGGTAGATTTTACATTTTTACCCTTACTCATTGATTATATACACTTTCTCTCCTCTCTTTATTTTTATTAATATATAAGGGCAAAAATAGAAAATATGCATTAATTACTTTGACTTTTGCATATTATTTCTTATATTTTGGACCAAAAAAATTGCAATGTTACCTTTTATATTTAGGATCAGAGGGAGTATCTACTAACAATTTGTTGGTGAAATACCCATCACTTTAGTTCTGTAATGTCATCAATTATTTGTCATTAGACTCACTCTAAATCTAATCTGACGGGTTGGCGTGAGTGGTAAGTACTCTCGTCCCTTAAATAAGTGGGAAGGGTTCGATCCCTACCCCTTATGAGTGAAGCAAATTCACAGGTAAGCTGTTTACCCCCTATATGGGACTTCAGAACAGTGAGGGATTAGTCCTACCTGACACGCGGGTGGGGATACTTGGGAAACAAAAAAAAAAGACTCACTCCAAATCTTTTGTATTTCCTTCCTTGCATATATATATATATATATATATATATATATATATGAAACCATGTAATTATATTATTAGTGTAATCTAATGATGATTTATTTCCAGAGATAAAAGTCAAATGATTGTACTCAAAAAAATAATTGTTTTTTAAAATCAGATTAGCATCGGATAGTTATCAAAATTAATAATCTAGGCAACGAAACCCCGGATATGCTTGTAATCATGTGTTCTATAAATTGCAAATGGTTTCGATTGGATTTTGACGGGAGAGTTGAACTTTTTATTTTTTATTTCAGCAATTCATGTAATCATGTGTTCTATAAATTGCAAATGGTTTCGATTGGATTTTGATGGGAGAGTTGAACTTTTTATTTTTTATTTCAGCAATTCATGTATATATTATAATCTGCTATATGTCGACTTTAGGCCAGGAAAAGAAAAGTGGGGTACACGAACAGCCATTGAGACGAGGAGACGGCGTAGAGATTTAATGAATGATCACGAAGACCAAGAAACACTATACTACCTTTAAGAAGTTGTTGACCCAACCATTGAACCCAAAGGAAAACAATTTACACAGAATGAAGAAGAAATTTTTCCTAAGTACCCATGACACTATTGATGGATGCAATTTAATTACAAGAACAATAACCATTGCAGGTAACAATTATGAAGACCATCATCTTCCAGTGAGATCAGTGAAAGGAGAAGTGAGTTGAGCTGAATGAGTGGAGTTATCATCGATGTTGAATGAAGGTGGAGCGGCCGGCCACACAAAAGCCGGCCGTTCCCTTGGCACATCTGGCGGAGCCACCTCGCCTGTCAGAACCTGCAACACAGTCTTCATTGACGGCCTCTTATGAGGATTCGGATGACAACATGCCAATCCTAACACTATCACTCTCTCCACTTCCTTCTCATCATCTTCCTCAATCTCCTTCTTTATTCTCTTATCCACCCCCTCTAAACTCCTTCCATTCCCATACATCTCCCACAGCCAATACACCATGCTGTTCTTGTAGTCATTCTGAACAGACACATTCCCCGGCCTCTTCCCACACACCACTTCCATTATCAGAACCCCAAAAGCATACACATCTGTTTCCACTGTTGCCCTCCCTGTAAGAAACGTCTCAGGAGCCATATAACCAGGTGTTCCTGCAATCCCTTTTGTTGAATGATGAGTCTCGTTTCTCTTCTGTATTGTGCGAGCCAGTCCAAAGTCTCCCAGCTTCGCATTGAACTCTGAATCCAACATGATATTGCTTGCCTTGATGTCCCTGTGAATCACCTTCTTGTCACACCCATTGTGGAGATAGTCAAGGGCCTCTGCTACACCCTGTATGACTCTGTATCTTGTTTCCCAATGAAGGTTTTGATATGGTGATCCCTCTGAGCTCTCGAATAAGTACTTGTCTAGGCTTCCATTGGGCATGAACTCGTAGACTAGGAGGAGTTCGTTCCTCTCGTAACACCATCCTATGAGTTTGACCAGATTCTTGTGGTGAAGGCTGCCTATTGTGGTGACTTCTGCTATGAATTCTTGCTTCCCCTGACGTGAATCCTTGGACACTCTTTTCACAGCAATCTCTCTGTTTCCCTGTACGATTCCTCTGTACACTTTACCAAATCCTCCTTCTCCAAGCTTGTTGTTCTGGTCGTTGAAATTGTTGGTGGCCCTTTTGATTTCCCTGAGCCGGAATTTCTTCGGAGCCATTGAGGAACAGTTTATCTGGTCTTCTATCCTCGGATACGCATCCTCTGCTATCTCCCTCTTTCTTCTCCACCGCCATATCAAGAAAAACAACACCCCACTGGCCACAACCATGGCTACCATCGGAACTGTTATCCAAACCCAAAGTAGCTCTTGATTTCCTTCTCCAATATCTTCACCATTAAATTCCCACGATCTGATGCAGTTGAGCTCACTGAAATCGCTTGTGGATGCAGAGAACCCCACAAATACCTTTTCAGGGAGGTATGATGTGAGATTGAGAGGTGGGGATTTCAACAACAGTTTCATGTCTTGTTCGCTGGTTCCATCACTCATCATGTAACCAAACACAGAAATCACATCGTTATTGTACTGAATTCTCACTGACACATTGGTGCCAGATGAAATATTGATCCCCAGGGGGAGTAAAGGAACCTGCTTGATGGAGTAAATACTGTTCACGTCCACACCCACATGACCATTTGGGCTTTCATCTGGGGAGTTGTTCCTGGAATCAAACTCCACAGCCAATATTGATGCACCAGAAGTGCCATTTGTGGATGAATTCACAATGCCAAGCCATCTTCCATGGCTATTAGGAGGGAGGTTTGTGTCAGAAGCTAGTATGAAGGCCAAGCCTTCGCCTGCACCTGTGTTTGAAGGAGTGTTGGGGCTGATATTGAGGATGAAGCTGGTATTAAACGACGCCGTTTGCTTCTTCTTCTTGCTCCAAACTCTGTATGCCTTATTGTAAAAGGCCCTCCCGGACCTGTTCCTCAAATCTTCACCGTAAGCATCTGGGGTCACTTGAATGGCATCTTGGTATATGCGAGAAAAATCGCTCAGTATAAAGCGATTTTGATCTTCTGTTTTCAAGATGGGGAAACTGAAAGAAAAGCAGTGGACTTTGATATGGCAGAGGATAGTGATGAAGATGGTGACTGCTAACAGTAGTTGAGGCTTAGCCATCCAACAATAACATATGCTTCTTTTTGAATAACCTGCAGAGTGCAGACTGATTGATTGGACACGCCGTTAATTCGTCTGAGGATTATCTATCAGGGGTTGGAGGGCAAGTCTAAAATGCTAATGATGATCAAGCATGTTTAGCTTCTTCCGTTAATGTATGTATTTATATATTATTTTTTATATGCTGGATTAATAATAATAATATAAAAGAAATAGCTGATTCGTCAACACGAAATTTCCTTGCCCTGGAGCCTTGTTATTTTTGTATGCTGGAAATATTTTATAGCTACAATTCGTATGCATGCGACTTGGTCATACATATATGCTTGAATGTTATATAATGCTGAGCAAACAAGTTATAAAGGTATACCAAACTCGGCAGAGTCAATGAATACATCCTATATTAAAAAACCTAAACTAATCATATTAATGATGTTTATCTTTTCATGTACAGTACTGTGTATTTGTTCTGGGGCGGGTAATCATCGAGGAAAGCTCCTTTTTGCATTTGTCGTTGCAAGTTATAAATTATTTCCTATCGCAATCGTCACATAATATATTACTCACATTCGTCCTTATTAATAAGAACCCAAAATGGATTAGTGAGAGAGAGAAATATGACTATTAATGCGTATAAAAAAGAGTGTAAAGAGAGAGAATAACTATAAGCATCAACCCACTATTTATTTAATACAATACTTCAAATTAATTAAGGGTAAAATAGAAAAAAATTTCATTAAATATGAGACAACCAAAGTCAAGCTCTTATATTTTTTATTAAATCAATTCAAAATTCGGATTCTTATAATAATAAGGAGGAGGACTTTAAAGTGATAATGTAATATTCAAATGTGGTTGCACTTGCCACGTTCAAAGTCAGAGTAAAGAATTAACAACTATTTAGCAATGAAAATAGGAAATGAATAAGAAATGCACATATTCATTCGTAGAATGGCGTGTTTGGGAATGATATGAGGTTGGCATGCCATTTGCCAACAAAATGAGGGTATTGTGGGAAACTTTGTGTTGATTGTTGATAAGAACTCAGCAACTCACAAGTTAAAATCAATTCGGCCACGTTGGCACTTGCCCTCTCTGAATTCAACTAGGTACTTATCTTACATTATAAGATAAATTAGTAATTTTATATTACATCGAATATGAAAAAAAAATACTCGTATCAATTTGTCAACGAATTCATCTCCCAAAATATAAGTCCAAATTGATAATGGGCTTGTTTGGCTGGACTTATTCCAGTCAAATAAGTCCTTATTTTCAGAAAAGTTGTTTTGAGTATGTTTGTTTGGACTTATAAAAACAAGTAACTTATAACTTATAAGTCAAAATAAGTATAAATTCTTTTTTTCAACTTATGACTTTTGACTTATAAGTCACTTACGGAGGTGGACCCCACAATTCTTACTTATTTTACACATCCAATCACAACTAACCCAAACATAAATCACTTTTTCAAAAGTCCATCCAAATATACATCTCATTACATAATATGATTTATGACTTATAAGTCATATTTTTAACAGCCAATCCAAACATAAATCTTATTAAACAATCTGACTTATTTTCAGTTTGACTTATATATAAGTCACTTTTCCAGAAGTCCATCCAAACACACCCAATATATAGAGCATTGAATTATGTTTTCTTCCCTATTCAGTCTTTCCACACAACTAAACTTTTTCAGTGATTAAGTTAGTATTTACTTTTGATAAATTGTGTGCTTTAAAAAATATAAAATTTTTAACATATTTAATCATATAATTTTTTACAATGATTTTCTTATCTAATACAATAATGAAATCGTATTTATAGGGAAAATTTTAAAAAAAGACCCTCAAATTATCAAAATGACACATTGCTACAACGAATTCGGGAAAGGACGGTTCAGTACAATAAATGAATTGTCCAACCCCAAATTAAAGGAAATGTCTAAAATGCCATTGGTTAAATTAAGGGATTCTCAACTTCCCTTAAGGGATTCCTAAGTTAGTTGTAGTAAGGGTATTTTAGACATTTCACTTAAATTTGGGTTAGATAGTTCAGTCATTTGTATTAAACTGTCCTTTCCGAAATTTGTTGTAGCAAAGTGTCCTTTTGGTAATTTGAGGGTCTTTTGGAAATTTTCCCTATTTATATTATGAATTGAAAACAAAAACAAGCACTCACTAGCTTCACATGTCTGAAGGGAACTCCGTCAGATCATTAAAATTTCATCTCCAATCTTATTGGATTGGACGGGAGTGCCAGCGAGAATTTTAATGGCAATGTTAAAAACATTGAGGTGTAAAGAGTACAAGTCTTTGTAAGAACTAAATCTCAAAGGCTAACTATTGAGATTGGAAAACTAAGGCCCAATATAAAATCTCTCTCAATAAAACCTCCATCTACGACGTTTCACTTACCTTTTTGGTTAGCCAGCCCTCCGCTCAGAACCTTCTACTGGTAGCCCTTTCCGGTTGGCCGCCCTTCAATAAAAGCATCATTGTAACAAGTAAAATTACTTGCGAAACCAATGTCTTATAAGATCTCTCTTTCTGCGATGTAGTTTTTGTAACAAAGGCTTAAATTTTTTATTGTCCTCCCTTCACTCCTCTTTACCTATTTCTCTACCAAATATGATACTCAGACCAAATATAAGTGAGAGGGTAATTGTTACGTGGCATTGGGAATAAGAAATTAGTTAGTTGGTTAGTTACAACTTAAATAGCATAGTATTGTAAATTTGTAACCATTTCTGTAAGTAGATAGATGAGATGGCAATATAAATAGCGAAGGCATATGTCATAGGGTTTTGTTGAATAAGAAATCTAGTTTTACAGTTTATTCTCTCTTTTTCCCTTTTCCTTGTATCAGTAATTGTTTTGGAATTTTGGATCAGGTCAAAATAAAAACGGCCTATAACGTTAACATATTGGTTATTGGCGGTAACGCGTAGTTTAGTATTCCCAGAGTTAAATCAAATAATCTGGCCACTAAATACCGTACATAGCCTTGACCTTTTTTTTATAAAGTGGGAAACACTAAAATCTACGCTACAGTACAAGAAGTAAATAAACAAAAATCATCTAAAGGAAGTAAATGAAAACCAAGAAGCATCTCCAAGGCAAGCTTAGCAAGAAGATCAGCTTCAAAATTATGTTCTCTACTAATGTGCTGAAGATCAACATTCTATTCCCTGTTCAGCATTTGGTGATTTTCAAGGATCGAATTCCACTTTTCATGAAAATCATTGTTGCCCTCTTGTATGAGGGTGAGTGCATCTAGGGAGTCATTTCATAAGTAAACTTGCCTATAATTCCCATCCAATGGCTTTTATTTTTTATTTTTGGAAAATAAACGACACGCGTGACGGCGTGTGAGGCTCAAAATTCAGAGCGATGATTAGAAACTTGATCCACGAATGGAGAACAAATTATATTTAGGAATTTCTTTTACAAACGAATAGATCAAATCATTTTGGAAAATGGGATATTAATGATTGCATTTCTTATCAATTTTCAAAATTTTATTTTGAAAATTTATCGTTAGAATGAGTCAGAACTATAATTTTTTCCCTTGAAATTTGCTCTCATAAATAAATTGATGAAGTTTAATACTTTTTTTCGAACTGAGGATGAAGTTTAATGCTGGCTACTGCAAAATGTTTGTTGTAATTTAAACTCTTAAATATATTTATGACTATTAGATAATAGATGTATTAATTCAGATGTTTATTGTTTAGGTTATAAATAACTGAATTCCCAAAAGTAATCAAGACCATATAAAATTGAAGGCATTTGGTTTTAGTAATAGAATTATTAGGGCTGTTTTTACACAGATGTTAGCTACAAATAAAAAAAAGGTTCTCCAAATCCTACACAATTAAAACTTACTATGTCATGTGCTGTGTGTGGAACTACTCCTTTTCTTTTCTATCCTATCCCATCCTTTTTCCCTAATCTCACACATTCATTTAAACTATGGCCCAAAATGTCCCACTTTTCCACCACAACCTTGTTGCTTTGTTTGCTAGATTCTTTTGTTCAAACTGAACAATTCACTAGTCCTAAAATATCTGTGCATTTACAATTCTGAACTAAGCTAGAAAATAGGTTCTGCCAATCTCCTCCATTATTTATGATTCATGGAAACTCGACTAAGACAGAAAAATAGGGTTTTCCTGTAAAAACCATACACGAAGTCTTTCAAAATAATAAGAAAGAAAAGATAAAGACAAAGTGAAAGATGAATGGCTGGGATTTCCCAAGAATGCAAAAGGAGGATGGTTAAAGAGCAACCGAAATTTCAAGGATTAAGGAAAGAAAAAGAGGTGGACAATATCTGAAAAGTAAGCGGCGCGAATATCTCCACACGTATACACACCACAGCGGCAAACCGTAGTCACCGCAAGGGTCATCTCCAACCCACGCATACACACCACGACTGATTTTTTTGCTCTTAGAGGTTGAAGGGGGCGGCAGGTGAAGAAGGCTTTGAGGCTAATCCCTTCGATCTTAGCGTCGAAAACGTGGACTGGGAGAGGTGTTTTGTATTGTGAGAGAAAAGAAGAAACTGAAAGTAGGACATTTTGAGTGTTAGATTAAATGAATGGCTAAGATTAGGGGAAGATGATGGAATAAGAGAGGAAAGAAAATGAGTGGTTCCTCACCCATGTGAGATCTAACCATCCCATTCGACGCAGGAGTAAATTATACACGGAGGTAGGGGTGAAAATTAGGTTATTCGGTTCGATTTTTGGTAAAAATTGAAATAACCGAAAGCCGAATAGTAATAATTTTAAACACCGAACCGAAACGGAATTAACCGAAATATTTCGGTTCGGTTTGATTAATAATATAAATAATGAAATTTTGATTTTAATATTATTTACAAAAAATAAATATTGTATTATATATAAAATACTAAGTGCATTTTGAGTTTAATATTATCCATAAAACATATTAAAGTATATATTAATCATAAAATTTATATAATAATGCAATATATATGATATCCACATTTAACGTATAAAAGTCAATATTTCATATTAAATTTATATTATATAAATTTCGGTTTTTCAGTTTTAACTGAATTAATTTTTCAATAACCGAACCGAAAACCGAAATTTTAAAAAACCAACCAAAAACAAATTAACCGAACCAAAAAAACCGAATTGAGTTCAATTCGGTTTTGGTGCTACTTTGCTCACCCTAACTCGGAGGCGACTTGTTATATATATATATATATGTTTAAATTTCTTGCTTTTTTACCATTATTCACCCAACAGGAAACAAAACTCGTCCCCAAAAATTCACAAGTCCATAACCTCATATTTTTCTTAAAAAAAAAAAAAGAGAGAAGACTTTAGGATAATTCTAAAAAACAATTTATAATTATTATAAATATCCTTATATTTTGTGGATATAAATATAATGATCTTATAAGAATTAAAGGATCTAATCATGATTTTCATGAGTCTCCTATCTTATTCTATATAATTGTTCACCTCAAGAAATTCATGCCATTTTAGCACATTTTCCTATATATCTTACACTTTTTGGGTGGACTTATGCTTATTTTGATGTACACATGATGATAGGAAAATGTGCCAAGTTGATATTTGGATTGAAGTCATTGAATTCTTAATTTAAATGTGAATATTATACCCTTTTTTTTTATCAACTTTGACTTTTATAGATTTCATTGCTTGTTAGGTTGTTGAAGTCGGTCAATAAAGCATTTAAATTGCATTTGAAGTTAAAGTCAAGGGGCAAAAAGTGAAAAAAGAAAAGATTTAACACAACCAAAAAAGCAGAAAAAAAGTTAGTAAGGAATTGGCTGCAGCCAAAGCAAAAGAATTGTCTGCAGCTATAAGCACCCAGAAATTTTCAGGCAGAGAGTTACTAACTGCAATCAAGGCAAAAGAATTGGCTGCAACCAAGACACTAACAAAATGTGAAATTTGTCTATATTAACTTGATTTTAGGGTTTTAAACATGCCAAACTCACACAAAAACACATTCATTCGATTTGGGACTTTTTGAGGGCTATCTTGGAATATTCCAATGTTAGGGTTTGAAGATTTTTAAGGAGATTCAAGTGAAGATTGCATTTTGAAGAGATTTAACCTCATTTCTCTTGGGTATTCTTGTTCTTCTCTTTTTCCTCTTGAAATTTCTATTATGGTTGTCTCTATTTTTTTCTTCATGTGTAGTTAAACCTTTCATTCTATGATTATTTTGAACATTTGTGTTGATTAAGACTTGATTCTTCTTCTCTTTTGGTAATAAATGATATGTGTGTGTATGGATTTTATCATTCTCTTCATGCTTCTAAGTATTTGGCCACCATTTAGATTTATTTTTTCATGTGAGTTTGACTTGAGAGAACTAAAATAGGTGTAAAACTTGGTTAAAATCATGTTTTGCTTGAAATTTACTCAATAAATGGAAAATTTGTTAGTAAAATGGAGATATATTTACTAACATTGCATTGTCATATTAAAGTTGGTTCTTAAAGTGGATTTTCATTAATTGTAATAAGAGATTATGCATTTTAATGAAAATAGAAACTTGATTTTGACTTGAAAGAGCTTAATCAAGTACCTTTGAACTTTAGACAAACATATATATTTATGGAAAATATCGTTTGAGAGGGAGTTCACCAAGTTTTATGAAATACAAAGAAGATAAATAATTATAGACCCCATTTGATTCTTGGATTCAAAGAATCAATTATTTTAATCACTTTTTAGTTTTTAAAAATAGATTTCAACTATCATTGCATCACAAAAAAATCTTTTCTTAATTCAATTTAATTGTAGACCCCTCTTAAATGCATTTGCCCATCTATTGGTCCAAAGTACAGGGATCCGGATCTACAGTCAGTCTGTCTGGCCATACCTCTCACTTCTCAGGGGTGGCCCTCCAATTGATCGAAGAAAGAGTCCATACCCTCTAGTCAGTCAGATGCATCTCGGCCGTCCCTGGAACAAACATCAGCCGTTGGTTTGGATGAAGCTCTCATCCATACTCTGCAAGTGTGGGGCCCACTTCATCCTTTGTGCATCGCCGTTGTCTTCGAACTGTTCTTCTTCTTCACCTGTCATCCAACTCAATTTAATCGCTTCGTCTTAGCAAAATCCCACATAATCTCACCCTCCCACTTTCCTTGGTCACTTGATTGTTCTTTAGACACACCGGCTTTTTTTTTTTTTTTTGGGCCGTTCTTTAAATCGTACTTGTCCTGTGAGTAAGCTCTGATTGTTTTTTGTTTTAATAAGCATTGGGTTTCATTTAACTGAAAACAAAGCCGAAACTAAATAACCTTTTTAATTTTTGGGCCAAAACAGAAAGAGGCTTGGGTTATAGGCTTAAACTCCACTTTTGTTGCAGGTACAACAAGTATTGCAATATAAACTGCTTTATATTTTTAATCTTCTTCATGGGAATGAAAATTACACAAGTAGTCGTCATAGTTACCCTCTCCAACTTAGCTTGGAATGACAACATCACACACAGTGCACCTGAATTATTGAGTTTGGTCACAACATATGGCATATGGTCCAGCAATACAACTCATTTATTTGGAGATGCCTTGGCTGAGTCAAATGCATGCAAATCGTCTTAATTGTTCACAGTATAGGGTGAGGCAGAGGGGGGTTTTAAGAACTGGGATAAGCACGCACGTACGTGTCCAATTTATTATTATTAAAGCACGCTGGAGATGCTATATATCAGAGTATCCCGGAAGAACATTCGATGTGTCGGAAGATTCTGTGAGTGAAGGGCGTATATATTAGGAGGGGTATCCTTCTACAACAGGTCCTAACAAAGCCAGATGCAAAGATCTCCCTCCCCACCACACAAATTCCATGAAAATAGTAAAGTTTTCAAATTATTTGGGATTACTCCAACACATTTCTACAGAGCGGAGACATCACTCAATCTCGAAGAGTCGGAGCCACTAATAGTAATATATGAAACAGCGATGGTTTGCTCGCTCTAGCTAGCAGCAGCCTCTCTTAGTACATCAGGCTAACAACAACTTATAATTAAGAAATTCTAAACTACTCCCGGTCCTAATTATAAGAACATTTTGACTTTTTTGACTTTTTTTTCTAGTCCAAAAAAAGAGTAGTTTCAATCATAAAAATAATATTTTTTCTTTAAAACTAATTTATTCTACTTATAAACTAACCTATAATCTAATTTCATGTGACATATGTTATAATTTAGTGGTCTAATTTGCTTCCTTAACTTCAAAAAAAAAGTTAAAGTGATCTTATACTTAGGAGCGGAGGGAGTAAAAAGATTTGACCTACATATAAAAATTAAGTCGGTTCCTTTTACAATTGAAATGCGATTCATCCGCATTATATATATGGCGTAAAGTAATAACAACAACATGAAAACCATCCATAAATCTAGATTGAAATCTTCGCTAGAGACTATAATGAAAAGAAAAGGGGGAAAGAACATGTTGAAACCTGTACAAGTAGTTTAATAAACAGGAAGAGTGACTGACGGGAGAAATGATAGGCAGAAATATATAAATAAAGCGAAGAGACGAGGGAAGTCAAAGATCTGAAAGAAGAAGAAGAATGAGAAGAACTTACAAACTAAAGGGGAGGTATGTATGAGGGAAAATCCGGAGAAGGAAGGGCGTGGCCAGATCCGATCCAGGTGAGAGCGACCCGTATCATGTTGAATGATACGCAAATCACACGGTACGCGTTTCTCTCACCCGGACCGGATATGACCCGATGTATATCTATATCCATGGCCGCCGCTCGTCTTCTTCACCTCACACCTTAGTGCTTATCTCTCTGAGACCCCTGACTTTATAATCAATCACTAACACAATACTACAGCCGACATACTTGAATGCAATTAATGAATCACTATCTGGCATCCTTTACCCCTCGTGGTCGCTCCCTATGGATCGATCGGTATCTATCTATGACCAATCGCCAATAATATAATCAGAACCCACCTCGTGTCCATTTTATAATTGATGTGGTGTGGTGTCCTCCGATGCGATAATATTATTATACAACGCACACACTCCTACACCCCTTGTTTTGATTGGCTCTGTGACGTGCTTTGTTTGTCTGCTTCGTATCACCATGTGACTTCATCTCTTCTAGAACCCCTTCATCATTTCTTAGCTCCAATCACTTTTTCCCACATGCCTCGCTCTCTCCTCTTCATGCCTTGACTCTTTCAAACTTTACATTCACTACTTGGTTTTAATCAATCTTATATATAGCTTTTGTTTTTTACTGGTGTATGTATATATCTTTGTTTTATATATTACTCGTGTACCTACGTCGTGTGGCCCAGTGTATTTATTTAATTTCCTTATTAATCGGCCGGAATTAGAGTACCCGTTTGACCCTTTGGTTGATGAGTTGGAATGATTGAAATTTAAACAGGAAGAAGCTGCAAATGATTGCGGCCGGGGTATTTACTTCACAGTGTTGTTGATATTTTTGTATAACTGTACGTAATTGTTATGAACAAACAAATCCCTTCAATCAACAAATGCATGGCCAGAGTTATATATATGGAAGAAATGTTTTTCACGGGTACTAATTAAACACCTTCTTCAAGCATTTCCGAATCTTTAAGACTGACAACACCACCCTCGTACTGAATTATTAGTCAATACTATAAATGTTTCTGTATGCAGATGCGAGAAGAAGATTCTGTAAAACGAAATAACTCTGATTGCTTTAAAAATGAAATAAATGTATGGGTTTTAGAGTTGACAGTAAAAATAGATAGATAAATGAAGTTATAAAATGTACGAATATAATATCAGATTTTTTAGAGAGTAAAAAAGGTAAATCAGTTTTCAAGACATGGTCATGACTCATGGATGAGACGGAATCACTATTCCTGATGGATTGTGCTTCGATTGTTACCTCTTACCTCGGATAAAAAATTTGTGTTGCTACGACAGATTACTTATTTTCAACATTCAGGTGAACCGGAAGAGGGCCCCCAATGTCACGGGTGTGTTAAAGATTTGAAGTAGTCCAAACCGCAACCCAAAAACAAACTACAGTGAATTTGATTTTAACAAACGTCCGCTATAAAATTGGTTATATATATTTCTACAGAGTGTGAAGTTTTTTTTCCCTGTGAGTAGCATCTAGTACTATAAAATTTTTTAAGGACATTAAATGTATATATGTTGTGAAAAATTAGGGGAAAGAAGAAAGATGAAAGATGAAGAGATAAAGATACAATAACAAGACAGGAAATTTAAGAGGAAGTAATGGAGTATTCTTATTCACTTAGCTTTTATAGGTGTATACAATCCTTATGGTAAGCCTATATTTATAGGCCTCTAATCCTATACAAGAGTTACAATAATGTCATAAACATGAGTTAATCTACATTATGGTACAAGATGTAATCATTGAAAATTATAACTATTAATCACTAAAAGAAATCCTAAAAGGCTAGGGGGTTATGAACATCCACATACCACAATTTTTATAACAATATAAATACAAATATTATAAAGTGAACTGTTTTTAACACACCAAGACATAATTAGTAATAATTTTGAATCATTCCAAAATCGTTAACAATTATGTTTTTGTGTGTTATTTTGTATCCCATGTATATTACATAAATAAATTACTTTCACATAATATTATACATTAATGACATAGTTACCAATTATATCTTTGTGTGTTAAAAACGCTCCACTTTTTAAGGTTTATGTGCAATTAAGGTCGTTCAAAAACTTTATAGTACCAAACGTTTTTGGCAAAATATTTCGTTGTTAAATTTACTCCTTCGTCATTCTAGAAATACAAATATTTTTTGATGGTTTAAGGGTCTATTTTGGTCCGAAAGCTTTAACTTATGACCAATTTTGCCATGAAAATATTTTTTTGTTCAATTTTGTCCTCGAAGATTAAAATGGAGTGATTTTGCTTTTATTGTTAAATATTAACTTTTAAAGTCGGTTTTTTAACAGTCAACATGAGTTTTCTAATGGAATAGGGCGATGTTGCTACGTTTTAAAACTTCCAGTACAATTTTGAACCCGAAAAAATTTCGAAGCAAAACTGGTCCTGAACAAAAACTTTCGGGGTAAAATTAATTATTAACCCATTAATTAATTTAGATAGTAGATTTTAGCTATTGATTTTGATTAAAGAATCAACCACACTAACAATTATACATCACATATCTAAAATTTAAAAATTCGAGAGATATTTTTTTTACAATTTTGTTGTATAACTCCATGTAAAGGATTATGAAATGTTGCATCAAAAGAGGAGAAATGATAAAAATAAAAAATACTTCTTCTTGAAAGGCGCACGTGTGATATAAGTAGGGTAAAGGTGCAAAAACGACCACGAAATTTGGTCTAAGGTGTGCTCAACACTATAAAATCTTTTTGATCAAAAAGTGCCGACACAGTTAATAAAATGGCAACGTCTGTGCCCATGCCATTTATTTTCATTAACCTTTGTCATTTTTCAATGTTAGGGAGAGGAAGATTGATAGGTGGCATTACAATGTCATGTATGTTGGATACGTTAGTGTTGGTGGAAACCTGATTGATTTTCTCCATGAATCTCCCTCATTTATGAACACCTATTTCTCAAAATCCTTTCATTCACCACCAGAATTGATTATTCTCACCGGTGAGACGCTATTTTCGTCGCCAAACACCTCCCATACAACCAATTTCGCCGCAACAAATCCCAGCCAGAGACTGGGTAATTGATTTCATAGAATTCAAAGGCAAGATAATCGAAACCCTACCATCCTCCTGCCTCAAATGGATCTCGAAGAACTTGTGCACTCACGACTTCGAGGAATGGGCGAATTTAGTAGATCAAATCCTACGAGATCCAATTTACAAAGACTGAATCAAGTGGGAATTTGCAGATTTGCATGACAAGTATACACGATCTCCACAATTGTCCTCATCAACACCGTTGTCACTCTCCCTATATAAAACCCTTTCTCAATTATCATCAAATAGCTCGCCGTCAGCAGACAATTCCATCACTAGATGCACCGATTGTTTGTCCTCATAAGCTCCACTACATCATATATAAACCTATTCTGATCTAAGGGCACAAACCTATTCTGAGAAGCCGACCCAAGTTGCCCCCACAAGTGGTACCCCTAGGGCCAGTGTAGATTGAAATTTTGAGGCAAGGTTTGACGGAGAAGAAGTATACAGCGGATAGGCAGTAGAGGTTGGACTTGGTGAGGTGAAAAATGGCGGCAACTTGGGGGAGTAAGGAGTCAGGGAAGGATTGGTGGGAAGAGATTAAGTGACCGCTGGAGTGTCCATTCAACATACATGAATATTGTAATTCCACCTATCAATATTCCTCTCCCTAATGCTAAAAATTGATGGAGGTTAATGAAAATCAACGGTATGGGCACATATATTACCATTTTGTTAACTGTGTAGGTACTTTTAGACAAAAAACTTTATGTTAGGCGTACCTTAGACCAAACTTCATGGTCATTTTTTCTTCATTGCCCATATAAGTATAACTAGAAGGATTAGATGCAGAAGCAGCCGCCAATCACCGTTTTCACTCCACAATATTGGAATTTGGAGAAAATCCCAAACTTAATCGATTTATATATGTCCACCATATTTTACATTTTTCCTTGCGCCGTCTCTTTTCAGTTTCAATTAAAAAACTAACAATTCTGCAAAACGTCAATCTTATGTAACATTGTAAAGCCGAAATTTTTTTTTTATAGTTTTCAATGTTTTTCTAATTCCTTTTATTCGAAAGAACTGAATCGAGCTATTCAACTCTGAACACAATCAATTGACAAAATCATGTTAATCGAAATATAGGAAGGAAGCTTCTGGATCCTTCAGGTCGCTTAAACGCTTGTAACTACTTAACACACACACACACATATATAACATTCAAAAATGTTCTTATACTGGAATTTTTACTTACTACATCATATATAAAGATAAAACCTCCGTCTTTAAATATAAGCTTCAAATAATTATTTTGTTTTATTCTAAAAAAGTACTTAAGTTAGTTGACAGCAATAATTATGTGAGGAATCTAATTTTTTTTAACTTTGTCCTTATTATTAAATATGAAAGAAAATGGCAAATAAAAGATAAAAATGAAAAAAAGTGTATGGGGAAAAGATAAGCAATGGCTAAAATTTGAAAAAAATGTAATAAATGCTTAGATAACCCTAAAATGAAACTTATATTTTGGAACAAACACATTCATAAATATGAAGCTTATAATTAGGGATTGAAGGAGTACTTTAACACTTTATTAGAGCGGGTTAATTTGAAGACGATGATATAACTAAGCTACTACTGTGATTTACGTACCACAGGTTAATAAAACATTTATAAAGATAGTAATATACACTCAGTGAAAAATTTTATTTCGCGTTGGGGAAATTTATAATTAATATATTTTAAAAAATTTAAAGCGTACTCATAATGGTGGTCAGTACATTCTGAAGACGAGCATAGAATATAGCGATAAATGGTGGGGGAAAAAAATGTTAGCATCAGCGTGATTCGGTGATGTTAACTAGAAAGATGCATCTGCTTGCTAATATTTGACACTGTGGTGTGAGATATTATTGTACTCCCCTCGATCTTGCTGTGCCACAACTCTTGACATGCAATAATCTCACTTCTGAAACAGTATAATACTCTATCTTTCTTTGAAGTAATGCGAAGAATATTATTTTTATTTTTTATTTGTATATTCAACTCGTCACATTTATATAATTGAGGAAATTATTTATTCTTGAGTGGGAAAACACTATAATATCACGAGATCTAATCAATCCCCAACCCCTTATTTAACTGGATACGACAATGATAAAATCAGGCTTCAGCGTTATTTTCTGGCTGCCTTTGCATGTGTTATTTTTCCACTACTGGTGTAGTATATAGGAGTAGCGTCCGTGAGCGTGGGTGTGTGTGTGAATTTTTCACTCAGTTGCATTTATTTCCCAGCTGTAAATTAAAGGTGAGTGACTCCAGAGCGAAAACCTGAGAAGGAAGAAAAACCAAGCTAAGCAAATAATTGCCGAAGAAGAAAAAGAAAGAAGTAATAAACTAATGACTCTTGGAAGATATGGACTTAGCTTGATGCTGTAAGAAAAATCAGTATCCTTTTGGCTGTTTCTGGTGTTGGTCAAGATTCAAAGCTGAGGAGAGATGAAAATGGGTTGGGCCGGGATTGAAAGCCTTCCAAGTTCTGTGACTGCACTGTACTTGGTCTGATTATGGAAAGCCAGAATAATGAATTGGTTTACAAAATAAAGAAAAGATGGGGAAAGGCAGTGAGAATGAAAGACGACAATATTAGCCAACTCCATCACGTTAACAACATAAAAACAAATGTTCAGCTACGTGACAGTAGCAACCACCTCCCGCATGTGCCTCTTGGCGTATCCATTGTCCACTCCACTACTCAGCTTTAAGGGCTGCATTTACTCATGAAACCTGTATAGTGTGTGTGTGTGTAGTCCACAGCGTGCGCTTTATAACGCAGTTTTTAATCAGCTTACGAGCATGGTTAATAAGTAATCTGCAATCTAAGGCACGTACAGTTCATGAAGGCCATTATATTGAACCTTAAACTTAAACTGGCCAGCCATGTGCCATTTTCTTAGAAACAAGATACAGAAAAATATAGAAGAGATTAATATATTATGTATTATTGAGTAACCCGGGGATAAATGAGTCTTTCTAAAGAGAAAATGAAAACTAGCTAATAGGCTAACTTTAGAATGTAATATAATCAAATGTAAGAATATTTAAAATTTATTCTTCTAAATTAGATATAGAATACAGTATTCATATTAAATACTACATATAAGATTTAGTTGGCTTTTTTGAAGAGACTAAAGAAACTAAATAAGATATACTAGTATAATCATAACATTTGTGGTATATTATTATATTTATATTAGTTTATAGGTCAAATAAATTATATTATAAAAAAAACCCAAACAATCAATTTATTAGTAATATATTTAGTTTTTTAGAATTTTTCTAAAAAATCAATTATATCATATATATATATATATATATATATTTAGGAAGTTGCGACCTAATATATAAACACAATTGTGTTAAACTGTGGAAATTGAAGAGTTGTTAACGAGAAAAGGCAAAGGTTCATAATCATAACGTACTTTCTGCGGACTCAGCTAATACGTGGTGCCATCATCACTATAATGTTGTCATTATTATTACAGAATCAAAAGCCACAGATGAACGCATAGCCATGCCAGACCTAGCTAATTAGCCGCACTAGCTACCCGGGGGGGGGGGGGGGGGATCCCTCGTAAGAATAATATGATCCCATATCATTCATATCCCCCTATTTGAAGTACTGGTAGTTTTAAAACCACGATGTCACTGTTTATATAAAAATATGGCAACCCCATCAAGGAATCGCACAGTGTATTAATTATGGGTGCGTAGTGCGTAGAGAGAGGCTAATCCTGAGGCTGCGGGTCCCCTCCCTCCGCACACTAATCTAAAACCAATTATCAAATGATGAAGCAGATCTACACATATATAATACAAATTCAATTACATGCTCCAAAAGCTTGCACCTTTGTGTTGTACTGTATACGCTCAACAGGCATGGCCATTGAGAGAGTACTATATATACATATACTCACCACCTTTATCTCTCTCACACACATGCTTTTGGTGAAGAAAGGAGAGGGAAAGAGGAATGGGTAGGGGGAGGTGGCTTTTGCCGTAAATGGAAGAACAAGATATTCAAAACCTTAAACAAAGGGAGAGCACAAAGAAGGGAGGGGGCAGTGTTTGTCAGTAATATTGAAAGGGCAATTGGGTGGGGGCAAGTGACCACATGGGATGGCCTTCAATAATAATAATAAAAAGAATAGAGAAACATCTCATCTCATCTCGCCACACTCTGTGAACCAAGCACGCCAACCCCTTCTTTGCTGTCTGGGCCCCTCTCCCTTAAATTTCCCCCCTTCCCCTCCTGCACACTTGCCCTCCCTCCCTTTCACTATCCTCTTTTAACATCCACCCACACTACCCTCACTGCTTCTTCACCTATTATATATATATATGTTGCTTCCCATATATGTATAGCCTTCTCTCTCTCTGTCTCTATATATATATATTCAAATTTTATCAACCAATTCAGAACTCAACAGTATATGACTATATGGAATAAGTTGGTTAATTATTTAGTGTTGTACAGGATGAGTGCTTGAGGATGGTGTGAAGAAAACGCAGTGTTTTGGTCATGGAGGGAGGAAAGAATACAGTAGTGTTATGGAGTTTAATAATGATGTGAGAAGATGAGAGAAAAGCAAGGGAGAGGGTGAGATGTGTATAGATAAGTGAAAAGCACGGGAGTGGCTGAGAAAGTTGGGGGTCAATTTAGTGGGTGGGGAGAGAAGTGAAGGGAAGGGTTGTATTCAGCACACACAATACAAATTCCTTTCTTTGAATCTTACTAAAAAGGCCGCCCAAAACTCAAACAAAGTGATAACAACACTTTAACTACTACCTCGACTTTTAAACACACCCCCACAAGGAAACCCCTTTTTCTGTTAAAAACAGCGTTTTCCCTGATCATATATGAAAATCCCACCCCTCCGTTTCCCTCCACACCTCTCCTCTACGTCCGACCTCCCTTGTCTTCTACTCATCTAATTATATAGCACACCCCCACGCACGCACGCATCATTCCATATTCATCACGTACCCCTCATATATCTACATTTTGTTGTCTCGAACACAACGACCTCCATTCATTACTTCCTCTCTACATTATCTTGGAATACATTAGTATGCTTGTTAACCACAAAGAGCGAGACAAGTAAGTACAAGGTTCAAGGTTGGACATCGGGCGTCTATTATTTATGTCTCCAGCTGAGTTCTAAAACTATATTCTTGGGGAGGCGAAGAAGAAGAGGATACGAATGAAAAAGGGAACTCATAATAACTTTAAACAGGAGTCGGGGATATCATATATATCATATACATATATTGGATTCTGTCGTCCAGAAACTTTTTGACCAAACTCAGGCTTAACTCATTTGGTCTGCCCAAAATTCTGCGCCCATTGTGATAGTAAAAGCAATCGGTACTAAGCACACAACACTAACAAAAAAGTGCTTCGTAGGGTTATTTATACCTTTAATAAACTATGCATGGATTGGCCCATCTCGTCACTTTTTCATGAAAATTACGACGAATAAAACGACCATCCATCGAACTACTACATATATAATATATAGTCGTAAAAGTGGGCAGATTTCAGTCCCGAGATGTACGCGTGCATGGTGGATAGCATGGGAAGGGTCATTGACTTGCGCTTATTTGCGTAATTAATCACACTTCTTTTGGACTTAATTATATGATCAATTTTACATTTTTAGGTGATTAAGAAAAAATTACTACTAAATTTTGACATTTGGTATATGTAATTAAATTATACATTAGTTTATAAGTAAAATAAATTATTTTTAAGAAAAAAGATAAATATAAATAATAATTTAAAGTGATTTATTTTACATCCTTAATTTCTAAAAAAAATTAACTTAATCTTATAATTATGATTAGACACTGAGTAAGTCATACATCATGTATAGCATGCGTCTAATTAATTAGCTTTCGGGCTTCTCACAAACAAGTACTTTACCTGTCTTTTTTCAACCCTGCCAACCGCCTCTTTGCTAGCTTCTACGTACTGCGTAGTGTTTTCACTGTAAAAATATATATAAATTAAAATCCTGATGACTCCTATCATTTTTTTTTTTGCCAGCCCTGATGACTCCTACTCAACCTATAATACTAAAATGTCCCTTGTTACGTTCTTCACAAACTCCACACATCACATATATGTGCGCATAACTAAGGCAGACTCTATTATTTAAGCTGTTTATAATTAGTCCATCATCATTAACCAGCCATACTCTTCCTCTTTTTTTGATTTCCTTTGACTAAAATGATTGGATTTATGCGTATGTGTACATATATCAATAACATAATTAGGAGACATTTCATGATGATGCTTCTGAAGAACAGGGATTAATTACGCTGTTCACAGCGATAGTGAAATTTGGAGTACACTTGATGATATAAGTGGCAACAACCGGAGGAATGTCAAATCAGGCAGAGGAAAAAGAAAGCAGTTGGGGTCCATTATCTCAATCAAAAGCTGCTCTCCAACAAAGCTCTCTAATTCCTTTATTTCTTGTCCCATCATTAACCTGTGAAATCCATTACTGCTGCCTTCCCAACATATATATTCATTCAATATATTGGTTACCCAACCAACCGGACCAATGTTTAATTCCAGATTTCCACATCTCCAAAAGTTTTTCCAAACAATCCCAGCCTTTCACTCTGTTCGACCGCGATATAAAATTTAAATAGTGCTTTTACAGAGTTCTCGAAACATCATACTTTGCTGCTTATCACTTGCAATTTTTTCAGGCGAAAGAGACCTGGCATTTTTCTTTTATTTGTCACTCATGGAAACAACGTCATTTTTTAGCATGATAAACAACGTTGCCAAATTAATAAAAAAGCCACTAATTTCTCTAATTCGTTTTTCCGTGCCATTTATGCATTTAGCGTCCTCATAGATATAAATAACCACCCCTCCGGTTTTAATTATAAGATCAAGTTGATTTTTTTTGGAGAAATTTTAATTTAGATACAAGATAAATCACTTTAAGTTATTTATATTTAACTTGTTTCCTCAAAACTAATTATATTTATTTTACTTATAAACTAACATATAATCTAATAACATATAACATATGTTAAAATTTGGTGGTCTATTTTGCTTCCTTAATCTCCACAATAAAAATCAACTTGATCTTATAATTAAGACCGGAAGGAGGGATCATATAAAGTATCCTCCCAACCATACACCTGATTATATAGACAATGCCCGTTTTGCTAATATGCAAGTATACGTGCAAGAAATATAAACGCCACCACATACATTTCTGCAAAACAACAATATCAGATACGATGGTCCATTTTCATTCCAAAGGAAAAAAACCGGTATTTAATTAATTTCCAGCTATATATACAATGTAAAAATCAGAAAGGCTGTTATTGATTCGCTTCTACACCTCTTTGTAAGTGTAAACTGTGTTAAAAATTAATGTGTGTAACCTATTACGATGAAACTAGAATCGAGCACATTTTCTCGGCCAGACAAAACAATGCGCTCATAAAGTAAGATAAAGATATAGTAAATGTACATCTATCACAAGAGAGGAAAGAAAGTTGAAAGAGTCAAAAAGCTACGGCATACTCACGGAAAGAAATAGCAGTAGCGATGAGTGAACTGAAGTTATCAGGAGTTGCATTGAAATATATATATATATATATATGTAGATATTTAAGTTATTGCTATAAACTTTGTTTGGAGGTAAAGACTAATGAAGTACATGGAATATCAGTTCATGGTTCGTTGTGATTGATGAGGACCTTACTTGTTACTATTGTCATGCAGAGTGACTAGGTTGTCTGTCTGTCCGAGCAAGCTGCTAATGGAGCGTGCCTTTACCATTCCAAGCTTCATTCTCTTCTTGGTGATAACCCCGGGCTTCTTCTCGGCAATGTCGTCATGAATGGCAGCAGAATCATCATGTTTATTTTTCTTGTCAGGAGATGAAGAAGATGAAGCATCGTTAATATTGTTTGTTGGTGCAGTGGTAGAAGAAGGAATAGATAGAGTAGTTCTGACACTGGTGATACTTCGGAGCCTTCCCTTGCCCAAGTGATGCTCACAGAGAGAGTAACCCACCAGTGTTTGTTGGCAACACCTCCATCCCCTCCCGTTCACTCTACTGCACCTCGACCCCTCCATTACCACACTCCCTCTTCCCCTCTTCTTACTCCTGTTCACCTCCATACTCATCACTTCCTCTTTTCTTTCGTCCTCCTCCTCCTCCTCCTCCTCCTCTTCATTATTTCTGTCGCCTTCATTATTCATGGTCAGTGTTGTGCATTTCTTGTTCATCTTTGTCTTCATTCTAGTCTTCATCTTCTTGCTGGTGTTGATCATCATGCACTCACCTCCTCTCCCTCTTCGTTTCTTTGGCGGCATTGCTTTCTCCCCCTCCACGCACCATTTCCCATCTGCATGCCCCACTCAACATTAATATTATGTCAATGTTAACAATACCGTACATGGGCCGACACAAGTAGTAATGATGATGACATATTTACCTAAATGAGACGGTGAGAGTGGGATGACCTCCTCCGAGACTGTCCCGGAACCCAACATGATGAGCCCCTTCCTGCAGGTAGCAATGAACAAGGCACGCCCAGAACATATATAGCGACAACAATTACATACTAATAATACATAAGTTTGGAGGAAGAGGAAAGATGAAGTTGGGTGGAAATGTAACGTGAGAAAGAGATGGGGACCAGCATAGACGATAGCATATGGGGTGCTATTATGTGACCATGAGAGGCATGGTAGTTAGCCAATTTGGAGAGAAAACACGATCTCCCCTCCCTACTATGATAGGAGGGGTATGGTGTGTGGCTACCCAGTGTTCACTAATCACTACACCTTCCACAGTATTTTCCACTATCACTATTTTTTCTTCTTCTGCCCCCCCCCCCAAAAAAAATTTATTATTATTATTATTATTATTAATATTAATTCCCCTTTTCGATGCCGGGTAAAATCAAAGTTATGGGTCTCTATGTTTTCTACCTTTCCTTTTTATTTATTTTCTCATGAGAGAAGAGATAGATAGATAGATAGAGGAGGGATATAAATATAATGGTATATATATTTTTAATTTAATTAAAAGTATTTGATTGGAGTCCTAACTTTTTGGTGGTCAAGTTTGCTTACCCGGTATGATGAGGCGTCTCTCCGGCTGCTGCTGCTCCTGCGGCTTCGTCCTGCAAAATCAGGCACCAAAGATGAGATCCGGAGATATGGGATTGGGCAGGCCCCCAAATGCGATCGAGTCAAAAATATATAGAATTGGCATATGTAGGCGGCGGAGGAAGGAAGGATGGATGGACGTACGTACCTGGGTGTGGTGATGGTGTGTTGCGGTGTGGGGGAGAGGGGGAGGATAATCGGAACAAGGGAGGGGGATGAGTTGCACCATGCGAGAGGGGTGGATCGGGGGAGGATCTGAGAGAGGCAGCTGCCTTTTGCGGATCCTCATGATGTATATATACGATTTGATTTGATGATGAGGGCAACCACACCAGATTTTACCCACAAAGATCAGAGGGGAAGGAAGATGATGGTTGGGATGAAAAGAGGAAGAACAAGAATGTTCAGATTTGGTTTAGGAGAAGATGGCATAAGCTAATTAATTAAGCTAGTGGAAGAAGAAGAAGAACATCACTGTGGGGGTGGCTGCCCCTCCCTCCAAGCCTCCATGAGAGAAGAGAGAAGAGAGAAGAGTCCACATATATTGGCACATAGGATTGATTTGGGGTTGTCTCTCTCTCTCTAACTTTTACTCAGTTGCACCCAGGAAAGAGAATATGACAATTAGACAGAGAGAGTGAGAGAGCACGTGTGAGGGAGGGTAGACGAGGATGAGGGGATTGGGTGGTTTTAAGTTTTATCCTTCACCCCCTCCCTCTTCCTACTTTATCACTGTGGGCCCGCCTCCACCCCACCTTCTCACCCCAACATCCTTCCTTTCCCCTGCCCTTTGTTTTTCTTCCATATGGCTTGTGAGAAAGATGAGTAGCGGCGATTCACCATTTTAAACTATCTATCAGTATATTTGGGTAAGACTTATTTTCTTAAAAGGAGGGTGAAGGTATAAAAATGTCTATATAATTTGGTCTAATATATACTCAATATTGTGAATTTTTTTGGGGCAAATAATGCCTATGTAGTTACCAAAATGGGTCAAAAGTACCCGTACCGTCAATACACGCTAACGACGTTAAGTTTTTTAAAGTTAGTGAAAATAAAAGGTATAAAACTACCCATAAAGTTTGGTCTGAAGTGCACCAAACACCATGAAATTTGGTTCGAAGTGCACCCAACACTACGTGTTCGCTGTGTTGCGTGCACTTCGGACCAAACTTTATGGGTATTTTTGCACATTTTTTTCCATAACTTTAAAAAACTTAACGCCGTTAGTGTACATTGACGATACGGGCATTTTTTATCTATTTTGATAACTATGTGGGCACTTTTGGATAAAAAAAAAATTCGCGGTGTTGGGTGCACCTTGGACCAAACTATATGGGCAATTTTACACCTTCACCCTTTCTCAAAATAAGTGCTTATTTTTTAAAAAATAATTTAAAGTGAGAAAAACTGAAAATGAGATGTTTGGTTGGGCTTTAAAAAATTAAGGACTTATGACTTTTGAGTTGAATAAGTATAAGTTGTTTAAAGTGACTTATTTTCAAAAATAAGAATTTATAGGGGTGGAGCCCACAAATTTTGACTTATTTTTCACATCTAATCACAGCTAATCCAAACATAAATTTTATTACACAATCTGACTTGTTTTCATTCTGATTTATATATAAGTCAACTTTTCAAAAGTCAATCCAAATGGTCCATATTTAATATTTTAAGGTTTATGATTTTTGAAATGAAATATTTTTTTGACATATTATAGTTAAGAGATCATCAATAAAGATTTTGTACCCATTAAAATATTTGTCATTTAAAAATCATAAAATATCAAATATCAAATATGGACCATCCAGATTATATTTGGACGGTTCAAAGTGGAGGAGTGCCCCCAACTTATCTTTTTAACGGGAAACAAAACATGTTCCTTCTCTTTCTCCCTCTATCTCAAGCCACTGTGCGTTTTCATATCTAGTAGCCCGATATTTTTGAACATGATTCAATATCATAAAGTATTTTATAATAAACTCAACATCTTAAAGTATTTTTCAAAATTTGAGTAGTTCAGAGAGCGAGAGGTTAGGGGATTTCTCTCTCTTGGAAAGAGTGCCAGTGAGTTCTACGTCCTTAATGTAAGATCCCGGTTGCTGGAAAGTACCACTAGATTGGCTAGCAGAGGAAGACAACCATGAAGGTGAAGAAGAAATCAGAAAAGGAGACTAATGAGGACTCGATAATGTCCGACAAAATGCCTGATACAGAGGAATACTTGGATGATTGGAATAGGGGAAGAAATAACAGAAATCCCATATCGGCAAAAAAAAGCAAACCTCATACAAAGAATCCTTTGGGGTGTAAGAGCCAGGAGTTTAATGGTGTAGCCCATGGAGGAAAGAACACAGAGGAGGACCCATTTCTATCTGACCTACTTGACCAAATGTAAGAGTTGCCCGAGCCCTCAGAAAAGATAAGGGAATTAATGTAAATATACATGTTGGTTCCTATAACTCAGGAGGAATTTAATGATGAATGCAGACCATGGAACAATGCTCTGATAATTATGATGTTGGGGGTTCACCTAAACCTGTTCAAGCTAAAAGAAAGCCTTGGGTGATTATGGGGATTTAATGACTTTGACTTGATTGATATACCAAATAATTACTACATTTTCTGGTTCCCAGAAGATGACAAGATTTGGGGAATAAAATACGAAAGAATATTGTTTAAGGGGCCTTGGGTGGTGGCTCAACATAGTGTTTTGGTCCAAAGGTGGTCTCCACACTTCGATCCCTTCTATAACCCATTGGGGAGTATAGCAACATTGGTAACAATCCTAAACATACACATCCATTGCTATTCCAAAAAATATATGTGGAGGCTGGGGGATATGATAGGGAAAACTTTAAGGGTAGGCATGAACACAATAGAAAGTGTGGATGCAGAGAGAGAAAGGGTCCAACGAGGCAGATTCGCTAAAATATGTGTAGAGACTGATTTGCAAAAAAAAAAAAATGGTTCCTCGAGTTATCTGCTCAACAATGTTATTTAACATAGAATATGAAGATTTAGGTCTAATCTATTTTGGATGTGGAAGATATGGACATAGGAAGGAAACATACCCGTGGAAGGTGAGTAGTAACAGCATAGAGTCTAGGCAACGGTGAAAGAACCTCAAGCCAACCCCAAAAATGTCGCCGGAGGTGAATTTACTGAAGCAGGATGAGACTTTCGGACCTTGGATGCTAATTCAAGGGTCCTATCAAACGCATCACCCAAAGCCTGAACATGGCAGGAGAAATAATGAAGAAAATGGGTATAAGATTAAAGGGATGGAAAAAGTTTCGAGAAAGATTTCCCAATCGAAGTAAGCGGTATTGGAAGACTGGAATGAGAAAGAAGGAGCATTTAATGACCTATCAGAGTCTATTGTAGAGAGGACAACTATGTCTAATCCTAGTAGGAGAGCCTTGGCTTTCTTGGAGGAAAATAGGAACCCTTAAAAGAAGACAATGATGGCGTATCCCTACAAGGTGAAAGGGAAAGTAATTGAAAGACAAAGGATCAATCACGCATATGGGAGCGGGGGGAAGAAAATTTTAACTCGAATAGGCTAAGGAATCACTCAAAAGCTCAATCACTCTCTCTTTGGATTAAAGTGGTGAGGGTTAGTCAAAAGAGGCCCGCCCAACCTCAATCAGGAATCAAGGTGAAAATTAAGAGAACCCACATAGTTGTGGAAGGGAATGTGAATGATACTAAAGCCCATTTTATTTAGGCCTAGCCAAGCAAAGATCAAGTAGAAATTCGATAAGAATCGCTAGACGAAGAACTTGACGAGAAATAGGAAAAAGACTAGAACCTTCGGATGAGTTTTGCGTTAGAACCTGAGATGAACGAACTTACTCTTATAACGAGTCTACAAGAAAGTCTTATCAAAATAAAAAAGGCAGCAGAGGGAACAAGCAGGAATAAAACAAAGCGAAGAGTTCAAAAGGAAGTTCCTATCATTCCTTTTGGAATCCCTCCATTTTTTAATTTCTTATGAAAATTTCATCTTGGAATTGTCGGGAAGCGGGGGATAAATCGTTCCCATGAATTTTTAAGGAGATATTTAGGAAATATGGTATAAAATTATGGGGCTTTTTGAGACAAGGATAAGTAAAGCAAGAGGAGAAAGAAGAGTCAGAGAATTGAAGTTCTCTGATTGGTTAAGAGTGAAAATGACGGGGTTTGAAGGTGGAATCTGGGTTTTATAGAATGATCAAGAATTCAAGATACAACGGTGGAATGCATCTCTTCTTCTACTCTATTTCTTTACTACGAGATTCGGGATAAAGCTTTAGTCATACCACTTGGGCAAGGAGTCGACCACTATGGAAGGATCGAAAAGATTAAAATGATCACCCCCCAATAACTCAAGAACATATGGACATTGGTGGCGTACATCCTCGAATGGGAATTTCAGTGAGAAATCTTCATATTGGATTGCCTATGATCAATCAAACCACCAAGTCAATCCTATGTGGAGGAAAATCTGGTGATGGGATGTACTGAAAAGGGCGAAGTTCTTCATATGGCAAGTTTTTCATGAGAAAATCCTGACAAATCAAATGAGAGCAAAACTCATCCCTCAAATACCCTATGAGTGCCCCTTTGAGTATAATAGTAAGGAGTCCATTATATACTCTTTGAGAGATTGTGAGAATGACAGAAGAGTTTAGATGTGTGTTATTAACCCAATATTTACATATAGACTTTTTAGTGGTAATTTACAAGAATGGTTGAAGTGGAATGGAGCACAAAACCTGAAAGCACGGAAGCTGAATAGATGGCCTTAGACAAAAAATTTTGGAACTTTGTGCTGGTTGATTTGGAAGAGTAGGTGCAAAAAAGTCTTTAAAGGTACAGGAGAGGATCCAGCTGCCATAACAAAATGTGGTTTTTTCATGCCATAGAAGGAGTAAAAAATAGGAAATACAAACATATGGTTCTACAGACTCAAAGGCGAGAAACAAAAACTTGGAAGGCTCCAATCAGCGACTACATACGGGTGGACGCGAATGGCTCAGGACCAACCAGAAGCAAGTAGCGGTTAGTTGAGGGAGTGGCTCACAATAGTTAGGGGTCATGGATATGGGGTTTTCAACAGAGCATAGGATCTTTCTCAAGTACTACAACTGATATACAAGCAATTAGGACTGCATTACAGATCTATAAAGGCTTAATCTATGGTAAGATACAAGTATACACTGACTCACAAGAGGCTTTACACCTAATTTTGACTGAATTTGATTATACACACCCATTGAAAGAAGAGATTCACATGATTAGATCACTAGTTTGTGGAGATTGGGATCTAGAGATTATACATATCACAGAAAAGCACTAAAGTGTGTTGACATAATGGCTAGAACTATACACAGTGAGGAACAAAGTGGGAGGATATGGAATGAACCTCCAACATCTTGCATAGAACAGCTACAACGTGACTTTCATGTCAGCACGGTGATCTCCCCTGTTGTGTAATGTAAATCTAACAGGACAGATTTTCTCAAGCTTTTGCTTGCCTTATGTACTAAAAAAGTATTTTCCATGTAACTTCGTCACTCTAATGTACTTTTTTGTACAATTTTGAACTTAACTATTTAGATAACATAAAATGCTGAATTCATCGAAAAATAGAGCTTAAAGTGTTGAATGCACTTAAAAATAATTTAAGATTATGAGCATACCTGGAAAAATACTTTATCTTGTCATGAGTGCCCTGTAAAGATATTTCGACCTACTACATACACCATAATACATTGCAGCTGATGGTAATTAAATGCTGCGTATTAGTTCAACTAAATGAAGAATTCAAAGGCATCACTTGGCAATGAAAATTTGGCCTTTTTCTTGTGAAGAAATTTTTGGCCATTTGACGAGACACTATTTGAGAAGGTTTCATGTTCAGCAGCTACAAATTGGGGAGCGTATATATATGGGGTGAATGAGGCGGTGACAAATGTACGTGGGACGGTCTATAAGAAGCGACATAGAAATGGCCGTGGACTAGAGTAGAGCAAAAAAGAACGGTCATGATTTCTCCCTGCTGGCTAACTATGCTGCAAGTATTTTGGTGCAGTCAAAAAGAGGCAGAGAGAAAGAGACGATGACAAGGGAACACATTAAGGCGTTGACACCACTTATTCTAGTCCTTAGCTTCACCCCAATTTATTATCCTTCATACACTATCAATTAATTATTTGGTGGACTAAGTTATGCATATTACCACCACTTCATCTTTTCTTTACCGCATAATATCATCACCACTGTTTACTACGCATCCATGTCTCAAAGCTTTTTAACTTTCGATAATGCAGATGGAGGCTATCTTATCCAGTTCATCTTTATTTTTTATTTTTTGAATACATGGGGCAAGCCTAAGCTTGAAATATGTTACTAGTACTATTACATTTCACTAGAATCTAGCATATTCCGCTGATCACTTAAAATACATCTTCTGCAAAAAGTAGGAGCTTCTGATAGTATATTCATCTGGTCCTCTGTTTCATGAGCATTGGTAGCTAGCAGATGAGTACAGCATATGCTTTCCCTTTTAGAATGTTGTATTGTGATATTCCAGTCTTCATAAATGAGTTGTCTAGTTTCTTCAATCTCTGTCCAGAATGGATGTTGTTGTCCGCTGTCACGCATCAATGAGTTGATCGCCTCCAATGAATCAAAGTATACCTGGATATCTTTGAGATCAAGTGATTTACATACTTCTACTCCTGTCTTTATGGCTAAAATTTCTGCAACAGTTACTGGAAGGTTTCCTATTTTCTTTTGAAATCCGCTTATCCACTCTCCATGCTTATTGTGAATCACACCTTCACACGCCGCTTGCTGGTAATTTTGAACTGATGCATCTACATCTAGTCTAACTACTCCACTTGGGGGGCCGTCCACCTTTCATCTCCTTGGCTGTCCATTTGAAAAATCTGGTGCTGCATCTTGTTACGTTCTGAGTCTTCCATATGGTGAAAAAGACATCGATGGAATATTTCTTTACTCACTGTGTCCTTATTTTGAAAAATTTGAGCACATCTTGCTTTCCAAATGAGCCAACATGTTTGAGCGAAGACTTTATGCCATGGCCATCTCTGAGTTCTTTTTCCTCCTTGATTTTGGAATGCATTGCGCTGAATCCAAACCTGCAAATCACAAGAGAAAAACCTTGACAGTTTAATTGGGTTAGTAATAAATCGCCAAACTTCTCTCGCCCTTTTGCAATCTCTTAATGCATGAAGTATACTCTCTTCTCTCTCACAGCCCAGAGGGTAAAGTGGTGTATTTGATATGCCTTTTTGAGCTCTAAGGGAATTCGTCATCTTTATTAACATTGCATTATCTGACAGTCAATCACAATGCGGCTTACTGCGTGCGATGTGCGGGGCCAATATCTAATACCTTTCATGCTAATTTTTTTTATACAAGATGAAATCAAAGTAAAACTAACTAAACTACAAACTGCAAATACTACGTTATGCCTTTACTGATCAGGAAGGAGATGGTAGATTCCATAGACAAGATAAGCAATCCTTGATTACTACTCAGACTATGCTTTGCAAGAGCATCAGCAGCCAAGTTCTCCTATCTGGGAATAACTTGAAGGCAAACCACCCATTGTCGTCCAATAAGGCTTCGAATCATTACAATCAGGTCCCTGTCTTCATGAAGGTCAGTATCCCTCTTTTCAACACATTTTAATACCTCAGATGAGTCCAGAAGCATCCGAACCTTCCGGAAACCATTATCCCAGGCCCTGCGAATACCCCATACACAAGCCCATAGCTCTGAAGTAAGACTGGTTTGCCCTTTGACATTGTACAAGAAAGACTCCAATATTGCTCCTCCTGCCCTGTGAATTAGTCCTCCGCACCCAGCTGTACGTGACAAATAACAAAAGGCTCCATCTACATACACCATTATCTCATCCTCCTCATTATGGTTTGAAGATTGATTCCTGATAATAAGCTTCGAAGGATTGGGCAAAAATCTTTTCACACATGCCATTCAGTTTACTATGCCCTTGATTTCAGCAGTGCCTTCCGACGTACTCGACAAGACAGACTGGTGAACATACTCATTCCGTCTTCTCCAAAGGAGCCAGCACGTCACACAGAAAATAGAATTCCATTTACCGAAGCCTGTTTCTTGAGAATCTAACACATTCATCTTCAACCATTCGTTTAATCCACTTTTCCAGAAACGAACATCAGATGTTAGGACACCTAAACTCAACCAGATCTCACGAGCCCTCGTGCAGTCCCTTGAGACATGAAGCACTATTTCCATACAACCCGGGTACTGGGAGCAGGATCCGTCCTGACGAAGACTTCTTCGCATAAGAGATTCATTAGTTAATAGTTTGTTATGCATAAGTAACCACATATGGCTTTTGCAACGAGGTAGGGCTTTGATTTTCCATGTCTTTGTCCACCAGTTCGACCTTTGATCGAAATTTTCAATGAGAGTATTATAAGCCGATCTTATTGTGAATTGGCCAGAATTTTCATACCGCCACCTTGGACTGAGATTGCTTTGCAGATTAACAATCTTCATCCCCTTCTCTACATCTTTCCAAGTAACCTTAATGCTACTCCACACCCGAGATCCAGACCTCTTCATATCTATTTTTGGGATAAGGTCATCTCCACATCGATATTTACCTTGAACCACTCTTGTCCACAAAGCATCACGGTTATTAGTTAACCCCCAACCAACTTTCATCATGAACGCCTTGTTTTGTAAAGAGAAGTGACGAAGTCCCAGGCCTCCTTTAGATTTCGGTGTACAAACTTGATCCCAAGAAATCAAGTGAGCTTTACGCTTATAATCTGATGAGCCCCATAAGAAACTCCTTGCACTTTTATCAATATCATTACAGCATCCTATTGGCAAGAGCAAGGTCTGCATGACATGGTTAGGAATAGTCAAAGCAACAGATTTTCTACCTGCTAGAGAGAGAGAATGGCACTTCCATTTTGATATCCTCTGTCTAACTCTATCAACTACAAACTGGTAGGTCTCTTTAGTGACCCTTTTATGATGAAGAGGGACACCCAAATATTTCCCCAGATCACCCGCCATGGTGAAACCAAGATATTCGCTAAGTTGGGAACGAATATTATGATTCACATTATGTGAAAAAATACTCTGGTTTTAGCAGCATTCACCTTTTGACTAGAAGCATCACAAAATTTTTCTAAACATGAATTAATCACATGCACTTGATCCATTCTAGCTTCAGCAAAAATTACCAAATCATCTGCAAAGAATAAATGAGAGATAGGAGGTCCACCCTTGTTTAGTTGAATAGGTCTCCAAGTACCTTGACTCACCTCTTGTTGAATAATATGGGCGAGCTTCTCCATACAAATAACAAAGAGATAAGGAGAAAGGGGATCACCCTGCCTAATCCCCTTGATGGGATAAAAGAATTTGACTTACTACTATTCCACAGGCGCTGCATGGATGATGAAGAGATACATTTCTTCGTTAAATTAATTAAATTATCTGGTAAATGAAGTTCTCTGAGACAGTCTGAAACAAAGGACCATCTTAACCGATCATAAGCCTTCTCCAAATCAATTTTGATTGCCATATAACCTTTTCTACCTTTCATATTCCTCATGGAGTGAATCACTTCTTGGGCCACAATAATATTATCTGAACTAAGCCATCCCGGGACAAAACTACATTGATTTGGGGAAATAATATTTGCAAGGCATGGCTTGATTCGGTTAGCAATAATCTTTGTAACCACTTTGTAGATCACATTACACAAGCTAATGGGGCGAAAATCCTTCATGCTTTCAGGATTAGGCACCTTAGGAATTAGGACTATGAAAGTTTGATTAATTTCCTTCACATCCTGGGAACATAAGAAAACCTTAATGATTGATTCAATAACTTTATTACCTACGTGACTCCATTGAGATTGGAAGAAGAGTGCATTCAATCCATCCGGACCCGGAGCTTTAAGGGGGCCTATACTGTTAATAGCATATTCTATTTCTCTTGAGGTCACACTTCGGCCCATAGCACATAACGCCTCTTGAGAAATAGGTGGGTAGCTTATATCAGTGTTCAAAGTGCCCCTAAATGCATTATCCTCGGCGAATTAGTTCACGTAAAACTCCACAGCCATCCTCTTAATATCTTCCACGTCAAATACCCATTCTCCATTATTATCTTTAAGAGCTTCAATTGAATTTACTTTTCTTCGACTGTTGGCTCTACAATGGAAATAACGAGTATTATTATCCCCCAGCGAAAACCATTCACAGTGAGCCACATAACTTCCTCATGAAGTAGAATTTCCTCAAGTTCAAGCCACAGATCCTTTTGAAGTCTCGTCAATGATTCTGAAGGTCCTCCTTGATGAATAGACCGGTTAATGCCCTCAAGCCTATTAAGAATAGCTTTTTTCTTCCTTCCCGAATGACCATACACCTCTGTTTTCCATGACTGAATGTTTACAGTAAAAGAATTGACATTATCAAACCAGTTTGCCTCATTAGACCAAATATGCGACATAAACTTTTCAAAGTCTTCATGAAGAAGCCAGGAGGCTATAAAACGGAATAGCCTTTCTATACAAATAGGCGCCGCTGTTGCTTCCGTCTTTAATAGTAAAGGCTTATGATCCGACTTAAAGTTATATAAAACCATAGCTGCCGCGTCTTGAAACTGATAAGAAAAGGCATTGTTCACCAAAATTCGATCCAATTTACTCTCACAACCTTCCCTGCTCCACGTGAAAAATGACCCGATTGTGTGAATTTGCAAGAGCTCCGACTCTTCGAACCATTGTTTAAACTCGCGGTCAATAACAGCATGGTCCCTTGCCCGTGATTTGCGTTCATTTTCATATAGAATGCTATTAAAGTCCCCTCCTATACACCATGGATCATTTATTGTCCTTCCAAATTTGTTTAACTCTCTCCATAAAGTACGTTACTTTATCACATTCGGGCTCACATATATACCTGATACAATCTGAGTTCTTCCATTTTCGTTGACCTCAAGATGGATTGCCTTATCAGAACTTCCCATTATTCGAACATCCCAATTATTCTCCTTCCAAAGAACCTAAAGTCCACCTCTGAACCCTTGAGAATCAATAATAAAGTAATTCTTAAACCCAAACTTGCAAGTAATCTTCCTAGCCTTCACTCCACTTGACCGTTCAACAGAACGAGTTGCTGAGAATCATTAGCATTAGACAAATCCATCTCCGTCCCACCATTCATCTCAGTATCCATACTGGATCGGGCAATAGGCTCAATATTTTCTTTAGGTCCATCTTCCTCTAACTGAGCTAACGCCCCAAATTGATTAGCAGATAACCCAATAGACATCTCGTCATTATTCACCTTTAGTGGGCCTCTGGCTCTTTCTTTTTTAGAGGCCCAATTTTGATCTCCTTTCTATTCAGCGAAGCATGTGTTGACTTTTGCATCTGATTCACAGGGACCCATCTTTTATTATTTGTTAAATCCCTCCCAAATACACGTGGTGCACTGTCAAGACTAGGCGAGAAGTTAGCCTTCATCCCCACGGCACTTAAATTCACTTTCGTGATAGGCCGGGTATTACGTTTCGAATCCCCTTGATTTCGATCTGCATTCTTTCCATTCATAGACTCTTTCAATCCCGAACTATTAAGGGAAAATCCCTGTTTTCTCGGTTGCTGTTTCACGAGGTTCCACACCCCTAAACCTTCCTTCTGTGACGGCGCGTCGCGGGAATAACCATTGTTCATACTATTGTGATCACGCTTCAGATGAGGCGCCTGCTTCAATCCAGATGATTGAGATTCTACCTCGCCAGCAACTGTCTCTTTACTAGGTATACTCCCCATAGAATGGACTTTGCTCGATGAGGGAAACTCCTTCCTCCTTTCTGGACACACATCCCGATGGTGCCCATACTTCCCACAATTGAAACAAACTAGGTGGAGTCCTTCATACTCAACATTACGAACCTTCTCAAAAATTCGGATAGTAGGAACAAGACTTTTCTCAAGGTCCAACTCGACACAAATACGAGCAAACCTCCTACGTTCCGTTAAGTACGTAACTAAATCGACCTTTAGCGTTTTACCTACTAGGTTTCCAATCATATGAAGACTTTCTGCGTGGAAAAATTCAATCGGAAGTACTGGAATTCTTACCCATGCTGCAATTTTATGATTATGCCCAGCCGTCCAAGGATCAAAGTTCGGTCTCCAACGTTGAACAAGAAGATAATGATCAGCCAGCATCCACGGTCCCTCAAGATAGACATAATTTAAGTCCTCGTCTGAGTTAAAAGACACTACAAAGTAGCCATTATCTATGTCTCTAATCGTAAATTTCTCCTTCATTTTCCAGAGCTTTTGAAGCTTCGCTTGCATGAACCATAAGGTAACATTTTTGCCCAACAAGCAGATAATCAAGGACTTTCTCCACGGTGCACACCAACGCTCGTACTGATCACGAGACACAGCTAGTGTCGGTATGCCATCACTACCTTCTTTATCCAATCCATCCTCCCTGACCTCCTTTCCTTTCCTTACATCAGCATGATCAAAGAAACCCTTAAGCCTATCAATATGACTCTGCCAAGCTTCAGCAAAAACCCCATTCCTCTTGCATCCAAGGAGCAATCCTTCCCTTTAGCATCAATTAGAGTATCTTTATACGATGCCCCTTTACACTGGAATTCCTCATCATCCACTATCCCTGGATTCGCTTCATCATCTCTCCCTCTCGTTTTTTTCTGGCCCCTATCGTCAGAACCCTCATCCTCCGTCACGCCGATCGTCGTACCCGAACCACCCCCTCCAGACGCACCGCTCATCTTTTCTACTCTGATTGCTTGTTCATGCTAATTTAATCTATAATGCTTTTTCTAAAAAAAGAGCTCCATATTTGTTGCTTACCCCCTCGGCATTCTATAATTCCCCGTGCGTCAACATTTATATACCTTCCTATAGCATTACAAATTATTACATAATAATTAAAATTCCCTTTAAGTAATTATGGCTATACCAAACACTGGAAATAAAACATGGCTAATGCGTTTGAGCTTAACTATATTCCTTCCAATCCTAATTATAAGATTAAGTTGATTTTTTTATGAAAATTAAGGAACTAAAATATACCATTAAATTTTAACATATGCTAAATTGTAATAAGATTGTACGTTAGTTTATAAGTAAACTAAATTAATTTTAAGAAAAAATGATAAATATAAACAATTTAAATTGATTCATTTTGCTTTATAAATTTCTCTAAAAAATTAAACTTTCTCTTATAATAAGGAACGAAATGAGTATTAATATGGATGGTTGTTAATCAAGGCTATTGCAGTTGTTAATAGCTGTCATTAACAACTCCTTAAGACCTCTCTAAAATTAATTTTCTTATTTGGGACCTATGTGCAATTGTAGGTCTTTTTGAGGGCAAAAGAGAAAAGTCAAGCTAAATGTCCCTCCAGCAACAGTACATATTATATTTATTAAAACCCATCAAGATTCCCAGCACATGGGCTAAAAATACAAAACAAGACCTGCACTTGGACTTCGACCATTTTTGTTACGTGTAGCCCAATCCGCCCCCGACCCGAGAACTAAAGAACAATAACGGCCTACAACATGTATGCGTGTGCCAGTCTCTGGTGTAAAACTTTTTTTAAACCAATAATATCCCCCAAGCCACTTTAGGTTTGAGATTAACATCTTTCTGACTTATATGAGCAAAAAAAAAAAAACAAATTTTTTGACTTAGAATGTAAAGGTTTTTGCTTTTCCCGACAAGTGTGATTCTCGATATAATTCGATCTTGTGGTCTCTTCATTATGAGGATGAGGTTGATTACAATTTCAACTAACATTTGTTTTTGAAGTGTGCATCTCAGTTCAAGAAAATGATTTTAACTGTGGAAAAAAACATTAGCGGGGAAATTTTGTATTGGTACTCCCTTTGGTGCTAAATATAAAAGATAATTTTACAAATATTTTTGTCCAAAATATAAGAGATAGTATGTAAAAGTTAAAGTAATAAATGCATGTTTTTCATTTTTACTCATGTATATTAATTAATGCAAGGAAGGGAGGGAAAGTGTGTAAAATAAATGAGTAAAGGTAAAAATATAAAACTTTATTAAATCTACCCATAATAAATTATTCCAACATGTTTTAATTGGTATGTGTAAAAAGGTTAACTATTTCTTATAATAGGGATGAGAGGGAGTATATCATTAGTTTACCCCACACACACACATATATTTATTCTACTTTTTTTAATCACACCAAAGTCTTGCTTGAAATAAATAATATTCAACAAGTTTCGTATGGTGTTGTTTTGTTTGTCAATGATGGCTATTTCACTTGTCATTAGTAAGTTGAATGATTTATTAGATTTTTTTTTTACCGCATCCTATATCCCAGGCTAGCCCTATGTCATGGGGAAGTTAACAACTCCGACCAATCCAGATTCGAGGCATAATAAGAACTATTAAGGTTGGTGCCCCTAACCCTTATGATGATGCATTCTTTCGCGTCTGACACTTGAAACCCGTGCTTAAGTTAGAACAACCCCGGCCAAATGATATAATTGTCGGAATTAGATATTATTTATTTTAGGTGGAAGATTAGTGTGATTTCCCCTTTCTTTTCCTCTCTCTCCCTCTCTGGAAGTCCACGTTTTGATTTTACATTACTGTATAAGGGAGGTTTATGGTGAGGGATCTCAATGCAGACACCCCTCACCATATATGCGTTTTTGGGTCTGGATATCAATTCAATAACTTCACGGATATGTTAAAAGTTTGGCTTCATGCTTTGTCCTCGACATAAAAACACATACAATATCAATTTTTACGTATAGTGTTTCACGTTAAGAATATTATTCGTTTAAATGTTGGTGGGTACATGTACATATGGTTATATACAAAGCAACTAGTTTTCATGATAATGGTCTTGTAGTTGTACGTAAACCAAAGGACAGTAAGCACTTTTCTCTTTGGGTTTTTGTTTTTAGGGAATATTTTAATATAAGACCCGTGTAGCCAATTAATTTAAAAGTAAAATCAAAAGATTCTAAAATATCACTTGAATCTTGGGGGGCAAAATAAAATTAAATTGAGAGGAGAAAAGACAACATTGACCCCACATACATGGCCTCTGACATTCTCTCTCCTTCACATGGCCTTTGACACTCTCTCCCCCTCACACAAGCACACTCATCTCTCTCTCTCTCACACACACACACACTCTCTAATGATTACGCAGTGTTCATACGAGTTTTCCTTTTGTTCATATGAGTTTTTCCCTTATTCATATCACAATTCCACTTGTTCATGGCCTGATATAATTAATACAATATGTTTCAGTTACATACATATAGCAGATCACAAACAAGTGAAATGGTCTTATGAACAAGAGTAAATCTCATATAAACAAAGGGAAAGCTCGTATGAATAACGCTCAATAATTATGTAAATTGATTAGTAATAGACATGTGTACGCACGTGGACAAGTGAAATGATCATATGAATAAGGGAAATAATTATATAAATTGGTTAATAATTATTGAGTGTTGTTTATATGAGCTTTCTCCTTGTTCATATGAGTTTTTCCCTAGTTCATATGACTATTTCACTTGTTCGTGAGTTGCTATATATATGTAACTGAAACACATTGTATTAATTATATCAGGCCATGAACAAGTGAAATGGTCATATGAATAAAGGGAAAGCTCGTATGAACACCGAGCAATCATTAGAGTGTGTGTGTGTGTGAGAGAGAGAGATATGAGTGAGTGTGTGTGTGAGAGAGAGGGAGAGAGTGTCATAGGTCATGTGAATGAAAGAGAATGTCAGAGGCTATATGGAGTCTATGTTGTCTTTTCTCCTCCCAATTTAATTTTAGTGTACCTCCACAAAACTCAAGTGATATTTTAGAATCTTTTGGTCATACTTTTAAATTAATTGGCTACATGGGTCCTATATTGAAATTTTCCCTTGTTTTTTAAGTGAGGTTTTGAGTTTGAAACTTTTGTAGAGATATACTCCCTCAAGTCTTACGTATAAAAACTAGTTGACTTTTTTATGGAGATTAAGGAAGCAAAATAGATAACTAAATTTTAATATATGTTATATGTAATTAGATTATATGTTAGTTTATAAGTAAAATAAAATAATTTTTAGAGAAAAAAAAGGTAAATATAAACAGTTTAAAATGGTATATTATACATCCTTAATTTTTTTTAGATAAATCAACTAACTCTTATAATTAGGATCGGAGGGAGTATATAATATATGGTGTGTGAGTTAATTTAGGAGAAAAAGGTTTTTGTGTGGCTGGAAAGTTTTGCCCCGGTTAAACTTAATAATTAAGATAATCGGATTAATTATATAAAGCTACTTTACACATTATTAATATCTGGTTAGGATGTTATTATAGCTAACAATGATTGGTTACTGCGAATCATGCAAAAACAAAATAACCCGTCTAATATGAAGCGATTTCTGATAATTGAATACCTACCAACTACTTCATAACCATATTTATCACGTAATTAGTTTCTTCTAACTCAAATCAATCCTGTCCTTTTTTTCTTGGTGTCTTAATTTGCCCAACTATACGCAAACAATTTAAACAGACGTCATGTAGAAAACTAAACAAGAATATCACTGATAGTAATATATTCATGTAATTAATATACAATCTCTATGCGTTTTAAACTTACAATAGATAAATATCAAAACAATATACATTTTTCAAGCTGGGCTAGCGTCACCTGGATTTTGATGTAGGAATTTTTGTGGGGTTATGAGTATACTAGAAACCTGTATTATATATATATAATCTACTCCGATCCGATGCCAGATAAAACTTTATGTCCCATTTTTATCCGCTGGCTTGTACAATTCCATCATGTTTATATTGCTACAACCACTGACATTTCAAGAGGTGCACTCAGAAGTCCCACTGGAACTTGAAAATTTTATGCCTCGAAAAGGTAGAAGATCTGCTCCCTAAAAATAAAAAAATTAAATTGTACAAAAAAAATTTTAATATGTGTACACTACAAAAAAAACGACTTTCGGTGGCGACAAAAGTCGCCGCCAAAACCCTTTAGCGGCGACAAAAAGTCGCCGCCAAGTCGCCACCTATGTGGCCGTCGCCGAAGGCTTTGGCGGCGACAAAGGAAGGTCGCCGCAAAAAATGCAGTTTCCGCGGCGACAATTTGTCGCCGCTGAAGGCCATAATTGTCGCCACAGAAGCTGTGGCCTTCAGCTACCCTTCAGCGGCGACAAATGTCGCCGCCGATGATTGCCCCTTCAGCGGCGACTTTTGTCGCCGCTGAAACCCTTTTTTAAAAAAAAAATTAAATTGATTGATATTCATTTGCCATTAAATATATATCCCATAAACAAATAAATAAATGACTTAAAAATTAAATATTGGCAACAACAATACATTATACTAATAAAATCAATTATATTGTACTTCAAAACACAATCTTATACATAATATTCAAAGTCCTCAACATATATAAATACCAAGTCAGATGAAAAGACTAAGGATGAGGATTTGCTTGCATGTTTTTCATCATGGCAGCGAATTGAGCTTGCATTTTTTGCTCCATTCTTTGTTCCCATTGCATGTGCTCTTTTTCCAGCTTTGCTCACTCTGCTGCATGTTCTTCTTCCATCTTTGCTAGCTTTGCTCACTCTGTTGCACGCTCTTCTTCCATCTTTGCACGTTCTGCAGCAAGGTTTGCCTCATATTTTTCTCGCTCCTCTTGAATTTTCTTCTCAAAGTCTTGTTGTATCTGTATTCGCACTTGATCAATTGAAGTTTGACTCGATTGAGGGCGATCTCTCTTCCTTAAAGGCTGTGCTCCATAACCCTTTCCTCTAACATATCCAGATCTCTGCCCAAGAACACTAGTTAATATGTCATCATCGGTCATCTTTACATCACCCTGTAGTTCCTGTGTTTGTCTTAGATCCCTCATTTGCATCTGCATTAAAAGTATGAAGTTATGGAATAAAACAAATATTCATGAACAAAACAAGAATAAATAGTACCATACATACATAAGCTTCTTCGGCGGCAGGATCTGACCACTGTAATTGTCCATCTGCTGTCTTTCTGGTGTGTTTGATCTGCCACAACTCTTCCAGCGGTGGGCATTCTCCAGTTGTAGGGTCAGTCTACAAAGTGAAATAAAAAAATACAAGTAGTATACTAAAAGATAAAAAATTAAGTAAAACATAAATCAAAGTAAAAGAGAGAGATTGAACTTACAACAGAGTAATCTACTTCAGTAAATGATAAACAACCACAAGTATGTTTTGTGACCTGTTTCGCTCTGTTTCCCTTGTTTCTAGCACTCACAGTCTATAATAAAGTTAGTTAACTAATAAGTATTTGATTGAGCAAATAATGAGAGTTCATTGCAAAAGTTGGTAAGGTACCTGGAATTGGGGGGATTTAAAATATGTCAATAAATACTCCCAATCTTCAGGACTTATCTGCTCAGGTGGGTTAGCTAACCTATCTTCATCACTTGCATATTTTTTGTAGTGATCATGCAATTTGCTCTTCCAATTGTTAAATGCTTTTTGGAGAGCGATTTTTAAATACATATCAAACTTTTCTTCTTGTCCAGCAATCGCAGGTTCAAATTTGTTCTGAAAAATATAAATGACAGCCAAATCAAATTCTTCACCAATTTTATTATCAAATATCATCAAATTACAATCAGTGACTATCATTCTCATATCTTTAATTTCAATACTTTGTATTTCTTCCATCAAACATATCATTAATGACATAATAAGCCTAAGTAATCTATTTGTTCAATTGGAACTCATACATAATACATAGTTGGCCCAAAATCAAAATACAACATACACAGGTTAAAATTAGTTTTTCAAAAATTGAGCAATGAACTAATATAGACAAGTCCTATCAATGCTTAAGCATTATTGCTGATTAATATAAAAAAAAGACAATCCTTGAAAGCAACAATTTCACTTCACATAGTAAGCAGCAAACTATAACAAGATTTATAGCTAATTTCTTCATAAACCATTAAATGACTCAACTTCAGGTTATGTCACTAGTAATAGATGTAAAAGATCAAATAGCTCATAAGCACTAAAGCAGGTATCATTTTTGAGAAACAGCAACATTTGAATTTAAGGATAGTACCTTCACTTTGAATAGAATATCTTCACCATATTTTTTAAATGCATCCTCCCACTTGACACATTGCCGAAAAGATATTGTTGTCCTCATTGTCAAACCACAATAGTTAGCTAAGTCTCTTGCTCCCGGTCCGACTGGTCTGGCCACCTTATCTGATAATTGAACTTTAATCTTTGAAAATCTTGTTCTCGATTCCACATTGATTGATTTATATACTCCTCTCCTCTTAATGATTGTGCTAGTAGAGCCTATCATTCAAATGGAACAGTTAAAATATGTGCTAGGCATTCAGAAATAAAGGTTAAGTGTCAGTAAAATCACGTTAGTGTCAATAAAATTTACCCGCACTACTATTTTCAGTTGGAACAGAGTTGTCAGGCTGATTCTCATGCTGAGTACCACCAGTACTAGGCATAGAGCAAGTACCGCCACTACTAAGTGAGCCATGTCCTCTCCTTATGCTAAGTAAACGAGAACTCCCACCTCTTCCTCAAAGTCCAGACATATCCTGCAAGGATATACAAAATTTAGCGTATTCTCTAAAAAAACAGAAGTATAAAATCACATTTAATCAATTATAATTAAAATACCATTGATAATCACACTAAATTCATTCAATTGATTCTTCTGAGAAGTTATCACTACTATAGATATCTTCTGAGTCACTCTCTTCCATTTCATCATTTATGTCACTTTCTTCTTCACTATCACTAGCATTATCATCAAGCACATCCTCCTCATCATTATCTTCATGAGATGATAAATGAGTCTGGCTACGTGATGGTGCTCCTGCTTCCATAGAAGTTTGTGGTGGTACAACATCATCGCCTAAGTCAATGAAAATATCAGGAATCAAGACTTGTAGCATTAATATTCAAGTCAACCACCAATTGTTGATAAGCATCTTCATCAAATGTAGTAACATTTCCCCTTCTACCAGCATCATCATCATCATCATTCACACTTAGCATATTGAACAAGTCTCGTGGATTTGTTCTTATCACAACAAGCCAACCAGGATGAACAATATCGTCAACATAGAAAACTTGCTCCGCTTGAGATGATAAAATGAATGGTTCATCAGTTTCCAATGAATATTGAGTGTTAATACTCGTGAACCCATGCTTGTCGACCTTATATCCTTCGTCTAAATTATCCACGTCCCACCAATGACACTTAAACAAGTATATTTTCTTATTTCCTACATAAGACAACTCATAAATATGCTCTAACACACCATAATACTCTTTATCCACATTACCAATATCAACCTTTACCATGACTCCACTATTTTGAGTTTGTTTCCCCGTAGCTCGATCTTTTGTGTGGAAGCGAAATCCATTGCCTATAAACATGGAATAACGCCTCACTACCTTCATAGGACCAATGGATAAACTGTCAAGTTCAGGACCTAAGTTGCCTTGAATGGACAATGTCACCACCTATGCAAACAAAAACCATTTTTTAAATATCTCATACTAATAAAAACTAATACACACATCAAGGTCCAAAATACTAATGCTTACTCGGGAACGAAACCAATCATGAAACTCCTCATATTGTCTTTGCTTACTCATTGATTCTTGTTGGGTTCCAAGCATATTCTGATATTCCCTATAAGGTTTACACAAGTAAGAAAAATATAGATTACAAATACACCATTTTTAAGTAAGACAAACTTACTCTATGAATGGCCAAACTTCTTCACAATTTTGGAGGACATACATTCTCGCTTGACAATACTCTTCATGGGAAAGAGAAATTGTATCATACTGTCTCCTAGGTTCACCACTTCTCTTGAATACTGATAGTTCATAATTGGAGTCAACATCATTTTCTTCATTCCTACGTTGCACATTGAATTTTGTAGGAAAATCTTGTAAGTACCGCGAGCAAAATGTGAGACTTTCATCTACTAAATATCCTTCTGCAATTGATCCCTCAGGTCGAGCCATATTGTGAACATTTGATTTTAGTGATCGCAAATACCTAGAACAAAAAAGTTGCATAAACTTAAGTGGTAGGTATTTAACGATGTGAATGTAATAGTAATATGGTTTAATAAAGTATCTTACTTTTCTATGGGATACATCCAACGATATTGAACAGGCCCACCAAGTTTTGCTTCTCGTGCTAAATGTATTGGCAAGTGTACCATGACATCGAAGAAGGCAGGCGGGAAGATAGTCTCTAACTTGCATAAGGTTACTATTATTTGGCTTTGAAGCTTGTCAAGTTCTTCACATGTTAAACACTTAGAACAAATGTTCTTAAAAAACCTTCCCACTTCTATAATTGGTTCACAAACTTTGGGAGGTAATAGTCTGCGTATTGCAACAGGCAATAACTCTTGCAATAGCACATGATGATCATGACACTTCAAACCAAATATTTTCCTCTCATTAATGTTGACACACCTTGAAATGTTAGATGCGAAGGCATCAGGCACCTTTATGTTGGCTAAGAATTTACAGATATCTAGTTTCTGTTCCGATGACAGTGTGTAAGAAGCACGAGGCTTTGAAACATTATTACCCTCACCAACCGGGTGTAAATTACGCCTAATGCCCAGGTCCATCAAATCATATCTGCTCTTCAATGTGTCCTTGGTTTTTCCAACCAAATCCATTATCGTTGACACAATATTATCAGAAACATTTCTTTCTATATGCATCACGTCAAGATTATGTCTTATCAACAATGCTTTCCAGTAAGGCAATTGGAAAAAAATGCTTTTTTTCCTCCAATTGTAAGCATTAGTCTCTGTATGGCGCTTTCGTTTATGACCTTTTCCAAACGACACATCACCCAATTGTTGCAACTGCATAAGTACTTCATCTCCAGTTAACGGAATTGGTGGAGCACCGTATTCTTCATTCCCATCAAATGACTTCACATCTTTACGCCATGGGTGACTTTGCGGAAGAAAGCGTCGATGACCCATGTAAGCTAACTTATTCCTTAATGAAATGCAATGTGTGTCTTTGTGGCAACACGGACATGCAAGCTTACCTTTCGTTGACCACCCAGAAAGATTTCCATATGCAGGAAAGTCATTTATTGTCCATAATACTGCAGCGTGCATATTGAAATTTGATTTTGTGTATGCATCATATGTTTCCACCCCTTCTTCCCACAACTGTTTTAGCTCTTCAATCATCGGTTGTAAATAAACATCTATGTCATTACCTGGACACTTTGAACCGGGAATAAGAAGTGTCATCATAAAATAAGGGCTCTTCATGCAAATCCATGGTGGCAGGTTATATGGCACTAAGACAACGGGCCAAATACTATGATTAGCACTCATGTTTCCAAAAGGTTGAAAACCATCACTTGCCAAACCCAATCTAACACTCCTTGGATCAATGGAGAATCTAGGGAATTGCTGGTCAAAGTGTTTCCAAGCAAGAGAATCAGCAGGATGCCTCATTACATCATCATCAACACGTTTCTCTTTGTGCCACCTCATTTGTTTAGCAGTTTCTCCTGCCATATAAAGCCTTTGAAGTCTAGGCGTTATTGGAAAATGCCTCAATACTTTATGAGGAACATTTTTTCCTTTCACCTTATTCAACTTTCATCTGGGAGCTTTACACTTAGGGCATGATTTCGCATTTGCGTGCTCTCTCCAATATAATATACAATCATGTTCGCAAGCATCAATTTTCTTATAATCTAAACCTAAATCACGAATTACCTTCTTAGCTTCATAGAATGATTGTGGGATTAAAGCTTGTGGGAAAGCTTCTTTCAATACGGTGAACAATAGATCCATGGATTTATTGCTCCAATGGCTGAGACATTTCACTTGAAACAACTTTACAATGAAAGACAGTTTAGACTCTTTGCCACAACCTGGATAAAGTTCTGTCTCTGCATCTTTTAACATGTCAAAAAATCTTTGAGCATTCACATTCGGTTCTTCACTTTCACTTCTTATGTTTGCATCATCTAAAGAAGGAATTCCATATGCATCATATACCATCCTTGTAAGATCTTCCTCCTCATAAGTGTCATTTTCTACCACTCTATTTGAAGTCTCACAATCACTTTGAAATCTAGAAGTTTCCCCATGCAAGTCCCACACCTTGTAACTAGTCCAAAAGCCTTTAGTCAACAGGTGTACTTTAACTTCTGTTCTCAATTTGAATGTAACGTTCATACATTTTTTACAAGGACAACGTATTTTGTTCCTCACTCCATTTTGACTAAAAGCCCATTCAATAAAACGTTCTACTCCTCTAATGTATGCCACATTGCCTCTATCTTTAATGTCCAACCAACTTTTGTCCATTACTAAAACATGAAAAGTTTAAGATAGATACTTAAAGTCAATAAACAAAAATAGGTAATGGTAAACTAATAACTATAAAAGAAAATCAAAAGTCATGCAGGAAAGTAAATACAATATATATTTAGACAACACTTAAACAAAGAAATATTCAAATCATTTCAATAAACAAAAGAAATATAATTCTCAAATATATATGTCCTATACAATTATATATATACACACACAAATATATATGTTCATGTCATCTTGATGTTTTGATTCTAGAAATTTGGTACAAATGTAAGCAATTTGCGTGGACAAAGTTACCTAGGTTATGGAGAACCTTTGATGGTGGAATAGTATTGCTCTCTCCTTTAAGCAAAAATCCTTCTACTTCTTTGATTAAAATCTGCACTTAAACAAAAAGAGTCATCATTGTAGAAACAATTAAACTATATTGCCTGGATGAGCAGACTGTGTCACAAAGCCCATAGATGATTATTTAGTGCATGAACAAAGAAACTAAAATTCAATACAAATAAAAGAGGAAATGAGCTTAGGAGTTTCTGCATTCAAGTTTACATTTTCTTTTTCCAAATGAAAGCTGTTTAGAAACAAAGAGCACCCTCCACTCAATCAACTAAGCCAAAAGGAAATAATATTATCAAATCAAAATACAGCACCATGGCACACAATGTATCTTAGTTTTAGAACAATGGAAATAAAGAAAAATGCAAAGAAAGTAACAAGCAATAGGCAAGCAACAATTACGATCTTCCCACTCAGATAAGAATACACTTTTCAAGCATTAATTTGCACAATAACTATAAGTGCCATTAAACAAGTAAAAATATGGAAATACTTGGGATCCGATAAGGTCATGATATGATCAAAGAATAATAGCAAAAGCATCAGGTAACTGATGAATATCCATGAACAAAGCTCATTCATCATTCAGCAATATATAGAAACGATATAGAAACTTTCATAAGCTAAGACAAATATCTTATTTTCTTTTAAGAAAATCATTTCACACACCACACCATCACAGGGCAACTATAAATAGCTAATAAATATCCATGAACAGAGCTAAAGTTCCAAAAATTAATATTTTCAAAAAGCCTAAACAAAGTATCAAAATCAAGTTTACCATTCAGGATCATTCTGATTGCAGCAACAACCTGGGTAGTTTTCAGCAAAACACAAACAAATCAAGCAGCAGTTTCAATTTTTCTTACATTTTCTAATCCTTTCTTACATCTTTTATCCCCAAAGCTTCATTTTTGATAAGATCTCCACTCTCCACCAATTCATTCTTCCTTTTACAGCTATAACCACAATTTAATTTGATCAGCCTTCACCATAATCCATCCACATTACCTGAACAATATGCTAATTTCTCACAGAGTCTTCATTTCAGCTACAGCTGCTACAGAAATCCTAAACTTACCCATACATGTAGCAGCATTGATTGGACTATGGAAATCTGGATTAAGGAAGCAAGAATTGGGCACTTATAAAGCAACCTAGGCCCCACATCTAACCCCATCTTCCATCATTCAAACTTAAAATGTCTTTCAAGATCTCATGTAACAGCCATTGTTCAAAATCCCAAGTGAAGAAATAATTCAGGTATTTGTGTTTCAATAGATTGCACCACGGATTCTTTGTATTCACAGTCCCCCCATAATATCCATGTAATCATCCACTAAACCAAAACACCATAAACAAGAGGAGTGAGTCCCTCTTCTACCACTATAGTTGCTGCTAATCTACTGTGGGTAACTAACCAAAGAAAGCACATAATATTTGCCAAGAATTTTCGGAATTCACATATTTCTGTGCAGCAAATAATTTCATTTTCCTTAGACGATGAGCAAATCTGAAATGGTCTCAACTCAAAATTTTGCTCCACAAGCATTCTTAAATCATGCATTAGTGAAACTGATGACAAGAACTTTCTGATTTGAAGCACAATGGCTTGGCAACACAATCAAAGGCTACAAGCTGCTCACGCTTTGAATTCTGGAGGACAAGTAAACAGAAATTACAGCAAAGAAATTCTAATTTGGGAGCAGCAGGACTAGGTCACCATGCTATGGCTCTAACAATCCATAACAGAGGGATTTGCATGCCTATTTGGTGGGGTATGATCATTCATTCCAAGTGTGAAAAAATTTTGTTGCTACCTTTACATCACATACGAGAGAAAGGGAAGCAATTTAAAAATCAATTAAATACCTCATCAAAGATTATTTGACAATCTACAACTTATATCCTTCAGTAAGGCATTTCATGGATGCACTGGGAGCTACCAAACGGGTCCACCCTCACAAACATTAAATCAAAAATGGAATGTCAACGAGAATGATAGCATTGGACATGTTTCTTATAACTAGAAGTTGACTTTGACATGGGGTGTTCTCCCAGGCATTTTATCAAACACATACAGATCAATCCGTCACAATAGTCCTCATAGGTCTAACATATCAATCATCAATCAATTTGCTTAAAAATGAAAGCAACCCAGGATTAAGAGTCCCAAAAAAAATAACAATATCAACCCCAGTTGTTACAATGTCCAAACACAAAAAATCCAATCCCATTTAAACAGACATGAAAGATAAGAAATTTAACTTATGATAACAAAATCACACTTTCACAATTTCCACAGGATATTTCAGCCAAAAGAAATGAAAATGAACGCTTGAAACCTGGGAGGACACGGCGGCGGACAGGGCTAAGTCCCGAATCGATGAAAAGCAGCGGAGGACGGCGGCGGACAGGGCTGAGTCCCGAATCGATGAAAAGCAGCGGAGGACGGCGGCGTATGTAGCTGTTCAGGTTTCAGATGCAATGGAGAAGCTTACCCAAGTAGAGATATGAACAACGGACGGCAACGGTGAGCGGCAGTAGTGGCTGAACAGCGCTGCAGCGGTGAAGGATTTACAACACTAGAGGATAAAGGATAGAGGATAGAGGGAAATTTTAGGAAATGGCAGAGAAATTCGCGGGAGATAGAGGGAAATTTTGGGGATTATAAGCCTATGTTTCAAACTAAGATACATATATATTTTTAAGCAAATCCTAACAACACTAGCCAACTGGTTTAGTTGGCTTGAAATAGGTGCATGTCTTCAACCACACCCGAGTTCGATCCACGGGAGGGGAGGTTTCTTTTTTTTTTTTTTTAAATTTTCTGTGCATGGCTTCAGCGGCGACAAAAATGTCGCCGCCATTTGTGACACTTTCAGCGGCGACAGTTAAAGTCGCCGCTGAAAGTTGATGTTTCAACGGCGACTTCTAAAGGTCGCCGCTGAAAGTGTCACATTCGGCGGCGACACATTGTGTCGCCGCGGAAAGTGACACTTTCAGCGGCGACACTAAATGTCGCCGCTGAAACCTTAACTTTCAGCGGCGACTTTAACTGTCGCCGCTGAAAGTCGCCGCCGAAGCTCCTGATTTTTGTAGTGGTACTCGAAGTGTACAACACAACTTTATTAGATCCAGCTTATTAATCCTGGCCCGAAGCGAATAAGGGTTTCGATCGATTCGAGTTCAAGCTCTGTTATGTTAACCAACAATGGTCAAATTAAATCAGCGCAGCTGTTTGGTTAGTAAACAAGTTTCTTCACGTGAATCTCAATTTCCATGAGTATGTCATCCTTCAAATGGCGAGATTCGATCATCAGTGTAACTAATTCCACTTAGACAAACTTTTACATTACTGAGGTAACTTTATTTTGGCAATGTTATGCATATTTATCAAGTATAATTTAAAATTGCGATTGATTTTTTATACATACTTGTAAGTGAGAAATTGCAAATTCCATTATTTTTTTACCATTAATAAGTATTCGTCCCTCTAATTCCCTTTGTTTTCAATATGCATACATGGAATGATGCCAAATTTATGTTTAGAATGAATAATGAAAGCAAAACCATAACATTACTATAGAAGAGGATATTATATATTGATGACATGGCCGTCTCAGTCATAATCCTCTTGTTTTAGTCGTGTTTCAATTTTTTTTATTCTAAACCTGGGGCTCCATAAATGTTGGCGTAATGACTTGGTAGCGAGAACCATCTGAATCTTCCGATCCATCTGGAAACAACGTAGGGCGTCGATAACGTAACCAATATTGTCTTGGAAGAGATTAATGGACGTGTAGTACGTGGTACTACTTTTTTTAACCTTTTGGGGTGTGAACCGTGAATAGTACAACCTTATTACACACTCTTTTTTACTTTTTGGCGCTTGGACTAGAACTAGATGTCGTACCTGCACCAAACCAAAACATAATATCAAGCAATCATGTGAATTAATGACACAAATGTAGTTCTTGGGTTACTTTCCTGCCTTTGGGCGAAGTAGGCCCTGCAGAATCTTGTCTCTTAATATGGTTTCGAAATTGACTTCATATCAAACACAGTCCCTTTTCCTTTTTGTCAGAAAACCCCCTCCAAATGAACCAATCCAAGTGCTCTGAGAAAGAAAAAGAGAGAAGCAAAGGCAACTTGTGTCCTATAATTAATTAGAAGAAAGAGACAAGTGGGCGATGAAATTAAACTAGTGGCAATATCAACCCTTTGCTTAATCACGAAGCAGATGCTTTTGATTGTGTACTCGTTCTTTATTAACATGCTGCTGCTATTACACGAATCATTACACAGTTGAGGAGACCACAATATTATATTAGATTGCATATACAGGAAGACGAGTTTATTGAGTGGTAATGATTATGGTTTGAATTTTCAATTATGTTACCATGAATATGTAATACTGTACCTAATAAGCATTTGCATTATTCATTCATTTATATATGCTTCTAAGCAATAACTAAAGGACGACACTTTAATAACAAGCAAATAATAAAGTTGCAAATACGTGACGCGCTTCTTATCTTTATGCAGTATATATATAGGCCTCCTGCAAATCAGTGAGTGAAGCCACACAATTTTCTGAGAAGAAAGAAGAAATCAACAACTCAAAAAATGCCTTCCTTTTCCTGTCATCATAAACTTCTTGTGGTTACCATTTTGCTTCTCGCTGCCCTGATTTACCCATCAAATGCTCAACTGACTTCAACATTCTATTCCAACACATGCCCCAACGTTTCTTCCATCGTGCGCAGTGTGATTCAGCAGGCTCTTCAATCTGATCCTCGCATAGGAGCAAGCCTCACTCGTCTTCACTTTCATGATTGTTTTGTCAACGTAAGAAATATGGAGTGTGTGTGTTTGTGTGTGTGTTCAAAAAGAAGTTTTTATGTAAAAATCAAATTATTGAAAAGCTGTTGCTTATTATCTGTGTGTTCAGGGGTGTGATGGGTCTATTTTATTAGACGTTGGAGGTAACATAACGCTGAGCGAGAAAAATGCGACTCCCAACAACAATTCAGCTCGGGGGTTTGATGTGGTTGATAAAATTAAGGCCTCCGTTGAAAGATCATGCCCTGGTGTGGTCTCTTGTGCCGATATTCTCGCCCTCGCAGCTGAAGCCTCTGTGACTCTGGTAAACTCTTGTGCGCGCGCGCACACACACACCTATATATATTCACATACTTCTCATAAATATTGGTTATGTCTCTGTGTCATTATATGATGTTTTGCAGGCAGGGGGTCCTTCATGGAGTGTACTACTTGGGAGGAGAGATGGTCTGATCGCAAATCAGAGTGGTGCCAATAACTCAATCCCCGCCCCATTTGAAAGCCTCGCCAATATCACTGCCAAGTTTGCTGCTGTTGGCTTAAACACAAACGACCTCGTTGCCTTGTCTGGTAATTATATATATATATATATATATATAAAAGCACTTCAATCATATCTTATTAATTAGCTTGGATATATGTGTGGATGATGAGGAGAGAGAATTAAGTATATTTAGACCGTGTAGCTGTTCGTCTTTAATTCTAGATTTTATATTTATTAAAATATTTTTAATAAAATCAAATATAGATCATTCAGATAAGATTTAGATAGATTAGATATGTTTACCTCCCCCTGTTCATCTTTTTAATAAGAAGGAAACACGTGTGTGTGTGAGTGACAGAGAAAAAATTTAATGAGTTTTTGACTTGGACTTTAATATGAAGGTGCGCACACATTTGGTAGAGCACAGTGTAGATTTTTCAGCGGCAGGCTATTTAACTTCAGTGGAACGGGAAGTCCTGATCCGACTCTGAATGTCACCTATTTAATGACGTTGCAGCAGAACTGCCCTCAGAATGGGAGTGGAAATACTCTGAACAATCTGGACCCTTCTTCTCCCGACACTTTTGATAACAACTACTTTGCAAATCTTGTTACTAATCGGGGCCTTCTTCAATCTGATCAGGAGTTATTCTCCACCAATGGTTCTTCCACTATTTCCATTGTTAATAGCTTTGCGGGCAATCAAAATGCTTTCTTTGTCGCATTTGCTCAGTCCATGATCAATATGGGTAATATTAGCCCATTAACTGGAACTCAGGGTGAAATCAGATCCGATTGTAAGAAAGTCAACGGAAGTTGAACTATCCACTTCGGACACTATTTGAGTACTCTATGCCTCCTTCTTATACAGAGTACCTTTATTCACAATTGTATTTGCTGAGATGTATATGTGCCTGCCTCCTAGGTATATATTGTGGGGCTTGCTTCCTGAGTTAATTATGTGAGACTTCCTCAATAAAATATCCATCGTATTCACGAAAGATGCTATCTTCTGGTTTCTTTTGTTGGGCCACAAATGGTTGTGTGAGAAAGTTCTTGATATCATCTTAGTCTGATGCTCATCTTCAACACAGCCTGAATCTGGGTCGAGTCAATCAACACTGCTTCCGCAAATTTCAATTCCTCAGTTTGCTTTTGTCTCGATTTTTATTGTTATCGATTGGATCAAATATTCAATTGTTTGGATATATATCATTAAAAAGAAAAGTTATTCCTTCTCACTAATGAACAAAAAATCTACTATTCAAAACTCATTATTGTTTCATTATTTGATAATTACATATTAATTCTTAAAAACAAGTAGAAAGCTAGAATGGGCCGCGACGAACTAAGAGGATCACTTGTGACTTTTTCACATGCATTTTAACGAATATTTCAATTGTAATAAAAGTCCGTCCGAAAAGCAACGCAAATAATCCTCTCACTGTTTACGAACACACAAACTTTTCTCTGTACATTAGTTCTTTTCCTGGCTATTACTCGACAATGCTGGGCCAATATATAATTCACGTAAAAAAAAATAAAAATGTGATCAGGACAAAATATATAGTTTGAGCAGGAAGAGCATCGTTCATAAAAGAAAAAAAAATCGTATATTTTAAAAATGACCAAATACCTCACACATTTAAATATTGACCGAATAGCATGAAGGGGAAGATTTTTAATTTCTGTACCATTGTATGGAAAAGGGGCGGAAAAAGTTTTGCAAGTAGGCAAATAGCATTCCAATTCGCAGACTAGTTGGTCCAAAATCCGAACTTTTATGATTATAAGAGGCCCAGATTCCACATTCCACAAATATGATAATACGAATATAAAGAAAGTTGAATCGCTGAGAGTAAACTATGTGCCACTGATTCTGTTTGGAGCCAAAGCAGAACGGGTTCGGATTTTCTCAGAAGCGGCCTTTCTCATAATCCCTCAGCGGCGCAATCCTACCCGTCCATATAATCCAAGCGATCAGAAGGAGACACATCATGCAGTCTTCAAGTTGCATCTCCACCATTGGCTTTATTATAATCTCGGCCGTCCATTCACTAACAGCAATTTCTGCCTAATCCCTAACATGGGTTCGTTTCCTTTCAATTCCCTCAACACGATGGAGCACGTAACGGTCGACAGGAGAGGACACCGTCCAACGGTCGACGCCATCCACCGTTAGACATCGTCGGAAGTGGTTGGTTATGGCAACTCAGGACACCTACCTGTGACTATTTTGGGTAAGCCTCCTTTAAATTCAAAGATTTACTTGTTCAATATTTACAGATTGCAATAATGGAGATCAACCGAGTTTTGCATATTCTCCTTCAATGGTTCAAGTATTTATGACTGTCCCTCATCGCCTTTCTTTTTTCTTGCTTTAATTCTTCCTAATTCACTTGGTTCCTCTTTGTTTTTTATTCTCCCAAGTCAATTCTTCACGGTTACAGGTTTTTGAATTTAGCAATTGTGGCTTGAAATCACGAACTCCTAAAATTTTGCATTGCTTAGTTTAGTGTAGATATGAAGATATAAGATGACAAATTTTGCAGAAAATGTTTTCTTGAAACACCATTGTCTCTGATTGAATTTGCATGGCAACTGAACCGATACTGAATGTGTAATTAATGGCAGAAGATGGGAAAGAATAAGGATTTTTGGCATTAGTGATGCAGTTTAGTACCTATGATTTTTGTTTGTGCAGTATGTGGTATCCAATGAAATTACATCTCCAAAATATGCATAATCTACAAGCATACGAGCGTCAGCCCAAAAAATATTTGTAATTTGATCTTCCATATCAAGCTGGTATGAATGATAAAATGAAGGGTTCTCGATGATTTGTTCTTCAAAATAGCTCAACAAGTGTCGAACTTCCCCGTCCACCAAACTTCTCTGTCTTTTAGTCATCAAATAATTTTTCATGTCCACTCGAGTGAAACCAAGATTAGCCCGCCCACCTGCTTGCATGCTCATTAGATCGTAAGTTGCTTTTTGTTTAAGTCCAGCATCCCTAGCCAAATCAATCTCATTAGCTTGTGCATTATTTATTTTCCGCTGAGACCTCATCATATGCACTGTCTCTTGAAGATGCAATGGGTGATTATGTTGTTCTATAAAACCAACAATCTTGAATTTACCTTCCACTAATTTAACTGTCATTCCAGCTTTACAATCGGTCCTTGTCTCAGGACGATGATTAGTGGATGAGGTGCACCTTTTATCTAGTCTTCGTTTACCCTCTTTCGAACATGCATATCTGTAACCAATAATTGTTTTTTTATCTTTCTTACTCTTTGTCGATCCATTTTTCCTTGCACTGAAGCCTACTTTACAAGCATATTCATTCCAAAACCTCCATGCCTCCTCTAAATTATCAAATTCTTTTCCCAATCTAAGAGCCAAATCAGCTTCCATTTAATAAACCTGCAAATTAACTTCATCCAACACACGTAACACAATGAAATACATGGTCAGTTAAACAATTTTAATTTTTAACAACCTTCATAGTAAATAATTTTTTTCTGGTTCTCTCTCCCTAATTTTCCCTAAATATTAAGATTACATTTCAAGCTATTGAGAAATACATGGTCAAAAACATGTGACTGTTTTGATAAAATGTAATAATCTTTTAAAACTTTTGTTGCGTTGTACACATCTAAGCCTTCAAACAAGTTTGATAAAACTGATGAAATTTGGACACATTTTTCAGAAAAATTTCATTTGCATGCTCTTAAAATTAATTTTAATTTTATTCAAGAGCAATTTATTCAATCAAACCAAAGCCATTATATTCAATCGGTTTTCATAGTGGTGATTGGTGCTAAGGAATATATGGAAAATAATACTTGAGCAGCTCACAAACTGTTTCATACCCCACATTCCAAATAGTACACTCAACTATTTTCTTGCAAACTAAGATGTTTTCAATTTTTTTGTTCCTTCTTTTCTCTCCCGTCAAGAACAAGAATGACATTGGCTGTGAAAAAAATCCAAAAAAGTACCTTTTAAGAAAAAAATTAGTTATTTTATCTTACCTTGCCTCTTGGAATGAAAGCTATGATCCTTGAACCCCTCTCATCAATAATCAATAACACTTTACTTGGATGAATTTAAAAGTGACAGCAGAATTTTTCCAGCTCCATAAGCAATCACCTTGAATAACATGTGGGTACCAAATTAGATTGCCAAAATAATATGCAAATGAATCAGATTTCTTTATGACTTCCGTCAAGTTTCCCGCCTTGTAAGCCGCGAAATGCTGGATTGCCTCTGCTTTCAATATCAGCCGCAAGTTTTCTAATAAGGTGGAGGGCTGAGATGCATTTTTAAATGCTGTAGTATGTGTCATTTTGTGAGCCATTCGATGAAATGAACGGTTAGGATACAGAGACGCTGAGGGCCGCTGAGAATAAGGCCGCTGAGATAATCCTCTCCCAAGCAGAACCACCCGTCACTCTTCATCACAGCCGTACATCTCCTTACCTTCTGTTGCCTCTCTTCTCCTTCTACCCTCTGCGTCCTGGTGACTTTCCTTTCCTTCTAAACCCTGCCTCTTCCTCTCTTCCATCATCGTCAGATCGCTAAGCCAAGGTCTCCCATAATGCTAACCTCTACTCGGACCTAGCTCGACTTGGGTTTTTTTGCCCCTTCTTCTTCACCATTGGAGTAGGTCCGAGCTTATCTTCAACGCCATCCTTCGAGTGTCACACCCAAGGTTTTATCTATTCCTCCCAATTTTTTTTTATTTATGCTTTTTTCCTTCCTTCCTTCCCAACAATAAAAATCCCGTCTTTCGTCTTTTTTCTTTCTCCTATTCATCTGTTATACCTAAATCTGTTTTTTTTGCGAAACCCATTTTGGTTACTCTTCCACGTAGCTTCATTCCCCTTTCGAAGATTGTCTTCGATGGCCTTTCTATACGAGTTTCCTGTAATTGGGTTGAATTTGAGAAATTGGGTGTTGGGTATCATTTCGATTGCGGTCAACCTTGGGTATTGGATCTGAGTTTGTTCGTGTTTGTGCGGGAGTTAGGGTTTTCGCCCATCCTTGTTGCAAATTTTGGCTATTCTCATTCCGGATTGTTCAATTCTGTCACCAATCGAGGGTTTCTGACCTTTTCTTTTTCCCCCTTCTTTCCCTTATTTGTAATCTGTGATAAAGTTGAATGTTTCCTAATTTAATTATCTTTTCGTAAGTATTTCTCTGGTGGCTTCGTTTCGTCATCTTCCTGACTCTGTGTCGTCGGAATTCATAATAAAGTAAGCTTTTTTAAATCCTGATCACTGAAATTGTAATGGGGGAAGAGACATCGGACGCGATGAACCTTGATTTGAATCTGGGTCCTGATCCAGAGCCAGCCACCAATGAATCCGTGAGCTTGGAGGATTGGATTGAAGAGCCTAGGATTAGCGAATCAGTTAGACATAGGACTCGACAGAGGTGGAGATGGCGGCATCTTCACGTTAATCCTCCTGAACCCCATCGCAGCCTTTTTATTTCACCTGAAGCAAATCGGCGTTTTATTATGGCTCCCGAAGCCCACGCTATTTCAATGCGATTGAATGAATTGTTGGCCAGCCCTGGACCTGGTAATGGAAGTGTGTTACAGGCTGGGGAAGGTAGCGTGGCAGCTGAAGAAAGAACAGAGGTGACACCCAAAGCATGTGAAACAAACAATGGTGTTTTGGAGGATGGAGCATCAGATAAGAAGGATGATGTTGAAAAGGGTAGTGGCAATGATGGGAGCTTTTTTGATTGTAATATCTGTTTGGACCTGGCTAGAGATCCTGTTGTGACTTGCTGTGGTCATTTGTTTTGTTGGCCATGCCTCTATCGGTGGCTACATGAGCATTCAGAAGCTAAGGAATGCCCAGTTTGCAAGGGAGAGGTGACCTTTAAAAATGTTACACCAATATATGGCCGTGGAAACAATGTCCGTGAACCTGAGGAATATCCTACTCTTAAAGTCCCCATTAGACCCCATGCTAGGCGTGTTGAAAGTCTGAGACAAACCATTCATCGAAATGCATTTGCATTCCCAGTGGAAGAGATGATTCGGCGTCTTGGAAGTAGATTTGACCTCTCTCGAGATGTAGGCCAGCCACACGAGACTGACAATGCCCGGGAAGCAGCTGACAGAACTACTACCTTGTTAAATAGATTTTTGACCTCTCGAGCGTTACGAAGAGAGCATATGCATGGGGCAACTGCAGATGATGCAGTGGACTTGACTCAAAACAACATTGATGGCCCTGAGGCAAGGGATAACCACCGGGCTCAATCCCTACTACTTCGAAGAACACAGTCACATAGAACATCACTTTCTTCTCTTGCATCAGCTCTGAGTTCTGCTGATAGATTTGTTGAGGCATATGTCCGTAGCCATTATATTGGTAGAAACCAAGAGCAACCTCCGCCAGTTGATGATAGAGATTCCTTTTCAAGTGTTGCTGCTGTTATACACTCAGAGAGTCAAGTAGACACTGCTGTAGAAATTGATTCCATGGTCTCTTTGTCAACATCCTCTTCCAGGAGGAGAAATGATGCATCTCGGGTTTCTGATGTGGATAGTGGAGATTCTCGGGCCCCCAGACGAAGACGTTTGAACTGATGAAAATCTTTTTTATCATTTTTATCTTTCCTTGTAGTGCATAAATTTATAATATTCCAACAGCTACGTAAGTGCTACTTGTCTTTATATGGCTTTATATTAATGGATTATTCTCCTTCTGCTTCTATCCTTGATTGTTAATAAAATGGTTTTAGAAGCTTCAGAATTGTCACTTATCCTTGTTTAAGGATTGAGCTTTTGAGAGTCAATCATCTTTGGTTTGTCTGGCGAATCAAATGATGCAATTAAATGGATGTGGTGCTGTAATGTGTGTGTGTGGTTGATAGGTTACAACATATAATGCTAAATTTTCAGAAGGTTTAATTTACCGTTGTATATTTTGTATTGAAACATTTAATAATAGGGTGTGCCTATGTGCTCGGCGGTATGGTTTGGGTATAGATTCCATCAGTCGAATCATCAGCATTTTTAAGCTTAAGTTTATCTTGTATGATACTCGTGAGGCTATGTGGTTCTAACCTTGGTTTTATCTGTCCAAGCAAGCATCATTATTGTTCTCAGCACCCAAAATTGCTTACTTTCACCATTCAATCTAGAATAATCGGGATAGATAGTCCTCTTGAATTTTCTTAGGGTTTATCTCAACTCATTTCACATATTCTGACCCTTATTGCTGATATTGTACTTTGTATAGGAGGGATTACTTTTTCAAACTATAATTTAAATATTTATTTTTATTAACAGTTCACTATGGCTAAGAAATAAAATTGTCAACCACATGCATATTTGAGAGTTTCATTTGTTTTTTATAAACAAAGAGATGTTCTGGTATTGGTCATATGACTGAGTTTTTGACTTTTGGTTCTCCAATTTCGTTTTCTTGAGCTTGATTAAAATTTACCTTCTAGCTTTTTTTTCTTTGGGCTTGATCAGAATCTAAAGTATTAAAAGGGCCTAGCGATTTACATGGACTTCAGCCAAAACTTTTGTAAGATGACAAATGAATGACAAATGAGTGGCCGAAGGGTTGGAACAAAGATGGAAAGAAGCTGCTCATTAAAATAGATTTGGTACATGAATGGAAAAATGAAATGCTGTAAAGGTTATTTTGTAGCACATATACCAGTTAATAGTAGAATGAAATTATACAAGATAACTGTGTGCGAAGAAGCTCTATTATATTTATATGTCTTTTCATATGGATCTCTCTTTGGATTAGTGTGAGCTTCATGTTTGTAAACCCTTCTTCTTCTTCTTCTTCTTCTTTTGTTGAAAATTTGTAAACCCTTCTTTATCACATCCGTCCATCATTGTTCGTCTTAATTTCATCTTTCTTTCTTTGCACTACTACAGTCATCTCTAAGAAAAGTAAGCAACCCTATAAGGGAAAAGGAGGAGAGCTTAGTTCTAGTCAGTGGTGTTTCCATATGGTTCTAAGTCACTTCATTCCTTTCCCTTCCATCTTTCTAGTGATGAAGATAGACTCAAGAGGCTCTTTCTTTATTGGGCTTGTATTAGACTCCCACCCTTTCCTTCCATCGGATTGCTTACTTTTCCCAGGCATACATGGCAACACTAGTGTGATAAAGGAGAGTTTAAAAACATGAAGCTCACAACAATTATGTTGCCACATCAATAGGTCAAAAATGTATGAACAAGAAGAAACATTCAATGGAGTCCCCCCATCTCTCTCTCTCTCTCTCTCTCAACTCTTCACAGTTTTAATATCTAATGGCAGCAACCACGGATAGCATAGTGAGAAGTGGTTTATCATCGATAATTTAATATGACACTCTGCCATTTCTGGGTCATATTAAGGAGTGGATACACTTGATGATGTGAGTGCATCTAACTCAACCCATCTAACGAAATAAAAATTGGTCTTTCCATGATATTGAGTGATTCAATGATAATGGAGGGGAGGTGGAGGACTAGAAGTGGGGAAACGGATCACATCCCAAGTGAAATCAAAACCAATCTCTCAATAAAAGGACCTGTATTTTTTGTTTTGCCTTGTATACTTTAGCTCTTGCTCATCTGGACCTCCTAATTTTATTGCTGTGCGTGAAATAAATTAGGCTCGCTACTATTAATGCAATTTGATTCGTTTCCTTCTCGAACGTATGAATATTTTCTCACAAAACGCACTTGAGATCCCAGTACTGCCTTAATGTTTTACTCGGAATCTTGCAGATCAGCAAGCTCTTGGAGTGAGGTCTGTTGATAAGCCCAATACTTATCTTTTCTCAGAGCATTGGGCCCAAGTTGCCAATCATATTGTATTAGTGACTCTTTCTCATTATTTGTGTACGTGTCAATGTATCACAAGGGCCCAGTGAGTAGATTAAAACTGATGGTCCTTTCTCACATCACATGCCTCTTCTTCTTCACCCATCAACTAGTACTCCGTACTGTTTGCAGATGTAATCTACAGATGCCACGCTCTCGGAATCACTAAGCTAACAACCCGAGTAAGATTGGTGGAACCAAATCTTAACTCGTCCAAAAAACATGTTCATTACCACCTTTGTAACGGCTGATGGTGAGCTTAAAACCAACGACGTCACAAATTAGCAAGACAAGACTGCTACTCAGTGAAACATCTTGATTGTTGCTGATGAGGATGGGTGAAGTCTGAATCTGAAGGTTGTAATCATGATCATTCAGGAATTGTGTCGGTGAAGTCTCTATTATTATTACAGGCACGTTGATTAGTTAGTGTGGGAGTTAGTCAGGGAAAAGGAGCAGGGAACAGAGTGATTATGGGAAGCAAAAGTCAGTCTTTTGGAGGAATTTCAACTTCCGTGGTCTCTAATCATCTATTACTGGTCAACACTCAATACAATCCATGCTCACATCGGTTACCAAACTTCATGTCCTTCCTTTATTTCCATGCCTCAATGACTTTCTTAATATCCAAATAATATATATATATATATATATTGAAAAGCAATATTCTTATATTCCTTTCATTTATCATGTCATGATTACCTTTTCTGACAATTTTGAAGTATTTGTAGTCATTATCGTTATCATTGTGAGGCTTGAAAATTCAGGAATGCATGCCCGCGATTCCCTGCCCGCAATCAGAAATAAAGACTCTGCTCATTTGACCATCACCTCATCGTGATTCAGGATATCAACACTTGAGAGCTTCTGGTCAATTCACGTCGAGGGAAACTACTTTCTCTGGTCAAAATAAAAACTTTATACACACTCTCTTATCTCTTTCACTCCCTGGCTCCTTCCCCCGAGAATCATGGTTGAGATTACTTTGATTGAGGGAAGCATCATGAAAGGTTTCAATCTTTTTTAAAATCTGCGAGCGTATCCTACATATATTTATATACTCTCATAACCCCTCAATAGTAACTCTCATATGAATAGGCCTCTTCTCATTGTGTTGAGGCATCAAGCAAGAATAAGAAACTCTCTCTTTTTTTTTTACCATGAATAAGAAACTCTCTCTCAAATTGGCAGTGTTGTATCTCTCTTTTAGCTTTCTAATGAGCCAATTGATGGCAAAGAATTAGGATGATAAGGCTGGCAGGTGGTTGGGACAGGACAAAGCTATAGCATGGGGAAATAATGATTGAGGAAATGAATATCATCAACTACCGGTGGCTTCTAAATGCAGCGATTTATTGGCTATCAAAGAATAGGTCCATCATTATCTTTGAGTGACATAAGAAAACGTAACTGTTTGTCTTTTACGGATGATTTCATGACCAGTTGTTCAAATCAGAATACCTTTATTAGACGCACATACAGAGCCAAATTTTGCTATTGATTTGGAAAACCTTTGATTATACAGGGCGAGCTTGCTTGGATGTGATAACACAAGAAATTTGTCATGATCTAGCAAAGGGCAAATTTAGTTTTGATTAAAATGGGTAATTGCCAATATATAGAACAGGTAAAGACATGGTAAGTGCAGAATCATGATGAGGTTTAAGAGTGAGTGAAAATTTGGGGTTATGCTGTCCCATATTTGGCCAGCATCACAGACGAAAAAATTGAAGGTTATGATGGTGCGTGATGAATATCATTATTAATCATTCATGATAAATACTGTAAAGTAATAAGAGGGAGATAAAGCAAGAGAGAAATGTGTGATAATGATGTCGGAGAAGGGAAGCAAAAAGAGCATGGCTTGTGGACGATTGGGTGCTGATAAGTGCTCTATAGACTATAGTCTTGTATATAAGCTTCATGGTCCGGAGGAAACGTACAGATTAAAAAATTATACTTTATCGATCCTAATTATAAGATCAAGTTGATTTTTTAAAAAATTTAAGGATGCAAAATTAATCTGTTTAAATTATTTATATTTATCCTTTTTTTCCTCAAAACTAATTTATTTTACTTACAAACTAATATATAATATAATTACATGTAATATATGTTATAATTTAGTAATATAATATGCTTCCTTAATCTCTACAAAAAAAAAATTAATTTAATCTTATAATTAAGATGAGATGATACTTTATACAGGAGAAGGGATCAATTAATGCAATAAATAGGCTCATCACATCATGTGTGTGTTGATTGTACTACTACATATATATATGATGCAATCATCACCATGCGCTCGTGATTAGTGCTCATGGTCTCCCTCCACTTTGTGTTTCATAAAATATGGGAAATCATTCAAATTTGCAAGAGTAGGTGGTAGTCTCTTTTGCCCTAAATATAATACTCCATCCGATCTTAAATATAAGATCATTTTGATTTTTTTTGTGAAAGTTAAGGAAGCAAATTAGATCACTAAATTATAACATATGTCACATGAAATTAGATTATAGGTTAGTTCATAAGTAGAATAAATTAGTTTTGAGAAAAAAATTATTTTTGGGACTGAAACTACTTTTTTTTGGACTGGGAAAAAAAAGTCAAAAAAGTCAAAGTGATCTTATAATTAGGACCGGAGGGAGTAGTTAATATAAGAAAATTTTTAGTTTAAAATATACTCCCTCCGTCCCATAATATAAGGTCTTTTTAACCAAATTGCGGGTTCCTAAAAAGTAAGTTAAAAACAATAAATGTGTATGAAACATACCATTTTTTCCAAAAGTGCCCTTATTTATGAATGAGTAAGAGAGATGGTAATAATGAAAAGAAGATGAAAGAGAATGTGTGGGAGAAATTAATGTATGGGTAAAATGGGAAAAACTGTATTTATTACTAAAAAAAAGTCAAAGAGGACCTTATATTATGAGACAAGATCATTAAAAAAAAGAACCTTATATTATGGGACGGAGGGAGTAAGAAGTAACGTGTAAAAGTCAAGTAGTAAATGCATGTTTTTCATTTCCGCCATTGTATATTAGTAAATCCATTGAAGGAGAGAAAATATGTATAATAAATTAGTGACGATAAAAATGAAAAACCTTATTAAATTTACCCACAATAAATAATTCCAATATGTCTTATTAGTATATGTAAAAAAGGTTAACTACTCATCTGGTCCTATTTATAAGACACTTCCAGCACATTTCACACATACCAAGGAAAGTCTTAAAACTCATTAACTTTCCACTAAAATCTAACAAATTTATAACTTTACCCATATTTAATATCCACTCTACCACATTAAAATAAAGTCAACATATAATAAATGAAGGGTAAACTTGTACATGCACTCTAAATAATGTGACTTATATATAGGACCAAATAAAATCTTCTCTCTCTGCCCTATAAATAGGATCAGATGAGTATCTCTTATAATAATTACAGGAGAGTGACCGTATATAACTTGGATTTGTGAATTGTGAACGAGCAAATGAATAGTCGTGGAGAGTCCCACAGCGAAGCTGAAAGATTCATCATTATTAGTGCTTATTGATAGCAATCATTAACCGTTGCATTAAAAGGAGGGGTGACGATGACATTGATGGAGTCCTTTTCTTGGCGGCTTACTTGTATATTTAATATTTATAAACTCCCTCTTATCTTTATTACAAGGTATCAAATAATAATTCTCACATACCAATAAAAATGGTTAAAAGGATTAAATTTATCCTAAAATTTAAGTTATACCTAATATTACCCCACTATTTACACTGAACTCTAATACTATATTAATTACTACTCTCCCCCACTACCCCTATTAAAAATAGGTATGCATGGGAGAAAAATAAGGGATATAAAGGGCATATTTGCCCTGAAAGTCTTAGCTAAGGATCATTGGATGTCCGAATTTTTTTCAATCAATTTTACCATAGAAGTATACAAAATGTAGCAATTTTCTCCCATCCATTAATATAGTTAATTTTGACTGTTAATTAACCTAGTTTTGCTTAGTTGGCTGTGAGATATAGGATATAATTCCACATATTATTCCACACGCGTTATGCCTTGTCTCCTTCATCTCTTCCCTTCAACCCTTCTCCCTCTCCATTGTTAGGGCCTATTTGGTTGGGGTTTTTGGAGGAAAGCCAAAATCTTGATTAAATTATCCTCATCAATTCTCAATTTTATTATATTCCCACATATGCCCCATATGAAAAAAATTAAAACGCTAAAAATCTAGAAGCTTCTTCCTCGTATCAACCCACTCTTTTTTCGTCTGGATATTAGTAAGCTTTTTCATTAATTTTTTTCATGAATGCATCATTATAAATGTAACACCTAAAATTTTCTACTATAATATAACATTTTAATTGAGTTATAACCACTATTTCAGTGCCAGAAACCAAAAAATACGAAAAATCTAAAATTTTTTCTTTTAAAATATTAGACCAACTTTCTATTAGTTGGAATGGCCTTTTCAGACACATGGGAACAACTTAAATTTTTTTATAAAATAAAGCGGTTAATAAAACAATTAAAAGTACACTAACCCTCTTAGGGTATCTATTTTAAATTCATAATACTTAGGAAATTTAAATCCCTTTATAAATTTATACAATTCTATTTTCTATGCTTTCTATTATTAATTTAACAATTTAAATTTACATCATATACAGATAACCTTACTTTTCAAATTATAATTTTAATTCCTTCATCTAATCTTCTTCCAGCACGCATGCCTTATCTCAACCAGCTTCTCTGAAAACAACAGTTCAACGCAGTTTATGTAATTTACTATAAATTTCATGCATGTATTGCCATGTATACATTTTATAAACCTTTGCAAATTAATGATAGTATTTATCCTATTAATCTGGGTGACATAAGCACCTACCAACCACTAAAAACGATATCTTCGTTATCTAGTGAAGGTTCTACCTGTAGGATTTCTCGTTATAACATTTAAAGTTATAATTAACTGGTTTGGCAAAGGGGTGGCGAACCACCTAAGCCTGAAATACTCCAACTGAGGAATAAAAGACATACCACTTAAATACAACAGATATTACAAAAGTATACATGCAATTTAGTGTAATGAGATAAACTGCTACCTGGCTTCTTTAAACCTTAGTCCTGTACCATCTCCTTTCCATTATATTATTTCGATAAACTCCGATCACTATTAAGAACCTATATACATATATAAGCTTAATAAAATCCTATTTACAAATTATTCTACGCGTTTCTCTCGAAACCTAACTTACTTAATACTACCCAAAACTTGTCTTCTAGGCAAATTATATTGTGCCTATATTTATTTAGAATTATAACCATTGAGTTACCTTAACAATTTACTTATATTAAATCTTCTTATTCTCAATATTTGATCAATAATTTCTATAAAACTTTTTTGTAAAGGCCTCAGTCATTCATCCATCCATGTATATATTTATTTTCTATTTATTACAAGAGCCTAACAATAAGTCAATCAATAATGTAAATCAAGTCCAGCCAATTCAATTTATTAAAGGACATTACCAATCAACAATCATAATTTCGAACTTAAAAATAACACAAGAGATCTACCACGAATATTACTACTAAATTACAGCCTCTAATTATCTTTCACACCTTCATAACCACTTTTCCGATTCCTATCACCTAACATAATAATAATCCAAAAAGATTAAAGAATCCTCAACTACAGGACACCAATATGCTCTTTTCCTATCTTAAAGACTATTGAGATCATCCACAATAAATCATATTACCATAAATCATTCAACAATGCAAATCAATCACCCTATCTAAATATTCTAACTTTTATCCAATATAAAAATACTAAGCATTATTCATTATCAACATCATTATCATACATAATACTCCTTAAATCACCTAACTTCCTGTATTAAATCAAGCTCCCTCAAACATTTAATCCATCACCCAAAGATCCTTAAACAACTTCTATAGATTAAATTGCAACTTTGTAAATAAACTCCCATTCCTTAGTTCTAGGATCCATAATTTGTATATCCAAACCCTTAAACCTCTTCATCAATTACAAGCTCTGCTCCCATCTCTACCCTATAATCAACATCAGTTATTTTTCCCAAAATCATCAATCATTCTTATTTCTCAATTTCATGATTTTATTTTCCCACAACTGAAACTATTTTCTCTAAATCCATCTATAATTTCTAGCAATCAATTAACCTCAAGTTTCAAAAGGAATTAAAACAGAGCATTCCTTTCATCTACAATCATTGCTTTCCCATACTTTTTACCAAATCCTTTGCATCTATTAAACCTAGCTCACCCGAATAAAATCCCAGATTTACTAACAATAGCAAAACTTTCAATATCATTGGCATTTTCAACGACACCTAATCACTCTATCTTATCACCAACAATTTTCCAAAATAGAGTGTAATGCCAATCTTATCTCTTATTATCATCTAAAGTTTCCATAATTAAACCAATCAAACCTCAACCTCCGACAATCCCATTTATTTCCAAAAACTTGCACTCTTGAAACATAGCTCCGAAGCACCTAAACCTTTCCCTTATCAATAAATCAATTGAAACTTAATAGTCAAAATATTACTTCTATATTTCAGTCCACTAACAATTAAAACACAACATCCATCTTAGTAACTCAATCCTAACAATTGAAACCAGTTCCTAAGGACCGGCTAGCAATCATAAAAATCCATCCTCAATGTGCCAATTCATACTTTAAAATCTCAACTCTTTGCCTCTAACTTAGAACTCATAATTAATACCATTCGAGATTCTCATACTTAATTTCTCCTTTGATCTTCCAATCAACTATTTCTTATTATCCCTTTTCAACAGACATCCTCTTAATAACCTTAATCATTGCTTGAGTCACACCACACAGACTAAAACAATAGCCCTTATTTTGGATAACTCAAGAACCAGAAAAAGTAAACATTTACTATATATTTTTACTAACTTTCACATTATCGTTCAACCTGAGTAATGTATTAATCATAGTCAAAGATCACCACTTATTCTTCCTTTAGATCCTCAAAATAATACTCCTTTATCTTTTCATAAAAATAACCCAGCCAACTCATTGTATGACTATTTTATACCCATAACATTCAACACCTCAACAACTCTAAAAATTTCACACATTATTCTTATGAAACCAAGAATTCTTCCAACTTCTGCAATGGTATTAGATTATCATTTTTGTGCTTCAAAGTAACAACTTATCACAAGTTTCCAGCTTTGTATAATTCACCTAACCACCTCAAACTTTCTCTTTTAAATCTGGAAAACTTCCAGCAACAATACATCATTATGGTCATCCTAAAGAGGTAGCTCATATGCTTAAAACCATCAAATACCATCTTTAATATATTCTTACATGTTATTCCAACTGTCAATCGGTGCTTCTCTTTAAACCCCAAAATAAATGTCCTTAGTTTATAATAGCAAGTATTCGACACACCAAGTTAAATAACATACAATTTATTAAACTTCAATTTGCAGCTCCCCTGCCACCCGTCAAACAGAACAAGCTAAGAAGAAGATCACAACAACTTCACCATTCATATGCCTCTCTTTCCAGTTTAAATCGATAATTAAATCCTAATCCTTACTTAAATATAAATCACAACTCCCCTGCTTCTGCTCCTTATAGAATAAGAGCAAGTCACAAGAAACACAACCATAATACCTTATTTCCGAAAATCAAACTCCAAATCAACTCTAATTCATTCCTCCTTTCCTTCACCTACAACTCGCCGGCCAGTAAGCAGATGAATAGTAGAAAATTTCAACAAATTCATATATTCCACCAAACCTTAATCCTTCACCATTAACATTAATTTTATCATTCCTAATCCAAAATCAGAAACAAAAATCACAGAGAAAGAGCACAACATTTTCGGCCAAAACAGAACAGGAAACAAAGGGAGCAAAATTTAACCAAATTAAGCAACAAATCAGTTTAACCCAATAAACATCAGGATTAGTGACCAGAAAGGAAAGAATATTCGAATGGACATGAAGAAGAACAAGAACTCGGCTGAACCAGCAACAAGAAATAAGAGAAAAATTCAAAGAAAATCCCAAGCTTTAATAATCAACATACAAAGCAACAAATATGCTTAAATTTACTCCTATTAACGTTTAATCGAGCTTTAATTTATTGAAATCCCCAGAAATCCTCAAAATCTCATCGGGTGAACAGTACCCGAGTCACAAATTGGAAGAAATCCGACCCAAATCAACCTTCTTTCACCAAATCACTTCAAAATATTCTTAATCGAGTCTTAACTTTCATTTTTATGTATGTAGAAGTTTCAAAATCCCCCCAAAATTCGAGTCACTCTCCCTTTAACTCGCTCGAATCTACTAGAGGAGAAGAGGAAAAGAAGAAAAAGTGCTTACCCTAGGTTAATCTAAGCTCCCTGTTTGTTCTTCCTGCTTCTCGCTGCCGATTGCCGCCGTGGAAGCTCGTAGAAACGAAGAGAAAAACGGAGGGAACAGAGAAGGTGTGGGAGAGTCTGAGAGGGTGATTGCACTTGATTATTTTATGTTTCTAACAACTAATTTTGGGAAATTAACACTTGTCCTAAGTTAATACATGGTAATTTAAGCACTTTTACATTTAGAGTTCAAATGCATTGAGTTAATTGTATTTTGGTGCTAAATTGAGCATTTTAAGGTTTAAGCTCATGCATTTCTTATTTATGGACCTAAGATATTACATTTGTGTTTGAATTTGTCATTGTAGGGAGTTTTGGAAGGGATAGGGCATGAATTTCAGAAATTACAGTTTAGTGCCAGAATTTCAGAAATTACAGTTTGGTACTGTGGCACTGCATATCCCATTTGGCAAGAAAAAATTGGGTAATTTGGGAGATTAAAGGAAGGCAAAGATGGAATGAAAATTGTTGGGTTCATTTTTATATTTTTCTAAATAGAGATTAAATGAGTAAGGGCCCCGTTTGGAAGCTTATTTGGGAATTTAGCCTACACCTTTAGATATAGGGCTTGAATTTCATAAACCAAACAGTCCCTTAGCTCTTTTAAACCCTTAAATGATTCATCCCTCATGCACAGACCCCCCTGAACCATCACAGCCACCATCTTCATCGCAAGAGCTTCACCATCACCACCATTCATCACCTACCTTCTCCCATCATCACCGTCAGCACTATCACCATCAACCATCTCCATCTCCTCCACAAGGCCGGCGGTTTCCACCTTCCTCAGCCATTTTTCACGCCATATCCACTACCATTACACATCCACCATTAACGCCTCCACCATCACATTCGGCCACACCATCTCATTGATTCCTTCATCTCTTTCACCCAACGCCTTCAACATCTCCCATTCAGTTCCTTCTACATTCTCACACATGCCTTAATCCCACCTTATTCACTCACGCATACACACATCCATTCATCACCTCCTTCATCCCATTTGACGCATCACCCATTCATCTCTTTCTCTTCCACGCATAGCTCATTAATCTCCTTCACCATCTCCATTTTCCATCTGCTCATTCACCTCTTATGGAGCAAGAAGGTCAAGTCATTAATTGTGGGCTAAAGAGGATGATTGGCTAGAGTAATTGGGGTTCCTTCGTGGCAACAATGCAATTGGAGCTTTAATGCTTTATTAGGGGAGTTCTCTTGCTTCTTTTGTTTCCTGATTATGTAATTGATGTAGATTCCTAATTGTTTCTTCTTGATATGTAATCTTGGAACATGAGATACTATGATTTCTATTCTTAGAGGTAGATTTCTTTTGGGTTATGTATGTAATTTAGAAATTGCTTTTATATGCATAAACTTTAGTGTTAATCACTTGGCATAATGCAATTTGATGTGGTAGCATTGATTATCTACTTTGGATCGCTAGATTGGATTAATGCATTTGCTTCTTGCATTTAGCATTAGACACTAGGTCCATTCTTGAATGGTCAAATTATACCTCCAAGAGGAGACTCATTGTGTGTTGTCAAGGGTTTTCACTACCAAGCGATTTTCTAACAATTGCCTAGTTGACTAATTGTGCATTAGTAACTAGGTCAATTGGACTTAGGCGATTGCCTTTGGTTTTTAACATTCGGTCTTGGATTTTGAACTCCCAATTCATTTGAGAAGCTATGAAGATTGCAAAGTTTTCACCAAGAACCCATACCATTAAAGAGTTTTCAAACTACTTTTCTTTGCCTTCCTAAATTTAAAAAGCCAAAAACAAGTCAATTTACATTTCTTAACTCAAAACTATCAAAAACATCATTTCAATGACAAAACCCCGTTTTAATCGCTTTCTTCATGCATTTAGGTTAGTCTAAGCATCAAAATAAGTTGACTCCTTTGAGAGACAACCCGAGGTTGAGCCACTTTGCTCAAGCCTTTGTTTCACATATTTTCTTGCATTTGACCTCGAGGAGCACCATTCCGACAAAGGTCAAATCAGAGGGTGAGGGTGAGACGGGAGAGAGAGAGGAATGTAAAAGAAATGAACACGTGGGGGTATATTTATTGAAGAAGGATAGTTGATATTTTTTATGAGTATTTTACCATCTTGCCCTTCCTTTTATAATTGAAGATATTTTCAACTAGGGGCAGATATTGTCTTTTTCATTTCCCTTTTTCTATTTTCCTCTTAAATAGTAATTTTATTTACCATTATCATATTCAGATAAGTCTGATTTTGTCCCAAAATAATTTCTCTAGATATGGTTTTAATTTCCAAATTTATTTATAAGACTTTTTAAATATCAAATAATACCCCAAGGTTCTAGATATTCCCTTATTTAAATTCATCTTGAAAATAAAATTTTATCTTCTAACTATTTCTTTTTATTTTCTAAACAAAATAAGCCTTAAAAATTATTAAAAATACATCTAGCCTCATAAATTTATTTATAAGGCTTTTTAATTTCTAAATGCCACCCCAAGACCTTAAATAAATCATTATTTTCTATTTTCTAAAATTTGGGATGTTACAATAAACGCCTCATTCCATTCTCTCTCTCTTTTTTAATTTATCAAGTGCCTCATTATTTGTGGTGGTCAAAAAATGGTAAAGATGAAATCTAAGATATTTTTATATAGTTTTGATTCTTTGACCTTACAAGAGTTAAACAAGGGGTCACCAACAACAACTAATTAAATACAAAGACCAAGGAACGATCCTAGGATGATGAAAATTACAGAAAAATTAGAGGAAATACATTAAAAATATAAAACTGAGAAATACATAGAGAATGAGAAATGGAGTTTTATTGGACTAGTGCAAATACAGGAGCGGTGAACTGGGAGCTAAGACTGGGAGTGTGGCGTGGCTGTGACAGGAGTATCCTGGGTGATAGTACATGAATCAGATGCTAGAAGTGACAGGAGCCGGGAGGCTTTTTTACAGGAGTTGTCCCTCCTGTGAGAGGGCGTTTTTCTTCTTGGATGAAGAACCTACTATGTTAGAAAGTTGTTAGAGTGATTTTAAGACATTCTCTGCATGTTTAAGGATGGATTCCCCCCTCCACAAAGTCTTGATCATCATCTTATATAGAATGCCAAAATCCTCTAGATGTGGCTGTTGTGTATGTAGGTTATTTCCTTGTTTCATGGGTTGGAGAAGTAATGGAGGGAGTAATGGTTTTATGGTAATTAATGGTAATTAATGATAATTGATTATAATTGATGGAGTAACCGTTGAAGAATCTTGATCATTAATGCACATGGAAAAGGTAACGACTGAAGAGGTGGAGAGATCATAGGAGTTATGGTTTCTTGATTTGTGGAACTTCCCTTGACCATGTCGTATGCTTGCCACGTGGCACCTTCTTGGCTAAAAAATTGGCGCTCACATTATTCATTCCATCAGTGTATCACTGAATGCACTAGGTTTAAAGCATATATTTATTTTAAATCATATAAAGCACATATTTTTTTTTGGGAATGAAAAAGCTTTTTTATGGTTCTCAATAGATAATCTCTTAACTATTTATCGAAGACTTTTGAATATTTTGGTACAAACTACTGATTTTTTGATGCAAGCTCAAAAATATGGCTTTTGAGCATAATTAATAGCTTTTCCTATGTTTTGTCACATGCTCAACTTATAGCATTCAACATGTGTGGATGATTTATTATATGAACACTTATGTTTAGGTACTTAATATTACCTTGCCTTTGCCAAAAAAAAGTGGTGTAGAGTATGGGGATAGTAGTCAAAGATCTAAAGCATAGAATATATATTGATGTGATCCAAGCAACATAGATGAACTGAATATATGTTACATACATTGGAAAAAAAACTTGTATATAAACTTTCATATTTAAGAGCATACTAGTAAATTAGTTATCACCTCCCCTTCCCTACCCCCTAAAACAAACAATGGATCATTAAAATATGATACCCTCCCCTCCTCTTTAACCTAACCAAACGATGGATCATTAAAACCATCCCCTCAAACCAAACACGCCCTTAATGCTACTGTTCATCCAATGAATCTCAAGAGCCTCTTAAGTCCCAAATCTAAAATCATCTCAAACCGTAGAAACACAAACAATTGAGCTTGAGAAATAGGGGAATATATATAATTTTAATAACCATATAATACTCAAGGTTCTTCTCACTTTGGTTGCCAGGAGCTTGGTGGTTTTGGTTTTAAAATTAAAGGAGATTGACCGATATTATAACTTAATTTCACGATTATGGCTATTCTTGAAGACACAACAAGAAACTGGATCTCAGAGAGATTCTCCAAAAGAAAAGTCCCTCTTTGTTTTCCAGATCCCTCACGAGACTTGAAGAGATTATACACATGTACATATAAATTTCCTCTTTTCTTCTTTCACTTTTTTCTGAGGTGGTTTTAGAATTGAAATAGAAACTTCTTTTTCTTTTCTTTCCCCCCTTTTTAGGGTTCAAAACCTCCATTGACGGAGGGAGATTTTCTTGGTGATGGTATAAAACGGGATTTTTCAGACTCTGTGTATTAAATTTCCGAATTCCTAGAATTCTAGAAGAGGTGGGAAATTCACCCTTTAAGTCCCAAAAAATCATTATATCAGATGATATATCCGAATATATTTCTTTATCTCCCCATGAATCGTATGTTTGCAATAACAGGGACATCATAGTTAACCCAGTAAAAGTAGGTCAACTAACAGTCAAAATTAACCTGATTAATTGATGTGGCAAAATTGCTACATTATGTATACTTCTGTGACAAATTTGATAAAATAAAAAAAGAAAACTTACCTCCATTACATTAGAACCAGTTCAACTAGTGCACCATTTTCTAACTGCCATGCCATGTGTAATTTTTAATGCATCAATTTTAACGCCATTATCTCTCTTGTCTTTTTTTCTTTCCCAAATAGAAACCCTAAAAACTGCAGCAACAACAAAGATGAGAAAAAATTAAGCTCCCTCCCGTGCCTTCCGTTCTTCCGTCATCCCTTCCATGCTGCTTCTCTCGATGAATTAATGTTTTAATAAAATGAGAAGTCAAAGGCTGCTTTATGGTTAAAATTAGAAAGCATATAAGACAAAAAACGATGTTACAGATTGAAAAAAATCATATGGGATTTAATTGTGAAGTCAAAGGATGATTTATCGTTAAAATTGGATAGCATATAGGACAAAAAAGGGTGTTGCAGATTGAAAAGAATTATATGGGATTTAACGGTGGAAATTGCTTCATACCATCCATGTGCATAAAATCTCACGGAGATGCAGAACGGAAGGGATGATGATTGAAGGACGAACAGAAAGGACGGGAGGGAGCTTAATTTTTTTCTGATATTTGTTGTTGTGGCAGTTTTTAGGGTTTCTATTTGGGAAAGAAAGGGAGATGGAGAATGTTAAAATTTATGAATTAAAAATTACACGTAGTAGTTAGAAAATGGTGCACTGATTGAACTGATTCTAATGCACTGGATATAAGTTTTTTCCAAAATAAAACCCAAACATCCAGTGATATCCTTAGATAAAACTTGCAGGACAAATATGACCATAATCCCAAAAACTAATTTATACATATTGAAAACTAACAATTTCCTTATAAAAAAAGAAAAAAAAAACTTATAATATTGACAAATGGAGTATATCAAATAAAATATACTTCCTCTTTCATTCTTGACTATTGACATAGTAAGCGTCACGGACATTAAGGGAATTTTAAGATCACATGGTTTAGTATAGTGGTACATACCTTGCCAAAAAAAAAAGTATAGTGGCAGACTAATTAGAATACAAAGTGAGTGAGAGTGATCAAAATTAGAAACCTACCATGTTCAGAAAGATCCATAAAATTTAAATAGTTATCCTAACATCAAGTCTCAAGTTGGATTAGTCAGGATTAGTCAATTATCTTATATGCTTGAATCTTGATAATAAAATTTAAATAAAAATGTTGAATGCTATGGGCAAGAAGGTAATAAAAAATTAGGAGGGAAGAAGAATTGAAGTTTCAGAGAGGATCCCCAAGGGGTTTGGCTGTATTGGTTTCAAGGAGAGATTAGCTGCATGCCAGCAGCCATGCCTGGAAATCATAAGTCAGAACTGTGAACTGATCTAAATGAGCCACGCCTGCACATGCAAATCACCAAGTTTGGGGCATTGTGTTGAAAATTAGAGGACACGAATAATGGTGAGGAGACGTGTTGGAAGGAATCTGCAGCTTGCTAGTTGCAGAATGGTGACATGAAAATGCCTCTCTCAATAATCACACTAGAGATGGATGTTTCCCCAAAAATCACACCCAAGTCCAAGTATCTTATAAAAAAAAATATTTGATTGTATCAAAAAAATTGAAAAGTCTCACGTGTTAATGACAATAAAAAGTGATATTATTCACAAGTAAAGTGTCATCATAAATGGATTATAAGACTATTAGATTTTTTTAGACCTAAGTGTGATCTCTGATAAAAAAAAAAAAAAATCTAAGTGTGATCTACAAATTGAAAGTGAAGTCTTCACTTAGTTCCACGGACGGGTTTGAAACCATTTTAGAGAGGCATAATGGGGAGTGAGGTGTAAGTAGGTGAATCGTAGACCCTTTCTTCTTCTTCTTCTTGGTTTTTTTTTGTTTTTTTTGTGACGTAAGAGCTAATGATTGGCAAGTGGTGGCAGCGCTACCTGCATGTTCAGGGAGAGTGTCAATTTTGAGTCTCAAGCTGACATGTAATATGCACATTGTGTCCGATTAAACAATGTTAAAAGTTGGAAAACTATATTTAGCAACAAATTTTCTTTAGTACTTAGACCTATAATAATAAGTTAATAAGTACCAGAATGGTACTAATGACACAAGTACATTGGCACAATTCTAAGATACGAGTATTTGAGTAGCAGCGATGTAAAATACCACTCTATTTTTATTTATAAATCCACATTATCTAATTCATACATATCAAAAAAATGCAATTAAGTCATTGAAAATGACCATGATTAACCAATCTTTACAATTATTCCTCATTTAAGAGTAAATATTACATTCTCTTTCTACATTTATCAATATTCTCATTCACATTAATAAGGGATAAAATTGTAACTCTCTTATTAATTGCCCCTAATGTGGTTTATAATAAATAACAAAATTTTCCCACACAAATAGTAACATAGTGGTAATTTGATTCTGATCTCACCGACTTGACTTTTTAGAGTTTACACACATTTGTTTATTATTTTGGAATTGATGAAAATAAATCCCAAGTGGATCCAAAGATAATATAAAGCTTTAAAAGTTAAAGCCCGTGTTTGGATTCCGTGCCCTCAACCGTCACGTCCAGCCTTTCAGTCTGAGATGAAACTCGAATCATTAGCCCCGCACGCCTTACTCACGTGACCCTCTTTAACACAAACAGGGATCGGCAATGCAAAACTTTTCTTTTTCTTTTCTTTTTTTTCTGCCAGGATTAGCAATGCAAAACGACAAGGAAGAATATAGTGCTTAGTGCTTTCATCAAGATTTTTATTCTTTCTATTAATTTTTTTAATTACATATGGTCATAATTGTTTGTCTTATTTTTATATGAATTTACAATTAAATAATTTCAGTTTAAACAAATTTAAAATGATAATATTCAAATATAAGATACATAACTATAATTATTAGAAAATCTCAAAAAATGAATGTGAAAAAACTTGATTGAAATGTTTTTAAATATAAAATATTCCATCCATTTATAATTATAAGATTAATTTGATTTTTTTCAAAATTCTAAGAAAGATAAATTAAATAAATTACTTATAAATTAATTTGACTGAGTTTTTTCTTTAAACGACTACTTTTTTACTTATAAACTAATATATAATATAATAATACACAAACTACGTTTGAGTAGTTCATTTCGCCTCCTCCTGAATATTTTAAAAAAATAAAGTCAATTAAATGTTATATTTAGCAAAAGGAATACTAGAACATGGATGGTTGTGTCAACTGTAACGTCCATATCATATTTAGAGTCTGTTTGGTACAGCTTATAAAACCATAGTTTGGAGCCAAAATAGCCTTTCAAAACTATGGTTTGAAACTCAAACCATAGTTTCATAAACTGCACCAACCAATCTCTTACCTGTCTACTGTTTTCATGTTTTGTGTAAATTTTTTTAAACTATAGTTTCATAAGCGCTGTACCATCCAAACTCTTACCTGTACTCTGTTTTCATATTTTGTGTGAATTCGCTAAAGAGAAGCTTGAGTGATTGCGTCCATTCCCTACTTAACGGGAAAATAAGAAAAGAAAGGACATGGTCAAAAGACAATAGCACACTGCGTTGAATAAATTAAAAAAAAAAACTAGGGGTAAAATAAGTGAAAGTAAAAGCCCAGAGTTGCACTCCATTGGCAAATTCAAAGCGTTCCCACGTGAAGAACGAAGCCTTCGACCCATCACATAAAATATATAGAAGCAAGCAAAGCATATGTAGAGTTTGCTAGTGAAATCTGCATACCTCATCATGGTTGTTAAATTACGAAAGGCCTGCCAAGGGGGAAAAAAAGAAGAGCATGACTTCTTTTACCTAGCTAGCCACTCATTTTCTATTGCTTTCACCCTCTTTCTGTATGTGTTTCTTTCTTGACACAAAATAGCAATATTAAAAGGTATTCTTCATTAGTTAAAGCAACAATTATTTGAAGAGCCGTGTGCACACACGAGTGACATGTTTAATTAATTCCCAATTAGATATAGCGTGTACGTAGTTATGCTAATTAGTACTCCCCCAATTCCCAATTAAAAAATATAATACCTATTTATCTAATTTGATTTGATTAAGGATGTTAGTTAAAATCACATGAGTTTACCAAAACACCCTAATCATCAAACTTTATTCCCACCCTACTCTCTCGTTTATTTATTATTGAAGAGTATTAATGAGAATAATTTAAGAAAAAGATGAGAAAATATAGATTGAAGTATTATATTTAAGAACAAAACCCCCCATTTAGGAATAGAGGGAGTATTTTTTTTTTTAAAAAAAAAAACATGTTCACCTCATGGACAGCCCTTATCTGCCACTACTCCACAATCACTCGAGGTGAAAAAAACCGACCTGCAAGGGACATGAACTAAAGTATCATACCGAGTCAAATCCGAGTTGAGATTTCATGGATCCCCCACCCCCAACTTGTAGGATTAGTTAATAAACCCAAGACTAGTATTGATTAATCATACTTTAATTTATCTTTTGTTGGGAATACAACTATACAAGTAGTATATATTGTATGCATGGTACTACTATTACGTATGGTATATTTTGCCCGTGTTCACATGTAAGGCAATAAGAAGCGTTACCTGATACATGAATCGAATAACTGAAACTATACTTTGGTTATGTTTGGCTCGGCTTATTTCTGAGAAATAAATGCTTATTTTGGGGTAAAAGTAATTTATTTTGTTGGTAGCTTATTTTGCATGTTCGTCTCGGTATAGTCAATCTGACTTATAAGTAACTTATAACTTATAAGTCAAAATAAGCTGTTTTAAACGGTTTATTTCTGACTTATGAGTCACTTATAAGGTGTGGCCCACAAATTCTGACTTATTTTTCACATCAAATCACAACTTATCCAAATATACACAATCTGACTTATGAAAAATAAGTCATTTTTTACACAGCCCATCCAAACATAAAAGTCATTACACAATCTGACTTATTTTTAATCTGACTTATATATAAGTCATTTTTCCATAAATCGATCCAAACACATCCTCCCTTCTTAGAGCGAGGGCATTTTGGAGAAAGCAGAAGAAGCAATAATAATGAGGAATGAAATAAGAGAGGGAGATTTGAGTCATTTGACTATCACGGTGAGAAGCTGGTTCTGGCTAGAGCTGTGCATCAGGGCCGACCCGGCCCTACAGGGCTGGCCCTTCAAAGGCCAGGGCCTTAAAAGGGCCGGCCCGAAAAGCCCGAGTAGTGTAAATATCCATATTTTTCAAAGCCCGGCCCTTGAATGGCAGGGCTCAGGGCCGGCCCGGCCCTGCCCGATTAACGCTTATATACTATTTTTTAATATTTTTTATAGAAAAAATTAAAGCAAAAAAATCCTTATAGTCAACATAAATATCAATTTTAATTTACAATACAAACACCAATAAGCAATAAACACTAAGAAATTATCAAGCAAAGATAAATATTGTCGATATTTTTATATAAGTAACAAATTATATGTTTATTTTTAATTAATTATTTTAATAAATATTGTCCATATTTATAAATAAATCACTCATTAAGAAATTATCAAACAATGATAAATATTGGGAATTAGGTATTATGATTTTTTTACCTTTAATTAATTGTTTTATTTTGTAGTTGTTAATTTTTTTAATATACATATATATATAACAGGCTTAAAGGGCCAGCCTTTTGAAGCCCTCGGCCTTACAAGGCTAGCCCGTGAAACCCGATTCCTTTTTAAAGCCTCTAAAATCAAAACCCGGCCTTTGAAGGGCCAGGGCCTAAAAGGGCCTACCCGATAGACTTGACCCGAATTACCAACTCTACTTCTGGCGGGAAACGAGGGAGGGGGCATTTCGGAGAAAGCAAGAGAAGAAGCAATAACAATGAGGAATGAAAGAAGAGATGGAAAGTAGGACCCAGGCAATAATGAAAAAACCAAATCTGTGGGGAGCAGTGGCATATCATTAAAGCCTGCATGAGTTCAATAATTGCTGTGATCCCAAAAGCATCACATTTTCTGACTTCTTCCTTACTTCCTTCCTATCCCTTTCCCTTTCCTTTCCTTTCTACTCTCACCACACGCCTCTACCTTTGTGCCATGGTCGACCCCTCCCTCTCTTCATAAATTCTTCTTAACAGAGTAACCACCATTGTATGTGCTCGTATTATAAATTACTATATTTATAAGAAAAGAAATTTTGTTTAATTACGGTAAAGGGATAACAAGAGAAGAACTAGAGATGGGAATTTTTTTTAAAGTGTACATGAAATTTTTTTAAAAGGGCAAATTTAGTATTTGAAAAATCTTAAGAAAACTAAAAAAATTCATTATAAATTGATCTGCCTGAAATTTTTCTCTAATCTAATTTATTTAACATATAAGTTAACACATAAAGTAATAATACACAAAATGCATTATGATTAAGTGGTTAATTTAGCTTCTTTAATTTCTTAAAAAAAAGGTTAACTGGGTCGTATATTAAGAAAGAATGAATGACTTTTAAATGATTTTAAACATATTTAATAACTTGTGTATAATTTTTTTATAGACGGGAATAATTTACAAGTGACTTATAATAGATAAGAGAGTGATACATATTTGAATTTAGACATGTAATATGGATTAAAAAAGCGTTGGCTCATAAAAAATAACAATGATGCAGTGATATTTATCAAATCTACCATCCGTTATAAGTTGGAAACTGCACCGATTTCTTAATAAGAGATATATAATTAATTCTCAATGATAAAAAGTAGTAATTAAAATTTTAACACAAAGTTTTACCCATATTCAATATAATTATAGTACTCTATAAGAATGAAGTATTCATATCGATATATGAAGGATGAAGTTGCATATGTTCATATAAAAAAATAATAATGTAACTTATAAGTATGATAAAAAATTTTTTATCAACTTATAAAGAACTGAGAGCATAATGAAAGATGAAAGATGGCCGATTAATTAGTTATACAGAAGTATAAATAGAAAAAAAAAATACTTTGATTTCTTAAATATAAGTGAATTGGGAGAAGTTAGAAAAACTAGAACTCCAGTATTTTTTTTGGGATAAATTTAGAATGTTGAATAAATTACTATAAATTATTTATATTTTATCATTTTCCCTCAAAATTAATTCACCTTACTCATTAATTAAGACATAATATAATCCCATGCAACATATATTAAAATTAAGTTATTTAATTGGCTTTCTTGAATCCCAAAGAAAAATCAACTCAATCTAATATATTTTGTAACAAAGTTAACATTTTTAATCTAATCAAATTAAGTAAGTAGATATCATACTCCTTCTGATCCTTATTATAAGGCACAAACTATAAAATCTTACAAACCATTAAAATTAGTTAAAATTATTAAATATGTCTTAAAAATCAAGTGATTTACAATATTATCCTTCTCAATTGTAATAAATTGCAATATCATATTAATTATTATCTCTCCCGCTACCCTTATTAAATATGAGCATATATAAAAAAAATGTGATTAATACTAATTAACAATTACCAAGTGTCTTATATAAAAAAAAATTGTTAGTTGACACTACCTTATAATAAGAAGGAGAGCTAATATTTAGGACCGGATAGTACCACTTTATTCCTTATTATATGTCTAACTACCACAAATTTTGTATTCCAAAATATAAGTCCACTTTGGGATCAATCAATGCTACTGTGACTATTTTACCCCTACGTTGGAAATAGGAAAGATGAGAAAGAATGTTTATAATGTATAAAATATTATTTTAACACATATTCTTAAATAAAGGTATAGTTGGAAATTTTTTTGAAAATATGTTATATTTAATGCTATAACTTTCACTCATTAGTATGTGAGAAGTGGTTAGGGTGGACTTATAACAAGGAACAGTAATATTTTTGAAAATATAAAAATGGAATTGGTGTGCTGATTGCTTGGAGACGTGACCACGCTGCTTCTCATTGGATGCTCCCTCCTCCACCCTCGATTTTTATGATATTATGATTAAGCAGCCAGCTACTTGAAAAGCTTCAAAAGAACCTTCTCCTTTATCTTCTTCTTAATTCACTTTTACACCTTTTCTTTCATGTTTTGTCCAACCAAAAGCAATGCAGCCTCCCATGCCAAATCTCAGAAACTTGGTCGCCTTGTCTCCCGGCCCGCCCCCTCCTAATATATCATCTTTTTAGAGTAAACCTTTACCCTCACTATTCTACTAATCATCGGACCCATCCTTCCCAATCATTTCTTTACTTTCCTTTTTTCTTAAAAAAAAAAAAAAAATCTCACTTCACCCTTGTTTGTTTGTTTGTTTTTTCTTTTGAGAAAAGATAGGGCAGTAGATTTTCCTGTTTATAGTGGGTGACAAAGCTGATATCTGCTAAATTAAAGCAGCACCGTTGCAATTGGCTGGTTAGTGGCGGTCGTAAGTGGAAGCTACCAAGGTCACTTCATTTTGAATTAAATGGCATCGCATTTAATTCCCTCTTTAATCACGCTCAGTTACGTTAATCTCACTCAGAAATACCAGTACGAACCACCAAAAGCTTTTAACTAGTTCGATAATTTAGGCCATGAGTAGCGTAAGGTGGTGGTAAGTGGTATAGTAACAGGTAGTACCAATCAGCCAAGGAGAAAATTAGTGTGAGCTAAGGGAGCCCACATGATTGGCTTATTGCATATTTGGAACCAAAGACAAATGATCGTGTTTGAAGACTTTTATCTCATCGTGGATGCATGATAATGATGACAAGGATAGAGTATTCAAAAGTTCAAAAGCAGGATGTAAACTAGGAGCCAGTCAATAAGACAATAGGTCTCTATTTCTCGCTATCTCCCTCTGCTCATATATCATTTTCCCTTGCCAATTGCCATCATGACTCTCTCTGCACTTTTTTGTTTGGTAGAGCCTCTTAAATTTGTGTCAGTATCCACCGCATTTATCATCAACTCATGCATCCTCAATCACAGCGTTATTATTCACCACCCCAAATTCTATTCTTCCCCACCATTATTTGCTTTATTTCCTCCATACATAGGATCTCTGAGTATTGGCCTGATAGATACGTTATATCAAAGTGACTCACTAATTAAATGGTAGGTGTCCGTGAATGTTATAATTATTTATGTATTGATAATAGTGTGGACCAGATGGATGGATATACATCCGATATGTGGCCCCCAAAATATTTTAAAATATGCGTTCAGATGGGGCTAACCGAGATAGGGGAGGAATGGATGGGATATACTACTAGTATTAGTACTTGACTAGTGACCACTTCCAATTTCTACAGTCACATACGATATATTATTGCGCAACTTACTCGTATAAAAACTGGGGGAATACACAATTAGGAGGAGTAGTGATTAACGCAAAACAGAGAAGCAAAATGAGCAAATTAAAAAGTCAGGTGCTTTTGTGGGTCAATGTGTTACACCAAACTCGTTTGGAGGAGGCAAAGGAGAGAAGCAATAAAAAAGGAGCTGTTGGAGGAGAAAGGAGCTTCTGCACTCCCGACTTTCTGACTTGTTGAGAGCTCCTTCCCTCCCTTTACAGCAACATATAGATAAAACCACTTTCTACTACCCCCTACCCTATACCTCTCCCAAAGCCTAAACCCTTCCTTCCTTTTAGTCTTATTTACTATCTACCCTCCATAGTCCATAGTTGCCTTTCCTTTCCTTTCCTCCTCTTGCACACATCTGTCTGCTTTTGGAGTTTTCAGAAATGGAGTTGGGGTTGAGCTTAGGGGAGGCGCCCAAGGCGTTCTCTTTTGTGGAGAAGCTCACCAAGATGCCCAGCAGCAAAGATCCTTCCTTTTGCGTACCCCTTCTCTCTCGTCTCTCCCCCACCACTTGCAATCATGAACATGGCCCTCCTCCTCCTCCTCCTCCTCCACGCCTTTCCATTCCCTGGCTCTCCCCTCCTTGTAATCCCTCTCCCCCACCCCCACTTTCTATTTCTGAAATCGTTTTGTTTTGTCTTAACATTGTGATGTTTTGTGCAATGACAGTGGGTGGCGAAGACATTTCATCAGACAGGGTCGTCACTGGGAGGGGGTTGGATGTGAACAGTGCGCCGGCTGACGTGGATGAGGCAGACGAAGACGACGCCGCCGCCCTCTCTTCTCCCAACAGCGAGATCTCCTCCTTCCACATGGACTTCCGCCTCGGCACTTACAACAGAGCCAGCGACGACGACGAAAACGGATCCAATCGTAAGAAACTCCGATTGTCCAAGCAGCAGTCCGCTTTCCTCGAAGACAGCTTCAAACAACACTCCACCCTCAATCCCGTATCTCTCACTTCCCCTCTCCCTCTTCAATTTTAACATCATTCACAACATCTTGTTATGACCTCAAATTTGTTCTGCAGAAGCAGAAGCTTGCTCTGGCCAAGCAATTAAACCTTCGTCCTCGTCAGGTGGAAGTTTGGTTCCAAAATCGACGGGCCAGGTAAATGCATACAAACTTGACTTTCCCTTCTTACTCCTTTCATTCAAGATTAAAAAAAAAAAAAAAAATAGTATCCATAGGCCAACTTTCTTCCGTTAAAACAGGACGAAATTGAAGCAGACGGAGGTGGATTGTGAGTATCTGAAGAGATGTTGCGAGACGTTGACGGAGGAGAATAGGAGGCTACAGAAGGAGGTACAAGAATTAAGGGCTTTGAAGACATCGCAGCCGTACTACATGCAGCTCCCGGCGACCACCCTCACCATGTGTCCCTCCTGTGAAAAGGTCGTTACCAAATCTTCCGCCGCCGCCGCCGCCAGTGCTTCTCGAATCCCGGTTCCTTTGTCTCTTGCCAAGCCTGGAATGCTTCCCTTCGCCAATGCTCAAGCCCAACCTCAACAGACCCAGGCCCAGGCCCATCATATGCCTTCTTGATCTCAACCCAGTTGGCCCACTTTTGATGTTTGCCTTGATTACATATCACACATTTGTATCATATACAAGGAAATAGGACTTGCACTCTCCCGTTTTATTTATGTTGTATATAGATTTTGTTATCTTCGTCCATTCTTTTTTTGGTCTGAGCTGGCTCCTTGAAGGTGTGGAATTGTGAGGGATGTATGTATGGAATTGGCGCGTTCTTTTTTGGTTTAACCATCACTTAGAGTGGAAAAAAAACACAAATATATATTTTATTCGGTCTGGTAGGTTTGATGTGTGATGTTTAAAGCTTTATATGAATGGCTCTACTGTGTTTATTTTGGTTGGCGATTCAATGGGAGCATATAATTAAGGAATAGGGATAGGAATAGCAACATTGAAATTTGAAAACGATGATTGCGATAATAAAGTGGGGATGGGTAAAGTTCTGAAGAAAAACGCAAAAGCTGATAGGGAAAGCGCCCATTTATTCAAACTTGTGTTAGGTTTGACATTTAAAGAGGGGGAGTAAATGCAACGGATGGCTGGCATCATAATTATTTGAGCGTCTTTTACAAATCAAACGAAAATTATTTGCAGATGCTGAATCTACGTGAACATAGGATATCCAATAAATATTTTTAGCCAGGTCACTCACATGCCATGCCAAGAAACCTGTTGAAATGCTCTGCATATGCAAATGCATGTTGAAGAATAATGCTGTTTCAAGAACAAATCAATTTCTTTTGCCAACTATAATATTTAAACAGCTAGCGTGAATCAAAGATCCGAACCTGACTTGAAATCCTGGATATAGTTTAGGTGCTGAGGGAGATGAATAAAAGGGTCAGCACGTGAAAATGAGTCGCGCATGATCTTGAAACATCTCTCTCGCGGTTTGAGCAATCGAGGAATTCAAATCCATGTGAACAATGTTGATGCTATTAACATTTGGCAAAAGTGAGCCCCTAAGCCTTTATATACAGGAGGGTTTGCTCTCCTTTTGATTTTGATATACTCCATCCGGTCTTAAATATAAGACCACTTTGACTTTTTTTTTTGTTAAAGTTAAAGAAACAAATTAGACCACTAAATTATAATATATGTCATATGTAATTAGATAATATGTTATATTATAAGTATAATAGAGTAGTTTTGAGGAAAAAAGATAACTATAGACAATTTAAACTAAAGTGATTAATTTTGTATCCTAAAATTTTTTCAAAAAAGTCAAAGTGATCTTATAATTAGGACCGGAGGAAGTATCAAATTCTAAACAAGAGACTTTAACCCCAAGTTTCATTCCCTTTAAAAACTAATCAATATAATTTAATAAAAATCTGAACCAATTTGCATTTTCACGACCATAAGTTATATTAACCCATTCATTTTCATATCTTATACTCCTAATTAGACCATATTAAATTTCGAAGTATTGTGAGGATATCATTATACATATATAGGAAGAGGATGGGCTTCTTTGTGAGGAATAGCGGTCTTATCAGGAACAGTGAGTTGAAAGCAAAAACCTAAATAAAATAGCGGCCAACTAATCTGTTTCCATTCTCTGTTCTTACTGGACAACCTCTTCAATCTTATTTGCAAGTAAAGGGGAAACATCCCATTTCTATCAAGAGAAAAACCCATTTCCATGTACGTAGAAATGAGTGTGCTCTCATTTCCTTGAAAGATTGGTTTTCTCCCATTCCTATTGAAGAAACAAAGGATCACTTACAGACTATCTGAAGTAAGGAACAGAGGAGGATCACCCTACTTGATTGGGATCGTTACTCTTTACAATGATACGCTGACCGCACAATACGTTCATAATCGACATGGCTGCTATATACAACAGCAACTGTTAAGACTAGTTGAAATGCTCATAAATGAATATTGAAAAGGGTATGTCCGTTCTCTAGAACGATAAATCTCAAATACCCTTGTCCACATCGATACATATGTAATGAACCTAATAATAAATCACACCATTCAATAATTAAAAATAAAATAGAATGGACGGCCTTACTTGAACAGGATCTGTTCTATAGGCTCGTGCCTTTGTGGCCTTGAGCTGCAAGGAGACAAGAATAAAATAGAATGGGTGCACAAACATATCATCTCAAGAATCTGTTTCGACATTAATCGATAAGAGAATTGCAGTCCGACTTAACCTTTCAGGAGAGGATAAAAACTGGGAACCTAATGGATTTACAATAACAGACAACTCCCCGCCTACTTCTTCCCTTTGACCCGTAGAAACTTCTATAAAAAAAATAATATTACAGATCTTCAAGGTAAAATTCACTTTGACTTTTTTCCACTATAGCATATTCACTGGAACTTTCTTTCCAAATTTATATATACACTTCAAAAGAGGGGGGGGAAATTGAACAGATATCGTTTCTTACTACCATGTATAAAGAACTCGACAAAAATAATGTATTGCTTTCTTCTTCTTGTTGTTTTGATTTTCCTTTTTTCAGTGTTTTTTTTTTAAAAAAAAAATTCTATTTGGCCTTGCCTTACGCTTGAAGTCATTAAAATGAATAGTTCATCTATGTTCGGCTCTGCTGCTGATGCTGATTTCGATGTTGTCTCAAAAGAAGCTCAGCATAAAGAATCTCATTCCACGCATCAGGAACACCTGGAAGGCACCAATGACTGCAGTCTTGGAACATATGTGGCGATCTCTTTTCTTCTGGCGATAGGTTTTGCTTCCTATACATTGAGGGATGCCCGTCCTTCCTGAAATCTGTCATTCTCGTAATATTTAAGTAGGTCACATGGGTTTTCATATTCTTCAAAACCTTTTCCAGCACCACCATTTTAGGTGGATATTCTCTCAAGTACGTTTCGTTCTTAATCGGCTCTGTTTCATGGTCACATTGCCCTCCAGAATTCCACTGTCCACCACTGCACCGACATCAGAATGCATAGGTTTTGTCAAATTGGTGCCGAAGAAATGCATTCTCAATGATCATGAATTTATACCGAAATTGATCAGTGATTTAATGAGTTTACCTGAAATGAGACTCGGAGTAGCCTCTGAAGAAGACCAAAGACTTGGATGGATTTACGTTGGCATCAACCCATCTGCTCCAAGTTGTAATAGCTCTTCGAAATGCCTCCAGCACATTTAGTTCCCCATAGACGTGACTACCTTCTTGGTAATAATCTTGCCTGGAATTTTCACGGGCAATGTATATTACTTCAGTGAGTTTTGGACTGAAAACATTGCTGAAGACTGAATTGGGAAAGGCAATAAACTAATGAGATGAGACTAAATAGCAGCAACATGCAGCGAAGAGAAGACTACAACGAATTTAATTACCCTCTGGAAGTTTTGTCATGTGTCCACCAGTGGCCAGTGTTGAAGACGATAATATCTGCATCCTTGTACTGATCAGAAGCCCTCGTAACTAAATCGAGACGAAGAGTTTCCTTCTTTGTTCCGTTCTTGTCTGTTACCTCCCATTCGCGAACTAAGAATGGCGATACGAAAAACTCTACGGAGAACTTGTAATCCTACTCCACCATCGACACCCACATAACATCATCACTCATCAGTGAGACATTCATGGAAAAACAAATGCTTAACCCAGAAAGAAAAACGAAAATCAAATAAACAGAAACAAGCGGAAGAAATTAATACTCACTTCGAATATGAACGAATAGAAGGCTTCACCTCGGAAGTGAATCCTGCCATTTGCTTCGTAAACTTTCCTTTTATTTTTAACAGAGTTTCTCAGTATGCATACAAGAGACTCCCACATATTCCTATTGAGAGAGTCGCCAACGAAAACCAGTCGCTTCCCTCTCAACATGTGCAGCATTCGATGCCCATCCAACCTAAATGTGCGCATATTTGCTATTTCCATCAAATTGGGATCCCAAGTAAAGAAAACGCAAGAACAATTATACCAACTGACACTAATGCCAACCAACAAATTGAATTATCAAGATCAAGTGGACAAATGGAGAAATCTAGTCGAGCTTTGAAAACCTCAACGAATCATAGAGTAACAGAATTCCGATAAAACCCAAAGCGACCGTTTCATTCGAAACAATGGACAAGGCTTTGAGTCAATCAAGATGAACATACCTTGGGAGGGTGCAACCCTTAGGTTTCCACTTGTATTTCTGGTAGTCTTTATCAGGCCTGCCATTCCGAATACATTTGAACTGTTCATCAACGAGATCGCAGAAATGATAAAGAGGATAGGAATCATCCTTCACCCATTGTCCATCAAAGAAATCACAATTCATGAGAGATTCCATGGAGCCATCCTTCTTCCCCATACCAGTCCCATTGCTCCGTTTCTTTGTCAGGGAAGCCGTATAATCAGTCGATTTCTCGGGACCCGGCGAGTTAGATTTCAATGCAGAGCTAATATTCTGAGCGGGGGTGGCCGCAGGGGCTTTATGCGGAGGAGGAGAAGCGACTGAGATTTCAGGCGGAGGGGAAGCAATTTCAGTACGATTAGTCTCAAGAGATTCAGCCGCATCAGAGTTTGCCGCCGTCTGCTGGTGAGTTTGAACAACGGGTGGCTTCGCCGGCGAATCAGCTGTGAGGTTACTTAACTTGGGAGTAGTTGAGCTAGTGTGGTTGAAGCTCGGAAGCGGATCCTCAGAAGAATTCCGTGAGGTGAGAGTTTGGTTGAGGAGAGAGAGTGGTTGGGGTGAAGATTCTGTAGAAGCGCTGGTAAAGTGAGAAGTGGAATTATCAGATCTAGAAGTAAAGTTGGCTTGAGGGGAAAAGAAAGAGAAAAGGGAAGGGAAGTGAGGATTAGAGGAGGAGAAGATGTTGGTGAACCAGGGGGAGGAAGCATTGGGGGAAGGAGAGAAAGCAAGGAAAACGGTGAAAGCAACAAAGGCAAGCATGAAGGCATAGGCAAGAGCCACAGTTTTTCTGGTTTTGAGAAGGGAGAAGAAGGCCTTGAGATCGGACGGCGGGAGAGACCCACCAACTGGGAGGTACTTGGCGGAATCAGCCATGGATGGAGGATGAAGAAGTTAGGAGAGAACGGGAAGAGCGTGTGATGTGATTGTGAATCACTCAAATCAAAGCTCAGTAAAGTAGGGATGGGACTGTCATAGTGTCATGTGTGTATGAAAGAGAGAGAGAGAGAGAGAGAGAGCAGAATTAGGAGCTAACTAATAACAATAACATGACTGCTAAAAAGATGGCATTAGATCGCCCTCATTAACGTTTACTCATAAGGCATCAAACATGCCACTGTTTCCTTGGATGCACCACTAAATCCCCCATTTTTTAAACAAACAATCAATCACACAAGCTGTTATTTTGTTTATTGTTTTGTTGTGAATAGATTGTGCGATTGAAGAGATACATGAATCAATATTACAATTAAACTGTGATAGATTTTATTCTGGAACGGCATTCGACAGGTTATGAGGATTTCAAAACTGTGCGTTAAATCTGGTCTGCAGTAATAAGTTATACAGATGGTAGGGATGTAAATCAATCAGCTGATTTCTTTGCTAAACAGGCACTTTCTTGTAGTCTGGTTTTCATCTATATTTTTTTACTTAGTTTTCCTGTTTTATACTCCCTCCGCTCCGCTCCTAAATAAATATAAGATCATTTTAACTTTTTTTTTTGAAATTAAGGAAATAAGTTAAACCACTAAATTATAACATACTATGTCACATGTAATTTAATTATAGGTTAATTTATAAGTATAATAAATTAGTTTCAAGGAAAAAGATAATTATAGATAATCTAAAATGATTAATTTTGTATCCTTAATTTTCTAAAAAAATTTAAAATAATCTTATAATTATAATTAGAACTGGAGGGAGTATTTGTTTTTAAGGAAAAACTTGGAACACCGTATTGGATGTTAGTTTGTTTTGTGACTGGTTATTTAAAAAAAAATAGTATTAGCTGTGGTTATATAGTGGCGAGCCCGAGAGGCGAGAGGGTATTATCTAAAATGAATTCCAATTCCGGAATACAGCCGTACCACACACCTCCGTTCCGTACGGGCCAATACCCTCACCGTCAACGGCTTCCGTCTATTTTATTTTTATTGACGACAGATATGGTATACTGATACTATTGATTCGTTACGATCTCTTTTCAATTTGAATTACCAAATCCCCCTGATAATAGCGGTCATCTTAAATTTATCTACTAATAATCCAATAAATTGGTTTTTTAAAAAAATATCATACATGAAGACATATTTTTTAATTCAAAATTTTGAATGTCTTCTTAAAAGAGTGAAGTGTAACTAGAGTAATGATTAAATTGCACCCTTTCTCTTTTTGCCTTTTTTGTTAAATAAATAAAATAATAAATAAATGTGGACCCAAGAGGCACATCGTCCGCACTTTGAAGTGTGTGGTCCCCGGTTACGCGTTGCACTTAACTGGTGTTTCCCACTCCCACCTTACCTTCCTACTCTCTCCTGCTATGTGATTTTTTTCCCCGATTGATTATACCATCTGAATTCGAATTAGTCGTTCATATAATGTGAAATCACTGATTGATGAGTTTATCGGTTTATAAGATGCCTTGATATCTTATTATATTAATTTAGATTTAGATTTAGATGGAAACAGTGGTGTTCTACAACAGTGAAAGGAGGGTGCAAAGTGAGTGCGAAGCAAGACCCGAGGAGTTTATATGTCAGCATAAAAAAATAAAGAATCTCGCATATCCAAGCCAAGACATAGATCTTCCGCGTTCGCCTCCGATGTCCATGCACATTAAAACCCCCGCCCCGCCGCGGGCCGGTGTTAATATTAATTAATAATGATCAATCATCTCGAAAAAAAGTCGCATGATTGTGTTGTTCTCACCAAGATTGTCAAACTCGTGAGTTTAAGTAAACTCGTAAGAAGAATGTAAAATCGGATCGTAAACTTGAATCGTAAACTCGTAAGAGTTTACCTTTATTAATAAATATGTGTTTCTAGCATATAATTAAATAAGAAATACAAAAAATAATAATAATTTGACTTGAATATATTTTAAATATAGATATTTGTTATTAAATATATCAACATTCATAATTTATCTAACTCAATAAACAAATTTCTATGAAATTTATACATAAATTCATTGAATATGGTCAAATAAAAATAATAAGCATGATATTGATAGCAAATTAACACGATTTTCTATAAGGTAGAAACGTAAAAACGGTAAATTCGACATGTAAACTCGTGAGTTTTTACCGAGTTTACGACCAGTATAAATTTGAGTGACTCGTGACACGTTTTGGTTAGATGGAACCGTAAAAACGGTAAAATCAGAGAGTCAACTCGCGAGTTTGACAACAATGGTTCTCACGTTTCACCCATCCCTAATTTCAAGTCCCTTACCTTGTACACCTGCTCTCTCAAATTTTAAGTTATTTTCGGGTTCAATTTGTCAACTCCCTGGCTCTTACTTTTGTTCTTTAGCTAGGCCTCCAACCATCCACTCCCAACCAGTGGGGAAAAAAAGCTGAGAAAACTCTATTAAGCGGAATCGATAAAAATCTATTTCGTTTTCATTATAATTTTTTCTTTAAACATTTCATTATACATTCATTACATGCAATATAGTCCACCATTATTAATGCTACTCCTATATTATAGTAGAGAACTATAAATCTCGTAAAATGGTTCGTATCCTTAGACACAATTTTTATGACCTATCTATCGCGCTCGGATGGGATGGGAGGCCTCGGCTCCCCCTGGCTGCCCCACATTTTTGGAGCAGCTCCAATATATTTCTTTTGTTTTTTTATACTACTAAATTCTATATTAAAATAAAGACATTTTTATATATTATAGGTAAAAAATGGTTATGTTTTCAATTATTTTATGATTTTTCAAAGATTATATGCTCCAAAATAAGGTTGTATTTTTTCATTAAGAGTATCTAATCTTTGAAAAATCATAAAAAACCGAAAACATAACCATTTTTACCCATAATATATCAAAATGTCACTCTTTCAATATAAAATTTAGTAGTATTAAAAAACAAAAAAAAATATTGGTGCTGCCCCAAAATTGTGGGGCAGCTGAGAGGGGGGCAGCCGAGAGCCCCCTCCCATCGCGCTCTTAGTTAGACAGCCTTGAAGATACATAATGGCTTGTATCTATCCATATTGAAAGTACACCATTTATCATTCTTAAATGAACAGATTACATATCCTAATACTCCATCCGGTCCTATTTATAAGAGTTCAGCCACCAAAAAACGCTTTTTAAGAAAACATGTAAAAATTAATTGGGAGCTATAAATATATCTGAAAAATAACTGTTTTTCAATATTACCCTTATTTATGATAAGACTAGAGAGAGAAATGAAAGTATGAGTATTAATAAATATTATGAAATAGAGTGTTAATAAGTATGGGTAAAATAGAAAAAATGGCATTAAATGATGACAGATTCCAATGCGAGCTCTTATATTTTTTACCAAAACAATTCAAATTTTGGGCTCTTATAAATAGGACCGGAGGAAGTATTAAATTAGTTGACTTATTTGAAGAAATTAAGAAAGCTAATAGAGTCACTTAATTCTATAATATGTGATATGATTTTTTTAAAATGTCTATAATTATACTAAATACTCGCTCCATTTTTAAATATAAGACCGCTTTCTAATTTTTCTCATTTTTTCCTCAAATTATCCCTATTGGTAGGGGTGAGAACAAGCCAGGCCTGTATTATCAAAAAGAAACCTGAGCCTAGCCTGTGGCCTATCACATGCCATTTTTCAAGCCTGAACAGGTCTGGCGTTTTAAGAGGCATGTTAATTTAATAATAATTTAATATCAACTAATTATAATGTTATATGTAAACAAATAAATGTTATATAATATAAAAAATAATATGAATGAAAAAATATATTTTAAAAATAATATTTAATAGCTTAATAGGCCTGCATAACAAGCCTGACAGGCTTTTTTGTGTGCCTAAGCATGTCCTATTAAGTATAACAGGCTAAAAAAAGAAACCATGAACCTAAGCTTGGTCTAAAAATAAACAGGTCAGGCCGCAGGCCCCTGGCAGGCCGGCTGGGCTATTCCCACCCCTACCTATTAATACTCCTTAATAAAAAAAAGTAAGTGAGGGATGGTGGGCGGGAACTAAGGCAGATGCTTAGGGTATTTTAGTAATATAAAGTGATTTTAACTAATTTAACTAACATCCTTAATCTCATCAAATTAGGTAAGTATGTCATATATTTAGAAACGAAGGGAGTATCATTTTATAAATCAAATAAATTAATTTGAAAATGATATAAATATAAGAAATAAAATAAATATGAATGGATATCAATCCAACAAGAGTAATTTATAATTAAGTACCAGGACAGTATGATAAGAATGGGGTATCACTCGGTTCCTATTTATAAATAATCCATCTTGTGGGAAAAAAAATTTCTTATTGTAAGTCCACTTTAGGGATAATTAATGTGAGTGATACAATTTTATACCTTATTAATATGAGAGAAAATGTTGATAAATATAGAGAGAATGTGAAATTCATTCTTAAATGGGGTAGAATTAGAAAGATTGATCAATTGTGGACATTTCCAATTACTTAACTCCTTTTTTTCTATATGTGTAAATTAAATAAGGTGAACTTATACATAGGTAGAGGTGGGAACAGGCCAAGGTTTAACCTTAATAGGTCAAGCCTATGTTGTCAAAAGGAAGCTTAAGCCTGGCCTGTGGCCTATCACATGACATTTTTCAGGTATGAGTCTGACCTATTAAGATGTCTGTTAATTTAATAGTAATTTAATATTAACTAATTATATTGTTATATGTAAAAAAAATGTTATATAATATAAAAAATAAAATGAATGAAAAAATATATTTTAAAAATATTATTTAATTACTTAACATATTGGCCTAATAGGTTTTTTTTAGTCTGAATCTGGCCTATTAAACATAACAGGCAAACAAAAAAGTTGAACCTAAACCTGAGCCTAAAGATAAACAGGCCAAGTCAGACTTTAGTAGGACAGACCGCATGCCCCTGGCAGACTGATTGGGCTTTTCCCGCTCTTATTATAAATAGGGAGGGAGTTATATGGTGTATCCTCATGAGATTAAGTTATAAGAGAGCACGGAAATGGATGGTGGAGGGGAAGGCAGCCAATCACTCCCCTAAGCGGGACATAATATTCTATACATGATTTTAAAATAAGAAAAAAAAAAAAAAGGGGAAGTACAGACCGTACAACTCTGGGGGCGTGATGTGGACTGGGCAGGACCGGAGTGTCAACACGCGTCAACCGACATGAATATGCCATTAGTGTGTCGGTGATCGGTTTTATTCTTCATCGTTATTATGAGATCAGGTCGTCAAATTATAATTCTAAAAAAAAATGTAAAAATTAGTTAAAAATTTAAATGTGTTTGAAAAATAACTTTTTTTTAATATTATCCTTATTTATAATGAGACTAAAGAAAAAAATATAAGTAGAAGGATTAATGAGTACTATAAAATAGAGTATTAATAAGTAGGAATAAAATAATATTAAATGATGACAGAATTCAAGGCGAATTCTTATATTTTGAATCAAAACAATTCAAATTTCAGTCCCTTGTATTAAGGACCGGAAATAGTATTACAAATTAAGTTTAATCAAAAGAAATTAAGTTCATTTTTTTATTAAAGGTACTCAATAATTATTGTCATTCCTTCCATGCACTGGACAGCAAAAATGGATACACTTCATTGATGCAATATACGAGTTGGAAACGGTGGGGGCGAGTGAGAAATAATGAACATATGATCAAAGTAACATTAGCAAACAACAATAATCACTTAGATGGATGTTTATAGTAGAGTAGACTTAAGGAGCGGACAGATTAAGTGTGTGTTTGGTGGGACTTATTTTTCACAAATAAGTCCTTATTTTCCCCCAAAAGAGCTTAAACGGGGAAAATAATATTTTGAGATGTTTGGGTTGACTTATAAAAATAACTCACTTATAACTAATAAGTAGGAATAATTAGAAGGAGAAAATTTCAGTTTATGACTTCTTATGACTTATAAGTCACTTATGGAGGTGGACCTCACAAATTCTGACATATTTTACACACCTAATCACAACTAACCCAAATTAAACATGCATAATTATGGAAAATAAGTCATTTTTTCACAGTTAATCCAAACATAAATCTCATTATACAGTTTGACTTATTTTCAATTTGATTTATATATAAGTCACTTTTTCAAAAGTCAATCCAAACACACCCTAAATAAATTAAAAAAATAGAGTGCTTAATTAAGTGCACGCGACAGGTGGGGCTCATAAAAATCAAACTGGTACATTTATATTGTATAAGCCAGTGCCTAGTGGGAATCCCATGTCATTCATTCATCACCGACTTAGAGCCTGTTTGGGTTGGCTTTTAGAACCATGGTTTGGAGAAAAAAGCTGGAAAAATGCTTTTTTCAGCTTTTCTGAGAAAAGCTGAAAAAATGGTTTTTGATGAAATTAGAGTGTTTGGATGATTGTTGTGAGAATAGCTTTTTCTATGTGTAATTATTAAAAAGGACATAAGTTTAATGTAGTGTGAAAGAGAGAGGATAAGGGCATTTTCGGTAGATCAATATGAAATGTGTAATGATGGTATATTTCTGCCTCGTACTTCGCGTAAAAGTGAAAAAAAAAAGAGCTTTTTCCCAAACCATGGTTTTAAGCCCAAAACCATGGTTTTGGACCCAAACCATGGTTTGGGAAAAAGTTCATCTGTTTGGGTGTCATCTTCCCAAACCATGGTTTGGGCTCCAAACCATGGTTTGAAAAACTCACCCAACCCAAACAGGCTCTTAGTATTGTCCTTCACCGACTCTCCATCAACTGTATTATCATTGATCCATGATCGTATTCTCATTTCTTGCTTTATTGCTTCCCTAACTATGTCTAGCTCCACCGTCCCTCAGCCATATGCTGCACCTCCATGATAATAATTTTTTTAACTTATTGATTATTGATTGTGTGAAATTTTAGCATTCTGATGATGCATGGTTGGTAGTAATAAATAATAATCTTATATCAAACACACACACACACACACAAGAATACAAAAAATCATCTTATTTCAAGTCACTTACATATATTGGATGTGTTTGTCGTTTAAAAAACAACATTTCACCGTTTAATTAATTGAATCATTATAGATTTACATAATCTAAAGTAGGAATTTATATAACATCTCTGCACAAAATAAATAAAAATGTTTTTTTTTTTTAAATTTCACTCATTGTGTCACACATGCCCCCATATATATATATTTAAAATAACACTGACTTAAAAAAATTAAAACTTGGATGAACACAACACTTGATTAATTAGTTATATTAAGGGAAAATTAATTATTTGATCCTTATAGTTTTAGCGAGTTTGCAACTCAATCCTCATAGTTTGACTCGTCGCAACTCAATCCCTAATGTTTTCTAATTTTTATAGACTCAATCAGTCAAACATAACTCAGGGATGGGATATTCATGTGGGACACACCAAAATGCCAACTAAGCAAATTACTACCTTGTCAGTGTGCCATGTGGACGAGTTATGTTTGATTGATTTAGTCTATAAAAATTAGGAAACTTCGGGAAATGAGTTACAATGAGTCAAACTATGAGGATTGGGTTGTAAATTCGTTGAAACTATAAGAATCAAATAATTTACTTTCCTTTATATATATACTCATCTGGTCCTATTTATAAGTCACTTTCAGCATATTTCACACAGACCAAGGAAAGCCTTAAAACTCATTAACTTTCCACTAAAATCCAACAAATTTACAACTTTACCCATATTAAATATCCACTATACCACATGAAAATAAAGTCAATACATAATAAATGAAGGGTAAACTTGTACATTCACACTAAATATTTAATGAGGTGACTTATATATAGGACCAAATAAAACATTCTCTCTCTGCCCTATAAATAGGACCAGAGGAGTGTATATATATAAACAACCTGCAGGTTGATCAACATAACTGAAAAGTACAAATTGGTTATTCAACAGTGCGCGCGTGTGTTATTTCATGCAATTTTTTCCATCTACCGAATTTCCATTTCATGCCCCCATGTGAGGCACGTTATAGAAACATGCAGCACACACATTCTGTGAGGTACCGAATAAGATCAATCCAGATGGGGAATTAAAAGATGGGAGACTTGCATTCAATTCCAAGGAAAGAAAGGTAATAAATATCAAACAATTCTAGATGACTTATTAATGAGACTTTTTCATTAATAATGACTTTTTTTCTTTATCAAACCACAGGAAGTTAATTAGTAAACAATACTTATAAACAATGGCTTTTTTTTTTATCAAACCACAGGAAGTTAGTAAAAAATGGCTTTTTAAGTTATCATTGACAAGTTGATTATGATATTTATTTGATAATAATTCTTTTTTTTAAGACCTGAAAACAATTCTCTCTTAAAAGAAAACTAACCAAAGGCATTCATTAATCTACCCCCCTTTCTGTGTGTGATTTTAACCCTATCTAAAAAGGACTTTCACTCTCTTTGGGTGACGACTTCTTAATTACTCCCTCCGATCATAAACATAAGGTCTATTTATTTGATTTGATTAATTTAAGGAAGTTAGTAAAAATCACATGATATTACTGTAATCATCTAGCGATACCAAACATTGCCTAGACGGTTATTTTCAATTAACAGAGCACATCACAGTATTTAATTACGCCAGTACTGATAGAGCGACCGCGAAGAAAGGATAAGCAAGCGTGTGAATACGCAACTTCCAAGGAAATGCCCTAAACCTTACTAAACAAGTTTCGTTTATTTTTAAATTATTTAATTAATTTTTCTCTAAGATATAAGATATATAACAACAAAGAGTGTGTTTGGATTGGTTTATGAGAAGTAACTTCTTTCAATCCGACTTTTTCAAAAGTAAAATTGGATAAAAGTCAAATTGTGTGAAGTGATTTATGTTTAGATTTGTAATGATAGAAGTGATTTTTTTTCAATATGATTTTTAGAAACATGTTTGGATGATTATTTTGAAAAGCAAGTTTAGATGAAAAATTACTAAACAGGACATCATTGTTATTAAATAATACATATATAATATGCATATATTCTTATAGTTTAGAAATAAAAAGTGAAATTTGGGGCTTTTTGAGGATTTTAAGAGCTTAGTTTATCCCTTATTTTAAGGAAAATAATTTGAAAAAATTATATTTTTAGCTCAAAGGAGGATATTGTGGGAGAAAATAGTTAGAGATAAATATAATAAATTTTTGGAGATAAAAATGAAATTTTAAATTAAAAAAAAATATCTTATTTGAGAATTTCAGAGGTCTAATTGTCTAATTTTTTTACCCACTTTATTAAATAATATATAACAAAAGGCGTGTGATCCATCATTTAAGAAGCAAGATGCCAGAAGCCAAAAGCAACAATTTTTTACTTCTTCTTCAATCTTACTTCTAACTCATAAATCAAGTTGTCAATAAATCAAAACAAACATGATAAAAAGCAAATTTTTACTTATAACCGCTCCCGCACTTATGGTGGCTGAAAAGCCATTCCAAACACACTGAAAAAGTGACATTTTAGTTTTTAAATATAATGCACGCTTTTGACTGCAGATAAATTGCAAACATCGATCTGTAAAGAAGAAGTTGAGTCGTTATATTTCGATGCTGACTGATAAAGTGGGCAGGATAAGAAGCAAAACCTGGGCTCAATTGATTAATTATGCGTTCACCAGAAGCATGAAACGATGAAATAATAGAGGGCAAAATTATGAGAGTGCAGGCAAAACGCGCAATTCTTGACATAGATGCACTATATCTTACCTTCAATTTGATTTCAGTTCAAGCAATCCCAACCTCCCTCCCCATATATATGAATCCATTTGTTGATTTTGAAACCTCTCACCAGTTCATTTATAGTAATTAAAGTAAATCAAGCCCGGTGTTTACTAAGTTTGGATTTTAGTTTTAATCGGCATTGATAAACATTTGAATCATATTAATTCCTGCTTAAGCTTGAACATGAGTTGAAGCTGTTATTTATTGCACTTAATTTTGACGATGAACCTTCTTTAATTTATAGGTCCGGTATAAAGTCCAGTCCAATAATACCTGTGTTGTTCAAATTGAGCAAATGGACCTGAATTGATCAACAATAAATGGGTCGAAATATGATTGGCTGCTCGGTCAAATTGATTGACACGATCAACCCAGATTTGGATTTCCGCTGAGAGTGATTACTTCTTTCCAATGATATACTTCACTCTACTCTTCTTAAAAGTTCGATGACTACAATTTTTTTCTTAAATATAAATCTAGTTTGAGATCAATTAATGTTATTGTGACTAATTTACCCCTATATTGAAAATATAAAAGATTAGAGAGAAGGTTTATAGTAATGCATAAAATATTATTTTAACACTTATTCTTAAATAAGGGTAAAATTGAAAAATTATTTAAAAATATGACATATTTAATACTATAACTTTCACTCCTTGATATGTGAAAAGTAGTTAGGGTAGACTTATAATAAAAAACCGAAAACCAAATAGAGATAACTTTAAACACTGAACTGAAACCGATTCACCAAAATATTACGGTTTGGTTCGGTTAATAACTGAAATAATCGGATTTGAATTTTACCATTATTTACCAAACATAATATTGTATTATTATAAAATACTGAGTGCATTTTGAGCTTAATATTATCTATAAAGCAAACCATAGTATATATTAATCATAAAAACTATATAATAATGTAATTATATTATAATATCCCATAATCATCATATAAGATTCAATATTTTAAATTAAATATAAATATATTCTATAAATTTCAGTTTTAACCGAATTAATTTTTCTACTAATCGAACCAAATTAACCCAACAAAAAAAAACTGAATTGAGTTTGGTTCGATTTAGTTTTCGGTTTCGGTTCTAATTTGCTCACCCCTAGGTAGATATACCGATGTATTGTGAGAATGCCGAGGCTTAAGATACTATTTTCGCTTCAGACAATGCTTCAAGTTTGAATCGCATTAACATTGATTGATTGCTGATCATTGATCTTGGACTTGGAAGTTGGATTCTTAATCTCTTGGATTTTGGATTTAGTTTGGGAATTTTGTTGTGTTGAATTTGGAATATTTGAAGTTGAAACCTTGTATTCGATGCTTTACTATCACTTTTATTATTTGTAATGCGTTAAACACTTGAATTTGAATTTGTGATCTTGTGTTGTATACAGTGTATTGTAATTGTATTGTAAAAAGTGGGAAAGTTAAATAAAAATGGTCCGGGTTGGCTTGCAACCAGAATGAAATGACCCGAGTTAAGAAATCAAGCCTATATTCAAAACGAATTTCTTTTTCAAGCATGTTTAGCTACCGATCCTTGACAGGCCGACCTGTATTACCAGCTTTGTCCAAAACCTTCATTCCCCCTTTTCTATGAACTTTACCACCACACTGGCAATCATACAGTGGTGGCTAGTGTACGTACTATACACTCCCTTCGTTCCTAAATATATAACCTAGTTGAGGAGACGAATCTGTTCTTAAATATAAGACATATTTCTTTTTTTACTCATACTTTATCTAAATCATCCCCAATAACGTCACTTATAAACAAGTAAGATATGGAGGGTAGGAATAAGGAAACGTGGTTAGGTTATTTTTGTAATATCATGCGACTTTAATTAATATAATTAATATCTTTAATATAATTAAATTAGGTAAATAGATCTTATATTTAGGAACAGAAGGAATATATTATCGAAACAGAAGAAGAATTTTGATTCCAAACGTGAGCAACAAGTTATTAAAAAAAAAAAAAAGTTGGGGAGTTTAGAGAGCTACAAACTTGATTTGATTTGTAAGTTTTGAACTAATCCACATCACCCCATGTGATCAGTGTCTGTTACAGCCACAACAATAAGCCGACCTGCTTCGGACTTTAAGAATAAAAAGCAGTCAATTCCATGCACTCGCATCTTCATCTCAACCGCCACCCTGTCTCTCTGCGTTCTTTCCCTTTCTGATTACCTAATTAATCTCATCAAATCACTTCAATTATTTCCTCTCATCATTCCCTCTTCAACATCTTTTGATCTTTTCATGCCAAAGTTTCAATTACATTAATCATGATGTTCACTCCTCTGCTATTACGTCCAAAAAGCCCTTCCCCACATTCTGTGGATTTTTTTTTTTTTTTTACCTTTACATTCTGTGGATTAAAGGTCTAATTAATCACAATTATGCTGTTGCAACATTTTCATAATATAAGAGCACCGCAGGACCTCTGATCAATGTACAAGTTTATCACTACATAATTAAGTCGCTTATAATTATAACAGCCAGGTTTTGTGCATAATGTATTGGCAAGTGTGGGTTCTTCGCATGTACTCTGAAATCGGATTGTCTTACAATCTTTAGATCTCATGGTCTCTCTAGCAAATCTAAAAAACGATGTCTTTTATTTTACTCCAACGTGACCAATCGTTATGAAAACTTTTTTAAAATTTCTCTGAATGGAGATTCGTGAGACGATCTTAAATAGAACACATCCGTTTTTTTCCCGCGTGTAAAAAATAGAATACGCCTTTGGTCCGTGAAAGCTGCAAGAACAATACGGCAGAAGCAGCTCTAGCCCACTTGTGGGTTTTTCTGCGAATGGACCGTACGATTTATAAATACTATTGGGCCTAGTTTTTTGTTATCCCATTCATACAATTTTTGGCCCACATATTTTTAGAAGTGTTTGATGGTACCTTGGACATGATAGCTTCCTAAAGGAGTATACTTTTTTTTTTTTTGCCAACAAAGAAATTTATTTTAATTGAGGAAAACAAAATACAGAGTCTAGTACAATACAAAACATGATAAAGAACAAATTAAAAGATGAAGAATTCTTTTTACATTATAAGATATACAGCCGTTAATAAGATTTCTGCAACCTCGGACTAGGCCAGGAGTACATAATCACACAAAGTATTTATATAAAAAACGATTATATATCCTCGTATCCAAATCCAACTACACTCGCCTCCAGCAAAATCACAGAACAACTGTATAAAAATATCTATTCTATGGGCCTGACTCAAAAATTTCTAGAACTAGTTGGGGGGGGGGGGTGGTTTATCCGAAATGGGTGGACCCTGATCCCTTTCCCTCCTCAGGGGTTTTGCTTGCCCTTCAACTAAAGTCTACAAACACATCTATCTTTATTCTTTCCCGGATAAGCTATCCCTATAGTCGCCAGTTTTTGCTGGTTTCCCAATCAATTACAACCCTTCTCTTTCGCCATCTTTACTTTTCCAATCATTAATTTTAAACTGAACAGAAATTCAGTGCCACCAGCTTCTCATATTACAGCATCCACCTCTACAAATATAATTCTTGTTCAACACTCCTTATTGTCACAAGCCTACTAGTATAAATTCCATTGCTTTAAACTATTTTCTACCACTTATAATTGAGAAACTCAGAGGGAGAAGGCTATGTCTGCGATAGCAGCTTGTTCGCATATAATCTGCAGAGAGAATTACCAGCACCAGTGGTTGATCACTAGCGGAGGAACCAATTTGTTCTCATTGAAGAGTACGAGTGGGACTAGTTGGATTGAACGCAGAAAGATAGAAAGAGAAGGGAAGAAGATAGGAAGGAGGAATAATATACGAGTAGAAGCGATTTGGCCTGATTTGTCAAGACCCTCTGTAATTGAGATGGAACCCATCAATGATTCCGATCATCTCGATCAAATTCTCTTAACTGCACAGCAAAATTCTCAGCCCATTCTCATCGATTGGTACTTCCTTTCTCAATTCTTATCATCATTCTGTGCCATGATACTTTGTAGGTCAAATGGTATCTCTATCTGCAACAGTTTGCAGATATTTTGGCTTGGGTGTCGTTTGCAAAGTTCTTGATGTCGTTTAGCTTTTAAGGTTCGGTGGCTTAATGATTAACTAGAGCCATTATTATTTTTGGGGATAGGATGGCTGCTTGGTGCAGGAAATGCATATATTTGAAGCCCAAGTTGGAAAAGCTGGCTGCTGAGTATCACAATAAGTGAGCCTTGTTTTATAACTTAATTAGCCTCTGTGAAATACAGTCCCTACAATATCAGTCAATACATAAATCTATCTTTGTGGATGTTTTGGTGGCTGATAGGCTCAAATTCTATTGTGTGGATGTTAATAAAGTACCTCAACCCCTAGTGAAGCGTGGTAACATCTCTGTAAGTTACCAAGTTTTTTCCCTTTATTTATTCACCATCTTGTTGATTGAATCTGTGCGTATATGGCTGTGCTAAGCAAAGTTTGATTGGTTTATTTTCTTTCTTCCTGCCAGAAAATGCCAACAATTCAGGTGCGTCGTTCACTACATTGATCTCTGTGTCACACACATGCACCCACATATACAAAATGATGGCAGAGTACTGAGTAGTTTAGGGAGAGATGGAAATGTGGAATTAACTAGTGAATGTGTTGCAGCTGTGGAAAGACGGAGAGATGAAAGCTGAAGTAATTGGTGGGCACAAGGCCTGGATGGTGATTGAAGAAGTGAGAGAAATGATCCAGAAGTTCATATAAGATGTATAGCATTCGTCTTCTTGTACTCCCAAAAGAAAACAGCAATATTGTAATGCTTGACTGTTCTTCGATTGACTATTTGTCAATGTTCAATGTTATGAAGCTGTGTATACTGTATACCAATGTCAAGCCTGCTACAGCTTGAGATAATTAAACATGGAGAAAAACACACAAGAGAGAGTTTATAATGTAATTTTGCTTCTGTTAGTCTCTGTAAGCAACAAATTGCAGGATAAAATCTCTCGATAATTGTGAGATGTGATGCGGTTTTTGAAAAAATTGACAGTTAGATGCATAAAAGATCGCATGGCAGCAACAGAAAGTTCATATTATGATATTAGTAATGATACGCCAAGCCTCATCAACAAAGTCGCTTTGGCCGAGTGGTTAAGGCGTGTGCCTGCTAAGTACATGGGGTTTCCCCGCGAGAGTTCGAATCTCTCAGGCGACGTTTATTTTTTTTTTCATGTCGTTTTCTTATTCTCCCTATGTTTTATACTTTTCTGTGAGTTTCCAGGACTCTCTGATCAGTTTATAGCTTTTTCCCACGAATCTCCAATCACACAAGTAGCGAGAGAGTAAAAAAGACTCTGCCCCAATAATGTTGGAGGCTCAATATTAGTTAGGATTGAGGCAAATACGGGAAAAGCAAAACCATACCTAACAATGTTGAAGCCCAAAATTAACTAGGATTGAAGCAAATACAGAAAAAGGAAGAATTTCCAATGAATCACCAGTCACAAGGAGAGAGAATAAAAAAATGCTAAAGCAACAATGGTGGAGGCTAGGGAAATAACCAAGGTTAAAATAAGCCACCGGAAGATAAACAACACAAGGGAAAAAAGGTGCAAATTCGTTGGGAAAAAGGAGCGAAAGATTCATTTAGATTTGTTGAAAATCATGCGCATTCTTGAATCTAAAGACGTTTTACTACTTGAATTTTCAACACTTGAGCTGTAGTCCTCTCAATAATAAATATATTTTCTAGTTGTTTGACTTCTAAAGGATATACACTACTGACTACCCTCGTCCGTTGTTCTAAGGGCAAAATTGACGAGTTATCTTGCAGAAAAAAGAAAAAAAAAAAAAAAAAACCACTGTCAAGTACCCTACCTTCTCTTAATCTTCTTGTTTTCCTCATTTCTCACACACTAGACAACAATAGTAAATTGGCATTTGTCAGGTGTCAATAGCAAACAGGTTAGCCAATTCCTCTCGGATACATTCTGATTCAGTCAGTACCCACAATCGCAAAAAGCTTGTCAATCTAATTTTCAGAGGACTAGCTAAACGGCCTAAACCTTACCGTGACATCTTTCTGATATGATCACCGTATTTACGAAACAAAAAAGGTAGAAAACGAAAAACGCTTTGGCTGGACCCAGCTGATAGAGTTCTTGACGGCAATTGACACTTCCAGAGAATCTCATTTAAATCAAAACGAAATTACCCAAGAGCAAGTCAAACTAAACAAGAGACAATACGCATAGTAGAAGGAAAACAATTTTCATACACTCTGGCAGCATTAACCAGGATTGTTCTACTTCACAATATCCAATGCCAATCCATTCATCTTTTATTGAATGGATTAGAAATGTAAAATCCTTGATCTTTTTTCTTTATATAATAAGAACATTGAATCACAAATGGGGAAATGCTACATTCCAAAACCAAAGACGGTCTTTATCCTCTGGAAGATGAGATCCCGCCATCCCCTCTCTGTGTTCTCCACCACAGTGGCATTGCCATATCTGCATTCCCAAGCAACAGGTTGAGACCCAAAAAAAACTCGACAGAAAGTTCCATTAACAAAAACCAAAGTTTCCAACGGCTCACCTGTCTTCAATGGGAACATCAGTGTGCGTGAGCTTGATAATTGTCACTCCTGGTTCAGGCTCCTCAAGCACGAGTCTTACCTGCAACATTATCCACACTCAATCACATGACACCTAACACACATTTGAATTCTACAACCGCTAAAGATATTAGAACTTACCAGAGACTGCATACCATCCGGCCAGCTCTCAAACCTCCACTTTTGAACAATCAATTTAGCTTCCTGCAACTCCACATTGGTTCCCTTCACAGACCCATCAAAAATGCTAAACTCCCCACCAACTTCTTTACTTATCCTAGCATTGCTCTGCGTGAAACCTTTCCACCTATTCTCATCCATCAATATCTCATACAAATCGCTCGCCCTGCAATTTAACCTCTCCGTCAAGCTAATTGTCTTACACCCCTTCTTACTTTCTTTCTTCACTCCATTGTTCTCCACTGCATTCTCATTCTTCCCCATAGCATTCCTAGGCGGTACCTTCTTTTTCTCGAGGCTTTCTTGGACAGGCCCTCCTTTCGCCATACTCTGCACCCAAATCTTAACCTTCTCCAAAATCAAAATCTTTCCTTTGGAAATCATTGCCTCCTTCAACCTCTTCCCAATGGGTCCTTCCTCCTTGACAGTGACCTTGAGCTCAGGGTCTTCATCGGCATTCTCATCGGATATATAAGGGATCTCCACTGTGCCATTGACCTTAATTACGGATTTGCCATCGGAATCTTTAGCTTCTCCTTCCCAAGACAAGGTGAGACCGATCTCATAGCCAGGAATGATTTTTCCCTTGCGAATGTTAACGTAGGCCTCGCCGCCGACCCTGTCGACTTTCTTGATCTTGACGAACAAATCGGGCTGCTCGTTAAGGAGGACGAGGTTGGAAAGAAGGTTGTTAAAGAAGGTTCGAGACCATTCGAGACAATCGGTTTCAGCCCAGTGCCAATTGTGAACATTGGTGCCATCAGGTCTCTCCTCCACGATCCAACGCTTGTCGCCTTCACCGTATCTAGCCATGGAAGAAGAAGCTAAGACAATGGATCGGAGAGAGAGAGATTGGTTAGGATAGAATGGAGGAGGATGAATCTGGATGGTTGGGAGCAATAAGATGGAGGAAGGGTCTAGAATTAAGGAACGCGGGAACGAGTGACGAAGATTCTCCTCAATGCCCCCATTGACTAGGAAGACCGTGGAAGAATCTAGAAGACATGGGATTTGTTTCTCAGGCCCAGAGCAAGAAGAAGCTTCATAACCCCTGGGCCCTCTAGTTTGAACTTGAGATCATGTTGAACTCGTTTTGTGAAATTTGCCTCTTCTTGTTCGTTACGTTGTTCCTGTTACAATCGGGAGAGCGGGAGAAAAAACATAGGGCCGGCGTAACGGTATTGTGTTATATTATGTTTGTTGTGGTTTTTGAACCCTTCAAGTTTGATTGACTCGACTCGACTCTCAGTGTCTATGTAAAACTGTAAGAATCTATAAACATTCTCGTTTTAGGGAGAAAAATACATTATTATTCAGCAAGCAAAGAGTCCAGTTTTTGTGAGAGGGCAAAGTCTTCCTGCAAAAGGAGGCAGGAATGCTCATTTGAGTACAACTGAGAGGGTTTCTATGATTTTGTACAAAATGTTTTGTGCCTTCTGGGTGTCATTTTCTAACCAGCCTGAAAGCTACTCTATTTGTATGTTTCTAATTATAAGATTACATTCAATTTCTTTTATAGATTAATCATGTAAAATTAATCACTTTAAAATATTTTTATTTATCTTTTTTTTAAAAAAATTAATTTACTTTACTAATAAACTATTGTATAATCGAAGTACATGATGTAATATATGTTAAAATCAAATGGTTTATTTGACTTCTTTAATATCCTCAAAAAGTTTTTTTACTTACGCATTTGGTATTCCAGGCCAGCCCCAATGTCGCGAGGAACTCAACGGGCCTAGACTAATCTAGATTCGTTGCGGGATGGCACCACAAAACAAAGGGTGGGAACAGCTGGCCAAGAACAATGCTACATTCCCACGTCTCGAACTCGAGACCCGTGATTAAGGTTGGATAAGCCCTTACCATTCAACCAGACGTTATTGGTTTTCAAAAAGTTATTTTGAACGGGAGTATTAAGCAGCGGGATTTATTTTACCACTTTCATGTTTTCTTGCTCGTAATAGCTAGGGATGGGAATAGACTATGCTTTAATCAGGGGCTTATGTCCTAATCTACAATAATATTTACCTAGCCTATTTAGTAAATAGACCAAGCTCATATTTAGGCCTATTTATCTAAACAGGCCATGCCTTTCTTGTAAGGTTTAGCCTACAATCCTACATGTATGGCCTATTTAATTGTTTTGTAATTTCTATTATGATATATAATTATAAATTAATTAATTATATATAAATTAATCATAACATTATCAACTTATCTTTACCTCTAAGCTTTGCATCTCATCGTTCCTACACAAATTTTAACTCTTTCACTAATTTGTTGTTCACTTCTTTTTGGTCCTTTTCAAATACTTAAGATGCTTTGCTAATTGACCACTCTTCTCTCTCGTTTGTATGATTTTCTCAAGCATAATAATTGTCACAACTAGCAAGTTTATTCCAATTGTGCCTGTATGAAATATTATAATCTTTTTGAGACATATATATGCGTTTGATCCGGTTCCAATTGTTCCTCAATCCATTTCCCCTTCCCTCCTACCAAACATACCCTAAATTGCTGAAAAGAATTGATAACAGAGAAAATCAATTCAGAAAGAGATTGCTTGTGTGGAGGGTATTTGATCGAAGCCTGACAAAAGCTAGGTTTGGTTACATAAACTGGTTTGTTAATTTTTATCTGGGGAAATTAATTTAAGAGTCCACATAATTCAAAATTATGTTAAATTAAAACAATTTCAGGTTAATTTTTTATTCAAAATTTCACGCATGGGGATTATGTTAGATGCGTCGACTCTTTGGTTTGGTATGCTTTGAGACCTTTAATCATCATCAATGTCCACCCTGGTATTTGGAGATGGAAAATGATGCTAGGTTATGAGTAGGAAATCCTTTTATGCTTGTCATATAACTTTTGATATGATTTCTGATTTTCTTTTAAAAGGTGAAAGGCCCCGTCATACTATACTACTAGAGCCATGATGTTTTTTGGCAGGAAAATCTTCACAGGACCAAGTGCCTTAGATTTGTACATTTAAAATGTTATACTCATGTGTTTACACGCTACATAAAGTTGGAGCTGCTCTGTTCAAATATTGATAAGGTTGCTTGATCTTTTATGATTACCATATGATATGAATATGATGGGTGTGTGAATTCTTTTGTTGTCCCCTACAAATTACCCAGAGTTTACCAATGTAAGGATAAATTCATTATCACCATTCGCTTGATTTTACGGGTCCGGATGCTCTCAACGACGCGCCTCTAAGTGTCTCTCAACAGCACAAATCATGACACTTCAAATTAATCTAAAAGCCCACGATGTGTCACATTATCATGCTTTAAAATTTTTAAAAAGAAATATAAATGATGATATAAAATTGTTGAGGCAAAAATTAGTCATTTCTCCCCTGATATAAAATCAAGTTGACTTATTTAATGGGATTATTAAAGCTAAAATTTTGTTTTGATTATAACATATGTTACATGTCTTTCAATCATACTTCTTCTTTTATTACTCCGGTCCTAATTATAAGATCACTTTGACTTTTTTGAAAAAAATTAAGGATATCAAATTAATCACTTTAAATTGTCTGTAATAATCTTTTTTCCTCAAAACTACTATATTCTACTTATAAACTAACCTATAATCTAATTACATATGACATATGTTATAATTTCGTGGTCTAATTTGCTTCCTTAACTTCCACAAAAAAAGTTAAAGTGATCTTATATTTACTTGAATTTTTTTGGAGATATTAAGGAAGCGAAATGAACCACTTAATCATAACGTATTTTGTGCATTAATAGGTCATAGTAGCTTAAAAGTCAAATAAATTAGTTTAATAAAAAAAATTCAGTCAAATCAATTTATAAGAAATTTATTTAGCTTTCTTATGATTTTCCAAAAAAAAAAAAAATCAACTAGATCCTATATTTAGGAACGGATAAAGGATATATATGAGTTTAAGGGTAGCATAAATTAAGTTGGGAAAAAATATAAATATAAGATTCCTAAAAAAATTGTTTTGCTTCTCTAATCATATCCAAATTAATCAATTGGATCTTATATTAAGAGCTGGATACAGAATTAAAAAATAGTTCGAACTTCCTCAATAATTTTAAATCATGATTCAGATTTTTTTTTAAATTTTTCTTAGCATTATGTGTCAGAAGCTGTTGGATTAATTTGAATGACCAAGATTAAAGCCGCTGAGAGACGCTGAGGAAGTGTGCCGCTGAGAGTATCCGTTTCCGTCCTAGATACATGAATTAAGTCTTGGCCATTCCAATGATAAAACTCATAAGACTTTTGATGGGAAAAATTATAACGGATAACAAAACGAATTCACGAATCCATGTTTGTAAAAGGTCAATCAAGTAGCCACAGCAATAATTCAGCAAAACAGCTCCAACTTTTCAGGGTGAACTATAATAATAAACTCTAATTAAAGACGAGGTTATAATTCACGAGTCCAAAAAAACTCACTTCCGCAATTATTTTGACTTCGTGGTTCTTAATCTCTTATACACACGGAATTACAAGTTGGTCAACCTAATGATAAAACGCAGAGGATTTCCGACGTGAAGTCTCACAAGCATCATGGATGAACATTATCTAAATTATTTTTTATTATTTATTCATATTCTTAAAATTATATTATTTTAGTGGAGAGATTGGTGTAACAATAAGCTGATACCCTGACAATTTCAACATCGATCCATCTATAACACAATTGTAAGATACACTTACATTGCAGATGTATTCTCGTGTTATAGATCCGAACAGACATCTTTTAAAGTGGGTCGCATTTTTATCTATCAATCAACTTTCATTGCCTTGATCATCAGATATAAAACACACAAGCAATAAATATGGATGTCTATGTAAAGCGGTGGTGGGTCAGAATCCTTATCCCCTGTAAGTTGCCTCTGCCACTGGTTGCCGACTTTCATCTCTTGTAGAAGTTGTAACACTAACGGATAAAAACGATCACCCACAGTTGGAGGCACATGCCATGCTCATCGCCTTCACCCTTTTTTAAAAAGCCTAATATATAAAATCTTGATCACCGACCACACTTCAAAAGCAAAATCAATACACTTTCCAAGCAACGGCCAATTTCACTTTTACCCTCATTGCATACATACCCATTTAATTTCCAATCTACAATGACAGCCCAATAATGTAAAATAAACTTATACTGAAACAAAAATTACCATGATTTGGATCAGTGGCTTTTACTGCAAGCTAAACTAATGTTCCATCAGCGATTGCAAAACTGCAGGGCTTCATTCATGGGCTACATTTGTGCTGATCTAGATGTTTTAGAAATACTGTGGTGGTATCTGATTGTATTGAGGTTGTTAATCTTATTTTGAGAGGCTGCGACTACGAGGCCACTTACCATTTCAAAGATATAGAAGACGATGCTAGAATGTATCTTCATAAGAATTGGAAGGTAGAAACTTTTCATGATTTTAGAGAGCATGTTGATGTAGTTTACCAGTTAGCCAAACAATTACACAGGTCAAATGTACGCTTTTTTACATTTGATCAATCACTACCTTTCATCCGCCAGGTGGGTGCTGATGGAAGGTAGAGACTTAGGTGTTGATGGTTTCTTAGCTATAATGAACCTTTAAGGTTATCTTATCCAGTATCATTCAAAAAAATTACCATGATCATACACCCCAAAGTGGTAATCTGAAGTGCGCGTGCCTATTTTTGCAGGTAAAGTAATTTTTTTCATAGAGAAACTAATTAGGGTAATCTGCATTAACCTTTTATAAAATCCCATTAATTTACAGAGTTTAATTACATTTGATTGATTGAATAGCTAGCTGGCCAAAAATTGCCTTTTTTTTTTTTCTTATATTTTTTTTGCTTACAGCAAACATTGTCTTTACTTGAATAAAGTGGAATTTAGAAATGGATTGGAACAGGTCAAAAGGGCCAGGAGTTAAAAAAAAAAAAATGATGGTTACTATGGATTGTAATTGCAAAATCACGGGGAGGAATTTTTGGGGAGCAGATACCGATGCAGAAAATTTAATGTCAACGGACAACGATGCCAAAACAAAAACAAAAACAAAATAAAAAAGCTGTTCGATTTTGAACATCGCGTGCGGGAAGGGGCACTGCTCCACCGGTGGCATCGTATCGGTAGGGGGACGACAGACAAAGCTAACAATATTCTTCATTTCTTTGTTTTTCAAACTCTCAGCCACACAAAACATACGAAATCAGGGCACGAGGGACACCCATGAGCCTTGACGACCACCTTCGATACTGACAAAAAACCTCTTTACTTGGATCTCCATACCGAGGTTATTCTTTGAATTCTTTTTTGCTGCCCCTTTTCATATCTTCGAGCAGAACCCAGATTTTGTAATTTTCTTTTGATTGGGATACAGACCTAGTGGGCTCGAGATTCTCAACTAGGTATTTGTGTATTTTTTTTTTGTTCTGCTTTTTGTTCACATCTCTTGCTTTTGTTTCTTCTTCTGATGGGTTATGGTTTTGGATTATAGTATCGGAATTTGTCTTCATTTTGCCAGTCATGTGCTGGATTTCATTGCATTGCGTTTCTATATATATGCGTCCCTTACATTTGGAGATAGTCAGTGTCGTGGATCATTTCAGTTCCCAAAAAAAAAAAAAAGTGTTGTGGATCATGAATTGGTCATTGGGTGGATGTTTTCCTATTTAAAATGATTCCCCCCTTTGCCTTTCCTTATCTGTTCCAGTTTTTGTTTTATGGGTCGAGCTGGGAAAGATAGTATTACGGCAAGGCCGTCCCGAGCCATGTTGCTTGGTTGAACTTCCAAGCTGTTGTTTTCTTCCTGAAATTTTCTCCTTCGTTCGCATCATTGTGATGTCTGCTTAAACTAAAAATTGGAGAGAAGAATAATGAGTGGGTAATTTTAGGCATAGCTTGACTCTGTGTGCATTTACCATTGATTGCATTGACATTGCTTTGTTGCCATACGAAGTTGGATTTGTTTGCTTTCTTTCTTCTTTTATACCTTTCCTTTATCAAGTTGACGAAGGAATGCTTTATCTGGGACCATCTAATTGATCCCTGGCTGTCCTTGGTTTCCCGAACTATTCTGTGTAGTATTATTCCTTAGAGAGCAACAATTTTTGCTTTGTTGGTCTTATCAGCTCTCTCACCCATATTGAAGCTTAAGCTTTGAAAGCAGTAATCTCAGATTCCATAGTAAGTTTGCCGAGAGAATTACTTGTGATTTGTCAACTAAAACATATAATACTTATTACTTAATAACTAAGACTCTGCTGAGGTAGGTGAAAGGATGTATCCTACGAATACATGCAAGAAAAGATTATGATTTTGTTATAATGCTTGTGACTTTCAAACATAAATTAAGAGTTTACATTATTGTGACTAGAAACACTCAAGAAGTCAAACAAGAAGTTGGTATAGGTCCTTTTGTCTAAGAATGCAAGTTGGTTGTGTCACGATGTTGAAATTCTTGAGGATAAAATGTGTACGATAACAATGATGGTCGAAAAAGAAGTATTGTCGTGGGACTTTTCAGTTGTTCCACTTGCACTCCTGCTTTTCTAGATTATTAATTGACTAATAAAATTTTGAATACAGTACTGCAGTACTGCTTGACAATGTTTTATGCACTGACCATTTTATTTGTGAGTTATGGCAGATATACCACACTTGTAGGAAACTCAAAGCAGATCAGACCGGACTAAAGCAGACTTTTGTGTTATTGTCATTTTGAGAGGAATATCAGATCTGGATAAAAAATGGCTCACGGAGTCAATGCTTGCAAAGAATTTCAATCTCACTTGACAGTTTCAGATTATGACATAGCCAAGTCCAAACACACCGCTAAAATTAGCAATCCTCTTACAAAGTCTAATGCTGATTTTGGTGGGAAACATGGAAGTAATTCAAAGAATGGTGTTCATGACTTACTTGAGTGCCCTAGTTGCAAGAATCTGATGTATCCCCCAATTTACCAGGTGCAGTATTTGCATTTCTGTGTTGGTAATCCTTCTTTTTAACATAGAATGCAAGCCTGTTGTACATATAAACATACCAAAAGTGGAATTGCTATTTTTAATTCTCAGATACCACTTTGGGTAACGTTATTTGCGTTCTTAAATTTCTAAATTCTAAATGCAGTGAGGGATCACTTTAATTATTGATTTAAAGGGGAGAAATGAATGGAGGATCATTGGGAATGGAGTGAACAAATTTGATTGATGTCTTGAATCTTTGGAGGGTTTTGATCAGTCATTATGTTATGTTCATTAGTCCACTTATGTATTCAGTTGCATGGTAACATTCGTACAGAAAAATTTCTACATCTTTTAATTTTTCTCAGTACACAAGTGAATACTGTGTATCAACACTGAAACTTTGTTGTTTGGGAGGTTGTCTGGTTAGTAATTCACGTTTTACATTCTGAAATGCTTCGTAGAAATCCTATGTGTAGTTGTGTGAATTACTTTAAAGAGAGTGATTCTTCAAAGAGGTTTCAAAAGAAACGCATTAGTTGGATTAGAACTGTTAAGGCAACGGAAAACTGAATTGTTCTTTGGAGTTTAGCAGCTGCTATTTCACTATTGTTATCAATGAATAATTGGATAGATTCAGAAAAATGATGTTGCTAAGGAATCTGAATTCCTTTTTATCTGTTCCTTGTATTCTTCCTTCCCTTTGTTATAAAGAATATGGTATATCAGATCCTATGGAACTTTTTCCCCCCTGACATGTTACTGCGAGATATATTCTGTTTATATTCTTCTAATACCTTCATTTATTGTTTTATATTGTGTGTTGCAGTGCCCAAATGGCCACACTTTATGTTCAAACTGTAAGACTAGAGTGCATAACCGCTGTCCAACTTGTCACTTTGATCTAGGAAACATAAGATGTTTAGCCCTGGAGAAGGTGGCTGAGTCATTGGAGCTTCCTTGCAGATATCAGAGTTTAGGTTGTCATGATATATTTGCATGCTATACCAAGCTTAAGCATGAGCAAAATTGTAGATTTCGTCCATATAATTGCCCCTATGCTGGATCTGAGTGCTCTGTAATGGGCAACATTCCAACACTAGTCAGCCACCTCAAGGATGATCACAAAGTTGACATGCATGATGGATGTACCTTCAACCATCGATATGTCAAATCAAACCCTCATGAAGTTGAAAATGCAACATGGATGCTAACTGTGAGTCATTATTTGTCTTGTGCCATAAATGGTGTTTTAAGTGGAATCGATCAACTATTCATCACATGATGCCGTTCTTGCATCTTAATTTTTTAATCGGTAAATTATTATTTTTACTTTCAAATACCTCTTAAAAGTGATCTGCAGAAGGTCTTGCAAAATAGTTGATTTCCATGTGTTAGTGGCTTTGTTAATCTGCTTCAGTGAAGCAGCTTTACATATTATCCCCCTTGGTCACTTGGAGAATTTTGACGAAGTGGAACTTAATTCTTTGTGGGAACTTGCTTTGCCGTTTTGTTTTGCATCCGGCACCTCTCCAAGCCAAAAGCTGGTTCACCTTTTGTATCCTTATAATTTATTATTCCCTTTTTTTTATCAAGTTTGATCCTTTGGGAATTCAAACATAGATCCTTCTGTCGTAAAAGTGACACAAATACCACTGAACCAAACCTCATCTGATATGTTATTTTTACCATGTCCTTTTGAAGCCAAACTCTACTAGTTCGTCCCTATTGTAGGATCTGTCTGCTTATATCTTGAATATTCCTCTGCAGGTTTTCAATTGCTTTGGAAGACATTTCTGCTTGCACTTTGAGGCTTTTCAGATTGGTACGGCACCAGTTTACATGGCTTTTTTACGATTCATGGGTGATGATGATGAGGCAAGGAAATTCAGATACAGCTTGGAAGTTGGCGCTAATGGCCGCAGGTTGATATGGCAAGGAATTCCGAGGAGCATTCGGGACAGTCATAGGAAAGTTCGTGATAGTCAAGACGGACTTGTTATTCAGAGGAAGCTAGCTCTGAGTTTTTCTGGTGGGGATGGGCAGGAGTTGAAGCTGAGGATTACTGGGCGTATATGGAAAGAGGATTGACAAAAAAATGTAAATTGTTTTGGATGTCTCTGTGAGTGTACAGAGCCAGAAACGACGATCTTGTTAAATAGCTCCTCTAGCAGAAAATGAAGCTTTATTTTACTCTCCATGCCATTTGCCAAGCTTTCAAAATTCGGATTTAATTTGATTTAACTACGCTTCCCGTGATTCAAGGGAAATAAATTGTTAAAGAATTGACAACAAAATACATATAAGACCAGCGCGAATCTGATTCTAAAAAGTAAAAAACAATGGAGTTTATCATTATACTTGGAATTTAGAATTGGGTTAAAGTGTAATTTTACTTATTGACAATTATCTAAGGTGCAGCTAGTACAAATAAAGTGGTCAAAACCGTGAACTTTTGGACGTTGACCGTTAAAGTTTTGATGATATGAAATGTTGACTTTTAAAGGTGAACGTCCACAAAATGGGTGATGTTGGCCAATTCTCATCCATTTAAAAAGTTCATTGGTATAATTGTCCCCTTTCATTTATTGTTTGTGTTAGATGCACTTTTGATAATTGTTCATTGGTATAATTGCACTTTAACCCTTTAGAATTCTAAAGAACGCCAACTTCAATATCAAAGAAACTGAACTCTGCAACGTGAAGCAAGCGCTTTGAGCCAACATAGATCAAACTTCCACTTTTATTACCCTATAGTCACGTATTCACGAAGTCAACACAAACACTGCCATGGTAGTTACTTTCAACTTCCTAGCATTAACTACCTGTCTATCTCTGTTACTTTCTAATATCCGTGGTTATGATCTGCATTCCAACCTGTTCATTATTTTTTCTTTTAAAAAGTTATTATTTTTAAAATAAATAAAATACGGTAAATTCCATTTACTCAAAGTATAACATATTTAAATAGAGGCCACATATATGCAGAACATCCAAAATAGTAATGGCAATAAGCGAATCTGGTGCATATCGTGGGGGCACGTACAGCCCCGTAAGGTTGGGACAGATAGACGGACACTGCGGTTTTTTGGTTTTTGCGGTTCTTCTCTTCTTCACTTCCCCGACCTTCTCGCCTCATACAGAAACTTTTTCCTTTTCTTCCCTTCCCCAGCCTCCTTTCGATGACTTTTGTTCATTCTGATTAAAGAACTTCCATTATTACTTCTTCATTTTCCCATTCATCCATCCATTATTTAGCTTTCTGGGTTGATCAGCAACTCCTTAGAGGTCTGTATTCCCTTCTTATCTATCCTTCGCTTTCTGGGATTTTTTATTCTTAATCATATACCTAGTCTTTGTGCGTTTCCCTCTTTTTCCGCGGGATTTAATAAACTTTTTCAGAAATATATATATATATATATAATGCAATAGCAAGGGACGTACGGACGCAACATTTCGTTTTCTCACATGTAAGAAAAACACCCGATATTTCGATGACCCTCATGACATTAGTTTTTAACGACATAAATTCTTCGGTAACCCACACAGCTTTAATTCTTCTCAAGTTTTACGTATGAGGAGTATAATGCAAGCCTCGGTCTCTCGTACTATGCTTGTGTTTTGTTAATCCCAGAGGTCGAATATTCATGCAGATAAATCATTAGATATAATTTCCTCTAATTAATGGGTTGCTGAGGCTGCTGCTTCGACTAGTTTGAAGCATGTTTTGCTGCGGAGGTAAAGAGGAAGAGAGCCACGGCCCACCTGACCCTTCACCCTTCAAAGGTGGTAATGCCTATGGTGCAGGTAACATCTTCACTTTTATATTTTCAACCTTTGCTTTCACTAATCCCTCTTCATTCATCATTGCATAATGTGAATGCCCTTTCCCCTTCTGATTATAAAATTGCTCCTGCAATATTTGGTTGTCTCTCATTAGTTTCTTTTGTGACAGAAACCATATAGTGTGTGTGTGTGTGTGCGTGTGTCTTTCACATACACCTACTTCTTATGATGATGGCCTGAGGATTATTAGTCTCGTGATTGATGACTATTTAATTTAGAAAGAAAAAAAAACGTTTGCTGAAATGTTTATAGGGGGTGACAGAGGAGAGCCAAGAAGAAATGTTGCCAGGGCTGGTGCTCCCCAAAAAGCATTGCCGATTGAGACCCCTGTAATGACATTGGCCGAATTGAATAGGGTAACGGGTAACTTTGGACCAAACAATTTGATTGGAGAAGGTTCGTACGGAAAAGTGTTTTATGCCAAGTTAAGCGATGGTCGGCAGGTAGCAATCAAGAAGCTGGACACCAGTGGTACTTCCCCAGAAGACGACGCAGACTTTAAAGCTCAGGTGGGACCCCACATAACATGTGATTATAACTAGCTTTACTCTTCTCTTCAAGATCTATAAATAAATGGGAGTTTTCATATTCAAGCTCACACAACTTTGCACCATCATGCAGTTATCTGTGGTTTCAAGGCTGAAGCACGATCACTTTTTGGCTTTGATTGGATATTGTTTGGAGTCAAGAAACAGAATTTTGGTTTATGAGCATGCAATTTTGGGTTCTTTGCACGACGTGTTACATGGTAGGCTTTATAAGCTACTCACATGCAACCAACTTATGATTATGGAAAGCTCAATTAGTGAAGGCTTATTGCAGGAAGGAAAGGTGTGCAGGGGGCAGAGCCAGGTCCAGTTCTGAGCTGGAACCAGAGAGTAAAGATCGCACTAGGAGCAGCAAAAGGGCTCGAGTTTCTTCATGAAAAGGTTCAGCCTTCCGTAGTCCATCGTGATGTTAGATCCAGCAATGTCTTGCTCTTCCGTGACTATGATGCCAAGATTGCTGATTTCAGCTTGACCAGTCAAAGTTCGGACACAGCAGCTCGCCTCCATTCAACTAGAGTCTTGGGAACATTTGGCTATCATGCTCCAGAGTATATTATATTCATAATGCCCTTCATGATCATTTCTTCCTCATTATATAGTCTTCAAATCACTGAAAATGCTTGCTTTCTTACTGATCAGGTATGCCATGACAGGGCAGATAACCCAAAAAAGTGATGTCTACAGTTTTGGGGTTGTTCTCTTAGAACTCTTGACAGGAAGAAAACCAGTAGACCACACAATGCCCAAAGGCCAACAAAGTCTTGTGACTTGGGTATGCCATTCACATTCTGTCTTCCTTTCCAATGGCCACCATGTTCACTCTCTGATCTTCTGCTAATTAATATCTGTTCTGATTCTATAACAGGCAACTCCAAGGCTGAGCGAGGACAAAGTGAAACAGTGTGTTGATCCCAAACTCAACAGTGACTGCCCCCCAAAGGCAGTTGCTAAGGTATATTGCACTCTCCTTTTATTTGTTCTTCCCCTTAATCCTCATTAGTTTGCAGCCAAGAAACTTGTAGTGGGATGTATTAATTGTTGATGGTGGTTGATATTACATATATGGATCATAGTTGGCGGCGGTTGCGGCATTGTGTGTTCAGTATGAGGTTGACTTCCGGCCAAACATGACCATTGTGGTGAAAGCTTTGCAGCCACTTCTGAATGCAAAACCAGCTGGCCCATAATCAAGTGCTTAAAACGCTATTAATCTAACTCGTCGTCATCATCATTATATTCGGTTTCTGATCCAAGTTCGTTGCTTTAGATTTGAAACAAGCAAGGCATCATGATGTTCGCTCTGCTTCACCCAAGTCCTCTTTTGTTGGGATGGGAACATGTGTATATATTGTGTGCATGATGTATGGACCAGACCTGTAATTTTGGCTTGTTACAAGTTTTATTTAGAGATATCTGGAATTAATCGTTTATTGGCCTGTCAGAATGTTTCTTTTTGGTTCTTTGAGTTTGGGTTTATGTTTTTGCCCATTGACTCAGCTTCAATATGTATCCGACGATATGGATATATAGATTGTATTGTGACTTTTCTAAATTATTTTTATGAACGGACTTCTCCTTCCACTGGTCGCCTACGGTAACAAGTCGATTTCTATTTTTTATTCACATTCTAAAGTATGGAAGCTCACATTTCTAATTTTTGTCCCTAGCCTCCTGTTTAAATTGAAAAACATTGTACAGTTCGATTAGCCAATTGCTAGTGCTAGCTTTCATCTTTGAAGCCGGTAGTAGAAGTTCGATTATGATTTTCACAGAAAATACTCCTATTCTCACGAGATAAACTTAATGATGGTGTGAATCAAAACCCTTTGTCATTTTTTGACGTCTCTAAACCTATGATCACGAAAGGAAAAAAAAAAAAAAACTTACCATTAAATTGGAAGCAGCAAATTCTAAAAATTGTTAATGTGCATTTGTAAGGAGGTTGATCTCATTCACGTCAATGATTTTATTGCTTTGGGGGAGATTGTGACGAGGGCAATATGCAAATATGGGTTTTACTTTGGGAGAATTACAACTATGACCCAAATAAGGGAATTAATTATAATTAAGTCCTAAAAAATCATGAAATTACATTGAAGCCCTTAAGAACTTTGGTGGTATTAAATGACTCGCTCGCTATTGTCAATGCAACTTAATGAGTTGTTATTGACAACTCTTTAAAAACTTAGTTATCATTGATAATTTAAGGAGCTGGCTCGACTCTAAATGCAGCTCAATGTGGGATATTAGGCCCGTTAGACCCGACTCTTTTCTAAAGGCTCCAAAATCAAAGTCCAACCCTCCAAGAGCTGGGGCCTAAACGGGCTGACCCGAATTTCCCGCTCTATTTGGGACCTAGTTATAATTTTCCCTTTTACTTTTACTAAGTTAATCACAACGTTGTTTCTTTTCGATCTAAAACATTTTTTCCACTAAAATTGTTATATTTTTTAAATATCATATTAGAATCAATATGCATTATATAAATAAAATAAAATATTTTTAGTATATATCCTTATATATTGAAGTATTTTGTTTCTTTAATAATTTACTTTCGGGAAAATTAATTATTTGGTCCTTATAGTTTCACTAGGTTTGCAACCCAATCCTTATAGTTTGACTCATTGCAACTTGGTCTTTATAGTTTCATAATTTTTATAACTCTCCTGAGTCACTCGTAACTCGTCCAATGTGTTACTAACATATGCTTACTTGGACATATATGTCATAACCCTATAAAAAAGGACAACTTCTTTCTCCACTCTTCTCCTTACATACTACCGTTCATCTTCTTCTTCCTCTTCACCAATTTGTTGTGTTGAACCCTATAGCTTCTTTCAATTACAGACCCTTGTGCTGGATTTCAATTGCACAGTTTCTTCTTCCTAAATTTCAGACCATGTATCGCTCACTTCATCCCCTCGAGTTTCTGAACCCTTTTCAACAATTTCATTTCATTTTCTCCCAGGGGTGAGATTTGCTCCTACTTAAATGTTTTCAACCTCATTTGTTCTCTCCTTCTCTCTTCTTTTGTCTCCTTTTATCCTCTTCGTCTTCCTCTCCTCTCACACCCTTCCTCCTCGAATCTACGTCTCTATCTTCGTGGACGACGAGCTCAACGATCTCGCTCCCTACCATCATGTTACTGCATAATGTCCCCGTCTTCCAATCCAAAAAAAATCCCAACAGACACTTTCCACTTTCGTCATCCAAAAATCCTAAGCTAAGGTCGCTTTCTTGATTCTTACAAATTCTGACCTCCATTTTGCCCCTCTATGGGATCAATTCTTCAATGGCAACCCCATCCCCTAGCTTTTTCCTCTTCCCACTGAAACTTTTCTTCTTCCGTAGAGATTTTCTCTTTCTCCTTTCTTTCTCATCCTATTCTGAAAATATAGGTACCTAGCTATATAGTGAAATTTTTTTGAGCTGATCTAATAGCTTGAAATCGACTGGAATAAATAGATTAGGTGGAGGAAGAAGAAGATGGACAGTAGTACAGAAGTTGACCTTTTTCATGGAGGTTTTGACACTTATGTCCAAGTACGCATATGTCAGTGACACATTAGACGAGTGATGAGTGACTCATGAGTGTTATAAAAATTATGAAATTATAAGAACCGAGTTGCGACAAGTCAAACCATAAGGACTGAGTTACAAACTCGGTGAAACTATAAGGATTAAATGATTAATTTTCTCTTTACTTTTTAAGTAAACTATTTTTGGTGAAAAGAGCACTTCATAAACTTTCTTTTTTCTAATTCCTCCATAGGCTATTAGCAAGGCATTTCAAAAAGTTATCTACCAATTCCGTTAAAATTTAATGAATGAGTTATAAGTCTTGTGTTTTTTTTGTTGCCTAAGTTTTCTTAATGTACAAAGGGCAAGCTTACAGCTTGAAAAAAAGTCTATAGCATACTAAGTTTATTAAAGTCTAGCTTCATCCTTAGCAACTGCAATATCACACAGTAATTGATAATGGCAGAAATGCAGCGTACTCTGTAACAATATTAGTTGATGACCTTAAGCATATGCATTCCGAGCTAACATATCAACACCTCTCAAAGTTTCTCTGTTTACATGTATTATCTCCACATTCTAGTCTTCAAAAATTAAATGTCTTGCCTCTTCAATGATCTGCCTAAATGGATGATTCTCTCCACTATCTCTCAGCAGTGTGTTGATAACTTCAAAAGAATCTAAATAGACTTTAATCTCTCCTAAGCCAAGTGTTCTACATAACTCAAGTCCTGTTTTAATTGTTGGTATCTCAACAACCATGATTGGATATGGGCCGAGACTCTTCTGGAATCCTTGAATCCATTGTCATTTATCATCTCTTATTAACCCACCACAAGCTGCATCGTTCAGGCAATTGATTGAAGCATCCACATCAATTCGAAGGACCCCCGGTGGAGGTGGCTTCTAATAACTCTCTGTATTGTGGCTTCCTTGGAAGATTTGGTGTTGAAACTTTCCTGTTTTAGCATCTTCCATCAAGTGGTGCATAACTTGTTGGTAGATTTACTCTGGAGTAGCTGATGTCCCTTCAAAAACCTACTTACATCTTGCCTTCCAAATTGTCCAGTGTAACATCCTAAAAATTTAATTGAGGTTTAGTGAGAGTAAATAAGAATGTATTAATGAGAAATGATGTGTTATGAGAATATTTGAAAGATTTTGAGGTATTTTTGAGGATATTAAAGGCCTAGTTTCTCCCTGATTTGGAGTATAATAATTTTGAGGAAAATATTTTTAGGCTCAAAATAGGTTATTATGGTAGGAAATAAATAAAAGATAATATAGGAAAATTTTGAGAGTGAAAAGAAAATTTTTTGTTCAAAAGAAATATCTTATTCGAGAATTTTGGGGTCTAACAGTGTATTTTTCCCTAATCTTTTTCTTTTTCTTTTTACTATTCACCCGTGAATTCATTTTTCTTCGCCCGTGAACTTTGCCTTGCTGCCCGTGACTCTTTATGTTTTTTATTATTATTATATTATTAATTTATTATATTATTATTATATTATTATTATTACTATTGAGTTACTATTTCACAATATATATATAAACACACTCTCCGTCCGTTCCCCTCACTTTCACTTTCTCTTTCTCTCTCTCACTCTCACGTTTCTCTCTCTTGCTCTCTCTCTTTCCACCATATATTTATTCCTATAACTGGACTTATCAGAGTCCGTCGGCATAGGAATAGTACGTTTTTCGGCCAAATAAGCACGTTTTTAGAACCCTGTAAGTCTCCTCTACATTTCTATGTCATTAGTTTTTCGATTTGATATACTTGAAAAATTAGACCTTGTCTAAGTTGATAATTTTTGGGAGTCCTAAAATTAATAAATTGAAGCTTAGGCCTCGATTATAAGTTTCTCTAAGTAGATTTTTCATTGTGGGAGGTTTTTCTTAATTATTGAAATTTTTGGATTTTTAGATATATTGAAAATTAGGACTTTTGATGATCTGCGGTGCTAATAATTAAATTAATAATTTTTAGATGTTTATTAAGGTTATATGAGGAGATTTAACTAATGGATTCGACTGAAGTTTGGACCTAAGAAAATATTGATGGATAAAAGTTTGAAATTAGTGGGATTTTATGTAGGTAATTCTGTAAATTCCGGATGTTGGATATGGGTTTATGGATTTATGAGATTAGTTTATACTCAACAAAAATAATATTTAATTAATAATATTTATCATTTAGTAATATTTTATCCGGAATAAAAAAATAAAGGTATGTATATATTTAGGGGTAGTTTAAGGAAAAATTGTGTTAGAATACTTTTAGGAAGTGTTGAACTATATTAATAGATATTTGTATTGATATTGTAGAGTCTCATTAAGAATTACGGAGTGACTGTGTGTGATTATCTGTGAGCTAAGGAGCAACAGGTAACTCTGGAAATTTCTTTCGTATGCTTGTGAATTATGTGTAGTTTTATTTTAATTAATTATCACAATAATAAGTTTGTCACTTTTTCAAGCATGCTTGCTTATTACCTATTTGCTATGGAAAATAAATTACGCTTGTTTTATTTTAAGCATGCTTGAGTATATTGAGTATATCTGGGCTGATAATTATTTATGAATTATTTATGGTGTAATGATGATTGCATTTGCATCCATGAGGGGTTAAGATTTGAAGAGGAGATATATGATATTCGTACTACCACGTGGTAAGCCATCACTCGGTGCACAGTGGATGGCACTTGTCAGGGCCCCTCCTTCCATGTTTTCCTTTGGCCGGGATTGCATTGGAGTTGTGGGACATGTGACACCTCCTTAGTGTGATTCTTTAAGGAGGGGAGCCATAGTCCATACTTGAGCTCTGTATCTTTGGCTGGATACATCTTAAGTACTGGTGAGCTTGAGATAATTCAGTTGTATGAATTAGTTCTCTATTGGACAATATGTGTTAGCCTATGGCTCCAGTCAGCGGAATAAGGATGGACGGTGAAATAAGGAGTTGCATATTGCACATATAAATATTTATTTATGAGTACAATTCATTGAGAATTTAAAAGAAAGTTTTCCCTATGTGGGGTATATATATTTGAAAGCCATGAGTTGTATGAAGAACTACATGTGTATAATTGGTTAAATTAGAATTATACGTGATTTGCTTGTGTATGTTAGGATTTTTCGGTAGTTACTGAGATGTCGATCTCATCCTATTATTAACATTTTCCAGGTGATTGACCTAATAGGAAGCAAGGGAAGACACTTGAGAAGTGAGCTTTGAAGGCTCTTTGTGCCACTTAAGTTTATGTTATGTTGTATTTATTTTGCCATGGACTTAAAACTTTATGTTTTATTATGTTGTATAAATTATCGTGAAGTTTTAAGATTTTCACTATGACATGGGACGTATTTGAACTAAATAATTATCTATGCTGGATATTGGATAATTTTAATGCTATAATAGCATTTTGGTCAAGTGCTTGAACTAGAATTTTGGGGGGTGTTACATCCAGCATACCTGACCAAAACTTCTTGTCCACGACCATCTTTCAAACCTTCCTTTCCCTAGATGATGATTAGCATTCTATTTAATCTAATCCTGCAAATCACAAGAGAAAAAAGAATTAAAGTGGTTAGGGTTAATAAATGTCTTCCACACTTCTCTCACTCTTACACACTCTCTTAACGTGTGAATAATGCTCTCCTCACATGGACAGGCCAATGGGCAATTTGGTGTTTGTGGCATCCCTCTTTTAGCTCTTAGTGAGTTTGTCATTAATCTCTCATGAGTTATCTGCCATCGGAAGTACACCCTCCGTCCCTTATTATAAGAGCCAATGAGGTAAAATCACACAGATTAAGGAAGTGGTTGAGAGAGATAAATATGTTTGAAATAATTTTGTTTTCTCAAGTTTGCTCTTATTTATGAATGAGTAAATAAGAGAGAGAAATGTGATAATAGTGTTATGAATGAGTATGAAAGGGAATGTGAATAGAGAGAATAATGATGGGTAAAGTAAGAAAAAGCTCATTAAATGCTTTAACAAATTTAGCCAGGCTCTTATAAAAAGGGATAAAACCATTCAAAATTTTGACTCTTAAATATAAGGATGGAGGGAGTATTTAGTTTTTTCTAGCACCGGCCAACGCCAAAGCTTTTTCCACACCGGACGATCATCTACCTCACTCGATTGGTGATTTGCCACATTCCTAAATGTCTTGGGGTGCAAATGCAAAAATAATCTAACCAAGGATTTCACTATAGTGGTGCGATCCCGAATCGTCTCTCAAGGAGCCTAATGAACTAACCTAGAAAAACTAAATGCAATTAAAGCTATAAAAATCATGGGTTAAGAGAAGGTATTTTTGGTATTTTTCATAAAAGAAATATAAAGACTTGTTTTTGGTATTTTTAGGATAAATATAGATAGGTAATGGAATGAGATGATGGGATGCTCTCTTGGCTAGGGATGACATGTGACAAACTATTAACTCACACTCTTGGGGATGAGTTAATTGGGCTAAGTTCAACACAAGTGGATACAATTAGCCTTAGTTGAAGGAATAGGTCAATTAAGAACCACTAAACCTCAATAGACCAATTAGATTAACTATAATCCTACATTAACTGGAAGTATGTTCCAATAAATAGAATAACTTAGGTCCCGTCCAAGTCACTCAATATCCTTCGGATCCAACAACCAATTAATGGTAGACTATAATCAAACCATCCAACTTATGGAACTCTACCTAATCATACTCATACACATATTTGATTTATGACCTAGTTTCTTTAGGCAAATTGATTAATGGAATTACCTAGCGCTATGGAAACTCAGCATCAATAACTCAAACCCACAAATTGATTCCCAAATAAAACAACTATATGAAGCACAATGGACTAAATTACCAAACAAATATGTTAGACAACAAAATCAACAAAGATTAACATAACATGGTAATTTGGGAAGATAGATGGAACTAGAAGAAAACTAAATCAATACATGCAAATAGAATTCAACGATTACATTGTTTAGAATATCAAAAACAAATGAAGTCCAAATATAAGAAGAACAAATACTCAAGGAAGCAAATGGAAATTCATGACTACATAATTGAAACTAACAAAACTCCCCTAAGGTGGAAGAATAGCTTGCTTCACGTCATCCCGTCGTCCAAGAGAGCATCAAGTCGAATTAGTTCTTCATATAGGAGGAGAAATCACCTGAAAGGATCTACAACTCGAACTCCATGGTGAACCAGTGAAGGATTGTGGAATGGAGGAGGGAATTAGTGGAAGAGATGAGAGAATTGGTGTGTTGTATGCGTAAATTCGTCCTCCCTCTCTATAGGCACACTAGGCAACATATATATAATCTAAATTGGTCTAAGATCTCCTATTCTGACTAGGAGTATCAATTAGGAAAGGATTGGGGGAAGACCCAATCACTCAAACTTCAAGAAACCTAGTCAAGATAGGAAATAGTGAATAGGATAATTAATTAGGAAACTTTCTAATGCATTTAGGCCTAGAGTTGCTTGTTGGGGTGGAAAATATGCATTAGAAAATATTTAAACCGGACCCAATCACCCAAACTTCCAATTTCGATCAGAACAGAAACTTTCCAAATTTATGCAAAATTCGAGACACTCACAGTGGCGAGCTCACGGCGAGTAACCATCTTCTCTGCTTCCTTCTTCCTTTGCTCGCTGTGGTGAGCTTGCGGCGAGGAGCACTAGTTTCTACTTCCTCTTTTATTGTTGTTTTCAATTTGGTCCTCCTTCTTCGCACCTATAATAGGAAATTAAAGCAAATGTGAAGTATATCAAGTCCATAAATATATAATGCAGGAGTTAAGGGCATAAAATACCCAAATTATGATCTTTATGCAACTAACTCAATATTGGACATTGAGTGTAAAAGTGCATAATTCCCAATATATTTGCCTATAACAAACGCTAAATTACTTACAATTAGTGGACAAAAACACATAATAATCAAGTGCAATCAATTGGGATAAGAATATAGGTAATCTAATTTGACTGAAAATCTTCCATTAGAACTGTTTCTCCAAATTATTTGGTCTTCTAAATTAATTATGGGGGGTTGAATATGTTGCAGAATTTGCACTACACAATCTGGAGAATTTTTCTTCCATTGTTCAATGTCCCATCCGCCCATTTGTTGCCTAAGTTATAAGTCGTTTGTTGAGTCTCTTTGCATAATATAAGTGTGTGTGTATTTATTCCATAAGAGAAAGAATAGAACTATAGATGGAAGCGAGACTAGAGACAATACAGAATCAGATACTCTAAGCGGCAATTTTCTCCTTATCCCTCATAATCTCTAAATATTTTTCATCCAATGAATTATAAAGTGACACTTCATTTCACCCTACCCCATTTCTCCGTCAGAAAAACCATTTCTCCTTTGTCGCAAATAGTGATCTCCTCCTGATGATGAAAATGATGACCATAAGAAAATATCTCACCGATCTTATAGTACAAAACTAAAGAGCATTCCTTGTATTTAAAAACTTGGACAAATTAAGACAAAACCCCACTAAGAAAAACAGACGCCTATGAGATTGAACTCTTGAAATTCATACTTTCAAATGCCATGAAGATCAGCAGGTGGAAAGACATATTGTAGAAATTTTTAGTTCCATGTAATCAATCTTGCTTTAAATAAACTTCATCAGATAATGATCCCCTACCAGATTCTCATAAGGATTTCACCCCTCCGATTCATCTGAGCTCAAAGAAGTCCACATCTGGTTAGCGGCGGATGACCGTTGCAACCACCACTGGTAAGTGCTTCTTTCAAAGATTGGGACTACGGGCCGTCTCGTAATGGCGGTGGCAAATTCTGACCCACCACCACGTCACCGTTGGTGTTTGAAGATTCAGTGGTGGATGATAGTACAACGTCATTGTGCAAAATTTTGCTCTAGTTGTTTGATATTGTTGATAATGCATAAGCCGATGAGAGATTGGAAGAGAAGGGCGAGAGTGGTAATTGCTAAGGTTCTAATGTTGTGACCTTTTCCAAAAAAAAAAGCTTGTTACGTGTCATTTTGTGAGCGTTCAAATGACATGGACAAGTATGATATGTGATTATGAGGGATGAGAAGAAAGGCATTGCTGAGAGAAACCAAACTTTTAATTATGTGAATTGTGGGAGAGGATTCTCTCCTCATCATTTTTTCCGCTCATCCCTCATCATCCCATCAACACCATTAAATTGTCTAATGACTGGTTAAGATTGAATAATTTTAAATATTAATTTTTTACTATTTTATTAGACCATTCTGCAATAAACTATCCACATTAAATCTTAGTAGCTCAATTCTATTTATTTATTTTTATATAATATTTATCATAATTTTACTCATTATTAAATCAAAATCGTTAATTATATCAATATTTGGTGATGTGATGATAAGGGGTACAAAGAAAAAATGTTGAAGGGAGAAATCCAACCCGTGGATTGTGATGCGTGTAACAGCAGAGGGCGCTGGGTGGGCCTCCTTTTTCACCGTTCCTCCTTATGCAACCATTGCCAATCCTCATATATATACACAACGCACCAACAGATCTCATCTTCTTCTTCATCAACCAAAAACCCCTCCTTCCTTCAGATTTCTCCTCCATATCTCTCTCAATTCCTTTACTCCTCCCCTCGTCAATCCAACTCCAATCCATACCATTTCGATCCTACCTCAGCTTTTTTTCGGTCCGTGCACTATTCTTTTATTTGTCCATTGTTTTGTACTTTTGATTTGTATCCGATTCAGATTAATTTCGAAACATCAATTAAATTAGATCCTTGTTAGACCCAATATACGCTTGAATTGAGGGGTGAGTGCATCGAAGCATCGGTGAATGATTATTCCAGAGTTTAAAAAATGCCAGGATTAGCGCAAACAAACGACCGATTTAGAGATGGATCATCGGTGGTGTACTCTCTTTCAGCCAATGGATTTTGGTCCAAGAACCGTGACGAAGTTAGCTACAATCATCTCTCCAAGGTAGAGGCTATTTTTTTTTCCTAATCAAATTGCGATGGCGGTAGATCACTGTCATGTATTGGATCTTGCGGTTGAAACATGTCGTTGATTTGTTCGTTTGTTTTATGCGGAATTATTCAGTACAACTTCCTGCCTTTTATATCCTATTCCATTCTCTTACGTTTGATGTATGAAACGTAGTCAAGTCTTCTTTATCTTTTCTGTGCTCGGCAAAGGAAATAAGAAACTCATGTTGGTCATTTCTTAATCGTCAAATTATTTATTGTAATTTATCATCGAGTAACGTGTAACAATTTTACGAACTTGCAACGATCAAGGTAACAAATCCTGATGTTAATTTCGGTTGAGGCAATGAGTTGCCAATGCTTGTGAGCGACTAAGCAAAGTTGTGGCATGAAGGGGAAGGAAAAGAAAGAATTCACTGAAACTGATATTTAAGCAAGAGATTTGTGTACTGTCCTGAGAGTCCATCACACACGTCTTCTTGTTTTATAGATGAGATCACAACTGGCAACCTTCTTAATTTGTCTCTTACGTGTATTTCATCGCTCTTGTGATACAGTTCTGGAGTGAGCTGTCGCCACAAGCTCGGCAGGAGCTCTTGAAGTTAGACAAACAAACCCTTTTTGAGCAAGCTCGGAAAAACATGTACTGCTCCCGGTGTAATGGGTTACTGCTTGAAGGTTTTTTGCAAATTGTCATGTATGGGAAATCCTTGCAGCAGGAGGGGTCCAGTGCACATTTCCCTTGGAAAGGATCTTCAGGCGTGAAAAGTCAAAATAATAGTGGATCGAACATTATAAATGGGCACCAAGAAGAATTTCAAGATCCATCTGTCCTTCCTTGGGGAGGCTTGACAACGACTCGTGATGGTTTGCTGACCCTTATGAACTGCTACTTGTATTCAAAGTCTCTGAAGGGACTGCAAATTGTAAGTGCAGTGCACTTGACACTTGTTTTAGATTCTCATTCAACTCTTTCTTTTTTGGCAGCTTAACTTTTGCTCATGTCAGGTCTTTGATGGGGCACGTGCAAGGGAACGTGAAAGAGAACTACTTTATCCTGATGCCTGTGGTGGGGGAGGCCGTGGTTGGATAAGCCAAGGAATAGTGAGTTTCGGAAGAGGGCATGGGATGAGGGAAACATGTGCTCTGCACACTGCCAGACTTTCATGTGATACATTGGTGGATTTTTGGTCAGCATTGGGAGAGGAGACTCGGCATTCTCTACTAAGGATTAAAGAAGAAGATTTTACCGAGAGACTTGCATACAGGTGTCCATCTATTAGTCTATATTTTAACATTCCATTCGCCTTAAATAAGTGACGTGTTGTTATGACTGGTATGTCAAGATAAATGCAAGACTTGAAGCAGTTAAGCTCTTGAAATTAGCATGCAATGGGTGAAAATTTGAGATGCATTTGAAGAGCTTGTATATATTTAATATGGACGTGTTCTTTGGGATCAAAGTTTCTATTTAGTGCCCACAATAAATGTTTTGGAGGTATGATATTCCTTAACATTCACATTCAGGTAATTTGTAATGGACTAGCTATCTGTCAGATTATGGGACAGATGTTCTACTGGCTTGATTGTTAAAAGTTGAATGGGGAACCCTCTGATAGTCATGAAGTTAAAAATTTGAATAGCATCATGCTTCAGATCAGATTGAGCTATGTAATGCTCCATTAATGGATTAATTTGCTTTGGTTACATAATCAGGCAGATGAATGGATTTTGATTGAAGAAGTTTAAGGAGAACCTTTAAAACAATGTCAAAGGTAGAATGTAAAGGGCTAGCTGCATTGAGTGGTCAATTAGATGTCTCTCTCAATGACACACTGTCTTCAATTAATCTCTTCCGAATGTGCCTTTATTCTGTCTGCTTTCATGTGGCACTACAGCTCACTTACCCTGGAAGCAGCCACGGGCTGGTTTGTTAACTCACATGCCTTGTCCAAGCCCATCTGATTTTTAAAGGTTTTATCCTAATTCTTGCTTGGAGTTGTTTAGGCATTGCTTGATATTAAGTGTTGCCCAAAATGGTTTTATGTTAGAGGTGGGTGTGACATTGAGGAATGTAGAAGCAGAGTGATTCAGATTGTCATTCAGCACTCTTGGTTTGTGACACTATGGATGGTCCTGGTAATTGGATAACAGAGGTTGCATGTGGACTTAGGCGTACAATTAGATAGAAAATAACAAGTTTTTAAGAAAATCGTTATCATGCTATTATGCATAATATAAATGAATTTATTAGCTGTTTTGGTGTGTTCATGACCTGTCAGTAAAAGATGGATGCCGAGTGATGCTTTATGCTCCTTGATTTTTACTGAGATTTTGACATTTTCCCATTCTTTTGCTTTTGCAACTTGATTTTGACATTATTTTATCATCATCTGAAATCATTGCTTTGAGGCCATGCTAATGATTAATGCCCTCACTCACAAACTCGTTTAAATGGTTTTTTTTTTTTGAAATTTTATCATGATTTTCTATCCAATTATTGGTTTTGCTAAAGAGCTTGCCTCTATTTGTCAGGTTTGATAGCAAGAGATTTTGCAGAGATTGTAGAAGAAATGTTATTCGAGAGTTCAAAGAGCTAAAAGAACTGAAACGCATGCATAGAGAACCTCGTTGCACCAGTTGGTTTTGTGTTGCTGACACAGCCTTTCAGTATGAGGTGTGACTTTCATGTTTCTATGCTGTGAAATCTTTTGTGATAGAGGTTATAGTAACATTCTTGTGAAAAGTCTTGTTTTATCAAGTCTCATGTCAGGACTCAGGACTAGTCAGTAGAGTAGTTATTGTATCTAATATAACAGATTTATTTGCTTTCATCAGGTTTCTGATGAATCAGTTCAAGCTGATTGGCGCCACACATTTGCAGATACCATGGGATTGTATCATCACTTTGAGTGGGCTGTTGGGACAAGTGAAGGAAAATCTGACATTTTGGATTTTGAAAATGTTGGAATGAATGGATCTGTTCATGCCAATGGACTCAATCTTCGTGGTTTAAGTGCATGTTTCATCACCCTCCGTGCTTGGAAACTTGATGGACGTTGTACTGAACATTCTGTCAAAGCTCATGCATTAAAGGGTCAACAATGTGTACATTGCAGGCTAATTGTAGGGGATGGTTGGGTCACAATTACAAAAGGGGAAAGTATTAGAAGATTCTTTGAGCATGCTGAAGAGGCAGAGGAAGAAGAGGTAGTTCAAATTTCAGCAAATATATTAATTTTCTTGCTCATATCCATAATAAATGCAATTGAAAACCATATTTGAGGAATATTGTTAAACTAAATTTCTTCTATTATCATGCAAATGTGGATTTTAGGATGATGAGTCAATGGACAGGGATGGAAATGAGCTTGATGGAGAATGCTCCCGTCCTCAAAAACATGCAAAAAGCCCTGAACTTGCTCGAGAATTCCTTCTTGATGCTGCTACCGTTATATTTAAAGAACAGGTATGTTTAGCTTTCAAATCATATTTGTGCATAATAGTCATTCTCCTTGCTTCCTCTCCATGAATCGTTCTACATTATCATGTGCGGTAACTTCTTAAAAATTATATAAGACGAAAGGAGAGGGGGTTAAATTGGTACTGCCCAATACCTGTTGGCTTTTTATTATGATGAGGCAAGGACAATCAGTTTTGGCTTTTGATTAAACATTATGTATGGTAAATTTTACCAATGATCTGCTATCGTCTTCCTTTTGTAGCACTGAAATTTTTGTTCTTGCCATTTAAGTTTTGGATAATAAGGTTGGTTAGTTTGATTAGATAATAGAGAAGATAACATGTTAATTGATCTGAAGTTACACACCTCCAGAGTGTCAAATTTAGTCATCTAATCACCGAATTTAATAAAGTAGATCCCATGGCAAAATTTATAATGCACAATCAAAATAAAGTAAAAGTTGGAGAGGTTGTAATAGTAGAGCCCATTGTTCTGGAAATAGTTTGGGTCTTAGGGCAAAGCCGTCAGCAAGAGGGGAATTACTATGTAATCCACTATGCAGTTAATTCCATTCTTATTCACAGTTAAGAAGATTCAAAGGGATCACTATTGGATTTGCTGTGGTGGTGTCAATTAGTTTATGGAAACAAGAGAAGTTGTGAACTAGTGAAAGCTAGAGTAGAGATCCACGGTTTTTGTGCCTTTTGGAGTAATTTTTTTGAGACAATCGTGAATGGTCAAATCATGTGGTCAAAATCTGGAAAATGCACTGATTAGTAAGCAATGAGCAAAATTTAATTATCCTTAATGTTCTATTGGATCTTTCGCTTTGGTCTTGTCAGCGTGCACATGGGAACTTATCTGCTGTGTTCAACTGCTAACTTTGTATTATTCTTATAGGTTGAAAAGGCTTTCAGAGAGGGAACGGCACGCCAAAATGCACACAGCATCTTTGTCTGTCTTGCGTTAAAACTGCTGGAAGAACGTGTCTATATAGCATGCAAAGAGATCATTACATTGGAAAAGCAGGTCTTGCCTTTTATGCTTCTAGGAAATAATGCTAGGGACAGAATGTAAAGGCAGAATGTTAACATCTGGTATGGGATCACTTTCTAACGCAGTTTTTTGCCTCCTACAGATGAAACTTCTGGAAGAAGAAGAAAAGGAAAAGATTGAAGAGGAACAACGCAAGGAGAGGAGACGGACAAAAGAAAGAGAGAAAAAACTTAGGAGGAAGGAAAGACTAAAAGGAAAGGAGAAAGATAAATCAAGAAAAAGTTCTGAACCAAATGATGTTCCTGGATCTCCTGAAGCCTCAAAGGAAGAATTGTCAGCATTTGCTGATATGGAGCAACCTAATGCTAATATCTGCAGGGATTCATTTATTGATATGGGTGATGCTAATCTATTGGAGGATGGATCTCCTGACATTCAAGATGATGAACTCTCTACTGAGTGTGATACTTTGAGAACACAAGACCACTCTTATGATAGAATTGATGGAGAAGTAACCTCTTCAAAAGATGGTACTGATACTTTCACATGGGATCAATCCAATATTTCAAGGCAAAGACTAAGATTTAGGAAAGAATATCAAATAGATTTGTCTCAGAAGCACCGTTGTGCAGTTGTTTGGGAAAATGGATCAATGGTAGAAAGACCAGAACCAAGGCATTGTGGAGATAGTTTTGTGACATCCAGAAGAATCAATGGATCAAATAGGCAATTTAGAATAAATCCTCCGAAATCTTATAGGCGAAATGTTGGTATTAAGTATAATGAGAAGTTCCATGGTCCCAATAACCGGAATAGTGACATATATGATTCCCACTCCTGCAGTTGTAACCTGAATAATGAGTATAAAATAAGGGTTGAGCAAAACTCTCCTATGCCTCGAGTTGGTTGGGAGACAAGACCTGCTGGTAAGTCTGAGTCTGCAATAGATACTTCTAAGCAGAATTATCATGGTATTAAGTGTAATCAAGTAGACTATACGCATGAGAGTTCTGTGAGATCCAAAAACAGAGCCATTTCAGGGAACTATCTAAGCAAGGAATTGCGTCATTCAAAGAAAGTTTGGGAGCCTATGGAATCACAAAAGAATTATCTCCGTAGTAATTCAGACACTGATACCACATTGAGGTCCTCTGCTTGTAAGGTTCAAGGAGTTCAATCAGATAGTAACCTGATCAAGTCATCGGATGGTGAAGCTGGTGTTTCAGTTGACATTGATGATGCGTATAGTAATCTGAAAATGTCCAAAGGAGCGGATGAAGGATCTAAGAATGATCTTCATCCGGAAGCTGCAGTTTCTTACACTTCCAGTGAATCTGCTTGTGAGGAATCCGGAATAAGTCCAACTAGAAGCTCTTTCTTGAATGGTTGTTCTGATCAGAGTCAAGGTAGCATGTCCTATTCTGATAACTGCTCATCGTGCCTAAATGAGGGTGACAGTAATACCTCTTCAAATCTTGGAAATACAGAATCATCAACTACATCAGATTCAGAAGATGCTAGCCAACAATCTGAGGGAAGGGAGATTTCTGCAAGTATTGAGAATGGTCTGTCTGATTGTCATGAAGTTAGGATCGAGAAAGTTCACAATGCAAGTAGGGAGGGTTTGGTCAGCAGGTCATTCTCTGTTCCCTCTTCAGATGGACTAGGGAGTGATATATCAGAGAATCCTGAGGGAAACAAGTTTATTAAAGGTTATTCTGCCAGCAATCTGTGTTTCGAACCTCAAAGGATGCTTGCCCCTGGGTCGAACCAGAACATACAATTTCCAGTGTTCCAAAATTCTTCAACAATGGGTTATTACCATCAAAATCCAGTGACATGGCCAGCGTCTACCACATATGGATTGCTGCCATTTCCACATCCAAACCACTATTTATACGCCAATCCACTTGGATATGGCTTAAATGAAGACCGTCAATTTTGCTTGCAGTATGACTCCTTGCAGCAACCAATACCTGTTTTCAGCCCTGCCATCATTCCAGTCCATCAGCAAGTTAGCAAGGCTAAAGGCTTAAATACAGTGGAACGGTCTCAAGCTACTAAGCCCGCCTCAATGCAAGATCATCTCAATGCAAGTACTGCAGAAAGGGGTGTTCCAGCTGGATCAAAAACGGCATTGAATGGAGAAGCTGGGCATGAAAATACTCCGGAATCACAAGCGAATAATGGTAGTTTCTCCTTGTTTCATTTTGGGGGACCTGTAGCTCTTTCAAATGGCTGTAAATCGATTCCTGCATCTTCAAACGGGGGAACCGTTGAGGATTTAAGCTTGAAAAGTCTGGTCGATCACCCTTGCAATAAGAAAGAGATAAACGCCATGGAGGAATACAATTTGTTTGCGGCAAGTAATAGTTTAAGGTTTTCTATTTTCTAATTGATCAGAGAAGGATAAGATATGGGGATTAGTGCCCCCCCCCCCCCCCCCAAAAAAAAAAAACAAAACAAAAAAAAAGGGAGGCTTGAGCACCTTCGAATTCGGGAAACAATAACCATCATCCTCCAGCAGTTTCCGATTTTGGCCCATAGTTTTGAATAGTGTTGGTACACAATTGAGCTGTTTTTCTTTTGATGTGGAGAAAGATAGGGAGAGAGCCTATCATTTTAAGGTTTTTTGTCTTACCCCCCCGGAGTTTCAGTGAAATGTTTTTTGTAATGCTTGCAACAAAACCGTTTTGCATAGTGAAAGGTGATATTGGCGTTCTTGGACTCTGTATCATCGTGATTAAACTAATTCAGCTATACCGTTCTTCTCGCGGCGAAATAGTATTAGGCTATTAGTCACGGGACGTTTGTATGAGGTATAAGTTGAGATGTATTCATTATTTGTCAATAATGATGTTCTTTATTGTTTGTTCTACAACAATGATATCACGTATTTAGAGATACATCCTAAAGCCAAGTGGATTTTTCCTCAAGCAATTACGTGTACTATTGAGTCATATTATGGCAGAATTTTGCTGTGATTTGGTTATTGTACATATATCTATATATATTTATAAACTTTACATGAAGCAAAATGCGGACCGATGCCTAGCATGCAATTCAATGTTGTTTATATTCATTCAATCATACGGTTAGTCATAATCCAATGATTTACTTCAAAAACACACACGATTCATGGCAAGATTTTTTTCATTATTATTGAACGACTGTCAAGGCATTGTTTGATTTCCAAGATAACTTTTACGGTAATGATGGGGGTGAAATACAAAATAATGAGTTATGGCAAAATAGCCACTAGAGAGTGATTATGTTAGTCCTAATCATATTTTGCATATTATGAAAATATATGACCCGTTTTTTATGCATTTGATGAAAATAAAATAAAAATAGAAGTAAAAGAAATTATAATTTTTTTCTTATTTAATCAAGATATTCTAAATCACTTTAGATTTGAGACTAATCCTCCCAATGCTTCGAAGTCAAATAGGTTTTCATCTCTCTTGACTCCATACAAGAGTGCTTCTTAGGACTCAAACCCCTCACAAGATGGGGCCACTTATATCCTATTTGAATCTATATTTTAAGAAAAGTCCACATGATATTTGATTAGAGAATTTGCTCTAATGGATATAAACATTGGAGTCAAGTTGAGGGGAAATATACGAGTCAATTTGACAAATAAAAATGTTACAAAACAAAAACACTCAGACTCCTCTACCAAATTTAAGGACCCATGTCAATCCTCCACAGTATCAACTGCCAGTGTAACATGTCTATTTATATGACCATAATAGCCTATCGCCATTCCCATTCCGAATCCTACATATTCCAAAAAGTAGTATGAAGTATGAACAATGTGGTCATGCATCATACCATCTCAGCCTAAGCAAGCTTGCCTTTTTAGTCCACAAGTGAAGTCATATCCATATACTACAGGACTGATAAATCAAGCACACAAATCCCCAAAGTTCACCAAGCCTCACGAAATTCAGGCATTTTGATTGTTGACTTGAGACAGGGCCTCTTCTCCCCAAACGTTTGAAAATTTTGCCCATCCATCCCAGTCATTCCGTTTTTAGGATAAATCATATAGTGAACAATAAATGCGTAGCACCAAAGCCACAGAGTAATTTCTCTTCAGCGAAAGAAGGCAAGAAAGCAAAGTCCAATTCCTTCCATAGAAAAACAATTGTGCCTTCGACAATGCTAGGATTGGATGGCACAAGGATTAGGTGTCGATGTGTATATTATGTTAAACAACAATGATTAATGATGCCTCTACCGTTCCCAGTCTTAAGGAAGGTAAATTTAACCTCCAACAAATAGACTTGAGCATCTAAATTCTACTTCTATAACAGCGTGTGTACCAGATAGGAATACTAAAGAATATGGTTAGCCGATAATTTCAGTATCTTAAATGCAACTTGCTTTCAGCTCCTAGTAACAACGTAGTGCTATTCTGCTCTTTAAGGTACTCCACCACGAGGTCCTTTCTCTAAATTTCAACCCCAATCCACTATGTCCACCATGGACTAGAATGTTATTCAATATGTTTCCAACACCTTAAAGCGATTATAAATCCTTATGACATAAAATAGTCTATTAGAATTAGATTTCTAAACAGGCCAGTTAAGACATAGATATTAACCTGCAAAACTGAAATCATGGCTGAAAGGAGAGTGAACACAGTGAAATTCAGTGCAAGAACCATGCCCGGTACAGTATGTATGAAAAAACCATGCCTAACTCAGTGCAGAGAATAAAATCTTTATAAGAGCTGAGAGTCAGCACATAGACTGAAACTCACCAACAAAGAACAATTCCCTGTAACTAATTCATTTGAGTTGAACACATAATATGGTAAACAGAAAAGGCAGAAGGGGGAAGTCAAATCACAGAATCACTGGTAACTTTCAAAAATGATTGCCATTATTCCATATAGAGTGAAGTTTCTAAAAACAAATTGTGATGGTAAAACGGAAGTAGAACCTTTGAAAGATAAGTCATGGAAAAATTAACAACTGAAATTACCTCAAACCTAGCGACATCAATAAGTTTTGCAACAAATTAAAACATAGTAAATTCACTCAATTGGTCTTGGGATCCGGCATGGGGAAGAGACCACCAGCACTGGCGCCACGTGGCGGAGCGAAACCCAAGAACTTCTGCAAATTGGATCGAATACTCATGGAACACAAGAAGTAAAGAAAGGCCATGGAACAATCGGTGGGATCGTTACCCTGTAACCCTCGATGGCTCATCTTCATGATAAGGCCAAAGGGGTGGAATGGTAATTTAGCGACAACCTTGCCTTCGAAGAGGGAATTGAGGAGACCAAAGACGACGAAGAGAACGAGGGCGACAACACCACCAGACTTGAACTTAAAGAGGGACAAGTCGCGGCTAGATTCTTTGAGGCTGGTCTCGACACGATCGATCTTCTTGGTCTTGGACTTCTTGAGGTTGATCTTGTTGTTGTTGTTGGTGTCGACCTTCATGGTCTCGAGCTTCTTTGCGGCTTTGTCGATGGAGGATCGGAGGTTCTTGTAGGAATTGGTGCGGTAGATAAGGACCCATGAGATTGCCTCGCAAACAATCGCAGTGCAGAGAGAGATGCCAACCACCGTCAGACTATCTGCGTACTTGAAATTCGACAAGGGAGATGCCATTGACGGCGATAACCTGCGAGGCAAACCCGACTGGGATCTTGATCTTGAATCTCAATTCTTCGGGTGGTTTTCAGGCTTGGGTTCATTCAATCATCAATCAGCCAATTTATAACATTAAATCTTTGCTATATATATTATATTGTCGATTTTAATTTAATCAGTATTAATTGTATTTTAATTTAATATAATTAATTATTGTGCGATTTTGTTAATAAGAGTATTAATAGGTGAACATACCATCATTCAGATTTCAAATCTAAGAATATAAGATTATGTTTATTTTTTTTAATAGATTAAGGGGATTTTTTATTTATTATTTTTTTCCCCAACAATCACTAGATCATCTTCTTATTTAATTATAGACTATTGGAGGTCAATAAGGCTAAGTTCCAATGACGTAAGAGTTAGGGTTCAAGTCATTGGAACTTTAAGTTTTTTCAAGAAAAAAACATAAAATAAAAAAAATGAATTTTAACTTTTAAAAAGGATATCTTTTTTGATACCGGGGCTCACTAAGGACATGACAGGCCTCCGTACTCAAAGGATGCGAGATTCGAACCTACAACCTTATAGTTATGAGTCTAACACATTTATCAACTGGACCAACAACCTTTGTTGGCCTTTTAAAAAATAATATCATTATAAATTAAGTAGATCAAAGAGAGAGAAAACTTTCAATCACCATTATAAATTAGTTGAAAAAAGATTATGAGATCTTGTATCATCTTTCTCCCATGTTTGTTTCATTATATTTCCTGAATTGTTTTACCACTAATAAATAATCATAATCTAATGAGAGGATGTGCAATGATTATCATCGTTACAATTATAAAGTGTCTAACTAACTCTAGGATTTATTACATATACTACTCTTTTTTTGTCTTTGATTTAAAATCAAGTTGACATTATTTGAAGATGGTAAGGTTATTACAAAACAAGTTATTAAATCATAGCATGTAATACATATTATTTGATTATATATTAATTTATAAGTTAAAAAAATTATTTTTGAAGAAAAATTATAAATATTGTATCTTAAAGAAAGTCATCATATATTAAGAATCCGAGGGAATATAAAATTGCAGGAATAGTAAATCATATCCATACACAAACAATTTCTAAAAGCCTATCCAATTCATGGCTTGATGGTGAAATAGAGGTGCTTGCTATCACCTGCTCCTCTGGTCTTATTTATAGGGCAGAGAGATAAGGTTTTATTTGGTCCTATATATAAGTCACCTCATTAAATATTTAGTGTGAATGTACAAGTTTACCCTTCATTTATTATGTGTTGACTTTATTTTCATGTGGTATAGTGGATATTTAATATGGGTAAAATTGTAAATTTGTTGGATTTTAGTGGAAAGTTAATGAGTTTTAAGGATTTCCTTGGTCTGTGTGAAATATGCTGGAAGTGACTTATAAATAAGACCAGATGAGTAGCTATTAAACCGGGGGTTCTAAGTTGTAATTAACCAGGCAGTTTCAAGCATAAAATCTTTAAGAAAATGTAAAAAACATAAGAATATTTTTTGTTTATCGATGACAGTGTTATTAATTTCAAATTATTAATATGATTCAATAGTCTTAGGATGTTTTTGATATATTTTACAAGATTTACATGCATTATGGATGGATTTAATTCTGATATCACAATTTGGCTAATTGAAGGGAAGTGGGATTTGGCTGGTTAAGTTAGGAGCAGGAGAAATGATGCGGTGAGGATAAGTGGACACAGTCGAAGGTGTGTCTCAAACTCAGCATTACCAGGCAGGCACTCTTGAACCTTCTTTACTTCAATTGTGCCACATCCCCCTTTCACAATTTCCCAACAATTCACACAACCCCACATCAACTAAAAGTAAACGAACTAAATATCTTATCATATGCACACATACTATATATATATATATACTACAATCTATTCTTTATTATAAGTCCAACTATCACAATTTTTTTCGGATCAATTAACGCAACCGTGACTATTTTATCCTATGTTGGAAATAGAATAGATGAGAGAGAAAGTTTATAATACATAAAATATTATTTTAACACCTATTCTTAAATAAAGGTAAAGTCGGAAAAAGTTTTTAAAATAAGACATATTTAATGTTATAACTTCCAACCTTTAGTATGTGAAAAATAGTTAGGGTGGACTTATAATAAGGAACTGTATATATATAAAAGCACGATTTGGCATTTTATATATATATATATATATATATATATATAAAAGCAAGCAAGCATTGGGGTTGGAGGTGTGGATGTATCTGAGGATATATTTGAGGTATTAATTAATGGAAGATCTTTCGGAAACTCCATTTTTGAGTGACAAAGGAGAGAGCTACTCGGTGAATGCTCTAAAATGCGATTTCTTCTCCAGATTGCCTCATAAGCTTCGATCTTCTCTCGACCCCCACCATCCTTTTCACCTTGACTTTTCCAAATCTACTTCCTTGACTCAAGGTCCTCACTCCCACCTTTTTTTTATCATTATTATTATCAACATCATTTTTTGCCTTTACATGATCATTATATATAACTACTGGTCATCAGAAAGATCTTGCACTAATAGCAAAGAAGCGTACGTTTTGGAGACTCCTATATCATCGACACTTTGTTAGCCCTATCAAATTTGCATTTATCAGTTGCATTAACATGCACTCAAATATGAGAAGTACCACTTGATTAATTTTCCATTACCATAAATTTCTTTGGCATAAATCATTAGTTTCCAGGGCTTATTGGATCAGTTTTACATGTTCATTTATCTCTAAGCAATCATTTAATAATAAGTAGTACGCTGATTTTGCCTCATATTTTAAGTTGGTGTTTAATTATTGTAGGGGAGAAAGAGTATTATGAAAAACAGTTGGCGACTCTCAAGTCTTTCGAGGAGGTTGATTGTGGTGAATCATCCCATGTGATGGAGGACGACAGTCGAGAGCTTGGAGAACAAGTGCAACATGAGAGGGCAATCAACATATCTAATTGGACAAATATTGTGTTGCTTGCTTTTAAGGTTCTCCCCCTTAACTGATTTGAATTTACCAATAATAATAGGGTAGCATGCATGCATTTTTGATACATCTAAGTTCGTGAAATATTATTATATAGGAAGTTGCTATATCTTCATTTTTGCTTGTGGTTTTGTCCTACTTAATAATTTGACGACGAAGGTATGTGTAAATTAAAGCACAGGTAGTGGCAACAGTAAAGAGTGGGTCCATTGCAGTGGCTGCTTCAACATTAGATTCTCTGCTAGATCTCATGGCTGGCGGTGTTCTGTGGTTCACTCATATTTCCATGAAAAAGACTGATATCTACAAGTATCCCATTGGCAAACTCAGATTGCAACCAGTAGGCATTGTCATCTTTGCTGCTATCATGGCTACTCTCGGTATATTCTATCTCTTAATTACCTTATCTCCTCTGCGTACTCATTTACAACAACAACAACAACAACAACAACAACAACAAAGTCTTATCCCACTAAGTAGGGTCGGCTACATGGATCGCACGACGTCATTGTGCTCTATCGGTAACCAAATTTTTAGATATATTATTTATTAAAAGATCTCGCTCTACAACTTCATTGAGTGTAAGCCTCGGTCTCCCTCTTCCTCTCTTAATCGGACTCCAGACTGTTTGATCTACCCTCCTCACTGGCGCATCTAATGGCCTCCTTTGTACATGTCCAAACCACCTCAAACGATTTTCTACCATTTTCTCACTGATAGGTGCCACTCCAACTCGTTCGCGTATATGATCATTTCGAATCTTATCCTTTCTTGTGTGACCACACATCCATCTCAACATCCTCATTTTAGCTACCCCCATTTTATGTTCATATTGACCTTTCAAAGCCCAACATTCACTACCATATAATACTGCTGGTCTTATAGCAGTGCGATAAAACTTTCCTTTTACCTTATGGGGTACTTTTTTATCGCAGAGAACTCCAGTAGCTTTCCTCCACTTACACCACCCAGCTTGAATTCTATGATTAACATCGTCATCAATCTCACCATTTTGCAGAGAACTCCAGTAGCTTTCCTCCACTTACACCACCCAGCTTGAATTCTATGATTAACATCGTCATCAATCTCACCATCTTGTCTTATAATTGATCCCAAATACCTAAACTTCGTCACTTGAGGGATTGTTTGCTCTCCCAGTTTAACCTCCAAATCAACTCTAAGTTGTCTATTTGCAAAATTGCAATGCATATATTCTGTCTTACTCCTACTTAAACGGAAACCCTTAGACTCCAGTGTGTTTCTCCATATCTCTAATTTATCATTAATCTCTTCTCTTGATTCGGTCAGAAGGACTATATCATCAGCAAAAAGCATGCATGTGGACAAGTTTGAGAGAAAAAGTATGTATTTCTCATTCCATATGAATTGATATACAAAGAGAGCCTATTTATAGGCTAGAAGGAGAGACAAGCTAATAAATATTAATTAAGGCTAATAACTACCAATAAAGTCTAATAATGTCTAATCAATCACAGAGAGAATATTTACAATAAATACATAATATTCCCATACTCCCCCTCAAGTTGGATCATAGATATTGATCATGTCCAACTTGCTCATACAACTCTCAAAAGAAGGCTTGAGCAATGCTTTTGTTAACACATCTGCAGCTTGAAGGTTTGTTGGTATCTAAGTCAGACAGATGATCCCTTCTTCAACTTTTTCCCTAATGAAGTGTCGATCTATCTCCACATGCTTCGATCTTTCATGCTGAACAGGATTCAAGGCCATGCTTATAGCAGCCTTGTTGTCGCAATAGAGTTTTAATGGCAAATCCACTCTGACATGTATCTCATTAAGGACTCGTTTCAACCACAACTCCTCCATTATTCCTTGAGCCAATGCCCTTAATTCAGCTTCAGCATTGCTCTTAGATACAACCCTTTGTTTCTGACTCTTCCAAGTAACCAAATTTCCCCACACAAAGGAGCAATAACCAGAGGTTGATCTCCGGTCAGGGTGTGTTCCTCCCCAATCTGCATCTGTATATACTTCAATCGTTCTACGTTCTTGTTTCTGGAAGAATAATCCTCTCCCAGGAGTGCCTTTTAGGTACCTCAGAATTCTGTAGGCCGCATCCATATGCTGTTTCTTTGGCTCACTCATATATTGACTAGCCACATCACTGCAAAAGCTATATCAGGTCTTGTATGGGAAAGGTAAATTAGTTTCCCAACAAGTCTTTGATATCTTTCTTTGTCAACCGCCTCTTCTTTCTCATCTACTACTTCCACTTCTTCATCTTCAATCTCATTCTCAGGACTATTCTTTTCTCCCTCCCCCTCCTTTGTAGGCTTCTTTTTCCTCTTCTTAGGAGGTACGATAGGAGTTGGTTCCGGATTACACCCTAACATGCCTGTCTCATCTAGAAGATCAAGTATATACTTCCTTTGAGATACATAGATGCCTCTTTTTGATCTTGCAACCTCCATTCCAAGGAAGTATTTCAAATCCCCTAGATCCTTAACTTCAAATTCTCTCCCCAGTGCGATCTTTATCCTTGTCATCTCATCAATGTGGTCTCCTGTAAGGACGATATCATCAACATACACAATAAGGATACATCTTCTTCCTCCCTCTGTTTTGACAAACATTGTATGATCAGACAGTCCTTGTTTGTAGCCTTCAGACTTCAGAACTTTTGAGAACCTATCAAACCATGCCCTAGGAGACTGCTTCAAGCCATAAAGAGATTTCTTCAATTTGCATACTTTGTCACTTCTTCCCCTCTCAAAGCCAGGAGGCAGAGTCATGTAGGCTTCTTCTTTAAGTTCTCCATTCAAGAAAGTATTCTTGATGTCCAGTTGATGAAGTGGCCAATCTAGGTTGGCTGCCACAGACAATAGAACTCGGATAGTGTTCAGTTTCGCCACTGGTGCAAATGTCTCTTCATAGTCTAGACCATATGTCTGAGTGAACCCTCTTGCTACAAGTCGAGCTTTTAAATTGTCAAGAGAACCATCAGCCATATATTTAGGGGTAAATACCCACTTGCAGCTAACAAGTTTCTTGCCTCTTGGTTTTTCAACAACATCCCACGTTCCATTCTTCTCCTCCATAACTGTAAATCTCCATTCTGGTATCTTTAGTGCCTCTTGGATGTTATTGGGAATGCACACTTTATCGAGACTGGTGACAAAGGCCCGATAGCTGGAGGAAAGAGCCTTATAAGACACATACTTCTGGATTGGATGCAGAGTACATGATCGAGGTTGTTTTCTATGAGCAATAGGCAAATCAAGATCGTTATGTTCGTTAACCTGTTCAAGAACATGAGATACCTTTGGATCAATCCCTTCAGGAGCCACCACCGGCTCTGCCTCCTCTGGTTCTCCAGGAGCTATCATTGGTTCCGGCTGCTTGGATGCTTCAGATGTAAGGTTCCCTCTTTCCTTAACCTTATGCCTTCGTAAGTACACCAACATATCTTTATCTGGTTGTTTTTCTACATCTCCCCCTGCATTTAAATTTTCTTTTGTGATTGGCACAAGAGACAGTTGGTTTAGGGGTGAAGATGGTTCTGTCTGTGGTGACTCTGGCTGTGGTGGAAGAGGTGGTTCTGTTTGGGGTGGCTCTGGTGAGGTGGTGGTGATGGTGGTGCTGGTGTGGTCCATGGTTCAAATAGAATATATTCTTGACTAGGTAAAGGCACCAAAGTCTGAGATTCACTCATTCTCTCCCCCTGAATTGAAGGTTTTGGATAGAAAGGAGTTGCTTCATGGAAGGTAACATCAAAGCTAACAAAGAGGTGTTTAGAGACAGGATCAAAACATTTGTACCCCTTTTGAGTATTAGAGTACCCGAGGAATATACACTTCACTGCACGGGGATCAATCTTGTTATTTGGATAGGTATGAACAAAAACAGTACATCCAAACACACGAAAGTGAAGGTTATTTTCAAGATGAGTAATAGGGAAGACACTTTGTAACCTTTTAATAGGAGTTTCAAAGGATATGACCCTATTTGGCATTCGGTTGATGAGGTGGACTACAGTTAAAACATCATCTCCCCAATAGAACTTTGGTACATTACAAGTAAACATAAGGGCCCTAGTGACTTCCAAAATGTGCCTATTTTTCATTTCGGCAATCCCATTTTGTTGAAGGGTGTGGACACACGAGCTTCTATGGATAATACCATGTGTTTTGAGGAATTCACTCAAGGTGCGGTTAAAATACTCAGTACCATTATCAGAGTGTAAAACTTTGATGCTTGTATTGTATTGATTTTTAATCATGGTGAAGAATATTGTGAAAGTAGAAGGTGCCTCAGACTTGTCTTTTAAGAGGTAAACCCAACAAAGACGGGTATGGTCATCTATGAATGTAATGAACCCTCTTGATTTGGTACGGTTTGGGTTACATGAAGGTCCCCATAAGTCACTGTGAATGGTAGTGAAAGGCTCGGTGGGTATATATGGAGCTCTAGGATATGATGATCGGTGGTGTTTGGCTAATTCACAGACTTCACACTTCATATTCAAGTTAGGGTTGGGACAAAGATCTGGAAACATACGGGATAGATATTGGAAATTGGGATGACCCATTCTCTTATGCCATAACATAGTATCTTCATTTTTAGAGATAGATGTAGAAGTACATATCCTTGTAATGGGTTGATGACTTACGCTGGCATCGTCAAGAAAGTAGAGTCCCTCACATTCTTTAGCACGACCAATCAACATCCCCGATGATAGATCCTGAAACACACAGTGAGTAGACAAAAAATTAGCAGAACAATTAGACTGCTTCGTCAATTGACTAACAAATAATAAGCTGCACGCTAATTTTGGCACATGAAAGACAGATTCCAGAGTGATATGCTCTGAAATCCGAATACTTCCTTTCCCAGCAACAGGAGCAAGTGAACCATCTGCAATTTTCACTTTTATGTTGCCCGCACACGGGGTGTAAGTAGTGAACAATTGGTGATTATCAGTCATGTGGTCAGAGGCTCCAGAATCCACAATCCACACATCCCGTGAGGTCTTTAGGGCTTGAAGAAAGTTACCCCGTTTTGCTAGGAATATTGAGGACACAGTCTCCACAGCAACGTGAGTTTCAGTTGATGAGTGAGTTACCTTCCTTGCTACCAATCCTAGGACATACGAGGCAGCAATAAGCAAAAGGCCTGAGAGTATCATCTTCATCATTTCTGAAACACAAACAGGGAAAATACCTCCAACATATACAGAGATCAGGTAATACAACATTTGACCGGTAACATTATACCTCAAAAACTGTGCACCCAAACCGAGTACACTGGAGATCATTGTGAACATCAGCGGCATGAGAAAGAGGTGCTTTTCGCAAATCCGTACGGACGGCATGAACAGTGATTCCTTACGGACATCGTAAACAGTGCGCGGACATCGTGAACAGTGATTTCGTACGGACGTCGTGAACAGTGCCGCCGAGAAGAAACCTCAAACGGGAAAAATAAGCACAAACCCTAAACGCTCTGATGCCATGTGGACAAGTTTGAGAGAAAAATGATGTATTTCTCATTCCATATGAATTGATGTACAAAGAGAGCCTATTTATAGGCTAGAAGGAGAGACAAGCTAATAAATATTAATTAAGGCTAATAACTACCAATAAAGTCTAATAATGTCTAATCAATCACAGAGAGAATATTTACAATAAATATATAATATTCCCATAATGCACTTAGGGACTTCTTCTTCTATAGGCTCAGTTAGAGCATCTACTACTAAGTTAAACAAATATGGGCTCAAAGCTGACCCCTGATGTAGGCCAATTCTTATAGGGAAATCTTTTGTCTCACCTCCCGGCGTTCTAACCTTAGTCAACACCCCATCATACATATCCTGTATAACTTTAATATAAGCAATACATACTCCTTTCTTTTCCAAGGCTTTCCAAAGTAAATCTCTCGGCACGCGATCATACGCCTTTTCTAAGTCAATAAAAACCATATGTAAGTCTCTTTTTCTACTTCGATACTTTTCCATTATCCCCCTTAGTAGATATATCGCCTCTGTTGTGGATCTCCCTGGCATGAACCCAAACTGTCTCTCAGAAATACTAGTTCTAGTCTTAACCTATGCTCAATCACCTTTTCCCATAGTTTCATTGTATGACTCATAAGCTTAATTCCCCTGTAATTTGCCTGCGTACTCATTTACATCCAAAATAATTCATATAAGATTTAGCTGACAAATTTGAATTGATTAAGGAAGTGATCAAATAAATTAGCTAGTTAGAATTAATACATGTGATATGGTCTTTATAAAATGTCTATGTATAATATAATCATGTATCAGTTTATAAGTTAGGTAAGTTAGTTCAGGAAAAAATGATAAATATAATAGAGGAAAAGTTGATCGAGGTCTCTAATATATGAGCAAATTTAACATCATCTAACTCTTATATTAAGGTAATATATAACTAGCTAGGACTGATTTTATTGCGATTATGTTATGTTTAAAGGCTTTCAGGTGCTGATTGAGGCTGTGGAACAATTGATCAAATGCACAGCATCTGAGAAGATGAACAAGAATAAGATGGTTTGGTTGTGCGTAATCATGCTGACAGCCACTGGAGTCAAGCTTTTACTCTGGTTTTACTGCAGAACCTCACCAGACAAAATAGTTCATGCCTATGCAGAGGTTATATATATATATATATTTATATACACACACACACTATCATGCCTCCTTAATTATAAGACCCAATTAATGATTAATTTGAGGAATTAAAGAAACTAAATAAATTACTTCAAAGTATTTGCATTTATCATTTTTCTCTATACCAATATTCCTGACTTTGATACATAATATAGTGATACAGTACACATAAGTATAAGTATAGTAGAGAAATCATGTAATATATGTCATTATTAAGCAATTTATATTAGCTAATTTAAACTCCTCAAATTAATACTCATTTAGTGCGTCTTATATCAAGTACATGAGATAGTAATAGCTTTTTGTTTACATGCAGCATCTCTGTAAGTACTGTTATTAGAGTATAATTGCGTTGCCTTTAATGGTAAATGAGCTGCAGGATCACTTTTTTGATGTGATCACCAACGGAGCGGGTTTGGCTGCTGCCTTGCTTGGCCATAAATTTTATTGGTGGATTGATCCCATTGGTGCTATTATGCTTGCACTCTATACAATCTCAAATTGGTCCCGAACAGTACTTGAAAATGCAGGTTATTCTCTCCCCCTAGCTATCTCTACATATATATTTAAAAAGAAATATAGAAGAGGAGACAAGTAACTGTATGTCATTTATATTTTGTAGATTTTATGTATCTGTTTATATCACACACAGATATATATATATATACACACACACACACACATTATTAAAGGTGCTTAGCACTTGATGTAGCTTCTCTGATTGGGAAAGCAGCTCCTCCAGAAGTGTTGCAGAAACTGACGTACCTTGTTCTGAGATACCATTCTCAAATCAAACACATCGACACAGTCCGTGCTTACTCTTTCGGATTTTTATACTTCGTTGAAGTAAGTTCATCATCTCCTCTGATATCATACACTAGCTGCTTTTTTATTATTTTTAATTTGTTAATAGATAACCGCAAACTTCTCTCATTCTAGAAGCGATAAGGCACTCTCAATTAAGGCTACAGGCTACTGCATTAAAGATCAGAGATAGCAGCAAGATATATAGGAGAAAAATCTAGAAAACTAAGTAAAGTAATAATGAAATTAAGGCGGGGATGGTTTTTTTTTTTTTTTTTTTGACCATCATTAAGGTGGGGATAGTTAAACACGAACAATTTGGAATCGTATCATCATATATACGCGTAGTTGAGTATATTAAATGAACTGGATACCAAATGGTGGGCTCTCATTTATCCTTTCGCCAGCTTCACTGCCTGGCCTATGAAATCAAATACGATATTACTACATGATTATATCTAACATAAACGGAACGTACTCAGCGTATGATGTGTATATGTAATTTAATTTTAACGTATTGCGGTGGATATATGAAGAAATATAGATATATATATATATATATATTTATAGTTTAATTAAACCCAAGCTTAGAATTATATATGTCTAATTAAGAGGATTTTTTTGGATAAGGTGGACATAGAACTACCTGAAGATTTACCGCTAAAAGAAGGACATGAGATAGGAGAATCATTGCAGAAAAGGATTGAAGAACTGCCAGAAGTAGAGAGAGCATTTGTACACCTTGACACTGAATGCTATCATAAGCCAGAGCACTTCATTCTCACTACACTTCCCCCCATCCGCGCATGACTCTATATAAGCCTATGATACTCTGGCACTTTTTGAAGCCTATGAATCAATAATGTTAAGTCTCTTCATCACCGTCAACTCTGAGAAGATTCTCAGTATTGTTTGTGTTGATAATAGCTTGATAATGTACGCCTCTTATTTTTTTTTTTTAAAAACTTTTTACCCTTTGAAGAGTATAATTGAATAATTGAAAGATTACATATGATGTTGCATTTGGTTCAATGTATTCACTATATTATTATGATCATTGGCAAATTCCAACATTTGTGTGCGTGCGTACGTGCTGTCCATAATTTATAATTTACTGTGACAGAGCGATTCAACATAAAATTTGTTCATATCATCACATAACCTGATGAAGACAATGTTAATTATTTGAGGCATTATCGAATGTATCCACCTCTTTTCACAAGAATTCGAACGTCACATTGTGATGAAATATTCCCTTCCTTTATATCCTTGGTGATCACAATCTTTCTCTTTTTGTCACTGTACAGTAGATACAGATAAGTAGTGAAGCTTCCAACTTCAAGTTGCATGGTTTTAATTACCTGTTTTTTGTTTTTTTTAGGGATTTGGTTTGGAAAAAAGCTTAATGATTAGATAGAGATCGATGAGATGTCATAACTCTCGAAAGGGCCACTTGTTGAGTTCAATTAATGACAGAGCCCAGACAGCAGCAACCAACATATATAAGAGAGTGGTGAAATTATTTTAAGATAAATTGACGACTCTCTGTATTGTTTGTCCAATGTGAGCCCTAAAACGCCCTCACGTTATGTAGACTACTTTAATTTACATACGATGGCATGTATTCAATACTAATTATTATCAATTGTGTGTATTTTTTAAAAGAGGAGGACGGTATATCCAAGTATGGAGTCCATTTAAAAAAGAAAAAGGGAAACCGATGCGAATATTCAGTGAAGTGGTAGAGCGAGATCTTTTAATTAACAATATATTTAAAGACTTAGTTGCTGATAGAGCACAATAATATCATATGATCTATGTAGTCGACCCCACATAATAGGATAATAGGATAAGGTTTTATTGTTGTTGTTTATATTTTTTAAAACTCATTTTATATACTCGATATTTTTTAAATACAATACAAACATTTTTTACAATTAATTAACATTGTCATTGTAACTGTGCGTTACGTTTATACTGGAATTCCATCCAAACTACTTTTTTTCTTAGTACAACTAGAATTTTCTCTCCGGGCAGTGTGATTCATGGGACAATACATATAGGTGTATGTAAAATGTAAAATTAATTTAGAATTTCAAATATAAAAAATTGAATGAAATAATGTAAACTAAAAAGCTAAGGTTTCTAACAATTAGAAAAGCTACTCAACCAAAGATCATGGTTGATTTTTTTTTCTTTTTTCCGCGTGAAAAGAATCAAATGTTATTAAGCCATGGCCCCGTCTATTTTCGGCTTTTGATTCTGCAAAGGTCAGAGGTTGGGTCGGTACTGGAAAACAAAAGTAGTACATTTCATATCCATCAATGTCAATCGCTACTCGGTGATAAAGGTGAAATTAGGATTCAATATATAATAAAAGTAAAAGTTATGTACATACATACATTTCGATAAAAAACACACACATTAATTTTATACAAACTAGCCATTCCTTCCCCGCGCGATGCGCGGATAGCCAAACATACAAACGGATTTTTTACAATTAATGTTTCCATTAATTCATAATAACAATGTCCATTTCTCTAACAACCCAATAGCTCAATGTCATACGTAGTCGTTGAGGTTAGACGATGGTCACCACAATCAATATTCGACACTTGACATTGTTCACTTGCAGTAGCAGTATGTCTGGGTTTCAGGGCCTGCTTCTGAATTATGTCGTCTGAATGGTAAGAATTAAAAGTTCTGTGTTAATTTGGAAGCAGTTGCCTGAGCAAAGTTGCCTAGAATGGTAGAAATGAAACATTGTGCAGCTAAACCTTTTTGTGGGAAGACATCACTGTTGTTTATGCTAAATAGTCCCTTATATCTAGCACTTTTCCTCTTGAACGAAAACTCTGTAGTTTCGTTTAAGTCAAGTCAGTTGCAAGTTAGTTAGCTTCCACATGTAACAGATTAAAATGAGTGCATATCAAGAAAACTTCAAATTATTACCTGAAAGGTGAGTGCCGGGTCGACCATCCGAGCTTACAGATTCATGGACATTAGTGATATCATTGAATACTCTTGAAGAAGTTCTTTTGGTCTTCCTCCGATTTTGAGTTTTTGCCAAAACGACCTCGCAAGGTTGAGTTGAATCTGCCATTACCAGGTTCTTTTGGGGAAAAGTTCTGGACGAAAGATGGAGAACATGCAGGATGTAATGAGATTGGAAGCTGTGAAAAAAATTATAAAACCGAAGAAGAGTGTTTCGAAATTTGTCTTATATATTTATGAACTTATGTTGAGCTTATTTTCACCTTTCACCTAGTTGAAGACCATGATGTCAACCAGAAAAAACGTGTTTCTTTGTTTAGTTTACTGATCCATTAAAAAATGAGATGAAGAAAACCCTGCAAAAATGTAGCTGGCAACACTGAGAAAGAAGACAAAGGAAACTTATGTGTATATCTCCCACCTACTTATCAGTTTCTATTTGTATGACCTCACGGGCCCACTAACTTCTAGTACATCAGTGAGAAAGTCGGGGAGAAAGTCGATGATTTGTCTTCTTCCTATATATTAGTTACATGTGTTGATTCATTTCTACTGTAAAAACAATTCTTGAATAAATCTATTATTAACTGGATTAAAATATTAAGTTTCTTGCTTTTTTCACTAGTGAGGTTGTTTTATAAAAAGCTAACACCCCTTAGAGAACGAAACTAATCTAATTTAGGCATCAACGTAGTCATGCTTCAAATATTCTCAAATATTTTCATCTATAATATTTGAATATTCATCGGCTATTTTTTTGTTTTGTTGTAAAAGAATATTTGAGGGTTTATTTCAAGAATTTTTTTACTCGACGTGACTACATTTACGTTATAAATGTGCAGGAGGCTTTGTAGATTAAAATTCCAATAAGATTTTTGTTCTTATTTTTTTTTTCAACAGGACAATATATTCACTAAAATTTTTCTTCTAATTGGCATATTTCTTTTCCCTTTGAATTTAACTGATATCTGACTGTACATTTAAAAGGATTTTTAATTTTTATTGCTGGTACGTACGTTTATATTTGCAAAGTAAAACAAATATTGGATTAATAATATAGATAAAGTGATCATATCAGAGGCAAAGCCTTTGGATAGTTGAATTGAAAACTTGAATGGCGTTGGTACACATGTTAATATAAATCAAATATTGGATTATTGCTGGTACACATGTTAATTTTTAAACCTTGTTAATATAATGTTTTCTTGTACTATATGATATAATAAATCAAATTTCCATTCAATAAACACCTAAACACATTATTATATATACTGAAGCCTTCTTTATTAATTTAGCAAAAGGGAAGGCAATGAAATCTATAAATTTACTTTCTCCCCCCCCCCCCTCTATATATATTTATATATATCTAATGAAGTGTGTAATTTGATGCATAAATGTTTCACATATGTCTATACACACATATATAAGTATTTTTTATTTGATCATTCATAAATAAACGATATTACATTTTCATAACATGTAAATATGTGTGTCTTAGTTTTGTTGTGTTAATCAGCTAATGATGGAAATTCCATTATCTAGTAGACATTAGTAAAATTTTTATTCCATTATCGAAAAGGAAATAGGCGGGAAAAATTTCGAATTTGCCTCCTTAAATCGGATGGCAAAAGGTATTGGAATAAAATTTTTTACAGAAAGTGGGCAACAGAGGAAACTGACAATTAATGTGGGACCAACGAATGCTGTTGACCACAAGCCCATGGAATGCTTGCAATTAATGCTAAATACATAACTTCCAAAATAGCGTAGTGAATGGTGGGGCATAAGTTGACTGCTCATATAAGACAAACCTGCCCAGAAAAACGAATAATGACATGGGATGAATGAGACGAAATGATTTATGTCATGAAAGGCATATTACATGGAAGCCTATCTATCAGCAAAACGGCTTTATATGTTAACTGTACTATACTGAGTAAGATGACAGATACGAGTACCAGATATATTTGGGTGAAACATGCAATAAGTGTTAGCGTATTCCCATAAGAGTACAGATATATGTAATGACATCTCAATGTGAATAAAGGCAACTAATTGCAATCGGTAAATAACTGCCTGGTCATCGTAATGAATAAATTATGTGGGTACAAGTAAGCTTCGCAAGGCAGATGATCTACCATCATAGTGAATAAAAGAAACATGAGTATTAAATGCTTGGAAGTGTTGTAGAGACGAAAATAGATTAAATGGGAACAGCAATATAGTGTAATTACCTGTAGAGTACGCAACTGTGCAGTTCCAAAAGAATGATAGTAATAACTAATATAGGACGAAATCAGCACAATGGCCCAGCAATTTTTATAAGGCAGATACTCTGTCACTGAACACTCAATGACATTAAGCCTACATCGATGCTAATGACACATCTTCATAAAGCAACATGCATAAAAATAGTTTACACGCCAATTAATGTGCAGGGAAAAATATAGAATAACTAATATAATTGAATAACAACTTTTATACAAATAAATTGACTAATGTTATAATGTCATTGTTTCGACGAGTAATTGTAAAAGGGCTGTGTAATGAGAATTTTTTACACATATAGCAAGTTTTAATATATTGTTAATAGTGACATAATAAATAGTCAATAAGAGACGAGGATCTGAGTTCACTTCCACTATATGAACATCAAATAAGGGTAATAAATTAGCAAAAGAAATAAAGGCCCACACTATATAAAAGGTGTCAGTGGTATGGAATGTGCCATGTAAAATTCTTTTCTCCATATCCATAACCACCATGTGATGGACAGAAGAGAATGAAAGGGAACAATGTGAACAAAGGACAAAAAATAAATCTCTCATGTCAACGTCAGATGGGTTACTCACAAAACATGGTACATGAAGTATTGCTCTTCTTGATGGTCAAAAAAAAAAAAAGTATTGCACTTCTTGATACAGACAGCTTGACATGAGGAAACAGAGATCCATGCGGAATAAGGGTCCATAATTATTCGTGGAAAAGAAACAATAATTTATTTTGGGGGGAAATGATTTTTTGTCCATTCTCCATTAAATTCAAGCTTCACTGCAGCATTCCATGCATGTAATATAAGGACAAAATGAGAAATTGACAGCTATTTTTGTTTTCTTGTTATGTTAACCAATTTTCAATGCTCTTCCAAAAGAAAAACGATAGCGAAAATGGAAATACAGTATTTTGAGAAGTATACAAGGGAAGTAGGATTGACACTGGGAGTCTATTACCATTACAAGTGTACCTGCAGTGAAGAATTGCAACAGTATATAACTCAACGGATGGAGGGTTAGACTTCTGTTGTGTAAATGATTAGATTTAAAAAGTGATATGTTCTTTTTGGCAATGAAAATTACTTTGGAATAAGGGACCATTCAATCGAAGATCAAATAAATAATGACAATGTAAAGGATAACAAAGTAGTTAAAGCTTCAAGTATGGAAAAATAAAATGACGTATGAAGTCAAAATTGATGGCGGAGGCAAATTTTCGAAACTCAGAGGTCAGATTATCGAATGACTTTATTAAACAAAGAATATGATTGATGTGTAAAGAATGGATGATGTTTAGAGTATCGACGAGGGGATTTCCATATTAGTGATATCTGTTGTAGAAGCACTTTATGGTAAAATTAGGGTTCAGGGTTAAACTTTCATGTTATCACGTTAAAAGCTTTAACAACATTGTTTAAAATATGATGGGATCCACAATGACAGATGAAAAGACATAACGATCAATGCTTGTGCAATTGGATGCACGATTTGCAAGATTTTGACCGATCCAGATCAACCATTCTATATAAGCTCAATGGAACATGTCATTTGTCTCCACGATAACATATACCCATTCAAATATGACTACTGAGTTAAACATGGAAGCTTACGAACCACTTACAGAAGAGAGGTTCCACTATTTCTTAAATCTCTGGAAGGAATGCAATGTCCAGAACGTGAAAGTAGTTTGCGGGCCTCTATAAGTTATGGGCAACATAGACATCTTAAACTCAATGATTCCCCTGTTTTTATGTTGACTAATATTATTTATGGAAGACACCTGAACCAAGTTTGTTTATGTTGACTAATATTGTGTAAGCATTATTGTTTATTTAGTATTTGTATATAATCGTGGATTGTCAATGGTCTTGAAGTTGTAGAAGACTGAAAGATAAGTTGAAGACAGCTGAACGAAGCTTGTTTATGTTGACTAATATTATTAACGGAAGACCTTATTTAGCATATGTAGATAATCGAGGAATGTAAATGGATTTGTCATTGTAGAAGATTGAAAGATAAGTAGCGAACGTCGAAAAGTTAAGCAGTGAAATTAACACACCAATGGCAAATAAATTTAGAAATAAACAATAATGCTTGAGCGGTTATGGTTCAAGTTCCAGCAGATAACATGATACATTTGCTCTTGCAAGGACATAAATAAGATAAGAAGATATGTTCTAAGCTCCATCAGCCACCCTTGCTTTCAGTAAGGACATAACAACCTGGTTACTTTCTCATACTGGGCATGCATTGCATATTTGGTCTCGTAGACCCCTGGGAAGTAATGGTTCAATATAACTTTAGTTGCAAATTAAAGGAAAAACTGCTATGAATAGGGCACCCTGCAAGAGTGATATTGGCAAACCAAAAAAAAAGTTTGATCAGTAAATAATTTCATAAGTATGCGTAGGATCTGGTAAGCTTACCACCAAATGTCTTCAAGCGCAGATGATGTCTTTTACAAGCACAAAAAGCGGCACATTTTTCCCTTATCCACCATGTAGTCCCTTCCAAGCTCCACCAATTAAGCACGCAAGAAGACATTGGCATGGGCATCAGAGCTCTGTCTCGCTAATTATGTGCTGCTTGATAGCATCTCCTTCTACACGAATGGACAAAATGTTTTTAATTAAATAGGGGAGGACAAACTGCACAAAACCACACAAATCTGCACAAAAGCATCAAGAGATGAGTGATGGATAGTGTTAACAAAAACACATGCTCCCCAATTAGCCGATGCCGTCAGCAACTGCCGTGGAAAATTGTGAAAGGAGACAACAGGTAGAAAAAACGAAATGGTATGAACAGTGCCCATGATTATGAAATTAAGAGGAGTACAATATGGTATCCTGAAAGTTTTTCTTGCGTGCTCAATTGGTGGACATCTGCATATTCACGGTAAATGGATATATATATACACGAGGCTTTTTTTGAAATTTAAATACCAGGCGCCGAAAAAAACGTTTGAATGAGATTTATGAAAAAGAACAAAATAACATTAGAGAAATATGTGAGGCCCGCCTGATACAGTCATGCATGCATATATTGATTTCATTTTCTGAAGGAGCGAGGGGAAGGACTTTTTTGTCTGATTGTAGTGGACCCAAGAAGGAAGGTGCACCTAGTAGCTGCGCTGCACCAGATTATTGCCCTTCAGTGAACAGTGTTTGCTCACTTAGAATTTGAATTTGGTGGAAGAGATTCTGTTTTTTAGGTTGATTTTGAAGGTTGGGAGTGATAGTTTTTCCTAAAGAAAACTTGGTAGCTAGGCACATCATAAGTTTGCCAGTACTAACTCCTATCTCTTTTGCCTACCTGCGGCTACTTTACCACACTAAGTCACTAATTGGGTTGAAAATTCCTGAAAAGTTTTGAGATCAGATTGTGTGCTCCCGCAGAGTTTATCCATTTTTAATACACTTAATAAGCATTCACTTGCAGTAGACACCCCGCATTTAATATAAAATCTTTTTGGAGCTAGATTTGATCCTCAGCGGTATCTTTAATCTTTGTATACTTGGAAATGCTCACATTCTCATCACCTCCTTGATTCTGATTTCCTTACTACCATGTTCTACCTTGTTATGCTTTTCCTCACAAGGATACATATAAAATGGAACATCAATTATAACAGGATCAAGTCAAATTCAATGAATGTGAAATTTCTGTTGGTTGTTAAAACTTTTTTGTTTTTTCAAAAGTTTTTTATTAATACTGGTGGAAATCTTACACAGTTATAAATTGGATAATTCAAATGAAGAAAGCTATACTGATGAGAATTATTTGTAATTGGAAAGTATCTAACAAGTTTAATTTAAAGGGATATATTATACTGATAAGACCAATAATAATGTTGTAATATAAAGGAAAAATAAGAGTATGAAGCTGGAGTAGAAGATGAATGTTGATTATATTTACAAGAAAAAATAAGACACACGCACACATTTGAGTAAAAGCTGGCATGACCTGCGTTTATTGAAGTGATCAAATGAAAAAAAAATGTATGAGGTGGTTCAAATGTAGAGAATGAAAGCCATAGAAGGCATCAATGAATAGGGCAAATCAAATAATATCAGAGTTAATTGAGAATGGGTAAAGAAAAATCAATGAAAATAGTCAATAAATTTATTGGATGAGACAATTTGGTTAACAATATATATCAAATAATGTATTACCAAAAAGCATATGAAACTTGTTTAAAAATCTAAAGGCATCTTATCTTCAACGAGTGTAACATCTTTTTCAATTGGATACAATTTCAACTACAAATATACAAAACCGAGGAAAATATGCATATGATTAGCCTATATATTACACAAATGAAGAAGAGTCGCCTATCTTGAAGGTAAATTTTAAAGTGAGAGATTTGTTAACAATAAAAATGATTTTAGACCAAGGTTGGCACCTCCTAAAATCTAATCCCTCTGCAGATAAGTGCCAATACAAATATATATAGCCTTATCACCAGGCCATTGTTCCCCCGCTCGTTCAGCCACCTTGTCTCTCTCTTCATAGAGAGAGAGAGAATAGTCTCTCATCACTGATAATCTTTTCCCTTCCTAATAACATTCTTCTCTCTGTTGTCTCTTCATTCATCATCATGAAACTTCATGAGATCAATTTCTTTGGCGACGATGCAGTCATGTCCAACTCCAACTCCAGCCCTTCCGGGTCGGAGCCCCACCCAAACTCGCCGCCCGAGATGGGAATCATGACCCAGCCACGTGGCAGCCGGAGCTACATGATGACCAGACAAATGTACAACAACAACATGACAACAACAAGATCACAGCCACGACAATTTCCCAGGCGAGCCCACATGATGAGGCATAATGAAGCTCAATCCACTTCGACCCGTCATCATGATCGGGTTTTCGGAGCCCCGGAAACGAGCATGGATATGTACTTGGGAGGTAGTACTGCTGCTAGGTTCCCATACGACGTCGTTCCCTTTTCCTCCGTTGCCAGTGGGTCCTACCCTGTTCCTAGTTTGTACCCAATCCTATCAGGTGGTGGTGATGATGAAGAACATGATGATGACGTGGCAACGGGATTGACCACCAGATATTTAATAGGGGCATTGGAGAGACCAATCAATCCTTATTATCCCTACCTTGCGTTGACTGACCCCTTTGACCACGTTCACGTGGAAGTCGACCTGGATTTGAAGCTCTAGCTCTAGGGTTTCTAACATAATATGTGTCATTACATATAATATATGTCGGAGTCCTTTTATTTTCTTTCTTTTTAATTTTCCTGCGTCTGGCTGTATGAATATATTATATATGTTTAGCGTCTAATGCATGGGGTCTGGTGTTATAACTTGCATGTACTCTTTCTTCTGGTTCAAAAGAGAAGGGTCGACGGATGCATGTTGTGAGATTGTATTGTACATGTGTCAACCATGACAGCGAAGAAGAGTGCATGTACTGGTGGAAGCAAAAAGTGGTGGTGGTTGACTAGTTATAGCTACGGACGGCGTTCAACGATCTCAATGGAAGGTGTATGGCTTTTATATGTTAATGATGTTTGATGTATCTCTTAAACTCCAGTGGAAATTAATAAATGGACTTCATATATATCTTCAGAGAAGAAGCTGCAATAAGAACTATATATCCAGAAATAATATATCATCGATTACCCATCTTTGCTAGCTCGCTGCAGCTTCAATTGTATAACGCCGATATGCTCTTGCATTGATACAACACGTACAATCGAAAACTTAGGATAAAAGAATCTCAATTATATAATCTCGAAGCATTTTAAATATATTCTTTGTATCAAAATTACCCCACACTTTTTGAGTATTTAAGAGACACTACACACGTGCAAGGCATACCATATTCTTACCGATCAGTTGGATCTTTCCCAAATGACTTGGATGTGCATGTGTCAAATATCTTAATATTTATCTTGGTCTTAATTAGTTCTTTAAAAAAGCTGCTGCATTTACACTAAGCTATGATTACAATACTACTTACTCTAGCAACTCAGGGATAAAAAACACGACAAACTATTCTCACTTGTTTTGATTTTCTTATGCCTACGTTCATATATATGTGTGTGTGTGTGTGTGTGGTGTTTTAGGTGATGCGCAAAAGAAACTTCTGCCAAAACCTTGGTTCAGCTGACAGCAAAACTCTATACCATGTTTGAGTTTGTGAGGTGTTAATACGCAGAAAGTCGAGCAACTGCTTGATCTAAACTCCATACATTTTAGCTCAAAAAGCTAGCGCATCCACTGACTTTAACTGTAAAACTTTTCAACCAGCCAAGAAAAAAGATGATAAATTAACTTGGACGACCACGAACATGGCGTATTTTTGAGTTTTCTCTTCAAAGCCATTCACGCGCAGATACATATAATCATTATTCATTACCTATTTAATTTATCAACAAATAATAAACACTTACCTTGTAGTGTTTTCTTAATTATGCGCAAACATTCATCTTAATTATATACATTATATATATAGAGAGATTTACAAAATGCGACTCTGAACCCAGCTTATCCCTTTTAATTATTGGTTTCATGCATTGTCGTCTCATTAATTTCCGAAGTTTCCTTATACTGTTCGTTGTAATTTTCTTGCCAAACAGGTTTTGCACAGAAAATGGCTGGTATTTATGACTTTCGGTAACAAGTTAAAGCAGGTGAAGATTGAAAAAGGTACTTCACTTGTACGCGGAACAAACTGCGCTGAAGCATCTTTAAGGAAATAAATTAATTTACGTTAATATAGCATTTTATAGGTCACCTAAATTATATTATATCACAATTTAACTAATTTAATACTTAGTCTGCTGTTAAATATAATACATAGTTGACTTTTTTTTTTGGAGAGATTAAGGAAATAAAATGAGCTACTTAATCATAATATATTTTGTGTATTATTGATTTTATGTTAACTTATTAGTCAAATAAACTAGTTTAAAGAAAAAATTCAAGCAAATCAATTTATAAGTAACTTATTTAACTCTCTAAAGATTTTCCAAAAAAATCAAATAGATCCTAGGAGAGAGTATAAATTAGACTAAGTAAGAATGTTTGTTAAGTCAATTGATATGATATTTTTTTAAAAAAATTCTAATAATCTTCCTTAATTCTTCCCACTTCTCTTATTTAATTATTGTTAAACGAGATTAAATAGAGGTAATTTAAAAAAATTTGACAAAATTATTAATAGATCTTACAACTAATATCAACTTTCCAAATTGAATCCTTACTAAGATCTCATTTGTAAGCTTCATAACTATAAATAACAAAATATTTTTTATCTTTAAAACGTTGGACCGGGCATCATCCTGCGGGCAGGCTTTCAAAGCAACCTCTTGACCAAGTGTACACTTTAGAAGTATATACCCTCCATCAACACCAGCTAAACTACATTAGGTAAAAACAAAGTTGACTTAAGTTGTAAGGAGTTAACTTATTTGTTAATATCTCGTTACTACTATAAAGACATTATTGATGTGCAATTTATAAATACGTTTGTAAGTAGAGACATTTCCTAACCTCAATGAGCTTTAAAGCCCAACTTACCTAATTTTGTTGTTATAAAAACAAATAGATTAGGCGATAGATCCCAGAAAAAAAATAAAGGAAAAGTATTTTGTCCAATCTTAGACGCTAAAATAATTAGGAAGCGTGACGGGCCAAACTATAAGGAAGAGGGGAGGCGGAGAGAAGAAAATTAGTTAGCATTAAAGAAATGAAGGTAATCTAGGTCACAAAAAGGAAGCAGCCATTATTTGTATACACAAACAGGAAGCCCTTGCTATGGACAAATTGGAAAGGGATGGCGGGTGGTGAAGAGAAACGCACACTTTCCTGCTAACAACGAACAATCTTTACACACAAACCCCTCTCGCTCTACACTACTGCGCAAAGCCATCTATCACAATGGATCAATTGAAATCCCACTATAATACAATATTACATCAAATGTCAAAACCGTCCATTTGCAAAGTCTCTCTAGTCAACTTAGAATCATCAGTTTCCGTCCCTTGCGACTTTTTTAACTTTGCCACCAGAACCCACATATTGGCAAGCTCATTTTCCAAGTAAGCTTCTCTTTGTTTTGACTCCTCAATCTTCCTTTGAAGCTCTGCCTCTTTGTGATCCTTCTCCAAAAGAGCGGCTTCATATGACAGTTCCTTCTCTTTACTCAGCGCCAGTTCTCTCTTAATATCCGAGTTTGATGCCCCTTGCTCTGTTCGTTTAACATGACTTTCCCTCCGTCCATTTCGTACTACCGGGCTGTTTCTACGTTGGGTGGGGGAGCTTTTGGATGCAGCCAGCTCAGCAGCAAGTTTCTCATTATGGTTCATGAGTTTGGCAACTTCTTCTGATAGTGCCTTAAGCTCAACTGCGGCAGCTGAGGCCAATCCTTTGGCATATGAGCTCTCCTCTGCAAGTTTCTGATTCCGAAATTCCAGCTGCTCCTTTGATTCTGTTAATTCTGCCACCTTCATATTCAACTCTTCTATCTGATGCACCGAATTAGAAAGTGATCAGAATCAGTAAAAAGGCTGACTCGATATACGGGAACTAATGCCAATTTATATGATAGAATCATGACGTCATGACGAAAGATGGAAACAATCCAAGATTTTTCCCCTTCCCTCCTTTTTTTTTTTGGGGGGGGGGGGGGGGAGGGGGGGTTCTAATGAGATTTTAATGAATCTACCAGCTACTGACTATTGTTAAATTATGGGTTCAATTTAGTCTCAATTACTATGGTAATGCTAGAAAAACAAACAAAAGAAAATCCAAATACAAAGTCGACAGGTTTCAATAGTAGAAAAACTGCTCTTGTAAGATTATGTTTGAAATTGCGATTGTCTAGTTTAAAAATCAGATACCTGTGCTTGTAAAAGAAAAACCTCGTTGGACCGGTTCCTCATCCCATTTTCTTTGTCTAGGTGACTTTCACCATTGTGTTCATTGGTTATAGAGAAATGTTGCGAATGATCTACAGGGACAGAGCTTTTTAACTCAAGTGCATCTGCAAGCTGCTGTTTCAGGAAGGCAATTGTTTCTTGAAAGCTTTCACATTCACGTATCTGATGTCGTCAAACAATTAGCTTAGCAGATAAAACAGCATGATAAAAACAACTTGAATTTCACAGATTTGAGCAAAATTTGCACCTTTTGATTGAGCTGCTCTTGAATTACGCGGTTATCTGCAGTTTTAACCTGAAATTATGCAAAATAACACAGAGCATTTGATGAGCAAATTGAGCACGTACTTGTTTCATATTTGACATTTACAACGTCTATTTTAGATAGTCAAAAGATCACCACTGCCTTGCATTATCAGAGCATTGCTTAAAATTCACTCAAAAAATAAAGTTGACAAAATTTCTGTGCAATGGAATGATTAAGTTGGCAAGTATTAACAAGAAAAATTATCACCTCAAGTTCAAAGGATTTCTCGTTTAATTGAGTCACCAGTTCCTCAACAGTCTGCAGATGAAATAACCAGCGTTAACTAACTTGACTGATAACACATGACACAGAGAAACAGTGGTGTCAACTGAGCATACTTGTGATACTCCTGATTGATCTATCTTATCTGAAATAATGAAGGAATCGGCAATTTGTTTTTCAAGCAAATCTATTTGTTTATTCTTAGCCTTAATCTCATCTTTCAGTCTTTTAATCTCCACCTGAAATTTTAAAATGCCAAATAAGTGTAACTTTCAGGCATAGCAAAGCAATAGCATCCGTCATTCCCACACCCACACGATAACAGACAAAAGACGATAGAAATATACTTGAATCTGATCCTTCTCAGGGTTTTTTGCTGCTTCCTCAGAGAGTCTTTTCAGAGCACTAGAATGAAGTGCCACCTCTCCTGACAAAATCTTTTGCTGCTCCCTCAGGAGATCAATTTGATCGATTGATTGTATGCTTGTCTAGACAATAAAACAAGAAAGTCACATCATAGAAGAAAAACGTAGAGGTTCACAAGTGCTACAGTCATAAAAAATGTCTGCCAAAATGATAGCCAATATGAAAAGCTAAAGGTGTTATTTACAAACCAAATAATGGGTTACTCTCCACATTCAGGACATAAAAATACCTTGCCTCATACTCATTTTTCAAAGAATGACAAGGATATTATACGCACATTATGATAGCTACACTCAAAAAACATATATGCATTACTAACAGAATTCAAGTCATTTTGGCGGTATTACGGGATGCAGGTGATTTGTGACATGATGATTTCTGTATTGGTTTATGACAACACATAAACATAGGGCATAGCATGTGGTGTTCTGTCCATAGTGAGAGTGAATGAGACATCATGCTAGAAATTAACATTCCTCGGCAAAGTTGCATTGACAAAAGGAATTAATTACATACCAAAGGCGTCTCTTGTCCCAATAAACTATCATCATGATTTTCTTTGTCATCTTTAACCTCCAATATAAGATCGGCAGATGGAGAACTTTCTGTAAGTAAAGAATGGGAAAGCCTGGATTCCGTATGATTGCCACTTTCTGCTTGAGGGGTAGAAGGTGTACTGACAGATTTTGCTCCACTAGATTTATCACTAGTGCCTGTCAAGGCACTTGATCCACTGTCTCGTTTCTGATCACGAACAATAAATACACAAGCTTTAACAAATATAAAACTAATATTGAAGAATGACAATAGAAAATGCATTAGATCGCTCAAAAATTGTCAGATGCCAAGCACGGTAACAAATTCATAAATTCATGCATGTGTAAACACATTATTTGAGCTAACAAATTTTGTTAAACTTGAATAAAGGATTAACTGAAATGATAAAAACGGCCGAAGATAAGTCTTGAACTTGTATGTAAACTATATGTAGCCACTACCCAATTAGGCTTTAAAATGATGGTCAAAACTCTCAGTCGCTTGAAGGTAAGGAAAAAAATAAAAAAATCAGCTGCTTGTTATTGCATATAAAACTCAGAACTTCCTTATCAAATGTATTGTACATTGCCAATAAGGATAAAGGGATAATCAAGACATGAAACTGAGTTCCTTGTGATGAACTCAGGCAAAGAGCCTTTATTAAACATTAAGTTCTGTTAACTTTATTTATTTTTAAATGATATATGTAATCTCAGGCCCTCCCTTCCTACAAAACCAAATTCACCAGTAAAGATGAAAAAGGTCAACACAATAAATTATTTTAAAGAACATAATCTGATGATCCATGTAGGTTCTCAATTCCTAAAAATGGCAGTGTTATAAATATGGAGAAGGAGACAAAAATGGAGTTTGGTGTTATACTTTTAAGATGAAAGTAATAGATGCATTCAATATATTGAAGGCATGCACATAGCATCGTTAAATTGCCAGGTAATAATTTCCCAGCATCACCAAACACCCAACTTACCCGTAACTTCAACCAATTTAGGAGTCCGTGTTTCTTTGTCTTTTTCTCCTCCTTAAGAGAATCATCAGCTGATTCTGCATTTCCCTCTAGATTAACATATGAATCGATATTCTCCTCTTCTAGGATTAAATCCCGCCTTTTGTATGGAAGGTAGGCCAGCTGTAAACATGATTTATAATTAAAAAATTTATGAACAGGGAAGAATTAAACAGGCCGTTATAAAACCAAAATAAATAAAAGTTAAAAAATAAAAGAGAAGAACACCTCTTCCTCGCCAAAGGAATGTCTTCTTCGTGGACCAGACCGGTTAGGAAATCTTGATGAGGGTGATGTTTTTGTGGAGACCAAAATTAACTTGGTCAACCGCTGAATCCTGCTTAGTAAAGCAGCTTTAGCTTCCTCTTCTTGCTCCAATCTAGATTGCAGGGCAACTTGACCATCTTCTAGCTTCACATATCACATGACAATAATAGAAGCATTCAACTTCAGAACGTGGCATTTCAAAGAATAACACCAGTGAGAAGTCCAGAAAACACAACACAATTTATGATTTCTCCAAATCTGATTACAAAACAATTTACAGTAGGGTTAACATCCCTTAAAGGAAATCCTAATGATGGCAGGCCGGTGTAAATTACCAAATGGTGCCTCCACTGTCAGGCTATGTATGGTCATATGGCAACACACCTCCTAAACTGATTCAGCAAAGTTCCAAAACCAGGACATTCATATGACAAAGAAGCATACAGAACAGCAGCATAGCTAAAAACACAAAAACATATAAAAAATAATTCCCATGCATCAAACAACTAGTTCAACATAATTTTAACTTATAATTGACCAAACACACATAGGCTCATGCTGAGATTAAACAGTTCTCCAAATACATGCAAAATGACTTTCGCTAACTAAAGAGGTTACGAAGCTTCCACTAGATGGGATTTAGGGAGGGATATATACACATAGCCACCTTACCCCTGCAAGCGGAGAGGCTATTTTCAGGATTTGAACCTGTAACCTCAAAATCACATGGCATCAAACTTGCTGCTGTGCCAAGGCTCACTAACTAAAAGAAAAGTAATTTATGCTGGACTTTGACGAACACATTGGATTGTTCACATTTAAAATCAGTTTTGAGGCATGGTAAAGCCATTGTATGTGCCAGGTATTAAAAAATAAAAAGACAAGCAAAACTCTGAAACTTGTAATATAACATTACCTTTTGTTTTAGGAGCATGATGTCATCTTCACCTGTACCTTTTGGCTGAATTGTGACTATGCCCTTCTTCAATTGTTCTAACTCTTCTTTCAAGCATCGTATTTCGTGTTGATATTTCTTGATTAGCGATTTCTCATCAATTATCTGTGCAAGTTCAATGTTTTATGATTCAATAATATGGAGAGGTAAAGTAAAAGGATTTAATAATGCCATCTTCTCAAAGAAATGAAGGGGGGAAAACAAATAAAGTGATTGGCACCAAAATGAAGCCAAGAACTTGATCTTATTTCCAAGCACATGAAATGGTCTAATATTCCAACCAGACACCTATGCAATAGTAACTATAATAAATCTCCAAATAAACCTTTCCTCCAAACATATGCAGGACCCTAAGATTTCAACCTGACGGGATATTAAGAACTTTAATAGAAAGAAAACTTAATCCCAAGAAATGTGCTTACCTTGTTTTGGGCTGCTTGTATTTCAATGTGCTTTGCCCTGTGCGCAAACTTCAATGTATTATGTGTTTCTTCAGCACTACTTGATGAAGGAGTTACGGTGCAAATGAGCTGTATTTCAAATGACAACAAAAGAATAAGCCAAGAGGATTGTTAGTTTATTTCAAGCTTCTCAGCCACAGATTGATCTCAGGCCATGACATTATTTTTCACAAAGAAATCCATGCGTGCTCATGTCTGAAAATTTATACATAAGGGAAGCCTTACAGAGACACGTCCGTGACCACTGAGTGAAGACTGTAGTAATCTGGTCAACTTGGAGTCCCTATAAGGTATGTGGCTAGCTCTACCTTCAGTCAATTTCGAAATAACCTGTACAATAATAATTCAGGTATCCAATTTAAAAAATTCATGTTATTCAGCATGACAATAGTGATGACATTTTAAAAGGTAGTTTTCATGTTATAGAACATGATAAACTCCATTAATCTCAGGTAAAGATATGTTTATTATCAATCATTTTATGATTAAAACATAAACGCATCAGCATGTCATATGCAGCTTAATTACTTGGCCTTGTTCATGTAATTTACTTGTTATGTCTTATAACTTAGTGCAATAGACAAAGAACTTCAGAGCAATGAACAAAAAATTAGGAGGATAAGAAAAGATGTGTTAGTGTGCATAGGAGAATGAGTTCCGACTTCAATATTTTTTATAAATAAGAAACTCAATGTTGTGTTAATGGCATTGAGGTAACAGAATATTAGTAGCAGCAGCAGCAGTGGCTGCGCATTTACTTGCAAACAACTAACCAACCATTCCGAGTTATATAAGAGGGTAAATGGTGAGATTGGTGAATCTGCAGGGGATGAATTAGAGTTAGCTGGTGAACATACCAGATTTGAAATACCATTGTAAACCCTCGAACAAAATTCAACGGTAAAATTCACTGGAAACCAGGTCCCATAAATAAAAAGATAAGGGGTTTGGATATGAAATTATAGCAGATGATTTCCAGGCTCCAGCCAGTCATGTATACGCTCATTAAAAGAAATACATCACTGGCAACACATAAGAGAGTGGTACAATCAGATTAGGCTTGGCTAACAACAAAGTTTGAGGCCTCACAGTGCCAAGAGTTAGTAGACTCTTATTGATATAAGATCCTTCTCTCCTTCTCATTCCAGTTGTTTCAGCCTTTGAGCTCTCAGAACCTGCCAGATCGATGAGGTTCTGCATGTATAAGTAAAAGATTAAAAGAAAGAAAGAAACAACAGACAAATGTTAAGCATTCACATAATATGTGCAAACAAATGAAGTGCAACCAAAAGGTGATAAAGCAGTGTTCAATAATTACCAGTTGTGATAGTGTTACAGCTTCTCCTTCATTATTTTCACCGCACGGACTGCTCTCGACAGTCTGGTGCAAGATACCATAGAATTATAACTTGTAGGAAAATATTCTCAAAAGGGTTCAACCTTATTCATAGATTTAATCATATATTTATACAAGAGGATAGAATAATCTAGAACAATTACCTAAAATAATATCTAAATTAATATTCCTAATATCCCAACTAATACCCCTAATTAATAGTGATTGACAGAATAATATTCCCTAATCTGTTATAGCAATATTTCCTAATTATTATTAAATATTTTCTAATATTCTAACACTCCCCCTCAAGTTGGAGCATAGATTTTAATCATGCCCAACTTGTTACAAAGATAATCAACCCAAACAACAAAGAAAATCTCACTCCCCCTGAGCAACAAAACCGTGCACTTGACGCAACGACCAGATATGAAATCTGAATCCCGAAACGGCTCAACAGAGCAACCCAATTCACGTCACAAATGCACCAAATCAGAGCTCGCCATAAACCCAAGAAGACCAAACCCGAACGCAATCACCACTAGGATTCGTCGGAAATGGGATGGCAGCTCCAAAATATAAAATTCAACCAAATGTCACACAAATGACATTCAAACCAAAAAGTTATGTCAAGAAAACTAGTAGCCGCATCAAGGACTCTAATTAAATAGCCACACAAAGGGCTCAAACGCCAATAACCACACTAGAGGCTCAAATCCAAATGGCCACGCCAAGGCCACAACAAACGACACATCAAGGGCTGCAAATGCCGGAAAACAAAGTCACCTGAATCTGAAAAATCCCACCGAAAAAGAGGCAACACTGCACACAGATCTGGCCGAAACTCGCTAGAAAATGCAGCAGAAAAGGGGGAAAAGAATGCGAACAGTGGCGGTGAACAGTACCGGAAAAGTGCCTGAACAGTGGCACAATGAACAGAAACTGAGAACGGAGAAAGCATCGAAAATTTGGAACCCTAATTCCCTCTCACTCAAATTTTGGAAATTTAGAACCCTAATTCCCTCTCACTCAAATTTTGGAACCCTAACCTGGCTCTGATGCTATGTAAGAAAATATTCTCAAAAGGGTTCAACTTTATTCATAGATTTAATCATATATTTATACAAGAGGATAGAATAATCTAGAACAATTACCTAAAATAATATCTAAATTAATATTCCTAATATCCCAACTAATACCCCTAATTAATAGTGATTAACAGAATAATATTCCCTAATCTGTTATAACAATATTTCCTAATTATTAAATATTTTCTAATATTCTAACATAACTCATGAATGAAATCTTATTTTAGATGAGCAAATGGGTAGCAACAGGCATTCAAGGCAATTTAAAGGTTATGTGCTGATGCGAAAAGAGCGTAATATATAATCCCCGTCAATCAATTTAAACAAGGTCAATCTTCCTTTAAGTTCCAGTAAACCCACCAGGGTAAATATGGTATGGCTCCTGCTGCTAAGTATGTTGAAATTTGTGGACCCAACATGTCTATGTTCTGTTAGCAAATAAAAATGGTCGAGGTGAGCAAGACAGGAACACATAGAAATGACAAAACTCAGTGGTGTTTTTATCAAGTATAATTGTAAAACCCAACTAAAATTCTCATTAATGAAACAAGCAAAATAGAAGAATTAGTTCTGACCAACAATCCAACAGTAACATGATATATGAAACTACTTTGAAGAGTATCAAAACAACATCTGCTACTTAATATGCTTACTCTTTAAATGTAAAACCTTCCAAAATAAATCCAACTAGAAAACTAAGGAGATAAAAGAGGAAGGTTATGTTTTCTACCAGGCTCCTCAAAATAAAACTGCATATTTGAAATCACTTAAACAGAACCTATTGATAACACAAGACAACAAGACCTAATTTTATTGTAGACAAACTAATTAACTAGGGTAATTCACAAAATGTTAACCCCCAAGAAAAAAGCAATTCAAAAGGATGACAAAGAATTGACCATAAAACAAAGCCAGTCGATCCATTACCTTCTCCAGCTGCTATAAGGGAAAGTGCGTGAGCAGGGGAAAGAACAACCTCTTCCTTTATTCCCTCAACAAAGGTGCCCTGCGTGTCAATCAGGATATTATTGAGCAACCTTTTCTTCAGAAAAAACTTAAGGCATATATTGTATAGGTTAATTTACATTTCACTTTATTCAATGCACTTGACCGTTGAAATTAGATTTGTGTAAAGCAAACAGAAAAAGTCAACACATCCAACCTGTACTTCTAAAATAGTTATGCACAGTAAAGATAAAAACATATGGAAAAAAGGGTAAGGAAATTCAAATAAGCACCTGAGCATCCTCTCTGATTCTTAAGTTCTGTCCGGCTGGATTCAGTAAGTCATTAACCACCTAGAAGACAAAAAAGAAAGGATAGTAAAGCCACTAAAAAGTAAAGCATCAATCAGATATCCATTCATGCTGAACAGGTAAGTTTGTGAAAAATAATATTTACATTATAAGAGCAAAAAGAAGTGTACCTCATTGTAGATCTCCAAGTATGAAACTCGAAGGAGAAACTCTCGTTTCGGAGTCTAGAGTGCCAAAACATTAGACATGGTAATTTCCACCATGAGAAATACAACAAACAGAGGCAACAGATAGCTAATATTTAATTTACCTCTTGGATAATGCCAAATGCATCCTTCACAGCAAGAGGTATAATTCCAGGAGACCTTTGATCACCCTATAATTGTGGACTCCATAAGCATATAATCAAAACATTCACCAATCCCAGCATGTAAATATTTTTTAGGGGAAATTGGAAAAAGTTCCCCGTTGAAAATTATATTGGAGCGAAGGATCTAAGACAAAGCAACATTGCTCTGTGTGTACCAAATACACAAAGAAATGTTGCTTTCTAAGCATTAAAAAAAATTTTAGGTCCTTCTCACCAAGAAAATTACCAATAGGGACTTCTCCCCAATTTTCCCTGTTTTCTTTTCACATGAGCAAATTGCGAGAAAAAAGAAGTATGCGAGAAGGATATGAATTCCTCCAAAAACAAATATACAAAGGTTAAAACTAGAAAACAAAAGAAAAATATTTTAGAAGAACTCTCCTAGTTCAAGGCTCATTAGCACCACACATATTACTAAGTGGCCAAAGAAAGAAAACAATGCAATGTTTTGTTATAATTTTTTTACCATGCTTAGTGTTGTGACAAAGAAATGAGTATGGCAATGCAGCTTTAAACTTGCACAGAATGTAATTTATATTACACAAAGTAATATAAGGGCTAAAGACATCTTTATAGAATCACCACTATGGCACTTTCAGATATTTCAATAGAAGCAAAATGAGCTTATGCAAGCAGTACAGATTATTAATGACTATATCAGGTGCTCTAGTACGTTCACACAACACTAGCTGCTTTGAATAAGTGCTGCAACAGGATTTTAAGAAAGGAAGGTGTAAATGATTTTCTATATAAGAACCTCAAATCCTCTTGTTGAGACTGTGGGGATCAAGGTTTAAAAAAAAACAATAGAGGATGGAAAGTGTACAACCTAACTCCATTAGAACACTACTAAAAAATATTGAGTTGTGATCATTAATTAGACTATTCTCCAAGAGGTGAAACAATTATAAGAGTATGACCACAAGTCAGACCTCATACTCAGCCCAACTGCTCCAGTGATCAGCTTACTGTGCATATTTTGCATACCCAATTCCATGGTAATTGAAAAAACTTAATGCAAAGTAGCCACAATGTGCCATTGATATGGACGCTTGCAAAGAAGTTCTAGCCCAAGAGGTCAGAGAATGCAGTGTTGATTCATCGAGTTATATAAATTGCATGATACACAAGCTAAAAGTTGCAACAACAGCTTAAGCTGAATCAAATTTGAGCCTATCAAGAAAGTTCGTCATAGCCCAGTCTTGTGTATCCAAAAATCATATTACTCCACCAAGATACAAGACATCTAGTAACCAACTCATCAGCAATATTTTGGAAAAAGATGATTTGCAAGCAAACAAAAGGACAATTCCTGACCTAGTATTAATCCATTGAATGACCTAAAAGGATGATACATAATTGTTTATAACAATCAAACCAAAGAAGATGAAGACTTATAAATCAAATATGGTCTCACATGCATTGTATGAGTCTTTCCGCTGCTTGTTACCCCATACGCAAATATTGTACCTGTGAAAAAAAACCAAAGGGAATTTATATACAAGTTACCCAACATGCCAGATCTGCAAACAACCAAGAAGTTCCTCAGCCACATGTCTGTTTGTGTAATGATTTTTAATTAGCATGGTCAATGACGGACACCTAGTGGAAGGAGAGACCCTTCCCCAAAAGCTAACAATTGAAGTGGAAGAACTAACTAATTAAAATACCCCATGGAACTTCCCATATTACTCAATGTGAAACTAAAGTATCTCATAAAACCCTTAGCCTCCATCAATTGGCTCACTTTGAAGAGTTGATGTCATGGCGGCTATACTTTGTGACACTTACTAACCTCACTCAACTAGAATCTCCACTAATCAAACACCTTTGCAAGTAGCCCATTGGAGCCGTTTATTGCTAGCCCTAATACCAGTTGATGAACACTCAAGTGAAATGAAAACTAATTCACATAACTAACTACAGCAAAAAGCAACGCATACTAAACATCCCCATCAGTCATCATCATGAAAGTGCAATAAATAGGCCACAGAGACATGTAATCTACCACAAATTTCCATGGCCTTGTTATCAACTTGTCCATGTTATTCTCATATTATAAATACATGAAGTTCCAAACCTACCAGTTACTTTATACAAAAAGGAAAAACATTATGCCAAACCATTGCTAAGATGCCAAGTTTCAAACCACTGGGACACATCGCATCAGGCCACCAAATGAAGCAAACCCAAGGATAGTATGCAATCTCATTTTATTAACAAGTGTGAAAGGAATTGATAGAGAACAATGAAGCTAAGAGCATTAGGATTCTACATTTATTAATGAATATTTGATGAGCGAATTTTGGATGTCATTGACTGTGAATGGTTACAAAATTTTCATGTATATATTATATGCTGTAATTATCAACGAGCATTGGCTCATAGGCTATCTCTGCAGTAAATCACATGATAGCTTCCAACCTATTTAGTTGATGTGAGACTTTTCAGCTTTGTATTATTTCAAAACATACATCCATAACCTAACTACAACAAGAAGGAAAAGGAAGACTGACTTTCTGACAACATGCATATATTTTAAACTTCAATCACATGAATAGCCAGCGAGTACAAAGTTAATATGTCACATACCATTGATCCCCTCCATAGCACCATTAACAATATGCTGGGCAGCAACATCATAGACATGACGTGTTGTGGTTGTAGGACCAAAGACACGATCTGGAAATGAGAAACAGAGAAATCGATGGACTCAGTTATAAATAACTGAAAAGAAAAGGAATTTTCATGAGATTGAATTGCACATAAAAGGTAACTATAGACAATTGAACTCCATTCTTGGATATCATACTTTACCATATGCATATGCTATGGATGGATTATACTCATTGCGCACAATAGTTTCTCCGTCTGCATACCATGCAATCTCCTCTCCATGACGTATTTCTCTTGGACTGTCCCAAATATAGACGCAGTCAACTTAACAGCTGTATGTAGATTGAAATCTAAGGATCACAGATAGTTTAGAAAAGCAGCACTCACTTCAGGGGGCGAAATCGAACTGTCACTGTCACATTTTCTTTTACTCTTTCTCCATCTAAAGGCTTGCTTTCTGAATAAAAATACTGTGGCTTACTTCGAGCCGATGAAGATGCTGGTGAGCTGAGACCATCAATGGTGGTTTCCAGAAATTGTTTTGACGATGATGTAGTGGAAGATGATGGGGAATTGGCAGCTCTGGAATTATTCAATCCTAATTTTTTTGATTTTGCACCATGTTTAGATGCCATCGCTGTTTCCAGACCCAGTCAAGCCTTCAACACAACAAAGAGGGGGAACAATTTTGAGAGATTTTGACTTAGCATCAAACGCTAAGTTCCATCAATCTAATAAAATTTAAAAATCTTCATTAATAAAGCCAAGAGAAAGCAAAAAGACCGGGCTGAGCTTACTTGAAGTTAATAAGCTTCCACGAAGTATCGCTACATTATACATACACAGAAAGAAAACAGGAAAAAGGGTATACGGAAGCCATTCTCGATCATTCTAATCTCTAATTACAACCAAAATTTAACGGAAAAAGGTGTAGAATACGTATTGCTTCGGTTAATCAGTCCATATATGGTATAGAATGAAGAATGCTGGAACCAGAGAGCGTCGCCACCATAACTAGCTCCAGTCCAAAGGAATTTTGCTTCCCTTATCCAGGAGGAGCAAAATAAGAACGAGAAAATAAACAAACTAACTTCGATTTCCCTCTAAAATACTCTAATCTTGTTTTCCCCGGGAAAAACAAACAAGGGAGCTAAAAGAAAGTCAGAATAATAACCTTGAAAAAATCAGAGAGACATTGGAGAGCCGTGGAAGAACAAAGGGAGATCCTGTTGAAAGCTAGGGACAGATCGGGGGAGAGAGAAGAGAGTGAGGGAGTGGGACTCAGAGGGTAAGGGAAAATCGCATAATCAGAGAGCATGAATCAGATAGGGAAAAAAAAGGGGGATTTGGTGAATTATGAAAAGTAACAACAGAAGAGAGTTTCAACTTTCAAGTTAGCTGCCTTGCCTTGGAAGCGATGCCCCTCATCAATGCGAGAGACCCCATTGTCAATCCAGACTGACTTTTCGAAGGTAAGGCAAATTTAATTTAACATTTAACAGCACAATCAAGTCTAACTAAAGAATTAAAAAGATGATTAGAAAGTCAGAAAGCGGTATCCATGACGCGGCTTCTCTCCTCTGCAGAGGAGGTCCGCTGCCATCCTCGTCCAAATCTGGGCCGTTGGATTTTATCCAATGGTCCAAATTTAATATTTTATAAAAATAAATATATTTATAAAAATAATTTTAAATCACATAATAAATTTAATCTGTCAAAATTTTGGTCTGAACAGTTCACAACTGTAATAAAAGATAAAAGATAAAAATCTAATAAATTTAATATATCATTATTTAGTCTGAACAGTTCACAACTGTAATAAAAAATAAAATCTAATAAATTTAATATATCATTATTTGGTCTGAACAGTTCACAATTCTAATCAAAAATAAAAAATAAAAATCTAAATTTATAATAATAATCTACAGTTCTTTACTGTTCAGACCAAATTTTGACATATTAAATTTATTATGTGATTTAAAATTATTTTTATAAATATATTTATTTTTATAAAATATTAAATCTGGATCATTGGATAAAATCCAACGGCCCAGATTTGGAAGAGGATGGCAGCGGACCTCCTCTGCAGAGGAGAGAAGCCGCGCCCATCACTTATTTCTAACGAAGATGAGAAAAAAGGGGGGGGAGAGAGAGAGAGCGAGAGAAAGGAAGCCTTGTATTGTAGAATGGTGGGGGCCCCTGTAAAATTTTTTTTCCACCATTATCGCTCATCTTTCTCTCTCAACCTTTTTGGCTGCGCTGTCACGAGAAGCGCGTGCGACAAGTTATGACCAGAAGACGTTGGTGACATTAGCAGGGATGAGCCAATCACGTTTAGCAACGTGTCCAAGGGGAAGAATTAAGGTCACCTTTTTAACTAACAGACAATGTTTTCGTTTGGCTGTGTGAAATGGGAATAGAACTTTATTTTGTGATATTTTGAGGCTTTTTATGGAGAAAACAGGTTGATTGATGCTCTTGTTTTTTGAATGGAGCTGTCCAAATCTTCTGAAAACTGTCAAAATTTGGAGGGAATTGTACCGTATTGGTATCAGGCTATTAGCGATACGTCTCGTCGAGTATCTTGTAACGCATGTATCGTAAATTCCCTGGTAATTGAGGACCACAATGTACACGCTGTCACGCTCAACTAAATTAATTAGTCAATGTTCTTTCTCAATAAAAAAGAAAAAAAAAATTAGATAATGTAGAATTGGGCGTGTGATACTACTATTTGGTTTGTTTTGTTTTTCTGTAAAATAAATAATATTGTGCACTGCTTGGTGGAAAAAATTAATATTGTGCGTTGTCTTTAACATAAAACTCGTTTGATTAATATCGAAGTATTTAAGAGGCTGATCTATTTAGCTTTATTAACATTTCTAAATTAGTCAGTTACATCTTATACTATTGAAGTTAATTATAAGAAAAGGATAAGAGATAATATACCAAATTCCTGTATCTTAATTACTTTCATAGTAAAATTTCTCTTAAAAAACCCAAACCTACTAACTAGTTACTTATAGGGAACACGGCATATTTTATTTGAAAATTTGATGATTTAATTGCATTTTTTGCAAGATGATTTTAATCATATTCTACATAACAATTAATCATGAGATAAAATCCAAGTGTGAAATATAATACGATTGTTTTTATAAAGAAATAAAATAAAAACTTGGATACAGACCCCGAGGAGAATCATTATCCCGACCAATGTTGTAAAAACCGGACCGGAAGGTGAGCCGGAGAGGGCATCGGGTCACGGTTCGCACGGTTGGATCGGTCAGACCGAAGGTCGGACCGATGACGTAATAATTAAGGAAAAATATATGATTTTTAAATGTAAATTAAATATAAACAAATTATGGTTCCTTCACCTCTTAATTTTTAATGAAAGACCATTGACCAAGAAATAAATAGCCATTACAGACTTAGAAAACAATCATTCTTGTCTTTAGGTAAGCAAAACAAAGAAGGCATATAGGACCATTTGAGAATCACAGTTGCAGAAATTTTTGTCGAGATAGAAGAACTAGGAAGTTAAGAACACAAGCAATTTCTGTTATGCAAAATGTAAGAGATAGAATATGCAACTGATAAAAATTTTAAAAGAAATGTAAAATGTAGAAAGACAACAAGTGCTAAATATAGAATAAAAACTTGGAAGAGACGTTAAACATCAACAATAAAGGAATGGTGATGAGAGAGATGATGTTCACCAATTGGTTGGAGTTTTGGAGATCAAATTTCACAGCCCTAAGATTTTCAAATGGTTGTTGGGGTTTTTAATTTGGGAGAAAGATATGAAGCTAATGAATTTGGGTTTCTTTTTTAAGAACTTGGGTTTTTTTTTGGCTTGATTTTTTTTTTCATCTTTTTTTTTGTTTCAGATCGGACCGGCCGGTTTTTATAAAACCGCTCCGGTTCCCGGTCCAATGTCCGGCTGGAAACGGCCCGATCCGGCTTAACACAATAAACGGTCAGACCATAAAATCCGAACCGACCTATGGAGCGGTCGACGGTCCAACCGGTCGGACCGCCCGGTCCGGTTCTTACAACACTGATCCCGACTCTAATGTAAACAAGGGATTACAAAGTCTATCCTCGACACACAAAGTCCGTGCCATGCCAATATGAAGAATAGTACTCCCTCCGTACCTTATTATAATAAGAGTCAAATAGGTAAAATTACACAGATTAATGAAGTAATTGAGAGAGATAAATATGTCTGAAATAATTTTGTTTTCTTAAATTTGTCCTTATTTATGTAAGAGAGAGAAATGTGATAATAGTGTTATAAATGAGTATGAAAGAGAATGTGAATAGAGAGAATAATGATGGGTAAAATGGGAAAATGTTCATTAAATGCTTTGATAAATTGTGACAGGCTCTTATAAAAAGGGACAAAACCATTCAAATTTTTGGCTCTTATATATAGTGACAGAGGGAGTATTAAAAAAAATTGCAATTATACATGAGTGACGTAAAACAACCAAAATAAGAATTGCTTTTTTTAAGGCAGTCTGATTAGACCATATTCAAATATTGTTGTGCTAAAATGAATATAACTTCTTTGGGGGAAAAATGAATATAACCTCTAAAAGTTGTTAGATAAATTCAAACTCAAAACCTCATGTGTGTGTACGGGTAAAACTTTTTTCGCTGGAATTGATTTATGTTGATGTGGCTGTATATTCTTCTCTTCTTATGGGCGCTTGCTCATATGACAGCATGTGTGTTTCTACAAGCTATGTACCATCCCGTGGAACGGGTTTGGTTTCTCTCAGCGGCTACTTTGTCAACATCCCTCAGAATCTCCATATCACAGCCGTCCATTTCATCCAAACACTCACAAAATGCCACGTAATGGAGTTTCTTTATTTCTTTTTTCAGAAAATGAAAATCACATGAATCATATACTCCTGTATTGCATTACAGACACCGTCATCTTCGCCTACCCCATTCTCACCGTTGTCCTCCGAGGCACCATCGGCGCCGGCAAGTTCAATAAGCGTTCAGCCACATCGCATCCTCAAAGAAGCTCAACCGAAGAATTATGTTTCTTCACAATCCAACAACCACACAATCTTTGACATCAATTATTTGGTTCCCAGTCAATCTTGTGGGGGATCATTATTTGTTGGAGTCATCGATTAAGAACAAGATTGGTTCCATGGGATTGAAATTTTCTACAAATGGCTCTCTCCTTGCTGATCATCTTGACATTCAGAGATGGGATTTTCACAGGCTTCCGTTTTGCTCTCGATGGGGTGGGGTGGGGTTTTTTGTTAATTTCTTCAAATTTTTAAATGCAAAGAATTATTTTTATTTTGTACAGTAGGATTGGGGTGGTTGTTTACATGTTTTGGTCATTGTCTTCTACTCTTCTTCATTAGTAGGAGCTCACTGTTTTGACCGCTTTATGGACGGTACTTCAGCGGAAAAGTGAAATGGGGAAGTGAGAGGAACTTGCATAATGTAATTTTGAGAGCTGTAATGACGTGTCACTCAGTAAGCCGTTGGATGCATTGGACGGGTGGGATATCAAGATTCTGAGAGATGGGGAGAAAGAAGCCGCTGAGAGTATCTGCTCCCCCCGTGGAACAGGTCGGTTTGCGAAAAGTAATATTGAATAAATATTATGAGAGAGGTTAATGTGTGTGCTAGTACTAATACACGTATCTTAATAAACAATAACTTCTCTCATAATATTTATTCATGCATGTATAAAAAATTAAGGGCATCATATCTTACTCTCACAAAATTAACAACTAAACACAAGTTATAAATAAATATTATGAGAGAAGTTATTGTGTGATGCCCTTAATTTATGCGCGTATTAAAATACTTTTTGTTGATTTTTTTGGGTAAAAGTTTTTAATTTTTAATTATCAAGAACATTCGCAACATCTATTTAAATGAAAACAGTCAAATGTATGTTTAACTTCCCTGGTTTATAAAATATGTTTTGGACAATCTCATTTAGGGGAAAAAAAAAAACTATCGATTTAACTGAACTGATAAGCATGCAATTCAGACTCTGCGTCTTGCAAAAACATATGTCTGCACTTTTGCTATGTGAACTTTGTTAATCAGGAATCGATCTATAAATGCTACTTCGAACATCTTTCATGCAGCATGAAATTTTTCTATAGTCCTTTCCATCAACTGGTATTTAGTGTCATTTTTGTAACCTACTCCCTTGGTCCTTATTATAAGGCACCAACTAACAAAATTTTTTGTCCTTATTATAAGGCACCAACCGCCACATTAATTACATTTTTCCTACTTTACTCTTGTCATTAATGAATGTTCCTAGTTTAAAATGTTAAGTTGTATCATTTAATGAAGGGTGAAGTTGGAAAACATGATCAATTAAGCCTAGATCTAAGAACCCAACTACCATTCCTTGATTTGTGAGAATTGGTAGTTGGTGCCTTATAATAAGGACCAGAGGGAGTATAACTATACATCCGACTTAACGGAATCGAAGCTTTGCCTCTTCTCATAGGCATCTGTTTACTCATTTTGTTATATACTGTAACTAGTCCACCACCAGATTGAGCTTCCCATGGGTAGTTGTACAAAATATATCATAATAAGCTTACAAGAGCTGACAACTTGACTCAATTATATTAAGTAGTCACGTCATTGATTTTCATAATACTCCCCCGATCCTATTTATAAGAGCTCAGACGTCAAATAATGCTTCTTAAGAAAACATGTAAAAGTTAGTTGGGAGCTATAAATATGTCTGAAAAATAATTATTTTTCCAATATTACCCTTATTTATGATGAGACTAGAGAGATAAATGTAAGTAGGAGTATTAATAAATACTATGAAAGAGTGTTAATAAGTAGGGGTAAAATAGGAAAAATTACATTAAATGATGACAGATTCCAATGCAAGCTCTTATATTTTGAACCAAAACAATTCAAATTTCAGGCTCTTATAAATAGGACTGGAGGGAGTATATATTTTACAATTCATTTATTATTATAGCGTAGATTTTGTATTCTCAAGACGGAATGTATATTAGACAACAAAGATAAAACTACTACATGGGTAATAAATTGCACTAATACAGAATCAATAAAGTTAAGGGTTTTATTAGTTTTAAAAACATGTTATAAGTGATTTGTGGATAAGATGGGAGCAGCCATGAACATGGCAATCAAAGTTACTGCAGATATATATTTCACATCTGCAGCGAAAAAATAAAAGGAAACCATCTTAGTGTTCTGAGCAAAAAAAATTCTTAGTGAAATCCCATGACATAACAGAACGAGTAGTTACAAATTAAAACCGCGGGATGCAATCAAATGCAAGAAAGAAGTGACGACAAAGCAACAAATGATATTTTTGCAATAAGTAATATGAAACGGAGTACTTGTAGTGCTACTTTCTACATAAGATTCTTAATTAATTACCCTTTTATTCCTCTCTTCCTAAGCATTCAAATTCCACCACCTTTAGAAAAGTCTCCTCTCTCCAGAAAGCTTCAACCACCCCTTTGTTTGTTCATTATAAGGAGAAAAAAAAACACAACCGCCACCTCGTGAACTTACACACATGCGCCCGCACAATAATCTGAAGTCAAGCCAGGAATATTACTCACTCTAATCCCCCTTATTATAAGCATGCCTTTATTTATAGATTAGACAAGTAATAGGAAGAAATAGAGTAACAACGATGTAAACTATGAAATAGGTTATAGTATTTGAAACAGATGAAAAGATATAATAGAATTAATTAAAGGTAAAAAGTTTAAAATACATTAAATGTTTATAAGGCCCAATAAAATATAAAAAAAGGCAAAGACAATTGAAATTTTAGACGCTTATAATAAGAACCTGATAAATATTTTCCAAAATGTTTTAGCCAACCAGTCCTAGACTCCTGGGTACATACAATACCCTCCAATTTTGAAGTTGACAACTGCTGTTTAACTACTCTGCTGGTTCAATGTTTTTTTTTTTTTGCCATCCTACAGGTCCAAAATAGATATAAGTCAATATCATCATAATCAGAGAGGAGAAATTAAATCATTAAATATATTTTAAATTAATTTTTTTACCTTACAAATAAATAATATTAAAAAATACAAAATGTTACGTTTATTTTATGCATTATAACACTTCTCTCTCATCTTTCCTATTTTTAACATAGGGGTAAAATAGTCACACTAACATTAATTAATCCCAAACTGAATTTATATTTAAAAATAAAAAATTTATGATAGTTAAATTTATAATAAATAACATAGTGACACTCTTATTGAGATGCATATCACTACAATATTTATACCTTATTACGTCCTCATAAAAAAAATGTATTACGAAACGTCACTACAAAAAAAAGGGTTTTTAGTAGCGTTTACTTTAGTCGCGGAACACTAAAACCGCTAGTAATTTTACATTACTAGCGGTTATAAGCACAAACCGCAAGTAAATCCAACGGTTTGACCACAGAAGTAGTTAGTAGCGGATATTAGTAGCGGTTTAGGGGAAATAACCGCAACAAATTTGGCGTGCTTTGGCGGGATGACTAGTGCGTAAATTTAGTCGCGGTTCTGGAGGGGAAAACCGCTAGAAAATGAAAGGCCGCTGAATTAGTGGCGGTTTTCATACATTAGTAGCGGTTTCGCCCAAAACCGCCACTAATTCAGCGAAATAAATGCAACTGCATTTATTACTGGTTGATTTAGTCGCGGTTTCAGCGGCGGTTTTAGCTAAAACCGCGACTAATAGTAGCGATTCTTGCAGAACCGCTACTAAAAGTGAACAGTTTAAAAAGGCTCGTGCCTTTTCAGAGAAAAGGCACGAGCTTTTTGAGAAAGAAAGTGACCTGACGTGACTTCGACTAGAAAAAAGAGATCAAAATCATGGTGAAAAAGGGCGATCGCAATAAGAGGCATATGACCGATGAACAAATGGAAGCTGAGGAGCGGCTACGTAAGGAACTGGCTGAGCAGGCCGAGAGGGATCGTATAGAACAAGAGCGCATCCGTGTACAGAACGATCCGATTCCAGAAGATGTAATCAACACATTCTGGAGCGGGGGAGAGGCGTTCGACGAGACTGGAGGAGGAGCGGATTTTGAGGATATGGAACGTTGGTTGGACGGTGAGGAATTTGACGAGGCGGGGCACCCTAAACGATCCTCCGGAAGGTCCACCGGTTATGAAGTGCAAGTTCAGGGTAAGGAAATTCAATTTTTATTGTTTTTATGAGATAATTATAATTTTTTATCGCTCATTAAATTGAAATTGTTCCCTAATTTTTACAGACCCTTCTGGTAGCATAAGTGAGAAGAGGTTGACGGTGCAAGATGCGATGAACCTTCCGAGCGGGCACAGAGTTATAGTTGAGTGGGACGACTTGACCAAATTACCGGTTGGACAAGGGGGCAACTGTACTCGAGGTTCGTCGGGGGTGTAGGCCAGAATTATCAACGATTTCCGTTTGACGCTTTGGACTGGAGGAAGATTGACGCGAACTCTAAAAAGTTCGCGTTTGACGAAATTGTTAAGGTTTGTTGAATTAACTTTGACCTTATTTATTGTTTATTATTTATTATTTTTTATTTCTTTTCTGTTATTATTTGAATTTGATTTTAATAAATATTATAGGAAATATATTTATTATTTATTATTTCTTTTCTGTTATTATTTGAATTTGATTTTAATAAATATTATAGGAAATGTTTTTATTATTTCTTATTTGTTTTATGTTATTATTGGAATTTGTTATTATTTATTAATTTCTAATTAAACATACTTAAATTTAATATTTTACAGAGAAAGTTTGATGTGAGGGACAGCCGCAAGACTTGGACAGAATCAAAGATGGGGGACGGTTGGAAGAACAAGCGGTTGGATATGTTCAAAGAAAGAAATCGGGGTGGGAGTAGGCCGATTCAGGAGTTGGTCGATGATGTCCCTGGTGGCGTCCCTGCGGATGCGTGGGAGAGATATGTGGGTTGGAGGAGGGGAGACATTGGGAAGGTATAATGAATAATATTATTGAATTGATATTGAAATATCATATTGAAAAATTATTTTTGAATTACTGATTATTATTTAATTTTATTTTATGTTAACAGAAGAGGTCGCAACAAGGTCTTGCCGCGAAGGCCCATCAGAAGGTTCATCATACGGCTGGGACGAAGCCGTTTTCGGTTGGGTACAAAGAGATGGTATGAAGGAATGAAGTTTCATTGTTTGATTTAAAAATAATTTATCTTTATATATTAATAATTGTTTGTATCTTAATTTTCAGGAGGAAGAGGCTGCGAAGAAAGGGCAGAAGGCTACCTACGGTCGTTTCTACCAAATAAAGCACAGACACGCCGACGGGAGCCCAACATCCAGGGAGGCTGAGGAGCAAATTGTAAAATTTTTATTTATTTATTTATTTTTATATTATTATATTTTTAATAACAACGACATCAAAATAAAATTGTTAATATGTTTGTGTGTGCAGGCTAGGATTGAGGCTGCGGAGAGAGAGATCGCCGAGTCGCAGGGGGACAATGTAGACCCCACTGCCTCGCTAAGGGCTGCCCTAGGGCCTCAAGAGCACCCTGGCCGGGTTCGCTAGATGGGATTCGGAGCCCGACCTACGGTGGTGTACGGCAGGTCAGGCGACCCAGGCAGCGCCCAGTCTACAGCTTCGAGCCAACCATCAACAAGTGGCCCGATTAGGGGAGGCGCAGAGTTTGAGGCTCAAATGAGGGAGAGACTCACTCATGAGATTACGGAACGGGTGACTGATCAGGTGTATGACCGACTGGACTCCTGGGTGCACGACGCCAATAGCACGTTGGAACGGATACAGCGGATGTTCGACCCGGATCGATCTCCTTTGCGAGTACCACTACCTCCTCGTCCACCGAAGCATCCTCGCAACCGTTCTCCGGAGCATCAAGACGACGATCAGCCTCCTGCGGCGTAGCTCTAGGGTCTTTTTTTTATTAGAATGTTTATTTTAGGATTTAAGTTGAACATTTTTATATTTAAATGTTTGCTAATTTGAATATTAGTTGTTTAAACATTTCATATCTTTAATGTTGCATAATTTTGTTAGTTGTTAATATCTGATTTTATTTTTTACTTTACAAATGGCGATAATTTGTTTTAACAGTTCAACAAAAAAGTTTCTCCCTGACTTACTAAATAAACCGTTGTTATTTGTTTATTTTCTTATATAGTATTTGAAAAAAACAAGATATAAATAACGTTAAAAACACAAAATAGCACATTTAGTAGCGGTTTCCGAACCGCTACTAAATGAAGAAATATTTAAAAAAATTTAAACTTAGTAGCTAAAACCGCCACTAAGTTACTAATTATAAAAATAATTTAATATTAGTGCTACTAATGTATACTCAGACACATCTGCCACCTGTTAACTTTCCAACGGTCTGATTGAGTTAGTTGCGGTTTTAGTAGCGGTTAAAGAACCGCTACTAATGTCTAAATTTCATTTTATAAGCCCTTGATTCTTTCCAATTCATTTTCACATTTCATTCAAACTATTAAGCTCTTTCCTTCTTTGATAATATCTTCAGTCATATGATGGATAAATCTTGGATAAGTTTGCCACGGACGTCTCCCCGCTATTTGGTTGGTGTTGACCACTTTTTAGATTTTGCTTTCAACCGCACCGGTGTTAACAATCAGATATTGTGTCCTTGTCCGAAATGTAAATTTAAGAAGTAGCATCCCAGAAATGTTGTGCGTGAGCATCTTATACTGAAACAATTCCCATCAAATTACACATTCTGGGGTATTCATGGCGAGAACGATGATGATGGTGGTGAGGTAGTTGCTCGAACATCTCAGGTTGGAATGCAGATCGACGATGACGATGACGACGACAATCATGTGGATCCATTTAACGATGTTGTGCGTGATGCTTTCGGGGTGCAAGGTGACGGCATCGGGAGTCAGGAAGGGGTTGAAGGACCACTCCCGGAGTTTTTTCGAAATGAAGCTGCAAAGAATTTTTTCGACCTTATGACGGATTCAGATAAGCCATTGTTTCCAGGTTCTACTAAAAACTGCCTCTCATTTCGTTTCTAGTTTTGTCACATAAACGTTCATTTTAGAATAAGAATAATGTTTATTCAGGGTGCAGTAAATATTCAAAACTATCATTTCTTGTCAAGCTCTATCATATCAAGTGCTTGTGTGGCTTCAGCGATAAGGGGATGTCGATGGTGTTAGAATTATTGGGAGATGCATTCTCTCAGGCAGAAATCGCACCATCATTCTACGAAGCAAAGAAGACTATTAACAAGTTGGGATTGAACTACACTAAAATCCATGCCTGCCCGAATGATTGTATGTTGTACTGGGGAGAAGACGCCGGGTTGGACAGATGTAAGCGGTGTAATGCGTCTCGGTACAAACAGGCGAAGAGGGGTCGAATAGCAACCAAGAAGCCTGCAAAGATTCTAAGATATTTCCCCCTGACTCCACGACTTCAGAGGTTGTATGTGTCATCCAAAACGGCGGAGCACATGCGGTGGCATTCATCAGAGCCCAACGTCGATGGGAAGTTGAGACATCCTAGGGATGCTGAGGCTTGGAAAGCGTTTGATGCTCGATTCCCGGAATTCGCCAGTGACCCGAGAAATGTACGCCTCGCTCTCACATCAGATGGGTTCAATCCGTTCGGGAATCTTAGCACTACGTACAGTATATGGCCTGTGGTATTGATACCGTACAACTTACCCCCTTGGATGTGTATGAAACAGAGCTCATTCATTCTTTCGATGATTATTCCGGGGAAGAAAGCTCCTGGAAACGATATAGATGTCTACCTTCAACCGTTGATACAGGAGTTGAAGGAACTTTGGACCAACGGAGTTGAGACGTATGACGCTTACAGTAAGACGCTCTTCACACTCCGTGCATCGTTGATGTGAACAGTGAGCGATTTTCCCGGACTTGGCACATTGTCTGGTTGGAACGTGCATACAGGCAGAGCTTGCCCCAACTGCAACTTTGACCAAGACTCGGTCCGCCTTCCTCACAGTCGCAAGTGGTGCTTCATGGGTCATCGACGGTTCCTTCCTGGCGGTCATAGGTTCCGGCTGCAGAAGATTAGATTTAACGGATCGCAGGAAATGAGGGATCCTCCTACGTTTTTGTCTGGCGCAGATATTCTTCAACAGCTTGAAGATGTTCATGTAGAGTTCGGGAAGACAGACAGCGTTCAACCTGGGGGAAGAAGGGGACGCGGCCAATCCCAGGGGGAAAACGTGCAGCAATGGCGAAAGAAGAGCATTTTCTTCGAGCTCCCCTACTGGAAATCTAATCTACTTCGCCACTGTCTTGATGTCATGCACATCGAAAAAAATGTGTGTGACAATATTTTGTACACTTTACTCAACGAGTCTGGAAAGTCCAAGGACCATCTCCAAGCAAGGAAAGATCTGATGGCGATGGGAATACGTGAAGACGCATGGCCGGATGAGAATGACAAGTTTGCCCCAGCCTCATTCACACTGACAAGAGCCAACAAGGAAGTCTTCCTCTCCACACTTAAGGACATCAAGGTCCCTGATGGTTATTCAAGCAACATCTCAAGATGTGTGGACATGCACTCTAAGAAGATTGCCGGGTTGAAAACCCATGACTGCCACGTTTTGCTCCAACAATTCCTACCTCTGGCAATTAAAAGCACATTGCCCCCGGAGGTGTCTAATGTTTTGGTTCAACTCAGTTCTTTCTACCGACGGTTGTGTGCAAAAGTTTTGGACAAAGCAGAGCTGGATCAATTGCAGGAAAAAATTGTTCTAACGCTCTGTCATATGGAGATGATATTTCCCCCGTCTTTCTTCACGGTCATGGTTCATCTCACTGTACACCTCGTTCAAGACGCAAAGATGGGCGGCCCGGTTCAATACCGCTGGATGTATCCCATAGAGAGGTCCGTTGATTCATTTTTCCAGTGGTTTCATGATTTTGTTTCAGTTACCTGATTGTACTTGTAATTACAGATACTTGGGGAAATTGAAGTCGTATGTGAGGAACAAAGCATCTCCAGAGGGTTCTATAGCAGAGGGTTATTCTGGTGACGAGGTGTTAACATATTGTTCGCGCTATTTTGATGATGACATCGAGACTTCATTCAACCGCCCTCCTCGTGTCGATGACAGCCCATCAAATGTCCAGTCACCTTCCAACACATTATTCCCGCCAGTCGGAAAGCCAGTTGGAGGAAGTCAGTATTACAGGCTCACTCCCACTGAGAGGTTGCAAGCACACAGACATGTCTTGACAAATTGCCCTCAAGTGGAGCCCTACATTCAGTAAGAATTTTAACACTATATACACGTATCATGTTATTTTTTTTATTTCCAAACCACATAACCCTCTGATATGTTCCATTGGAATTTAGGGATTTCCGCCGATATGTTAAACGCCAACTACGAAGCCGCACAAGGTCATATGCCGATGTGGACAAAAAGGTCCATCGAGAGTTTCCAGATTGGTTTGCACAGAGGATACTCAATGACAACAACCCCCATGCGCCTGATATGATAAATCTAGCAACCGGTCCACTCGACCATGTCAGGAGATATACGGCATACAACGTCAACGGCTTCAAGTTCTGCACCATTGCAAGGGATGAAGGTTCTCTCACCCAGAATTCCGGAGTCTTTGGCACATTCGGAACAAGGAGTTATGCCAGCTCACGGGATACAGACATGCGATTTGGAGGCGTATCATACTATGGAAAGCTCGTGGACATCATCGAGCTTAACTATCAAGGTCATTTCACCGTGCCTCTCTTCAACTGCATGTGGGCAGACACCAGAACTTCTCGAGGCATTACATTTGACATCTTGGGCATCACGTCCGTAAATTTCTCGAGGCTCATTCACACAGGGGAAATGGCAGATGATGAGCCGTATATTCTTGCCTCACAGGCGCAGCAAGTTTACTATGTGGAAGATCGGACACATAAAGATTGGCACATGGTGATTCATATGAAGCCGCGTGACCTCTACGACATGGGTGACGAAGATGATCTGGAACTAAACAGCCAACATTTCGAACCTGAAAACTTCGACAACCTCATTTCTGAAGAAGACGGTCATTTACAAGTAGTTAGGTGAGCATTTTCACTACAAATAATTTAAACAAATTTCAACACCTTTAGCAATAGAAATTTATATATTTGTTTATGTTCTTTTTAGGCAGGAGCAAGAAGAAGATGATTGAAGCAGCCAACCATAATTATTTTTTCATTTTATAAAATTTTCATAAAAATGTGTATCAAACGTTCATATATCATATTTTTTTTAATGTAGGTTGAGGTTTTTTTTTAATTAAAGACATTTAGTAGCGGTTTCAGAACCGCTACTAAATCTGCGGCCAAATATTAGTGGCGGTTCTAGAACCGCTGCCCAAACCGCTACTAAATCGCGCACAAATCACTATAAATATCCACCCCCTCCCCTCATTTTTCTTCACACATTCATTCAATTATTCTTTCTCCTTTTCCATTCAATTTATCCTCAGTCTGACCGTTAATGCCTTTATTTTTTGTTCTGAAAACAATTTATCTTATATTTCTTATTATTTAATGTGTTTTATTTTCTATTCTGAATTAATTTGCTAATTTGTTTGCTACTTTTTTTTTCAGGTAACAATATCGAATTATTTCCCATTTTTAGTGATAAAAATGTTTTAATTTATTATTCATATTATTCTTATAACAAATATAATTACTTGTTTATTTTTAACTATTTCTTTTTTATGTGTTTGATATATTGTTTTTTATATATATGGTTGTTAATATAGTTGAGAAATTTTTTTTATTTTAACAATAAGAACATTTTGTAATACACTAATTTATTATCATTGTTTTTTGATTACATTTGATCATATGACTTTGATTATTTAATATCTAATCTGGGCGTTTTTTAAAATCCTTAAACTTTAGTAGCGGTTTTGAACCGCCACTAAAAAATTGGACATTTTTTTATTCTTTTTAATTAGTAGCGGTTTTGAACCGCCACTAATAAGTTGGACATTTTTTTATTCTTTTTAATTAGTAGCGGTTTGAGAACCGCTGCTCAAACCGCCACTAATAAATGGGCCAATTTTTTTTTTTAATTAGTGGCGGTTCAAACCGCCACTAAATTGAGAATTGAATTTTTCCACGATTATGCTAATTTTTGACATTAGAGGCGGTTCTCTTTTATTTAGTAGCGTCTTTGACTTTGTTACACGCGGTTTCTTTAACCGCTAGTACATGTTTGTCACGGACGATTTAGTGGCGGAAACAAGAACCGCTGGAAACATGTTAGTAGCGGTTAGAACCGCTACTAATCGTCATTTATAACCGCTACTAATGCACGCTTTTTTTGTAGTGCGTGCATTTGCAATGACAAAATGTTATAACTTTGATCGGAATGGCTTGACCACATCATGAGAGAGAGAGAGAGAGAAAAAAACCATAAGAATACAATCATGAGATGACATTACATTCAATTTTTTTTTTGGCCAACACATTACATTCAATTTTTTTTTTTTTTTTTGAATAAAACTGGATAACATTAGAAGAAACACAAACATGTCCCTAATCAAACAGGGTATTATCCTTCATCAACTCCCACCTGATGAAACGCCAGGAGGTGGTCGATCAAAGACAACAAAGTTTCCATCTATCCTGTGTGATAACTTAGCTAATTTGTCCGCTATAACAATATTCTCCCTATAAGTATGAAGGAGTTCAACACTCCAGTTCCTATGCAGCAACAACCTAACATCATTAACGAGCTCAATGAATGGATGGGTTTCCTCACACCCTCTCAAAACAAGGTTAAGAGCTTCTATGCAATCAGATAATAAAGTAACATGTCTAAGCCCCTTTGACCAACACAACTGTAGGCCATGGATGAAACCAAGCAATTCCGCGATCACCGGGGGGACGTTTGTCAGCTTGCAACAGAACCCACTTAACCATCCACCACTTCGGTTAATAATCGCCCCACCACAACCACTTCTACCATCCTCCAATACAGAACCATCCACTATAAGTTGAAACCCGCTGCTCCCATGGCTTGATGATTCACTCAAGGTCGACGATCGATTCTTCTTTAATGCATTGAAACGCAAAATATCCCGGTCGGCACAAGCTCGAAAGAAGCTGTGATAAGGGTTGCAGCTTGCGCCTTCCAGAGACCCTCCAAAGAGACGTTTGCAGCGATTGGCCCAGATATCCCAACACATGTATCCAAAGAGAGAGGCCCATGGAACCTTCTTCGTGGACTCTATACCCACTTCCTGTGAAAGATTCCATTTGACCCACTCTGCATCACGTAAAGAAAAGAATATGCTGCGTTTACTTGGTTTGACAAGAGAATTCCAACACCGCTTCGCCTCCGTACAGTCTCTAAGTAAATGCATCACATTCTCCTCTCGTTCACAGCCAAACGGACATGCTGCAGAGTTATTAAGACCCCATTGCGCTCTTAGCTGTGCAGTATGAGCCCTTCCATGAACTACCAGCCACATAAAGGATTTAATCTTCTCAGGTATCTCCCATCTCCACAACCGTCGCCATATGTTGTCTTCACTCCGTGTATTACCTGTAAAAAGAAAATGATATGCAGATTTAACATAAAAGCAGCCATCAGTGGACGGCTTCCAAAAGAACTTATCATCTCCTCTCTCCTCTCTAGGGGGGTGCGCACTAACAATCCGATCAACAACTAGAGGGTCAAACCACAGCTCCAGCCTACCTCTATCCCATTCTCCATCATTTGTGACATATTCACTCACTCTCTCATGACGGTCAATGAAGCTCTCATACCCAGGAATAAGATCAATAAGAGGAACATTAACTTCAGACCAATTTTCCAACCAAAACAAAGTCGCCCTTCCATTACCGATCTTCCTTCCTAAGCCACGGAAGAACTTCTGCCACACGTGACTAATGCCCCTCCAGGTTAGGGAAGAAGCTCTTTTCTTGCTAACTTTGGGCAAATCTAGATCCCCGCACCCATACTTGGCCCTAAGGACTTGGACCCATAAAGCGTCTCTCTTACAAACAAGCCCCCAACAGAGCTTCATGATAAAAGCTTTATTCTGTTTCCTCAAATTTTTAATTCCCAAGCCACCAGCCTGCTTATCTTTCAAAACTTGATCCCATGATAACAAGTGCAACTTCCTTCCTTCCACATTATCCACCAGCCTGCTTATCTCTTACATTCAATTATTATTCATACAATTCGACACACACATATATTTATGAATATTTTCTTTAATTTCCCATGGTAAAAAAAAGTATTTTCTTTTCAATTATTGTGAACCTTTTTTATATCTGCGGTCGATGTAGTCGTGCCATACTGCCATGCATAGATAAACCCCGAGCTTAACTTGAAATATTGGAGTTCCTCTTCATCTTAAACCGTTGAAGAACTTCTCGCACTAATATATTCATGGATTTCCCTTTTTATTATTAAATTTCTATATATTCAGCTTGATTCTCTTTATACTTGATTTTGTACCTTTTTTCTTGTAAAGCTATAGTATTATATATTTAATGGTTGATGATTGATGCCACGAATTGTTTCTTCTGTCTGGAATGTCCCTGCATTATTTCGCCGTTTACAACAATAGTTTATTTTTATTTTATGGTATTTCCCTGTGTTTCCCATTAATTATTGCGTCGTCTCTATGATCAATTGATCATTGATCAATGAACTGTCCTTTCAACTAACTATTCCTTCTTTGTTCACAGGGATAAAAGGGGATCGAATTTGATATTCTTCTTTTTTTTCTCCCCAAAATAACTATGGATATTATCCCCACTCAAAGTGAAATCCTCCCTCTCTTTAATTAGTATAATTAAACAATTAATTAATGCTTTAGCATACAGTAAAAAAATTTGTCATATGGAGTGCAGGTCTGTGTTAAATAGTACAGATTAAATATGTCAGTTAAATTAGTTAAAATTATATATGATTAATTAAAGAAAATCCCTTCGTAAAAAATTTATGGATGAAAAGAAATTGGTGAATATTTATACATATAGAGTGCTCTGCAAATTTTGTTATGTTATCTTATCAATAAATCTTTTAATGGGAAAAATTACCCTAATTTTTCTTTTTTTCTTTAATATGAAAGGCAATAAAAGCGAATCTTCTCGCAGCACGCCAACAGAACATATATACGAGTACGTACTTACAACCACAAGGATGATATTGCCAAAAATAACGTAACAACTACGCTGATTCCATATACAGACTACAAAGCTTGTGAAACTATAAGTAATATGAGTATAGTAATAAATTGTCACTTATTGTTGATCAAAAAAAAAAAAAATTGTCACTTAATAAAAAAATTAATATGAGAAATCATAGAGTATGTATATATATATACACACACACACACATACATATGGCTGGAGCCTGGAGGTAGAAAAAGTTTATAATTTCATGCTAACTAGACTCAACCACTCCTCGTCTACGGCATCTGTGTGTGTACTTTAAGCCATCTATTAACGCACACTATCATCACAAGGGGCCCCCTCATATGATTTCTCATTATTAGCTTTCATCAACTGCAATTATGAAATCCAATTTCAATTATTTCAACTTGTCCACCTCTCATAAATTCACACAGTCAAATTTATAGGTCAATAATTTCCTATTTAGTTACATGAATTAGTTTTTCCTCATCTTTATTAACATTAAAAATTTATTGTTGACGCTTATATTTGCTGGCTATGCGTTTCTTATTCACATTCCTGTAGAATGCATCACTGCTTAAGAATCACATGCTCCAATCTATCATATGCTTTTTTTTTTAAAAAAAAAAAAAAGAATGGAGCCGCAATGGTTTGAGGCTATAAACCGTATTGAACAAGCAATCATAGAAGTGCTTTGATGCCGCTAGACTAATTAATGAGCACCTATCTTCCATTCATTGTGTTTAGTTTGGCCATAAATTACACCCTTCCCTATTAAAGATAACTGATGGAAAAAAATTTAATTTCTTATACCTGGTTCTGTAACAAAATTCCCTGTTGATACATGAGTTGCTCTGATAATGTTGTAATAATACTGTGGAGGCGAATTTTTTGTATGATAGCGTATTCATTAATCGTTTACGCTTAGACAATCTCATCTTTTTTTTATCATTTTGATATAGTATTTGTTTATTTATGGGGGTTAACAACTTAACATTATACAGTTCACATACGGCACTACTAGAAAAAACACTTTTAACGTCCATTATTTTGGACATTTAACGTCCAAAAATAGAGGGACGTAAGGAAAAGTGACGTTGAAAATATTGATTTTTTACGTCCATTTTAAAATGGACGTTGAATATAATATAATTCACGTCCATTCACCAATATTAGACGTGGAATATCTAAGTTAGTGGCATTATCCACGTCCATTCTGACAGAATGGACATTAAAGATGAGCATCTTTAATGTCCATTCTGTCAGAATGGACGTGGATAATGCCCAATTTTGCAATAATCCACATCCAACAAATAGTTAATGGACGTGAATTTTGCGATTTTTATTTAAACTACGATGTGATTTGTTTATTATCTATCTATATGTACACACATTTTAAAGTTGAACCTGCTGTTGCACCAAACAAACAGAAACATTGATACGTTTCATTGAGAGAGAAACATAGACATATTTCGCCAAAACCAATGTCTACATATAACTAAAAGTAAAATAGATCAAAACACAAACAAAATACATTATAAAGCAAGAAAATCCTATCAAGTTTTTACTCCAAAGCATGTTAAATTAACCAAGTAGCTAATTTATCCCGAATTTCGTCAATGACATCTTGACCAAAAGAGACATCCGTATCAAAAATATGGACCAAAAACATGAGATAAAACATCAATTAGTTTATTAAAACTAATAAGTAAAGCAAATTGTAAGTAGGTAATGCAATTATAAAATTGATACCAACATTAGTCAAGTCTCCATGAAGTCCACTCATAATTATGTTATACATGTACCGTATAACATAATATCCACATTCTTTGTTTCTAGGTTGCTTAGGACACTGTAAATTATACAAAAATATATCAATAAACAAGCAATGTCATTTGATATATCAAATTAATTCAATCAAAATGACTTACTTTAGGAAAAACCCACTTGATGGTGTTACTTCCACGGCCTGTACTACATATGTAATGCCAAGTTCTTATGGCCCTGGAATGAAATGAAAATCAGAATATATGCAAACAATTTATTTCAGACGAAAATATTGATAAGAATTAACCATAAACACACTTGTTCAAGATCGTTTTATATGGAGGGGTTGGCTTCCAGTGCAAGGGATCAAACCAATAAACAATGCTTTCGTCGGGACATACAACACATAGACTCCAATGTTTCTTGAAACACAGAGTTAATATTACCAAAGATAGAAAACAAAATAATTAAAGCAAAAATGTATATAGTTAACAAGCATACTTATCAAGAATTGGTGCCAATAACAAGGCTTTCTAGTATGTGCCATTTGAATTTCCAAAGACCAAAATTAAACATATTTTGAATTGCCTACCTAAATTGATCGACTGATTGTCTTTGATGAAATTTTGCAACTGGAGGCTACTCCTCACTAAGAAATACTGTAGATGAACCTGCATTGCACATTTTCATGGATGAGAAATATGATCCCCTTCATTTACAATAGAACAATTGATTGGTGAAAAAGAACAATGTGAGAATTACCTAAGTTGGCTAAATAGACAACTTAAGTAATTTAGTGAACCAACAAATTAAAGTTAGGATTTAGTGAATCTCAATGATGCATTACTAAAGGACTGAGAAAAAAATAGTAGGATCATAATTTTGTGGATGCATTATGGGACAGTGAAGCCAAAGTGCAGAACACTACTACTAATCATGACATGACCGTGCCTTCTTGGGAGGATAACTATACTTGGTTTTTGGACTGTCAGGTGGTATTCATGATTTTGGTTTTAATTGTTTTAATGAGAATGAGTCTAATTCACTGCAAGCTTTAGGAATCCAGGGAAAGGATCATTAGCAAGCAATACTACTACTCCCAATTATCATGGTTGTGTCTATTAAAAAAAGCAGAGAGAGTATTATTATAATCAAATATGTACATGTTACTAAATACCATGGGCTGAAAGTTTTAGTTCTTGGAAATGTCAAAGTGCTACTGTTTTTTCGTGATTACAAAAACCTTTTGTACATAGATATACTTTACTTTGAAAAATAATGGTTAAAATGTTATTTTATTGTGAATAATTATTATAAATCTGCTGCAGTATTATTCTGAGCTTCTCATGTGTTCCAGAGATAAATAGAAAGATGATTCACATGAACATTAGATTATTGCGTGACTCTACAGGTGGGGGCACATATTCTGGTGGTGGCAAAATAACTTTTAGACAAGGCTAATGAAGCATAATAGTGCTTCATTTTCTTTTATCATGCATGTAAATACACAAAGTGACAGGCTTGACCGCTTGAAAGCAATTACATTAGAATGACAAATAAAACCACCATCGGTTCCTCAATTCTATCAATAACTACCATACACCATTTAAAGATAAAAACAACTAAAGATAAAATTTCCCCACAGTCAATTTCAGTCTCTTTAAGACATGCTAGGCCTTCTAAGTTTTGGCAAATCACAATACATATGGTCAGTAATTCATAGTGAAGGGTTCTTCGTCAGAGGAGTAACATATGGATTTGTAAATACAAATAATAAAGAAGATTTCCAAATAATAAATAAAGAAGATTTATAAAGGAAACTAAGCAATTGCAAAAAGACAAATAACTGTAGCGGAGGACAATTGAAGAAGACAACAAATAAAAACTGAGTCACTGAGTCAGTTTATCATGGATAAAAACTGGCCAAAAAAAAATTCTGTGTCAGCTTAAATGACAAAGACGAAGGGAAAAAAACAAAGGAAAACATAGCAATAAGTTGAGGAACAAGTTAATTAAGATGAGAGTAACTCCAAATTGACCAGCAATGAGCAGAGAATAAAGAGCAGACAGAACTAAGGAAAAAAAGAACGAGCAGAAAATAGAAGAAAATGAGGGTAGAGAGACGGAACCTGAAATCCAACTGAGAAAATCGAGAGTGAAATTGAAGTAGAGTGCACCACTGAAATAAACTGACTTGAGAGTGAGCCGATGACGGTTTCGCCGCTCAAAATCGAGAGTGAAAAAGCAGAGTGCGAAGCTCGAATGCAAAGTGTGAAGGAAGAAATTCTTCGATTGGGAGAATTTATTCAGATCAAGCACGGGCGAAGGAGGATTCTTCGATTGGGAGAGTTTGTTCAGAGAAATATTAGGGCAAGCACGGGTGTGTTTGTTCAGAGCGCCTAAACCAATTTTTGTTTAAGAGCTCGGCGCCAAAAGGAATTTTGGGCAAATTTTTCAAGTCCATTATACAAAAATGGATGTAAATATTGTGAACATAAATTTACAATATATGACACCGCCATTTTTTTACGTTAATTATACTGAAATGGACATAAATTATCTTTCATTTATGAAAAACAAAGTCCATTTATACAATAATGGACGTTGTTTTTTTAGAATTTAATTACAAATATGCCACCGCCTTTTTTTAAGGTCCATTTTAAAATAATGGACGTGAATTATAGACGTGAAAAGTGTTTTTTGTAGTAGTGCGGACCTGACTGATCTTGAACGCCTTCTACAACATATAGAAATGCCATAATATGCAGTACATGCTTTGCACAATGAAGGATTAAAGGGCGGTGATAAATTAACAGTGTTTCTTCCAGATGATCACAACATCAACACAAGCACAGTGATATTCCATTTTGTTAGTGGTAACGTATTAAGAAATCTCTTTTTAGTTTCAGAAAATAAGGAAGGTGATGTGCCTCCAAGAGAGAACGGTCTGACTAGTGCCCGGTCGCACCGTATTTGGTTGTTGAAATTTGGAAGTGCTCCTAATTGGAGTAGTAACCAGGTTTGTTGAAGCGCTCCCTTCTAATTATTGTTAAAACTTTAGTACTAGTACTTTATTTTATTAGAAAAAAACAACATATCTAAACCATGTTGCACGAAACTTTTCCATCTGCTATCGACGTTATGCTTACAAGTGACACCTGACAATAGAAAAGATTTTATTTTCATATTTATCACACAGACTGAAGCCCAGTGTAATCTATTTTCAACTGCACAGTCTAAAACCTTGTGGCCTTATTATAATAAAAAAAATTACTAACTTAAATCAGCGGAGACCGAATACAAAAACACCCATCACTTCGTGATCTATGATGCCCATGTATTTTCTGATTTCTCAAAGACAAATCTGTTTCGAGACCACATAGCTCGGTGGAAGATTTCGTTTTGAATGACGGGAATAAGGCCTTTGCAAGGATATAAATGCGTTTTTCTTTCAATATACTCACTCCATTCCTAAATATAAAACTTATTTGCTTAATTTGATTAAATTAATTATGTTAGTTAAATTAATTATAATCATATGATATTACTAAAACACCCTATACTCACTTCATTCCTAAACATAAGACCTATTTACCTAATTTGATTAAATTAATAATGTTAGTTAAATTAGTTATAATTATATGATATTACTAAAACACCCTAACCACCTATGTTCATTCTCACCTTGCCTCTCTTACTTGTTTATTATTAAGTGCTATTAATAAGGAAAATTTAGAGAAATATTGCTAAAAATTAGAAAGATATCGTATATTTAAAAACAAACTTAACTCTTCAAATATGTCTTATAATGGTAACGGAGGGATTATTTCTTTTTTGGATTTTTTTTTTGGGGGGTGGGGGGATCAATAATTTTTCTTAGCAGTCATCAGGTTGGAAAATATTATGCCAGATGTCACTGCAAGAACGAAAACGTTATTCCAAATGCCCAGCCTGTTTATAAACATACATAACACATATTAACAAGAGACAGTATTTTTTTTATAAAAAAAAAAAAATACTACTGAAGACGACTTTGATGGATGTTGATAATCTAACAAATTGAGCGCCACTGTGCCATTATCACAAATTGAGAAACCAGCAACATCGGCCTAGAATGGAATAATTTATCCCAAGAAAACTCTTCAAACAGACATAGGCGTGTTCATGTCAAGAAGAATGCGGTAGTATCTATTATGCTCTGAAGTGTGTTTGAACCCAGGAAGGAAGTCCGAGAGGAATCTGAGAACTGCGGCTAGATGTTGTGGGTCCTTGGAAACAAATGCTGCTTCTAGGAACAACGATGACCGGATCGTATCCACCTGAAATTTAAATTGATTCCAATAATTGTTACCCGTGAAGTTTCAATTTTCAACTACCAGCCTATCATGATCCACACTTGCCACTAACAAGCAGTTATGTTGACCTTTTTCGACAGTAGGTGGCGGGTGCCGCACTTCATTATGACCAAACATGTTTTTTTCATATACTCTAAAGACATCAAGAATAAATAGTACATTCCTTTCACCGTTGTTATCATCCCCAAACCCAATTCACCGATAAAAATAAACTACAGTATTACTTTTCCAGCATCATATCATGATAACCTCTTCGCTCATTTTTTTCTTGCAAAAGAATTATCCTCTGATTCTTAATTATTTTATAACAAACTTTTTTTGACAGGCACATGTATGATGTATCCTATTATTGGAAGCAATCAACTTTGAGGTACGGATGAACATTAAATGTAAGAACCTGTCCCGCTAAGATATCCTCCTATTGGAGGCAATTCTTGGTTCACTTGGTTGTGAGGGACTAGGCCGACCGCTAAGATCCAACCCAGTTGGTTATTTTATAACAAAATTAACCTGTGCTCATATACACTCAATTCTTCAAAAAATTTACAGGGCAAAATGAATGATAAAAGGTTCGACTTATATAACCATCAAATGAACATGTCCACTATTTAAAAAATGAATAATTCCTTTCGGTATGGAATATAACAACAATCCATTAAACCTTATCAAGCAATGTAGACTTTTCCTATCTCGCACAGCTACAGTATTGCAGCAAAGCACTATCTAACTTAGAATGACAAGATCGGCAGGCAAAAATGGCAGGAATAAAGAAAATTCTACAGCAAATAAGACTACAAAATTATAAGATTGCTGCAGCAATGGTGTCCACAAAATTTTATTATCATATCCTCCCTCTATGCTATTATTGCTATTAAGGATTAAGAGCATCCAATCACTTTATAATCCAGCAATGGTTGTGAAAGAAAGTACCTTGTACTTCCGAGCATATCTTAAAGCTTCCAGGTAGCATCCATCTTGCACCAGCAACAATACATAATCCTGATGTAAACCAAGCTGCCTTAGCATCTCCAGCCCTAGCTTCCGAGTTTGGGAGCTCTGACGACCAGACTCTAGGAGTTGTAATGCAACTTCCTTAGAGGGCTCCAGAATCTGTAATGAGAAGGTCAGATCTTAGCATCAAGTTAATCATAGGTTAGATGAAGGACGTTCTCCTCCCTCAGAATAGACAAAAGAATGCAAACCTTGTTTATGACAAACAACTCAAGTTCTGCATATCGCTCATTACGGGCCAGCAGTTGAATTGTTAGAACATACAGATTTGGTAGTACTCTAACCTTTTCTGCATTAGCACTGCAGTAAAGGATAGATCAGCATTTGGAAGCTAATTTAAAAGGAGCTAGAGGTAAAAGCTATAATCAAGAAAACAAAAATGACATATGCAACTTTCATCATTTCAAGTCACCTATTCCAACTGGCCAACTAGATTTGCAGCAGGTTATCCTGAATCTAATTCTTAGTACAGCTTTAATGGAAAATCAAGCTAACACATTTCAAAAAGTCATGACTTGAAATATTGATTTTTAAGTCAGAAAACACAATGCTTTCTGTTCTGATAACAACATACTAACAATATGACATACTTAAATATTGTAACGATTAAAGCAGCCCGAAAGAATATTTCTCTGAGCAGTCAACGCCCGAAAGAATATTTCTCTGAGCATGCCAGAGTCAACGATTACCAGTGAAATTTGGGAAGCAGCTCGACATTCATACACTGATTCAAAGGATTTATCTTTGCTGTATGATATTCGAAGACAAATCTGGAAATCATCTCAAGGTTCAAGGTCTGTCACAGATTACTGGTTGGAACTTGGGCTATGGCAAGAATTAGATCTTTTAACTGAAGAGGAGTGGACCTCACCAAAGGACGCTGCTCGGTATAAGAAAAATATTGAGGTTGAACGTGTTCTTTTTATTGCTGGACTCAATCCAGAATTCACAGAAGTTAGAAGCCGAATTCTCAGCCATGTGCCTCTACCATCTGTTCGAGAAGTTTATGCTGAGGTGTGCAGGGAACAATCATCTCGTGTGGTAATGAAATCTAGCTCTTAACAATTCTGTTTCTGGTTCTGACTCCTCTGCTTTTGTAAGCAAAAATACCGAGTCAGGTTTCTCTACATACAAAGGGAGACCTGACCGTTGCAAGAAAAGTGGGCATACTCGTGCCAAGTGTTGGGACACACATGGAAAACCAGCTGATTGGAATCCCCGGAAAGCAAAAACACAAGCTAATCATGTCACTCAAGAACCTGCTCAGACCTCTCAACAGTTGCTGTCTCAACCTGTCCCTGCTTCTGTTGCTCCTGTGAGTAATGAGCAAATAAACCAGTTGCTGGAACTTCTTAAAAATATGCAGTCCCAGTCCAAACCTACTGCATCTGTGGCTCATAAAGGTATTAACTCTATAGCATTTCATACATCCTTCTTACCTTCCAAATGGATTGTTGATACTGGTGCATCTAATCACATGACATCAAATGCTAAAATGTTTGTTTCATATCTTCCTTTATCGGGAAAAGACAAGATTAAAACTGTCAATGGCTCTTGTTCTCCCATTGCTGGCACTGGAAGTGTTCATCTATTTGATACACTCAATATTGAATCTGTATTATATGTTCCACACTTGGCATGTAATCTCTTGTCTATAAGTAAACTCACCAAGCAAGCAAATTGTTCAGCTCACTTCTTTTCCACTCTGTTATTTTCAGGATCTCTCATCGGGGAAGAGGATTGGTACAGCTGAGGAGTATGAAGGACTTTATTATCTAGATGTTTCTACCGTGAGTGCTTTATGTTCCCGACTAAGAAACTTTGTTGCATCTCCCGAGGATAATGACATTGCATTGTGGCATAAAAGGATGGGTCATCCTAGTTTTCCTATTTACAAAAATTGTTTCCACAATTTTCTTCAAATAAAAGTACCAATTTCCATTGTGACATTTGTGAATTAGCAAAGAATCATCGCACTACTTTTAAACCCTCACTCTACAAGCCCTCACGACCTTTTTCTATTATTCATAGTGACGTATGGGGTCCATCCCGTATCCCAAATCACACTCATTCCAAGTATTCTGTCACTTTCATTTATGACCACACTCGTATGTGTTGGGTCTATTTGTTAAAAGAAAAATCTTGTGTCTCACATGTTTTCCAAGAGTTCTATCAATATATTAATACTCAATTTCAAAGTACAATTCAGGCCCTTCATTCTGATAATGGCACCGAGTATTTCAATCAATACCTTGACCAATTTCTTAATGAAAAAAGGATAGTCCATAAAAGCAGTTGTCCAAATACCCCTCAACAAAATGTTATTGCTGAAAGGAAAAACAGACATTTTCTCGAGGTTGCTAGAGCTCTTATTTACACGTGTAATGTGCCACAATATTTTTGGGGTGAAGCTATTCTAACAGCTACTCATCTTATTAATCGTAATCCCACTCGCATCCTTTCCTTTGTCTCTCCTCTTGACAAACTCTGCGAAACCCATGATGTTTCTCACCTTACCCAAAATCTTCCATTGGTGTGTTTGGTTGCCGTGTCTTTGTTCACCTTTCTCATCCATCATCAAAGTTTAATCCCCGGGCTGTTCAATGTCAGTTTCTCGGTTATTCTAATACTCAAAAAAGCTATAAGTGCTATGATCCAGTCTCCAAACACCTTTTTGTGAGTCGTGATGTCACCTTTATTGAATCTGAATCTTTTTATCCACCTTCTTCAATTCAGGGGGAGAAATGTTGGAGTGAATCTCAATGTGAGAAACATGTCGTTGAACCCATACCTCCGTCTATACCTCCATCTGTGTCCAACCTAACTAAAGATGATTTATCCTTAATGCCGAAGACAAGGGGAGATGAGAACCACAATAGGCGTTTTAAGGAACATGGAGTCTACTTATGGAAAAACAAAAAGATGAAAAAGTCTAGCGTGCCCGATGCTGTACAAATCCCAACTCCGGTAAAGATTCCTTCAATACCTGACAATGATTTGGAGGATCATCAAGTGATAGAAGCAGATGACTTGGCTGTACCTATTGCCAAACGAAAGCAGACTCGCACTTGCACCTCACATCCCATTTAAAAGTATGTAATACTCTTCTCTTTCACAGAAGTACTACAACTTTACTACCAGTCTTGATGCAATTCATATTCCCAATAATGTTCATGATGCTCTTGCGGATCCTAATTAGAAACATGCTATCTTAGAAGAAATGAGAGCTCTTGAGAAGAATGATACATGGGATGTTACTGATATGCCCAAAGGGGTAAAACTAGTAGGGTGCAAATGGGTGTTTAACCTAAAATATAATGTTGATGGTACTCTTAACAAATACAAGGCTCGTCTAGTTGCAAAAAGGTTTACTCAAACCTATGGAATTGATTACAATGAAACCTTTGCTCCAGTAGTAAAACTCAATACAATCAGAGTTCTCCTTTCTCTTGTAGCTAATCTGGACTGGCCTATTCAACAACTTGACATTAAAAACGCATTCTTGAATGGTGACCTACATGAAGAAGTCTATATGACTCTTCCACCGGGATTTGAAAGAGGGAGAAATCATCAAGTATGTAAATTAAAGAAGTCAATATATGGCTTGAAACAATCACCACATGCTTGGTTTAACAGATTCTCTACTATACTCAGATCAAAAGGGTACAAGCAAAGCCTATCAGATTATACTATGTTTATCCTAAAGAAAAACACCTTGATCACTATTCTGATTGTTTATGTGGATGCATCATACTCACTGATAATGATGTCACAGAAATAGCTCGAATCAAGACAGCTTTGAACAATGAATTTGAGGTGAAAGACCTTGGAAATCTCAAGTATTTCCTAGGTATGGAAATAGCGAGGTCTCACAAGGGTATTTATGTTTCACAAAGGAAATATATCCTTGATCTACTCAAAGAAACTGGTATGCTTGGCTGTAAACCAAGTAGAGTGCCAATTAGCGCCAAGAAAAAGAAAATCAAGAAGAAGGACAAACCTGCAAAGACAGAAAAAGAAGCAGAAAAAAAGGAAGAAACTAGAGAAAGATGAAGTCCTCACTGATAAAGGTCAATATCAAAGGTTAGTAGGAAAGCTCATTTATCTTTCACATACTAGACCTGATATTGCCTTTGCTATTAGTGTTGCAAGTCAGCATATGCATTCTCCAAAGAAAAAACATTTGAATGCAGCTTATAAGATTCTCAGGTATTTGACAAGTACTCCTAGAAAAGGACTCTTCTTCAAGAAGAATGACCTCCAAACAGTTGAAATTTATACTGATGCAGATTGGGCTGGAAATCAAGAAGATAGCAGGTCAACGTCTGGGTATTGTACCTTTGTATGGGGTAATCTAGTAACTTGGCAAAGTAAGAAACAAAGTTGTAGCTAAGAGTAGTGCAGAATCTGAACTGAGGGCCTTGGCACAAGGAATAATGGAGGGTTTATGGCTAAAGAGTGACTGAAGAAGTACATGTGGAAGTCAACTCTCCTCTAAAGCTATACTGTGACAACAAAGCAGCTTTGAGCATGGCATTAAATCCTGTATAACATAGCAGGACAAAGCATGTCGATGTTGATCGCCACTTCATCAGAGAAAAGGTGGAAGATGGAATTATTTGTTTATCCTATGTTCAAACTAAGTCACAATTGGCGGACGTGCTTACCAAAGGATTAGCTGAAGATGTTTTCCTAAAATCTCTAAGCAAGTTGGACATGATCAATATCTATGATCCAACTTGGGGGGGTGCGTTGGAATCCCATAATTTTAGGAATACTAGAATTCCGAGATTATAGGAATTAATTAGGAGATTTGATTATTTGCTTTAAATTCCTGATTTTCCTCTTGTATTTATTTCTCTCAAATTATTCCCAATCATCCCTGATTCTCGGCCTTTATGGTTAATAGGCCTAACCCTAATTTCCTGTATATAAACTCCCACTGCTGTATGTTGTAATTCATTCGGACTGGTCAATAATAATCAGATTTGCTTGAAAAACCTCTATTCAAGTCTGATGCATAATTTCACATAGAAGGGTACAGATCTGCTAGTACAAGATTAACAATATAAGTAATTAAAAATGGCATTCAATGCCAGACCACCTCTTAAACTAAGTAGTTGCATACCTGTGAAGGAACTCAACAATGATAGTTACCAAGTAAGAAGGATCTCCGACCATTTCTTCATCAACTGGAGCGAAGACAAAGCTGTACATCTCGTCAGGTGAAATTGCTGGAGAAGTAAGTTGGGTCTCTTCCTGCCCAGACTGCAAAGATGATCGTGTAACATGAGCACTGTGAGCCTGAGTCTCAGATGTATAGCGCCTTTGATCAGCAGATCTGGCCTCACCATCAGAATCCAAACTCAAAACAGTAGAAGATTTATCAAGAGATCCACTGTCTACTCTAGCAGCAGACTCATGCATAACAGATTTTCCAAGTGCATCTGCTGCAGACACATCAGCACCAGACAAAGAGCTGACTGCATGTTGTGCACCTGAAGCTTGTGCCTTATCTGATTTAGTTCCCCTTAGATGGGAATTGGCTTTAATTGAATGGGAGTAAGAGGTGATTAATACATGTATAGCCTTGGCAACCATAGATACAGGCCTACGCTCTAGAATAAGGGTGCGTATTATACCCAAGCACAATTGTTTGGCCTGAAAGAGTAAAAAATGAGGTCAAGATCTTTAAATTATCAGAGATCAACTTAGTTAAACCAAATAAGTATCAGCATGAATGGCGATTGGAGAGTACTATAAATATATTAACAAAAGTTTAAACCCACTTAATACAACATCATTATAACTCACTTCCCCAAGAGCCACCTTGGACAAGTAACTTCCTAAAATTGTGTTCCGATGCAGTGCCTCACTATATGATTATTAGGAATTCAAATTTCTTATGTTCAGCATGAAGATTTTTTAATATCCAAAACTCCCAAAAAGCACAAAATATGACTTCACATAAAATACTGAATATCCAGCAGGATAAATATGAAATTAACCAACTTTTGCATCTCCCAATTTCCCAAACAACCAGGCCAAGCATAATCATCAATTAAACTAAAAGATATAACAATAACAGTCATCCTTAAATTTTTTATCATATGGCAAGTGGGAATCTCAATTACCTATCCACTGTACTCGAATTCTCATAATAACCCACACAATCAATACCCTCCATTACCTTGACGGAATACCCATGCCAGGAATTACAGGCTAAAATTGATAGATCGTAATCTACCCACTTAAAAAATCTTAAAAAATAACTAGAACCCAAATTGCCTTAATTGTGAACTGAGCTAGCAAATATTTATGCATACCCTAGATATACATCACCAAAAAAAAGCAGTCGAAATTCCAACAGACAACTAGTAGGTACACCACAGACAGAATTCAAATGATGAAGGACATCTATTCCCAAGTACCGCAATAATGCACCCTGAAGAATTATTAAAAAAAAATGAAGCAAAGGAGAAAATGAAGGGAAAAGATACCTTGTTAGCTTCCAACTTTCGCCTCTGCAAGAACTCTAATACTGATGGAACCTCTGAGCTACTAGCAGAAATTGCCTGTAACATAGGTCAACTTATTAAAGAAAGCTTCCATAAATCATGCTGGATCATAAATGGAAACAGACTTGCCTCTAAGTCTAATTGGATCTTCCACAGTAACTTATTGGCCACATCGCATATCAGGTCGGGAACTAGGAAAGACCATGTATCGGCATAGGTGACTGCCCCATGATTACTCACTAGATTAGCATCTGAACTCTCGCTTTCCCTACCAGTTGGTCTAGATGAAAAAGAATTGGACCTTGGGAGACCCCTTAACAATAAAGGAAGTGGTGCAGATATAGGGGCCCGAGAATCTGCATATATATCATATAGAATAACAACCTTTGCATCAACTTGATGAATAAGAAGTACATTGTCCACTGCACTCACAGCAATCTTGCTTGAATAAATTGGCAAAGAACCCTGCACATACCATGAATATCATTTTGTCAAAAGATTCCATACAGTGAAGAGTGTTGCAAGTGACGGCTACTGATCATATGAGATGCAGCATAGAAGTGAACCTATAATCTATTATGAGTGCGCCAAGTTAACAATCCTTTTACCAACATATGTGTGGAAAATATTATCACAAAAGGGTTCAACTTTATTGAAAGACTCAATCATATATTTATACAACAGGAAAGAAGATTCTAGAGCAATTACCTAAAATAATATCTAATTAATATTCCTAATATCTCAACTAATATCCCTAATTAATAATGACTGACAGAATAATATTCCCTAATCTGTTATAGCAATATTTCCTAATTATTAAATATTTCCTAATACTCTAACACTCCCCCTCAAGTTGGAGCATAGATGTTAATCATGCCCAACTTGTTACAAAGATAATCCCATAAGCAACAAAGAAAAACTCACACTCCCCCCTGAGCAACAAAACCATGCACTTAATGCAACGACCAGATTTGAAATCTGAACCCCGAAACGGCTCAACAAAGAGCAACCCAATTCATGCCACAAATGCACCAAACCAGAGCTCGCCATAAACCCAAGAAAACCAAACCCGAACGCAATCACCACTAGGATTCACCGGAACTGGGATAGCAACTCTAAAATATAAAATTAAACCAAATGTCACACAAAGGACATTCAAACCCAAGAAAATTCTACCAAACAGATTAGCAACCACACCATGGGCTCTAATCCAAACGACCACACCAGGGCCGCAACAAACGAAAATCATCAACAAAAAAAATAAAACACCAAAAAACCTAAACTTCAACGCAACTTGATCGCGGCACCAACTCCCAAAACTCCATAACGGAATGTGAAAAGCAGAAAATCCAAGAAGCAAAAGAAACATTCAGATCTGAAAACCACAAATCAGGAAACAACCAAGATAAACTCAAGTAGTCGAAATCTGAAAAACTCCACCAGAAAAGAGATGATACTGCCCATCAAAGATCCAGTCAAAACTCGCAAGAAAAAATGAAGGGGAAAACGTGAACAGTACCACGATGAACAGTAGCACGAACAGTACGTGAACAGTATCGCGATGAACAGTATTCAATGAACAGAAACTAAGAAGAACAGAAAAAAACGGCGGAAAATTTGGAACCCTAACTCCCTCTCACTCAAATTTTGGAACCCTAACCTGGCTCTGATGCCATGTGGAAAATATTATCACAAAAGGGTTCAACTTTATTGAAAGACTCAATCATATATGTATACAACAGGAAAGAAGATTCTAGAGCAATTACCTAAAATAATATCTAATTAATATTCCTAATATCTCAACTAATATCCCTAATTAATAATGACTGACAGAATAATATTCCCTAATCTGTTATAGCAATATTTCCTAATTATTAAATATTTCCTAATACTCTAACAATATGAACCATTAAAAAGTAGAAAGAAAATACTGTAAATCTAGAAGTATGAGAAAACTATGATATGGGGATAAACATAATTACTCTGTATAGGATAAACATAATTACTCTGTATAGTCCTAAGTTACAAGTCTTGAAAAGTGTAAAAGCTGATGACCAAATAAACTAATAAATGTTATGAATAATAATACAATAATTGATATACTGCTAATAATATTACCAAAAATGTCACAAAATGTTGCTCCTAAATAATTCGGAACAGGAATTTTGTCTCAAATTTTCTTAAATCTTGTCTTAAATTCTGAAAACAGAGATTTTGATAAACTAATAACTGTTATGAATCTTTGACTTTTATGAACCTTCTTCCTATATCTAGAACAACCCAAAAACACTCCCAAAAGAAAATTAGCATATAGTAGTAAAGATCTTTAGAACTTGAATTATTATTTCATGTTCTTTAAGTTTCAGGATTCAGGAATTTTAGAGAAATCTACCTGCTGTATCACAGCATCACGGTACAGCCTATATGAATGGAGGAGCATAGCAACTCTATCAAATTGCAGGCAGTATATCCTACCATAACTGTGAAAAATCATAACAAGATAAGGACAGATATACATATACTGTTAGTTAGCTTAACTATGAATATCTGAGCATGAAGTTATAACAGATACCTACACAGTAACAATATAGACGTCTTCAGCTGCTAAAACAGGCTTACTATTTGCTTCAGATTTGGCCATAACCATCTCAAACTTCGGCAAGCGAACAATGTCTGCAGATGAAATCTAAAGAAACAAACTGTTGCATTAGGAAAATAAAAGAACAGATGAAAATAATACTACTCTGTTCCTTATTATAAGTCCAACTACCACAAATTTTTTGTTCATAAATATAAATCCAGTTTGGGATCAATTAATGCTATTGTGACTATTTTACCTATGTTGGAAATAGGGAAGATGAGAGAGAAGGTTTATAATGCATAAAATAATATTTTCACACCTATTCTTAAATAAGGGCAAAGTTGGAAATTTTTTTAATAATAGGTTATATTTAATGCTATAACTTCCATCTTTTGGTATGTGAGAAGTAGTTAGGATGGACTTAATAAGGAACAGAGTGGTATAAGGATCCTGTCTACATATTTTACAAATAACTGAAACTTGCTGGTAGTGAACATCCTCTGCTCTATAATTTAACAAGAACAAGTAAACATAGCACTACCTGAAACCCATGAAATGTCTTGCACTGCATTCCAGATGCGAGAAGAACTAACCGACTTTCATGTGTGTAAGCATACCAACTAACATTCAATTTCTTCGTTTCCACTAATTGCAGTGACTTTGAACCAGAGTTATATGCATACATGTCTAGTCCACTGTAGAAACAAATAATTGCATTTTAGCATATCTCCGTATAAAAATAACAACAAAACTCTCCTGGAGTTGTAGCTACTTGCAGCAATACTGGAGCATATACAGGAACTTTTGGCAAGTTCAGAGCGTTACAGTCCATGTGGAATAGAGTTTCTTTTTTGTATCCTTATGGTGACTAGCAATGAAATTTGTTACAACTATCCTTAAGATATGTGAAGAGAGTGAAAATTTGTATTCATTAGAAGAATTTATAAATTCCTTCTTATACTTCCCCCTCAATAATATCAGAATATTATATCCTCGTCATAAAACTGTATCTTCCTTATTCTCTAAAAACATTAAAAAAAAAAAAAAAGACCCGGGGGGGGGGGGGATGAAAAGGGGGGAAATCAACCGACAAATGAAGAAAACACCATAGCAGTTTAGTAGTCACAGCAATTTATTTAAGCATTTTAAAATATGCATTCATCGGTTGTGAATAAACACTACTATTGCATTCATCATGCCTTCTTTCATTTATTAATTTAAGACAAATTCCAGAATTGATAAAATAAGCATTAAAAGCTTCAGATGGAGGCCACACCTCAAAAAGTTTATTGCGCAGAAAAGAACCCCCAAAAAAATCAATCTTAGAACGGGAATAACTCACTCAAGAACACAAATACATAGAGAATGAGCATCAGCATGTTTATTCCAGAAAGGAAGTAGTTTCTTGAATGAAGATTCTTTCAAACCTGAACATCTTAAAAAATGAAATTTAATATACCTAGTCTTAACAAGAACAATATCACAGATATGACTATCTGTCCAGAAAAATCCAAGTATGTTTTCAGACTCTGTCCTGCACGTATGAGTAAATGTTTCCCCAGATTCTTTATTTTGAAATTGTATCTCATGATGTGACCTTTGGATTGCTATGACCTTCGCATCTAAAGAATACCGAATAGATATGATGGGGCCTTCACTTATTGAATCAATGGTGGGACCAACGTGAGGATCAAAGGGAACAACTTTCCAAGAGAAGACCTATACATAAGAAATAAAAATTCTCATTATATGACTCAAATCTCAAAATGTGAACAAGAAAATATATTGTAAAAATCTATAAGAAACCACACTATTGTGCATATCATATCAAATTCCATACAAAGTAAGGGCTCACAATTTAATTACAAATGATTTTGATTTTTGAAAGAAGTTAAACAACTTAAAGTTTCTGCATCAATTTTACCAATAAATAAATAAATAAAATTACCTGATCAGATGTTGGGGAAAGTAAAAGTTTATTTCCATCATCATAAAACAAACCCTTTGATCCAGGATTGTTGCACTGTAGCGGTGGATACTGAATATAAGCATGTGAAAGACCACCAGATCCACTCAAATCTATATTAGGCTTGGAACTTGATGCTTTCCCGGACATGTTTTTAAGCCCCCTTTACCTGTTGAAAGAAGCTTAAGCAGGATAAGACAAAAGACTTCCACAGAGATTTTTAAATGATTCACATTAGACAGTAAAATATTTCTTTAAAACATAAAAATTGCATAAAGAATTACAAGAAACTAATAAGAGATAAAGGAGAAACCTTTACACACAAAAGTTTCTGTCCCTTCTTGTAAACTATTAGGTGAAATCTTATTATCTTCAAACTTCTCTTACTAGCTTCCAAGTTTTGTCGTTTGCTTATTCAATGCCCCAGAACAAGGACAAACGGCTGGTGCACTGTTAAACCTTCTTTTTGAGCTGTTTAGATCAACATTAATTGATAAGTATTATAAATTAAGCAAACTAACAAATATAATATCTCATACTTCAGGAACAGACTGGAAGAAGACAAAATTTACAGTCAGAACACAGACTCAGGAAAGACTTTCCAGTAAGAGAGGATGATCCCGATCATGACTGAACACAATTAAATTTGTAAAAGTTTCTATTTAGTCATTCCAAATGAGATATTTCCTATTTAAATGATATCCCTGAACGAAAGTATCAGATATTGTCAATACAATTACAGTACCACATTCTGCATGCAACTTTTTAATGCCAGAAATTCCTTGGCACACATATCACGCTCAACCTCTGGAACTCTTGTTGCAACACAGCTTCCATATTCTTTTGCCTAAATGGTGAAATTGAACCAAATTAACTTAAGAGCAAATGGGAAAAATAGAAATCCAAAGAGAAAAAAACCAACGCATGTTAAAAAAACCTGTCCCCTCCCCTCCAAATAACAAGCCTACTGAAATGCATCCATCAAAATTTCCACGCTCCAGTGTAATGCCATTTATTCTTTATACAGGAAATTACTTTATATGATCATGAAAATTAAGTGAAAACTCAATTCGAGATAAAAATCAAACCTGAGATGCACAATTTACTAAAACACGCTGGAAAACAGAAGTAGTTTTCTTGTCCTTCATGTCCACAATACTGCAAAACACACATACGATAAAGAAAACAATCAAATACAATTTAATAGAGAGGGGGTAGGGTTGCTATCAAAACAACAAAACAGAGGGGGTAGGGGCACAACATTAACAAGCTATAAAATTTCATTCATCAGGCTCCTTCCACATGGAAAACTAGAAGATTTTCTTTATCTCATAGAAGGCTCGTTAACCCTCTTACAAACTACATCTTCAGTTTTTACACATGCAGACCAAAGAAATTATTCAATCCTTAACAGATACGGGGAAGCAATTATCAAATTCGCGTGCGGAGAAAGGAGTGCAAGGGATAATTGGCTTCTAAGAAGGAAAATTAAGGCACCTCATGAATCGGCCATTGTGGGTGAAATCACAATTATGACGACAAACAATTATTTCGCTGATGGAATCACTAATCAGACCTCTCTACTGGAACTTCTTGATGCACCCAACCTACCAGTCTCCGTTCATCGTTGAAGAGGCGGTGTTTTTTTTTTTTTTTTTTCCTTCTGCAATTGTTCCATGAATTGGATCTTCGTCTTATGTGGGCTGGTCCAGAAGGCGATTGTGTTTTATTTGGGTTGGGCTTCTTTAAATATAGATGCCACTTTTGTATTCGCCCCTTTTTGTGACACCATCGTTTCCCCCTCTGCAATAATGTATATCTCCGGATAGTGATGCGAGGGCAGATACTTTAACTACGAGATGTAGTTGATTTTTTTTAAAAAAATTCTAAAAAAATTAAATAAGTTAGTTATAAATTGACTTGATTGAATTATTTCAATAAACTAGTTTATTTTACTTATAAGTTAACATATAATCTAACAATACCTAAAATATATTATGATTAAATAATTTATTTAGCTCCCTTAATCTTTTCAAAAAAAATCAACTAAATCTAAATGGTATAGTATTATTAAACAATGGATGAAGCATATCCATTAAGTGGGGCCTATAGAGGATTAGATGTAGGCAACCCAAACCCTACGTCTACAAGTAAATAAGCTCTTTTCAATGGGTGTGTTTGGCTCGCCTACTTGCAGTCAAATAAGTCCTTATTTTGATAAAAAATGACTTATTTTCAAAAAAGGATTTATGAGCATGTTTGTCTCGACTTATAAAAATAAGTAACTTATAACTTATAAGTCAAAATAAGTATAAGTTCTTTTGTTCAACTTATGACTTATGACTTATAAGTCACTTTTTTTGGTGGAGCCCACAATTCTAACTTATTTTACACATCAAATCACAACTAACCCAAATATAAATCACTTTTTCAAAAGTCCATTCAAATATACATCTCATTACACAATATGACTTATGACTTATAAGTCACTTTTTTTAACAGCACATCCAAAAATAAATCTCATTATACAATCTGACTTATTTTCAGTTTGACTTATATATAAGTCACTTTTTCAGAAGTCCATCCAAACACACCCAATGTCCCAACTTGTGACTTCTCAGCAGAACATATACAAAATACCAAAAGAATAAACTGGTTTTTTTGTTAAAAGCAGATGCAAACTAAAGTATATATTTATGCGTCTAACTCTTTATACAAAAGGAATCAAGAGAAATGATAATTAGTTCCAAATTCACAATAAAAACGATATTTTAGTCTGACCTGAAAACAACTCACGAGTTGTCACTTGCCGAGAAGCTAGACTGCAAAAACAACTTACTAAAATTTTCCATATTTTGTATTTGGCATATATCTAGCAAGTAGATTTACAGTACTATATTTGCTTCCTTAGTTAGTGACTGTCAACGATGTCACTAGTTAAAGATAGAAACAGAGTCTTGGAGGATATATCTGTGGTCCAATAACCACATATATATACATGCATGGTAGTTCTAATCGGTGCCTTTAATTTCTTAGCTAGCTAGAATCACTAAAAAAAGATGTAGAACCAACACAGTACTTTTGCTACACGAAATTCCTCAACAAGGTCATGAATCTAAAGCCAGCTGTTAGCTAATTAAGACCCAGTAATAAGCATCTCTTTTCTGATTCCCCAAAGGTGATAGATATTAATAACTTAAGCGAAAACTTGCACTCATTCTCTTCATACCTAAATCTGAAGGTGAAGGAATGAAAACAATTATAGCGGTGGTGGTGGGGCAGTGCAGCGTGGAGTGATTGCTCATATATAGGTAATCTTACAATGCGGGAAGCTGTAAGTAGTTATGTGGCTTTAAAAGCTATCTGTGATGATGATAAAGATTTTTTTATATGACTATACATAGTTAGATTCAAACACTGTTGTACCCAATTGAAGGTAGCTGTTTTAAAAACGTTTTCTATATTAACACAAATCCAAACTCTACACTCCATCCTTATTAAATGGTCAAAATTTCTTCCACTAATACAAGACATATACTCGTTGTAAATGATGGTGGTGATCAAGATTGATCCCCACAACAAAAACCCATCAATATGAAAGAGCTAAAGCTATTGGCTTCTCTAGGGTTGCAACTGAACGTGGGTTAATCTGAAAACGGTCCAAAATGAGATGACGATTATGACAATGCAGGTTTCCAACTTGCCACTTGTTCATTACATTACGCTCACACCTTTTTGAAGCAAAAAAACAATTACAGATGCGTGACACAAATAAAAAAAAAAAAAAAGTTTGTCGTAATCATAAATTTGGGGGGGGGGGGGGGGGAGTAATGTGTGAAGACAGAATTACATGTTTAGTCGTGTATAACGAGAGTCATGATTGTTTTCGTGGGTTGTACTTGGGGTTTTGCTTTTGAAATTTGGACTATATGGAGATGTACTGGGATGCATGTTATTTTTCTGTGGGGTAGCAAATGGATGCTTTGTTTCACAATTCTCACCCACTTCGCCATCAAGGGTCCTACCCTCATAAACACTAAAGCTAAAGGGTCAAGCAAGTTCTATATATATACACATATCGTGTGGACGAAACCCATTATATCAAAAACCAAAAATAAAAAAGCTAGCAAGCCTTGTTCAGGACCACTTTGAGGATAACAGAAGCTAGCTAGAAAGCACAGCACAGATATATATACATACACACATTACATAAAGAGCTGAGAAAGATCTCAGAGATCTCTGGTTTTCAATAAAATTAAGCTCTGCCATCGACCTGTATGTGTGGCCCCTCCAGAGTACTTCCACTCAAAAACCAGTATCTATATTTTTATATATAAATATTTCACTCTAACACGCACAAATACGTAGTACATGTACAATGCAAGTCCATATATATATATATATATATATATATATATCTGGGTATTCTAAGTCAAGTACCTTAGAAGAAGCAGAGGCAGACAATTGAAAAAGTCAGTAACCTGGCGTAAATCACTCCTTCTCTTCTAACAATCAGCCAAACGGTAAGAATGAATCGCCGAATCGGTATAAAGCCACGCGAGGAAGAAAAATAATACAGAATAAATCACTTTTCAGTTTTCACTTTTTATAATGGGTCAAGCATGTGATTTTGTTAGAAGTGAGCCCAACACCAAATATAAATAAATATATATATATATATTTTTGTCAAAAGTGACAATAAACTTCTAAAATAGGTGAAAAGTCATAGTTTTTGTTAAACCTATGAAAATTGTTGATGAATTCTATACATTTGACTAAAATTAGTGAAGTGGCAGCTGACGTGCAAGTGTTCGGTAAATATGGGTCATGTGATAATTGATTTTAAATATTTTAAATTTTTAATAAAAAATTATCTCTAAATCCGTTTTCTTCTTCCTTTTTTCTCCTCATCTCATGTTCTTCCCCCTCTTGCACAACAATCACTGCCACCCTCCCAGATCTCCGGCACCTCGTCATCGCCACTCTTAGTTGCAGAACCTTGGTTCGAAGAGGATTATTGTCTATTAAGTTGGATAACAGAGTATGGGTTCAAATTCCTGCCCATTGTTGAACGAGACGCTGCTAAAATACGCCGCCATCGACATTGAAGAGGAGAAGTCGAAGCAAGAAATCCAGCAGGTTAAAATATTTAAAATAAATTATTATTACGAGACCCACATTGACCAAACATCTACTCTCCAACTCAGTGGAGAATAGGAGGAGTAAAGGAGAAAAGGAGGAGGAGGAGGAGGAAAGATCTCGAGATAATTTTTTATTAAAAACATAAAATATTTAAAATCAATTATTACGGAACCCATATTAACCAAACATTTGTTGTGGAAGAGGAGAGAAGGAGAGAAGGAGGAAGAGGAAGAGGAAGAGGGGTCTGTAGAATTTTTTTTTTTAAATATTTAAAATCAATCATCACAAGACCCACATTAACCAAACACTACCATGTCAGCTGTCATTTCACCAGGTTCACTTAAGGGTATAGAATTCACAGTTAACCTTCATAACTTTAACGGAAACTGTGACTTTTAACCCTATTTAGAAGCTCATAGTCATTTTTGACAACAACAAAAAAAGCACTTGGTGTTGAGCGCACTTTTGACAAAATTACATGTGTATTTTTAACCCTTAACCTTTTTACAATTTACTGGGTTTTTTATTTTCTAAAATTATATTCTCTTTTTAAAAAAAAATTTAGGTGCTTAGCTTCTTGTAATGCCCTAATCTTTCAGTTTTCTTTTCTCTTTTATTATTGGCTTTTATGTCAAATGAGATGCATTTATAATTGAAGGTAATAAAAGGTATAACTTTTATTTTTTATAAACTTTTAAAAAATTGTAAATTAAAGCTGTACAATTTTTTAGTTTTTCTTTGAAAAATCCTTAAAAATACCACAGTTGCTCCATTTCATGACAATAAGATATCATAATCTTTTATATAGAAATTAGTGATATGCAAAAAGTTTACGAATATATTATAAATAGCATTCGAGAGTAGAACATTTGAAACACAAGCCCCACCTGTGGCAGTTTGAGTATGAAAATATAAGGCTAGTGTTTAGATGATATTAATGAACAAATTTAAATTTTTTCCCCTCACGATATAGACAGGATTAATTAAGAAGGAGCAGAGGATGGTTTTTTGATTTATAGGCCCCCTTATTATTCATCAAAAGAAAAAAGAGGTTTAAGTACTTTAAGGAGAAATAATTTCAAAGACATAATATGCAGAAACTGTCTCTAGTGTCCACATCTTGATTTATGGATGTGGACCCAGTTCAAGTGACGTATATAGAAAGTGAATGGAGGAGAAATTGTTCATGTGAAGGTCGTTAATTCTCAACTGCTACAAAAACTTAAAATCCTATTATGTTTCTGTGTTTTTTATATCAAACTCAAACATCATAACAAATATGAACGATTGTTCTCTATCTCCCTCTCACACTCACAGGATGTTTGTCACCACAAACTATAACATCAAGGTTAATTGCTCACCACCAAAATAATATATATTCACACACATGTAAATTTTCATGGAAAATCTGAGGATGATTATTAATTGAATTTGATTTTCAGAAAAAATAAAATTTACTGCAATATAATATATAGGTTTCTTTTCAACAGATATATTTATATATGTGTGTGTGTATCAATCAGAACTTAAAGCAAAGATATATATGTATATGTCTATATATGTAATTAGTGGTAATTATAATGACAATGATTTGAAACAAGTTTGTGGAAGCGATGGTTCAGTTGACGTGTCAATTGAAATCTCTATCAAAGTGACAATGATTTAAACAGCCTCTTCTTGTCAAACAATATATTGCGAATCGTTTTAAATCCAAAGTAAAATGATAAGATGATAGCAACTTCTGTGGAAGAGTATGGGAAATAGTAGTCAGCCGGACGGACAATTTATCGACCAACGTACGCACAATAATGTCTCTTACTTGTTTTTAATGTAAAATGAAGGGCAATTTCTCTTCTACCTGTCAATTGCAATAATGAAATTAACATATACAGAATCGTGTCTGTGTCTGTGTCTGTGTCTGAGTTTTAAATTTTTCCTTTCCGTGTTAATATCTGCGCATGTAATGTGATTTTTTACCGTGGAATTTTCTGTGGTCAAAATAATATGAAGTTGCAGTGTATATATATAACTGTACGAGTACAAGTAACTTTAACCTTCTACTGGTATATAATGTGATTTTTTACCGTGCTGGAATTGTAAAATTGTGTGGTCAAAATAATATGAAGTTGCAGTATATATAACTGTACAATTAATTTCAATCTTCCACTGTATATAGAGCCGGGAATTTTAAATTTGTGTCTGTATATATATAGGACCGGGAATTTGGGCCAGCCTATTTAGGCCCGGGCCTTGATTTTGAGACTTATAAAAGGATGCGGGGCCTAAATGGTTAGGTTTTTTCTTTTTCTTTTTTATAATCTTGTTATTACTTAATAGTTATAAAAAAAAAACAAAAAAATAGGAAAAAGATTTGATATTTTTGCTATATAAGAAGATGAGCCTACTCATATTGAATCACAATCAAATATCTTTAATGCTGATGATAGTGATGATAGAGAAGGAAATAACAATGGCACTAATTCTTAATATTTAGTGTACGTAGTTTGTAACCTTCACTTTTTCTTGTTTATGATTTTATATAGTAGTTTATTTAATTGTGGTAAGTGGACTTTATGTAATAGTTTATTTAATTGTGGTGTGTAGATCTTATGGAACGATTTATTTAATTGTGGTGTGTGGACAATGGACTACTAGACTTATTATTTTACTATTTATGATTTGATAGATGTTTATTTAATTGTCTTTGTATGTGTGCTAAATATTGAATTGTTAAGTTGATATTAATTGATATTTAAACATATATAATTTGGATCATATTAATGTTTTTTATTAAATGTTTCATTGTTTTAATTAGCAACAAATGTTTGAAAGTAGAAAAATTATTTGTAAAATGCGGGCATTGCAAAATGACATATTTTTGGAAGCGGACTTAAACAGGCTTGGTCCGTGACGGGCCGGCCTGATTTCTCGTTTCTATGTATATATATGTGTATACATTATCTTCCTAGTCAAGATTTCTCATAACGTTTAAATAGCAGTCCCTATCAATAAAATCAGGTAATAACATAAATTAAGTAATAACATGAAGTAACAAGGCCAAGGAATACAAGCACATATTATCTCTAATCCTTGATATAAGAGCTACTTGATTAAGTTGGATGGATTTTTTTTAAAAAAATTGTTTAGTTAGTTATTTGTAATAAATATTAGTTGCTTTCTCTAAAGTGCTATTTTTATTTATGGCTACCCTTAGCTTACAGATGGAGATCCCTTATATGTAATAATAGGGGTATTTTGGAGAAATAATTAGAAATTTAAGAGATAAAGGCAATTTGATAATCTTATAATTTAGGACTAAATCCATCCTCTAATTATCTTTTATTTTAAGGACTGAAATAGTACACGGACAAAAAGAGATATCACCAGGCACGTTTTCATGTTAAGAAATTGAGAAACAAGAAGGCATAATCAATAAGTTGATTTTGGCCATTTAGATCTGCATCAATATAGAATAATATAATAAAAAACATAATCATAAATAAATGCATGAAGGGAAAGAAAGAGAAGTGAGAGGAATTAGACATGTACGTATACGTAATTTAGGGATGGTCCCCACGTCATGTTAATCGATTCAACATCTGGAAAGATGCTGCATATTTGTGGTCCAAAGCACTTAAGGTTCCAGAAAACAATGATACCAAGTTATCAAGAGGAAGAGTTCAAATGAGCAATCTTAATATATTTGATGAGTGACAGTTAAAGGATCTAGTGTTGTTTTATGCAGAAAAAACCATTACATATACATATCAATCAAACATCATAATCCGGTGTTTGATATCCATGTTTCTTGTACAATATAATTAGTTGAAGTTTTTTACAATTATAATTAATTATGAAACTGTATGGGCCCCTAGCTCGCCTTTTTCTCCTGCCACCTTCATAAACGCATATTAGTTTTTTTGGCGAACATATCAGTTTTTTTATTATAACACATGTATATAGATTTAAAAAACATTCTGATCGTGTTTATTGTAAATTTTTAAAAGAAGTATACCGTATTTATGGTGGAATAAATTAAAGGGCCCGCGGGAGAGAGAGAATAGTTTAAGTTAACTATATTAAATAAAATACCAATCAAATCGGTGTCTTCTTTGAGAACACATTAGCTTAACTTGCAGAGACTTCATTTATGTAAAGACAAAATATTTTTGGCCAACATGTGGAGACAAATTTAAGTCTCTTATTTTAAGCAAGTCCATGCTCAAATATTATGTCAACATTGTTTTACCAAACTTGTGAAACATCTTAGCGTACATTTCCTCGAAACATTGTATCAGCACGTGATTTATGGATTTATTAATCGCTGAGAATGGGAAAAAATATTTCACATAGAATAAAATTGAACTACGAATCCATGATAATGTGAAACCCATTAATATTCTTCTTAAAATACAATCAATCAGTTAGATGGTTCAGTTGGAAAAAGAAAATGCCTGAGTGTTTACTGGATGAGAGCCTACACATGTGCACACATGTAGAATTGCATAAGCGCCGATGCAGTCTTGTAATTGGGTTATATATATTTTTGAAAAAGAATACTACTATTGGTTAAAAAAAGGTGTATGCACGTAATACTTTAAGATTGAATTTTTTTTGTCAAAATGCCGCACGTAACGTCATACTCACTCAATTTTAAATTCGTCTATTCAGGTAGATGGCTAAAGAAATCTCCCTAACACACAGAAGAGGTATTATGTGCAGACATGTGTGTGTGTGTGTGTAGAGAGAGAGGGAGTTTAATCTTTTTTCGCTGTTAGTTATGTGCGATTAATTAACAATGAAGAAAAATTATGCGGGCTGTTAGCAAAAGAAAAAGAAAAGAAAAATCTCGCAAAAAAAGCTCTTATCAGAGTGATTATATTTCAGCAAAAAATAATAATAATAATAATAACGCCTACGAATTAGGAACCCTACTTTGGACATTAATATTGAAACCGAAAGACATCAATGGATATGAAATCAAGATAAACGTTGACACACATATATAATACCTTGATTGATATAATGTAATGTTAGTTGGATATATAGAAGCGCTAGCTGAGCAAATAAATCAAACAAAAGTCAAATTCAGACGCTTGGCGTCCAAACAAACCTTGAACTATATAATTAAAAGGAACAATCTCATCACACACTCTCTTCAAGCTATTATAGATTTGGCCACACAACCCATACAAGAAGGCAAACATGTCACGATCAAGACACGTCGTGAGGGAAAGCCTGAAGAGAGATAGAGAACAAGTGGACAGTGACCCTTTTGTTCTTCACATAGCATACGCCAAATGTTACTAACCAAACGCAGTTGCAATAAAGGGACAAGACTTGCATTGATAATATATATATAGACAGATTTATATATATATATATGTATATGGGTAAATAAGCGAATAAATATGAAGCACCATAATTAAATCTCTGAGCCTAGCCAGAGACCAATATACCGTGCCAGGTTAGCCACTGGCCAGGATTTTCAAAATTCTTGATCAGTTCTGTGTCTTGACTTTTTTTGTTGATGGTGGTGGGTAAGCACTGAACTTGGACTTATACATGGTCACATGTCTTGGGATTTTTCATTTGAGACGTCAAGTAATTAATGAGACCTGGCTAGCTAGCTACTTGCTAGTTTCTCAACTGTTCTTTATTGTGGCTTCGTCTTGTAATGCGTTATGTCAGGTATATTTTTTTATTGTCGTTCCCTCTGTTTGCATATGAATCTTGCACTTCAAGTTATTGATTGTATATATGAAGACTCACTTATTCTCTTTTTCGTGTTAATAATTTTAAAGTGATTAGCCACTCTAGTAATTAATTCAGTTTATTGACATCTTGTCAAATTTAAATATGATTTAATAACATGTATCTTTTTATCATGTAGGATCAATTCAGTACATTCGTTAGTGATCATCGATGTGAGAACTGTAATTTCTCAGCCCGATGAAACTAATCTACGTACGGCATAGACCAATATCAGGTCCCTACCATCGCTTTGATAGTATAAATAATATAATATTTTGAACAAGCTAGGTTGCCATAAAATCAATTAGTTAGTTATAATCAATTAGCTATAAAGAATATGCGCTATATGTATTTATAGACAGACATATGTCTCCAGAAAATGAACGGATAGAGGTAGCTCGAAGTGGGTAAAAAAAGTTTAATAATGCACATGTGATGCTTATTCATCATTGCATCACCAAGATGAAAAACAACATAACAGCTAGTAAAAAGCATGTATGTTCTTTTATTAAAAATCAAATTGTAGGAGTCATGAGATGTCACTAACGATGTTGCCAAATCAAGAGGCAAAGCAAATGGGAAATGCTCATGTTCACATCAGATAATTTTCTACTTTATTAGGGCACACATAAGTGGTTCAGTTGCATTGAAACCCCATATGTTACTATGGTCCCCCTCTCTGAGAGCCTTTCATGAGGGTGACCCTATTGGCAAAGAAATTGCTTGCATGCTTCTTGTTAGGTTTAAGCGAAAGGGAGATATATAGTATAGGTTCTTTAAAGAAGAAGAAAGAGGCCCACTTATTAGTTTGTTTGTTTAGATGTAACTTGAAAAGTATTATATTTTTGTCAAACTTTTATAATACAACATATTATCAACTCAATTATTTTTCATTTTTTCTTCATTATTGGACAAAATTGATGAGGACAGGAGAGAATTACAATACTACCAATAAGCTAACAACACCGATGTCACGCTGTCAAGGTCTCGTAACCCAATGATGACACTAAGAGATACCTTATTACTTTGGTCTTTCTTAAGCCTGAGTTTGCAAGTTTGACATTGTATAAGTATATATGATGATGAGGGTATGAGTTCATTTCCTGGAATAAAGATTGACAAAAAAGGGTTAAAAAAAAAAGGACTCCTGTGGGATGTTGGGAATGAATTTATCACAGGTCTAACCCAGAAAATTAACACACATGCCTGCAACTACAAGTAATTAATTTTATCCAATTAAAATATACCAGACTAGCCGTTAATTGGATACGAGGGAATCTTTTTAGTGAATTCCTACCAGCAACATTCTTAATAGTTAATAACCAATCATTCTCTACTGTTTTGTGGTTTAATTAGAGAATTACAGTTGATTATGCCTGACAATAACGAGAAACATGGATCCCATTCTAAAATCACTTTAAGGCACTGAACTGATCAACAACCAAAATCATAAAGGTTAGGGTAGATGGATGAATTAGAATTAAATAGAGATATCTTCATTGCAAGTACTTTCAATGGAAGCTGGTTATCTTAATGACAGCCCAGAAAGTAATTAAGAGAGGGAAAGAAAGTATAGGGATGGTGACGTGTCGATGGCCAAGAAAGGTGCATAATTATGAAAGATTGGGAAGTAGTTGAAGAGTAGTGAAAGAATACGCTAAGGTATATGGCAAAACGAGTCAAGCATGCATAAATAAAGCAGGCTATTTTTGCAGAAAGAGGGAAAAGGTAACTAAAAATAATATCATTGAATTGCTATATTGAATGAATTCTATGAAATATTCGCTGAAAATTATAGAGAACTCTCTTCACAGACAACTTCTTATAACTAGAGAGGTCGCCTTCCATCTCTTTTAGTCTTTTTCCTCTCTCGCCCGAATAAGGGGTAACTTTTTGAGGTAACAAAAACGATAAAGAGAGACTTGGGTTGGGTAGTCATTGAAACAAGTGAAAGAGAAAAAAAAACAAGAAGCTTGATATATAGATATATTCGCTTACCTTTTATGCATGACGAAAGATAGATTTATTTTTTTTTAGCATTTTTTTGGTAAAAATGTTGTTTTTAGTTTTTACCTATAATAGATTTCTGCGTTCTGCAACTATAGCAGTAGATGCTATTCATTTATAGTTTTCTTTAATTTAATTATAGTGCTACACGATTGTCTAGTATCACTTCTACCTAATATCACTTATACAAATCACGATTAGTTAAAATCACGATTCTCTATCGCTAATCCAAACAGGCACATTAATTTTTTTTTATTTGAACCCCAATTAAATCGGTCGATAAGATATTATTCTGGCTACTTCAATCTATACGTGATTTCACGATCTCATTCGTAAATTATTATTTAGATCATTTTTCCTTTTAATTTAGTCTGTGATAAAGTAATTTCGTGTGTCAGTTAAGTTTAGTCAGCCAATATTATTTCACGAACATTTCATATATCGAGTATCATTTTCTTTAAAAAAATATTTTAAACTAGGTGCAAAATATTTTCAACTATATTTTTAACGATACTACTAATTGTTTCAACTTTCAAGGCATCTATATATTTTCCATCGTTAGATTCACCAACATTCCTTGTATGTACTAATATACTATCATTAAGTAAATTACTTTTAGAGAAAATGACAAAAAAATCCCTTTAGATTTTAAAATCCCAATAGCAACTTCATGATAGGCATTAACAACTCAAAATTTCTTATTTAAAATTTTGCAAATTAAACTGGAATGGGATTTTTTTGTCATTTTCCTTTATTTTTATGCCAGGCCCGGCGAATGATTCTTAGGAGGTGATTCTAAATTTTCAATTAAAGTTTCTCCTTTAGGTCAAAAAAAAAAAAATCAAAGTTTCTCCCTTACTTTGGCAAATGGAAATCTCATCGTGTAACAAAATTGACAATTGTTTTAGTTCATCGATTTTTTTTATTTGCTGTTTTATTTTTTTTGGCCAAACTATTTGCTGTTTTATTGGCCCTTAGGATTATTTGACAAAGAGATGCTATCTAAAGAGCTAAAAAACAGGAGATTAACGCTGAATAATATCAAAATATATAATGCAAGATGCATATCTACAATATATAATACATGTGTACTTACAGATAAAATTATCTACAAATCGTTGTTATCGGGTTCAATTTGGTACCAAAGAGAGCTTTGATTTCTCTTTTCATGTTTTTTTTTTTTTTTTTTTGCTAACGAGATGATGAAGCAAATCAGTTAAAGCGTTTGTTCGTACAAATAATTCAAAATCCAAAACGAGAGAGGAATAAATAATAGACTGGCAAAGAAAAGGTGAAATATGTTCATAAAAAAAGAAAAGAAAAGGTGAAATATCTATAATTAATCTCTGAGACGTTTGAGGACCACTCTTTTCGAATTTTTACAGCAAGATATATACTTGAAGAGTTACATTCTACCTATACAATAACTCGAAGCATACGGTCATTTAATTTGTTCACCAATTATAATTTATGATGATTTTATTTCGATGTGTTTTTTAAAAGAAAAACAGTATGTTTTAGTTTGAAATAGTTGGTGATTTGATCATACATGTGGAGTGCAATTGATTAAAATTTTTTAATCATGGACCATATATTTTAGCCTTAATTAAAAGGAGAGAATGAAAGAGTTTTTCGAAATATGTTGGTTTGTACGGGAATACTCATAGCACATCGATCCAAGGGTAAAAGTAAACTTTGTCATTATTTGAATAACTAGTTATTAGAATTTTTTCCCGTCTGGCCCCAAGAAATTATGCGGCCTCTAGTCAGTAGTGGTGCAAATTGAAAAGAATTTCATCCTTCTCAGTTAGATTTATTTCATAAACTAATCTCGTAAGTGCAAACATTGCCTAATTAAACTTGATCCATAACCACTAACTACTTCAGTCAGGTTGATCATATCTTATATGTAAGATCAAGACTAATCATCAACCAAAGAGGTAGGTAGTACTAGTCTTCCTAATAGTGAGGATCATATCCATAAGATCTATGATTTCCTTGATATACAACCAATAAACAGATGTCCATGGGAGCACTCATACTTAAGGTTGTCAAACTCATAAGTTTAAGTAAACTCGTGAAAAAAATGTAAAATCGGATCGTAAATTCGAATCATAAACTCATAAGAGTTTACTTTAATTAATAAATGGGTGAATGTGTAATTTTGACAATGAAGTTTCTTGAGAAGAGCACATGGCACCATTAAGTTTGTAAATGTGCAAAAATAGTAATAAACTTAATAAAACTGGACAATTTTAACAATAATGTTAATTTTTGTAAACATCCATTAATTTGTAAACTATTAGGCCCTAAATTCCTTAAATAAGATATTTCTTTTGGGCTAAATTTTTTTTCACTTTCAAAAATTTACTTATAATATTCTCTAATTATTTTACCCACAATAACCTCTTTTGAGCCTAAAAGTAATTTTTTTTTCAGATTATTGTCCTTAAAATAAGGGAGAAAAAAGCCTTTAAAGTCCTCAAAATATACCTTCAATTCCTCAATTATCCCCATAATTCATTATTTTTCATTAATTAATTCTTAATTACACCCTCTAATCTTCAATAAATCTCTAGGATGTTACTAGAGGAACACGTAGTGCAGCAAACTTATTGAGGATTAGAAGGTGTAATTATGAATTAATTAATGAAAAATGATGAATTATGGGGATAATTGAGAAATTAGAGGTATTTTTTAGAACTTTAAAGTCTTAGTTTCTCCCTTATTTTTAAGGACAATAATTCAGGTGAAATTACTTTCAGGCTCAAAAGATGTTATTGTGGGAAAAAATAAATAGAGAATATTATAGGTAAATTTTTGAAAGTCAAAATAAAATTTTAAACCCAAAAGAAATATCTTATTTGAGGAATTTAGGGCCTAGTAGTTTACAAATTAATGGACGTTTAGAAAAATTAATGTCATTGTTAAAATTGTCCAGTTTTATCAAGTTTATTGCTATTTTTGCACATTTACAAACTTAATGGTCCAATGTGCTCTTCCTAGGTAACTTCATTGTCAAAATTGCATCTTTACCCTTAATAAATAAGTGTTTCCACTATATAATTAGATAAGAAATACAAAAAATAAAAATAATTTGACTTGAATATATTTTAAATATAAATAGTTTATATTAAATATATCAACATTCATACTTTATCTAACTCAATAAAGAAATTTTTATGAAATTTAAATATAAATTCCTTGAATGTGATCAAATAAAATTAATTAACATGAGATTTATAACAAGTTGACTCGATTGTTTGTAAGGTAGAAAAATAAAAACGATAATTTCGGCGTATAAACTCGTAAGTTTTTACTGAGTTTACAGTCAGTACGAATTTAAATGACTCGTAACACGTTTTAGTTAGGTAGAGCCGTAAAAATAGTAAAATCAGAGAGCCAACTCGCGAGTTTGACAACAATGCTCATAGCGGATTGGATGAGAGTTTTTTTTCATATTTATATATGAAAAAACCAACTTATGTACCAAATACTCCCTCCAGTCCTAATTATAAGATCACTTTGATTTTTTTTGGAAAATTAAGGATGCAAAATTAATCACCTTAAAATATCTATAATTATTTTTTTCCTGAAAACCAATTTACCTTACTTATAAACTATCGTATAATAGAATTACATGTAAGATACGCTAAACTTAAGTGGTTTCATTAATCTCTACAACAAAAGTCAAAGTAATTTTATATTTAGGACCGGAGGGAGTAGCTAATATAATGAATTTCTTTAACATATTCAAATTAATCAACCGGCTCTTATATTAATGACAGTATTAGTATTGCTTTCTTTTACATTTCTTTAACATGAACTTAGCATATTAAAAAATGTTAAATTGCATTCAAAATCTTTGAACAATTTTTCAGTAGCTAGCATTCATTATTATAAATTATTTTCTATACATCCAACACAAAGTATTTTCATAGTATTACCTAGTACATTCTAGAGTAATTTCTGTAATGCAATTTTGTTGTTAAAATATTATGGGCTAATGGTCTTAATTGTCCTGGAAGTTTCTTTAAAAGAGCACCCATCACCCAGATTTTTTTTTCATCTTAAATGCCCTAGAAGTATTAATCCGAGACATTTATGTCCCAAGTTGATGGAAAGGCAAACGGGGGTTTGTCACATCAAACTGAATGCCACGTTAGAGTTAATCCTTCTTGAATTTGTGAGTCAATCCGAGCCATTTATGATCTTAACGGGGGTTTGTCCCAAGTTGAGGTTCTTAAATATCCTGAAAGTTTTTTTGAAAGAGCACCTTACACCTATATAGAAGTTTTATTTTAGATCTTAAATGTATTGGAAGTATTATTTCGTAGCATTTTAACCCTAAGTTAACGAAGAGACAAACGAATGTTTGCCACATGAGATTAAACGACACGTAACAGAAAAATCACCGTTGAATGCATGTTATAACTTGTATAAAGCTTTATCTCCCGATAGAAGATTTTCGTCAACCCACATACAATCGCATATTCTTTTCACAATTTTCTATTCCCTTGATATTGTGACAAATTACAATAGCTTCATGTGTTTAGTCGAACAATCATTTGAAGAGGGAGATAAAGCTTACCCCCAGTTAAGGGTATGACTCTTAGGTGATGTTTTGTCTTATATGGCAACTGTTCATTTATCTTTCTATTATGATGATGTATGAATACTACAAAATAATACTTCCATGACATTTAAGACCCAAAACAATAATTCCGGGTGCTACTTCAAGAAAACTTCTGAGGCATTTAAGAACATTAGTCTGAGCCATGCTATTACTCATTCAACAAGGGTTTGACTCTAAAGTAGCGTTTCGTTTGTCTCACCATTACTTAGAGCATAAATACTACAAAATAATATTTTCAAGGTATTTAAGATTAAAAAAAACTTCCGGATGCTATGTGCTCTTTCGAGAAAACTTCAAGGGCATTTAAGACCCTTAACCCAAATATTATTCTCACTAGCAATGAGCACCATAGTCTCATAAACTGAATGCCACTAGAACAATACTTTAGGTCATTGAATGCAACCAAAATTAATTTATTGTTAAATCATAAAAATACTTGTAGGGTATGTTGGGTATGAGGGGAAGGGGAGGAAAAATGAGAGATTTTTCTCCTTCCTGTTGCTTGAAAAGCTATTTTTTTAAGGAGCAGAGGAAAACTTTATGCAATGGCCAAATTGTACAACTTATTATCCAGGAGAATATAAGTCAACATCAAGGGTTTTCTCTAATTTGGGAAACTAAATATTGGTTAACAAAGCATTGGGAGATTGAGATATTGCGTATTCCAATAACGTATGCTGTTGCAGATCATCTAGCCAAACAAGCTATTAGGATAATGCCAGGATACATTATTTTTAGTCATCCGCCGGACGATCTGAATACACTGATTCAAGAAGAGTGTAATGGGTTCATTAATATCGGATGAATAGCTAAATGAGTTTCTTTATGTATTAAAAAAAATGGCTCCCCTCCCCCTCCTCCGCCATCAAAATCCCTCACCTTTTCCTCCCTTCTGTTGAGCCAAACAAACCCTTAAGAGTAAAATAGAATACTATGTAATGTAGGTCAAACAAAAACAAGTAAAACATGTAACCAACACATAGTTGATATAGCGGGTGTAAGGCCTCTTAGATCCCTTGATGCTTCGGGTTTGAGTCCAAAAGGAGACAGTTGGGTCAGGATGGGAAGTCATGAACCATGAAGCTTGAATAGTCGGTTGTTCGAATACGTGTTAATAGGATCAGAAAAGGCCCAATGATTGATGTATAAAAAAGAACAGGTAAAACCGGTCAAAAAAAGGCAGGGGGAGAAAGGGATACGATAGATGAGAAAGGAAAATGGGGAGGGAGGGTACATATATGAGTGATGATGATAGGAGGGGTGAGTGGAAGTTTGTGAATTGTGGAGTTTGTGAGATAGGTCATCTGACTCTATCTGCTTTCCCAGTGCCCCCCCCCCCCCTCCCCTTAGGTCCCACCGTACTCTCCTCCCTCCTCCCTCCTCCCTCTCTCTGTGTGTAATGGACAAGAAGTCTATGGAGAGTAGAGAGACCCATGACTTCATGAACGTCCACTCCTTCTCTCAGCTCCCTTTCATCCGCCCCCCTCCTTCTCCCCCTCCCCTCAAAGACAAAGACAAAGACAAAGACAAGCCCCTCAAGCTCTTCGGCATTGAATTCCCCAACGACGATTCCAAGGACTCCGCCGACAACGGCGAGACCAGCCGCCGTTTCGAATGCCATTACTGCTGTAGAAACTTCCCAACATCCCAAGCCTTAGGTGGCCACCAAAACGCCCATAAAAGAGAGCGTCAACACGCCAAGCGAGCTCACCTTCACTCCGCCATGCTCCATAATACCCTCTCCGCCGAATCCTACGGCCTCATGAACTACCGCCTCGCCTCCTCCTCTTACCCCACGTGGCATCATAGTAGCCCCTCCGCCGCCGCCGCCGCCGGTGGAAGGTTTTATGGAAGCCATGGAGCTCCTACGACGTCGTATCCTCATCATCATCTTCAACCCATTAATGGTAGTCCCTTGGCCTTGTGGCAGATCCCATCCACCCTCCAAAACAACCCTACTACTACTTCTTCTGCTTTCAATCGTGACCGTTCGTTGCACTTACAGCATCATCCCTTGCCCTTGCTCGCCGGTGATGACATTACCGTTGGTGCTTCTCATCATCATCAGGTCGTTGGTTCGGCTGCTTCTCAGAATGGCCTTGTTTATGACTCTAATCAACCCGGCGTTCATGACCATGTGAGTTTGGATCTTCACCTGTGACTCCCCAAATTAAACTACCCATCAATCATGATAACATTTTGGGGCTTCTCTCTCTAGCTATATGACGAAATATATCAAATTTTTCTTTCTCTTTTTTTGTTGCAATCCTGTGACCTCATCCCATATATCATGATCGCTTCGGTTCCTTATCTAATTTAGTTTTCTCCAAATTAACAGTGTGGATTAGTTTTGATGAGATGATTCATATGTACATTAAGTTCCCATATTTATTCATGAACACCGTACCCTTCCACACCTTCCATTTCTCTTCCGCTTCTTTCAAGCATTTCCACATTTTAGTGCAGAATCTGCTTCCTTTGTCATTTAAGTTAAAGGGGCAGACATTCATAACAGCCTGTGTCTTACAGATATAATCGAACTTAGAATTTCCCACTTGCGAGTTGATCTCATGCCACTAGGTTATAAAATTACTGGCATTTTCTTTGTTTTCAATTTGGTTAAAGTTGCATATTCATACCAAATACTACTTCCGGTCCTAAACATGTATATGACATATTCAAGTAATTTGATTAAATTAAGGATATTAGTTAGAATAGAGTACTTTTTCCTAAAACATCCAAATCATCTTCCCTTCTTCCCTCCTTAATATGTTACTTGATTATTGTTGTACGAGCACTAATAAGATTAATCTAGGAAGAAGTTAACAAAAACTAGAATTATGTCCTATATTTATAATCAAGATCAACTCCCCATATATAGGACCGGAGGGAGTAAGATCTGATGCATAATTCTGTGGTATCATTTTCGTATTCTGAACAATGTATTATTATAACGTCCTTGTTGTTCTGCAAAGAGAAACTGTTCACACGTGTGGCGATGATAAAGCCTAGAAAGACAGTTGGGTTCGCATGAAGGTTTTGTCCAGACACACACGTGTGCGTGAACCCATCATAGTTTGGAGACAGATGGGGTGATGAGAAAGGACATTACTTCTGATTCAATGCAAATAAAATTGAGAAAAGTCAGTATATAAAGGGTTTTCATGGGGTCTGCTCTAAATTAAAATTGCAGTAAGGAAAGTGATTTTTCAATGCCATTTTGCAGTTGCAGCAATGCATCTTCCAAACATCAATAATAATACTTGTAAACCCTACCCTTCGTTCCAATTAATTTACAGATAGTGAAAGGACAAATTAAGAAGAGAAGATATTTTCTATACACGCACACAACCATATGAATGTGAGCTTATCGATCGACTTTAGATTATGTCTCATATGTCCAGCTTTGGTACAAGGTAGAACCATCTTCAATTGAGACCTAGGACTCTCCTGCGATCATTGCGAAGGAACATATCCCGCAACAATAGGTTCATGTTTACTTGCATATTTCGTTGCAAAGTTAAGATTTTGATTGAAATTGACTCATATTCATATATAACAAAAGCTTATCGAATTTTGGAGTTCAATGTTAGGACTTAGGAGAGATTTATCTGCCCATATATCTATAGCTAGCGGTGGAGAATTGTTTATCCTATTGTCGGAATGATAATTCAAAATTGAAGTGACATGACAAGAAGTAAATTACATGTACTGCATAAATAAATGACATGTTTTCAATTCGTCGTCACAGCACTAATAATATAAATTCATAATTGAGAGGCACTGGAGATAGACATGCACCAAGGTGCTTAATAAATATCATCAAGGCTTTTATAAAATGGCGAAACTAACCCTTCAGGAAAGGGATATGTGTGTTTTCTTTTTCGCTTTAGAAGAGACTTTTAAGGAACATATGGACATGGTAGTTGGGAAGCCATGTTCATATATTTTGCAGCTCATGGTTGTCTGAACAAGAGAGAAAGAGAAAGAAAGGGATGTATTAATGTTAGGTGGGTTTGGTTTTTGGGCGAGTGGAAATGTGGGACTTGTTTGGGGAGATATATAGATTCCTGAAGGATAGATGGATGAGGAGTACACTGATAGTTTAGTACTGATAAAACTGTCTACTTTAATCATCATCTGGTGGCAGCACTAAGGGTCAGAGATTTATATGACAATGGCACTACCCAAGGTATTTTGCCTACCTATAAAATTCAGAGAAGAAAAAGGCAATCAATCACTCGCTCATATGCTAAAACTAAAGTTCCTCTCTTCTCTAAATTGTTGGGATGCGTGATTTTGACTTCCATTTATCCCAACTTGTTTACTGCTAGCTACTACTATTCTTCCTTTCGTCCTCTTCGGTTTTTACCTCCCCACACTTAGATTTTTTTGTTTCAACATCGAATCTGAACTTTTTCTTTTGGACGGCTATAAAATCTCACGCACTCCGTCTCCTACGTACTTCACATAGTTATTTCTAGACACTATAGAGACATTGATAAATGATACCCCCTCAGCTCCCGAGTGAGGTAAAACTTAAAAATGCTTTATTTTAGTTTTAAATATAAGATATTAATCTTGTCATCACTTTCTAAATATAAGATATAGTTGACTATATTTTGAAGAAGTTAAGGAAGCTAAATGAGCCATTAATCATAACGTATTTTGTGTATTATTAAATTTTATATTAGCTTATAAGTTGAATAAACTAGTTTAAAGAAAAAAAATCAAGCAAATTAATTTATAAGTATCTCAAAAAGTCAATTATGTCCTATATTTATATTTAAGAACAGAGGAGTAGTTTTTATCTTAAAAGGCTTCTTTTGATTGCACATTTTAAGCTGGTAACATGAAGAGATAGTTAGACTACTTGAGATTAAACATGATATTTTAATGAAGTCAGTGTCAATTTTAATTCAAATAACCAACTTAATCAATTTCTTAAATATCCTAAATTAGTTATACAGTTTTTTTTTTTTTTGGCTAAAAAATTAGTTATATAGTTCTTGTGATTCAAGTACAGCTTCACATTTTAGGTCAAGACTTGGGGGCATGATTACAACGAGGTTTTTTACTTTAATTTTTTACAAAATTAAAATCTTGAGTTTTGAATTTTCCTTTTTCTAAGCTACTTCAGTAACAACTGAGTATTATTATTTTTTATTCTCGCGAAACAAATGTAAGAAACTAAAATATATTAATTATTTAGAAATCATGTTAATGATAATATCTTGCATAAAAATGATAATGCTATCAGAATGTTTAATTTATTCAGAACCTCTAGTCATATATATAGTAGCACATCTTTTTTAACTAACAAAATATCTTAATTTTAAAGACACTGCTATGAGCTAATCTGGTAAAAGGGGGGAAAAAGAACATAAGTTAATAATGTTATTAGTTAATTATTGAATAATGTATTGGTTCCCACTCAGTCGTTTCACCAAGAACAATATTTTGAAGGAACACAGATCCAGGATCATACACGTACAATAGCAAGTATTGCTTGATTTCATTATTTATTCCGCATACAAGACATACACTCTTGATGCATTTACAAACATAAATACTCGTGTATTGTAAAGACCCTGCCTTTTCTTCTGGTCCCCGTTGCAGTATTTATTGCCGCTTGAAATTAGATATCTGAGATATTTGAAAATCTAGTTGGATTACATATCTATCGTTGTAATTGTAAGTATGAAGAGAATCTTGTATATATACACACACCAAGCACGAACAAATGGTTGTATTTTTCGACAACCTCACAGAAGAATAATTCAGAGGACTCGTACGTACAAGTGATTTCTCAGTTTTTTTGCACCAAGGAAAAAAATTAATGCGTAAGTGAGCAAGATCGCGTTTTATTATCGGCTTCCTTTATTATATTGCTTCTGCTTCATAGGAACTGATACTATCTCCAATGTTCATCATGAGAATGACACAGCACCGCTATTTTCCAGAGAACTCAATTTTTATTGAATGATTAACTTAAATAGAACTTCGTATATTATTGTTAATTATTATCAGTTTTTTTTAATGTGATATGCAAATAAATTTTCTTACAGATTCAATCAATTGATATTAAACTACAAATTGGATATTTCTCCTTCATATAGTTAATGGAATGAATAGATAATAACAACTGTAATTTCAGTGGAAAATGTTTACTACCTCCTTAAACATGAGGCCTCAAATTCGAGTTAGTATGAATACGAACAATCTTATAATAAAAGAAGCATGACCACACAAGGTTTGCTAATGAGATGAAGTGAAATGTGGTGCACATATATATAGTCAATGCCCTTAAACTCAATGAACATTAAAATTCTCTTTAAAGTTGGAAACGGTGTCTTCAATCTCCCTTATAACCTCAAGCTAAATTGTTGGTGTATGTCACTTTAACCTAGTAAAAAAAATGGGTTAATACAACTTCTGGCCATTGAAATTTCACTCATTTTTTTGTCCCTGAACTTTAAAATCGGTGGTTTTATTCCTTGAACTTTCGGTCAATTTTTGTTTTGGTCCCTGAACTTTAAATTTGTGATTTTGGTCCCTGGACTTTGTGCTATTTTAACCATTAGTCCCTAATTTTTCAAGTTTTTTTTATTGTTGAGTTGAGGGATCAAGACCAAAATTGACTGAAAGTTCAAAAACTGAGACCAAGATTTAGTGAAAGTTAAAAGATCAAAACCATCAATTTTAAAGTTCAGATACCAAGACCAAAATTAACCAAAAGTTCAAGGATTAAAACCACAAACTTTAAATTTTAGGGACTAAAAGTAAAATTGAATGAAAATTTAAAGACCAAAAGTTGTATTAAGTCTAAAAAAAAAATCAATATACAATAGCCATATGCAGACATAATGTATATTCATTTCTATCTCCAGTCATGGGATAGTTACTTTTCTCAAAGGCATTACAAGGCTTGAAGATATGATGATTGATGAATCAGCCTTTTCATTCAAATATAATTCAAAAAGATAAAATTTGTGTCATCAAATGTCAAAATTGCCCACCGAAAAAAATAGAAAAAGAGACGAAAGAGATGGAAATAAAAGACAATCCCGAAATACTGCCACAGTGTTAACGTCAACCCAACAATAGAGGGCCCCACAAGTAAATGCAACATATAAAGCGCATGTGAGGAGCAAAGATAGTGAAGGGACGCAATGAAGAGGGGAAGAGAGAGATAGAGAAGAGACTGGACACATAATAACGAGGACCACTTCTTCTCCTTCTTACTTTCACAGAGAGAGGGAAAGAACAGTGGAATTAGAGAAACATCGGCCCACACCTCAATAAAGTTAGCAAACGAGGTTGACAGTTTATACAGTACCCTTATTGAGCAAACCTACACATTTTTTGAACATAACAAAACACATTTCCTTTATATCCCATTCCTCTTATTGGTGTGCTGAGGGACGTTGGTTAACAATGTCGCAATAAACGACAGACCATCCAGTACACCCATATGCTTGGTCTGGTCAAAATTATATACTACAATTTTTTTTTTTTATTTACAAGACACTTCTAAACATATTTCACACAAGAAAAACCTTAAACTTCATTAATTATGCCTTTAAATTTAACAAATTTTTAACTTTATCTATATTTAATATCCACAACATCACATGAAAGCAAAATAAATACATAATAAATGAATGGAGAAACAGTACAATCACACGAAATATTTAATGACATGCCCTAAAAATATGAACAAATAAAACATTATCTTTTTGCCCTACAAATAAGACCGGGTGAGTATTTATCAATCTGTTTTTATAACTTCTCAACATAGGATGTAATTATTATTTTGTCCTATTTACTAGTCATTATTTAATCTTTGAACATGGACATACAAATTTACCTCTCATTTATTATTTTTGCCTAAACATTTGGTGTCTCAAACCAATCTCTGTAGTGAGGCAAACTCAACCTGCTCAGATTAATCTGGATTCACATCCCCTTAACCCATTTAAGGGGTAAACACTGATCATGAGTATTAAATCAACTAGATGATCGAACCCCCAACCATTGGTTAAGGTAAAAGAGATCCTTACCATTTCATTTATTATTGTGTGGATCTTGTACTCTGGAATGTGTGTATTAAATAGAGATACAATTAAGTAATAGATAGAAATAATGAGATTTAAAATTCTGGTTATAAATATGATGAGAAGAATGTCACGCAACCACGCATGTAACCCAGCCACCTAGAAAAATCATATCACTTTCCACCACGTCTTTGGCAGTTCAAAAAAAAAAAAAAACCACCAAGTCTTTGGAGCTCAGCTGCCCATTTATCAGTCCATATACAAGGACCGCCTGTCGGTCAATGTTTTTTTTTCCTGCCCCAATTGAATTTCGCTTTGATCAGACACATAACGTTGTCAGCTCTAGTTGGTCAAGTTTGATCCATAATGTATGTGACTGAACAAGAAGAAAAGTCAGATTAACAATCTAATAAGTCAGATGTTTTAGGCCTAACAGAATCCCCCCACCCCCTCAACAAAAATCCTATTTATAGCCTTGTGTATAAGAATCACTGTACCTGGATCAGAGGTTTTGAATAGTCTGGGCTGCGTCAAGAAATCTTATTCTAAAGGAGCACTGTTCGGTTATCCTGTAGGATACAACAACTAGAAGGCAACCGACACTATAATAAAATTTCAATTAGATGCAAAATATTCAGACACAAAATTTTCGATACTAATTAAAAATCAGAAACTCAATTTTAAATCCAACAAATTCATTGAATTGAAATACTAATATCTCAGCACCATAACTTTCTTGGCAACATGAAAGCCAGCGGCATAACCCACATTCTATAGTTTTCAAACTATTTAGTATTTACTCACGCCAATTCCATCTTTCAACATTAATTCCAGGATTTCAAATGAATTAAAAAACCTATAAGATATAGTAATTTGTTATCCTGCACCCATCTTATAAATGATGAATCAGATCACTTCAGTTGTCTGATAGAGTGATTATTTCTAGAGTTGAATAAACCCTTCACTTTAGTTGTCTGATAGAGTGATTATTTCTAGAGTTGAATAAACCCTTCTAATCATGACAGCGATGCTCAAATTATAATTCAACTGTTTAAATCTTAAATACTCCAATCTATTCAACAACAACAAAAGAACCTTATCTCATTAAGTGGGATCGACTAGATAGATCGTATGACGCCATTATGCTCTATCAAAAGCCATATTTTTTGATAAATTATTAATCAAAAAATTCTATTTAATAACTTCCCTAACTGTTCTACACTAATCCATTCATGTTAATCAGTTAATTATAAGAAGCCTTCAATAAGCCACTCATCACAAAAAATCACATATCTCAAGGAATATATGTAGATAAGAACGCAATAGTAGCTTTGGCTGTCAAGCTCAGAAACTAAAATAAATCTCAATTTACCAACATTCGAATGGGACACATGTCATTGAGCCTCTTAGGAATGCACTGGGAAGAGAAATTCAAACAGCAACGACAACACATCTATTTTAAATCATAATACTGCCATGTCTCAGCAATTCTCACATGGGACAAGACATGCATGTAATAAAAATTATGGCATCAATACTTGTTAAGTTCAAATACCCAAATCAATCTCAACTTACCCACATTTGTATGCATGTATTTAAATAAAGCGTCATTTGATGCAACCGGGAAGTAAATTTCTGCAAGTCTAAATTAGGCATCAAATGATATAAATTTCATTGACTCATTAGAGTGAAACCCCCATACCTTTTCAAATCCAAGGGCCTAAAGCATCTGCATTCCATATCAAAATATTGTCATTTTACTAATAAGCCACATCCATTTTGAGTAGCAACTTTGCATGTAAATGTCAAACCTCCCAACCAATCTCAATTTACCCACTTTTGTACACCAGCATTGGTAATACGCATCAAATGATGCAACTATAATCAAGCTTTGACCTCAAGAGGAATTAGCAAAAGAACAGGACCTTAAGTGGAATTGGAAATGTCTCGCATACATGTAAGGGAGCAACAAGCCAAAAAGATACGGATAGGCCAACATCAAAAGTAGACCCCATATGAGTATATTTTGTACATTAGGACTAGAAATCAAATGAAATCAATGTCAATGAGCCTCATAGAAGTGCGTTAGAGATTTAAAAAACAAATCCAAACAACAAAACCAACACAACTATTTTAAAAATCAAAGGTTCACAATATTAAAATTTCTCAGCAATCCTGAAAGATCACAAGGCATCCATGTAATACAAATTATGGCATCTCCGAGAGTTAAGTTTGAGCGTCCAAATAAATCTCAACTTACCCACATTTGTATGAAGGTATTCACACAAAGCATCAAATGATAGCGCAGTCTTTAAGTTTTGCTTGTGCTTACAAGTAAAAGTTTCCATAGAAGTATATATTTATCATATATGTGGGGGACAAGAAGCATCAAATAAAGGAAATAGAAGTTAAAACACAGAAATAGACCCCATAGGTAAATTTCTGCCTTTTTAGATTAGGCATCCAATGATACAAATTTCATTGAGCCTCCTAGGAGTGCATTACAGATACATGGACAAATCTTAGGGCCAAGGGACACCTATTTCATTTCAAAATATTGTCATATCTCGAATGAGCCACATATAAATTTTGAGGAATCTCAAGGCATGGAAGGACGAAATGTAATAGCAGATTTGCATGTAAAGGTCAAGCCTCCAATCTCAAATAACCCACTTTTGTATACAAGCATCAATCGAGCCAAAAAGACAAACTTTGCTCACAAGAGGCATCGGCCAAACTAGGTAAGTGTTTCGCATACATGTAAGAGGCTACAAAAGCCAAAAAGACAGGAATAGTCTAACGCAAACATCAAAACTAGACCCCTTACGAGTATATTTTTGGACATCAAGATTAGGGATCAAACGAAACCAATGTTATTGAGCCTCGTAGGAGTGTGTTAGAGATTTTAAAAAAATCAAACATCAAAGCCAACACATCTATTTTAAATCAGAACACTACCATTGCTCAGCAATCCTAAGAGATCACAAGGCACCCATGTAATAAAAATTCTTGCACCACCGTAAGTTAAGTTTATAAATAAATCTCAACTTACCCGCATTTGTATGAAGGCGTTCACACAAAGGATTAAATGATGGAGCAGTCATTAAGTTTTGCTAGTGCTTACAAGAAAAAGTTTCCTGTAAAGTATATATTTATCATACATATGTGAGGGACGACAAGCAGCAATGAAAGGAAGTCGAAGCTAAAACACAGAAGTAGACCCCCATAAGTAAACTTCTACATTTTCCTAGACTAGGCATCTAATGATATAAATTTCACTGAGCCTCGTATGAGAGCATTACAAATACTTGTTCAAATTTCAGGGCCAAAGGACATATTTAATTTCAAATACTGTCATTTCTCCAATAAGCCACATATCCATTTTAAGGGATCACAAGTAAGGAATATAATAGCAGATTTTCATGTAAAGGTTAAGCCTCCAAATCAATCTCAATTTACCCACTTTTGTTTACCAGCATCAATAACAAGCATCAATTGATGCAACTATCATCAAACTTTACTCCCAAGAGGAATCGGCAAAACTAGGGAAATGTTTCGCATACATCTAAGGGGGCTACAAAAGCCAAAAAGACATTAATGGTCTAACGCAAACATCAAAACTAAACCCCATATGAGTATATTTTCGAACATCAAGATTAGGCATCAAATGAACCAATGTTATTGAACCTCGTACGAGTGCTTTAGAGATTAAAAAAATCAAACATTTCTTAGCAATCCTAGAAGATCACAAGCATCCATGTAATAAAAACTATGGCATCTCCGCATATTAAGTTTAAGCATTCAAATAAATCCCAAGTTACCCACATTTGTATGAAGGTATTCACACAAAGCATCAAATCATGGAGCATTCATTAAGTCTTGCTTGTGCTTACAAGAAAAAGTTCCCAAAGTATATGTTTATCATATATGTGGGGGGCCACAGAAAGCAAAGGAAGTAGAAGCTAAAACACAGAAATAGACCCCTATATGTAAATTTCTGCACTTAGATTAGGCATCTACCAATATAAATTTCATTGAGCCTCATAGGAGTGCATTACAGTTACTTGTTTGAAATCTCAAGGCCAAGGGACATCTATTTCATTTCAAAATACTATCATTTATTCAATAAGTGTGGGAATATTGTGTATTGATTATAAATATTCTCTTTTACTTGTATCGGCTTAATTAATAGTTATTAGGCTTAATTATCATTTATTAGATTGTCTTGCTCTTCCTTGTATGAACAGGCATATGTAGCTCCTTATCGACACAAGAAATAATACTCAGAAGTATATTTCTCTCACTTTGTCCACATGGTATCAGAATATCAGACTCAAAATTAGTGATTAGGGTTTGACGGCCATAAGCTTTCTCTACAAAGTTTCGGGGTGGTTTGTGCGTGATGATGGAAGCCTCATTGGCTCTCACTGCAGACCCCATCAGAGAAAGGAGGTTCCGATTGGCCATTGGAGACACATTCATGAAGTCTTGATTGTGCTTACAAGAAAAAGTTTCCAGAGAAGTATGTGTTTATCATATATGTGGGGGGCCACAGGAAGCAAAGAAAGGAAGTAGAAGCTAAAATACAGAAATAGACCCCTGTATGTAAATTTCTACACTTTTAGATTAGGCATCTACTAATATAAATTTCATTGAGCTTCGTAGGAGTGCATTACAGGTACTTGTTTGAAATCTCTAGGCCAAGGGACATCTATTTCATTTCAAAATACTATCATTTCTTCAATAAGTGTGGGAATATTGTGTATTGATTGTAAATATTCTCTTTTAATTCTATAAGCTTACTTAGTAGTTATCAGGCTTAATTATCATTTATTACATTGTCTTGCTCTTCCTTGTATGAACAGGCATATATAGCTCCTTATTCACACAAGAAATAATACTCAGAAGTATATTTCTCTCACTCCATCCACATGGTATCAAAGCAGACTGAAAATTAGTGATTAGGGTTTGATGACCATGAAGTTTTCTCCACAAAGTTTCGAGGTGGTTTGTGCGTGACAATGGAAGCCTTATCCAGTGAGCCTTAGGCGCCATAAGAGACTTGGTTTCTCCACAAAGCTTTATCTAGTGAGCCTTAGGCGCCAGCGACGTCTCTAGCGACTAAAGATTTCCGATGGCGCATAGGGGCGCGCCGGGGACGTCACAACATTTCCGGCCAGAATCTGGTTACCACCGGCGAATTGGAGATTAGGCACTCCATTTTTCAGATCAGGCAACGAGCTATCTTCCCAAACGAAGGCTGATCTTGTCAGTTTTCAGTCACAATTATGGCGGATATTGAAGATGTCCCATCTGGACATCCCAAGAAGAGGATGTTTAAGAAGTTTAGAGGAGTTTATCTCTATGGGCTTCTAAACACATCTATTGGTTTATATATTAATGTATTTCAATTTTTCAAATCTGATTTACAATAATATAATTATTATATACCAATGGCTACTTATGAGGAAAACAGATTCTCAGTCTAAAGCCTAGGTATTCATAGGGCAACCGGTGTTGGCATTTTTAGCCCAGAAAGGGAATTTCCTTCGAACTCTCAAAACCTCAAGGGATAAAGCACACTGGATAGTTGATTCCAGAGTATCAAATCACATGACTAAATGTCATCAATTATTCTCTACCTATGTTCCATGTGTTGGCAACTTAAAAGTTAAAATTGCTGATGGCTCCCTTGCTTCTGTTGCTGGGAAAGGAAGTATCCGAAATTTAGAGCGTATCACTCCAGAATCTATTCTATAGTTAGCATGCGATTTATTATCGATTAGTCAATTGACAAAGCAATCAAATTGTTCCGCTAATTTTCTACCCACTCATTGTGTGTTTTTGGATCTATCATTGGGGATAGTAATTGGCCGTGTTAAAGAATGTGAGGGACTCTACTTCTTTGATGATGCCGAAGTGAGTCACTAACCTATTACAAGTGTATGCAATTTTATGTCTATCTCTAAAAATGAAGATACTATGTTATGGCACAAGAGAATAGGTCATCCTAATATTCAACATGTATCCCGTATGTTTCCATCTCTTTGTCCAGCATCTAACCTTGATATGAAATGTGAAGTCTGTGAATTAGTCAAATATCACCAATCATCATATCCTAGATGTAGTAATTATGTAAATAATTATAAATATTAATTGTGGGGATTGGGTAGCTGATTTAGAGGGATATATACGTGTCCTTTAGTCAACTTCTTGTTTCCTATTATTGTTTTATTTCCTTTTCTTCTCCTGTATCAGCTCTTAGCATCCCGATAGTATTGGGATTGATTGGGAAGCAATTGTATTATATACTCGGTTTCTTATCATCAGAGATATACAATGAATTATTCAATAAACCTACACTAGAGCTCCATATACACCCACTAAGCCGTTCACTACCATCCATAGTGATTTATGGGGACCTTCTCGCAATTCAAACCGTACCAAAACAAGATGGGTCATTACATTTATAGATGATCACTGCCATGTTTGTTGGATCTATCTCTTAAAAGACAAGTTTGAGACACCATCTATTTTCATGAACTTTTTCACCATGATTAAAAATCAATTCAATACAAGCATAAAATTCTTACACTCTAACAATAGCACTGAGTATTTTTACAAAACCTTAAGTGAATTTCTCCAAACACGTGGTATTATCTATATAAGCTCATGTGTCCATACTTCTCAACAAAATGGGATTGCTGAGTAGAAAAATAGACATATTTTGGAAGTCGCTAAAGCTCTTATGCTCACTTGTAATGTAGCAAATTCTATTGGGGAGATACCATTTTCACTGCAACCCGCCCCATCAACTGAATGCCAAATAGGGTGATATCCTTTGAAACTCCTCTTAAAAGGTTACAAAATGTCTTCCCTACTACTCACATTGAATCCAACATTCCTTTTCGTGTGTTTGGTTGTTCTGTCTTTGTTCATACATATCCAAATAACAAACTTTCCCCGTGCAAATACAAACGTCGTCGGTGGACCAAGGGCGGAATCATGATATCATTCCAAGGCGACATAATCATGATAATGACCGCCATCGCCAATTCCAATTCACTAAGATGGAGTTTCCAAGATTCTCCCAAGAAGATGTTCTGGCTTGGATCCTCTGTTGTGAACGCTACTTCAAGTTGCATGGCACGCTTGATGATGTGAAGGTCTAGATTGTTGGTATACACTTGGACGATGAGGCTTTTCGATGACATAAGGCTCGTGATAGGGAAATAATCCTCCTCCAACAACAACCAAGCCTTATCCCACTAAGTAGGGTCGGCTACATGGATCGCACGATGCCATTATGCTCTATCGGTAACCAAATCTTTAGATATATTATTTATTAATCCTCCTCCATAAGAGAAATATGTTGCTAAGCTTAAAGATTGTTTTAGACCATTGTAGGAGTCTCTTCTGGGCAGTTTGCTTCGGTTGAGGCAAACAGGTCCTTTAATCGAATTTAACGCTCAATTTGATCTTGATTCGTCGCATATTGACCTTTTAGAAGATTTGCTGGTCGACGCATTCTTTCTTTGATCAAGGAAGAAATATCTGGCCTAGTTCGAATGTTTAGGCCTTACACTTCGAGAGATGCCAAGAGCCTAGCCCGAATGCAAGAAATTACTGATGACATATTGAAAGGAAAACGATGTGTAGAGAAGTCAAGTAAAACCTTGTCAGTGTCCACTTCTTTTACCACCACTTCCACATATCCATCTTCTAGGTTCTCAGGTGAGACCCAACAAGCTGCGAAATCTTTGGGTGATACCAAGAAGCAAGAGGTGGGTGGGACCTTTGGGTTTACTGTGTCAAAATTATTGACACCTAAAGAAGCTGAGCATCATGTGCAGAACCTTTGTTTCTTCTGCCGCGAAAGGTTCTCTCGCGATCATTGTTGCCCACAACGGCAAAGGCTTCAGTTGTATTATATGGAAGGTAATGAAGCTCCCTCGGATCCTCAGGTTCAAGATGGTCCACAGAGTAAAACGGCAAACGTCAATATAAACAAGAAGGAAATCCCCCTTATTTCATTACACGCCATTGCAGGTGATGTAAGTCTGGAGGCGATGCGTACAATTGGGTCGATTGGGACAAAGCACATTCAGGTATTGTGATATATAATTGTAATAAAAAATAAAAGAGTAAGTTCAGAAGTTAGCTACTGTTTATTAGGCATTAGAGTTTACTAGAGGCAGTGACTATAAGCCTATAAATAGATGATTACCCAATGCTAAATCCACCATTGATGGATCAAGTTTCATCAATAGTTTATTTGTCTATCGATTATTTGTTTATATGTTCGATCGATAGCTAACATGTCCATCGAGTGTTGCAGGTGACAATCTGAAGAAAATCAGAACACTCTAATCGCCATCAATTGCCAAGCATGGAGAGCAATCAATTGCTGGCCGAGCTATCAATTAACAACCTAAAAATTCAAAATTTATTACTCTTCTCATGCTTAACTAACTTTACATTTCTGAAGTTTTTGCCTGGCCTATGTCAAGAAAGTTCCATTGGACACAGAAGCCAAGCAGAACTAGAATGCAGAGTACAGAACATACAATACTGAGACACACTGGACAATTTTTTAAACCAGGAAGAGAGAAATATAAACACATGATTAAAGTCTCTAAGAGCAATTTCTAAAATGGTTAAGACATCATTAACAAACTCTAACTTCTCAGTCACTCACAACGGCTAGTTCCTCAAGTCTTCAACGAGCAAAAAATCTATCAGACCTTATATAAAAGCTAAAGACAACAGAAACATTAGAGGCTGGAATAAGGCTCAACGTAGATCAAACAAATTGATAGAAAAACATAAGTGAGCTCAAAAATGAAGAGATGATGATGAGACGAGAGAATTAGAAAAGAAGAGCTAGAGCACACATTGCTTAAATTATGAAGCTCTAAAAATTGTTATTTCATCATACGTCTTCCTATACTTCAGTGAGTAACAAAATCCACTTTTTAGAGAGAAGTAAGCTTTAATTGTAATCATTTTATCTTACTGAGTGATACTCAAGATTGGGTGATCTTGAGTGGGAAACAATTATATTATTACATATTATAAGGGGGATAGGTTCTCAAGTACCCAGATTAAATTTGAGAGAGAAAAAGCTTAACAAGTGTCAGGCTAAACTTGTGGGATTATAACGGCTTCTCTTGTGCCCGATTTAAACAAGGTAGTGAATTGAAAATCTCAGGTGGAGTCTGAGGACTGGATGTAAGTCAAAGGAATAGACCGAACCAGGATAAACCTATGATTGTACATTTCTTCTTCCCTTAACTCTCATATTTTCCAGCATATCTAACTTACATATCTCATAATGCATTTCATAGTTTGAAATACTTTTAGTGAAAACCGAAAAGGATTTTATACATTGATTATTGTTTTCACTGTGTTTTTAAAAAGACATTATAAGTTTTAATTCTATCACCCAATTCACCCCCCCTCTTGGGTGACAGCCAGTACTTACAGTAATTACATTAGTGGTACCAGAGCCCTTCTTTCCTTGGTCCTTCCACTGTAATTGAAAAAAAAACAACAGAAAATCATTGACGCGAGTCCTTTCTTGGCCCTTTTCGCATGCTCTTCTTTGTTTAGTTCATGGTTACTACCAAAGCGTAAGATTCAAGAATGTCTGAAGAAAGATTTCAAGCTATTGAAGAAAAGATACAGACCTGTGATCGCATTCATGATTTGGTTCTTGGGCTCATAACTCATTTAGACAACCTGCATGATGAATTTCCGCACGTTGGGTATTGCCATGGTGATAGAAGAAATGGCAATGGAATTTAGCAATATTAGCGGCCAACTTCATTCCCAAAAATGAAATTCCCAAAATGCGATGGTCAAGATATGCTTTCTTGGCTCTTCCGAGTTAAACGCTTCTTTAATCTTGATCAAGCGCCAGAAGAAAATAAGGTGAAGATGGCATCTATTCACCTGGATGAGAAGACATACATGTGGCATCTGGGCTTTAGCACGATGGTTAGGAGGTCGACTCCCTCAACATGATGAGATGCAGTGTTGTTACAACACACCTTTGGCCCTCCGTTTGAATTGCCAATGAGCGATCTTATTTGTCTCCGCCAAACCTCTCTTCTTCATGAATATTATGCCGAGTTCGATTTGTGTACGACAAAAATCGATCTACCTGAGGCTTTTTTTGTGGATGCGCATATCTCTGCCTTAAAGCCTGAACTCAAGGGACCCATGCTCAGGTTTAATCCCTGAAATTTGCTTGATGCTCGAAAATTAGCACGCATGTAAGAAATTATTTTGGAAAAACAGAAGCCCTGACACGTGGACGAGAAATTCACTGAAGTTCTTCCGTCTACTTCGTTGCACTCATCCGTTACCTCTTCAACATCTTCCTTAACTTCGAAGTCACCGAAGGAAGCTTTCGTGGCTGCCATACTTTCTTTCGCCAAGAAATATTCTTTGGGTCCTTCATCAACGTCGCCACCCCAGATCCTTGTTATTTCTGCACTATCCTTGTCTCTGGAAGTCCAAAGCAAGAACACAATGTCGTTGTTGGTCATACCCTAAGTTCCTGAGTCAAATATGGGGTCGATTTCTTCAATTTCTGCACAAAATGATTCTAAACTCCATGGAAATAGCATGAAGGTTGCATCTAGCGTTGACGCAAGGGATAAGTCGGAATCAATATTGCGAGCAGGTTCTTTCATTCTTTTGCGTTTGTTTCCTTCAACTTGTGAATTCTGGAACACAAGTGCAATGAATATGTTCCAAAGAAAGATGAGGGAGGACCGTGGCCGCAAGCTATGAAAGTTTCAAATTTCACTTGGCTAGATAGTATGAAGTTTGAAAAGTCAAACTCCCCTTTACAGCTGGCTTGCAATTTCATTTTATTTCAAGAAAATGCTCCTACAAGATGTATACTTCAGGTTTGGTTTAACGGACAATTAATGGAAATGCTTATAAGCTCCAGTATGCTCCAAGGCGTAATGCACTTGAGTGAGCAGTTGAATAAGGATAATGTCAACTGGATAAAAGCTTGGTTTCTGCATGATTTGATAGGACCAATATACTTAATTGAAGACAATATCCAATGGACAAACACTTGAACTCTGCGCCATGTAAAGAGTTAGGAAAGTATGTGATGCACATGGTGGGTCCCTCAACAAGCTCACAAGTCAAATCTTATTCCAACTTTTTAAAGTGAGGAAAACAGAAAAGAAAGCATGAGCTCAAGTTTCAGGAATGGATCAATTCTACATGTTACCCAAGACAAAGTGTTCAAAGGCAATGTCATTTTGCAAGAAGCAAAACAATTGGATGAAATGTTGGGCCCATGGTCATTTTGAATAAACCAATTTACAGGTTCCAACTAAGGAGTTCAGAGTCATCTCTTCACTGTTCAACAATATTTTTCCAATAGTTTAGAGTCTTATTTTGGTTTTAGATATTTCTCTACCCTGTACTTGATCCTTGAGGGTAAGGATCTCTTTGAGAGGGGGTATTGATATATAATTGTAATAAAGAATAAAAGAGTTAGTTAGTAAAGAAGTTAGTTACTATTTATTAGGCATTAGAGTTGATTAGAGGCGGTGATTATAAGCTTATAAATAGATGATTAGCCAATGGCAAAATCATATTTAAGTTGTTAGTTACAATGTGAAGCTTAGTGCTTTTTCCTTTCTCTGCTCTATTACTCTCGGATTATACTTCTACTTTCCCTTTGTTTCTCTTCTACCTATTCCTCTCCTTCCTTTCTATATTGTTCTGTCCTTAATTACAGAACTACATCATGCCGATTGACAACAGGAGCACGCACGATTTTCTCAACTATCAGCTGGTGAAGAAATTGGGCTGGCAGCGAAGTCATCAACCTTTCCCTTCGGTACAGGTAGCCTGAGGTAAAAGTTTGCAGGTACTAGGAATCTGGTTTGGGTTTAAATGGCATATGCAGGGCACGAAGTTTACTTGTGACTTGCATGTTATCGAGTCAAATACCTATGACATTGTTTTGGGCATTCATGGCTTAAAACAATTAAGCATGTATTGTGGGATTATGAGCATCTTGTAGTCATTTTTGGTACCAAGGGAAGCTATGTAAGTTACAAGCTACAGTCCCTTATTCGCCCCAAGTGGTGTCATTTAGAAGGATTGACAGCAGGTTATTGAGAACACAGCAATTGTTTCTAATTCAGTTATTGCAGCCTATCTCTTACGACACTCATCAATGTTTCAGCATTACTAATCTTGTGGAGAGTATTCCTGAGGAGTTCTAGAGGACTACTGGGGCGTTTGCTGATATTTTTGCAGAGCCACGAGGGATGCCTCCTCTAAGGATAGGCCATAACTATCCAATTATCCTTAAGGAGGGTACCAACCCAATCAGTCTCAAACCATATACGTATTCCTCAGCTCAAAAGGATGTTATTGAGAAGATTGTGGGAGAGCTTTTGCATTGTGGGATGATACAACCAAGTTCTTCCTCTTTCTCGGCACCCATTGTGTTGGTGAAAAAGAAGGACGGGTCGTGGAGGATGTGTGTCGACTATTTTGAAATGAATAAGACAGACAAAAATGGATATCGCATTCCTCTGATTGAGGATTTATTTGATGAACTCAGCCATGCCAAATGGTATACGAAGCTGGATCTTAAAGCAGGGTACCACCAAATACAAATGGAGCCTGAAGATTCTTACAAAACTGCATTTAAGATGCATTTAGGGCATTTTGAGTTGTTAGTCAGGCCCTTTGACTTGATAAACGCACCAGCAACTTTCCAAGGAGCTATGAATGATGTTTTTCATGATTTTTTGAGAAAATTTGTTCTGGTTTTTAGTATGACATTTTAGTTTATAGTTCCACACTTGCTAAAAATGTGAGCATTTACAGGTGGTGCTTCAAACTTTATAGCATCATCAATATTATGTCTAAAAGAGCAAATGTACATTTGCGGCCACTAAAGTAGAATACCTGAGACATGTAATTAGCGATGGGAAGGTTGCTACTAATCCAATAGGAAAACAAACTGGTGAAAAATATCAAGAACCCAAAACCATTAAGCAGCTGGGGGCTTTTCTGGGTCTTGCTGGGTATTAAGATTCATTCATGGTTATGGCAACTCAGCAAAGCCATTGACAAATTTGTTGCGGAAAGATTCTTTTGAATGGTATGATTTAGCTATAGAAGCTTTTAATTAGCTCAAGCGGGCTCTTGTTTCAACCAAGTCCTTGCTTTACCAGACTTTTCCGAAGTATTTGTTGTTGAAACTGACACGTGTAGAGCCGGCATTGGGGCAATATTAATGCAGTAGGCTGAGCCTATTGCTTTCTTTAGTAAGGCGTTGGGTCTGAAGCATATGAAACTCTCCATTTATGAGATAGAGTTATTGGCTGTGGACCGTGGTCCAAGCTGTTGAACATTGGCATTAGTATCTAGAACAAGGCACATTTATTATTCGTTCGGACCAACAGAACCTTAAGTATCTTTTGGGGCAGAAATTGAAGACTCCATTTCAGATGTATTAGATTGCTAACCTCATGGGGTACAACTACCAGATTCATTATAAAAAGGGCAATGATAATTCAGTGGCCGATGCTCTTTCAAGACTGCATGAATCTCAAATTTTGCATATCACTCTTGATACAACGTCACCAAAATTATTAAATCAGGTTAAGCAAAGCTAGGAGTCTGATGCTGACTTGGTTGGAATTATTGGTGAATTAAAGAAGCAATGGGGCCGAATAGGTTCTTACACGTGGGATGGGACATATTTGAGGAAGAAAACAGACTGGTGGCAAGGAGAAATGCAGAGTTGCGCCACGTTTACTGCATCCGCAATGGCTCAAAATTTTCTTGACCATGCTAATAAATTGCATTGTGCCCCGTGTGAAATAATTTCTGACAAAGATCCAATGTTTGTTGGTAATTTTTGGCGTGGGTTCATTAAGGTTTTGAAGGTTGATCAAAAGTTGATTTCTTCCTACCATCCCTTAAGTGATGGTCAGTCCGAAGTATTAAAAAACTGTCTTGAAGCTTACTTGCGTTGTATGTGCTCGGAGGAACCGAAGGAGTGGAGTAGATGGTTGTCTTTAGCATAGTGGTGGTATAATACTAATTTCCACCCATCTGTTAAGACCACTCCATATGAACTTTTATATGGGCAAAAGCCACCTGTTTATTTGCCTTATGTCCAGAGGACAGCCTTGGTAAAATCTGTTGATAGGAGTTTTGAGGTTAAGGGAACATATGATAGCTGTCTTAAAACATCATTTGCATCGTTCTTCTAACACTATGAACCAGAGAACAGATTTGAAAAAAACATATCGCAAATTTGAGGTGGGGCAGTGGGTGTTTTTGAAGTTGCAGCCCTATTGTCAGATTTCAGCTGCTAACAAAAGCTCACAGAAGCTGGCTCCTCAATTTTTTGGGCCTTATAAAACTCTGCAGAAGATAGCAGATTTGAAAAGAACCAATTGCCAATTTGAGGCGGGGCAGTGGGTATTTTTGCAGTTGCAGCCCTATCTTCAGATTTCAGGTGCAAGCAAAAGCTCACAGAAGATGGTTCCTCGATTTTTTGGGCCTTATAAAATTCTGCAAAAGATAGCTCCAGTGGCCTATAAGCTTGAGTTGCCTGAGGATTCTAGAATACATCCAACATTTCATATTTCCTTGCTGAAATTATGCCCAGAGCGGATAGTAAGGCACAGGCATCCTCCGATTGAATGGCCATCAACTCCCTCTACTTTGGATCGAGAGAAAATTTTGCAGCAGCGAGTTGGCAAAAAGAAGAAGCGAATTGTTACAGAGATTTTAGTGTAGTGGAGAGGATTGCCAGAAGAGGAAGTGACTTGGGTTTCCCTGTTCAATTTTCAGAAGCAGTTTCATGGTTTTCTTGTAACAAACCATTGAGGACAAGGGTTATTTTTTTGGGGGGGCATTGGTATGTAATACATATCGGATTAGAAAATGTGTGCATATTTCTATTTGGAAGTTTGAGTTGTTAAGCTGACTAGGATAGGTTTAAATGACCGTTAATTGTTAGCCTAAATGATTGAGTATAGACTTATAAATAAGTCTATGGGGCTATTGTACAATTGCTGTTAAGCTGATAAGAATTGAGTTTTGTTGTCTCTCTTCTCTCCCCCTCTCTCTCTGTTTCTCTGAGTTTTACCTAGTCTAAGGTATAAAAAAAAAAAGATAGACCTCCCATGAGTATATTTTTCACGCATCAAGATTAGGCATCAAATGAAACAAATGTCATCTTTCAATTAAGCTACAGACGTGTTTTATATAGATGACAAGGCATGCATGGAAATGAGACATCGAGGCAACTTCATTTGTATCCATATTTTTCAATATTCACTAGCACAGGTTTCCCAAATGCTAACCATTGGAATATAAATAGCAGATGAAAGATAATATTTGTTAAATCGGCAACTGAAGTTCCACAAAAGAATGAACTGTAGCCTGAATATGCTGAACAAACACCATCTATCCCACAAGGAAATAACTGCCACCAGATCACACAATTCAAAAATATAACTTGACTATAAACCAGATTTTACATTGATTTTGGGTCTGTCTCAGGTGTGACACCCAAAATTAAAGAGACGAAACTTTCAACAAACACCAATGTACTTAATGAGCCTTGATCCAACTATATGAGGCAGCTTATTTTCATGTTTTCCAAGAATTTAAAAAACCAAAAACATGTGGAGAAATGCAGCATATCAAGAATACTTCAAAATCACACAAGTAGATTTCAATAATACAATAAAATCATTAAGGCTCAATAAATCTCATGTCAAACTAATAATGATAATAATAAAGATGCTTTCCATGATATAATAGATATAGATAATCATACAAGCAAAACGAGAAGAATCACTGTACCTGGAACAGTGGTTTTGAATAGTCTGGGCTGCGTCAAGAAATCTTGTTCTAAAGAATCACTGCTCATTTATTTTGTAGGATAAAGTAACTACAAGGAACCCCACACAATCAAACACTTCATTTGGAAGCAAAATATTCAGACACTTATACTTTTCAATTCGGAGTAGAAATTAAAATCTCACAGAATTTTAAATCCAACAAATTCATTGAATTGAAATATTAATATATCAACACCATAACTTTCTTCGCAACAAGAAAGCCAGCGGCATGTAAAGTTTAAGCATCAAAATAAATCTCAACTTACCCACATTTGTATGAAGGTATTTACACAGAGCATCAAATGATGGAGCAGTCATTTAGTTTTGCTTGTGCTTACAAGAAAAAGTCTCCAAAGAAGCATATGTGTATCATATATATGAGGGACCACAGGCAGCAAAGAAAGGAAGTAGAAGCTAAAACACAGAAATAGACCCCCATAATTAAATTTCTGCACATTTAGTTTAGGCATCTACCGATATAAATTTCATAGAGGCTCATCGGAGGGCATTAAAGATATTTGTTCCAATCTCATGGACAAGGGACATCTATTTCATTTCAAAATACTGTCATATATCTAATAGGCCACATATACATTTTGAGGGATCTCAAAGCACGCAAGGAAGTTATGTAATAGCAGATTTGCATGTAAAGGTCAAGCCTCCATCAATCTCAATTTACCCAATTTTGTATACCAGCATCAATTGATGACTGTCATCAAACTTTGCTCACAAGAGAAATCGGCCAAGCTAGGGAAGTGTTTCGCATACATGTGAGGGGGCTACAAAAGCCAAAATGACATGAATAGTCTAAGGCAACCATCAAAACTGGACACCTAATGAGTATATTTTTGCACAACAAGATTAGGCATCAAATGAAACCAATGTAATTGAGCCTCGTAGGAGTGTGTCAGAGATTTTGAAAAAAAAAAAACAAACATCAAAGCCAACACATCTATTTTAAATCAAAACACTACCATTTCACAGAAATCCTGAAAGATCACAAGGCATCCATGTCATAAAAAATTTATGGCATCTCCGCAAGTTAAGTTTAAGCATCCAAATAAATCTCAAATTACCCACATTTGTATGAAGGCATTCGCAAAAAATATCAAATGATGGAGCAGTCATTAAGTTTTGCTTGTGCTTACAAGAAAATGTTTCTAAAGAAGTATATGATTATCAAATATGTGGGGGACCACAGGCAGCAAAGAAAGGAAGCAGAAGCTTATACATAGAAATAGACCCATATAAGTAAATTTCTGCACATTTACATTAGGCATCTATCGATATAAATTTCATTGAGACTCATAGGAGTGCATTACAGATACTTGTTCAAATCTCAGGGCCAAGGGACATCTATTTCGTTTCAAAATACTATCATATCTCCAATAAGCCACATATACATTTTGAGGGATCTCAAGGCATGCAAGGAAGGAATGTAATAGCAGATTTGCATGTAAAGGTCAAGCCTCCATCAATCTCAATTTACCAACTTTTGTATACAAGCATCAATTGATGCGACTGTCATCAAACTTTGCTCAAAAGAGGAATCGGACACATTAGGGAAGTGTTTGGCATACATGTAGGGGGGCTAAAAAGGCCAAAAAGACATGAATAGTCTAACGCAAATGTCACAAGTAGGCTTAGGAAAACATTAAAAAACATTAGGCATCTATTTAATTTCAAAATATTGCCATTTCTCAAATGAGTCACGCATCCATTTTGAGAGATCTCAAGTCATGCAAGTAATGTTATGGCAGCTTAGCATGCCAAGGTCAAGCCTTCGAACCAATCTCAAATTACCCACTTTTGTATACATGCATTCATATCAAGCATCAAATGTTGCAACCGTCATCATGCTTTGCAAGCGTGCTTACAGTAGGAATTTCCCAAAAATGGTACATTCAGCACACATGTATGGGAGCTATGATCCGAAAAGACATGGATAGTCTAAGGGAAAAAAAATAAAAATAGACCCCCCATGAGTATATTTTTCACACATCAAGACTAGGCTTCAAATGAAACAAAGGCCATTTTTCAAATAAGCTACAGATGTGTTTTATAAAAATGACAAGGCATTCATGAAAATTATATCAAGGCCGCATCATTTGTAAAGTTCAAGTGAATTTCCAAATTTTTAAATATTCACTAGCACAGATTTCCCAAATGCTAACCATTGGAATATAAATAGCAGATGAAGGAATGATATTTGTTAGGCTACTGAGATACACTAAAGAATGATCTGTAGCCTGAAATATGCTAATCAAACATCATATAATTAAACACCATCCATCCCACAAGGAAATAACCGCCACCAGAGTACACAATTCCAATATATAACTTGACTATAAACCAGGATTTACATTCGTTTTGGATCTGTCTCACCCGTGACACCCAAAATTCAGGCTAAAGAGACGAAACTTTCAACAAGCACTAATGTAATGAGTTTTGATCCAACTATATGAGGCCGATTATTTTCATGTTCTCCAAAACTTTAAACGAAGAAAAACGTGGAGAACCGCAACAGATCAAGAATACATCAACATCACATACGTAGATTTCAAATATACAATAAAATCATGAAGGATCAAGAATCATACGAACAAACCGATCATGAATGATTAAAAAATACCTTGAAGCGTAAGCATCCAGAAGAGAGGAAGCGCAAAAACATGATTTTCAAGAGCGAGTTTAGCCATACCGACATGGCCATGGTAACAATACAAGTATTTTCAAGATCTATGGCCGCTTCTTTTCTTTCTGATCTGCTGAAAACCTAAAGAGAAAAACAATCATTTAAAAGTATATTGGAGAGATAAGCTGAGACGCTACCAGATGAGTGATAGCTAAGACGCCTCTAATAAGTATTTAAAAGTATTTTGGAGGTCGGTGCGGTGGATTGGGCTAATATGACCGTTGGAAATTAGGTTAATATAACTACTCCTATATAAGAGGCGCGGGATTTAGGGTTTACACTTTACATGTCCGTTGGAATTAATGAAGGCGCGCACTTTTTTTTTTTTTTGTAATGAAAGCGCGCACTGACAAGTCTCGAAAAAAATTCTCCCGCGGAAAAACTATCCCATTTTTTTTGTTTGAAATTTAAAATTATCGCCTATTTATATTTTAAATAATTAGTAGTTAATGCTATTTTAATATTTAAAAATATCGTGATTGTCCATTTAAAAATTTGCAATTCATTAGATGAAGACACTGTAGCTTATCTATTTTGTGGGTGGATTTCCTTTTTCTGGTAAAGTATTTTTCTTTATGACATGAACAATACTCTCCCTTCCTAAAATAAGATATATTTAATTAATTTAATTATATTAAGGGTGTTAGTTAAGTTAATTAAAATTACATGTTATTACCAAAACACCATAACTACATTATTTTATTCTTACACTCCCTCTCTTATTTGTTTGTTATTGAAGAGTATTAATAGGGATAATTTAGAGAAAATATGAGAAAAATATAAATAAACCTTATATTTATGAACAAGTTTACCTCTCCAAATAGATCATATATTTATGTCAGACTAATAGGTAAGTACATAAGAGTGGCCCAAAAGCTTCAAACACAACTACAGGTCTACAACCACTTTAATTCACAAATTTTTTCTCCAATCCTATAAATAAGTCATTTTAAACATGTTCCACAAAAACTAAAGAAAATCTCAGATCTCATTAATTTTTTTCTTAAAATTTAAAATTTTTTTAACCTTACATCTATTTAACCAACCCATACATAATAAGTTAAGAGTAAAATTATACAATTATTTGGAAAATTAAATAACACAACTTATAAATAGAACCAAATGAAATATTATTTCTCTGTCTATAAATATGTCCAATTTATAGGGCAGAGAGAGAATGATTCATTTGTCTTATTTATAAGTACCTCATCAAATTTTCCATGTGAATATACAATTTCATCATTCATTTATTAGATGTTGACTTTATTTTCATACAGTATAATGGATATTAAATATGGGTAAAATTGAAAAATTGTCAAATTTCAAGGTATTATTAATGAGTTTTAAAGTTTTCTTTGCTACGTGTGAAATACAGTGAAATGACTTATAAAAAGGATCATTGAAAGTATATTAATTAAAAGGATACAACAATTAGAGACCGGCAGCAAGATAAAAACTATGCCGAGTCACAGACACGTATGAAGATATCCCACTGAAGTCAAAGTTCTCTTGAAAAGCAAGTCAAACGTTGATACATTAACAATTAAACATAAAATGAATACAATATTTTTTTTTTGCCAACATAAAATGAATACAATATAAAGAATATATTAAATTTAAAGTATTAATGTATAGAAGATGAGTCATTTTTGGACAATAAGTAAAAGGTCGATTTTATACTCGTACTTAAAACTGAAAAGGGCGGGGGGATTGCATCCTCTTTAATCTTTACTCTGTTCATCCAATGTAAAAAAGTAAGCCATACTATTTATCGGCCCAAAAAGACAGAGAAGTGGGCCACTACGTTTATAGCTTGTATTTATTAATCGAATCAGAAATTAAAAAAGGGCACAACTTATTGATATATCATCCTTAAATATGACAGGTTTCTCAAGAGAGCTGGTAATTTGGACCAAGCCCATCGGGCTGGTCCTTTTAGGCCCTGACTCTTGGAGGGTCGAGCTTTAATTTTGGAGGCTTCAAAAGGGAATCGGGCTTAACGGGCTGGCCCTGTAGAACTGAGGGCTTCAAAGGGCCGGCCCTTTAAGCATTTCAAATATATATTTTTTTTAAAAAAATAACAACTACAAAATAAAATAATTATATAAAATTAAAAATCATAATACATAATTCCCAATATTTATCATTGTTTGATAGTTTATTAGTGAGTGACTTATTTATAAATATTAAAAATATTTATTAAATAATTAATTGTTGATATACATATATTTTGTGTGACTTATTTAAAAATATGGACAATGGTTATCATTGCTTCATAATTTCTTAGTGTTTGTTGCTTGTTGGTGTTTGTATTGTAAATTAAAATTAATATTTATGTTGATGATAAAGATTTTTTTGCTTTAATTTTTTTCTATATAAAAATATTAAAAAATAGTGTATAAACTCTAATCAGGCCGGGCCGGGCCGGGCCAGCCTTGAGCCCGACTATTCAAGGGCCGAGCTTTGAAAAACAGGGATCTTTACACTGCCCGGGTCTTTCAAGCCGACCTTTTTAAGGTCCTGACCCTTGAAGAGCCAGCCCTGTAAGGCCGGCCGCCCTTTTGCACAACTCTACTCAAGATTAAAGCTTATGTAAAAGTACATACACAATGCACAGGGAAAAGGGCGCACGTGAAAAGTCTCAGGCAATAGTAAATTCTTCATCTGCTGCTGCAAAAACAGCAAAGATATTACCTAACCACGGATGAGATCCCAGTCAAGACAGCTGTAACAATATGATGAGTCATGAGACATCATCCTTGAAGATTAGCTCAACCTGGTGCAATATACACAAAAGAATTATCTTCAACTGATAGATACATCTAGTGGCATAGATCATACATGAGAAGGGTAGATATCCGCCCTATATGTGCAACCCCCAGTATTAATAGTCTTATATTCTAGTTTGTTAAGAGTTCAGCTTGAAAGGTAGAAAAAGAAAGACTAGAAAGCAGACAAATATTATTGAGATAAATCCACCGAAATGTGAATGAAGATAAAATATATATATATATATATATATACATATGTTCTCACATGTGCTGATGAGCATAAACCATCTAGGCTCTAATCGGAAAATTTTTTATTTTCACGAAAACTGTTACATTCTTGCTTAGAAAGACAGCCAAAGGAAATTGAAAACCATGATTATGATTTTTCTTTTAATAAAATTAATAAATTATACACAAACTAATAGCAGAGAAACTAAAAGAAAAACAGCCATAAGGAAATAACAAGCTCCTATATCTCTTGTGGCTCAACTGAAATTGTCAGGAATAAAGGAACCAGCTAGCCAAAATTCACACCCAAAAAACTTTAACCAGACAAACTGATAATTACTTCATTTCAATTCTTAGTTCCTTAGAAAACAAACCATCAACAGTAAAACTGTTAGAAATGTGATATGAACACAATTTCAATGGGAAAACTTAATCTCTGAAGACTGTATTATTTGAAGGAAGAGCCACTTGAACTTATAAGCACGACATTCTCTTCGATGTAAGACTCATAAGTCATAACAATGTACCCATTTGAGAACCAACATCCCATGCGACCCCACATCACGGCACTTATTTTGCCTCTCGCCAGTCAGAATCTATCGTGTATAGCCCTCATCGTGAACATTGGACTCTCAATGAAGGCACATTTGTTATGATCCCAATCTCACTGATTGTAAAGGAACATCAAATAGGAAAATAAAATATACGCACCCTAACAAGGAAAGGAAGCCATTTTGGTATCTCCACACCATTTTAAAGGTGTGGGGTACCTGTTACCCAACATTAACAAGAGGTGGAAAGGGGGGATATTTTAGCGTAAATACTATACAGTTCAAACAAGAGAAATAGAGATCATACCGTTGTTCATGGTTAAAAATATGAATTTCACAAAGCATTCAAATAACTGAGTCAACCTCAAAGGGGAATATTAAGGAAGCAGCTTGCATGCCACATATTGGAATTTCCCTTAAAATCAACAAGACCGGAGTGAAGAAGTTTACCAGGGTAGCTGCATTTCAATCTTAGTCTCCTGTCCTGGACTTATTTCCTGGCAGATTGTACTCCTGGCCACCACCCAGTAGACTTCTTAGCTGATCAATAAAAATTGCTCCTTTTCACAAAGGAAGGGGAAAATCACTAATGCGGGAACTAAAGTAAGCATCCCAACCATAACCGAAAGAGAGAAAAGAGGAACATAAAAGCATGTAACTCGTATCGTGCACAAGGTTACGGGGAAAGTGAAGATCAGCGACGTGATTGGCCGAGCAATTTGCGAGTGACAGGTGTCTGAAGAGAGAGGGGAGAGTGAGGATGGAAATGGGAGGGGAAATGCTCTCCTCTTTTTCTTTTTTTCTATTTTTTTTTTTTTTTTGCCACGGGTCGAATGCAATGGGGCTTATTCTATGATTCTTGACCTCAAGAAACCTCAATTGGGTTTTATTTTGTCCTCGTACAAAACTAGCATCTGGCCCAACTTAAGGCAAACTGTATGGCCGTTGTTTTTTTATGGAGGATAAACTAAGGTTGTTAGTCTCTCGTCCGCGTCCCTATTGGGCCACATAATGTGGCGATGTCCCATGTCTATTATTAGAATGCTAGTTTGTACTTTTTCTTTCAAAACTTTTATTTCTTATTCAACCCCCTTTTTTTATAAAATGACAATTATCATTAATATATTAACAAGTACATAAAAAGAAATCAAATTAGATAACGGCTTTCAGGAAATAAGTTGATAGGAGTATTGTAGCTGAGATGATCCTTCGATGCGTGGTTCAAACTACCCAGGTATAGGGCCTTGAAAGACAACAATATCCTATGAATATCCTGATTCAACACATCTCCTGAGTTAACCGTTTTTTAAAGTAATATCAGGGATTTATTAGATAAAATAGAGAGCTTGAATTGGTGACTGTGAAATCCACTTGAGACAATCCATGTGAGCAAGGCTCTTAGACATGTAACCACTAAAGGGGATGGGTCATGGCTTTTTTTATTCCACCTGAGGGATTGGAATTCTTGTTTTTCCAGGAATATGTGTGTGTCACAAAATACACCCATATTTGTTTTTTTCCTGTTTAAAATAATAATCCAATGATCATGCAAGAGAATGTTTGTAGCTGTGATCAAAAAGTTTGGTAAACTCCTGGAAGAAGATGAGGAAAGGTCCTTAAGTGTCACTGTAATGTTAAATACAAAAGCATGTGAAAATGACTTAAGGGTATGTAGTGGTGAGGGAGGGGAACCCTTATGAAGTTGTTGATTCCTGACGCTCCTCATGAAGCTTTGAAGAGTGTTGATGAGCCATAATGTGAAAGAGGCAAAATTTTCCCATTCAGACCTGATGGTCAGAAATCCCCACAAAATTGCACGTGTATGTGGGCATTGAAAGAAAATATGGGCCATTGTTTCAGTTCAATCACATCTAAATGGGCATAGCAAATGAACTGTCATGTGATGTTTGGTGAGGATGTCACCACATGGTAGAGCTTGGTGTAGTAACTTCCAAATGAACAGAGTATTTTTTGGGGGAAGATTGATGGACCATAGGAATTTCCAAAAAGGATTATAAGCAGCAGGTGAAGACCTCCAATAACAATTTGAATACCCTGCTTGTGCTGTATAATTGCCAGAAGGAGAACCAGTCCAAATGAGAGCGTCCTGCATGTCAGTAAAAGAAATATGCATAGCTAGAATGAGGGAGGCATTATATGGATCATATAGCTCATTAATCAGGTAAGAATTCCATTTCAATGGATTCCATTCCTGATTGGTATGCAAAATTAGATCTTTAACCAATTAAAGGGACTCATCAGTTGATGATTTTGACTGCATTGACCACCATAACTGGTGGTTTAGAGGAATGTTTGAACCATTTCCAGCTTCCCATTTAAGTTGATCTAAGATCACTTGGGAACTATGCATAATTCATTTCCAAATTCAGGACGAATTATAAGGTTGTTTGACAATGCCTTCTTTCTGAATATCAACATATTTAATCTTTAATGTCAAACTCAGCAGGGAGTCCGAAGTAGCTGTTAGAATCCTCCAGAGTTGTTTTGCAAGGAGTGAGGTATTAACATGCTCAGTTTTCCTTAAGCCCAGCCCACCATCACAGATTGGTTTAAATATATAATCTTTGTTCAGAAGGTGTATTTTTCTTTGATCTTCTTATTATCCCCAAAAAAATTATATGCAACGATTATCTATTTTCCTGCAAATTTGTTTAGGCAACCTGATACAGGAGAGCACATATATGTTAGATGCAGATAGGACCGATTTAATTAATGCTAGGCGAGAGGCCTGTGAAAGCAATTTCGATTTCCAAGAGGCAGCCCTTCTTTGTATGCAAGAGAGAACTTGATCATAGACTTCAGTTTTTCTTTTCTTCCCGAATCAACCTAAGTACCAAGGTACTTCCCCAATTTTCTGGAGAAGCCCACTCCCATTACTTGTGACATAGTTTTCTACTTAGAGTGTGAGGTGTTTGGGCTAAAAATCAGTGTAGATTTGCTCAGATTGAGGCATTATCCTGACCATGAGCAATACACATCAATTATTTGCTTAGATTCATTGAATTGATGTTCTTTAGCTTCCAGGAAGAATAAGGAGTCATCTGCATACAACAGGTGTGCAATAGGTCGAGCAGCTCTATAAATTCTGATTCCTTTCCATTATCCCAGTTGCTCAGCCTGATGGATTAAACAAGAGAGGATGTTGGAATCTATGATATAGAGATAAGGTGATAGTGGATCACCTTGCCTTATACCCCCATTTGGTTCCAAGGAGAAGATTATTTGGCCATTCATTAGAAAATTGTATCTTACTGTAGAGATACACTGAAAGATTAGGTTGATGAATTTATCTGGGAAGTTCATTTTTTCCAAAACTATGACTATGAATTGCCACGATAATCGGTCAAATGCTTTGGAAAAATCTACTTTGAGGGCCGCTAACTTTTTCCTATTCTTTCTTGAAGTATGTACCTGATTCATAACATCTGTAGAAAGCATGATATTATCTGAGATAAGCCTTCCTTTTACGAAGACACTCTGGTGAGGATGAATTAATTTCTCTAAACGATATTTGAGTCTGTTACATAAGATTTTTGAAAAAATCTTATATGAGACATTGCTTAAACTTATGGGTCGAAAGTCTTTGAACTTTTGTGGATGATCAGTCTTGGGGATTAAAATGACAATGGTTTTGTTTATTGGCTTCAGGATGTGTTCAGTATACCATATTGATTTAATCATGTCAAACATGTCGTTTTGTACCAGCTGGTCCCAGTTTTTTTGGTAGAAGCTGGCATGAAAGCCATCTAGTCCCGATGCACTGTCCTTGGGGAGAGAGAAAACGGTCTATCTGACTTCTTATAAGGCAATAGGAGCCATAAGATTATCTTGATCCAGCAAGGTTAAACTTGGAATTGGTAGATTGGACATCTGCAAGATTATTTGTTCATAAGAAAAATCTCTGCAAAATATTGAAGAGCCATCTAAAGATTTCTTGTGTGTCTGAAGTCCATTGATTAGACAAATTTTTAAGTTGTGAAATCAAATTCCGATTTCTGGCCTATTCACAAAAGAATGGAAGAACTTTGTATTTATTTCCCCTTGCAAATGCCATTGTATTTTTGATCTCTGGCCCCAGTAGCTCGTCTCACAATCATAGTAGAATTCCAATTCAGACTTGATATAATTCAATTGATTCTGTAATGACGGAGGGATGTCTTGTGTAAGATCAATGGATTCTGAGACAACTTTGAGATCTGATTCCAGTTGACGTATTCGCTGTGGTAAATTACCAATATGTGATTTGCTCCAAGATATTAAAGTTGTGAGAGTGGATTGCAGTTTGCACTGTAACCGAAAACTTGATGAACCATGAAAGGTGTTGTTCCAGCAATATTCAATTATCCAGGTACATTCAGGGAACAGATACCAAAAGGACTCAAATTTAAATTGCTTCCTATATACCTTGGGCAGTTCTGTTAGTAGAACAATTGGGCTATATGATCAGAGGCTGCAACTAGGAGAGTATCAATGTAAGGAGAACACTCTCCAATAAGAGGAATTCTTGCATTAAACTGGTGTATCGCGTTATTTGTGGTTTGACCATTACAAGTAAATACAAAGTTTAAAGTAGAATTTTCAATCTGACTTGGAACCCTAAAAAAATTAATTAACACATAACAAAATTTAAATATCATGTTTCCAATTTTTTTTTATTTTACAAGTTTAAAAGAATTATTGGTTATTTGATTTTCAAGGGTGCTAAGTCAGACTACAGATTCTAGTATTCTACGTCAGACCTAATGTGTTTGTTTGTGATTGTTCATACCCCAAATCAAATGATTACACGCAAGAATTTCTCCTCCAATCAAGTATCTAGCACAAGTGCACAACTACATTGTCAAAATTTGAACTCAAGACACCTCATTAAATTGATAAAACTTCTTACCAATTCAATTAAATATGATATTTCAACACTTCTCTTGTTTAGCATTCAGAGCCTGGTTTGACTAATTTCTTTAACCAATGACGTCGTTTTCCTTTTAACACATTTTTCTTTTTTAGTTGCCATTTTTTTTATTAAACCTGTTTTTTTCTTTTTCCACCTATAAAATCAAGTAAGCATATTTTAGTTAAAATATAATATAATATTTTTTTTAGTCCCTAAGGTATGATATTATAATAAATATATAATCTACATGAAGAGTTGATGTTATCATAAATATAAAACTTATTTATAATTTTTATCTTTTTTTAAAATTATTTATATCAATGCTCTTTCAACAATAATAAAACAAGAGATAATGTCAAAATTGATGAAGATGGTTGGTGCATCTTTGAAATAGTATATGGTATTAACTAATTTAACTAACATTTTAAATATAATCAAATTAAATAACGGTGTCTTATATTTATCATCAAATATTAATTACACTTAATTCATTTGGTGTCAACGTTGAATATCAATATTCAGCACAATGATCAAGAAAATAATTAGTGTGTGTTATTAAATCTTTAACAATGAAGGGATTATTCTGTAAGCACTGAATTGGTGTGTCGCACGAGTTCTCTTCCACCTTCACGGTGGTGACTGAAAAACAAGTGATGACATGCGCATAAGCTATCCTGGTGATGAGCGAATTTGTCCAGTGTCCACTCATGGCTGACGCTTGATTCTCAATTCATCATTCAACCAATGCCATTCAATCATCGTGCCAATTAATTGAATTATTAATGACTATATAACATAAATAAACTAGAAAGTGGTCTATCTTTCATGATTACCGCTGGAGAGATTAATTTTTAATCCCGGTAAAGTATCCTCCTTATTACACTAGTTACCCCTCCCCCCCCCCTTTCTTTTTTTTTTTGATCAAAACCCCCCCCCCCCTTTCACTATCCAGCAAAATGACAACTCTAGCCGCCCCAACTATGATTCTAAACTAGATTTTTCTCCCCCGTACGATGCACGGAAGTTAAAAATAAAAATGAAATAAACTAAATGGTATAATTTTTTGAGTGACTATTTTATGATTAAAAATATTACTTGAAAACAACAAAAGTTGATTACATATGGATATAAATAATCTAAATCATTTATTGCAATTTTTTTACTAAAAGAGAAAATATGAATTATTTTTAAAAGGCTTATTGCAAAATTGTGAGTTATCAAAATACATATTTATATTCAATAAAATAAATACATATTTATATGTTTATTAAATATTTGACAACAACAAAAGTTGATTTTATATGAATATATATATATATATATATTTGCAATGTAGAGAACTAATGCAGAATTGTGGGTTTATAAAAAATATTGTTTCAAGCAGTCAGTTATAACAAATAGACTTAAGGGAAATATAAAAAAAAAAAAAATTAAAGCAATCAGTTAACAAGGTGATTCAAATTTCAAATGTAAAACTTTCTAAACAGCAAATTAATCAATACTTCATTGCCTAAATTATTGACCTAATTAAACATAGCAAATATCTGGTTAATTTCAAAAGCCAAAAATGTAATGTTACCAATGGAATTCATTGAAATTCCAATTCCAATTTTTCCAAATACTAAAATAATTAATCCTTTGTTGCCTAAATTATTGTTAAATTTGAGGAGCCCAAAAGTTTATTGTTAACAGTGGAATTCAAAATTCAAATCTAATTTTCTCAGATGCAAAAATAATTAATTTTCCTTTGCTAAATTTTAAATAACTTTCAAAATTAAAAAAATACCTTCCCAAAAGTAGCAATATATGATGAGTAATGATTAATTATTGGCAATGAAATTTGAAATCAAGAATAAAACCTTCCATTATGAATTTGATTATGTGAACATGTGGACCAATAATTGAGTTAAGTGAAGATGATGTCATTTGATATGTCGACCAATAGAATTGTTGTTAGGAGCTTTCAAGAAATATATAGATTCCAATTCAAATCCGTTTCTAAATGTAAAACCTGTTTATCTAATTTAATTAGATTAAGAATTTTAATTAAATTAATTAAAATCACATATTATTACCAAGACCTCAAACTATATGCTTTTGTTCTCATCCTCCCTTTCCTCCTCGTTTACTATAAAGGAGTATCAATAAGGATAATTTAAAGAAAAATTGAGAATAAATATGGATAAATTTTATATCTAGAAATATGTTAAAATAGGTACTATATTTAGAAATGAAGAAAGTACCTCTTGCTATTAGTTTCTTCAAAAAAAAATTAGTTTTAAACTTATAATTCGCCCCATCCATTATCAAAATCATTATTGTTGAATATTTTCACAATTATACTAAAATTGTTGTCACGGCACTTTCATGAAAAGACTGTTGTCATGCTAAAAATGTGAAACTATCATAATTGAACAGTACTTCTCCTGTTCATATTATAAGAAGTGATCAATAATTTTATATAAATAAAAAAAATATAGTGGATTCATTTATTATGGGTAAAATTAACATAATTTTCTAATTTTACCCATGTATAACTTTTTATACACCCACTCTCTTCTCTTTACATATCATATGCACGGTCAAAAATGAAAAAAAAAACATTTATTATATTGATTTTTACATGTTACCTCTCATAATATTGACTGAAAAAATTATCATGTTAACTCTTATAGTATGGACCGAAGGAAATATATGGCTATTAAAATGATTTTTTATTTTGAATATCAATATTTGCCTTAGAATAAAATCCAGCATGCCTGTTCAAAAAATGTCAAACATGCATAGCATAACCAATCTTGATACAGATATAAAAAATTTGGGAAAATTACAACTAAACCCTGAATAAGGGAATTAATTACAACTAGATCAGAAAAAAGTCATTAAATTTCATTGAAATTCCTAGGGATATGAGTGATATTAAATGGCTTGTTATTGACAATTCATTAGTAAATGCAGCTCATTGAGTTACCAATGACAACTAAATTTTTAAAAAGTTGTTAATAACAACTAATTGAACTGCATTGACAGCACATTGAGTTATCAATAACAAACAATTTAAAATTACTCAAGTTCTTAAGGATTTCAATATAATTTATTGACTTTTTAGAATTCGATTGCAATTAATTCTCTTATTTGGGGATCTAGTTATAATTCTCCCAACAAAATTTACAACGTGCCATGATGTCATCTGTAAGTTCTGTTCAAGCGCGGATGAGTAATTAAGGTATATGAAAAAAGGAAAAATACGTCACTGTTGATTGTTACGCTGTATCATGCGACAACCCACCAAGTTTACTTGCCTAACAAATGATAACCCACTTAGTTAAAATATAATTTCATCGATTACAAGTCTTTTTCAGTCCTTTTTTTGGGCCAAATTTCAGAGTCAGTTTCACCTTTTGTGCAGCAGTCTCATGTGAGCTTGTCTTACCTAGAGATAACATCCGGGGCCTTTGCATCTCGTCACGCTTGAACAGTTCATCTCAAAATACAGATACATACACTCATTCCATTTATAAATATAGGTTTTAGTGAGATAAGGATGTTCCTAAATATAAGGTATATTTTTATTTTTTCCTCATATTTTTTTAAATTATCCCTATTAAAACTTAACAATAATATAATAAACAAGTAAGAGAGATGAGGTAAGAATAAAGAAAGATAGTAGGGTGTTTAATTAATATCATGTTATTTTAATGGCTAAATTATAGAAAACCTTCCTGAACTTTGGGTCAGTTGTACATAACCTCCCTGACCTTTTATAGTTTAAATTAAGCACCCCTAACGTTTCATATTTTGACTCCCAACTCCCCTGCTGTTAAAATTACCGTTAAAGTTAACGGTTTTTATCTTATCCAATTTTTTCACATTTTGTTTTGTATAATATGTCATTAAAAATAAGTATTTTCATTTAATATAAATAATAGTAAGTATATTATAATTTTTCATTTAAAGAAAAGACATAATCAAATAAATACTTTGCATTCATTTTAAGTACTTTTATTTTCAAGACATTCTATTTATAAAGTGTATGATCAAGAAAATATTTTAATTTTTAAACCCTTTCTGCTAAATATTTTATATTTTAAAATACATAAAATTATATGTCAGTTGTCACTAATTATTTTTAGAATGACATGGTATATAATAAAATAACGTCAAAAAGGGTAAATTACAAAAACCGTTAACTTTAACGGTAGTTTTAACGGCAGGGGAGTTAGAAATTAAAATATGAAAAGTTAGGGGTGCTTAATTTAAACTATCAAGGGTTAGGGAGGTTATGTGCAACTGACCCAAAGTTCAGGGGGGTTTTCTATAATTTAGCCTATTTTAATTAACTTAACTAACATCCTTAATCTAATCAAATTAGGTAATACCATTCTTTTTCTTATTATAAGTCCATCCTAACTACTTCTTACATACCAAGGAGTGGAAGTTATAGCATTAAATATATCATATTTTTCCAATTTTACCCTTATTTAAGAATGTGTTAAAATTATAATATTTTATACATTATAACGATTCTCTCTCATCTTCCCTATTTCCAACACAGGGGTAAATTAGTCACAATAGCATTAATTGATCATAAAATGGACTTATATTTATAAACAAAAAATTTGTGGTAGTTGAACTTATAATAAGGAACAGAGTGGCAGGTCTTATATTTAAGAACGGAGAGAAGAGTAAAATCTAAAGAACTCCTGGCCAATAATTTTCGTCTAGCCTGCCTGCAAAACATTAAGGGGGATATATGAAATATTTACATTTGCACCCACGTTTAATACACCGCAACAATATTAACTTTTGATCTAACTTTATATATTTTTATTAGCTATAGACTAAAAATATAGCGATGATACGCAGCATAAATATACCGTAATATGTATATATACCCTCAACCCTTAATATAAGATCAATTTAATCTTTTTGAAGGGGTTAATGAAGCAAAATAAATTACTCCCTCCGATCCTATATATAAGACCATTTTGACTTTTTTTGTGGAAATTAAGGAAGCCAAATAAACCACTTAATTTTAATGTATCTTATATAATTGTATTATATGATAGTTTATAAGTATGGTAAATTAATTTTAAGGAAAAAAAGATAACTCACTACTACAAAAAACAGAATTCACGTCCCCATTTCACGTCTCTTTTTTGAAAATGAGATGTAAAAAAAAGGCGGTGGCAAAATTGTAAATAAGTGAAACACTTTTAACGTCTCTTTTTTAAATATGAGACGTGGATTCTCTGAAAAAAGAGCGCTAAACAAAAAAATATGGGAAAATATAGGCGGGAAATTACTTTCCATGTCTCACAAAAAATGTGAGACGTTGAAAACTGCTTTCCACGTCTCACATTTTTTGTGAGACGTGGAAAGTAGGCAAATTTTTTTTAAAAAAAAAATCTAAAATCTTTCCACGTCTCATTTTTATTTATGAGACGTGGATTATTGTGAAATTTGGGCGCGGAATTTGAAAATAGGCAAAATAATAGGCGGGAAATTACTTTCCACGTCTCACAAAAAATGTGAGACGTTGAAAACTGCTTTCCACGTCTCACATTTTTTGTGAGACGTGGAAAGTAGGCAAATTTTTTTTTAAAAAAAATCTAAAATCTTTCCACGTCTCATTTTTATTTATGAGACGTGGATTATTGTGAAATTTGGGCGCGAAATTTGAAAATAGGCAAAATAATAGGCGGGAATGCACTTTCCACGTCTCACAAAAATTGTGAGACGTGGAAAGATACTTTCAACATCTCACAAACATATGTGAGACGTTGAAAGTCTCTTGAAAATTAAAAAAAAAAAAAGATTAACGACTTTCAACGTCTAACATATATTTGTGAAACGTTGAAAGTCCCTTAAAAATTTAAAAAAAAAAAATTGCCCCCCCTTTTCCACGTCTCACAAAATTGTGATACGTGAAAAGAGACTTTTAACGTCTCACATATGATTGTGAGATGTTGAAAGTCCCTTAAAAAATTTTAAAAAAAAAATTACCCCACTTTTCAACGTCTCACATATGTTTGTGAGACGTTGAAAGAGACTTTCAACGTCTCACAAACATATGTGAGACGTTGAAAGTCTCCTATAAAAAAAAATAAGCTTCTCCGAACATAACCCTTTCCTCCTCCCCACCTCCTCTTTGCCTCTTCTCCCTCCGTCTTCTCTCTCTCACCACGACAACACAGGCTTCTCCCTCCGTCTTCTTCCTAGAACCTCCACAAATCGAGCTTCTACCTTCGTCTTCTTCGATCTCCCTCTCACCACGATTTCAGCAAGCAACATAGGTCTTCGGCCAGGGATGGAGAAGCTAATGTCGCCCTTCAAGAAAACTCATCATCAGACCCTCGCGTCGTTGGATCTCTAACCTACCTCGGTAGAAAATTTCTACGGCTTTATCCTTCTATTTGTGTTGAAACATGTTCATTTTTTGTTTCCAAGCTAGTATCACTTCATTCTAAATTTCTTGATTCTGATCTTGGACTAATATGGAACCATTTGTTCCCTTATGGACCATGAGAAAGAGTTAGCATTAGCCTCTTTATTTGCACAGATAAAATTGGATTATGGCTTTGGTTATATGTTTCTCATAATGTTTCATCGTGGTTTGTTGGAATTTGCAGTAAGTAACAGCTTCTATTGATAAAAGAGTAAAGGAAAGAAGGAAGAAACTTGAGGTACGAATTTCTTATTTGTCTTTCACTAGTTCTGGACTGTTTTGGGAACATACTTCTTGTTGAAACATATTTTTATCATTTAAAGTTTGCACATCTGTGAACATTTGGTATCTTGTTTAAGGTCTTTGCTGGTGAAAAATAGATAGAAAAAAGGTTAGAGTCAGTTTGGGTGAACTGATACTAATAGGGCTCTTTTATTTTTTTTTTGAACTAATACTGATATGGCTCTAGCATTTTTGTAATATTAGTTTGGATATAAATAATAAAATTAGTTCATTTTGTTTACATTTTAAGTGTTATATTCCTATTATTCTGATAAAATATTGGGATTTTTTTTATTGGGATTAATCAGCCTAATTAAGAAAATATTCTTTTTTAAAAAAAAAAAGATTTTCAACGTCTCTTATTCAAATAAGAGACGTGGAAAGTATTTTCCACATCTCTCATTTAAAAAAGAGATGTGGAAAGTAAGAACTTTCCACGTCTCACATTCAAAAAGGAGACGTGGAAAGTTCTGTGACCACTTTCCACATCTCCTTTTTGAATGTGAGACGTGGAAAGTTCCTATGACCACTTTCCACGTCTCATTTTTGAATGTGAGACGTGGAAAGTGGGCACTTTCTACATCTCATTTTAAATGTGAGACGTGAAAAGTGCCCACTTTCCACGTCTCATTTTTGAATGTGAGACGTGGAAAGTGGGCACTTTTCACGTCTCACATTTAAAATGAGACGTGGAAAGTTCCGACTTTCTACGTCTCCCTGATCTATGTCCCACTAAAAAGAGACGTGAAAAGTCCAAAAAAAGAGACGTAAAAAGTGTTTTTTTTAGTAGTGACTATAGATATTTTAAAGTGATCTATATAACTCAAAATACCATATAATCCAGTGATATGTAATATATGTTTGATTAAAATGTTCATTCTGTTTTCTTATTGTCTCACAAAAAAATCAACTTTATCTTGTGCAAAGAAAATGATTGAGTATCATTATATACATAACATCGCATGTGATAGTAATATAGTTTTACATTAGCTTGTCCGTGTTGCATCACGGACCACACCCTGTGCAGGCAAGGCAAGCGTTATCAGCAAGCTAGAACGACCAAAAAGAGAAATACACAAACGCATTAGATTCACTCAAAATAATTTCAACCAAAAGTCGAAGGGAAGGAATAATTTGTAATTCTAGAAACCTCATGCGATCTGAGTGGGAAGAAGAGAATCCTAATTTAAGAGGTGCCGAAGGCATCAAGGCAAGGACCACCACTTAACCGAAAGGCGAAAGAGAAAAAGAAAAAAAAAAAAAAAGACAAAAGACAAAAGGGCCAAAGAAAAAAGAAAAAAGGGAAAGAAGATTAACCAACAAGGACCATCAATAATGGAACACGTATACGTTATACTCCACGACGGCGTCGCCGGTTTTCAGATCAACGGTGTGGGTCTTGGCCTGAGCGTAGCCACGTGCGAACCGGAAAAGCCCACTCCCGCCGACGATGGGCATCTCTCGAACCGTACGGAACACCGTGTTCCGGCCCAACAGGCTGAGACTACTCCCATTATACTTCCCTTCCATGAACGCAAAATTCATCACCATCAGCAATCCCACTTCATCTTGCGCCGCCGAAGCGTATATTCCCTGGGCCTTGCCCACCAGCTTCGACCCGAGGCCCGGCCCGGAAGTCAACGGGTCGTCGACCATCGCCAATAGCCCGAACCCGGTAGAGGAGGTGTTGGTCATGATGGCCTCCGCCACCTTCACGGCGGTGGGGTTGCGGCCGCTGACGATGTCGTGGAAGAAGAAGTGAAGGTGGCTCAGCTTCTCCTTACGGAGGCCCAATGAAGCCGGAGAGAGGGTCCGAGAGAAACCGGTGGGTTTAGCGGCGGCGATGGATGTGAAGAGGAAAATGAGGGTGAGGCTACTGATGAGGAATGTGAAGAGTTTTCTGGCCATTGTTGGAGTTCTTTCAGAGCTTGGGAAGAGATTTCTTCTACTAGTGTTTTTTTCCTTTAGGGGTGCAAGTAAGATAATTTTGTATGGTGCATATGACAAGGGGTTTGTGGGACTGGGAGAGCCTCTATTTCCATTTCTTTGTGTCGTATTTTTCTCTCTCTTTTTTTTTAATAACTACTAAATATTTTTTAAATACTTCAGTTTTAGATTTATATAAAATATATTTTAATTAATTTTTAATAATAATATTACAAACACCAAAATTTAAACTATTGAGAAGATTTAGAATTGAATACCAACCTTAGAGCGTAGACCTTTGTCATAAGGGGGATGTAAATGGACGACTTTGATTTACAGTATCTTTGTTGACCAAAGATAGTTAAATAAAGGTTCAAGGTGCGATCCCGATGAGCACCAAAACTACTGCTAGCATTTATCTCTTGTTTTGGTGCATATATGGCGCATTTAGCATCACCAACTAATTTTTTTGGGTGTTAAGTGTTTTGAGGTGAAATCAGTGTCCAAATTATATATTTAGCTGCAATTACAATCCTAAAATATTTTTAGGTGCAATCGATTTTATCTCACTTCGTCGGTCTTTTTACTCGAAAAAAAGAAGAAGACAACAAGTATTAAAAAGAAAACTACAAATGGACATTTATGATTATATTAGTGAGGTTGAGTTTAGAGAAAATTAATTAGAGGTTTCAAGGAGTAAACATAATTAAAATGAAATCTTACGGAATTGTAAATATCAACTTTTGGCCTCGCAATCACAAATTATAACAAGAATTCTGTGGGGTTTCATCTTAATTATGTTTTTGCCTTATGACATTCCCCCCCTCAAAATTACCCCATTTTTAATATTTTGAGGTATTGACTGTACTCAAAAAAATAGTTTAAGGTGCTCGTGATAGGTACAAAATTCATAACCTAAGACTTCCCAAGTGTGTAGGCCGTATCAAGTAATAAAGAGTGGGTAAAGTATCGTTCCCTCGAGCACCCGATACCGACAATTAAGTTGAGTATTAACTTTAGTATTAACTTTACATTTTCATTTAATTTGAGCAAGACACGAAAAAAACAAATCTAAATAAAATCCTATATAAAATCTTAAATGAAAATTAAATCTTAAATAAAATCATAAAACAAATCTAAGAGAGGGTTAACGAACAAAAGTGATGGTTTGATAGCTTTATTAATTCTTAGTGTTTAATTCCTCACTTGAATTGCAATTGACACTATATTTGCTAGTCTAAGACTCTTAATTACCTAAGAGCGTCTTTCGATTCACTAAAAGACATTTTAATTAAATTAATCCCTAATGTCTTAGGTGATTACTTAATTAGACTAAATTAAGTGCAAGCCTAATGTGACTACAAAGGGCTGATAGGTATATGTCTATCCTACAAACAAATTAAGTTAAAAAACTTAATCCTACATGATTCAATTAAACGTCTAGTCTAAATTCCCTATGTCTAAGCTCCTTTAGAACACCAAATTTAATCCCAACATGATGTTTCTTGTTTTAGGATCATTAATCACACAATTGAATCAACAAACATAACATTAACGCAGATAAAGATTAAAATTATCATCCACTAATTTATAATCCAACTATAATAATGCAAGACAAAAAATTAGCTACATAAGTTTTTAAATAAATTCATCGAAGCACACCAGAGCTCCTTCTGTCCTTACTCCGGCCGCTGCCATAGTGAACAAGATCGAAGACGAGTTGCTGCTCAGTAAAAGATAATCCCCCTGGCAGTCTCTCTCTCTCTCCCCCTCCCTCCCTCCAATTTGCTTCCCAGTGTGATGATTGATGATGATGATTGAGTCTTTCTTTCCTAATGCGTGTGGCTTGTAATGGCTGCAAGTAAAGAAGCAATCTACATCCAATAATAATAATAATTGTAAACACCCTATTTTGTCCGGACCCTACAAAAGAATAAAAAATAATAAAAATAAAAATGATAAAAATCTTCCTTGTAGGAATTTCAAAGAATCCCCACTCATCATTATGATTGAAAAATGACATTTTAATTATTCTTACAAAAAAAATTAAAAAATTCATTGATTTATTATGGTTAGGTGTTATTAATGCTGATTGCTGGGTCTTAATTGCAAAAGTCAAATTTAAAAATTAAAATTGATGGTGATTATGAGCCATAAATAATTATTGGTGGGTGTTTGATGACTTTAAAAAATTAAAAAAAAATGAAAATAATTTAAAAAATATATTTATTCATGCTGATTGGATCTTAGAATAGGAAATGTTTTTAAGATAAAAATAAAAAAAAGACTATTTATGAGGCAAACTCTAGGTGTTGCCTATAAAATAGATAGTAAGAGAACAATTTGTGAGGGGGAATTTTGGAGGAGGCAGAAAGGAGCAGTGAGAGAAACGAGAGATAAGAGAAGAATTTTGGGGAGATAAAATTGTCTCAAGAGATGGTAGTAAGAGAGAAATAGAAAGAAACTAATTACTTCATCTTTTTTGTCCTGCCTCTCTTATTTCTTTTAATCATTCCATCCTATAATTACTTTTCCAACTATTATTCAAGGGGAGCCTATGTTCCGTGGTTGTTGCTACACACGTAAGCTTCAACATCAATGGCTTGAAGGTTATAATAATATGATTGGATTGATTTATAACTGGTTCTTTTGTTTTATTCTTCCTTATTTCTTCATTCTTTCATGTTACTTCATTTCTTCTCTAGAAGACTTGGAGGATTTAATAAACAAATGGTTTGATTTTCCTATATATGCCCTCTTCACTTCATTATTTTGTAACAAAGATCAAAGCCTTGCATGTATAAACTCTCTTACTATTGAAAGCTATTATTGGCTTAATTGTTATTGAAGCTTGTCTTTGTTTGTTTAATAATGATTGTGAACCATTGTTTTCTTATGAAAACTAAAATAAAATATAAAATTTCTTTTGATTAAAAAAAATGGTTCAAAATCATTTTTTGCTGTATGAGGCTTTTAGAACCTCTGCAAGCAGAAACGATTAATCTTCCGTGTGAGATTATAGGAATCTCCGCAGGAATGTTTGTAACACCTAAATCTTTACTACTATACTATAGCATTTTAATTTATTTACAACTACTTTTGCAAATGCCAGAAGCCCGAAAATACGAAAAATTTAAAACTTTTTCTTTAAAACATTCCAACTTCGTTTCTGTTGGAATGGGCTTTTCAGAAAAATTGGAACAATTTAAAACTTTTTATAAAATAGAGTGGTTAATAAAATAATTAAAATAACTCTCACCTACTTAATGTACCTATCATTTTTATAGTGCTTGGGGAGCAAAAACCCCTTTTTATATGTATAATCTCTACTTATGGGTTCCTATCATTCCCACTATAATAACATACTATCTACGGTAATACAAAACATAGCAGGCATTTCTGCTTCTTCATACTACCTTACTTCTTCCCGGCTAGCTTCTCTTAACCAGCTACACTGAAAAATGTTTAGGGAGGGGGCTGAGATTGGAAATCCCCATAGCAGTTTCTTTCATACTGTTATTCTTATGCATGCATTGCCATGTATACATTTTATAAACCCGTACAATTAATACAATTACACATACTTCCTACGCTACATGCTCTACGAGCCACTGTTAACAATATGTTTGTTAACTAGTGGAGGCTTTACCTGTAGGGTTTCTCTTTCATAATCTTGCTAGGGGTTGCGACCCACCTAGCATTTGAGTACTTCATAAACTAGGAATTAAAACTTCCATGCAGGAATTAACAAGATTTATCACCTTCATGCATAATGTAAACTTGAAACAGATATTACAAAATTATACATGCAATTCTTAATGTACTGAAATAAACTGTTACCTGAAATACCAGAACATAATCCTGAGCCTGCTCCTTTCCTTTTCACTAACCTCCTCAACTTATGCAACTATCAAGACCTATTTACATGTAATATATAAATAATAAATTAACACATATGCTTATATATAATTATTCAGCATTTCTCACGATCCTATAATATTGTTTATTTATACTCTTCCTATTGCTATTATATGTTTCAATCATAATTCCTAACTCAATTATTAATTACGTAATTATCAAACTGACATTGTATAATCATCCAATAAACATTACAAACATACAGCATAAATATAATCTTATTGATTACACTACAATAACTTTCTTTTAAGTAGCATTTATTTAAATCTTTTATCATCCTGTTAGAAACTAGGATCACTTGCCTATAACTATTAATAATCACAAATTTGGACAAATTTGAACAGCAACTAACTCACCTTTCTAGAACTTAAGACTCTATTCATGTGTCATTAATCCATTTGACACAAATGGACACCCCACTACTGCAGAACAAGGTTTCCACGTCACAAATTTTGGGGTTTTCACGTCACTTTTCCAGGAGACGTTGAATCAAGTGACGTGGAAAACTGGACTTTTCACATCACAAAAATTTGTGACGTGGAAAGTCAGAGTTTCCACGTCACATAATATAAATAAAGTGACGTTGTTTTGGAGTTTTAATGTCACAATTTAATCAGTGTGTGACGTGGATAAGTATGATGAAGAATAATTTTATTAAATTTTTCAGAGAAACCACGTCACACATTACATAATGTGTGACGTTGTTTCACTCGTCTAAGAAACCACGTCACACATTATGTAATATGTGACATGGTTTCTTTTTTTAAAAAAAAACATCATATATTTGCATTTGCTTTTCTCCATATACATTATACACAGAAACAGAAACTCTACAAATGCAGATCAACAGATATATATATATACATTATACACAAAATTCCAGCAATGTATAGAGCATCCTCACAGATGATTGATGCGTTTAAAAAATATAATCTAGTTATTATGATTGAAGCTAGAACTACAAACCAACAAGTGCTAGATATATTGATCAAAAGAAAAATAATCACTTTACTTAGAAAACATCTACTAAAACCAGTATAACAGAGAAAAATCATGGGTAATTACTATCTACATATAGACCTTTCTTTATCTTTCCAACAGAACAATTTTTAATGCAACCTAGCAAACTTCACTATAATCAATTAATCATAGTAAGAAGAATATGAATCATAACTCAAAGGATGGTCAGCACAGGTAAGTATTTCCAGAACACGTTTCAAGAAATTCTGTCCAATCATACTAAATGTATTAAAATCTTAATCCATTTGTGTCGGATTTGTCTGGTCATAATAAGAAATTCTGTCCAGATTTCAAGAATTTATGCTACATGGACGGCCTTTCTTCATTCAATGCTTTTGCAAATAAAAACCATATTTTTTTAAAGATTTGCTACACACACGTTGGGTAGACTAGCTGATCTAAAGAACTCTGTCTATAGCCTATAGATAATAGACAGACTCTGGCGGTGGAATAAATATTAGAAGATAATACTAAGAGCCTATAGATAATAGACAGACTCTAGCGGTGGAATAAATATTAGAAGGTAATACTAAGAGTAAAATTTACAAGAAATCTAATTCAGATAGTGATCCAATATCTCCAGAAAGTTTGGCTTGCTAAACCTGTCTCGATAACATTCTGAAATATTACAGGCATGGTACTACCTTAAAAGTAAAATCTAGGAGAAGGTAGCAAGCAAGCAAGCATAGCACTTAGAAAGAGACAATACATGGAAGCAAGCATAGCACTTAATTCCATTCCAGCCATTACAAGGATCAGATCCCACCTAGTTGGGAGGTGTGCACTGCCAGGTTTTAGAGGAGACTTCATAACAGCCACTGCAAGGTACCCAACAATAATATTTCAATCACAAAAATCAAATTAAAGATGTGCAGAAAGAAAAAAATCAGAACTGATGTATGATTTGAGAGCTTGAGGACACAAATTCATTGTTTTCTACATTTTTTTCTACCACAAAAGCAGGTCCAGTGCTTCTGGTGCTGAACTTCCTAAAGATAAAGTTCTCATTCTATGGATTGCAAGCATTAAATGAATAAACAATACACCAGCAAATAATTATTTGCTACTGCAACCAGAAAATCCTCTCTAAATCAAAGAATTATAATCCACATCACATAACATAGACAGCAAGCCTCATACAACAACAACAGAAAAATTAGTGTTCTACTAAAAAAAAGCAAGTCCTACAAGGTACGTACCGCTGAAGTTGTGGGTTGGGGCTGGGGTTGTGGGGTTCTCGCCGCCGGGGAGGGGGTTTGTTCTTGGGGGGTGGGGGTGGTCGCCGGGGGGTGTGGTTCTTTGGGGGGGCCGGGGGTTGGCGGGTGTGGGGTCTTGGGGGTGGGGTTGTCTCGGGGGGGTTTGGGGTTGTGGGCTTCTCACCGGGCCGCCGGGGGGGTTTGGTTCTTAGGGGGTTGGTGGTGGGGGTCTTGTGAGGGTGGGGTGGGGTTGTCGGGGGGGTGTCCGGGGGGGTTGGGGTTATGGGGTTCTCACCCGGGGGTTTGTAGTTCTCCGGGGGGTGGGTGGGTGGTGGGGTGAGGTTTTCAGGGGTGGTCTGGGTTGGGGTTGTGGGGTTCTCACCGGGCGGGGGATGTGCGGTTCTCAGGGGTGGGTGGGTGGTGGGGCTCTTGTGGGGGGGCTTTGTCCGTGGGGTTGTGGGGTTCTTGCTGGGATTGTCAGGGGGGTTTTGGGGTCTACCTGGGGGTATGGTTCACAAACCACGTCACAATTAAGTGTGACGTGGTTTCTTGAAACCAGGTCACACTTAATTAATTGTGACGTGGATTCTTGAAACAACGTCACACTTAATTAAGTGTGACGTTGTTTCTTGAGAAACTAAGTCACACTAAAATTATGTGTGACATGGTTTCCAGAAACCACGTCACTTAATTTTTGTGTGACGTTGTTTCTTACAATATCACATATTGACAAATTATGTGATGTTGTTTTTCCCTCCGCCTCCAACTTAATTACAAAAATGTCACCGCTTTTTTTTTCATGTCAGTTTTACAATTAAATGACGTTAATTGGTGACATGAAAAGAGTATTTTGTAGTAGTGCCATCTTTAACTTGTTTAAGGATCTTCAATTCAACATAAAACAAATTCAGTTTTTATGTCATATTATTCAACAACAACTTTAAACATCACAAATATTTAACGTTAAATCACCACTCCATAAATTCAGTAGAATAAACCTTATTAATCAACCAAATCTCAAAATGACTATAAGCAATCCTAATCAGACAAAATCAATCTCCTAACTTCTAACATCAAGTTAGACCATAACTGATCATCTTCTCTTACTACCCATAAATCCCTCAAAATTTCCCTAAAGTTATGATTCCAAAAATCACTCCAATAAACATATTTCATTTCTATAAAACATAAACCAGTCCTTATTGCCACAAATTATATTTTCCCCAACACTCTTTGCCCCCAACTGATACCAATTATCCTCTAATAATTTCTTAAAATCACAACTTTGTTTTCAACTTCAACAATGATATCATATTTACTCAAGCAGATTAAAGCTCCTAACTTCCCATATTGAATTAAGCTCTCTCAACATCTTAAACCATCACACAAAGGTCCTTAAACAATTTCCATAAATCAAATTGCAACTTTATAAATCAACTCCCTTTCCTTAGTTCTAGGAACTATAATTCATGTATTCAAATCCTCTTCATTAATTACAACCTCTGATCTCATTCTAACCTATAATCAACATCAATTAACCCTTACAACTAATATGGAATCCATTTTCCAAAATTACCTCACTCTAATTTAATCTCATACTATCTTTTGTTACCCATAAATCTTCAAAACAATTCCCATAAAATAAGTCACCATTTCCTAAATTGTTCCCCTTTTTCCTAAACCTAAAATTTATACTACAAATGATCAAAATCCCTAACCATCTTCTTTAAATCCCCTCTTACTCAAATAACCCAGACATCAATTTCATTTCCATCATCCGATTATTCTCCAAAGTGCCACTTCTCTAAAATCAGACCCATCAAAGAAAAGAGAAATATCCTATCAAAATACTACTATTAACACAACTATCTCCAAATTACTAAACTGCTCAGTCAAATAAAATATCATAACATAAAACAATCAAATATTTGTTTCCCAAAATCATAATCAGAAATCACCATTACATCTCACTCAATAAACAGGGCAATTCATAACCGAATCATCTTAAAAATATTCCCCTTGATCTGTTTCACAGCCACAATCACATATACACAGAATAAAGTTCCAATTCAAGCTTAATATCAACTAGTTTCCTTCTACTTTTCCCTGCCACCAAGCTGTCGAACAGAACCAACAAAACAGAAGAATTTACTACAAATTTACATATGCAACTAAACCTCAATCCTACACCATCGACAACAATTTAATTCTTCCTAATTCAGGTTCAGGAATGCTAATCACCAACTGAACAAACAAGACAAGAACAGAACACACACCCCTTTTTTTTCTTTTTCTGTCACTGAACCCGGATGGCAGGGCAAACAAGAGAAGAGAAAGAAATGATCAATTAATGCTCAACATCCAAAATCAACCTCAATCCACCTTCTTTTCATCATACCCAGAAACAGAATCATAGAGGGACAGAAATTTCACAAGACAAGAAATCAGCAAAACAGGGAAATAAGAACAGGAATACCAAATTCACCCAACATAAAAAATCTCAACATACAAGACACTCTATGACCTTAAACTTACTCCTAATCACATTTAATTAAGATTTAGTTCAGTTCTTGCTCGAAATTCCACTCAAATAGTCGCCCATGAACAGTACCAGATTTGGGGTTTTTGAAGCAATTCGGCCAAACTCAATTCCTTACTTAAAATCACTCCCCAAATTGCATAAATCGAAGCCTAAGTTTCATTTTAATGGATTTAGAAACCCTAAAAACCCCAGAATCCAAATCAATCCCCCTTCAAACTCACTCAATCATACTAGAAGAAGAATAAATCAGAGGAAAATAGGCTTACCCACAGCTACTCCAAGCTTCCCTTGAACGTCTGCCGCACCATGCCGCCTTGCTTCGTCGTTTTAGCCGCTGGTTGCCGCTGCAGAACTCTGAGGGAATAGAGGAAAACAGAGAGGGTGGGAGACAGAGGGGGAGAGCATTCGGGGAGAGAGAAAAGTGATGGTGAATAGGAACACATGGGGTATATATAAAAAGGACAAGGAAGAGTTGATATTTTTATTAGGTGATTTACCATTTTGCCCCTTCTTTTACAACTGAAGATATTTTGAACTATGGACAGATATTGTCATTTTTATTTACTCTTTCCCATTATACCCTTCTTTTAAAAAATTATTTACTATTTCCCTTAAAATTTAATCTAAATTTATTCCAAAAATAATTTATCTATATATGCTTTAATTTTCATATTTATTTATAAGGCTTTTTAAAATTTAAACAATACCCAAGGATTCTAAATATTCCCTTATTAATTCTTTTTGAAAATTAAATTTTATCTTCTAATTATTTCTCTTTGTTTCTTAAAGAAAATAAGCCTTAAAAATCATTAAAAATACCTAAAACATCATAAATTTAATTTTAATGCTTTTTAATATTTTAATAACATTTCTAAAACCTTGAATAATTCCTTATATCTATTTTTTAAATTTTGGGGTGTTACAATGTTAATCAAGAAACTTTTCTTAAAAAAAATATTTTTTCCTTAAATAATAATAAGAATAGTTGTTTTAAAAAAAATAAAAAATATCAACCAAAACAAAAAATCTTTCCAAAAAAATTAACTAAATATTTTCTTAAAAAATATCAAACCAATTAACACACATTTCTACCCTGAACTACGTGGGCTTTGATCCTTTTAAAGGGTACGTAGGCCCTATAGGTTTTATCCTAGGTCAAGTCCAATCTTTGTAAACAATTAATTTGTTTCATTTTCTCTATTTTATCATTTTTTGAATATATTTTTTTGGATAATTAAAATAAAAATTAAAGGCCATATTAATTTTAAATAGTTAACTTAGAGTAACCGTTCTTGTGAACGGGTGCTGTGGGGTGCCTAATACCTTCCCCATGCACAATAGACCCCAAGCCCAATTTAGTTTTAAAAGACCATTTATATTTTTTGAAAGGTTTTCCAAAATTATGCTATTTAAAAATTTTGGTGGCGACTTCATTAAACCTAATTCTAGGGTGCTACAATAATAATAATTCTAAGACATATTTTTTCCTTTTTCAAATATTCTTATTTTTTATTTTTCTTATCTAGATTTAACTTTCCTATTTTAATAAGAGATACGATATTTTAGAAGGAAATCCCCATTTAATGTCTCAAATCCATATATTTCCAAATTGCAACGAATTTTTTAATTTTTAAATTGATGAATCCCTAAATACAATAAAATATGTCTAAAAACTACTAAAATTGGGTAATCATTAGCTCATTACACCATAAAATACTCTAAGATGCTTCTTACACCTCAAAAATTAGTTTGAAATATTCGTTGCACCTTCACATATAAATAAATATTAACGAAGGGAACTTCTTTATTTAGGCTTTAGGGCGGGGGTTCATCATAATGTCAGTTGCACCTCGGTTGTGCCTTGAATTTGGGTTCATTCCCTGATTTTTTTTTTCTTTTTTATCACCAGATAGATTATATTTTAAATTAAAAGAGTGTTATTTTGATATTTTATGGGAAACGGTGTGCTTTTAATGTTTTATGATTTTCAAAGATTGGGGACTTTGAAATTGCATTGTGCTGCCATCTTCTATTTAGTAAGTTGAATATTTGAAAAATTATAAAAATGTAAAATATAATCTATTTTTCTCCATAAGATATGAAAATGACACTCTTTTAATGTAAAATGTAATGGTAAAAAACAAAAAGTTATTTGGAAAGAATCCTAAATTTAAGGGCAGTCGGGGAGCAATTGATAAGCCAGTCCCTTCCTTAATCACCCCATCTCATCACCCCTTGAGCAAAAATGGGATGCTTTGATTTTGATTCCATGCACTCAAGAAATAAGATTTTTTTGTTGATAAATTAATCAGTAAAATATATAAGGCTGTGATCTGTGTTCCTTCCTTTTTTTTTTCTTTTTTTTTGCCTTAGGCAGTTATTTATTTTCCTTTTTGTTTCGATGCTGGTAGTGATTTGTTTTCCATGCATCATCAATATGAGAAGAGAAAATATTATTAATATCGTATGCGCAAAGAAATGAATCAAGTTATTATAATGTAGGAAGTACCCAAGCACCATGTGTACAAGATAAAAGGACAAAGTAACAATACTCTGCTGAAGGACGCATGCAAGGCATAAATGCTATCCAGCCATTCATTCTCATTGTTTTGTTAAGACCAAAACTTGCAAATCAAGATGTACGTACACTGAAAAAAGAAAGACAACTTGCAAACGGGAAAAAAACTTGGGAGTTAAACAGTTGCATGCATGAATTGCGTAGTTTCACATAATTGATCCTTTTCCCTTTACATAATTATATAATTGCAGGGATTTTGTTTCTATAGTTAACATTTTATTACTTTTAAATCATATAATTATACAATTACTTCACTCGGAGTCGGAGAAAATTAACCAACAAGGGACCATCATTAATAATGGAACACATAGACGTTATATTCCACGACGGCATTGCCGGTTTTGGGATCCAATGTGTGGGTCTTAGCCTGAGCATAGCCACGTGCAAACCGGAAAAGCCCACTTCCGCCAACGATGGGCATCTCTCGAACCGTACGGAACACCGTGTTCCGGCCCAACAGGCTGAGATTACTGCCATTATACTTCCCTTCCATGAACGCAAAGTTCATCACCATCAACAATCCCACCTCATCTTGTGACGCAGACGCGTATATTCCCTGGGCCTTACCCACCAGCTTCGACCCGGGCTCCGGCCCGACCGTTAACGGGTCGTCGGCCATCATGACCAGGCCAAACCCGGTCGAGGAGGTGTTGGTCATGGCGGCATCCGCCACCTTCACGGCGGTGGGGTTGCGACCACTGAGGGTGTCGTGGAAGAAGAAGTGAAGGTGGCTCAGCTTCTCCTTACGGAGGCCCAGTGAAGATGGATGGAGAGTACGAGAGAAACCATTGGATTTGGCTGCGGCCAGGGATGTGAAGAGGAAAATGAGGGTGAGGCTAGTGAAGAATGTGAAGAGCTTTCTGGCCATTGCTATTGCTTTTTGGATAGCTTTTTTTCCCCCTACGGTGTGAGTACTGAGTAAAATAAATCTGTGTGGTACATATAAATACTAAATGTGAGTACTCAGTTTTTAAAACCGTGCTACCTTTAAAAACTGAACCAAAACTAATTTACCAAATTAACTGAAATATTGTGGTTTGGTAAATTACCGAATTAACCAAATTTAAAGTTTAATCTTATATATAAAGTAAATTATCACATTCTCTACAAAATACTAAGATAGATTGGAGGTTAGTATTATTTATAAAGCATATTATAATACATGTCAATCATACAAAATATGTAATGATGTAATACGTATTATAATTTCTTGGTATAAGAATTGTTATCTGTTAACTTTAAATATATTACATATTTTTTGGTTTTCAGTTTTAATGGAATTAATTTTTAAAAAAGCCGAACCAATCACTAAAAACTAAAATTGTCAAAAATTAAAATCGAATTAACTGAAATAGGATTATGGGATTTTTTTTTTTTTTTGGTGCTTCGGAAAGAAATGAGATTGTGGGATATGAATCTATGATATCAGTAGTATAGAGCAGAGAGCCAGAGACCTTTGGCGTAATTGAAATGCAAATGGACGACTTTAATTTACAGTAACCGTTATTGACCAAAAATAAATGAATGAATGAATGAATGAATATAGGCTCGAGAAAAAATGGAATGCTTTGATTTTGGTTTCATGTACACAAGATATAAGTTTTTCTATAAATTTACAAAATATAGAAGGTACTATTGACTTGTTTTCTAGGTAAAGTGTGGGTCCAGGCACCATGTGTAATAACGCTGGAAAAAAAAAAGGACAAAATAACAGTACTCTTTTGGAAAGAGGCATCACCGGCCATTTATTGTCAATTACTCCGTCGTAATTATGAGATGGCTTTTATTTTATTTTTTAGAAATTAAGGATATAAAATTAATCACTTTAAAATGATTATAGTTATTTTTTTTCTTTAAAACTAATTTATCTTACTTATATAATCTATCGTATAATATAATTACATGTAAGATAGGTTAAAATTAACACTACAAAAAGAGCGGGTTTTAGTAGCGGTTACATTAGTAACGGAACACCTGAACCGCCAGTAATGATGAACTAGTAGCGGTTACAAGTGAAAACCGCAAGTAAATATGACACTTTGACCAAAGAAGTTTTTAGTGGCGGAATTTAGTGGCGATTTATGGGGAAAAAACCCCAACTAAATTGGCGCCCTTTGGCGGGAAATTTAGGCGCGGTTTAGGGAAAAATACCACGAGTAAACAAGTGGCAGCTGAATTGGTGGCGGTTCTGAAAAAACCGCCACTAATTTCTCACGAAATAAATGCAACTTCATTTAGTTGCGATTTGAGCCGCAGTTCTGGCTTAAACCGCGACTATTAGTGGTGATTCTTCCAAAACCGCCTCTAAATTCATTACTTTAAAAGGCTTGTACCTTTTTTCTGAAAAGGTACGAGCCTTTTTTAGAGAGTAAGCGACGTGACGTGACTTCTACAAATACGAGAAATAGAAGCCGTGTTTTGTCCTATATTCAGTCAAAATCATGGTCAGAAAGAGCGATCGTAGTAGAGACAAGAGGCCCATTACCGCTGAACAACAGGAGAAAGAGGAACGACTTTGTAAGGAACTGGCTGAGCAGGCCGAGAGGGATCGTATAGAACAAGAGCGCATCCGTATACAGAACGAGCCAATTCCAGAAAATGTAATCAATGCTTCTGGAGTGGGGGAGAATACTTGGACGATACTCGAGGAGCAGATTTCGAAGATATATCATGTTGGTTGGACGAGGAGGAAGATAAAGAAGCGGGGCGCCCTGAACGATCCGTCGGAAGGTCCACCAGTTATGAAGTACAAGTTCAGGGTAAAGAAATTCAATTTTTACCCTTTTTATTAGATAATTATAATTTTTTATCGCTCATAAAATTGTTGCCTAAATTTTACAGACCCTTCTGGTAGCATAAGCGATAGGAGGTTGACGGTGCAAGATACGATGAACTTTCTAAGCAGGCACCGAGTTAAAGTTGAGTGGGACGACGAGTTGACCAAACTACCGGTAAGACAAGGGGGTCAATTGTACGCCAGGTTCTGCGGGAGTGTATGCCAGAATTACCAGCGATTCCCGATAGACGTTTTGGACCGGAGAAAAATTGATAAGAATTCTAAAAAGTTCGTGTGGAACGTGATTGTGAAGGTTGGTTGAACTAACTTTAAGTTTATTTATTATTTATTATTATTAGAATGTGATTTTAATTAATACTATAGGAAATATTCTTATTATGTGTTATTTAATATTTATTTATTATTATTGGAATTTGATTTTAATATTAGTTTTAGAAATTGTATTTATTATTTATTATTTATTTTTTGTTATTGTTGGAATTTGATTTTAATAAATATTATAGGAAATTTATTTATTATTTCTTATTTCTTTTTTGTTATTATTGGAATTTGATTTTAATATTAGTTTTAGGAAATGTATTTATGATTTGTTATTTCTTATTTGTTATGTTTGGAATTTGATTTTAATATTAGTTTTAGGAAATGTATTTATGATTTGTTATTTCTTATTTGTTATGTTTAGAATTTGATTTTAATATTAGTTTTAGGAAATGTATTTGTGATTTGTTATTTCTTATTTGTTATGTTTGGAATTTGATTTTAATATTAGTTTTAGGAAATGTATTTATGATTTGTTATTTTTTCTTTGTTATGTTTGGAATTTGATTTTAATACATATTGTAGGAAATGTATTTATGATTTGTTATTTCTTATTTGTTATATTTGGAATATGATTTTAATTATCATCATCATAATACTATTTAACCATAGTTAAATTTTATATTTTACAGATGAAGTTTGATGTGAGGGACATCCGCAAGAATTGGATAGAATTAAAGATGGGGGACGGTTGGAAGAACAAGCGGTTGGACCAGTTCAAAGCAAGAGATCAGATGGGGAGTAGGCCGCTTCAGGAGTTGATCGATGATGTCCTTGGTGGCATCCCTGCGGATGCGTGGAAGAGATATGTGTGTTGGAGGAGGGGAGACAAAGGGAAGGTATAATTAATAATATTATTGATATTGATTTGATATGGAAATATCATACTGGAGAAATATTTTTGAATTACTAATGATTATTCAATTTTATTTTACGTCAATAAAAGAGGTCGAAACAAGGTCTTACCGCCAAGGCACATCAGAAGGTTCATCATACGACTGGGACGAAGCCGTTTTCAGTTGGCTACAAAGAGATGGTATGAAAGAATGAATATTTGTTGTTTAATTTGAAAATAATTTCATTTTATATAATAATATTTAGTTGTATCATAATTTTCAAGCGGTTGAAGCTGCGAAGAAGGGGCAGAAGGCTACCTACGGTCGTTTCTACCAAATAAAGCATAGACACATGGACGGGAGCTTAACATCGAGGGAGGCTGAGGAGCAAATTGTAAAATTTTATTTATTTTTTATTATTATATTTTTAATAAAAACGACATTAAACTGAAATTGTAAATATGTTTGTGTGTGCAGGTTAGGATTGAAGAAGCGAAGAGAGAGATCGGCGAGTCGCAAGGGGACAATGTAGACCCCACTGCCTCGCTTAGGGCTGGCCTAGGGCCTCATGAGCACCCTGACCAGGTGCGCAGGATGGGATTCGAAGCCCGACCTTCGGTGGTTTATAATAGGTCAGGCGACCCAGGCAGCGGCCAGTCTATAGCATTGAGCCAACCATCCATCAGTGGCCCGATTAGGAGCCACGCTGAGTATAAGGCTCAAATGAGGGAGATGCTCACTCATGAGATTACGGAACGGGGTGACGGATCAGGTGTACGACAGACTGGAGTCCTGGGTGGAAACTGCCAATAGCACGCTCGAACGGATACAGCGGAGGTTCGACCTAAATGGATCTCCTTTGCGAGTACCACTACCTCCATGTCCACCGAAGCAGCCTCGCAACCGTTCTCTGGAGCATCAAGACGACGATCAGCTTCCTGCATAGCTCTAGGGTCTTTTTTTATTGGAATGTTTGTTAATTTCAGGATTTCAGTTGAACATTTTTATATTTAAATGTTTGTTAATTTGTATATTTGTTGTTCAAACATTTCTTATTTTCAATATTACATAATTTTGTTAGTTGTTATGATCTTATTTATTTTTTACTTAACATAGGGTGATAATTTTTCTTAACAGCAAAAAAAAAGTTTCTTCGTGACTAATAAATAAACATTTATTGTTTGTTTATTATCTCATACGGTATTTAAAAAAATATATAAAAAAGAGGAAAATTAGTGGCGGTTCAGAACCGCCACTAATATATAAAATATATAAAAAAATTAAGTTTAGTGGCGGTTCTCAAAACAATTAGTGGTAGTTCAGAACCGCCACTAATGTAACACTCAGATAAATGCCACCTGTTCCTATTTCAACTGTCTAATTGAGTTAGTCGCGGTTTTAGTAGCGGTTTTGTAACCGTTACTAGTTAAATAAACATTATTTTCCACCCCACACGCTCCCAACGGTAAAAAAAGTCTTCATGGCGTATTTAGTAATGGTTTTGTAACCACTACTAGAGTCTATAATTCTTTTTATAAGCCCTTGATCATTTCCAATTTATTTTCACATTTCATTCAACCTATTAAACTCTTTCCTTCTTTGATAATGTCTTCAGTCATATGATGGATAAATCTTGGATAAATTTTCCACGGACGTCCCCCCACTATATGGTTGGTGTGGACTCCTTCTTAGATTTTGCTTTCAACCGCACGGGTGTTAACAATAAGATATTGTGTCCTTGTTCGAAATGTAAATTTAAGAAGTGACATCCTAGAAATGTTGTGCGTGAGCATCTTATAGTGAAACAATTCCCATCCAATTACACATTCTAGGGTATTCATGGCGAGAACGATGATAATGGCGCTGAAGCAGTTGCTGGAACATCTCAGGTTGGAATGCAGATCGACGATGATGACGATGACAACGATCATGTGGATCCATTTAACGATGTTGTGCTTGATGCTTTCGGGGTACAAGGTGACGGCATCGGTAGTCAGAAAGGGGTTAAAGGACCACTCCCAGAGTTTTTTCGAAATGAAGCTGCAAAGAATTTTTTCGACATTGTGACGGAAGCAGATAAGCCATTGTTTCCAAGTTCTACTAAAAACTACCTCATTTCGTTTCTAGTTTTGTCACATAAACATTCGTTTTAGACTAAGAATAATGTTTATTCAGGGTGCAGTAAATATTCAAAACTATAATTTCTTGTCAAGCTCTATCATATCAAGTGCTTGTGTGGCTTCAGCGATAAGGGGATGTCAATGGTGTAGAATTATTGGGAGATGCATTCTCAAAGGCAGAAATCGCACCTTCATTCTACGAAGCAAAGAAGACTATTAACAAGTTAGGATTGAACTATACTAAAATCCATGCATGCCCAAATGATTGTATGTTGTATTAGGGAGACGACGCCGAGTTGGAGACGTAAAAATCTCCTAGAGTGGATTATTATGAGATTAGAAGCTTGTGGCTCGAAGTCATAACATTATCAGCAGATAAACAAAGGAAGATTATTTGATACTCTTCTGATCATGTTTTTTTAATATCAACTAATAATCATTGGGTTAAGGGTCAAAATACACATGTAATTTTGTCAAAAATTCATCCAACAAAATGTTTTTTTTTTGCCAAAAATACACATGAACTTCAAATTGGATCAAAGATACACATTTACATTTAAATTAGGGTAAAAAATACATATGTGATTTTGTAAAAAGGTTCATCCAGCACCAAACATTTCCTTTTGGAATATAACTGTAAATGTGACTTTTGATAAAAAAAAATATCTGGTACTCAATGAACTTTTGACAAAATCACGTATGTATTTTTAACCCTTAACCCTAAATCATTTCATTAAATATTTCATATGAGAGTATAAGTATATATTCTTCATTTATTATGTGTAGATTTTATTTCGGTGTGTTATAGTGAATAATTAAATACCATTATGGTCTTAATTATAAGTCTATCTTGACTAATTTCTCGTGTACTAATGATTGTTAATTAGTTTCATCATTCAGTATGCTTAAATTGATGAAATTTTTTAAGACTAACCTTTTTCAAACCCTCTCTCTTTTCCCATTAGATTATTTTCACATCTTTCTCCTGTTTCTCTTTTTCAAATAAGCATATAATAAGGTTTAAGTATGTTGGAAAACACTAATTAATAACCTAAAATTAGAATTATGTTTAGGACAGATAATTGCTTTTCTAAAAGTGGAGTTACAATAAGGACCAAACTGGTATATGTAAAATTAGAAAGTTGTTGGATTTCAAAACAAAATTAATAGGATTTAAATTAAAATTTTTCTATAGTATATGTGAAATATGTTTTACGTTGCTTGTAAATAAGGGGGAAAAAGTAGATAATTCAATATTCAGTAATGTCACGATAAATTATGAAATTTTTATAATTATGGGCAAAAACTTAGGGAAAAAGACAAATAAATACCCTTCAATTTGTAAAATCCCATTAACAACTTCATGATAGGTATTAACAACTTCATGATAGGTTGTTGTGTTGTTAATACCTATCATGAAGTTGTTAATGGGATTTTACAAATTGGAGGGTATTTATTTGTCTTTTTCCCAAAAACTTACACATTGGCAAAGAGGTTCGTTTAAACAAATTTAAAGAAAAAGGAGACAAATATATATATATATATATATATATATATTTTTTTTTTTTTTGGGGGGCGGGGTTTCAAAAGAGCGAGGAAAAAAAGAAAGAAATACTAGCTTGTTTGACCACGGGGGGTTTGGAGACTGGGTGTTTCGTGGTCAAAATTGGAGAGGACGCTTCCCCGGAATAAGGAATAACAGTTGGCGTGATGTGTGGGTACTGAGCAGAGCTTGTGAATTGTGTAGCTGCGAGGTCTCTTCACAGCTTCGCCTAATAGACCACTACACCAACCATTTACTTCTATAATTATATGTTTATTTTTTGAAAAAAAAGGTAGTCTTTCCAGTCCTATTTATAAGAGTCTGGCTGCAAAAACACGTTTTTTAAGAAAAAAATATATGAAAGTAATCAAATGTGTCTGAAATATACACATTTTTTCAATATGATCCTTATTGAGAGAAATGTATGAGCATTAATAAATATGAAAGAGAATTATGATCAAAATAAAAAAAAACATTAAATGATGAGAGAATGGAATATAAACTCTTATATTTTAGATCAAATCAATTTAAATTTTAACTTTTTATAAATAAGATTGGAGGGAGCATTTATTTGAACTACCATGTACAGAATTAAAGCTTTTACAAGCTCCATAATCTCCTTGGTAGTAGTGTGCCCCCTGCGCAAGGCAATATCAGTCTAAGGTCTAAACCCAGAAATGACCGTCCCAGCTAATGTCAAATTTTATTGCTCTCCCTTTTTCCAACGCACCACTGACTTATGCGCTGCCTTCAAAACATTCAATTGATACAGACTACCATTTCAGCTCACAAAGTCATGACAGCCATTCACTTGGTATCTTGTCGATGACTACTTTGATAATTCTTCTACGTGTTATGAGGGGGAGAGTAGCATCTACCACTCTTCTTTAATATAAGTTCACCATAACTACTTCTTACATACTAAGGAGTTGAAGTTATAGCATTAAATATGGTCTATTTTCAAAAAAATTCCAACTATACCCTTATTCAAGAATAAGTGTTAAAATAATATTTTATATATTATAAGCATTCTTTCTCATATTTCCTATTTCCAACATAAGGGTAAAATAGTCACAGTAATATTAATTGATCCCAAAGTGGACTTATATTTTAGAACAAAAAATTTGTGATAGTTGGATTTATAATAAGGAACATAGTGGTATGTGTTAAAGGGATATAATTTTATACTCCTCTGGTTTTAAAAATATATGACCCATTTGATTACTTTAATTAAATTAAGGATGCTACTTATCGTAGTTAGTATATTGTGTTTTTCCTAAAACACTGCAATCATGTTCTTTTATTCCTTTTTCCATCTCTTAATTGATTATTGTTAAAGGAGCATTAATAGAGATAATTAGAGGAAAAGTTGGCATAAGTTAGAATTAGATCTTATATTTTGGATCACGACCATCTCCTCAAGTAAGTCATATATCTAGGACCGAAAGGAGTATTAGTTTTGGGTTTTGTACTCCAAATAGCTTCTGATCCGGCTTGGGCATTTCCAACGCATGATATTGGGCCAGATTTCGCAATGATCAGCGTAATTTTAGGCCATACATTGAGCGGCCGTTTTCTGAAGTGGGAGGTCACCACTTTGTTGTGATTGTGTAATACCGAAGCACTTGGACTCATATGAGGTGGGTTTGGACCACATGGCATTGTTGAGCCCTTCAACATCGGTACGAACCGGTTTCTTAATCATCATGGGAGTTTTAAACCTAATTCTGCGGTCAAAATTTGATTTTATGTTTTGTACCAATTGAAATATTTTTAATAAAATCAAATATGTATCATCGAGATGAGATCTAGGCCGCCTACATATGTTTAACTGTCCCTATCCCTACTCAATTTTTTGATGAGGAAGTAAACTGTTCCCATCAGTACCAGTTTAGTGAGATCTTTTTCTTTTTGTTCGAAAAGAGCCTAATGAATTCTTAACCTGCCATTTTCCTTCCAACTATGTATTCTTAATCATTCAGGAGGTGATATAGAAAGACAGGTTTTGAAATGTAGGTTGTGATAAGATCGAAGGAGTTGACTGAATATGAAAACCGAGAAGTATTATCTTAAATCTCACTATGGATGATTCATGATTGTGCTTAATTTGGGTTATCAATTCCAAAACAATACAAGAAACTCCTTAAAACTCGAGCAAAATAAAGTTGATGAGCCTTTATTTATTTGGAGGGTTGCACGCCAACTAGCCTGCTATCTAATAGACTAGTTGGTGAATTATATTGGAAGGGATTGCGTGTCCAAGCGACACCAAAATCAACAGTGGTAAAAAGAAATTAAAGCAAAATGTCATTCACAATTAAAGACCAGTTTGCCAATGAAACAGACAGGCCTTCCCCATACAACAAAATAGGAATGATAACGGATGAAACCATGGCCCCAAGATTAAAGCAAAATGTCATTCACAATTAAAGACCAGTTTGCCAATGAAACAGACAGGCCTTCCCCATACAACAAAATAGGAATGATAACGGATGAAACCATGGCCTCAAGCGTGGCTTCAGTTTCTGCATAGCGACATCCACTTCCCTTTGAGTTTCTTATCGGAATACGAAAATAAAAAAAGTTAAGTCAAACTGATGGTCCACTCGCCATTCGACAACCAAGTAAAACCATAAGCAACACAGATTATCCATTCGATTTCTATTATGAAGCAAAACTCAGAATACAAACACCCAGCAAAATAGCCAATAAGCAAACACACTGCCCAAAATATCCATCCACAATAATCTCAAGATACTAATACCCAGAAGAAGGATCAAACCAAACATACAATACAAGCTAGCATATATGTGTGGAATAAGAGAGAAGAAAAAGGGTTAATTAATAATGGAATACATAGACGTTATACTCCACAATAGCAGCTCTTACTTTCATATTGAATGTGTGAGTGTGGGCCTGGGCATACCCACGGGCAAACCGGAAAAGCCCACTTCCACCCACAATCGGCATTTCTCTAACTTCTGACATTATAGTATTGCGTCCCAGAATACTCAAAGTGCTTCCATTGAATTTGCCGTGGGTGAAAGCGAAGGTTAAAACCATCAAATAGCCCACTTCGCTTTGTGATGCAGATGCGAATATTCCCTGAGCTCTTCCCACAATCTTGGAATTCGGATCCGGCCCCACCGTCAAGGGGTCGTCCATCATCACCACCGCTCCGAACAGCGTCTTCGAGGCGTTGGTGGTCGGAGACTCCGCCACTATGACGGCGGAGGGGTTGGGTCCACCTAAGTTGTCGTGGAAGTAGAAGTGGAGGTGGCTTAATTTCTCTGGCTTTAGTCCTAGTTTTGTCGGAGTAATTTTTCTCGAGAACCCATGAGCTTTTGCAGCTCCGATGTCCCCAACGAAGAAGAGGTAGAAACAGAAGCAGAAGCAAGAGGGAAGGAGTTTTTCAAGTGGTCTAGCCATAGGGACCTCAGTTTCAGGAATCCGAGAGCTATCTTGCACTCTAGCTACCTACCATGTGCTATGTTTCGCTGCTTCAAAAATAATTCTTTTGCGCCCTTACTGCTATGTCAGACTGAGGATTTTCTTCCCATAGGCCCTGTGAGGATCAGGAAATAGTAGATAGGAATGCTCTTAAAAAAAGGAAAAGATAATGATGTTTTTTTTTTGTTTGGTCGCCAGAAAATAAAATCATAGTTGGTGCTTCATTATCATGCATGGAAAAAGAAAAATCATTTTATTTAATTTGATTAGATTGAATATGTTAGTTTAATAGATTAGTATGTCATAATTTTTTCTACAACAACAAAATTATCTTTCTTAATTCCCTCCTCATTTTTTTACTTATATCCCCCATTAACAAAATCCTCATATCACCCATCGTTGAGTTCAACAGGGGAAAGTGTTAAGCATGCGACCATCTTAATGAATCTTCGATTCTTAAGGAGTACTATATAGTCATGGTTCCAATCGTGGTGTTTGACAATGCATCTTCACAGCTATGTGCAATTTGACAAAACCTACGTGTGTTGACAGAAAAAAAAAGGAGGCTTTAGTGGATCATGAGTTAGGAGCTGTGTTCTTAGATTATGGGTGGACACGACCCTTTTCTTAAAGTTTATTCATAAAAAAATCCCATATTAATTGAATTATAAGCCACAACCTTATGTTATGAATCAACCTCTTACCAATTATACCAATTAGACTAACTTTTATTTCCCAAAAATATTGTTTTAAAACCACCCTAACTTGGTTTGTTTGCACATACTTTCCCAATCAACAATGTGTCTACAGATTACGAATCAGAAAGCTAAAGAAAAGAAAAGAACTCTTAGAAGTTATGGGCCCGTCGGTTTAGGCCCCTTAATAAGAAGCCCATCTGTTTGGACAATAGTTATTTTGAAGCCGCCAAAAAACCCAAAGTTGCCAAAAATGCCCATACAGAAGAGGAAGCATAACCCTAGATTGCAAGTTATAAGGGGAGGCAAACACAGCGCGCGAGAAGAGTGGTTGCCTCCTCGTCTCTGCACTCCATTTTTCACTCCTTCATAGCGGAGAAACCCTAGTATCCTCTGAAAATGCCGGCTGGACACGGGTTGAGATCTCGAACTAGAGATTCATTCTCTAGGCCATTCAGGAAGAAGGGTACCATCGCACTCACTACCTACCTTAGAACTTACAAAATTGGCGACTACGTCGATATCAGAGTTAATGGTGCCGTCCACAAGGGCATGCCTCACAAGTTCTACCATGGACGCACCGGCCGTGTCTGGAACGTAACCAAGCGAGCGATTGGTGTCGAAGTGAACAAGCAGGTATAAATCTCTCTGATTAGTCTCGAATTCGGTTTCGGTTTTGGGTTGCCCGTTATTCGCAATTGATGATTCAGGCCACTGCTAAAAGCATAATTTGATTTTTGCGAGATAGCATCTTTTGTAATTGCCAATATAAATTCACGTGTACGAATAGTATAAATGGCGGGTGTCTTTGTTGTGGGACTCTTATCGATTACTTTTGATTATTTTGAGTGAGCCTGATGTCCTTGTTGTGATTCGTATGGTGCTTTCTTTTAAAGCGTCTAATTTTCTCCTGTTCGCACAAAGTTATCGTTTGAAGTTTTTTGGATTTGTGAAGTATATCTAGCAGAAGTTGATTATTTTATGGCATTTGATTTCACAGTGCTCATTAATGTATCTAGTAATCTGCATGGATAATTTAGAAAACAGGGCTTTGTCAGGCATAGCGTTCCATCTGGTATCATGTGAATCCAATGTGATGTTGAATTCCCTGGACAAAAAATCTCATATTGAATTCTCAGTTCTCCAATTTTGTTTGCTGGTATTTGACTTAGTTCATGTTTTGGATTTGATCCATGGTCCAGTTTCAAATTATCTAGGCACAAAAAAGTACCGGTCTTAATTATAAGAGCCAGTTGACTTTTTTGTGGAGATTAAGGAAGCAAAATAGACCCTAAATCTTAATATATGCGACATATAATTAGATTATATGATAGTTTATAAGTAAAATAACTTAGTTTTGAGTAAAAAAGAAAAATATCAACAATTTAAAGTGGTGTATTTTGTATCCTTAATTTTTTTTCAAAAAACTCAACTGGTGACCTGCTGGTGATATATGAATCTGATGGCCTGCTGGTGCTCAAATGGTGACCTGCTGGATTCTTCAAAAGTGGCCTTTGGAGCCGATTTTTCATGTTGGATACCGTACCGAGAATTGAGATTGTTGCCATTTGCTTGAGGCTGTTACCTTGTGTTCTTAACTTTTCAAGCTCGTTCATTTTGATGATTTATCAAAGTCTTCCATTGATAGAGTGTAGAAATTTTCATCTTTAACAGTTTCTCTGTCCAGTAATCTTAGGTGTCTCTATTTGTTGACTCCCAACCTTGGTGAATTGGTGTAATAATTCATAAGAGATAATCTCAATCAGTGTTTGTGTTGCTATCCCATTTCTTTTCATGTTCTTGGCTATTCTGATTTTTCATGAAATCATACATTTCCTGTTATCGTCTGATTATTCTCTAATCCCTGCCAGCCCGCCATTTCTTCTGGCTTAGTAAACCGTTGGTTCTTCGTAATTCCAATTTCAATTGACAAAAATGTGCATAATCCAGGTTGGGAACAGAATAATCAGAAAGAGAATTCATGTACGTGTGGAGCATGTGATGCCTTCAAGGTGCACTGAAGAGTTCCGTCTGAGGAAAATTCAGAATGATAAACTGAAGGCTGAAGCAAAAGCCAAGGGAGAAGTCATCAGCACCAAGAGGCAGCCCGTGGGTCCTAAGCCAGGTTTTATGGTTGAAGGTGCTACACTGGAGACTGTAACCCCCATTCCATACGATGTTGTCAACGATCTTAAAGGCGGTTACTAAGTGTGAACGTTGGTTATCGTATTGTTTGATGGACTGCGTAGTTTTTTCTGGATTTGTATCCGATGTTTTTGTCATTGGACTCCCAATTTTGTCCTATTTTATTCTAAATACAAATATGCTTTCTTCTATGATCCTTGAAATGCTTTCATATACTCTTGTAATATTTTATTTGATATTAGCACCGATCTTGAAGCGTGAACACGCGTTATGGTGGCCTAGGGGACTCGTCCTGTTTCGGACCAGTGTTACAGATTTGAACTTTCCTAACATCAACAAGGCTAGGGGTATAGATATGATTAAAATACAGACTCGAATGTGGAAATTTTACATGGAATGTGGTGGAAGCAACCATTGTTTTGAGTTATCCGGTTTTAGACCAACTTTTGTAAGCAGATTATAAAGCATCCATGGGCTCTTGAAATTTATAGCGCTTACTGTCAGACTATGTTTTTATTTAGAAAAAAAAAAAATAGAAATTACCACATGTCACAGCTTGTGTGTGGCATAACATAAGCTGCCTAAAGTTCTGAATTAGGAAGGTGGAAGAAGTAATAAGCAAATCTGCATATTCTACAATTTTCACCAAAAAGGCTTTAGAAGTAAATAAAATAGGATGGAGTAAGAAGCAAAGGGATGCTTGCTGTTTACAAGAAACAGGTATCGCTTTCTACAGAAACTGAGGTTCACCTTTTCGGCTAGAGTCTATGTAAAGTGTCAACCTTTGTTGAGAATATATCAAGGTGCCTTCCCTCCCTCCCCGAACATAGAAGCATCAATTTGAGAAGAAAACTGGACGAGCAAGTAGAGTTTAACGATGGCAACACCTTCCATACTCCATCTTCTGCTCATCCTTATTTTCTCCAGTAATCATTCTCTTCCTTTCTTGTTCTGATTCCTTTTCATGTCATCTTTCTAAGTGAGCTCATGTCAATGGCAGGTGGATTGGACTCCAATTCGGTGGTTCAAGGCGGTGCTGAGGCGGCGAGAATACCTGAACATAGTTGCCATACGCTGGTTCCCTTGGGCAACTGTGACAACCAGAAATGCTCTCAAGAGTGCTCTAAACACCCCAATGGGGTCGGACAATGCAAGTCCACCACCTGCTTTTGCACCTTTTATTGCAAAGATCCACCTTTCTAATCCTCCTCTCTGCTTCCACGGCTTTTCATCATCTTTTCTATGAATAATGAAGCGCAGTCAGATATACAGCTGAGGACGACACATCGACTTGTACTGCGACGAGATTCGTTTCCTTTGATTTGGTTTTGCTTTCTCTTTCTGTACAACCGTGTAACTGTGACAAAATAAATTTGTAACCATTTTGAAAAGAGCCTGATTGAACTCCTTACTTACTTACTTACTTATTTATTTATTTATTTATTTTATACCAGAGTAAGTTCAGTAAAGTAAAAAAGAAGACTGTCCTTGTGAATTAAACTGGAGCAGGTACTAAAGGCCATAAGCTGGGTTGTGACTTGTGAAGTTGGTAATAATCGTTCGCTGCATATGGACGATTTTGTGACTTGTGAGGTGTTTCTTTTCTCACTGTATTCTTACATTTTCTTCCTGCAAAGTTTCACGGGTTATGATATTCTTCCGTTGATTTCGGCTAAGGAAGACTCCAATATCTTATTAGGGTCAAGTGAGTAATCGAACCAACGTATAGTTGGTTTAGTGGTGGAAGACCTCGTTAGATCTCTTGAGTTCTCGAGTTCGAGTCTAAAAGAGTAGACACTTGTGTCGGGAGGGGAAGTCACGAAGTTCGAAACTTGAGTAGTCGTTTACCCGGACACCGGGTAATAAAATCTAGAAAAGGCGTTGATTGCCGGTAGGTATATATATAAACGAATGAGTAATCAAGAAAACCTACTCAGCATGAGGATTTGTTACATGTTAAGGACCTATTTAGGGAGATGAACTTGGTCTCAAATATAAGATTTCTTTTGAATTATTATAAACTTTTCATCGATTTATCCCTGTTAATATTCTTCAATAATAAACAAGTAAGAAGGGAAGTGCGTGAATATAGGAAGATGATTAGAGTGTATTGATAATATCATATGAGTTTAACTAATATAATTAACATCCTTAATTTAATCAAATTAAGTATGTATGTATTTAGGATGGAGGAGGAGGGAGGATCAAACAGGAAGATTGCGATACTACTTTTTTACTTGAGAGAAAATTGGCAGTCTCCGAGGCAGATACAAGTTAAAAATAAATTGTATGTTGCAATACATTTAAAAGTTAACTTTACATCGATACTGTAAAAATACTAAAAATGATTCAAGATTATGCGCAGCAAACTTCCATAACAATTGATTAAATCAATAAATTTAAAACTTATTTCATTAATAAATCATAGATAACAGGGCTTATCTCTAATGCACGTCTAATGTATAGTTATTCTTAAAATGATCAAGAGATTTGATTACAAGAATAAATTTCAAGGTGCATGTAATATACATTGTTTTTATTTCCAGTTAAATCATCTGTGCAATGTGTGTGGGAGCTACGATAAAAATCTCAAGAGCAAGGTGACATGAGCTAATGTATTGTCGATAATTTAAACGGTCATTAATTTATCAAATATAAAATATTCATTAAAAAGACTTGTTTCCTCAACCTCTTGAGATTTATTAACATGATCAATTGATCATGATAATTTAATTTTTTACATGCATCATGAATTACGATTATAAATTTAAAATATAAAATGATAAACATACTAAGCCTCGAGCTCAGAAGAATGTACACTCGTGCAAATTATTCTGAAATTTTTTGTCTTCAAATTTTCTTAGACCTTGTTTGGTATGGTGGAATTGGAGGCATGAAAATGGAATTGGAATTGAATTTCATATGGAGTGCATGTTTGGTACAAAGAAATGAGCTTGGATTTGGCGTCCATGTGAAATCCATACCCACTAAAATCCATGATTTGGGCTCCATTAGAAAAGGTAAGATTTGCTAATTCCATGTAGGGCTGTTCAAAAAGTTCTTGTCCCGGCTATCTCAGTCCTATCCCAGACCTGTCGGAACCAGAATTTCCCGGGACCAACGGGATCCGGTACCGGGATCAACGGTACCGGTACTAAATTGAAACCGGGACGGTACCGGGATATTGTCACATATCCGGGATTCCCGGTCCCATCCCGATACCATAAGTATAGTTACTTATTTAATTTTTTTCCTAATTCAACATGCATTTATTCCTTTGTTTTTTATAATTAATTAATCAAGTCCCTACCCAAATATTATTTTTTTCTCTTTCTTTACAATATCATTTAATTATATTGATGACAGATTGATTCAATCATTTAACGTTTAAGGTTTAACCTTTTAAGAGGCACACATCTTTTTTCTTTTCTATCATTCTACAATCCTTAACGAAGAAGAAATATCGAAGAAGTAGGGAATGACTGAATTGTTGGCTATTACTTTGAATTTCTTTTTTATTTATCTGAACAATGATGTTGCTTTGAATTTGAATGTTTAAATTTTCATTATAGACTTATGATTGTTGTCTTGTTTCGCTATAATATTTTGGAGACTTTATAAGTACTTAAAAAGGATTTGTTGGACTGAATGATTATTGAATGATTAATCTTTTTTTACACATAAATAAATATGTGATATTAAAAAATTAATTATATTAGATTATTAGTAAATAAAGTATGAACATACATAGGTGCTTCGTTTTTTTTCTTGATAAGGCAGATTGTGTCAAAGAGAATCGGGATTTCCCGATCTTGGTCCATGTCCCAGCCCTGTCCCGATGGGTTCAGGACCCCTTCAGTACCAATCCGCGACCGGGACACAAATGGCGTCCCGGCCTTCTTATGGTACTAGGACTCGGACAAAGGGTGTCCCGGTTTCGTCCCTGTACTTGAATAGCCTTAATTCCATGTGTACAATTCCTCCCATTACCCTCATCTTACCTTCCAATTTTGACGCACCATCACCATATTCCTTTCACCACCACCGGCCTCCTTGTCTCATCGACAGTGACAGTGGTGACCACGAACGGCGAATCCTACCCTCCCACGGCGCGCTGCTTTCTCTCTCCTTCTTTCTCTTTCTCGGCCAGATGAACGGAGGAAGAAGGAGAAGAAAACGGCGAAGCTCCTCCACCCTCTCCCTCACACTTTAGCTCTCTCATGCGTCGACGAACGAAATTCGAAGAAATGGCGGCGCCTTGATGGGTTTTCTCTTCTTCACTCCCTCACGCACAGACCCTCCAATTTCTCCCTCGTCCTTGCTTGCTCGGCTCTTCAGATTTGTCGACTAGCCATTATACTGGAGTTGGTTGAGCTTCGATTTTGAAGAATGCAGAAGACAGATCTTGGTCACCGAAGATCTTCTCCTTCACCCCCGTCCCTCATGTCTGCAACATCCGATTTTTTTTTCTTTTTGATTCAAGATTTTTGTTTTGTATTTCGGCTCATTGTTTCTTATATTTGTTAAATATAATTCATAAAGCAGTTTTGAGATTATGGTTGTCCAGTGATTCTGAAATTATATGTTCTTATGTTTGGGAAGAAGATGATTTTGAAATTATATGTTCTTATGTTCGATATTTTCGATGATTTCTAGGAAGAAGATGAATATTTGAGAGTTTTTAATTTTCTCCTTTAGAAGGGCATTTTGGTATTTTCAATTAAAAATTATGTTAGATTCCATGAGCATACTAAACACACTTTTCAATTCCATATCTACCTCCACTTCCATATTCATTTCCATTTCCATCAAAAGTAATTCCAGTATACCAAAAGAGCCACATAATTAAGAATATATTCCTACAAAATAAATAAACAGAATTAAAGTTGGCCAGAAAAACAAAATTAGAAAATATATGGAGTGTTTTATAATTTATATAGGGAAAGATGTAAGGGAAAAACGAAAGTCGTTTATTATAAAGCACTCTCTCGCTGTTCGCCTCCTGAAACTAAAATATGCGATTACTCCCACTTCCTCTGTAAAACCCTAATAATCGATCCCATCCTGGTTTTTCTCCATCCAACCGAACATTCTTTCTCTGAAAAATTCAATTTCCTAAGTCTCTGATCGATTGAATTGACTTCAATTACTCTGCAGACAATAACTTTATCTTTCTTCCATCAAGAATCAAGATCCACACTATTTGTTAGGGATAGGCTGTGATTTTCTCGGGTTCGCTTTATGGTCCATTAAGGCTGGCGAGTATCAGCGTTATGTAAATGGCGGATCCGCCTGGCATCCGCCTCTGTGTACGTGGGCTTTTAGGAGTTAGCGGAGTCGTAGGTTGTCTTGTTCGATTGTCGTTCTTAGTATTACAGTTTTGTGACGATTGTAACGAGTGAAGCATGCTGAGCGTGCTACGCGTGCACCTTCCGTCTGATATACCCATTGTTGGATGTGAGCTTACGCCGTACGTGCTCCTACGGCGACCCGATAAGCCTGTCTCCACTGATGATGTGCCAGAGTCCGCTCCAATAGACGGCCATTTCCTACGTTACAAGTGGTATGTTCTGTTTTGTTCGCTCCTTTTGATTTTTCTGTTTTTGTCCCTTTTTTGAACTGGGTTTTGATTGACTTTTGATTTTGATGACTGTGACTAGCTAATTGGTGTCAATGTATTTTGAAATGAGTTCAGATTGTTTTTCACGGAACGTTAATGTGCAAACTGGGAGGAGCTTTTGTGGATGTTTTAGAATTGTGTAACTGTTATTTGAATTTGTCTTCAGTACTTGTCTATCTTGTAATTTTCATATGCCTGAAGTCCATTCGTTTAGTGACGGTTTGCTAGTGGTCGCAGTATTCTTATTCACTCATCCATGTACTATTATTGCTGCTTTAATTTCAGTCATTGTAATCACCTAAATAACCAATATAATTTTTTTTTTCTATTTATCGGATATCTTTCCAATTTATGGATGTTGTTTTCATCTAAAATAAAGTGTATGGAAATACAAGCTGAGGATGAAGCTACGTTTAACACCTTGCAAATTAACTCAAGTAAATGGAATATTATGGTCTCTGGGTTATATAATATCCTGGGGAGATTTTCCGTTTCAGTAAAAAAAAAAAAAATTATTTATAGAGAAGAGGGAAAGAAATCCAAATTATCCATATTTTCCGCTGAATAGGTGTCCTCTAAAATTTTTTGTTCTTGTAGTTGTGGAAACTAGAGTTAAACTCATGGATTTGTGTATAGAATGAGACATTTGTAAGAACGTAGGGTGCACTTTATGTATGTTCGCTCTGCTTGTTTAAAGAGGCAATTAGTTTGACATTTACTGCCTGGTGGAACTGAGATTTGATACTGTTAAACCAGTTGTTGATTTTCTGTTACTCCTCTGGTTAACTCTTGTGGTTAAGAACATCTCCTCTATGCTAAAATCAACATTAAATATCAGACCATCAAATTGGGTCTGTTTGTTAGTGGCAATATACTCAGCTTCCCTCTCTCTACACCCCCCTCATTTTCATTTTGTGTGTACGGCTTTGTGTTTCTTTAGTGATCTTGTAAGGAGTACTGGCAAGGATTTAACTGCCTAATATTGCTCTCACTACTGTAGAACTTTTTTTGTTAGACAAAGGAATAATAGACATTAATTTGCTTCTGGTAAGCGATAAGATCTTGAATTTTTATTCCTAGCCCTTTTTATATGTATTGGGTTATATGATTGGTGCAGTACGTAATCTGTTACTTATTATCAGATATATCATTTGCCTTTTATTCTGGTAGGTACCGTGTGCAAAGTGACAAGAAGGTTGCTGTCTGCAGCGTACATCCATCTGAACAGGCCATTCTGCAGTGCCTTGGTTGTGTTAAAGCTAAAATACCTGTTTCGAAAAGCTACCATTGCACACCAAAGTGCTTTTCAGATGCATGGCAGCATCATCGTGTTCTCCATGATCGTGCTGCAAGTGCTGTTAATGAAAATGGGAATGAAGAAGAGGAGGTATTTGGTCGCTTTAATAGTTCTGGATCTGGGGTAGTCAACAATAGCTTATCTAGCTCTGCGCCAGGTGCTGCTTTGACAAATGGGTCAGCACAGTTGTATCCATCAGTTGTTACGCAACGAAGTGGTGGTGAAACTTGGATTGAAGTTGGACGATCGAAAACATATACCCCAACAATTGATGACGTTGGCCATGTCTTAAAATTTGAGTGTGCAGTTGTTGATGCAGAGACAAAACTTCCTGTGGGGCATCTCAACACCATATTAACCTCCCGTGTCATTCCTGCACCATCGCCTAGTCCTCGCCGCTTGATACCTGTTGATGGGATGGGACCTTTAGATGCTGATGGGCGTATAACATCTTCGGGAACTTTTACTGTTCTATCATACAACATTTTGTCTGACACATATGCCTCAAACGATTTATACAGTTACTGCCCTTCCTGGGCTCTTTCTTGGGCCTATCGCAGACAAAATTTATTAAGAGAAATAGTTGGTTATCGTGCTGACATTATTTGTCTGCAAGAGGTATTTCAACATGCTTTTGACCATTCATTAAGTAACTTGGTGACTTGGGCCGATGTTCGGGTTGATTCTGCTGAAGAATTTCTTAAATGATAATGCAAGTTAAAATAGAAGCTCATTGCTATTTTTGTTGTATTCTCAACTCAAATGATTATTCAAAGAGGGGGAATGGGTTAGGTATGATGGCTTATTTTATTCTATGACTTATGTATCCTCTTATTGGCAACTCTTTTTTCAGGTCCAAAGTGATCATTATGAAGAATTTTTTTCGCCTGAATTGGACAAACATGGATATTATGGCTTATATAAGAGAAAAACAAATGAGGTTGAACATAGCTTCTTTTTCCGTGTACTCATGGTTCTGAATTTTCCTTTAAATGTTGATAAATTGTTCATTTGCAGGTATATGGTGGTAACAGCTATACAATTGATGGCTGTGCAACATTTTTCCGCAGGGACAAGTTTTCACACGTGAAGAAATATGAGGTTGGGGAGTGCACTTTTTGCTGTATGATAATTCTCTTGAGATTGTTTGCAAACTTAAATCATGTCAACTTGCTGCAGGTTGAATTTAATAAGGCTGCGCAATCTTTGACTGATGCCATGATTCCAACCGCCCAGAAGAAAACTGCTTTAAATAGGCTTGTTAAGGTGGCAGCCTAATCCTTGAAAAACTAGACGTCTCTTTATTTCTTATAAAACTTGCGTTTATCTTGTTGTCCTTTTGTTTCTAGGATAATGTCGCACTGATAGTGGTTCTAGAAGCAAAAGTTGCCAATCAGCCAATTGATAATCCTGGGAAAAGACAGCTTCTTTGTGTGGTAAGCTCTTTTGCACTGCACTGCGTTCATTTGTTTCCTCGATTGTGTATGATTTTCTTTTGTTGCTCCTCCTATCTTTATCATTGTAGTTGCACTACTGGAACCTTTCTTGAATTGTTCTTCATGGGTGCTAATTACTTAGTTACCAATCCGTTTTAATGGGTGATTACAACCAAGTCTTTAGCTGGGGGTTTGTATTCTTGAGGCAGCTTTGGTTTGGTTGTGTATGGCTGTTGGTCTGCAGATCTTGAGGTGGTAGACCCTTTGTGGATTAGCTGTAAAAACATTGAATTCCTAGTAAGTAGGAAAACAATGGATGCGTAGCTTTAATTTTTATGAAAATTTTCTTCAGCATTGGATGGCGTCGTACGATCCATGTAGCCGACCCCACATAGTGGGATAAGGTTTGGTTGTTGTTGTTGCTACTGCTGTTTCTTCAGCATTGGATGTTCCTGTGAGAGATTTATGCCATGTCGTTTTCCCTCTTTCTCCTTTTGGAAGGCAGCACAATTTTCCTTGCTCATTGTTTAGCACTAATTTTTCCCTTGGACTGCAGGCTAATACACATGTAAATGTTCACCAAGATTTGAAGGATGTCAAACTCTGGCAGGTAAGAAATCTTCATTTGTTCATTCATGATGAGCATGTGTTTACAGTGAGCTTTGGGGCTATACTTTTTCATTCCCTTCTTATAGGTCCACACTCTTTTAAAAGGGTTAGAAAAGATTGCTGCAAGTGCAGATATTCCAATGCTGGTTTGTGGAGATTTTAATTCCGTTCCTGGAAGGTTTTGTGGCCTTTCCTTTCGTTCAGTTTGAGCTTCTTTTAATTTATTAATATATTAGAATCAGTAAATTTTATAAGGTTGGTGTTGAACATTGTTGCAGTGCGCCTCATGCACTTCTGGCGATGGGGAAGGTAGACCCATTTCATCCTGATTTAACTGTGGATCCTCTCAATATTTTGCGTCCTTATGGCAAGTTGGTTCATCAGCTGCCCCTGGTAATACTTTCGCAGAAATGCAACCCTGCAATAAATAGCTTTAGTTTTCCTACGTCCTAACAGTATTGTTGGTTTTTCCTTTTAAGTTGTTGATTTAGCTTTTTAATGTGAGTTGCTTTCGATTACAGGTTAGTGCATACTCTTCTTTTGCCAGAACAGCAGGTCTTGGATTTGAGCAGCACAAAAGGAGACTGGACAATGCAACAAATGAACCCTTGTTCACAAATGTCACTAGAGATTTTATCGGCACTCTAGATTACATCTTTTATACAGGTTTGCTATTTTTCTGTTTTGTATCATCCCTTATATTTTAAGACGCTGTCCCCTTATTTTTCAAGTGTTGCGGTTTGTGATTTCAGCGGATTCTTTGGTGGTGGAGTCACTATTGGAGCTACTGGACGAGGAGAGTTTGAGGAAAGACACGGCACTTCCTTCTCCTGAATGGTCCTCAGATCATATAGCTCTGTTAGCTGAGTTTCGTTGCTGCAGGAATAGATCTAGGCCTTGACTTGTAAATGGTAGTTAGTCTCTTCCCTTACTATTTACCGATATAATTAAATTTCTGCACATCTAGATTAGGCATCTACCGATATAAATTTCATTGAGCCTCGTGGGAGTGCATTACAGATTCTTGTTCAAATCTCAGGGCCAAGGGACATCTATTTCGTTTCAAAATACAGTCATTTCTCCAATCAGACACACCCATTTTGAGGGATCTCAAGCCATGCAAGTAAGGAATGTAATAGCAGATTTACATGTAAAGGTCAAGCCTCCGAATCAATCTCAATTGACCCACTTTTGTTTCCCAGCATCAATTGATGCAACTGTCATTAAACTGTGCTCAAAAGAGGAATCGGCCAAACTAGGGAAGTGTTTATCATACATGTAAGGGGGCAAAAGCCTAAAAGACATAAATAGTCTAAGGCAAATGTCAATAGTAGTCTAAGAAACAATTTCATATCAAGCATCAAATGTTGCAACTGTCATCATGCTTTGAAAGCGTGCTTACAGCAGGAAATTTCCCAAAAATGGTACATTCAGTACACATGTATGGGGGCTATGGTCCCAACATGGATAGTCCAAGGCCAAAAAAAGGACCCCTCGATTATATTTTTCACACATCAAGATTAGGCATCATATGAAACAAATGTCATTTTTTCAAATAAGCTGCAGATGTTTTATATAGATGACAAGGCATTAATGAAAAGGATTTCAAGGCAGCTTCATTCGTAAAGTTCAAGTGAATTTCCAAAGTTTTAAATATTCACTAGCACAGGTTTCTCAAATGCTAACCATTGGAATATAAATAGCAGATGAAAGAATGATATTTGTTAAATCGGCTACTCAAGATGCACAAGAATGAACTGTAGCCTGAAATATGATAACCGATCATCATATAATTAAACGCCATCTATACCACAAGGAAATAACCCCCACCAGAGCACACAATTCCAATATATAACTTGACTATAAACCAGATTTTACATTCATTTTGGATCTGTCTCAGCTGTGACACCCAAAATTCAGACCAAAGAGATGAAACTTTTGTAAGCAGATAATAAAGCAACTATGGGCTCTTAACATGATCACACAATTCCATTATTTCGGGACATTGTTCCAGATTTGATCATCTTTCCTAACATGATCAAGGCTTGGGCCTTGGGGCATAGATGTGTTTAAAAAAGAGAATCGAACTTAGATCCGTAATTTTACATGGAATGTGATGGAAGCAACCATTGGTTTGAGTTATCCGGCTTCATACCAACTTTTGTAAGCAGATAATAAAGCAACTATGGGCCCTTAATATTTATAGCTTATTATCAGACGATTTTTTATTCATAAAAAATAGAAATTACTATATGGCACAGTCTGGGGATGGCATAACTCAAGCTGCCCAAAGTTTTGAAATAGGAAGGTGGAAGAACTGGGAAGTAACAAGCAAATTTCCATGTTCTACTCCAATTTTCACAAAAAGGCTTTAGAAGTAAATAGAAAGGATGGAGTAAGAAGCAAAGGGATGCTTGCTGTTAAACAAGAAACAGGTGTCGCTTGCTACAGAAACTGAGGTTCACCTTTTCGGTTAGAGTCTATGTAAAGTGTCAACTTTTGTTGAGAATATCAAGCCGCCTTCCCTCCCTCCCCAGACATGGAAGCATCAATTTGAGAAGAAAACAGGACAAGCAAATAGAGTTTACACATTAACGATGAGAGCACCTTCCATACTCCCTCGTCTTCTGCTCATCCTTATTTTCTCGAGTAGTCATTCTCTTCCCTTACTTGTTCTAATTCCTTTTCATGCCATCCTTCTAAGTGAGCTCATGTCTATGGCAGGTGATCGGACTCCAAGGAGGCGAGAATACCTGAACATAGTTGCCATACGCTGGTTCCCTCGGGCAACTGTGACAGTCAGAAATGCTCTCAAGAGTGCTCTAAACATCCCAGTGGGGTCGGACAATGCAAGTCCACCACCTGCTCTTGTACCTTTTATTACAAAGATCCACCTTTCTAATCCTCCTCTCTTCTTCCATGGCTTTTCATCGTCTTTCCTATGAATAATGAAGCGCAGTCAGATATACGGCTGAGGACGACACATCACGAGATTCGTTTCCTTTGATTTGGTTTTGCTTTCTCTTTCTGTACAACTGATATAACTCATTGTGAGACCAATAAATTTGTAACCATTTGAAAAGGGCCTGATCGATGATGTAAGTTCCGTAAAGGAAAAAAGAAGAGTTTCCTTGTGAATTAAAGCGGTGCAGGTACTAAAGGCCATAAACGGGTTTTTGACTTGTGAAGTTGGTAATAATCGTTCCCTGCATTGGGACCATTGTGAGATGTTTTTTTTTTCTCCTCCCTCTGTTCCTACATTTTCTTCCTGCAAATTTTGATAGGCCATTATTTGGAGAGAATTCTTAAGTGAACCCATAAGTAAACTAATTAGGTATGAAGTGGAATTTTTAATCCGATTTGATACCTTAAAAAAATTAATTATCAGATAAAAAAATGAAATCACATTTTTTCAATATTTTTTTATTTTACAAGTTAAATTTTTTTTTCACCTGCTAGTCAATTTTTTTGGGTGCAAGTCATATTAAAAATTATTTTCTATTATTTGTTGGATTGATTAAATCTATTTTTTCAAAAAAAAAAATCAAATAATGATAGTACGCTGTACTTTTTTACTTAGAGAGAAATTTGGCAGTACGAGACACTGTAACTTGACACAAGTAAAAAATAAAATGGTAAGTTGCAATACATTTCAAAGTCAATTTTATATCCATATTGTAAAAATGATTCAAGTTTATGCGCTGCAAACTTCCATAACAATTGATTTAGTCAATAAATTTAAAAATTATATCATTAAAAAATCATAGATAACATGACTTATCTTAATAAATTCACATCAAATATATATAGTTATAAAGAAATTTGATCATAAAAATAAATTTCAGGCGCATATAATATACATTATTTTTATTGCCATTTAAATCATCTGTGCAATGTGTGTGGTAGCTACAATAAAAATCTTGAAAGCAAGGTAACATGAGCTAATATATTGTTGATTATTTAAATGATCACTAAATCATCAAATATAAAATATTCACAAAAAAATACTTGTTTCCTCAACATTCATGAGATTTATTAACATGATCATGATATTATAATTTTTTATATGCATAATGAATTATGATTATAAATTTAAAATGTAAAATGATAAACATACTAAGCCTCGAACTCAGAAGAATGTACACTCGTACAAATTATTTTAAAATTTTTTGTTTTAAAATTCTCTTACATAATTAAAAATATATTCCTACAAAATAAATAAACAGAATTAAAGTGGGCCAAAAAAAAAAACGAAATTAGAAAATATAAGGAGTGTGTTATATAGGAAAAGAGGAAAGGTCAAAGGATGTAAGCGAAAAAACAAAAGTCGTTTATTATAAATCCCTTTCTCGCTGTTCGCCTCCTGCAGCAAAATATGGGGCACAAGCGATTACTCCCACTTCCTCTGTAAAACCCTAATCATCGATCCCATCCTAATTTTTCTCCCTCCAACCTAACATTCTTTCTCTGAAAAATTCGATTTCCTCAGTCTCTGATTGATTGAATTGACTTCAATTTCTCTGCAGACAATAGCTTTCTCTTTCTTCTATCAAGAATCAAGATCCACTAATTTGTTATGGATAGGCTGTGATTTTCTCGGGTTTGATTCATGGTCCATTAAGGCTGGCGAGTATGTAAATGGCGGATTCGCCTGGCGGAAGTCTTGGTCGATTGTCGTTCTTAGTATTACAGTTTTGTGACGATTGTAACGAGTGAAGCATGCTGAGCGTGCTACGCGTGCACCTCCCTTCTGATATACCCATTGTTGGATGTGAGCTTACGCCGTACGTGCTTTTACGGCGACCCGATAAGCCTGTCTCCACCGACGATGTGCCAGAGTCCTCTCCAATAGACGGCCATTTCCTACGTTACAAGTGGTATGTGCTGTTTTGTTTGCTCCTTTTGATTTTTCTGATTTTGTCCTTTTTTTTTGTACTGGAAATTGATTGACTTTTAATTTTGATGACTGTGACTAGCTAATTGGTGTCTGTATTTTGAAATGATTTTCAGATTGTTTTTCTTGGAATGTTAATGTGCATACTGGGAGGAGCTTTTGTGGATGTTTTAGAATTGTGTAAATGTTATTTGAATATGTCTTTAGTACTTGTATATCTTGTAATTTTCATATGCCTGAAGTTCATTCTTTTATATTATATTCACTCATCCATGTACTATGGTTGGTGGTTTAATTTCAGTCATTGCAATCACCTAAGTAATTAAAATAAATTCTTCATTTTTTTTATTTATCGATAACTCTCCAATTCATGAATGTTGTTTCAATCTAAAATAAAGTGTACAGTTGGTATGGTTTGATGCAGTTTTTATATTTTACAAAAAGTGTTGGGAAATACAAGCTGAGGATGAAGCTACATTTTACACCTTGCAAATTAACTGAAGTAAATGAAATATTATGGTCTCTAGGATATATAATATAAATGGCTACCTCTTCGTTCCATTTTATCATTTGCTCCTTTCTACTTAGTTCTTTCTTTTGGTAGTTATCTTACATGATTCGATATTGTAAATGCAAGCTCATCATGATGGTTGAAATAACGCCATGTGTTCATTCAAAGCACTAGACTGCAATAGGCTGTGATGTATGAACAATCTTTTTATGCCATTTTTTCCCATTCTTGTCGATAGAAGTATGAACCTTTACTAATTTCTACATTTATTAAGGAACTATAAAATTTTAATTTGTCAAGTAATCATATGACCTTTATCTGTTCTTAAGCTTCCAATGCAAATTTATGGGGTTTCATTTCCATTGTTTTCTTTGATGCGGAGGTTTAATTATTCACATCACTGTATGTTGACATTTTCTTTTTAATACGCTTCCCTTCGGTCCTAATATAAGATCAAGTTGACGTTTGCTGTGGAGATTAAGGAAGCCAAATGAACCACTTAATTTTAACACATGTTTCATGTAATTAGATTGTAGTTAGCTTATAAGTTAGGTAAATTAGTTTTGAGAAAAAAAATATGAATATAAATACGTTAAACTTTAAAGTGTTTTATTTTGCATCTTTAACTTTTCAAAAAAGTCAACTTGATCTAATATATAGGATCGGATGGAGTATAATTGTATGCAATAGTGAATATAATATATCCTGGGGAGATTTTCCATTTCAGTAAAAAAAATTTTATAGAGAAGAGGGAAAGAAATCCACATTATCCATATCTTCTGCTGAATAGGTGTCCTCTAAATTTTTTTTTTTTGTTATGGAAACTAGAGTTAAACTTATGAATTTGGGTATAGAATGAGACATTCTTAAGCACGCATGGTGCACTTGATGTTTGTTGACTCTACTTGTATAAAGAGGCAATTAGTTTGACAATTGCTGCCCCGGTGGAGCTGAGATTTGATACTGTTAAACCAGTTGTTGATTTCTATTATTTCTTTGGCCAACTCTTGTGGTAAAGAACATCTCTTCAATGTTAAATCAACATTTAATATCAGACCATCAATTGGGTCTGTTTGTTAGTGGCAGTATATACTTGGCTCCCCCCCCCCCCAAAAAAAAAAAAAAAAAAAAAATTCATTATATGTGTACGACTGTACAGCGTTGTGTTTCTTTAATGTTCCTGAACTAAGGTGTGCTGGCAGGGATATGACTGCCTACTATTGCTCTCACTACTGTAGAATTTTTTGGTTAGACATAGGAATATTAGACATTAATTTGATTCTGGTAAGTGTTAAGACTTAAGATCTTGAGTTTTTATTCCAAGCCCTTTATTTCATGTATTGGGTTATATGATTGGTTCAGTATATAATTTTTACTTATTAAAAGATATATCATTTGGCTGTCCATTCTGGTAGGTACCGTGTGCAAAGTGACAAAAAGGTTGCTGTCTGCAGCATACATCCATCTGAACAGGCCACACTGCAGTGCCTTGGTTGTGTTAAAGCCAAGATACCTGCTTTGAAAAGCTACCATTGCACGCCAAAGTGCTTTTCAGATGCATGGCAGCATCATCGTGTTCTCCATGATCGTGCTTCAAGTTCTGTTAATGAAAATGGGAATGAAGAAGAGGAGGATTTTGGTCGCTTTAATAGTTCTGGATCTGGGGTTGTCAACAATAGCTTATCTAGCTCTGCATCAAGTGCTGCTTTGACAAATGGGTCAACACAGTTGTATCCATCAGTTGTTACGCAACGAAGTGGTGGTGAAACTTGGATTGAAGTTGGACGATCGAAAACATATACCCCAACAATCGATGACATTGGCCATGTCTTAAAATTTGAGTGTGCAGTTGTTGATGCAGAGACAAAACTTCCTGTGGGGCATCTCAACACCATATTAACCTCCCGTGTCATTCCCGCACCATCGCCTAGCCCACGTCGCTTGATACCTGTTGATGGGATGGGACCTTTAGATGCTGATGGGCGTATAACATCTTCGGGAACTTTTACTGTTCTATCATACAACATTTTGTCTGAGACATATGCCTCAAACGATTTATACAGTTACTGCCCTTCCTGGGCTCTTTCTTGGGCCTATCGCAGACAAAATTTGTTAAGAGAAATTGTTGGTTATCGTGCAGATATTATTTGTCTTCAAGAGGTAATTCAACATTGTTTGTGGTTTTGACCATTGATTAAGTGACTTGGTAACTTGGGCTGATATTCAGGTTGATCCTTTTGAAGAATTTTTTCAAATGATAATGCAATTTAAAGTAGAAGCTCATGTTATTTTTGTTGTATTCCTAACAAATGATTATTCAAAGAGGGGGGATGGGCTAGGCATGATGGCTTATCTTATTCTATGACTTATGTACCCTCAAATTGGCAACTTCAATTTCAGGTCCAAAGTGATCATTATGAAGAATTTTTTTCTCCTGAATTGGACAAACATGGATATTATGGCTTATACAAGAGAAAAACAAACGAGGTTTGACAAATTCTTTTTCCTTGTACTCATGGTTCTGAATATTCCTTTAAACATTGATATCAATTGTTCGTTTGCAGGTATATGGTGGTAACAGCTATACAATTGATGGCTGTGCAACATTTTTCCGCAGGGACAAATTTTCTCACGTGAAGAAATATGAGGTTGGGGAGTGCACTTTTTGCTGTATGATAATTATCTTGAGTTTGTTCATAAACTTAAATGATGTCAACTTTTTGCAGGTTGAATTTAATAAGGCTGCACAATCTTTGACCGATGCCATGATTCCAACCGCCCAGAAGAAAACTGCTTTAAATAGGCTTGTTAAGGTGGCAGCCTGTTCCTTGAAAGACTAGATGTCTCTTTATTTCTTACAAAAATTGCGCTTATCTTGTTATCTTTTTGTTTCTAGGATAACGTCGCACTGATTGTGGTTCTAGAAGCAAAAGTTGCCAATCAATCAATTGATAATCCTGGGAAAAGGCAGCTTCTTTGTGTGGTAGTTGTTTTTTGTGGTTCTCATATCTTTATCATTGTAGTTGCTCTACTGGAACCTTTCTTGAATTGTTCTTCGTGGGTTCTAATTACTGTGTCACCTATCCATTTTATAGGGTGATAATAACCAAATCTTTTGCTGGGGGGGTTCATATTCTATAGGCAGCTTTGGTTTGGTTGTGTATGGCTGCTGGTTTGCAGACCTTGAGGCACTAGGCCTTTTGTGGATTAGCTCTAAAAACGTTAATTCCTAGGAAGTAGGTGAACAATTGGTGTGTAGCTTTAATTTTTATGAAAATTCTCTTCAGCATTGGATGTTCCTGTGGGAGGTTTATTCCATTATGTTTTCCCTCTTTCTCCTTTTGGACAGCAACAGAATTTTCCGTTGTTCATTGTTAAGCACTGATTTTTCCCTTGGACTGCAGGCTAATACACATGTAAATGTTCACCAAGATTTGAAGGATGTCAAACTCTGGCAGGTAAGAAATCTTCATTTGTTCATTCATGATGAGCATGTGTTTACAGTGAGCTTTAGGGCTATACTTTTTCATTCCCTTCTTATAGGTCCACACTCTTTTAAAAGGGTTAGAAAAGATTGCTGCAAGTGCAGATATTCCAATGCTGGTTTGTGGAGATTTTAATTCCGTTCCTGGAAGGTTTTGTGGCCTTTCCTTTCGTTCAGTTTGAGCTTCTTTTAATTTATTAATATATTAGAATCAGTAAATTTTATAAGGTTGGTGTTGAACATTGTTGCAGTGCGCCTCATGCACTTCTGGCGATGGGGAAGGTAGACCCATTTCATCCTGATTTAACTGTGGATCCTCTCAATATTTTGCGTCCTTATGGCAAGTTGGTTCATCAGCTGCCCCTGGTAATACTTCCACAGAGTTGCAACCCTGAAAAAAATGGCTTCAGTTTTCTGACGTCCTTACGTTATTGTGGGTTTTTCCTTTTTAGTTGTTGATTTTAGCTTTTTAAAGTGAGTTGCTTTCAATTTACAGGTTAGTGCATACTCTTCTTTTGCCAGAACAGCAGGTCTTGGATTTGAGCAGCACAAAAGGAGACTGGACAATGCAACAAATGAACCCTTGTTCACAAATGTCACTAGAGATTTTATCGGCACTCTAGATTACATCTTTTATACAGGTTTGCTATTTTGCTGTGTTGTATCATCCCTTATATTTTAAGACGCTGTCCCCTTATTTTTGAAGTGATGTGGTTTGTGATTTCAGCGGATTCTTTGGTGGTGGAGTCACTATTGGAGCTACTGGACGAGGAGAGTTTGAGGAAAGACACGGCACTTCCTTCTCCTGAATGGTCCTCAGATCATATAGCCCTGTTAGCTGAGTTTCGTTGCTGCAAGAATAGATCTAGGCGTTGACATGTAATAGGTACTTAGTCTCTTCTCTTACTCTTTACCTTGAAAGAGTTGACGTTTTGCTTAATTTCTCACCTCACCTTGCTATATTGGGTAGAATTTGAGTGTGTTCAGAATCCTGTTATGCGGCAACCAATTATCCACATATCTGTAGAAATATAAGGTCTATAAGAAACCAATAGGGGTTGGATCTAGTTGAAGGGGTTAGTCCCTCATAACTTGGTGAATCAATGTTTGAATCCCCGTTCGGAGAGGTGCCCACGTTAACGCTTGATAGTGTCTCAAATTAGATTGCTTCCAATAGGAGGATACATGTGTGTGCATAAGGGAAAAAAAAAGAGGTGGATAATAAAGTGCAATGTTTGCAAGTATTGAATAGCGTGGTTCATTTTAAATTTCATGCAATGTATGAGCTTGTAGTTTGGTGATAAAAATGGCTCTTGATGTTTGTAGGTCATTTTCCAAGACACGTTCAGAAAAAAGCTTGATGAAGCGTTTGGTTGATATTTGTTGTAAGGATGGTAGATCACGCCTTTGGTTTTCCCAGGTATTATCGTGTGGAATCCTTTCAATGATCTGCATTGTATCATGCCACCCGTCTCATAGAAAAAAGAAAGCATGATTATGCCTTATTCAAAGTGCATCTTCTCTTATCCCCAATCTTTCTCCATAGTAAAAAAATATCTTCAAATGTCCTCCGCTGGCTTACTTCGCCCTTGCAATTAAGTTACCTCATCTATCTAAGTCCTTCAAATATTCAAATGGACTTGGTATTTATTACTCTGAATATTTTGGGAGAAAAATAAACTCTTAATTAAAATGGCAAACGGAGTAGACCAGGTTGTTTCGCGGAAGCTTTGAAATTATTGGAGAATCTGCCAAACCTTTCTGATAAGGTTGATTCTATATAGGAATGCAACTGGCAATCATGAAACAATCGAGAACTAGAATTTATGCTACTTCGAGTTGCATCTGTCCAAAATGGAGAATACCTCAACGCTGCCAAGATAACTTGATCATGTTTCCCAACTTGTCTTTTTGTGTGACGGAAACAATTGAGGGCATGGGGAGTTTTCGTTAATGACGGGTATAAATCGCAAATTCACATAAACAACTGACACGTCAGCATGTATTCTTCTCAAGGCATTACTATTTCATTTGATCAATATTGAATGATGACTGTATTTGTTCAATTTTGGTTATAATAAAAGAATTTCATTTGCATAAAATTGATTGAAGTTTGAAATTTATTAATAATACAACTCAAAAAATTCGATTTGTAAATTTCATTTTTTTATTCAAAGACAAAATGGTATTATAAGTAATCCAAACATTACATGGGTTTAGACAATGGTGTCATGAAAAAGAAATTAACTACAGCATCATACTTGTAACTTGTGGTGGTAACTTGTGGTGGTTGCGAAACATATAGAACATACAGCAGAAAAAAGTGTAATAAAATCTTGAACATCTTGCAAAATGATTTATAAATTTCATTGAGTAATATCTAAGGTTAATGTGTAGATTTAGTATCTAACAATTGTGTAAGTCATACGAAACATTAATAATAATTTGAAGGTACAATCGCGGTATTAATCAAACATGTGAATTATTGATCAAATAGGTGTATTATTAATCAAACAGGTGTATCATCAAAGTGGGGATAGATGAATGTATTATTAATCAAACGGGTGTATCAAAGTGGGGATGGAAGGTGGTGGTTAATATATGTGGAAGGAAGAGAAGACATGTGTCATCAAATGAGACGTGCCAAGTGCTAGATAAGAAGGACTATTATTATATAATAGATAGATAGATAAAAATGGTGCAAATGTGGGTTGGCCCAAAAATTGTGAAGGGGCTTACAAATTTGATAGGTGGCATGTCGAGTGTAAAATGGATCTGAAAAGACCAAAATACCCATGTAATTAAAATATCCTTCTCTTCCTTTATCTCATCCCATGCTCCCCAAAGCCTCCTCCATCCTCAACGGAAACTGATCTGTTAGCAACAGCGACAGCCGCAAACTTCTCACATACTCCTTCTCCTTAGTTTGCAGCGCCGCCGCCGTAACATTCTTGGCGGACTCCCACCGCTGCCACAAATGGTAGGTCCACACTTTTCCTTTCCAATAGGACCCACTCCCTCTCCTCTCGAACGAAGCTACTATGCCTCCTCCTCTCACCCATCGATAACCCAAAGCTCGATTTCTCCACTACTTGAAATCCATGTTCATCTTCATTAAGCTCCAACGGAAGAACCTGCTCGCTCCTTACGTCAGCATCGCTGGTGATCGGAAACTGAAAATCACGTGCGCTTCGTACACTTTCGCCTTCCACTCACCAACGCTTTCCGTTTTCTCTTGCCTTCTCCAATTTGTTCTACCAACCAATTCAGCCTTAGTTACATCCATTCCAGGCCAGTAAACATTAGTCTGAGAGCAGAACCCGACAGCGTCGGAATCGCTCATCATAGCCATCGTCACCACGGTCTTCGCTGCTGTGATGGTTCACCTCATTCTCCCCATTGAGCTGAATTTTAGGTTTTTGCTTCTCTTTGGAAAAAGGTGAAGTGTCGAATGGGTGTGTGAATTTGGAGTTCTTAGTCCTAAGGATGGTGAAGGAAGGATTTGGGGGTGATGATAATGACTTGATGGGGAAAGGGAAAGTGTTGTGGGGAAGAAGAGGATGGGAATTTCGGAGAAGAAAATGGCGTGGAGAAGTGGGTTTGGTGGAGGAAGTGGGATTCATGTCTTATAGAGAGGAATATGGGGAAAAGAAATGAAATTGGAATGGGATTAATGGAGAAGAGAAAAAGAACAATGATGAGCCGAGATAGAGGGAGAGAGGAAGAAGGGTATTTTTGTCTTTTCAGAATGATATGTTCATACATTCTACACTCTACATGTCATATGTAATATTTGTGGGTCCCAGTTCGCAATTTTTTAACAATTTTAATTGCTGGTTATCGGACTTCTTATATTTGCACCATTTTTATTTGATTAGAACCATGTTTGCACCTCAAAATTGTTATTTATATTTGGTGCGATGTGCACAGTTGTTCGATTCTAAACCTACAACTTTATTCTAATATCTACTATCAAGTAGTCATGAAAAGATAGTCATTTTTTTATATACATAATTCTTATGAAAGAGGTTGGGCTCACCCACAAGGGTGGTACCTATTAGAATATAGAAGTCCCACATTGATTAAATATACAAAAGGTTAAATGTATATAATGTAGGAAGGGAGTCCCATCAATTCACTTAAGCCATTTTGATGGAAAGACAACCTTAACCTACATAATTGCCTAACCTTTAACATGGTATCAGAGCCATTCTATCAATGGGACGCAAAAATAAAATTGAATATTGTGGACCTGAGGTCTTGGAGACTTAAAAAAAGTAGAAGCCCAGGCAAAAGAAAAAATGAAGATTCAACCTTATGCTTTTGAGGCTCAAAAAGAAGTACAAGTTTAGGTAAAAAAGAAAAGAAAAAAATGAATGAAAAAAAAGAAAAGCAACCAAAAAAAAAAAGAAAAAAAAAGAAAAAGTTAGTAGGAAGGATATTAGAATATAGAAGTTCTACATTGATTAAATATACAAAAGGTTAAAAGTAGTAGGAAGGATATTAGAATATCTTCCGATTCATCCAAGCCGGATCCGAAGTATCCGCCTTATTGGGTCGAATGCCTTCCGCTGTGGGTTATCAACCCACCCGTAGTACCAAAATGGATTCTTTACAAGAAAGAATTACTTCTACCAAAGAAGTGTCCATAACTTCTATTCAAGCAGTTTATGTACCCACAGAAGATTTGACCGATCCTGCTCCTGCCCCGACATTTGCCCATTTAGATGCTACTACCGTACTATTAAGAGGATTGGCTGCCAAATGTATCTATCCAGCAGTGGATCCTTTAGATTCAACATCAACTATGTTACAACCTTGGATCGTTGGCGAAGAACACTGACCCATGCAGGTTATGGTGTGGATCAAGTAGTAGGGAGAATATTAGATAACTAGTCCCACATTGAAAGGTTGTGATGTTATTTTGTGATAGGAGGACAAACCCAACATATATATACAATTAATCAATATTTCAACATGGTATCAGAGCCATTCGATCAACGCGATAAAAAAAAAGATTTGTAGACCTAAGGCCTCTAAGACTTAAGAAAAAGTACAAGCCCACGCAAAGATAAAAATGAGACCTGGGGCCTCTAAGACTAAAAACAAAGTACAAGCCCAGGCAAACAGAAAAAAAAACCAAAAAAATAGTAGGGAGAATATTAGATACCTAGTCCCACATCGAAATGTTGTGATGTGAATTAAGGTATATAATGTTGGGTTTACTCCCATCACATTGGCTTAAACTTTTGTGATTGAAAAAAAACCCAATATATACACACACAATTAATCCATATTTCAACAATACCGGTCCCTTTGGATTTGGACTCTGAAGTATGACAAAAAGATATAGTCATTCCGGCCATAGACAAAATTTATCGTTGTAATTTTTAGGGTTAAGATGTATTTTGGTAAATGATTTGTTATAAAAAGCGCTCCTGATACAATTATTTTTAAAATGGTCCATATAAGTCAACCATTTTTTAAAATTGGGCAACTTGGCCAATAATTTATTACAAAAAAGAGCTTCTAACACAACATGATTCTGTATTATGTTGGCCAATTTGTCACTTTTTAAAAAATGGTTGGCTTATTTGGACTATTTTAAAAATAATTGTGTCAGACGCGCTTTTTGTAACAAATAATTGGCCAAAATGCACCTTAACCCTAATTTTAAACACTAGGTTATTTTTTAATAACAAAATATTTTTGACTTATTTTAAAAATACTAATAATTTAAGGGCAATTTTGTTGCGAGATGATGATTTTCATTACATATATCATAATTCTAAGACAAGTATTCTTTCATTAATTTGCGTTAAGTACTTTCATGTCATTAATTTCACGATTAGTTCTACCATTCAATAATTTTCTTTAATTTTGGTGCGAGTAATTTTAAACATTCTTTAGTAAGAAAATTGCATAATAACTTTCAGAATACATCCTCAAATCATTAAATTCCAGTAGGGGAGAAAATCAAGAGAAAAATAAGAAAGGAAAAGAAGATGAAAAAAAAAAAAAAAAATCTCGCCTTACACACCCATGACCCCAAAAATCAGTCAGAACGAGTTCCAAAAAAAAGTTTGATATGATACCCTTTCCCCGGATTTTAGTGGCTCCATTTGCAAACAAAACAAGTCTGTTAAAATTTGAGGACAATGCTTGCGAGTACAACATGATTAATCACCTCCAAGTAGACATATATATATATATAGATATATATGTTTCAAAGAAAACAATGCTTGCGAGTATATCTGCATCTTTGGTTAGCAGGCAAAATAACCTGTCTGAATGGACTTTCGCTTTCCCTTGGAAACTTCCAGAGAGTACCACCCTAGCTGTGCACTTTAAAGCATTTCAGATTTGGGAACAACTGAAGCAATTTTTCGCGGCTCCGGCTCTACAAAAGGAGTTACCAAATATCAAACGAACTGGTTCAGTTAATGCCAGTAAACTAAACTGTCATATGCAGACACTTCAAGTTAGAATATTGCCTTAATGCCAATACATCCATTCACATCAAGGGTTGTGATCTTGTTGGAACCAGAATTTGAGAGTGCCTCCAGAGACTTATCAGTTACCCCAGTTATTCCAAACAAGCTGCATATTATTCCTTCAAAATATCAGTAAAAGGTTTGACTTGACGGAAAAGAATCAGAGAAAGGAGTCATTCTGGAAGGAACAATTAAAAGAGTAGGTAAGTTCGTGTTGCCATTGAAGCAAGAATATCTGCAGAAGTGTTCATGAATCTTTGTCAGCGACCCCCTCCATTCCTTGATATAATATTTAGTTGACTTTTATAGAAAATACTAAAAATATTCAATAAGTTACTTATAAATTAATTTGCTTGAATTTCTTTTCCAAACTAGTTATAAGCTAACATATAATCTATTAATATATAACAAATGTTATGATTAAATGGCTTATTTAACTTCCTTAATCTATCTGAAAAAAGTCAACTAGATCTTATATTAAAGGGGGAAGTATTAGGCTATTTCATGTGTCATTCGAGTCAAAGGAAATTTATCAAAATTTGCATGACTTCCATATCGGAGTCTCAGCTTGGTTCAATTATTAAAAGAACAAAAATGGACAATTAGGCTCAACTTTATAAGTATCCACTACAGTTCACTCACCAAGAATTTTGAAATGCCAGATTTTATACAGATTAACTACGTTTCTATAACAGAATAACCCCCAAAGAAAACTTCAAGTGCGAGAACAATTGCACAAAGCTACAAACTGAACTCAGTTGTCTTTTTCCTATTTTTTTATTCAACAAGATGGACCAAGTTCAAGAAGTATGTCATCTTAGAATCTTGTCTTCACCCTTCACAGCTTTATCTCAGAAAAAACTTTTACAGAAATGGGAGTACTAGGAAAATTGAAAGCCAAGAACCCAAACCTAGTTTAAAAGGCATGCCAAATGATAATAAGAAGTTATGTACAAGCCCGAGCACAAACCTAAACAAAAGTTGACATCGAGAAATGGAAGTACTCAAGAAAGTGAAGACCATGAACTTTCGTTCGTTGCATGCAAACTTGCAAAGGTTCATTCAGATACTCTTACTCAAAAAAGACGCATTCAAGCGCCATCAAAAAATCTCAAAACGTACACACTACACACCTTAGAGATTCAATAGAGGCGCAGCTCTGTGCAATGGATATGACCCCCTCATCTGTCACACGTACACACCTATCACATGAAATGATGCTGATAAATCCTAAAGAACTTCTTCTTAGTTAATATGATATGTACACGTTGAAGCTTTAGTTACCATGTCAGATTGAGAGTTACAAGATTCTTGCACCTAGAAATGCTAGAAAGTCCTTCATCTGAAAGGTTCTATAAACCAAACTAAATATTTTTAGCATTAGCAGTTCGCATCAGATAAGGTGTAGAGAAATCTTCAGAACCCCAAAGATATATTACCTGGGCACCACAGAGATCCAAAAGCTTGAGATGCACCAGGAGGGACATCTTCTTGTAAACTTCATCAGTGAAACTGAACAAGAACAAAACAGTGATTTGACCCATAGAGATTTAGACTCTAGACAGAGCATATCATAAAGTAACATAGAGATTTCAGCAGCTACCTAGACAGAGCATAGAGATTTAGACTCTGAAGAGAAAGACATTTCTGTAATATCTGCTTTAAGCCAGAATCTGTAAGCTTGACGCACCTAACACCAAATTGAGAGGTATGGTATCAAAAGGAAAATAGAATTCAACCCAGGCTTAATGGCATCATCCATCAAGATAGATTTATGGAATGTAGATTTCTAAAACAATTCAAGAGCATATAATTGAAATAGAAATAGAATGATTCATGCATATCATAAAGTAACATGCCAATACAAGCTTTTCAGCTGTTATTGCTGAAACAGCTGAAAAGAGAAATTTTAATAAAGGTTGGCATTGTTTATACATCAAGATATAGAAAATAATCTTGTAATAAAGGACGTCTCAGAAAATGAGAATCTGTTCTAAAATCTTTTCTACTTCAACTACCTTGTCAGGTTCAATGACTCTAATTCTGAATAATTGTCAGCAACAAATTCCAAGCTTTGGTCGGAAATATTCTGCAATCACCGAATTACAGAGTCCTTAAGAGATTGTTCATAGACAGCATTGGTAGCTTTGTAATTGTACAGCTTTACAAGGGGTATATCAAACATGTGCACACTCAAATTCTGACAGTTCACAACAGAAATGTGGTATATAACAACAACTCTTGCCTGGGCAAGCTTTTGCACTCCTGAACATCATTTTGAGCAGAATCTTCCAGAATTACAAAGAAGAACGCATAAACACCCAATACACACATTGCATGCAAAATCCAATATATTTATGCGAACAGATACAGATAAAAAATTAAGGGTTATTATTGTCTGTTTAAGATGCATCACAATACCGTCAAATATAGCTTGGAGTGGCTTAGTGGCTCACATACCTTACAGCCACTTATGTTCAGATGAACTATGCCTTTGCAATTTTTCACTACATGCCTTAGTCCTGCGTCTGTTAACCTGGAATATGTTTCGTTTAGTGACAATTGTTAAAAAGTGATGGGAAGTCAAAATAAGATTTTCAGCTACAAGTATAAACTTCACAGATTCAGAAGACCTTATAGCACCTCACGTTCCAGTAGATGGAAAAGGATTTCAGTAGTGGACAACAGCTGGTTATGGCTTCAACTCCTTCATCTGAGATTCTTTGGCAGCCATTCAGATTTAAGGAATCCAAGCCTTTAAGAGAATCTGAACACTATGAGATGAGGTAGAGTGTAATTCAGCCTTCTTTTTTAAATGATGGACCTTTGCCATCTTCAGGAAAACAACACAAAGTTCGCTTTAATGATGGAATTTGTGCCTTTCAGCTTTGATGTAACAAGACGAATAGATGAAACATTCATGGAAAATGATAAAAATATGCCACCTTATTCTTGAGAAGGATGAGATGTGTGTCATCAATATCTTGAGCAAATTCTAGGTTAATCTGCTTAACATTGCGATATCTAGGCTACAAAAAAATGTCAATTTGAACATAAAATAACCATCAGCAAAAAATTTCAAGAGAGCTCAAACAAAAGCACCAGGGAAAAAAATCAAACTTCTTACGGTACTATGAAAAATAAAATACTCCATCCGTTCCAAAATATAAGAATTCTAAGAAAGTAAAATAAGTTACTCCCTCTGGTCCTTATTATAAGGCACCAACTACCAATTCTCACAAACCAAGGAATGGTAGTTGAGTCCTTAAATCTAGGCTTAATTGACCATGTTTTCCAACTTCACCCTTCATTAAATGATACAACTTAACATTTTAAACTATGAACATTCATTAATGACAAGGGTAAAGTAGGAAAAATGTAATTAATGTGGCGGTTGGTGCCTTATAATAAGGACCAAAAATTTTGTTAGTTGGTGCCTTATAATAAGGACCAGAGGGAGTACTTATTAATTGATTTTCTTGAATTTTTTCAATAAATCAGTTCATTTGACTTATAAGTTAATCACATTGCTCATTCATTTAGCTTCCTTATTTTCTGAAAAAAAAAACAACAACTAGTTCTTATACTTAGTAACGGAGGAGAAGGAAGAAGTATATTGTATCATGAATGCAATCGAACTTGAAAAGAAAAGGCTAACCAGAGAAAGAGCAGCTATGAGCCGATTCCCCGCATTTTTCCTCTCGCGAAAATTGAGGACCTATCAAAATGAGCCATTAGGCCAAATCCTAAAAAGATTAATCAAAAGAATGAAATAGAATCGAGAGAAGATGAGAGGCACCGGCCAAAGTGATGAGGCGGAGACAAGAGTCCGATAAATCCAAGGGCTGACGAGCAAGAGAGAATTAAGGTCCCCCTGAGATAATCTGGAGGAAACAAGTAGGAAGACTCGGGGAACCGTTTCTCTGCTCCATGTGAAATCCTCTGCTTCTCCTACTTCCTCCATTCCTACTCCTATTTCAGTGCAATGTGCAAATGTGGTTAAGCACGAATGTCAAATGGAGACGATTGGATCATTGGAAGCAAGAGCCGATGAAAAAACCCATACAAGTGCTCTGTGAGAGGGTAATGTTGGAGAATTACAATTATGTCCCAAAATTCCAACCGATCTCAAAAAAAAGTAATTAAATTATATTGAAATTTCAATAACTTTGATATTAAATCGTATGTGTTATGGACAACTCAACGAGTTAGATTGATAAATTCAGATGCATTCGATTCAATATTATCTAGGTGTTTAGGGACATAATTTAATGACTACTTGGGATCTAATTATGATTAGTTCATTTCTATGGGACCTAATGGTAATTCTCCTAATTGAAAAACTGAAACAAATAAATAAAGTAATATAAAAAGAGTTTTACGGTCTAGTTGACTTAGGTTTGGGCAAAACCCGACCCAAACCCGACAGGTTTCTCCTTCTTCTGAGCGCTGTGTCGCTGACAAACATTTCCGTTCTCTCTCTCTCTCTCTCACACACACAAGGCTATGTTCTGTTATTTGTGGAACACTTTGGCGAATGAATTTTGAACTGTATATCAAGATGCTGTCCAGATTATCAGTTTGTCGGAAATTTAGAGCCAGTGTTCTTCGAGGTCGCAGCTTCGCCACTTCGGAAATTAGGCATTTCTGAGGATTTTTTTTATGGGGCCAACGAGGAAGGACATTGGCAAGCTTAATCTATTGACGATTATTCGAAAGGAACAAGAAGGGGATTCTCCCAGATTGTGACTTTTAAACACCTGGCTGGTAATGTTGTTCTTGGTTCTGTTGAATAGTAGAGTGTTCCATGTATGTTACTTTTGTAACTAGAACATAGGAAAACCATTCTCATAATATACTGATTAATTCCTCCGTGATATAGGCCAGTTTGCGAACATTTATAACTTCGCAATCCTCTGTTTTTGTCCCTGTTGAAAACCTATTTATATTTCAAATACCATAATGTTAGCTCTTGCAGTCTCACTCTGATTCAGAACTTCTAAATCTCCTTCTTGGTACTGTTAATTATATCTTTTCATTTGAAGATGAACTATCTGAGAGATATTTCTCTGCTAAACTGGAAATATTATGCCCAATACGAGATTCCCAAACTTTGTCAGTGTTATCAATACCTCCAATGCCGAGGCATAGTGAAGGTCCGGCTCAAATGGGTGAAAAACCGAAGCATTGATCACATAATTGACAAGGAAACGGATTTGAAGGCTGCTTGTCTCCTCAAGGACGCGATTAAGCGCTCGTCCACTGGTTTTCTTACAGCAAAATCTGTAGCTGACTGGCAAAAATTGCTTGGCCTCACAGTCCCGGTTCTACGTTTCATGCGTAGGTACCCCACTCTCTTTGAAGAATTCCCACATCCTCGTTGGCCTAGTTTGCCTTGCTTTCGTTTGACAGATACTGCAGTATTGTTGGACTCACAAGAACAAAGCATTTACGAGGCCCGTGAGAGTGATGTTGTTGAACGGCTTTGTAAGGTACTTATGATGATGAAAACTAGAACTGTGCCTCTGCAATCCCTTCATCCTTTGAAATGGGATTTGGGTTTACCTGATTGTTTTGAGAAAACATTTGTTCCAAAATACCCTGATCATTTTCGATTTGTCAAGGCAACAAATGGGGTCACCTGCCTGCGACTAGCAAATTGGTGTGAGGAATTTGCAGTTTCGGCATTACAAAAGAGCAATGAAGGCAGGACATCTGGGGGTGAGTACAGGCAATTCAAGAGAGGGCAAGCAGCTCTGGTTTTCCCCATGAATTTTCCAAGGGGATATGGAGCACAGAAGAAAGTAAGGGCATGGATGGAGGAATTTCAGAAGTTGCCTTACATATCTCCTTATGAGGACTCTAGACAAATCGATCCAAATAGTGAATTAATGGAGAAGCGAGTTGTTGGGGTTCTGCATGAATTTCTAAGTTTAACCATGCACAAGAAAACAAAGAGGAACTACTTGAGAAGCTTGAGGGAGGAGTTGAATCTTCCCCATAAGTTCACCCGAATCTTTACTAGATATCCTGGCATATTTTACCTCTCTCTGAAATGTAAAACAACAACTGTTACTCTTAGAGAAGGGTATCAACGTGGAAAACTAGTAGATCCACATCCTATTGCTCGTCTAAGAGAGAAGTTTTATCATGTAATGAGGACAGGGCTTCTTCATCGTGGAAAAGGTGCAAACTTTATAAATCAAGAAGACTTATTGCTAGACGGTGCAGTGGATGAAGCAGAGCTGGGAGAATCTGAGGACGAAGAGTCTGGAACAGGTGATGAATTCTATGAGGTTGAAGATTCAGACCTAGATGGAGTGTCTGATAAAGAGTAGTGTTCAAATGACAGAAGTACTAACATTATAGCCACCTACAAGGAAGGAAGAAAATAATTTGCTCACCAGTAGCGTAGCTTTATTACAAAATAGTACTCTACAATTTTGATTATTCTCTCATCAAACACCTTACCTTGGATGAGTCTACTGGCTATATTTTTTTATTTGTCTAGCCAGTGCTACCTTGAAACATTCTTTAATAGTTGCTATTTTATATTTTTCTTCGTTCTTTCATGTTCTTCTTCCTAAAAGAATAACGGGGTGTGCTATTAATCTTATTTATAAGAGGGAGAACTAAAGGGCTAGGATACTGCATTTTTTTATTCTGCTTCTGTTCCACTAATGCATTAATAATTTTTTTTTTTTTGGGGGGGGGGGGGTTATTCTCCAACATTTGTTGATTATGCTTTGTTGAGATACTAATTATCTGGAAAATAAGCTTCAGTACAAGAAAACTTAATTTGTTGTTTTAAATGATTTTCCTTCTAGGTATTGTGAGTGAATGGGACATTGAGTTGAGGTCTGGTATACAAACATTTAACATTTGTTTGATAGGAGGGATTTGGGGGGGGGGGGGTTTGTGAGTTGCATTTTTAAAAATTGAAGAAATAAGATTATGATATTTTAAGAAAAATAAAATGTGAGATAAAAGAGGAAGAAATATTAATTAAAGACTCTTAACCCCACTTCTCTCAATTTGGTAAATTAAAGTCGAAAAAATTTCCCTACAGTCATTTTCCCTCCTCTCTCTCCTCATACCAAACAGGTCTTTAGCAACTATAAAGATGTTGCAAGATAAAAGGCATTAAAAGCAATGCTAGGACATTGGAATTCTTTGTCTGCTTTAGGTTGATGCATAATTGGGTGTGAAATTTGACAAAATTGCTGCCCTTCTGAAATTTATTGTCCTGCATGAGGACTGTTGTTAGTTGTCAAGATAATCACAGTGATGAGTGATGCCGATTATTTTGTATGCAGTGAATTCTTCTCATCGGTTACAAGCTTTGAACATGATTTGTTTTTATGTTCAAATTGCTTGCAGATATTGACCTTTATAACTGCCTGCATTATTCTCAGTTAATGGCTGTTTAGTGTAGACAGCCACAGGTAGTAATCTGAGGAATACATCTAATGATCTAAATGACTTTCTGGTGACATTTAAGCTCACAAGATTCATTTAAAACATAAAAGTTAAAGTAGAGCCATAACTCATAAGAACTAAGGAAGTTAATGGCCGTTTGTACGACTCAGTATCTATCTGAATATATAAAGGTCAAAAAGCATCGAATACCAAACGATTCGTTCCATTCTCATGGTTTGCAATATATCCAATTAGTATTTAGAAAGTATTTAACTTCTCTCTTTTATCCTTTCCATCCCCTCCTATCCTTTACCTTAGAATTATAACATTTTGGGGTAAAAAATTCGTGTTTGTTTTTATTATTATATTCTACATAAAATTAGTGACATTTTAAAATCTTATGAGCAAAAGATGATTCACTTGCTAAAAACATATTTTAAAGGATTAAATCTTTGAAAAATTATATAAAATTAGTAATTTAATCATTTTTCACCTGTAAGATATCAAAATATCACTTGTTATTATTAGAATCTCATGATAAAAACAATCACAAGAAATTTTCCCCAAGATAGTGTAGATTTAAGGCAAAAGATTGGAACGGATGGAAGGCTAAATGAGAGAAGTCATGTCCTTTTAAAAACTTAACTTGCAAGCTTCGTAATTCTCATGATTTTTTTTTTTTTTTTTTTTTGCAAGACTATGATTTTTTGACATAACGTGCCGTGTTTCTATAAGAAACGCGCGATATTTCTCATATCTCGATAGACTAGAGTCTATGTACCATTACCTGACAATTTGTAACAGCTAAACCCGAAAGCCTATCCAATTTAAAAGAATCCAACAGCAAAACAACAGTGAATTAATCTCACAGGAAATCAGTAAGCCCTCTAATATTAGATACAAGATTTCCAGCACTGGGGAATGCATGAATCTAGTTATACCGAGGGCTAAGAGTAGGCCATCATCCAATTAGACACAAGATTTCCAGCACTGGGGAATGCATGAATCTAGCTATACCAAGGGCCAAGAGTAGGCCATCATCCACGAAATCCGAAATTATATACAATCACCAACATGTTGAATGAATAGGTGAAAGGAGACTAATCCCAAGCGCTAGCAACCCCTGGAGGACCGTACCCTCCACCATAAGTGGCAGGAACCCCGTATCCACTAGCTCCACCATAGTAGTCAACTCCTTTATTATGTTGGTTGTCCCTCCTATAATCACGGCCACCAAAACGGGCTCCTCCTGAACGCCGATTTCTGTTGCCACCACCATAAGAAGCTCTAGCTGCATAGCGCGTGAGCCAGGCAGGTACTTCTTGATTTGCCTCTTGCATCAGATCAGCCAATGGCTTGGCCAATGACAGATTATTGTCATTAAAGAAGGCTGTTGCTAAACCCATTTTACCAGCCCTACCTGTTCTTCCTATCCGATGTACATAATCATCAATGTCATTGGGAAGATCAAAATTTACCACATGAGCCACACGGGGAATATCAAGACCACGGGCTGCAACATCAGTTGCCACTAAAATTGGTGTGTTTCCACTCTTGAACGACCTTAATGCTAGCTCCCTTTCCTGCATACAGAGACAGGATACAACAAACATTTATAGTTACAATTAAATAGTATATGACCATATGGTTTGATTTGTACAAAAAAACACAGAAGAGGTTAATTAGAATCCTTAAACTCCAAATATCAGGAAAATGACCACAATGTCATGGTTCCCCCACCCACCCCCCCCCCCCCAAAAAAAAAAAAAAAAAAAACTTAGTTCAGAACACAACACCACCCAACTGTTCTGGTTGCAAGAGGCATTATGAGATTTGATGAGAATGAGAAGCATCTGATTTTGATCCATAAGATTCTCAATTTTTTAACACACTAGGAGAGTATAGAATTAGAATCCAATTCAACTGCCTTTCTAACCCTTTAAAACAGCATATGTGTTTATATACATAACAATATATATAGACATGTTTTAATGGAAACCATAATATTGACGCATGTAAAACTTCAACGTTATTTTATTTAGCCAAAGATAGTTACCTGCTGTGATCGGTCACCATGGATGCTAGTTGCAGGAAACCCATTAATACACAACCAGTGTTCCAATGCATCAGCTCCTTTCTTTGTTTCGACAAAAACCAATGTCAGACCTTGCTGCAAAGGCCACCCATAGATGTTCAGAAGAGGGCGGAGTATGATAAATCATAAATCCATAGATCACACATGCATATTCTTAAACAAGAAGTTCAAACTTAAAATGCAGCATGATGTCTAAAAAAAATGAAAAATAGAGAAGTTTGCAGATTAAAATGATAAAATTGTTGTACTTATAGTATAGAGAGACAGTTTGCAGCCTAGACAAATTACCTTGCCATTAATACCATTTTCCCTCTGGGCGTGAAGAAGATCCATGAGGTGACTTCTTTTGTCAGACTCCATGACATATTCCACTCGTTGAGCAATTAGGTCAGTACTTGAACCAACCCTTCCAACAGCCAGAAACACATAATTGTCAAGGAAATCTGATGCAAGCCTCTGCATACAATATGATCATTGAGACAGGAAGGTCATATTTGCAATTATAAAAGAGCTTTCTCAGACTTAACATAATCACAGATTATTTTATACAAAATTAAATCTAGCATTCTAGCTTACTCCTTGATTACAATGTTGTTCTAAATAATACAAGCTCTCTCGATTCAGCCTCTTCATATTTAACTTGTAATGCAATATTACCCTCAGCATAAACTAGAAATGACACATATCATAGCCAAACCTAAACTATCTGGCAGCAATGGCAGTATGATAAAGCATCATCTCTCAAGTCTTTCGTGTCTCCCACAACTACATCACCATCACTTCACCCTCACCAATATAACTGTGGCCATATATAACCTTTAAATACTATAGTAAAGTTATTCATCCAAAATTATCACTTCTGACTTAAAATCAGCCACTATAACTATGTGAATTATGTTCTACGTCTGTCCATACAAATACCTCATTTTCCATAAGTTATCCACATTTAAAGCGCATGCATGAGACTAATCGAAAAGGCAAAAAAATATGAAGTTAACTCCTGTTCCTTAAATAAATTCGTATTTCCTTACTTCCACCCTTATTATAATTATATCTATCCTTCTGCCATTACATGTGAAGCAATTGATCAGACACCTTAATTGTAGAAGAAATTTTGCAAGCACAACAGTAGTGCACAACAATCTGACAATTTAAAATAAACACCGAGCAATGAAACCACATTGGAACAGATGCTATTAGGAACTCTTCCCTCTCACTCTAGCATCATCAAAACAATTATGGCAAATGACAGCAAACAAAGAATACACGGATGAAATATTGAAATAATTGTTATCAAAATAATTGTTATCAAGAATATATGAGAAGCTACAGAACTTGGTGCCATAATCTACCTGTATCTCTTTGGGAAAAGTGGCACTAAACAGCATTGTTTGTCTCATGCCTTGAGGAGGCATGTCCATTTGTTCAACTATTTTTCTTATTTGAGGCTCAAAACCCATATCCAGCATCCGATCTGCTTCATCGAGAGCTAAATATCTGATCATTTGTAGTGATACCCTAGCCCTCTCTAACAAATCTACCAGACGTCCTGGAGTTGCCACAAGAATATCAACTCCTCTCTCAAGCTCCCGCAGCTGAACAATGCAATAATCATCATAATATTAAATACGGTCAAGTGTTTCACGCCTTCAAACCACTTATCTAGTAACACAAAAACTAGAGAGAAGAAAACCTCAAAAACTTTTAAGCATAATGAGTGAAGACATAATCCTAACACATCAGGTTACAACCAACCAGACTAGAGATATGATGTTAAAGAAATCTAAACTGTACAAGGATAATGCTGCCACTTACTTGATTTAGGATGAAAACAGAGTTTACCAATAAAAACAGACATTTTATTAATAATATGCTGGACCACACTGCTCCGTTCATTCCCCATAAAATTAGTCTGATTAATTTTTCATAAGCCCTGATAATCACCCCAGCACTTTATTTGATTGAAGAAAAACATCAGCACTTATTAACTACTTCTGAATGGGCGACCAGACTTACAAAAAATGGAACGCCCACTAATCTTAATGCTCAAATTAGTATTGTCCAAATAAAAATTATCCGGTATAGCCCGGTAAAAAATTTTATTTTGTGAATCACTAAGCATTGGACTCTAGAAATAACCAAACTCTTAGTCCAGTCTAATCATTGTAGGAGGAGTGCAAACATTGCTATCAAATTTATTTGTGAGAATTACTATTACTGATGGATTTTAAGTCTTAATCCCATCCCGCCTTCAAACTCACTAGGACAATAGACTACTTTCTAATCAGTCAGCTTCTTAGCCTATATATTGAGCATTTGGAAGCGAATGCCTGATCCCAGCACCAACTAGGAAACCTACACAAAGCATAACTCCAACACCAGCCACAGGAGTGTGTTTAAATTATAAGGGAGGTTTTTCTGGAAAATGATTTCACATGGCTTATGCCAAACAACACAATAACTATACTATACATACACAGAAAACAAAAGAAATTCCTATGATTGGGTCAGTAATTATTCAACATTCTGAATACAAAAACTTGTATGTATCAGCCTCCCCATTTCCACGCCCAATATCTTTCAGAATTCAGACCATGTTATACATCATATTTCTCCACACCTCTGCCATAATAGAAATTAAAAACAGTATCATAGTATTTTATGAAGTCCTGAGGTTGTGATTTTCCTTTGCATCTAAGAATCAGACAAGATCATTTCTACATGTGCATATGCACAATGCATGCAATGGTATAAATCTAATGTCAAGCAGGTGAAAGAAAATAAAACAAGTAAAAGAAATTATACGGTAGCAAGAAATACATCGAGAAATCAGCATGAGATGAACATCAGATGGTAAAAAGAACCTGTTGGTTGATTGGTGCTCCTCCATAAGCAACTACCACCTTAACACCAGTTTGATAGGAAAACTTTTTAGCCTCGTTATGTATCTGCAAGGGATGATACCAGAAATTTAAACTATATATATATACATATCACAGTCTTTAAGACAATATACATTACAGAAGCAGAGGACAGTATAAAATAAAAATAGAATCTCACCTGACATGAAAGCTCCCGGGTAGGAGATAGGATAAGAGCAAGGGGGAAAGCAGTCCGTGCTACACGTGGTCTTTGAACATGTGGCATCCTCAGAATTCCACTTATGATAGGAAAACAGAAAGCAGCTGTCTTGCCTGATCCGGTCTGAGCGCAAGCCATCAGATCTCGCCCCGCAAGAGAAATTGGTATTGAATACCTCTGAACTGGAGTTGGTTTGACGTATTTACACCTCCTTATATTTTGATTCACTGCCTCACCTAAGTCTATTTCTGCGAAAGCATTTACAGGTGGAGGAACATTCTCCCCACTAGTGTCCACAGGGATATCATCATAAGCATCGAAGTGAATGCCTGTGTTTTCTTGCTCACTAAGAGCATTATCTGTAGCATCATTCTCAAATGGGTTAACCTCACGTTCCCTTCCACGGTCCCACCCTCCGCTTCTATTGTTCCAACCCCCACCAATTCGACCACTAGAACCATAGTCCTGCCTTCCATAGTCAGGTTTATTAAAGAAATTACCTCCACGATACCCAGCAGTTGACCCACCAAAATTTACCAGATCATTGGCTGGTAACGAAGATGGGTGTGATGTCAAGGGGGGTTCTGAAGACGGTGGCTTATTACGAAGATGTGGGGGAACATACGCTGACCGAGAAGGACGCGTGGCATTGGCATTTGGAGTACCAATGGCTGAGTTGTCGACAGAATCTGCCCATGAAGTTCTCATAGCTGCAGACATTTGACTTGGTTGATTACAAGGAAATGTTAAACTGGGCCTCCCAATTGACAATAACACTATGCGCGCACTTTATGCATCCACCACAACCCTGGAATCCCTAATCAGTCATTATGCACAAATGATCAGGCTGTACAGAAAGCAAGGGGGTCACGGGGGGAAAGGGGGGGTTATGAGCAGGAAATCTATTCCGCAGTGAACTTCGAAGGAAAATCAAAATCTAAAAGATTCCATCAGAAGGCGGAAGATCCTACCAAATCAAAATGTTAAAGGAAAAAATTGCCAACTGCAGGCAAACAGATCAAAGTAAGCATCGGAGAATGAAGAAAATGCGTTATATTTTGCCAAAGAATGAGCGAATCGGATTTCTGAAAAGAACGAATCATGTGAAATTCAACATGAAGATGAGCGATAAAACGGAAAAAGAATACATGCATGATGATAGGTTTCTGATCAATAGACAAAGCGAACAGATAATAACTATCAGGGAGAGAAAGCAAGTGAACTACCTGAATGAATTATGTATGGAAACGAGCTTCGATTGCAGCAAAATTGAAAAAAACAAAAAACAGATGAACTGTGAAACAGGGTTGAACCCCTAGCGAAGATCTCTCTCTCTCTCTCTCTCTCTCTTCTTTTCGTCAAAGGAGATTATGCAGATTTCTCAACGGTATCAATACTCGTCTCCCCTTGGTAGCATTATCAAATCCACTGGCTTTCCGTACACTTTTGGGCTGGCCAAAAATGAGCTTGCGTGTGTAATTTCTATTTCCAATCACTGTCTAAATTAGTTTATTTGCTTTTTTTCTTCTTTCTTTTACACTGGCCGGTGATTTACAGCGATGATAGTACGTTTATTAGGGAAAATCCTGTGAAAATATCATTGAAATTTGAAAATGAAAAATGATTAAATTTGTAAAATCTTAAATCAAACCCTAAGAAACAATTTGGGATTTTTATATCTTGTAAAAAAACAAATATGCTCCTATAATTGTATAATTGTCAGATACATCATAAGTATTTACAATTTTAATATAAGGATTTTCAACCTAATCGTACCAATTTTCAAATTCATGCTAACAAATCTCGACTCCAATTTTTTTTATTAGGAATTATTGAGGCGTAGTATAAGGGTTCACAACTTCAATTTTTAACTTGATCATTACAATTTTCAAATTCATGTTAAAAATTCACAATTCCAACTTTTTCCATTAAGAATTGACGAAGCATGTGTCAGAAAATCCTCACAATTTTAACATGGGAATTTTCAACTTTATTATAACAATTTTCAAGTCATGTCAACAAATCACAACTCCAACTGTCGAGGGTATTTGTATCTTTTAGTAATATATGAAAATGACATTTTTCATTGAATTTGATTTGTGATTTCTCAAATTTAAGGGATTGCATTGCCCTTTTCATTAAGTTTTTTTCCCCGTTATTTTAGACTAAATAAACTAAATAGATTTTTTTTTTATTTTTTTAAATTGTATCATTACAGTAGTTTTGAAAAATAAAATTTATTTATGTTTTAATGTAATTCCAATTCTAATGTTTCGGTTAAAATAGATTTTTTTTCTCATGAAAAATGTTTAATCAGCAAAACTTAAAAAAAAAGGTTAATATATTTATGGTTTCTCATATTTGAACCTATTTCGTCATCATATTTCAAATAAGAGATTTTGATCCTTTTAAGAGTGGAGTTACCCATGTTTTTATTAAATGACAAGGATCCGTGTTTTAAATAAAATGAAACTTACAGGGTCAAACCCAAATGAGGTCTAATTTGAGGGACAAAATTGTGTTTGTGTCTCATGCTCCTCCGTCTTCGTTTGGTTCATTTCCATCGTCATGACTCATGTGATTGCTTGCTGGCTCCTCTCTGTCACGTGCTCGCTGAGATCCGTTTGGTTCAATTATATGAAAGTCTCTCATTTTTCGTAATCATAGGAGTGTTTTTTGTTTGGTTCGGATGGAGGAGGTGGGCTAATGAAGGGCGCATTTGAATAAAGGATTGACTGGAATGTAATGTAATTTCCCAAAAGGATGTTTGATAATGGAAAATTGGTTGATAAAAAAAATTTATGTTTGGCAGATTAAAATTGTAGGAAGATATGTAGAAAAATTATATTAAATGGCTATTTTTAAGTGGGTAACTTGAGTTATAGAGTCCATTTATGTGAGTAGTTTTGAGTTACAGGGTCTCGGCAACTTGAGTTACAGGGTTCATCCACGTGGACAACTCGAGTAACTAGGAAATTGATGGAATAGTTGGACTGCAAAAGTGTTGTCATACAATAAACTCTGTTTTCCCACATACAGCAACCAAATTCTTGGTCTTTCATGTTTGAAAAAAGTATTTTTAGTCTTTTTTTTTTTGGAAAAAGATAAATAAATACCCTCCAATTTGTAAAATCCCATTAACAACTTCATGATAGGTATTAACAACACAACGACCTATCATGAAGTTGTTAATACTCCCTCTGGTCCTTATTATAAGGCACCAACTACCAATTCTCACAAACCAAGGAATGGTAGTTGGGTCCTTAAATCTAGGCTTAATTGACCATGTTTTCCAACTTCACCATTCATTAAATGATACAACTTAACATTTTAAACTATGAACATTCATTAATGACAAGGGTAAAGTAGGAAAAGCGTAATTAATGTGGCGGTTGGTGCCTTATAATAAGGACAAAAAATTTTGTTAGTTGGTGCCTTATAATAAGGACCAGAGGGAGTACCTATCATGAAGTTGTTAATGTGATTTTGCAAATTGGAGGGTATTTATTTGTCTTTTTCCCCTTTTTTTTCTGAACATCGTTAGCTTCAATTAAATGAAAATATTGAATCAGCAAATTTAAATTGTGATTTTACACTTAAATGAGGATAAAATATGCTTAAATAATTTTATTTTTTTTAGTAAAACTATATTTATATTTTAAAATTTAACAATTTTTATTGTTATTTAATTATCTAATCACAGCTTAGATCTTCTGAAACTAACAAGGTTGATAAAAAAGATTAAAAATATACTTTTAAAGTTTAAAAATTTAAACTAAGATTTGGTGTAAATACAAATGACAAAAAATAATTTAGAACCCACGTGCATTTGCATGGAGAAAAACTTGTGTACGAGTCCTTTGATTCTATCATTGTTAAACCGCCCAAAAACACGCCATCAAGTATTCTACTTTTGAATTGTTAGTAATTTTTAAATGACAATATCAACGAAAAAGATACTCCCTCTTATTCTTAATAGAATATCGAGTTGATTTTTCACATAGAACAGGGAAGCAAAATAAATCACCTTATTAAAGTGCTTATTGTTGTAATTTTTCTACAAATGAATTTAGTTTTATAAATTGATATACAATATAATAACACATAACATATATTATAATTAAACGATATATTTTACATCTTTAATATATTCGAATAAAGGTAACTCGATCATATGCTGAGAATGGTAGGGAACTAGGGATTATTACTTAAAATACGTGTCAAATTTGCGCTGAATTTAATATCAAGGCTAATAATTGACAAATCTATAAGTACTAAGAAGATGCATCATTATGATGAACAGTAAATAACATTACTCATTTTTTGCTCTACATTGAATGCATAGATCTACTGTGTTCAGTTCATTTAAACCTCGTATTACATGATATTAAAACCCACCCACAAGGGCACGACCCACTGGGCGGGAATATAATTTTTATTTATTTTGAAAAATTTCTATTGAAGGAGGGTATTAAAAAACAAACCATATTTCTTCTAAAAGACAGAATAATATTCCAATAATCAATAAGATTTATATATTATAAATAGAGATAGAACATAACCTACAACGTACAACGATAAAACTGAGAAATAATCATGATACTAATGTATTATAAAATATCAAGAAGTAAAACAAGAATTTTTCGACAAGTGATGTTAATCCCCGAAAATTGAACAGCAGGATGATAAAAAGTTGGGCTTATTTGATTTTCATGATATTTTTTTAAATGTTTAAAAATGGAAAAAACTTACATCAGTTCCTTATAATCAGTATATCAAAGTATCATATTAGTAAGTGCCACCTGGATTTATCAGACAAATTAGTGTTTAATGCCGTTATTCCATTGGTTATAGTCATCACTTTCAAGACCACGCCCTTTCTTTTCATTCCGTTAGACCGCAACGCCCTTTTCTCTGTCATAGCCACAAGGAACTCGGAATTAAAAACATTTTAACATCTACTGGAGGCACTTTTCGGGTGATTTGGGTTCTAATCCCCTGTTTAACATTATGGAAAGTTAAAAAAAAAAGTGGAATCGATTGCCTTCCAACTATGTGACACAACATCTTTGAAATTAGATGCACTTAAATTAGCAAGAATCATGAACCCAAGTTTCTCATCAAGTGCATGAATGAACAAGAACTTTGCTATTATAATAATCCATTACTTCAGTTTGTTTAACAAACATGTAACTTGCTTCCACCAAATGGGGTGAGTAGGGTTTAAGCACTGTATGGGAATCCCAAATATATCTATATCAGGCAATGACATAAACTGAAAATCATGGGAATTAGACAGGCAGTCAATGGAAGGAAGATTAGATAAAAGATAAAAAATTAAATGTCACAAATCCAAAGGAAGTCCAGTGTGTCTAGAACTCTGATAACCTTCTTCACTGATTTTTGCATGCTGTAGCCATTACATACTCATGGAAGATAAGGATGTTGATGGATAATGGGAACCAATTGAGGACCAAGTGGTTGGTGAAGGTGGTGAAGACAAGCGATGCCTCCACTGTCGGCTGTGTCAGGAAGAAGACTGTGACAAAAAGAAATTCAGAACTTCATCGAAAGTAACGACCCTAGACAGTCGAGTAACAACATTAAAAGACGATCTGTCTAATAAATCCAGGTGGCACTTGGTGATAGGATAACTGGATGTACTAGTTATAAGAAACCGGATGTAAGTTTTGTCCAATTTAAAAATATACTTTTATCATTTTTTTAACAAATACTTTTTTAAAACAAAAAAGTATAACATTTTTTTATATTTTGTGACCGTTTATTCTAGGAGGTGAAGATCGTTCTTCAACCCATTACCTTATCACTTTAGGCATGTTAAATTTAAAATAATGTTTTAAATAATTTTAAGTTCCAATTTTTCAAACTTATTTATTTAAAAAAAACCATAACCATTTCAAAAACACAAAATAAGCCACTTAATATACGTTGCTAATTATAAATCCTAGTAGACTTTTATTGGAAAATCTTAACAAAAATAAATAAATTACTTATAAATCAATTCATCTGAATCTTTTTAATAAACCGGTTTATTTAACTTATATTATTTAACATATAATCTAATAATAAGCAAAATAAATTATGTTGAAGTGGCTTAATTAACTTCATCAATATCTCCAATAAAAAAAGTTAAATAGATGTGATGTTAAAAAATAGTGAAAGTAATATTAGAATATCCGTTGATTTATAAGTTAAATTAATTAGTTTGTGGATGAAATTCAAGCAAATAATAATTTATTAAACTTTCGAATGTTTTTCCAAAATTAAAATTAAATAGGAGGGAGTAATTTTGGTTGGGCGCAAATGATTTGATGTCCAATCAATCCATTTGGCATTATTTATTACACGAGCCCTTCCTCGTTCTAACTTCATAGATCGTCCCCTTCACAGTCTGGACACCGCGAGCTGCTCAAAACGGGCACCGCAGGATTCTCCCCTTTAGGGTTACCATTTGCCCTAACTCCCATTTCCTTCACCGATCAACATGGGTGTGGATTCCTTATCATCGGAATCGAGCTCCGATCTCGACGAGCAGATCTCACAGCTCATGCAGTGCAAGCCACTGTCCGAGCAACAGGTTCCATTTCTTTCATCTACATGCTTAAGATCTGTCCCTTCTCTTAATTGGTACAGGGCATTGATGTAAAATTAACGTTTTTCGGTTCAATTGATTGATTGATTGCTTTAGCAGTCTGGGTTTGTACTTATCTGACTGATCTATCTTCGAATATGGTTTGTCCTTCAGTATTTATTGCCTTGAAGCATGATTTATATTGATAATCTTTATTTTGTCAATGTTTGTTGCTCCTCATGCTGTTTTTTTTGGAGACATTTATGTGCAAATTAATGTTCTTGATTTTTGCCCTGCCTGTAGGTTAGAGTCTTGTGTGAGAAGGCTAAGGAGATTTTAATGGATGAGAGCAACGTCCAGGTGCGGTCCTGTCCTCTTGTCTTTAATTTGTGGTCTTTTTAATGCTGCATTTTTCCATGTCCTAGGGCACTGGTGATCCCGTTGTTAAAGCTGCTTGCTTTGCATTAAAATTTAAAAGTAACCCACATTTGACTGAGAAATGAGTTGTTCAATGAATTCTGGTGTTTTCAATTTTGTTTTCTTATTTGGGGGCATTTACTCTGGTATCATTTGCTATTGAGCCTGTCTGGAGTAGGAAGCTGCCTTTCAAATTTCAACCTTTTATAGTTTTATTCCTGTTGAATATTTGCATTCCTTGTGAGATTATTTTGAAATGACAATAACTTCTAAGTGTTTAAGTTCTCTATTATCTTAAATATGGAGTGTTAATTTTTGTATCTCTCCTGTACCACAGCCTGTGAAAAGCCCTGTGACAATATGTGGCGATATTCACGGGCAGTTTCATGATCTTGCAGAACTATTTCGTATTGGAGGGAAGGTATAATTTCTGACCATGACTTTATTGTTGTATCTAATTCTTCTGTTTCGGCTGGGGAATGTCTTAACTAATTAATTGAGACCTGCCAAAGAAAAAGCTTTTGATGCTTGAAGTGCATCAGAGGTATCGTTAACTAAATTACAAAATCAGGAACTACTCATCAAACTCACTGTAACCCTAATATTATCATGTCACAGTCCCTATGCTATTTAGGTTATGCAAAATGATTATTATGGCATGACTTTTACCTATTTTCAGTGCTTAAAATAGCCTTTCTAGTGATTACATTGTGAAGAATTCCATCAAGCTTAGATCTGAATTCTGAGATAATCATGTTTCATTTGACAGTGTCCAGATACCAACTACTTGTTCATGGGAGATTATGTGGACCGGGGGTATTATTCAGTTGAAACTGTAACAGTAAGTTCTACCCAGATAGATTCATCTGATTTTTCTCCTAGTTTAAATGTTCTTCCCATTTCACCGGAATTTTGATAATGTTGTCACTTAAATCACGTTCAGAGTGAAATAAAGTTCAGGCTGATTTTTTCCCCCTTAAAGAGGTAGTTTAGTAAGTGTGAATGATCCTCATTTAAAATGTCTTTTACTAATAGGTTAAAACAAGAAGTTGGACTCTCTTCAATAGGTCAATATCTTAAAATTTTTTATAACTCATTTATATGTAAATAAAAACAGCTGTCCACCAGCAAATAAAGAAACAGTGTAGTATATTAAAACCTTCTTGCCTATCGCTGACTTTTTTGTTTGTTCACATTTGGAAGGCCTTTTAGAGCTTAAAGGATGGCTGGATTTAGAAATTTGTAGTATCTTGTAATCATGTCTCCAACATAACTTCATTGTGCATCAAATTTTGTATCTGGCAAGTTTTGGGCCGAGTATCCAAAATCTAAAAATATATTTAAAGAGCTTCTTTGAGAGCTTTTTCTCTTCCAAAATCTCAACATATGCTGGTTCCTAGTTCGACTGGTCACACTGGCTGGTCCGGTCCAATTTTGACAACACTGTTGAAAAGTAAATGTGTTTTGAAATATATCTTTGTAAAATGTAAAATAAAAAATGTCTTTTTATTGTTGCCTAACACTAAATCAAGCATATTTCTTTTAGTGTTTGTTAATTCTAAGTAAAACCCCTTTTATCTTTATAATAATCAATTTGTCAAATTCTGTGGCATCTCAGAGTTTAGGATTTTGGTTATATACGATTCTTTGAGTTCACTATGGAATCATTATTGTTGTTGTTGTTTGGAATGTAAACTCGAGCTTTCATTCGTAAAGAAAAAACATCAATACAAGTGAAAAACAAAAATACTAACAGATTGTTTATCAACGCTCACCGCCTCCATACAAGGTGGGAATCAATCAAAGATTGAAAAATCACTTCTCTATATATTGAACCAATTGACACGTTCCGATATCTATTAACAAGTCTGCAAGCATCACATCATCTTTGTTTTGCTCATTATTGGAACTGTGAATGGTGAATTACATGGATATTTATTACTAATGGATGTTTTTCACTTTTGATTGAAATAAGACATGTCAGAGAAAAAATACTGCAAACTAATTAGTTATTCTATCCAGCTCCTTGTGTCACTTAAGGTGCGTTATCCCCAGCGCATAACTATTCTTCGTGGGAACCATGAAAGTCGCCAGGTATGTTTTGTAATTTTCTTTCATTTAAAATTATATATGATTATAATATATTCTTATACTTCTACTTAGGTTTCTTATGGTGTTTTTTTTCTGTAGTTCTTAGTTTTATTGATGCGTGTCATATACGGAAGCTAGTTTTAGAAGCTTTTTAGCTGAATAAATTATAGTTGCTTTGATTTGCGGATTTGTGCAATATTTGTCTTACCGTTTCTTTATCTTTAATTATCTGTGCAGATCACTCAAGTTTATGGATTTTATGATGAATGCCTAAGAAAGTGAGTTTTCAACACCTTTTGTTTACAGGTTATAGAAAAAAAAGTTCTGCATTTTTATTAATTGTGAATGTTTCTACAAACTTTTGTTTGTTAATATTAATGCACAGTTCATCTTTTTGATTGTGGCCTAGTGTGAAAATATCCTTTTCAGATATGAAGAACTATTGGATTTTTTTATATATAGAAACATAATTCCCCATTGTATTTTACATTTGTGGAATTTCAATATTAGCTATTTTCTTGCTACTTACATTTATTACCAAATTTGAGGTCTTTGGTGAGCATCTGAGTCATGCGGTCGAATTGAGGCTTATAAATCATTTTGATGCGATATTCTCTCTTTTGAGAATTTCAAATTTTTTATGTTGAAATCTCAATGGACATCTGACATTCTCAAATGATCGTGTTACTGTTGATAGTCATGAATTTCGTGCAGATACTAACAGAAAAATGGTGGCTCTGATGCGAGGTTGCATGTTCAGATGTTGTAATGATACAAATTACATTGGTGGGCTCTGATGTTTTTAGAAAAAAATCTGAACTTGGATTCAGATCAGCTGTGTTTAATGAAGGCACTATTACTTATATTTGAGATTTGGGACTTTTTACGAGTGTCATGCACACTTGAGTGTGGTTTAACTGAAACCTTATTTAATTAATGACATCTAGTTGGATATGGACATAGATGCGATTTGGTATGCACTGGATGATCCGACTCTTAAACGTCCAGTTCTATGACTTTTTCCCCTTTTTCATCTATTTTTGTGGGTGGGTGGTAATATATGGGTCAATGGTCCTGATAAGTTGATTAGTGCCCTAAACTATTTGAAGTTGACCAACCCTTCTATATAGGGTGGTAATTCCTCATGCGTTGAAATGTCCTCTTAATCACCACGTTGAGTGAGTGCAGTTGCACTAGTATCCGAATTAGTTGATCTTAGCTGTTCTGATTGCTGATTGGTTTTGATTCTTGTGCTTAAGCAATGTATTATCTTTCTAGTCCATGATAAGTCTTTTTATTATCAATTTGCAGGTATGGTAATGCTAATGTTTGGAAGATCTTCACAGACCTTTTTGATTACTTTCCATTGACTGCATTGGTTAGTACTGAGTACATACTTGTGTTTGAGACGTTATGTTGTTGTAGGGATTATTTGTGGAAAACATTAAATTATGTTAACTGAAGGGAGTTGCGGAGCCAATTACATGTTATGCCATCAAGATTAAGTGGAAATTTGAAATAATGATTGGTTTTTAAGAAAGCCTTGAGTTTGTGAAAGCATAAAGAAGGTTATAATTTATTTCCAGATATAAGTTTTCTGTCTCTAAAAGGAAACCTTTGTACATTTCAAACCTGATGCTTTTCTAACTTCACTGAACTTCAAGGTATGTGGTAAAATTTACCAATGTTTTTTATGTGTCAAATTTTTATACGCTTAGTTCTAACAAAGCCGTCCTTATAGTGATACTCATTTGAGATGCCAGATTGATTGGTGAACAATCTTATGTCGCCACAATAGCTAGATGATAAATTGGTGTTAGTATTTAGTTGTTGGTCCAAAAGTATTTAACTTATAATTTAAAACTCCAGGTTGAATCAGAGATATTTTGTCTTCACGGTGGACTCTCTCCTTCCATTGAGACTCTTGATAATGTGAGGAACTTTGATCGGGTTCAGGAGGTACCTCATGAAGGGCCCATGTGTGATCTATTATGGTCTGACCCAGATGACAGATGTGGTTGGGGTATCTCTCCTCGTGGTGCTGGATATACTTTTGGCCAGGTAACTTGAATTTAATTTTTGAATCCTGCCTTTGATTTTTTATCAGTTATTTACTTAAACTCATTTTCTTTCAGGATATATCTGAACAATTCAATCACACAAACAACCTTAAGTTGATTGCTAGAGCTCATCAGCTGGTTATGGATGGATTTAACTGGGCTCACGTAATGTCCTTTTCATGTTTCCTGCTTTAAAATTAAGAGGGTAAAGTTGTATATATTTACGGTTTTGTTGAAACAGGAACAAAAGGTGGTTACCATATTTAGCGCTCCTAATTACTGTTATCGGTGTGGGAACATGGCTTCCATATTGGAAGTTGATGATTGCAAGGACCACACTTTCATCCAGGTCTGCCCCTCGCTCCCACACACACACACACACACACACAGTTACTTATTCACATGTATTCACCGTAATTTGCTCTTGTTCTAATTGGTGAAGTTATTGTTTGTTAGTTCCCTGCTTTGTATTATCCATGCCTAAATTTGACGTGAATGTTGCAGTTTGAACCTGCTCCTAGGAGGGGAGAACCGGATGTTACCCGGAGAACACCTGATTACTTCCTTTAATATAGCTGCTCAATGTCATGCTGATATCATGGTTACATCTACCTCTGCTATGGTATCTGGTAGTTGCGCATCCCTTGTCTGAAAGATTTCTATGAGCATTTAGAGCCATGATGGATACAAGACTTCCGACGCTTTTCTGGTGGTTGTGGACATCACATTGATGTATTATAGGCAGGTAGCATTGGACCGATTCGTTCTGCCCAAGAACTTGCTGGACATCTTGTTAAAGTTGCATTAGGTTGATGGCTTTGCCAGAATATGTATCAGTCAAGCAAAATGTGGATATCTGGACTTTTCCCCTCATTTATTCTCATGTTTCACACCCGTTCTCAGGCTCTAGAAGCAACTATGAATGGGTATTTTTTAATATATAATCTTATCTATGCTTTGCAATATTTTACTAATTTTCAGAAAAGAATACATGATTATGGTGGTTCAATTTTGCTTACAATAGATTTAAAAGTCGTTTATAGAAGGTGTGTTTGGATTGCCGTTGGAGAAGTGACTTTTTTTAGAATGATTTTTTCAGAAATGACTTTTGGATAAAAGTCATTTGTATGAAGTGATTTATGTTTGGATTTGTGATGATAGAAGTGACTTTTTTTCAATCTGACTTTTAGAAATATGTTTGGATGATAATATTGAAAAGCACTTTTAGATGGAAAATTACCAAAAATGGCATTATTTTCATTAAATAATACATATATAATATGCATATATTCTTATTAAAGGTTTAGTTTCACCCTTATTTTCAGGAAAATAATTTTAAAAAATAATATTTTTCGCTCAATGGAGTATATTGTGGGAGAAAGTAGTTAGAAATTGTTATGGCAAATTTTTGGAGATAAAAAGAAAATTTTAGATTAAAAGAAATTATTTTATTTGAAAATTTTAGGGGTCTAACATTCTAATTTTTCTACCCACTTTATTAAATAACACATAACAAAATATGTGGGACCCACCAGAAGTCAGAAGCCAGAAGTAACTTTTTTTTGCTTCTGACTTTTCACGTTGCAGAAGTCATTTTGGACCAAAAATTATTCTGAAAATAAGACAAACCAAACATAAATTTTTTTTTCAGAATGACTTCTGGATCTTGGATCCACGTTGGCCTCTCCCAACGTGGGATCCAAACATGCCCAGAGTCATTGATCTTCTACTCCACTGGGTTTGATTTTAAAAGCAACGCTCAGCTACTAAACTGGCACCATTTAGGTAAATATGATATTTTGCTGATGGTTGAAGCCGCAGATGGCAAATGAGCTTAACCAAAAATCTTAGTTACTCGTTAAATGAGTTAAAATGTAATCATCTATCACTTTACAAAAATTAATTTTACATAGATAGACAGCCATTCTGGCAATGAGCGGATAAAATGAGCTAAGCATACTTCCACTCACAAGCTGAGATATGAAAAAAGCGAGGGCACAAGGTCAACAACAGACCATGCAAGACCCACATACTGAAGAAATCTAATTCCGGTGTCAATATCAAAAACCTGATACCGGGAAAGCAGCTTTTGCAAATAAGCCTGTTTGAGCTTATCATCAGACTTTTTTTCCTGGAAAGATCCTTTCAATGTTGGGATATAACTTGTAGATTTTATTGGGATGCCCAAGGTGTTTGATACCACAGGAAGAGTCCATTTTGCAAGAGCCTTGCTACAGAATTTTACGATCAGGATTGTAGGTATTCCAACAAGCATTCTTCCTACAAATGCAGGTACTGTGATTGCTAGTTCTGGGGAGAACACACGTGGTACAGAGTCATGGTGAAATTGATGGTATGTCTGCTGTACTCCTGCGACCTGCACAGCATCATGAGTTGTAACATATACACGTCATTAAGCTCCTATAACAAACTAATTTTATAAATATATTATTCATTATGAGATCCCATCCATAATAAGAATAAAATATCACTAGGGATATATAACTCAAAGAAGTAATTTGGATTCTCAACGGTGCAAAAGATGTGAAAAAAGACTGCCTCATAAATGCAGACACTATGTACCATATACCAGATACTTCTACCTTTCGCAATAAACGGTGTGTTTGGATTGACTTATGAAAAAATGACTTATATATAAGTCAGATTGAAAATAAGTCAGATTGTGTAATGAGATTTATGTTTGGGTTAGCTGTGAAAAAAATAACTCACAAGTGACTTATTTTTCATAAGTTAGATTGTGTATGTTTGGGTTAGTTGTGATTAGATGTGAAAAATAAGTCAGAATTTGTGGGCCCCACCTTATAAGTGACTTATAAGTCAGAAATAAGCTGTTTTAAACAGCTTATAACTTATTTTAACTTATAAGCTATAAGTTACTTATAAGTTAAATTAACAATAAGCCGAAACAAAAAAGCGAAATAAGCTACCAACAAAATAAGTTACTTTTGCCCCAAAATAAGTACTTATTTCCAAGAAATAAATCCAACCAAACATGCTCAAATTCTTTTACCTGACTGATTATGCATGGCGCGAGTCTGCTTGTGTATAGTATAAGATTATAGCCCCATGGCTAATATAATAATATTATATATTATTGTGTCAGTGATCTTGGTTCTTATATAAGAATATCTTCAACATTCTCACCTACATCAAATTTAATGTATTTATTTTTGCAGTTTGATAAGCCATCACTCTGCAGCATCAACTAGAGCACCCTTATCTATACGTAGTTGCTTATAACTAGGTTCTTCGCTTTGTGTTTTATTTCTTTCACTTTTAATAAATCTAAACCGTGCGGCTCATTTTAAACCCTGTGTGTGCAAAGAGGCTACTTAAGTTACATCTAAAATTGATAAGTCTTATATAATAATGTGTTAGGTCAAGCAAAAGTGATTCAGTACTCTTAGAACAAGGCTCTAAATCTGAATTTTGTATGTGGAAAAAATCATATTGGCCAAGTTACCTCTATTTGGATGGACAAATCTAATACAGTAAGGATATTAGATTAATCTTCTTAACAAAGGAAAAGCGTGATGAAACAAGATGCTCAGATAATGCCAAAGGAGAATAAGTACTCACAATGCCCAATGCAACACCGTTGAATGCAGTGTGAAACTCAAAGCTTGGAGTTGGAAATTCGGGAGTTGGGTAAGCAAAGAGCAAGAGTATGCTTAATGCTACCCAAAATGATGTGACTGCAACAAAAATGGATGATCAATTATAAGATAGATTATCAAAAGAATTTCCCAAAAAAGAAAAACTATTAAGTATATGTTTCAGGTTTCAACAGTTGAAGTTCCATTATGCTCAAGATAATATAACTTGATACCATTTTGTCCGGAGGTCACAAAACTGTCCAGGTCTTCATCAATGTGAAGCCAAAATGCAAGGGTTCCGAGTCCCATAAAAAGGCCACCAATGACATCGACCAAACTGTGCATGCCCAGATATATTCTTCCTACAAAAGAGACCAGATATTTGTCACACTTCTGCAGGTTTTGCAGTCCATTTTAGCCAAAAGAAGGAAGTTGCTCACGATGTAAAAGTAAGATGTACTTACCCAAACCAATGAAAGCCACGAGTAAGCTAGCAAAGACAACTCCAAGAACACAAGCATAAGCATCTTGAATTTGAGAATGAGTCAGGACATAGTGCACAATGTAGCTGTTAAACATCAATTCAGGGAGAAATATCCATTAATGACGAGCAAGTGCAGGGAAAAATTCTGAAACTGCTCAAGAGAATGATATGCCTTCTTGCCAACCTTATTGTATTGACTTTAAGTCCTAAATGAAGGGATATTCAATAATTTGTGCAATGTACCATCCAACTTTCTTTCTTTGTTTTTTTTTCTTTTTTGAAGTCTAAACCTTGGACATTGCAGACAAAACATAGAAAATATGATGCAAAATTGTACTTCTTTTATAGGAGTTGACCCTGTGTAAAACTTAATTAGGCATATGTAGTTTCAACAGCACCTATTGACACAGAGACAGCTTCAAATTAACACCACATAAATTATAAAATGCCATAAAAGCAAATGAAGGGAAGTACCCAGAGAAGCAGACTGTATTAAGAGTGTGAGATGAAGGCAACCCATATTCTAACGCATTGTCTTCTTCATCTTTTGTGGCTGTTAGTCTCCGAACAGGCGGAGAAGCAGGTCTTGGAGCTGATACCACATCCTATTGAACAACATATTCCACAGGTAGGTAAGCATCTTGACAACACGCAAAAAAGACAAAGACGAATTATAGTCTGATTTAGTTTATAGTACGTGCATACATACCTTTACACAGTTACCAACATAATCAGAGAACGCGATCAACAACGTGAGCTGCCTCGCCAGTTTGCCATATCCACTCTACACAGCCATTAAAAAAAACCACCACATGAATTCTCAAAACCCATTTATGAAAACAAAAATCACATTCACCAGTTAGTTATATCAAAGGAAAGACGCGCTTACCCAGAATACCAGAGGAAGAAAAGCTGTGTAAAAGGGAACAGAAACAATGCAAGACAATCCAGAGAAAAAAGCGTCCAGAATCCCAAGCCTATAACTCTGCAAAATCCCGCCAAGTAAAAACCTTTAAAAAATCACCGAAGCAATTCACCATCCATTACATAAAAAAAAAAAAAAAAAACAGATAAAATGTCACCAGAACAAGAATCAGAATTTATATCGATTCATTTAACTTGTGGCCTACCTGGATCTGAAGGACAAAAGGGGTTCCAGATTCGACATGGTGGATAACCCAGGGTTGAAGGAAAGATCGAAGCTTGCGAGTGACATTGAGGTATGAAGATGAGAGAATCCAGAAGAATAATCCAGCGAGAGCTGCTCCTTGCCACACTGCCGCCGAAGGCTCCGTCATTTTCTCTCTCTTCCCTCTTTCGATTCGACGGTTGGAAACAAACAAAGAGAAGTGAGAAAGGAATTAAATAAGAACCAGAAAGATGAAAGAACAAGAATGGCATGACTCTGATTTGGTGCAGGCAAGGATGTCGTTGTTAAATTAGTGAGGTTTAATTTTAAACACAACAAGATATTTCATAATTCTATAATTAATTTATTGCTAATCGTTTTGGATTTTGGTGTGGGCCCTCGGGACTAAATTCGTTGGATCTTGCTGGCAGAGAATGTGGTGGCAGAGAACTTTGCTTTCTACGCCTCTTGAATGCTGATTCCCCCATGAAAACGAAAATTAACTAGCAACACTACAAGCAAATTGCAATCGAGGGAAATTGTATTTTTTTAGCAAAATATTTAATTTTGGTGCAGGGGAAAAAATCCAAACCGTTTAGCTTACCCTTTTTATGTAAGAAAGATATGGCATGTCAATTTATTATTTACTTTTTCAAGGTAAGGTGATGAATTGGTTCTGAAAGTTTTTTTCACTGGATGCAATTGATATTTTTAGCTTTAAATTGAGGCAATGTTATATCACTCTATCAAAAACTTTTTATCAACATCTATCTTCGTTGAACAAAATTTTAAAATAACACTATGTCAATTGAAAGCTTAAAATACCAATAGATCTTAAGAAAATTACAGGGCAAATTTGCCTTAATAACAAGGTATTGAAAGTGCTGCAATAGTTTCCCATACTTAACCAATCAACTACCGTTTTTATTCATACGCACCTATATATATATACATATATATCCATAATGTGGACCAGAGTGGCATTAATATAAAATCTCATGCTTTTCATTTTTTTCTTTCTTTTCTGCTAACATGTTTTAAATACAGTGTACGTAAGTTACTGCACTTTACCTAAATCATTGTTTGGTTTGGAGATGTTAGAATGCTTTTTTTAAAAAAAAAAAAAATTGATTCTAAAAAATCAATGTATAGAGATAGATTTTTTGTCAGAGGCAACATGTAAATCACGTTAATGGGATGGACTACTTTGTAAATGTATTTAAACTTTTACTTTCGATCAGCAAACATGGATCGCGTGAAAAACAGGTCATGGCGTGAAAAGATTGAGTTAATCTTGGGTAAGGGGGGCAGGCCTCATTAGAGTAACTCATCAGCTGGCACAATAAATGGCCAACAAAATAATTGGGTCGTACGTTAACGACATGGAAGGTGCTCTTTTCAGTTGTGGGCCCACGCAACCACATGTACTTCTTCCCCTACGTTTATGATCCGACCTACCGACCTGTATTATTTTTAATTTTATTTTATTATTATAATATTTATCTAATTCTGTCACTTTCAATATTTTTTAACATAATAAAATAATATTAAGTCTCATTGGCTTTTTCTTAAAATTTAATAATTTAATAATTTTATTCATATTTAATATGCAATCCACCCTGAGAGTACAAAATCTATATAATGATAAAATGTTCATATAATCTTTGGTTTTTGAAATTTATCCTTGGTCCCTTAGATTTCAAATTATTAGGTTTTGACTCATTAAGTTTCATTTTTTTTTTCAAAGTACTGGTATTGTAATTTAATGAAAAAATCTTGATCATTTTCCCAATAAAGAGACCAAAACTGATGGTTTAATTTGAAACTTGAGGAACTACAACTAAAATGAAGCTAACTTAAGACCAAATATCATATTAACATGATACCAAGTTTAACATAAAATTGTACGTTTATATATATATAATTTAATGATATGACTTGTAAAAAGAAGAAATAAATATACCCTTATAAGTCGGAGCATAAAATATATGCACTGATTGACATAATTGAAGTAATATATTGTATTCTTAACGGATTAAATTATTGTTTTCATTCAATCTACGGCATGCACTCCTTCAAGAATAGACAGTACATATATGGCAAAACTCTTGTGAAAATTAACAAAAGGAAACAAAATTAGTTATAATCCAGTTCATTTATGTCAACATCTAGATAGCCAACAAATTCCTTGCCCAACAAATTCCTTGCTCTACTCGACAAGCGATGGGATGGCTGGTATACTGCAATAAATGATGTTTCCGGATATGTTTAAGAAAACGCGATTTATGTTTTACACAGTTTAAAATAAGTAATAGCATTAACTGTAGAAAAAAATAAGCGATGTATTCCATGTCTTATACTCCCTCCGATCCTCCTGTAGGATATTTTGATTTTTTTTAGAAGTTAAAGAAACAAATTATACTACTAAATTATAATATATGTCACATATAATTAGATTATATGTTAGTTTATAGGTAGAATAAATTGGTTTTGAGGAAAAAAGATAATTAAAGACAATTGAAAGTGATTAATTTTGCATTCTTAATTTTTCTAAAAAAATCAAAGTGATCTTATAATTAGAACCAGATGGAGTATTATAAATCTAGCGATTTTTCTCTACCAGTGCGAGTTGAAAGTATATTGTGAACCTTTATGAGAAGCTTTTGCAAAAATATCAAGATAATTTTGGATATTTTTGCTTGCCATTAATTTGTGAAAATTAAATTCTGCATGCAAGCAGATTTCTTGAATCATTTTTAATAATATAAAGTACCCTTTTAATGTGGAATCTGGACGTTAGAAGAGTGAAACTCTTCAGCTAATTTGTGGGCAGAATTTTATTGGTTTTAATGTTATATAGCCATTAAAGTGGTTTATTTTTCCAATATGAAATCGATTATTTACCATGATTTATTGCTACAAGGTACACATTATTACGCTACAATGTGAAGAAAAGCTGTCGCTTGTTTTACGTTAAAAGGCTGTCCAACTTACAAATCTGAGATGCCTATATAAGATGCTTCAATCAAGGTTCAAGAAAAAATTGAGATCTTCCTTATTTCCTTCTCTGGTGGATGCCTAGGTGAGTTATATTATCTTTGATAGTTGAGTCATACTTGAGCTATATTATCAGGAAGAATTTGTTTAATCATAGGGAGTACCTCAGTTTATTTTATCAGTAGTTGTGGAATAGCTCTTAAAGATAGTGTCATTAGGCATAACTCGTGTTATTTGTAGGTGTTATTGTCAACAAGATTTGCATAACACCGAAAAGGCAGAGGAAGTGGAAGACCTTCTGAATTATATGATGATTTTAGGTGCTGTTGTTAACATATACATCACATGTGAATAGTTTTTTTATTCGAATGTCCCAGAAGGAACCATGATATGATGCGATAATAAAGTATGTCGTATTATCATTTCTTCTAAAAATATAAATGTATACATGTAAATTGTAATGATCTAATTTGGAGGTTTGGCTAAAAAAATATCTAATCTGGCAGGTGATTGTAATCCTAAAAAGAATCTATGACAACGTTAAGATATACATATAAATATAATTTAATATTTTGAAAGACTAAAAGTGACATAACTGTTGCCTTGTATGATTTTTCAGTTGCTAGCATTTGTGCTCTTTTAGGCTGAACTCACAAATTAGGACTGCTCCAAGTTCTTCAACACTTAATTTCAACAGAACCTCGGCCCAAAAGAAAAACCAAAAGAGAACAAAAAATTTGTCAGCTCTGCCACGAAGACAAGCATAAACAGGCTAAAGGATCAATCCATTATAGTTTCAATTATTGATAAATTACAATATGGATAATACATATAAACTATACTCGTGGGGAGGCCATATTCATTTGGCTGAAAAGAGCAATTTACGTAGTTTATTACAGATGGTTGGAGGAAAATTAGTGCTATTTAAAAGTCACAAAATTCAAAGAGTATAAGCTAGCTACCCATTCCTCTTCCCTTCATCACATGTCTCCTTAAACCTGGTATATGCACAGTTGTTATGTAATCTTCCCAATCTATCCCCTTCACATCAAACCCAAATTGTCTCTTCTCTTCTTCTGACATAATCTCCCTTAATCTCTCTGTATTACTGTTATCAAACCTGCATCACAATTTCATCCATTTAAATACTTATCAGTTAATAATAACTTATTCCCCAAGAATTGTTAATATCTATGTTTACCTTCCACCATAGAATGTGTAGGGCTCATATATGTTGGCCAAATACTTTGCTTGCTCCACTGATTTTCTGCATAAAGATTCAAGCTTGTGGGGCAGTTTGTCCATGGCTGTGAGCCCAGTTTTCTTAATAGCGTCTGTCCAGAGGTGAGCAGAGAAATCTTCTGTGGAACTGAACAGCTTCATGAATGGGACTTGAATTGGCCTTCCCTTTAAGTCAATGCAGGGTGAGCAAGTGTAGTGTTTATAGAGCAGTCTTGCTAGTTCCTGGAACACCAGAGGATTCACTACAGATGAAGCAATATGATACACTTTGATCTCTGGCTTTCGAGCCGTTCCATGCTTCGCCATTGCCGCCATGGTTGCATTAATAACCATGTCAGCTGGCACCTATACATTATTCAGTTTAATAGGGCAAATGTTACAGTGAGATCCTTTAATCAAGGGGAAATCATTGTGACATTTTAAGAAAGAAATGTAAATACCACATTACCCAATAACAAGTGAGCAATATAAACTTATTGTCATTTCCTGCATTGGAACTTATCATGACGTGTTACTTATTGTGGGACATTTTGGTGATTACATTCCTTTCTTGAGACCTTATAGTAATTTTCCTTTTAATCAAACTGAAATGCTTTGTAATCGCTTTTCTTGGTCTTACATAACAGTTGATAATTGAACTGGACTGTTTGAAAGAATCTGAATGAGCAATGTTTGTAACTAACCACATCCAATACTCCATTTGGATCTACTAAGAAACCCGTGAGCTGCCCTTTTCCATAGCACAGAACTATTGGATCCATCATCCTGGAAGTTAAAAAGGAAGGCTTGTTATTGTTAGTTCTGTCATGTGATCTCAAGAGGGATTATTATCCAAAAAGGGAAAATATTATCTTCATAAAAAGTTCTTGTTCATTGTTATGATAGAGGTTTACCTATTTCCTTCCATCCAACCAGGGAATGGGTCTCTGAAAGTGCTTTCTATAACACTAGGTCTAATTATAACAACTGGAACATCCTCTCTCAGTTTATCAATCATCATCTCTCCCATTGCTTTTGTGAACACATAAGTATCCTGCCACCCAAATAGTCTGGCCCTGTTTCAAACAGTAACTTCAACTTAAAATAAGACCACGAAATGAAATTTGACACAACAAAGCTGAAGGACTTTGCATCCTTCATGTTGATATTCTGGAAAATCGAAATACAGAGACACTCAACTACCTCTCAAGACCCAACTCCTTCATCTTTTGAGCTAATAAGTTGCCTTCAAATTTTCCCTTGTAATATGAAACCAGCTTCATTTCTTCTTCTATGTCCAATGAGGGTAAGGCTTCTGTTGGAACCTCAGATACAAACTTTTCGCTGGCTATACTATTTCCAATGGTGAATGGCCTCTCAGCGATCTTACCTTGCCTTTGTCCGTTAACATATGCTGAACATTACAAACAAGGAAACTCAAAAATCTATAGCTGCTTCTACCATGAGTTGATTTCAAGGAATATTTCACTCAAGTCATTATCTCTGATCTTACTCGTTTCTTTCTTCTCTTTTTACCTGTTGAGACATGAAGAAAGAGCTTAAGCTTCTTGCACTTTTTGGCAAAGCCTATAAGGCGGCTGGGTCCTTTGGTGTTTATGTTGATAGCAGTGTCATATCTGAGATTTCAAACAACTCAAATTGTTACATTTTGCAAAACTCATATTAGAAAATATAGATATTTTTTTTAATTTAAAAGCTAACCTTTCATCAAATGTTGTATTAGCAGCAGAATTTACAATCACATCTACTTCATCTGCAACAACATTATATGAATCTTCATCTAATCCAAGACCGGACTCACAAATATTGCCTACAACAGGAACCAGCTTGCTCAACATGAAGGCTTGGTAGGATTTTCCATGGGTTTGTCGAAGGCATTTGAAAAGCTCTGTATTTATGATCTAAAATCACCCCAAAAAAAAAAACGGTAACATTATGACCAAGAAATGTTAACACAAATGCGCAATGAAGAAGGAGAGTATCACTGAAAAAAATACTTCATTCTGCAGTCTCTCCATTGCAGCTTGCCTATTCTTTGCCTTGATCAAAAGGTACATTTTGCCCACATCAGGCTCAGTCCTTAAAATCTTCTCAATAAGAACTGGATGAACCATATATACATGTTAATTACGCACCTTTTGTATGCATGAATCATATAAGAAACCTAAAAGATGCACGTAAAGAAAAAGGAGAAACTAAACCTTTTGCTAGAAACCCAGTAGCACCAGTAATGAAAAATTTCTTTCCTCTGAGAAACTTGACAATGCCTATTCCATCTGCCAATCCTAAGGAAGTGGTGGGCGAAGACTCAGCATAAGGCATCAAATCATTCACAACAATGTCTGCCTTGCTTTTCCCATTTGGAGACAAGACCAAGCTTCCTGAATCCATCACAGTTGCATTATGATCCGTGCTAATTAATGGTGATCTCTCTGTTAAAACAGAAGAAGTCCCACTGAATTTCATCACATTTCCACCTCCTTGGCAACACAATACAATGGCCTTCCTTCTTGATGGACCAGGGGATTTATTTTCAGGCATTCTAACGAGCCTACATGGTAACACAGTGGAGGATGAGCTAAGGGAAAAGACCCCCATGATTAGCTGCCTAGCAAGAATAATGAGAGTCCAGTTCAAGAGAAAATGGTGGTAACTAAAGGGTGTGTGCAGTTAAAAATATTGTTGACTTGAAAACTTAGCTAATTTCTTACTGAACCAAAAGGAAGAAGGCAAGTAAACGAACACAATTCTACAGGAGAAAGGGTTTGTTTAACTTTTTTAAAAAAGAGAATGAAAAGAGTATGAAAGGCAAAGAAAAAGTGGGGAGGATTTAAGGAGGAAGGAGATAAGTGTTAGGTGGTTTTAATATTGGTTTAATTTAAGAAATGTGAGAATTTCTCTCATAACAGCTCTCTTTTTGCCTCACAGTCACACCTCCCACAAAGGCTGAGATGGCGGGAGCTCTCTTTATTTCACGTCGTTAGTAATGATCTTTATTAGTTAATTATTTTCTTTGTGGTTTTCTTTTGCAGAGGACTAATGGGGAAGAAAGGGTGTGAGAAAGAAGCTAGTTCTCCAAGGAACTAGCTACCAAAACTAATGGTCCACGAACTAGAGCTCGTCAACTACAATTTATAAATTTTGAAGCTTTTGCTTTAGTGGCAAACGAAATATGACGAAACATAAAGTTTTATATAGAAGAGAAGTCTCAGGCAAAAAAAAAAAAAGTATAGAAAAAAAGTCACATATAATTAAAATGCTTTTTTTAAAAAACCAGCACCTTACATGACTAACATGCGTAATTGCACAAACTACAACTATAAAATTTGAAGCCTTAACTTCAATAGCAAACGGAATTTGACGAAACGGTCGGAAAGGTTTTAGGGATAATTGCACATAAGTCCCAAACAAGAGAATTAATTTTAGAGAGGTCCCAAGGAGTTGTTAATGATAGCTATTAACAACTGCAATAGCCTTGGTTAACAAGTGAAGGAGTTGTTAATGGACCTGTTTAAAATTAATTCTCTTGCTTGAAACTTATCTGCAATTCTCCCGTTTTAGGGACAATTGCACATAAGTTTATCAAAAGAAAAGTTACATATATTAAAATGCTTTTTAAAAGTCAGCATTTACATTTTTAAAATGCGTAATTGCACAACATGCACAAAGAATTTATAAGAATCGGCCGTGTTTATAATGGCATACTGGGTCTTGTATCAGAAAATAGATTTTCCATATGCTCATTGATGGATGATTGGAAGTCTGATTGCCTTTTTCGTTGAGGACCAGTTGAGTTTGAGGTAAGGTTCAATCCAACCAACTATACACCAACAACAACAACAACAACCAATTCTTATCCCATTAGGTGGAGTCGGCTACATGAATCATTATCATTAACCAAATCCTTATATATATATTATTCACTAAAAGATCTCGCTCTACAACTTCCCCTAGTGTACGTCTGGGTCTCCTTCTTCCTCTTTTAATTGGACTCCAAACTGTTTGATCTAGCCTCCTCACTGGCGCATCTAATGGCCTTCTTTGTACATGTTCAAACCACCTTAAACGATTTTCTACTATTTTCTCACTGATATATGCCATTTCAACTCCATTGCATATATGGTCATTCCTAATCCAACCAACTATACAAAACGAAATAAAATCCCACGATTGATTAGTGGTCGTCAAGTCAACCTACTCGTGCAAGGTCAAAAAAAGTCAAGCTACTCGCGCAAAAATAAAAGGTAAAACAGTACTGATTGGTTTACTTTCAATCCGCTTGCTTGCTGCTAATGCATTTTAATCTATTCAAAATAATACACAAATAATAAAATAATAAATATAAAAAACATTTTAGCAAAAATAAATAAAATTGTAACGTCTGAGTAAATTGGTATCTTACACAGAAAAGAACGTGTGTGATCATTTTTTTTTTTTCAAATTGGAATTTTGACAATACGTGTTTAAAAATGACTAGACGAACACGAATGTTGACAGTTCCAACCCGGTTCATGCTTTCAATCAAACGAAATTACTAAAAGTTAGGGGAAATTTTCAAACTTATACATTAGTCTCCTTGTAAACATCTATTGCAATTGCACTGAAAACCAAAACCTTGAAGCAAAAGTTCTTGCCGAGCATCACGGTCCAGACTGGCATCAATGTAGCAGATTCTCAGTTCTTCGCCTGACATGTGCCACAAAGCAATAAAAAGAGCATTCTTCATTATATAGCCATTAACAACTTCACTAAAGCAAAGTGGTCCAGGGATAATTGTACAAAACAAGATTATCAGAATTGCTTGCGTTTAGAATACAGATCTCTAACTCTCCTTTTTGTTTCTTCATACCAATGTCAGATTATTTACCAAAGGAGTCGTATAATATAACAAATCAAAATGAGTACATCCACAAAGGAAAGTTAAAGTATCAAATGCATAACTTATTGGAAAGTCAACCTAAAACCTTCCAAAAGAGAAACAAAAAATTAATTATATAAATTGCAATCGGAGACAAACCTTCCTCAACATTACGGAGGGCCTTCAATTTTGCATCAGCATTATCTATCCATATAATGTGTGTATTAGGATCTACAATAACATAAGTATAGCTTCTTCAGTTCTCCACGCAAATCCAACCGTGTTTTATGTTTATTGAGGACAGAACCAAGGAGATTAAGAGAAAAATAATAATGCAATTACCACAGTCATGATTGTAGAATGATGGAAGTATGTAGACAGCATTTCCAACAGCAGCTTCGGCTTCCACAGATGCAACTGCAGATGATAGCAGATCTTCATACAAGCCTCCAACCAGTTCAACTCGAAATGCATTGATACGAATTCGGGCCAGAACACTTATGTACCATTGCTTACTTAGAACTTAAAGATGTCAATATAAGGAGTCTCTCAACTAATATTGATTTGTCTTAGTGTTCACGTGTGTGCTTGTCTGCACAAAAGAATTCTAACACATGGAGGATACATGCAATATCTTCATCTGCAACAAGTGTCTTGGTGAAGGCATTCCTTAACAAGGTGAAACCCTCTTCCAACTGAAAGTGAAACATGGATAGACAGATCATGTCCATGGCAGCCACATCTTGATCTTAAAGCTGTGTAATTAATGCTAATCAAATTTTAACTTACACATCAGTAAATGTTATATTAAAAGAAGCTCTAATAGCAAATAACTAGCATATAGTATTTTGCATTACGATTTTTATAAGAAAATTAATTGATATCATGCTAATTTAGATAGAAAGGTCACTTTTCATCTCTTGAAGAAATCTGATGGCCACTATTCAAGTTTATATCCTTATCATAATAAGTAAATAACAAATCTCTCACCTCTGATATCATCTCAGGAGTCAAACTGGCAGGTTGAAGTATGTCAAGACTGTCTATACTGGCACCTCCTGATATGATCATGCAAGCCAACCGTTTTACCAGAAATGGATATTTCAAACCGTGGGTCCTTCGTGAAGAGATCAAACAACTTTTACATATCAATAAAGCTTAAAAATAAAAAAATAATTAATTAAACAATAATCAAAGATGTTACGAATCAATAAACATATCAATAACTATCAAGAGTGTCCTTAACATTTGCATAGATTGAAGTTCTAGAATTTCTACAATTCCAATAGACATACAGATCTTCCCCTATTCTTTTCATCTTTATGCTGTTAGCTGTTAATATGCCCTTCATTACAGGTCTCGAACACTTTGTTGCACAATGCTGATTCATTAATACCAAAAACAGATCTGTACGGATACTTAGATGAAAGTGTGTATGTGTGTGATTCTCCAGATGAAATTGCATGTGTGTGCCTATAAGTAGGATTGATACTGTGTTTCAGAAATAAACCATGCCCGGCTAAATTTGTCAAGCCAATTGGCATGGAAAAATAGCTCCTTCTATCATTCTCCTATACTATTTCAACTGTACAATCAGCGTCATAATTTTTTGATAAACTCATAACAGAAATCATGGAATTTTACATTAAAGATGATTTATTATTCCACTTCCATTTGAGCAGAATTATGAAGCATTTGAGACCGACTTAATAAAAGAACAAGCTAGACTCATCAATATAGCATTAAGGAAATGAAATAGCATATTGATCTTCATTCCTATGAGGAAGTTAAAAAGGAAGGTAGATATCTATCAACACTGAAACTGGGAGAGTCAATCTTTTAATAATTGAAAACAAAACTACCATACCGGCAATAATCATCAAAAGCCTTCCAATTCGCTTTCATCTCAACATCATAAAACTCCTACCAAAAAATGAAAAATCCTTATAAAAGTCTGTTTCAGTGGAATAATATGATGCAAAACCAACTGGAAGCAATCATATAAAACACAAGATACAAGATTGAGCTGAAAATAAGACATCTAATGATAACCTCGAATCAAATGTTAACAAATTAATAGTGATCATAGGATTTTTTTACGATAAAATTTGATATCGTAAGTATCGAAATTTCAGGATTGACAAACAGAATAAACAGTAGATGCTGCATCTACTTATTCATTTTATGTATTTTGACGCAGTTTTCGACCTACATTTTATGAATTGCATTATTCGTCATAAACAAATTGCATTAAATTAAATTGTATATTATTAATCCTGTGTTCCTACTAAGCAAAAGTGAATCCGTCAATCACTATACAAACTCTGTGACAGTACTAAAATTTCAACTGATCAATCCCTGCGATGCCATTTTGCATGGTTAAATAAGAGGAAGAGAAATAACCACAACACACAAAGCACACTTCTAAACACTTCCTCTTGCTAAACTCGTAAACAGTACATTCTGCAAATCATGAGAGTGAAGTAGCCAAGATTTTCCTAATACACTTCTCACGGTCAAAACATCAAACAAGAGGTGAGCATTACTTAAAATACATTCAAATAATGAAAAGTAAGGTGAAATAAGTAAGAGTAATGCACCTTAGAACGTTCTTTGCATTCTTCACTGCAAAATGATACACCTGAACCTTCCGGTGTACTCGAATTTCGAAGATTTCTGAGGCAAAAATAACAGACAGAGTGGATAGAGGAAGGAGAAGGATGGCTCAGGAAGGGTTTGGCCGTATGGATGAGATCTGCGGCTCGGATTGGTCGAGTGGCAAATACAGCACGCCCAGCTGACTCGGTAAAACCAACTCGGATCGGAGGCGGACTCGGACCGTCATGCTCGGCGGAGGTGGTGGAAAATGCGAATGCTGAGAGCTGTTCAAGTCTCTTTCCACACTTTGCTGTTCTGAATGATGTAACCAATTTGCTCCAACGCTTGCACAGGAAATGTGACATTTACTTCAAGTTCTGAGTGAGTGACCACCTTCCTCTGAATTCTCAAACTCGCTGAGTCGTGATGATCAGAAAAGAAGCGTAGCAAGTATCGTATTGCAACCGGGGTAGGTATCTCCCTTGCCCAGTTATGAACTATCCTAAATTCTAATCCTGAATTCCTAATCTCGGTTGGCGATTTACTGTTATTTTTTTTTTGTGGGGGGGATACTGCTGGATCCTATCCTATTTGGTTTTGGTTTAAAATATACCACCCAATTTTAATTTTTGTCAATCTTTTTCTAAATTATTAGGTGCTCTTTGATCAATAATCAAGTAAGAGATATAGAACAAATAAGAGAAGATGCTATAGCAACCAACATTCCTAATTTCATCAAATTTGTTAAGTAGGTCCTTTATTTAGAACAAGAGGAAGCACTAATTAAGTGGGTTAGGTTTCTCTCATTATCTTATCCTAATCCCATATCCACTGTGAGATAAAAATATGAATGGTTGATATGTAATACTTTATTAAATTATTATTAAAATACTACCTACGGTCTTAATTATAAGACCCAGTTGACTTTTTTTGGGGAGATTAAGAAATCAAATTAAACCCTTAAATCTTAATATATGCGAAATGTAATTAGATTATATGATAGTTTATAAGTAAAATAACTTAGTTTTGAGGAAAAAAGACAAATATAAACAATTTAAATTGGTGTATTTTGCATCCTTAATTTTTCCAAAAAAGTCAACTGGCTCTTATAATTAGGACCGGAGAGAGTATTATATATATATACATACATTTTTTTATAATACAAGTGCATACAATACAGATCAAAACTTAAAATATCAAAATTATTAGTTTAAATGTCAAAAATATTATAATGATGTTGAATAAGATATTACATTCGGTCCATTCATTTTTTAATCTGAAGATAAATAAGTGATTATTGGAAAAAAATGAGAAAAGAGATTATAAGAGGAACCTCTCCCTAATTACTAGTTAGGGTACATGGTACATCATCGGTACATGGTACATCATCACCATAAAACACGTCGAAGACTCTGTCCTAAATATAATATTATATTTATCTAGTTTAATCAAATTAAGTAGATTGTTTAATTTAGTTAATATGATACGAGTATATTTTTTTTCTAAAACATCGTTGTCATCTTCTTTAATTGTCACCCCTCTCTTCCTTAATTATTATTGATGGTGTATAAATAAGGTTAGTCTAAGAAAACATAGAAAATATTAGAAATGGCAATAGGAAATTAGGATGAACACTAGCCATTCAGATATGTTTTAAATCAATGAAAAGATGAAGTGTTTTTATTAAAAAAAATCCATTTTGAACTTACCTTTTACAATTTTTTTAGTTTAATATACGCGAGCTTTTTTTTTTTCCTTTTCGATTAAATTCTTTAATTCTTTAATTTAATTTTATTAGGAACATTAATCATATAATTTTGCTGTGTTAGCGTATTTAACATCTATACCACAGTCAATTGAGCTGGCCAAGTAAAAATAAAGTTGTAATTAAAGGGAAAAAAATAGTATGTACTCCCTCTGGTCCTAATTATAATATCACATTGACTTTTTTGAAGAAATTAAGGATGCAAGTTAAGCACTTTAAATTGTCTATAGTTATCTTTTTTCCTCAAAACTAATTTATTCTACTTATACCTATAATCTAATTACATGTGACATATGTTATTATAATTTAGTGGTCTAATTTGCTTCCTTAATTTCCACAAAAAAAGTCAAAGGGATCTTATATTTAGGACCGGAGGGAGTATTAAATTAGAAAAAAAGAAGTACAAATGATTTTCCCTTTTCATGTTTTTCATTAAAAGTGATCTTAGGATTTATAAATAGTAAATCAGTTGAAACAAGCACAACAGCACATAGCTTCTTTAATTTTTAGGACTGAAGAAACATTTATATAACTAAAAGAGAGAGAGCAAGGTTAACAAACACCTTGCCTACAACGTTCAGAATCTGCAGAGAGTAAATGCAAGAATGGATCCAAAAAAAAAAAAGAAAGTAAATGCAAGAAAAGGGGGGATGCGGGATTAAAATCCTAGCTTAAGGGGCACATCCCTTTGCTACCTTCTTTGGCCAGCCAGTCAACAGCACATGGCTCCTTGACCAGAAGAAAAAAGCACAGTAACATCAATCTTCATGGTAAATATCAATATCTCTACTCCACTCAATTCTTTTCTTTTCCTTTTGCTGAGGACCTCTCTTAAAATTTGGAGATTTCCCCAGAAACCATAGACAACCCAAGCATACATCAAGAAGCAAATCAAATCAAACTACAGTATACATATACACATTACACATTAAGTTACTCCCATCTATTCTGTTCCAAAATCAATTTTAGCATTTTCAGATTAATGATTAGCGTCAAAAGTGGGGTAGAGGTAAGAAACTCAACCATGCAAAGGCGATCTCCAATCCAAATCCTCCTCAAGAGGAAATTCTGTCTGCAACTCCTTAGGTGGTATAAAACAATCCGCAGATAATCCAGGAACGTTGAAAGCAACATCATCAATGGTCCACGACTCTTCTAACCGTGTGATGACTGGGCCCGCCTTTAGACTGTCCCCAAATCTAGTAATCACAACCGTAGACTGCCCCGAGTGGGCTATCATCACACCCTCCACCGTCCGATAGTCTTCGATCTTGGTCGACATGGAGACCTCCCAGTAAGTAGGGTACGTCCCAGGGGATTGTACCCTCGTGAGGTAGGAATCCTCGAGGTACACAAGGAGGCCACTTCGTTGGCTGAAGTAACCATACATTACGTGCTTGATCATCTCTGCAGTACTGTCGCTGCGGTCCGTGAGGTTCTTCTGATCAGCGGACAGTTTTAACGTGAAGCAATCGACGCCTGAGATTTGTTTCTCTCCCATGTACTGCGCAGCAGAGAATACGGCAGACACTGCCAAAGGGTCCAGTCCCTACGAAGTACAAAACGGTAATGTCGTTTAAGCAGAGAGCAAAATCACAATCTGAGACAGCCTCTTTTATATCATTACTCTAAGTAAGCGACAACAACCAGAGATGCTGATCAAGTCACTACTTCTCTATTTTTCAGAGTGGACCCTTTACCCTTGAGACCTGAAGTCTGAACCATCATTTTCCCTTTGAAGCATATTCCGTAATTTCGGAGGAACTTTTTTATTGTTATTCTGAGGTGATGTTGGATTTAAAGTTTAATTTGAGCAGATAATAATACACGGTTATTATGTTAGTGGACATATCTTAACAAAAGGGATGGCTCATTTATAATATGTGAGCGGCAAACTAATAAAGAAATGGAAGTGTTGGGTAGAAAGGGTGAAGAGATCTTATGAAAGAAAGAAAGAAAGAAAGAAAGGGTGTAGAGAAGAGTATAATTAGATCGACCAGTGAAATAGATCCAGTACATTGGCAGGTGGCATATGGAATTTGGCCTATGTCGTTTCTATTGTAATTGAACACAGCCAATCAGCAAATCACTATTGTGAGTGAAAATAAATAAGTAGGAGTCTACATCAATATATGTGTTAGTTAGGTATGAAAATCCTTTTAAATTACATTCCATCCTCTGGGCATTAATATATGACTTATTTGGATAGTTAATCACTTAATCTTATTCCTAAATAAACGAGAAAAATACTAATTTATGTCAATATTTTTCAAAATTACGTTGAATCATTAATGCTCCTTCAACACTAACCAAAAAATTAGTGAGAGAATTAAAAACAGATGATTAAAATGTCTTATAAAAATATGTTATATCAACTTACTTAACTAGTATCATTAAACTAATTAAATTATGTAGCTATGTTGTGTATTTCGTACAGGGAGTAATAGTTTTACTTCTATTTACTTGTCTTCATAAAAATATACAATTAGAAACAAAATTTATGTACTATTATATTTTTTTTCAGTTTTGCGCCCTGTGTAATGCTGTACTGTTTTAAATTTTAACTACTGACCTTTATTTAATGTCATCTACCTACCAATGACATTTTCTAAAATTAGGTAATATATCTTAATATTTTTTTTTTGGATCAAATATATCTTAAAATTTAGAAATGACACATATCTAAAAAAGATAAAAAAAAAAATTAAATCAGTACAAGTGATTGGAAGGGATGGGGTAATTCTCCTGACTTCCTGGCCCCATTAGCCCGCAGGGGGTTCATCAGCTCATTCCATGATTCCAAAAGTAGAAAGATTGGACAAAGAAAAAAGTAGATATAAATGATTAAATGGAGTGCTAGTGGGTTACTTAAGTAGAAAACCTGAGTAAAAATCCTCATACCGATACATCCCATTGTTTGATATAGTTAAGGTCATTAATTAGTTTTTTATAATTGAATTTAGCTGTCTTTTTTTTTTACCTGTATTTGAATTTAGCTGTCTCGCACTATGGTAATTTGACACTGACACGAGATAAAGAAATAGTATGGGTTGTGCAGCTGTGCTTGTGCAAGAGGTAATTACAACAATTAGAATCGTACGAGTCTTGACTAACGCTTTGCGCAGAGCTTTGACAGACTGACTCTACCTCAAGGGAATAATTAAGACGAATTTTAACATAGTCGTACGACTTATTTAAAGGTTCATTGGATGTGATGTGAGTATAGGATTTAATTACACATAATAATACTTCCTCTATAAAAATTAATAATTAAGTAAGATAAAGAGTAAAAGAATTAAATAAGATGATTGAGGTGATTTATAAAAATCTATGCCTTAATCTAATTAAATTAGGTAAATATATCCTATAATAATAATAATATTGATGATGTTGGAATAAATAAGTTAAGGGAGGGATGAGTTACCTGAAGAGCACGACGGAGAGGGCGGACGCCGCCTTTAGCGGCGTGGGCGCCGAGCCAGGGAGTATGGCGCCAAGCGACGGCGCCGTCACTTCCGGCAACGACCTTGTGAGAGCCGACGACGAGCTCAATGAGCCACATATGAGGGACCATTTGCCACATCACAAAGCATCCTCTCTCTGACACACCGTTGGATCCCATTCCTGCATCATCCACCACTCCCATCGCCACCTTCCCTGTCACAAACACATTCTTCACTCTCCCCTCCATCTTCCGACATCCCGTCGCCGCCGTGAATTGCTCTATTATATACTCAGCCGACGACGACACCTATTACACACGTCACATTATGTTACTCCCTAAATATATATATTAGTTAGTATCCTATATATTTTCTAAAACACCCCATCATCTTCCCATATTTCCTCCCCAACTTTTACTTTTACTTTATTATTGTAAGAGGAGGGTCAATAGGCACTGTTTGAAAATAAGTTGACAAAAATTAGAATCAGATCCTATATCAAGATTAAGGACAAAACAACTCCAAAAATAAGTTTTATCTATTTATATCATAACTCCTTTTTTTTTTCTCTTTCTTCTTTTTTATGTCCTACAACTATTACGGTGGTTAGAGTAATTGAATCAGATCGTGCACATGGTAACATAGAAGGACGAGTGCCTTTAGCTAGGCCCAAACACGAGAAAAGAAAAACCTTTAGAGTGGGGTATGTGATAATGTGAATGACAACTTAGCCTATTGTATAATTAAAGTCTCCAAAAGAGTCTACTAAAAAAAAAAAGTCTCCAAAAGAGAACCCATAACAATACTTTTTGCACAACTTTAAGTCAGTGATTCTTTGATCTACGACAACAGAGTGTAGTATATACTTCACCACATAACAAACTTAATCCTTAATTAACTAACAAAAGAATGTATATAACAGCATATATGCAAGGAAAAGTAATATGAAAAGCAAACCAAACTCAAAATCAAATGTCCAAGAAGCAGAGAAAAACAGAGAAACAGAACATGTTTTTGGGAATTAGAATATGGCTTGCCTGAAGTTGTGGGGGTGGGAGAAGAAGAGGGAGAGGGAAGAGAGGGCAACCCAGAACGCTAAGGAGGACATTGAGGTGGTGAGACTTCTTGGAGAAGAGAAGTGAGAAGTGGGTTTTGATCCAGTGACGCCATGCCTGATGGCGACTTCTTCTTCTCTTGCTGCTAGCAAAGTCTTCATCGTTGATGGGTTCTTCTGATAAGGGAGCAAGTTGACCCATCTCGCAGTGAGAGACTTGAAAGCTGCGACACGCACAAGAAAGAAAGTGATGAGAATTGACAAGCTCTAGTTGCAGAGAGGAATGAGTGAAATGACACCCTCTTTAAAGATATATAGACTTTATATATAGCTGACGTGCGTCGTTTTAGTTAACTTTAAGAACACGCAGGCACTGTGCGTGCGTGGATCAGTCACATTGGAACTAAAGTAAGAGGGAAAATTATGGACCTTCTCCTGTCCTAATTATAAGATTACTTTGACTTTTTTTTGGAGAAACTAAAGATATAAAATTAATCACTTTAAATTTTCTATAGTTATCTTTTTTTCTCAAAACTAATTTATTCTGCTTATAAACTGACCTATGGTCTAATTATATGTGACATATGTTGTAATTTAGTGGTTTAATTTGTTTCCTTAATTTCCACAAAAAAAGTCAAAGAGGTCTTATATTTAGGACTGAAGGAGTAGTAATTTCTATTTGCAACTTGTAAATTTTTAGTTGGCAAAAAAAAAAAAACTTGTAAATTTTCAACTTTACCTCACATGTTGACTGATCATTACTCATCTTAGTGATCTTACTATCTATGCTGTTTTGTGCTTATGAGTTATGACCCAGCTTTACAACAATCCTTATTAAAAAAAAAAGCTTTACGACAAAGAGGATTGTTATTTTTTATACACTTTTTATATTGATTTATACTTATATATTAATAAATATTAAAATATTTCCCAACTATTTATTGATAAATGTTCAGGAAATTTGTGAAAAGTCCCTTGTTAAAAAGTACCGATACTTGAATTAAGACACATATATCATCATTCATCGGTGCATTTTTCTCCAATTTTTGCGAATAATAAACTCCATTTTTTTATACATGAATTATAACTCTTCTGTTAATTTTTACAGCTGTCTTTTTAATGCAGTACAATTATTGTCATCAAAATTTGAATATATTTGACTAGCTAGAGATATGTAGAAGTGTTTTTCGTCACTTTGATGATATATAGTTTGAATTCAAGCATACATTGATTCACCCTGCTTTAATCAAATAAAAAAATTGATTTTAGTGTTTTTTAATGTGTAATGACCCTTTTTATCTTTCAAGTTAGTTAGATCGTAATTTGTAAACACTTTAATAAATATATCTAAGAAGTCTTAGCAAGCTTCCCAAAAGTAAATATGACATTAACAAAATTGGACAAGAAAGGAAGTATGGAAGAAATTAATTAAAAGCAATAATGGAAAGGCATGAGAATCTTTTGGGGTTAGAGATTGAATCCGGCTGATGTTGGGCTAACAGCTTTTTTAGGGGTTGTTCCAAAGTTGGTCCATGCTTTGTTAGCGCTTTTCAGTTTTATTAAAAAAACATATGGGAGTTAGGAGTGTGATTGAATAATGGATACCTTAGTCCTTACATATTCTCAAAACAGAGAAGAACATAACCATGAAGAACAAAGTCCTCTGACCTTTATTATCATTCTTTTGGGGAGAAAATGGCCAACCACATGCTTCACACTTTGCCACCCCACACACAACTTTGCATATCACGTGCTCTTGCATATTTCCCAAAGGAAGAAGGTTATTTTTGACTCAGAAGTTTTAATTTTGGAGCAATTTTGGCCGAAAGTTTTTTTGAGATCAATTTTGACCTAGAATTTTACAAAACGTAGCATATTAGACCTTTTGAGGTCTCTCTATATTATAAAATTGGTCTATATTACTAAAACTTTGGGTCAAAATTAGTCCAAAAAAAGCTTCCGGGCCAAAATTGCCCCAAAGCTAAAACTTCCGAGCAAAAAATGATAATTTTGCCTTCCTAAAAGCATCCATGCATTGAATGGCAATGTGAAAAACAGTTCACATATATGGAAAGATAGAGCAGTACATTTTTGTTTCAATTGATATTTGATTAAGTTATTAATTAGAGTACAGATTTTAGAGCAGATGGTCTCTTATAACTTGTTTAAAATACATATATAGGTACAAATATGAGTTGGTTAAGCTGACAGAGAGTTAATTCGTAATATAAAAAGTTGTGAGTTGCTATTCGAAAATGTCAATGTAGAATTTTGTTGACGAGCGACCTGTTTTTATTGTGAGCTTTCATAACCCAACTAATATAAACTCGTTTTAAACCGAAAAGATCTACAAAAACCCATTGATTCAGCGACACAACAAAAACCCATTAATTCAGCGACACACGCCGCACACAGATCAGCAAGACCGTGAACTAGTGATGTATAGGAACCTGAAACTGATGTGTTGATGGTGAGGTGAACTAGTAGTTATGATGTTAGACAAACACTGGGGCCTAAATCATCAGTAAGTGATCCATGAAATTATGAAACAAGATCGATGGACATCGAATATATGAAGATAAGTTAGCGGAACTTACAAGACACCAGAAAGTAGAATGATCATAACTTTCAAGTAAAAAAGGCACAGAGAGAGGTAAAAGAAAGTGAAAAAGTTGGAATCATATGACACTGGAAATCCTAAAAGAGACAGTGAAGATAATAATGATGGCGATGAAGTGTGAGTGACGCTTGGCTCTGGTAATAAAAATAGTGATATGCTCTTCAACAAAATTATGAAACATATGACCCAAATTTCTGTGTTTTTTTGGAGGGTTTGGAGTTTTTATAAGTTTATGCAGCAATATAGGGTCACGGGCGTAATCATAACAATAAGCCTAGCTTGTTGCAGCAACTTGGTCCTTAGTATACGAAATTATTTTCATGGACCTCTGTACTTTTTATTTATTTCTTTTTTTTTAAAAATGTGAAAACACTTTTATTGGTATTTATATTTTTATTTAATTTCAATTTTAGTACCTATATGTACTTTTATCTTAATCAAATGTTTTAATTTTACTTTGTAAATACGATTAGCTCCTATATAAAGGCTAATTATATACTAATAGAACAAAGTTTGAGGAGCCAACAATGGTAATTGAGCAAAAATAATGATCTAATTAAAAGATAAAAAATTATAGGTATTAAAGTATAAGTATCAACAAATATGTTTTCCCTTTTTAAAACGAATATGGAACTGGACACACAAATGCACACGAATTATTATGAGGCTAGCTAGCTTGTATCTTAGAGGTGGGAGAGGATAAAATAAAACATGACTCATCATCAAGGCGCGAGTAATTATTCATCAGTAGCATATGGGAGATCATAAATCTCAGTGTGTAATAAGCTCAGTCACGACAAGGGAAACGAGTAACATAACAGTTTTAGTACAGAATCAAGAGGAAGATTGTTCTTATATAGGGGAGATCCATGTACAAATGACCATAATATGAACATTGCTGGATCACTAGGTACAAGATGCTTCGTACCAAGATATTCATATGTGTATGCATGTTTACTTTGGTGGGGTTGTCTGATCAAAGGAGGACGTCAATTGCAGGTTTTGATGATCGAGCACAATTTAATTGTCGATATCAAATGTGCAATGATGGAGTCAAAGAAACAAGTCATAGGAAAAATTAGGGGAGAACTCATGTTTAAAAAATTATCAGCTACTATACAATGACTGAATTAGGGTAAATATTGATATTTTTTTGTTGTTGTGTACAATAAAACCATATTAAATGACCAATATCCTAAACAAAAACTTTTTCTTCTCTTGGCTTTTCCAAGGTTACATTAATGTTTTTTGTTGGGCTATGATATCTGGGGGAAGCTAACCAGTATTAAATGCTGACTATTGGCTCGATCAGTATTCATTGATGATTGAAGTCAAATATTTCTTTTATATAAAAAAAAGAATTTGTCATAATTACTGATCCACAGAATTAATTGAGGTGCAATTAGTAGGGTGCCATCTTACATTCCGATATTCACTCTAAACACTATAAATATGAGGTGTTACATTCACTTGTTCGTCGTCCTAGCCATAACTTCCCTTTCCTTGTTTTGGTGATCTAAAAACTAATAGATCGATAAAAGTGTGTATGGGCCGAGAAATGGAAGGTCGATAAAGGCCCAGAGCAGGAAAATATGAAATCAGCGCAGTATTTCGTATGAGATGGATAGGTTAACTTAATGGGGTCAGAGTGAACCAAAGAATGGTTCTAAAACTAACCCGATTTCCAAAATCCAAACACAAGATTGTCACTATGGACCTTACATTCATATTTATCTACATATATTAGCTGAAATCGGACAAAAAGAAGTTTAAGATTAAGATGAATTTCAGGGTAAAGTAGCATCTACCTTAAACAACAAATAAGATTAAAATATTGGATGTAACTGGAAAATAACATAAACGAGACTCTTACAATTTTCTGATATTCAATTTTCCAGTATAGCAATTTTCAAATATTCAATTTTCCAGTATTACTTAAGGTGATGTCTTTGTGAATGATAAGGTAAATTTAATGGACGGGAAGTTATGTTTGATATGTGTATAAGAGTTTTGATTTGAAACTTAGGTCCATTAACTCAATTAAGATAAATGTGTGTATATATATATATATCTAATATGCAGGCGTGTTCTTAAACTTGGCGATATTTTGGATGTTGATTGTCAAATTTGGATTTCTACATTCATGTTAAAGAATTAGCATAGATAGCCCATCCTTAATCTCTTTAAATTGGAATATCTATATTTATTTTTGTTTGATTTTCATCTTTAGACACTCATGATTTTATTACATGCATATATAAAATATAAATAATTTGTAACTCTAAAGTCATCATTCAAACAAGTAAAAATAGTCCCCTCTATCTCTTATCATTGCTAAGGATGCGAATGAAGCTCTACCAAGAAGACATGATAGATATGGATTTTCTTCTCCATGGGAAGGACCGAAGGAGTGGGTTGAATATGCTAGATTATTGTAACATATTTCCTTTTCTTTTGTAATAGTTTTTTGTGTTGTAATAGTTTGCTTTCAGTCTGGAATTGGATTGTTACAGTTTGCTTGATGTCTGGTTGGATATTTGTAATTCTGTGTTGTTTGGAAATAAAAATAGAAATATTTTTTGGTAAAAAAAGAAGTAAAAATAAAAAAAAATTGTAAATTGTAATATGAAAGTTCTATTAAAAAAATAAATGAGCCGGATCTAATCTAATCCGAACTCCAATTATAAAACAAAAAAGAGGTCATGTTGTGAGTTTACAAAGTTTATTGAGATTCAAACGAGATTGTAGGGCGAGCATTGAAGTGTCCGAAGTACATGTCAAAACAACATGAGATGGTTAGAACAATTAGCTATTTCCTCCGGTCTTAAATATAAGATCACCTTAATTTTTTTTGTAGAGATTAAGGAAGTCAAATAGACCACTTAACTGTAAAGTATCTTACATGCAATTTTATTATACAATACTTAATTTTGCATACTTAATTTTTTTTAAAAAAATAAAAATGATCTATAATAGAGTATCCAACAAAAGAATGGACCTTTAGCTTCGCACCTTGAATTTAACTATGTCTGCTGCTACTATCTTTCTCCTGCATAGTCTTTCTCCTGCCCCTTTGGCATCTGCACTTTCTTACTCTTCGTGGGATTTACTTCCGGAAGTTAAAAGGTTCATTTATTTATTTATTTTTTATCAATTTCGAATCAAAGGCTGAAAGGAAAATCAACTAACGTTGTTGGTACCCAAACAGTCTGAATGTCTTACTTTATAAAATATCAAAATCAATGACGGTAAATTACTTATTTATCGTGAGCAGTTTTGTATGTTGACAAAGTTGAAAACAACATTGGTTTGAATTGTTTCCCATTCATAACGGCGTAATCGATTTTATTTATCCAGATCTCAGATGAAATCTTTCCTATGATGAACCGGATCTGGAAAATGCATGCATTCAATTAATTTCAACTCGTTCAATACTATATAATTACAGATACACCCTTAGACTATTTGAACATCGATAAAAGAATGGGTAACAAGAAGTAACCGTATCGATACAAATATAATCTAATTCTATCACGAAAAAACAAATTCTAATCCTGATCATCGAACACAAGGAGCACAATGAATCCTTTCAATTGTTTGGATAAAGGATTTTCTCTGTATTTTTTTTTTTTTTTTTGCCAGCAAAGCGTTATTAATATTAGAAAACTGTTAAAAATATTTATTTAATAAATACAGTAAGCAAACAATATTTATAAAAAAAATATAAAATCTTAACTTCGCGAAAATAAATTTAGTCAAAATGATAAAAGGTAAATTAGTAAATAAAATATACTTTTAATATAAATCTTAATTACATCTTTTTAGAGGCCTGTGTAAAATGTAATGAAAGGAGGGGAGAGTATTTTAATTCATCGCAGCTCGGGAACGTTCGGAATCGGAGGGAAGCAGGACGTTGGCCTCCATTGGCATTGTGTCATCCAAATCCAAGCTAGAAATCAACAATTTCTGGGCATTGTGGGAGGCAGCATTCGATTGAGGTTAGTATGTCTTATGGATTATTTCTTTCTTTCTTTCTTTTTTAACCTACAAATCAGCCCATCTGATCTTGTTCCCTTTTCCGATTCTGGGTTATGCTTGAGAAAGATGGGTGGTCCTGCTTGAATATTTTTTTATGATTTAAGAAATCTGGAATGGGAAACACGAAGGTTTTATTACTTTGGGCGTTGAAGTGATCTTTTGCTGCTGAAATTGTTGAAAAAAGTTGCATCTTGTTTGCTGGAATTTTTTCATATATTATACTGAAGCGTGACGGTCAGATTTTTTCTTTTTTAAAATTGACATATCTGCTTCCCCAAATTATCGGGAAATTCCGGTCCTGCTTGATCTTGTAGAAGAATACTTGGATGAAGTGCTATCACTTCAAATAACCGCAAAGGAATAGTTTTTTTTTAACAATCTGTGGCTGCAATTTGCAGGAGCTATTAAGCATGGAAGCTCCTACAACAGAGGTGGACATTGGGCTCAAGAAGATAGAAGAAGAGAAAGAAGGAGGTCCCGTGTTTCATTGTGATCTTTTGGATACTGAGTTGGTATACAGGGTGGCTGAGGCACTCCTTCCTGGGTTAGCCACATCATGTGTTGATAATACAGCAGGGGGTCTCTTCAACACACCTGGTTCAGTGGCTGCAGATATCAGAAAGGAAATGATAGATTACCTTACCAAGAGAAGTGAGTCCTTTGTTGCGGAGTTGGTTTTGTTAGAAGGGGGGCCAGATAGTGAGCTTCTGGATAACCCTTTTGAGATCATTTCAGTTTTTGCGGATGATTTTGCGGTTGAAAAGAGGAATCTGTTCAGTCGCTTTTCTGGTTGGCTGTTAAGTGAGAAAAGAGAAGACAGAATAGATGATATCGTTCAGGAGATGGAAAAGAATGGTTTTTGGACACTAGAGCAAAGACAAGCAGTTGCTGGAGCTTTAGTTAAGAATGTTGACTACAAGAACTTGTTTCATTGTGACATGAAGTTCAACTCCTTGGAAGAACTTTCTAACCATGCACATAATTGTGGCTTTAGGCCTATAATCTGTCATAATCTAGGATGTGAGGCTAGATTCTGTGCAAGTCATTCGGAGAAGCATGATTCTGAATGTCCTTTCAAGATAATTCCGTGTGAGCAGAAGTGTCCAGAGCTCATTATGAGACGTGAGATGGACAGACACTGCATAACTAAATGTTCCATGAAGCTTGTGAACTGTCCTTTCTATGCCGTGGGGTGTCGGACCCCTATTGCGCAATGTCTGGTTGAGAAACATCGTTCTGATGAACTTCATTCTCACATCCTCTATCTTCTTAAAGGCATCTACAGAAAAGCATCTGAAGAAGATCTTAAACCACGAGTGGAGCAACTTATGCAGGTTAGTGTCTGTTCAGTGTTTATGGCTCGTGTTTCATATGCTCTGAAGCCTTTTGGCAATGGAATTTAGTTAGTTCTGAAGGTGATAATTAGAAAATGCTTTATAGGCAGAGAAAATGGCATTGCTGAGGGTGGGAAAGGAATGATTTTGATATCCTCATGCAGTTAATATGATTAAATTGAGGCTTCAGATAGTCATATATAAAGATATCAAATTGTACGCCCTTATTAATCGTTTCTTTACTGTAATTTGCCATATGATTTGAGGATCGAGATATGCCAATTTCCTTGTTATTTTTTATATTCAGACCTTTGATCTCTTGCTATAGGCATCATCGAACAGCAGATTAGCAGATGCTCGAGATGTGAGATTTTTAACTTCTGTCGTCAAAGATCTTGATTCCAAGCTAGAGCCTTTGGTGATCCCTGTGAAGATAGAAAAGGATGTGGAGACTAATTCAGGGAATGAAGACAGTAGCATAAAGGAAGAGAGCAGTCAAAAAAGCATACGGACATCAAGGAAGGAAAATTCACCAGACAAAACCGAAGTCATTGTGGAGATGAAAAATGATGCAGTGGATGAAGATATTAACATCAGGGAAAGGGACAATAAAAAGAATATACGGATATCAAGTGAGGAAAGTTCATCAAATAAAGTTGAAGTCACTGTTGAGATGAAAAATGATGCAGAGAATGATCAAAGCAACCACGATAGTAACAGCAAAGGAAAGGGCAGTGGACAGAGTACACAGACGTCAGGTATGAAAAATTTATCTGATAGATTTGAAGTTAGTGATGTTATAAATAAAGCTAATTATTATACCGATAAGGAAGATAGTGACATCAGCAAGGACAATAAAATAAGTTTAGGGATTTCAAAGTAAGCAAATTCATCAAATGAAGCAGAAGTCAATAATGTGAATACTGCACAGGTCGGCAATAAGGACAAGGATGTTGCACAGGTACTTTAAAATCCGAGGGCAATGAAGACAGCACAAAAACCACATGAAAAGTGTGTCAAAATAGGTTGAAGTCACCATTGCAAACGAAGATCCTTGTGAGAAATATCGAGGACACATACTAACATTAAAAAGAATCAAGATAAAGGCAGTTCCTAGAATACTGTAAAGAACAGAGATGTTGGTATCCGTTGGTGGAAATCCAACTTTGGTCACTGCATTGTAAGAGAATAGTGCAGAAAAGTGGAGACTAGTGAAAGGAAACTGAAGGAAACTCATCAGATAAAGCTGAAGGCCAAATTGAGAGCTTATCTAATGAACTCTTGCTAAAAATCTTTGCCTGCTTAAGAGGTTTTTCACTTTGCAAATAACTTGTACACATATCGTTTTTCTCTTGTTCTGTACCATCATTCAGATATATATATCTTTTGGTCTCTTGTAAATGTATATATCATTTTCGGTTTGCTAGCCTTTTATCGTTGGCTACTGTGTTTGCCACATCTTTCTTTTTCTTTTTTGTTTATTAATTAGTCTTAATCTTGACATGCTTACAAACATAAAATGAGTGTTGAAGTGTTACGAATATCTACATTTAATTTTTGGGAATTTGTGTATGACACCTGGCAGATGAGAAATATAAATCTTCTGTTTGGGCTGTAGCAAACTTTTCGCCGACTGTATTTTGATTAAAGTCAAGGAATAAACTGCGATATGACAGAGCACCACCAATTCAGTGAAGCTGCAAAATTGCCTTCTCTGTCCAAAATCATAGCATTGGATAGGGGGAGAAATACTTAAAATATCAAAGGGTAAAGATGCAGAAACGATATAGTTCTAGTTGCACAGAAAAATGAATTTCAAGTAGTAAATAGGGTAATGATAAATTAAAAATGTTGTAAATTTGGTAATGCTATTAAATCAGCCTAAACTTCATTAAATATTTACTTTGAAATTCATGGGCCCCACTTCCCAAATTTTTAACGGGGTTTAGACTAATTTAATGACATTACCAAATTTGCAACCTTTTTAATTCGTCATTATCCCATTTGCTATTTAAAATTCATTTTTCTGTTCGGTGCACCTAACGCTATAGTTTGTTATCAAATATGTACTTTTACCCAACATCAAGCTATAATTCTAGAGTTTGATGAAAATGTCCCAACACTCTTGTTCACAATGAAGGTGTAACTTCATGCCATCTAGAACACTCTTGTTCACAATGAAGGTGTAACTTTATACCATCTAGAAGATGGATTGGGAGAGGAACGTCTCCTTTTTTTTATATCATTTTCTCTCATTTCTTCTCATAATAACCATTAGATCTTTTTTCAATGATTCAAATTTGATGTTTATAATATTATTATTGAAAATCAATTAAAATATATTTTGTATAAATCCAAATATGAACCATTGAAAGAAGATTCAGTGGTTATTAAGAAAGAAAATGGAGGAAAATGATAGATGATTGTTGCATGGAAGCTCTGCGAAAGATTTTATGTTAATAAATGCAGATTTTGTGCAAGCTATTTCATAGAATGATTAATAGATTGAGAAGAATTCATGCGTTTTGAAATACATAAAAGGGTTCAATATAAAATGTCCCACTATTAATCTCTAGTCTGAATTGCAACAAAAAAAATATCATAGCTAAAACAAATTTATTTTACCTGACAAACAATATTAAAAAAATTACCAAACACGGCCAAAACAAAATTATCCATCCAAATTCCAATCAAAGAAAGGCAACAAAATGAGGAAACGGTGAAACCAACCGCATATCTAACTTGAATTTAATTAAATGATGCTCCCTCGGTTAATTGATTTGTCTGAATTTTTTTTATCTAAACTACTCCCTCAGTTCTTAAATACATGACCCAGGTGACTTTTTTTTTTTTAAATATTAAGAATGCTAAATAAGTTACATATAGATTGATTCAACTAAATTTTTCTCTCAACTAGTTTATTTAACTACTAAGCTAACATATAATTTAATAATATACAAAATACATTGTGATTAAGTGACTCATTTCGTTTCTTAAATCTCTTCAAAAAAAGTCAACTAGATCTAAGGGGAGGAGGAAGTAGTAATTATTTTACCTAACTAATTTCTCCTTTATGCAATTCTATGCAGATTTCATAATTTCAGTTCGGTTAATAAAGCACAAAACGAATGAGCAAAGTAACAAACATATTGATATTAATCAATAAATAATAAAATGGTCGTATCTTTCTGTTATGCTTTTCTATAGCTTACTGGCGTGATTAGAGCTAGATAAAAAGGATCAAATATATAACTACAAACTCTTAACAACTGGTTTTTAAATTAATGAATTATATTTATCTGTAATTATAATTTACGTTTTCATCTGTACGCGTTTTATCCCCCTGCATGTGATATTCACCTCCTGAGAATAGTATAGAGGCCAACCAACATTGCACGATAAAAAGCGTGAAGGAGCCACACTGTAATTTACCTTCTGAGAATCAATCCCTTCCTCTTCCTCTTCCTCTTCCCCATTGATCGCTATATTTCTCGCATTCCTTCTGTTTCTCTTTATGCCTTTGGTTGTCTCTCCCTGCCTCTGCTCAACCTCACCTTGAAGCATTTCTTTTTCTCCGGTGCTACAATCGCTGGCTAGAGGTAGCTTCCTCCATCTTAAACCCTTCCTTTTGTTTCATTCCTCTGCCATAAAAACTCAATATTTGTTTCCTGACCGTTAATTTTTGAGCCATGCTAAAATTTCAGGAATGTGTTAAAATAATTTATGATGTTTGAATCTGATAGAAACGTAATGTGACCAATTAATAACTGTTTCAAGATGACGTAGACGAATATCTTAAAGGAAAGGATCGGTTAATTACTACGACGACGGCATTGTCTCGTAACCCTGCTTCTCTTAAATATTAAAATGCTTTAAACTTGTTCTTTTAGATTTTTTATCGTTTATTCCAGTTCATGATTTGATCATATAGAATCTATTACGATGCTGGTTTTAACTCTCCTTCTTGCCTAAAGTAACCGAGAAATTTTTGTATCGGTTTTTTAAATCAATTTTTACGTCATAATGAAATGGCAATTAAAACTAGTTTTCTTTCCATGCATGGCTGAAATGTGATTTTTCCTTTAAGTTTCTCTTGAAATTTAAAAATCTCCAATAGAATTATTTTTTTCTTATTCTTTTTAAGTATATTTAAGGAATAATTAAATGTGTGTCTGAAACAGAACACTTCTTTAAATGCGTGTCCAAATGTTAGGATTGGAAGCATGTAAATTGTGTCTGCTCCATTACTTCCAGACGAGTATTGCTAGCGTTCCATATCTTTCCAGTAATCTTGTTTAACCATATTTTACATGCACTTTGTTTCTGGGTCTTGATGTGTCTGAAGGAAAATATATTTTTATTTTAAATTGGGTTTTATTGTTGGAGCATTTTCCAATGTTTTCTACAAATAATTTACCTTGAGATCCAGCTTAGGCTTTTGTTGGTGAAGGTGCCATGTAATAGTAGCCATAGTGCCACAGTTTGGTGTGCGTTTTAACCTTTTTATTCTCATTTCTTTTTCTTTTTGATAGAATTTTTAGGTTCATTTCTTTAAGCTACATTTTGTTTATGAATCTTGTCGATTGAGATCGTGAGTATTTTAGTATATAATTGATGGAAAATTACACCTTTTCCTGACCGTTTGCTGACATAAGTAGTTAATAGTCCCTCCTTGGAAACTGCTCTCTAAAAATCAAATTTTTCGTAGGGAGATATCAGTTAGTGTCTAACGTCTGTGTCTCAATAACAGTCGTTGAGAAATTATATTTATTGTTCTGAGAAGATGATACTTGAAGGCGCATTTAACTTAAAGGGGCGGGAGTTGGAGGCTGTTTTCTCTTTCAATTCTCCCAAAGGAGATGTGGAGAATGACTTCTCATGTAAGTCAATAGGAATGAAGAATAAAGACAATTTTGATAATTTGTCAATATCAACTAGTAACTTCTCCGAGAGGAACCTCCAGTCACCCTCGCCACAGACATCCTATTCTAGTCCAAGAGACAATGCTGCAACCAAATTGCAGAAAGTTTACAGAAGTTTCAGAACAAGGAGGCAACTAGCAGATTGCGCAGTTCTTGCTGAGCAGAGATGGTTAGTATTTATGACATTTTTGTCCCCTCAAATAAACATCAATAAGCGCGCGTGTCTCCATATATACACATTATGAAAAACAACATTCACTGTAGCTTTCTTATTCTCCTTGATTTGAGCGTATTGTTCTAAATTTTCAAAAGTTTTATTTAATTTAACATAAAAGATTTTTTTTTTTTAAAAAATAAAGAATAATCCTATATCTTTCATTTTTCACTTACTTTTGTGTGTCATAGTTTGTCACAAATTTATCTAAAACACTTACAGGTGGAAGGTGTTGGATTTTGCTGAGCTAAGGCAGAGTTCCATATCATTTTTTGACATCGAGAAGCCAGAGACTGCTCTTTCCCGTTGGTCCAGGGCAAGAACCAGAGCTGCCAAGGTAGGTTTTAAATCGTGACGTGTACTTTACTAATATGTTTATGTTGTCGTTTACTAATATTTTATGGTAGGTCGGAAAGGGGCTATCAAAGGATGCGAAGGCTCGTAAACTTGCTTTACAGCACTGGCTAGAGGCAGTAAGTTTCGCAGCTAAAGCGGGGCAATAAAATCATTAAGATATTAGTTTTTCACTTTTTCTAACTACTTGCCACTCATTCAATAACAGATTGATCCTCGGCATCGTTATGGTCATAATCTTCAGTTTTACTATGCCAGATGGCTCCATTGTGACAGCGATCAACCTTTCTTTTATTGGTAAGCTTGCACTGGTCCCGAGCGGAGTGTAAACGATCAAGCTTAATGATTTATGCATATTAATTTACCTTCAAAATGCAGGCTTGATATTGGACAAGGCAAGGAAATCAACCATGAAAGATGTTCGAGGTCAAAGCTTCAACAGCAGTGCATCAAATATCTGGGTCCAGTAAGTTTTCTAAGTTTACTTGTAAGAAGGCCAGAGTTCATGAATATAGAGTAAAATCCTAGAACTTGTGTGTAGCTTAACTGTCAAGGAACATGGTAACACAATTTTTAATGTTTTTCTTGTCCAGGCGGAGAGAGAAGCTTATGAAGTAGCAATAGAGAATGGGCGACTCTTCTATAAGCAAAGCGGGAAACTTGTTGAAACTTACGGAGATGCTAAGTGGATTTTCGTGCTCAGCACATCCCAAACTTTATATCTTGGACAGAAGATTAAGGGCAAATTTCAACATTCAAGCTTCCTGTCTGGGGGAGCTACGTTGTCCGCCGGAAGATTGGTAGCGGAAGGTGGTGTGATTAAGGTATCTGGAATAGTAGATTGATCCCCTGCATTCCTCTGCTTCCTGTCTGATTGTTTGTTAAACTGACACTAATCTTTCTTCATTCCAAAGGCTGTTTGGGCTCAAAGTGGTCATTATCTTCCCACAGAAGAAAACTTCCAGGCATTCTTGTCATTCCTCAAAAAACACGGCGTGGATATTACAAATGTAAAGGTAAAAGATGCGACATCTTGTTCCCTTTCAAGATATCTTCTGCCAAAATAAACAATGCAAAGGCTTTATATTTGTGGCAGCTGATCGCTGGCCATGCTATTCTGCGTAGGAGCTTGACTTGAGCAAGAAAACAATTTAAGGCAAGTTTTTTACTTCCTTCTATTATGTTGAACTCAGGAAAACCCTAGAGAAGATGAAGAAGAAATGAACCGAGAGGAAAAGGATCTCATCCCCCGAGGAAATTCTTCGCAGGCAGAGGTGCCTCATGACGGTGATTCGGGAACTTCTGGCACATCAGCTGAGAAGATATCTGACTTGAGAAATGAGGATTCTACTGCCGTGTTCAACTCTCATCTGCACTCTTCAAAACTGTCTAAAAGACTATGGTCAAAATTATCCACACTTGAAATACCAAGACGAGACAATGTGTCAGACATTCTTGGGAAGCAATCATATCCGTTAAGTGTGTATTTTTTGGCTCCGGATTCGTTATCAGATGGTTATGAGACAGCAGAAGAAGATGAGACAGCAGAAGAATTATATATTGATGAGTCAGAATTTATGGTTTCCAAATCGAACTTGTTTGTTGAATATCAAGGGGAAGGTCATAACGATCCTATTCCGAGAGAAAAAATAATGAAGAGGATAGATTCACACAAATCCATGAAGTCATATCAGTTGGCCCATCAATTATCTACCAAATGGACAACAGGTGCTGGCCCAAGGATTGGTTGCATGAGAGACTACCCTTCAGAATTACAGTTTCGAATTCTGGAACATCAAAATTTGTCTCCTAGGACTAGATCTCCATCTCCATCTCCATTCTCCAGGGCACCTTCAATCTCTCGTTTCGCCGAAAAGCCATAGTTTGATTCAATCTTGCCGATCATTTCTTCTAATAGGGGGCAGTGTTCCGTACAGAAAACCAATTAACTGACAATATACAGTTGAAGGTCAAACTGAGTAGTCCTACGCTTCTGTTGCAGTCCAGAAAACCGAACTTACGTTTGTAGTTTTTGTAGGTCGTGTAGTGTCGGTACAAGAACCAGAGGAATTTTGCTAGCTCTGTGTTCCAAAGGGAAAAAGAGAAAGAAGGCATCATGTAAAACATTATGAGGGTTTTTCATTGCAAAATGAACGCCCTCTCACCAGATATGAGATAACTAGGTGTTGATTAGAAGCGCCAAAAACTTTATGGTCGCCATTCCGAATATGGACTGTGTTGGCTAAAGTGGCATGTAATGTCCTCTTTAGATAATTAGTCCCATTGTATTACACCATTACATCTTATTACAAGATGTTGTCATATATTGTATCAACCAAAAAGAAAAAAGAAAAAAGAATAAATAGTTTACCTGATACAACAAAAGTTATCTACTAATGCCAGCAGGGTTCTCTCCCATATTATCTACAAATGAACAACATTTGCTAGATGAACGGAAAGAAGGCATATTCAGCATAAAAAAGATTCCAGATAAAACGATAGAACCCCGAAATTGCCTCCTGCATTACAGAATCGGACATTTTAAGAGAAAGAGAAGAAATTACTTTAACGTACCAGCAAAAATGGTCTTCAAGACCACCAAAAAGAAGATGCAAAACAAAAGTTGGGTTGCATAAGGTTTGAATCAATAAGGTTGAGCCAAAATAGATCACACGTTCCAGAGTAAATAATTCTTTATTGACACAATGTTGGACTTTATAGTTTATATAGAGCCATAAAATATGGAAAACCCAGAATTACCAATGCAAATAAACTCACTAGTCATACTCCACACAACATAATCATTTGTTCAAAATATATGAAGTTGATTTGCATGAGTGCCAATCAACCTTTCCTTTTGTTCACAAATGGTGCTTGAGAATTTAAACAGGCAATAAGTTAATAAGGAACTGTAAAATTAACAGCTTTGAATTGAGGTTTAGGATACACCGTGATGCTACAGAAAATGGAGAAATATATCCAAATTCTGAAAGCTCCACAGCTTCATTATTGAAGTGTTGGAATAACATATAGAAAATATTGAAAAAGCAACTACAATTATTTTCAAGGCAAACGAAGAAGAGTATTACCTTGGTATAATTAGCTTGTTCTAACACCCAAGTCTGAAATAATATAAATGGGAAAAAATCTGTTAAGGGAACTATATAAATTCACATTTTTGCGCATGCCTGATTTTTTTAGGAAAAGTGAGTATGAGAAAACACCAGACAAGGAGCTTTCACAGACATTTCTGTTCTAATAAGCATAAATTTGTAGGAAGCAGCAGCAACATATTTTGGACTATAGAACTATAAAATAAAGGGGAAGAGAACAATAAAGAATATAAAATAAATAGAACCAACATGAAGCATGCATGAAAATCCACCTGGAAAGTAAGGACAGTTGCAAAATATATGAACCCAATGAAACAAACCTGAAAAATCAAGCTTGATGCCAAAAATATATGAGCTGGTATCAGCAACCAGCGCCTGAAAGCCTGTAAACAGGTTCCAGAATTTACATATGGTTTTGTTTTTATGGAAGAAACTACAAAGAACTTGATGTTAGTGACCAGCAAATAACATGAATTTGAATTCACCTGTGGAAAATAAATTGCTGCCAGTATTGAAACAAAATAGTTCATCAGCAAAATTCCAGAACCAAGGAAAGCGATATTTCGAACTCCCAGTTTAGTAGCAAAGGTTGAGATCTGATACCTAAAATAGTTATTACATTCAAATCATCATTAGATGAAGGATGGAATCACAGAGGGTGAATATGCATTAAATACGAAGACATGCGTGCACAACTAATAGAATATATATATATATATATAATATAGAAATTCTAACAAATCTAACTACTCATGAGTCATGAACAATGCAGCCTTTTTTCCAAACCTAGGCAACGCACAGGACCTACCCTAGTTAAAAGAAAATACTGTTCACATAAACGGAAACAAATATACCGTATCTACAAATCAGTTAATCAGGATAAATAGATTAAAGATCTGCAGCATTGATCCAACTCTATCTGAAAACTTACTTGCGATCCCCCTCAACATCTGGAAGATCTTTTGTTATAGCAATTACCAGTGCAAACAATGTTACAAAGGTTGTGATAAAAACCACAGGAGAGCTGCAATGAGAGATACATGAATAAACACATGATAAGTTATCAAAATATAAGCTGCAACAATGAAAACAAAACTGAATTAAAAGCTAAACGTTAGGAAAGCATAGCCTTACTTAGAAAACACAATAAACTGACTCAACCATTTCAATGTGGAACCCTTCATAGTTGGTGTCACTCATTAAGGGAATCTAACCCCCCCCCCCCCACAGTTTCTTTCAAATTTTAACCTTTTTAATAGGAATACCATAAATTCATAATTACTGTAATCTTCAAGGGGCCCTATGTTTGAACATCAGGCACCTACACCCAAATATAGTTCACATTACCCAGTTACAAATGTGAAGTTACAAATGCTTAAGTCTAACGAACCTCCACTGAAAGGTAAGTCCAAGAGCAGCTCTAGTAGCATAATACACGCCAAAGTTAAGAAGAAAACCCCGTACCTGCACATGCTGCTTCGGTCATTCTTTATACAATGGTATGAACTTATGAACATACAAACTGTATAAAAAATTGAATTCAACAAAAAGAATTGCATCTAAATTAATGAAGAATCCATTTTATTTTTTAAGAAGAATCAATAAAACAACACTGTGCATAAGAAGATTGAGGGTAAGGGAGGATAATTAATACCGTGGCAATAATAAGAAAGGCTGCTACAGGAAACCTTTTCATTCTAAAAGGAGGAACAGAATAAATGGTGCCAAGGAGAAGGCCAAGTGTGTAAAGAGAAAAAATAAAGGGCCCAAAGTTCAATCCAACAATCAACAAGCCTGCCGCAGCAAAAAATATCACCAAAAGCCATGCAGATTGAACTGAAAGATCTCCCGCGGCTACAGGTAAATAGGGTTTGTTAACCCTGAAGAACACAGACATAAAGCTAACTTAGATTCATTTGGCAAGGAGATAAGTCATCTAGCAACATGAAAAGGTTCAAATCCAAGAAATGGAATCTCAAAATGCAACTGTTCTGGAGTTGATGAAACTTTAAAAGATATATTGCAACTTAGCAATAAATAAGCAATGACCAGGTAAACAAAATATAGGAAGAGGACAAACTGTATACATCTGCATCATACTTGTCAATACTAATGTCATAAATTTGATTGATGCCAACTATATAACCATTCCCACATATTAAGGCAAAAAGACCCGAGAATGCCTTGAGCAAAAGTGACCACTTTATCAGATTTGTATTCTCGATCAACGCTCTTGACACCAAAGCACTGTAGGTACAAAAAGTGAAAATGAAACTAAGTATGCTTAGCATGAAATAGCCAAATAATCCAAAAAGAAAAAAAAAATCAGCCTCAATGTTTGATGTTACTCACAAAGAACCTAATGCTGTACCACGTATAGTATGTGGTCGTAAAAATCTCCAACATGCATCTTTGAAAGCCGAAAGTTTGTCTGCAATTGGCTGATCAGGTTCAGCAGCTCCAGCTTGACTGCAGGCCTGGGAGCATTTGGTTCAATTAAAGTGATACAACAGTGTCACTAGATAACGGTGATAAAACAGATTCAAGTCAAATATATCAAAATCAAAGTTCATGAAGTATCACTTCTTTGAGACCAATACAAACATTTACAAGCTAAGGGCAAGTTGAACCACATAGATATGCGCTTCAGATGAACACTCATATGCTTTATTATTTTAAATGCATCTGCAATTTCTTCAAAATTTATTAGAAAAACCACGGGAAATATAAAGATACGCTTAGTCATAGCACTCCGGATAAGAGTGACAGTCTAAAAACCACTAACACTATAACCGTCCCCTGATTATTTTTGAGCTCATCCTAACTGCCTCTTAATTGTCACCTCACAGTATCATGCTATTGACCCGCACCACCACTGCAAACACCATACTGCCACCATATTGCAATGTTATAACGACAGTGTTTCTGGTTACCTTGGTCACCTAGTAATACCCAAGTATATCCACCAAAGCACAGATAGCTGAGACAAAACTATAAGAGGATTTGGGGGGGGGAAAAAAACGAACGAACGAACCCTGATGAAATTGGGTCTCTGTTGTCTCTTCGAAACAGGCTTAGAACAACTTGTGTACTCGAATAGGCCAAGCGAATGCGAGTTTCTGGAAAATCGTAAGAACAAATTGGAGGTTATGGGTGCTGCCTGACATGGGATTTTCGTGCAATGGGAAGAATTTCGTCTAGGAAGTATAGTAGGAACCCGAATTGAAGTGGAAGAAGATGTAAGCTCCATGCGAAGCAAGGAATAGCTACACACAGGCACCGAAGCAGAGCAAACTGCAAAAATAGTTGAGTGGCCGCTAGCAACAACCACTCCACACAAATGTGGGGTATGATCCAAGTTGAAAATGCTATTGGGTGTTGGTAAATATAACATCTACTGCCTCCTTCGCCTCTCATAAATAGGGCTGTTCAACTCTGTCCCGTCCCGGCCATTTCGGGACGGGATTGTCCCGTCCCGAAAATTTTCGGGACGGGACAAACCGGGACGGGACAGAGTACCGCTTCGGGACGGGACGGGACTCGGGACGGGGTCGTCCCGATCCCGTCCCGTCCCGAATATATATATATGTATGTTCATAATTTTTTTTAAAAAAATACATGTGTCATCTGTCTCACATATGAGTATATATGAATTTTTTTAAAAAAAATATATAACTCTAACTTCTAAACTAAGTTCCAACCATTCATTGATCTCAAATTTCTTGTCCGCTGCCACTATGCTCTATGTGTAACACATCACATTTGAATTTTTTTTAAACTCTATTTAAATGTGTAGTTGTTGCTACTTTTTTTACTCCAATTATTATGTTTTTGGTTTATTATGTATTAATATGGAGTGCTCATGGCACTGGAGGAGATTTAATTATGCTATAAAATCACCCACCAAATGTGTTGCTCTGCAAAAAAAAAATTTTTGGGTCAATTTTTTTAATTGGGAAAAAGTTCCGGGACAAGGCCTGTCCCGTCCCGTCCCGATCGAGACCGGGACAAGTTCGGGACGGGACGGGACACGGGACGGAAACCCCGTCCCGAACACTTTTCTTCGGGACGGGACGGGACGGGGTCGTCCCGGTCCCGTCCCGTCCCGTGAACACCCCTACTCATAAATAAGTAGGGGGAAAATCACGGAATAAGACAGAAATAAATATATCTGAAATAATTTTATTTTTTTAATATTGTTCTTGTTTATGATTGAGTATATAAGAGATAGAAATGTGATAATAATATTATTATAAATGAGTATGAAAGATAATGTGAACGGAGAGAATAATGATGGGTAAATTAGGAAAAAACTCATTAAATGCTTTGACAAATTTAGCCAAGCTCTTATAAAAATGGATAAAACCATTCAAATTTTTTGCTCTTATATATAGGGACAAAAGGAGTATTTAGATTAAATATATTAGTTAAGTTAGTGAAAATCATATTATATTACTAAAACACCACCACCATTTACCTTTAGGCTGTGTTTGGTACGTGGGAATGGGGGTGTGGGATTGGGAATGGGTTAGGGAATGTGTATTTTTTATTGTTTGGTAGGTGGTATTGGGAATACCTTGGGATTGAACATTCTCACATATGTGGGAATGAGCAAACCCATCTCCCCCCTTGGTATTGCAATTTCAATGCTGGGAATGAAATTTTTGAGGACAAAAATACCCTTAGTTATAATAATTTCAGACAACATTACCCTTATTAATGTTGACCTAATTAGGTTAGGATGATCTTCTCATTGCCTCTCATCTCTCTTAGTCACATTTCCCAAACTAACGAAAACATGGTTCTTCTCCACCGGTAAATTACTCATCACTCATGTGTCGCCTCTCACTGTTGCTTTATTTTGTTCTTTGTTATAATTTGATTTTGCCTTTTTTTTGGGAACAAAAGACTTATATTAAAAAAAACTTTGTATGTACAATGAGCTATTCTGGGTGCTAGGTTCTATACAGTGTAATCTAAAGGCAGAGGAAAGACAAAAAATCTCGTCACCCTATGCTTTACATGTTTATGAGAAAATTTCCTCTATATTTGGTTTCTTTGTTATTGGACTATTATTATAGTTTGTCTAAAAAAACTGTCTATTTTAACTTTATATAAATAAAATTTTTTATATAGAATAAAACAATGACGGGGTGACATTTTTAATTCCGTTGGTATTTTTTTAAGAGGGGTATTATAGTATTTTTATGATTTGTATATGGTTATAAAATAAATTTAATGCACTCATTCTCTCCCAATATTGTCATGTACCAAACGTGATTTTAAAGCCTCTTTCCCAATCCCACTCCTACTCCCACTCCCACTCCCATTCCCACTCCCATTCCTTCAAATCCATTGCTTTGTACCAAACATGGCCTTATTTCCATCATCTCTATCTTGCTTATACATTGTTAAAGAGCATTAATGGGGTTAATTTGAGGAAAATTTGGGAAAAATTAAAAATAAGTCTTATATTTATGACCAAACTTACCTCCCTAGGTAGGTCCCATATTTAGAATAGTAGGAGAAGAAGTAATAAATAATGTAACAAAAACAAAACTCTCACTCTCACTTAACTTTTTATACTTGAAGGACAAAAGTTTCTTATTACAGCCTACAAAATGTTATGTAAGTGCTTTTTTAGTTTGTAGGCATGTTTTAATCTTGATGAGTTTTTGGGATCCAACTAATCTAAATTTTTTATAAGTTAAGTTTTAAGTTATCTAATTCTCATATACCAAAGAAAAATAGCTAGCTCATTAAATATGATATAAATTATAAGTTTTTTCAATTTCACCCTCATTTATAAATTATATTTAGGCTACAATATATTTCTGGTCATTTATGTTTGCATTATATTGCATTGTAGTCCTCTAAGTTTAAAAAGTACACTTTTAGTTCTTTTTTGTTAACATCGTGAGTTTCAATTTAATTGGAAAACAATAACTCATCAAATCTTTAAGGTGATTCTATAATTAAATGTAGATAAAAAGGACCAATTTTTAAAATATTGTTAACCGATAGGAATTTATTGTTTTCTGAGTACATTCATCATACAATTAACCATGTGTTAAATGAAATTGATATATTTATTTATATAATCAGTATGATCAATCGTGCTATTCCGTTTGATGTAATGAGTAGACAAATTTACAAATTTTCTCCTTCTTTTGTAGGATAAAGAAGGAGGAACAAATGGAGCGTAAATCAAAGTAAAAGAAAACATATTGGACATGACACTTCGGCCATCAAAAACAGGGTGTTGAGGCGACCCAAGACGACTAGGCCACCAGAACAAGGTGCTGAAGCGACCAGAAAAAAATCAAACGATAGATTTTGGAGGGATTTTTAAAGGAAAGGAGATGGCCAAATTAAGAGGACTGCATTTTAGACGAAAATTAGAGAGAGAGAATACATGTACAGAGATAAATATCAAATTAGAACTTTAGAGGAGTCTTACAGCGCTAATTCGAGGAGGCTTTTGTAGGGTTCTTCTGTAGCCTTCTTATTCAATTGTCTTGTATAGTAGTTTTAATCATGAATCAACTTTATAGATTTGATTTCTTTTCAATTATGTGTAACTAAACGTTAGACTAGGGTTTCTTTAAACCTTTATATGGAGTGGTTTTTTTTAGTTTCATTTTTGTTGGTTATTTAATGCAATATAATTTTGTTTTTATCTTACTTATATTTCAAAAAGTACCTGATCAACACTTTATTTATTCAGTGATTCATCGCTTGAGAGAGGGTGTCTTATTATAGAACTTAGATAAAAGCATATTAAAGAAAAAACTCATTGTTGACAGAGAAGGGATTCATCTGTCAACCTAATATTGTTAGAGTGAAATTGACACTTAAGTTTTTGTTGATTTAATAGCACGGGAGCGTGAGAGTATTTGAATATGATTTTTATAAATCGAATAGCATGAGAGTGTGAGGGTTTTAAAAGGTAAAGATCATATTTTTTACTTGAGAGAGCGTTTCTGATCACATTTGAATTTCAGACGAAGACTGAATGCATTAGATAGTTATTAGAAATGGTAATTTGGTAGAAATCATGACATATAAAGGGGATAAGGAATCATATGTTTCTTTCTCATAGACTTAAAAGCAATTTTCAAAGTTTGTTTTACTTATTTCTCAATACTATTCATCAAAGCACAATTTTTAATCAACTTAAGTAGAAATAGAATTAAATTAATCAACCTGCATTAAATTAAACCATAGTTCTCGTGGGAACGATAAACTATTTACTACTTGCGACTCCGTGCACTTGCGATTATGCTATACGACGAACAAATATAAAATGATTATACAAAAAATTTAAATTTATGCATATTTTGTCAACCAGTAATCATACAATTATCCTTTAGATTGATGATTCATCGTTTTCCGTTAATTAAAACTAATGATGTTAACAAAAAATGACTAAAAGTGTACTTCTTAAACTTAAAAGATTAAAATGAAACCTAATACAAACATAAAAGAACAAAAGTATTCTTTAACCTTATATTTAAATAATATATTATTTTATACATTGTGCTTCATCTCTTCTCCGTACATTGATTAACAAGGGCAAACAATGGCACAATCATTAGCTCATATTTGCTTAATACGGTATTAATAAAAAAATTGGGAAAATTTGGGAAAGTAACCAAGGAAAAAGATTATTTGTTAATAAGGACTTTATAAATTGATTCTCTCTCCTTCTTTATCTCTCTCTCTATCCTATTATCGATCCAAAATCTCTCCACTTAATTTCCGTTAAAACTTACCTCCACTTAGTTAAAATTACATCATTTTATTAAAAAAATGATCAAACAAATTTTCCGAAAATAATGCTTTCTATATTAAAAGTAAGCTAATTATCTCCTATTGTTTTTTTTAATAAAACGACTTAGTTTTAACTAAGTGGTGTTAAGTGGAGGAAAATTAAGTAGAGAGATTTCGGACTGGTTGTCTATAAACTGAAATTTAATTATGATTTATTTTAAAAAAATATTTCATTTAATTATATTCCTGAAGTATCAAGGATTATAGACATATTCAAAATAAAAAAGTATTTATTTTACCTAAAAAATTTTAACACAATCAATTAGGAGGAGCACAACAGTATCATTAATATATTTAATTAAAATTAAAAAAATGTCAAAAATTAATTACTTGAAATGTCAATAATATCATTAATTTTAATTAAAAATAAAATAAAAATTGAAGAATTATTTATTTAACTCAAACAAAATAGCAAAGGATGTTGAAAATTTCTAAATTTCATATATATATATATATATATATATATATATAATGTCAGCCATCTATTTTATTAAATTTAAATTCAAAATCTAATATGGGTAAAGTAACACCTAACAACTTGATTATTTAAAAATCTACTTACAAAAGGTAGAGTAATGGGATAAATAAAGTCTATTGATTAAAAGAAGAAATAGTTAAGATAGGGGGAGAAGATGTATGGAATTTGATGGGATTAATTTATAAAATTTACTTTTTAGTCTTTCTAAATACGAGTAATTAATTTTTTAAGGTCTTTAATTGCAAATAATTTTTTCTTTATTCTGTCTAATCTTCCAAAAAAAAAAAAATTACTGAGAAGATCTAGTTCGGTATGTTAAGTTACTGGGCCAAACCCACAATGTGATCGGCCCATTTATTTATTTATTTTCCCTAAAAAAATAGACTCTTCACGGGGCAAAATCGTAATTCGATGAGCTCTTATCCTTATAAGAGAAAAGTAGGGTTTCATGTTCGTTCTCTTCTTCCGTGAATATCATCTGCGCCGCTCGCATTCCTGTGCATCTCGCATTCTTTGCCTTCAGTCGGATCAGGTGTGTTAAGACTCCCATCACTACTGATTTTGAGATCTTTTCATTCCAAACTCTAATCTTAATGATATTGTTCATCAGCCTCCTCCCATTTAGTTTTTGAGTTGTTATATCATGCAGCGTTGCCTGTTTTTTTCACTCTGATTATGGCTACTACTAAGTCTAATTGTAGTCTCTTTAGAGTTTTTGGGTCGTTCTCTGTTTAAAACGTTTGCTGTTTGAGTTGCGTCGATTTTTTTTTTTTTTGGTAGACAAGGGCAATATGAATGCACTCGCTTTCGACTTGGGAACACAGAGTAGAATAAATTGAATGCTTGGATGAATTAGGGCATGATTGGTTGGGTTGTGGATATCTGAGTTGTATTTGATTTAATTTAGTGTTATTTTTGAGGGAATTCCTTTTGATGATAAATATTTAATGGGGTTTTGTGTACTTTAAAAATAACTGTTGCTTTGATGACGGAATACGTCTTTAGTGCTAGATGTCAAGTACTTGATGATTTCTGATGTTATAGTTTTAGAGTTCTTACTTGTTTGTGCCGAGTGCCACCTTACAACTGACTTCTGTTCAGTGATGACTCCTGTTGGTTCTCACTTTAACTGTTATGGGGGAGCTATAGTTATTTTTGGTGGAAATTGATTTTTGTTCCTGTCTTTTGAATGTCTTAGTCAGGTCAGCTGCTGAATGTATTGTTTTGAAATTTGATATTGGAAGAGCCTTGATTTAGTAGTTTAAGATTGTAATGTGTTCTTGAACCTTTCATTTTCTCACATGTCCTATGTGTTGAGCAGGATGGAGTCTCAGGTGAAGCATGCCGTGGTTGTTAAGGTGATGGGTCGTACTGGATCCAGAGGGCAGGTGACTCAGGTTAGAGTCAAGTTTTTGGATGATCACAACAGGTATATCATGAGGAATGTGAAAGGACCAGTGAGAGAAGGAGACATTCTCACCCTACTTGAGTCTGAAAGAGAAGCAAGGAGATTGCGTTAGAGAGGGTTCTTCCCTGCTGGGGATTTCTCATGCTTTGGATATTATCCTGATAATTACTGCTTTTTTGTTTGTGGTAGTGGACACCAATCATAATTGTAGTTCTGTCTTGAAATGTCTTTCCTATTATGACTGCAGTTTTGTTACCCCGTTCTTAAGCTTTAATATCGGAATGAAACATTCGAGTTTTGCTTAGTTTATGGATTGATCTATATGCGTAGTGCATTATTCTACTGCCATCTTTGGAAGTGCAAAGGTTGGGTCGAGGGTGAAATACCCTTGGTGCGCTGTTATTGCGGCAGAATTTAGCGGTAGTGTTTATACTGGTTTGTGGCTTGAGTTAAAGGTAAACGCTAACCTAACTCTGTTTCTGGTCTCTCGTCATAGGCCTCTGTGGGTTCTGGATTGACTGAGTCGGTGCTCTTGCCTAGAGTTTTGGAAGCATTATGTGAATTGGGGCCACTAACCACCTCAGTAACTAATCAACCCGCAGGTCTTAATGTGAATTGATGGAGAAGCATTATGTGTGATTACATATAAGATTGAAATTGATTAATAACCAAATCAACGTTATTTTGTTAGTTCAAATTAAAATTGTTGTCAAAATGGGTTGTGTAATGACATTGGTAATACATTGATGCTAATCAGTGTAGCTTGTGATGTCAATGGTTATTTTTGTTTCACTTTATGGTTTAATTTAAGCTGAAAAAATTAAATCCACTATCCACATAATTTACGGTAATCTTAAATATTAATCTTTAAGGAAAGTATTTTTGTTAGTACCTCTAATTTTATTTAGTTTTGATTTTGGTAATTTATTTTAATGAAATGCTTTAATTTTAATGTTTGAACACCATTTGCTTTTATACAAAGATGGTCATACCTTCTTACCAAAAAAAAAAAAAAAAAAGATAGTCATACCTATAGAACAAAAATAAATGAGTTAATAGTGGTAATTAAGTAAAATTAATGGTTTGATTATGAGATTAAAATTAGGGTTAAAGGTTATATGTGCCCTAGAAGTATGTAAGGTGGATCACATCTGCTTTAAAAGTATTTTTTGGTCTAATTTTGCCTCCGGAAGTGTGTAAAGTGGATCATATTCACTCTTTATCGTTAAAATATTAACGGTCAACTTCAACTATTTAACGGTTAACGTGAGTTTTTTAACGGCGGGGCAAATGTGATCCACGGTACATACTTCCGGGGCATATGTGATCTTTAACCCTAAAAAGTAAAAACTATAGGTACCAAAATCAAAATTTGGACATTAAAAATATAAATATCAACAATTGGATTTTCCTTAATCTTTATAACATCAAAGTTCTGAAATCTCCCTACTCTTTCCAGTTTCCACCACTTGAGAAGTCAGCCACTCAGACATGACTCATAAGCATTTGGACCACATTATCACTCTCAAGTCTCACCAAACACCGAAAAAATATTGCAGATTTGGCTGACGCTGGATCATGTGAATCCGAGTTCCGAGAAGTAATTGTACTTATCAGTTATTAGTGTTGGTCTCTAATTAAGTTATTTAATACTCCGTATTCTGTATGTAAAATACATAATTATAGTAATACAAAGATGGGTTGCTGGCTAAAAAAAGTTCATAAAGAGAACTGCCAGTAGCTACTTAAATTAGTAAGGAAGATCCTTTCTCGTCTCGTTTCGAAGATTACAGTGATGGAGCCACTTGAACGGAACCCTAATTCCCCGTCACTCGTCGTCGACGACGACCCACCAGTTTTGAGCTCTCAAGCCCTAGCCGCCCTCAAAGAATTTCTTTCCGAGCAGAACCACTCCGTCGCCGACTCCGATGTGGCAACCGGAGAAAACTCGGAGGTTGCTTTGGTGTCCGAGGATTGGAGGTTGAGCCAATTCTGGTACAGTGCCGAAACCGCAAAGACATTAGCCGAGGAGGTCATTACTCTCTGTCAAGGCACCGACCATTCTCGAGTTGCCTGCATCGCCTGCCCTACTCTTTATGCCTATCTTAATGTAGTACTATTTCTTTCTTTGGATTTTGGATATCTTTTCCGATTCTATTTCTGCTTCGCCTATAATATTGGAGATTCGAGTCCGTTTATTAGCTTTTTCTAAATCAGATTAGACACTTTAAGCGACTTGTGGCTTTCATTTCAAAATGTTTTCCCCTTCAGGGCCGTAACCAGAGATCTCCAATGTAAACGCAAGCTTCATTTTTAATGATATTGAATTATGTTATGAAAAGTGGTTCATTGTCCAATGAACAATATGTTGATTCGTCAGATTTTTTTTTTTTTTTTATTTTTTTCCCCCTTTGTGATCAGAAAATGCATCCAAATGTTTCCGTGCAACTTCTAGAGTATGACAAACGTTTTGAGCAATATGGCAGTGATTACACATGTTATGATTACAACAAACCTGAAGAGTTACCTTCGGAATTGAAGAATGCCTTCAAAGTTGTGGTAGCGGATCCTCCTTACTTGGTGAGGATTTTCAGCTGAAAGTTTGTTTACAATAAGTTGCCATGGCTCTTAACCTTTTCTTGTTATTATTTTGTTCTGGTTCCATTACTTTCAGTTGTGTATGAAAACTAGAAATGATCCAAGAGACGGGGGATTCATTGGTCCCTTGTATTTTTTTCCCTTAACTTCTGCATTCTTCATTTCTTCCAGGCCTGCTATTGTAATATTTATGAATACATTAGGCTGGATTGTAGTTATGATTCCATGAAACTTTGATCGTTACTTCTTAAATATAATTTTGTCATTATGCAAAGCTGATATGTAGGTATTGTAGGTTTTACGATCGCTAATCACTATTTCTTTTTTGATTGAGGATGTTGTTTTACATCATAGAAAGTTTTGTTTTTGCTTAGCACAAGATCTCATGGGCTAGACAAACAGACAAAACAGGGGCTCTGCCCTATTCTAGCTATGTTCATTGAGTTGAGCTGCATATGCTATCAAAACTTACTTTTCCATTGGCAGATACATCTAAAACTGTGATATTTATTGAGGCTTTGCTGCGTGTCATTGTGAGCCATGTGAAACTTTTTGCTAATCCTCATAATTACTATTGTAGATGCGCCTTCAGTAAATGATTGAAATTCATTAGTATGACTTGTAAATGTTTGTGTGGTAATAGAGCAAAGAATGCTTGGAGAAAGTTGCTGAAACGATTTCTTTCCTCAAACAACCAGGAGAGTCACATTTGCTTCTACTCACTGGTAAAAATGAAAATTCCCCTTCATAGCTATCTAATGTTTGATTGTGGAATGAATCATGGCGCTGAATTGGTAAAAAAAAAATGCATTACGAGACCTGTCAATCCAATGTATTACTTTGAGTAAACAACATTTGGACTTTTTATAATATTGTATTCCATTTGATTGTAGGTGAAGTGCAGAAAGAAAGGGCGGGTGAGGTCCTGGGTTTGTATCCTTGTGGTTTTAGACCTCAGCACTCCAGCAAACTTGGAAATGAGTTTCGGCTGTTCACAAACTATGACCCAGGGACGAGACTAGGCGGGTGGGAAAAATAGGTCAGTTCTTTCTTTTCATTGGTTTTGAATCTACAATACTGTATAGTCTGTATTAGTAAAATGTCTTCGATAATTTAGGGGTGTTAAAATTTGATTTCAGGTATGATGGTGGAATGATTGGACTTTCTTGTCTGTCAGTTAACAGCCACTTCGTCACATCTGTTTCAATGTCTCAATGATAGACCACAGTAAAAAATTTTGTGGTTTGATTAATTTTGAGTTTAGGCCCGACGAGATATTTTTAACTTGCTCGTTTGAGCTTTAACCCCAGTCCCCGTTATGGAATACGAATTATTTTTACATTTGTTGATTAGTTGATTTATTAGGAAGTATTTTTTTAAGGTTTGATTTAATTTAGGTTTTTGCTTATTTTATGAATACGTTTATCAGTGTACGCTACCAGATTTTTCCCCTTTTCATGAACAGAGCACCATGCGAATTGCAAGCATTCCAGTCTTTTCGAGTAGTACTATTGGGAAATCTTATCTTTTTCCCAGACAATTAATCGACAAAAATTTTATTGCTAGTTCGGGTGAACCTTGCAACTGGCATGGGCGGAGCTTGCAACAGTTTCAAATTGATTCTCGATAACGTAAGTCTTCTAAACAATAAAAGTTAATTTGCACAAGAACGAAAGTTTGGGATGGCATTTCCATCTAACCGAGGTCAAAAAAGGAAGCTGGTCATGGTAAAGAGTAGTCTAGTTGCTAAATCAAGTCACATCATTATAACACAGGAAACGTAAATAGGACATTGTCTTGGTGCACAAAGGACCAAACTGCACTCCATAAACATCAGCATGGTAGTTATTGCTCGACGCCATCGTTTTCGTTGATAGGTGGTCTCACGATGAGGACTGGAGTTGTCGCATGATTAGCGCAGTAATCGCTTACACTTCCCAGAAATGCCCTGCAACACATGGTACAAATGTAGGATGGATACAAGTTGTTGGACAAAGCTATAGAATTAGAGTTGTCGTAAAGAGCCTAAATAATGAATATACCTGGAAACGGGGCCAAGGCCACGGCTACCCACAACGAGGAGATCAGCATGCACTTGCTCCGCAGCTTCACATATCATTTCCCTCGCATCTCCTCTCATTATCATTGTCTCTGCTTTTACCTGCGCTCTCTTCTTATCAATATATCCCCTTAATTGTGGCCATTAATATTCACTTCAGCCATACTTAGCTTACCAGTTTATCCTTGCACATTTGTAATGCCCGACACAATAAGGCTGCAGAAGCTTTTTCGCGTGCCTTTTCCACAGATTCTAGTGTTGCTGCCGTCGTATCAAACACTGTTCATACCAAAATATAGTTGTATTGTAACCGTTAATTATGGGTAACCTTCCTGATTTCTGTTTTTAAAGCCGAGAATAGAAGAGAAGGAAGGAAGGGTAAGAGAATAGGAACCGATTCCACCGGGTTCAACAGGATATCCATAATCGAACAAGTTGGGCTGCACGTGAACCAGAAACACCATGCCTCCACTCTCAGCTAAGGTGGCTTCAGGGGTGGCCATGGGGATGAAGAGGTTGTCCAGTGCCCACCTAAGTGCATAGAAGCTACCTTCACTGTCGTCTACGGCCACCACCACTTTCATCCCCATCCTCCTCTCTGTATCTTCACTCATCTGATCATTGTCCCCTACTACTCCACTCTCCTCCATTTCTCTTTGAAACTCCAAGCCTCAAGTGAAGCTGCTACAGATTGTCTCTCTGCCACTAAGTCCTTTAGGTTCACCGCTTGGACCCATGATTGGACACGTGCCAGCATTTGGGATGTGCTAATATACCAATAGCAAATACGTGTAAACATTGCCGAACTGCCGGGCATACGGAGTATAGCTTATAAAGTATTTATATCAATGTAGTAGTATAGTAGTACTAATATATTAACATAATATAAGAAAATGGAAAATTTGTAGTTAGTAATGTACGCTTAGTGAGGAGGCAGATTCTCGACTTGTTTTTATTCGCATGAGTTTCAAATTTCAACAAATTTTTGTCGAACTTAACGATATATCCTCTCTTCAGTTGCATTCTACCAATTTAGTTGGATGTCGCTTGCTGAAAGCGTAAACCCCAATTAATAAGATGATATGAATAGCTAATATTAAGTTGTGGGATCTGGGAAGGCTTGTGTTGCATGACCATTGTTTTTTTTTTTGTTTTTAAAAATCATAATCATAACCTGTATCGAAGTGGGATCTCTAAATCAATAATGTTTCATATCAAACCAAAAGGACACTAGAAGAACCATTGTTTTAACATGGTGCAGTTCGTAATCAGTTTTCCTAGCACAAATGTTTAATAAAGAAAGTTAGTCAGATCTAGATTTTTCGAATCTAATAATTTGGATGGTCTTGATTTGATTATTTTTTAAAGGATGGTTTTTTGGTAAAATATTAGTTTTTGAAAAAATGATAGTTAATATGTTATTTTTATTTCATATTTTATATCTATTATATCAAAAGATTTTAATTTTTTTTTTAAAAAACCATATATGATTAATACAAATTAGACCTGAATGTCCAAATTTGATTAGATTTGAGGTTAGTAAGAAAAACTGGTTCCCCAGTTGTTAAGACTAGTTTGTTTAAGATTAGGGAAAAAAATAATTGGTTAGTTAATTAGGTTGAGTAAGACAAAGTTAGGGAAAATAGCGTTTAGGTCCAAAGGAAAGCAAATTACTAAGGGGTCTCAAAGACAATGAGATAATTTCACAATTACATTTACTATTAATTCTCGCAGGATCTCTTAGTAATTTGTAAATAATTTTTCAATCCCTTCCGATTTGGCCTTTGAGTTGACTCTGAGCTGACCCACTAAGGGCCAGACCAGAAGGGATTAAAAAAATCGTAAATAATTTATATATACCTTAAATATTAATTCAATATCTTGAATTACTAACAAAATAATAATATATTGATGTCCAACATTATTTACAAATTCTTTGACATATTGACATTATAGTATCAATTCACCATCAAATCATACCAAAATTAGTAATCACTAAGTATTCTTTCTATTAAAATATCAATATAGATAATGATAGCAAAATATTCATACATATATCATTTAATCACAAAACTAATAAATATTAACATTAAAACTATTATCAAATTTGACTAGTATTACTTTATACAATTCATACCTCATAGAAAACAAATTAAAAATGTTATAAAAAAGGAGAATCGAGTCAACCCCAACAACTCACCGGGCTGCCCTACTTAAGCCTAGGATGTGCTAAATCACTCGAGTCACTTTAGGTTGCTTCTGTCTTGGGTCAATGACTACTCAACACAATTGTTATTGGGTGTGTGGGGGTTAGAGACTATAAAAGTGGTTTATTTTTAATTTGACTTATACAAAAGTAAAATGAGGTAAAAGTTAAATTGTATAATTGATTTATGTTTTGATTGACTTTTTTAAAAGTCAGATTGTGTAACGTGGCATAAGTTTAGATAGATTTTTGTAAAAAGTCAAATTAAGAAAAAAATTGTTTTGGTAATTAATAAAAAAATAAGTTTAGATGAAAATGATTGTAAATGACGAGTTTTTATTAAAAAAAACACACATTATTTATATTAGAGGTATATACTTATCATTTTCTCTAAGCTAATTTGTCCGACTTATAAACTGATATATGTTTATATATATATAATTATTTAATGGTACACATGATTATTTTATAGAGATATGTAACATATACATTAATTAGATAATTCATTTAGTTTTTTAACCTCTACAAATTATTGAACTAGCTGTTATATTAAGGATTAAATGTAATACTTTTTCTTCTTCTTCTATAATATAATTTTTTTTCTACTTTCAAAAGCCAAAAGCTACTCATTTTGGCCTATGACTTAATCTGACTTTTGCTGTATAAGTCAAATTGAAAAAAAGAATTTCCCAAACATTAGCTTCCGTTCCAAAAAAAAAAAAAAAAAAAACCCTTCAATTGTGCTTTTACCCCATCCAATCCTCCAATCGTGCTTATATGTCCTCCAATCAGTGTGCCAAACACACCATTTACAACTGAAGTAAATTACATTGATCGTGGGTATTAAGTATTAACAACTAATAATCGACGAGGCTAACTTGATGATTTTACATTTTCCCATTATATTGCTCGCATATCCTTCAGAACCTGTTTGAAATTTTAATATTTTAAAAAAACCTTGCCATATTAGTTTGTGTTTTTGTCTTATTACTTAAAACTTGAATACAATTTTATAAAAAAATTATCGGAAGAAATGATTTAAGCATGTGAGGAAAAAAATTCATGAGTTAACTTTCTTGCATATAAAATCAGTATCGCATAAAACTAATTCTTACAACCGTTGAACAATCAATGAAAAATTACGATATTGTTTTCATATACTGTCTCCGATCCTAATTATAAGATCATTTTAATTTTTTTGGAGAAATTAAGGATAAAAAATTAATCACTTTAAATTGTTTATAATTATTTTTTCCCTCAAAACTAATTTATTCTGCTTATAAACTAACATATAATCTAATTACATGTGACATATGTTATAATTTAGTGGTTTAATTTGTTTTCTTAACTTCCATTAAAAAAGTATAATATATTGATAGAGATATCTATGAAGTTATTATTCATGAGGAACTGGATTATGAGGTTCTCTCTTCCAAGAAATTGCCGACACTTTCGATTTCAATGCTGTTCCAGATGAAACATACATAAGATCTGCCCCCAAACCTGTTTCCCTGAATCTGTTTACTCCAGACAAGGCCACATATTCGGCAGTACATGCATAAACACTCACGCAAAAACTAGCTAGCTTACATTGATCATATTTATGTTTTTTTTTTCCCCTTGAGAAGAAGAGTCTCTGAAAGAAATTAAAAGGCCACACATATATCCACCATTATTATTGATGCAAGGAAGATGAGCATTGATGGGACTAGCTAGCTAGTGCTTGTGGCGAAGCTCCATGTGAGGTTTCACTATGAGGATTGGAGTTTTTGCATGGTGTGCACAATAATCGCTCACACTTCCCAGAATTGCCCTGCCACCCCCACCACATCCAATCCAGATTCATTAGTTAAATTATTCATTTATCATCCTTTTTTATATGATATAGCTTACAAACAATGAATCATAGTTGAGAATATCTGTGGAGAGAGATAATTAAGGATAAATTAACCTCTTGAAGGTGCCGAGGCCGCGGCTGCCGACGACGAGGAGACCGACTTGCATTTTCTCTGCAGCTTCACATATCATTTCCCTTGGATCTCCATTCATAATTATGCTTTCTGCTCTCACCTGCTCATTCATTTATATATTATTCTTCATTTAATAAATTGAATTTTAAGCCTTTAAATTGACTCATCTGTGTGGTTTAGAGTGTTTACATTAAAGTAGTAAGTACTTACATGCTTGTCTCTGCACATTTGCAATGCCTTAGAGAGGATCCTGGCAGATATTTCTTCTTGACCTTTCTTCACCGCATCCATTACTGCAGTAGGTGCTGTGTACACTGCTGTTCATCCCTCCAACACAACGTGCACATTAATTAATTCACTTCAATTTGTAAACCCATCAAACTCGAATGTAGCCAATAATCAATAGGCCGATCTCTAATCATGCGATCAACACAACTAACTTCCTTAATTCAATAGAAATATTCAAATAATTGATTGTTCATTAATGAAATAACAAGAGAGGGAGGAGAGAGGAGAAAGGAAGGAACCGGGTCCAACGGGGTAGAGAGGGGGGTGAAAGATGGGCTGCACATGAACCACAAACAGCATGGCCTCCTCCTCCTCGGTAGCAATGGGGGCAAAGAGGTTATGAAGGGCCCACTGGAGGGCATAGAAGCTGCCATCACTCTCATCAATGGCCACCATCGCCTTCATCTTCGTCCCTCGTCCCAACAGTTCATCCCCACCCTTCTTCATATCCGTCGTCGTCATCATTTATTATTACTGTCTCTCAACTCTCAAGCTCTCACGCTCCTTGATAAGCTTGCTAGTATGACACTTTCATTACTTTTCTGGTTTTTGTGTCTCTTTCTTCTCTGACGCGTGGCACCTCCACAGCTATTCTGTGCTTTCTTGGCATCACAAGTGTCACCCTTCCCCCTATATGTTACCAAAGGTTTCATGCACTAACCATGCCCCTAATGGATTCTCTCATTATCTAGTTAATAATTTCACTTTACTGAACGAAACAACCCACCTCCCAGGTGGTTTTAATGACGACAAAACGAAGCACGGTTTTTCACTTTTTTGTGAACCTTTATGTATTAACTTAACACTTGAGTTGATGATGGGACGTAATTGTTATTGAGCTATTTCTAATTATATTCATTTTTTATATATCAAACGCCAATCTACGGATTTTTTGGATCAATATTACGTACTAGGTATTCGAACAATTGATTATTTTAGTTTCGTAATTCGTGGTTTTTCCTCTCAACACAATTGTTTTTTCTAGTACTCAAATTCGAGACCCTAGAGAATCTAATGGACTTTACACTGTTAAACCAACTAATATATTGGTAGATTTTCAATTATTATTTTTGAACAATAATAGTGGTAATAAATCACGGTTCAAAAGGCCTTTCCCGTTTTTAGGGATCAGATTTCTATCTTTTCCCCAATGATAGTATCTTCCTAAGAAATTTATTACTTTACTCTATAAATATAAAATTTATATGAAACTTCCATTCACATATCAGTAATAATAAAGCGGGCTCAGTCTGGTGCTTCGTAAATTTTTTTAATAATTTTATTTTGTTATCTATTGTTTGTTTTGAATATTAACTTGTATATGCATTCATTTTATGAAGGTTGAAGAAACCAAATGAGTAATGTGATTCTCGCGCTTACCCTCTCTGGTCTATACCTCCTGTTATTGTCGTTAACCTCGAAAATGATCGTAAAAAATTATCAGTATTCTTTTTCATTGTTTTTGAAAAGTACTAATATAAAACGATAAAGGGTTAAGATGCAAATTCACCCGAAAGTGTGAAAAAAATCTCTCATTCCCCCGAAAGTATTTTTCGTAATAATTTAGCCCTGGAAGTATTCAAACATAGCAATATAGCCCTGAAAGTACTCAAAACTAGCTTAATGCAGCCCTTGGTGCTCAGTTAACGGAGGGGGATATTGTTACGTTTTGGTATTTCTATAGCTAAATTGCTACGAAAAATATTTCCAGGGCGAATGTGAGATTTTTTTGACACTTTCAGGATGGATTTGCCCCTTAACCTATGGGTGCTCACGGGACGGGACGGCCTCGTCCCGTCCCGTCCGGAAGAAAGGAGTTCGGGACAGGGTTCCCATCCTGTGTCCCGTCCTGTCCCGTCCGGATTGGGACCGGGAGGGGATGGGAAAATCCATAATACTAATATAAAAAAAATTCTCCCAACAAGTCTGCACGAAAAACAACCACAATCCCAACAAGTTTGCACAGAAAACAGCCACAACAAGAAATGGGCAGCCACCGACAAGGCCAATGGGTGCCTAATCAGAAACAAGTTTCAGGAAAATTAAAGCAGCCCTTTTTCATTAACATATGCACCTCAAAATATTCCAAAAAACTACTTCTAGCTTAGATTTGGTGGAATTGTAGTATTGATTTGGAGTTACAAAAAGACACACACAGTTTACAAACAAAACAAGTATCACCACGCACTCTCCTTGACTCCGCCGTCTTCTTCTTGGTCCGGATAATTATTGAGCATAGAATAAGCAACAAACAAAACTTCCTGTGAAGAGAACAAAAGAAAAAAAAATGTCTGTTGTCAAATGGTTGACGAGGTAAGGCAAATTAAAGTTTCTACCTTTAGATCTAAAAGCCCGATGATCTCTTCGTCTTGCTCAGTGGATTCGTTGCTGGAGCAACAAGAGTCAGGGACTTCATAGGTGTGAAGGCTGCTACAGATCGACGGCGGTGAAGAGAGAGATGAGGGAGAAGAGAGGCAGACGGCTGTGGATGAGTCACGAGAGATCAATGACAGCGAGTGAGAGAGATGAGGGAGAAGGGAGTCGAGACTTCGAGAAAGATGAGGACTAAGAGATGAGGGAGAGGAGCGCTCGACGATGGTGGAGGACTAGAGGGCGGAGGCCGACGGCAAGTGAGAGAGATGAGGATGAGGGAGACGGTGACTGAGAACTGAAGGCAGAGAAGTGAACGAGAAGAAGATGAAGGCTGAGTGATTAATGAAGTTAGGGTTTTCGTTTTTTAAAAATAAAATAAAATAAAAGGGCACCACACACATCGTGACACATGTATATATTTTTTTTTAAAGAAAAACACCTATATATTCGGGACGGGACCGAGACGAGACGACCCCGTCTTGAGTCCCATCCTGTCCCGAACACATATTTTGTCCCGTCCCGATTTTTCCCGTCCCAAAAATTTATGGGACGGGACTGTCCCTTCCCAAAATGACCGAGACGGGATATTTGTGAACACCCCTACCTTAACCCAACTATAAATATAAAATTCCAATCTCGTCTCGCGCTTCAGTGAAGGGAGACCCGTTGTACAATTCTTTTAGGTTTTAACTAAATGAGTCTTCTACTTTGAATACGAATTTTAAACTCTTACGATTCCTGTATATAGAAGGGTTTTGCAATGCATAAGCCCAAAACTAGAACCATCAATCAACATTAATCCCCAAAAAGCCGGATATTCTTTTCCCACTATATTTAGCTTTTGCCTGTTGCACTCTGTGTGTGTTGATTCGATTGCTTCGTATCGCCCTTGGTCAAAAGCAAAGATATTTATAAATCAGAATGCAAGGGTGTAGCAATAGTGGTGCAATCCTAGTCGTTCTCAAGGAGCCAATGTTTAACTAAACTACCTAATGAACTAAATGTCTAAATGCAGGATGAAATGGGTAGAAACACGTTGTAGCTGGTTTTCAAATGGTGAAAATGATTGATGCAATGGAAATAGATATTTTTGGTGTTTTAATTAAAAGAGTGAAAAGAAAGTGGTGTTTGATGAAATAATGAAGATGCTCTTGGAAATTAATTTTCAATGGCTATCCTAGCTCAATTAAGATATTTGGGTAATCAAAGGCACCAAGTCACTAAAATACCAAACCCCATTAACCAATGGGTCCAATGCTTAATTAATGGAACCCCATATAATTAGACATTGTTAAGCCCTTTAGCACATTGAGTTTTCTCTAAGTTTCCTAAAATACCAAACCTCACTAATCGGCAAGTCTAACACCTAATCTCATGGACTCATTCAATTAGGCATTATTAAATACCTTAGAGTGTGATTAGTGGCTAGCAATGCATTACGTTCATTTACAATCCATTTCATCCAAAATACCTACCATAATCATGCATAAATAGAGAGAAATCAATGGGATTATAAAGAACATATATATAACCAAATATATTGATGAGTTCAAATCCTTATTACAAACCAAAATCACAACAAACTTAAATCAAACACATAATCCAAGTCTAAAATGCATAAATGATAAACCTAAACCTAGGAATTCATAAATACAAAGAGAAGGAAAAAGAAACAAGACTCCCCTATGAAGAACATGAGCTCAAGCCATCTCCAATAATTCCCAAGAGTTATGAGGTGTTTAGCTACTCATGAAAGAGAGCCCATGATCTCCAAGCTCAAATACATGTGTAGCCATGGTGGATGGATAAAGGAAATTTGTCGAAAATGGAAGGAAATGAGATAGGAGAAGAGAGAACGATGAGAGCTAGGGTTTGGGAGACTCCCAATATGATTTTTAGGGTTCATTTTCGTGCCTAATACCCCCTCAAATCAGGTCAAGAGTTGGTGTTTTGGTTTGGACCCGGTTTGGCCCAAATCAGATGCTGATTTTCTGCAGATTTCGGGGCCTCACCGTGGGGTACCACAGCCAAGGCCAGAAGCAAAGAATACTCTCGGACCCTCACTGTGGGGTGCCACGGTGAGAGAATTTTCTGTAATTTTGAAATTTCGGGGTCCTTTTTTGTAATTTTGAAATTTCAGGGTCCTTTTTTGTAATTTTTACAATTTATCCAGAACTTGTGTTTTGCCTTTTTTTTCTTGTATTTTCAACTTCTTGCCCCAATTTCTCTACTGTTCAAGGTTCCTATAATATAAAATGACATCAAGAAATAGGAATAGCTCCCAATAAACATTCAAATCAAGATTAATCACAAAAACATTCCAAAAATGCCCTTTTTTAAACTAAGTGCATGTAATTACTCTAGAACTTGATTTCTTCACAAGATATGCAATAATGCCCAAATAACATAATTAAAGACCTCCAAAATGATATGAAATGTGTGCAAATCTTGGGATTTGTCAACCCCCACACTTAAACCTTTGTACTCCCGGACAAAGATTAAAACTTTTGCAATTCAAGGGAGGTATTGATATGAAGGAGAATTTCAATATGTTCAAAATATAAGTGTTAATCCTATCAATCAAAGACCTCAAGCTAAAAATCATGGTGAAATGAAGTAATTGCAAGGGATTAATCATGAATGCAATGAGAATGAACAAAAGAGAAGAACTCTCAAGGGTATAGTTTTTCACACTTCTCACCAAATTGGGGTTTATTTCTCTCTAATCCACTTAATTAACCACTCTACCATAAGCTTGTAGAAGTTCTAAAATCTCCACTTTAAAGCAATAATGCAAATGAATCAAGAGGGCTTTAAAGGATTGTAATGATGGAGAAGGCTAAATGGAAAATATGGAGAAGAAGAAAATTGATGTTATACTGCACAAGTGCTCATAAAGCATCAAACCATCAAAACAACTTGCATGCATACATTTCATTGTCACATTCAAAACTTTTTGAGAATGCCTTATTTCCTCTCTTCTTTCTTTTCTTTTTTCTCTACTTTTTATATATCTTTTTTTTTCTATGCATGGCATATTCATAAACATTATAGCAATTACAATCAAGCTCACATATAGCAAGTTGAGATGCATCATCTACCAAATTGGCATGCTCATGCAAACATCAAATGAATGGCTCAAATGGGGTGACAATGGAATATGTCTTTGGGGTTTGTGTTTGGGATAAGAAGGTTGCGAAATGAATGCCTCTATCATGCTTCACCACACTAAATGTAAATAAGTTGTGATCAAGAACTAAGACAAGTTCTAGAGAATGGAAAACAAGTGGATATCACACAAGAATAGGAATTTAGGCTCAAAAACCTCACAATATGGCTACATCTCTAATGCTTAGCCGCAAAGATTGATTACACTCAAAATTAACCACAAAGCATTAAATCAATCACTATAATGGCTAATTCAAACAATTCATTAATAGAATCAACAATCAACTTCAAATATGAAGAAATTCCCATAATTGTAAATATAATCAGCAATAGTTATCCATGTCCAAGGACACAACAAAAGTTCAAGTGTGGTAATAAAGTTCAAAAATTTTGAAAAATTTTCACAAACCCAGGTTTTATCATGAAAGACCACAAAATTGACCTAAACCTAACAATATTAACACTAACCCCTCCCCTACACTTAAATCTTACATTATCCTCAATGCAAAATGTAAGCTAGGCAAGAGCACATGCAATAGGGATATTATTTTCCTAGACTACAATCTACATCCTAAAACTACTTTTCCTACTAGAGTTGCTCTTCTCCCCCACACTTATCCTACAATTACTCATGCATCATTAACATATAATCACAAACCATGGTAAGTAAGACATGGAAAGGAAAGAAGCAACCTGAGGTTCATGGAGGCTCATGGCTCTCATTGAAGAGTTGAAGGCTCCCTTTCTTTTCTTGGAAGAAATTGCCTTGGGAATCCTTCAATATGACTTTCTCATGGTGACAAAAAGTGTGAATCTCGAATGGTCCAACCAAATTCGCTCTTGTTTGGGCATTTGGTGTTGTATATGTAGAATGGAGGTCTAAGACCTTGTCACTAACTTGTAAATGCTCCACTTTTCTATCTTTGAGGAATGGATCCTTATAGACATCATCAAAGACGCGGAGGTGGGCCAAAAGATCTTGTGGTAGAATGGTTGGTGGAGACTTGTGCTTCTTCTTGAAACGAAGCTTGGGAGGAATTGGTTCCTCAAAATTCTCACCAATGTCCACTTTCTCCATGTCCATCGCAGTTACAACCTTGTCTTTATAGAGCTTTTCAATTAGAGGTTGAGATGGAATAGAGTTGATAATACTTAGATTTTCAACTTCTTGCCCCAATTTCTCCCCTCTTCAAGGTTCCTACAATATAAAATGACATCAAGAAATAAGAATAGATCCCAATAAACATTCAAATCAAGAGTAATCACAAAAACATTCCAAAAATGCCCTTTTTAAAACTAAGTGCATGTAATTACTCTAGAACTTGATTTCTTCACAAGATATGCAATAATGCTCAAATAACATAATTAAAGACCTCCAAAATGATATGAAATGTGTGCAAATCTTGGGATTTGTCATGTGTAATAGGCGGTTTTTTTTGGGACAATTATATTAAAATCAGAATAACATAAATTATTACTACAAACTCATTTGGAATCTCAAAATCTTTAACAAATCTTAAAAAACTTGTACATACTATAATTCAATTGTAACATTATTAAATTATTTTCGCTAATAATTTATTAATACATATTACGATATTTGTTAATATAGTTTGATTAATTGTTAATAATAAGTGTCTTGAGTACATTGATATCACTCGTCAATAATAAACGTATAGTTGTCAATTCAAGTGCTTTAACTTGTTAATGAAGGCACTTTTACTGGTTAATACTCTTCTTTGACTATTAGTAAAGGTAATGAAATAATTTCATAATTACATTATATTATCAACAATCTCTAGGGATTTATAAGTAATTTTAAGATTCCAAAGGACTTTGTAGCACCGATTGATTTGTTTTACTTGGCACATTAGCACAATTTTCCCCTTTTGTTTTTCCCAAAAGTAATATTTAAATTTTGCTTTCAGCGTCAACATTCAAATATCGTTTTTCGTCTCTTCTAATACATACAACTCTCCAGTCTTCTCGATCAACAATTGCTTTTATTACCATCCAAGGTTCTCCCACACATTCGAGTGCTACTCACGTTCTGGTGGGTCCCACCCTGACAAATCAATTAGGAATATTACTCTATTTAATGTGTGGCTAATTATTAATTAATTAATTAATGGTCAATTTTTCATTTTTTTTGTGTGGTCTGTTCTGCCAAAAAACCAAATGAAAGAGATAATTGTATGGAGGTTGTATCAGCGAAAATTCCGTAGACATGGACCTTAAACAAGTAGTAGGCTCAGAGTTACAGACATAAGTTTGAAATTTGTTGACAGGATAAATATAGTTGACTTGACTTGGGGTTATTACCTTGCTTGTACCACTTCGTCTTCTTGGACATAATTTCTGGTTCATTTCTTGGGTTTTGCTTTCATTTCATCAGAATCTTGGATTCCACGATCTTCCTTGGAGTAAGCGAAGGCTCTCTTCATCGCCTGGCAACCTCCGTCACTAAATATCCTCATTCCGCATCTCCCACTCACAGGTATCTCTCTCTAGCTAGTAAGTGTACACACACATATATGTATTGTTCATAAACCTATATATACATGTAACTGTCATTTTGATTCTTTAATTTCAACATCCAGGAACAATTTGGGACCTTGTCTTGCATTCGACATCCATCGCTCTGCATTATTCACTTGTCCACTAGGTCTAACTTCTACATTATTATTTTTTTTTGGGGGGGGGGGGGGGTGTGATAATTATTTCAACTAGTGGAGAAGAATAGAATGGAGAATCGGCAGGGGAGGAAGGGAGATATTGCTTTCGACAAATTCACATGGAAGATTGAGAATTTCTCGAAACAAAACGCCACCAATCTGCGCTCCAAGCCCTTCAAAATCTACGGTTTTAAATGGTACGTACGTTTAGTCTTGTTCAATGAGTCGAGTTGAGCTTCCGTTACTAAATATATAGAGATTTAATTGACCCTGTTTTTTTAGATGTTAAAAAATTTAAATAAGTCACTTAATCATAATATATATTATGTATTATTAGATTATATGTTAGTTTATAAGTCAAATAAATTAGATTCGAGAAAAAGATTTAGATAAATCTGTTTATAAATAATTTATTTAGTTTTCTTAATTTTTTTAAAAAAAATCAAATATATTTTATATTTAGTACATAACATACCGAACCGAAGAAGGAGTAGTAATTAATGAATAATATAAATGATGAATATACCTTGGTGTGAGTTTGTATCAAGTACAGGAAGATGCATGTGCAGCCGTTGAGGAGGGAGGTGGATCATTTTTCTGTGTATTTGACGGTGGCGGATTCATTGCCGGCATATGGATGGAGCAGAAACACATATTTCAAGTTGGTCCTCCTTAATCAGATCCATCCCAACAAGTCTATTATCAAAGGTACTCATCAATTAACAAGTCTTTTTCCTAGTCAACCTTGTTGATTCTTGTATATATTAGTATATATACTCATAATTAACTGTCTATGATGATTCTTCCCTGATCCCTCCGTCCTATATATAATACCCAGTTAATTTTTTTTAGCGAAATCAAGAAAGCGAAATGAACCACTTAAATCATAACGTATTTTGTATGTTATTATATTATATGTTAGTTCATAAATCAAATAAACTAGTTTAAAGAAAAATTTTAGAAAATCAATTTTTAAATAACCTATTTAGCTTTCTTAGAATAGGTTATTTTTTTTAAAGATATTCTTGAGTTAAATACTCTCTTATGACTATACTACCGGAGTGTAGTTATATAACTAATAATTCCATTAAATTTTAGAGGGAAAGTCATTTTCAAAGGAACTATTAAACTCCGAAATAGCAATTATGTTGGTGGTGACAAATTTTGTATAAAATACTAGATAGATTTAATTACACGCATGCTAATGATCTCCAGTGGGGCACAATTAAGGGATATTTGCCTCCATAATACCAAAATAAATTGATTTAAATGCACTTTAGATATTAATTCCTGCATTATATTTATCTTTTTACTATTTAAGGTTTTAACACATTATATTGATTAAAAGATAATATTAGTAAATTAATTTTATTGCATGCACGCTTTGATTCACAGAAACACAGCAGAAATTCAACGGAGGACATCGTAGCTGGGGCTCATTCTTCGTGAACCTCAAAGACTTCTACGACCCCAAACAAGGATACCTCCTCAAGAACACATGCATCATCGAAGCCCATATTTGTATTCCCGAAATTGCCCCGAAAATTCAATCCACCATTATTACCAACCCCACCAACAATAATACCCTCCCAACGATCCCAGAATCCAATCATCATCAAGTCGAACAACAACAAAAAATCACACAACCCAACCCACACAACGAAGATAATCATCAAACAACACCAGAATACTCCGATGAAACTAGCGACACACCTACCTCTTCCCTAACCAGCTTGTCCAGTCACAATAATAACGCAGAACTTGACGAAGTAATCCAATGCTCAGAGTTAACTTTAAGAGACCTCATTGACGTGACCAGTTTTGGACCAGAGGAAGAAGATGCTTTTGTGCCTCTTTTGGAAGAAGCATGCACGTGGCATCCTCAACTTATATCATCTCAAAGGGACAGAACTCGCTGGTTCAAATTATGGGCATTCACTTCTCTAGGCCAACTTCTGTACTTTCTAAAGACAAAAAGAGTTAAGGACATGGACGAAGATGGGTGTAAGTATCTTCAGGGTTTATGGGATGAGCTTGTGAAGTCGTCTGGGTTTGACTTGAGTTGGTTGGAGCCTTATGTTCAGTCGGCGTTGATGAGTGCCAAGAATAATATGCCAAACGTGGAGAAAGTGGAGAAAGCTACGAAGAAAATGAATGATCTGGAGATTAAAGTGAAGAAGCTGAAGGATGGGTTGGCTATTGCGGAAATGGAACATGAATTAGCAAGAAGAGAGTTGGTCGAAATCCAACAATGTTTCCATGAGCTGGATTTGAACGCTGCATTAGATTATGCCATGTTTTGATTTATATATATATACCGTATGTTTCTAATGTGTGTGTGTGAGGGGGGGGGGGGTGGAGAGAGAGAGAGAGAGAGAGAGAGAGAGAGCTCGTGTACGAACATGTCTCCGATGATTAAGCAAGAGACGGGTTTTAATTAATTGAAGTGGTGGAGCTCTGTATAAAATGTTGAAGGTTACGTTGTCTCTATTTGAAAATGTAATTAATTATATATAGCCGCTTAAAAGGGCACCTTTGTAAAGAATGTAAGTAATTAGGCTTCTTTTAAAAGTGAGTACATATTCTGTCCAAGTGCCTATACTAATCGTGTTACAATTACGATAATTGGAGGGATATTCTCTCAGCAAATTGCCTTAGTGTTAATTTCATTTCTTTCAGGTTTTCAGTGGGAGGGGGTCTCGGCTGCCCCAAAAAATTGGGTCACTTCCCTTATATATATATATATATATGTATGTATGTATATATATTGGTTTTTTTATACCATTGGATTCTACATTAAAAGAGTGATATTTTGTTATATTATGGGCAAAAAACATATATATTTTCAATTTGTTATAATTTTCCAAATTTGTTGTGATTCTAAAAAAATAGATCGTAATCATCAGTCATGTGAGTTTGGAGGGAGATTATTTTCGATAAATATATAAAAGCTAAGACGACTCGTCCAAGGTATTCAAACTAATTATTCTTCAGATATTCTGTTCATCATACTATTTGAAATTCAACTGAAGTTTAATAGAATTAAAAAATACCCGTAGTTTCAGTACACGCAGGCCATAGAGATTGCAGTGGAATAAATTAAATCCAGTTCTTCCTCGTAACTTCGATTGTAGTAGTATATAGAACTACTTAACATTTCTTGACGTTGAAATTTCTTAGCAGCTTCATTACAATTTACAGATACGTATGAGTTTGAGTTGACTTTTGTGATCTTTCTCACGTATTGCCGTTTCCCTCTGTCTTTTTCCTCATTTAATTTTAGTTTGACTTTTGAGATTCAACGACCGCAACATTTTCTCCGTAACCTGTTTATCCTCGCCCTCTCTTTCCCAATTCCAGCAAAAGCATCCATTAATCTTCAACTCTTTTCAGTTCTTCGTTCCTTCATCCATTAACTCTTCCAAACTCCACTGAGTTTAAACAGAAGTAAATTTCTGGCATTCAATCACAATAGCCTAAGTTATATATACCTTATATACATAATACACAACATCTATCGGTTTCAAGCTTTTGATGCTATCAATTCTCAAACATTTATTTTTTATTTGTTTGTGTGGGTGATAGGATGGAGAACCAGCAGCAAGGAAATGATATCGTTTTCAAGAAATTCCCGTGGATAATTCAAGATTTCTCCAAAAACAAAACTAAGAAACAACGTTCCAAGTCTTTTGAAGCTGGTGGTTGCAAATGGTAGGTACTTGTTGAATGTCCGGTCTGTTAGTTAGCTAGTTTCCTGCTTCCGCATGACTGATTATCAGAATGGATACAATGAAGTTTCTTATGTAGTTAATAATTTCTGTATAGATCAAATGATTGAATTACAAGACATGTAACTAAAAACAACATGTTTCTCAACCTCAGGAGAATAATTGTGAATCCAATTGGAAAGGGTGTGGAGTATTTGTCCTTGTTTCTGAAGGTTGCAAATTCTTTACCATCATTTGGTTGGACCAGATATGTCTACTTCAAGCTCTCCCTCATCAATCAGATCGACAACGAGAAGTCCATCACAAAAGGTATCATTTTGGTTGTCTAGATTCTTTTTTAATAATTTATTTCTCTTTGTTCTGTCGTGTTCTGTTATATGCTGAGTTCCCCATCAAAATGCAGTTCAGCTTCTATGATATTTGGATTTCATCAATATAGTCAATCCATGCAACAATTTGAACTTCCTTTATGAATTCCCCCATAAATGTTTAACGTATCAATCAGATATTCTCATTGGCAGAAAGTTCTAGTTTTTGATATATGTGTATTTCTTTTTCAGAGACTCAACAAAAGTTCAATGCAGGACATAGTAGCTGGGGGGCATCATTCTTGCATCTCAATGACTTATTTAATACCACAAAAGGTTATCTAGGGAAAGATTCAATCATTATAGAAGCTCAAGTAGCCGTCTCAGACGTTGCTTTTAAGATTCCAGACAACCCTACCAGAATCACCAATAATCAAACACAAGAGGAACAAGCAAAAACAGAGGAATTCACAGAACAGATTGAAGATCATCAAAGCATTTACTCCTCGGATGGGACACCAAGTTTCAAATCCTCTGATGACTATTCATGGAATCATACAGGTCAAACAGAATCAGAAAAACAAGATATTCTAGGGAAACCAGATGAGACACCAAGTCCTAAATTAGCCCTTTATGAACCAACTGCTCCACCTCTATATCCTTGTGTAGATGAATCGCCTCTGGAAATACCCTTAACCCCTCTAAGTGATCTTATAGATTATAAGAGTTTAAAGCCAGAAGAAGTGGGTTTTATTCTGTTACTAGAGGATGTTTGTTCAAGGTATCCTTCACTGATGGAGAGCCAAAAGAAGAGAAGTCCTAAGTTCATACACTGGGCATTCATAGCTTTAGGTCAAGTTCTGTATTTTCTGGAGACAATCAAGGCAAAAAATATGGATGAATCTGCTTGTAAGTACCTACAAGGTCTATGGGAAGAAGCTCAGTTATTTGGATTTGACTTGACTTGGTTGGAGCCTCATGTTCAGTATGCATTGGGAATGAAAGATTATTTGGAAAGAGCAGAGAAAGTGAGAAAACTGAAGGAGGATGTGGTTGCTTTAGAGAATGAAATGAAGAAGCTGAGATCAAGTTTGGCTGTTACAGAAGTTGACCTTAATATTGAAAGGAGACACTTAAGAGAGGAACAAAAGGGATTTGTGGAGAAAGACATGGATGCTGTGCTGGGCTGGGGCATATTTTAGTTTTGGATGTAATATTGCACAATAATTCTCTCTTTGGTGTTTTTACTTCAAGGGTGGGTTAATTTCCATTGAATGAGGGGAAACAACTTCAAATTTCAATTCTGAATTGCTCTTGTTACGTGTATGGAAGGCTGTGAGACAAAATGTAATCATATGTGAGACTGTGACTTATATGAACTGCAAATCATATTTACTTGTATATTATTTATTTGATGTGGGGACACTGGTGATAAATATTTGGATGAATTTTTATAAGCACTCTTTTAAACTATAAGGTTTTTATGGCAACAAAGAGAAAGGAATACTAACGCTTGTGTTTGGCATTGTTGATTTTATGTACTCATCTAGATGTATTTAAAAGGGCAAAAAAGACAAAGTCAGACTAAGCATAGAGCTACAAGTTACCTTACAAATTTTCCCCAAAACAGTCGTTCCACAATATAAGTAGCGTATCATTTGTTTGAGGGATTTTGGAGTTAAGGTGAAAAAACAGTTTTTTTTTTTTAATAATAATCAAATCATCTCCACTAGTTTTATTAGATCTAAGATTAATCAAATATTTTTTAAGAAAAATATATCAACAAGAACTTTATAATAAACAATACAATAATTTTTTTTTTGTGTGAAAAGACAAGCTATCGCTTGATATTACAAAAGATACAGAGTCATACTACTCCTACACCGCCTCTCTCCTGTGCAAGATCTGGTATTTATCTTCCAGAAATGCACCAAGACACTCATTAGGAACATAAGGCACATGAGTGATATCTAGAGGTCCCTCATGACCTTTATCAGCTAGAAAATCAGCACACTTAGGGCCTGTTTGGTATGGGGAGAGGGGAGGGAAAATGGTTGGAGGAAAAATTTTTGTGACTTAAATTTATAAAAATTTGAGAAGTGGGGTCAATAGTTCTTAATTTATATTTATTACTCTTTTATTTTTCATCTTATCTTTCTTAAAATATCATAACTCCATTTTTTTCAAATTTAAAAAATTCCACTTACAAAAATTTTCCTTCCTCTCCCCTCCCCTCCAAATCCCTCGTACCAAACAGACCCTTAATGTTCTTTCTGTAAGTTACAAGCAAGCTTATGTCACAGCCTCCATATATAAGTTCTTTGACACTTGTTATGGTATCACGCAATGGATGCTTCAGCCCACACTCTCTCATAATGAGATTATAAGTTTCAATTGAGTTCGTGTAGACCGATATCTTTTTGAATCCCATATGCTTTCCGACTGTAAGGCCTGCCTTGATGCCCAGTAATTCAGCTTCAATGGTTGTCCTTTGTCCCGAATTTAGATAAAATCCCAGGATCCAATCGCCTTGATTGTCTCTAACAACCCCTCCACATGCCGCTGCATTGAGATGTCTAACCGAGGCATCCACATCGATGCGAACACTCCCTGTCGGTGGTGGAGTCTACTCTTTTTCATGGTTATCTCCTCCTTGGAATATTTGGTGATAAAATTCATTGTTTGAGATGCATTCCAACAAGCTATATAGACCACGATGTATGATCTCATTTGTTGTATAGGCATGCCTGTCAAACACGAATTTGCATCTTGATGTCCACAACAACCAGCAGAACAAACTGAATACTCTTGTCCAGTTCCACCTGTCGAATCTGCCACCTGCTGGACTATGGCTTGAATTCCAGCTCATCCATACCTGCAAATTACCATTAAAAAAACTAGAAACAAAGTTAGGGTGTAAAATAGCCAACCATATATCTCTCAACATGTGTATGATGCTTTCCTCACTTTGACACTCAAAAGGACATAAATTTGTGTTTGAAATCCCTCTTTGCACTCTAAGAGAGTTGGTAGCAATTCTTCCATGGTATACTTGCCACATAAACACCTTAATTTTTTCAGGTATTTGCCATCGCCAAATCTTCCTCCATATTGGGTCTACTCTTTCCCTTCCTGCATTTTCAAGAAACTCATAAGTCGACTTCACTGTGAAAACTCCATCAGTTCTCGGCCTCCACACGAATTCATCTCTACCAATATCTGCTAGGGGCTTCATTTTTCGAATGACTGAAATGATTTGAATTGGAAGTATTCCATACCATTTGTCAATATTCGAAGAGCCATTCTCATGCACATGGTCTCTGACTGTTTCCCTTTCATTTACCATAGCATTGGGCAAGACATAGGCGATTAAGGGATTGTCTAATTCTGTCCACTTATCCCACCAAAATCTAGTGGTGTCTCCATCCTTTACCTTTCGTCCGAGGCCTTGAAGGAATCTATCCCACACTTTTGTTATTGCCTTCCATGTAGCTGAGTTGTTTGCCTTCTTGGTAACCACAGGCATTATTTCATTTCCATATTTGTACTTACTTTTCAGTACTTTGATCTAAAGTGAATCAGGCCTTGTAACGAGATTCCAACATAACTTCAAGATAAAAGCCTCGTTTTGTCTTTGAAGGTCTTTAATACCTAGCCCCCTATTCTTCTTGCTTTTTTTAATGGAGTCCCAAGAAATTAAGTGCATTTTCCTTAGGCCCTCATCCTGGCTCCATAAAAAACTTCTACTAACCTTTTCAATTTCCTCTAAGACACCCTTAGGTAGTAGGACTAATTGCATTTGGTAGCTTGGAAGTGCTGAAATTACTGATTTGATGAGGATGGATCTGCCTGCCATAGTTAAGAATCTGCCCTTCCAGGTTGACAGTTTTTCCTGACTCTTTAGACAATTGAACTATAGGTTTCCTTAGTTACCCTGGAGTGTAGAAGAGGAACCCCTAGGTATTCCCCCAAATCCGGGGTGACTCCTATACCAAGCTTTTGACTCAGTTCCATTGCTCTAGAGAAATGGATATTTCGGGAGCAGAACATTTTTTATTTTAGCAGATTCACCCTGTGGCTTAACACAGAGCAAAAGCTTCTCATAACCTCATGAACTATCTTCATCTGTTCAACTGAAGCTTCAGCAAACAAAATGAGATCATCAGCAAAAAACAAGTGGGATAATTCAGGGTCTCCTCTTCTTAATCTAAAATGACGCCATCTCTTTGCTTTGCATTAGGTTTTAATAAGGTGACTAAGTCTTTCCATGCATAGCACGAAAATGTATGGACTTAGAGGATCACCTTGCCTTACCCCTCTTGAAGGAAGGAATTCCATGATTTCCTCTCAATTCCAAAGAACTCTCAAAGTCGCTGTGGATATACAAGCCATTGTAAGTTCAATAAATTTGTCATCCAACCCAACATGGACCAAGGTGTCCCTTATGAACTCCCAATCCAGACGGTCATATGCCTTCTCCATATCAACTTTAATGGCTACATATCCTTTTTTCCTCTTCATAGTCCTCATGGAGTGGATCACCTCTTAAGCAATGATTATGTTATCACAACTTGACTGCCCCGTAATGAAACTACACTGCTCTTCTGCCACCAGTTTATCCATGACTCCTCTTAGTCGATTCGCAATGAGCTTTGTGATAATCTTAAAACTTACATTACACAAGGAGATCGGTCTCAGGTCTTTAACCAAGGTTGGATTCTCAGTCTTTGGGATGAGAACAATTTTTGTCTGGTTGATCTCCTTTACTCTGCTCGGCTCTCTCACAATTTTATCAATTTCTTCACATATCGGTCCCCCTATTATATTCCACTGAGTTTGAAAGAAATTTGCCTGAATTCCATCTGGCCCTGGGGCTTTAAAAGTACTCATGGCAAAAGCAGCGTTCTTTATCTTCATGTGGTCAATGGTTCTGGCTAACCAATCCAATTCCTCTCGCTGGAGAGAAGGAAATTTCGTAATCCATCCCTCTAGGTTTACTACTTCGGCATCTTTGGTGTAAAGCCTCCTAAAATAATCACACACCATCTGTCTTAAAGTTTCTGAGTCTTCAATCTAGTTCCTACTATCATCTTTAAGGGTCTTTATTACCCGCTTTTTCTTTTTTATCAAAGTGGATGCATGAAAAAAATCTGGTGCTTCAATCTCTCCATTTAAGCCAATTGCTTCTTGATTTTTGAAACCACAAAAGCTCTTCTTGTGCAACCAGCTTGCAATATTCCTTCCATAACCTCTCTTCAACTCTCCTTAAGCCGTTTGGAATACCTTGCTTGTTCATTCTTTCAATACCCTCAATCCTCCTCATGACTTCCCTCTTCTTTTTTGGAATGTTCCCTACCTACTCTTGGTTCCATTTCATGGCATGACTCTGGAAAAATTCTAATCCGTCCCTCCATGATTTCCCTTCCCACGATGATTGGACAATTTGTTTAAAAGAATTCTCTAGATTCCAAGCAGCCTGATAAGCAAAGAGATTTTTTCTTCGGCTAGGTGGTAGTTCTTCTTGGGTTTTTACAATGATTACCTGGTGATCTGACTTGAAAGTGAGGCCATGGACAGTTTTACATGTCGGATAATTCTCTAACCAAGCATAGTTGAAGAATACCCAATCTAGTCTCTCTTGGAGGTCATTCCTTGCCCATGTGAACCTCTCCCCTTCAAAAGAAGTCTGAAATAGTTCAGCATCATTTATGCAATTTTGGAATTGTGTGATAGATGACCAATTTGGTTGTGTTCCTCCTTTTTTATTACTTGGGGAAAGAAAAGCGTTGAAATCACCTAATACCAACCAAGGCTCCACCATAAACTGACTAATGATCTTCAGGGATTCCCACAGCTGAATCCTCTCTAGAGCTTTCGTCTCACCATACACCGTAGTCATGAAAAATTTTCTATTTGTACTCCTTTCTCTTATATGACAATGAATCAGCTGGGTTGTCGAAAACTGGTACTTCTAGATTTTCAATATCCCATAGAACCCAAACCCCTACCGTAAAACCGGATGCCTCAACTCTCACCCAATGATTAAACCCAACTTTCTAACTACTTTCTCAGTAACTTCTAGATTTTTAATATCCCATAGAACCCAAATCCCTCTCGCAAAACAGGATGCCTCAACTCTCACCCAATGATTAAACCCAACTTTCTAACTACTTTCTCAGCTCTTTCACCGCTTATTCTTGGCTCAAAAGACAGAAAATATCAATTTGATACTTCTTCACAATATCCTTAACTATAATGGGGAAAGCTCGGCCTCCTGCCCCCTACAATTCCAAGATGCAATAATCATAATGATAATTAATTTAATCAGAAAACAGATCACGCTACCTGGATGTCTCTTGTTACTGCCCATTGCTGCAAATATCAAACTGAGTCTCAGGCGCTAGCGTTCCAATATCATCCAGTAGATTTTCTGGCTCCCCTGGTGCCCCTTGCATCCCCATTCCCGGTGGTTCCTTAGGTTCATCAAGATCCCATAATAGCATCGAGAATTCTGTTCGTGCAGGGCCATCCGTGAATGATTTTGATTAGTCTTGTTCTGCCATGGCCCCATTTTTAGATTCTTCTTCTGTTGCTAAATTTCTATTGGCCTCTTTTTTTCCTTGGCCCAAGTCCTCCACATGGCCCGTTACAACATAATGTGTTCTCTTTAGGCTTTTGGATATTTGACATCTGACCTACATTTATGGGCCCACTCCCACTTGCATGTGCTACTTGTTTCTTTCCCACTTGGCTTAGTTCCCTGATTCTTCCTTATCCCATCAGCGATCCCCACTCCTTTCCCTTCTCTGTTCCCTTTTATATTTAAGACTTACAAAGCACCCCTACTCAAGGAAAAAGTATTGTCTTGGCATTTTTTTCCAGACACTTTAACTTCCAAATCCTTGCTACTCCTCTCATTGGTATCCTCTTCCTCGTCAGGTTCTAAGTCTTAAAATACATCAAACCGGGTTTTGTGGCTCCAAGGTACTATATCCTTCGTACTTTTTACTGCATTCTGAACCCCTTTAGTGTACCTTCTCTGCTCACTCATTCTAGGATTTCGTGCTTTGTTTGACTTCCCTACAATCATCCAAGCTCTGAACTGTTCCTCTACCTCTTATTTCTTCTTTTTTAGGGAGCTGGCCGGAGGCACCGATTGTGTGGCCATACATTCTTGAGACCCATTCCCACAACTTGAGCTACCCTTCCATGGACATGCTTCCCTGCGGTGCCCAAATCAACCACATGAAAAACAAATCACCCCCAATCCTTCGTATTCCACCTTGAATACCTGCTCTGCTGAAATAACCCGCAGCACTAATCGTTTCTGCAAGTCCAACTCAACACATATCCTTACAAATTTCCCTCTCTCCACTTTCACATTTTGGGAATGAAAATCAGCTAGGGTGTTTAGATAAACTTTCAGAGTTCGTCCAATACGATCTCCTAGTCTTGACATGAAATGATTGTTATAGCAATTCATGGGAACATTTAGGATACGGACCCAAGTTGCGATCCTACCCAACGGGTTCTGGTAAGGGTCAAAATATGGGGTCCATCTCTGGATCAAGACACATTGTTGTTGTATGACCCAAGGCCCTTCACACCTTCCTATACTAATATTTCCATTGTTGCTCATCTTTGAACCTTACAACAAAATAGTTGTTTGGGATGTCAATAAGTTCGAAGTTACTGAAGCCCCACAAACTACACATATGCTCTTTGAACCGGTACACATTAAATTTCCTTCCCTACACAGTCAGGATGAGTGCATAATTCCAAGGTTGGCACCATTCATTAAACTCACCCTGTGTAATAGGAATAACAGGGTATAGCTTCATCATTTCTCTTACCTCCTCCGATTCCTCCGGCAGCTTCCAGGGGATGTCCTCCCTATCATTGAACAGTTCATCATCCTCCATAGGTGCTTCCCCTTGCACCACCCCGTTAAAACCCAAGAGCGAGGCTCGAAATGACATATAAGGTTTGTTTTGAGCTTGAGATTGCTTCCCTTCCTGCGATTTCCTCTCTTCTTGACGTTTTTCTCCCAGTCCCCTTTCTTCCATATGATCATCCATCAGGTCCTCAAAAGGATCCTCAACTTTCTTTTTTTTGTTTTGAGAATCACTATTCTCCGTCGACGGCTGATCAGGAGGTATCTTCCAGTGGTTTGACTCAGACATGATGGTTTCTTTCTGGCACAGTTCCCAATAGAGAGAAAAAGCTACCAACTCTCCAGGAGAAATCTATTGTAGATTGAAATGATACCTGATGTAAACATAAATAATAAACAATACAATACTACTACATGATATTTGGGTAATAAGTTAAGCGAAGAACGCTCAAATGCATTTCTCTAGTCATTTCTCATTAGCCAAGCCAAACAGATAATGATGTACTAGTATTAGAATATTTCCCAATCTCCTTCTTCCTTTAACCAAACATAACATTTTCCTCCAATCTACCGTTAATCTTCTTCCTCACCTTTGTTAAAGTGCCATTATTGTTGCATTTGAAATCAAAATTGCAGAGCATCTGAATGAGCCATACAATGATAAAATTATGATTTATGAGTGCATTATTGAGATGATATACTCCTCCGTTGCCTCTTTAATTGTCAAGTTGCTTTTAATGAAATAAAATAAATAATTTTGGAGTGTTTATATTATCATTTTCCTCTAAAACAACGTATCCAACTTAAAAATTAATATATTTTTTTTGATAAAAAAGACAATTATTATTAAATATGAAAAAGTTCATACATAGCATAAAAAGAACTTAAATTACAAAACATGAAGCAGCAAGAGTTGGATAGTTGGGTTTCAGCCATCTATCCAAGTCTGCTTCAATTTTACCAAAAAAGAAGTCCCTGAATAGTAAAAGCAGTCTTTGGATATCATGAAGAATGACACCAATGTGAGCTCCCTGGATCTGCAGAAGACTTGAAGGTTTGTTAGATAAAAAGGAGATCATTTGACTGCTACAATGTAGATCACATGAGGTAATCCAAGTAATGACAGCCCGCAAACATCTATGCAAGAAAGGGTATATGGTGCCTTTTGAATTTTTCAATCTGAAAATTGTATTTCCTGTCTTTCAAAGAAAATCTTAATCTCATACCATGATCCTTGTGTATTCCTCTTTTTTTTAGAGTGACAATCCAATGAAATTGCTGCAAAATGGCATCTGTTGAATGTAATGTTAATTGGCCGCTAGTGGATGGGCATTCCTTCTTTGATGAACTTGAGTGCGAAATTGCTATGCTGAAGGTGTACGCATGATTCAGAATTTGTATAGATTTCAAAGGTGAGGCTTTAAAGCCTTCATGAATTATCTTGTTTCTAGCCATCCATAAATGATTGAGCAAGATGATAATCTTCTTGATTAAACAAACCTGACCATCCTTGTGAAGTGATTGCAAGACCTCTAGTAACCATAACTTGAAGGAATGGAAATCAATCCATTCAGCCCTGATGGTTAGAAAACCCTACCAAGATGCACGAGCATACGGGCATTGGAAAAAAATATGATCAATTGTTTCATCACAATCACATCCAAAATGGCAGAGTATATGTACTTGCATATGATGTTTAAGGAGAGCGTCTCCTGTAGGCAGAGCATGATTCAACATTTTCCATATGAACAAAAGATTTTTTAGAGGTAAGCTTATTGTCCATAAAAACCTTCAAAAAGGTTCGGTGATGTTTAGAGTAGAGTTTCTAGAACAATTAGTGTAACCTGCTTGAGCTGTATAATTTCCTGATGGATGGCCCATCTAAATGAGACAGTCTTGTGAATCAGTAAAGGATATTGGCATAGAGAAAATTTGTAAAGCATGAAGTGGGGCATAGAGCTCAGTAATTAGACTGGAATTCCAAATCCTAGGATTCCAAGCCTCATTAGTATGCACAATTAAATCCTTAACTAGAGAGAGTTGCTCTGTAGTTGTTGATCTTGATTGCATAGGCCACCAGACTTTGTGGTTAAGAGGAATGGATGATCCATCTCCGACCTTCCATTGCAAGTGATCTAAAATTATATCTGCACTATGCATTATGCTTTTCCAGATCCATGATGAGTTGTAAGGTTTTTTGAGTAGGCCATCTTTTGTGAAGTCTATATATTTAACTTAAAGGGTGGAGCCTAACAGAAATTCCTTTGGAGCTGTAAGGATTCTCCAAATTTGTTTTGCCAGAAGGGACGAGTTGACATGTTCAATCCTTCGTAGTCCTAAGCCCCCATCTTTGATGCTTTTAAACAAGTGATCTTTGTTGATAAGGTGAATTTTCCGTTTATCATCATTACTTCCCCAAAAAAGTTCCACACATCGATTGTCAATTTTGTTGCATATCCGTAGAGGCAGCCGTATACAAGAAAGGAGATATAAGTTTGAAGCCGAGAGGACTGACTTAATTAAGGTTAACCTTGAGGCTTGAGAAAGGAGTTTGGATTTCCATGCTGCTGTCTTTCTGCTGATGCAATTAATAAACTGATCATATATCTCCGATTTCCTACGGCCTGGGTCAATCCAAGTTCCTAGATACTTTCCCAGTTTGTGTGAAAAACCAACCTCCATGATGTTGGCGAGATCTTTCCTTTCAGAGTGGGAGGTATTAGGACTGAAGATGATGGTGGATTTGTTCTTATTAATTGTTTGTCCGGACCAAGAACAATATAAACCTATAACATCCTTAGCAACCTGAAATTGTTGTGTCTTTGCTTCCATAAAGAAAAGGGAATCATAGGCATAAAAAAGATGGGAGATGGGAGATGGGAGATACCCCTCTGCAAATTTTAATGCCTTTCCATTGGCCCATGGACTCAGATCGATGAACCAAACATGATAGAACATTGGCTGCTATTAAGTATATGTAAGGTGACAAAGGGTCACCTTGTCTTATCCCTCCATTAAGAGCTAAGGTGAAAACAACTTGGCCATTCAACATAAAGTTGTAGGAACCTGTTGAAATGCACTGATAGATTAGATTAATCACCTTAGATGGGAAATTCATTTTGTGCAGGACAGCAATAATAAATTCCCATGCTAACCGATCAAATGCTTTTGAAAAGTCAACCTTGAAAGCAGCGAGTTTCTTCCTGTTTCTCCTTGAAGTATGAACTTGGTTCATGATGTCTGTTGCTAGCATTATATTGTCAGAAATCAGACGTCCTTTTAAAAAGGCACTTTGATTAGGATGACTTAATTTATCCATTGATGATTTGATCCTGTTGCAGAGCACCTTTGAGAAAATTTTGTAGGAGACAGTACTTAAGCTTATAGGACGGAAATCTTTGAAATTCTGAGGATGATCTGTCTTAGGAATTAAAACCACATTGGTTTTGTTCATAGAACGAAGCATATGTTCAGATTCCCAAATTGAGGTGACCATGTCGAAGATGTCTGATTGGACAAGATTCCAGTTTTTCTGGTAGAAACTAGCATGGAAGCCATCCGGGCCTGGAGCACTATCTTTAGGGAGTGAGAAGACGGCTTGTTTAACCTCTGCCCTAGTGATTGGCACCAGGTATTTAGTTTCTTTATTTTAAAAAGGATAAAGGATAAAAAATGACCATGTATTTTTATTCAACGTGTATCTGACACCTTTTACCTTTTTGTGATGTAAAAGTGTCCATGAACTTCACAAAATATAGCAAAAATTACACGACCGTTAACTTTTTAACATTTCCATTAAGTGGACCCTATTTTATTTTTTAGTGATTATTAAAAAATAAAAAATTGAAAAATTAATTATAGATCCCATGTAAACACTTTAATTAAAGCCAGACCCCACAAAATCTCCAAAATTGAGATGGCGATGAAGAAGGTTAGAAAGGTTGGGTTCAAAGGGGTAAAAGTGTATTTTCGTTTTGAAAATTAATATTAGCAAGGTCCCTCCATCAAATATGATTTGTGTTGCAAATCCACACACTTGTTTTAGAAATTCTCATACTTATCTTATAAATGACACATTCTTTTTTTTTTAAAAAAAAAAAAAAAAGGGAGACAAGGACAGATATTATTGCAAATGACACTTTTTCAAAAAAAATAATAATAAAGAGAGACAAGTATACTGATATTTCTGAATTTTATGGGTACTATTTAGCATTAGATTGAAGGGGTTAACTGAAATTTTCCAATTAATTAATGAACTGTACGTGGAATTTTTAGTGACCATATTTTTCGGAGTCTTCTGCTTGAGCTCTCTGATCTTTAAATTATTGATCGCTGACAAGAAAGAAAATCGATTGACTCGTCTGTTCACATCCTTGCGGAGAAACTTCCCTAGGTATGTCGCTTTCCTGTAACTTTCTTCTCTTACTAATTCTTGCTGTTTCGTTTCGTGATACCCATCATTTAGTTTTGTCTCATTCTTTCTCAGAAGCTCCCTACTTTGAACTTTGAAGCTGTCATTTTTCTGTTTAGACTCTGCTTGGTTGATGAAGCTCTCATTTGGGAGATCCAATGTCGTATACTTATTCTGATCTTTAAAGCACTTTATTGTGTTTCTTCATCTATTAGGCTTAAATACGACTGAGAGTTGTTTGGCCACCCATTTTTCTGTTAAGGGTTTTGATTCATCAGTTTAACCTTTTCTTCCCTTTTCGAAATACGGAAGTTTAAGGGGTTTGCCTTTTCAGTTTTAGTGTTGGAATCTGCGGGCTGCGCAAAACTACAAATGGATAATCAACAAACAAGTCATTTACCCAATGAGAAATTCACATGGAGAATTGAAAACTTCTTTAAGTTGAAGTCTAAGAAGGTTTACTCCGACACTTTCATTATGGGCGGTTATCCATGGTATTTGCTTGAATTTCCTTTGGCTAGAATTTTCTGAATATTTATTTCCTGTTTTACATAATTTGCATTTGTTTTTAATACAATTTTTTATCGGCCTTGCCTTTAGGAGGATTCTTTTATTTCCTAAAGGGAACAATGTGGAATACTTGTCTTTATATTTGGATGTTGTGGATTCCAAGAGTTTACCTGCTGGTTGGTCCAGATGTGCATGTTTCAGCTTGGCTGTAATTAATCAAGTATCCGTAAAGTACACTGTCGAGAAAGGTACCTCTAGTTTGGGAATTTCTTTTCTCGTTTGCTATTGTCCATTTTGGTTTTGTTAAGTTTTTGGATTGAATTTGTGTTTCTTAACATGTTTATATAGAAGTATTGCATTGAATCTGTTTGCATTTCCAGTAGATGATGTCAAAGTTAACACCTGACGTCCTTCTTTGCCATTTCATATAGTGAATACTATGCGATCGCTGGCACCTCTGTGGGGTGCAGTGGCACTTAGGCCTGCCCTTGATGGCGGTGACCATGGGTTCAATCTGTGCCTGCAAGTAATATGCTTGCCAAATCAAAAATATTAATAATAATATGCTATTTAAAATTTTTTCCGCACCCTTAAATTCCTGTTTGGCTTGATAGTGTTGTCCTCTGCAGTCTGCAGTCCGTGATGGTTGTAGTTTGCAAATACTGTAAAATGCAACATGTTTTAGGAAAATTTGTTTTCATTTTCCTTCACTTAAATGGAAAATTGAATTTATGTGATGGATCTATAACCATAAGTAATATATTAATTAAGCATGTGGGGTTGAGATTCCACTGACTGAATTTGTGTTATTGACCATATCTGGCTGCTGTTAGGGAGCTGAAATATTTCACACTACTGCTGATTGATATGATTAAGAGTTAAGACAGCTAAAACTCAGGCAGTCCAATTTCACTTTTTCTATTTCATTTTTTACTCTACCTCAGTGACCCAGAGTTGAGACTCTCGTGTGTAATAATATGGCACCAATTTGGTAATCATAAAATGTCAACATTTTTCTGACACAAGTGACTCTTGAATCTTTGTATGAATTTTACAGACACTCAACATTGGTTTAATGCAAGAGAGAGTGACTGGGGTTTCACATCATTTATGCCTCTAAGTGATCTTTATAACCCTGAGAAGGGTTATATTGTTGGAGATACGATTATAATTAATGCTGAGGTTTCTATTCCCGAATCTGAAAAGGAGAATCAAGTAGATCAATCATCAGACCCAACGTCTCTGGAATCTGGAAATCAAGCTGGACAAATGGAAGTGGAACAGCAAGATCGGGAGCAAAAAGCATGCGATTCCATGGGGCCTGCTGAGCAGACGGGTAATCCTTCATTTCCAGCAGGACTGACCTCAAACCCAATGGATGGGCTTTCGGATTTTCGAGGTCTTTGGAGAATAGAAAATGTTTTTATCCCACTGCTGGAGGAAGTATGTTCCAAGCACCCATCACTCCTTGAATGTCAGAAGAAGAGAAGTGGACGATTTGTTGAATGGGCATTCACAGCTTTAGGCAGAGTTTTACATTTCCTAAAGACTAAAAGGGTGAAAGACATGAATGATGAGGCTTGTGAGCATCTTCAAATTCTATGGGAGGAACTTGAGACATTTAGATTTGATTTGACTTGGCTCGAGCCTCACGTTCAATCAGCCTTGAGCATGAAAAACTACATGGAGAAGGCAATGCAGGTGAAGAAGTTGAAGGATAATGTGAGTGGTCTGGAGATGGAAATGAAGAGGCTTAAAGCAAAACTTGTAGCTGCAGAGTTAGATCTTGATATAGCAAAACGAGACTTGGTGCAAGCACAGGAAGGGTTCGAAGAGAGGGATTTGGATGCTGAACTCGGATATGGGAGACCATAGACCGTAAAATAATTTCCTCTTGGTTGTGCATCGTCCTGAATATATGTATCAGAGTTTTAATGAGTACTATTATCAATGTATTTTTTTTCTTTGCCAATTATTATTAATGTATCTAAAGTTATATGTGTTAACTAAAATGTTTAACCCTAAGTTGTATTTGAAAATTACGGTGTTTTAATGATCTATCTAGCTATCATACCGTTGTTTTTCGTTTCGGCTTATGTATGACTGACAGAGACGGGTGTATTGGGCCTTTAACATCTTCATTCTGGAATTCGAAAAACTAAATTAGGGATCCGAACGTGATCTCTCTAGTTATTGAAAATCCCAGTTTGCTCGCATAGATGCGCTAAATGGGGGAGATATTTATGATATACACCAATGATTGAATTGGATTTCGTTATCTTATAATAAATGTGGTGGCCTCTCATCCTTACCTTTTAACTTTGTCGTGTTTCAATATGTTTTCTTTAAACATGGACCAATATGGGTTATACTTCTTGCATGTAGTCTGTGGGCACTAGGTAAATAGGTAAATATAAGATCTAGTTAATTTTATTTGGAGAATCTTAAAAAAATAAAATAGGTTATTTAAAAATTGATTTTCCCAAATTTTTCTTAAAACTAATTTATTTGACTTATAAGATAACATATAATCTAATAATACATAAAATATGTTATGATTAAGTACTTCATTTATCTTCCTTAATTTCTTAAAAAAAATCAATCGGGTCTTATATTTAGGAACGGAGGAAAAATTCATAATGTTTGCATGAAGACTTCGATTATGCTAACTAGGAGCGTTTGGTTGAGCGGTAAATAGCTCATCTAACTTTAACATGGATTAAGGGTTCAATCTGTACTTGAGTATAGAACACCTTAACTGCTAGTTAGTTGTCCCATCTATCGAGGTACCCACAATCAGTGATTCAGATTAGTTTAGGACCGTTGATGTGCTTGAAAGATAGCCTACCCCCAGGATATAATAGGAGAAATAAAAAAGAAAAAACTTCGATTATGCTGCAAGGTCGATGATGTCTGTACGTAAGACTCTGAATACGCTGCAAGGTTCTGACCGCAGGAAATTCATCAGCAATAATATTTGAACAATTTTATTTTTTCTTAAAATACGCAGATGGTAAAGTAAGACCAATTTTGTCACTGATGGAAAGCAACCTACAGTTGACTTTTTACTATTATATTTGTCATCATTTTTGTATATCCAGTGCACGTAGAGACGAAACATTCTAATTAACCATATGAAAGTCAACTTCCTTCGAAGATCTGAGATCACAAATATATTAATTATAAGGACAACTAAAAAATTCGAGGACAAAGTGGAAGGCAATTTCCAATAGATTTGGCAAGTTGTTTATTTAAACTATTATCAGACCAAAACGAACCGAGGATTGGTCCGATCGATCTTCCATTTCTCTGAGTTGTGACGACATGACATTTGCTCGTCACGTCTGCCTTAGCCGTGGTTTCTCTGCAACTGGTTATTCGCTATCTCTTGAAGCCATTTCAAGTTCTCAATCATCCTTTAAGTGTGTCTTAAAATATTCATTAAACTTGTTTCTTTTGGTTTGCTTGGTAGCCGTTGTTATATTGACCTGACTTAATTTTCAGTATAATACTTCAAATTATTTGCCTGCTTCAATTTAATAATTGGATATGTAATTAATTCTTTTCTATTTCAATTTGTATGGTTATTTATCAGGTAACTTCATTTAATATTTTTAAAACGACCCCCTGGCTTAATTTTCTTTTTAGTATTCCCAAAGGATTATATAAAAGAAAAATCCAAAGAAACAGCTATCATAAGAGGGCTAGGCTAACTACTCGCATTTACTATCTAATAAAAAGAGACAAGAAAAGGAAAAACAAAACTTGAGGGTTAACCAGTAAAGAAAGGGTCAACCCATACATAGCTTGAAGCTTCCGATATTCCAATCATATCTTATATTAACTCTCCCCTCAGTGCTGAAGCAGCTCTTTTAATGGCTCTGGCAACCTTCCAGATCTCATGTCGAATTGCTGCCTGCCCTTCTTTTTCACTACCTCTGGCTGACCAAGCAATAGAATCAGCAACTCCAGGGAAGAAATCCATCTTACTTTCATGGTCGCTTGGAGGCCCAAACACCTTTGTAGCAAAACACAACGTCAGATTTATCAATAAGAAACTTTGAAAATGATGTCTACTGTAAGTAATGATCATGGATAAGGGGATATAATCCTCATCCCTGAACTTGTATAGATATATTTTCCTCATTTCCAGGCCTATATCCCACAGCTTCAATAAGTTTAAATATTAAACATATCTAACTAATTTGGATTTTGAGCAGGAACTCATCTAAAACTTGAGATACAGTCAGGGTTAAAGGAGAAAGACTAATTATCCAGTAGAATGTCACTATAAGCTATGATGGAAACATATGAAACTGTCCTTCAGTTTTAAATTTGCTTCAAGAGTTTTGGTTAGTAATATGTGGTTTGACATCTGCCTATACCAGTCAAGCCATCAGGGTGAGTCATGTTTTTCAAAGCGATCCATCCAACCATTGTTAGTTGAGAATGAATACTAAGCAGGATTTAGAAGGAAACACACTCACAAGATGCTTGAACCAGTTCCTTTCTCTAAGTCCCTCTGGATCTAGGAAGCCTTTTTCAGCAAGCATTAGTCTATCATTTAATGCTCGCTTTTTCGAATGCACGAAACAACCAGCGGCTTCTTGCAATCCCAGTGCCTGCAACTCAAAACAAAGATACATAAACAGATGGAGACAAGGAAAAAGGAGCAATTATAGCACCTTTATATAGTACTCATGTCAACATGGTACTTTCATTTTACATTTAATTCATCATCAAATTCTATGACAGCTGACGCAAAGTCTTCTATTGAGGTAGTTAATGGTTGCAGAGAGATTGATTGGTCTAAAAGTTTGCCCAGTCTGTCCCTGTACACCTGGCCAAAACAGACGTAAGTTACAAAATCCACTAAAAACCTTGAGCAACAATTTCTGAGCATCTCATCCCACTACAAACGATGGTTTCAGGCCTTTTCTTTTTTCTTTTTTTGGTCACATGTTCGATACTTCCAGAGAATCATTCATTAGTGCATGCGAGCGCCTTTAATTTAAAAAGTCATTGTTCAATTATATAAGGGTGGTTGATATCCAAGACCCAGAAAGCTCACAACTGGTTTCACATCCTTCAAAAGTCATGACCTCATAACGAGCACCCGTTAGATTTTTTATCGCAATTAATTGTGGGCATAAAATTCCCTTAATTGGCTTAACAACAACAAAGCCTTATACCACTGGGTAGGGTCAGCTTATAGATTGCGCAACACCATTGTGCTCTAACAAATAGATTAATATATATAAATTTATAGATTAATAAATTAAAATAAGAATAATAATATATAAATGATATTTTCATTATTATATTATTCTATTTCTTAATCATTAAATTAACGACGAGATCTATTATCATTTTTTGGACCTTTGCTAACACAATTTCCTTATTGATCAATGTTCATAAGATTCGTCAAGGTTTTACGTTGGTTGTCATGGCTAACACAGCCTCCCTTAATTAGCTCAACAATACTATAATTTATTTTCCTGAAAGCCATGACTAAGCAAGAAGTATCAACTCAGTGAAGATGACGAGCACATACCTGTAACTGATCTACATAAGACTGGTAGTTAAACGGAAGAATGGGATCATCAGCCAGGTGAAGAGCTAGAAGTCCCCAAACTCCAGCAACTAATGTAACATGCATGGAACAAAAAAAGAAAATCATCTTATGTTTATTAATGGAAAAAAAAAAATCTATATCATATTAACAGTAAGTATAAAAGAATTAATCTAACCAGCCACATGCCGCTGAAATAATGGATCTCCATATTGTGTCATCCAGTTGTAGGAGTCGAAGGCAGTGTGATAGACAGGAAAATCTGCAGAAAAAAATCAATAATGTAAATTCAATCAACACCCAAGACTATTGGATAGATTAATGTCCTTAGCATAAATAGCAAATTTGAGACAGAAGTTTTTTTAGTTGTCGTATTACAATTCTTGCTTAAAAGGATCAGGGATAGATCATTACATTTCTGGCTCCCAGATCAACTTCAGTTAGATACATATTTTAAAATAGCATCCAACTATAACCAGAAACACAAGGATTACAACAGGTTAAAGCCATACAGAAATAGAATAATCAATTTATTATATCAAACCATAATTAATTGCTACTACTACTTTCTCATGTTGCGTTGTCCTTTTGAAAAAATTTCTAATGTCCTGAGCATTAGCATGGGGAGGACTTCTGTAGTTAACTAAAATAACAGAATTTCGTGACCCCAGATCAGTTTGGTCCAATCCACAGAACAGAAAAGAAACAAACGCCAGTCAACCTTACCAGACGCTAGAGTGCCTTTTAAACCCAAACTAACCTCTTACGTGGACAAAACAAGCCAAAAACAAGAAAACATTACACAGCATAACCAAAGCAAGTGCCTTTGTATGTGATATTTCCCATTGGCTTGGCTTTACAACCACTTTCACTTACATTGCTAACTTGCTTTTTGAAACATTTTTGTTCGTATGAAGTAATGTACCTCTTCCATAATACAAATCAGTAGAGGGAACACCGGCATGTTGCACAAATGGTGCAAAATCAGAGTCAAGTCCACTGAGCCTCAAAATCTGCAATCAACCAGGACAAACTGGTAAGCAACAAAAACATATGGCACCAATTGTCTCACGGACAATAAATTGGCATTATTGACTGCGCAAAAGAGATAACATAATATGCTGAATTGAGAATATTTAAATTCTATGCAGATTAAGGTGAACAATTATAGAATTGAAATGTTTTAAACATATTTAAACAAAAGATTACTTTAGATGCTTTTCAATAGAGAGGTAAAAGAAGCAGTACATTAGAGTTTCCATCAATGGCTGCCCAATTTTCGTAGAGTGTTGCACCCTCAGCCTCTGGATCCTTGACCTGAATTTGGCACACATTTTAATAGATTTTCAGCATTAGTAAGAAACCCATACTAAACACAATGCATTGTGCACTACTGACCTTGCACTATAAAAAAAAAAGTGTAAAAATATACATCTCTCATTCCCTTCATACTAATTGTTGAGTGTTATAGTACAATTTTTTTCCTTTTGAAATTCATGAAATTTAAGGAGGACAAGGCAAACAGTGAATTACAAAGGATGCTAAAGGGATGCTCATCTCCATTTAATTTAAAAAAAGAAACACACACTCTCACACACACATTTATATACATTAAGTTACCTCTTTTGTGACCTCAAGAATGAGACCATCTAGCTGAGGAGTAGAGCTAGCGTAGAGACCAGAACCTTGGACAGCACAGTCAACATTGAGGTATGCAACTGCTTTGGAACCCAGATTGACAAGGTTTTGCTCCACCCACTCGGTTGATCCAATCTACATGATTAAATAACCTTAATTAGAGAGCATATTACAAGAATTGTTACCAAAATTGCAGTTGAGCATATTCATCTTGGAAATGTAAGGATCTCTTCTCTGCAGGAGCAACTGACTGTGTTAGGAAAAATGGAAAATATACAAGCACAAAGCCAGTAAAAAGAAAAAAAGAAAAAGTCTCCAAAATAAAAATTCAGCAAGACAAACCGGAATCCAATTGAAAAAGGCATACACTTTTAAGCATTTTCCTTCACAAGTCCATAATCTCTTTTTACCAGATTATTATTACAAGTATAACAAAGGAAAACTAAAAGGAACGGAAAATATTAAATCTACATTCTATCCATTTTCTACACAATTTTTGGGAATCCAAAAATAAGTTGAGAAGTGAAGAGGAAATCACAACCTACCATTCCAAACTCTTCTGCATCCCAACTGCATAGGATAACTGTCCTCTGAGGGGTCCACCCATTGTGCAATAGAAGAGAAAACCGCCGAGCAATGTCAAGTAGGGCTGCAGTCCCACTGCCGGGATCTACAGCACCATATGTCCAAGCATCACGATGGTTCCCAAGCAGCACAAAACGATCAGGTTCTTCTGATCCCTTTATGACCGCAAAAACATTTTCAACGGTACCCACCTTCTCTTCCCCCTAAAGATCAGAAAAGGAAGACATAATGAAACAATGCATACTTAACAATAACATAAGCATCAGCTTATCTTCTCATTTAAACTTCACAGCCATCTTAAGTCAGACAAACTAAAATATGCTTGATCTTAAATACATATGCATGTTATAAACGATAAGAATTTGTATCCTTAGGTTCAGCATCATTGATATTAGAATGACAAGACTAATGGCCAGAATAATCAATCATTTATAATTTCACACATGTCATTATCACACCCAATATCTTCAATCATCAAAGGAGCACCTCCTAGTATCTACAATTTTTCACATCTGAAAAAACTTGTAGCTCAACCATAGAAACCAAGACATGAAGGCGACCTTCAGGCCAGTCATGACCCTTCAAAACACCCCCCCCCCCCCCAAAACCACCACCACCACCACCTGAAGTAAAAATCTTGTGTTTTGAAATGTCCCCACCATCTTTCAGTCAAAGTGCCAAAACACAGCAAAAGTCACTCACATACGTATATGCACGTACCCTGGCCATATCCGGCCAAATTTAGCGAACATGTTAACTGGTTGTCCACAAAATAAGACAACAAAAGACAACGTGAAAAGTCAAAGACGGCCACATAGGCTCTCCCAAATAATAATAATTCGCCCACCAAAACGAAGAAAACAAAGCAAAACTATACCCACACTCAGAAGAAAGACACAAAACTTATTAGATTCCAAAATGCCTCAAGTAATAAATCCCATCACCAACCTGGTACGTGAAATTGAGCATTGTCGGGCCAGGACCAACATGAGTGAGTCTGACATTGGACCCTAGAGAACCCTTCCATTCCTGTGGCACCTCAACACCTCCCAGCGAGTGCAAAATAGTCTCAGCAATCTCAGCTGAAAGGGGCAAAGATGGAATTTTGGGAAACCTCTTCAAAACCTCACTATCTTCCAAATCCAACCTCTCGCCGCCGCCATCATCATCAGCAGCCCACCCAGGAGAAAGTGGGTCCCCTATACCCCTCCTCATGACGTGTCCCCTCTCAAACCCTTTCCCATCATCGGCGTATATTAGCACCGCCACCGCACCGTACGCCTCCGCCTTCTCCACCACCGCACCTCTGCTCAAACCACCGCCCTTCCTCGCGATCACAACACATCCCCTAACCTTCACTCCTAGCTTCAAAATCACACGATAATCCTCATCCCTCCCATAATTCACGAAAACCGCCATCGCAAAAGCCGAACCAGAAGGCGAGTAAGCATGGTAAGGCGATACGACGACGTCGTGTTGAAGCATTTCACCTAAGGGAAACTCCGAGAAGGAGCCGTCGCTGAAATGGGCGGAGACGGAGGAGTGAAGGGGATAAGAGAGGAGGGATTTGTAGGTGACAGTGTGGGTTTGAAGGCCGAGGTTTTGGAAATGGTTGAGGACGTAACGGGTGGTTTCGGAGGCGAGTTTTGTTCCGGCGAGGTGAGGGTGTAGGGTGAGGTCGCGAAGGTAGGAGGCGATGGTGGAGTTGGAGGAATAGGAGAGGAAAGTATGGCGGAAGTGAGATGCATTGTGGGAAGTGGGAGATGGAGAAAGAGAGTGAGGGTGATTCACTGTGTAGAAGCCAAGAATGCAGAGGATGAGAACCAGAACGAAGGTAACCAAAGGGGATGGTTTTGCAGTGAACAAGGTGGTTTTTGATTTTGGCAGACATAGAACCATTTTGTGAAAAATCTGAGGGGTGATGATTGGAGAAGAGAAAAAAGGGTTGAGTGGTGGGAGGAAGAAATGAACTGAATGGTGAACACTGAACTTCAAGGGGGGTACTACTTTTTTCTAGGGGGGTGCACTGATGATGATGATGATGATGATGAGGATGCATTTTGGGATTTTTCTCAAAAAATAGGAGGGGAAGGCTTTTTGGGTGTCTGCTTCATCATCCCCACTTTTAAAAAAAACAACGATGCTTTCTTTTTGGACGTGTTGGCGGTGTCTGCCGAAAAAGCGTCACTAGTAAAGCCCAAGACAAGAGAGTGACGATGCTCTCTCTCACTCTCTCGGTGCATAAACCACTTGAGACTTGAGACTTGAGACGCCTCCCTCGCCTTCCTCCATTTGGAGCTGCCTCATATGATTGTGTTCTGTCCAATCAGCATACTATAATTACAGTATGGATTCCTTTGACCCAAAAAAAAAAAAAAAAAAAAAAATTAGAGTATGGATGTGAGGGTGACTATTCGGATATTTTATCCAATAAAAAAAATTTTAAACACGGAAGGGAAAACGAATTACCCGAAATATTTCATTTGCTTCGGTTAGTAACTGAAAAAACCAAATTTTAATATCAATATCATTTACCAAACATAAACATAATATTGTATTTTATATAAAATACTAAATGCATTTTGAATTTACTATTATCTAAAAAACATATTGTAGTATGTATAAATTATAACTATTATATAATAATGTAAATATGTAATATATATTATAATATCCAATAATCATCATATAAGGGTAAATATTTTATATTAAATATAAATATATTATACAAAATTTCGGTTTTGACCAAATTACTTTTTCACTAACCGAAACAAAAACAAAATTCTTAAAATGTAACCTAACAGGATTAACCGAACCGAAAATGGAGTTCAGTTCGGTTTTTGTTTTCGGTTCTAATTTTCTCACATGTAATGGATGCTAACTAATCACGCCTCTAATTACAAAAATTTATTAATCGTTTAGTATTTATTTATAATCTCAATTCATCTAAGAACTGTTCGAGCGGTTTGACTGAAGTCATACTTAGCACCTTCTTAAATCTTAATGTTACCTAAATATGAGCTAACTTCATTAGGGCCTTCATTCCCCTGAATTTTTTACTTGGATAAATGATGAAAAAGTAATTATATTTAATCGGAAGCTAGATTAATTGGTTAAAACTTGAAGAATTGGTTTTGCGTATTAGTTTTTAATGCAAATATAATGAAAATCAGTGATTAAAAAAATTAATCTTTCATTGCTCCCTTTTCATGTCCACACATCTCTATTACCAATCTATCCCCGGCTTGATATAGAAAAGCCGTAAGTTGCTTTCAAAAAAAGAATATAGAAACAAATAGTTGAGAGAAATAAACTATTCAATTAAAGATATTTACCAAGCTTTTAAAACCTTGGACTTTTCTGAAATTGAAAATGAAAATTTTAGCTTATAAAGCTTTTCGGTTGTAATTTTTTGTCCGATATAAATTTCTGATATTTATAAAAGTTCCTGGGGTGAAACTCTGAAATAATAAGTTCGTTGTATATAAGGCATTTTGATGGCCATCTACGGCTCAAAGGACTTCGCACCTTTGTCATCAAAACTGTGTTGATGTTTTTGTGTCTGAACAAGGTAATACATGCTATTTCAAAATTTCATTAAAATAGTAAATATGAATCTGAAAATAATTATTGGCAATCGCATGGGAAAAGCAAATGTCGATACCATGCGTAAAGTTTTTTTTTTTTTTTTGGACTGACCAAGCGTAAAGTTGAGCTAATAGCAAAATGTGAAACTTAAATAGTCCTAGTTTTCAATGTCAGAATAAAAAATGTCAATTTTTTATCAAATATGTGAAATAATTAAATTACCTGGTCTTGACAGTCCATTCTTACTCAAAGAAGCAAATTCCGAAGTCCTAAGTCCGCACGCAATCAAACGTTATAAGTAATAACGACCCTGACTCGAAAAATAATATAAAACACGTGAACGCCTGGAGTTTCACGTAAAGAAACGAACTTCAAGGCAATTTCCTCCAAATACCACGAAAGTTTGGTAGCCTTCCCTCACATTTTAAAATGCTAAACAAATGAGGGATATACGTACGCGTATGAATGAAAAAAGAACAGTAAATAGAATAAGATTCAATACCTAGCCATTTTACATTAAATGAAATGAAAAAGAGCACACATTCTCTAAGGGTCATATTAAATTACATCAGATACCGCGAATAAGAGGAAGCTACAGAGAAGCTTCTAACGGAAGAAAGTTGATTGATCCCAGATCTTGCGAATAAGAGGAAATTATAGAGAAAGTTTTTAACGGAAGAAAGTGGATTAGATCAGATATTGGGAATACGAGGAAATTATTGAGAAAGTTTAGATGGAAGAAAGTTGATTAGATCAGATAGTGCGAATAAGAGCAAATTAAGAGTAAATGTTACTGGAAGAAAGTAAGTTGTGCGATAGTGTTTTATATGGAAAAGGAGATGCATTCATTATTAAAACTAGCATGTACTCCCCCGCGTGGAGGAGGGGTGGATGACATCGGGAGGTTTGTCGTGTTCATGAACGGTGGAGATTCTAAGTCTCAATATAATTTTAAATCTAAACCAGAAACACTGCCACTACTCACATGAATATCTTGGTTTTTTCCAGGAACATCATCTTTTATGGATACTAAGAATAGACCCAATTTGTGGCCACAAATCCACACTAAAGCAGCCTCCTGCTAGCTTGGCTCAAGAAGCAGACGTGATAACTTTTGCCCTTTGATTGATTTCTTTATTCATCTGTGTCTGCGACATGAAAAAAGAATGAGAACCCACGTCTTGTTTGTGTCATCCCTTTCTTTGTCACTCCCTCATGTCCAAGCCAAAAGTAGAGTGAGTGGAGAGAGCATTAGGCTCTTGAAGCATCCAAATATGTTACTACCCATCAAGAGATAAATGCCAGCATAAATGAGCAATCATTATAATATGCTTTCATGGAGCAGAGGAACTTAAGGTAGACCCAGCTGTTCCCATAAGATCCTCAAAGTCCAAACACACGTCTCCACCTGGACATCAAGGATTTCCCCTTTTCTGCACTGAGTAAAGGATTTACTACTTGCCATCTTGTTATTGGGCAGTGTCTTGTCAATTGCATACCAATCACAGGCTAGTCTGTATTATTGATTCTTTATCGAAGTCCCTGTTATGAACATGTACGATAATAAAATGGTTGAAGGGAGTATCCAGAGGCTTTATTCAAGGCCCACGCAAGGAGATAAGCTCGAGTTTGGACTATAACCAGAGGCGTGATTATCATTGTGCACTCGCACGAATTTAAATTTTTCATGGAATTTCAATTCACCACATAATTTATAGATTTCATCTAGAAAAGGAATGAAAACTAAGGGTTTAAAATCCATACGATTTGGACAAGATGGTGACACCCCCAATAATATAAAACACTATTCAAGAACAAAGTGGTGCTATTGTCTCCACAAGGATGCAGACAAAACAAAGCAAGGTGGCGGCGATAAACATGAAGGTATTGATTGATAACTTTCACTGTATTACCTCAAGTCCGTTCTGTAGCTAGATACGCTGTGCAGAACTGCAGGCCAAGACCACAAATAGAAAATATGCAATTGTCAAGCTTGAGGGGTCCAAGGGAAGTACTCTTTCTGACCAAATCTGTAACTGATAGAAAGACCAAGTTCTGAGAAATCAAGGTTTCATGATCTGACAAAAGCAAAGAAGCAGTAGACAAGTTTTGGGCTCATGACTGACGAGAGAAAGCTGATGTAGTCCAAATTTGAGGTTATGGAAAATTGCGGTTCTGTATAACAAAATAAATGAAATTGGGAAGGCTCTTACAATAATGAAGAAAAAAAATTATTACAGCATATTGTGCGGCCTTGTATAATATAGACAGTAAACCTTTGTTGTGTTACATGAGAACTACTGATTTGTGTTCCAGAAAGGCTTTTACTGAGGAGGGTGCAGGTCCAGAAGCATTTAAACTCCAACTATGGTATTGTATGTGCCGTAAGCAGCAAAAAATAATCCACAGAACAGTACAATGGAATCCAAAGCTTTCTGCCAAAGATGTAGAGAGGGACCAAAAAGCTTTAGGTGAAATGTGGCTGGCAAAACAAATGAGATCAGTGCACACACAGTACTCCCCACAAATGAAGCAAATACGCCAAAAGCTGGCACGCATGAAGCCAAGATTGCCAACACAACCACCACAACCGCACGACTTGCGTATATCCCAATCTTTCCCAGTCTGGTCATCGAATCATTACCGTCCCTGTGGAAAGGCCTGTAAAACCATTTGATCCTTTTCAGCTTTCCCTCCACAATTTCATTAATAGGGTGTACCATGATTGGGAAAGTGAACACAAGCCCCAGGCATAATCCGACCTGTCATCAAAGCAATTGTGAGATCTCACAATGAATAATCAGAATCAGAAATAAACAATGTTGTGAAGATAAAGTATCGAAGTTGATGGCAAAAGAACTGTTAATTGGCTTTCTCATCTGCTTCTTACATTGCTTAAAATTTGAAACATTTATCTGAAAAGTGGATTTTTCAAGGCATGTATAAGCTCAAATCGATCATGCGTGTAAATATAATGTGAACCGCACACACTTACACAGGAAAAGTTCACATGCTGGCTCACTGCAGATACGCAGATTAAACAAATTACATGGACAACACAATTTAAGTGAAAAGAGTTATAATTATCAAACTCTAAATCACCTTCAAGAGCCAGGTGCTCCCACTAATGTCCTCAAAAGGTGTAGCAAATAATAGCACAAAACGAATTTTACTCGTATCCAACCAATTATCAGAAAGGATATATAGGCTGATTTTAGGATGTTCCAATGTCAGAGCCAATAAGCCATGTCTGGTATAGCTGGTCTGCATCCCTGGAAAGTGCAAGACTGCAGGTCACTAAAATATGGGTAAAAGTGCGAATTTAGTATCCTACAATATTGTAATCGCACCAAACATAAACTACAATTTTTTTGCATGTTTACGTTCATCATGAATTTTTTTCGTAACATATATAGTAAGACCATATTATAGATTGCGAAATCTATTACTATATATCCTACGAAAAAAATTCATGATGACCGATTTCGTATCATAAATTTTTACCATTACTATATATACACCGAAAAAAATTCATGATGACCGTAAACACACAAAAAAAATTGTAGTTTATGTTTAATGCACTTTGAAATATTGTAGGATATTAAATTTGCACCTTTACCCCTAAAATATTCTCAAGATCTGAGTCATGCAATGGTGCATTTGCTAAATGATTTTTGCTCATCTTTTGACTTTTATCAAATAGTATAATTTCAACATTTGTGCGTGTCCAAGATATGCTGGGGGCAAAGATAACATAAGATATATATATCACTATAAATCCAGCACCAACTAGTTGAGAAACCCCCCCCCCCCCGGGGGGGGGGGGTTGTGTTGGATATTGATCAACTAAGTGTGAGAAAACTATGAGAGAGTAACATGTCAAGCCCAAAAGGCAATGCACCATTTCATAATTTCTTGTCCTAACCATATTACCTGCACTGCTAGAGATGACCAGTTCCTAGGGAGATTGAGGGTCACAATATCTCTAGTTTCATCACCATAAGCCATGTAACCAAAAAACCCAAAAAGCGTGTACACAAGTGTTATCCCACCAAAGGTCTGAGCCAGCAATCTTGGGAATTTAGCCCTGTCCTGCATTGAATTCTCCAAGGCCAATGTCATCCCAAAACCTTCAAAACAGAAGATTGCCATGCCTCCTGCAAAAGGCAGCCCCCCTAAGTTGGATGTGATTGCAGTCCTTTGTTCAAATGAGAATTCACCCCTTACTGCTTGCTGTATATCTTCCTTCACCACAATTCCCATCGCTAGGACATTGCAAATATCGGCAAAAATGCTAAATGGTGCTAAAGAAGATAGGCTCCCTATCCATGACAATCCAATTTCAACTGGCACTAACAAAAATATATACGATGTGAATGCGAGACTGAACTTCTGGAAAATAGATTGTAAGTTTTGGCCAATGAATACCAAATATGCAACGGAACCTCCACTCTGTGCTACCAAAATAAGAAATTCTGTCAGATATCGACCAAAGTTTCCAAAGCTCTTATAACCCAAATCTCCGTATGTTTTTGCTTCGACTGATGCTCCATCTGCTGCCAACTTCTCTCTGCACAAAACCTGTAACAAGGAAAATTGAATGCAAACCTTTCAACAACAAGATACCAGCTGGATTCTAAAGGAAGAAAAAATAAATAAAAGAAAATGCTCAGTCGACTCTAATTCAGGTTCTATGAATATCTTTTCCTTTTGCTAACGAACGGATTTAATGTGAGTGACTTCATAATAAAGGGAAATAAAACATAAGTTGGTCTCAGTGATCATTAATCTGAAAAAGAAAACCAGTTGTTCTGACTTTGCGAGATGAAAAGGTTCTCTAAACCAGTGGCGTGTCACAAATTCCTCAATCTGAACATATGAACTTATGTGATAGACTAGTTAGAGAAGGGACGCTCACTCACAAGGAGGAGCATGCAATAGTAGGTGGTTATGCCAACGATGGCAATTCCGAGTGAGCCAGCGAGCCAACCAGCGATCCGAAAAGCAAAAGGCAAACCCAGTACGCCGGTACCAACCACAGAGACTATGATGTTCCCCAGAGTTTGAAGCCTCGAAGCTGTTCCAGAAGAAGACGATTCCAGCAGAGGGGTTGCGTGGCTTTTCGTGGCTTGCTCCATCGTCGTCTTTCTTCTTCACGAGAGTCCACAACCTCTCGCCGATCTGCTGTGAACACGCCAAACTCTGTTCTGGATTCGTGAATTATTGGGGCTCTGGTTTCAATTTCAATACCAGATCATGATGAATGGTCCTCTCGAAATGGTAAGTGGAACATCTTATTACTCATTTGATAGTCGTTGATTTGTTGTTTTTTTTTTTTTTTTTGGTTCGCAGTTGGGACGGAAATTAATTACGATTACCGCCCTTAGGAGCCGCCATCCTGTTAAATCGCTCTTTGAATCTTGGTGGCGTTCCTGTTATATGATAGATTTTGGCAGCAATCGCGATGAGCGCATGGCAAACCACAATTATTGCGGGTTTGGCAGCAATCGCTTTGATTTCTCAGGAGAATTTTACGTACGGATGAGGGATTCATTCACCGTTGCTGGAATGTGGGCACTGACAACTTCATTTTACTAATTATAAAAATTTTTATGTATTATTTAATAATTATTCTAACTTTTTACCAGCCAATTAATAAATTATAAAATCTAACATCTTAATTACATTGCTTTTGAAATACTAAAGCTAATTAATAAGAACAAAATATAAAATAAAAGGGATTGGAACAAGTTTGGAATTTTATAAGCTAAATAAAAAAATTGAAATTCAACAAACGCCTAACAACTAGAATACAAAGATGAATACTATCAAAAAGGAATACAAAGATGAAGATTTGTCATAAAGAAACTCATTTATGCCTCGAGTATGAATGCCAGGAGGATCCCTATGTGTAAAAGAGAGAAGAAAACATTTGCAATTGGAAGCTTTCATCTCAAGTCTTGACAATATCTGCCTCTGCCTGCTGCATGAACCTATTCGCCTCACCATATGGTTTAAAGAATTTTTTTTTCCTTTTTAAAGAGAAAAGAATAGAATGATAAACCGTAAAAATCAATCTCATTCTCATGAATTCATGCTAGCATTAACTAGAAATCAAGTGCCCTAAAAAGCTCAGTTAGCTAAACAACACATGAAAGATTACATTATAGAAGGTGACTGTATCTAGGCTACGCTGAATTCTTTCGCCCATACAGGGGGGGGGCGAGAGAGAGAGAGAGAGAGAGAGAGAGAGAGAGAGAGAGAGGACAACTTGCTCATCCAGGCAAGGCCGGAGATTAATGCATCCCATGACACTACAGAGGCTAACGACTAACCTGTGTGCATATAAGCTGGCTAAAATAAGTCACCATCACCAACCAAGATTAATTCTGGTTAATGAAGTGCCAAGTGACATACAGTAGATGACTCCTCGAGAAACAAATAGCACCCGGACAGCGTGCAGTTGCCTTTTGTTGAAAACGAAATCACATTCCTTCATAGGTAAAAGAAAGCACGTTTTGCATGTGTATAAATTCTCAATTCTCAGATTGTATACGATTGAGCGCATAACTTGTTTGAATCAGCTTCTTGGAAGCACTTTCATGCAAATCGAGACAAAACTTCTTTTGTACACCATGAAATCACATTCAAAAGCCTGATCGCATAAATAGAGATAAAACTTCTTTTGTACACCGTAATATCATTTTCAAAAGCCTAATCACATGCGGCAAAAACCTCTATGAAGCCCTGAAAATGTGACCTGTGCTTAGGAGCTACCAGAGACCAGGTTTTGCATTTTTCTATTGTCTCAGATTTTGTACATGGTCACAAAAACCGATAAACTTCTACAATGCCTCAAAACAATAAGGTTGGCAAACACAGTCAATGGCATGGATCAGTTTCCTGCGAGGCCCGACCGCATTGGCACCCATATCCTTGAGCCTCTTCATGGTTAGATTCACCAACTGATACTTGTTTATACTCTTCCCCTGAAAAATTCTCACAAACTGCCCCAGTCCAAGTGATGTCAGCCACTTGCTCAACCCACCAGCTCTTTCAAGCTTTCTTTCTAGATTTGATGCACGCAGACCTTGATTTAGAGTTATGCCCAGGTTTGGGGACCTAATCGGTGCAAGTAATAGTCTTGGCTGCTTTGTAGCTTTGGATGCCTTACAGATCCCAAGTAATTTGGGTGACTTTAAATTGCTCACTTGCAGTGGAATTTCTAATTCTGTTCTTCGATCAATCATTGCATTCTTGGCTGAAGGTGGACTAGGTAGAGGAGGAGCTTTTCTAGCTACCTGAATCTCCTTTTGGGCAGCCAATGATGTGGTATCCTCTTGTTCATTAGCTGAAGGAAGTACTGTAGATGTCCCCAATTGAAGTTGAAAGCTGCTACTTGCTGTGTTGGATGGCCCATGGGTCGCTGTCATAGACATTTTGGGGGAAAGAGGAACAGCAGGGATCAGAATGGTAACTCGCTGCTTTTTAACAATAACCCATTCATCTTTGTTATGAAGGCAGGATGGAGTGCCACTTTTCTTGCCAGCAACAGTTCCTGGATGTCTTAGCTTTGTTTTCACCATGAGCTTAGGACCTGTTTATCATACATTTGGTTACAGCAAAAAGCCAAGATCAACCAAATTTTCATTTGATTAAATGCTTTGAAAAACAATAAATAAAAGATCAGCAAGCTGTTGAAATCTCCAGTGTTACTCCTGTTTTATGTCAATCAGTGTATTTGCTACACAACTCGTATCTCATGTAATAATTCAATAAACTCTTTAAATTAAGATTCAGAGCTCCACACTAGTTCTCTCCCAAGAAAAAACGCCATTTGATGTCGCAATGCGATCTCTTATTCCATTCCTAAGTATTTGAGGAACTCTAGGAGCCTAGTCTTGGTAACTTATAGCTTAACCGGTGAATGGCAGTATCTTAAAGTTGGGGGAGTCTGAGATACTTGCAGAATAAGAGGGCGGTAAAATATATTCTAACTTACTGCTGCAAGCCAGTAGAGAATCTAATCAAGAGTATTTAGTGGAAAAGCAACTCAGAAATATCTACAGCAGAGGCATGGTCAAGCATATTACATTTGTGCTTTAATTTTCTGTACGGGCCATTTTATCTAATTCTTAATTCTTAATAGAATCTCAAAGTGGATATTTATTTTAGCTTGTCTGTGATGGTTTTCTCATACGTGTGTGTATTATTCTCATGCCTCTAGGTGTCCAAGTGATTTTACCATCAGCCTTTTTAGGTTGAACTAAATACAATAACAACAAAGCCTTATCCCACTAGGTGATGTCGGCTATATGAATCGCACGACGCTATTGTGCTCTATCAATAACCAAATCTTTAGATATGTTATTCACTAACAGATCTCACTCTACAACTTCACTGAGTGTTTGCCTCGGTCTCCCTCTTCCTCTGTTGATCAAACTCCAGACTGTTTGATCTACCCTCCTCACTGATGCATCTAGTGGCCTTCTTTGGACGTGTCAAAACCACCTCAAACGATTTTCTACCATTTTCTCACTAATAGGTTCCACTCTAACTCGTTCGCGTATATGGTCATTCCTAATCTTATCATTATTTGTATAACCGCACATCCATCTCAACATCCTCATTTCAGTTACCCTCATTTTATGTTCATGTTGTCCCTTTAAAACCCAACATTCACTACCATATAATACTGCTGGTCCTATAGCAGTGCGATAAAACTTGCCTTTTACCCTATAGGGTAATTTCCGGTCACAGAGAACTCCAGTAGCTTTCCTCCACTTATACCACACGGTTTGAATTCTCTGATTGACATCGTCATCAATCTCCCCATCCTGTCATATAATTGATCCCAAGTATTTAAACTTTGTCACTTAAGGGATGGTTTGATCTCCTAGTTTAACCTCCAAATCACCTCTAACTTGTCTATTTGCAAAATTACAATGCATATATTCGGTCTTACTTCTACTTAGACGGAAACCCTTTAACTTCAGAGTATTTCTCCATATCTATAATTTATCACTTATTTCTTCTCTTGATTCAGTTAAAAGGACTATATCATCAGTAAAAAGCGCACTTAGGGACATCTTTGATAAGCTCCGTTAGAACATCTACTAATAAGTCAAACAAATCTGGACTCAAAGATGATCCCTGATGTAGGCCAATTCCTATAGGAAAGTCTTTTGTCTCACCTCCCGGCATTCGAACCTTAGTCAACACCCTATCATACATATATTCTATAACTTTAATATACGCAACACACACTCCTTTCTTTTCCAACGCTTTCCAAAGTACATATCTTGGTACTCGATCATACGCCTTTTCTAAGTCAATGAAAATCATATGTAAGTCTCTTCTTCTACTTCGATACTTTTCCATCATCCCCATTAGTAGATATATCGCCTCTATGGTAGATCTTCTTGGCATGAACCCAAACTATCTCTCAGAAATACTAGTCTCTAATCTTAACCAATGCTCAATCACCTTTTCCCATAGTTTAATTGTATGACTCATAAGCTTAGTTCCCCCTATAATTTGTACAATTTTGTATATCGCCTTTATTTTTATAAATAAGAACCTTGTTAGTATTTTCTTGTGACTCCCACATCCCTTCCTCCAATAGATTTATCTTAAAAGCCTCCCGCTTCTCCCTCTTTAACTGCCACCACTTGATCTTTCGGTTTAAGACTGTTCGGCGCTTTTGTTTTATACATTTAATTCGCACATCAAGAACTAAGAGTCTATGTTGTGTGGTTTCCCCATGCCCAAGAATCACCTTGCAATTAGTACACAATCTTTTATCAAGATTCCTTACCAAAAAGAAATCAATTTGAGAATTGTGAGTTCCACTCTTATATGTGATTAAATGTTATTCCCGCTTCTTAAAGTACATATTAACAATATTAAGGTTGTACGCTAAGGAAAAATCAATAATAGTCTGTCCTTCATTATTTAACTCTCCAAAACCAAAACCACCATGAGCCCTTATATGAGGTCCCGCTTCTTTACCAACATGTCCATTAAGATCCCCCAATAAATATTTTCTTGGTTGCCGGTATACCTTGAATCAACCCCTCAATATTTGTCCAAAACTTCTCCTTAAGATGTGTTTCTGCCCATACTTGAGATGCATATGCACTCATAATGTTTATTGTATCATTTCCCACAATTACTCTCATAGATATGATTCGATCCTCAATCTGCTTAACTTCCACTAAATTCTTCCTCCATTATTTATCAGCAATGATACCAACACCATTCCTTCCATTTACTTTTCCTGTGTACCAAGGTTTGGAACCATTAACATCGATTTCTTTAGCTCCCTCTCCAGCCCATCTAGTTTCCTGCAAACACAATATATTATTACTCTTGCGATCCCTCATTACTTGTGCCACCTCAAAACACTTCCCATTTAGCGTCCCAATGTTCCAAGAACCAAATATGATCTTGCTCTCATGAACTAGCTTCTTTAGCCGCCTCTGTCCATTAGAATGCGGTAGCCCTTGCTCATTTAACACTGCAGTCGGGGCAAGGATGCAACGGCTCTCGCTCTCTTCTCACTGTACTTGAGCCATACAACACGTTACATCCAGGCAACGACCTTTCAGGTAGCTAGATCAAATTATGCTTGACTACATTAGATTGAACGCTACATTGAAACGAAGACAAGCCTCTAGACTTAAATGAAAAAGAGATAAAGGAAAATAGACAAAAAGTGAATCAAGTACCCTAATTGAAACTTTGATTTCTTGTGATGTTTTAGAGTTTCCCTCCAAATCAGACCAACATTAATAATCAAAGGGCTTACCTTGAAACATCATTCAACCACAAACTGTTTTCCAAAATTCAACAGCAAAACATTATGGTCGATTTTATCCTTCACATGACGAACCCGTTAACTCCAATTATAAACATAGGTCCCCTTAAATATTGTAAGCTGCAGATCAATAAATTGATGTTCTTTAAAGAGCAATTGTTTTTGCTAAATCGGATTGGTTTCTCCATTGTTCGGTTTATACAATAGTTCAATCAGAGAATACATACAGCCAATTGTTTATACAATAATTCATAAAACATTGCTCAGCTCTTTCCTAACTTCTATTCATATAGCATGGTCACTCAACAATAACCAAATTACGCAAATAATATCATGTTTCATCAATTCCCTTCTGGAATCCCTGTAGCCCCCCCCCCCCCCTTCACCCTCTAGACATGACATAAACATATTCCAATGCAGAAGATTTTCTCAGACAGAATCCTAGAAAAGCAAATCAAAATAGAAAAAGCGGGAAAGGCAGGCAAGTAGAGAGGGAAGGTGTGAGGAAGGAATAGAGAAGTAGATAAAAGTGAAGCTTTTCAGTCCTTCGATTTAAGTTTAGGTGTATTTCATGGTTTTCTTTCAATGAGTTTAGATGAAAACTTACAGAAAGCCGAGGTTGAGATCGAAGGGGGAGAGGGTTCGTTGGCTTTTGCAGGGGGGACTTCTGGTCGTCACCGACGTCGATGCTTTCTGCAAAAAACCGAAGAGAAACGCCGGCGTCGTGGGGAGCCGAGAAGTGAAGAGAGTTTTTTTTTTTTTTTTTTTGACCTGTAAGGGAAGAGTGCGTTTGAGAGAGAGAAGAGGGTGACTGTGAGTTTAGAGTTTCTTTTTGAGTCAAAAACAAACATGACTGCGTGAGATTTTTTTTATTAATTAAATTTTAGGAAAGAAGTTGAGCTAATACATGACTGCGTGATCCAACCCAGTGACGTAGCTTAAAGTGAGATATTATTTTACGTTAGATAGTAGAGCCGAAAATTTGGGTCGAGTTTGTTTAACCCTGTTAAAGTGGAGGATTAAGCTTTGATTTTAAAGCCCCAATAAGAAGTTGGGCTTAAACAGGCTAGTCTATTGGGCTACGAGCTTAGACAGGCCAACTTGTTTAGGCCCGTCTATATTTTTTTTCCTTTTCTTGTTTTTTGTTCATTTTCTTAATAATTATCAAATGTTGTTGATGATATTGACAGTCATGATGAAGAAAATGACAATTATACTAATTCTTAATTTTTAGTATTGTTTGTGGCTTTCACTTTTCTTATTTATAACTTTATGTAATAGTCTACTTAATTGTGGTGCGTAGACCTTACAGTACATTTTATTTATTTGTGGTATGTATTTGTGATATTGATAGACATGCTGAAGAAAATGACAATTATGCTGATTCTTAATTTTTAGTGTTGTTTGTGGCTTTCACTTTTCTTATTTATAAGTTATAACTTTATGTAATACTCCTTCCGGTCCTAAATATAAGATCACTTTGACTTTTTTTGTGAAAGTTAAGGAAGCAAATTAGACCACTAAATTATAACATATGTCACATGTAATTAGATTATAGGTTAGTTTATAAGTAGAATAAAATAGTTTTGAGAAAAAAATATAACTATAGATAATTTAAAGTGATTAATTTTGCATCCTTAATTTCTCCGAAAAAGCAAAGTGGTCTTATAATTAAGACCGGAGGGAGGAGTCTACTTAATTGTGGTGTGTAGACCTTATGGTACATTTTATTTATTTGTGGTATGTGGACTATATGGAACATTTTATTTATTTGTGATGTGTGGACCTTATGACTTTATATAATAGTTTATTTAATTGTAGTATGTGGACTTCATGAAACAGCTTTTTTAATTGTGATGTGTGGACCTTATGGAACAATTTATTTAATTACGGTGTGTGGACCTTATGGAACTGTTTAGGCCTGGTCCATGACGGGCCGACTCAAATTCTTAAATCTATGGTAGGCAACCTATGCTGTTGAGATGCCTCGAACACGCTACAGGCGATCGCATGTCTTAGCCCTTTGCTAGCTGAACCAATGGAAGGTGGGTATCCAATCTATATTTTAGAAACGTGTACTTCAAAATTAAAATATATGTTGCACAGACCACCTTTTATATCTGAGATTATATTTCTAACCACTCGAACCGTTTGTTGACCAATAAATTTAACCTTTAAATTTGATCATGACCAAAATATCCCTTTTTAACATGATGATTATTTAAACATTAATCTTTATCAAAAATAAATTTACAAATTTAAAAATAATTCTGTCACACTTTTTTTAACTGAGCACACATATATTTTCCAACTTTCTAATATGTATAATAGATTTATTAATTTTTATTTAAATCACAAAATGTTATAATTTAAATATTTGAATATATTCATTAAAAAGTATTCATTGTAATTTCTTTTAAAAGACTAAAACTTATATAGATTTTTTAGATTATATGATCTATTTAGACTTATAATTTAAAATCCTTAAACACGTATTTTTTCTCGGTATGAGATATTAGTAGAAAACCATTTTTGATTTAACCAGTTTCATTAAGAAAAAAATTGCAAATAGAAATTCTCAAACCTAAAACCAAATCAAAAAACTGAAAATACATTCGGTTCACCTTGATTTTGCTCAGCCATACTTAAAAGAATAAAACAAAATATTTTTAGGTTGATAATTAGGTATTTCGGTAAGAAGTAGCTCAATAGATGCCCGAGTTAATTAGTGGTTGATTACATTAGCTTGACAAAGAAACTAGATCCTAAACCGAATCCTCTAGATTTTAAAGTTGATTATATCCCCACAACCAAAATATCTAGAAGCATTTTAAGGTCATGATCATCTTGCAACAACCGAACTTACATGGAACTAATGATTTGGTGGAGAAACTTCACCAGTCTTAATCCTAATATACATAATAATGTCATGACTCACGACTCTGTATTTTGGCCTATTTATATTTTGAAGCGCACATAAGATAAATAAACATGCAATATTTTAAGGCTTTCTAGTATGTAAATCACAATAATCCAGAGCAGTTGCATCCAAACTAGGACACAACATAACACAAAAAACAATAAAACAAACAGTTCTACACAATTTCGAGTAATGCTATATGCAAATAAGTCGTTTTACGTCACTACTAAAAAAGCCACTTGACCGACATCAAGAAAATTGATTGCAGCTATTTCCTTGTAATAGGATCTGCCAAAAATTAGAGAAAGAAAAATCACTTTTTAAGTTTATCATAACCACTGTTAATAAAAATTTTAAGCAGTTAAGTTGGTATGAAGAAACATCTTCGAGATTCCAACCTGATTTATGCATCAAGCATTTATGTTTTCTCTAGTTTTTTTTCAAACAAAGAGCATTGATTCATGAAACGAATCCAGATATGGGAGGAAAACCTCAGCAATTAACAACACAATTAAATAATAATGAGATTGAGAAGAAACCTAAACTAGAGGAGTGCAATGTTAGCCGTCTATCTATCGATAAGAATGACTTGGATCCTATTTATGGACATGTCTCTCTCTGAGAAGCCTTGTCCAATCTAGAGATATCATCTCCCTAGTTTTTCAACAAAAAAATATATTATATCACTATATTATTGGACAATTGTACTAAACAACTAAACTATTAATTCAACATGTCCAAAAACAAAGAAATGCTTAAAATTATACAAACTGTACATCTTGTCCAAAGTAACTAAACTATTAATTCAACATGTTCAAAACAAAAAAAGCTTAAAACATTCTCATTCCTTTATTGTAATCTAAACACCGATTCAACATTCCTTACATAACATATAATAAAAGCCAACAAAACAAAACAGAAAAAGGAAACCGTAGAGGACAATCGATTCTAAAGTCAATCAACAAATAAAATTTCGATAAATTCCCAAATTACTAAGAAATTATAGTGACAAAAGCCATATTTAGCTTAAAGGAATTAAAGCCCTTAATTGATTAAATATAAATGAATAGTTATATAAATTCAATATCTTGTCTAAATCAACTAAACTATTAATTCAGTATGTCCAAAACAAAAAAATTATGCTTAAAACAGGACAATTTTGAATTGGTTATTTAACTTTCAAAGCACATTCTGTATTTAATAAACTTTCTGTGTTTTTTTCTTCTAATTTCACATGTTTAAAAAGTATTTGTTTTTTTTAGAAAGCATATTTTATTTGTTTGGATTTTGAGATATTTGTTTAGACTTACTTATTATCCTATTTTTAAATAAAAATTCTAGACATTTTCAAATGGCATTATATTTTTCCGTTTCAAACTCAAACCGTTTTCTAAAAAAAACCGAAAACCATAAAAATGAAGATCGAAACCAAAAAATCAAAATGCATTTGATTCTGTTCGATTCGACTTTCAGGTTCGGCTCAGTTTTTGCTCACTCCTATTCACCGTCCCAGCTAGTAATCCAAGAAGAGTTTGTTTTGGAAACGGTGGCTCTTTTGATACAGGAACATCGCTCAATAGCATCACTTTTTTTTTAATATTGAAGGCAAGCCATAGGCTTGAGTAGTGCTATCCAGTAAACATATTACACAACACTGTGGCTATGAGAGCCCAGTGAACAATGTATTAAATCTAAATTGAGCTGGTCTTTGCAAATCGTGGGGGGACTCTACAAGTAGTGCACTTCCATGGATCTTTCATAAGTTGATTTTACTAACAGGTCTGCATATTTCAGCGCTTCTCTCTGGTTGTGAATGATTTCTATGTCCCTAAATGAGGTGATGAGTGACCTGATTCTTTCAATTTCTTCCTTGAGCGGGTGATAATGTCCCCTATCAATTAGGATCAATTGAATTGCTTCCAGCGAATCAGTAAACAGCTTTATCTTGCTATGTCTCATACTCTGGCATAATTGCAAACATGTGCTGATCGCTAGAAGTTCTATTGTGGTTGATGAGGCATGTCCAAAGAATTGTTGGAAGCCCTATAGCCATGCTCCCTGTTCATTCCTTGCTACTTCTCCACCAGCTGCACCTCTATCCATTCTTGTAGATCCATCCACGTCGACTCTAATGAATCCGGGAGGAGGTAGTGTCCAGCGCGTGTTATCGCGGTCAGGTGTTTGTAAAACTTGATGCTTGAATCGGTTATTCTCCACACCTTCCATTAAGTAGAAAATTACACGATTCCCTATTGCTTCAAATGTGTCACTAGCTGTTCCAAAAGTTTTCCTGCATCTGTTCTTCCAGATCAACCAACATGTCAGCCCAAAAACTCTGCTCCACGGCCACCTCGATATGTGTTTAGCGTTCGGATTTTTCTTCCCATTCCACTCCAGCCATACCTGCAAATCACCACTAAAAAATATAGATATATATGATGGGTTAATTAAACTAGTCCACACTTTTTAAGCAATCTCACAGTCTCTCAAGGCATGTACAATTGTTTCCTCACGGTTGCACTCAAAGGAACACTCTGGGGAATTTCCTGGTACACGATTTGCTCTGAGTGAGTTTGTAGGAATTCTCTTGTGTAAAACTTGCCACATAAAATATTTTGCTCTCTCAGGGATATCCCACCGCCACATTCTATTCCAAATAGCTTCATTCTGTCTCCTCTGGTGGTTGTAAGCTAATTTGTAAGCTGACTTGACATTAAAGTTCCCGTCGATAGAGAGTCACCAACAGAATCCCTCAATGGCTGATTGGTTTGGAGGGCGGGTTTCCCTGATTCTCTTAACCACCCAGTCAGGAAGAAATCTTTGCCATTTATCAAGATCCCAATTCCCACTGCTTGTCACGAAATCGGCAACATTCTCATCTGGGTTCAGTCTATCGAGATTTTTAATAGCATATCTCATGAAGGGTTGTTCCAGGGGCATATATAATTCTGTCCATGCTTTGGTATTTCTCCCATCACCGATTTTCCTTCTGACCCCCTTAAGGAAAGTGTCCCATACTAAACTGATTCCATGCCAGACAGCCGATTGATTTTTCCTTTTTTCAATAGTGGGATATTTCCCATTACCACATCCATACTTGCTTTTTAGACATTGAACCCATAAGGCATTTGGCCTCGTGAGTAAACTCCAACATAGCTTCATAAGGAATGCTATATTTTTGGTCTGAAGGTCTTTTATCCCTAGGCTGCCTAATGATTTATCTACCTTAATATTATCCCACGCAATTAGATGCATCTTTTTCTTGTCAGAACTCTGGCTCTAAAAGAAGTTTCTGCTGAGTCTTTCAATTTCCTGTAGTACTCCTTTTGGCATGAGAAGAGTTTGCATTTGGTAGTATGGTATGATGATAGGACTGATTTGATGAGCACAGTTTTTCCCGCCGCACTAAGTAGGTTTCCTTTCCAACTTGCCAATTTCTTATGGACTTTCTGGATTACTGGGGCAAAAGCAAGTTTAATTGCTCTTTTATGCAGAATAGGGACACCCAAATATTTCGGTGGATCAGCCGTTAGGTTGATTCCCAACGTTTGGCTTGGAGAATTGGCTTTGCTTGAGTGCACATTCCTGGAGACAAAAACTTTGGACTTTTCCAAACTCACTCTGTGCCCAGATACACCGCAGAAGAATCTCATGACTTCCCTAATCTCCTCCATCTGGTTAAGGGATGCTTCACTGAATAGGACCAGGTCATCTGCAAATAACAAATGAGATAGGCCTATGCCTCCTGTATTGAGAACCAGGGGTTTCCAGCTTCCTTCTTACACTTCAAAGTTTATTATTTGCCCCAATCTTTCCATACATAAGACAAACAAATAAGGACTCAATGGGTCTCCTTGTCTGATTCCTCTCGATGGAGAGAAAGATTCAGATAGTGTTTCATTCCAAGCCACTTTCATTGAAGCAGATGTCACACATTCCATAATCAAGTTGAGAAAAGCTTCACTAAGCCCGAGGCTTTGAAGAGTAAAACTGAGGAAATTCCAGTCAAGCCGATCATAAGCTTTTTCCATATCAACTTTAATGGCTACATATCCGTCACCTCTTCTGATGGTTCTCATTGTATGGATGGCTTCTTGTGCTAGGATGATATTGTCACAGCTTTGTCGTCCACTAATGAAACTACACTGATTTGGCATAATCAAATAGTTCATGAATCCCTTCAATCTATTTGCAATCACCTTGCTTAAAATTTTGAAGCTAACGTTACACAGAGAGATGGGTCTGAACTCTGGTAGTCGGATCGGCTGATCTACCTTGGGGATAAGGACTATCGTTGTTTGGTTGATCTCCCTCATTTTTCCTGGTTCCTTGGCCACAGACTTAATCAGATCACATACTACATCACCCACTACGTCCCATTGGGATTGGAAGAAGTGGGCTTGTAGACCATCCGGGCCTGGAGCCTTGAAAGCTCCCATTTCAAAAGCTGCATTCTTAATCTCTTCATTCAATAATTCCCTTTGGATGTTTCCTAGTTGCTCTCGGCTAAGCTGAGGGAAGTTGATCGGCCAATTTGAGGCTGGAAGGACATTAGAGTCCTTGGTATATAGTTCACGGAAGAAATAATGTGCCATATTTTTCAAAGATTCTTGATCCGATATCCATACACCCTCGTTATTCTATAACGCTTCTATTTTGTTTCTCTTACTTCTCATCTGGGCTGATAAGTGAAAGAATTTAGTGTTCTTATCCCCATACTTCAACCATTGGCATCGAGACTTTTGGTACCATATTAGCTCCTCCTGATTGCACACTTTACAATATTCCTTCCATAGAGATTTTTCTAGTCGGAATAGGCCGTTTGATGAATTACTCATTCTGGCCCTGTCAATCCCTTCTAGACGACGTAGGAGTTTTCTCTTCTTTTTTGGAATGTTACCCACAACCTTCATGTTCCATTCCTTTGCTGCCACTTCAAAAGAATTTCTTCCTTCACACCATTCTTTTCCGTCCCATGAACTTTTTACTAGTTCTTTGAAATCAGGTTCAAGGCACCATGCTGCTTGGTATTTGAAGGGGTTTCTGTTTCTTAATTGTCTATCAGGAGGGGTCTCAGATATCACAACCACACGATGATCTGATTTAAATCTCAGGTGATGGTACGCTTTCAGGTGGGGGTGAGTAATTTCCCATTCGAAGTTGCAAAAGGCCCAATCTAATCTTTCTTTAACACCCTCTTTCTCCCATGTATATCTATCCCCTACTACTGGAACTTCTAAGAGGTCACAGTCATTTATACAAGATTGGAACTGGTTCACATCAATGGAGTTAAGCTTAGCTCCACCTACTTTATCCCCTTTAGACAACATGGCGTTAAAATCCCCTAAGACTATCCAAGATCCTTGCATTGTTGAGGCTATATGGCGGAGAGCAGGCCAGAGATTTCGGCGCTTAATTTCAGAAGTATCTCCGTAAACGAAAGTGACAAACATGGTTTCTCCAGATGCCTTGTTTGATATCCTGCAATGAAGGAGTTGAGTAGTAGAGAAGAGGTAGTATACTAAAATCTCATTATCATCCCACAGCACCCAGATTCCACCTGCAAATCCTGTTGCTTCAACTCGTAACCAATTCGTAAATCCCAGCTCTTTTATCTTTTTATCAGCTATATTCCCACTTATTCTGGTTTCCAACAGCCCCATAACATTTATCCTATATTTCCTCACTATTTCTTTAAATAAACGTGGAAACGATTTACCCCTCGTTCCACGGCAATTCCAAGATGAAATAATCATCATAAAATCACAATTGGAAGTAAATGTCACGGGCTAAGAGACTTACGGGTCTGGGGGTTTTCCTGCTCAATAGCATCACTGAAGGTATTATCCCGACCAATTTTTTTTTCTTTCAAAAAACCACCTTTTGGGTCTAAATCAAAAAATTTATGACTCTTGCTAACCTTCAAAAGGCTCTTCTATTTTTTTAATCAGACAAAAAGGCTCTGATATCAAATCAAAGGATAAAAAATAAATAATTTTATACTATTTATATTTATTATTTTTCTCCAAAAATTATAAATTTTACTATAATTTGATAAAAACATATATTTTATATGCTATAATTAGATAGTAATTTATTTGATCAAAAGTCAAATCGGCACTAGTGCATTACATTAAAAGATTAGGGGGGCGTATGAGATGATTGAAATCCATGAAATAATTAAACAGAACTATGCCTTTTTTTTTCCCCACGAAAATATAATCATGCTTAAAAAGCTCTAAAACATTTCAGGCAAGGCCATTGGGTAACGGAACTCTCTCAGTGGCTGAAATCTGGTTATTTACTCTCCGTTCTCGAGCTTTCTCTGTAGATTCATCGCGGAAAAGAGAAGGAGTGAAGCTGTGAAGGTCGAAGTTCACCTTATTGGTCTCGCTGTGTACCTCTGTTCAACAGCTTTCTGACAATGGCAAATTTCTTCTCCTGGTTTTCCCGCCTCCGCTCTTCGTCCAAGTGCTTCTACGAAAATGTGAGAACCTCAAATTTCCATAATTTCAGGACCCAGAAAAATGCACCCACTGCGAATGTTATGGATTTGGAGAGAGCAAAGAAGCCATGGATGACATGGTCGAGCTCTGTGCTTCCTTTGGCTCTCGCAGTTTCTGCTGGATCACTTGCTTTTCAACCCCAGTCCAATCCTTCATTTTGTGACGCTCCTAATTCCAATAGTCGGTGGGTTTTTCTTTCTGCTCATCAATCCATTTTAGCATGTCAGAAAGTATCTGCTTTGATCACTCACATGCGATGGACTCTTTATATGCGTTTATGGACCATGAAGATGAATAGATTATGCAAATCTAACTAGTTATCTTCAGTGGAAATTAAGCCGGGGAAATATGAAGGGGAGAGGATTGACTGTTATCTCTATTTATTCTTTCTTCACTCTTTTTGCTCAACTCCTTATATTTTTCTGCGTTTAATCACGGTTTCAAGTGCTATCTGCTTTAAGTGTGTGTGCGCGCTTGCTTGCTTGCTTTCTACTAGATGTGTTAGCATGCTGTCACTGTTTATTCTTTCAAACTGTCGACATGGCGCTCTATGTGACTAAATAACTTATTCCATAGCTATGTTTCGTTTAATCTTTTTTGTTGCAATATAATGGAGGACGCCAAAAGAAAAAAGTTGAGCTTGTGATATGTTTTTCAATGATAATACTAGCATTCATAAGCTCTGATCCCTCCCTGTACTGCTATATTTCAACTAACTCATATGCTAATTTTTTTTGGATCAAAACTGTCTCCACTCTCTTTACGCCAATTGTAGCCACAATGAGCAAACGTGGAATTGCATGCCTCAAAGAAACTAGTGCTTGATAACGGTACTGACATGGATTTTTCTATATAATGATAGAGGTGCCAGCTTGGGGGGGAAAGGTAGCACCCAGTTTGTGGTCAAGGGATCACAAAAAGAAATTCCACAGGATCTTCTCCAGGAGTTGAAAGCCATCTGTCAGGTGTGGACTCAATTTGATTGCCAGAAACTCATAAACTCAAAGTAAAGAAATAAATATCTTAAAATGCGCAGATGGGTTGTACTGTGCAAATAGATTGAGTTTAAAACTTCAATCTTGTGGTTAGTGGTCTGAGTCTTTTATAATTCTACAGGATAACATGACACTTGATTATGATGAAAGATATACCCATGGAACACCTCAGAATAGCTTTCACAAAGCTGCTAACATACCTGATGTAATTGTTTATCCAAGGTAAGACTAACGCTTACCTTCAGTTGAGATTTTTATGGCCACTCTTGTGATATTGATTTATGCCTTATGAGTCATGAAACAATTTTTTCTTTGCTTTTTCAGTTGAAGTTTGTTTGAAAGTAGACAAAACTGATAAAATCTAGTTGATCTCTTTGTTAAATGATTGTATAGATAAATTAGTACTTAAAGTATGCTTCCAGATCAATCAATTGATTCATTTACATTTGGCCTTTGAATACATTGAAGTTTTATGAGAGAAAAATGTTAGGGGCACCGGTGCTAATGTGATATTCGATTTCTTAGGTGTCATACTATTGATATCAATCATGCATGTATTTTCTCTATAATTTTAACCAAAAGATAAAAAAAAAAAATCTTCCATACTTATACAATATCATGAATGGACATGAATAAGCCCAGAAAGTAGGGGAGATTATTGATTTGCTAGTGACATTCTTGGAGTTTATGGTAAGGTCCGTACATTTTCTCTCTCATGTGATAATACTAACCATGTTTGCAGATCTGAAGAGGAAGTCTCCAAGATTGTTAAAGCATGTAACAATCATAAGGTCTGGATATCTTCAACTTAACCCACAATTCTAACCATGTTTAAGCTTATTGGTTTGCCTTCTTGAATTCATCGCATAAATTTTGTAGGATCTGACCAAGTCTATATCCTTGATATATCTTTTACAATCCTGCACACTAAATTGCAATTTCTGTGTTACTTTAGACCCCACAAACTTCATTTCTGGTCTTTTTTTAGCTTTGTGCTTGTTCATGGGTGTATAATGCTCATATTAATCATTTTCCGAGAAACTACTGACCTCTGTTTTCCTTGTATTTATATCAGGTTCCTATTGTACCCTATGGTGGTGCTACATCTATTGAGGGTCACACCTTATCCCCCAATGGTGGGGTTTGCATTGACATGTCATTCATGAAAGTATGTAACTGTTTATTTTCTATGATAGTGGAATATGGAGTTAATTCAATTATTAAATCCATCCATGATTTTCTATGGAATTGATTTGACATCTTTTAGTAATGACCCCTCTCTTTATATATCTTAATAAACCTGTCATGTTATACTTCTAATAGATTCACATTTTTTCCCTTTAGAAGGCATATATCCGATCCTTTTTTAGGATACAATGTGTCATGTTTTTTGGGGCATGGATGATTTTGGGAAGGAAATTGGATGGCTCTTTTGAAGACTTGAGATGTTTTGAATGCTTTCTAGTTTTCTGGTTTAATGAGGGACATCTCTAAAATGATTGAAAGGATTTCCATTTCCCTTGGGTCATTGAAATAAACTAGTGTCTTTAGTTTGATTGCGTTAAAAAATGTGCTTTCTTGTTTACCTGTAACTCTACGATGAAACGGATTCTTACATCATAAAAACCGAAGCCGTTTTTTTTTTGCTTCCGTTACTTGCTTCCTTTCACAACAAAGTTGTTAGGAAATATATTTAATTGATTAGAATTAGAATCAATCCCAACAAATCAAGATTATGATTAGGGAGGTATAATTAGGAAATATCTAATTTTGAATCAGATTAGAATCCCTATTAATTAGAGATATTAGTTGAGATATTGCTTTTGTAATTAGTCTAGATTATTCTTTTCTCTTATATAAATATGCAACGTATGTACATGAAAAAAGTGAATCATTTAGATGATTTTCTCTCAAAGTTTACATGGTATCGAGCGGGGAAATTTTTAGAGTTTCCACTTCAATTTTTTCTTGGCCGTCACTGTTCACAGAATGAGGGAGAGAGATTAATCTTTTTAAGGGTTTCATTTCTAGCCACCTTGTCTGTGGTGACTCTGGAGGTTCAAATCGGCGTTTCCTTGGTGGTCCGACGTCATTCCGGCAAGCACGTGAGCTACATGCGCCAACATTCTTCTCGCCAGAATCTCACGCGCTGTCGTGTGAAGGATGTTTCCAGCGGATTTTTGCCGTAAACTTACCTTTTCCGGCATCGACTTCTTATTGTCAGCTTGTTTGTGGGGGTCGTGTGGCCTAGTTTGCTACTTCATGAATTTGTGTCATTGTTCATGCTATTGTGCACTGTTCATATTATTGTTCGCTGTGTGTTTTGTTGGACTCTTCTGGATCTAGAAGATTCCGGTGTGTTTTCAGGTGGAGTTTTTCATATTCCAGCATTTGTAGGTCTAAGATTTCAGATCTGTGTATTTGCATTTTTCTACTCTTCATCTATATCGGTTATGAAGTTTGGATTTTTCATTGTGAAGCCTTTGGTGTTTTCGTTTGTTGAGCCCTTTGTGTGGCTATTTAAATTAGAGTCCTTAGTGTGGCTACTAATTCTCTTGACAGAATTTTCTTAGTTTGAATGTCCTGTGTGACATTTGGTCTAATTTTGTTGCTTTGGGCATTGCATTTGGTTTTTCAATGATTTTCTTGAGCCACTTTTCGGTGAGTTCTTTGTCCCTTTTTCTTCGTTTGGTGTCGCCATCCCATTTCCAACGAGTCCCAGTGGTGATTGCGTTTGGGTTTGGTCTTCTTGGGTTTTCGGCGAGTTTTTGGTTAGAGTTTCAGTTCGTGGTGTTTTCGCCATTTTCCAGTGAAGATTTTTTTAATTTGGTCATTTTTCGAATTTTTGTTGTGGAGTTTGTATTTTTTGTGCATTTTTTGGCGTTAATTGGGTTGTTCTTTGTTGAGCCGTCTCGGGATTCAGATTTTAGATCTGGTCGTTTAGTTGTGTGAGGTGCATTTCTACTTATGGTTGGGATCTTCACTAGTTGGATGTCAAGAATGCGTTCTTGAATGGTGATCTTCTTAAAGAGGTCTATATGGAGCAACCCCTTGGTTTTGTTGCTCAGAGGGAGCATGGGAAGGTTTTTTCTTCTTCAGAAGGCTTTGAATGGAACTCGGGTTGATTATCTTTGTAACAAGTTAGACATGATTAACATTTATACTCCAACTTAAGGGGGGTGTTAGGAAATATATTTAATTGATGAGAATCTGAATCAATCCCAACAAATCGGGATTATGATTAGGGAGGCTTCATTAGGAAATATCTAATTGTGGATCAGATTAGAATTCTTATTAATTAGGGATATTAGTTGAGATATTATTTTTGTAATTTGTCTAGTGTCTTCTTTCCTCTTGTATAAATATGCAACATATGTACATGAATAAAGTGAACCATTTAAATGATTTTCTCTTAAAGTTTATAGATATATAGTATGCGAAAGTCGTGCTAGTAAGCAGCTACACTCCTAATGATTGAAGCAGTTTCAGCACGATTATCATTACAATAACATTTGCATGCCTATATTAAGTTGCTGCATAGCTAACATGAATATTAGTACATGTTAAACATAAAAGATGAAACTTTCTTGAGATGTCATCTTTAAATAATAATGGCTGTTCAAATGATAGAGAGTGAAAGCATTACATGTTGAAGACATGGATGTTGTTGTTGAGCCTGGAATCGGATGGATGGAGCTTAATGAGTACTTAGAACCTTATGGTCTATTTTTTCCACTTGATCCAGGTTAGTTGAATGCTATGGTAAGACAATTTGCTAGAATATTTATTTCCTATATTTGGGGCAAAAAACAGAAGAAAACAATATTTTCAATGGTTTGTTTTTTGAATAATGAAATTTGTGCCTGTTATGTGTAGGCCCTGGTGCAAGCATTGGAGGCATGTGTGCCACTCGCTGTTCTGGTTCATTGGCTGTCAGGTGGTCACTTTCTTTTGTATCTATACAATTTCATTTCATTTAAATAAACGCTGTTGTGTTTTGGCTTTGGATTAGTCATACTTCACAGTTTCTATTAGTCTTTAGCCACCAATATGTACATTTGCATACTATTGTCAAGTAGCCTTTTGTAGGATTTGCTTAGACAGTTAGAATCTTGCTGTTTCCTTTCTACCCATATGCGCATGCCTACACAAGTGCACATATATAGGGTGAATTTAAATAAGCCAATCTTTCTTTGCTTTCTTCTGTTTCTTTCTTGTCTTTTTGTGTTTTTAATCATTTTGTGGATTTATTCATACCACTTGTAGAATTTTAATTCTGAAAATGGCTTTGTTTAGCAACCGCATACATAAGATTTTCAACGTCTTCTGAACCTAAAACTTCCTAAAACTTCATGTGTCCTGTAGAATGGTTTCCTTCATTGATTCAGTTGTTCATTATAATTTAACCCTAAGCTGACTTTTTAGTTACAGATGAATTTACACTTATCCCTGTTTTTTACTTTTTAAATCCATTTTCCCTGTATAGAATCATGGTTAGATTCCTCTTTCTTACATCATAATCTCTTCAGAACACCTAACATTATAATTTGGACTCCTCCTGTTTTTATTTGTTTCAAGTTCCTTGTCATTGTACCATTTGCACCTTCAATTTTTATTGTTATTATATACCTCTTTAAAGTAATAGCATTCAAAAGAACCACTGCACTAACCTTAAGTGAGGGACAAGGTTTTAGGTGGGGCGAAAAATGGGCTTCAATCTCCAGCACACTGGGTTAAATTCTCTCTGTGTTCTAATGCTTGACAAGTCAAATATCAGATGTCATACTCTAGTGAACCATCATGGAACAATGCAGAACTCTCAATTTTAGTTTGAGCTTTATTTGCTGGAATCAAATCAGTGACTGTCCACACTGTCCACACTACTAAGTCATTCTTTCTCATTTTTTAGGAATTTATGATTTTCTCTTTAACATTCTGAACGTTTGATTTCTACTTAATGTTGGTTGAGTTGTAGCATGTAGTGTGGATCAATGTTGTCAAAGGCAAACTAAACCAGTTGGTTCAACTGGAAAACCAGTCATTTAGTGCATGTAACGCAATGAAATTTCCATAGAAATGATTAAAACCTGATAAAACTGAAGAAGACTGGAAATTGGATGCCAACCAGATTAATGGTTCAGCTGGCTTTGTATTTCTATATTTCAGGGCGTTGGTTTAAAATATTGTGTTTGGGGTTGAAATTTTTTTTCTCTTCTTATATTCTAATGTTATAATAAGTATTATTCTTATAAATAGATATTAACTTGTTTGGATTTAAAATTAAATAAATACTGATATCTTATGAAGCTTACTAGTATTGGTTTTTTTCCTGATATAATGTTCTAGTTTATAAAATTAAACCAAAGTTATATTAATTTAACTGTGATGGGTTTGACCACAATTTGATAACAGTAAAACCAATAAGTCTTAAGCTAGTGCTTCCATCGATTCGATTAGTTAGGTCTTTATAGTACTGGTCATTATGGTTCTCCTTACTGATTTGTAGGTATGGAACTATGCGTGACAATGTCATCAGTCTCAAGGTCTGTCACCTCTAGCATTGGTTTCTGATGCATTGATGTAATGCGGTATTTATTATGCTTCTACATATGTTCCAGGTAGTTCTTGCCAATGGAGATATAGTTAAGACAGCATCTCGTGCTAGGAAGAGTGCTGCTGGGTTTGTTTTACTCCATTTCTTTGTTAAATGACTTCTAGTTACTTGTGTTCCTTTTGAGACATAGACAAAAGAAAGAATGTGAGTAAATGAGGATACTAGAAAGGGGGATGCAAGCTGGTAGATTTTATGCTCAATTGAAGGGAATATATACAAGAAATGGGGCGGTGCCTGGGGATTGAAGTCTGTAAAAGTCAAACTTATTTGTAATGATCCAGGAACTTTGATGACAGTGATAAGATAACCTGTAAAATATACTCCCTCCGGTCCTAAATATAAGACCACTTTGACTTTTTTTTGTGGAAGTTAAGGAAGCAAATTAGACCACTAAATTATAATATATGTCACATGAAATTAGATTATAGGTTAGTTTATAAGTAGAATAAATTAGTTTTGAGGTAAAAAGATTTTTTTTTGAACTAAAATTACTTTTTTTTTGGACTGAAAAAAAAAGTCAAAGTGGTCTTATAATTAGGACCGGAGGGAGTATTAGCTTTATTAGTTGTAATTCAATGTAGAAAAGGTTGCATGATTAGTTTTAATTTTGATTTAATTTCAATGTGATATTAGTTGTTTCATGTTTCGTAACTCAGATATGCAATGAAGTATTTAATGATGTCAAGTTATATATCTTAGGTATGATTTGACCCGCTTGATGATTGGAAGTGAAGGAACTCTTGGTGTAATAACAGAAGTAACACTGAGGCTTCAGAAAATTCCCCAGCATTCAGTGGTATGTTGTTATTATCTATCATTCATTGTGTTATTTTCTCTCCAACTTTTGGTTAATTGATCTAAATTTGCGATCAATTTATTGCACATGTGTCTATATCAATGCGATGTGATAGAGATTGAATATGAATATCATGTTTAATTCTTGTGAAAATGTATGTTGTCTCTTATGATGCTTGTTTGTTCAGCTTGTGCCTTTAGAACGTCTATTTTTCATTCTGTCATTCCTGTAAGTGATTGAGTTCTTATTCTCTTAATAACTCTGTTATAGTTTTTTTCTTTTTGCCTCTTATACTTAATTTACATGTATTCATCTTCATATCCGCAATCCTTATAATGATGAAGTGCAAGTTGCCCTTCATTTAATATCCGTCTCAAATATGTGCTCCTACATCCTATCAAGATCAAGTATAACATAACTTTCAAATTATTTGGAGGCGCATTCAACTATCAATAAGCTAGAATTTTATTTAAATCTTCGTGCCATCCCTTGCTGAATTGAATAAGAAAGGGGTTATTATTTTTCATCTCAAATGCTGATTCCTTTAAAATTAGATTTTCTCATTTAATATTTTTAGTCACTTCCTTTTGTACCGTACAGAATCTTAATCATAGCCAAGTAAGATGCAAAATCATCAATATATAATATAAAACTAATCCACCATCCTCTTCCCAACTTTTGCTTTTCAAGACCCAAACAACTATTCCTAAACCCCTTGTGAATAGTGTCTCCCCAAAAATTTATACTCAACCTACTATTCATATCCACCCTTTGGCTCCCTAAAATTTAAAACTCAAACCATTTTTCATACTTGATTTTACTAAACCCCTTCTGAATAGTGTCTCTCCAAAAATTTATACTCAACCTACTATTCATAGATGATTTTACATACCATATTTAACTAAACCCCTTCTGAATAATAATATACATACTTCTAATCCAACCAATAGTTTTTTCAGCCCAAATTTTTTATTATGTAAACATTACACTTTTTTGAAACAAATATAGACAAAAATTACTGAACAACGTAGTGAAATAGAAGTTATTGCCTATGTAAACGATACTTTTTTCCATATAGATAGTAACATCCAATTCATAACTTAATTTGTATTCGAAGACTTTAATAAAATTTTTCATTATTTCTTTAGCAGAAAACCAATTCCTATTTGCAGACACATTTCACTATTCATATCCACCCTTTGGCTCCCTAAAATTTAAAACTCAAACCACTTTTCATACTTGATTTTACTAAACCCCTTCTGAATAGTATCTCCCCAAAATATAAGGTCATATTTGACTTTTTTCTAATAATAAATCCGTTTTTCCCCATTTTAGCCTTTTCCTTTTCCCACCCTTTATTTTAAAAATTTGCAACACATTTTCCCGCCCAACCATTTCAAAATTTAAACAGACTCATTTAAATTCATTCTCTCTCCTAAATCATTTCTATTAAACCCAAACTCCACCTATTTAAAGTCATCAATATAAAATGTAAATAAAATATAAAATATGATATTCTTCCACCTTATTCCCTCCCTACTTTTTTTTTTTTTTGCCAGAATCCCTACTTTTTATTCTTAGACTCAGAACACTATTCCTAAACCATTGGTATTATTATTCACAACTCATCACAAGCACTAAACACTAAACAAGTCAAGGCATCACGTGATTGGCCCCTTATATCACATCAACCATCTCCCTTCCACAAACCAACATGTGATTTCACCTCCCTCCACGTAAGGCATAAAGCCTTTTTCCTTCTTCAACGTGTCTTTCCTTTTCCATCTGGTACAGACAATTTCAAATTTCCCTCCTCTTTCAAATTTGAATTCGTTTTTCTTTTGGCCATATCCCGCCACAGTCAGTCAAATCATCCCTCTGAATTTGAGTAGTATATATATAGCAATGGTCTTGCTGCAACCTCCACCACCACCGTTGCAAATTGTCCTCCCGGTCTCAGCTATATTAATATGGCTCGTCTTCTCTGGTTGTTCCGTTGGAACGTTCCAAAGTTCAGAGTACTACCTCGTCAGATCCAGCGGCAGAGGATGAGGGTTCGCTGGTGGATCTTTCTCAGAGGACGCGCCACTGTATGGAACGCGGGAGGTTGATGACGGCGTCAATTGCGCCAGAATGGAGGTCGTCGCTTGATCTACATCGGATGACATCGTCCGATTGCCGCTTAGACTAGGTCTTCCTTTGAAGGAGATGTACCAATCCACCTAGTGGTTTATGCTGAAACCATCAGTTTCCCTCTTCATTCCTATAAGGGTTGCACACTTCCTTCACGTTACACCATATTGAAATGTTTTTTCCTCAACGTGTTAGATTGACTCATGTTACGAGTGGAGTTGCGTTTGGCTGTGGTTTAGTAGGAACTTAGTGTTATTTGTCTGTCGTATGAATTTAAATGTTATGGCATGATGAAATTTTCGGCCTTTGAGCTCTGCTTTTTCTTTCCCTTCCTTTGAGCTCTACTATTTAGTTATAATGATGCTGAAAAAGAATAAAAAATTTATTGAAGTCTTCTAATACAAATCACGTCATTTCAATAATATTTGTGTAGGGGATTAAATGCTAAATATGTCTAGATTATCTGGATGTTACTATTTACTATGTGAGAGGAATCAAACGGAAAAAAAAAAAACAAAACATGGGGCCGTAAAATACAGAAGGAAGAAAGGATAGTTGAGGGAAGAGAAACTAACGGGTGATGGGTAATGAAAAAGTACAGGGGAAATGAAGGAGCAAGGTGAGTGAGATAAAAAGCCATGGGCAGTTCAAAGTTGTGCGAGCAGAGACATAAATTTTGACCGATGGTTTTGGGGAAAGTGAGAGAGAAAATATGATAGTCAAAGATTTTTTTCACATAAATACTTTAAACTCATAAAGGCCTTTTAAGCTGATATGTAGAATGAAAAGGAAGAAAAGAGAGCTGTGAAAGAAAGACATTCCACGAGAGAGGAAGAAGAAAACTCAAAGTACCTATAAGTGATAGTGATGTGATGAAAAAGAAATGAGAGAGTTTGTTTCTTTTGTTTTTCCTAATAAAATTTTGTTGTCGATTAATGTGATGGGGTGAGGGGTTGATGATAATTTGCCATGGTCAATTTACAAGCTATTCAAATTTTCTGATACAAGAACAATATTTCTTTTTCTTTGGTGTTCTTCAATCTCATCAATCACTTTTGCAAGCTAAAAAAAAAAAAGATTAAAATAGCTTCCTCAAATTAATATGATGCCCATGAGATGTTGCTAAAAAAATTAAAATATGGTTTAAATAAAGAAATGTAAATTATTATAAAAAAATATGTAGATTATCTTAATCTCATTTAATCAATTTATATTTGATTTTTTTTTTTGGGAAAAACATATAATCGATACAATATAAAGAAAGGCATTCTTATAATTGTAATTGGTTTTTTTAAAAAACACTTTAAGGTTATTTGACCAAAATTTATGTGTGGGATTTCGAAAATAAGCTGTCTCAAAGGGAATTTTTTTTTCTTTACATCTCTAATTTCCCTTAATACCATGAAATAATACTTGTATTTGTCATTTCCCCATTCTTTATATAATTTCTAATAAGTGCATTTTATTTTCAATGCAATTAAATCCAAGTCACTAAGATTTTTTAGTTGGGAACACCAATTCTTAGTATTAACTTTTCAGTTTGTGTGGATTGAGAAGTTTGTAATGATTTATTCTATATTGTCTTTATATAATTATGTTTTAAACTGATTTTACAATGGAGGGATTCACTAATGAAGTTCATGACAAATGTTGTGCACTTTGAGAAGTTTATGAAATATTTGTTTTATAATTTGTGTTTAGTTTAGTTATAAAAAGTATTTTTCATGTGTATTTTTCAAGAAAGAGTATGGGAAAATGAGAATTTATATTCAAATTGAGATTAGAGAAAATTTTATTTGATCCCTACATAGTCATTTTATATATCAAATAATTGTAGTTAATAGATGTTGAACAATGTTTTAGATTAGTTATTACTTAATTAATAGGTTAATAGATGTTGAACAATGTTTTAGATTAGTTATCATTTAATCGATAGGAGAAAAAGCTCCCCGCGCAATGCGCGGGTTCATATTGCTAGTTTGTTTTAAAAGTACAGTTCTTTACCTTTACTACGGATGGTATTTCTCTTAGATGATTTTCCTGAAGCAGATATTTCTCTATAGAACTAATTTTTATGACACCTACTTGCTACAAGTACTTGTTTTGAGTTGTTATACCCTATGGATTGCCTAAGTTGTTGAACTACAGGTTGCAATGTGCAATTTCCCTTCTGTAAAGAATGCAGCAGATGTTGCTATTGCCACTATGATGTTTGGGATACAGGTGGGAGTCTGAACTTAAATTTGATCTCTTTCTCAATTCAATTATAGTTTTAAAGTTATTGCTGGTTAGGTTTCAAGGGTAGAGCTATTGGATGAGGTTCAAGTGAAAGCTATCAATATTGCTAATGGGAAGAATTTGCCTGAATCTCCAACATTAATGTTTGAATTTATAGGAACAGGTGAAAGATGAATTTCTTTTGCCCCTTTCTTTTATTTAACCAACATTTACTATATGTACTTGTATATTGCCAGTATGCATTATGTAATTGGAGAAAATCTATGTTTGATAAGCTGATCCCAGAAGACAGAAATGAAAACAAAATAATGAACATGAAAATCAATAAATTTTTCTTTAAACAATCTCATTTTTTAGGTACTAATTGAATTAATCTTCCTTAATGTGTAAAGCTTTAAGTAATTGATATACCTGACTTAGTGTTATATATTTTTCAGAGGCATATGCTCGTGAACAAGCACAAATTGTTCAGAGAATTGTTTCTGAACACAGTGGCTCAGGTTTTGTATTTGCAGAAGAACCTGAAGCTAAAAAAGAACTCTGGAAGGTACTATTACATCAACAACAACAGCAGCAAAGCCTTTATCCCACTAGGTGGGGTTGGCTACATGGATCACACGACGCCAAAGTGCTCTATCAATAGCCATGTTTCGTGATAAATCATTGATCTGCAAATCTCGTTGAATAACTTCGTTAAGAGTCCTCTTCGGTCTCCCTCTCCCTCTTTTGGGAGGACTCCATACCATTTGATCAACTCTCCTCACCGGCGCATCTAATTGCCTTCTTTGAACGTTCCCAAACCACCTCAAGTGACTTTCTACAATTTTTTCACAATCGGTGCTACCCCGACTCTTCCTCGGATATGATCATTCCGGATCCTATCTTTTATTGTATAACTACACATCCATCTCAACATTCTCATCTCTGCTACCCCCATCTTATGTTCATGTTGTTCCTTTAGCGCCCAACATTCACTACCATATAACATTGCTGGTCTAATGACTGTCCTATAAAACTTCCCTTTAACCTTATCATATACTTTACGATCACATATAACCCTAATAGATTTTCTCCATTTAAACCACCCGACTTGAATTCTATTATTGACGTCACCATCAATTTCACAATCCTTTTGTATAATCGAGCCCAAATATTTAAACTTGTCCACCCGTGGTATAGCCTGGCCTCCTAATTTAACTTCTATATCCCCATCTGTTTGTCTATTATCAAAACAACAGTTCATATATTCTGTCTTACTCCTGCTCAGTCGGAAGCCTTTTAACTCTAGAGTCCTTCTCTATAATTCTAGTTTCCAGTTAATTTCTTCTCTTGATTCACCTAAAAGGACTATATCATCCGCAAAAAGCATACACTTAGGAATTTCTTCTTGTATATTCATAATTAAGACATCCAAAACTAGATTGAACAAATATGGGCTTAAAACCGAACCTTGATGCAATCCAATTTTTATTGGAAAGTTATTTGTTTCTCCTCCAGGTGTTCTAACTCTAGTCATTACCCCCTCATACATATCTTGAATGACTTTGATATACCCAACATGTACCCCTTTCTTTTCCAAAGCTTTCCAAAGTATTTCTCTTGGCACACAGTCATAATCTTTTTCAAGATCGATAAAGATCATATGCAGATTCTTTCTTTTGCTTCGATACCTTTCCATTAAACCCCTTAGTAGATAAATTGCTTCTGTAGTTGACCTACAGGGCATGAAACCTTTAATTCCTTTAAAATATTTTGCAATCCTCTTCCCAACCTGAGTTTGTTCTGTGAACACTCTTGTTGCTGGTGAAGTACACGATAAAGTATATCATTGTGGTTATAAATATTAGATTCTAGTTGGCTTCTTTTTTAAGTTAGCTCATTGCAACCTTAATTTTTAGTTTTCTTTTACACTTGTAACTTCTATATTCAGGTTAATTTCCTATTTATGTGCAGATAAGGAAGGAAGCTCTTTGGGCATGCTTTGCAATGAAACCTGATTTGGAGGCGATGATTTCGGTTAGTTTTGGGATTTTATATTTCAATCTTTGATATGTTGATTTTGTCGAGATATTCTCAGGATGGGTAACATGGTGAATTTTGAGAAATCGAGGAAAAATTGTCATCTGATCCTAATAAATGCATTGAATCCATATTTTCGAATCAGCCGTGTCTTACTTATTCAATTTGGATTTTATAGTGCATGTACATGTTGATGATAAACAAATAGAATGAGAAAATGGATTTTATTTCAATATAACTCTTGCCTGTGAGGGAAGTTTCCAGTCATCTTTGAAATGTATTCCCTTGTTGCCCGCAAGATTGGAACAATGTAAAGAATGTCTGCAAAGACTTGAAAAAGTAGCATGTAAAAATACAACTATTGCTTTGCCTGACTTTGACACGGGTATCTTGGTGGGGTCAGACTTACTGCACTGTTCCATATAATTTGAGTTCTAATTGTAATTGATTTGCCATTGCGTTGAGCATGTCTAAGGACAGTATTCCCTGGTTTTTTATTCTTAACTTCTGCAGGACGTATGTGTGCCTCTGTCTCACCTCGCAGATTTAATTTCAAGGTCCAAAAAGGAACTAGATGCTTCTTCACTGGTTTGGTATGTCTGATCAGGGTGATTTTTTGTTCTGGATATTGAACTTTGATTAAGTTTTTAAGATCCATGTTGTTGGACGATGATTAACGATCAAATGATCTCATGCTTATAATGCATATTCCCTTTTTGGCTGTCTGATTGCCAGCACTGTAGTTGCCCATGCGGGTGACGGTAATTTCCACACAGTTATTCTATTTGACCCTGCCCAAGAAGAACAACGGCAGGAGGCAGAGAGACTGAACCAATTTATGGTTCATGCTGCCTTGTCACTGGAAGGTATGGTTCATATTGAGTTACGCTCTTCATGGAATAATGTATTGAAATATGTTGTTAGTGTGAGTAATCGAGATGTAAAAATGGCTTATCAGAGGAGTTGGTTTCAGGCACAGTATAATTGATGTCATATGATCCATGTAGTTGATCTCACTTGTTGAAATAAGGCTTGTTTATGCTGTTAGTGTGTTGTTTCTGGTGTTTTGGACCAATTAATGGCTTGATGTATCTAGATGTTTTTTGGTTCTCTTGTGTCACTATGCTTAGAAATCTTAGTTCACAATATGTTACTTTCTCTAATCCTTTGTCGAGACATTGTCTTGAAAGAAAACTGGTTTTTTGCAACTTTCAATCAGGAACTTGTACTGGTGAACATGGAGTTGGCACTGGGAAAATGAAGGTACTTCATTAATATTTTTAGATTTTAGAACACCATACAATGAAACGCATGAAGACACAGGCATTTTAAATTGCTCATCATTCATTTTCCTTTAGAAAGGATGGCCTGTGAAGGTTGGCAACGGGCCAGAATTGAATGCTTCCTGCTTTTCTTTTCTTTTTTCCAGAATTTAAATAATACTGCACTTCGTCAAGTTTGTATGATGCCTTTACTTTTTAGACATAACATTTTATCCTTCTGGTAATTAAACCCTCATCCCGATTGCTTTGTGAAGTACCTCGAAGAAGAATTGGGAGTGGAAGCATTAAAGACAATGAAAAAAATAAAGGCAGCGTTGGATCCCAACAATATCATGAATCCTGGAAAGCTCATTCCTCCCCATGTCTGTTTGTAAAAAGCACTTTCGCTCACAAACATGTTCGCCCATGAAATGTGAGAACTATGAAGCAGAATGGTCCTTGTCGTTGCGGTGTCTAACCAGCTTCTTCAAAATATGCTTTGTATCGTCTCAAGAAAGTCATCTGTACCACACAGAATCGGTTCATGGAAACGACTCTGGCCATTGCAGATTTTCTGGCCTCTTCTTGCCTATGAACATAAATAAAGTGACTTTCTTTTTGTTGTATTCACTATATTTTCTCCCTGTAATTGTTGAGGCTACCCTCTTCTCAAGTTTTGATTACACTCAATTGGATACAGTGTAAAGATTATATATGTTCATTTTCTCTTCAGCAAAATAAGCGATGTTTGGGAGAGAATTATCCATAGGTCACAGGGAAGAAAATTACCTACAAATAGAATTCTCAAATTTCGTTTCATACTAAAAAATCTCAAAAGGTTTAAATATTTGCAAGTCAAATTACATGATCTATTGAAATTAAATGAAATTTGTAGGACATATGTGTATTTAATTTTTCTTGACTGAGATAGAAAGTTTAGATAAACAGGAATTGGCTACTAATGAAAACAAGCTATTGAAAAGTGGTGAGGTGAGGCATTTGTTCTAAGTAAAAGAAAGCGTGGTTTTGAAAATAATTGGGGATCAAACATCATAGTGACAGCAATCCTCAGTGACGACGAAGACAGCGACCTCCATTGGTAAGTTGGGGGGTGTTATTGGAATAGGGATGTCCTCAAATGAAACCATGTTCAGCGATGGTCACTTCATCAACGGTCCTTTTCTTCCTCTGTTCTTCTCTACTTCCGACAATATTCCTTTTTCTGTTGGCAAAAAATAAAAAAGGACAATATTTCTTTTTCTTTTCCCTTCTCACATGGAATCTAGAGAGAGAAGGGGGATGATGGTGTGTTTGGATTGGCTTCTGAGAAGTGAATTTTTTTCAGAGGGACTTTTTTAGAAGTAAGATTGGATAAAAATCAGATTGTGTGAAGTGGCTTTTTTTCAATATGACTTTTAGAAACATGTTTGGATGATTATTTTGATAAGAAAGTTTAGATGAAAATTACTAAAAAGGACATTATTGTCATTAAATAATACATATATATAATATGCATATATTCTTATTAAAGGCTTAGTTTCTACCTTATTTTAAGGAAAATAATTTGAAAAAAATAATATTTTTAGCTCAAAGGAGGATATTGTGGGAGAAAATAGTTAGAGATTATTATGGTAATTTTTTGGAGATAGAAAGGAAATTTTATATTAAAAGAAAATATCTTATTTGAGAATTTTAGGGGTCTAATAGTCTAATTTTCCTATTCACCTTATTAAATAATACATAACAAAAGGCGTGGAACCCATCAAAAGCAAGAAGCCAGAAGCTAAAAGCCACAAAAATTTGTTTATGACTTTTAGTTGTTCTGAAGTCCTTTTGGCCCATAAGTCAGATTGAAAAAAAAAAAAAAAACTGAAACAAACATCATCAAGTAAATTTTGCTCCTTGCTTTCCCTCGGCTGAAAAGCCAATCCAAACAACTATTTTAATTATTTCAATGAATCCACCTGTGGAACACGAGGCTGAGAGTAAAAGACAAAAACAAAAGGGATAGTTTCACATGATTTAACGTCGTATAATTAAGATGGAGAGGAGAACACTTTATGATAAGAGATAGGAAGATGATAAGATGCATGTTTGCATGGATGGAATACTTAACAAAGAAAACTACAAAATATAGTAGAAAAATTACTGTATTTGGGATTTTTTTTCCCCTTCTGGGGTTCTTTCCTCCTTCATATTCTTCGTACCCAAACATAAGGTAAATATGAAAAAAGGGGGTGAGAATCACTATCTTATTCATATTTCTCTCTAACTTTATCCCTTTGAAGTTTGAAATATTTAACAATCCAATATCATAAAGTAGTTGTTGAAAAGGTATCATGAGTTGGCCAATAATGGAACATTTGACCAGTGACTTGGGGAAGGGGACTAGGACCGTGTATTTGTCGTTAGGTGACACCATTATAAGAGATAAACATAAGACCATGAGTTAGGTAATATTCTCCATCAACCCTCTTTCAATTTCATTAAAAACGTTGGTTAATTAATATTTTCGATTCTTCATTTGCTGACTCCGATTCAACTTAATTCACCCGCATTTTTTTCATATCTGCATAAATTCCTATCCTGTTCCATCGAATAGCTGTGTTGCTCTTTTATATATATATATATATATATATATATATATATATTTCTTTTTCATTAAAGCTAACGCATTTTTCATCATTTTTCATCCTAGTAGCATTTTTTAGTTCCAACTAACTTCTGGTGCTTTCAAGAGTCATCCCAAACAACCCTTCAGTATGTTCAAATATTCAAAACTTATCTTACTCAATTGTAAATTTCCCTGAATTCAGTGGGGCCATCTGCTCACTCTTAACTCTACAAATATAAGTCGGCCACCACTTATAACTCAATTTTGTATGGACATATATGTAGATGAACAAATTAAATCAACAAACGCTCGCAATGCAATGAGATGAACGTACAAAAGAAGATAAACACTAAAAAGCACTAGAGAACTAAAAAATGGTACATATATGCTTCACCAATCCGTTCATGAAATGCTTTTATCTCTTGTTTAACCAGGCATATGCCCTAAACGACAAAATGCAATTGGCCCGTCACATATAATTCAGAAAAACGATTAGCCATATGCATATGGCTTTTAAATTGTCATCGCATGTTCATAAAATTGATCATTATTTAGATTATGATTAGCCTCGTCACGTCTATAGTTGCGGTCTGACCTCAGATTTACACCCTACATTAATGATATTAATTAATTTATTCATATGGGCTCCAAACAACGCTGCGATTAAATGTAATCCACGTGTATATATCGATCACAGTAGTCCTACTTAATAATTTCGATGTATTAATCCATTTTCTTTATTAAATATATGAGAGTATGTATTCGGTATATGTTAACATCGCTCAAAAGTTATACCAGCGATAATGTTATCTGTTCCTTTTAATTATTATTTGTCCGTTTAAAGCTGGAAAAGGTGGTAGTTGATTTTATTTTGAGAACATGTTGGAGTAGTATATTTAATTATTATATATACACACAAGCAGCTTTTTCTTTTTACCAGGATATTATATGTACCCTTTCGAACTCATCATCTAATGCGACATGGCGTGAGATTAGTGGCTTAACACGTCAGCGAGGGCTTAATTAACAGGTTAAACATATTGCTTATATTCAAGAAAATAAAATGAAAATGCACGGCCACTAGCCAAACATGGCTTCGTGGCACCACCACTATTACTAGTAGGATCAAGTGACCAACACATGAAACTGACGTTCATCCAAATAAAAGAAGACAAATTAAATGTGCATTCAAACCCAATGCATTTCAGATTGGAAAATTTGCCCCTTCCTTTTTTTTGATTTGTGACTGGAATTAATATTGCTGACTAAATTTATAGTATATGTTCAGATCAACGCACTATCTTAGAACATTATCCTAGTTGTGTGTCTTCTCTTCTCTCGAAAACATTGAATCGGTTATCAAAAACTGGCTTAAATAACCATTTTTCTTTAAAAAAAAAAACAAGTGATTCTCGTGAATCCTTAAAAAAATATCTATATCTGGTTTTATGTAAAAGATGAGTCAAATTCATTGGATGAGTTGCATGTGGTCAACCATGCGACACTAATATTCTAAGTATTTTGAGGCATATATGATTTCGATATAAATCAGATAACCAATATTGAGGGAATCGGCTTCCCTATTAATCAAAAGACGAGTTGGGAGAGTTAGACATATGTAGACTATTTAAATATCATCTGGACGTTCTAAAATTGATTTTAGATTGTGTATTTCATAAAATCTTTTTAATAAAATCAAATATAAATTGTTCAGATGAAATCTAGACAGTTTAGATATGCCTAACTCTCTCTGCTTATCCCTTTTATGAGTAAGAAGAACGGTCCCAATATTGATAAGGGTACGACTGAATCATATCCCACACAGATGCGTGATGAGTTGAGTTCATCAATGAATAATTTATAAATAATTCTATAACAAAATTTTAAGTTGTTTGATATTTACTTTTATAATTAGGAATATTTCTTAAGTCACTTTATATCTACATGTGTGAAAGGTTTTTGCCTCTTCTAATAAATGCGTTTTTTTGAATTTGAGTTTATATTCTCCTTCTTAGGAAAGGTTAGTTTACTTACCATATTAATCAACAACTTGTTGGTTGTGTGATATTTATTTTTATCCCAGTATTTTATTGAAATTAAGTTAATAAATTTGTATGCCTTTTAATTTACGTTAGTATAACCATGGAACTTCTCTTTTCCTAAATCATACTAGCTAATTCCAGAAAAATAAATTAATTGCTAAAAAATTAAGTCAAGAGCTACGTCAATATATATAGATAATACTATAACGTTATCCCCCCCCCCCTATTAATTTTTATATAATAGTAATACATTGATCACATATTCACTTTAACAAATTAATTTTTTATAGTTCTCAAAAAATATATATTTGCATTTCTTATTAGGTGTGTGAGATCAAGGTCAATTATTATAACTTCATATCTGCTCCTAATTAACACAGGTTATTTTTTTTTATACGGAATCAAACCCCTTGCTTGTTCACACACATACACTCACGCACATTGCCAGACTTAATTATATATTAACTAGACCTGTTCATCATGTATTTTTTTTTATTTTTCTATTCTAACTTTCGTATCATGGCTATATTATCAGCTAACCGCAGAAAATTCAAATTCAGACGGACTGTGTACAGGAGAAAAAAAAAAGTAAAAAAGAAAGCTGAGTAGAAACAGTAGATAGTAGTGAGTATAATAAAAGCTGACTATTAAAAGGACTAGCAAGAGAATAACAACATAAACTATACCCCCATACTAAATATAAGAGCGGAAATTGATCTTAGTCCTAGTCCTATGTATAAGGTATTTTTTCATTTATTTTTTATATTTATAAATTGATATTTAACTTGATATATACGTAAGAAATACTATGCAGCATATGTATGTATAGTTAAGAAATTAAATTTATTTAACTTCTGTAATATCTTAAATTGGTTAATTGGGTCTTCCAGCAAAGGTAGGCGTTTTGAAAACTTAGATCCCTCACCTGTCCGTCTCTGCTCAATGAGACAACGACCTCGAATCCACGATCTTCCACCACCACACGATCTTCTCTTCTCCTCTTTTTATCCTCTGTATGTTGAAGAACTAATTAACCCCAATTTTTTAGATTATTGTGTAAAGTGAAATCGACTGCGTAAATTAGCTGGCGTATAGTCATGGCGGCTTCTTTCTCTCGTATTTAGCCGCCTGAGAGAGTCATCATATCACATACTTGTATTATTTGCATATAATTATCACATATAATAGCCTTCTTTACTTTACTTTATGCAGATAAGCAGTGAGAAACGGAACACTTTTCATGCTCGTAAAAAAGACAAGTAGCTAGGGATTTAAGGGGCGATCTACCAGATCTAATTTGAACGATAATAAATTTAATATTTAAAAAACAATTATTTAAATCAATACAAAATCTAAAATAATAATAATCTCTTACCTATCATTTTCTCCAAAAACATAGGTTTCACTTAAAAAGCACCAATTTAAAAATATTAAATATGACCAATCAGATTAGATATGAACTATTCAGAGTGGGGGAGCGCTAGCTGTGTCTTTCTCTGATGAATATGAAAAGTGGTTCCACGAGAAACCAAATCACACACAGAATTAATGAATATGATCTCTTATGCTTTAATTGATTTGTCACAACTATATTAGACCCCGTAAGTTCCTTTTTTTCTTTTCTTTATAAGCTAGACCCCGTAAGTTCTTATCCAACGGTTTTAAATTTCGGGGGTTACCACACGCCTCAAATAAAATGAACACTGAGGATTTGATTAAAAAAATTTGATTAAAAACAAGGAACAGCTATATAAGAACCTTCACACTAATTTTCCTTATATATATTGACCGACTTTCTGTTATCATTATCTATTAGTTGTATAAAACATCATTGCAGAGGATGACAATCACGTACAATAGTTTTATCATGCGAAGATCTCGTCCTAGATTTATAGTTAAGGAACAATATCCATAATTTAAGGCCAATCAGAGATTTTAAATTTGCTTGCTTGCGTTAGTGATGTGAAAAATATCATATTTTTTAAGTATCCGAACTTTTCAAAATTCAACACCATACCACTCACACACACATATATACAGACAAAGTCTTATGAACATGTGTCAACGTATAACTGGGGGGAAAAGAAATTAAGTATATATGGCCAATTCTCCAAAATAGCAAGAACTACGACACGTATGATCGAGAGCCACCCATTCCCAAAGGTCATCTGCGCAAGTTTTATTCAAAGAACAAAATCAAAAATAAAAAACCCAACCAATAACAAAATACTATAGCAATTATAAAGAGGACAAACCAATATATAGGTCCGCATGCATGCGCCCCTCCCACCACAAAACCAGTTTCGGGGCTAATAAAAATATGAGCAGGATCGCTCCTCCATTCTGAACCGTCCAGATTTAATCTGAATGATTTAGATTTATTAATTTAAAGTTTATGATATTTAAAATAAAACTATATTTTTTGATAAAATAATATTTAAGAGATTATCTTTATTTTAGATTTTGCATCCATTAAATAATTCTCATTTAAAAATTTCAAACTTTAAATTAATAAATTTGGATAGTCTAAATTAGATCTGGAGGGTTAAGAATGGATGAACCCCTCTCATCTTTTTTAGACACTGAAACTCTGCCTTGATCCCACCACATTTAGAATAACCGTGAAATTACACAACCACCCTCTCAATTTCCTTCACTGGATTCTCTATATATACACATATTCATACGAATCTTCTCTCCTCAAACTAATCAAATTCACTCACTCATCAAAACTAAAACACCCATTTACACCTATGGGTTCTCTTCCTCACATAGTCGAAGACTGTATGGGTTTTCTCCAACTATACAGTGATGGGTCCATTTATCGCAACAATGACATCAAATTCAAGGATTCCATCGTTGAAGATCACTCAGTAGATTTCAAAGACTCTCTCTTTAACAAAAGTTTCGATCTTTACCTTCGAATTTACAAACCCAAATCACCATCTTCTGATGCTGATGTTCAGACCAAAATGCCTCTAGTAATGTTTTTCCATGGTGGAGGCTTCTGCTTTGGCTCTCGCACGTGGCCCCACGTGCATAACTGTTGTGTCCGCCTGGCTTCCGGTCTCCGGGCGGTGGTGGCGGCGCCGGACTACCGGTTGGCACCGGAGCACCGGCTTCCGGCGGCGTTGGAGGACGCGGTGGAGGCGGTGAGATGGGTTCAGAGGGTGGCGGCGGCTGAGGAGGAGGAGGAGGAGGATGCATGGGTGAATGGTTGCGTTGACTTTGACCGGGTGTTCATTGTGGGAGACTCGTCAGGGGGTAATATTGCTCATCATTTGGCGGTTCGGTTCGGACCCGAATCAAGAGATTTGGATCCGATTCGTGTACGAGGTTATGTCCTGTTGGCGCCATTTTTTGGTGGGGAGGTTAGAACCAACTCTGAGGATGGTCCCCGGGAAGAGGTTTTGAGCCTAGAAATACTTGACAGGTAATAATACTCACTTTGTCCCTAAATATTTAACATAGTCACTTAATTTAATTGAATTATTGATGTTATTTTCAACAGTTAAACATATTACTTAAATTAGTTTATATGATTTTTTAAAAAAAAATATAAAATCATCTCATTTAATTTCCTTCCCCTCTTACTTAATTAATGATGAAAGTGTATCAATGTACTCAATTTAAAAATACATTGATAAAAATTATAAATAGGTTTTATTTTTATGACAAGATCAATTCATCATATGTGTCTTATATTTAATAAAAAAAAGATATATCTTATATTTAAAAACAGAGGGTGATCAAGATTAACTCATCAGATATGTCATATTAATATAATTAAATACAGATAAAATTACTACCAATTGATACGTTACTTAAACTTCCTCCATAATAAGTTTTCTATACCAGTATCTTATCCTCTACTTTGTGATAATTTGCGTATTAGTCTTCCACTGCATGAGTCTACACAGTCTACAAAAGAGTCTCGTTTTTTAATTATTTCCATAGATCCTGAGGCAGGTGATGAATATTTTTTTACATTTTTAATTCATTTTTATTGCACTATATGCAATCGATTTTATGCATTCTAATCAACTTAAGAAATTTAAATTTTGCAACTCAATCTGAGTGTTGTGTGCGTGTGGAATTTTTAATGAATTACTTAAGATATAAAAGCTCCAAATTCAGGAAATATATACAAAATATTAATGAATATAACTAATTAACACTTTTCGCATTATAATTTGGCGTGTAAATTAACAGTAGAACTATGGAACTACTATAAACTCACTGGATTTGTAAAGATGAAATGAAGGATATACTATAAGCATGGATATTAATTAAAAACTTCAGATTATTTTAGTCCATATAAAAACAACATATAGAGAAACGAGCTATGTGGTAGTCCATACTTTGTAAAGGAAGTAGAAAAATACACCTATATAATTCTCATGATTACCTTTAAATTTGCCTTTGAAACATATAATTCGAATAAATATGGACCACTTTATATTTAGGAAAGGAGCATTATATATGGAATTCTAAAATAAAATGATTGGAAGAAGTGGTTACGTACGTAGGTGAGGAAAGGGATACAAAGGAGGTGGTGGAGGTGGTAGTGGAGTGACCCCTCTCTCTCTCTCTCACTAAATGTATGAAAATACCCACACATAATTTTGTGTCACTGGTCACTTCACTTGCTGTTTTTGTCCACATGCACAATCTCACACACTATGTGATGAATACATGACACTACCACAATTTGCCTTCCTTCACATACATTTGTCCTCTCTAGAAAATGATAGAAAAGATCCCTCCACTATAACCTCACTTTAAAGCTCCTACAACCTCGTAAAAAGGTAACATGATTTCCATGTTTCCTATAAATTAACCTCCTTAATTACTCTTCATATTAAGCTTATTTACTTTCGATAGGAAAACTACCAAACACCTCACTACGACAAGTATTTTGCACACGAGTTGTTCTGCTTGATCCATGTTTAAACATCTCAATATATCTCTAAATAGAAAACGAGCGCTTTAAGTAAACTTTATATTCATATGAAAAATAAGTGGCACAAAATAATCTCCAACCCCCTTGTAATATTAATCTTATATGACAATATCTATACATAATTAAGTGAAAAAACCTACAAGTCTATTATATTAAGACTTGAATGAGGATGGGATGTTGAGTTCACCTATATATATAGTATACTCTATTTTCGAAACTATAAAATACTTTTGTCTAAAATATTGATTTTTCCTTTATTTAATATAATCTGTTCTGATGATATTCATTGACCAGATAAATGAAAACATCATAAATAACCAACCTAGCTTCTTTAAGTTATGAATTGGGTGATTTTGGAATAACCACATAAAAGCATATTATTACCCCCAACACTAGTATCCTAACAAACATTTCTCTTTTTAACTCAACTGAACCTAAAATAATTAGATTAATATTTTTAGATCTATACACATCTACTATATGGAGAATAACACTTGTCAGTTCCATTGTTGGGCCTCTGTATTGTGTCACGCTAGTGGAGCCACAACAGTTTCCACGTCAACAAATCTCAACCAATTAATTATGGAGATGGGTAAACGTAGCTGTCATTAGCTTTTTTGCTGGTTGTTTTTAAAAGGAATTTTGCTTTTGGGATTCCTATTCTTTTCCATTTCCCACATCAATTGCTTTCGCAATTATTTTATTTTCCCATTTTAATGGGTCAGGTCCTTCCTGCAGCAAGTGGCTTTCCTGCATGCTATTCTAGCTTCACATGCTTTAGCTTTATCTCAATACATATATGAACCATTACTAGATTACGGATCTCTTAACTTAATCATATGATTATTTATTGTATCTTAAACAAAAATGATAGCGCCACTTAACTTAAACCTAACTAATTCACACTATGTGGCAGATAAACATTTGAATAGAAGATTCTAAATTCAATTTTAAATTTGCGTCACTTCTCATCACTATCAAAAAGAAAAAAGTGGGTGCACCCTCCCGCACATGCAAAATTCTAGGAATAATTGAATCTTCCAATATCAAGTATCAACCCACTAATTATTTCAAATTAAAAGATAATTTGACGTATTCTTTTTCTCAAGTGAGGACACGCCTAATCTAACCCAATAGCAAAGTTGATTCTTACTCTTTAATGGTCGAGACATTTTCTCTTTTCTCTATCCATAGTTTCACGCCGCGAAATCCCACTAGTACATGGGAATGGATATAAATGGATATAGTGAAACAGGATTTGTGATATTGATAGTATGTTATGTATATATTTTTGTGCAGTGTTAATAATGTTGGTAATAGTATTATTGTTGATAATGAAAACAGATTTTGGAGGCTTTCAATTCCTGTTGGAAAAAACAGAGACCATTCATTGGCCAATCCCTTTGGACCTGAGAGTCCAAATCTGGGACAAGTGAAGCTGAACCCTATTTTGGTGATAGTAGGAGGAAAAGAATTACTAAAGGATAGGGCAAAAGATTATGCGGCAAGGCTCAAAGAACTAGGCAAGAATATTGAGTACATTGAGTTTGAGGGAAGACAACATGGGTTTTTTTCGCATGATTCTTACTCAGATGTTGCACAAGAGGTCGTGCAAATCATTCAACGATTCCTGCTTAAAAATTCTACTTAAAAATTAATATTTCAGCTTATATATATATATATATTGCTGATAATAATGTTAAGATCGGAGTCTATAGGATTTTCAGCTTGGTTTGTTGTAGTTTATGAGAGAGATAGATTCATGAAGTGATAGCCTCGTTTGTGGGAGTAACTGTATAAGAACAGTTATGTATATTAATGGGGGTGCCATTATCTTCTGGTTTTGATTGTGGTCAATATAGGTAATGTCATACGTCCGCCGTAGGTTTGAACCAGTAACAAAGAGATAGGCAAGACAGGAATTAAGGTTCTTGATCAGTTACGTTGGGTCCAATCATATGTCGAATGTGATTGAAGGGAAGCTCGTGAAAATTATGTTTTTCAAAATCCTGTTTGCGCTGAGTGTGGAATATCTTAAAATGATCTTATGATCTTGTGATAATCATCGTCATTATCTTATATCATTGGCTTATTTAATTAATTACAGCTCAACAACTCTTGTCAGCTTGTGACAATTATCGTCTTCGGTGTTGATTGCGTCATGCATGCATAAGCTACTCTTCCATATAATATAATGATATATTTAAGCATTAAAAGTTATTACTTTTTTTCATAACAAATTAATGATTACCTTCATAAGGATAGGTTTAAATAATACATATCATCTTGTTATTATGAAATAAAAAACGAGAAAAAAATTCGTTCAAACTAATGTACAATCTGATCCCAAAAAATTAATCTTTTACTTGTATATACTTAATTTAATATACATTTACTCTCACAAGTAACAGGTCGTGTTATTTAAAGCGATGAATTTATTTATTAAAGCTTTTGAATACACAAGATCAATTATAGCTAGTTATAACACAGTTTACCTTAACAAAGATTACACAATTGGTAAGAATATCTTGCCTCTATTTTTAGAATATAAGTTTGAATTTAACAATTCGTATCTCATTATTAAAAAAATTTGCCGATACTTTCCCTTGAGACCTGGTTTAGTGGAGTGAGTTAGGACACAATTCAATACGACAATACCTATAGGTTTTTATCATGAAGATATAGTTGGCCTCTATATATAAAAACAGACAAACGACACGGACGAAGCAGTAGACTGTGTTGTCTTAAATTCAGGTGATGAATAAAGCGATTTTGTCTCGCATCAAAATCTTTTTATGACGATTTGGTGGGTCCACATGCATCCAGGATCTCCTCCTCCGCATGAATCGAATCTATGGCTGGGCTAATTAATAACTACCTTCATTTCATATTCTCAGTCTTAAATTAAAATCTCTTTGAATTAAGACTTAAAATATTTGCTTGATCGGCATGCATATGCAAGAAAATTTAGACTTAAATATTCTACCACAATAAAAATATAAACATTTAAATTAAAAATAAGTGGTGAAGTAAATAAATTTGAATGCTCTACTTTTTAATATACGATTTGATCCACGTGACGTCGAATGTATGTTCCATCTGTCTTTTATGATAAAATATTCTGGCTAATCCAGAATTATATTGAGACTTTGCGAACAAGATTCATATGGAAAAGGAACACTTCCTTTTTTCTTACAATCTTTTTCTTTATTTTCTTTTTTAATAGCCATTAAATCGACTTTAAATTGTCCAGATTTGATATTTATAATATCATTGTTGAAACTTTATTTATAAAAAGAAAAATTATACCAAATCTGGATCATTTAAAATGGATCAAATGACTATTAAGAGAAAAAATGAGAAAAATGATGTAAGGAGAAATAGGAGATTCCTCTCCCCCTCGGCATACCATAAGAGCCTTTTAGATAAAGTGACATTCAAAATCAATTAATCCATTTTGTGATATAACAGGTATTCTACTAATAAATCAAATACTCTTCGTTTGCTTGCTCTCAAGAAATCTTGTTAAGGAGGTGATATTCAATCTCACTTCATCCATTATAAAATATAGTTAGTTCACTATCAAACTAAGGATTCCAGTTTCTTCGTTCCTAAATATAAGGTATAGTTAATATTTTTTTTTAGAAAATCCTAGTAAAGCTAAATAAGTCACTTTTAATTCAATTTATCTATATTTTTTTCTCTAAACTAGTTTTTTTTTACTTATAAGTTAACATATGATCTAATAATATACAAAATATATTATGATTAAGTGACTTATTTAACTTTTTTAATCTCTAAAAAAAAGTGAACCGGTGCTTATATTAAGGAAGAGAAGGAGAGTAGTTTGTATATGCTCCTGTTTTTTTATATGACTCGTGGCTTTGCAAATGATTGGTTTGAACTACAAAAACTGGGGAAATTCTAAAGATGACGAAAAATTATCATTTCATTTTTTTTTTCTCCCAAACAAAAGTCTATGGGTATGCTCTATTAAAAGAATGTGAGCAACTTCTGGTGGAAACATCCTTGGAATTGGTTTTAGTGCTCGTCGTAAAGATAGGTAGAGGGCGCTCATCCACTCTGGACCGTCTAGATTGGATTTTGACGATCCAGATTTAATTTTTTTAAGTTTGTAATTTTAAAAAAACAATTATTTTTTTAGTTACAAAATCTAAAATGAAGATAATATCTTAACTATCATTTTGTCAAAAAACATATTATTCATTTAAAAATTACATACTTAAAAATATTAAATCTGAACCGTCAAGATTTAAATCTGAACGATCCAGAGTAGATGAGCGCCCTCTACCTATCTTTGCGACGAGCACCGAAACCGGAATTAGCTGCTGGGGCCAAGTTGTTCATTATTTTCAGTACTATACTCGAACCACGATGAATGAAATGAAAGAATTGGCGTGCGTTCCTGACAAAATGTGACAGAAGAAGCTTTCAAAACACATATGATGTCCCTCCAAAAGTCATGCATTTTATATCCAAAAATGGAAAAAGTTTGTTCTGAGCTTTCCACATTCGAAACGTAACAAACCAAATCTAGACGGAGTAGAAAAAATCTAGCCGACAAACCCTATTGTTCACTAGATTGCCCAGGATTCTGAAAAAGATTTGATACTGGGGTCAGCGAGTCAGTCAAATCAGTGAAGGAAATTACATATATATATATATGTATGACCCATTGATACAACATTTCATTGAATTTGTTGTTATTGCCATATATTATTGAAAATCAACAAGAATCTTTAATCTTGGGTGAAATCATTTCGTGGCCACTCGAACGATGAACACAGACGCAAATCTTGGATTCTGCTAAAACAAAAATACTGAAGACCTGGGAATTGTCTTGTCTTCTCTGAAGCCTACGGAGAACGGAAGGCCCATGTGATCTTAATTGATGAACAAGAAATCAAAAAGAGAGGTTTTAGAACTTTATATTAGTGTGGTCATGCCTCATAGCCTAGGTGCTCTATACTAATGGAAGCTTGGATCAAAAAAAAATTACAGGTTTGGGCGAAAATTCAACGCCAGCGTTCACACCTTGAAAAGTGTAATAGACTTTTGTCTCATAAAGTTCTTGAAACCTAGAGCCGGTAAAATTGGCTCAGCTTATGGGCTCAACCCGCCAGCCCATGGGTTGAGCAGAGTTAGGGTTGGGAAAATCCCAACCCATTAGAGTGTGGGCCGCACATGCACGCACCATATAGCCCGCGGGTTGGCGGGTTAGCCCGTAAAATATATTTTTTTTATTTAAAAAAAGAAAAAAAAACTCTATTTAATTATTTTAGGTATTTTTTAGACATTTCATTAATATAAATTGTATTGACTTAATAAATTATGGTGTTTGTATAGTATAATCTAAATTTTGTTAATAATATTGTTAGTACAATAAAATTAGGAAGATGTTTATACAAAGAAATATGTAATTATGGAGTCCATATTTTTATGCTACTTGGGGTATTCTATTTTATTTGAGGCAATTCTAATATATTTTTGTTGATTTAATTTTTTTTATTATAGCATTTTCTAAACAAAAAAAAATTAAAAACGCCAACCTGCCAACCCACCTTAGAGGGCCATTAAGGTGCGGGCCTGTGTATAACTTGCAACCCGCGGGCTGGCCTGCTTTCGAAATCACAATAATGGACTACTCTAAAAAGATTTTGGCCTTGTTTGGATTGGATTGCTTAGTGACCAAATTGAACTACCAAGTGGATCTTAAAGCCATGACCACAAAAGAAGTTAAAGTGATGGATTTAATTTTCTTCATATTAAAGTGAATATCATATTAAGGACTTGGGGTATATATTTATAACCATGAAAGAAATTAGATTATGTACTTATGCCTAATATGTCGTCTCTAAAACTTAAGGAGGTTCATCAGCCTTAAACAAATTTTCAAAAATGGAAAAAGGGTTATTAAACTGATAGGCGCAAAATTTGAAACACAAGAATCTGCAAGTGCACCAGCTATATTATGTAATAAAGAGTGAATAAAGTATCGTTCTCTCGAGGACTCAATACCAACAATTAGATTGGGTATTAGCTTTACACTTTCATTTAATTTAAACAAGACACAGAGAAAACAATTACCAGTTGTAAATTAAATCCTAACTAAAATAAGAAAACAAAAATAAGCTATGGTACGGTTATGAGCAAAAGTGATGATTTTGATTATCATAACTTTGATTACTTCTTAGTTTCTTTTTTCTCCATTTAATTGCAGCTAACACTATATTTTTGCTAGTATATGACTCTTAATTACCTAAGATGTCTTTCGATCCACTAAAAGGCATTCTAATCAAATTAATCCCCAATGCCTTAGTTAATTATTTAACCACACTAAATTAAGTACAAGCCTAATATGACTAAACTGGTAGGTATACGTCTATCTGACAAGGTTATTGAGTCCAAAAACTTAATCATACACGATTTAACTGAATCTAGTGTAAATTCTCTATATATATTTAGGCTCCTTTAGAAAACCAAAATTTGTCCCAATCATATGCCTCTTGTTTCACGACAATTAAGCACACAATTATTAAACAACAAACATAACATTAACACAAATAAAGATTAAAATTGTCATTTACTAATCCAGAATCAACCAAGCCTTTAATTAAATTAATCGAAACACATCGAAGTTCTTTTCATCCTTCCTTCGGCCCCCACCAATGACGAAGAAGATCAAAGGTTTGATGCTATTTTTCTCTTCAGTGTAACTGATTTTTCGATGACGAAGAATAAGTGACAGTGGGCACCTCCTTTTCCTGCCTTTTCGTGCAGCGTGCTTCACCTTTTTTTTAATTAAAAGGGATTTCCATTAATTCAAAAGAAGCTATAGAGATGTATTATAGCTAAAAGAAATGAAGACTAGTTACATCAAAGAGAAACAAAAGTTAGCTATTGTCTATGCAAAATGTAACTCCTGGAATTTTTCTATTATACTATAATATTTTAATTGACTTACAACCACTTTCCAATGTCAGAAGCCCAAAAATACAGAAAATTTAAAACTTTTGCTTTAAAACATTTAACCAACTTCCTTTCAGTTGGAATGGGCTTTTCAGACAAGTTGGAACAATTTAAAACTTTTGTAAAAGGAAATGATTAATAAAACAATTAAAAGTACACTAACCATCTTTCGGTATCTATTAATAATTCATAACACTTAGGGAATTTAAATCCCTTAATAAATTTATGCAATTCTATTTTCTATGCTTTCTATTATTAATTTAATAATTTACTTCTTACAACTTATACAAATAATATTACTAAAATATTTAACTACCTCTTACTTTCTCAACTATATTCCTAATTTCTTCGTATAATCTTCTTCCCAGCTAGCTTCTTTCATCCTGCGTACTAAAAATGTTTGGGGAAGGGGGTGAGATTGGAAATCCCAATAGCAGTTTCTTTCATTAACATATATTATCATGCTAGCATTGTCATGTATTAATTTCATAAACCTGAACAAATATCACAATTACACATACTTCCTGCGCTCAATGCTCTACCAGCCACTATTAACAATATATTCGTTAACTAGTGGAGGCCTTATCTGCAGGATTTCTCGTTATAACTATCCCGTTATAACATAACTGAACTGGCAAAGGGGGTGTGACCCACCTAAGCCTGGAGTACTCCATAAATTACTATGCAGGAATTAACAAGGTTTATCACCTTCATGCATAATGTAAACTTGAAACAGATATTACAAAATAATACATGCAATTCTTTTACTGTAATGAAATAAACTGCTACCTGACTTCTTTAGACCTTAGTCTTGTACTTGCTCCCTTTTCTTTCTACTGGCCTCTCCACTTATGTCACTATCAAGACCTATTAAAATTTAATATAAATAGTAAATTAATACCCAAACTTCTATATACTTAGTCAGCGTCTCTCTCGGGGTCCTAATATACTTAATACTACCCCATTCTTATATCTCATATAAGTAGGTTTTACTTTAAATATTTTGACCTTTTTTAAAATTAAAAGACTACTTAAGATAATTCATTTCAATTTAATTATTCTAATTCTCATTATTATCTTTTTCGGAATTAAATATAAAAATCACAATGACTTAACCATAATTAGTCTATTAACCATTACCATCTTTCACCATTTATTAATTCCTTATTTTCGTACAGTATAACTCTAATCTTATCAGAATCATAGCTTACTATTGATTCACTGTTGTCACTGACAATGTTGTTTAAGAGAACAGAAATAGAACAGAGATTTCAACTTATTATTTTTAACCTAACCAATAAACCATAGATAACTTTAGTTTCTATTCCTATCATTATTTCCTATCATATGTAAAACACAGAGCATTGGAACATGGAAACAAGCACAGAAATAAACCCCGACTTTTAGAAATTTATAATCCTTCATTCACACTATAATATCCTCTAGATATACTAAACTTCAATTAAAATCTAAACTGAAATTATTCAGGTGAAAATCAAAGTACATAAACCCTCTTTATCTTGCCTAATCAAATATGAGCAATTAACCCAACTTCTTACCTTTATTCACTTCATTTCTATCGAACTATCATTAACATTTATTCTTTTCCTATCTCTAGAACCAATGATCAACCACCAACCAAGAATGAGAGTTTTAGCACCTAAAACTTACAACCAAATATCAACACTTCCTACTCCTCTAAAGCTCTTAAATTCAACCATACCAAGATACTCATTTCCATCTCCAATACAATTCATCCAAAACAGAAAATAAAACAACAATTAATTTCTAAAATCCCTTAAAATCCATTAGAGCCTAAAACACACTTTCCTAATTTATATCACACCTTATAATCCAATTTCCTACTTAATTCCAACTTAAAACCTCAAATTCTCTTTCTTAAGTATCATAAGTATAAAATGAAATTTTCTTGTTTAAACAACTTAATTACATATGCCAACATTTCCAATAATAAATAGCTAAGCTCTAAAATCATCAACCTTAACCCTCAATTACTAACTAATAGTACAACTTCCAAAACACTTTTACCTCCACGCTAATTTGCAATTATCACGTCTGATCCACACTAGTCCAAAATTTCCACTTCCTTCCCTTGTTTCTAAAATCACCATCCCCAAGTAAATCCACATGAATCATCATTCCAACTTCTTCAATCACTTAATTAACAATCTTAAGATAAAACAGAATACAAATTAAACCTTAAACTCCAAACTCACCATTGTCATATTATAAAATTCAATCTCTCTTAATTATCACTAAGACTTGTAACCTTGACACCATGGATAGCAAGTTTTCCCCTACAATCATCCAATCACAAACTTAAACCATTGTTCTTTCGTCTCAACGTAACTTTTATACCTCTACTCCAACTACTAAACAAAACATCAATTAAACATAATTCTTGTCTAGTAAATAAACCCGAAGTGCATGATAATTTACACTTCCCTTAAATAATTCAATACATCAACCTTCGTAGTGAAAACTAACCTTAATCCTTAAGAATTTGATCCTACTATGGCTATCAATCCTTGTAGGTTCCAAATTATTTTCAATGCACCTTTAATCTCAAAGTCCAACTAATCAAATTTCTGCAGAACTCAAATGACAAACAGAATAAAGCAATAGAAAATCAAACCTAGAATCACACTTCAATCACATTTAGAATTACCATCCCTTTTTGTTTTTCCTTCCTTCTCCCTTCTCTTTCTACACAACCGAATCACGCCCACAAAGAGGGAAGCCAGAAATTTCAATCATCCTCATAGTACTCCATCACACAAAATGAAACTCTAATTAAAGCCTAATGTCACAAATCCTTCCTCTCTTATTGTTAAGGTTGTCAGCCAGCAAAACAGGGAAATAATAAAATTCCACAAATTCACATATTCAATCAACCTCAACCCATCACCATTAACATTAATTTCATCCTTCCTTATTCAAATTCAGAAGTGGAAATCACAGAGAAAGAGCATCACATTTCCGAACCAAAACAGGGCAGAGAAATCGAATAAACAGAGGGGTATGAGGAAAATTCGAAATTAGACATGCAACCTCAAACAACACATTTAATCAACACTTATATCATTTAAATACTGCTTAGCTTTGTTTCAGATGAAAAATCAAAGCGGAACAGAGAAGAACAAGAAAGAACAGAAATGATAGAAACATATTAATCCATCTATCCATTAGAACCTTCCTTCACCATCATTTAATTATGTTCAGAATCTCATGAATTCCCAGAAATACACGCAGGAACAGAAGCTCAAACGAACAAGGAAGAAGAATTCGATGGAACATAACAGATAAGAATCACGTTTGGAATCACAAGAAATGGCAAGAAATCGAACATGCAACTCTGAAACTCTACTCTATTTGATTCTTATCAGTATTTAATCAATAACTAGCTTTTGTTTGGGTTGAAAATTGAAGAATTTCGGAGTGAACAGTAACCCTCAACTTAAAAATTTGAAATCTGGTTGATCACTCACCAAATCCCCCAAAATCTTGTAGAAGAACTTTCAATCGAATCCTAATCTTACTTTGAACCAATTTAGAATCTCAAAATCCACCACATTCCCAAATCGTATCTCACCCAAAACCACTCGAATCGGACGAATAGAGGGTAAAACTGAACAGATGAGACTCACTTATAGATGAATCGAGTCTCACCCACACCGACGAACCTCCTCACCGTCGCAAATCACCTCTGCTGCCAGTGAAGCTCGCTGGTTTCGTGGGAAGGAGACGGAAAAGCAGAGAGAACGAGAGAGGGAGACTCGGGTGTGTGTGTGTGAAGAGAGACAGAGAGGAATAAGAAGAGAAGAGGAACATTTGAGAAGAAGGACACGTGGAATGCATATATTAAAAGAGGAGTGTGATATTTTTACTAGGTATTTTACTATCTTGTCCTTCTTTTTATAACTGAAGATATTTTTAACTAGGGGCAGATATTGTCATTTTTATTTCCTATTTCCTATTTTTCCCTTAAAGGGTAATTTTATGTACCATTATCATTTAGAAGTAGCTCTTAATTTGTCCCAAAATAATTTCTTTAGATATGCTTTAATTTCCAAATTTATTTATAAGACTTTTTAAATGTCAAACAATACCCCAAGGTTCTAAATATTCCCTTATTTAAATTTATCTCACAACTATTTTTCTTTAACTAATAAAGAAAATAAACCTTAAAAATTATTAAAAATACAGCTAACCTCATAAATTTGTTTATGAGGCTGTTTAATTGTGATATGCCATGCCAAGACTTTAAATAAGCCCTTATTATCTCTTTTTTCCAATTTAAGTTTTTATCTTCTAATTATTTCTATTTATTTCTTAAAGAAAATAAGCCTTAAAATTTATTAAAAATGCCTAAAACATCATAAATTCATTTTCAATGCTTTTTAATATTTTAGTTACATTTCTAAAATCTTAACTAATTTCTTATTTCCTATTTTCTAAAATTTGGGGTGTTACACAAATGCAAAGTTTAAATCTTACTGTCAGAGTATTGAAAAGCTAACTAGAGTGTGGTGGGCTATTTGTCTGATCTGTGCAAGAATTCCTTCTTCCATGAAGCTATCCTTTGAGAAAATTCGTTGATTTCTAACTTGCCATAGTTTCCACAAAGTTATGCATGCTCCTACTTTCTAAGAGATGTCGAGATTCGAAGGCACAAGCAGGGGATGTCAGCCAGAGTGTGATATCCTCTCTGAAGAAATCTAGAGTCATGTCAGTGAGGAGGATCTTCTACCAAACGGACGAGGCAAGGGCACAGTCCCTCAGTGCATCACTACTACAAAAAACAGTATTTACGTCCCCATTTCACGTCTCTTTTTTGAATATGAGATGTAAAAAAAAGGCGGTGGCAAAATTGTAAATATGTGAAAAAGTTTTAACGTCTCTTTTTTAATTATGAGACGTGGAAAGTCACTTACCACGTCTCACAAATTTATGAGACGTGGATTTTACCCTAAAAAAGGCGGTAAACACGAAAAAGCAAAAAAAATTCGAAAAAAGAAGTCATTTTCCACGTCTCATAAAATTTATGAGACGTGGAAAGTGTTTAATCCACGTCCCATAAAATTTATGAGACGTGGATTCACTTAAAAAAAAAAAGAAAAAACAATTTCTCTCATTTTCCACGTCTCATAAAATTTATGAGACGTGGAAAGTGTTTAATCCACGTCCCATAAAATTTATGAGACGTGGATTCACTTAAAAAAAAAAGAAAAAAAATTTCTCTCACTTTTCACGTCTCATAAAATTTATGAGACGTGGAAAGTATTTAATCTACGTCTCATAAATTTTATGAGACGTGGATTCACTTAAAAAAAAAGAAAAAAAATTTCTCTCACTTTCCACGTCTCATAAAATTTATGAGACGTGGAAAGTGCTTAATCTACGTCTCATAAATTTGCATGAGACGTGAATTCACTTATAAAAAAAATTGCCCTCACTTTTCACGTCTCATAAAACTTATGAGACGTGAAAAGTGGTTAATCCACGTCTCATAAATTTATGAGACGTGGATTCACTCATTAAAAAAAAAAATTGCCCTCTCCTTCAACTCTCTGCTTCAACCACGCACATTCATCATCTCTTCCAAACCTAGGGTCTGATTTCTCTCTGACATTCAACCACGCACACAGCGGCGAACCACGGTGGAATATGACGGTTTCACGGCGGCGAGTAGCTCGGGAGCTTGGGGAACGCCGATTTGGTCCTAGGTGAGCTTCTTCTCTCCATTTTCTGGTTCTATTCGAGCGAGTGAGGGGGGAGTCAAATCAGTTTTTGGAGTTCCTAAACTCATAAAAATGAAGCTTAGGCTTCGATTTAAAGGTTTTGGGGCAAGATTTTGAGTTGTGGCTTGATATTTGGATGATTTCTTTCAAAAGCCCCAAATCATATCACTGTTCTGGTGCGATTTTTTGGTGGTCTGGGGTTGAAATCGATGAAAAGTGAGCCTTAGTTTCTTGTGATTTTCGCTTTATTTCATTTTCCTGGCTTAATCAACTCGTTTCCGGTTCCTCGTGTTTACTTTTGGCCTTTAAAACATATATTTTCTTAAATTCAGTTGTTTTGTGATCGGAAGTGACTTTTCTTGCCAATCTTCATGGATAAATGTTCAGGTTTCTATGAGCTTCGTTGTTACCACACTCCTGATTGTTAAATGATGATTGATAGGAGTAAGTCAAGTAAATAAATTACCTTGCATATGACAATTTTCTGAGCATGTGTTGATTTTCTTCTGCTCTATTTTGGTCCAAATATGGTTCTGTTTGGTAGTAAATTGTAGTGGAATTTTTCTGTTCTTGCTGGTGCTAGTTGACGGTTTCAGTGACAGGGAAAGAGCAATCGTGATTGATGTTTTGGGTTGTCATGTCTCAGCGATTTCCTGCCTTGTTTGAAGCACCTAAAGTATTTTTTTGAACTTGCTCTGTTTGGTTTAATTCTTGACGGACAAATGAGGAATAGGTATATATATATACACATGAGGATTTTAATGGGTTTGTGGAGCTGAGTTTTCTATCAACTTCTTTATGTCAAAATTTGATTTTAAATGGTGTTGGGATTTTCCAAGAGTTAAACCAATTACTCCAAGTTTTGAATGAATGTTGTTTGTTAAGCCCTTAGGAATTGCTTGAATCATGTATTCCCTTATGACAAATGCTTATAACCAATTTTGAAGCCTTAATGAGGGTTAATTTGTGCATTGCTTGAAACTGGCTTTAATTTGCTGCTTTAATTTTACGCAGCATTGTTGCAGAAACTGGCTTATTATCTTGATGTTTGTGGACCTTTTATCTTGATGTTCTTACTTAATATTCTTTCTTTCTCTACTGCCTTGGTCCTTAAATTAGTGATGGTAACACTGTTAGATTAGAGCTTTTCTTGTCTATTTACACTATTTGTCTTATTACTGAATTGGTCATTACTTTTATCCAATTTCTTTCTGGGGCTTAGCTTTGGCTAAACCGTTTACTGCCTCTGCCTTTCCCATTTTATTATTTCGTGTATATCGTTTGTGTCATTTGGTTATCTGCATAAGTACCAGAAAAAGCTGCAAAGTTGATCCAAGAAGTTACTGCTTCTACCAATGAAGAAAATAAGTTCCTTGGAATATATATATATTTTTTGTTTCTTTTGGTTGAATTTGAAGAACTTCGAAGGTGAGTATACTTGAATTGTGATGACAAGCATTAATTTCTACAGTTCATTAAATTTGATAAGCATATTATCCATCTCTCTTTACGGGTACAAAGGGTGGCTGCTTGTGGCTGGAAAAGTTAGCTGATATGCTCTTTTTATCTAAAGTTTTGGTTGATGTTTTTTCCTTGCAGTGGATATGGAATAGCAGCACAAACATTAACTGCAGTGGATATGCTCTTTTTATGGATGTTTTTATTGAGTCTGCTTGTGGCTTAAGTGTTAGGGAGTATGAGAATATTTTCTGTTAAGATTTATAATTGTTATGGTCAGTTTTACTTTCTTTTTTTTTTTTTTGCTAACCATCCCATATTTTAGGATCAAAGTTGTATTATAACATTTTTGTAATATTAGTTTAGATATAAATAATAAAATTAATTTATTTTTTCATTTTAAGTGTTGTAGGTTTTTTTTATTGGGATTAATCATCCTAATTAAAAAAAATATTTTTTTTAAAAAAAAGGGACTTTCCACGTCTCTTATTTGAAAAAGAGACGTGGAAAGTCTCACTTTCCACGTCTCATTTCTGAAAAAGAGACGTGGAAAGTGTTGAACTGGCCACTTTCCACGTCTCACATTAAAAAAGAGACGTGAAAAATGGCACTTTTCACATCTCTTTTTTATTGTGAGACGTGGAAAGTGTCCAGTTCAACACTTTCCACGTCTCTTTTTCATAAATGAGACGTGGAAAGTGCCACTTTCCACGTCTCATATTTGAATATGAGACGTGGAAAGTGCCAACTTTTCCACGTCTCATATTAAAAAAGAGACGTAGAAAGTTCCGATTTTTCACGTCTCCCCAATCCACGTCCCAGCAAAAAGAGACGTGAAAAGTCCGAAAAAAGAGACGTGAAAAGTGTTTTTTCTAGTAGTGCATGGCCTATGTCTTCTTGGTTACCTTGCCATAGTGAGCAGCGGGGGTCTTGAGTCATGGCTCTCTTGCAACGTTCTGCATTTGTCAATAATTTCCCTTTGAGGACTAGCCTGATGAAAGTTTTAACCCTGTGAGCCATTGGTAGCTTCCATAATCGTGCCCATTTACCATCTTCACCCTGCCATGTTAGCGCTTGCTCAGCTTGATAGGTTGTTAGGACTGTGAAAACCCCTGTTGCTGTAAGGTGCCAAAGGCCTGTTGGTTCTACATCTCCCTATTGTATGGTGCTCTCTGCTATTTCCTCGAGGATTTTTAAACTGATCGTTCCATTATTTTTAATTTCTTTTTTTCAATCCAAAATCTGCAACCCCAAATTAAAGGAAAATAAGTAAATCTATGCTAATAAATAATTATACTAAAATACCTTCATCTAAAACCCTTGAAATCCCCGTTTAATCTCTCAAATCGCAATAAAATATCTTAATTTTTGAATTGATGACTCCCAAATACAATAAAATATAACTAAAAAGCTACTAAATATGGGGAGTCATCATAAACACTCCTTAATCCCAAAATTCCTGCCCCAAGTTTGAATATCTCAACAAGAATGCTAAGAGTCTTTTCTTTTCTTTTTATACTAAATGTATATGTATTCTTCTATTGAAACTTGGAAGTGATTGATGATATTTGGGCTTCAACAGGCCGGCCTACGGTCCAATGAACTAGACCGTTTAGGCCCGCCTCCTTTTGGAGGCTTCAAAATCAAAACTCAACGAGCATGTGCTCCCCCGTGCCTGGCACGAGGGGCTTGTGATTACATGCATGAATTACAACACGAAAAAGAAATAAAATTGCCCACATAAGTGTCTTTGGGATAATTTGAATGAACAAAGTCATTATACAGAATATTAAAACAAAACAGAATAATAGTCAATGCACCATTAGATGCAGCATGAGCATAAAACCCCAAAAAATGCAAATTACTTCTTGCCTCATTGCACCTATGTGTTCACATTCTTAAATACCTCTCGATAAAAGACATTTATTGTTTTGTTGACAATGCCATTCTCACCATCTGAGATAACAATCCTCAAACCGTCCATGCTTTTGACTCTAGAGAAAGCAACGTATAATTGGCCATGAGTGAAGACAGGTTTAGGGAGAAACAGTCCAACCTGCCTAAGAGATTGTCCCTGACTTTTGTTAATAGACATTGCAAATGAAAGAGCAATAGGGAATTGGCGACGCTGCATTCTAAAAGGCCAAAGGCCTTCTGAAGGGTTCATATCCATTCTAGGAATAAGTACCTTTTCATTAGGATGCGAGCCATTTAATGTAATAACACCAACCACACTCTTCCCAAGATGTGTTATGCGTAGACGCGTCCCATTACAAAGACCAGATGCTTGGTCGATATTCCTTAGCAACATAATAGGGGCCCCAACTTTAAGAACTAATTTGTGAGGAGGCAAGCCTGAACAGTTTATGGTATTGAGAAACTCAGGGGTACACAAGTCATCAATGGTATCCAAGTCATCAGTAGACCTGCAAACTGAATCGCAACTTGAGTACTCATGAGCATCACCAGGCAAAAGGGAACACATGTATTCATTTATTTGGCTAACGACATCAAGTGTAGGTGCAAGTATTGCTCTATCATTGAAGTAGTCATTAACATCAAAAGAGCACAACAGATCAGGATAAGTAGACTGAACAATGGCTTGAATAGGATTAACGCCTGGATGTATCAATAATTCGGGGGGTATCTCAATTTCTGAAATACCATCTAAATCTTGCCCTATATTTCCATCACCGACATCTAAGAGCCATTGGGAAAACCAACGCAAAGCATAATCATCACCTAATGACAAATCAGTAGACAACCTCATGTTTCGTGTCAAGCGCATTATTGTGCAATATGGTCCCATAAGTAAGAAGAATTTATGCAAGCATCAACAATGGATCATCGTGATCCTTTAGGAATAACAGGAAGAATTTGACGAAAGTCTCCACCCATTACAACGCATTTACCACCAAAGGGGCGATCACAATGCATGATATCCTTGAGAGTACGATCAAACGCCTCAACACAAAAGCGCTGAACCATGGGAGCTTCATCCCATATTATCAACTTGGTATGAATGAGTAGATTGGCTAGAGGTGAATTCTGGCGTATTGAGCAAACAGAAGATTCATAAATCTGTATAGGGATTGCAAACCGAGAATGTGCGGTTCTACCTGTAGGCAATAGTGTAGCTGCAATGCCACTAGATGCAACAGTTAATACAATGTCTCCAGATGCATGTAAAGTAGAGGTAAGAGCATTCCAAAGAAAAGTCTTACCTGTGCCACCATAACCGTATACAAAAAAGAAACCACCAAGTCCATTTTTAACAAATGACATAATGCTAGAAAAGATGGCAAGCTGTTCTGAGTTAAGAGATGATACCAATTGAGCGGACTCAATTTTCAAGGCATCATGATCATAATTTAACTCTTGCAAAATAAGGTGGTTTGATGTGTCAAACGGAGTTGGCGAATCAGGCAGTGGCATTGAAGGGAAGTCTTGAAGGCTTTTACCATTACGTTGCAACAAAGAATCAATCTCTTGTAGAGCAGCATTTTCTCGGTCACCATCGGTAAACGATAAGCCTGCACAAAAGATTAACATCAACTTAAACAAAAATATTACAGTACACGGTTGCGTGTAAATCTAATATAAAATTTGCAAAACTCACCTAAAGAGTTGGGATCTCGGCGATCCACATAAAACATATCCTCTGAAAGAAAGAGCTTGGTTTTAGCCCAAACGTTATGAGGTTGTTGAAGAGAAGAAGCCAACAACATACTAACAAAGAGTTTCCTCAATGTGGATCCTGTAGCCCAAACAGAAGCTTCCTTTAGAGCAAGAACATACTTGGCATCATCATCTAACAACCCTCTAGCAAAGCACGCATCCTTGAAAGTTTTGTGAACAACACCATTAAATGTCTTGATGTCATCATAGCAAGTAGGGCCTCTTACCCTAGTAAGTAGAACACGAAGGAAGTACAGTTCTCCAGAAGATGGTGATACATGTGTAATTCGTCCGATTGACGTCCCTTGTCTGCGCCTCTTCCAAATTCGACTACTTTTAACATAAACATAGTGCTTCGGGAACTCAACATAAGTCAATGTACGGGCAAATGATTGAGCCTTGTTAGTTTAAACCATGCAAGAAATTGTGATTCACAAACTCTTGGCTTATCCAATAACTCCTCAACATTATCATTGTTGGCATAAATAATGAACTGCTCATTCGGTAGATGGAAACTTAGTCTTTCAACTGAAGGATGCCTTTGATGAATCCTGAAACCGAAGATACACCATGCCCCTTCACATGAAGAAACATACCTACAATTATAGTATTGTTGAATCTCATCCACAAGAACATCACCACTTCGTCCGAATTCTTGGCTCTAACTATTAAACATTAAATGTGACACCTCTTCCAATAAGAATTAGAAATTTGATTTGACACGGTGTGAGCCGGTGAGAGACTAGGATTGGAACCTTGATGGCTTGATCCCATCTTGAGGATTGTTACGTACTCATTTATAAGCTTGTTTTGAGCAAAAGTATAGATCCTTGCCTGTCATGGGGGTTGGGAAATGGGCTCCTTGGTCCCCATTCAGTTTTAGAGTAGCTCGTTCCATGGGCTTCTGACTTTCGGGAATTCAACTGCCCACATCTGCGCACTAACACCATTCTTAGTGAATCAATGCTCAACTTTACATTACCAACTGTTATACCAACGCTAAGACACTCCCGAGTCATTATCAGATCTAAGCTAGGAATTAGTTGCATGATGCTGCTAATTAACAAAGTTAGCTTCATGAGTGTAATATGCAATGCGAATTCCGCTTTTTCTTATGCTTACTCTTGTTCCCTTCACATGAAAGGGAAAGAATAATAAAGTCACAATTAAGCAGGCAGTTCTTTTTTCCTCTTCAGCTTTGTCTGCTTCTATCCGAATTAAAAGCCACTTGTAATCAAACTCCTTTATGAAGCCAAAGCGAATATCCTGAAGAAAAAAGGATTTCAATCATATGGTTGCCAACCACTGCATCTTTATGGAAAGGGGTTTATGGGCCACGCTTGGCTTTCTTTCTTTTCATAATAAAGTGAGACTTGGATGGATTACAATAACTCATTTAGGGTTGCAAGTAACGGTTAATTATTAATTCTCTGAAATGAAACCACAAGTACCAACTAGTCTACATGAAGTTAAACATTGAATGACTTGTTAACCCGACCTTATCCTCAAACCCCGAAGTAAACACTTCCGGGCCCAATCTACAAAAGTGATATCCTTAGATAATAAAAACAAAACGGTGCTCTCGACAAATACTTGATACCAAACTGGCGACATGTTCAAGTAGGCTTCATAAGCTTAACAAACTCAAACACAGAAATCAACAATGATCGTAAAAAGTTGTGGGTTGTGGGACTCCCTGGTTCTTTCTATACTTAAACTAAGTACTATATACATGCCTTTAAAATACACACACACACACACGCACACGCACACGCACACGCACACGCACACACAAATTTACATACGTAACACAAAAGATCACAGACACGAATTCCAATTTGAATTTAATGAACAATGTTGGGTATATAAAATTGTACGTATGGAAAAGGGAAAAGATTTATGTATCTTTGGTATCTCATTTAATAAAGGACGTTTTCCACTTCGCAACGGCAACTCTGTATTCTGATTCAATACCCAGGTAGCCGTTGAGGAGCATCACAGAAAATATCCTTCACTTTTTTTGTGTGTGTGTGTGGATAAAGATACCCTTCAATTCGCTTGAAAATTCAGGTCAAGCGTCGTTTTGAAGCTGAGTAGGCAATGCGTTGAAGCATTTGGATTTTCGAATCTTCAATTCATAAATAGCTGTATGTAATATCAACAGCCCTACTTTATTCATCAAATTATAAATTACAATATATTATTGTTTAACACGAAGGAAATGCAGAGTCCTCGTCTTGATGTAGTCAAAGGAACCAAAACAAGTGTCGTCAATTGTCATTTCTTATTCAGTGCCAAAAAAAAAAAATTGTTATTTTCTATATATGCCTTGAAGCGGGCGATTTATGGGCCACGATCTTTTATTCTCTATCTGAATTTTTAAAGAAGTCTCTGTTTTTCTATAATAGGCGGGAATCGACTTTTTGTATGGTCTTTTTTTCTTCTCATTTTCCTTAATCTTAACCATCTTTCAAATCTGATAGTTGAAAAATTATAAAATATCAGCCCACAGATCTTTCTCATTTCTATTTTTATGAATGGCTAAGATTAAGGAAAATGAGGGGAAAGTTACCATAAAAAAAGAAGGCTTTCTGGACAGATGCATTGAATGACCAGTCTTAACAAGAAAAAAAAATATAACCTGTATAATCTACAATCTGCGTTACAACATGTTTCCAACGATTATTGTGTTCACATTAGGGTGGGAATAGGCCAGACCTATATTATTAAAAGAAGGCCTGAGTCTGGCCTGTGGCTAATCATAGGTCATTTTTTAAGCCTGAGCTTGGCCTGTACATAGGCCTCACCTGTTAAGAGGCCTGTTAATTTATACAGGCTAACATGCCAATATGTCAAATAGGCAGCAGACTAACAAGCCATAGGCCATAATACTGTAACAGGCCGAAAACAGGCCAATATGCCAAACAGGCCGAAAGCAGGCCAATATCTCAACAGGCTTGAAACAGGCCATAAAAACAGGCGTACTAATTATAATGTTATATGTAAACAAAATAAATGTTAGATAATATAGGGAAAACCCATTTATATCTATACTTTTATTCAATTTTGATTTTGATACCTGTGGTTTTTTAATTTCTTAATTAAACCATTAATGCTGCTCAATTACCATTATTTACTCATCTATCTTTGTTCTATTAGTATGGTTAGCCTTTGTATAAAAGCCAATAGTGTTTAAAAATTAAAATTAAAGCATTCAATTATGATAAAAAATACTCATAGGTACCAAAATCAAAACTAAATAAAACTATAGGTATCAACAAATATATTTTCCCTATAATATATAAATAAAAAATATATTTTAAAAATATCAATTGATTGCATAACAGGGCAGCCTGATAGGCCTAATAGTTTTTTTTAGCTTGAACCTGGCTTATTAAGTATAACAAGCAAAAAAAAAAAAAAAGCTTGAGCCTAAGCCTGACCTAAAAATAAACAGGCCAGGTCGCAGGCCCCTAATTCGCCGGCTGGGTTATTCCCACCCCTAATTTAGATTTAGGGTTCGGGGTTTTTTTCTGTAGTAGAATATTTGTTAGAGTAACATTAAGCTGCAACAAATTTCAAATTCTGTGCTTTGTAATAAATCTTCTATGACTGTAATCAAATACTCATATATGCAGGATGACCACTATCCATAGAATTAATTGTTATTGATTGCTGTGTGAATTATGATATCTGCCAATCAAGACCCCATCATGAATTATGAGTGGGTTGAAAAGGCAGCAAGAAACTGTACATTTTTTAGTTGAAAAATCATTGTAAATAATTGCCTTTACAGTTCGTGTTATAATATCTTTCTATTTCTCTCCTTTCCCTTTACGCGGCAGGCAAATGATTTTTTCCCTTCTTACCAGCAGATGAAAATCTTATTTGGACGGGAGTGAACGTTCATAAATAACGATCTGTATCGGATTACGTTCAGCCTAGATGAACTAAATTGACTATTTCGGCTTAAAAAATGGACCATTTCACAGCCCATATTTTAAAAATGGATAATCTATTACTCAAATTAGCTTTTCTTTTTTTAAAAGGTTTGACGTCTGGATGCTTAAATTTAACTCTGACCACAACAGTACAATGTCATTAGAGCAGAATACGTTTGGATTATTCAGATCATGATTGAGTTAAATTAAAAATGTAGTTATTATAAAGTTTTTATCAGGTCATAAATCATCTATCCCTTGAAAGAAAGAAGAAGCAAAAATTTAAAATTGAAACGCTGTAATATTTTTTCTTTTGGGTCTGAAAAACGCTGTAACATTCATAATTCCATATTTCTAGACAACAAATTAGATAGAGTAATCCCATTAATCATCAAACGGGTCGCTATTGCGGATGATACAAAGTACGGTACAAGCTGCGCACCATCGACCCTTCATCTCTCTCTCTCTCTGTCTGTTGGAAGAAAGCCATTGGAATTTGAGAGAAGAACTGTTGCGATTTCCAAGAAGTCTTAGCCCAGACGAACATATACAAACAAACCCCACATCTGTCTACAGAATACAGACAAAATCTGATTCTAGGGTTTCCAAATCATCTTTCTCTTTTATTTTTCCCTCCCTCCAGCTCCAAACACCGTTCCCGCTTCTGAATTCTTTCTTCACAAGAAAGCGGGGACGAATGTTTTGGCTGTTTTCTTCTTCTTCTTCTTCTCTCTGTAATGGTTACTGGTGGCTGGTGGCCTTTTCTTAACCTTGCTTCGGATCTTAAATCGAGGGCGAAGTTTCCAGGAGATTGACCTTCAATTTCTGGTTCGTACGACCTCGGCCGGCGATTCTTGAATCTTGATTCCATACTGCCACTTCTTAAAGGTTAATTTTTTAATTAAACTTTCTATTTCTGACTTCTTTTATTTTTTATTGTTTCTAAAATACTTTGATTTAGGAATGTTTAACTTTGGCGAATTCGTTTCTCATTATGGTTTGAGCTTGTTTCGAAGTCGGAAATGCGGTCCCTAACACTTATTCACTAGAATAACTTCGTTTCCACCATGTTCGCGTTGTTAAATTGTTTTTTCATTTGGTTTTATGTCATCTTTTCTGTCTTGTAGGTTTGCCTGAGATTGTTTGGTCTGAGAGAGGCAACATCGAAGAATTTTGGGGGTAGTTTGAGCGTAAGAGAATGCCTAATGGTAACATGAAGAGAGATGCTGTAGCTCCCATGAAATCAAATATTCTCCGATTATTGATCTGTCTGACCTGTCGTGATTTTTTATCTGTTGAAGCTCGAAAGTGATTTTTTGATGGATTCAGAAGCAGTTCTATCTTCCACGAATTCAGTAAAATGTTGCAGCTGCGACTGTAGTTGCTCGTTGCCAGCTGATTCTTCAACTCCCTGGCTTCGTACTGTTAAACGGAAGCTTGATGAATTTGAACAGGATGACAAATTCTCTGTGCCTGAATTGGATTGTTTTTCAGTTGCTCGGGTCCAAATAGAAAATGAGTGTGAGGCACTACGTGAGACAGTTGCTAGGCAACAACAAACAATAGAAGATCTATGTGCTGAATTGGAGGAAGAAAGAAATGCTTCATCAACGGCAGCAAATGAGGCCATGTCTATGATATTGAGATTGCAGAGGGAGAAAGCAGAGATTCAAATGGAAGCCCGGCAGTTCAAGCGTTTTGCAGAGGAGAAGACGTCACATGACCAAGAGGAGCTTTTAGCATTGGAGGACTTCTTGTATAAGAGAGAGCAGACAATACAGGCGCTTACATGTGAAGTTCAGGCTTATAAGCACAGGATGATGAGTTATGGCATCACGGAGTCTGAGGCAGCAGGTGAAGGGAGCCTGAACTTGGGGGAATTGGGTGATCAATATGAACTCCCCACCTATGATTACCCTCCTTTAAAATGCATCGGACATACTGCCATGGATGCTGAGAATGATGACACAGATGTTGACAAATATGCATTTGGTGAAACTCCTTCTGATCGATTGAGAAAGTTGGAAAATAGAATCTCTCAAATGGAGAGAAGTTCTATTCATAACCAAGTGGATGGGGATTCTACCGGAAAAACTATTCTAGAGAAGGAGGTAGTTGGCCAATCTCCAAGGCGGACTAGACATTCAAGAAAGGTATCCAATGAATCAAGTTCATCCATAGTGGATTCTCCCAAGAGCTTGAGGAAGATGGATTGTGTCTCACAACCTGATGACCAATCCAGTTTGAGAAGGGTAGATCATGCGTCAGAAGTTGCAGATGATATGAGTGATAGAGTTTATACTATCGACTCTGTTCATAAAGGGGCGCCATACAAAGGGTTTTCAGAGTCCCAACACGGAGCTGTTTATGAAGATTATTCCACCGCTCCAATGGAGTCACTGAATCATGCAGATTTTGAAGATCCTGACATAAAGAAGCTTTACATGAGACTTCAAGCTCTTGAGGCTGATAGGGAATCAATGAGGCAGGCGATAATTTCAATGCGCACTGATAAAGCACAGGTTTTGCTACTTAAGGAAATAGCTCAACAGTTGTGCAAAGGGGTGCCACCACGAAGAACAACAGTGAGGAAGCCGATTGTTAGTAGTTTTTCATTCTTGTCAATTTTTAAGGTAAACAATGGCAACATTATGCACGTGTATTTACCAAAATTCGGGTTGGATGTTATTTTCTCACGTCTGTTCATGGTTTATTCATTTCCCAATATTGGTGTGGCTAACTTATCATTTGTTTGCCCTTCAGTTGAGGTTTGAAAGGTTTTTTGCTGTATGTTTACCTAAAATCAGATTTTAATTTTCCAAATCTTTGAAAATTTCAGGCAATCAACTAGCAAATATAGTAGTTTTCTTGTTTATTTCCCAATATTGGTGTGGCTAACTTATCAAGTTAGTACAGGAAACATTTCAATGAATTCTTTAATGGCAAATGTTCCCCTGAGCCCCAATAATACTCCCCCAGCAAATGATTGTTGTGTTATTGTTTCACTAGGACTGAATTCTTCCATGTTACTTATACTCTTTTTTTCGCATTTTTAATTCAGTGGATGATATCATTGGTTTGGTGGAGAAAGAAAGCTGATCAAAGCAAGTAAGTAAATATCATCATGACAGCTCAAACATATAGTATTGCCTAACCTAAATTGATTTATATTTTTGTCTATAGTGACTGAGTAGTCTACTGAAGTTTGCCAAATCAAGAATGAATTGCAACCATCTTAGCACAAGTACCTATTTGGAAGAGAACACAATTTAGAATTTACATAGGCAATGCTCATATAAGTAACATAATTCACTATAGAATGCCCTCCATTGACCTTATGATATATATATATATATATTAGCTTAGGTTTGGATATTTTGAAAATTATTGGAAAATATGGTTTAATAACTGTATAGAAGCTGTTAACGTAATTCTGTGCTAGAACTTTTCAGATTCTCTCTGAATTGTTGACTTTATATTGGTACAATTATCTCAGGGCACAATCTTATATTTATATATGATAGCAATTTCATTGAGATGGTGTCTGCTATAGTGCTACTTATGCAATTACTACTGCTATTATTACAACTATTTTTGCTTGGGAACCACTTGTGCTAGTATTTTTTATATTGGGTTGAGAGGACGCCCTTGAATAATTCGTTGACCAGTTATTATTCATCTTCCAAAATTTCTTTGACAATAGGTATATGTTTGGGCTACCGGCCAATGGTGCGGGCTTACTAATGCTTTTGGACAACAGGCCCCGTAGGAGGCCTTGGAGATGCGTGTCAGTCACCCAGTTGGGAGATTAGTTCTTGAATTTCTGTACTGGCTTACAGATGGTAAGCTCGGATGTGGGAATACCAATTGCGAATTGAATTTTAATCACACTACTACCACTTTGAGATTTCTCTCTCATTTTCTTCCTGTCTGGATCTTTTTCATGCTGAGAAAGTGGTGTTCTGTGCAGTTTTCTATTATTTCTTAATGGAATTGAATATGATTTGTTCGGTGATTGGTAGATCTTGCAACATGAGCATACATGCTCATATGGTTTGTTTGGGTTGAGAACGAAGCGCATGTCTTTTGACAGTTTTCCTGTACATCACATTGTTTCAAGGTTCCTTCTTGATTGGACTGTGCAGTTCTACTGCATTTCTCCATTTAACCACTTATCACTAGTTTGATTGTGGGTTCCTGCCCATCTCCATTTTTGTGTATTAATCATGTAAAATTGTTCAATATTCATGTTGTATATGCTATCAAGTATCAAGTATCAGTGACAATTTGTGGTTTTTCAAAGATCTGCCATTTTTGTCTGAATTGTTTTGGTGAATTGGGTTGGGCAACTCAGCATATAAAGGGGAACAAGAAGTTGGTCAAGTCAAATGAATTTGCAGCTGCGTGCTGGCCCCATATGCTTGAAGTCGAATATTGATGTTCGAGAATTACAGGCTTGCTTGTGAGGTATGCGTGCTCTGGATTTGCATGATTGCCATGTTTATCCAGTAATCTTTATAGGATAATTCAGGAGAGGCATACATGATTTGTTGGCTAATTTTTAAAATAAAACGGAGGAGAAAGGCAGGGCAAAAGATCGATTGCATTCAAGAAGAAAAGGGTGAGGGTTTTTTTTCCCCGTTTTCATTGTCCTATTAGAATTCAGTTGGAGTAGTAATGCATTAGATTGATCATTTTATAACTTTTCTGGCCTTGCAGGCTGTGTTCATTATTCTTATGGTGTCCATACTCCATAGGCTTAAAATGAGGTAGATAGGTGCGAATATTCTTTAGCATGTCAATGTTAATATGTCAATATAAAAGGTATTGTAAGTTGCCTTGTTTACCAATCATGAAAAATTGAATATCATTATTTAATTTTTTATTACTCTCTTCCCGTAGCCTTAAGTAAACGGTTTTCTCTCTTCCAAAAAAACAGTACTTCCTTAATTATTTGAAGTTAAAATACTCTAATCGGTGAAAAAAGTTAAGTATTCTCGGAAATGATAATTTTTTATTATTAACGTTACTGGCGAACGATTTTAAAATTCTTTTCATGTGAGAGGTTCATTTGTCGTGTTGAAAGTTTACATTTGATATATCATTATTTAAATTCAGTTAAAAAAAAATATATATCATTATTTAAAAAAGAAAAAAAAATGCTTTGTCCGGTAGTTATCAAAAGCACCTCATTGGCATATATATACAGCCTTACATAAACTAATGAATTAACAAAATTATCCATTGTAAAAATGAAAAATTTTATAGTTTGGGTATTTGGGGGAAGAATGAATTTAATTCGCTGGCCCCATCTTACTCGTCACATGAATTAAAAGTCGGGTTGACTCGCACGATCCACATGGCTAAGACAATGACGCCTCCGAAGCCCATCTCCATTGAGGCTGGACCAGAGAGGGGATAGCCCGCCATAAAACCTCTCTAAATTTTGAAATCTCACAAATTATGATACAGCAACAAACAAACATGTTCTAGTATGCCCTTAACTTTGTCTCTTTATATTCTTAGCTCACTGAAACATGAACCTCACAGAATGACCGGTAGCACTAGCAGCAATAGTTCAATCCTGCAAACGTTGAGGCTTAAGAATCCCAAGCTTGTGCTTCTGGAAAATTGCTCCAATATTCGTCATCTCAACATCATCCATGCTCATATGATCAGAACCCTTGCCTTCTTCGACGTTTTTGTAGCCAGCCGTCTAATTGCATTCTGCATAGACGCAACCATTGGAAAAAGCTTGCTGGATTATGCCGTACGGGTCTTCTCCCAAATCCAGAATCCTAATCTCTTCATCTATAACGCCTTGATCCGTGGCTGCTCAACCAGTGAGAATCCAGAAAATTCATTTCACTATTACATTCAATCGCAGCGAGTAGGCATTCTTCCTGATAATTTAACTTTCCCTTTTTTGGTTAAGTCATGTGCCCAGTTGGAATCTGCGGCTATGGCCACTCAAGCCCATGGTCAAATCATTAAACACGGGTTTCAAAACGATGTCTTTGTGCAAAATTCTCTTGTTCATGCCTATTCAACAGTTGGGGACATTAAGGCAGCGAGCTGCATGTTCCATAGAATTCATCGATTTAATGTATTCTCCTGGACTTCGATGATCGCAGGTTTTAGTAAATGCGGGGATGTTGAATCTGCTCGCGAACTGTTTGATAGAATGCCGCAGAAAAGTTTGGTGACTTGGAGCACAATGATTGGTGGGTATGCTCGGAACAATCGTTTTGATGAAGCAGTTGCACTGTTTCAAGTTCTTCAGGAAGAAGGTGTGGTGGCTAATGAAGTAGTGATGGTGAGTGTGATATCTTCATGTGCCCATTTAGGTGCTCTTGAAACAGGGGTGAAAGCTCATGAGTATGTGATGAGAAACAACTTGACTATGAATGTGATCCTTGGAACAGCTATAGTCGACATGTATGGAAAATGTGGGAATATTGGGAAAGCTATTCAGGTTTTTGAGCAACTCCCAGAAAAGGACACACTTTGTTGGACAGCTTTGATTGCTGGACTAGCCATGCAAGGTTATGGCAAGAAAGCCCTTCAATATTTTTCTGAAATGGTGGCAGCAGGGTTTAAGCCAAGAGATATAACATTTACAGCAGTATTAGCAGCTTGCAGCCATGGGGGATTGGTAGAAAAAGGTTTGGAAATATTTCAGAGAATGAAGAGGATTTACTGTATAGAACCAAGGTTGGAACACTATGGATGCCTGGTGGACCTTCTTGGCCGGGCAGGGAAACTGGAGGAGGCAGAGAAATTTGTTCTTGAAATGCCGGTGAAGCCGAATGCTGCGGTATGGGGAGCATTGCTGGGAGCTTGCCGGATTCACAAAAATGTAGAACTTGGAGAAAGGGTGGGAAAGGTTTTGATCCAGCTGCAACCAGAACACAGTGGATATTATGTGCTGCTGTCGAATATATATGCACGTACTAACAAGTGGGAAAATGCCAGTATCGTGAGAAGAATGATGAAGGACAGAGGAGTTAGAAAGCCACCTGGATTTAGTCTCATTGAGATGGATGGAAAGATTCATGAAGTTACGGTTGGAGATAAATCACACCCAGAAATAGAGCAGATTGAAAGTAAGTGGGAAGATATACTCCAGAAAATTAGATTAGCAGGGTATGTTGGAAGTACAGGCGATGCATTGTTTGACATAGATGAAGAGGAAAAGGAAGATGCACTTCACAGGCACAGTGAAAAATTGGCCATTGCATTTGGAATTCTGAAGACACAGGCTAGAATTCCAATTCGCATAGTGAAAAACCTACGAGTCTGTGAAGACTGCCACACAGCTACGAAGTTCATCTCAAAGGTTTTCAAAGTAGACTTGATTGTCAGAGATCGAAACCGATTCCACCATTTTAGAGAAGGCTCGTGTTCTTGTACGGATTACTGGTAAATGGTAGTGAAGTTTATGACGTTTTTCTATTTGCAAGATTATCTCTCTTGTATTTGGATAATACATATTCGGGAGAGGCTTCACATTTCATGATTTATGCACTTGCATTATGAGAGAACCAATACATGAATAAAATGAAACTTACTCTCAGTCATGACGCTGTCTTTCTTTAACCATTGACATTTATGAGGTTAAAGAAGGGGCGATTCAAAAGTTAGGAAATCGATATGTGTGGTAACCTGTTACGACAAGAAATTTACTGGAGAGAATCCGGATTGCTCTGTCCAATCAATGTGTACATCGAGAGGGGATGGAGAAGGGAATGAGGCAAAGAGTGAAGCGTGAAGCTAAGTTCAAATGTTGAATCATGAATGGTTAAAGATGTTCATATGTTGTGCTATTTGATAAACTCGATCCCCCGCTTTACAAATGAAAAACGTATTTTTTTTTCCCCATATTATTTTCCCTTCTTTTCTATGAAAAAGTGAAAAACGTTATGCGTGCCATTACTTTATTCACCTCTTATTTTTTCGAGTAATACTGTAACCTGTGTACTATGCTGATTTCAGGATGGGCGAATTGATTAGAGTGAGTTTGTTTCAATGATGGAAGACACTGGTAATGGCAAAAATGGACTAGAAAATATTATGAGCGAAATTATGGGTGCTTTCAAGTAACGTAACACTCTTTGAGAACGGAGAATAGGATTTTGTTCTAGCTTTTGGATTTGTTTGGATTGTAAAGAACGGAGGATAAGAAAAAATCAAAAGGTTTTAGTTTACACATTTCACTTGATTTAAATGTAAATCAAATTTCTCTTTAAAGACCCTCTTTTTTTTTTTCACTCTTCTCAATCCGCATATTCTCATAAGCAAAATAGTGTGCATGCGTGCACTGTATCATTTTGTACCTTCACATACATGTTGGGCCACTTCCATGGTATAAACACTGAATACCTTTTTGTTGTTGTAAATCTCATTTTTTTCTGATAATTCAGTCCAACTAGAATGATAAGATGCATATGGTGTTGAAATGAAATGCCAGAATTTTGTGATCACAGAAAAACTGACTGTGACGTTGTGAGGATACGATTCCTAGTTGTTTTTGGAAATCTGTAATTTTTGACATTTTACTTATGATCTGTCAATCAATATACGAGATTTATTGCTCCGATCTGGACCTTCACTTTGTCCCTTCTGGCTTAGGCTTAGGCGTCAACTTCTTAGCTTCTCAACCGGCAGCATCATCTGATTAATTATCCTTGTCTAAGTAGGTTGCCCTCATTAACTATACTTCTAAACATGTCCTGCTTTGATGACAGAAAAACAATATGTACTGCCCTTTCTTTCTTGTTCGGTTTGGTGTGTGGATAATAATTTTTCTCGGCATTATGTTTGAATGGAATGATAAATTGATGTGTAGACTTTGCAATTGGGCAATTTTTAGTATCACCTATGTAAGTGTTCTTTTGATATTAGAGACATAACCTGATTTTATGGAGTTTATGAGATTTAACTTATTTAGTAAGAGCAGTAGTCAGTAATTTATTTTTGTAATATTGGTAAGATTATTTATATATTTATAATTGTAGGACATGCTGTAAGTTTTATATTCTATGTTGATGATAACAATATTATGCTAGCATGAGGAAAGAGTTTGATATTTTGGGGAATAATTCAAAATCAGTTACTTTCTAATGATACTTACACTTGATTCTTTTGCCAAATAAATAATAAGCTTCTTTTTGTTGACCAACAGACAAGCTTATTATCTTCAATGTTTATTGTGAATTCGTGATACATGTGGGAACGTTTTAAATGCCGCGAAATAAGTAAGAGTGTGTGTGTGTGTGTTTTTTTTTGTTTAAAAAAAAAATTAAGACACTGGTTTAAGCGAGAAAGCTAAATTATACTTCTGGTATGTTAAGAGGCCAGGCAAAAAGACCCGAGTAACAGACTGTTTTATGAAGAAAAAAGAGCATTTTTAAGGGCAAAACCATGGTTTTATGAAGAAAAAGTGCTTACGAATAGAAGGAGAAATTTGTTCAACTTCTGGCAGCATGAAGTACCAGCAGTTAAATAATATTGGGTGTGTTTGGATTAATGATTGGAAAAGTGACTTTTATATATATATATAAGTCAGATTGAAAATAAGTCAAATTATAAGGATTTATGTTTGATTAGCTGTGAAAAAAAATGACTTATAAGTGGCTTATTTTCAATAAGCCAGATTATATAATGATATTTATGTTTGAGTTAGTTGTGATTGGCCATGAAAAATAAGTCAGATTTTGTAGGCTTCACCTTCACAAATACTAATTTTTTTTTTCCATAAACTCTTTTGTTCAGCCTCTACTTATTGGCTATTTATAAGTTATAAGTTAAATTGAGTATAAGTCAAACTAAATATGGAGAAAAAAAAACTATCAACAATTTTAAGTGTTTTTAAGCCAAAATAAGTGCTTATTTCTTGGATTTAAGGCAATTCAAATACACTGATTATCAATACACATATTATGATAATGAACTAAAAATATCTTGACACGCTCTCTCTTCCCAGCACACATTAGTAGGTGTCCTTTTTTGGTGGTTTGTACATAAAAAAAAAAAGTTAGTGTGATAATAATCATCCAAATACTCTAATTTTATCAAAAATAATTTTTCCCCCTCAACATCTAAAATCATTTTTAACCATTCTTTTTAAATGCTATTCTAAAAAAGTTGGCTCTAGGAAGATATAAACACGTGGAAGCAAAATGGAGGAATTATGGCCAGATGGTGATCACGTGTCAGACGATGTGCGGTCCTAGTCTCTGGCCTCCATCAAACCAAACAAAGATCTAAACGGTCCACAGCGGATTCTGGAAATGTACACGTGGCAAGGAAGCAGGACTCAGTTCTGCATCACGTCCCAATCATTGAATTTTTTTTTTTTTAATCAAATCATTGAATATTTGATAGTTATAAGAAATGAATATATTTAATAATTGATACATAGACACGAAGTCTCATTATTATTGTGGGCAGATATTAGGCCTTTTGATTGAAACATAAAAACATGTCATTTTTTTACATTATTATAATCTTTCAATAAATAAAACTATTATAAAAACCATCAACATGATGATTAATTATGTTAGAAAAATTTAATGAATAATATCAAATAGGGGGAGACATTTGTATCATGTGGTAATCACTATAAGGCCCCAAAAATAGTCTATTCACTTAAAATGGCTAATGAAAATTGAGGAGGGCGTAGTCAAGATTTAGTGAAAGAAATGACAACAAATTTATAATACACACTTGTCATTTAGATTTTTTAATCAAACTCTCACAGTTTTTAAATATAATACATATTTAATCTAATTTTATGAGGTCAGGGATGCTAGTTATGTTAGTAAAAATCACATGATATTACTAAAACATTCTAATCACCTACCTTTATTCCTACCATTCATCTCTTATTTATTTATTACTGAGAAGTATTAATAGGAATATTATAAAAAAATATTAAAGAAATTTAAAAAGATATCTTATAGTATTTAATAACAAACTCACCTTCTTCTCAAATAGCTGCTATATTTACCAACCAATGGAGTATTTTTTGGCCGGAATGATATACTCTTCTATGTATTGTGTGGACCAAGCAATAGCATGGACAGTCCCCGAGTCACAAATCACAATCACGTCCTGGTCACGTGACTTTCCCTCCCACACAGGGCACCGCCCATTCGGCCCATCCCTGCTTTTCTTTCTTTTTTTTTTTTTTTTTTTTCTGTTTTTTTGCAGAGAGGAAAAAGGGGCCCTTTGATGGATCCAGTGTCAACCCTGCCTTTTGAATTGATTACTTCATTCTATCATTCACCAGATATTCCATATAACTATCATCATACTGCTCATCATCATCATCATCATTATCGATGATCTTTTCATAAACGACACCGTATGTAGGAGTTCCTATAGTTTCTCTGAAATCCCCAAGGGAGTGTGTGTGAGAGAGATTCCTCGTTTTAATCCCTACATCAAACTGAGACTTATCATTATACTCCCTCTTATAAAGGGAATTAATTTTGGTTATAAATAAAAAATTTATTTCTAATTTTTGTCAATATTTTCATAAATTGTCTCCATTAATAATCATCAAGTAAGACAGAATGAGAGAATAAAGGGAGATGGTTGGAGAGTATTAAAAAAAGAATGACATCTCAACGAAATTAATTAACATCATTAATTTAATCAAATTAGATAAATAAATTAAACCTTTTATTATTTAAGATCAGAGATAGTAAATAATTAAAATCCATGATTTAAAGGAAGCAGCTCTTTTTGAGCTAATCTTTGAGCCTTGTGTAAAGATTTTAGTTATCCAAAACATCTATAGTATAATTTGAAGATTATTTAAGTTATGCTTGTGCGGCACAATAATTATTTAAAGGTACGTAACAGGGTTTTCCTATTGATGCATATATTCTCATAAATCGGACTAATTCATTGTCACGTTCACTCATAGCTATTTACTGATAGATTAATCTAAACAAACAAGATTGATGCCTCAACATAACTATGGCAAGTAAATCAAGTGATCATCAAAATTAGGAATCAGTTTCGGTGCTCGTCGAAAAGATAGGTAGAGGGTGCTCTTTCAATATAGACCATCTAGATCCAATATAAACGGTCCAGATTTAATTTTTTTAAGTTTGTGATTTTAATAAAACAATTATTTTTATGGTTACAAAATCTAAAATGAAGATAATATCTTAACTATCATTTTGTCAAAAAACATATTATTCATTTAAAAATAACAAATTTAAAATTATTAAATCTGGACCGTTGAGATTCAAATCTGGACGGTCCAAAGCAGATGAGCGCCCTCTACCTATTTTTCCGACGAACACCGAAACTGGTTCCATCAAAATTAGTGCCATGTCACAAAATCCATGAGTACAAGGTTAAGGTTAATCCAGTACACGCTCTGGTTATAATTAATGCGCGAATGAGATAGTTTGGGTTTGTTTTAATAAGAATAATAATGAAAAGATGTAATTTAACTAGATTAAAACACATTTATACTTTGGATAGATAGGAGTGACAAGATGTGGGGATGGGTGGTGTATGTGGAGGAAGAAGGACCAGGCATCCACGAGCGGAGAGAAAACTTTGACTACTATTCCCACTTTGTAGTCAGTAATCAGTATCTACAAAACATGATTGTAGCCCCAACACTTCTTTTGCACCACAAAACAGCTTCCTTAGTAAAAGTACCCTTTTGTCCTTTTCTTTCCCTTCTAATCACCCTTTCTTAGTAAATGAAAAAAAACAGCACTCTTCCCAATTATTGCACCAGATAGCTAGGCAGGCAGATACACTAATTGTAGCAAGCCATAGCTTAAGAAGAAGTGTTAGTGATAGTTCATTTTCTTCCAAGTTATCCAACTTCTTGTGCCTCGCAAGCACAGTTTTGTACATCATTAATTTCCCTCTTATACTTCTTCAGTATGATTTTTTTTTTTGGTCTGAATATACTTCTTCAGTATGATGACGATATATATTTATATGTATAAATATGTACGTACGCAACTGAAGGTTTTGTCCTATTCTACTATTACAAGTACCCTGTGGCCTGGCCACCACGTATATTGTAGGAAAAAAGTAAACAACGTATTTTGTACTATTAAAAATGACACTAATCTATAAAATTAAGAGTTGGTTTTTCCATTCATGCATATGCATTTCCTCGACACCTGAAGGCTAATCAAACTCAACAGCAAAAATATTTGTAATGGGAAAATGGGACGAAGTGAAACGTTCCGTGAAAATATAGATGGCTAGAATATATATAAAATAATAAAAGCGTGCAGATATATATATATATAGATATATATATGCATATGAGTTTAATTTGTCCTTTTGCAGTAACAATGTGAACGTTCTAACTCAGTACAAAGAAGTGAAGAACTCAAACATGATGGTATAGGAAACACGAAATGTGAGGGATCCAAGTAAGAGAAGGAAAGATGGGCCCAACTTTTTGGACGCAAAAATCCAAGAATAGCCCTAGCTTGCCTCTGGTGCAGGGCAGAGTTGGATGAAAACAAAAACTCAAGGCAAGACTTGCAGGCCCCTCCAAGGCTCCAACACAGCATGGTGTCGTCATCTTCTTCATAGTTTTTGTCTGCATCTGAACTACTTGACAACAAGCCGGCAAATCCACCACCCCCATGCATGCACATATGGTTAAAAATCTAGTAGAAGTAACTTATCAATTAGCCCTAAAAGTACTTCTCGTGCATGATCCAAATCCTTCATTGTAAGTCTGTAACATCACACTACGTTTCACCCTTAAAATTGTTTATTTTGTTGCCTCATTATCTCCTTATGGTTTTAAAACGCGCCAAGAGAAAAGGAATATAGACCTTTTAGAAGACAGTATTCATTTCCCTCCCAAGTCCCACTCAACTCATGTGAGACTTCGCAAAAATGGTGTGAAATAGTGCATATATAAGGGAAATGATAAATGAGGTTAAATGAGGAACGCGTTAAATCTCGTACACGTGTACGGCAAAGACGGGATGCGGAATGAATGAGGATGAGAGCAATTAATGTGTGTCTATCTCTACGTATAATTGAGAGGTGCGGTACTTATCAAGAATTGAATTACATGGGGTTCATATTGGTTTGCTGTGACATGGAACAAGGGTGTTCTGGTAATAATAAGTATGTGATTGGGCCTCTTGATTGGTTTTATATATAAGAGGGAGGGTGTGTGATGGTGAGTCATGATGGAGCCACTGGTTCATTTAATTAATTAACTTGTTATGGAGCAACGTTCCTAAAAATTAAAGCAGCCATCTCTCTGTCGTCCAAGGCATCTTCTTCTACTTCTTCTCAACTTTACTTTTTTCCCAGAAACGGTATGGTTCAACTCGACTATCCTCTTGTACTACTCCCTGTTCTTCCATTTTTGTATACATATAAACATTCAAAATTATTATGTTACCATCTTTCTCATCATGCCCACCAATCATATTTTCAGAAGCAGAGAAATTGTTACATCATATTATGTATTGGACATACATCTCTGGCACCCACCGTGTCGGAAATATTGTCTTCTACTGATTATTATTTATTGCAGTGCCTCAATCCTGTTTCCTCAAGCTCCTATTTTTTTTATTTTTAAGAAATTCAATTCTCACTAGAGAGCTCCCGCCGGAAAACAAAATATATAGCATGATGTATGACAGTTTCCGGTATGGGCACAGTTGCAATATTAATGTTGAATCAAACCAGTGCTAGGTCAATCAAGTCAGATATATTTACTTGCACGTAGCAATTAATTATTAATTAATAATAAAATGACATGGCAATAATCAAAATGACGGAGGGCAGCAAAATATCAAAACCTTAAAACAACAAATGCACTATATATTCCTTGTTACTCACGTGTTGATGAATGATGATGAGCACCGAGCGAAAACAATAAAACATTTCTCTAAAATAAGAAAATATAGTTAGGTTGATTAGCAACGAAATTAGTGACATAATTCATAATAACATATCACTAAATTCCATTGTCATTAATTCACTTATTATTTACTATGATATATATGTTTCCTTAAAAACAAGATATACTGCGTTCCTAGCGTTTACTTAAAAGATAGTAGTGGGACTCAATAATTATGGTATAACATGATGATGATGATGATGATGATGATGATGGAATCAGGGGGCGGGGATAATGGAGAAGACAAGTATGATGAGTAGTAGTGGGTTGGGGAGGACGAAATCGGAGCAGCTGGAGGAGGAGTTAACGTTGTCGGTGATGGACAGCGGGGGAAGCGGAGGAGGCCTAGGGAGGAAGTCAAGTAGGAGGATGTCGCCTGGAGGGAAGAACAACAGCCAGAGCCAGATAAGGAAGAGCAGGAGTGCTCAGATTAAGGTTGATTTGGATGACGTTGGCAGTGGCGCCGCCCTCAGCCGGGCTTCCAGCGCCAGCTTGGGCCTCTCCTTCTCCTTCACCGGCTTCACCCTCACCCCTGATGATCTCTCTGATTCTAATAATAAGCCCTTCAGGGACCAACATATTCGTAAGTTCCTTCATTATAGCTTCCATCTTTTATTTTATTCATTACCACATGCATGAATATGTATTATATATATATAATCTCTCTCCATATCATTAGTGTAACTTGAGTATATATATAAGGGTCATCTTTGAGACATCATAAGTAATCATATGAACGACAGAAATTATTGAATCAACGTTGCGTGTCTGTGCATGGTCTCAGTCTGATCAAAACAAACCAAACACTTCAATCTGATTTTTTGGTGGATTTTAACAGGGTGCATGTGTGTGTTTGAAAGTTTTTTACTTCCTAAAATCCTTCTAAGTTGAGTAATATCACTTTGGTCCGTTAATAGCATGTTAGCACTCTATATTAATCTTTTTTTTTACTATTAGGATAACTATTTTGATGTGACGTCAAGCTAAGAAACCCTTTTTATACCCATTATTTTTTGGCAAATTCTTCCACAGAGAAAATAACTGTTAACGTTATAATTAACTTCATATTCTTGTGGTTGGATTCAAAACCTGAGAAAAGTAATAGAAAATAAAACTACAATAGAGATTAACCTTAAAACACGCACACGGTTTTTCTTTGATAATTATGAATGTTTTCTTGATTATTATGCGTGATCCAAAATACTAACTACTAAGTTATACAACAACAACAACAACCAAGCCTTATCCCACTAAGTGGGGTAGGCTACATGGATCGCACGACGCCATTGTGCTCTATCGGTAACCAAATCTTTAGATATATTATTTATTAAAAGATCTCGCTCTACAACTTCATTGAGTGTAAGCCTCGGTCTCCCTCTTCCTCTCTTAATCGGACTCCAGACTGTTTGATCTACCCTCCTCACTGGCGCATCTAATGGCCTCCTTTGTACATGTCCAAACCACCTCAAACGATTTTCTACCATTTTCTCACTGATAGGTGCCACTCCAACTCGTTCGCGTATATGATCATTCCGAATCTTATCCTTTCTTGTGTGACCACACATCCATCTCAACATCCTCATTTCAGCTACCCCCATCTTATGTTCATGTTGACCCTTCAAAGCCCAACATTCACTACCATATAATACTGCTGGTCTTATAGCAGTGCGATAAAACTTCCCTTTTACCTTATGGGGTACTTTTCTATCGTAGAGAACTCCAGTAGCTTTCCTCCATTTACACCACCCAGCTTGAATTCTATGATTGACATCGTCATCAATCTCACCATCTTGTCTTATAATTGATCCCAAATACCTAAACTTCGTTACTTGAGGGATTGTTTGCTCTCCCAGTTTAACCTCCAAATCACCTCTAAGTTGTCTATTTGCAAAATTGCAATGCATATATTCTGTCTTACTCCTACTTAAACGGAAACCCTTCGACTCCAGTGTGTTTCTCCATATTTCTAATTTATCATTAATCTCCTCTTTTGATTCGGCCAGAAGGACTATATCATCAGCAAAAAGCATGCACTTAGGGACCTCTTCTTCTATAGGCTCAGTTAGAGCATCTACTACTAAGTTAAACAAATATGGGCTCAAAGCTGATCCCTGATGTAGGCCAATTCTTATAGGGAAGTCTTTTGTCTCACCTCTTGGCGTTCTAACCTTAGTCAACACCCTATCATACATATCCTGTATAACTTTAATATAAGCAACACATACTCCTTTCTTTTCCAAGGCTTTCCAAAGTAAATCTCTCGGCACGCGATCATACGCCTTTTCTAAGTCAATAAAAACCATATGTAAGTCTCTTTTTCTACTTCGATACTTTTCCATTATCCCCCTTAATAGATATATCGCCTCCGTTGTGGATCTCCCTGGCATGAACCCAAACTGTCTCTCAGAAATACTAGTTTCTAGTCTTAACCTATGCTCAATCACCTTTTCCCATAGTTTCATTGTATGACTCATAATAACTACTAAGTTATATTCAGGATAATTTATATTCAATCTTATTGTATATATTTGTTTTCATTAACATTAATACGGTAAAGTACCCCCAAATGGTCCCTGCCCGTACGGGGCAGTGCTTACTCATAATCTCCTCGCAAATTAAATTGCAAAATTTAAATAAATAAATTGCTTACTATTTGTCTTCAGTGTATAATATGGGTACGGAGGTACGATTTTTATCATCTTATGCATGGTATAGGCTCTTCAGTCCTTGTCAACTACAAGTTATATAACTCTTTGGGAAAAAGATAAATAAATACCCTCCAATTTGTAAAATCCCATTAATAACTTCATGATAGGTATTAATAATACAACAACCTATCATGAAGTTGTTAATAGGATTTTGCAAATTGGAGGGTATTTATTTGTCTTTTTCCCTAACTCTTTCCTTCTTTTTCTTGATAATAAGTCAGTATATATAATTCCCTTGTCGGTCACGTTATTTTATACTCCATCCGTCCCATAATATAAGGTCCATTTTTTTGAATGGTCTTGTCTCACAATATAAGATCCTATTTAACTTTATTTGAGTAATAAATGCTTCTTTTCCCATTTTACCCATGCATTAATTTTCCCACACATTCTTTCATCTTCTTTTCATAATTCCCCCTCTCTTACTCATTCATAAATAAGGGCAATATAGTATATTTCCTACACATTTATTGTTTTTAACTAACTCTAACTAATTTTTTAGGAACCCGCAATTCGGTTAAAAAGACCTTATATTGTGGGACGGAGGGAGTATATCATTACTCCCGTTTCTTACAAGACGTATTTGATTTTTAAAAATAAAAATAAAAAAACTAAATAAACTATTAATAAATTGATTTATCTGAATTTTTTCTCCAAACTAATTTATTTGACTTATAAATTAACATATAATCTAATATAATGTAACATATGTTATGCTTATATGGCTTAATTAGCTTCTTTAATTTCTCCTAAAAAAATCAACTAGATCTTATATTAAAGGATATAATGAGTATTAAATATAATACAAATTGTTCGTTAAATTGTCTGTAATATATGAAGTCCTGCAAATAAGTCACACGGTTAATGTATAATAATGAACTCTGTATACATGTAAGAATAATTAAATACTCCCTCCGGTCCTATTTATAAGAGCATGGCCATCAAAACACGTTTCTTAAGAAAATACGTGAAAGTCATTAAATATATCTGAAGCATACATATTTTTCCAATATTACCCTTATTTATAACGAGTCTAACAAGAAAGAGAAATATATGAGCATTAATAATAAATATGAAAGAGAATTAGGAGTAAAATTGGAAAAAATGCATTAAATGATGAGAGAATGCAAGGTGAGCTCTTATATTTTGGACCAAATCAATTCAACAAAAATAAATACTTCCTCATATTATAAATATAAGATATAGTTGACTTTTAAAAAAAAATCCCAAAAAAACTAAAAAAATTACTTATAAAATGATTTATTAGAATTTTTTTTCTAAACTAGTTTGTTTGACTTGTAAACTAATATATAATCTAACAATATATTTTGTTATGATTAACTAACATATTTGTCTTCTTTGGTCTCTAAAAAAAATAGTCAATTATACCTTATAGTAAGAACCATATAAAAGATCAGTTCAAAAAAAAAAAAAAAAAAAAGAACCATATAAAAGAGATCTGGATTCTGAGTGTATTCTTCCCCAACACGTTCTCCATTCAACTTTTTTAATGTAGTGATATGTAAGGTTGTTTTTTTATCAGCTTAAAATGATTGGATAGACTTCCATGCCGTTTTATCTTCTTCTAAAAAATTAAAGTAGGAGTGTAGCATGTAGGACCTCATTAAATTCTCTGGTATTCCCTGCTTTATTCTGTGAATAAAGAAGATGCAAGTAGAGTCCACTGTCCACGCAAGTCTAAAGACCAATAGAAAAACATGATTGGGGGGTCGAAAAGCTAGTGATCCAGGTAGTTCCCAGCACAAAAAGAAGATCATTCAGCCCATTCGCATTTAATCTTTGCCGTTGCTTCAGTACGAGAAATTTAGAGAGCAATAAAAGCGAGTCGTGATTGTCTTAACTCTTTGCCTGTGTGAGAAATGGGAATTACAATGACTTCTCTCCTCTTCTACTTGTTTTCCCTCTTCGGATTGTGCAGCTCCAGTCTCTGTCAAATGGACCCTAACCACCTTCAATCATCAATCTTCTAATTTCTCTTCTACCTATCGTTTTCGTCTCATATCATAACCCACAAGTTGCAATCTGAACCAACAAAATAAAAACCCACCAACTTGCACTACTTGTCTTCTCCGACTATTGCCTCTCTTGACTTTTCAGACTTTTAATTTCATCACCAGAGGACCCCTCTTGTCACACCCTCCATCATCTTCATGTATAGAGGAAATTATTTCAAAAGTCTGTTTGCATGTTTGACAATAATCTAATTGTTCTAACTATTATACTTTCAAACAAAGGATCTTTAACTGGTTACTCCACTTGGTAGCAGAAAAGTTGCCCCCCGGCCAATAGCTTAGTGGTCTAGTATTGACAGAAAGATCCTTATAGTGGGAGGTCACCAGTTTGTAACCTCAAGCAGTTAGTAACTGCTCTTCTAATTAGAAAAAATAACGAAAAGTCGCCCCACTCAAAAAATAATCAAGTGAAGTGTCCGAGCCCTACTATTTGGAACAACATTATTATTGGAGCCGTCCACCTCTTTTCCTGTATTCCTATTTTGTGGGAGAGCATTTTATCTCGCTGCTGGGCCCATAATTAAAAAAATAAAGTTGACTTTCTCCTCGCATCTGTTAGCTTGACTTACTGTGTCTCTTTGTCTTGTCTTTAGGTCAGTGTCTCACGTCTTCAGACTTTTCATTAGCCCATATGCATAGAGTATATTATTGGACTTGTAGGGAATCAATGTGCTGTGACATTATCAGAAATGGGAGAAGCCCATGATGAATCTCCTTTATCAGCCGCTTTCATTGTCTCAATGATATTTTAATTCCCTGATAATTATGGACAACACCATCACATCTGATAATTATGGAGCACACCACCACGTATTTCATTAGCTGTACGTAAACAATGCATCATATGTGTACACTTATACTGAACTGAGCAGAGCTTGTATAGCTGCCTGCAATAGAATTCAAGGCTTCTGCTGAAGGATCTTCCTTTTCCCTCTTTTGTGCGTTTAAAAAGGATTGCATATGTATATTGCAGCGGAGGATATTGAAGCTGGAACTTGCCACTTCAAGTTTCAAACAGAACCCACTCTGCCTGTTTTTCTCAAGGTAAGCTTCTCTCATCCTCCATCAATTTCCATCTCTGCACCTATGTACCTCCCTGGCAGGTGTTCAAGGCTTCCATAGCATGTAAGATTTGATGTGTTATGCCATGTATTTGAGCAGGAAATATAGGGTGAAGCTTCGTTTAACAAATCAACGGCTTCAATAGAACATGCTTATAGCAATAGCTTGGTCAGGTTAAGTCTTGTGCAGAGTTTCATTTCATATGGCATTAATGTACAAGACTTCCTTTATTTCCGGTTAACCGTGAATAGTTAGCATATAGCAGGACAGAGAATCACATGGCACACACATTAGTCTCTTGCATACCTCAGAGATCTAGGTTCGGGTGAAACCCATCTGGTTTTGGAACTGCAAAACATGGTTTTGCTGATATCTTGGTGCATTGAGCTCCACCTGGATGCTGAATTCAACAAACTGAATTTTTGTTTTGCAATGTGCAGTTCAAGGATGTAAGCTACAAGGTGGTGATCAAGGGCATGACAACAAGTGAGGAGAAGGATATCTTAAATGGAATTACTGGTTCAGTGAATCCAGGTGAAGTTTTGGCACTGATGGGACCCTCAGGGAGTGGAAAGACTACCCTTTTGAATCTTCTAGGAGGCCGGTTGGTTCAGTCCTCTGCTGGTGGTTCTATCACTTACAATGACCAGCCATATAGCAAATATCTCAAAAGCAAGATAGGATTTGTGACTCAAGATGATGTTCTGTTTCCGCACCTTACTGTGAAAGAAACACTAACATACGCAGCCCGTCTACGTCTCCCCAATACATTCACAAAGGACCAGAAGGAAAAACGAGCCTTGGATGTTATCTATGAGCTTGGCTTAGAAAGGTAATAGTAATTCCCATCAAATGCATAGAAAAATGTATATGCCTTCATGATTAAATTATTGTAGGTTGTGATGGATGATGCTCTTGTTTCATGTAAGTTAGGTGCAAAGACACTATGATCGGTGGCTCCTTTGTTCGTGGGGTATCTGGAGGAGAGAGGAAAAGAGTTTGCATCGGTAATGAGATTATAATCAATCCTTCGCTTCTCTTTTTGGATGAGCCAACTTCTGGTTTGGATTCTACAACAGCCTTGAAGATCGTTCAGATGCTACAAGACATAGCAGAGGTACTAATTATTATTCTAATCCTTTCCCTTCATGATCAATGAAATTTCATTTCATGGCAGCCTATCAACAAAATATTTCAACTTTATGGCAGGCTGGTAAAACAGTGGTGACAACAATTCACCAACCATCAAGCAGACTATTTCACAAATTTGATAAGTTGATCCTACTGGGAAGAGGCAGCTTGCTTTACTTTGGTAAAGCATCTGAAGCAATACCTTATTTCCAATCTATAGGTTGCTCCCCTCTTATTGCCATGAACCCAGCAGAGTTTTTGCTAGACCTCGCAAATGGAAACATAAATGATGTTTCTGTACCATCAGAGTTAGACGATAAAGTGCAGATGGGAAATGCAGAAGTTAGAACAAAGAATGGGAAACCATCGCCAACAATGGTACAAGAGGTAAGTTATCAACTTATTAGAAAAGAAAACTTGAGCCTACAGATTATCCATTTGATTATAAACAAATCAATTATGTGAAGCAGTATCTAGTAGAAGCATACGAGACTCGAGTTTCCGAAACAGAAAAGAGAAAGCTGATGGTTCCCATCCCACTTGATGAATCACTGAAGTCTAAGGTTTGTTCACCTAAAAGACAATGGGGTGCAAGGTGGTGTGAGCAGTATTCCATACTGTTCTGCAGAGGAATAAAAGAAAGGAGGCACGACTATTTCAGCTGGTTAAGAATCACTCAAGTTCTTTCTACTGCAGTCATATTAGGATTACTTTGGTGGCAATCAGATGCTAACAATCCAAAAGGTCTTCAAGACCAGGTAAACAAACACATACATGAATCTTTTTTATTTTACAGTACAAGATAGATAATTTTTGTTCCTCTCTAAAACCCTGACTTCCCTTATCTGCATTTACAGGCTGGGTTACTTTTCTTCATAGCAGTGTTCTGGGGATTCTTTCCAGTGTTCACAGCAATATTCACATTTCCTCAAGAGAGAGCAATGTTGGCAAAGGAGAGAGCAGTTGATATGTACAGGCTAAGTGCATACTTTGTGGCTAGGACTACAAGTGATATCCCACTGGACTTAATACTACCAATACTGTTCTTGCTGGTTGTTTATTTCATGGCCGGTCTGAGACTAAGTGCCGACTCCTTCTTCTACAGCATTCTCACTGTCTTCCTCTGCATATTGGCAGCTCAGGTAAGCGTTTATTCAAACACATAGAAGGCAAAGACTATTTAAAAAAAAAAAACCTCACATTCTAATTTCTAACCATGGTTGGTGGCAAAGCAGGGACTTGGACTCGCTATTGGGGCCACATTAATGGACTTGAAGAAAGCAACTACTCTGGCTTCAGTGACTGTGATGACCTTCATGCTTGCCGGAGGATTTTTCGTAAAGGTAAGCAAGATTGAACCTTTTCTGTTTAATTTCTCTTGGGTAGCAAAAATCTTCAATTCATTTGATTAACCCATTTACGAGCTCTTTAAATTTGGCAGGAAGTACCGAAATTCATATCGTGGATTCGATACATTTCGTTTAACTACCACACATACAAGCTTTTGCTGAAAGTGCAATATGGAGGGCTCTCGAGAGGAATAAATGGGATGAGAATTGATGATGGTTGGACGGAGGTTGGTGCTCTCATGGCAATGGTTTTTGGTTATCGTTTATTGGCTTACCTTTCGTTACGGCGGATGAAACTTCCATGCGGAGCTTAGAAAGGAATGTTGAAGGTTGAGTTGCTACTTGCTAGGTTTTTATCAGAATAGATTGAAATGTCAAGCGTCAATGAAGCTTGTGCTCTCTTAACCATGTACCCGTAACTAACAAGTTTATTCCCCTCTTTTTATAAAATAAAATAGACCACTTAGTTTTTAAGAAGTATGAAATATGTTTTTTTATCTATGCTTATATATATTTAATAAAGGTAGTGGGAGAGAACAATAATTAATATGGTATTTGAATTTAGTGTGATTAATATAGACAATATTGTAAATCATTTGAATTTTAAAATAAATTTAATGATTTTAACTAATTTTATTGGTATGTGAGATTTATTAATCGATGCTTTATAACAAAAGCAGCATGCTGAAACTTGAAATCCCAAAATAACAGTTGAGTTTTAGATGTTAGAGGCTGCGAAATTAAAGACAAGTTTTTGACTCGTAAATGCCTCTTTGTCTCTGTAAATATCTGTACCCATCACTCTTGAATCCTAATAATCCAACGAGAAGTTGCCTTGCCACATTAACTTTTTTTTTTTTGGACTGAAACATTTAACTTTTAAGTTTGGGCTTTACTTGGTTTTTTTTTTTTTTGGTCAAAAGGCTTTACTTGGTTTAATCACCAGCTTTTCTTTCCGGCTTGACCAGGTAATTTTTTTAAAAATAATTATTAATATTTGTTTAAATTAATTTGTTGGTGCGATGTACTGGATGATAGATAGTAAATTGAAAGTAAGGGCTTTAAAATTAATCAATGCATCCTGGTATCAAAAACTTTTTTAGTCTTTTTTAAACACAATGGAGTATTGTAAACTTGTAATACTAAAACCATAACAAAAAAAAAGAAGGGCAAATGAGTAAATTTAATAACAAAGTTTGGTGTCAAGAGCGTCTAACACCATAAAGTTTTTTAAAGACCAAATATGCACATAAACTTTGCAAAATGGGGCAATTTTAACAATGCCTTTAACACCGTCAGATGAGTTATAGTTAGTAGGCCCCGCATCAATTAATTTTAAATAATTTTTTTATAAAAATAAATTTTTCAACTATCTCCTCTATCCTTTCCCTCCCCCCTCCTTCTCTCTCTCCCTCAATTTCTCCCTTTCTTACTGATAAACCGAGCTTTGTGGTCTGTAAGCCTTGATGGAATAAGAACTTTCAATGTTACTCTATGGTCTGTAAGCCACTGCTCATTCCTTGCTTTGACCTCAAGAGTGTAGCCCCGTTCGTGTTCTCAAGCGTTAACACCTTCGAGGTGGCGAGTTCCAATTTAGCTTTGCCGGCGGAAAGACATTGTGTCAGGCAATTGACGGCAGACTAGTGATGAACAACCAACGTAAGGACAATGTCGCCGCCCTCATCCACCACCTCCCCTCCTGGCCTCTCCAAAGCCGTCGAGTATGTGACGTCCAATGTTGACGATCTCCTCAACTAATCTTTGGGTGCTCCTAATGAGCATTCGTTTTTCGTAACAGATGATTTTTTTTTTATAATAATGGTATATGTTTTTCTTCATCAATTGATCTTTGGGTGAACTGCTCGAGCGAATATTGCCACACTACACACTTGATCGATTATATTGATGCATGTCATGTGTTGTTCCTTATAGTAGATGTGGCCCCTGTGGGAGTCATGATTGAGTCTCCAGTGGTGTAAGGGAGAGAGAAAGGGAGGGAGAAAGAGGAGAGGACGAAGGAGAGAGTGAGAAGATAGAGAATTTTTTTAAAGAAATAATTTAAAATTAATTAATGTGGGGCCCACGGACCACTAATTAACAGAAATTTAACGGTGTTAAGGGCATTGTTAAAATTACCCCATTTTATAAAGTTTATGTGTATATTTGGTCCTAAAAAAACTTTATGGTGCCAGACGCTCCTGATCCCAAACTTCGTTGTTAAATTTACTCCGTCACTAAAATAAAAACAATGCATGCCATACTTTATATGGAAGAGAATTCACGCATAACTGTGTCAAATTTATAAATTGTTATGAGTAAAATATAGACAAGGTTGTTTATGTATTGCTCTGTATCACTTCAAAATCTTCAGATAATGTGTAGCTCTCATAAATCTCGTAATTTATTCCCCTGCATTTATTAAATTTTTGTTCATGTTTTTAAGCTTATCACTTTCATATTTAATCTGAGATGAGACTTTTGAGTTATGAAGTTATAAATATGGAGTATGTATTGAATGCTTAAGTATTGTTTTTTTTTTGCTAGAATTGCTTAAATATTCTAGACTTACCTCCTTTTAATTCAGATGATTCATCGGGGTCTTGATTAATTCAAATTGAGTCCAAAGCGGCAAAACTCTACCATAAAGCATTTAACATTGCTTTGTTTCCAAAACTCAAACTCAATTTGGTCAAAAAATAAAAACTCAAATTCAAGACTTTTGGTTAAACCCGTAGACCCCTTAGCAATTGAACGAATTGTTTTCTCTCTCACCGATTGCTTTTGTAGAAATCAATTTTTGAAGTGAAGCTATATTTCAGCTGAGTTTGACAATTCTTTTTATTTTGTTGGGCCAACTGAAGACTTTAGTTTAGGCCTGAACTCGCCCCTATAGATTGACAACACTTTCCTAATTCTCCTTATAAAGTTGGCCCAAAAAATTGAAGTGATAGGTAACCAACGGTAAGGGATATGCTCTCGCCAAATGCCAAACCTCCAGGAATATGCCCAATTGCCCCGCCACTACCACTCATGAGTCATGATTAATCATGACAGTTACCTGTTTTTTACTTGCTTCGTTCTTAAGTATAACACTGATTTGACCTTTTTAAAGACATTAAATTAGTTAATTGAGCCATTTAATCATAACATATTTTATGTATTATTATATTATATGTTAGTTTATAAGTCAAAAAATATAGTTTAGAGAAAAACATTCAGGAAAATCAATTTATAAGTAATTTATTTATTTATTTTTTATTTTTTTAAAAAATCAACAAGATCTTATATTTAAAAACGGAAGGAGAAAACACTTTTTTATAACTCCCTCTAACCTCAATCCACCTTACAAGATTTTAATATATAAGGATTAGTCCGATGACTGCACTTGTTCCAAAAATAATATCTGAATTCATTTATTCTTTTATATTCATTTTTTAAAAAACCAATTTACTTAAGCTTTCTTTTCTTTTCTTTTTTTTTGTTTGCCAGCAAAACCAATTTACTCAAGCTATAAATTGAAATTTAGTAACTATAATGTTACATGGATCACTATATAGATATTACACCATGCTTGTTATAATTATCTAACTTGTCTCATTTTGTTCAGGTAAACTAAATTGGTAACTACATTAGTTAAGTAGCTTTTACGGCAAGAAAGCGCCTAAAAATGAAAATGATCTATCATTTCATGAAAGTTTGATTGGCAAACCCTTTATTGGTCTCATGATAGGCTTCTTCCTGTAGAGAAAATGGCCTACCTTCTCCACACTAATCAGGGCCAATCCCCTCTTTTAATCGTTTCATGTTTCGAAGGGCCAACTCCTCGTTTCATGTTTCGAATCGAACTAAAATAATTAATTTCACCTATTATTTCATTTTCTCTCTACTCTCATCTTTTTTTTTTTTTGATCAACTACCCTCATTTTATTAAAAACCCTTTTTTTCAGTTTTTTCCGTGATACTTTTTTTTTTAAAAGAAACTAATATTGTAAAAATTGCTCTTCAGTTTTTTTAATATAAACAGAACAGCTATCACGGAAAAAAACGGCTATATTCTTGGTTTTTTTTTTTTTGCCAGAAAAAACAGCTATATTCTTGTTACAATTAAATATTGTTGTAATTAGTTTTGGACTGAATATATACCCTCCGCCTTATTCCTAATTATAAGATTATTTTGACTTTTTTTAGAGGAATTAATAATACAAAATTAATCTTTTTAAAATGTCTATAGTTATCTTTTTTCTTCAAAACTAATTTATCTTACTTATAAACTATCATATAATACAATTAGATGTAAGATATGTTAAAATTAAATAGTCAATTTGATTTCCTTAGTTTCCAAAAAAAAAAAAAAAAAAAAGAGTCAGAGTATTTAATAATTCTTATTTTTATGTGTGCTTGTCTGTTGTCTCATGAAAGAAGCGCCAACGAATTTGGATCCGATTCTTCGTTCTCGCTTGATCACTACCCATTCCTCATCCGCCTCTCAATTCCCTTCTCCCAACCCTTCCCAAACATCTGAACCACTTGCAGGTAATCCTATCCTAACCTCACTTATTATTCTGTAAATCCCATCTTCTTCTGTCCTGTGATTGAATTCATGGCATTCTTATCGATTTGCTCTAGAATTTGCTATTTGTGTGTTCGATCGCTTCCACTAGTTTGGAGATTTACTTCGCTTTCAGTTTCTCTTTACATGCAACTAGGTAGAATGGGAGGTCCTTCGCTCCCGAAAGTCGATGACTTTCTCTTGCACAATTGGATGGCTCCTCTCCAAGGCGAGCGAATTTACGTTCTTAGGTTTCATTGGGGTCGGTGTAGTTTACGAGATTGATTCTCCGTAATAGAAATGAGTTCCTTTTACCTTATTAGTGTCTTAGCAACGCTCTTTTGTTTTTTTTACTTTTACTACCTTCCAAAAGTTACATTGGTGATTGAACTTTTTAGTGTTTGCGGAACGGGTTAAGGGTTTTGCCAATTTTTCTTATAGAGGAAATTCTGACAATTTCTCGTATATAGATGAACATGTAATGTCCCCCGCTATATGTTCAACACTCCCCTTTTATCTTACCCACTGTCAGTATATAAACATTGTAAGATAAATGCAAGAAAGAAAAACGAAGAAAGAGAGAAACCATGTATCCTTCTTTAATTCAAATCGGAAAACGAATATGTTTGTTACCATTTTCAAAAATATGGTGCTTGTACCATGCCGGATAACTGATCATTACAAGACTCCAAGCTGTATAAAAAAAATAGGGGGAAAGCAAAACTTATGAATGTGTCCATTGATGTAGGCACAAAATAAGATGCCTATACAATCTTGCATGCAGTTACTTTGTTGCTTTTTCGCAATCAAGGTGCTTGTTTACTTTCAGATGAATACTGAAGCAGTGTGTACTTACAGGATCAAACCGGGGATTGATTGACTAACATGGATAGACTAAAGTCTTCTGCACGTCTCATGATTGTCTCAGATCTTGATCACACAATGGTATGTTTTATATTTGTCTGTCTCTGCAGCCCTGATGCTATATTACGTTTTTAAGATGATTTCATTGGAGAATACAACCTACTTGTAGGTTGATCATCATGATGCTGAGAACCTTTCCCTCCTCCGCTTTAATGCCCTTTGGGAAGCCTATTATCGTCATGATTCTTTGGTAGTTTTCTCAACTGGAAGGTCACCTATGCTTTACAAAGAATTGAGGATGGAGAAACCCATGATAACTCCCGATATAACGATAATGTCTGTGGGAACTGAGATAACTTATGGTAAATCAATGGTGCCAGATGACGGATGGGAAGAATTTTTGAATCAAAATTGGAACAGGAATATTGTCATTGAGGAAGCAAGCAAATTTTCTGAACTTACTCGTCAGGTATAATTTATATTTGATCAGAGTGATTGGTTGGTTGTTGTCTTGTCTGTGGTTCAGCTGTTGATATTTGGTATGACTTGTTAGATCCCCCTACAAAACTGCTATGAATAGTATCATTAAAGGAATGGATAATTAATGGAGGTATTATCCGAAATAATTGATTTTGCAGGCAGAATCAGAGCAGCGACCCCACAAAGTAAGCTTTTATATCAAGAAAGACAAGGCTCAAAATGTGATAGAAGCTCTTTCTGAGACATTGCAAAAGCGTGGGGTAAAGATATAACTCCTTTCTTACAATTGTTTTCTTCATAAGTACAGGAATTCTTATTGTTCATCAACTAATTTTTGTACGCATTGTATCAGCACTGAACTAGTAATTGGCTTTTTTAATAATATAAATTAAATAGTTTTGTAATGGTGCTTCATATTTTGGCAGTTGGATGTTAAAATAATATATAGTGGGGGAATTGATTTGGACATATTACCACAAGGCGCTGGCAAGGGTCAAGCTCTTGCATATCTGCTAAAAAAATTTGAGACTGAGGGAAAGCGTCCTGCTAATACACTTGTCTGTGGTGACTCTGGAAATGATGCCGAGTTATTCAGCATTCCAGGAGTCTATGGTGTCATGGTTGGTGGTTCAATTTGTTTATTGCCATGATTTTCCTTATAATGTTAGCTTGGATTGTCAGTGACAATAACTTTCGCTAAATTAATCCATTTTCATTCATTATGCAGGTGAGCAATGCCCAAGAAGAGCTATTGCAGTGGTATGCCAAAAATGTCAAAGACAACCCCAAGATTATACATGCCACAGAGCGATGTGCGTCTGGAATTATACAAGCCATTGGTCACTTCAAGTTAGGCACAAATCTGACTCCAAGAGATGTTCCAGACGTTGCAAAAGATGTTGAACATGCATCTCCAGGACATGAAATCGTAAAATTTTATTTGTTTATTGAAAAGTGGAGGCGTGCTGAAGTTGAGAAGTCTGAGCAGTTCCTTGCAGGTCTAGAAGCAGATTATGTATGTCTGCTATCCCATTCTGCAAAAATTATTAGTTTCTAGTTTCTACCCAAGAATTTGTCTGTCGTTATGATTATCTGGTATTGGTTGAATAAGCATAAATATTGCTCTTCCATGTCCTGGGATGCTGTCCATTAACGCATCTTGTCCATTTCATTTACTTCTCTATTGCCTTTCATTTTATCGCTCGAGTAATAGTCTATTAATTTACTGTGATATTTATCATAGAACACCATTTATGATTTATCTACTTAAAATCTGTCTCAACCATTCTCTATATGCAGGATCCATCTGGCACTTTCATTCATCCCTCTGGTTCTGAGCATCATATCGGAGAGTTTGTAAAATTTCTCAGGGAATCTTATGGGGACAAGCAGGAAAAACAATATAGAATTTGGGTGGATGGGGTATTGGCAACTCAACTTAGTTCAGATGCTTGGCTGGTGAAGTTTGATATGTGGGAGTCATGTGGTGAGCATTTTTATTTCCTCTCACGTTGCTAGAATATCTGGTCCTTGATTGCCCTTCCGCTTCTTACCTCAGAAAAAGATACATTACATTATGTTTACGTGTTGTGACTCTTTACTATGTGATATGTGTAATAATCAGCAATAATTTATCTATATGGAACAGTGGATGGATATAGGGGAAATTGTTGGAAAAACTCTGTTGATCCTCGTGTTAAATTTGGTGTGTGTATTTTCTTCAACTACTGATTTGCTATCCTTGCAGGTGAGACACGGCAAGTATGTGTGAACACCGTTATATTAAAGAAAAAGGTGAATTAGTGAAGTTTGATGCATTAAATACTTTTCATGAGGTCACTTTATTGTTTACTAAAATGAGTGAAATATGACTTTCAGGATTCGGGCCGGTTCACCTGGGTACACGTGCATCAGACCAGGGTGGAACAGTCAAGGAAAGATGCTTAATCGCTTTAGCAGGTTCTTGAGGCATAATTTTAAGTTTGAGAGTGTCTTGTGATTCCTTTTGCGATAAATGTGTTTTGAAATGCAAATTTCTGAATATCAACTGTATCATTACCCATTATGTGAAGATGCCTTCCGTTGTATGTAATTTCGGCCCTCACTAAAGATATGATTTGATGACTTTATCCAGCTTTATTATAAGATCGTTTAATGTGTTGTAATCCAATCTCTGTTTTCACCCTTCTTTATTCTCGAGGGAGGGGGATTGCGGCTTGCTTAATTCATTGAATGTGATATACTAAGACCCTGGTGGGCATATTGGAACTGAAAAGGGAATGTAAATATGAGTAAAAACAAGAAAAGGAATAAAGTTGGATTTCAAAATACTTTTGATATGTCAAAAAAGAAAAAAAAATCAATGCAACTCGTATGACTTCTGTTTTGAAAGGTATAATTGAGTCCTGGAATATAGGATTAAAAAATTAATAGATGTATGGTGATCAAGAAGAATCCAACGAAGAAGGGCGACTTTGAGCAATGAAGCTTGAAGCGATATTCGCAGTTATAGATAGCGGCTAGAATGGATTGAAGATAATCAAATTATCAAACAAAATAATCTGCTTTTTCTCCCTTTCTGACTTTCCAAAGTTTAAAAAACTTTTCACACCTAACAGACCCAACAGCATCCAAACCTGTTATAAATCACAAATGTACTCCTATTTTGGGAAAATCATAACTAACTTCCTCACAAATGATTTAATCACAATCAGGTTCAAACACAATCATCAAATTACATTGAAATTCTAATGGACCTGGATGATATTAAATGGCCTGTCATTAACAACTCAATAGTTGTCAATATCAGTTCCCTGAGTTGTCAATGACCTGCCATTTAATATCATCCGGGTCCCTTGGGACTTCAATGCCTTGAGTTATCAATGAAAGAGAAAGAGATAAATTGACAACTCAAAGAGCTGTTATTAACAACTATTGAGTTGTGCATTAACAACTCAAGAAGTTGGTATTGATAACTCAAGGAGTTGGTATTGACAATTATTGTAAACTGACCCGAGCTGACCCGGCAAGCCGACCTGGCCACAGGATTGGTCTGAGTTGGTTACTAACCCGGGTGCCCCGCAACCTAGGATGACCCGGTGGGTTGTTGGGTTGACCCGGTTTCAGTTTTTTAAAACAATTTTAATTTTTTTATGGATATGAATTGTAGAAAGCAATAATACTGGTCAAAGTTAATAATGATTTTGATGTTAATAACTATTACTTTAATGACTAAATGACTGTAGACATGAATATTTTGTTATTATTTATCTATTTTGATATTTTAATAAGAAGAATATTGAATTATTACTTTTTATGGTGTTATTGGTTGATTGTTACTATAATGTTGATATGTTAAAGAAATTGTGAAGAATTTTGAATAAATATATGATTATTTTGTTAGTTATTCAAGGTTTTGAATTAATATTTAAGGTAGAAATTATTTAATGTCAATTTGTCAGATCAAATGTGAAGAATGTATGATACTATAATGATTTTTTTGCCGTGATTCAAGGTAATGAAATGAAATTTATTGTTTAGAATTTTGGAATGTATGATAAGATTTTAAATATTTTTTATTTTTTCTTTGAGTCAACTACGGACTAACCACTGACCCTTGACCCAGTGTCTTGACCGAGCCAGTGGCCGGTCCGGGTTTGATTACCTTGCATTGACAACTCAAGAAGCTGGTATTGACAACTATTGAGTTGTCAATAACAAGCCATTTAGTATCACCCAGGTCATTTGGAAGTCAATATAATTTGATGATTGTTTGAGACCTGATTGTGATTAAATGCCTTATGAGGAACTGGTTGTGATTTTCCTTATTTTTATATACATATAAACTGCAAAAACCTATTGCTTTCACATGAATCTCGAACAGCATAGCCTCTTCGTCGCTTTGATTGCCCAGAGATCTGACTTGCTTTCCCACTCAAACAAACTTAATTGAAACTATTTCATTACAAGTGGTTGCTGTAACAAGAAGTATGAACATCAGGACCTGGAAAAAAGATTGTCCAATCAGAATCAGGTTTTATATGACAGCTTATTCGATTCCAAGGGGAAAAGAAAAAGAAGACACCCAAGGCCCCAACTGGAGGAATAACAAATAGTCAAACAGATTGGTTCACAAATCACCATAATTAAATTTACAAAAATAATATGAAAAGAGGGCCCAACCGGGTTCGAACCGGTGACCTCTTGATCTGCAGTCAAATGCTCTACCACTGAGCTATGGACCCTTTGATATTGATTTTTCTCAGTATTATTTAATATTATTTAATAGTAGTATAACATTTCCCTTTGGGCTGCGCCGATGTAAATTTAGAATTTTCTCCTCGCTCTTGGTTTGACATCCAATCACCTCTTCTATATCCGATGGATTGATGGGCATGGTCTTAAGACTCTAACAATAATAAATAACGAAACTGATTCTCTAATTACCAAAAAAAAAATCAACATCATAAATTAAAACAATGGAAATTGACTTGTATGTAGTTTTGTTAATTTTGGAAAGCTAAATAGAGACATGGATGGTGGGGGCAGATAGGATAGAGGATTCTCATGGCATGGGTGGGTCATAAAGTATCAAAAACAGAGAGATGAATGAGAGACAGACACATAACAAAAAGATTCAGAGGACAGAAATGAATAATATAATATGACACATATAAAAGTGGGACCCTAAAAAAGGAAGCTTCGCTATTGATTTGAGGGCTTCTCCAAACAATGTGTGTACGTGAATTCCACGAGAGCTTGGAATATAATCTGGATTGTTAATGAAAACAGGTAAACAAAAGCGACCATTTGCCTTACAAAGAAAAAAAGGCTAATTCCGTTTCCACATGTTCCACAAATATATAAATAAGCTATAAAGACTCCAACAACCGCATTCACTTTTTTTCTTCTTCCTTGTTCTTCCCTCATAATTTTCTTCCCCAGAAATTACAATGATTCTTCTTCCCCTCTTTTATTCCTCTTTATCTTCCTTAGATCATGTTTAGTATCTGCCCTATATATTCTTCCCCTCTAATCCAAATATATACATAATTCAACACATATTCAGAAGCAGAGCAACGAAGAAGAAGAAGACGATGGAGAGCCCCACCAGTTATGGATTGGTGGCCGTGTTTTCTGTATCGGCGAGTGTAGCTGTTTTGCTTCATCATTTCCATAAGCGCATGGCGTCTGACTTCATCAACAAGTTTGAGTTCCAAATCTTATCTGGTACGGTAATACCATTTGTCTATTTTTTTTTTAGTTTTGATTTATCTTTTTCTTGAAACATTATGGGTTTTTTTGTTTTTTGGTTTTATTTTGTGTTGATGGTGAAATTTGTGGATACAATATAATAAGGTAACTGTGAGAAGGGACATCATGGGAAGAAGAAGGTGCGATTTGCAGAGAAAGTGACAGAGGTTCCATTGGAGGAACAAGATGTGGAGGGTTACGATATAGGTCCTGACTTAGAGGATAAGATGCCTCCCAATAGGGCAGCTCTTTATAGAGGCATTATCAAGCATAGGACCCTTAATGCCTCACTCCGTTCCTCATAGCTCGATAAGAAGAATGTTAGATCAGATAGTATGAATTCGCTTTGAAATTGGTAGAAAAAGATGGAAATGAACTTTGTAAATAATTTTTTTTTTTGGCTCAAATTGTAAATATTTCATTAAGGATTTGGTTGTTGGTGGTAAGATACAATGATAATATTGATAATATTCTATTTATGTAGCTGACTGGAGTTTTGAGATAAGACTTGTTATATGATGGTTCTACTTTAAATTCTACCATATGCACACTTTCATGATGTGTTTGCAATTTTTGTCTTCCTTTTTATCAATCGTGTCTCAGTTGTTACTTACTCCATCAATGACTTTTTCCATATTGCAAAAACCCATTCGGTTATATAATTAAATGAATTTTTGTTGTTAATAATTTATTTAATGATTTGGTTGTTGGTGAAATAAAGGGACACTGTACTATCTTATGTAACTGACCCACGTAGACGACTTGTTTTATGGTGTACGTTCTACTTGATATTCAACCAAACACATGCAATCTTTCTTTTTCTATCATTTTGATTATTCTGCAATTTTTGCCTTTCCTTTTTTTCTCAATTCTGTCTTGGTCATTACTCCACAAATGGCTTTTACTGATTAGGTAGACGGCCTGTTACAATATGGGCTAAATGAATGTAATAATTTTTTTAAGAATGCAACAATTAATTCGTACTGTTAAAATTTGATTAAAAGGAGTTGGAATTACAGGACAAGTCAAATTGAAATCATTCATGATTCTGCTCCGTTTTGTGGATGGAATAGTCATCAGAGCCTTAGTGGATCTGACCTTTTTTTTTTTTTGTAAATTACTTGACTCCCTTCTCCTTATTTTTTGTTAGTCATCGTTTGTATGCTTATTTTTAAAAAAATCATTTTCAAAACACTACTAAATATTAAGTGTGAATATCTCGTACAAAAGGATATTCGAACTCTGATAATCTTTAAAAGAGATGTCAATATTTAGTGCTCACTAACGACTGTTGTCGGTCTCCAAAACATTTTGGCCCATCCAAACAGTAATAAAATTAATGATGCAGAATCGCTTTTTTCATGGGCAATTCAGATTCAACAGTACAGTATACGTATATGGCAATACATACGATTATGCGACAAATATCAGATCACAAAGTGTTTTGTCTTTATATTATTTTGGGCCAACCAAACCGTCGTGGCCCCACCTTATTACCATTGACCATCCTATTAGCATAAAGTACAGGCAAGCAAGATCATTGTTTTGTTTGTTTCTCTGGACTTCGTTGGAGGGTGCTGGCGTGTTTTTCTTTTCATTTCTGTTTTAAAAGGATGGCGTGCTCATAACTTGATGCCCTCATATACGTGTATTTTTTTTAATTACATCTTATTCATTCAACAATTTAGTGCAAGTGAGATTATAATTTATTTGACTTCTATAATCGTAATCACAAAGGCAATCATTGCAGAAGGTTTGCCTTTTTACAAAATATATATATATATATAGGCAGGGTTTCATTTATTTCATCGATCATCATCCTTTATATATCTTGAGTAGTTTCTTTCTTTTTTAATTTTGTAAATAATTATCTTTGGATTTAATTACTTTCTTTTTTACCTGTGGATTTAATTACTTAGTCACACAACATTAACGTGAAATTCTGGTTAAAAATATGTAAAATGATTCGTCCCGACCGTAAAAGAATGCAAAATAACAAGTTCAATTATTTTGAACCGGTTATAATAGATTAGGTACTAACAAATTGCAATGGCAGTGTAAGGCGTTACGTACGTGATAAAAACAATTAATGGGCTACACGAAAATAAATAAAAGGAGTTATAAAAGCAAGCGAGTCATAAAAACTTTATATAACATAGATTCATATAGTCCGAATCTCACATATGTATATGTTTTTCGCTGCCCATTATTTGTGAAATTCTGCAGTTTTTTTTTTAAATATATGAGAGATCTAATAATCTAAAAAAGGCATAAAAGGGTTGCGTACGTATAATTGAGATAGAGAGGATTGACCGATTGAGGATCTTTGCTCTTCTCGTATATAGAAAGCTACAAGATGGGTACAAAATCCAACAGTTTTTTCTTTTCTTTTTTTTGTGGTGTTTATTAATAAAAATAAGTAAACAAGATAGGGAACCCAGAGAATGGCAAATTGATCGAACGCTGAGAGGGATGGGTCAACAACGAGCGTGGCTCCATCGTTTATTTCCATATTCAAGGTGCGGCCTGCCAGGCTGCCACATTGCCTATTGTCAACGCTGATATTATATCAACTCCTATATATATTATATGTATACACGCCTTTCTTCTAGAAGCGGATAATGTTTGATATATATGTTCAAATAATCGATCGCAAAGAAATTTGTTGGGAGAATTCGGAGTTTTATTGAGACTATAACGTCGAGTTTGTATTAAGTAAAATGATCACACGTGTGAAAGCTACCAAGTGACACTAGAGAGAATAATTGACCATTAACTAAGCATTTATGATGCTATCTTCCACGCAGCTCCTAAATGCATGGATTTCATATAGGGAATCATAGATGTGTGTGTATTTGGCTATTTGCAATACTCTCATTTGTTGTGTTCAGTTAACCAATTGAATTAGCTGCATGTTACAGGCATTTCTGTTTAATTTCTGTTATAGAATGTGAAATCCCCATATATGACTCATTCTTTCCACTTGGTTCATTATTATTTGTCATGCTAAGTATTGTGACAGCTATTAGCAAGTCACAAGCTCAAGTACGTTTTGGCTCATTTAAATAACCAAGTCGATCATCTCAAGTTTTTTTAAATGAAGATTAATAATGTGCAAGGTCTGACTTTAATTATTATATGATAATGATTTAATTAAATAAACATGAATGACATGGACCAACATTATTTAAAAAATGCAATACGTGTATATATATATATGTGTGTGTATGTATCCAATAATGATATGATAGTCTCACTCTCACACAAAGTCTCTTTCAGAGGATACGTATAAAAGGGGAACTTGGTTTGGGAGATGCCTGGGCTTACTGTTTAGTACGAAAGCGTCGGGTCGGGTCAATTACAGAACTTTATAGTCCCCACGTCCTTTTCGACAAATTCTTATACTAATTTTGTAATCTGACTAATCGATCATAAACAAGCATAGTATATATGATGTGAAAATCTTAATCTGATTGGGTACCTAATTGGCTAGCATATTAAACATTTTTTTAACGTGTACAATAAAAACAAAACATAGAAAACATGATATTAATTTTTCTTATTTGGTAGTTAATTTTTAGGGTGCCAAATTATATTAAAATTTCTACTTTAGATACAGTGTGGCAGCTTATGATTGGTAAGATGAGTCACCAACCAGTGCACATGATAATTTATAAATATATACACTCCCGCCTTTCTATAATATAAAATATAACATGAGAAATTTTTTGTCTACATTAAAAGAGGCACTCCCTCTTGTTCATAAAATAATATCACTCTGTTCCTTATTAAAAGTTTCATAACCACAAATTTTTTATTTTTAAACATAAGTCCAGTTTGGAATCAATTAATGCTACTATAATAATTTTACCCCCTATGTTGGAAATAGGGAATACAAGAGAGAATGTTTATAATGCATTAAATATTATCTTAACACCTATTATTAAACAAGAGCAAATTTGGAATTTTTTTAAAATATGATATAATTAATGGTATAACTCCCACTCCTTGTTATGTGAGAACTGAGAAGTAGCTAGGGTGGACTTATAATAAGGAACAGAGTGGCATGTAACATGAGAATTTTTTAGTTTATATTATAAGAGGTAACACGTGAAAGTGAAGATAACAAATGATGGACTTTTATTTTTACCCTTGTATATTAAGTGTGTAGAGGAGAGAGAGTGTGAGTGTATGTATAGTAAACAATGAAGAGGTAAAATTGAAATACTCCCTCCGGTCCTAATTATAAGAGCCAGTTGACTTTTTTGGAAAAATTAAGGATGTAAAATACACCACTATGAATTGTTTATATATGTCTTTTTTCTTCAAAACCAAATTATTTTACTTATAAACTATCATATAATCTAATTACATTTCGCATATATTAAGATTTAGGGGTGTAATTTGCTTCCTTAATCTCCCCAAAAAAAGTCAACTGGCTCTTATAATTAGGACCGGAGGTAGTACCACATTAATTTTGCCCACAATAAATGACTACATTGTATTTCCTTAATTTGTGTAAAATAGTTGATTACCTTTTATAATATGGATAAGAAGGAATAACATGTATAACAGTAAAAAAGACAGGATAATAAATGATTGATTTCTATTTTTGCCTATCATATCATATTGAATAATCCTTAATGAATGACTCCATGGTATTTATATATTTAGTTGGTTTATAAAGAATGGTTGACTAAATCATATCATAGATGTGGATCCAAAAAAGGAGTATGTATAAAAATACACACACAAAAACAAACAAAGGATATGTGGTGTGAGTGTGAGGGAAGGAGTTGTGTTAACAAAAGATTGTTGACTGTTGCAATGGCATTGGCTGCCATTTTATAGGACATCATCAAGAGTTATAAGTGATATAAGTTATAACCCCTTTCACTAACCAACAATTCATCCCTTCTTCATCCCAATCAATTTTCACTTCCCGTCATGTCAAAGGCCAGGCAGATGAACCAACTCCTCAGAACCAACTCCGCCGCCTCCGGCAGCGTCCGCCTCGGCGAGGTCATCGGAGCCACGGTGGCGGAGTGCGCCGTCGTGTGCTGCTGCTGCCCTTGTGGACTCATCAATCTCCTCGTGCTCGCCCTCTACAGGCTGCCGGCCGCGCTGTGCCGCCGTGCCCTCGGGAACAAGCGGCGGCCGAGGGGGCTTCTGCGGCCGAGGCGCCGCCGCCGCCGCCGCTGTAAATGCGGCTGCGATGAGGTCGATTTTCCGATTCACCCGATCGAAAGTGATGACGGCTTCTCTGACGTAATAGATTGGGGGAAATCGGAGGAATTAGAAAAGGAAGCGGTGGAATTGGAGGAGGAGATGTGGGATATGTTTTACGGTACTGGATTCTGGAGAAGTTCTTCCATGAGAGATTCTACTCGTAATCACATTCCTTCTGTTTGCTCGTCGCTGACGTCATGAGGGTTTTTTTTTTCTTTTCTTTGGGAACTGTGTGTTTGTTATGGGTTGAATTTTGGTGACCATGAGGGGTTGTTGGTGTGGAATGCATTATGGAGTGTTGGAAGGGTCAATTTGAATATCGCGATTTTGTTGATTGAAGAGGAAGAATTTTGATTTATGGGGCCCTGAATGAATGAAATGTAAATATGTGGGAATTTTTTTTTCTCTTGGTGAAAACAGTCGCTGTTGGTGGGTGGGGAATGTAGGTAATCAATCATAAGGGGACGGCATCCAAGTTGAGGATTCTTCAATTATACTAAGGTCCCAAACCTAGTACTTATGTGGTCCCTTCGTCCTTCTTCACATCTAATTCTGTCCGTCTTCCCCTTTGGAAAGCCAAAACATTCTTGCATGTGCCTGGCGTGCCAACTCAATGGGCCAACTCAGATTATTTTAATCTACGTGTTTGCTTCCTTATTTCAGTATTTTGTTGTTTTTATTTTAAAAAAATCTAGGGCTTGTGCGTAAAGATGATCAATTTGAAGGCTTTTTAATGCCTCGACTCGTATTTCAGTTAGCATTAGGAGCCCAAGGCTCTTTAACGATTAAAGAGCCTTGGCCCAGCACGTTCCTATCTTATTGGGCTGGTGGGCCCAAGGACTATGGAGCAGATCCATCGTCCACGTTTTAATGAACTAGTTGCATGTACTTCTTGGGTCTTGCCTGAATAAATCATACGGATCTTGTTGCTTGCTCCGGAGAGATAATCTTTTATTTAGATTTATTTATAAGCCATATTATTAAATTTTGTGTGTGATTGTACAAGTTTATCTTTCATTTATTATGTGTTGATTTTGTTATGGTGCGGAGTAGTAGATATTGAATAGGGATAAAGTTATAAAGTTGTTGAATTTCAAGGTAGAATCAATACGGTTTAAGATTTTCTTTGATCTCTGTAAAATATGTTGGAAGTGCTTTATAAATAGGACATATGAGTACTAATTAGTGCTGTAATAATTACTATCCCTCCATTACTTTATGGGCAAAGGCTCTTAAATATCCAGGAAGTTATACCAACGGGGCTGTCAGCACCAGGAAGTTTTTTTTATCTTAAATGCCCGGGAAGTACTATTTTCATAGCATTAATGCCCAAAGTGAATGGAGAGGAAAATGGACATTTACCACGCCAGATTGAATGGATGATGATGTGGCTTGGGTTAAAGAGCACTTTTGAGAAAACTTCCGGGTGCCATATGCTCCTTCGAGAAAACTTCCGGGACATTTAAGAACCTTAACATAAACCACGTGTCCACTATGTGTCCTGCGAGAGTGTCCACTTAACGCCAGTTAAGTTGGCACCGTTAAAAATGGTCAGCATAGCTACCAAAATTAACTTCTATGGTATTTAAGGTCACAAAAAAACTTCCTAGTTCTAATAGATCCTGTATATGACTTCCTAAGTATTTAAGAGCCTTTGCCCTTCCTTTATTTTGATAAGTTGTCAGACTTTGTGTGGGGTTTGGTTATTTTGAATGCATTCCTTTTCTAGCATAAAAATATATATATATATATATAAATTCAAATTTTCGAATTGTTTTGTCTCTGTTTATAAATCTATTCTGAGTTTGTCATAATAAATGCACTGTTATCCATTTAACTCTTAACTAATACTCCTTTTTTCATATATCCTCTCTTGGTATTTTTTTTTTAAATTTCACCTAATCACTTATACATAATGGCATATTTTTAAAACATATATTACACTCGCTTCCAACAAAATTCCCCCCTCTTTTAACGCGCTGAATTGCATTATTATTCTATTTATTTCCTGTTACGAAAAATTAGGGTTATTTAAGAAAGATGATAGATGGAGAGATGAAGATAGAATAACAAGACAATAAATCGGAGAGTAAGCAATGAAGTATTCTTATTCACTTAGCTTTCTTAAGTGCATAAAATCCTTATGGTAAGCCTTTATTTATAGGCCTCTAATCCCATACAAGAGTTACAATGTTATAAACATGAGTTAATCTACATTGTGATGCAAGATGTAACAATTGGAAATTATAGCTATTAACAACTGAAAGGAATCCTAGAAGGCTAGGGGTTTATGAACATCCACATATCACAATTTTTATAAACTCCCCCTTGAATGTTCATAAACAAATATTATTGTGCCTTATTAAAACCTCATTAGGAAAAACCCAATGGGACAAAAACCCATTGAAGGAAAAATAATACACAATAATTATCAAAACTGCCTCGTTAAAAACCTTATCAGGAAAATCCAGTGGGACAAAACCTTGATTAAGGGAAAAATAATACAGTATGATATTATTTCCGTTGAAGATTTGATCACTTTTACTTTTCCACACAACAACAATGTCACTGTCACTTTTACTCCCCTTAGTGACAACATCACTTTTGTTCTTTTGTCTCGATTGAGTATAATAATTTTCCTATATTCCTTCTGATGCTATTTGAGTGTATCTTCATGTTGATCAAATTATACTTGAAGCATTATCGTCAAATGTTTTGCAAAAATGTATTCCTCTAATACCTGCAAAAATTTAAGTCTTCCTCAAAATTTTAACATGTAATATCAACAAAACTATAAAATATTTATACGGGACATCTATATATGATTTTAAAATCATTGAGGAATTTAATAACTTGATCTACTAATCAAATAATATACAAACTTATATATTTTATAAGTGACAATATATTTTGATTGATATGCTTCTGGCATTTAATATCTTTCAAGGATTTTCATTTAAATTTCACAATGGTGTAAACATTCTTTTCATATAGTGCCAGACTTATATACAAAATAATTGCATCCACCACAAAAATAATACACCTTATCATAATCTTCATTACCTTTGTGAAATCTATATTTCACATAAATATTTATAATTTTATATTTTAGGTATTTGGACTGCAGATCCATAATGTTCATGTATTAAAAGCATAATAAAATTTTCGTTGCATCTTTCCCTTTTGTTTTCCCTTTGGCCTATCTTTATGTACATTTTTCATGGCATATCTCCACATAAGATCCTCATTTGAAGATAGAATAACAAGACAAGAAGTTGGAGATGAAGCAATGAAGTATTCTTATTCACTTAGCTTTTTTAGGTGCATACAATCCCTATGGTAAGCATCTATTTACAGGTCTCTAATCCCATACAAGAGTTACAATGTCATAAACATGAGTTAATGTACATTATGGTACAATATGTAACAATTGAAAATTATAGCTATTAACAACTAAAAGGAATTCTAGAAGGTTAAGGGGTTATGAACATCCACATGCCACAATTTTTATAACATTTTCCTATTTTTGTAGAACTCTCATCATACTTTTATAATAACATTTTGCCTGATTGTAAAAAAAATGAAATGCTCCACATTTAATAACAAATATCTACAATTTTTTATATAAATTCTGTAAAGTATTGCGTATCAAAAGATAAGGAGAGGAGACTAATAAATAGCAGTAGCCCGGAGGCGTTCAAAATATGAGGGTCTTTACATCAGGCGCAAATTAGAGGCTACAATCCTTAACTTGGATGCCATGGAAATGTCCCTTACTTGAGGAAGGGACTTGTCTTTTGAGCGGTTTTCCTTGTACCAAAGCAACATACTATGCAGAAGCTTTCAATTATAGTCATAATGCCTTTTAAATTAATTTAATTAACGTAATTCTAAACACTTGAGTTTGTGCGAAATAATAATATAGGTACTGTCTCCTAAATTTTTGTTATCCAACGTCATCGCAACACTTGCTTAGTTGCTTAGTGGCTGATATAGACAGAAAAGGTTAAATCAATGAGCATTTTGACCTTTCATCCCAACTTGTGGAAAAAGACTCTTTCTCACTTGTTCGTCCTCACCTAAAAAATATTTCTGTGCAAACCTTACTTTTCCTTTTCTTAAAAAAAAAAAAAAAAAAAAGGCCTGAGCAAGTTTGCCTTTACCCTTCTCTACCCCGAGTTCCGACTCGTGCCTACATTATTCCATTAATTAATTGCTCTTTTGTTTGGCCAAATGCTGAATGCTCTGATGCTTAATATTCAGTCAAAATTTGTGCCACAAAAAACTTTCAGTCAAAAATTATGGCCCAAAAATTAACTAGCACAAAAAGTCAGGGTCCAAAGAAACATAAGTAAGAACGAGTTCTTTAATTAATTATTCAATAAAAAAAATACTGAACCTAATACTATATTTTATACAAAGTATATATCATACTAAATAATCTTTCTAATTTTTGAAAATTTACAACAAATCTATTTGAACTTTTACATTTATACATGGCACTCTCGTATTGATAGTTTTATTTATTATGTATATGCAAATAATTTAAATTTAAGAGATTTCTATACGTAACTCTTTGGAGAAGGGTTGACAGACGACAACAGGAGAAAGATGTGATTGGAATCATAGCGTTTTCAAGGCTTGCTCGGATCAGGATGTTTTGTGGCGTTGTGGATCAAAAGAAGGACACCCTTCGACCACTATTGCATTGTGGAGTTGGGGTGCGGATCGTGCTCGCCTTATTGTGGACGGATCGGTCTTAGGGGATGGTAAGAGTGGACTTGGAGGGTTCATTCAAAACCAAAGTGGAGAATGGATGAGTGGTTTTTGTTGTAGGTTATTTAATGTTTCGCATACTACTGCGGAGATACTGAGATACATTCATGGCTTGTAATTGTGCTGGTCAAAAGGCTTAAGAACATTGTTGTAATCTTTAATTGTATTGAAGTTATATACCTTGTTATGAGAGGTTGTGAGGTGACTCACCCTTTTAATGATGTTAGGTTGCTTGTTCATATAGATTGGTTAGTAGATTTTGTCCATATTTATAAGTAACACATCTGCTTAACAGATCAGTAAGCTAAGCATTCATATAGTCTAGATGTAAACTTTGTCACCTTTGATCAACCACCACCTTTAATCAGGCAGGTGGGGGTTGATGAAGGATAGTTTGTTTAAGATTTCTTAGACGTATTAATAATGTTATCCAGTTTTCACTCAAAAAAAGTTTGAGGGGTCATAATATATATGAAAAAAAAATTTAAGGAGTGTAGAATCCATAATTCGAGAGTGTTTACACAAACATAAAAATTTAGTAGAATTTATTATAAAATTTTAAACTTCATGAAGATTAGTAGAGCCAAAACTATATAATTTAGCTTTTAAATATAATTAACAAACTCTATCATTTTTTTTTCAATTTTAATTAATTCATTTTAAGAGAACAGAATCTTACTGTCTTAATAGTTAATATATAAGTGAGAGAATTGCAAATAATATTTATTAAGGAGGGGAAAAAAAAGAAAGGAAAAAAGAATCTATCCTTGACCGTGAGGGGTTTAAAGGCGAAGAAAGCCAATCCAGCTTAGCTTCCTGATGTCCCCCATATAGATAATGCTGTGCCTGTGGGGACGAAGGGTTTGTTACTTTGTTTCATTTTTCAAACGCTCACAGAAGAATTTTAGAAAATCAACCCTTAATTGAAGGTTAACTACAAGACTCATTCTTTTTCCTACTACATTATATTCTTCTTTTTTCCATTATTGTCATCATTCTTCCCATTCAGTTGTTGAGTTCTCGTTTTATCTTGCCTTGGATCTCTAGCATTCTCTGGGGTGCCGATTCAAGGCTCGATCTCCTCTTGATGTGTGCTCTCTTCGTTTCTTGATCTCTTTCCTGGAGCTTTCCAATTATCAATGGAGGTAAACCCATTTAATATTTTTGTTCGCGTCCTAATTCCTGATTAAATTTCAAGGCTTCCTGCCCTTTTCAATCCCAAAAGTCATGTTTCCCCCTCATAATAGCTAACGTAGGCTAGTGTTTAGAGGATGGAAGATTTTTTGAGCCGTCTTTTTCATATGAGGAAGTGGTTTATGCTATAGTACTTTCTAGCCGGCTAGCTATAGGCTGTATTACGAACTTACATTAGGGAAAAGATATAAATTTTAACGCTACTAATTCAACCTGTGGAAACCTAAGATGAAGAATTCGTGAATCTTATTGGGGGTGCATTTTACTGGTGGATGCTACATTTGTTCATAGGGTTAATGACGGTGTTACTGGCCTTTTTTCTTTACGGAAGTTGCACCAAATATTTTGTCAAAAGATGGTATTGCTTGCGCTGGGAATTGTGGTTCAGGGATTTAGTAGATTATGCAGTGGGATTATAAGCTGATTGGGAGCCTTCTGTTCAATTTGGACAATGACTCGTAATGCATTTGTTTTTGTTGGCAATATGATCTATTCAAGGGATACAAAAGATTACATTTTCTGGATCTGAAGTTTGGGTGATGTGTTGAAGGTTCCGGACATGGAAGACAAAAACAATGAAAGTCACATGACATCAGCTGCAGCCTTTGTGGAAGGGGGCATTCAAGAAGCATGTGATGACTCTTGCAGCATATGCCTTGAGGATTTTAGTGAAAGCAATCCTTCAACGGTAATTTTTAGTTGCGTGTATTGTTGTACAAATTCAATTACTTGGCAAGTATGATTCTATATCAAAAACATCTGTTCACTTATTCTCTCTTGTTTTTCAGGTTACCACTTGCAAGCATGATTTTCACCTGCAGTGCATTCTTGAATGGTACAAATATCAGATTTATGTACTATGTTGGTTAACGATCCCTATTGTTTGTGCTGTGTATGGATGAGAACGATGGGATATATATAACACAGTATTTATGACTTGCCGATAGTGCAAATGTGTAGATTTTTTATTTTATATCCGTGTATTGATCGGAACTGGAGGGGTGAAAATGGTGGTATAATGGTTTGCCATCAAAACCGAGCCGTATTTGACTTCCTTGAACATTCCATTCAATAATTTTGCCAACTATTTAATTCCTAATTGTATTTTTCTCTGGTGCAAAATGCCTAAGTCTCGTCCTACCGAGCAAACCAGAAGTTATTATTTATCATGACCTCCTAAACTTATTACTGCCAGAATATTAGCATGCCAGTACCCATTTATAAGTAACTGGTCACTAATATTGTAAGATATATGTGAACCATAGAACAATATCCCTGGCTTATGAATCTGCTTTACATGGTGATTATGCATTCTTTGCCACTTTTTTGAAATACTTATACATGGCATTTATCCATTAAGTGAGTGCTGCCTACAAATTGTTGTAACCTACAAATAGAAAAGGAACTATAGAACTAGGCACACAACTTTCCAAATAGGTTGACTTTTGATGAATAAATTTTTGTGTCTCTCTGTTAGTAGCTTGCTGTTTGATTCCTGTGTAGTTTTCATGAACATGAGTTTATCAAGTTTTCAATCCTTAAAACTGGCTATTTTGAGCTGCTGGTCATTGTGAATTATTTAGATGTTTATGATTCTGAAAATGGAAGAGGATGCATGTAGGTGCCAGAGGAGCTCCCAGTGCCCCATGTGTTGGCAGTTTATTGGTTTCAAGGATTCGACCAGGTTTGAACTTGTCTTTTCTTTAGAGATTTACCGTGTGTGTGTGTGTGTGTGTGTGTGTGTTTGGAGGCTTTTCAAACTCGGATGTCTATTGTTGCAGTCAAGAATTGTTTGAGGCAGTGGTTCATGAAAGGAATTTGAGAGCTAGTTCCTCAAGAAATGCAACAGTTCTCCATCATCTGGCTTTCGGTGATTTTGACTTGCAGCATGTCAGTTATTTACGAGCATCCAAGTGAATTTGGTTGTCTGTTATCTTTTGCGCTTCTCAATTATATCATTTTTTATTTCTTGTTATCTTTCTCTTTCTGTAGTTGTCCATGGGAGCAAGTGAAGCAGATATTGAGGCGAGGATAATTCAACATTTAGCTGCTGCCACAGTCATGGGAAGAGCCCGCCACCTTGGTCGGAGAGAAGGAAATAGGACTAGGCCATATCCTCATGGTCGTCCTCCCTTCGTAGTGTCCTCAACTCCTTCGCATGGCGCTGTTTCGGCTGCTGAAGGGGGTACTGAACCAACTGCAATTCCTGTAGGAAATCCATCTATCCCACTTACATCTGAAGGAGAGGAACCATCACAGCAGATCCCGAGCCGCCAAACACAGAGTTCTTTACCTTCTGGATCTACTGTCATGGCGAGAAATCAGCAAGGGATTCTTTTTAATGATAGGTAGCTATAACCTTATATTCCCTGATGGTCACTACTAGTTGTTCTCTTTAGGGAAGTTACAAACTTTCATGCACTCTACGTATGTTTGCTTGTAGAAGCTCTTCTGTCCAATCTGTACAACCTGACCAGGGCAGAGCAGGGCCATCAGAACTTCAGTCATTTTCCGAGTCTCTGCGATCCAGACTTGGTTCGGTGTCTATGAGGTATGAGTACTTTGGAAGCCAGTCTTTGGCTGTTGTGCGTGTACAATAGTATACTATATGTGGGTGAGCTACTCTTGTTTTTGGCCAAATAAACATAACTTATGTTAACTTACTATTGAAAGATACAAAGAGACTATTTCAAAGGGCGCAAGGGGATGGAAGGAAAAGCTGTTCTCTCGTAGTACTTCCGTGTCTGATATTGGTTCAGAAGTTAGGAGAGAGTTGAGCGCTGGACTTGCTAGTGTATCCCGATTGATGGAGCGCCTTGAAACAAGAGAAATTAATGAAAGAGCGGGGGATAGTTCGTTGTCCAATCATTTGGCGGCAGCAGAGACAAGCAACCCGAATAATGCTGAAGCTCGTGAGGTTAACACTCTGCGCGACGACACTCCAGCCGCTTGTTCTACTGGCCCAAGTTCAGGCTGAGATCTGTTATGTTTCTTCTGCTATTGCATCTTTCCTCAGCATCTCATATTTGAAGGTAAGGTTCAGTCTTGGTCTCCATCTTCAAGTTTCAGTCTGAACCGATATTGTTGTCCATGAATTAAGGAGTACTCTTGTTTTTTATGATAATGTTTTGTGTATTCGATGTTTCTGATCATTGTCGTTCACAGGAGGATATGTTTGCACTCTAGTAGAGTAGGAGCACTACTATTAATGGAGTAATATTAAAAGGAGTCTCTAATGTTCACTGTTCATTTCCATATCTTTTGATTCAGTTGCTATGAAGCATCAATCATGGTTTGAACATTGTTATCTGAAGCCTTTTATGGTGTTGTTGCAGGCTAATCAATACTCCAGACATGACATGCTGAGGAGCAGGTGATTTGGGAACATCCATTGCCATCATATGCTCTAAATTTGCAATAAATTTTAGTATCTGAAAGACACTTGTGCTTCAAGTTATATGTATGATTGTGTGTTTTTTTTTTAAAATGTAAATATGATATAGATAGAGGTGACGGCCGGCAGCAATATTGATGATTACTGCGTATTCAAGGAATTGGCGTCTACTCTGAGCATATTATATCTTCAGGAGTGTGTCCCAATTCGTTGTTGCGACTTTATGCACAATCTGTACTCTTCTACTTTTCTTACTGCAATGGTGTCAAAATCATGCTAATTCCAACGCTTAACCGAGTTTTATTTAATCTTTTGTTTCTCCCCATAAATTGGGATTGATTGGGATAGTGAGCTGTAAACTTTTAATTTGCAAGTTTTGAATCGATTTCAAGTATGGAATTAATGCCACCACAATGTTTGTGAAAGAGCTCAACCACGAAGAAACACGAATAGAGCTCCTTTCCTACTTTCAGAACAAATGCTATGATGATATATAAGATGGGGAATGTGAAAGTAGGGAGTGAAGCAGATCCTTGAAGGAGCTTTTTAACCATCAAAGTGTGACTTTTTTGCGGGGTTACTGTTGGTGGAAGTAATAGAGGTGAAAAGTCAGGAATGAAGTTGGTTGGAGATGGATATAAAATAATGATATTTGACATTAGGTGGTGTTTTTTGGGAAGTACGGGAAATATATATAAAGAAAGATGTATGAAAAATGGTGAGAGTTAGAAAGGGGGAATAATAATGAAGAAAGCAAATAAAGAAAAGGGAAAGGGCAGGTGTGGGGATGATGACAAGGGAACCACCGACGGATGAGACGTCGCCGTTTTGATACTTGATGATTTCATAAACGCGTAGTATAACATGGAGGCTCATTAAAGAAAGGATGGTGAAGGAAGCTAATCATAGGGTAGGTGAGACACACGCGCGAGGAGGGCGATTGAAGGAGGGCGCCAAGACATTGATTTGTAGCTTAGCGTAGAAATGAGGCCATTTTTATTCATTCCCCCCAACACCGACACTTTGCCTTCCATTTTACTATTATACTATTGCTACTATTATATTCTCCCACGTTTCATTTCCACCCTCTTTCCCTTGCTAATTAGTTTATCATCATTGCAAAACAAAAACAAAAAAGTATTTATAATGCCTTTTTCTCACCTCAAATACACAAAAAAATTGAAGTGATTTTAATATGACTATTATTTTTATTAAGCACACTAAACTTGAATATGGGCATACTTCTACTGTCCTAATTTATAAGGTTCCGTTTTTAATAGATTTACCTCTTCCGACTAACAGATGCACTTTTATCCATTTAATTCTTAATTAATTTTTTTGGTACAACCTTTTACATCAATTTTTTCATTAAATCTCCTCCTCACAAATGAGTAAAAGCATTTTTTTTTTAAAAAAAATATATTTTCTATATATTTATTATTTTATACTAATTTTAACCTTTGTTTATTTAACATTAACAAATTGTATTGGGTTGTAAAAAGTACCATTTCATTCTCTAAAATTAACAAATACTCCCTTTTATTCTAATTATAAGAATTGGTTGACTTTTTTTTTGTGAAAATTAAAAGAGCAAAATAGACCACTACATTTTAACATATATTGCATGTAATTAGATATATATTACTTTATAAGTAAGATAAATAAAGTTTGAGAGAAAAATACTGATATAAAAAACAAGAAGAAGAATAAAAAAAGCAAAAAGAAGAAGAAGAAAAATACCGATATAAATAATCTAACGGTGTATTTTACATGTTTAATTTTTTTTTTTTTTAAATGAACCGAATCTTGCAATTAGGAGGGAGGTAAAAAAGGAGTAAAGAAGGTAAGAAAGACCGTGCCAAGTATGCCACGAGTAGATTAGTACTAGTAGATTAGATTATTGATGCTCTCATGAAATGAAAGTGATAAATCAGCCTTCCCCTTCACCTTTGAGTGTGAGCGGTGGCTCTCTCTCTCTAACAGGCTGGCCCCCCCATTTTCATTGGTTTTTTAAGAGTGAGCAATAACTCCCTCCCAAGTCTTCTCTTCTTCTTCCTCTCTCCTCACCAAACAAAAGTAACCCCACCTCACTTCCATTATTCATCAATCCACTCCCTCCTTCCTCTCCCAAAACACCATGGCCACCTCCCCTCCTCTCTGCCGTGGTGTCTCCTTCTTCTTCTTCCTCCTCCTCCTCCTCCCATTCCTCTCCTCTTCCTCCAACACCACCACTCAGATTAACTCCAACTCTGTCCTCGTCGCCCTTCTCGATTCCCACTACACTGAGCTCTCCGAGCTCGTCGAGAAAGCCCTCCTCCTCCAGACACTCGAGGACACCGTCTCCTCCAACAACATCACCATCTTCGCCCCTCGCAATGAAGCCCTCGAACGCCACCTCGACCCCGACTTCAAGCGCTTCCTCCTCCAACCCGGCAACCTCAGGTCCCTCCAGACCCTCCTCATGTATCACATTGTCCCCAAACGTATCTCCTCCCTCGACTGGCCTAACCATCAATCCCCACCTCTTCCCCATATGACTCTTTCCAACGATCGCCTCCATTTGGCTACCAAGCCTCCTTCCACTAAGCTCGTTGGCTTCGCCGAGATCGTTCGCCCTAACGACGTCGTTCGTCCTGACGGCGTCATTCACGGCATTGAACGCCTTCTTATCCCTCGATCGGTTCAGGAGGATTTCAATCGCCGCCGTAATTTGAGGGATATATCGGCGGTTATCCCTGAGGGTGCACCGGAGGTTGATCCTCGAACCCACAGGCTAAAGAAACCCGCCCCTGTACCCGCTGGTGCTCCTCCTGTTTTGCCTATTTACGACGCCATGGCTCCTGGACCTTCGCTAGCCCCGGCGCCGGCTCCTGGGCCTGATGGCCCACATGGTCACTTCAATGGTATGCGTCAGGTGAAGGATTTCATTCATACTCTGTTGCATTACGGTGGTTACAATGAAATGGCGGATATTCTTGTTAATTTGACGTCTCTGGCTGCTGAAATGGGGAGGTTGGTCTCTGAGGGTTATGTGTTGACGGTGTTGGCTCCTAATGATGAGGCCATGGCCAAGCTGACCACTGATCAACTGAGTGAACCGGGTGCGCCGGAGCAGATTATTTACTATCATATCATACCGGAGTATCAGACGGAGGAGAGTATGTACAATGCTGTCAGGAGGTTTGGGAAAGTGAGGTATGATACACTGAGGTTGCCCCATAAGGTTATGGCTCAGGAGGCTGATGGGTCTGTCAAGTTTGGGCAAGGTGAAGGGTCTGCCTATTTGTTTGATCCTGATATATATACAGATGGGAGGATTTCTGTACAGGGCATTGATGGGGTTCTTTTCCCCGCCGAAGAGGAGCCCAAGACTGAGCGAACAACAGTGCCAGTGGTCAAAGTTGCCAACAAACCAAGGAGAGGTATGATATGATACATCTCTCTCTTTTAGATTTTCTAATGGCTGTTAAATCTTTAACTCTTTATGTTATGTTCTTCATTGTTTTTTCTTTTTTCTTTTGGGTGATGTATGTTCTTCATAGTTTTCGGCTTTTGGGGGTTCATAGGGAAGCCAATATTTAAATTTGATAATTTTGTGGGTTTGGTCCACTCTGTTATTGTTCTTTGCTTAGGCATTTGGGTAAGTGACTGGTGTAAAGAGTTTTACTGCCATGCTGCATATTGACATTAACATCTGGGTAAAAAGGGAATTCTAGCGACTTCTGGGTTATAGCGATCGATCGAAATTAGACGGGAAAGGTTATTTGGGTCATGGAATATTTGGCAACTTTTTATGTTGGCCATCCGCGTGTGGCAAGGAAAATGGGATCTTGGTGCCATTTTATTTTGTTGCCGCTGTATTTTACTTTTAATATTAAATTTGATAAGCTTTTTAGTATATAACAGTAGTTTCTGGGGAGGCTGGAAACAGCCTAGCTTTGCGATACATTGGTGATTCTGGAATACAATATGTGATGGTGGACTAACTGACTCTTTACTATTCACCCAATGAAATTTTCGCCGCATAGTTATGAGGAAGTCATTTTATATCTGTTGAATTCTTAACTATAGGCTAGTAGGTTTTCAAATTTTAAGGCACTCGCTCTTTCATAATATTAATGGAAAAGTTATGCCTAGTTAGATGTAAAAAACTTGAAACGGCTGTTATCAGATTATGCGGGCTTAAGCCCGAGACGATGTGTGTAGGAAGCTGGGTAAAACCATCGGATTGAGAAGAGAGGGTTGGTCATGAATCTTTAAATAATCATTAAAATTCCTCGATGATTCTGCTCCCTTGTCTCAACTTGTCGGTATGTAAAAAATAATTCAGCCTGCCAAGCTGTGAGCCATATTCTATTTCCGCACCCACCTCAATTTAGCTGCCGACACAGTCTGTCAAGACAATCATACACCCCCTTGCTTTTGTTGTTTCGTATATTTCATGTATTTTATTTATGGTCAACTGGCATGTTTCTTATTTTATGTAACTTCCATGTCTTAGTGCCTAATTTTGTTTCTATACGATTTGTTACTTGATTCATTCTGTGGAGGGATATTAAAAATCAACCTGCTTCTATCGTGCTCATTTTCTCCCTTATTCAATACGTTGGAAGCTGTCCAATACTTAATGTTTTCAGCTGACTTACAGTCTTATTTACCTAATATCATGTGCAGGGAAGTTGATGGAAGCAGCTTGTAGCATGTTTGGAGTTTTCGGACGAGCCTGCTAATCGAATCGTTTTCTCAACTAATAGCCTTAAAAAAAATAAAAAAAAATTAAAATTTTTAAAAAATAATAATAATGGGGTAAATTTATGTAAACAAATTGTTATGTGGTAAGCTCGCCCACCTCTCATTTCACGGTTTTACATCTCTACCTCTTTCATTATTTTAGCTAAAGTAACGGGTGTGTTTGGTTTGCAGTTGTAGGAGTAATCAGTTCAATACAAACGGATGCTTGTTGAATTTACAATTGGAGGGAGCGATGAAGTTGGCAGGATTTCCGTGGGAGACTCACAGAAGATAAAATTTTCTGTCATTTTGCTTTACATACTGTAATTACATACCATTTTTTTATTACTCTTTTTCTTTTCTTTTTGTGTTGATTCTGTCTCTGCCTCTGTGCCTGTGTATGCATAAATAACCTTGAAACACTACACTTCTCTTCATCCCATATTGCCAAAATTTTTCACTACCTGTGTGAATTAAATTCATACATAGTCTACACTCATTCTACTCTCTCTCTGCCTTTTGTTACATAAAACTCCTTTCCAGAGTTTCGATATTTAGTGGCTTGTTATTATTATTAGTAGGCACCATTGGTTGAGAATGATTTGCTGGCTAATTGTGAAACTGACTTCTGAGCAGAAAGGGAAGCAAAAATAATTTTTTCCCCAAAAAATGGACTTGACTTTTTTAGGTTTTAAGGGTAGACTTATGGGTCTGAGAGGGTGCTTAACTGAAAGCAATATATATTTATGGTGACGGAAGTTGTTGAAGGGTCCATATTCTTGAACAAGACAGCATAGCTAATACCTTGCATGGCGGGTAAGAAAAGCCGAGTTAGGATTTAGGAATGTGAAGCCGGCTTTTGGCCGCTTTCTTTTAACTAAAGGTCTATATGATAGCTATATCCTTATATTATTATAGTCCATGATAAACTATATTATTCACGAATTATATATATATATTATTTAACTTAAATATTTATTACACGATAAATAAAAGCCCATTGATACTGCTTTCAATGAGATATCTCTAATTGAAAATGTAAATCGAACTACTTGAAAGTTAATCTGTCGTAGTCAGATGATCATGGGGTGCTAAATTCAACAATAGTTTCATTTTTTTATCACATAAAAATAAAATTTAAACGTAAAGTCTAATATTAGTATTATAATTGAATTACTAAAATTTAAGAATTACTATAACTTAAATATTTACCACACGATAAATAAAAGCCCATTGATACTGCTTTCAATGAGATATCTCTAATTGAAAATGTAAATTGAAATACTTGAAAGTTAATCTGTCGTAGTCAGATGATTATGGGGTGCTATATATTCAACAATAGTTTCATTTTTTTATCACATAAAAATAAAATTTAAACGTAAAGACTAATATTAGTATTATAATTGAATTACTATAATTTAAGAAGTTAGAATGTTCTTTTCCGTGACTTTTTTTTCGTGGTTGTCCTTTCTTGAATATATGTAGTTTATCTTGCTTTCAATGCTTTGTTACTTTGGCCACACAAACTAATAAAAGTCTGGTTAAATATTTCTGCAAAATATGGCGAGAAATCAAACTGCACAATCCTTGTCTGCTATATACAATTAAAAAAATTCCGAAAGAAAAAGGGAAAAAAATTAAGCTCAACACATGTCCTGTTTGTTCTTTTGTAGGAAAGAATTTACTAATAAGGCTGGCCCCCAACTGTAGTATTCCTTCCTTGATCACCTAACAAATCACTCTCTCTTCCCTCCCAACTTTCCCTCATTCATAAAATTGTACGAGTTAAGGAATGAGACTGTCAAAAGAAGGAAACCTATTTGTGAAAATATCTTCCTTCATAATGAACAATATAATATTAGGACCACAATGCCCATCAATGAAGCAACCTACCCACAAGTATACAGAACAATTCCACCTGCCGGAAACATTGAATAAGATGGTAAATTATTAACAAAAAAAAAAAAAAAAAAAAAAAAACTGATCCCCACTTCTGTTAACACACTGATAGGGCCTCTCTATATCCAATCTTAAATCTATTGCTACCTCTTTGACCTGTTTTCCCCATCTCTGTGTTGCCTCTCTGCATCATTGCCACAAATTCCTTGTAATCTATTTGCCCATCCTGCAATACATACATACCATTCACAAGTTTAATTTTGCAGTGCCCGAGGTAAGCAAGAGAGACAAGTTTTGTCTATGCTTGCGTGGAAGTACTTATGAGAAACTAATCCAAACAAGATTAATTAATCACTATGAAATCAATTCTCATCTATGAAAGTCACCACACATGTTTCATTTTTTATTCAGTTAGTGTAAGATATATATACTCACATTATCTTGATCTGCTTCTCTGATAATATCTTCTAAGTGGAAATCTTCTATGCCGAATTCTTGGCAAGCTTGTTGAAGCTCATCTGGTGTGATATAGCCGCTTCCATCTTTATCAAAGTACGAGAAGGCTGCAACTAAGTGGTCTTCCCTCTCAATTTTATTTAAATGTAATGTGGCTGCTATGAATTCTTTGTAGTCTATTGTTCCGCTGTTATCAACATCTGCCTGCATTCCCAGATCAAATTTCATAGAATGGAGTTAGAACTTGAAACATTGTTAAGTATCCATTCCCATTTATTATTATGTTGGAAATGTGAATGTGAAGAAGCATTCATCTTGTTTTGTGAAATGAAATGCTCAAATAGTTTCATCTGTTGTAAGGATGACTGTGGATTAATACTTACGGCTTGCATTAGATCATGTATTTCTGATTCATTGAGATCAGCACCAAATCTTTTTAGTCCATTCTTTAGTTCTTCATATGTAATTTGACCACTATTGTCTGAATCTATCATCTTAAAAATTTCTTTCAATCCGGCAATTTCTTCTTCGGAGAGCTTCTCTGCAATCACCTGCAAAGAACAATCAAAGTATGGTTTTTAGGGTTATGCTATTTAGTTAACAAGTTGGAAAGTTTAAATTTTTTTTTTTTTAGCAAAAGCATTGATTATCATCATTGCCAAAATATGTAAAAGTAACATACTCTTATAGCCATTTTCTTGAGCTTATTCATGGCAGAAAACTGCTTCAGGCGACTCAATACTGCTGAATCAAGAGGTTTGTCTGGAGCCTCTCCATCAATTCGTATCCATGGATGACCTACAGCAATGAATAGCTTTAATCAGTAACCTAAACCTGGCTTCCCTCCTCCAAGTTTTTGGTTTAAACTGTAAGAGGTTTTACAAGAAGCATACTGCTCAAGTGTACATACTGTGGCATTTTGCAAATATGTATATCATAGTAATTGTGACCTAAAATATAGCCCATAACAATTCTTATTTGAATTATCTTAAAAAACAAGAAAAGAAAAGAAAAACCCACAGAGAACTTCATGAGCAGTTATCCGTTTTCTTGGATCTCTAGTAAGCATCTTCCTCACCAAGTCTTTAGCACTGTCTGAGATCTTAGGCCAAGGATCGGATGAGAAATCAAGCTTTCCGTCCAAAACCTCCTTGAATATATCCTCCTCTGTTTCTGTTACCACTCAATAAAAAGTGTGCATAAATTTTAGAGTCCAGCAGAAAAATATAACGTAAGTATATATATACATATTAAGAAGGACTATTTGGATCCATCATCATCATGTGGTAAACATTTTAAAAGAATTCATAATTACCAGCCCAAAATGGAGGCACCCCACATAGAAGAATATAAATAATTACACCAGCACTCCACACATCTGCTTCTGGACCATAACACTTGCACAGAACTTCTGGTGCAACATAATAAGGACTTCCTACAACGTCTGAGAAAGTTTGTCCTGCATCATTGAGACTATGTATATAAGAAAACAAACATGAACCTATCTTGATTAACATACAGCCTTATTAGCTTTTTTTTTTTTTTTTTTTGCCAAACTTATCAATTAACTTCCATTTTTTCTGCTAGAGAGGCTCAGGAACGACACTGAAATGTTAAGGACAAGACTTGGGTATAAATGCAAAATGAGGGGGAAAAGACATCTGACCAAATGATACCTGGTTTGAAAAATGTAGACAATCCAAAATCAATGGCCTTAAGGGGGGAGTCTTCATCCTTACTAACGAAAAGAAAATTCTCAGGCTTAAGATCACGATGCATAACTCCAAGGGAGTGACAAGCTTCTATAACACTAACTACAGTCCTGGCAAGTTTTGCTGCTTTTCTTTCAGTGTAATGTCCTCTTTCTACAATCCTATCAAAAAGCTCACCCCCTGCACATAGTTCCATCACAACATGAACTGCCACAGGATCCTCATAAGCCCCTTTTATAGATATCACATTTGGGCTTCCTGCTAAATGATGCATTATCTGAATCTCCCTCCTCACATCCTCCACATCTTCATATGTCAGTAATTTTCTCTTAGCAATGGACTTGCAGGCATATTCTTTACCTGTACCTTTCTCCACACAAAGGAAACTCGTTCCAAATTGCCCATGTCCAAGCTTTCGCCCCAGCTTATAAAACTCCTTAAGATGACCAGTTTTTGTCTGCAAAACAGAATCTGCTCGCAGCCCAGCAGATGACAGCCTCTTCACCTGGTGGGACTTCTTTGGTTTTGTGGGTTCCACTTGTGGAATAGTCTCTTCCTTTTGTACACTCATCGGAATCGGTCCACCCTCTTCCTTGTGACTAAGCTCCACCGTCTGGGGTAGTCTTGATTCCTCCATTGGTGGCTTGGGAGATACAATCTCTTCGTCCTGTTTTTGAGGCTGAGGTGGTTTTATCTCCTGTATTGGTTTCAGTTTCATCTCCACCTTATCAATTCTCAATACCGCGGGTGGGATGTTTTGAACAGTCTCTGATACATTTGTACCTTCGCTTCTAGACGATGATTTACTGGTAGGAGAAACTGTATCCCCAGTTGGTCGTGACCACCAAGATGAACTGGAAATAGAGGGAAATAATGTATCCCTGGAGATTCTTGATCCAACACAGTTGTTACCCATTTCACAAGAGTGGTTTTCTGTTGTTCTGAGCGTTCAGCAAAGAAGAACTGAAAGAATGCTAATAACCCAATAGGCCAATACGCTATTTAAAGTGGGAAAGCAAGTGAATATCCGTGACTGTCGTAAGAACTTCCATGGAAGTTGACAAAGAAGAGCATGGAATGGGGAATTCGTATAAATAAGCTTTGTTTGAGATGAGGAATGAATCAGGGGATGATTTCGCGGAAGTGGGGGGCGTAAAAGAGGAAACTTTTTTATGATTGAAGCTGGCAGATGAGAGAAAAAACGAGTCTTGTTTATGAGACGATCACAATGGCAATGGGAGGACGAGGGAGTCAGAATAGGAAAAGTCACATAATAAGGTATGAAATCTTTGATTGTGAAAAGAAAAGAGGAAAGAGGAGGGAAAGAGGGAGTAACAGAATACGAGTGACCGGTTTAACTGTTGCGGAGAATGTTTCAAAAAACGCGTGCCAAAGCCTCGAGCTGATCCGACGGCTCTCAAAGATTCTCCAGTTCGAGTGAACGGCTAAGATTTCATTTACTTTTTTTTTTTTAAAAAAAATTGAAACTTCAGCTTCATACTTGATAGTTGATAGTTGAATTGGTTGCTACAAAGTTTGCTGGGTCAGTCATGTGTGAGGGCTCTGCGCCACTGGCATGCGCCAAACCGCCGGCCGCCGTCCGCCATTTGCACCTCTTCAATATGCTTTTTTTAATTTAAGTTTAATTTTTTATATAACTTAACTTTTAACATTGTGCGTGTTTTCATTACTTGACCGTCTCATGTATATTCTAGTTGAAGCATAAGTTCAAACACTCTTATTTTTAATACGCTGTGGACATTTTTTCATTTCTTCATAAATGAAGGTTCCACTTTATTAGAGAATTAACAAAAAGGGGGAGAACATCTCCCTGCCTACTTACTCTATAAAATATTGGGAACCAGTTTCGTGCTCATCAGAAAGAAAGATGAGTAGGGTGCTTCTTCATTCTGAATTGTTCATATCTAATTTAAATGGTCACGATTTATTAATTTAAAATTTATGATTTTTAAATGAAAAATATATAATCTGACAAAATGATAGTTAAGACTTAAGAGATTATCTTTATTTTAAATTTTGTACCATTAAAATAATTGCCATTTAAAAATCATAAACTTTAAATTAATAAATCTTAACCATCCATATCAGATTTGTACAGTTCAAAATGGAGAAGTACTTCCTATTCATATTTTTTACGAGCACAAAAACTAGTTCCGTAAAATTGCTGGGGCCTTGTTTTCAATATGAAAAATTGTCCCCTGTTAAGATCAGATAAGCAAGTGAGCTTTACTGAGGCAGCAAGGAATTGTTGCATTTTCTGCGGTCAAACACGGTTGGAACTCGTAAAAGGATACGGTTTAGTTTATCCTTTAAAAATTCCAATTTTAATATATCTATTAATCAGTCAACTAGAATTAATGAAATTAATGGATGATTGATTGCTCCCATTTAATATATCTATTTAGAGAATTGGCCGCCCGCCCATTCAATTCAATAACACAAGAAACAACTTGATATATTTTATTTGCCACACTCAATTTTCAACTCTACAAGGATGGGGAGCAAGGAAAGGCTTTATCATTTTCATCATGGATTTAAAACAACGCGTTAACATACAAACAAAATTTTGAGGAAAATGAGATTAAGAGGTCCGCCACTAAGTTGCATTAGCAATTCTCAGAAATCTCATGGTGTTTGTGCTTGGGAACAACTACTTGATTATTTGGTTAGTAACTTGATAATTCTTTAAATATAAGTTTCAAATAACCACTTTGTTTTATTCAAAACACTACTTAAGTTAGTTAAAAGCATTAATTATGTGAGGAATCTAATTTATTTTTCAACTTTACCCTTACTATTAAAGATGAAAAAGAATAATAAATAAGAGATAATAAAGATGAAAGAGAATGTATGGGAAAAAGATAAAGAATGGGTAAAATTGAAAAAAATGCAATAAATGCTTAAACAACCATAAAATAAATAAATAAAGCTTATATTTTGGGACAAACCCATTCACAAATATGAAGCTTATAATTAGGGACGGAGGGAATATGAAAGAAGACTTGACTGCACGCAATTATTTCTTGTGGGATCAAATTCCCACCAAATGCATTGGCAACAATTAGATCAGACTCACAGGAATCGCCCATCATGACCACCACTTCCTGTCACCACTCAAAACGTGTTAACCGGTATCCCAATTTTATAATTTATAATCTTGCACGTCTTCACCTTCCCTTTCAAAATCTATGAAAACTCTTATTCAGAGTTGTTAAGCACCATGTATGACCTAATCCTTTTCCCCACCTTCAAGAAAAGTGCAGAAACAATTAATATTTGAAGGTTTAATTTATTATGTCTGCTATAATTAATGAGCAATTTAGGGGAAAAGATAGGAACTTGGTAGCTACTCACTCGGACAATCCGCAGCTAGATAGGTAAAGAAAATGTGAAAAATCAACACAGAAGAAACACGTAATTGGGAGACATTCTCATATAGTCTGCCGTTTCACAATTCACTGTCAAACACTAAAACGTATTCAAAAAGGCTGACATATTAATATTACGTCAGTAGCTATCTTCAGTTTTCAAACGTCTTTAGCTAATCCAGAAAGATCATCATCTATTGATCCGTACTCTTTGGGTTGGGATTTAGAAGAGGCCTTGGAAGAGGCTTCCTGTCGAGGAAATTCTTCAATAGGAACCCCCCTCCTCATGGAGGAAGAGTCACCATCAAATATTCGTGGAGCCCTTGCAAACACATCGAAGAAGCCATTGCTCATTTCTTCAGCTGCTTCAAAGAAACGACTGAGACCTCCAAAGAAGTTACGTTCAAGGGCTTCAATGTCATTTTGCAACCCTGATGAGCCAAACATGAATGACCCTCCCCTCTGAACCGCATCAGTGACATCTTCTTCAGTAAACTCCTTGTTTGATTGAATCACTTCAACTGGCCTGAGAAGAAAGGCAAGGGGAGAGGCGACAATACAAGATTAATTAGAACCTTTCCAGTAGAGAGTAAACCCACCAAGAGAAAAGACCAGACAAAAGGAAGTACGGGATAAGGCACAGGCTTTCAAACTGTTAATTCCTGTTTTCCGAAGGTTACACGGAAACTAATGCAAGAAACTAAAATCAACCCTTTGGAACATCCAAGCAAACTTAAACTAAAGAAGGTAAGCTCTAAAAGCTTAGGCTGCTCAGCCATCAAACATCATCTTTGGACAAACTTATCGTTTGCAAAACTAATGCAGACCGTTAACAGTACTTCATATTATTATGCCTAAGATTCAAGTCCACATGATAAAAGACATATGGTCTCAATATAGATATGCAAGTCAAAACATAAATAAGCCGCAAGCATCTATTTTGATAAGAACTAAAATGACATATTATTGAAAACTGACTCTGAACAAAGCCAAAATATGACCAATTAAACCAACACCCATCTGAGGCCCACTAAAACATATGAATTTGTTAATTTTTTTTATTTATAGATATGTCTCAAGTAATATTTTGAAAATAAATATTATGCAAATAAATGGTTTATTATATTGTAACTATTTGGTAAGTAGTTGGCCCAAATTAAACAAGTACAATCATCAACTCACACCCTCTGACGAGTAAAAACAAAAATGCTACACTGCGTAGAACATCTTTTTTCCACTCACGTTATCCAACCTCCAGGGTGGTGTAGCTAGCATGATTAAATCAACACTCATCCCAAGACTATGTAAAGCTCCTTCGCTTTCAATTCATTAATACTTATCAATATGTTGCTATTATGGTCTCTGATAGCATCAATGATGCTCATAACATCACTTTCTACTTCAACTTTCATAAGTCCTACCTCCCAGCACATCACCATACCACATAGTATCCCCCACATTTCTGTGGCAGCAGCATCACATATCTGTGCGTTAAACCCCCCCCCCCCCCCCAAAAAAAAAAAAAACTGCCTTTTCTCATCGAATCCCTGGATCTCCATAAATTGCACCACCCATGGTCAACTTTGCCCACCCTTGCACAAGAGCTTTGAACCAACCAAAACATCTTTCTTCCAATTCATTCCTTTAATGTACAGTTAAAATCGCTATCTTCCAATTTGTTCCTTCAATTTTCAGCCACACCTCTTTCTTCCTTTCATTTCCACTGCAGTACTACAAAGTATATACCTGAGCTACATCTCTCCAATGAAACAAAGAATCGCCAAAAACCTATAAAACCAATTGTCTATGCTCTACTCACTAAAATCTCACTTTTTTCCAGAAAACGAATTTTTCAGTTTCTCACGTGCTTAAAGATATATTGGCTCATATTATATCTAAAAATGGACTTAAAAACTAGACAAAAACAAACCCACTTTCAAAACTTCGTAGTAGTTATAGAGAAGGATGGAAGTAACTCTGTTCTTGTTGATTAAACCAAAATGGATATCAGTTTAACATTTTTATCTCATGGCCGATCACAAGAAGCAAAGGACGGCAACAGAATGGTAACCAAAAAACTTCCAAGTGCTTCCTAAGTGGGAGGACCATGGACATGAATGAATGTTGAGTGTGATATTTACACAGCACAGGAAGCTTTCGATCCCTCAACTTTTTTTCTCTTCAGTAGATTCCGTCACCATATTTTACATTTATGTCCCGAAAGGAGTTTTGACTATTGACACAAAATCTCAATGCTTCTATTTATTACGAGGAGACATTATTAGAACTCATTTCTACACAACTCTTTTCTCACACAGTATTTAGCTTTACTTGATTTCATAGTTTCCAAATCATAAATGTCAAGACAATTTCAGTCGACCTGCTTATTCATCAGTTTCTGAACTGCTATATCATATCATAATTCTTTTTACATAAAAACGGAAGATTAAAAAATGTTGAGGATCCCATAACATGAATAGAATTTCATCAATTTGTACTGTACATCCTGTCCTAGAAGAAATTGAAAACAAATACGATATTGCAACGTAAACGTTGCTATACTATAACAGTCGGTAAAAATTTCCAAATGGAGAAAAATAACTCATTCGCAAGAGGCAAGAAACACCGACTCGCCATAACCTCTCAACGGAGCATACTCAAATGAAAAGCTACAGATATAGAGAAAACCTAAGGAGGGAGGGGAAAAAGAACTTACTTTCCAATACAATCCCTGAGGAGCTCCTCAGTTTTCTCGCACTTCTTGACGAATTTTCCAGGCTCGACCTCCTCAGTTCTGCACTGGGATTTCACAACCTTTCTGGTGGAACAACGATCCTGGGAAGGAGGGTCGGATCTGTTAAATTCGGCAATGTCACGCGAAGATACTTGATGATCGTCATCATCGTCTCTCCAAACCCATCCCATTTTGGAATCCCTCCAAGCTCAAACAATACAATACCTGAAGATTTCAACCACAGAGCTAAACGGTTTGGTTTGGCTCCAATGATCACTGTTTCTGTATAGATTATTGGATTTATGTGGGAGAATATCTTTATATCGAGGCCCTCCTGACTTTCTCTTCAAGGAAGCAACCAGAAGCCCAAGTCCACACGTGGCTGGCTCTATGATCCTTCTACCTCCCCCTTAGGCCTTAGCCTTCATTTCTTTGGCACGTTCCAGAAATCACGGTTAATTGATAATATGAATGACCCTTACAAATATAGTAAAAAGAAGAATAAATAAAAATAAACCTTGTTGCAAGAGTTTTCACTATGGAGGGGGAAATACTTTAATTAATTTTAGTATGGATTTCTATCTTAAAGTATAGTTTTAGTCCTTTTAAGTTTAAAAAATATACTTTTAGCCTTTTCTAATTAACACCGTTAATTCATTTAAGATTTAACCGATAACGATAATTTATCAAATTTATAAAATGATCTTATAATTAAATGTTGATAAAATATGTTTAAATTTAAATTTTTAGTATAATCATCTTTATATTTTAAAAATTAGTTATTTTTCTCCATTTTATTATAAAATCACTCTTTAAATTTGATGAGGTATCGTTTTCCATTAAATGAAAGTAATGATGTACGTCAAAAAGAGTTAAACGTATACTTTTCAAACTTAAAGGAGTACAATGAAACTTGATGAAAATATAAATGATTAAATGTATATTTTAACCTTTGAATAAATAGTTCAATAAGGTTGACTTGAATTCATAATTTTCCTGATATTCTATAAATGTTTTAATGGTTTTCTTTGGGAGGATCATTTTTTAGAAAATTTTTCCATGAATTATAAGAATAATAGTTTCATAAGGCTCAAGCCTAGAAATCATGCCAGGCCTATTGACTACACATCTACAAAACCATAGAATTGAGTTGAGCCATTAATTAAACTTTTTTAAAAACACCAGAATATCACCACTCAAATTGTGAGAGATTAATCTTTCAGGGTACTATTAGACGTCAAATCCAGGTATCTCTAATCCCCTCCCCGGGAGGGCCTCCCCCATCCCAATAATGTAAAGGACCCAAATCACTTCTATTTGGACTAAACTTTGTTGGAATAAAGAGTGGGCCTGATGCCCAAGTCAATCTAGGGCCTAAAATGAAAACGAAAGGTCCAATAACAAAACATGCTCCACATTGCGGGAAAGATAACAGGACCAGTGTTGCTAAAGTTCCTTGCTAATTTCAATTAGAATCGAAAAATTAACAACGAAATCCTATATTCTATCTCGCATTTTAAATTATGTTTGCATGGTTATTTTGGTATGATCATTTTTTTGAAAAACATTTCCATGATCTAAGAATAAGTAATTCCATAAGGCTCAAGCTAGAAATAATACTAGGCCTATTGACTACACATCTACAAAACCATAGAATGAAATTGAGCCATTAAAAATCTTTTGACACTAGAATGTCCTATTCAAGGGGTGAGAGACTAAATTTTTAGGTACTATTAGACACCAAATGCAGGCATTCCCTCCGCCGTTCTTATTTATACACCCTTACAAGTAATAATCGAACTTGAGACAAGATACACCAATCCCTTCCACTTGGTCTAAACTTTATTGGAACAAAAACTAGGCCTAACGCCTCAATCTGGGGGCTAAAAGAAAAACAGAAGGCCCCAAAAACAAAACATGCTCCACGTAGAGGGAAAGATAACAAGACTAGCGTTACTAAAAATCCCTTATTAATTTCAATTAGAACGAAAATTTTAACGAGATTCTGTATTCTATCTCACATTTTCGCTCCTTAGCCGACCTTCAATTCTCCTTTTCAGGATATCATTTAAGTGCAGCTTGATTGAAGGGTACAAAAGAGACATTTCCTATTATAAAAAAGAAAAAGACATTTCCAATAAAGTTTAAACATAAATTAATGAACATTCGTCTTGATAATTTCTCATTTCACATTCACACAAATAAAATTTAGTTTTCCATCAAGTTCAAATCACATTATGTGATCCATATAGCCAAACTCACTTAGTAAAATAAGGCTTCTTCTTATTGTGGTCGTCACATTCACAAAGAAGTCCTCACCTGACCTACTATTAATCAATGAAAATATCCATTTACATAACTACGAACAGAGTAACTAGAGAAGTTAGAACAAAATTATTACTACCTATTTCATTCAATCAGTTTGATTGCAATACATCTTTTATTTCTTCTTCTGAGCAGCATCCATATATATTACATATATAGGTTGATCCGCAAAAGAATAGCCTAATGCTTTTGTGGATAACAAGAATAGGCTAATGTTACATATATGGCAAATGGTATTTTGAACGGAAAGTGTTATTCAAGGAAAGCAAAGGTTCGAACCTCAATGACATATATAACCACCACCATGATGTTACAATTCCTGCATCAGCTAAATGCTCGAATAGCAAGTTGACAAGAAGCTGGAAATTGCCGAATTTCCTTATCATCTGCTCTTGGCGATCACACTTTTCCTTCTTGATGAGGGTAGAAAACAACAGTGTTGATACTTTTTTACCCTGCTTGACTTCTTTGGCTGATCAGAAGACACATTTTGGATTGCATCAGCCTCTGATTGCTTGTTACTGTCCAGTGTTTTTTGGTCCAACGTTAGGATCTCTGTCGCCCCATTTTCCAAGGAATGTGTAGGCACTGAAACATTCTGCTCTGGAGAAGCTGGCACTACTTTGTTGTAGTTTACTTCCTTTAAATTAGAACTTGTACCTGTACGCCTGTAGCGGAAAAAACAGAATCAGATTGTTGAGTGTTAATTATCATTAACAAAATTCTGGCTATTTGATTCACGAACACAATCAGTAATAATCAATCACCTTAAGCTGTGAATGTCAGGGTTATTCTCAATTGCTTCATGAGAATTTTCCTCCAGTATCTCTTTGTTTAATACTTTGACAGTACTAACCTCATTTTTGGAACCCAATTGGCTGAGTTTTGAGGAATTTATACCAACTTTGTCATCATTTTCCTTGGAGGGAGACTCTTCACGGATGATGTTGAAGCTAGGAGAGGGATGGGGGGAATGAAATCCATTTTCTCGAACAGCAGCAATGGCCTTCTCTAATGTTTCGAGAGCCTGCTCTACTTCTGCTCTGATACGTACATTCCTTTTGCCCTTTAACTGTCTCACATTAACTTCCTTAATTGGAATATCCTTTACCTTCTCGCTGTCCTCTTCAATGTGTTCGGTTTCCTCACTGTCTGCCTCCACAATCTCACAACACGCATTGCTATTATCTAGTGCTACTCTATTCATTGATGTGATGTCATCTGCATCCTCCTGAAACACATCGTTTGTCTCATCTTGCTTACTTTCCATAACATCTTTGGCTGGGAGAATGTCTACATCCTGGGCATCCATAGCCTTCTTTGACCCATTAATAGCATACAGAGCTTCACGAAGTCTCGAATATAACGGCTCCTCCAAAGCCTTAATAAATCCTTCATCATGGTCCATCATTGAAGCCACTGACTGCAGCAAAATCATGGTTTGGACAATGTGATGAGACAAAAAAAAAACATAAGGGAATGTTAGGATGATTTATATACACGAGCAAGCAGAAAATGACAAATCACTTAACCCCAATATTCAAATTAGCCATTGCACTTAGAATCCTATTTGGGTAAATGTGCAAATTTAGTATCCAATAATTGTGCAAATCGCACCAAACATAAATAACAATTTCGAGGTGCAGATTTAGTATAAAGAGCCAACCCAGTTCGAGTCCCCACCTGGTGGGGTGCTGGGGAAAGGAATATACTAGGCAGTCTTACCCCTGCTTTTATGCAGAGAGGCTGATTCGAATCCACGACCTCAGACCCCACGACAAGCGAGCTTACCGCTGAGCCAAGCCATTAACCAGCCGTTAGAACCGTTAACTTTACTAAATCTGCACCTCGAAATTGTTATTAATGTTTGGTGCGATTTGCACAATTGTTGGATACTAAATCTGCACCTTTACCCATCCTATATTATAAAGGCCAGTGAGCTCAACAGGCATATGACAAATCCAACAATCCAACTTAATATAACAAAACAACTCATGGGATTCATAAATAAGTTTCATTTCTGGATCGAAGAATGAGGCAGCTCATTGTTGTATGAAAAGAAGTAAAAACTATTAAATGTTCATTTTGACTTTTTGTGTGCCATGGAAAGGACATAACTAGAAAAAACCTTCAACCTTCTTATAAAGTCTGAAGCCACTTCCAATGAGCTGTCTTGAGATGAAGTTGATAAGTGATGGAGGTACAATATCCAACTTAATATCCATGTTTGCTATCGTCCTACAAAATTTGATAAACTTTGAATCAGATTTGCCAATCAAAATTCTTTTCTGTGCCATTGTTTTTACTTTTCCCCACATGATGTTAGAAATCGTGCCCATAACCAGTCTAATTCCATTGAATAAAAAGCCGATTTGATAGCCATATAAAGGCAAGATAAGAAACGCTGCCATTGAAATCCAGTAAAGTCAATCAGAAAAACCAATCAAACAAGGTAACTATATCGAACAAGCAACCAAAATAAATGATCAGAGTGGGGACAATTCAAGTTCCCCCATTGACCTCCAAACCCAAGCCTAACATACTCAAAACTCAAAAGCTTCAAATAGCTGAAATTATATTACTACCAATGAGTGACAACCAACAAACAATGTTAAACCCAGGACAAATTAAAAATTGATTCAGGACAATTTTATACTCGTCATATCTCACCCCATTCCAAAATATTTTAACTTTATTCATTTGCCAAATTACGAGCAAAGTACCCAGTTCACTAAAGTTATAAATAAAGCAATAAAACCAAGTATATTGAATTTTGTCATGCATATAAAACTGTTCTTTATTTTGCCTCTTTTAAATCAAGCAGATCCTTTACGATCTAGTGATCTACTATGCATTGAAATTGACTGTGCCAAGTGACTGTTTTGCATGTTCCAAAGTATAAATCAAACTCACCGAAAATAACTTCTTTCTGATGTCACCTTTTGCAAAGCAAAGCCTCCCACCACTTCAATTCTAACCACACCGTTCGCTTCAGGAATTGCTTCATTGTTGAAACCATAAAGCTGCCCATTGAAGCTCTTTGAATCAGGAATCTGAAATAATATCCATCAGAGTCATTGAAGCTTAGATCTGGATTCGAATTAATTAAAAAAAGAAAATGAAAAAGAAAAAATTTCCAAGCAACTACCGTATTTATAATGACAATAATTAAGTCATCCTGGAAGTACTCAAACAGATAATAGTGCAAGACAGCCTCCCTTGTGGAAAGTGGCCATGAAAGCTTTACCCTTTCTTCCAAAATTTCAAGTAAAATACGCATTAGAAAAAGAAGATCTATAGTATAATAGAGCAGTGATGACTTTTGAAAAAGAAAAAAAGAAAAAAAAAAACACACACACACACACAGAGATCAACGATTACAAGAAATCAACCTTACTAGAGATAATTGTTCCCCAATCCGGACCCTCTGCAAAGTGTCACTCGACAGGATTTTGAATGTGGGAACAGTAAACTGAGGCCACCTGAAAAATGAAAAATTGACAAGGGTGACAGCTTTTTAGTTACTGGGATCTTTCCATAACTCAATGATATTCAAAAACGTATAAAAGGAAGCAGTTATTGTCATTAAGTGGTATAACTTCCGCCCATGCACAAAAATTCATCAAAAGCATAAATATGACAAAGCCTGATACCCACCATTTCTTGTAAAGGGGTGTCTCCCATGATATACATAAACCTGCGATAAGGAATAGAACTCATTAAATTTAATACACCGCACTCAAAGTAGCTTTTGTCAAAAGGGTGATGCTAAAATTTTGGTAACACCAATGTGACTCACAAACATCTACAGGCCCATCAACGTAGCCTTCAGCTAGCAATGTATGAAAAGGGGTTCCCTCTGGTCCTTCACGATACATAACACGAAACTCTTCATTATCTTGTTTCAACTGAAGGGAGAAGAATGACAATAAGTGACAAGGATTTCATCAGAAAATTCATGAATCTACCATCAAAGCATAATCAGAGTTCATAAAATAAATTTCATATAAATAGGATGCACTCATCGAATTCTCAGCAATGGGGTACTTCTGGACCCAAACCAATAAGGTCAGGTCCCTCAGTAGGGGAAGGTACATTTTCGGCAACAAGAGGTTTAATCAAGCAAAAAACAACTTTGAAGAGAATTGCACAGACTATATAACATACTTTCCATTCCGCGTGTGATGGTTTAGATCTGTCACTACCATCTGCAGAAACACTCCTCAACATATCAAGAAACTTGGACACTTCTGCAGCCCTGGTTTCCACTGCTTTCTCCTCGTACTCATATCCTGCAGAAACCAAATATGATTGAAGAAAAGTTTAATAAACTAATATAATATCTGCAATTCACTTCAATCATTACCAATGCAGCCTGAATAATTTGAAAGGCAATAAGAGAATATAGTAACCTCTTTCTTGTCCTGAAGAACATAGTTGCCTTTTGACAAGGGCTTTTAGCTCCTCCTCGTTTCTCAAATCAGGTGAGGAAAGTGTCTTGTCTAGCCTCTCCCTATACTGCACAATCTTTCGTTTATTTTCCATTTTCACATCAACAAGGAAAGTTGAAAGAGCCTTGTCTCAAAAGTCATGTAGTATTAAACTGAGGCTAGAGTAATTCGTTGGCTTCTGAATCACCGACTAGGCCTACAGGCATAAAAAGTTCAATGGAAGGATAAGAATAGCATTTAAGCATTATGTCCAGGCATTAAGGGCTTAAGGCACAAAGCATTGCAAAGACATTATGGGTTAATGCAGCACCGAGTGAACCATGAAAATCGAGAAAGCCAGTTAATGATCAGATTAACACTTCTCAATTCTCATGAAGCTCTGTCGTCTAACTACAGCTCCTCCCTATTGATCTGAACCAAATTTAAATCCAAAGACACGCTCGCTGACACCAACAAAATTAATAGAATCCCTCAATACAAGAAACATATTTTCATGAATGAGAATCACTAGCAAAAGATAGAAAACCAGCATGAATTTTCCGGTAAAATCGGCAGGCTAAAAAAAAAACCAAATTAATGATTCCAAGTTAGTGCATATAATTTCCAAGGCAGGCAGATAATAAAGGAGATAGTCGAGACTAAATTCAAAGTTAAACTAAGCTAAGCCCACGTGAAGCTGGCTCAAAATTGATTGGAACCCAGTAACATACATGAATGGTTCGGTAGATGTCCTCTTAGTTGCTGAGAAGAGATTACAGAGCCCAAAATCAGAGATGCGAAATACCCACCAAAAAATGGCGATCTAAACTACAGTAATTCGTCACCACTGTGAGGAGACAGCTAGAGTTCCCAGACGGAAGGGGAACGTGGGGTTTTAACTTTTCTCTTTGAGCATGAAGGGGAAAAAAAATCAGAATCAATACCGGAAGACACGGGTATTAAATTAAAAGAGATAAGAATAATCGTTATGGGGAAGACGAAAGTGATAGATAGGTGAGCGCTGAGTTGAAGTTGTAAGCAAAGTTTGTATTTTGAAGGGTCAGAGTTGGGGGGGGACCACGAAAGATCATACAATTAAACACAAGAATCGAGAAGGAAGCAAGGGATTAAGGTGAGGCAAAAGAATGGTCATATATGTAAGAAGTGGAATAAAAATATTGTGAGTTTGTTAGGAAGGAAGAACAAAGAGCTGTTTTTTCCTTCCCTTCCAAATCCAATCCCAGATGAGTTACTCAGGAAGGGTCAAGGCACGTGTATTGTCTTCGTTGATGATCACGAAAAGACCTTCTCTGATGAAGCGGATTCGAAACGATGCCGCAAAATTCAATCAAGTTGGATTAGGTAGTAATTGTACTAAATTAGGCTGTTTTCCAGTAAATTTACCATATAAAGGTGATGTCGCAACCATAAGAAAATGCTGTAAAAATGAGAGACTGAGACAATAGATCTTTCAGACAGTGGTCGTGTACTCGTGTATGGTTTAATTATTTTTTTTTTAAAAAATAATTAAACTACTCCTATACTCCATCGTGTAGGTGACGAGGAATTCAGCTCATAAATGCAAATATTGAGCTCTAAATTTATTGGCACTGATTTTTTTAATGCACATTATTAAGAATATATATTATTACTTTAATTATAAGTGTGGTTGACGCGTTTTCACAGTTTAATTATTGGTCCCATTTAAGAATTACTCCCGTCCCTATATATAAGAGTCAAAAATTTGAATGGTTTTGTCCCTTTTTATAAGAGCCTATCCAAATTTGTCAAAGTATTTAATGAGTTTTCCCCCACTTTACCCATCATTATTCTCTCTATTTACATTATCTTTCATATTCATTTATTACACTATTATTACATTTCTCTCTCTTATATACTCAATCATAAATAAGGGCAAACTTGAGAAAACAAAATTATTTCAGACATATTTATCTCTCTCAATCATTTTCTTAATATGTGTGAAATCACCTCTTTGACTCTTATAATAAGGGACGGAGGGAGTATTGAAATTGAGCTCTCTCCCACATGGACAAGCAATTTTTTTTAAAAAAACTAGGAGTATCTTCAGATTATTATGAATTCCTGCCATTAAACATGATTATTCTCAGTAGATGTTTTTGCTTTTAAATAGAGCTGTGAATCAGGGGCCGGCTTGGCCCTACAGGGCTGGCCCTTCAAGGGCTAGGGCCTTAAAAGGGTCAGCCCGAAAAGCCTGGGTAGTGCAAATATCCCTGTTTTTCAAAGCCCGGCCCTTGAATAGTTGGGCTCAAGACCGGGCCGGCCGACTCGATTAACGTTTATACACTATTTTTTAATATTTTTCTATAGAAAAAAAGTTAAAGCAAAAAAATCATTATCGTCAACATAAATATCAATTTTAATTTACAATACAAACACCAACAAGTAACAAACACTAAGAAATTATTAGGCAATAATAAATATTGTCCATATTTTTAAATAAGTCACATAAAATAAATGTTTATCTATAATTAATTATTTCAATATATATTGTCCATATTTATATATAAGTCACTCACTAAGAAATTATCAAACAATGATAAATATTGGGAATTAGGTATTAAGGTTTTTTACATTTAATTAATTGTTTTATTTTTTTAGTTGTTAATTTTTAAAAAAATATATTTATATATATGTGTGACAGGTTTAAAGGGCCAGTCTTTTGAAACCCTCAGCCTTATAAGGCCGGCCCGTTAAACCCAATTCCCTTTTGAAGCCTCCAAAATCAAAACCCGACCCTCAAAAGGTCAGGGCCTAAAAAGGCCGAATCTATCTTACCAGCTCTACCTTTAAGCTATCAATGGAACAATAATAGTGGCCAATGCCTACTTGTTCCAACTATTAGTTAATAAGTTCATCACATCATTATTGTATTTTTTATTATTATTTATCAATTTGTTGTCGATGTTATTAACAAACGACTAGTTCGGGATGTGGGAACGTAAAAAATCGAAGAAACTTCATTATGTGAAAGTAATTATCATAATTATGTGCCTAGAATTCATATATAAAACTATAGGTTGAGATGAAACAAGCTATAGATAGCATATTAAAACACGTATAGACGACATCAATGTTATAATTTGATAAACTACATAAAAATTGGTAAACCGGTCAACTTCTTTTAGCCATAATAAAATTATCGCTTGACGGATCATGGTACTCTTTCTGGTCCTAAATATATAACTTATTTATCTAATTTGATCAGATTAAATCAATTAAAAACATTTAATATTATCACTGCACTCTAACCATTATTATTGAACAACATTAATAAGGATGATTTAGAAAAGAGTTGGTAATAATAATTAGAAAGATGTTTATATCTATGATCAAATTTATCTTTTTAAATAGATCTTATATTTAAAACAGGACTATTAATATTATAGACATACGATAGGTGAGTGGTAATTGTTGACAATGAAATGGGGTGTACTGCTCACCGAAACCCTGACACAGATGTGTGGATAATATGGTTGACGCTTAAATTGGTTACACCACCATACATGCATAATCCAAAACGTACGCCCTCTTTTATTGTCATTTTTCATGTCCTTTCTCTTCTCTTTTTGTTTTTTCTTTTTTAATTAAAAGGGTAAGTACTAGTAACTTTAGTAACTTAGCGTTATAAGTGAAATTGAACCCACAATCTTCTACCTAACAGGGAGATGCCAGACCACTGACTTACAAGGCTTCTGATTCTCTTCTCTTCTTTGAAACATCTCTTTTCTTTCATGCGTATGAAAGAAGTATTGAATGAAAAAACATGCCCTCAAATAATGATTTTGAAAAATGTCACAAAAAAAGAAAAAAGAAAAAAAAGAAAAACACACAAACACTCACACCCACTGCAGGCACATCCGTATCCCCACTCTTAAAAGCCAAGACCAAAGGAAACATATAATTAAAAATAATATATTAATTTGATTATGGTTAAATAATAAAAAACTCAACCGTCTTGGCAATTTCTTCAAGCCTTTTTATTCTGTTTTGTGATCTGGAAATCATGTTAATTAGTGTATTAATTTAATTATGGTTAGTTATTTAATTCAACCATAATTCAATAGGTAAAACATATATTAACGCCTAGACAGTTGTTTAAGATTAATTAAGGTGCATCAATTAAAAAAAGAATAATTTAGGTGCATCTGTCAAGGCTGACATCGGTATTTCTTAGAATTCTATTCAAGCTTGTTCTATATATACAAATTTTGCAAAGCATTCAAAGAATACGCAACTCATTCCAACTGCAATTTGATGAAGTATAAATTGCTTTTTTTTTTTTTTTTTTTTTGCCAACGAAGTATAAATTGCTTTTATACGTGTGTGTATGAATTTTTTTTTTATGGAGAAAAAAAAAGGAACTTGTATCCATCCTATTCACACATAGGTAAAACTTCCCCAGCCTCCCACTTAAATAAAGACTTAAAGGAAGAAGTCCAAGTTTTTAACCGTTATTATTTGTGTGAAACTGCCAAGTCAACTTTTACCTCCGATATATCAAGTAGAAGAGCTGATTAATTAATTTAGGGAAATTAGATAGTATAAATAAATCACTTAATTACAGCAGGTACATAACAACTAGATAATATAAATAAATCGCTTAATTACAGCTGGTGCATGACAACTCTAAAAAAAACTTATATATGCCATTCCATTACATGTAAGTTAATGAGTTTACAGCAAATTTATAAATATAAGAAATAGAATAAAAAAGTATTAACGGCACTGCGGCAAACAACAATAATAAAACACAATTACACGATGGAAAACACCCAATAAATATATATTGATAAAATCAGATTTTTCTTTCAGTTAAAAAAAAGGGTTAATACAACTTTTAATCCTTGAACTTTCACTCAATTTTGGTTTTGGTTTCTGAACTTCAAAATCGGTGATTTTAGTCCTTGAATTTTCGATTAATTTTAGTCTTGGTCCTTGAACTTTAGATCGGTAGTTTTAGTCCTTGAACTTTGCGCCATTTATAACCATTCATCCATGATTTTTCAAGTTTTTTAAAAGTGTAAGGACCAAAACCAAAATTGATTGAAAGTTTAGGAACCAAAACCAAAATTAACCAAAAGTTCATGGACCAAAACCATCTATTTTAAAGTTTAGGGACCAAGACTAAAATTGACCAAAAGTTCAAGGACCAAAACTACCTATTTTATAGTTCAAAGACCAAAACCAAAATCAATTATAAAAGTTATTTGGTCCAAATAACATCCTTCCCGTTACATTAATTATATACATCCCCAATCATATGATCCAACACAATTAATAAAGCAGCCGCGCACAATTAATCAAGCAAGATATTTATTTGTTCCGGCAGTTAGTAGTTGAACAACAAAACAAAACAAATGCAATATCCCACCAAACAGGAGGAGTAGTATTCGCTCTGGTCCTTATTATAAATTAACAAGTTTTTTTGGTCCTTTTTATAATGCATTTGATAATTTTTAATAAACATTAATTATATTTTTATATGTATACCCTTATTTAATAAGGATAGACGAAGAGTTAATAATTAATATGGTGTTGCAGTTTATTATAATTGATGAGAGTAATATTGTAAATCACTTGAATTTTAAGACATATTTAATATTTTTAACTAATTTTATTAGTTTGTGAGAATTTATGGTTGATACCTTGTAAATAAGGAGTAAGAGAGTAATATTTACTGGCTAAGAGGTGAGACTAAAACATATCCATCTACCATCTGAAACTGCCAGCGAAGCCAAATAAACGAAGTGGAGATGCGAAGGTCACGGTGTAGTTAATTCTCTGGATTGGCACCCTACATTTATAAGGCTGAGGAAACTTTCCGCGGAGAAATTTGATTTGATATACAAGGCCTGAAGGGCTTAAAGCTCTAAACCACAATTATAATGGCTGTGTATACACTCTATAAAAATTTTATTTAATTTTTAAATCATTTCAATAAAAATTTTACATTATTTTCTTAATTTTAAAAACAGAATACAGAACTTTACAGAAAATACGGAATATAGAAAATTTTAATAAGCTATATTGAACAATGTCTGAAAATAATTACTAATGGTAAATAATAACACAAAAACATATAGAAATATCATAAAATGAAAGATAACCTGATAGTATATATTTTTATACTAATGTAAATATACAAAGATAAAATGTAAAAAAAACTGATGAACTTATAATAATATATTAGTGATTTTCTTTTACAATTAATTAGTGACCGCCACATTTTAGGATTACATTATTATTAATCGAACAATTGACTACTCTAGTTTTAGTTTGCAGTGCCCTCCAAAATAAGGCACTTCTCTATGAACCAAATACGAGCCTGTAAAAAGATTTAGTGGCGTTTTAACCAACCGGTTAGGGCTGTTCATAAACACGCAAACTCGGTTTGACCAAACAAGCAAACAATAAATTTGATGACTTTCGGCTTGGATTTAATCAGGCTAAGATTTGGGCATCGGGCTTGGCCTGCCAACCTAACTAGTCCAGCCCTACCCAATTATTTATTTTTTTAAAAAAATAAGTATAATTATGTAAATATCTCAAATTTTTATAAACAAAAAATTTCAGTGAAAGAATAACAAAGGTCAACCTCTATCTTTTATACAATCTATTTTTAATTTTATTAAATTTAATCGCTGGTTTTTTAATTCAATTATTATTTTAGTGTATATTTATGATCAGCCTATACTGGTCTTCCAATTTTATTTTTTATTTTTCATAAAAGGCCATATGAGTTTAACAATAAAAGTTAAAGTGCATCATAACTTTAAGATTAAAGGCAACAAGGAAAAAAAATATAAGAAGGATCAGCCATTGCTACATCTAAACTAGTAAAAAGAGATAAAAATGACATAATATCCTCCAAGACAATATTTTCACCTCATTTTCTCTTACTATCCATTTGAACAATTTGCTTAATTAAAGTCAAAAAACTGAAGTGATGATACCCAAAAGAGAAGAGGGTTTTACATTTAGAGCTGGTAATTCGGGCCAAGTCTATCGGGCCGGTCCTTTTAGGCCGTGGCCCTTGAAGGGTCGGGCTTTGATTTTGGAGGCTTAAAAAAGGAATCAGGCTTCACGGGCTGGGCCCTACAGGGCCAAGGGCTTCAAAGGGCCGGCCTTTTTAAGCCTGTCATATATATATATATATATATTTTAAAAAAAATTAATAACTACAAAATAAAACTATTAATTAAAGGTAAAAAAACTATAATACCTAATTCCCAATATTTATCATTGTTTGATAATTTCATAATGAGTTGATTTATTTATAAATATGGACAATATTTATTAAAATAATTAATTAAAAATAAACATATATTTGGTGACTTATATAAAAATATGGACAATATTTATCATTACTTGATAATTTCTTAGTGTTTGTATTGTAAATTAAAATTGATATTTATGTTGACAATAAAGATTTTTTTGCTTTAATTTTTTCTATAAAAAAAGATTAAAAAATAGTATATAAGGGTTAATCGGGCCGGGCCGGCCCTGAGCCCTGCCATTCAAGGGTCGGGCTTTGAAAAATAGGGATATTTACACTACCCGGGCTTTTCGGGCCGGCCCTTTTAAGGCCCTGGCCCTTGAAGGGCCAGCCCTGTAGGGTCTGGCCGGCCCTGATGCACAGCTCTATTTACATTTCAAGAAGGAGATGAACGGAGATATTTGTAATTCAACATATGATCTACCTGCTATCTTTGGATATACTTAAAATGTTGTAATAATTAACCTAGAAGCATACACACAGGAATGACAAAGTATCATGCCTGGCTCCCTCCATATAATACCAGACCACACCACAGGCACAAAACACGAAACCTTTGTCAAATCGGGGTGGGGTTGATCCTTTTTAGTCAACCAGTCTTTATACACATAGTTCACCAAGTATTTTTGTGAATCTAACCAAAGAGGAAACAACTTTTGGTTTTAGTAAAATTTTAACAAATTGATTTGTTATTGGTAAAATTTGCATACTACTCCCACCTCTGTTATATAATATAAAGTCATTTTTTAATCATTTTATCCCAAAATAGAGGTCTTATTTAATTTTATCTGAGTAATAAATGTGTTTTCCTTATTTTACCCATACATTAATTTATCCAGACATTATCTTTCATCTTCTTTTTATAATTACTCACTATCTTACTCATTTAAAAATAATGGCACTTTTGGGGAAAAAATAGTATATTTCCTACATATTTATTGTTTATAATTAACTTTAACTTATTTTTCAGAAAAACACAATTCAGTTAAAAAAACCTTATATATTGGTACAAAAGGAGTAAAATTTAACAAATTTAAACTCAAACTAGTGCCACGCGGCATTGTTAATATATTTTTGTCCATACCCGACCTGAAACATGGCATGGTAGTAGTTGAGAACTGTGTAATTAAACCCGGCCGGGTCAACCCGGAACCCGGAGACCCGACCATGGGACCGGTCCAGGCAAGCAACAAGCTCGGTCTACTTTTAGCCGGCCTGGCCAGGGACAACCCGGGAGCAACCTGGCGAATTACTAGGTTGACCCGGGTTGCATTTTTTTTATAAAAAGGTAGTGTTAAAAATTAATAATTTGTGTTTTTTTATTTTAACGATAATTTTGATATTAATTATTGCTAGTTTAGTGACAAAAAAATTATTTGTAGGAATACTTTGTTAACATTTATCTATTTTAACTTTTATTAGGAAGAATATTTAGTAATTATTGACTGCAATGTCAATGAATAATAGATTGATACTATTTATGTCAAAGAAACCGTAAAAAATATCAGATAAACATATTACTCCCTTCGGTCCTAAATATAAGATCATTTTGAATTGGGACCGGAGGGAGTATTATTTCGTTAGTAGTTCAATGTATTGAATTGGTATTTAATATTTGACTGGTATGCTGGTAAATTTTGAATTCAAATTATTTTATTTCTCATTAGTCTGACTCACGGGTTGATTCTGAGCTAATCCACTGACTCTTCACCAACTGTCTCGACCGATCTAAATACTGGTCCATTGGTTGAGAATGCACAAAGCAATGGGCACGGCGGAAAGCAAAGTCCAACCAAACAGAAGTATCGCCCTCCCTCTCTTTCGAGGATTCCTCTATCCGCTGTTTGTCCCAAAGCTAGGGCTTCATCTCTTCCTCCTCTTCTTGAAGAGGCTTGCTTGGTTTGCTCCTGTAAGTCTCAATTTTCCACCGCCAGTACTTTCTCCACTCTTTTTCAATTACTTCACCTCTTGATTATATTTTACTTGCCTACAGTATTTGGGTAAAAGCTTCCCCCCCCCCCCCCCATTCTCTTGCTTAGGTTTTCAAACAAAGATTTATGATCCTGTCAAATATCATATTAATCAGGGTAATGACAATGATTAATGTAATTCTGAATAAATCTAATTGAAGAAAATAAGCTTTCCGTGATTCGAAGGGTTTAATTTTCCTTTTCGTTGCTTCATTATCTTATTCTTATACAGCGGGAATTTGATTGGTTGGGATCAGATATTATGGTTGTATTTAGTTGAATCCATTTAACAGTTGGGAGTTGGAATGAGCTGTCTCCTTAAATGCGTACACGTCCTTGGGATTGTAGACCTATTATATTGATTTTGATCAATTTGGTTTTGGAGCAGGACGTGTGATCTTGATAATTTGACCAACCTAATAAACATGTGTTATCGTAAAATTTTGGATGAACATATCACTCCTTTAATCTTCAATGATGAGGAGTTTTTAGAGGATTTGCTGCAGCAAATAGTAATACGCATAATAATCTCTTAATAGCTGTTTTCGATTTTATATGTCACCCCCTCCCTACTTTCAGCGAGGCTATGCTGTGAGAAAGAAAGACTGTTCTTTCTTGACATATCCGCCTTCTGCTTATTAGTACTTTTTACTGCATCTGTCTTCCAATTAAGCAATTATATGGGAAGTGAATAAAGAAGCACTTCGAAATATAGGCATTTGGAAGCTTACATGGGATGATATTTGCTAGATTTAAAGTTAAGGTGTTATAGGGACAGGTATTTGATAATCATGTTATTTTTCTGTTTTCTCTTTTCTTTACGTGGTAAAAAGACTAGCTTGAATTATTACAGCTATTGGTGGTTAAAGACAATGAATTAAAAGGATTTTGTGGAAAGTGATTTAGCAAGTAGTTGATTAAGCTTTGGGAAGTAAATAGTGCTGTGCTTTTTTTATTTAGTTATTTATTTTTTGCCAAGTTGTTTTGCTTCTTGTTTCTTACGCTCGTATTCATTTAAATTGCAGGTGATGAAATGGAGGATTGCTTCAGGGCTAATTGGACTCCATCTCAGGATCAATTCTTTCTTGAGCTTATGCTGTCCCACGTGCGCAAAGGGAATAAAACTGGCAAAGCATTTAGCAGACAAGCCTGGACAGACATGACTGAAAAAATTAACTTCAAATTTAGTTTTAAATATGATGTGGACGCCTTGAAGAACCGACTCAAACGCTTCAGGAAGCAATACAATGAGATGAAAATGCTTCTCAGTCAAAGTGGTTTTCGGTGGGATGGAACATTAAACATGGTGGTAGCTGATGATAAAACATGGGATGAACATGTTAAGGTACAACACACTCTCATCAAACATTTGCAAAAGCACTTATAAACTTGACGTTGCAATTAGCTTGTGAGTATATATGCAGGCCCATCCTGACTTGCAAGCTTACAGAACTAAAGTCGTGCCCTATTATGATGAATTGTGCATAGTTTGTGGCCATGCAGTTGCTGATGGAAGATATAGTCTTTCATGTTTTGATGTAGACTTTGAACGTGAAGGTAGGGACAAATGTCACTGATAAATTATTTGTCTGTTTATTCCAAAAGAAATAGTCTTGTAGTTTTTTCGTTCATCTCTAATTTTATTACTGTGAATCACACTCAGTTTGAACTTTGTGATCTTTCATCATCAGAAGCTTCAAAAGAAATGGATGAACACAGTTCTCCAAGTAGAGGGGATGGTCAGACCAGTCACACCAAAATCGACTGGTCTCCGGTGATGGACCAATTCTTTGTTGAACTTATGCGGGACCAGTTGCGCAAAGGGAACAAGATTGGTCGCACATTCAAGAAGAAATCATGGACAGACATGATAGAAGTATTTAATGATAGATTTGAGTGTCGTTACGGCAAAGTTGTCCTGAAAAATCGTTTTAATGTCCTAAGGAGGCATTACTGCTCTATTAAGGTCCTCCTTGGCAAAAAAGGGTTTAGTTGGGATAAGACACAACAGAAAGTGGTGGCTGATGATCAAGCTTGGCATAAATGCATCAAGGTACCTTGGTCATTAATTTTCATATTTCTTTTTGAATGATTCTAAGTATCATACTTACTCACTATTCCAGGCAAATCACAACTTCCGGCTGTACAAAATGAAAAGCATGCCTTTTTATCCTGCCATGTGCATCATATGCCAGAATGAAGCTGCGCCTGGGGGCATAACAAATGCGAGTGGGAAGTCAAATATCAAAAATGGATTTTCTGAGGACAAGAATTCTACAAGAGATGCTCAACGAAAACCTAATACAAATAAAGGAGAAGAGCGTGTAAATGGTGACAAGAACTTCACTCAAGAAACTCAGATGCCATCTAAATCAGATAAGCAACTATTGCATTTAGGTGGCGAAAAGAACGTTCTTGGTCACCAAAAAAGGCATCAGCCTGAAATGCCTCGGAACTTGAACGAGTCTAAGAAGCCAAGACATTGTAATGGGGGAGCGCAAGATGCATTGAAACGGAGGATGGTTGCGATCTCAGTGTCTTCACTAGCGAAGAAAACTAAGAAAGAGGACAAGTTTTCTGTAGATAATGTGATCAGTGTGCTTCAGACCATACCAGACATGGATGACGATCTGATATTGGATGCCTGTGACTTCTTGGAAGATGAAAGAAGAGCGAGAATGTTTCTAGCTTTGAATGCTAATCTGAGGAAGAAATGGCTGATGAGAAAACTCCGTCCAGATTAATTGATGGGATTGTGCATCCATCGTCACTTACTAATTCTTTTGTTTTTGTTTTTAAAAAAAAATCCAATGAAACATGTTGCATAGCAGGGGGGAATAAAATGTACACCCATAATCCATTCGCGCTCAATGACCGAACATGGTGCTGTGTTTCGTTTGCCTAACAAGGGTTAGTATAGGACATGAAAAGATTGTACTTAAAATTACTTTTGGTAGATAACCTCGTTGGTTGAACAATTAAGAAAAAATGCAACTGTACCGACAATTGTCTCATGATTATCAATAAAATGTACACCCATAATCCATTCGCGCTCATGTACTTGTTATTGTACTTTTGAATCAAATTATACTAAATGTTCAATTTCGTTTTTACAAGTGATAATATATTATGTATGTGATTTTCACATAGCTCCCGGATTAAATCATGTATCTTTCATATTTCAAACAAAAGAATTATAAAATTATATATAAGCCTTATAAACCTCACAATAGAAATATGATATAGCTTAACCCCAACGGTATGAAATTCTAACACATCTAAAACTAAACCCCCTTTAAATAAATGTCATGAAAGTTTTCTCCCCTGAAAGAGTCGAAGGGAGACTCATGTAGGGACCGGTTAGACGTGATGATGACGACTACTGTAATTTGAACTTTCACGAACTTCTAAAGTAGTCTAAACTCTAAACATAGAAGACTGATATTTCCCAAAAAAAAAAAAAAGTTAAGAACCTCCCTTACCAAAAAAAAAATAAAAGTTAAGAACCTCAATGTTTCAGCAGGCTAACAAGTATTGCTCTTTTAGGATCTGTTCAAAAAAAAAAAAAAATTGATTCACATTTCAAAATGATTTGCTTGTATACATGGTAGCAAAAAGGTGTAATGAGTAATGACTAATGATCGCTCCCATAACAATAAATGGAAAAACTCCTTCAGAATTACTAGTCAGTCCCCTGTAGCTTCTAAAGTATGTACGAGACTTGTTTTTTTTTATCTTCCCTGTACACTCGGTGAATCACAAACCCATCGGGTTCTAAACTTTTCTATAGAAAAGAACATAAGCAGCGGAAGTCTTTACCATGTCCTCGCTGACAGGGACAACCCTGCTATCGTCAAACTCGTACCATTTATCGTGTCCATACTGCATCCAAGAAAATTACAGGTTGGATATGAATAATTTCAATGAATATATCAAACCAATAATAAATCTAACACCCATTTATCATGTCCATACTGCATCCAAGGAAATTACAGGTTGGCTATGAATAATTTCAATGAATATATCAAAATGCCAATAATAAATCTAACACCCAGTTAAAAAAAAATAATGAATTTAACATCGACAACCAATTTGCACAGATGTTCTATGGAGCCAACGGCACCAAACAATTCAGAGTATCAGCAATGGCTTCCATATATTTAATTCTTCTTTTTCACATAAAGTTTTATAGAAAGCCAAGGATGCCAATGTATCAACTTACTATACTGTCCGCCACAAACAGGCTGGTCAATTAGCAAAACAATTTATGACCACAACAAAATAATATGAAATGTTACTATATCATGTGAAGCTTATGATCGCTTAGTCTCAGAAACTGACAAAAATAATACTATAGGTAAGCAATCATCAAATACTTAAATAAAAATGAAAACACATACTGTTTTAAACTGATTAAAAGCAATCTCCTATAAAGAGGATACTTACACGAACAAATGCAGTATAATGACCTCCTCCCAAGCCTCCATAATGACAACTGATCGCATACAACTGGTAATGGGGGGAAGATGGGCTATTCTTGTGTGCAACATACGTTGACAGGTCCAAATCATCGATCGGGAAATCGACAAATGTTTCTAGCTTGTTCTTGAAGTATCGGTTGAATGAAAACCTCTTCAAATGAACAACAAGAATTTCAGGTAATCTCCAAAGATCTAGTTTTTTGGTCGCTTGCTGAGGCTCTTTGCATTTAGGACAGAACCTAATAGCACACCAGATTGCAGTATGAAACATTAGACAAGCTGAAACATGCTTGGCCTTTTTGGCATAATGAACAAAAGTTAACATATAAAATTTGGTACTTGAAAAATGAAATAGCATGACAATTAAATGCCAATTAATCAAATATGATCAATAAAATTAAAAGTTCAGCCCAGCAGTTGTCATATGATGTCAAAGATATAACAAATCAACATATAAAAGACATAACAAAAAAGGCATGAACCCTTCTGATACAATAGATATAACAAGTTAAAAAAATATATTCATAAATAGAATGACAGAAACGATTTATCTATACTAACCACATGTCATCTGGCCCAAGAGGCTCCTCTTTTAAGAATGCTTCAAGGCATTTGTAAACAGAAACAGATTCTTGTGTTCTCTTGGCGAAAATCTGTGGCTTGAAAACCTCAGGCAATGAGCTGAGTAGGCATGTATCATATTTTTCTATCATCTTATCTGACCATAAGACTGAAACCTCGAGCTTTTTGGGTAGCAGTGTGAATGGTAATGGTTCATTCATTTTTATCTCCACATTCTCCATTCCTAATGTTGCAGTTGAGTAGAATTTAAAGTCAGCCTCCAAATCTGAATCTGAATCTGAATCACCTTCCAAGCATGCAGAACCAGTGGCATCACTCAACTCATTATCCTTACTAACTTCGATATCATTATCACGCTCATCTAAGAAATCTTCAGACAGCATCAGAAATGGGTGAATTAACTTCAGAAACTCCCTACGAATGTCATATCCACAGGAAATATTGGGCAACCTTGCCACAATAGGAATGCCAAACAAACTTTCTACCAACTTCTCCCTGAACAAAAAAATTTGCACAGCAAACAAAGCAGACTCCGAAGATCAGCAAGGATCAAGTGAAAGACTAGCAATAGAACATTACAAAAACCACATGCATTTACAAGATATATACACCAATAGGTATGAAGATTCAATACAATATTCCCCCAATATTTTATTCTGTTTCACTTCGTTCTATTTGAAATTCAAGCAGCACACTTTAGCTCTCAACAAGTTTACAATAGCATATCGGAGTAGGTACACTCAACTTTTCATACGAGAAGTTGAGTGTCAAATATAAAAAGTCAAATCAGCTAAATTTTTAGGAGTATCATGTTAAGGTTTTTAAGTAACTGATTGTGATTAAGCATGTATGAATTACTCCTCTCTTGAAAGATCGATACTTCTTAAGTTCATAATGAGCAGAACAAAGCAAATTAAGACGCAATTCCTTTGGTAACTGTTATCAAATTCTAACTTTGCATAAATCACTCATATTACCATCCTAGTGAAATTTGTTTGATTCTTTGATCACCTAAAATAGAAAAATCCACAGATGAAGTAGAGTGGAACATAAGTTCTTCATTTTTGAAATTAGGTTGGAGAAAAACACACAAACATACTATTTATCAAAAACACACACACACACAAAATACTGTATGAACAAAGCTAACATATATTTAATTAAAGCATCATAATCATCCTCAAAAACCTTACTTCGCCACCTGCTGATGCGTGAAAACAACCAAGGGGCCAGCCTCATCTTTAGGCAATCGATAAACAACTAATTTGTCCTCATTTCTAATCAAATCTAGTGAATCATATGGTTCCTCCAGCAAGCGACAGATGCGATTCCTGTATATCTACAGTGAACAAGTCCCTTACGATTGTTAGCACTTGTCCAGTAAATTAAAGGCAACAATCTCAAATATGCTTCATTTCATCAATGAGGCAGTGATTCCCTAAAATACAACTTACCTCAGCTACCAAGAGCGTCTCATCTTCTCTTAACGAACATGCATCACCTAAGGCCTCGATAAGGTCCTTCAATAATCCACTCTTGGGTAATGTTATGGTAAATGTGGATGGAAGGGCAGTTCCATCGGTGCTCAGGACAGTCAAAGTAATTGTCCGCATTGTTGTGGAAGGTAATGGCAAAGACAGGTGCATAAAAGGGTCAAAAGTTATAGAAACCTTCTTGCAAACAGGGCATACCAATGTTGAACGGAACTGACCCTATAAGAAAAAAGAAACAGAATAAGTTCAATTTTAAAGCAGGAAGTTATTTCATGCCAAGTAGCTTAGTATCAAAAATCAACCATACAACAACAACAAAGCCTTATCCCACTAAGTGGGGTAGGCTACATGGATCGCACGACGCCATTGTGCTCTATCGCATCAAAAATCAACCATGAGATAAATAAAATGGTCCTCAACTAACACCAGTTAAATTTCTGAAAATGTCAAATCTTGATTGGAATCACAGGTAATTATGCATTTTTCAATACATCAATTTTATTCCACATAAATTTCAAGACTTAATGTTGAACCTATAAAAAGGAAGGGGCACGATGTTAGATAATTGCCAGATTTGCATTCTTCCACAACACCCAGCGATCCATTCATGAGCAGTAATCCAACATATCGTACTCAAATCCTCTGCTAGGGACAAATGGATGGACTTTTTCTATCAAGACTCTCAGTTTTCTCTCTGTCACGAATAAAGAAAGCTACAGGCCATTGTACGCTAAGGGACACATGAAAGCCAAGAGACAATCAAGTACGACATGGGTTTTGCATAACATCCACACAAAAATTAATGAAGACTCACTTGGCACAAATCAACAATGATAGAGTCATTGCGAGCAAGATGATTATGCCAATATTCTTCTGCTACTTCTTCATCTGGACGACCATCTTCATCTTTAACTTCATGATATGGTTTGCGCTTTACACGATTAAGGTCTTCATGGAGTCCATCCAACAAAAAAGCAAGAAGTTCCTGCACAACAGGTACCACACATCTTATGAAACTAATTCACCTAAAAAATTATCCCAAAAATTATTGACAGTATGAGTAGAGGGAAAGTAAAATTGCTTTAATATGCAAATCACAGAGCAAACAAAAGGTACTAACTTGAGAATCATGCTGGTTATAACCGCTAAATTGAGGAGCAAAATTAGCAAGCTTCATCTTGAACATTCTTGGTGCCACAGGCCTTGCTCCAGGAAACCACAACTTTCTAAGTAAATCCCCAAAAGCTAAAGCAAGTTCTCCCTGAAGAATTTATCAAATGGAAAAAAAGAAATCAGAATTGCCAAAAGGAAGATACATAAAAGGGGTAGAAATGGCCATGTAACACCAAGAAAGAAAATTTATATATCATACATTCATTCCCAAGGGATTTTCATAATTTATTTCTTTACGGTAATCTCCCAGGAAATAGTCAACAAGCTTGGGGGTGTGAACCAAACATTGAATGGCACTATTCATAAAACAAGTGTTTCCAAGATTCTGTAATCCTGTCAATCCCAAAGAACCAACTGCTTTATAGCTGTTCCTTTGAAAGGAGTTGATAGTTGTTACATTGGAATTCACATCGTGAGTAGTCCCATTCGTCATAACAGAGCCACTGTAAGACGAACATCCTACTGTAGGTCCATCTACAAACATCCCATTGCTTCCATTAACCTTTATAAAATCAGATAGTCCATAAACTTGCAGCTCCAGGAGAACCTGCACGGACAAGACAGAGCATGAATGCTGTTAAAAGACCGAAAACACATTCCATGCTTTGCAAAACTATCAATAAATCAATAACAGATATCTGAAATTAGCATTAAAAAGACGCCATAAAATTGCTAGAGTCCATTTGAGTTCATAATCAAAAGCCTTAAGCATCATCCGGGAAACCTGGGACACTGACCATTTTTTCATATCAATATCGAAATTCGTGGAATGTTACAAGTTAAATAGCTTATTAAGAAGTCAATTAACTCACAAATAGTTCAATCCATGTCGTCAGAGTAAAATATAGAATCAAATTTATACCCTGCAGCAAGGTCATTCAATTCTAATATCCTCAATTGAGAATTCCTAATTCTAAATTAACAGTCATTCACATCATGGATTATCTTAATTCAACTACAAGCTTTTTTGGCTGAAAGGGTCCATGGCATGCTATCAAAGCCTTTTTAGACCAAATGGTCAAGAGATACATCATTGCCACCCCAATTACTCTTTATTAAAAATAAGTTTCAGCACAAAGTTCATTGGACTTGTGCTTTGTTCACAGTTTAACCTACAGTGTTTGTCGTTGACATTCGAAATTTCAAGTCACATTTAGACAATTGTCTTAGCTTTGAGTCTTTCTGGCTGGTATGATACAGTACGAATCACCTCAAACTCTATGTAAAGACAAACCCATGATACAGTTATGGAAACCCTCCAGGGGAGGGGGGATAAATCCGCAACTCACCCCCTTTTCAAGTTGCCCAGAATACTCATTATCTTCTATGAAAAATTGATTTGTCTGGCCTGAGAAATCCAAAATGTGTACCTGCAAGTTCCCTATTTATTATAAATAAAAACTGGACATGTACAACGTCTCTAAAAATTAATTGCGAAATAACTCACTGGATTATATTCAGAGCTGAAAATATTGCGGGCTTTCATGTAGACATCAACCCCATTTTCCTGAAACCGTGCTGTCTATAATTAGCCATTGGTAACATTGAGCTACTCAAGAATCAATAGAAAATCAAATGCCATCTGCGGGGTAAAAAGAAACCAAGAACATCACTAAAATCAAACCTTTTGGCTTATATTCGCTTCCAATGAATTTGCTTCCCAAGAAACAAATATCCTAACTTGCAAGGAGAACAAATCTGGCAGACAATCATCTGTATCGAAGAAGCTCCCAAAATCTTTTACTGCATTATTATTATCACTACACCTACAAGAATAGGGAACTGAATCCAGACTTGTTTTGTAAAAAAGTAAGTGTGTGTGTGTGTGTCATCATGAAGGACGATTCAGAAAAAAATCATAACTGGTAATGAAAAGAAATTCATCATAAAATCCTCAGCTGATTAATTATAATAAAAAACATCATGAGAGAATTCAAATTAATATACAGATAGCGTTTGACAAGAGGAATGCCAAACAAAACACGCATAGAGCCCGTCCATAAAACAATAGCGCCTTAGCTAGGATATCAGAGAAAGTGTTTTTTTTTTTTTGGGGGGGGGGGGGGGGGGGAAGAATATAGACGGAAAAGCATTATGGCATCCTATTCTACTGGACCCCAATGGTTGATGCATCCATTATAGCACCAAATTTTTCAAGGGCATGAGCACCAAGTGAGCTAACTCCAACCAGAAAATGCAAGCTGTGGCTGAGTAATTCATTTTCTCCATTATTTTAGTTCTGAAATTTGGTTATCCTTATATTATTATGATTTTCATGGCTAATGAAAAGGCACTTCAGCATTCATTAAAGTAGCAATTGTAATGTACATTTTGTTCCATTTCTTTTGCAAACAAATTAAACAAACATTTCAAAAATTATAGCAGGTGATAACAAGTTAACAACAGCTTCCTCCTCTTCTTTGGGAGGTAATGAATAGTTGATTAGGTTCAGCACTCAGTATATGTAACATGTTCACCAATTAAATTTGCAAGTCAGCGGATAAATCTAGAAGATGCAATGCTATGAATAAAAATAATGTTCGGTTTGAAGCATGTGTTCAATGAGTAAAACAATGTTGCTCATATGTTACAATTTTGAAATCAGAAAACAGCGCACAGTCTTGCATAGTGTCATCAGACATAATTGAGCGAGAATTACGCAGAAAGATCACCACAATGAAAGCATTCAATAAGTCGCCATCATTTTGCTTTTCAACAAACAGCGACCTATAAATGAGTTCAAAGGGAAGGGGTAAAGGTAGATTGATTGTGTGTGTGTGTGAGTGAGTGAGTGATTTTAAGACTCACCTTTTAAGAGCACGCAACCACAAACCTTCAGGAACCAACGCATAATGACGACCTGAAGATCCCACATCACTATTTATCGTTTCATGCCGGTCGTCTTCCTTTCTTAACTGAAGTACAATTTCTGAGTCACAATCAAAATCAGAGTTCGTTGATACCGTATATAAAACATGTTCTACTCGATCAGCATCCCCTTGTACTTCCTTCCACCACCTGCAACCCCGGGCGAAAATGCATAAATAAAAGAGCGCAATTACAATGAGAAAAATCCAATCTTCAAAGTAAACTTAACAATGTCTGAAAAACCAATTAGGGCACGAATCCATCCATCCATCATTATCAACGGCGACAGGTATTCCAGTTGCTTAATGTACAAGGATCCCAAGCTGACCAAGTCTTTGTCAATACAGAGACAAAATGGAACCTCTCAGCCCACCCTCCCTCCCAAAAAAAAAAAACAAAAAATCCGAAATGGGGAGCGGGAGAACAAAAGGCCAAAACAAAGAAATGCATTTCAATTCCTCATCGATTTAAACCAATTCATCTCAGGCTCAATCACAAAACAATGAGATGAGAAAACAAATAAGAAAGAGAGAATCACCGGTAAAGAACCAAATAGAGAGGCTCATTCTCCAATTGATGCTCTTCTTCTCGTGCAAAGCGACGTTGAGGACGTGAATCCAGGTCCCAAAAGAAATCATCCCGATCGGAGAATAAACTGTCCATCGTGAGGAAGGAAAGGGTTTTGGAGAGTAGGGAGCGAGCGAGGGAGTTGCAGAGACGGAAGGTGGAGAGAGAGAGTAGAGAGAGAAAACGGGTCGGTTTTACGACCAGAGAAGAAAAACGGATCTTCTCTGAGAAACGGGTCATAGCCTTTAAACTCCGTAGCCTCCTCAGACCGCACGTTTATGAACCCTGCTGCCCAAAAAAAAGATTGATGAAAATGACAAAACAAAAAAACAGGACGTACACGCGCTTAGACTAATGAGGTGGTGACGAGTGGGGGGTGGTGTTGTGCACGCGCTGAGGTGGAGAGTGGGGGTGGGAATGACAGATGAAATCTCATCTGGATGGTTCCAGGGGCATCTCCGTCCAGTCTGGTGTCACTTTTTTCACACATGTCTTGCATTGCTGGCCATGAGATTATCACATAGGATCGCATCAACTTCTGGGCCATTCTTTTTTTTATTGGGCTAATGGGCTTTATGTTTTTTCTGCCTTAAAAAGAAAAAGGTGGTAGCCTTAGGCGTTCGGCCTATGCCGAAAGAAGGAAGCCTGGATCACTTTGGAACTAAAAATACATAAACTGACTTATCGATCATCAATCATCAATCAATCAATCAAATAATCAATATGTCGTCAACAAATCCTATCACTGTCAAAGTATTGTGCCATATTTTGTTGTTATAATCTCTCCCTCCAGTCTTAACTATAAGATCTAATTGGCTTTTTTTTATAGAGATTAAGGAAGCAAAATAGATATCTAAATTTTAGTATATGTTACTTGTAATTAGATTATATGTTAGCTTATAAGTAAAATTAATTAGTTTTGAGAAAAAAGTTAAACATAAACAATTTAAAGTGATTTATTTTGCATCCTTAATTTCTCAAAAAAGTCAATTTGATCTTATAATTAGGACCGGAAGGAGTAATGACTTACACATTCATTGTACCCTCCATGAAAGGTCACAACTCACAACTTCATAGTTACTAATAATGTTTTAAGAGATGTGTTTAACTTTAATAGCATAAGGTCTCCACTTGGGAGCGGATATCCTCATTATCTTTTTCTCTTGTTATCCCTTGTAAGCAAATCTGAACCATTGATTGTGATAAAAAAATCTTCTGTCTTTTATATGAAAGTAGATTTCATTATTTTTATTTGGACGTGAAATTTTAAAAAAAATTATGTGAGGTGTCTTTTTTTTAACCATTCAAATTGGTTGAACGAATAAGATAGTTGCAGAGATAAATACTACTGGAAAAAAACTGGACCCCTCTTCACATGCCACCAATTTAAATATATCAGGGAGGATAAAACCAAGCATTTATTTCATTCTAATAATTTCTATTCTTAATACACCCTCCGTTCCTAGATATTAAACATATTTACTTAATCTGATTAGATTAAGGATGTTAGCTAAGTTAGTTTAAACATATGGTATTATCAAAACATCCTAACTATCTATCCTTATTCCCACCCCTCTCTCTTACTTGTTTATTATTGAGGAGCAATAATATGGATAATTTGGAGAAATGTTGAGAAAAATTAGAAAGATATCTTATATTTAGGAATAAATTCCCCTCTCCAAATAGGTTATATATTTAGGAAGGGAGGGAGTAGTTTGCAAATAAATTTACCATGAAATTAAAGACATTGTAGCAAAGATTTTTGGTTGCATATTGGGTATAAAATTTGCCAAAAAAAAAGGGATAGTAGTATGACCGGGCTTAAGTGCGCTTAGTAGAAAAGACCAAATGGATAGTACAGGTCCAGGAAAGGTAAAAAAGTTCCGAATTGGTTCTCATATTTTTCAGTCCATTACGCTATCCCTTTATTGTTGCCACAAGTCCCAGCCGAAGGTGGCAGTAATATGGAAGTTCGATCTGTCCAGCCTCCAAAAACTTGAGAACAAAAGAACAACTAAAAGATGGGGAAACCTTAATATCAAACAAACAAAAAAAAGATGGGGAAACCGCGTGATAAATTCCGATTATCCATCCATATCCCAGGACAATCTTCCGTGTTAGTTTTAAAGAGAGAATGACATAAGATCCTACGACATATCTGTTTGAACCAATGTAAAAAAAACCGGACAGGTTCAACCGGTTGAACCGGGGGACCGGCCATGGATCCGGCCCGGGTAACACAAAAAAGCGGTAGGTCCTTTGACCCGGTCGAGATCCGGGTTGACCCGGGAAAAACCGGCCAACCCGGGGTTGAACCGGGTCACCCTTTTTTTAAAAAAAAAAAAATTTAAACACTTTTATTTTATTATAATTCACCTAATTACTAACTTTCACTCCACTCAATTTTAGAAATTAGGAAACTATAATACTTTAAATGCTATTTTACTTGCATATACTTAATATTTAATTATTGTTACTCTTAATATTTATATTTTAGTCTGTGGATTGTAGAATAATATTTATTTTCACGTGTAATCAACTAATATTTTCTTTTTTCCCTATATAGGAACATTAAAATATTCATATTTGATGAATTATGCATACCTATCTACATTTACATTTTGATATTAGTGATTATTAATGTTAATATCAATAAAATTTTATTATTTTAATATAACCGGTTTGACCCGGTCCGACCCCCGGTTGGACCTTTAACCCTTGAACCAATGCCTTATCCGGTTCGATGCCCGGTCCGGTTTTTTGAACCTTGGTTTGAACAGTTCATGGTCTTAGCTAAACGTATGAGACTCCCTTAAAAGCTCTCCGTCTAGTAGAGCAAATCAAATCAAACTAATCATAACGTCAGCACATATCAACACACGGACATGAGAGTTAAAGGAGATAATTTTTTCCATAGGCGCGGGTATATCAGAGGCAATGAGGCATTGTTGAGCACTACGAATGAGCATATCTTCCGATACGGATCCGGACTTTAGTTTGTGATATTATAAAGGTAATAACCTCTTCCGTTAGACTTAACTCTGTTGATTAAAGGGGAGAAATTTGATTCATGAGTAGTGGTGGAGCAATAATAGAAGTGTATATGACAATGATATTCAGGTCCATTTTGTTAACAAAACCTCTGTGGAAGCGTGCTTCTCACCCAACATTTAAAAAAAAAAGAACATGAAATTTAAAGAAAGCATGCTGGATGGATACTGGATAGTTGAGATTGAGACGTTGCATGTGTCGTGGAACATGGGAGGTGTTATATCATTCCAAGTGGTGTGTGCGTGCCACTTTATAATATAACGTGTTCTGAAACTCCTTCACTACCAATCATGACAACTAGGAGAACAAATTAAAGCTTATCGTCAACATTATCATTAATGGCCTCCCTTCGTTTCTTTGCGTAGGTTCTTCTTTATCGTATAAAGTTAAATCTTGTATGTGTCACACAAGAAAAAACCATTTTGTTCATCAAGCTAGACAAGCCCAATTGACATATAATTTTCTTGGTCCCTAATTCTCCAAAGAACCCAACCCCACATGCCTAAGCATATTCCTGCCCCTCACAGTGAAAAGCTATATATGGACAGCTATTAGCATATATAAGCCTATGTCCAAGCAATCTCATTGAGTATTGCGTAGACCTATATGATACAGAGAGAGCATGAAAAAGAATTTAATTTGTCCTTGCATAGGAAAGGCATATCACCTGTGGGATTCCCTCCCAGAGTTGCTGATTAGAGGGGTAGAAGTGTCAGTTAATAAAACAAAATAAGGATAGAAATGTCTAAGAATCCACCTCTGTGGAACCAAAGAGACTTCTACTGGTCTGCCCATGGAAGTCAATTCTACCAATTTTGATGGAACTTGACTTCAATAGAAAGCTAACTTGCATCAAACCAAACATGCCAAAATCTCACTTCCCTCTTCATTTTCACTTCCATGCTCACTTTCCATCATGCCAAATGTGGTCTCAAAGTGAAACTTGTGGACCTGACCATGCCTTCTCCTTCTCCACCACACTTAATGACGTCCATAATCATGTCCCCATTTGAATTTTGATTTGAATGTCCAAATATCCACAACCTCTCAAAACAGGTCCTCTCTCCACACTTAAAAAGTCGATTGTTAGCTACAAACAAAAAAATATGAGTATTTATGTTGTTAACGGAAAACACGTTAGTTGGTATCTATACTTTTATTTAATGTTGATTTTGGTACATATGTATAATTTTATCCTAATAAAATGTTTTAATTTTATTTTGTTAACATCATTAGCTAATATCAAAGGATAACCATGTTAATAGAACAAAGTTAGAGGAACTAATAGTGGTAATTGAACAAAATTAATTATTTAATTTGGAAATAAAAAACAACAAGTACCAAAATCAAAATTTAATAAAACTATATTTGTACCAACAAATGTAGTCTCCCTTTCTACTAATACCGATTTAAGGCTCCTTAATGAAGTATTATTCTTTAAAAGAGACGTCCATCGCTTGAGACATTTGAATTATCGGGAAAACCCCACACGTAAAGAAAACAGTTGGCTGCGTTTAAAAGTTCATAAACTATGCATGTGAAATATAATTTGTAATTAAAGTTTTATCGCCATTATTATTTTTAGCATATAAACTGAGGACGAACAAGTAATGATAGACAAATTCCATCGGGTTATTCAACATTTGGCCGGAGGGTATCAGTTGATGAATTGGGGACCGATAAATTTAACATTTTATTACAACAACGAATGATGCTTGACATATATATGCGCATTAATTAATATTTGATTGATTTGCAGAACCGAATTTTAGGATGGGTCGGCAATAATATGGCAAAGTTAGGTTTAATGGTGGGAGTAACTAAGCAGGCAGACGGCCTATGCCTGATGATACATGATACATTTGTTTATAGAATATTTGTTTATTATTAAATTAAGCGAGGCTTTTATTATATATTTAAGCGAAGAAATTAAGCGATTATTTCTTTATTATATATTGGGTTAATATTAATTTTGGTATTTAAACTTTCACTCGATTATAATTTTGGCCGCTGAACTTTAAAATCTGTGATTTTGATCGTTGGATTTTCATCCAATTTTGATTTTAGTCCCTGAACTATATGTAAGTGATTTTGGTCATTAAACATTTACTCAACGTAACTTTGGTTTTAATCGTCCATGAACTTTGTGTCTTTTATAAACATTAGTCTTTCTACTTTAAACAAAATTTGAGAAAATTAAGGACCTATGGTTATAAACGATACAAGGTTCCTGATCAAAGTCATCGATTTAAAATTTAAGGACTAAAAAAAATTAAGTGAAAGTTAAATAATCAAAACCATTAACTTTAAAATATAAAAATCAAAATAAAATCAAATGAAAATTCAATGACTAAAAGTGGTGTTATCTCCTCAATAAATATATATATATATATATATATCAAAGTGAAGAAATTGAGTATTTGTTTATTGTTTTATTGCTTTTCTGCAGCCCTTCAATCTTCGTCCCTTTCTTTGGTTATTGGATTGGGCCCGTTTGGTTGCTTGAAAAGCTGGGCCGAAAACGGAAAATACACGCTTTCCCTCCTCCAAATCGTGTTTGGTGCGCTGATCCTCTGAATTTTCCATTTCCCACGCATGGCTAATTTCCTTTAAAGGCCTGAAACAAGCTTCCTACCAAAAATGGTGGGAAGCCAATTTTAGGCGTTGGAGGGAAAAGAAAGTGTACCAAAATGCCTTTCCTTCTTAGATATATATGGAGACATTGAGATGTTGCATTACTAGGGAGGCGTTGTCTTCAAGCTTGACTTCGTTAATGGAGAGGTAGCGGATTCAGATTATGGAAGAAGGAGCATCGAATGTTGTGTGTGCTTGGGCTGAAGAAGGAATTTCTAGATGAAGAAAGATAGATCTCGCCTTACTCGCACCACATCCACTGATCTTTGGTCTTCCCTTTTTCTCTTCTTTCTTTCTTTCTTTCTTTATTTTTTTACAATTTTTCACTTCTTTCATATTCCTCTTCCTCTGCAATAGAATAAAGAAGACAAAGATTTGTGTTTGTGGTGTTGTTTTTGACTGCCCTGTTTCAATATTTAGATGACAGAGGCAAACAGAGTTCAATTCCTCTTCTACATTAGCAAACTTTGTAGCTATCAAAATCGATTTTAACTCCTCACATTCGATTTTAACCCTTGATTTTCGCCTTCACATTCGATTTTAACCCCTCATTTTCGATTTTAACCCCTCACTTTCGAATTTAACCACTCACATTCCAATTTGAACTGGTCATAATCGATCTTATGCTTGCAAATTCGAAATTGCTCCTTCTTTCCCCATTTCGATATTCATTTGCTAGTTACATTCATTATTTGCTGTATCACCTGACTCTTGTCACTCATTAATCACAATTTACTTAGTACTAACTATTCTTTTTAATTTTTCCCTCACACTATTTTTGTGGTATTTTTAAATACAATGTAGTTATTTTTTAAATTAAAATCTAAGTGATTCTTGTATTTACAAAAATATTTTATTTATTTATGAAAATTAAAACTTCTTATTAAAATTTAATATTTATTGAAATTATAATTAGTAAAAATAATTTATCCACTTATTTTTATGGTAATATAATTTTAAAATATTTCAAAACTCAATATTAGTGATTTTAATTAATAATTATTCATTAAGGGTAAAATGGTCATTTGCATAGAATTCTGAGTTTCCTTTCCTCCATTTTCAACCAACCAAATATAAAATTTCCAATTCCATTCATTTTCTTTCCTGTGCATACCAAACGCTCGACCTTCATTTCCTTTCCATTCCTTTCCATTTATTTCCTTTCCTTTCCATTCCGTCCGAATATTTTCTGTGAATTAAATGGGCCCTATCTTTATTGTATTTTCCATTGCTTTCATCATACCTCTCGCCTTCATAATATACATTCCTACTTAATACCTTTAGCTTTTGCTGTGCCTTGGCCTAACCATGGATAATGATTTGTCGTTGCCTTCGAATAATCGGATCTCTTATCCTTTAATAATTGGGAAAGCGAAAAGAACCAGTTTGAATAAAACAGTAGAGTATCTTAATTAATCTAACTATTTGATCATTTTGATCTAAAGCCTTTCATCCCTGTGCGAGATCTTTTGGGGGTATCTTATCATTATACTGAGATCAGAATGAATGCTTTTAGCTAGATGCGATATCCCATTGCGCACGAGCTAAGCAGCCGTATGCGAAAGACTGTAACATGGCTATGCATCAAAAAATAAAAATAAAATAACGAGATAATTAATTATTCTTTTTTTGCCAGCGAGATAATTAATTATTCTTTATAATATTGTCCACCACAATAATGTACTCTTCGCCTGTTCGGTGTATCATAAGATGATATTTTATGGAACAATAGTTTAAAATGTTTAACATTCTCGGTAATAAATGTCACATTATTAATAAATTTAATAGAGTTGATAAAAGTTGTTTAGTCTCCAACAAATATAACTCCATAATTATTAATATTAATTTCGTTATACATGTCCTGTGTGTATTGAAAACAGCTATCACCTCCCTTCCTGCTTTCACTTTTCCGTGTCCTAACAGAGAGGGAGGGCTAAGATGGGAATTATTGGTATTTACGGGTTAAGAACTGGAGATTCTCAAGAAGAGGTCAAGTCAGGGTTATTCAAAATTCAAAATTCAAAATTCATTCAAAATTCAAAAGTACTATAATAAAATGTCACTATGACAACTATTCATTGGCCAATCAAATGTATTACAATGACTCTTTTTTTAATCAGTGATTAGTTAATTACAGTTACTTGTCTTCGCTCTAACAATGAAATTTTCTGTCAGTACTTTAATTAATTGACATTGGACAGTTTTCGACTGTACCAGAGCTCTTGGTACTTTTTATTTTAATTTAAATAATTTCACGTAACTATAACTTTACATTGATTTGAATTTTTTTTAAAAAAATTAATTACAAGTCCTGGCAACTTACCACTTCGATATTTATTATCAATCCACGTTAACTACTTCTCAGATATTAAGGAGTGGAAGTTATAGCATTAAATATGTCATATTTTTAAAAGTTTTTTCCAACTTTACCCTTATTTAAGAACGTGTTAAAATAATATTTTATGCATTATAAGCATTCTCTCTCTCATCTTTCTTAATTCTAACATAGAGGTAAAATAATTACAATAGCATTAAATGATCCTAAACTGAACTTTTATTTAGGAACAAAAATTTGTGGTAGTTGAACTTATAATAAGGAACAAAATGGTAATTAAGGTGAGATTCAACGAAATCTCCTAATTAAGCTGATGTTTCAGGGAATCCCGTAATCAAACTAAGGTCCTTGGTTTTGGCCTGATAGTTGTCATCATCTAGTGACCAAGAGATTGAATTATTGGTCATTAACAAAGTTTGGTGAGACTCTAACAATTTTTTGGGCATTTGTAACAACATTATGGACATCATTTACAACTATTATAAATTATTGGTAAATGAAAACATTTTGCCACATGATGACAAATTTTTTATGCCTTTGTAACAAAGTTATGGGTATCAATCACAACTTTTTAAATTCTTAGTTATTGACACCTTTGCGTCAAATGATGGCAATTTTTTTGCCATAACTAGGGATCTCAATTTAAACAGGGGATTTCGTGGAACCTTAGTTTAAATAAGGGATTTAATGGAACCTCATCTTAATCAAAGTTCCTTCTAAAAACCTTTAATTAATTTTCTCAAAAAATATTTTTCAAAGGTTAAACTTATTGAATAATCATAAACTAAATTGAGATAGCCCAAGTGAACGCCCCTCTTATTTATCTATCGAGCACTTGCTAATATATACAAGCATGTGTGTGCATATTTATCTGTCGGATATAACTGGCAGCATGGCATGGCACTTGCCGGGGTCTTCGTGTATGTCGATCAGGCGATGTACTAGCATATACCAGTGTATAAAAAACCGGACCGGACCGGCCGGGTTGACCTGTGAACCGGCGACCGGTCCGAGTTACGAGAGGAAGCAGTGTGACACATGAACCGGCTAAACCGTCGTGAACCGGATTGAACCGGTGTAACCCGGACGGGTTGAGGGTTGCGCTGGGTCACTTATAAAAAAAATTTCAGTCAGAAACCGACGCCATTTTACTTCCTTTTTTGCTATTCTGGACTTCATTGTCAGCGTCTCACAGGTACAGACTCACCATATTGTAATTATGATGGGATCTGGAGATTTTAATTATGATAGCTTAATATCCGCATTATATTGTATTGATTTATTTATAAAAATATTGTACATATACAAAAATGATAAGCAATTATAGGATCAATTACATAGACCCGTTCAAAATGCTTGCAGCATAGAATATATATTTTTTATTAACCACGGTCTAACCTACGGGTTGACCCTCGGTCTGACCCACTGACCCTCTACCTTGACCAGTTCACTATCCGGTCCGATTTTTTATTCCTTGGCATATACTACCCCGCACACAAAATAGAAGGCTTTGTCAACTATTCTTATTTCGGTTACCTCGTTTATTGTTTGTCAAACTTGTAAGTTGATTATCAGGTTAATACAATTTTTAGTCCATGAACTTTCAGTCAATTTTAGTTTTAGTCCCTGAACTTTAAAATTTGCGGTTTTGGTCCCTGAACTTTTGGTTAATTTTGGTTTTGGTCCCTGAACTTTCGGTCAATTTTAGTCCTGGTCCCTGAACTTTTAGTCAATTATGGTTTCGGTTCCTGAACTTTCAGTCAATTTTGGTCCTCGTCTCTAAAGCTCAGGGACCTAAACCAAACATGTCACGAGTCATTTAAATTCATAGCAGTTATAAACTCAGTTAAACTCACGAGTTTACACATTGAATTTACTGTTTTTATGTTTTTACTCTACAAAATAGTCATAACAACTTGCTCAAACTTCATGTTAATTATTTTTATTTAGCCATATATAATGATGACTTTATTTATAAATTTTATAGAATTTTAATTTGTTGAGTTTGATAAAGTATGAATTTTGATGTATTTAAAATCAACTATCCATATTTGAAATATGTTTAAGTCAAAATAATGTTATTTTTTGTTTTTTTTTTCTATTTAATTATATTCCACAATACTTCTTATACTTTAGAATGGAGGGAGTAACTGTTGTGTAATTCGTTGTATGTTTCACGTTCTTTCATACGAAAAGTGTTTAATATATAAGTAAATCTAAGCCAATAATAATAATAATAAAAAATCACGAACCTTGTGTTTCGTATAGACAATTTTTCTAATCCTATACTAATGATATTGATTTTGTTTATTCATTTATAAATACATGTACAGTGGCGTTGTTTGTTAGGCACTTTCTTACATTGTGAGGATACGTTAGTGAAGTTGCATAGAAGACAAGTTAGTGAGGAGCATCGAGGGAAGATATTAAGATAATAAGTCAAGGGAGCACATGCACATTTCTTGGATTGGGAGGACATGGGGGGAAAATTGGGTGCCCTTACCAGCTGTTCAGTTTCCTGCAAAGAATATTACTTTCCTTCATTATAATGCTGTATGTCCCTTTCCTTCCCTTCTCGCTCGTGCCTCTCACGTGCCTCTCGATTCCATCCCTCTCCCACTCATTATCCATCTTTCCTCCCTCATAACCCAATTCAACTGTAATTTTTTTATGGAATCTATAGCCTCCAACCCACATATAAGGTTTCATCTCATCACTAGTTTATAAGATTATTAGTGTTACAATATACTCCTTCTGTTTTTTCGAGTAAAGGGGAATTGTATTAACTGGATAAATAGTACATATACATGTTACATTCAGTATTGAATCTACATCTGGCAATAGCACCAGTCAAAAAAATTTAAGAATGTTTCTAGCTTTAATTGTATGTTCTGCAAGAACATTTACATCAAAAGAAATGCTATCAGCGTTTGGCGAGTGATCTTAGAAAAGCCTCCTATTTCGGTTGTTCCAAAGCCTCCAACACAGCAGTCCAAATTTAACCCTCCAGAGCTGACCATTGTTCACTGGATTGAGGTTGTGAAACATCCAATCAACAAAGGAGCTCTGGTGATTCCCAAAGTTAGCCTGATCCGCTCCTAATAAATACCAGCACCTTTTCGCAATAGGGCAGCAGCGAAGTATATGATTTATGTCCTCCACCGGTTCCAAACATGTACTACAACTAGTGTCATCACACATGTGCCGCCGATTTCTTTCAGCGTTAGTCAAGAGTCTGTTTTTAATTACAAGCCACAAAAAAATACACACTCTATGGCTGCCCGGCCATTTCCAAATCCAGCTCAGTCTTCGGTCTGGTGGGTTCCAGTAAAGTTCCTGTGCTGCTCTGTATGCAGATGAAACTGTGAATTCACCCGAGGTTGTCAAGTTCCAGTAGCAGGACCCCAGACCATCCATTGGCAAAGGTGGCTTAATTGAGTAAATCTTCAGGAGAATATTATGAGGTAGTAGGTTTTCAAAAAGAGAATAATTCCACTGACCATCTGCTCCTACAAAGTCGCTAATTGGCTTCTTAACTTCTTCTTCAGGTATCTCTGCAAAAGTCAAAAGCTTCAGGGGTCCCAATTTAGGTGTCCAACTGTCCCCCCAAAAACTGACCTGTTTTCCATCCCCTGGTTCCCATGCTATATGAATCTTTGTCTCCTCCCAAACAGATGCTATGCTTCTCCATACATGTGAAGATGTTCTTGTTTTAAAGGGATTCAACTTCGTCCCATCCCATTCATACTTTTCTCGTAGAACTCTATTACATAGAGTATGTGGTTTGGCTACTAATTGATAGGCAATCTTTGAAAGCAGCGCTGTATTTTGATCTTCCATAACTCTAATGCCACAGCCTCCATGCAATGTGGGTTTACAAATATCATCCCATTTGATTAAGCTTACTTTGCTGTGATTTTGGTCTCCCATCAAATGAATGTTCGGACTAGTTGGTCCATCTTGCTACAATTGGAAACTAGGATCTTACTGGTCTGCATGGCATAGTAAGGTATGGAACAGATTGCACTTCTTGCAAGTGTTATGTGTCCAGCTAGCAACAAGGAATTAGCTGTCCACCCAGAAAGCTTGCTTTGGATCTTGTCCACTAGGTACCCATAGGTGGACGTGTATATTCAATCATGCAGGAGTGGGACACCTAAGTACTTGCCAAGGTTGGCCGTACGTTGGTATCCTAGCCGAGAGCAAATATTAGCAGCTTGCCATGTTGGGACATTCTTAGAGAAAAACACCCTAGTTTTAGACTCACTAATTTTGTGCCCGATGAGAGACAAAAATATTTAAGTACTCTCTGGATGAGTCTAACTTGCCCCTGTGCTGTGGTGCCGAAAAGTATGAGATCATCGGCAAAAAATAAGTGGGAGAGGGGAGGTCCCTTTGTTCCCATCCTAACTGTCTTCCAATTTCCATTATTAACTTCTTTTGATATAGCTTGGGACAATCGCCCCATACACAAAACAAAAATATATGGACTAAGCGGATCTCCTTGCCGGATTCCTCTTGAGGGTTGGAACTGATTTAGCGTCTTTCCATTCCATATTATCTGCATTTTTGGGGAGGATATACAATGCATGATGAGTCTTGTTAGTGCTGGAGGCAACCCCACATCCTGAAGTGTGTCTAGAATAAAGTCCCACCGTAGCCTGTCAAATGCCTTCTTTAGATTAACTTTGATAGCAAACCAACCTAGCTTTCCACTCTTCCGCCTCATTGAGTGTATAACTTCTTGTGCAATTATGACATTTTCAGTGATATTCCTCCCTTTGATAAAGCTTGTCTGGTAGGGAAGTATTAAGGATGGCATTAAGGGCTTGAGGCGGTTAGCGATGATTTTTGTTACAATCTTATATGCCACTGTACACAAACTGATCGGCCTGAACTCCTTAAGAGACTTGGGATGATCAACTTTTGGGATTCAGGAGATGAAGGTAATGCACACAAATAGATGTAGTTGCTGGTCATTAAAGACGTCCTGTACAAATGAATACACTGAGGGTCCAATAGTTGACCATTGGTGTTGGTGGAAAATTGCAGGGAGACTATCTATGCCAGGTGCTTTGGTGGGGTTCATTTTGAACACGGCCCTTTTAGTTTCCTCCATGGTAGCCACACTTTCAAGTTGTTGGAGAGTTAAAATGTCAATATTGGGAAATAATCCGGATGTGCCCTAAGCAGGGACTGTGTCAGTTTTTATAGAGTAAAGATTTCTGAAGTAAGTCATAGCTACTTCTTCAAGAGTAGTCGGGGTTTGATTGCCATTCACCTTGACTATCCTGGAGAGCCAGTATCCTATTCCTTCTTCTTCGGTTTAGACATTTGGTATGAAAGAAGGATGTGTTCCTGTCACCTAGTTGGATCCAATCAAAACGAGATTTCTCCATCCAAACAATTTCTTCTTGGAGACAAGTATCTTCATATTCAAGGCGCAGATGTTGCTCCAGTTCCAATAACGACAATTTGGGCTTCTCCTCCAGAGCTTTTTGGATTCCCAATATTCGGGCTTCTAATCGCCTTTTCCTCTTTCCCACATAACCAAACACCTCACGATTCCAGCTGTTGGCTTGCTTTTGTAGGGATTCAATATTTTCCACTGACGATGCCTTAGTCTATGACTCCTATACAAGTCTGTTGAAGTCCGGGTGGGCCACCCATGCAGCAAGAAACTTAAATGCTTTACGTTCAAGCTTATCGCTGCTTAGTCCTATGTCAATTAAGATGGGTCGATGGTCACTTTGAACTTTGGGGAGATGCGAAACCGAGGGTGTGTTTGGATTGTCGTTTGAGAAGTGACTTTTTTTCAGAATGACTTTTTCAGAAATGACTTTTATGATTTATGTTTGGATTTGTGATGATAGAAGTGATTTTTTTTCAATCTGACTTTTAGAAACATGTTTGGATAATTATATTGAAAAACACGTTTAGATGAAAAATTACTAAAAATGGCATTATTTTCATTAAATAATATATATATTCTTATTAAAAGCTTAGTTTCTCCCTTATTTTCAGGAAAATAATTTTAAAAAACAATATTTTTCGCTCAAAGGAGTATATTGTGGGAGAAAGTAGTTAGAAATTTTTATGGTACATTTTTGGAGATAAAAAGGAAATTTTAGATTAAAAGAAATTATCTTATTTGAGAATTTTAGAGCTCTAACAGTCTAATTTTTCTACCCACTTTATTAAATAATACATAACAAAAGGTGTGGGACCCACTAGAACTCAGAAGCCAAAAGTAACTTTTTTTTGCTTCTGGCTTTTCACGTTGTAGAAGTCATTTTGGACCAAAAGTCATTCTGAAAATAAGTGCAACCAAACATTTTTTTTTTCAAAATGACTTCCACGTTGGCGATGTGCTTCTGGCTTGCAAAAGTAGGATCCAAACACACCCCGATATGTTGGAAAAAGTAGAGATACATGAATCAGAAGCTAAAGCTCAGTCCAATCTTGTAAATAAAGTCCCTCTTCTCCAAGTAAATTTAGGACATGAGAATCCAAGATCAACCAAACATTGTGAGTTAACAAAGTTAATGAAGGACTTACAGCTTGAATTTTGTCTCTGTCGTCCACCATGTCTTTCATTAGTGAACATCGTAGCATTGAAATCGCCAGCTAAAATCCAGGGATTATTAGCCCTTACATGCAATCCCGATAGTTCCCTCCAAAGTTCCTCTCTCCATTGGGGGGTTGGACTCCCATAAACAGCAGTGAATAAAGTGCTTTGGTTCTTATCTGGCCATTTAATAACTGAATGAATGAACTAGTAATGGTTGTGTAGTACTTCAACTTCCACCTCATTAGACCATATTAGCCATATACCGCCCGAAAAACCATGCGCCTCCACCCTGTGAGATCGGCTATACCCGATTTTCTTTATTCCTTTATCTGCTTGTAAACCTGATATTCTTGGTTCAACAAGTACCACCACTTGTGGCTTGAGGTTTTTCAAAAAAGATCTAAGAACGCTGAGAAATTTTGGAGCCCCAGCCCCTTGGCAATTCCAAACGAAAATAGACATGGCTATGGTGTTTAGATGTCGGGTTGCTCCCCTTCCATAGCGTGATCATCACTAGTGCTTGCCAAGATTCTGCATCAGTCTTCTCACTTCGGGCTTGGTCCATTTCCATAATTAGTGTTCGGACCAAGTCCTTAGAAGGTGACAAGAGCTGTTCTTTGGGCCGGTGTGGAAGCCCTCTAACTTTTGCATTGGTCCCTACTGGAATTCCAGAAGAATTTGCTTCTTTATCGGGTCCCTTAGGAATGAAATTCTCTTTCCCTGTTTGGGTCGCCTGTTTCTTGGGCTTAATGGGTGTAGCATTGGGCCCTTCTATTGTTTTCTTAGGGTGATCCCTTGGGTTGGACACAGTCAACACACTATGCTTGGTAGGGTCCAGTGTGGTTTTCTATTGAGTAGACTTATAGGCTTGTGACTGGAAAATCGATTTCGTGGATTGCTTGTCTTTCTTCCTTTCCATTTTGTGACTAGAAAGGTTACTCTTGGAGGCTTGCTTGGGTTTGTTAGAGTTCTTTGCTTGCTTTGTACCTTCCTTTAGTCTATTGTAGTTGGTGGTGTCAGGGGTGGGGCTCGGATTTTGAACTTCTTGGTGTAGGTTCTGGCTCACTATTCTTTGTTCTTCCTTAGCTTCTTCAAGCAAATCAAATCTGTTGCCTATATGTGCAGTTTGAGGACGACTTGCTTCAGCAGAAGCTCTGACACCTCGGTCAAATTGCCGCCCTCTCCTTGGCGCGTGCATCCACGCCCCAAAATTCGCATTTTCTCTTTCCACCTCTTCAGAGTTCTTTTCTGACACCGGAGTTACAGAGTCAGAGGTTTCCTGGGTTTGTTTGTGTGGGCATACCTCTTCAACATGCCCATAAAGTCCACAGTGAAAACAAATTGTTGGTAACCCTTCATATTCTATGTAGATGGTTCTTCCATCAACATTAATCTTAGAAATGAAGGGTTTTGACAAATCAATGACTATTGCAATTCTCGCAAATCTTCCTCTTTCACTCACTTCTATATTATAATCTATGCGAACAACCTGCCCAAGGGCTTGACCGATCGCTCTCACCACCCGTTTGTGATAATACCAGACAGGAAGCATAGGAAGTCTAACCCACCCAATTACTTGGTTGATTGAGTGATCCAAGGGAGAGAAATCCCTTGTCCATGGCTGCACCGATAAGTAGTGGCCTGAAACCATCCATAGTCCCCCTAAAGAGCCATTTGATAGTCCTGGTTGTTGTTGAACTTCACTATATAGCAGTCACCCGCACAGTCAATTAGCTTGTAGAGACCAATAGTATTCCAGAGGTATGGCAATTTGTCTTGAAGAGCCGCGTATCTCATTCGTCGACCTAGAAGCTTGATTACTACAGCATACTGCATACATTGATCGAGGAGGTCTTTGACTCTTACCGAGAAAGCCACTGACGGAATCCCACCTTGTATAGAGTAGGTGACATCGTCTTCATCAAGTTCCAAATCCGGCTCAGTATATTACTGATTACTTCCATTATTAACCAACATGTCCTTAAAAGAAGGAGCTTGCTTCACCGGCGTGTTTGAGGGAGACATCGAGGTGTCCTCCGTTCCAGGCTGGTCTTCACGGCTAACTTGGCCCTCATCCATCTCCATACCTATGGCTGCCTGATTCTCATTATCTTGAACCTTAACTTTCTTAGACGATCGAGTGTTCGTCAACGGCGGCTGTTCTCCTTTCTCCTTTAGTGTTCCAGACATGGAGACTTCTTCCATCTCCTACTGATATGTGATAAGGCTCACTCTAGATTCACCACCACAGAGGGTGGCGATGAAACGTTGTCTTAGATCCTCCGCAGTGGCTGCGGCGGCGATCGTAGTTGGTGGCTGGAAAACGTCTTCAAACAGAGTCAGTATTGTGGTGGCACGATTCCCAAGTCAGAGAGAAAAAAACTCCTCCTTCTGTTTTTAACTATAAAACATATTTTCACATTTTGATTTGTGATGAAATGGGTGTACCTAAAGTGTAATTCACTGTAAGAATTTGGATCTATGTCCAATAGATTACACCTAGCAAGAAAAAATATTTTGTTTTAATCCAACCCGTAATTATATATGAAATAGCGAATACTAAACCAGATCACATTTGGACACAGTTATTTATATGCAACAAGTACACCGCTTGAAGAGAAGAGAGAGGAATGAAGAGCGCACTTCCTTTTATAGGAAGAGTGTTGAGAGCACTTATGCACTTTTTTATTCATATGCTGAAAGACTTGTGTGTTTATATATACCTACATAGAATATAAAACTCATGTTGTAATAAATAGAAAATCATGTTGCATTGAATGGTAACTTATATTGCAATGATAGGATGAGCTATATGTGCACTCACAACTCACAAAAAGTGACCCCTCCTACAATTGTTTCTCCATCGATTTACTCCAGAAGAAACATACATAATTCTTAACCTATGCAGTTTCAACAAAATGAGAATATAACAATTACTACAAAAAAACAAGTAATTAACGAATGAATTTATCGACGGAAACGAAAAAAATTCCGTCGGTAATTACCTACGGATTTTCAGCGGTAATTACCTACGGAATTTTCTTCGGTAATTTTATTAATTATATTATTTATAAATAAATTATTATTTTAATTTAAATAATATATTAAAATATAATTACTAAAGGAAATTCCGTAGGTAATTTAATTAATTATATTATTTTATAAATAATATAATAAATATTACTACTGACAGAAATTCTGTTGGTAATTTTATTTATTATATTATTTTATAAATAAATTGTTATTTTAATATATAAAAATAAAATATTACATTAATTTATTTTTAAAAATATTTTATAAATAAATAAAAAATATTAAATAAATATTAATAAAAATTAACATATACACGTATATACATATAAATTTATTACAAATTTAATTTTAATTTTTTATTAAATAATATGTTATTTATTAATAAATAATTAAATATTAGTAATAAAAATTAAAAATAATTATAATTTAATAATATATATAATAAAATAATTATTTAAAAATGTCATATAATAAAATGAAAAATGATTATAATTAATAATATAAAATGAAAATACTAAATATAATGTATTGTATATGAATATAAAAATTATTTATAAAAACTAATAGAATTATTAATATGTAAATTATATATTAATAAATATCAAATATTTCATAATATAATAAGATTAAATATAATTATAATAATAGGAGTTTAAATATTATAAATGTAATAGTTTGCAAATAATTTCACAAGATCTTCGTAGCTCAACTAGTTAAGGCATCAGCCCCACCCCAACAGGTTGGGGGTTCGAATCGCTCCAACGGAAAAATTGAAGGCAATTTGTGAAAGCGACACGTGGTGGCACGTGAGAGCGACATGTGGTGGGATGTGGGAAAGGATAAGTGGCGGCACGAGAGAGCGACACTTGGCAGCTTAAATATTTTAAAAATTTTAAAAAATTACCGACGGAAATTCCGTTGGTAATAATATTTTAATATATTATTTATAAATTAAAATATAATTTATTTATAAATTAATATAATTAAATTACCAGATGAGTACAACATATATTTAAAAAAATCCAAACTATTTTCCTTAATCCCCTCCCACTCTCTCACCTGATTATTGATAAGGGAGTATCAATGGGACAATTTAGGGAAATGTTGACAAAAAATTAGAAATAATTCTTGCATTTAAGATAATATTAGCTCCCCAAATATATCTTATATTAAAGGAACAAATTACATTAAGTAGTAAATACCCCAAGTTCACACTTATCCTTCCTCATTGTTTAATTTATTACTCTTTCCGGTTCTAATTATAAGATTAAGTTGATATTTTTTAAAAAAATTAATGATACAAAATAAGTCACTTTAAATTTTTTATATTTATTTTTTCTCAAAACTAATTTATTTTAGTTATAAATTAATATATAATTTAATTAGATGTGGTATATATATTAATATTTAGTGGTGTATTCTACTTCTTTAATCTTAAAAAAAAGTCAATTGAATCTTATAATTAAAATCAGGGGAAAATTATATTTGCAGTTCGTGCTTTCTTGTTTTCAGTCCAAAATATGTTGATGTGGAATCTTGAGACCAATACACAGTGAAGCTGTTTCAACAACAATAACTTACTATCATATTCACACTTCATACATGCTTGATTTTGAATCTAATCATTTTAAACAAACGCTAACACCTTTCTCCCACAAGATGACAAGGCCTTCACTTTTTATGACGGAAACATCAAACATTCACTGGCCATGCCAATTGGTGAACGGGTGAAGTGAAGGCGCGTAATTGGCGATTTGTTTATGAATTAAGATTATTAATTATTAAAAGTAAAGCTGCGTCCATAAAGCTCCATATATATGAGTGAAAATGGCTGTGCTGTGATTTCTGAGTTGTGAGTTGTGACCCATAAACTCAAGTGCCAGCTAGACTTTGGTGTGGTTTTACCTGTCAGCACATTCCCCAAAAGACGGACTTACCCCTACCCCATCTGACGTTTTGAAAAGGTCAATTTTCAACAATACTCCCTCCCCGTCTCATAATATAAGTATTTTTAACCGAATTAAGAGTTCCTACAAAATTAATTAGAGTTAGTTAAAAATAATAAATATGTAAGAAATATACTATATTACCTTTATTTATGAATGAGTAAGAGATGTGGTAATTATGTAAAGAAGATGAAAGAGAATGTGTGGGAAAATTAATGCATGGGTAAAATGGGAAAAAAATCATTTATTACTCAAACAAAGTCAAATAGGACCTTATATTATGGGACAAGGCTATTCAAAAAAATTAACCTTATATTATAGGACGGAGAGAGTATAATCTAACATTCTCCCTTGAATTTCAAGTGCCACCCCAATAAAAACTGGTTCAATTAATAAAACAGTTTACTTGTATTATACTATATGATTGTGAATTCAAATCATCCTAAGGATTTTGGTTGCAGACAATCTATTAGTTTTTCTATAAACATTCTTTGAGTTCATGAGTGTGTCTGACTCCAATAAGCCCATGAATCCCAACTCACCAAAATTTTTCCTTAGAAATAGAAAAAAAAAAAAAAGGGAATGCACCACCCTTCACAACTTTTATTATTCTCAACTGATGGATGTTACTAGTATTATGGAAACGCTATTCTGTGAGATTGTAACTACTTTTGAGATTCGCCGAAAACGACGTCCAGCTGGGTTCTCTGCTTTGAGTTTAACATCCTCAAAACGACGCCAACCTTGATGGTTCGGTCCAAAACGCAGGCGTTTATAGGTTGTGGTGTGTGGTCGTAGACTCGTAGTTACCCAAAGTCTCCATTTTCCTGCGCAATCTACATCACCTTTTTGACATCTTCTACTTTATTTGTGGCTGCCTCTTCCCCAGTTGCTTTCATGTGGGTTTTAATTTTCAACACAGATTACCGGGGCCATCAATCTCCATTCAGATATATATTTTTTTTTACATGAGACATTTGTATGTTTAGACAAAAAAAAAACTACTCATGCAGGTGTCCGTGTGATCTCAACACCGTTAAAAAAAAAAATTATGCAAATTAAAATTTTCTTAGTTTGATCAATCTTGTAAAAAAATTCTATAGACAATAGACATACAAGCGATGTTATTTTTTGAAAACGGATTGGGGTCAACATCCTCAGGATAAAAAGTTTATCCTGCTTTCCTTCAAAGGCTAGTCTTATTAATTGTTGTTGGCTATGATTGAAAACAACAACATCACCCACCGCATCATGCAATCTTAGTTTATCTGCTGAAATTACAATTACACTCCAATTATTTTAAATTAAATATCTTCATTTGGAAATTAATATCACAATAATTGGTATTAAAAAAAAGAACAAGTTGTGACAGAAAAAATGGGATTCTGCGATAGCATATCCTATTCGAGTTGTCGCTTTTGTGTGTGTGTGTGTGAATGGGAGAAATTATCAAACTTCGCCCTCAAAATGTTGGACTTGGGGCAGGTATGATGTAAAATGAACTAATGAGAAAAATCCATGAGCAGTTACGTTGTTTATTTGATCAATTTAATTCATTGACTTATAATAACGCCACATAAATTAATAGTGCCCACCATTTGACAAAAAGGGGCTTATGAAATTAAGCTTCCCATCTTTTTCAGTTCACATGCACGCCAAGACAGCATGTATATATGATTATATATATACGTGTGTGTATGTATGGTTAAATAACTTGTGGTGTTCAAATTAGACTGTTTCTTAATATCCATATCTCCACATCATCCTCCTCTAGGAAACTAGCTAGTTTCCATTGCTGTTAGCGCCCCCCCCCCCCCCCAATTTACTTCTTATAAATTAAACGAGGAATCTCAATTAACTCGATCTTATAACCTTGCCAAATTTTCTGGTAGAAACAAAAAACACACCATGCATGCATCTTTATCTCTTTAATTAAGAGAAAGGTAAGAAAAAAAAAAAACAAACGCTGAGGACCTGTTTGGTGCAAGGGTAGGGGAGAGAAAGTGGGTGGATGAAAAAAAAATTTATTTGAATTTACAAAAATTAGAGAAGTAGGGTTAGAAGTTATATCAATAGTTCTTACTCTTCTATTTTACATCTTATATTTTTTTTTAAAATAATATAACCATGCTTCTTCAATTTTTACAAATCTAACTTACAAAAAGTTCTCTTCCCCCAGATCCGATCCCCGTATCAAACAGATCCATAAACAAGAAACAAAATATATGTGTAAGTATGTGTAATGAAAGGTATGGACATACAAGTTATTATGAGAATCATACACTAAAAGTCAGTGGCCAAAATTTGGAAACTCAATATGCTTTATAAAGCTCCTTATTAGAAGGTTACCCGATAAAAAATTCACGACACGGTACCAAGTATTTAGAAACGCGAGAATTGAAATTGAGTTATTTGGATTTAAGGTTTGAAAAAAAAAATCCCTTCAAGTTGTATGCATGTGTTCAATTTGGAGATGACAGAATACAGATTAATATTCCAGGGGAGAGTTGGTTATAATTAAACACGTGTATAACTTGAAACCGTGGATATCTTACAACATAGGCTAATAGAAGACGTAAGTATAAGGTTAATTGCATTCAAGAAAAAAATAAAAAGGGATACTTTTAGGAGCCACTTGGGTGTGGGTGTGGCTACGCAATGCATCATCATGCAACGCCCCAAGCTAGGCGAAGGCCTTTCCCAACACGTTTTCTGTATGCTTGTCTAGTAAGAGTTATTATTTGCAATAATTGGAAAATGAATCATGCTACTAGTATATATTACCATGCTCTTGAAAAATGAAAGCTTGAAAAAATCAGGTGTTTTGATAAACCTTTAATAACCTGATCATGTCTCGCATGTTGATGGTATGACGCTATTCCACAAAAAAATCTTTCATGGCGCTACTACCAATCCTATCCATAAAAATATAATTTTTTATGGTATAGTCCAAATCGTAATTCAAAGGATGTTTGTAATTTTAACATTTTTCATTTTTCGCCATTAATTATACTCGTTCTCTTTTTCTCTTGAATTAATAAATAAGGTTATTTTTACAAATAAAGTATTGTTGTGCATTCATATATTGTCTTTTAACTAATTTGAGAGAAATATTTACATGCTCTTAGAGTATCACATCATTTGTGCTCTGACCAATAAAAATGTAACATCTACTCTAATTTTTATAATAACCGTCATCCTTTATTTTTGCTAAAAAAAGAAAAATAAATGCTTTAAAAAAGGATGACAGTTACTATCAAAATTAGAATACGTGTTACATTTTTATTGGATAGAGCACAAATGACGTGGTACTCTAAGAGCATGTAAGTATTTCTCTGAACAATTTTTTCTTCTACAGGATATAGTTATAGATAGGGGAGGGAGAATATGGTAGGCACACGCTTTGTTATGATGTATGTGTTTTAACCTACCGGAGAGGGATGGATAGATTATAGGCTAATGGCTATAGGTGTGATAAATTGGGGGGAAGTTAATGAATCAAAATCAAAGCTAGCTAGGTTAATTAGGTTCTACAATTAGTTGTAATTGAACCCCATATCATGTCATTATATATTTGGGATCGGATGCTATTAGTCAATGATCAAGCGTATACATTAATGGAGCCTCCGTGTTTGCTTTAGTTAAGAACTCAAAAAATATATGCTTATTTGATTGATATAATCATAAATAGAAATATATTTATACACTGGGAGAGAGAGAAATAATGAAGAAAAATAAGAGGTTGAGGAATGGCTAGGACAAGCAGAGGATAATATGAAGGCAGGCAGGCTGTAAAGGTAAGTGGAAGCGTCATGGTGCGAAGGAACGACGACCAAGTCCTTACAAAAGGAATGTGCAGGCGAAGAAGATCCCAGCCCAACTTTACAAGCCATAATATATATGTCCATGTCAATATCCGCACGCTACCCATGTGGTGCACATGAAGTTAAATATACCTACAGGAGAGAAAAAATAACAAATAAGTAAATAATCCAATGCAAGTTTTTATATTTGATATTCAAGTAATATAAGATTTAATTGATTTTTTTAGGAGATTAAGAAAACTATAAATAAGTTATTTAACAATAATATATGAGATATATTGTTAGATTATATACAAACTTATAAGTCAAATGAATTAGTTTAGAGAAAAAATTAGACAAATCAATTAATAAGTGACTTGTTTAATTCTCTTTAAATTTTTCAGAAAAATCAATCAAATTTTATGTTAATGATCCAAGGGAGTATTAATTATCTTCGAATTAACAAAGTGATGTTGTAAGAACGGTGTGTATACAAATTTTGATTTTGGCTAAAGTATATTTTTGGTCCTTTAAGTTTGTATCAAGTCTTCTTTTAGTCCCTTAACTTTGAAATGTACACTTTTGATCATTTTTTTCTAACGCCGTTAGTTTTATTTAACGAAAAGTGTTGATTCAACAAATTCAAACGATGATTTTATAGTTATATGCTAACAAAATATGTTTGAATTTTAATTAACTGGTATAATAATTACTATATTTTAAAATTTGGCCATTTTTACTAATATTTAATTATAAAATTACTCTTTAAATTTGTTGAGTCAGCATTTTCTGTTAAATAAAATTAACGGTGTTAGTGAAAAATGACCAAAAGTACACTTTTCAAAGTTAAAGAACTAAAAAGAGACTTGATGCAAAGATAAATGACTAAAAGTATACTTTAGCCTTTGATTTTTGACCCAAGATTGCAAGACGAACAGAATCCCCTTCACGGTGACTTAACAACAAAGAAAAAAATGAAAGACACTCCCTCAGTTCCTAAATATAAGATATATTTAATTAATTTGGTTAAATTAAGGATGCCATTTAAGTTAGTTAAAATGACATGGTATTATCAAAAAAACCCTAATTACCTACCTTAATTCCGATATCCTCTCTTATTTGTTTCTTATTGAGGAGAATCAGTAGGGATATTTTAGGGGAAAGTTGAGAAAAAATAGAAATATGTCTAATATTTATGAACAAGCCCTCATCTTTAAATATGTCCTATATTTAAGAATGGAGGGCTAATATAAGAAGCGGCAATAAGTGGGAGCAGTTTGCCACTGTAAATAGCATACACACAACATCATAAAAAGGCCTTCTCAAGTTTCTTTTTGTTGGGTGGGGAATTAGGAATTAGTTTCTCTGTTGATCAAATTGATGAGTAGAAAGAGTTAAACTATATCATTTAAATTTCATTTAGATGATTTAAATTTGATTTTTTAAAAATATCATTTAAATTTCATTTAGATGGTTTAAATTTGATTTTTTAAAAGTAATATAAAAATATTTTAATAGATACATAATCTAAAATCAACTTTCAGACTATCAAAATGAGATTTATATGATTTTGATATGTTTAACTTTTCATACCCTTATTTTTTCCAAGCAGGAGAACAATTTTCGAAAATCAATAGTTAACTGTAAATAAAACTGTCCAAATGTTGGGGAAAATTCCATTGAAAGTGGAAGCACGCGCGTGTGAGACACATTGCGATTGTTGGAGCACAGTAATAAGCGAAGTCATACTGATTAGATTTACATTATGGCCTTCATCTTCTCCCCAGTCAGTCATTACCACCACCAATGTATGGTTGACCTTGTTCTGTTTTGTTTATGTCAAACTATATTTTCCTCCACTCTGTGTGACTATCTACGTACTGTGTTGGCCACATTTCCCTGATATTTTCTAGCTTGAACCTAACTTGTCATCTTTTTTCATGGCGCAACTATAGTATATATCATTAACTGACATGATTTTCTTTTCTTTTATGATTTTGATCGTCATATCACTGTCCTGCGAATAGTCGTTCTTAAAGCGGATGCAGTGACTAATTTGGTTGTTGTTGACATTGCCAAAAAGTCTTGCTACACCTGGATTGGACTCTTAATCTGCCTTTTGAGCTGCCCTTTACTTCGACTTCTCGTTTTTCTTAGACTAGTGCGTTTTTTTAATGATCCAGATTAAAAAAGTACTACTATCATATTTTCAACATAAAAGTATTGTTGTTTTGTAAATTGTAAAAATACTTCAAATGCTTACGGTAACAGTTTGACACCAGGATTTTTCCCCCTAATGCTTGTTATAGCAACAGAAAAAGTTGGTGGAAAATGTTACTCAATAGATAAAATAACGTCTTTTATTTTAAAAAAACTGTGAGCCAACAAATTTTCCAAAATTAATGCTTTCTATTTTAGAGGTAAAATATTATCTCACACAAATTTTTCAAATAAAACAACATAGTTTTATGTAAGTGGGCGAGAAACTAAATGGAGAGTTTAGAACTGCCTTTTTTTTGGACTGAGAAAAAGTTTGGGCTCCCCGGTGTGACTTTGAATTAAAATTGTAAAATGAATTTTAATTTTTTACATGCTTATTTGTGATCGCTCAAGCCCGCATACAATTCTATTAAAAACATATAATAATTGATGATGAGCTACGGAAGAAGCAGTTTTGATTTTTCTTTTCCTTATTTTGAAATAAGGATCAAGCATTATAAAATTGAAATGGTCTTCAAGATTCTCGCATCAGAATAAAACGAACGAATATAGTTCGGATAAAACCATTAACCAATAACAAATAAAAATGCTGACCTTCCCTCTTTCACGGAAAAGGAATGTAGCTTAGAAAGGGAGACTTAGTTTTTTTTTCGTCACAAAAATACAACATCACCAAAAAAGCAAATCACAAAAGTCTAAAATTTAATTGAATGTTACGAGTTACTATTGTAAACAAATCCAAACCATTAAATTAGTTTATTTATAACCATTTTTATGGAGAACAAATAATAAAAGTTGATCGGCCATCAAAAATCAAATCTATTCAAAACAACTTTTTATATATAAAAAAAAGAAAGAAAATGAGAACTTTTATAAGTCCAACAGAACTTTGTTGTGTTTAGAACGATGTGGGGGCAATATAGATGGGAAACACCAAACAACCCCCTAAACAAACTACCCATCGTAGAATCCACCTACTCGAAGAAGTCGAAGCTGTTTTTTTTTAAGGTCTACTATATAAGTTTAACCCAAGTTAACTCCTTTCCCTACCCTTTTGCCTTTTCCCACTAATACATACAGTTCTCTCTCTATTTCACACTCTTCTCTAACTTCTCTCATTACTCCTAACGGCATCTTCTTCTTCCTTCTCCTCCTTCTTCCCCCTCGATTTCTGCGGAGATTTTCTGGCTAAGCCCTTTCCTTCCATTCTCTTCTTCTTCTTCTCTCTTTTTTTAATCCCTCAAGATCCGATCATCTCTCCCAGATCCCTCTTTTCTCTATGATTTAACCCTTACCCCTTTTGAAATTTTCCTTTTTGTTTCTCCCCCAGACCAAATCTCCCACAAGGGTAGTTCGTAATGGTGGTGAAGATGATGAAGTGGAGGCCTTGGCCTCCTCTTGTTTCCAGGAAGTATGAGGTCACGTTGATTGTTAGGAGGTTGGAGGGTTGCGATCTGCTGCGGGATTCTCCAGAGAAAGGGTCTGATGGGCTCAGGAAATTGACCGTTGAGATTAGATGGAAGGGTCCCAAATTGACCTTGAGCTCCTTGCGGCGAAACGCCGTCGTTAGGAACTTCACGAGGGAGGTCGGTGTCGACGCCGTCGTCGTGTGGGACGAGGAGTTCCGTAGTTTGTGTAACCTATCGGCGTATAAGGACAATGTGTTTCATCCATGGGAGATCGCTTTCACTGTTTTTAATGTCAGTCTCTTTCTTTTCTATTCCCATTTTCTCGCCTCTCTAATTTCCCCTAAAGTTGTCAGTTTCGAGTTTTTTCTGGGTTCTGTGATGAAGGGTTTTATTGCTCAAACAGAAATTGAGGGATTGTTGTTTTATTGTTATTATATTTTGTTTGGCCGGTGTTCAATTTTATTTTGGTTTGGTTTGGCCTGTAGTCACCGTCTCTTTTTGGTTGGGGATGCATTTGTGTATATTAGTCTTAAAGGAAAATCTCTTTCATTTATATCTTGTTCAGCAGATGTCGATTGGGTTTGTGTTGATTTTCGCTACTATGCTACTTATGACACAGCTATTGATGTCCTTTTAGATATCCAATAGATGATCGGTGACCTCAGGATTTTTTTAGAACTGTTATTTTGGAATTTAGTCGAATGTTTGGTCATAATAACTTTTCCTGTCTGAAAATTTTCAATTGTGGTTGTTTGTCTGATATATTTGTCCCTTATATTGCTCTAATTCAATGGGTTTAGGGGGCAGAGGTTCTGTTTCATTCTTATTTCTCAAAATAAAATTTGGATGTGTTTGGTGTAACAGGGATTGAATCAAAAACCAAAGAGCAAGGTCCCCGTCGTTGGAACAGCTTTAGTTAATGTTGCTGAATTTGCGTCTGTAACTGATCAGAATGATTTTGATTTGAATATCCCTCTCACACCTCCAGGAGGTTCTTCCGAGTCTTCTCCTACACTTTGTGTATGTCTATCCCTTTTTTCACCCGATCATCATGCCATTGGAGTTTGACTACATACAAAATTTGTAATCTTTCCGTATAGGCTACTAGGGTTATCAGTTATTGTAATTTTCTGTTCTGTGCTTCCTTGTAATTCTCCTTGATCCTGCAGATATCATTGAGCTTGGTAGAGCTAAGAGCAGCTCTTGAAAACCCAGAGATGGTTCAAAGATCCGTAGTGCCAGTACAATCGCCGACCCAGTCAGGAGAAACTACACTGGCAGAAAAAGATGACCTTTCTGCAATCAAAGCTGGACTTAGGAAAGTAAAGATTTTGACAGATTATGTATCCATTAGGAAAACGAAAAAGGCATGCCGTGAGGAAGAGTGCAGTGAAGGCAGGTGCTCTGTTCGTAGTGAGGATGGTGAGTACAATTATCCTTTTGACTCTGACTCTCTTGATGATTTTGAGGAAGGAGAGTCAGATGAGGCAAAAGATGGTTCCAGTTCCAGTGTGAGGAAGTCATTCAGTTATGGAAAACTAGCCGGTGCAAATGCTGAAGGATTATTTTATTCAAGCCTGAGGGTAAACGGCGATGATGAGGGTTGGGTTTACTACAGCAATCGTAAATCAGATGTTGGGAGTTCGCAGATGGAAGATTCAACTGTGCCAGCCCCTGACCTTTCTTCATTGCAAAGTTCGAAGCGCAGCATACTTCCTTGGAGGAAAAGGAAGCTAAGTTTCAGATCTCCTAAAGCAAAGGGAGAACCCTTGTTAAAGAAGGCTAATGGAGAAGAAGGTGGTGATGATATAGATTTTGATCGCAGGCAACTTAGCTCTGATGAATCCCTTTCTCTTGGGGTGAGGATCCGCTTTGAGCTTGGTTCCTCTTTATTATCTCCATTAGCTATCTATTTTACTGTCACAAAATCATGCCTTTCTGGGTGATACTGAGGACTTTGCAATTAATTATTAGTGATTAGATATCACATTTGCTGGTTTTTACTTGATAGGGATTGATGTTTTTTCTTTTTTTATATGGGATAGGAATTAAGTTTTGAATCTCTCTCTCTCTCTCTCTCACACACACACACACATTTCTGAGCTTCAGCTGCAACTGTCTGTCGTAATCTTTAGAAAATCAACATCATATTCTCCATTAGTCCAGGTTTCGACATTTAAAAGTTGTGATTCAAATGATAAAAATAATGAAGTTTTTTATTCTTCATTTTCTGATGTTAATATGCTAGATACACGTGCATCTTTTGAAAAATTAGTAGTCTTTAACCAAACCTTCTGCCTTGCATACTGTTTTTCATACGGGATAAGCTTATCAATGACCATTGTTTCACATTTTCTACCAGTGGTACAAGACTGAAGATGACTCATGTGCGAATCGGTCGTCAGTCTCTGAGTTTGGGGATGACAATTTTGCTATTGGCAGTTGGGAGCAAAAAGAAGTGACAAGCCGAGATGGTCATATGAAGCTTCAGACCCAGGTCTTCTTTGCCTCAATTGATCAGCGTAGTGAACGGGCTGCTGGTGAGAGTGCATGTACAGCTCTTGTTGCTGTTATTGCAGATTGGTTCCAAAACAATCGTGACCTCATGCCTATAAAGTCCCAATTTGATAGTCTAATTCGCGAAGGCTCTTTAGAATGGAGGAATCTATGTGAAAATGAGACCTACAGGGAGCGATTCCCTGACAAGCATTTTGATCTTGAAACAGTTGTTCAAGCTAGAATTCGTCCACTTTCTGTGGTTCCTGAAAGGTCCTTCATTGGTTTTTTCCACCCCGAAGGAGTTGACGAGGAAAGATTTGACTTTCTCCATGGTGCTATGTCTTTTGACAACATTTGGGATGAGATCTGTCAAGCTGGACTGGAGAGCCCTAGCAATGGTGAGCCCCATGTTTACATTGTTAGTTGGAACGACCATTTTTTCATCCTCAAAGTTGAAGCAGATGCTTATTACATAATTGACACATTGGGGGAGAGACTATACGAAGGATGCAACCAAGCATATATTCTGAAATTTGACAGCAGCACTGTGATAAACAAAGTACAAGACACTGCCCGTACATCCGAAGAGAAACCGGGTGGTGAACGGCAAACTGTTGCAGCGGTGTTGGAGTGGGACAATAATGAACAAAACCAGCAAGTTAATGGACATGAGGTGGTTCCTGTGGTGGAGGCTGAAGAGAAGGTGAAGAGCGAGGAGGAAGAGGAGGTTGCATGCAGAGGGAAGGAAGCTTGCAAAGAATACATAAAAAGTTTTTTGGCTGCAATCCCCATTAGGGAATTACAAGCTGATGTGAAAAAAGGTTTAGCATCATCAGCTCCACTTCATCAGAGATTGCAAATTGAGTTTAATTACACGCAACTGTTAAAGTCCGCTTTTGCAACTCCGATGACCGGAGCAGCAGCGGACTCCCTTGCTCTTGCAGTGACTGAGGTTTCTAGATAAGCTAACTGTTGACTCCAAGTGTGACTGTTCTAACATGTTCTCAAGCAATGGGTGTTGTCTGATTTGAGGTGAAATTAACAAAGGGAGTTTGAGCTTTTTGGTTGTACAGGCTTGGCCCTTGCCCTTGCCCTTGCCCGTGATTTGGCTAATGTTCTTTTTAATTTTTCTTGGGAAGGTTAATTTATCTTTATAAGTGTAAATGACTCGAATTTCCTTTTCAAGTGAGCTCAAACTTTTTGGTATCTAACAAGTAATGGAAAGATTCTACTCGTGACTGGCTTACAGCTTTTAGCTTTTGGTGTACTCTTACACATGTTTTCTCTGTTCTGTGATTTGCACTTTTTTAATTTTCAATTTTTTGGTCGGACTTTCTATTTCAATATTTTAATTTTCCATAACCGATAGAGCAGGGGTTTAGTTTAGTGCTTTCTTCTCCATACTTTATGCCTTCTTTTTCCCATTCAAAGGTGTCTTTTGACCCCTCGTGATGGAAGACAGGCTTTCGACAAGTGGTTTTATTATATTTCTTTGTGTTAAGGGTGAAATATATATATATTGTTTTTATCAAAAGTTTATTCAGTACTAAATGTTATTTTTTGGATAAAAAATACACATGTTCTTTCAAATTGGATCAAAAATACACATCTACAGATAAATTTGTATTAAAAATGCACATGTGATTTTGTAAAAAGATTCATCCAGCACCAAGCTTTTTTTTCGGAATATAACTGTAAATGTGACTTTTGATCAAATTTGAAAACTCATGTGTATTTTTAGTAAAAAAAAAAAACATTTGGTGCTGGATGAATGAACTTTTGACAAAATCATATGTGTATTTTTTATCCTTAACCTTATTTCTTTTATCACTTATACTTTGCCAAGTGTATTATTAAATTTTGTTTTAAAAAATTACTGAATCAGTAGCAATGTTTTAAAACTTGTGCGGCCGTTTAATCTGGAAAAGAAATAATTTACGATTTGATGCTAAGTTGTATTATGTTTTGAATGAAAATCAATTAATATAAAATATACAAAGCATAGAAAGGGCAAAGGGGGTATTGTTCACAGCTGAGTTATTGTTTTTGACCACTCTAGTTATGGTCATGTAATATTTAAAAATATGTATGTAATATTTTAAATGATATAAAAGTAAATTAAAATATTATAAACACCGTGATAAATTTCTGTGAAATAAATTAAATAACAGCTAATGAAATAATGCACAAAAGCTTGGGATACCTTGATTTAAAAATTCTTGGGATACGGATGTCATTGGATGAAATATGCTGGCCCATCACTGTAAGTTCGGCTGATTGCTAAATAAGTTGTGTGTGATTTTACCAAGTTGATACGACGAGGAGGTCTTTGTCCTTTAAGCCAAAAATGGGTCTAATTCCTAACCTTTATGTATAAAAAAATTAAATTTATTATAAAATGAAGTCTGCTAGGGAAAAAAGAAGGGAAAATCATATGGAGGTCCTGCATAAGGCATTTAATTACAACAAAGTCTCAAACAATCAACAAATTATGTTGAAGTCTTAAGGGACCTGGATGTAATAAAATGACTTGTCATTATGAGTTATTAATTCAAGAGTTGTCAATACCATCGCAATGAGTTGTCAATACCAGCTCATTTTGGTGCAGTGACAACTTAATGAGCTGGTATTGACAACTCACAATGACAAGCCATTTTATTACACCCAGGTTTTTTGGGACTTCAGCGTAATTTAATGATTGTTTGGAACTTTGTTGTGATTAAATGCCTTAAAAAGGATATTTTCCCAAAAAAGAAGGCCTCTGGACTCAAAAGGGAAGGGAAAGAAGAAAGAAATTGCGGACGGCTCCTACAAAGCCAAAATTTTTAAGGAATGGAGAACATTTTTGGCAACGAAGCTGAATGGTATATCCTTTTTTAATAAACATTTTTGGAGGATCAAGTGAGAAGTCCCCGAACGAAAATGCAAAAATAATGATAAAAAATAGCAATATTGAAAGTTGTACGTTTGTGATCCATTAATGTTTGTTTTTTTTATTATTTTCATAATTTTCCATTTAATAGTTTTATTACTCAATAAGGCTTAATATTTTCTTAACAATTGTGTTTCATGGGCTAATTTTTTCTTTAATTTTTTTTTATTCACCTTAGTCTTCTTCCAAATTACCGTGCAGAAGTAGAGATCCCCAAGGCCCAAGTGCCCCTTAAAAGCTTTATCTTTGCGGGCTTGGATAGATATTTGACTAAATTTCAGTTCAAAAAAATAGATATTTGAGTAAATGAGCTTGGACTTATTCTTCACAAGCCCATTTATTGTTTTCTCAAAAAAATTAACAAGTGAAGAATGTTATGTTATTGCTCAAATTAATGAAATAACTTGCTCAAGATATTTAAACACATTTCTTATTACTACAATTTAATTCTTACAAATAGGTTAGAAGGGAGTGATTGAATAGGAACAATAATAGATATTAAAAAGTAGTTATAGATAGATAACTCATATTTACAGAGTATTTTCATAAAAAAAAAAAAAATTCAGTAAAGAGCCCAACACAATTAAGCTTTGAACTGAGACAACAAAATTACACACAGCCTATTTGTTTTTACTACTAAATCGATCCTTGAATAGTGTTTATGACAATGGATACAAAATTTTCAATTCATGGCAGACATTTAATATTATTTAGGACATCAATAATATGAAATATCATCACTGTTAAGCGAACTAGTGTTGATCATATAAAAAGCAGTCAACTCAATCATGGCTCACCGTTTTTGCTCTCATACAGTGAACAAGATTACTAGGACAGGGTTTAAAGACCCGACTGGTTTAACCGTGAACGGGCCACAAGCCCGGTTCGGGTGAGCATTTAACCCGGGAGAGAAGTTGAACCGGTGGAGAAACGGTTCAACCAGCCCAAAATCGGGCATCCCGGTCAGAACTGGGGGCTGAACCGGTTCTCTCCTTTTTCTTTTTTTCTTTTTTTTAAATTTGATTTTTTTTATTTTGTTATAATTCACCTAATTACCAACTTTCACTTCACTTAATTTTAGAAACAAGGAAATTATAATATTTTAAATACTATTATACTTGCATATGTTTAGTATTTAATTGTTATTGCTCTTAGTATTTGTATTTTAGTCTGTGGATTGTAGAATAATATTTATTTTCACGTGTACTCAACTAATATTTTATATTTTTCCCTCTATAGAAATATCAAAATATTCATGTTTGATGAATCATGCATACTTATCTATATTTACATTTTGATATTAGTGATTATTAATGTTAATATCAATAAAATTTTATTATTTTAATATAACCGGTTTGATCCGGTCTGACCATTAACCCTTAAACCAGTGCCTCATCCGGTTCGAAGTCCGGTCCGGTTTTTTGAACCTGCCTAGGAGCGAAATTGCTGTCTAATGTGTAAGGACCATTTGTTAAACTGTCACTGATAGACTTAACAATAATTACATTTTTACACCATTTTAAAATCTTCACGAATATTTTTGCATCATTTTTTTTATCGTGTTTGATAAATGGTTAACGCTGGTTGACTTAATAGTCTAACATTTTTACACCACTTTAAGAATCCATATGAATTTTTGTACTTTTTTTTTTCTATTTTTGTACTTAAGTAAAGAAGCAGCCAAATACACATTTGTTGTGCATCTTAACCTTATAAAAAAAATACATGAAACTGGGTTAAAATAAGTAAATCTCCTGTCGGTTTGAGTTTTTATTTTATTTTATAAAATAACCAAAAAATCATTTTCCAATAGAATTATTTTTTTAAAAAAAACAAAAAACTGTTCTGAAGTAGGTAATCAAGCCGTCCCCCAATTTTTACCGGATTAAATTTCTTTTCCCTTTTTATGTACTTGCATGTTTGGGATGTCTTTTTTAGGGTCAGAAAGACTTTTCCGCCGGAGAAGCTAACTGAAAAAAAAAATCATGTTTGGTTCATAAGCAGATGAAAAGATCTTTTCCTCCAGAAGTCCGGTGGGGAAGCAAAAAACCAGAAATTAAAAATTTTGACTTCTGGCTTCTGGCTTTTGTCTTCTGATGGGCCCCACACCTTTTATTGTTTGTTATTTAATAAAGTGAGTAGGAAAATTAGACTATTAGACCCTAAAATTTTTAAATAAGATATTTTCTTGTAATATAAAATTTCCTTTTTATCTCCAAAAATTTACCATAATAATCTCTAATTATTTTCTCCCACAATATCCTCCTTTGAGCTAAAAATATAATTTTTTTAAAATTATTTTCCTTAAAATAAGGGAGAAATTAAGCCTTTAAAATCCTTCAAAAACCCAAATTTCACTTTTTCTTTCTAAACTATAAGAATATATGCATATTATATATGTATTATTTAATAACAATAATGCCCTTTTTAGTAATTTTTCATCTAAACTTACTTTTCAAAATAATCATCCAAATATGTTCTAAAAGTCAGATTAAAAAAAAGTCACTTCTAACATTACTAATCCAAACATAAATCAGTTCTACAATCTAACTTTTTTCCAAAAAACTTTCTGAAAAAGACCTTCTGAAAAAGTCATTCTGAAAAAAAGCCAATCCAAACACACCCTACATCTTTGCCTTTCTTTCTCCGCAAATCATCAAATGCATCAACCTTTATTTTTCCTTTCGGGTGAGAACCTTTATTTTTCCTTTTAATTATTAAGAATTATAAACATCCTACTTTTCAGCATCTAGCTATCATGATGATTGACAAGATTAGATTCATCACCTTTAGTTAGTTGAAACTTCAACCATCACTTTTTGCAGCAGAATTTCCTATACGAACCATTTGAAAATAGCACCAATAATTCTATCCCGTGCAACCCAAAACTGCAATATTGAGAGTGAGGGTGTGGGACTGATAATGATAGACCAAACATGTTTACAAAGAAAAAAATAAGGCGCCACAAAATCATTTATTTAGGTACAAGTAACTATTAGTTGGGCATTCTGTTCAATCTTTGGCAATAGTGTGTGTGCCATGTAAAGGCTGAAGAATTAATGTCTTGTATCATCTTTTCGATAGCAATCATATGAATTAGCCAATAATTATGGACACTTTGTCGTATGCCCATACCATCTTTCAGGCGCATAGCCTTTTTCTACACAAAGTATTATCTTTCTTCAAACTTCCATGTGCAGGGCTTCTGCCTATGAATCAATTATCATCCAAAACTAATGAGTTAGCTCAAACTTGGTTGCATTATCGGAAAGAAATGGAATAATCTTGCCTCTACTTTTATCATCAACAGCATTTTCTGTTCTTCCGTTTTCCTTTGTCATGTACAAGGACTAAAACGATTATACCTTATTATTAACCAAGTTCTGTCTAGTTCTTAGTAAAGACACTATCTTTGACTGCAGATATCGAAACCAATATGTAACTGATATATAACCGACGATGAGAATAACTTCTCCAAGAATCACGTTTATTAAATACTTAGCATCAGCTAATAGCCAATCCATTCAAATAACTTCAGTACATTACCATTCTAAGAACCACCAGATTACAAATATTACCCATAGAAGACTAACAAATATAGAACATGACAGTTATACAATACTAAGATCAAGACCAAGATGATCATAGTTAGACCAAGGTTATTGTAGCTAGCAGCAAATGAGGCATTTGACAAGCCCATTCTCATTGCATTCTGGACATTTGATGCACATCTCATCGTTTTCGCCATTGCTGGTGAAGACTTTGCAACTTCCAGAGCAGTTAGAGCAGATAGAAAACCCCATGTTAGCACAACCGGTGCAAGGGCTATCGGCTGAGTCAGTCGGTATTCCTTCCAGAAGCTTACTGAGCCATCCCATCTCATGCAATCCAACCACTTCATCAGCTCCCCCAATGTACCTACCTTTGATGAATAGCTTGGGAGGGATCACTTTGGAGCCCAAGATCTTCCATAGCTCCTCTCTGTATTCTAAGTGCAGAGACACATCCCTTTCAGAGTATAATACTTTAAAGCTTCTCAGCAAGAAATTAACTGTCTTGCAGTCCTGATAGGTTTTCCTTATGCCTCTCAGACTTGTAGTATAGACAATTACTGATTGGCTTCCCCCTGGTGGGCATATCTCCTCAAAATCAGTCAGAGATGGGTGTGATAATTTGATGTCTTGAGTGATATTAGTCTCCATTTTGGTCTTTGGCAAGGTAGGAGCCACTGGATTTTGCTTTTCAAGCTGTGTCTCCTTGAACCCTATGGTGGATGTGACCTTGTTTTTGCTGCTAGGACTGAATTCCAATCCCATTTCTTCTTTATCAGCATTCTTATCATCTTCACTTCCATCAAGGGTAACGTCCAGCTCAATCAGGTGGTTTCCCTTGAGATCATCATAAAAAGATGGTGGGGTCACATATTTCTGGGTGCAGAATATCTCTGGAGGATTGCACTGAAAGGCTAGGCCTTGTTTCAAGTTGCTGAAGCTTGGGGCGAGTTTCAACTTCCTAAGCAACCTGCCTCTAATTGTTTTCATGTCTTCTGGCTCCCTCAACTCAGATGGCATGTGTTGTTGTTGCCCACTACAAGGAAAGAGGAAAAGAAGATGTGAGAATGACTGATCCTATGAACACTATATAGAGGACATCTTGGGTTGACGATAAGCTCTCCTTTAAGCCTTCCAATGGCTGTGATATAAAGTGGAGACTGAAAAGCTGTTTAGTGTTGGGTAGCTTTACTAAGTAATGAATTATCACTGCATGGTGTGGGGGCAAAGCTGACTTATCTCTCTCTCTCCCCCCAACTTTTATCTGATTAAAATGCAATGACCTATTACCTACCATTTGGTGCCTCAATCATGGTATGATCCATGAAGGATACTTGTCAACTAGAAACAAATCAAGTGGCTAAAATTCCCCTATATGATTTTAATCATTGTTGTCAAACTCGCGAGTTGACTCTCCGATTTTACCGTTTTTACGGCTCTACCTAACCAAAACGTGTTACGAGTCACTTAAATTTGTACTGGCTGTAAACTCGGTAAAAACTCAAGAGTTTACCTGCCGAATTTACCGTTTTTACGTTTCTACCTTATAGAAAATCGTGTTGACTTGCTATAAATATCATGTTTATTATTTTTATTTGACTATATTCAATGAATTTATATATAAATTTCATAGAAATTTGTTTATTGAGTTAAATAAAGTATGGATATTGATATATTTAATATCAAATATTTATATTTAAAATATATTTAAGTCAAATTATTATTATTTTTTGTATTTATTATTTAATTATATATTGGAAACATGTATTTATTAATAAAGGTAAACTCTTACGAGTTTACGATTCGAGTTTACGATCCGATTTTACATTCTACTCACGAGTTTACTTAAACTCACGAGTTTGACAACCTTGATTTTAATGATGAGAAACCAAGTAACTCTGAAGCTCAATATGACTATATAGCACATGGTTAAGTACCTAGTAATCCATAGGGAGCCCGAGGCTGGACCACAAGGTCCACAACTTATTTCACAATGTTCAAAGGAGACAAAAATGTGCCAGTAGCCATAATTTGGCCCCCAATTTTGTTAAATGGCCTCACCCTTTATCAAACTAGAATCCTCGAGATACGCGTTTAAGAAACTCGACCGATCCTTCTTTCTCAAAGAATCACCGGATTTATAATCCTACAAACCGCTATCACATGCAACCATCACGCAAAAAAGTGGAAGTCCCTAAGGATAGTTTTGCAAGCAAAAAAAAAAAAAACAATCATGATTATCACCGTACGTTCATTCCCAGAGACGCAGCAATAACAAACAATCAATTTTTAAAACACGAAACAAAATTGTAATTAGGAATAGATATTAACATCATGTATGGATATGGATACGCTTAATGATTATATAGCCGAGCACATCGTATATAGCGCCAACTTTTCCTTACTTCCACAGTTCCACTTGAGCAGAGTACAATAATTGGGCTCCCAACATCCCAAATGTGTGAATCAAGGAAGGGATACATATCAAATATCAATACACCAAGACTACATCCTCTGAGTGTGTTCAGGCCTCAGTATTTCACAAGGATCCAAGTATTCTAAGGGTTGTCTTTACAAATAGTTCACATGTATGTAACCGACAGTATATTTCAGGATCAGTGCACTAAAGTTCACTCAGATATCAGCCACGGAGGAAACAAATCCAATACTAAATCCAAATTGGATGCAAGTCAGCTCATTTTTGTCTCCATCGTACATCTTCATGTTCAAAGTGTAAGAACCCTGCGATCAGCAAATGTGAAGCTACGGTAAGAGCCATGATGTAGCAAATTAAAGTGACACTTAGCGCTTGATAGAACATAAGATAAAGAGATGTTGGAATAAAGCCTTATAATTCAAAAACACTCCAAACAACAAAATCCATTCTTATACCAAATGTAGCTAGAAGGTCTAGAAATTTAGACGCCTTGAAGAATGCCGTTTGGATATTAGACAACTGAAAAATATAACTCCACAATGATGGGACAAGACGGAGGAACGTCTAGAAATTCAGACACCTTGAAGAATGCCCTTTGGATATTAGACAACTGAAAAATATATAAATCCGCAATGATAGGACAAGACGGAGGAAACAAAAAATGAACAGTGCCACCTAAATGATTGAAAGTTAGTACATCTAAATCCAAACATCGGCTTGAAACCACCATCGTGCATGGCCAAGGGAAAAGATAACCACAAGCCAACAAGCTCATTACTCCAGTATAAGGCGTCTAAGTTTATGCACTCTCACAGTGGTCAAATAACCCCTCGGTAAGGCTTAGAATCAATATTCAAGCTATGATTAGATCCGACTTTTTATCGAATATCCATAATAAGAGATGAGCATAAATGTTCGCACATGCTCCACAAGAGATGGAAGAAAAAAGAGCTTAAGGAAGTACTTTGTCTTGTCATAATAAGTCTGATAGTTGCTTCACAGAGTTTCGGTAGGAAAAATATGATGAGTGAAACAATGATAATACTGTGTGAGGAGGTGGGAAACAAGAATTTAATAAGCATGCACCAACTAATTATATGGCAAATTATAGTTAAATATCATGCTAATACCATTCAACAAAGGTGAGATGAAATTAAGTTTCATCACACTCCGGCTGCGTTCCAGCAAATGAAATTACTCAGCCATTGCTTTTCTTAGATGTGAATAAGTTATTATAAATCTGAATTGCTAAATGAGGTTAATGCTGTCTTACAAAGTATATAAAAGAAGCCAACAAACCAGAAAAGTAACATTGCTGCTGATTACCTAATTTCTATTGACTAAACGAAAATTTATACTCCCAAAAACATATGCATCTATATTCTATAAAACAATGACTTACAGGAGGAGTGAATCCAGGTAAAACTTGTGTATGAGCAACCACAAAATCACCAGCTGAAACAGGGCAAGTTGTCTCTCCACAAAGATCATGGGTCTCACTGTATACGTGCCAGCCAAAATATGCAACATCAATCACCATTTTCCCCCCAGATATTGCTTTCTCTGTGACAGGACACGAGTTTTGATGTGAGATTCAAAATTCAAGGCTTTATCTTTACTAATCTAAAGAAATACTTGCTAGAGTTTAATTTTGTCCATTTGTCAATAACACAGTCTCACCGCTGTCACATAGTTCTTATATAAAGACAGGACGTAACTTAAAGAAAAGAAAGTACTAAAGAAGGTCGCCAACAAAATGTAAGGCACAGCATTTTCCCTCCTCAACTGAATGAAAATAAACAGGAAACAATGAGCAAATAAACAAGCGAGTAAGATGTGACAATTATATCGCACTATACCAGTGGTAGCAGCTATGCTGAATGTGGCAGGGTGGCCTCTTGCAATGGGATTGGGAGATATATCAACTCCTTTGACTTTAACGCCATAATCGGTTTTCTTATCTGCATTGCAATCAAATTCCAAGTAAATGAAGGTATGAATTTGTTTTGAAAATGTAACTCTTGAAAAAAGCCAGCGAAAAATTCCACAAACTCAGCCAACATTGATGCCAGACAACAAACAAAGAGATCATAGTACTGGACAAAATGCATATCGGATCACAATTTTCAAGATATAAACAGAATGTATAGGAAATGGAGCGTGTAATTTGAAGTTTATAGGGCAAGATTCATAAATCCGTTCCAACAGGGAAAGAATCCTTTAATGAATTAAGAAATCAATGCATAATGATGAGGGAGCAATATGAGATATTGAAATGGATAAGTGAAAAATTAGAAGAGGGGAAGGGTGAAGGAGAGTGACCGCAGTATTTGACGTCGGCAGCGTGAGAAAAGGGTGAAATAATCAAAGAGAGGAATAAAAAGAAGGGAAGCATGAGGTTAAACTCCATGGATTGGGATTCTGCGAAGTGTGATGGGCACAAGGAAGATGAGATATAGAGGGAGAGAGACAATGCAGAAACAGAGAGAGAATGAAAGAGTGAGTTATTAGACTGTTAGATTGGTGGATTGGTAGGTGGCGGAAGAACGTTTGGTATCTTCTTCACTGGCTTCCCTTTTTTTCCTTCCAAAAGGCGCGGTTTCTACTTTCTTGTTCAAGTTTCAACTGAATCACTGACTTTAGATAGAAGGGGGAAAAAAAAGAAGAAAGAAAGAAAGAAAAATTGAACCACAACAAACAAAGAGGAAGAAGAAGAATAAGGGAAAATGACAAAAAAATCCCTTCTAATTTGTAAAATCTCAAATAAGGAATTTTGAGTTGTTAATGGTTGTTAATACCTATCATGAAGTTGTTAATACCTATGGTGGAGTTGTTATTGGGATTTTATAAATTGGAAGAGATTTTTTTGTCATTTTCCCGAAAAATAACGTAAAAGTTTTAGAATTGTTACTTAACAAATATGGAGAATGATTTTATAATTAAATACAAATAAAAAATGTTACTTTTTAAAGGGAGAATTGCAGATAGGTCCCAAGTAAGAGAATTAATTTCAGACAAGTCCACTGACAACTTTTTCACTTGTTAATGAAGGCTATTGTAGTTGTTAATAGTTGTCATTAACAACTCCTTTACCTTGGGACTTGTCTGAAATTAATTCTCTTACTTGGGACCTATATGCAATTGTCCCAATTTTAAAATATAAAAACGATTATACATAAACATTAAAATTTAAGTATAATTTATCAATTTTTAATCCTAGCATGATCATTTCAATTTGTTGAGTTAAAATTACCAGTTAATTAAAACTAGGGTAAAGGTACAAAAATGACCATATAATTTGGTCCAAATTACAACCAACACCGTATAGTTTTTTAGATACAAAAGTGCTCACGTGGTTAGTAAAATGGGACAAAAGTGTTGAAATTTTAAGAGTTTTAATGGGTGTGCCAAATGGGGATAAGTCCCATATTGCTTGGAATAGAGAGGATATAAGGGTATATAATGTACCTTGTGTCTTAGCATAAGTATATGGGCTTAAGGAGGAGTGGACCTCGCGCGTACAAGGATGGGCCACTCAGAGGCAAACGTAGTGAAAATCCGGCGATTCTACCCGGACACGCGTGGTAAATATGAATTGAGCACTTTTTATTAAAATGTTTTACAAAAATTATAAATAAATATTTTAATAAAATACCTTACTAGGAAACCTTAAATTTTTTGATTTAATTTTTGAATACCTTAAAGTTTTGGTTACATGGCCGTAAAAGGGATCTTAACATGCACATTGATTCCTCAAATGGTGATGTTTCGTAACCGGAGATTTATGGCCATAAACGTGGTGATTAAGTTGTGCCCAACGTCTCTAAGGTTTGTGGCTACATGAGGGCCATTGTGCAGAGGTTTTCGAGCTGCTCCTTTCCTCCTCCTTTGCTTTTGTTTCCTTTGCTGAGTTATTATATTCTTTTGCTGTTCTGTTCGCCTTGCTCTTGTAGGAAGGATTTGTTTAATCTTGGGGAGTGTCGCATCCAATATTGCCGGTGGTTGCGGAATAACTCTATAGGACAGTATCCCAGAGGACGCGACTCAGATTGCTGTGGTTTTTACGTGCTGCCAGCACCCTTACCTTTCCTTAACAGCCGTAAGTTTCGAACGTTAGCCCCCCACCATTTTGCACATGTTGATGCTATATTTTTGACACATCAGCGTTATTTGGTGGCACCTAAGCCTTGTTGAAAAGTCAAAAAGTTTCTTTCTTTTACTTTACAAAATTTAACTCTTTCTTTTACGCCATATCCATTTGCAGCTTTGTTTTGTTCCCACGAAGAAACTTCCCAAAAAAAAACAAAGGCAGAGCTCGAGGACGAGAAACGCAGGGGAAGGTCCGGCAAATAAGAGAGGAATCTATGATTGTGTGGTACCTGAAAAAATCGAAAAAAAATTTGGTTTGTTGGGTGAAGAAGAAAACCCTAGCTAGAAGAACTTTCAGTTTCGCTGCCTCTCTCACTTGCCTCCTTCTGCTGATACTCTCTCTATCCTCATTACTCCTTCCTCAATCTCTAAGCAAACACACACAACAAAGAAGAGTTTGATTTTGATTTTGATACTGTTTCTTTCTTTCATTAAATACTCTATACTAATATCAGAATTTGGAGTTCTAATTTTTCTTCCGAAATTTCATTTGTGTGAACTTTCTACAAGTAATTTGCAGCTAAATGTTTCTAACGTGTATGTTTCTTTATGGATTCCTCATTCCTCACTTAACAATATTTAATTTTGTTCCCAAGAGAAGACCTATATCCGCTTTGTAGGCAAAGCTAGAGATGAAAAATTAGGTATTTTTTCTAGTTTTTGCGTGCCTACCGTCTGTTTTTAGCTTGCCTTGTGGATTTCCAATCTATAGTGCCTTTTAAAATGTATTATGCAAATTATTTTTTTTTTATGTATCTCTGTTTAAGATTGATCTAGTTGTAGTTCCCGTTGCTGTAAATCTGATTCCCATTTTCATCTAGCTATTTCTTCTACATAAGATCATCAAAATTGCATGTATTATTGTATAGCTTCGTTTTCTTAGAATTAATGCTAGAGTTGTGGTGCTTAGTCGGCAAGTGTTTCTTTTTAAGGGAAGACTGTCATGTTTTGAGTTCCTCTTTTTTTTTTGGTATAGTAAGCTTTCGAGTAATGCTTTGAGGGAAGCAATAGCAAGTATTAAGAAGGATTCCAATGAGAAGAAATGTAAAAAATAAAAGAAAGAACCTTTGACTTTTCAATAAGGCTTAGGTGTCATCAAATAACGTTGACGTGTCAAAAATATGGCATCCACGTGTGCAAAATGGGGGGGCTAATGTTCGAAACTCACGGCTGTTAAGGAAAATTAAGGGTGTGGACACTTTTTGTCCCATTTTACTAACCACGTGGGCACTTTTGTACCTAAAAAAACTATACGGTCTTGGTTGTACCCTGGACCAAATTATATGGTTATTTTTGTACTTTTACCCTTAAAACTAATAGTATAAAAAATATTTAAAGTACACGTTTCAAATCTATATAATTACAATAATAACTGATAGAGTGTAAAGGAGAAAAAATACTTTACCCAAAAAAATATTGAACTATTTTATTTCTCCAATATCATTCGAAGAAGTTGCATGTCCTGCGACATGAGGAACCAGGCTGTTTCAATAATAGACATGATACCCATTCACAAAAAAAATAAAAAATAAAAATAAATACTGTATATAAACATGATGCCCATGCTCGATTGTAGGTATATGACTTATTAATCACCAAAATGATAGGGTGTTGAGTCTAACTCTTTTCTTCGTTAACAAAGGGTCACATTGAGAATCTTTCCAACCTGACCTAATTATGGAAACGACATTATCATAATTTGTTAATTAAATTTACCTTTAATACAGTTAAGCTCTAATACAATCTAAAGATGTTACTATTATAATATTAAATATAATAAAAATCTATAACGTTAAATTATTCAACATCTCAACCATACAATGGTGTATGGTAAAAAAAATCATGCAGTGGTGGATATATTAAGTAGAAAGCAGGGTAATTAAACCCGAACCGGACCGATAGGGTCAACTTGGAACCCACCGACCCGGCCACCAGTCCGGTCTGTTTGAGCCTCTAACTTGGGTTGTTGTGACTCGGGCATGACTTGGTCAACTCGGTTAACTCGCCGAGTTGGACAAGATGGCCGAGTTGAACCTTTTCTTTCATATCAGACCCACAGACGCCATTTATAAAGCAGAAAAAGTGAAGATAAGAGAATAGATAAAGAGAGATGAAGAGAACAAGAGAGGAAGGAGAAGGGTCGGACTTGGTGGCAGAGAAGGATAAATGCTTCGACTTCATCAACGTCAAACTGTAAAAGATATGTGCACTTGTGTCCAGGAGGTCGAGAAGAAACATGAAATATGGTGATTTGGAGCTGTGTTTTTTGTGGCTATTGCTGGAAAAAGTGAGGAAGGGAATATAAAGTGTTAATTAGGGTTAGGTTGGAGGGTGTTAATGGGTTTGGGCCTATACCTTCTAACCTTTTCTTTTTTGCTTGCAGTGCCTTATAAATTTGCTTTTAAGGCTGCGATTTTTTCAAAAGTAAATGCATGAACATGTGTTTTTACTATCTAAAAAAAATTGCACAGATATTTGATAATTTAATATTTGCATGATATAATGAGATTTTGAAATAATTTTTAACTTTTTATTTTTTACTGGTCTAGCTCCCGGGTTAATTCATATATGACCCACTAACCCTTGACCCATTGTCTCGGCCGATTCAGACCCTGGGCTGGGTTTAATAACCTTGGTAGAAAGAGAATGAGGAGGGAGATTAGTGAAGACACTCATAGGCGCTTAAACTGCACACTAATGTTTGGTTTAAAAAAGGGTTAAACAATTTTTAGTCCTTGAACTTTCACTCAATTTTGGTTTTGGTCCCTGAACTTTCAAATCAGTGATTTTGGTCCTTGAACTTTTGGTTAATTTTGATTTTGGTTCCTGAACTTTAGATTTGTGATTTTGATCCCTATACTTTGTGTCATTTATAACCATGGGTCCCTATTTTTTTAAGTTTTTTCTTAAAGTTCAAAGACCAATGACCAAAATTGACTGAAAGTTCAGGGACCAGGACCAAAATTAACTAAAAGTTCAAGGACCAAAACCATCGATGTTAAAGTTCAGGACCAAAACCAAAATTGACCAAAATTTTAAGGACCAAAACCACCGATTTGAAAGTTTAGGGACCAAAACCAAATTTGAGTGAAAGTTTAGGGACCAAAAGTTGTATTAACCCTTTGAAAAACAATACTTCCTCCCTTCCTAAATATAGTGGATATTTGAGAAGGTGAGCTTGTTCCTAAATATAAAACATCTTAACCACCAAGCGTTTGGATCAATTGGCAGTGGGTTGTTACAACCTAACCAGTGATATCAAGTTTAACCCCTGGGTATGCCCAAATCGGATAGGTTAGTTTCTAGTACTCGTGGTGCATAATACAGATGGATAAATAAAAAAAAGTAAAACTTCTTTATAATTTATCGCAATTTCCCCCCAAATTATCCTTATTAATGTTCTTCGATATAAACAAGCAAGAGGAGTGAGAGGGGGAGAACAACGGTAGATGGTTATGGTGCTTTACTAATATCATATGATTTTAACTAATCTAGCTAACTTTTTTAATCTCATTCAAAAGTTACTTCCTTCGTTCTTAAATATATGACTCGGTTGATTTTTTTAGAGAAATTAAGGAAGTTAATCGAATAACTTAATCATAATATATTCTGTATATTATTAAATTATACATTAGTTATAAGTCAAATAAACTAATTTAGAGAAAAATTTTAAAAAAATCAATTTACAAGTAAATTATTTAACTTTATTGGGAGTTTTTTAAAAAATCAATTAGATCATATAGATATATATATATTTTTTTTATTTAGGGAGAGATTGAGTAATATATAAGCACAAATTTACTTCTCAAAACGCAAGCACCAAGGAGCCTAAAACGAATAAACGACACTGACCCTAATTCCGACCGAACAGTGAAGCCGAAATTTATGCGGAAAGAAAAGGAAAAAGCTCTCAAAAAACAACGCATCGCGCGCACGCCTATTGATTCCGACACACCATGGTCGTTATGAGAACCCTAGCGACGACGGCGTTAATGATCGTGGTGACGGCGGCGTCTGTTTTCGTGGACGCCGGAGACACCAACGAAGTCTATTCCCCGTGCATGGACTCTAAGGTGGAGCGTTCTGATGGATTCAGCTTTGGAATTGCGTTCGCATCGAAGGACAAATTCTTCTACAACAATACTCAGTTATCCCCTTGCGATGCTAGGCTTTCTCTCTCCTCTTCCAACTCTCAGATCTCTCTCTTCAGGCCCAAGGTCGATGAGATCTCACTCCTCACTATCAATTCCTCTTCCTTCTCTCCGGTTCGTTCCCTCTCTTGCTTTCTCTAAATTTTTGGAGTGAAATTCCTGGATATGCTGTTCGTTTCTGTGGATTTATGAGTTAAATTTCAGGAGGTTTACTGGATTGAATTCGATTGAGGAAAATTATTGAAGTATTTTATTTCTTAGGGTTTTGGTAGAATTTTTCGGCGACATTACAGAAGCGGCGAGTTATTCGGAAGTTGATGTTGACTTTATTGTTGATATTATTTTGCCGTGTACTGCTTAGTAGAGAATTTGGACTTTTGTGGTTTCGTCTGGCCTTTAATGGCAGCAAAACGAGTAATGATATAACCTCTCCTCATCGAGTATGTGCGGCATTGATCCAGCTGCCTATATTTTTTTCCTAGCGAACATTATTGATGGATTATGTTTATTACATAGATAGCGTGCAGTGCTTTTCTAATATTTGCTCTTTGATGAACTCATCGAACTGTCAGTTTTTAGTAGATTAGCGTGTATACGGCCGCTTTTATATGTATCTGAGCGTTCATTTAAGTTTTTGACGTGGCCAGGACACCTACGGCTATATGGTTGCATTTGCTGGTAGAAGATACGCGGCAAGGTCTCCTCCTGCATTTGTTGCAAACAGCACGTATACTGTTACTAGTTTTACTCTTGTAAGGAGTTAATGGAAGTTTTTTCAATATATTTTTTGGTTTTCCATATAATTTTTGAAGACCATAATCCTTATTGAGAAGCAACTGAAATTTGGCATTGCAGGTCCTTGAGTTTAAGAAGGGCAGGCTGCAAAATTTGTATTGGAAGAGAGATGGTTGTGCTAAATGCTCTGGAAACTCCAACTTTGTCTGTCTCAACAATCAAGATTGTGCACTAAAGACTAGCAGCTGCAAGAGCCATGGAGGATCTGTGGATTGCAGTATTGGGATACAAACGGCGTTTTCTGGTACAGATAAACATCTCTCGGTTCTCAACTCCTGGTATGAAGTTGAAAACCTCCGCCAGTATTCACTTTATGGCCTTTATTCTAATCTGAGGGATTCCCTCTCTAGTCAGTTTAACAACTTTTTCTGATGCCCTTAAGCTATATGTATATCTCACTTATGCTGTTATGGTGTGAGCCTTATGTTTGCTTATGCCATCCTTTTACAATTATCCACCAATTTCTGTTTCCCCTTTCCTATCGAAATATAGCTGTGATAACTGAATACCATGGTGTGTAAATTTGTATATTAAAACGTATTCATTTTGCACAATAGATTATGCATGAATTTGTTGCTCATTGTTCCTTGCCTCCAAGATGGATCAGGACCACTATTCCTTGTGATTACCTTATTTGTTACACAAAAATGTGTTTCACATATAGTATTATAGTCTATGTTTGGTTTTGAAAGAGAAAAGAGGTTCATCAACTAATAGTTATCATGTAGATAAATATTAAACACTAGTTATAGACTGGCGAAAAGATTCTATGCATATTCGGCTAAAAGATTTTGAGCATATTTGGCTAACAAGCTAAGCAGCAGCGCTGTCATCTTCACCACCATATTTCCCATAGTCCTGTTCCTGCAGCTGGCAACCCAATGTCATTTCCTTTTTATGGCACATCTTTCCAACTTCAACTATCGAGTTTCCGCAAGCACGAAAGAAGAATGAGGGAAACCTTTTGCGAGCCTCCTCACATTTTTCATTCACATGATCATCCAAAGCCATTTCAGTAAAATCGAAATTAATGAAGGATTTACTGTCACGAAAGTATGGTGCATGAGGACTTTATAGGGATTCACTTGGCCGTTAATGTGGTGCTTGGGAGTTTTTTTTTTTTTTTTTCCCCTTGACGAGCACCTGTGTATAATTCTCTTGATTTGCCGTCCTTCTGCATTGTCGTTTCATTTCATATCAAATTTTGGATTGTTACAAGTATTTCTCTGGCTTTATTCATGGATGCCATACCTTTGCTTTCTCCTCTCCTTCACCTTCTTCCACAGCCCTACCTTCCTTCTCTTGAAGATCACTTTTTTAAATGTAACATTCTCAATCATGTCAGTTTCTCCTTAGCACCTTGGCTGTCTTTTATTTTACCAATTCTATCTCTTTGATTTGGATCATGGTTTTCCTATCGTGCCTAATTGTGGATATGAGCTCAATATGAGGCCCAGTTTTTTTTTTTTAACTGCTTTTCTCAATCATGTCAGTTTTTTTTTAGCCTAAAATACAGTCTTGCTGATTGCTTCAATTTCGAAATGGTCTTGACTAATGAAACGATACTTTATATGTATGACCCGTACGTTTTTCTCTTTGCTCTTTTTTTTTTTTTTGTGGGGGGACCATGAGAACTGACATATGATTGATTATTAATTCCGCTCACTAGCCCAATCCCAATAGGCTCATTGATGAACAAAATCTAAAAGCGGGCTCATTGTGGATTTCTTTTTTCGTAAAAATTTTTCCTCCAAGAGATTAATAAACTTTGGGTACAAAACTAATTTAGTGGTGTTTTATATAATGCAAAACATTCTTGAAGGCTTCCTTCCCACTTAGACCCTTTACTTCCCCCCAAAATTGTATTTTTGTTTTCAACCTTGGTACTCAAATGTATACACGTTTGTTATTAGTATCTCCACTAATATACGAAACTTATAGTTAAAATAAAGTTGCCTAACCCACAATAAATGCGCAATGATATTAAATAATTGCTCAGTGTCTTACAATATTTGATTATTAGTTATATATAATTCGTGAACGCGCAATAATAAAACGCCCCACTTTTGCTTCTTTGGTGCCCCCATCACAAAGATTTAAGAAAAGATATGAAGACACAGTTGTGGATTACTATTATTAAGCAGATTTTTCAATTTGTAATGATCCAAAAAAGATTCAAAAGAAGAATTGTTTATAATAACTTGACAACCAGATTGTCTAAAATCTAATCAGACCTAGATGGAAATGACATGGATATAGAATCGATCGCTAATCCACTTGTCTGATGCTTAGTGGTGACCCCACTTCTAAACCTGTCACACTTTTGATCATTCACCCGTTTTTTTTTGGGGGGGGGGGGTAATTTATCATTCACAAATGAGGGGAAACAACTAAAAAGAGTCAAGCATATATAATTAGCGTCATTTGGTCTGAAACTGTGCTAGTTTACAAATTACAATCATAATTTATACAGGCCATCCACTCCTTTTGATATGCTGCAATTAACTACTTTACATAAATGAAGAAAATTAATTAAAATTAGTTGGTTATCATAAAATCTCAAAATTATCGCCAATAAACGTCACTATTAAGAGATGTTTGATGAATTAGTTAGGAAGTCTTACAATAATATAGGGGATATTAGGTGGGGAAAACATAGTTTTTTTTTGCAAAACATGTTATATAATGAGACATAAGAGAATTAGAAGTGAGGGAGTAATTAACTTTGATCATGCGCGGGTGCTTTAAGCTCAGTTTGAAAGGTCACAAATAATTGAATGGAACAGTTAAGTAGTTAACGAAAGAGTTAGGTCCCATTTGACAGCCCGATCGAGACCGACAAATAAAAGAATCTATGACTTGAATTGCATTCCCAGAGGCACACAAGATTAATAAACATGTTCTTATTTATTGTAGGGCCATAGATGATGAATTATTGAAATAGGATGGTAAAAATTTAGATTGCCAGCTATACCCTCATTTACTTTTGCTAATTTACAACAGCGAGAAGTTAAATACATTTTCTCCTTCACCATTTTTATCCTAAGAACCAGAGAGTATTGGGAAATGAATTCCAGTTACATTATTAACCAATGCAAACATAAATATTTTTATTGCACTCCTTTTCCTATACTGTGTGTGAGCGTGCGTGAAAAATATCAGAATGTAATGCTTTAATTATGTTAGATCCTGTAAAAGTAATTTAATAATCAAAACCATGTTTTAATCGAGCAGGCTATAAAGTGGAGAACAAAAAATTTACGTGAAATATTTCCCATATAATTACCACATCAAGCTCAGTTAATATGAGAATCGATACGCAGAAAACATTCAAAAGCCAACATGAAAACAGTAACACTCCTTATATAAATATGTTGATTGATTTTCCAATTTGTGTTTAAACTTTAAACCCTACCAATTGATCTTGATGGGGAGTTGTTGCATCATAAACCCTAATAATTAATTATAATAAAGAGATGGTGTGGTCCGTACTCTTATTAATCCAAGTGATGTAGCGTCAAAAGCGTTTTGTCTGAACTATGAAGTTTATATTTGTTGAAGACAGAGTAGTGAGATTTTGATTTGTCATAATGTCCACCACCTTTTCTTGTGACTAAAGATGTGATTTTGGAAGCATGCTCTTCCCTTTTCTTCATTTGTGATCATCGCTTGTGTCCCCTCTCATGACCCTGACCTTTCCTGGATTAATTTGCCTTCTTTGCTAGCTCTCTCTGTTGATTAATTATACAGATTAAATCCTCAGTACGATACAGTGGTTTTTAAACACAATCATTGCTTCATGATTATTATTAATTGATTTGCATTGTATTTTTTCATCCTCATATTTGCATTAATAGAGTTCAGTACTGTTTTGGATACATCTTGTTTATTAATATATAGTTTGATGATATCCATTTTCGTTGCTTAGTGTAAGAGAAAATTAATACATTCTTCACGCGCCCACCTTTGTCCCTATGTCATTTAATTTATGAATTCTCCAGTGCGTTCGTTATGCATACTGAATTTGTTTTCTAGCTTCCACTATAACATTTTTGTGGCCAAATTAAAGTTGATTTAACCTTTTTGTTGATTTCATTAATTGAACCCTAATTATGAGTAGGGCCAATCCAAATGCCACATTATTACAGTACAGTCACACTGGTACTTGCATATGTTTATTCACTAATCTTAAAAACCACACTCTCTGAAAAATGAAAATTATTCTGCAAGTTAACTCGATTTGCAATTTGGATTTTGGATTAATCTAGAGACTGATAAATATACTAGACTTTTATATAGGTTACATGAAAGGAAATATTTGTGTCGTTCTCACCTATTAAATCATCGATGGCAGACTTTGCGTTTGGCGAAAGGTTAATTATGCCAATATTATTATTTTATTATCTTCCAGTTTATGTAACAGCTGGGAAGAGCTTTTTTTCTGAGCAAGAAAACTGGCATAGGGTAAATTATTAATTAAGGTCGCTACTCGGTGCTAACTGAGAGCTAACTTATGTGATGTATGGAAAATTTACACCAAAAAGAGGGATAAAATTGTTGTATATATTACAGCATTATCTCAATAAGCGAATTGAGTTCGCCATCTGTGATTTTTTGTTATAAATTTTATGGTTTATATTGATACACACACACACACATATATAAATATAAAAAACATATGGATCATACTGACATTGCTGCTGGTTCAAGTTCTCAATACATTTACACTCTAACACTATAACTATAGGTAAAGTATTGTTGTGTGGAAGAACCAACACAGAGTTGGTGTAACAATATAAAGCTCTGTTAGATTATTCAGTATTTAAAGTTTGATTCTCAGAGGGAGATACAAGTGCTACAAAGGGTAACCATGAATCACAAATTGGGTTAGCGGATTGTTCGTTCCAGTAATAAGATTAAAAAACGTTGAATACCGAATATGAGAATGAGAGAGTGAGAGTTGTGAGAGTTGAAAAAGAGTCATAATCAGCTGTGTTGACTTGCTTGGTTTATACACATCACCCTCAAAAGCGATGTAAATGTGTATTTTAAACATAAATAGATTTATAGCTAGGGCTAGCTTGCTTTTAGAATCGTTCGACAATTAAACACTAATTCCTTTTCACACATATATCATCAATATTTCCCTTATCATCGCCGTAATATATGAGTGCTGATTGCGCTGTGAATTCATGTGTTCTCAATTAAAAAGTTATTGACTTCCACTGTTTAATTAACATGCTCCTGTGAGTTTTACTTTTCCCAGCACGCACGTCAAGTGCTCCTGTTAGTTCTAATTAGTGTTGCACATTATATACTACTGTTTAGCTAGCTAGATGGCATCTTCAATTAGTTAGTGATCACCTTTTTGAATATTTATCCTGAAAACTTTAAACAAACGACATCATATAATTAGCTATAGGGAGACACTTGTTTGGAGATATAAATGAAACTCGCATACACACAAAGACAAAAGAAAGAGAAGGATAAAAGGCGATTTAAGTTGTTGACTCATATTTGCATCATTTGGTGGAGGAGACATGAAAATAATTCTTGTTTAAGATATAAATAGAAAGGAATGAATATGGTGGGTGTATGTAGGACGACGGACAAGGAAGCATATACATATATATAGTGTGTGTGTGTGTGTGTGTGTCCAAACAAAAGCGTTATGAATGTATCTATTTTGTACCAACGTGCATGTCTCTTTCCCTCACTATCCCCCACCCACAAACGTTCTCACATATAAAATCCGTATGTGGTGGTGGGGGTGGCATCTGCTAATTAATCAATGTTTAATATTATTAAGTGAGAAAAGCTTAATTAGTCTCAATCTATGTGGAATGCAAATGGTACTTGTTTCTCTACGTGCCCCTACACTAGATTTCCACTTGGACCCCGTCTCCTCCTCCTTTTCACTCTCCACGCCTCACGAAATTATAATGCCGTCTTCGCCAATTCATTTGTTACTTTCATTGTTATTCAGGATATTGTCCTGGGGTTATGTGTGTATATGAATAAATACCAAAAGTACATTCACACTGTGAGATGCATGCATGTCAATATGTTAATTAATATCTGTGATCAATTGAGTGTATCTAGCTAATTTATCAATAAGAAATAGGGGTATAACTTTTGTTTTCTTTATTCCTTATCATCTCTAATGAGCTGATTAAACGATATATTTTGATTTTAAACGTAAGACCTATATCTATTCTATCTCACAAAATTATGAATTTTTCCCATGCATCCTTGCATAGTCGGCATATTACGTTAAATGGAATTTCATCAATAGAAAAAATAATTAAATAAGATATTTTAGTAAAACCAACAAATATTTTCTACTAATAACTAATTTAAATTAATTTTAAAAATATTTATAAATTAATTATCTATATCTTATTGTAAGAGCATTATATATTGGATGAGAAATCCCAGAAAGTTAAGACTTTAGCCAAAAGGAAAAAGGGTATGTGAACTTTGATGATTGTCCTTACTAGTATAGTGGATGGTGAGATTTCTTAAAGAGGAAGGAGTGATCGTCCATATTGGGTCCCATATACATACCGCAACATATATGGCACTATTTTAGAAACTACTACACTGCACAAAGTTGGTTTTTTTCCGAGATGGGACACCAAAATCTCGAGAACCAAGTTATCCACACATGCTAGCTATAATAAAGTTGCTGATTCGTTGAGACTTGGTATAATTAGAGGGGAAATCATTTGAGGATGTTCTTGCGTTGTTTATCTGTAAAGTTGAATTTTTAATAAAACAAAAAACTTTGTCGTCTTTATAGCCTTAGTGAGGAAGCAAGATTCTGAGGAATCTTATGCTGAATATTCGCCTTCCTCTCACATGCAAGCTTGTCACCTAGTCCTGTCATAATTCTTATAAAATACTGTGTGAAAAAAAAAATTATAAGAACATTATTGATTAGTTTAAGTCATCTATAATTGGTAAGCTTCCAAAGCTCCTGGAAGTTGGATCAGAGAGATAATTAGTCAACAAGGTCGAACGAACCATAAGAGAATATTTAACTCACATTCTATAAAGTAATTAGCAAGTAACCATATACTTAGCTTACCTTAAACTACAAAAAAATTAAAATTTCATATTTTGATGGGACTGACTTAATTTGTTGTTTAATAGCGTGAGTGAGCTACCTACATGAGACCATTGATCAATCATGCCTATCCGAACACCTAACCCCTAACTTAAACTTCCACCCTCTATTCATTAATATCCAAATTTTGGATTTTTGTTTACAAAGTAAAATTATATTTGTCTTTTAATATTTCGAATTGATATATATATATGGCAATATTAAACGGAAAATAATAAAGTTATAGAGAACGCGTTAGTAAAACATGGAAAGATTGTATGAAGTCGAGAGCAAATCACATCACTAATATGATTTACAAATACTATGACATTTTAAAAATTAACAGGTTATATTGATTTAGAGGCGTGATGTTAATTGGTAATAATTCCAAAATCAGCTGCAGTTTTCCTACTGGTACGCTTTAATTTGGATGTTACTCTTTTCCGAATGTTTGAGACAATAAATATGACATTTTCTCCCAGGAACTAACACGTCACGATATGCCCATCAATTGGATATTTTTGTTTCACTCTTGACCACATTTGTTATTTTTAAAATTTATAAAGGCATATATATAAAATTCTTAAGAATTCTAAATGTATAAATAATTTTCAAATAATGTTTAAATTTTGAGAAGAAACTTTCAAGATGATTTAACTATGTGTAGGCAACTAATTGTCATTTATAATTTTGTTATTTTGCTAATAAAGAATATTACGCATTACGCATGCCATTAACCATGTATCGCTTAATTTTTTTGGGGGGCACATTTTTCTTTTAAATTTGAAGTTATACACACATAACCTCGGTGCATTTTAATAAATTTATATGGTCTGGCAAAAAAAAAATTTAATATATAGGGATCACACATTTATATTGTTTTATATCTTGGCAGTGGCATAGAATAAATCATAAATCTAATAAAATTAACCATGGTTTGTTTTTTCCCTTTTATACCTTTTTTATGATACTTTATTTTTTTTAATTTTTAAAACCCAATATAATAAACTACTTTGATTTACATATAATATTTATTTTTAATATGCATGAAGTAATTAACAAATTCTAAATTACAACACGTTGTTTATATTTCTGATTTGTAGAGGCCTGATAACCTTTTTTTCCCTTCTACATTTACTGAGTTTCACTGTAAATTTTGTTTTTTAATCATGTTTAACTCACAATAAATATTCACACACATTCACCCACACAAAGCAAGTACGTGTTAGTATCTGTGGCTTCCCTCTCTTAGAGAGAGGATTTGGTGCCGCTAAACTCAATAATATTTGGCATGCTAATTAAATTCTGTTTTGAATTGATAACTCGCAACTATGTACGCACTAACAAATTAACTGTGGAGATTAATTAACTAATGGATATCATGGATCATTTCTTCTGTTTTATGGTTTATTTAGTCAAACCATTCCGGCATTCGTCCCTGTAACATTGAATTTAAATCTTCTCATCATTATTGAATCTTACCAGTTCGAGTTTTTTTCTCTTCTTGAATGGGTTTTACCTGCGCAATAATGTAATTTTCCCTCACATGAATGTTGCTAGAATATAAAAAAAAAAATTGTTTCTTAAGTATATCATTATATCAGTTAAGATAGTTTTACACCTTACTCCATCCAACCACATATATAAATTCAGACATTCTATTATTTATCTAATGAGAAGCTTTTAATTAAATCTAACAACATTTATTTAATTACGCCATAAAAAATAAGAATGTGGGGAACTAAAGGAGAAAAGATATTAATGGAGACAGTCAGTCTTCGGTTGGACTAACCCTAAAAGCTAAAACCAAGAAAGCCAGAAAAAAATAGTGATGCGGCTTTGCCTGAAAAAAGAAAAAAAAAAAAAAACAAAAAATGACAGAGCCTACACACTGATAGTGATATCAAAATGTGTGGTCCTACTGCTGCATATCAAGATTTCACCTTTTGGTTTATTTTATGTCCTTAAGCTAGTGGCTTTTAAAATAATTAAGGTATATGGGCAATTATATAATATGTAGCAAATATTAGGTAAAAGGTCAAATCGAAAACACGGAAAACACAAAATAAAGGAAGCGATATTAAAAAGAGAATAAAAGGGTAGGGCTACATAGGATAATGCTATGGATATATAGAGGATCCAACTAAACCCCAGTTTGTTTGTTTATTTATTATTTTAAAAAAGAATGAATCTCAAAGTGGCACCATGGATAAGACAACTACAAAGTATTACTATAATGGATCATAATCTTTTTAAGTGTTCCCAGTGGTTCATGATGGAGAGAGCCAACTACAAAGTCCCATTGATAAACAATAAAACCCATTTATTTTTCTCTTTTTTAAATGTCATCTATTATTCCAAATGGCTGAATTAAATTAAGATTGTTGACCCAATTAAAACAAAAGGAAATTAGAATTACTTTGCGACTAATCCTAGGAGTTTAGGTATTATGTTTCCTTTAACCTGATAGTCTATCCATTCATGCATGATTGAGGATGATTTCACCAATAAATAAATATCAAAGAGTTCATTTGTTTTAAATAAAAAATTATTTCAGTTAAACGTAACGAAAGAATTTTTGGGAGAATCTTAACCTAATTACGAGGTTTTTACTGAAAGAAAATTTTAAATTTTAACCAACTTATTTTTTCACCTTATGCACTGCCCCTGTAAAAAAACGTTTGGAATGTGTTATATTTTGATAAGAGTATTTTCTATTTTTCACCGGTAGTATAATTTCTATATCACCCCTCCACACACACACACATATTTAGAGCTGGAAAAATGAGCCAGCCCGTGGGTTAGATGGTGCGGGCTGTGCGGCCCGCACCTTAAAGGGTTGGGAAAACCCCAACCCTAACCCTTTAGGGCGGGTGGCCCGCTAGCCCGTATCTTTTTTTTTTTACTTTTTTTGGTTTTGAAAATGCCATAATAAAAAAATAAAATTCTAAATCAACAAAAATAAATCATAATTGCCTCAAATAAAGTAGAATACCCCAAGTATCATAAAAATATGGACTCCATAATTACATATTTCTTTGTATAAACATCTTCCTAGTTTTATTGTACTAACAATATTATTAACAAAATTTAGATTATACTATACAAACATCACAATTTGTTATGTCAACCACAATTTAAATTAGTGAAATGTCTAAAAAAAATACTAAAATAATTAAATAGAGAATTTTTCTTTTTTTTTAAATAGGAAAATATATTTGGCGGGCCAACCTGCCAACAAGCGGGCTAGCCCGCGGGCTATATGGTGTGGGCCTGTGTGGCCCGTACCTTAAAGGGTTGGGAAAACCCCAACCCTAACCCTGCTCAACCCGCGGGCTGGCGGGTTGAGCCCATATTACCGGCTCTACACATATTCACCATTTAATTTGTAGATAAATTTAATTTTTCTCAGGGAACATTGATGTTAATTATGTCCACGGGCACAGGGTCTTTCAAGTGATGATATGATTGCTCACCAAGATAGGCTCAAAAAACGCTTATAAAAATATCTATAAATTGCTCATTAACAAAATTTTCATATTGATAGTGGGATCTAATCTCACCATCTTAAAAGTTATGACCCAACTCTGTATCAGATAAACTAGTTAGCTGATTAGTTGTGGGTGAATTATGTTTATTTAGGCTCTTCAAATGGAGTTGAGAAGGGCAACCTACAATTATGATATGTGAATAACTACTTTACTATTTCCATACGAACATTGATAATAGGGTAAATAATAAAAAGCGGCTATGTATTTTTCTTTAATGTGTATTTAATATCATGCACTTTTTTGTGTAAAAGTGACCATGAACTTCATAAATTGGGATAAAAATGGTATCTCCGTTAACTTATAAAGACTCCCATTAAGCTGGCTTCATTTTATTATTTTTAAATGATTTTTTTTCTAAAAAAAAACTCACACTTTCACTTCCACCACACCTTCTCCCTCTGGTTAACCGCCGGCCCTGTCCCTGTCCCTGTCCCTGTCCCTATGTTTCTGATGTAACCCAGGTGCTCTATCCTTTGACCTCTTGTTCTTATGCTCGCACCAATCCACCATATATGTCACCGCTCTCCTAAAAAAACCTATATTTAAATCTCTCCCACACTTGATACTTATAATGATCTATCACCCCTTCTCCTTCCTTCACCTCCACCGATCGATCTCATCCCTTCCTGTAACTCAAAATGATGAACCACATTCAACAAACTCCTATCCAATATTTCCGGTTCCGCAATTGATTTATGCCTCTCTGCGTTCTTCATCCGACTCGTTTGCTTTGTGATCACTCCTCGTTTAGGTTCCAATGTTAATCCAGAAGGTTCGAAGTTATGACATGTTGTTCTTATCTCTGCAATATTCGACGAGCCTGATTTTTTATAAAATCATCGTCATTGTCAATGGCATAATTTGAAAGAAAAGAAATCAGAGGGCCCTAAGAGTGTGTTTGGTTCAAGGGGAGGTTAGGGGAGGGGAGATGAGATTTTAAAAAGTTAAATTTAGAAAAATTAGAGAAATAGGGTGAAAAATTTTCAATTATTTTTTCCAACTCTTTTATCTTACCTCAAATATTTTAATAATCAGCTTAGGAGAAGGAGAGGGAGATGGCCCGTGGTTAACAAGAGGGAGAAGGTGTGGGGAAGTCAAGAGAGTGGGGTATTTTGAAAAAAAAAATCATTTAAAATTAATAAAATGGAGCCCACTTAACAAAAATCTCCATAAGTTAATAGAGATATCATTTTAGCCCCGACTTGTGAAGTTTATGGGCACTTTTACACCAAAAAAGTATATAATATCTGATTCATAATGAAAATTAGAGAAAAATATATGGTTATTTTTTATTCCTTACCTTAAATAATACCATGTCCCTTCTTCTCATTTACACCTAAAGTCTCACTCGTAATTTGACCAGATACATAGCATACTTTTGGTGGTACTCTCCACCTAAACAGGAGGGCCTACGTTAAGGATATAATGGGCCTTCAATAATGTTTTTATTCTATCCTTATGTACAGTTACACTTTCTAAGTAACTGCATTATAGCTAGTATAGCATTGACTTTTGGATGAAAGTATGTCTGGAATTGGTAAATATTTATAAATTTTTTGCATATTTAATACTGACGCAACTTCGTATTGACTATTATCTTTGTTTTTTATAAGAGGTAACTGGCTAAGTTGCAAAATAAAAATATATTAAATTTAATTATTTGAGCTTTTAATTAAAACGTGTTATAGATTCTAATTATTTTAAAAGATTGACATGTTAAATATTTGACGTAGCGGCTTATGTATTAACCACATAAACTTAATTTTCTAATATAATTAATAGGGGCGCGATGAGAATAGTGGACGGGACATTGACAATGTTTCATATATTTGGTAATTAGAAAACAATCATGTTTATCTCTTATAAAAAGTGGAGGGCGTATTGATTTTGCCACATTTAAATTGGACTTAATATTATGAATCCGTGAGTATAGTAAACGTTAATTCTTACTTAGTTACTAAGCGCAGCACATTTCTATGGTCAAGGCACTTTATGTTTTTGAGGTTAGTGAAAAGTACGAAAGGACACCAAGATACTTTCAGTAATAAAGGAAGGGTCAAGGGGGTTAAGGACTTAAGGTGGATGAAACATTTAGAGTATTTTCTTGATTACAGCCACCATCTCAAAATATAGGACTTAAGGTGGATGTAGCATTTAGAGTATTTTCTTGATCTCTTGATTCTTGATTACATCCACTACCTTAAACTATTTTGTGGTACGTTTAATACTTTAATTTTTTTAGGTCTCTAAAGTATTTTTATGATTTGGTGTTATATTACACCAAAAAATATTTTAAGATGCTGAACATATGTTAAAATCTATTTAAGGGTGTTAGATGTAAAAAAAGTTTTCAGATATTGGATATCACATAATACCTTAAGATGTATCCTTAAAAAACACTTCACGATACTCATACTTAATCCTTGAAAAAAATTCACATCCATCTTTATGACCGTATATATTATCAATTCATTTCAGATTGATTTTATATGTCAGGGAAGGAGGTTTTTAAAGGAATGACATTCCAAGGGGAAAGACACGTGCTGTGCATTTTCTAGCTTTATCAAAGGAAAACAAATTTGGACTAAGTTCGAAAATCCACTTTTCTTGATTTACAAATTGAAAAAAATTATACGACTGTTTAATGGAGTTAAATTTTAAGTATTGCTAAACCCAATTAAGAGTAACTTAGGTAATCAAAACTCTTCCAACCATTCCTATGGGTGAACGTTAACTAAAGTAAATTCGTCGAGAGAGTATGGGGAACGGTAAAAAAGTAATAATTTAAAAATCCCTGGGCTGTTGATGATAAGGGGGGCAGGTGGCACCATACAACAATCCAGATGAACACAAGAGCGGAGTTAATAGGTTACGTCAAGTGGATTAATCCTCCAATTAAAAAGTTAAAAGAGAAGATAGGAACAAGTTCTTTTCTTTAATGGTAGCAAAGCAGCATTAGGCAAATTGCTCATATTTTAAAAAACAAACAGATAGATCACACAGAAAGGATTAGCTACACAACAGGAATGGGAATATATATCATTTTATCTATATATTAATGCCTACTGAATGATTTTTTTTTTTTTTTTTTAAGAAAACAGAGAGCGGCACTGATTATGTGACAAGCAAAATTATGTCATTCTGCACTGGGTTCAAATCTAACCCACTTTGATCTATTATGTATTTGAGCACTACCTCCAATTCTAAATATATATAAAAATCAGTTATACTCAATAACTTTTGATAGTAGTTTACTGATTTTTTTGTCCTTTAAATTTAATCGATTAGCCCTTATATTCATGATTGGAGGTATGGTAATATTAGATTCAGTAAGATAACGAGTGGGGTTGGAGCCAGCACTCTTATCCACCCACCTGATTAATAGACGAGCCTTGTGTGTGAACACTAGATCTAATTCCTATAGAGTAAACAACATATTATGCTCCCATTGTTCATTATTCAATTAGTTGTTCAGATCAAACTAAAAAAGGTTATTCAGGTAAATTTTTTTTAATAAAGGTGGATAAAAAAGATCAGATTAAAAATGTGCTTTTATGTTTTATAAAAAAAACTCTTGTATGTTACATAATTATCCTATACAACATAAAATTAATTTTTCATAAGTAATTCAAAGGAACTCAATTCAGGAAAAAAAAAAGGAGCTCAATTGATCTGATATATTTAAATACACATTCCATACGTGTGACCAGCTATTCTCATACATATAATGATATAATACTCACAGGCCGTTTTTTTTTTTTTGCTTATTAAAAGACAAAATAATATTAAAGTGATGATGGTTACATAGTCGTAACAGTATTTTGAAAAGGAAATAAAGTCGTTCCAGCATGATAGTAACTTATAGAAATACCCCCTATAAACTTTGCGGTGTCTTTGGCAATGATGTGGTTGACATTGCGTGCCCAGCTTGAAAAATTCAATATCACTTCTGAACATTCCAGATAGTTACATAATTCATGGGTAACCTGAAATATTGATGCATTTTAGAGCAGCCCTGAGACAAGCTAGAGTGAATAAGTGTCCTGGTAGAATTTCTCGTTACCAACTAACATAATTCCTGAGATGGTTTATCATCAAAACTATGAGAACACGGCAGTACGAAATACGACACAATTTCCACTTTAGTATAAAAACTTCCCATTGTTTATGTTGCCCCTAGATAGGTGATCATATAGTTGCCTCCGGCGACCATTTGCGCAATGGCTTAGTTGAGAAAGCCATTGTTGAAAATGATAAAAGAGAAAAGATATCTCTAATCATTTCTTGAGGTTGAGAGATCTTCCCACGGTGAATCACTTAGTTTTTGTTGAACCAAATTATATTAAGCATAATAATGGTACCTTTCACTAAATAATCTTCATTTGCATTTGATAAAAGGAACATTTTAAGCCAGTTGAGGAAATCATTAATGGGAAGATGACTTGGAGGCCGTAATAATGAAAAACATCCAAACCAAACAGCTTCAATAAGTTTGCAGTCAAAGAGATAATAATGAATAGATTCATCAACAGAGCAACCAAATAGGCATAAGCCCTCAGCTTGTAAGTGATGAACTTTTAAAACATCAACTGTTGGGATAGCCTTATGTATGAACTTCCAGATAAACAATAGCTGCTTTTTAGACATTGACCATAGGAATTTCCAGAAATGATCATGACCAGGATGCATAGGGAACTTAACATCAAAGATTTTTTAATACTCCAATTTCACTGTATATATATATGCCAGGGCGTCTACCTGACCAGATTAAAGAATCTTTTCCATATAAGATTGAGACTAGAGTAAATAAGATACAGTCAGCTGTTGAATCAGAATAAAGTCTTCTGATTAAGGAGGTATTCCATTGAACTGGATTGTAAGAATAAGATGTATGCTTAAGCAAGTCATAAACATTTAAAGAAATTCCTTCGGAGTCTCTAATTGTACATTGCATGGTCACCACAAAGGGTGGGCCGTGGTTGACTGAAATAGTAGAACCATTACCAATTTGCTATTTAAGATTATCAGTAATAAAGAAACTACGTCTAAGGATATCATTTCATAACTAAGAAGAACTATACCGTTTTCTCACCTATTGATGTTTTGTCCATTCTATATACTCCATCCGGTCTTAAATATAGACCACTTTGACTTTTTTTTGTGGAAGTTAAGGAAGCAAATTAGATTATTAAATTATAACATATGTCATATAAAATTAGATTATAGGTTAGTTTATAAGTAGAACAAATTAGTTTTGAGGAAAAAATATTTTTTTTTGGGACTGAAACTACTTTTTTTTTAACTGAAAAAAAAGTCAAAAATGTCAAAGTAATCTTATAATTAGGATTAGGGGGAGTATTTCTTTCCGTTGTCCACAGGCGTTTATTTAAATTAAGTGAATTATGGAGTAAAGCGCCAACTGATATATTGCCCACAAAATACAAATAGATACCACTTCGCTCCTCTTCACGATTTTGTAACTCTCTAGTTGTAGTTTCCAAACATCTGAATAAATTTTGTTAATCTGCCAATATACCATCGACACGAATAAAAAACGCACAAACTCGTACCAGGTCTCACTAAGTTTTATTTAACAAATTTTTTTGCTGCAGTGCTCCCTTAAAAATTTGTTATTATACACAGATCAACGTTGATCTGACTTAGGCCACTCACATCATTGCATAAAACATGAAATTGTAAAGCATAAAAAGCTATTTTTTTTAATTAAAAATCAGCGAGAAATATATTCTGCGTAGAGTAGAAAGAATAAGGAAATTTTGGATTATTGAGAATGGGAGCGAGAAACGAAGTGGGAAAAAGTTGGGAGTGACGACACAGAAATGATAAGTTTGAAAAAAGAAAGAAAATAAATAAATAAAATAGTAAATAGGAAGAGAAGGGGGAAGAGGAGGCACAGTAATAAAGGAGGGACTTGATTGAAAGGAGAAGGCCATTGGTTGTTGGCGTCTACTTCCATTCCATTACACTTGGACCCTTTTTTCTCCCTCTTTTCCTTCCTTAATCCTTTCCTCTCTCTCTCTCTCTCTTTTTCGTAGCTCGTGTGCTTCTGCTTCTCATTCTACCGACATGCTTCCAACCTAATGGGGTTTCTCTTCTTTCCCATGTGAGTCTTTCTCTTCTTCCCCACTCTTTTCTGTATTTTCCCATCTCTGATTTATGGTCCCTTGTGGCCGCACATGCTGCTTCCTTCGCTTCCTCTTTTTAAGTTTTGGAATTGTCTCTCGCTGGGGCTTTTTATGACAACCATTCTCTAGATCAATAAACTCTCCAGATTTTCTCTTCTAATTTCAACTCTTTTCGCTTGTTGATTCAGCTGCTCTTGAACTGACGCTTCTGGGGAATAATAGGTGTTACTAAGGTATAACCTTTTCTCTCTCTCCATTTTTTGAAAATCACCCAAGAAAGTTTCCTTGCTTATTTTCACCTGTTCAAGTATACCACTTGTGTTTATATTTAATTCTTTTCTTACAGGAAGTAAGTAGTTTACGGGAATTAGATAAATCGTCAGTTGAATCGTTGTGGGGTGTGTATATGGCCATGCAAGCTGTTTATTTCAAAGAAGGTGAAGGTACTACCCATAATTCCGCCGGCCATATGTCATCTGTAACTTCGGCCCCCTGGTGGAGCACCTTAGGGTCTCAACCAATTTTAGGTGAGTCTTGTGGCCAAATGAAACCTTTTTCTCTGGAGATTCCTAACTATGTAGACCAACTTGCTGCCAATAAGCAAGCAGGAAGAGGAGCTGAACAAGTGTTTGATAAAGGACACACCACTCAGTTCGCTATCTTTTCTGGTAATTTTCTACTTTTATTTACAATTTGGATCTACCTCCTAGTTCATGGTTGAACTTATTAAGCTCTATGACCTTAACGAAAAAGGACATGACTAACAAGTTCCCTTTTGTCTCCCTGCCGAAATTTACTGAGATAAATATCATGTGAGGTGGCCTATGATAGATGAAGACATATACAGTACATTTTTTTGTCTCTGAATTTTAAATAGAGGGAAAGTAGTACTCTGTTTTTATATTTCAGTTTTTCAGTAGATTTCATTTTTGTTCGAATTAATTCCCATCTCTTTAAATAGCTGAGTTAGCTTACAGTAAAAAAAAAAAAAAAATCTGGGTTCTTACCGCCAGTTTGATAACAGATGCCTTCTCTGAACACTACTTGGCTTTCTCTCTCTCAAATTAAAATGAAACGCAAGCATTCTAGAAAAAAGAAAGATATGATAACAGCGAAGCTTCTTTAAAATGATAGACTCTTTACCAGGGCCACATAGAAATGGGCTATGATGTACATGAAAGACCTGAATTTGGATGCTTATTTTAAGCATGCTGATCTGAGCATTGCAATAATAGGAGACTTTATTTAAGTACTTCTGGAAATATTCTTCCTGTTACCTCAGAGACTTCGTTTTTGCCATATTATGGTCTTTAGTTGCTGATATACTTTGGAAGGAAGCAGATGCATTTAGTAGTGACAGTTAAACTAGGGAAATGTATATTTTGTTTAGATCTTTCTCTTCCTTAAATGAAGTTCCTCACTAGGCCAAATGAATTTTGTTATTTAACACAACAGGGCTAAAACAGGGTAATGATTGAGAGTTTTTGGGAAAGAGGACTGTATCAATTGGATACTTTCACTGACTTAAACTCTACCAGATGAGAGATATTAAATATTATAATCTCCCCCCTCCTTCCGCTCTGCCTCTTTTTTTATACTGTCTTGTAAGTTCTATGAAGACAAGGGTCTGGCAATCTAGTTATCAGGAAGCTCTATTTATTAGGTCTTAATGACCAGATAAAACAATATTATTCTTTTATTTCCATCTGCTGATTGCAAACACAGTTGGTAAGATCTTTCTTAATGATTATGGGCCGAAGGTTGGAATCTAAAATTATGTTCAAATGAAGTTTTAGGTTTCTTCAATTTATGTCAGAGAGAGGTATTTCTTTTTGTAAATTTTCAAGCGAGAATTCTTGCCTTGTCACTTAAAACCACCTGTGATTAACTATTCAAATATTTTTTCCTTCAGATGATTGTAAAATGTCAGGTGATCAGAAGTCTCAAACTGGCATATCACTTCACCCATCGGTTCCTGATCCTCACAATCGTGTTGAGCTGGGAATTAACCAGCCTATGGTAAAATTCCTCACAAAATTATCCGTTTGATGCTTTATTATTTTGGTTTCTGGCTGAACCTGCCATTTCTTTGTTTCTTTTTACGCTGTAGATCTGTGCAAAATATCCTTATATGGATCAATTTTATGGGCTCTTCTCAACTTATGGACCTCAAATTCCGGTCAGTCCTTACTGCATTAGCATCTAAATCTGCATCAACGATGCTATAACATGCTTGCATGGTAGATTTGTTTTTATCAATTCATAGTAACATAGTGTAGCCATATAGGAGAGAGCCAATTTTCATGTAACTCTCTAAAGTATGATATACTTTAATTGGGCTCTTTTCAACTCACAGATCTCAAATTCTGGTCAGTCTGCACTCCCTCATCACCTTAGTCTATATAAACCATGCTATTCTTTAAACTTTGCTTACATGGGAAATTTGTTTTGTCTATTCATAGTCACGTAGGAGGGAGCCAATTTTCATGTAACCATAAACGAGCACGCCGATTTTCGTTCAATTCTGTTAAGTTAGTTTGTCTAGTTTGACTGCACATGGCGAAAAAATGAGGTTGATTGTATGCTTCTAATTGCATATAGCTCCTAATGCTCCGACTTTCAGCCTTGAGTGACATCCATATAAATAATTAGGGATGATCATGGGCAGGCCAATCTAGTTCCCTTCCCTGGACTCATATACTAAGTAAAAGTGTCGCCACGCCTCTGAAGTCCCTAAAATCCTAGTCACCAAGCATTGACACAAAAACAATCCATAACCCGCCACAAGGAATAAATATAGTTATGTTATTCAAAATTATATAATGTCATTTGAAATTTGAATGGTGTTTTTATTATTTTTAAATATATTATATTGTTTAATGAATAATCTATACAGTGTATTAATTAATATAAATGTACCATGATCATTCTGTGTTTTGCGGGCGGGGTGTGGGAGCATTATACCTTACAGATGTGAACCTATCAATGCCCCTGTTCACACCAAAGTGGGTAAATAGTCATAGACATATCTATATATCATAGAATATGATAATTTTGCTCATCCTCATACAAACTGTAGTTTATGTGGCATTGTTCTTTTGTTTTTAATTACCCTCTCGGTAATGTGCTAGACAGTTTCCGCTAAAGTCTGAACTCTGATTCAAAGTTTCATTATATATTTGTAATAAAATCAGGGCCGTATGATGCTGCCACTTAACATGGCATCTGATGATGGACCAATTTATGTTAATGCTAAGCAGTACCATGGAATCATCCGACGTCGGCAGTCCAGAGCAAAGGCTGTGATGGAGAATAAATTGACTAAACGTCGCAAGGTATAATCTCTTGTAGTATCATAATTTGACCTTGAAACACTATAGCTGTGGTGGTGCCAAATCGATGTGATGTTGTGGCTAGGGGCACATAATGATTGTTACTTGTGAGGTTGCTGAGCAATAATAAGTCGATGTGTTCTTTTATAAAAGGACTTAACTCCTTAATCTTAAGAAAGACTACGATAACCGAGAAATTTACTGTGATTTAGATTTGCTTGACATTAATAATCAACAATCAAGCACATTCATCTTCATCCAATGGTCACTCTTGATTTTCAGCCTTATATGCATGAATCACGCCATCTCCATGCAATGCGTCGCCCAAGAGGATGCGGTGGTCGGTTCCTGAACACGAAAAGCTTGAATGCAAGAGGTGGAAGTGAAGGGAACAAAACTGGTGATGGTCAATTGCAGTCCCCTGGTTCTCAGAGCTCTGAAGTGCTGCAATCATCAAAGGAAACAAGTGGCAGCAGCCCGCACATGTGTGGGTCAGAGGTCACTAGCATGTACATGAGAGGAGGTCTTGATCATGGCTTCACGTTCACCCATCTTGGACCATCTGTTCATCAAACTCTTGCAGGCATTATGGGTGGTCATGGTGGTAGTGGCGGCGGCATGGCTATGGCCACCAAATGGGTTGCAGCATCAGGTAAATGCTGCAGCCTTGAAGTTTGATCTTGGCAAGGAAACATGGTGGGATTGGTGCACTGACGTGCTACCAAATCCCCGTCCTTGCCCCAGCCAGATGAAGAAGCTTTGTTTGTGTGACAAGTTTCGTATGTGAGGGTCTCTCCGACGTCTGGTTTGATGGCAAATCATTCTTGGCTCATGAAAATTCGCTGGCAACTCGTCCTTGGCTCAATTTTACTACTGTCTATGCAACTCCTACTCTCTGCCTTTCCCCTCAGGCCTGTCTGTCTTTGGCGTGTGTACACATCACTTGCTAATGACTTGATATCCTGAAACGGGGTGGGCTTTGTAATGCGTGCGTTTGTGAAAAATAAGTGTGTTGGAACTCTAGTGTGGATGTGCACTTTGGAACTTTGTGAGGTGTGGTGGTGTTTTATTCCAGACATGGCTTTGTGAATTTATGTACCATACAACTTGTGATGTTTGTTTGAAGAATAAAACATTTGTCTGGACTCCATACATTTGAAGACTATTTATGCTACTATAGCTCCATCTCTCACAAGAGAGTTTGAATACTAGTTTGATTGCCCCCCTTAAAATAATTAAGCACACAGATAAACAGATCTAGATAATATATCATGATGAAGAGTTGATTCTCCCTAGAAAGACAATCTTTTGTAGAAAAATCTGGCGCATTTGTTATATGTCGGTTGGAAATCTGGCACATTTTTTTTTACCACTAAAAAAAATAAGTTTTTGGCGACGAAAATTCCAACTGTTTCCTCCATTTTAATTGAAGCTGAAAGGTGGACTAATTATTGTGTGCTGAACTATTGGCCTTTGTAATGAAATCTAGAATTTTAGATTAAATTATCAACTAATACGTGTATTCAAACCATCGGAAAGTCGTTTTTCGGCAGAATCATGAGATTATCAACTAGTACCTGTATTCAAACCATCGGCAAGTCGTTTTTCGGCAGAATCATGAGCATGTCTTTGTAAAAAAATTATCGCTAATATGTAAGGAGTTTAATTTTTAAAAAGTGATGAATCTAAATTTAGATCCAAAGCCTGATCTTTCTCACGGTTTATTCCTGAATCTGATTACTTAATAGAGAGAGATTGAGATAGGAATGGGATATAGGCCCGGTCCATATTACCAGGCGGAAAAAAAAAAAATTCATAACATGTAAACAAACAAAAAAAGTGATACTCCCTTGATGCTTCATATAAGACGGAATTTTATATTAGTCATAAATATACCATTTATTTCTAATTTTTTATTGTTTTTCCAAATTCCCTTATTGATACTCCATCATTAATAATTAAATAAGAGATAAGGATGAAATTAAGGAAGTTTGTTGGGATTATTAAAGAAGACATGTCATATTAACTAACATAACTAACATATTTAATTCATTCAAATTAAATAAAATTGATCTTATATCATATATGTACTCCTTATGATCCATATTATAAGAGATAGTCAGTTGTTTTACATAAATAGAAAAACATAATGGAGCCTTTTGTTATGCGTAAAATTAATAAAATTTTTTAGTTTTAATCTTATATCATTTATTTATCATATACACTCTTCCCTCTTTATATTTAATATGCATTTATAAAATAATAGAAATCAAATATTTATTACTTTTTTAGATGATACTACTTATAATATTATAATATTATGTATGGAAGAAGCAACAGAGACACAGACAGAGGAGAAACTAATAAATAATGCCCCCGTCCAGGTCTTATTATAAGAGTTCGAAAATTGAATTATTTTGATCCAAAATATAAGAATCTGTCTTGGATTTTTTCATCATTTAATGCTATTTTTCCTATTTTATCCCTACTTATTAAACTCTATTTCATAGTACTCATCAATACTTCTATTTATATTTCTCTCTAATCTTATCATAAATAAGGGTAATATTAAAAAAAATATTATTTTTTAAACATATTTATCGCTTCTAATTTAATTTTACATGTTTTCTTAGAAATCAAAATTGAGTTAGGGACTCTTGTACTAAGGAGAGGAGGGAGATGGAGTAACAAAGAGAAGGGGGAGGGTGAGGACAAAATGAGAGAATGAGAGAGAGAGAGAGAGAGAGAGAGAGAGAATCCGAAAGCGAGCGAACCTTATCCTTTTCCCCGCTCAAATGGAAAGCCTCAACGTTGCTTCTCTTCCTTCTTCTTCTTCTTCTTCATGTCCAATTCCCATGCCAGGCCTTTAGTATCTATCTCTCTCTCTCTCTCTATGGCTGCCTCAACTTCTCCTTCTTCTTCCCTCTGCAATAGACTCCACAGCCTCTACGTCACTCCTTCTTCCTTCTCTATTACCCTCAAATTCCCTCCCTCCCCCATCTCCCTCAAACCTCCCAACCTCAATCTCAAATCCCACTTCCCCAATTCCCCTCCTCTCTCTCCCTACAATCTTCGTCTCTCTTCCGCCGCCTTCGATGGCTTCGACGTCTCTCAAGACACCTCAACCTCTGACCAGGTACAGGTACCACCACAAGCCCAACAAGAGCCCTCTCAAAAATCGATACAAGAAGAGGATGACCAAAAGGAATCTGACTCAAACGAAGCTGGGAGGATCTATGTGGGAAATTTGCCCTTCTCCATGACTTCTTCCCAGTTGTCTGAGATTTTTCAAGAGGCTGGCAATGTGCTGTCTGTTGAGGTTTGCTCTTCAATTCCTGTTTGATGCAAACAATTTCGAGTTCTTTTTTGTCATTAAATTAATGCATGGACTCCCCTTATTTTGTGTCACTGAATTAATTCTATAGATAGTATATGATCGCGTCACGGATAGAAGCAGAGGATTTGCATTTGTCACAATGGGAACTGCTGAGGAAGCTAAAGAAGCCATTGGGATGTTTGATGGCTCTGTAAGTTTCACGCTCACTTTCTCGTACACATCTTAAATGATGAACTATTGACATAAAGCCTCAAATGAAAATGTCTATTGAATGAGAGCAGATATCCTCCAATACAATTGGCTCACCCCTACCTGAGAACTCTTCATCCAAGGGCTTACAATAGAACATCGGTTTCTAAGTTATGTTTGTAAGAATGCTGAGTTCACAAATGTGTAAAGTTTAATGCAACATTTGATTGGTTGGTTGTGATTGTGGTGGTGTGCAGCAAGTTGGAGGTAGGACGGTGAAGGTAAACTTCCCAGAAGTGCCAAGAGGAGGTGAAAGGCTAGTGATGGGGCCAAAAGTGAAGAACAACTACAGAGGCTTCGTGGACAGTCCTCACAAGATATATGCTGGGAACCTTGGATGGGGATTGACTTCACAGGGTCTGAGAGATGCTTTTGCTGGTCAGCCTGGCTTTTTGAGTGCCAAGGTCATCTATGAAAGGGACACCGGAAGATCTCGAGGCTTCGGGTTCGTCTCCTTCGAGACCGCTGAGGATGTTGAGGCTGCTTTGAATGCTATGAACGGTGTGGTAAGAACTAAGAACAATCTTGGTGGTAGCTTGGTTTGTTTCTGCGGCAAAATGTTCTTGTCATGTCGTGATTCTAGTGTAATAACGTTGTTTGGGAATGTGATGTGTTTTAGGAGGTTCAAGGCAGGGATCTGAGACTGAATTTGGCTGCAGAGAGGACGAGTGCTTCTCCTCCAACAATGGATGAGGCTGTACAAGATAGTGTTGATAGCTCCGAGTTGGTGTCTAGTGTGAGCACATGAGGAGTTTTGCCCCTTTCTGGTCCCTCATTTCCACTTATTTATTGGTCAAATTGGTATATACTAACTACACGTCACGGCGCTTGTGGTATGTATGAATGGTAACAGATGCTCAACATATTATTCATGAAATTCCCGTTCGATTCAATGCATGGTTTCGTAGTTATGAAAGAAAACAGGCTTTTCAATAAGGATCTTATTTGTTCAGACTTCTGCTGGTTTTTTTTCCCTTTCCTTCATTTTTTTGGATCAGAATCAGATGCTGAGATTTTGAAACAACACGGGGTAATAAATAATGATAACACTTGATTTCTACGCATTATCATCAGTAATTAAATATATTCCAACGTATATCTGTAACTGTAGGTCAGTAACATCACGTCACCTTCCTTCCTCCTTGCCTTCGCTAACAGTTATCAATATCTTTAAATATTTATACATGTGCATGTGTACTAAACTACAAATATATATAGATATAGTCCTAAATATAAGATTACTTACCAAATTTGATTATATTAAGGATGTTAGTTAAATTAGTTAAAAACTTAAAATCACATAATATTACCAATACACTATAACTATCTACCTCTATCCCTATTCTCCCACTCTTGATGGTTTATTGTTGAGGAGCATTGATTGATAAGGATAATTTGAGAAAAATTGAGAATAAATTAGAAAGATATCTTATATTTAGAACCAAATTCACCTCCCGATGATATAATAAAAAAAATTGTAGCTATCGTTAGCCACAAGCGGTGTCTAAGGCGCATTGCAACACAGGAAATTAATTGGTAGTTTCAGTTCTTTGGAAATCGGAAGGACGGAAGATGCACAACTGCAAAGCACAAATTTTCGAAGTCATTTAGGTTTGCGGCGAAGTAATCTTTGTAATTTATTTCCAGTAAAATGGGAGAAAATTATCATTAAATCGGAAATCTTTGGACTTGTTTAGTTCATGCACAGAGACAGTAAGCGTTTGACCAATACAAAACATGAAAAGCACAGAAAGAAGTGAGGGACATAAAGGGGAAAACAGATAGTGACCTTAAACATTAAATAATTATCTGTCATTCATGAGACATCTTTCTGGCTAATCGCTTCGTAGTGTAGCACTTCTGACACAAGGGACAATACTTGAAACCCACTCGCCCTCGAAGAACAATAACTCAAAATGTGTTCCGACCAAAACAGTAACATGAAGTCTGTCTACGAGGTATCACCACCGGCTAGAAGAGCATCGGCCGCAGAGTCCAGGTCATGCGGGAAAAAAACCCTGTAAATAGGGAATGAGATAAAACTGATAAGCTGCAACAGCAAAAATCTATGACGGATCCGAGTGCAATATCAAAACACTAGTACATAAAGAAAAAACAAAACAGTGCGCAATATGTTGGATAAAAATAATTATGCTCCCTCCAGTCCTCAATATAAAACCGAGTTGATTATGGTTCAAAATATAGGATTTATTTCTAATTTTTATCAATTTTTCTCACATTACCACAAATACAATTGATACTCCCTCTAATAATCAAATAAGGGCAAGAGGGAGGGAGTTTGGGAAGATGATTAGGGTTCTTATTAACTAACTTAACTAATATTATCAATCTAATCAAATTAGATATAAATCCTATATTTATGACAAGGAGGAAGTATTGAATTATATCAAGCATGCTGTAGAGTTCCAAACGCACAGCAGTATCTATTTTCCTATCGCATAATGCTTGTAGAGTTCCAAACACTAGCAGTATCTGTTTTCCTATTGCATGCACATGTGCGTAACTGATTCATAACATCCGCACAATATAGTTTGGTTCTAGCGTGTAACGCAGTGAGTTGGTGACACAGAAATTCAAATGGGGCAGACCTGCTTGACCAAGTCTACCATTTTCCCATTCTCCCTACATGCTGCTTCACATAAATTACCCTGTTAGAAATACATTTCTGACTTTTAAAACCGTTTTCAGACATTAAAATAAAATTAATTTAAGATCTGTTTTCCACAAATGAACATTGAAAGCTTCCTTCAACAATGGACAATCTCTGAAATTCGGATGGGAAGGAACCACATTACCTGCAAGTGTTGTGGTACAACGTTTCACTGAGTTTACCCAAGTCGTTGGTGCCTTTACAGCCAGCAACCACCTCAAGGACTTGCCTGGCAACAACCATATTGTTCAAAGAAAAAGAGGCATATTGGCATCACAATGATGTTCATCAATCAATTTAGAAGTTGACATCAACCCAGTATGAGCAAAATCATTTCAATTACCTAACCAAACAAGGTTCATTCCGGCCCTTGACAATACACTCTTGATCATACTTCTCTTTCTTTTTAGAAGGCCATGTAGATTTAACAAATCCAATTCCAGCGTGAGTATTCTTGATTTCACAGTATGGTGAGTCTGTTTCAATCATCATTCTCTCAACTGGAATACCCTTCACTACGTCAAGGTTCTCAGTTGTCTTCAACGAGCAGCCATTTACGCCTGTCATGGTACCACAAACAGGCCATACCATCAGTGAGAGTCAACAGGACTGTTAGCATTTAGTTATGGTAGCCCTAGAGTTTAAGTAACAAATTCAGGCAAGTAGTTTTGCCAGGAAATTCATCAGTTGATTTATGAACCAGTATATGCCAGTTCCATCAGTTGAACTATGAAGCAGCCTAAATATTGGTTTTAGAGAGCCTATGAAACCCAGAACCGGTCAAGATGCCACATGTAGTTTACATCTTCATGGTCTATTTATGCTTATACATATTATTTCTATTTTTTTTTTCCCGCTAAATCTTATATTATAAGATTCAAAACATTGTAATGATTATTAATTCACTCTAATGGTTTCACTCGTTTTTTCTTTTAATTGTACCCTTTCATATATTATATATATTTTTGAAATAACTCATCTCCTGGTAACCTGATAAAACAGAGCCAATGTTATTGAACGGTGTGATTTACCTATGTACATATTATCAAATGAGAGAAGCTTAATACAATCTTCTGCACTGCCTGTAAATGAATGAGCAACTCCACCAGTGAACCTGTCATATAAATGGAAATGATGAAGTCCATTTAAATATGATTCTAGCAACTACTAACAGTTGAAAGTTGAAACGCATTCAGTTTTCATGTTCAAATTTCAGGTATAGACTTTTACGAAATGGACTCAGTGATGAAACTGAGCTTTATATTGTTTTTTATATGCTGGTAATGTAATTCCTATGTACTTCCCCATCAATTTCTTTTACGATATACATTAAACCATTATTGCTTGATTATCTGACAATAAATCAATGCACCTTGGCAAACACACCTGTCCCTATTTCTCTCGACTAATTCACAAAAATCTGCAGCGGCTGCTCGCATGTGCAAGAACATTGGCAGTTTTGTGATATGGGCTAATTCAAATTGCTTCTCAAAATACCTAGTTTTCACAATAAAGCAGATTAGCAATAAGATTATATTTATAAGTGAACAACACGAAGGTAAGAACGAATGTACCAAAAGACTTATGCTACAACTGCATACTTCTTTTGAATCTCAATGGGGCAGAAGTGAAGCCTGTCATAGTCTAATCCACATTCTCCAACTGCAACCACCTTTCATGTGAAATTATTATTTTTATTATTTTGGAAAAAAGTCGTGACAGGAAATAACTTGTTTTATCATTAGATTACAAGCATACCTTTCCCTTTTGAATTCCCTCTTTAGCCAATGACAAAAGAGCCTGAAAATGCTTTTCTGGATCTCCACTCTCCTCAAATTCCTGAACCAAAACAACAAGGTAATTAAAAACACTTCAACTTAAAGCACCCATCCAGGGGAATTTTCTGAAGGAGGAAAGCAACCTTACAGCGTGTTGGATGCACACCAACCGTGCAGAAAAGCCGCCCTATATTAAACTAATCAATCATTAAATGGCTCAAGAGGCAAATAATTGCATTTTAGGGTCTATATGGACAAGGTAATAAAACAAACCATCTGTTTCTGCAATTGCAAGAGCCTCCCTTGACTCCTCAAGGGATCCACCAGTTACCTACAACAGACCAAGTCCAAAAATTATAACCCATTACATTTTATCAGAACAAATTTATGTCCATTAAACATATTAGTAATCACATTCCTCTTGTTTTCTCTTTAGGGATCTATGACGGGTTTCACTCGATTGGGATTTGTGGGTATAGTGGCATACTCACTCATGGAGAGAGTTGTCTACAGGAACAATGTATTGTACAGTGTCAATCAAGGAAAGATTTCCTAAAGACGATTGAGGCTGATATGGGGAAATAGGTCTTAAAACAAATAATGCTGTAGCCTTAACTGGTGGAAACATTTTGAGAGACTATTAAAAAAAAAAAAAAGTCTTCAAACTACTTTCCATCAGATATCTTATCCTTCTCCGTTTCATGTTTGAGGAGTTTTCACAGTTGCCAGGAAGCAAGTTCTTTAATAATCTTCTACTGTGCAAGATATTCACACATTAAGGGGATTTTCGACAAATGTATACCTTTACAACGAAATCTCTCTGCCCCCTCCTTAGTTTCACAAATACCCCAGCCCAATTCAAGTCTAAAATCCTCTAAACAAAGAGATGTTGACAACAAGCACTCTAATCGAACCTTTTTATTGTTCATAAAAAAATAAACTTCCCAAATTCCGGGACGTTTCATCTCATTGCTAAACTTGCCCTGCCTTCGTCTAACAGCAAAATTATATCCTTTCGCATCTCACAACTTACCACACAAATTAAACCTAACAGCGACTTAATCGATAAAAATGGAGATAAAGGAAAAGGATGAGGAGTACAATAATTCGATCGACCCCAGCACTCCAAGCTCTGCTCAAGACCGTTGCAATATCTGAGATGTGACATTGCTTGCCATTATAGATTCCTTTGAACATTCCATCTGTTGGAGAATCACGGTGTTTAGAATTACTAAACCAGAGAATCAAAAATAAACACGGAGTGCGATAAGGCGCCCGACAACTATTTGATAAAATGCCTGACCTGTGAAGTTGACGGCTATATCTGCATCGGTTGCGCAAGAGAGGATTAGTCCGAACTCTGAGGAATAATCATCACAAATTAATAAGTCCACGAAATAGTTTACCTATCATTCGAATCGTTGCCATGTCCCCCAGAGAGAATACGATTTCCTTCAATTGAACTGACAAACTGTGAACTTTGCTTCGCGGCTTTATTTACAACCAGTTACCGGTTAGCTACCGCCATTTACCGGTAAAGCTCATTGAAGCACAAACCTAAATTGTTGGGAGAATTTTCATGCTGATTTGCCTTTGGTAGGCAATTTTCATGCTGATTTGGAAGAATTTTAATATAGACCCTGTATTCAATTAATTTAAAAGTAAAATCAAAAGATTCTGAAATGTCACTAGCTCAGTGCAGATGTAGGGTCTTCAAGTGAAATTAAATTGATGTGAAAAAAGACGAAAAATGCCCTACCCCCACATGGCCTCTCTAACACTCTCATCTTTCTGAAACTCTCTCTCATCTTTCTCTCTCATACACACTCCATTTTACTTGTTCAAATGAGTTTTTTCCTTATTCAAATGACTGGTTCCCTTGTTCAAATGGCCATGAGTGGGGTGTGTGTTAGAGAGAGAAATATGCGTGTCAGAGAGAGATAGTGTCAGAGGAGAGAGAGGGTCAGGGGTATTTTGTTTTTTATTGAGCCTTGTTCAAATGAGTTTTTTTCTTATTCATATGAGCTTTTCCCTTATTCAAATGACCATGAGTGGTGTGTGTGAGAGAGAGAAAAATACTTGTCAGATAGAGAGATAGTGTCTGAGAGCTATTTCGTTTTTTATTGAGCCTATTCAAATGATCTTTTTCCTTGTTCATATGAGCTTTTCCTTGTTCAAATGTGTGTGTATGAGAGAGAGAGTGTGTGTGTTAGAGGCATGTGAAGGAGAGAGAGTGTGTCAGCCATGTGGGGTCAATATTGTTTTTTCTACTCCCAATTTAATGACAGTTTGCCTCCACAAGATTCAAGTGATATTTCAGAATCTTTTAATCCTCTTTTGAAATTAATTGGCTACATGGGTCCCTTATTGAATTTCTCCCTAAATTGTTTCTTGTTTATTTACTAAAAAAAATTGTTTCTGATTTTTTTTCTCAATAAAAGTTTTAGATGATGAGTTTTAAATTAGAGAGACGTTTATAAGTTATTTACTAATAAGATTATCATATTAACATTAATCTCTTTGATAATTGGTGTACATATTAACATTAATTTCAACTCATACAATAAGCTTTACCTACTTTATTTAATTTCATCGCCAAGCAATATGCAAATCAAAATATCCATATGTTTCTAACAAAATCAAAAATGTCAAAATGACGGTATTTTTTTTTCTATATGTTCATTTTTAGATATTATATACTACTTTGGGACTTTATATTTAAAGGAAATATTTGTTTGGCAGAATTATAAAAAAGAACATAATTCATCTTTTAATTAATACAGCAGCATTTTATTAAAAAAATTATGTTAAAACATTAACTGGGTCCCACGTTAACTTCTAACCTTGGTGTGAGTCTCATATCAAAATATATTGAAAACTGGGTTAAAATTAGAAATATGAAAAATGATTGTTTGAGTTGTTTGATCCGAATTAATTTGGCCAAAATTAGAAATAAACCAAAATTTGAATCAAAATCGATCCAGCCTTATTTATAACAATTTTGTTTGCTTTGCTTTAATTCAGTTAGTTAAACCAATAATCTGTTTGTTCCATAGTTTTATGGGTTAAAGGTTGTAACATCCCAAAAATTTAATTAAGGATTAGTGGTGATTTAATAATTAATTTGGGGATTAATTAAGGAGTTTTGAGAGTTTTATAAATAAAGTTACTAAAAATGAAGTATTTTGGTGATTTTTAAAGGCCTAGTTTCTCCCCAAAATCGAGAAATTAGTGTTAGAGAAATTATTTTTAGGCTTAGAAGAGATTTTGATGGGAGAAAAATATTATAGGATATTTAAAACAAAATTTAGGAAGTGAAAAGGGGATTCTATCATAGAGTAATATATCTTATTTTGAGAATATATGGGCCTATATGTAATTTTATCACCCTATTCATTTTATTTCTTTTATAATTCCTATTCATTTCCTATATTTTTCCCTCCCCCTCTGCAGCAAACGGCGATCAGCAAGAGAGGGCGGCGGACTGGCCGCCGCTTTCGACGCCGGCGGCGACGGAGGTCGCCGGTTTCCGTCCTTCCCCCCTCGTGTTCAGTGTGCGTGTGTGCGTGTTGTTGTGTGCTTCTGCGGAGAAGAAAAAGGGACAGAAGGGGGCGATTTGGGGGCTGCGATTTGGTTGGTTTCTGGCCAATCACCGGCGCAATTCCGGTGGCCTTGAGGCAAATGGAAGCTTCTTTGATTTGGGTAACCTCTCTTCTTCCATTTACCTCTTTGTTCTTGATTTTTCAATAGGAAATTTCTAGGGTTTGTTTGATTCTCCGAATTTCTGGCTTGATTGGGGCAATTGCCTTGTGCTACATGTTTATTTAGACTAATTGATTATTGTGATGTGGTTAATTTGGTTTAATTTGGCCCTATGTGAGATTTTACTTGCTTAAAATTGAATTAAGCTAAGTTTACGACAAGAAATCCTTTGAATTTGGGCTTTTGAGCTTGATTTATGGATTCTAGAGGGTTATTGGAGTTCAACGATGATGTTGGTTGGGTTATTGAGTTTGATTTAGAATTTTATTGAAAATTGGGAATTGTAGGTGTTTCAGGGAAGTAGAATATTGTAAATGATTTTTATTGAACTTGGAATGATAATTTAGGTGAGTTAAAGGAGGATATTGGATTATGTTGAAGGTTGTTGAAGGGGGATTTTGATTTATAAGGATTATGGAAGAAATGGAGAAATTATAGGAAATGTAAGGCAATAAAGAAAGGAAATTATGCTTTTTAAGATTCATGTTAATTATGGATGAATTGGAGATTTTAATATGTTTATTTTGTTAGTAAAAGATTATAGATTGATGAAATTGGAATAGATTTGAGTAGAGTTGAACCTTGGGGGTTGTAGGATGATATAAGGTCTAATTATGATGTTGAACGATTATGTTTATGGAGAGAAGTATTAGATTGGAATGGAATTGAGTTCTTGACGGTTTAGTTATTTTGAATTGTTCATATGAGCTTATCTATTGGTTGTCATAGCTTGGTTTGGATTGAAAGGAATCTATAGGAATTGTTGGATGATTAAAGTTTGATTTGGTTGGGATTTGATAAAATTCAGGAGAGTATGGTTGTTTGAAATTAATTGGAGGTTTAGATAAATCCATTAAGGCTAAATGATGATGATTAAAGGTTTGGGTGAGTTAGATTTTCTTTACGTATATGAATTTTTGATTGATTAAAGCTCGAATAGGTTAGTATTGTGGAGAAAGTTCTTTGAACCTTGTTGATTGAGGTTGATTCTAGATTATTGGGGGTTTATAAGGTAGAATGATGTTATATATCTAGGTGGCTTGATGGAATGGTGATTTTAAAGGCTTTGGCCATTTAAATTGTAAATTGTGTGTCTCAAGGGAAGTATGGATTTGGTGGTGATCCTTGAATAATGTGATAATTATTTTAGGTAAATTGATGTTGGTGATTGATTATTAATGATTTGATTGATGGGAAAAATTGGTTAATGGTAACAAAAATTTGCCATCCCCGAAATTATGATTTCTCTGTGTGCACATGCTGGAATGATTGGAACCATGAGACCTACACATTACCATGTTCTATTAGATGAGATTGGTTGCTCTGCGGATGAGCTTCAGGAATTGATATATTCTGTCCTACGTGTATCAGCGAAGCCCAGCTGCCATATCGATGGGCGTCGGTTGGTTGAACTGAACTGGAAGACCGCATGCTATGGTATATTTATTGTTTTTGACCAGTTCAGGTAACCACTCTCACCTCACTATATGGTTGTGTGTGATGTTAGTCGGGATTTTTCTTAAAAATCCCTTTATATATATATACGTCTATTAGCATTCTCGTTGGATTTCAAATGGTATGTTTATATAAAAGAGCCTATCGGGTACCTTTAAAATCCCACCTACTTTCATATGAAGATATACCCAGTTTTATTATAATATTTAGTAGCCGCTTCTACTTGTTCTATGTGTGTGTGCGTTGTTGGTAAGAGATTTCAAGTTCTCTTTCAACTATGGAATTCTGAATTGTTGTGGTATATTTATTGTATTATTTCAATTAGTGATTTTAATATCAAATGTCATGTGGGATTTGTATGGTGAAACTGGCATAATTATCTGGGTATTGCATCACGAAATTGAAAATGGTATATATATATGATTTTGAAAAATCTTATTGCATAAGTTTTTGGGAAAATTGGAAAGGTCATGTGCCTGATTTTGATGAAATTGATATTGTTGCTTGTGATGCATATGTATGTGATTGTCATGTGGCATCGATGCATTGGATATTATTGCCATCACGTGATGAGGTACCCTGTTGGCCCACAGGGACTAATTATATTATTGGTGTACTGGGTATGGGTAGCCCCCATCGAGTACTACCTTTCGGTGTGCTGGGTATGGGTAGCCCCCATCGAGCATTACCCCCGTTGTGGTGCTGGGTATGGGTAGCCCCCATCGAGTTCCACTTCTCCGTGGTTCTGGGTACGGGTTGAGATCCCCGTCGAGTTCCACTTTGGTCCACCTAATTGTAGGGGACAACCTAACGTTTCGCATGGCGAACGTTATGGATGATTGTGTAAAGTATATTTTGAACTGCTTTTATAAAATGATATACCTTGAGTTTGTAAAAGATTCTTAGTTACGAAGTTCTGCATGATTGTCTGGATATACTTCTGATGATATGGTGGTATATATATATTACTTGTGGTAAATATTTTTATGTGGTACCCTTTAGGCGCTCTGCTAACCCACTCACACTCTTGTATTGAATTGAGTTGTGGTTACTGAGACATGTTTGTCTCACCCCGTGGTTATTTACATTTTTGCAGGTGATCATGTACAGACCAGGGCAAAGGAAAAAGGAAATGGGGCCCACCGGTTCATCTGGAACCGGTGAGTTGGCCGGTAAAGTTATTTTGGACCTGTATATTGCCACATATAGGCTTGCATTCGCTTCCGCATGTTTATGTATTGGATTGATATTAAATTTTGGATAACTGTATTAATGATTGCTTTAATTCAATTTAGTGTACGGGTTGTGTTCAATAACCATGTTAGAGGAATCTTTTCTAACATTGTTATGGCGAATGTTTGATTGTCGTGAGGTTAATGTTCTTATGTTGTGGATTTTTATTAACCATGTTAGGAGGCTCCTTATCTAAAATGGTTAAATCAATTGGTATTTGTTAATTAGGTGAATCTTTACTAACTATGTTAGGGAATCCTTTTCTAACATAGTTAGGGTAAATTATCCATGAGAGTATGATTGTTAGAAAATGTGTTCGCTTTTTCTATCATAAATAATTAAATTGATGTTCTAGGTAAATCTTTTTCTAACTATGATAGGGGTGTTGTATAATCGTATGAAAACCCTTTTCCTATTATAGTTAGCAGTGTAAAATAATTAAATTTAATGGTTGGGGGTTTGATTAGAATTAGTAAGTAGGATGTTACAGACAATGCTCTGAATGATTAGTACAATCTGTTCTAACTATGATAGGGTCGAATTAGTATGAAAAATCTTTTTCTATCATAGTTAGTATTGTTAATTATGATTATGATTGATTGAGATTGGTTGTTAGAGATTAATTATGGATTAGTAGGAAGGATTTTACAAAGGTCATATTTGCCCCGGAAGTATGCATGGTGGATCATATCTGCCCCAGAAGTTTTTTTGGGTCCAATTTTGCCCCGGAAGTGTGCAAAGTTGATCATATTCGCCCTTTACCGTTTAAAAATTTTTACCGGCAAAGGGCGGATATGATCCACTTTTACACACTTCCGGGGCAAAATTGGACAAAAAAAAGGTAAAGGGCAAATATGATCCACTTTACACACTTCTGGGGCAAAATCGGACCAAAAAAACTTCCGGGACAGATGTAATCCACCGTGCATACTTCCGGGATAAATATGATCTTTAACCCTAGTTTTATTGTCAAGTCATTCCCATCTATGCGATATAAAAATTGAAAATAAAATAACCTCCTCAACTTAACATTTATAAAGAATATTCACAGTATCATTACTCAGATGTATTCTATATTTCTATTATCTCCACCAATATGAGTCAGTTGTTTTTTTCTGCCTAGGGAAGCACAGTTTTCTTTTATGTATATAATGGTGAAATAGCTAGAAGGCAGCGTGAGAAAGTGTCAGCTTCTTCTGAGAAGAATGGGGAGAAGTATAAGCAAGACGACGATGAGGAGCAGTAAGATGGCAAAATAGGTGCACTTGCGAGTGTTTTTCTGGTGCTTCTTAGCAACATGGAGCTGTTGGACCCCACTCCTTACAAAGGAATTAGCTCGAGCCAAGTGACTCTCAATGTCGTCCAATTGTTCCCCCTGAGACTGCACCAACACGGCCATGTCCATGAACACTTGATGCAGTTCATTCAGATTCCTCTCTATCTCCCTCACCGCCTCATTCCTCTCTTGTATCTCCTTTATCGTCTCCATTACGCTCGCCCTCCCCTGCTCTTGTATTGCCTTCTTCAAGAATGTCTCGCTTTCACCTTCACAAAGCATCATCTCATCATAATTAGGACAGTATTTGATAATGATTCAATAAATTAAATACATTATAGGAGTATCTTATAACTATCATCTCAGGAGTATAAATTTGATACTTGATTATATTCTCGGAAGGGTATGCAAGAGGTTTTTATTTTATTTTATATTAAAAGGTTTATGTGAGTCGGGCCGTACCAAAGTTAATACAGATTTTTAGGTTTAAAGAAATAGTGCTTTCAAAGGCACTTACAGATTACTTACTAACAAAACCTTTTAAGTCTCCGATACCTTTATAACATTATGGTTATTAACCAATTTCTTTACCAATCAATTAGACCAATCTTTATTGATATCAAGATGTTTTTAGTAGGGGAGATTTGTCACCAAGGAAGACGATAAATATTAAACAAGTCTCAAATAAATAACCTGCGAAATATTTTTTTCATAGTCATTAATTCGCAGCCTTGACGTACGGGCTACAGAGCCTTTGGTGCATTTAGAATCTCTAAGAAACAGGAAGTAAGCATGGCAGTCACCTGTGGAGATGAGGAGGTCTATGGTGTTGTCGTCGGGATTCTCGCCGGTGACTGTGAAGTACCTACGTTGCACGGTTTCCCTGTACTCCGACGATATCTTTTGGCGCAGGTTGTTGAAGCTGTCCATGGAGTCTTTCAGCTTTTTCCTCAGACCGCTCACCACGGAGGTCCGACTCCGGTCGGAGGATGAACCGGGTCCGCAACCAGGAAGAGCCCGGTTGGCTTCGTTGGACCGGTCCAGTGCTTCCAAGCGAATCTTAATGAGCTTGGCTTTCTTGAGAGAGAGGGCCACGTCGGCGTCCATGCGAGAACGAAGCTCCTTCACGGATTCTGCGGTGTGAAGTGCCTTGCTCTGTTCGTGGGACCCACGTAGGCTCTGGTTGAGCCTCTCTAGCTCCTTGAGCTCATCCTTGACGGACTCCACTTCAGAGAAGAATTTGTCGAGGTTGACTCCGTCTTTGATCGACGGCGAGGTTTCCGTCATTTGAATGACGTGGTGGTGGTTGTCCGGCGAGACTTGCTCGCCGCGGAAGCGAGAGAAGGAGCCGGAGAACAGGTCGTTCATTCCACTTCCAGAGAGGTTGGAGGGAATGGGTTGAGAAGGGAGTAATGGGAGAAGAAGGACTGAGTTTAAACTTAAATGACTGTTATAGGATTTGTGTGGTTTTTAAAAGGGGTGGAGAGATGGTGGGCGAGTGGTCAAATGGAAGGCCAGCTCAAGTTCAATAACTGGAAGAGTCAAGGCAAAGGGCATTAACATTAACAGGTCAAAATTAAACAGGGTTGGGAAAACGGAGACGGGACAAATGGGTACATGCGAAATTTCCTTCTTTTTTTAATGTTGTTTTCTGGGAAAACGGCTGACTCAGAAATGGTCAAATAATATAGAAGGAAGGGAGAGATCATGTAGAGTGTGGTAAGGGGTACTTGGTTTGGTTGTACTAGCTAAGGAACCTTCCTATGGTTGATTATATGGGATTGGTTATATAGAGTGTGACACTTAGCTGCCAAAAATAAAGGAAACTTAAGTGTCGGTTGGGTCGTTAATTATTGGTTACTTATATGTAGGTACCATGGACCATCATTTTCCATGCATCCGGCCGATTTGCGTTGCTTGGATTGGAAAGCGAGAGATCAACCAAAGTCTGAAACTTGTGTTTCGGGACACAGCAAAGCGGGAGAGATTGGAGGGTCCTCTTCAGTTGAACTCGACGGTGTCTTTCCTAGCGCCATGGATTGACCGTTAGCATGCAATTATAAATGCCTGCTTTTTTTATTCTTGAACTCATTCTCAACTATCATTGAATGATATGGAGGAAAAGAATGTGTGATAATTAAATACAATGATATGGGTGGATAATATGAGTACTTAAATAAAAAATAAGACATTAAAAAATCTTTCGAGACAGCTTCTACATTTCTCATTATTAGAGACTTGAGTGAGGTAATCAGTCATTCTAAAAGAGACTGTTTTTTCAGGATATCCATAGCATTGCGCGTGAAATTATGCATACCAATTACTCCCACAGATCCTAAATATAGGACCTATTTAGATATATGGTTTTGATGTTAAATATATGACCTATTTCTAACTTTTGTCCCATTCTAAATTTGCCTTCGTTAATGCTCCTCAACAATAATTAAATAAGAGATGTGATGGGTAGTTAAGGAATATGATTGTGGTGTTTTTGGAAAAGCATATCATATCAATTAAATTGATTAGCATCCTTGATATAATCAAATTAGATAAATAAGTCCTACATTTAGAATCGGAGGGAGTATTTAATTTGCTTTGCTCCTGTCCATCCTTATTAATCATATATACCATATGGAAAACAATATACCTTTACCCAGTGGGTTCAGCTGGCAAAGGGTTGGACATTCGACCATCGTGGTAAGTATTCGATTCCTAGGGAGTACCTCTTAGTTGCGGTTCCATTCATGACGTTTGGAAAGGCATTTCTATAGTTAAGTGAAGTTGGGCGGAAACTACTTATGTGGACAGAAAAAATGGCTTAGAGCCTACAAAAACATGCCCTGAATGATCATGATTTAGGAGGAATGCCCTTGAATTGTGGGTGATGAGCCCAACCCCTTTCCTAAAATTTATGTTTAAAAAAAAGAAAACATTTTGGTTTTTTTTTTCTTTCCACGCCTTTGTATAAAAAGTAAAAACACTGCCTTTGATTATTATGCCATGTACCATAAAAAGAATTAATATATTTGAACTAACAATAAAGCACAATGTTTGTAAATAATTTTGGACATTCCAAAATCTGTAACTAAAGTCCATTTAGCAAATATATAGTGTGGACTAAACCCAAACTTACTGCGACAAAAGGCACATCTTGTATCAGTATCACTAAAATAAAGGTCTTTGGACAATGAGAATTCTAAAAATCCATTCCCATACACATAAATACACACTCCCTCCTTCCCTTATTATAAGAGCCAAGGAGGTAAAATCACACAGATTAAGGGAATGATTGAGAGAGAGATAAATATGTCTGAAATAATTTTGTTTTTTCAAGTTTGCTCTTATTTATGATTGAGTATATAAGAGAGAGAAATGTGATAATAGTGTTATAAATTTAATGAGTATGAAAGAGAATGTGAATGGAGAGAATAATGATGGGTAAAGTGGGAAAAAGCTCATTAAATGCTTTAACAAATTTATCCAGGTTCTTATAAAAAGGGACAAAATCATTCAAATTTTTTGCTCTTATATATAAGCACATGGGAGTATATAAGTACCAAAAGTCCACTTTAAGATAGAATTTGAAATGGGAGTGTTAAAATTTTTAACTGGCTCTTTTCTCATGTTGCCCCTGCTAAATTTTTTACAACATTTCCATTGTGCAGTGCATGCCCAGCCTTGTTTAGTTATGGAATGGAAGCTCCCAATCTTTAATTAGAAAAAGAGGCACTATGCTAAAGAAACAATTATTTATATCTCATACTTAATGCAGACAACGTAAATATCCCAAAAAGAATACACATATAAGCCGCCAATAAACAGACAACTGATCCTCTAACATAAACTTAATTACAGAAAAAGAATGTAATACCCAAAACCACATACTACCTCAATAGAACCATCCACCTAAGCTTCCCCACATCTGAGATATATAGAATCAGCATCCTACTTTCCCTCGAAATGATATATAGAGCTGTTGAGCTTCACCAAGCTAGCTCTCTAGCATAAAATCTCGAGTTCCATGCCAAAATAAATGAATCCACAATCATCAATAAATCTATATTAGCAATAATCTACTATTAGTTGCTAAGTTTAAGCAGAAGGAGGAGGAGGAGGTGGTGGTGTTGTAGCAGGTGTTTGCGGTGATGAAGAAGATGGACTACCACCATTATTTTGCCATGGTCTCACAGTGAAGAGCACAACGAACAAGATAATAACAAGCAGAAGAATAATGGCATAACAGGTCCATTTCCTAGTGTTTTTCTGGTGCTTCCTTGCTGTTTGCAGCTTCTGGGTTCCCCTCTTCACATAAGAGTTCGCCCTGGCCACGTGGCTCTCAATATCATCCAATTGCTCACCTTGGGATTGAACCAGCACTGCCATGTCCAGGAACACTTGATGCAACTCCTGCAGATTCTTCTCCATATCCTTTACTGCATCGTGCCTCTCTTGAATTTCATTGATGGTGTCCAGTATTCTTCCCCTGCCTTGCTCTTGAATGGCTTTCCTAAGGAACGTCTCACTCTCACCTGCATACAGTAATTAGGATTTTACCTCTTTAGAATCTCCAAAGCATGTGTCGAATTAGAGATGGATGATTGGATGGTACTCCTATGGTCTAATTTAAAGGACAAGAGAGAAAGAACTCCCCCCCCCCCCCATGAGTAAGGTTATTAAATTTTCATATAAATATATAACTTTACCTTTCATTTAATATTTTGTAGACTTTCTTCTTACGGATATAACGTATATTAAATAGTAGAATAGAAAGTTATTAAATTTTAAACCAAAGTTAATAAAGTTAAAATTTGTTAGGTATGTGTAAAACATGCTGAAGGTAATCAAATATGACCAGAGCTTCAATTCTAGTGCTTATTAACCCATTATTAATTTTTCAATTAAGAAGTTGGTGATTCAAGGAATAATATGGTTAAACAAAGGGGAAGAAACTAGTGCTATGACCACTCCTAAAATTGTTTTGCCAATGTTTTGGAAGATAAACAAAGTAATTATCTATGAAATAGAGTTCCATACATATAGTATACAGAAATATAGTGAAAAACATTAAAATGATAGTCCCTCCTCCCTTCTTAAATAATATAAGGCTTAATAATTATAAAATTATTTGTCCGAATGCTTTCTCAAAAGCAATTTGTTTAACTTATATAATAAGCTAACAATAGAACAGTAACAGCGAAGTCACCTGTAGAAATGAGGAGGTCGATGGTGTTCTCGTCGGGGTTCTCCCCGGTGACCGTGAAATACCTGCGTTGTACGGTCTCCCTGTACTCGGAGGAGATACGCTGCCTGAGTTCATTGAAACTATCCATGGAATCCTTCAGATTCTTCTTCAAACCGCCCACCACGGCGGTCCGAGTCCGGTCCGACGAAGAACCGGGCCCACAATCTGGAAGGCTCCGGCTGGCGGCGTTGGATCGCTCCAGAGCCTCCAATTTGACCTTCACGAGCTTGGCCTTCTTCAGAGCAAGAGCGACGTCGCCGTCCATTCGAGAGCGAAGGTCCTTGACGGCCTTCGCATTGTGTAGGGTTTTGCTCTGCTCGTGAGAACCCTGCAGATTTTGGTTCAGTCTTTCGAGCTCTTTCAGCTCCTCCTTTATGGAATCTACGTCCTCAAAGAACTCATCGAGGTTTCCGCCGCCGGTGGAGGCGGCGACGGAGCCCATCTCGAGGTCGTGGTGGTGGTGGTGGTGGTGACGGGCCGGCGACGATAACAAGTCATTCATCTTCAGACGAACGGATTAGAAGACAAGAAGGAAACAAAAATGAGGGTGTTACAGAGGGAGAGGGAGGGAAGAGTATGGCATGGGAGAGAGGAAGATGAGGGAAGGAGGGAATTTAATGAATGGTATGATATGGGAATGGGAGAGAGGTTTGAGGTAAAAGGAAGTGCAATGGATCGGAGGTTGGGGGACGTGTGGCAATAGGAAATTTCTCCTCAGAGGTTAGGAGGGAGGGAGAAGAAAGCGCGTAGAGGTTTAACTTTTTAAGCTAAATCTTAGTTTGAAAGCGCGCTTTTTCAGCTACCAGAATTTTCCCCACGCGGATTCACCTCTATTATTATTATTTATACGAACTTGAAATGATGAATTGCAACCTTATTTGTATGATAAAATCAGTACAATATCTTTGATAAAATTTTTACCGATTATATTAATTTTTTTAATCATTAAATATTAAGTCGTATTTTTCATTCATTTTTTTCATAATTGGATATTATGATTGTGGTTAACCTACGAAATTGCCATATATTAACTGTTAGCATATTTATTTATTTTTTTACAATTGAATATAATGAGACATCAGACATGGAACCTCTCCATTTCGGTGGTCAATTTTTTAAACTACTGCATTTTTTTCTTTTGATAAGGTTGAATTACTACCTTTTATGTTCACAATACATACAGAGTTTTTCTCTTCTCCCCTTTTTCTGTACACTTTCTCTTTACAGACAGTTTATCTCTCCACTCCTAGTGTATATCAACTCCAAACTTCACAATATAAGCAGTGCTCTTCTCTTCTCTTCTCTTCTCTTCTCTCTTCCCTTCATAAATCAACGAGTAGTGTGTTGCGATATTCCTTGTAAAATTACTTTTTGTAGCTTTAGCGATAATTTGTTCGTACTCTAACCATTGTTAGCTTATTAGATTCTTAAAGTTGTAGGCTTTACAACAAGTTGCAATAACTGAGGAAGGGAACTCAATGTGTATAGGGGTGGGTCAGAACTCCATAATAGGGAGAAAGATTTCACCAATAGTTAAAACATGGTCGTTTTAAATAAATAGGTCGAAATGGATCTAGATTGAAATGGGAGACTTCAAGCCCATAATGGTTAAATTCCCATAGTCAGTGGAGGTTAGTGACGTGGTAATAGAATTTACAAGGGCATATTTCCTTGATCTATACAAAAATTTGAAATTGTGAATTGCAATTATGTGATAAAATCATTATCCTCGTCATGATAATGGAATATCTTTGGGTTGCCATATGTTTAGTTTGTTGCAGATTTTTTTTATATTTGAATTGAATATTATGGGACATGAAACCTCCCCATTTTAGTTACACTACTTATATTTAAAAAAAAAAAAAAAAAGTAGACACCTGAAACAAGCAAACACCTGTCTACTTGCAAATGGGCAAGTGATGAATTTACAAGTGTCAACTTTTCCATGAAGTTTATTTTTTTGGTGGCCATGTTTCATGAAGTCTATTTTTAACGAATAAGTGTCCTATTTGTAAGTATATAACTTTTCATGAATAAAGTGTCAATTTTTAATCTGAAGCATCGTGAACAAGTGTTTAACTCATTGTAACGTTTCTACCTTTGCATAGGCAAATATATAATTTCTTACCCTCAAATGCCCAATCTGGCTCTAATTACACCTGATTATTATATATTTTTGTCTACTAATTATAGAGAATCAACACTTGTTCCAGGCTATTATAAAGAGATTTAAGCACTTTTATATTTCAAGTCCAATAATATTGAGTTAGTTGCATATTAAACTTAATTAAAATATTTTAGGGTATTAACTCATGCATTTGATATTTTTGAATTTGAATTACTTCACATATGCTTTAAATTTCCATTGTCAGAGCAAAGAATGAGGATCGAAGTAAGGAAAAGGAAAGAAATTTCGAACTGATGACAAAGGTGCGACAGATTATGAAACTTCTAATTAGAAAACTAGATTGATTGATTGATTGGTCCTAATGGGTTGACCTATAAACTTCCCTAATCGGTAAAATCAGCCAGGATATGAAACTTTCTATTTTAGCTGGATTTCTTGACATTGAGTGACTAGGTCTTTCCCAAATCTTTCCTAATGGGTTGACCCTAAACTTCCCTAATTAGTAAAATCAGTAAGAATTAGAAACTTCCTATTTTGGCCGGATTTTCTGAGATTGAGTCTTCCTTGAATCTTTCCTAATTGTTGTCAGCGGTCAAAATAGGAACTGTAGGCCGATTAGGAAGGTTTTCAGTTGCCTCTTGTGTTATATATTGGGGACCAACAAAATTTCACCCTCATTTTTCCTATTTTTCGTTTACTTCCTTGGTTCTGCATGGAGTTGGAGTGGCAACTACTTTGTGGCGTCCTTTCTCCCCATTGATAAACTAAATTCGTCCAGATGCTCTCTTAGACTATGAGATGATGTGAAGCAAGCATTGAATCCATTTTAGAGGAGTTTTATTTAGTTCCAATTATGTTGTTTTAAATTTCCGTATATATTTTGGATACTTGTTCACCTTGTGTTCATATTCTATTTGTGTTGGAGATTCTAGACCATGTGATTGTTGAGTTTTATTTGCATATATTGATTGGGTTTTCTTGTAGTTTTATTCATCTTTTCGAATGATAATATTCTGTTTAGTCTTTGTTGATTTCATTGTCTAATGCATGTTTGTAAGATGATTTAATCTATTGTGCTTCATATAATTATATTTTTGGGACTAATTTATGGGTCTGAGTTTGATGATGTTGAGTTTCCACTTCTCTAAGCACTTAAGTAATTCCATTCATCAAACTTGCATAAAGGAACCAGACCATTAATCTAATATATATACATGAGTATAATTAGGTCAAGTTTTACAAGTTGACTGGTTTGATTATAGTCTAATGTGAATTAGTTATTGGACCAGACGGATATTGAGTGATTTGGATAGAACCCAAGTTTTTCTATCTATTAGACCTAATTCCTATTTGATATTAGATCATGATTAATGTAATTGGTCTAATGAAGTCGAGTGGTGTTATAACTAACCTCAGTGTAATTAAACCCGGACAAGACCGGCCAAGGTCTACCCTAAACTCACCGACCCGGTCACTAGCCCGGTTCGGCTAAGCCACTGACTTGGAGTAGTAGTGACTCGGTCATGACCCTGAAAACTCAGCCTAACCCACAACTGACTTAGCTAACTCACCAAGTTAAGCGAGCTAGCCGAGTTGGAAAAAAATCAATCAGATTAGATCATAGCACCACCAGACATTACAGTTCAGAAAAGATGAGGAAGATAGAAAGGAGAGAAGAGCAATAGAGGGAGGAGAAGAGTAATGGCTGAAAAAGAAAGGATATTGTCGAGATCTATGAAAATCGTTCCAAGTTGATGATGTTGGTGGGGGTTGTTTTTCCTATGATAGTTGACCCTTGTTTCCTTGCACTCATCTTCATCAACTCGATACTAAACGGAAGATAAATAAACGGAGAATATTAAACACAGTATAAATAAAAATAAAAATTGGAAAAACGGGATTCTATGGGTGATTATCTGTCTTCCTAGAACCCTTCTTGTTTGTGTCAAAATATTCTCCCCAATATTCTCATATACCAAATATTTTCATGTAATAATGCCCACTGATCTCGTTCGTCAAAGAATCCTACCCCCATTCTTAGTTTATATTTTTCCGAGTTTTTATTAGTATTAGAACCCTTATGACATAATTACATATAAGATTTGTTTTTAATTGCATATACCATATAAACATATAACATATAAGAAGTAGTATAAGAAATAGTAGAGTATAGTTTTCAAACAAAAAAAAGAGGAAGTTTTATTGAACAAATAGGATTTCTTGAAAAAATATTATATACTCCCATTAAAAATAAGATTCTTTTAGCATAAAAAGGGTTCGCTTCGCATGATATGTGATCAAAATATATAGAAAAAGAATATAAATATATATTATAAATATATAAGAAAATTGTATAATAGAATAAAAAAATTATATAAATTTATATATATATATATATATAATTCTATATATATAGAATTCTATTATCTATTAGAATATATATATTAACAATTAACAATTTATTACAATACAATATATTTAACATTTTAATTACATTTTTTATTTCTTATTTATATTTCTTTTTTTTTTTCTATTTGTTTGTGCCGCCCAGAAAAAGGAAATCAAGTGATTCTTTCTTTGTTTTTCTTTCGTTTTCTTTATTTTCATTTTGAAAGTATTGATAGATATTATCAAGGAAGGGATGTTTTGAATCAATTAATCAAATCAGAGAGCGCCGGGCAAATGGAGTTTTATCTCTAAAGTGGCGACCTCTGTGCCTGTGGTGTGTCAGCTGCAAGAAGAACTAGGGAAGGCATAGGAAGTGAAATTAGGATTTAGTTAAGGGGGTGTTCGTGGGCTGGGCCTATACTTCATAAAAAACAATTGGTTTAAGATTACTAGGAAGCTATTGAAAGATAAAGGGAATTATACATAGTTTGCCCTTGATTTTTGTTTTCTTTGTTGGTCATAGCGTGTAATTTTACTTTAGCTTTTATTTTGTGATTTTGTCTGCCTAAGCGTTGTAATTCCTTTCCCAATATAAAAAAAAAAAGACTGCAATTTTTAAAAAATAAATGAATGAGAATGTATGTTTTAAATATTTAAAAAATATTGCATTAACATATGATTATTTACCATTAGGATGATTTGATGAAAATTTAATATTATTTTTTATACTTTTATTTTTTATTCCTCACCGGTCTAGCTCCCGAGTTAATTACAGTCTAACCCACTTGTTCTACTGTCTCATCCGGCCTAGTTACCGGTCCGAGTTTGATTACCTTGAGTAACCTATTTTTTTAATTAAGGCTAATTGTGTCAACTTATATGAACCTAACCCAATTAACTCCCTAATTCATTAAAGTGTGAATCAATATCTTGCCACACATCATCTCCAGCCAAGAGAGCATCACATCAGTTGCATTCAGTCACGTATCCACTTTTATTCCTAAAAATACTAAAAACAAGTTTTTACATTTATTTTTTGAAAAATACAAAAATTACCCAATTTTTATCCACAGTTTTATTGCTTTCATTGCATTTAGTTTTCCTATGTAGTGTAAGGCTCCTTGAGAGACGATCCGGAATTGCACCACTATAGTGCGATCCTTGTTAAAATAATATTCTGCATTTGAATCCCAAAACATATTAGGAATTGTTCAAATCAAGCCCGTAATGACTAGCCAGAAATCCCAAGATAATTGTTTTTTTTTTGTAAAAAAAGTAATGTAATGCAAATTAATTTCATTTTGTTCCACAGAATGCAATGATATTTCAAAATTCTTTGGGTAGAATGAAATTAATTTGCTCCCATTAATTGAAGTTCTAAAAGAAACCAATGCCTATCTATGTTTGTTTAAGGCCAACACTTTCTGATTTGCAAAGGCTCGTTTGTTCTCCAGTAAACTCTCTTCAATACAGATTTTGATGACTAAGGTTTATCACAACCTCGACAAAGAGTTTTCATAATGCCCTCCTATCTTATAGGATATTTGGGTATCTTATCCCTTTTTAGCTGGTTTAATTTAAGTTGTTACAATTTACAAATATTAATATCCTAATTTTTCTAGTTTATTTCTTTTATGCAGTTTTGTTGTTCAGTCATGCAAATTTAAACCTGCTTTTTAGTAATAAAAGTTTATCATTTTTTAAAAAAAAATGTAATCGAACTAAAGCGAATTTTTCTTGGTACAAGTTATAATGATGGGAGGTATATTATATATTAAGCATCAGAATTATATTTATTTAATGTTAATAATTAAATAATTATAATTGTTTACATATAAAATATTGTTTATAATTACATTTTATTAACTAATATCAGGTCTCAAAATACAACTTATATAAAATAACGGTAAAGTTATGGGAAAATTCAAAATAAATACCCCTCGAATAAAAAAAAATTAAGAAGGTACCTCAAATATACAAAAGGACATAAAAGAGATCGTTCCCAATTTGGGATAAACAATTTTAAGGCAAAAATACCAAAATACCTCTGTCTCTATTAACTACTTGGGTATGGCCATTAACCACTCCCGTATAGCGATTAACCACTCTAGTATAGCCATTAACCACTTCGCTGATTCATTAATTAGGTTTGTTTTTGTTAAAGTTGTTAACTACTCTAGTATATCAATTAACCACTTCAGTATAGCGATTAACCACTCTAGTATAGACATTAACTACTTCACTGATTCATTAGTTGGGGTCAAATACTCTTATATGTGAAAGTCGTTAACCACTCTAGTATAGCAATTAACTACTTCAGTATAGCGATTAACCATTCTAGTATAGCCATTAACCACTTCGCTTTGAAAGTGAATGAAGACAGAACATTTTGGTCTTTTTACCTTAAAATTGTTTGTCTCAAATTGGAAACGATCCTTTTTATGTCCTTTTGTATATTGGAGGTACTTTTTTGTCCTTTTGATATTCAAGGGGTATTTAATTAGAATTTTCCCTAAAGTTAGGGTTATTCTTGAAAAGATATTTTCCCTACCATCTCCTCCCCCCGAAGAAGGCTTGCAACGTTAAAATCTTTTTCCTCCCATGTACTCCATTAAAATCCCTCCTCTCCACCGAACTCCCATCCGTTGAACAAAACAGAGAAACTTCAAATTTTCTCCCATGCACTCATTAATCATATTTAATTATTTATACATTAAATTCAGTATATGAAATAATATTTTTTAGCGAACAGGTCTGCTAGGTCTTTTACTGCCAAAACGCAATTAAAACATGGTCCAGATGTCGCGAACTGCGTCTGCTTATCTGCAAAAATAATATTTAAGACTTGTTCAATCAAACTGGGTGGTTCAATGAAAACTATATTCCCGCAATTATTCTGTGAACAAAGAATGAATATTTGTATCCCTCTCTTCCCTACGTATCACAGCTTTTTTGATTCTATTCATATTTAACAAAACATTGAAACAAAATGTACAACCCACAGTAACAGATCAGATTGAAAAATTCAAGCCTCTGTGAGTGATACAACATTTTTGCCAACTTCTCATGTGGATTGGAGCACAGTTAGGTAGTATGTATATCCCAGGCACTTTCCGGACTTTTGCCTCGTTTCATCTTGATCTCCCTGACCTGCAGTCAGGAGAAGATTCCAATGTAATACGTAACTTGACAGATCATATATCCCAGGAGAGAACACACAGATCTGAAGAGGAATTTCAGCTGAGGACATAGACTCTAGGTGGATATTGGTCGAAGTTGATCCAGACCAAATGTATGGGGAGACACTTCCCAATGATAGAGGCTTTTCTGGCTGCATCCCACTAATGTTTGATGTCACTTTTACTTCATTCGCTGGCGTGACATGACGCCACCCTCCTTGATCATCAGAAGAAGATTCTGACAGAGCCATGTTTGCAATGTTCAGATGCCCACCGTTGATAGCAGAATCCGAGGTGGTAATGCGCACAAAAGCAGTACCATCAGAGGAATTGTGAAGATGCATCTTCAGATTTATTTCACAAAATGATGCAGAGAAATCATGATGTAAGGTTCGAGGACCATCCAATAACCATGAAATAGGGCCTGTGCTTACAGTACTATCATGAGAGAAAACAAGAGATCAATTAAACCCAGAAAAATCAAGTAAACAAGGAATGCATGAATGACTAAAATCTTTCAGAATGTCAATTAGAAGCCTTAGGTTTGGGACAGAACTTGCCTGCAATGGCATGCATAATGAGACATAACAAGAGGAGGGCCAACAAACCCAGCATTACTGTTACTCTGCAGTGGTCGAGAGATCAATACAAAATCAACAGTGTTCAAGTCTCCCTTTGCCTGCAACAAAATGAAGCTCTCAAACTCGCATGAATAATAGAACATTGCAAAAGTGAAAAAATCCAAAATGTAAGCAGTAGTTAATCCTACATAATTCAAACCCACTAACGTTAACATTAGCAAAACATAATCCTTAAAGTTTTCATTTTTATTCGAAGTTTTCTTTACAACCTATTGTTGTTGGAACAATCTATATATGGCATTCATTAATGAATGAACACACTAATTTTGTATCATTATTTAGTATAGTGATAAGACCCAATTTCCTAATGCTACTCTATCATATAGAGAGGGACATGGGCAGTGGTAAAAAGACAGGTAAAAGGGATAAAGGAAGTGATGCTAATCGTTCAGAGGGTTATCCTCAGGGTCTTAACCGGAAGGGAAAAGAAGGGCATGTGAGTAGGAGGTGTAGGTGCAGCTAGGGGTATGTTTAATATTTTCTAGCTTTTGGTGGTATAAATATGCACTTGGTTTAGTATTTTCCCTTCCGGTTAAGACCTTGAGGAGAACGATTAGCATCACTTACTTTATCCCTTTTATCTGTCTTTTTACCACTACCTATGTCCCTCTCTATATGATAGAGTAGCATTAGGAAATTGGGTCTTATCATATTGATGATAATGATGATAGTAGAAATTTCCACCATGACAAATTACAGAAACAAAAATTATGTTAGGATTATATTTATTGGGCTTAAATACCCAATTAGCCCAAGTGGTTCCATTAAAATTTGAATTTGGTAACCATACTTAGAAAAGTGAAATATTCCTTTTTTTTTTTTTGACAATGCCCAAGTTTTTACCCTTCATATAGTTTCTTAAAAAATTAAATGTCAATTTTATTGTTTGCAGACTAGGAGAAAATTTATTCATCTGGCACCAATAGCAAACTCAAAGTTGGACTCCAAGTCAGTAGACTATAAAATTTTAGACGGAGATATGACAGATCTGCAAAATTTCATCGTTCTAAAACATTGTGGCAATAATGTTTGCTTTGAACTAGAGAGACCAAATTCAAACATTTTTTAAACAGGAACTGTGGGGATAAGCTGTCTCACATGGGGTATGTAAGGTGTAAAAGTGAAAGGGAGGCATATATTGTGCAAAGTGGGGTTAGAGTTAGATGCAGCCAAGGAGGCATCCATGAGAGGAGACATAATGAAATTTCTTTGAGTAAAAACTATGCAAGAATGGGGATTAGAGGATTTATCGAGGATGGTGCAACTTGACTGGTTATTTAATTTAGGGTTAATACAATTTTTGGTCTTTAAAATTTCACTCAATTTTGGTTTTGGTCTCTAAACTTTAAAATCGGTGGTTTTGGTCCTTCAACTTTTGGTCAATTTTGGTCTTGGTCCCTAAACTTTAAAATTGATATTTATGGTTATTCAACTTTCAGTCAATTTTGATCTTGGTCCCTGAACTTTCAGTTAATTTTGGTTTTAATCCCTGAACTTTAAAAAAACTTGAAAATCAAGGACTAATAATTATAAATGGCACAAAGTTGAGGGACCAAAACCACCAATCTAAATTTCAGGGACCAAGACCAAAATTGACCGAAAGTTCAAGGACCAAAACCACCGATTTTGAAGTGCAGGGACCAAAACTAAAATTGAGTGAAAGTTCAAGGACTAAAAGTTGTATTAACCATTTAATTTATCACCCGCCCATCAGAGAATGCCCCAATATAGTCATTTATATGGGTCCAGATCTGGCTGAGTACCCTACCCATGCTCATCCCCCACACCAGATGAAATTTTCTACTGCTTTCTCACTCACGAAGAAGGAAATTAGATCACTGTCATTACATGTATTGCCTAAGGGTAATAAAAATATTAAATCATGACAACAAATTCTAATACCAAGATATATATATATATATATAAATATATGTCAGTGATGGGCTTGATACAAAAGATATATGTATGTATGTATATGCCTACCTCACGTGGTGATTCTTGCTGCAATCTTTCGTGATGGTGGAAATTGACCAAAGGCTCACTACTGACATCATAAACTAAATCCTCATTACCTTGAGGAACCAACTTGATATCATTTTTGACAGGCTTAGGAACCAAAGATGTATTGTCTTTAGCAGCAGATAGGCTCCTGCAATTCTGATGGCAAACAGTAATCTAATTCAACCAACTGAAATAATCACAGGAAAACATAACTGATAGTATTTCACAGACAAAAGCATACATAGCAAAAAGACACAAGGACAGAATGGGAACCAGCAGTTGAGGGAAAGCACACCAGTTCTAATAATTAAACACTTACGTATATAAAATCTGAAATATTATGATGTAGCCTCTTTCTACATTCTTTACCATAACATCTCAGTTTATAGCTCATTTTTCTTCGAATGCTAACTTTCTATCAGTTATATTTTCGTTCCTTTCTTTCTTTGTTCTTTTGAACATCACAATATTTAGTTCTTTCGAGTTTCAAAAGGAAATATCAAAATATAATAATAGAAACTATGTAACATACAACTACAACCAATCAGATCATCGCAAGAAGCTTGCATTTGCATTAATCTATACTCTCGACATAATTGGACGAGACAAAACTGTTCATGCAAATGATACAGTTACTATTTTACAATTTCGGGAATGAAATAATCCATACATAAAACCAGTCTTTTCCCCCAAAAAAACAATCCAAAACCACAGCTTACATCAAAATAACCACTTTATTTAACCATGCTACCCAACTTTTTTGCTTCAAGTCATCTGCTGTCAAAAGAATTATCCCATGTTCCCAATCCCAATAATATATCATGAGAACAGGCAAAGAAAATTAATCACTTACTTTTCCATTAATATACACAATTATGTTCTCCATCAGGAACTTAATAATTGTCATTCCAACCTAAGCAATCACTGTAGCGATACTTAACTACTTCGCTTATTAATCTCTTGACATCTTGCTATCACCCCTTAAAATGAAGTTTCTCCCCCATGACATCATAGAAAGCATGTTTTGGAGGCAGATAAAAAATTAAAGCCTCCAATACAAACCTTTATCGTTAAGAAACATGATATTGCTTGACCAGCCTTCAAAGATTGTGAAGGAAAAATGGTATCAGCAGGCTGAAGTAATGATATGTCCCAGTTGCTCCCAATAGCGGACAGCTGATTAACTTGGAAATCTTCTGAGGCTGTCTTGTTAACAACATCCATTCGAACAAGGAACTCTTGTAATCTCAATGAAGAAGGACTAATTTGAAAAGACACATCCAATGATGGCAATACCTATGGAAGTAAGAAATTAGAATTAAAAATTAACAAGATTACAACTGGTAAACAGAACCTCCGCAAAAGCATAATTATTCTATATACGTCCATTGCCATAACAACAAAGAAACACATACAGCGAGAAGATAAGAAAACAAAGCAAATTAAGCCATATATTATCACTTTAACTATCTATTATATCAACCTGTATATTGTATTGTAAACGAAGAATACGGTATTTGATGGCACTTGATATATCTCCAATTTCATAATATATGCTTATATATAAAGAAATATCGCCAGGAAAAGCTGCCCTAAACCAAAGAGGCCATGTGAAGGGTGTAGCGCCCTGAACTGAAGTGCCCTGAAAGAGTAATGCATGAGACCATAAAGTGAATATGAGCCATTTCAGATCAGAAATATATTACTGAACTTAAATGAAAAGCATTCCACACTAACCTCTGGAAACATAAAGACTGTGTCAGACCTGTTAAATGGATTAGCATTTGCACCACTTGAAACTGAATCTACCGTCTTCATTAAGCAAGCAGGAAGCTCTGACTTCATACTTTCCTGATTTCCAATATTCAGAAATCTAGGATGACTTATCTTCATCTTCAAATTCTGTCAAAATCCAAATTGAGTAAGCATGGAGACAATGTATAAATGAAAGAGAAGGAGAAAAACCAATTAAAGCAAGACATAGGGAAGCCAGGCTACATCAGCCTTTTGGTGAAATTATGTGTCTGCTGTAATTGTAAGCAGGCCTAATGGGTTTAAAGGATTCAAGATATATGTATGAACCTAAAGCAATAACTATTTATGGTAATTAAATTCAAACAGTTACCTTAACCGGAAACTCTGACGGGTTTCTCAGCTCCAAAACAAGATGCCATAAATCTCCCACATGCGCCTTGTCAGGGAAAGGGAGAATAGACCCTTGAAGCTTTGGTATGCTCTGTGATTGTAAGAGAGACAGGATGTTTGTTACACTAATCTTGAGATTACAGGAAGAGGACTAGGTTGAGATAAGAGTAATGAAGAAAGGGCAGAGCACTAGCAAATACCTTAATCACTAAAAACTTTAGATTCTCATTAGTTGAGCGCTTCCCTTTCCTCCTTCCTTTTACAGTGTTCTTCTTTACATGATTAAAGTCAAAGTCATGAAAGCCAACTATAGAACCCAACAATTTCCACCTAACACCAAGAACTTCCAGAGTACCTTCTTCTATTGGAGTAACTGATAGTTGCACCTGAATTGACAGTTAAGTTTGTAAAGTTGGCAACAAGAATGGAAAAATAGAGATATTAAACATTTTATTGCATTTCAATGAGAAGATATATCTAGAAGTAATTAGCATAGCAAGGGAGAATCAGATGTTGTCATACCAAATCAAAAGCACAATAAAGAAACCAGATACATAATCCTATCTCAAAACAGGTGAAAAAAGTAAATTGCTTTAAAACCGCAGCAATTTTCTGCAATGGTAGCCCAAATGTTCCCAGGATCATTCCAGCATTCCAAGTGAAGAAGTCATCGACTTATCCTCACCAGGCCAAGAAGAATGAGAAGCAATGCGGAAGAAACAAAAAACTTTTCATCTCTTAACAAACATTAATTAAAATGACAACTTTAAAAACACAAAAAAATAAGAGAAGCTATAACTGCCAAGTTCAATTTTCACATTAGAGTCAGTCTTGTTCAAAAAGTAGAAGACCTGAACAAAGGAGATATCATATTTGAAGCTTTGTTTAGATAACATTTTTCCAGAAGGACATATTATTCAAAGCTTCCATAACTGAAGTCTAGTGTCATTTTACATGAGGTTTAATTTAATAAAAACAAACACATAAATAAGAACAAATAAACATCCTGTTCCTGACAATGGAACAATTCATATGGTTTCAGTCAAAGCAATATAATTTCACCTAAATGCAGCCCTGTTTTTATAAACATGATAACTCCAAAGAGAAGGACCTGAGCTGAGAAAGGAATTCTAGAATGTTATAAACTCACCATGGTTGTTTCACCACCTCTTAATAAGAAGTCAACCTCTGATGCCAAAAAAGAATTCTCAGAGCTCATGTCCCTGCAGCGATTTAGTAAATATAAATTTAACATTAAAAACAAAGCAAACATGAAACTAACAGGTTATAATATATACCTGCAGGCTGTCAACTCATCACATTTACTCGCATTATCATTTTCCCCCCTTGAAATATTTTCATCTGCACAACAATTGACTAACAATTAGCATCAAGAAGAAAGACTACAAATATGAATTTTGATAGATAAATTTTTTAAAAAATGAAAAGACCTAACACGTAAATGACAATGCCAATGGAAACTCAAGCTTACCAAGTCTTCCTTCAACAGTACTAGGAAAATGCTTGCATATAAGGGTAACTCCAGACAGAGGAAGTGGTATTTGAAGAGGGTTTTTGAATTCGACATTCACCTTCACAGCTTCTGTAATAGGTTAGTGAAACAATGCATAAGCTCCATAAGACCAAGCAAAATGAAAAACAAAAGAGAGTATGCCTGATGAGATCAAAATTAACCCAATAACAGTTCAAGTATGTGTGTGATGCAGCTTTATTATTCTGAATAGAAGAATTAGAGAAGAAAAGTGTAGAGGTGAAGAATAGAGAGGTTAGAGGATTCAAGAAGGCAGAAAGAGTTAAAGAAATAGAGAGCACAGAGAACAGAGTCACGAGAGAATCTGAGAACCAAGGAAAATCTGTCATTCATTCATTCATTGCAAAACCGAGTGTACAAACTATGATCGGATTAGTGTTTCAGTTCCTCCTCTCTTCTTCTTTCCCTCTCAGTCTCTCAATTCTTCTTCTCTAATCCTCTTCTGTTCTCTGTATCTCTTCTTCTCTTTGATCTCTCTTCTATTTCCTCTCTTTCACTCTTTCTCACTCATACAGAATAATGATTCTGTAACAGTGTGCTTACCAATATTAACAAAATTAGCATAAGACTTCATACCTCCTGCAACACAAACATTTGATTCTCTGTATTTTTTTGGGATAAGCTTCGATTGCAACTCCAACCAATTACTCTTAGTACTAGAGAGCGATGGTATTATTTCTTCCTCCAAGGAGCGCCACAAGCTTTCTCTAGTGTTAACCTGAAAATTTTATTATGACCAACACCTTAAGCAATGAGACTATATCTATAAACTCCTGAACGCTTAAATACAAATATGAAGAGAATAAATATATATATATAGATGTAATTTGATTTTTTATCATGAAAAGATTCTCCAACAAGGGTATAAAAATTAACAGATTTATCTGGAGCTTGAAGGAATGGAGATTCAAGTGATCAGTTACAAATGGATATTTATAAGGGTCAAGGACACAAGATACTTTAAGCCTTTCAATCCACTTTGCAAGTGGTAAGGCTTGACTAACTGGCCGACTTGTAATTTTCTGATGCTTTGCAGCCAGTATAACAAGAAAACTGAATGAATAGAAGTTCAGTTGGTTATAAATGATTTGACATTAAGAGAATCCAGTATATCTACTCTTTCATCGCATGACGAAAAGATTCAGGGAAACAACCAAGTATCCATTTACGCACTCAAGGGATAATATGCATTTTGCAAGTTAAATAGAAATTTAAACTGAATGGTAACTGTGACAGGCTCTCCAGGAAAAAAGACTCAAATTAAGGGTGAAAAAGACTAGTAAGATCACCCAAGATAACATGCCAACAAAATGTCATTGTATATTGCATTTATTCATAAAATAATCATACCTATCTTCTAGCAAATTATAAATTTTCTAAACAATAATCAGGAACAAGAGCTAAATAAAAAAGGGAGGGGAGAACATTTTGAGGATTAAAACATGACAATTTATGTTTCCAGACCCAGAAAAAGTTGGACCAAAGAAAGTAATTCAACTTACAGCTGAAGGTGATCCAAAAGTTCGGTGGTCTTCAAAGACGACCTTGAGTGAAGAAATGTTGATTACAGGCAACTGAAGTCTTGATACTTCAAATGTTCGTCCTGTTTTCTATCATATAAAATAAAAATTAAGACAGGCGTTAGGCATTAAATTAATTAGGTCTTGTCTAATTCAGCATCTAAAAGACGTTCCAGAACCAAAATAAGAGGCCACAAAATGATTTGAGTAATTGCCAACTATATCATTCATATAATGCTACAAACCTAATTTACTGTAAATCAAATTATCTGATACGTTATTACATATCATTATCAATCTTAGGCGCTAATAAAAATTCTATTAAACACAAACATTAAGTTTTGAGATACAATACTCCAAACAAATAAAATTGAAAAGAGCAAACTAGAAGGTTGTAAACATTTGAAAAGCCACTATCACCTGAACTATTTGAAGAAAGTCGCCCAGAAATAACTCTTGTGTTGTCTTAGACTGGTGACCACAAGCCAGAATTTCCAACATATGCTTGACAGCCACATCACACATCCCAAGAGAAGAATACCACCTAAAACAATCATCTTTTGTTAAAAACAACAAAAAGTTTGCAGAATGTAGATGTAGTTGTTTCTGATGAAAATTCATGTACTATTGCAGAACAGGGTCTAACTTACTGTCCTATATTGAAATGAACATGATCTTTGATAAAACTCCATGTAGTTCCGCTAAAAACAGAAAGAGCACTTCTGTATGTTCGAATTGCATGTTTGATCTGCTCAAGACCAGGCATACAACTAAGCATGAGAAATGACCACATCACAAGGAACAATGTTTGCAAAACTTTGACAGACCAATACCTGATCACACTTGTTATAACGATCCCCGGAAAGCACAAGATGAAATCCAAATTTACGTAACATTGAAGGTTTGGACAATGAGTAGCAGTAGGATGCTTGTTCAAGCATCACAGCAGAATGTAGGATATCCTAAAAGAGAATTTCGTTAGCAGCAGAAGAAATGTTTGCCAAACTACTCTTTTTAGGGCCCAAAAAAAATGCACTACCTCACCACAAATCCGGAAATAAATTGGAGCTGCCTCCTTATGTAGATCGCGTGCCTTCAACATTTCTATCCACCAGAGACCACATCGGGTAGCATTTTGTAGCCCAGATGAACCGAGTTTCTGGACATAATGAACTTGTAAACCAACATGACAGCAAAGGAATAAAGCAGTAATAGAGCAACGTCCAAGAAAAAGCTTATCATCTGAAAATTAAACCATACATAATAAGTGTTAAAGGCATTTTCCATGCAATATTCAGCTTCCTTTCTAGATTGGTCCAACATGAAGTACGAAAGTCCCATCATTTCCTGAAACAGCAGGGCATGCAAACCAAAAATGACCATATTTATCATTCCACAATCAGGTCCCATATAATGATAATATGGACCTTAAAATAGCAAAAAAATAGTAACACAGGGATCAAACTGCAAACTAGACGCGTTTCTATCATGCATTTCATAGAGTTTGAGAAATGAGTCCTAAATTTATAGTACCTATTGCTATATTAATGTTCAAGGGAGTAAGCAAGAAATTCCGCTTATCTCTGATTAAGAAAATAAATATAAATATAGTGTAGTATCCTTCCACCATTTCTACACCCAAAAAAATGCCAAGTCTTACACAAGCATATGTGAAAAACTATGCACCGTCCGATAACCCTTTTCACATGGAAATTGAAATTGATAAAACATGAAAGTACCTGTACACCAGCATAGCGTTTCCAAGCTTTATCAAGTTTGAAATCCGTGGAAATTAAGCGATAATTTGACAAGGCAAGTTCATAATCCCGCAACATGAAAGCATAATCACCCAAAACTCGAATTTGGGATTCGGTGGAGCTAAAGGCATACCTATAACCAAGAAAACAAAGACTATATTGAAGAACAAGAGGAAAGAAATAAGAAGCACTGGTGATAAGATTCATGCATAGCATACATAGGACCATTGACAGAATCTGTGCCATCTTCTTTCCCTTTTCTCCACCATAAATTTTTAATTTGGTTTCTAAAGCCTTTCCGAGTTGCAGAAACCTAAATATAGGAAATATCACATAAAAGGAAAGAGTAATGAGAATCTTACAGATCATAGAAGATGTAAAAAATACGGCGCTCTTTAAAAAAGGGAAAAAAGATTAATATAAATACTTGTTGGTTGAGCACACGAATCTTTTGCTCCATGCTTGGAATGATGTGTTTGGATGATAAATCTTGCATTAGATCTTTAATCTGTACTCAGGCCAAGTAACAGAATAGTAAAACGCAGCTACAGAGAACCAATGTTATGAAAGAAATTGTCTGTGATGGCAGAAGGAACGTACCATAGTGATATCATCAGAGTTAAGAAAGAAACCAAGATCTTGACCAGGAGAGACATCAGAATTCTGCGACGAATTACAGCAAAAACACCACATAAAAGAGAGGCCCAAATAATACATATCTGAACTGAACCAAAAACTAAGAATTATTTTCTAATTGAAATAACAAATAAGCTTATAAAGCACCCAAAACAAACTCACATTAAAAGGCCAGTATTGCCAAAAAAAGAAAACTTACAAACAAAGCCCAAGGGTTATCATCATGTTTGATTGGAGCATCAGTTGAAGAATTGATACATAGCAATGCACAGTCACTAGTACCAAATGTGCTCCTCATTTCTGTCAATATTTTAGTTGCCCTACAAAAAAAATGGATGGCATGTAAAAATCTCGTTCAAAAAATTTCTATGCCAGCAAGGGGGGCCCCTGATAAAAACTTTTGTGCAGTAGAAAGCATGTACTTTGAGAGAGAGAGAAAGTTCTCGGCAAACTATTATTTTAAGGCAGTCAATTCATAAAGCATTTCTTCAGTGGATTACTTGAAAATATTTAGGGTGAGGTAAGTTCTAAAATCTAGCCTCTTAGAGTCATGCATAAATATATTTGTTGTTAGTTTATTTTTTCCTTCTTCTATTGTCTACACCTTGATTGGTAATGATAAACCCCCTATGCCTTATTTCATTTGAACTGATTAATCAGACGAGAATAAAGATAGAGTCCCATTCTACATGTCAATAAATGCTACTTATAAAGATAGAATGGTTCAGTTCCACAGCTACTCTGAACCAAAAAGATCGTCTAAATTTTTAGCAATACTTAATAAAGACAAAGAGGTAAATGAACCGGGTGGCACAAAAATAAAAAACTCCTATAAGTAAATACTAAAGTATGATCCACTTCCTGAAACATTCATATCCAATAAGCTATCCAGGGCTCCACTCCAAGCAATCTATTATCCCAATCAGGACAAAGAATAGCTATCCAAAAACACTAACATAATTTTTTTTCACATGAAGAAAGAAGCTATGGATGTGTGTCAAAAGTAATGACAGTGAGTATAATATCACAATTACAAGTCTTTAAGAATAAGAAGTTATAAAGGGAATAGCATATATACCTATCAGCAGGACCGTCTTGATTATCGTGCACTAATAAATAATGCTTCAAAATCTTTGGATCCATCACGCCATCATTAAGAAGAGAAGGTAGCTTGTTCGTGTTGAATAGGTCAATAAATCTGTTAATTGGTTGTTCATCCTTAGAAGAAACAGCCAAAAGACCTGCAAGTTACTTACAGGTGAGAGGAAAGGGAGAATTCAATCAATAAAATAGCCTAGAATGAGGAAATTTTCAAGGGGGTTTATTTGTGTATAAAATCTACTATACTTTTCGAGATAATTATAAACACAATATAAGAATGGCAACTAAATCAAGAAACTTACATGCCACTGGATGATCAAAAGCTTCATGGTCCGAAAAGGAGACCACACGAATAAGTTCTTTGTTAAAGAACTGAAGCCAGGATGGTGCATTTCCGGATTGATAATCTAGAAAAGCAATTGTTAATCAATCCCATTTTAAGATAACTACATAATCTCAAATACCTGAGGAAATGAAAATTCTAAAAATCTAACAAAAACAAAACACACAAGTGCGTACAAATTAACTAAATTAGGCACTCCACAGCTAACGTCAAAACAGTAGCAGCAGCAGGAAACAAGACAAATTATAACTAACACAGATTTTACAGGGAGTATCACTTACTCTCGAGTACATCATTGATTTCTGGTGTATCCAAACTCAGCTGACTGAACTCTTTCTCCCCTGCCTCTGTGATAACTTGTTTTAAATGCTCTTTAGCTACCTAGTTAGAGGTGAAGACACACAAATGAAACTAGATAATAGATTGCAAAACCAAATTGCACATTGGCACTTTTGTAGTGTAAACCAGAATCCCAATCATCCTCAATTTTCCAAGACAAAATATTGCTAAAAATCGACTTCAAACGAATAGGCAAGAAATAAGTTCGAATTAAAGCGGTTTAAGCCTATGTTACGGAAGTCCATGTAAGCTGAAATTGATTTAAATTCAGTTTTCAGCTGTTTGTGTACCTATAAGTCCACGAATTCAATTGTCATACATTAATCTGAGCAATATTACCAACCAAGACCATAGCCGAGTCATGCACCAATGAAATGAACCGGCGGAGAATTACCTCCAAATCTGGCATCCTGACGTCGGAAGCATAATATAATCGCAATTTGAACTTCTGAAGCCTATAAGGCTGGTCACTGACAGTCCTTACTGGCACTGCAACATAAAATCCCACAAAAACAAGTCACGAGCATTGATATGAGGCACGAGAACGCGGGCATTGTGAGAAAGTGAAGGATTACCATCGATGTTGTGAAAAGAGGTGAACGGGGTGAGCATCTGAAGGAAGGTGAGGCCATTCTTGAGGGAAGCTTCTTCGACAGAAGGAGTAGAAAGAACCATCACAACTGGAGTGATCTCGTCCAGCAACATCTGGCCAAGAGGCGTCTTCTCCGGATCCATGATCTTCTAGTTTCGCCTCTAATTTGCAGCACTGGCTGAGTCAGATGCGACTCGTTCAGGAAATTGTTTACCAGGAGTTTTGGCCGCTCACTGGGATCGGAACGGGTTTATCGAACGACGTCGTCTTTTTCACAGATTCGTATTGATTGATATCGCCCTTGGTCCCATGTTCATGTGCCTGTTTTTTCTTTTACAGACTGAGTTTTGAAGAGAAAAAAAAAGACAAATATAAATAATTCATACTGGTGTATATTGAATTTTAATTTTTTTAAAAAAATCAACCGACTCTTGTAATTAGGAAGGGAGGGAGTATTGCCCAGAAAAAAAAAATTAAGGGTTTTCTTTTCTTTTAATAAAATTTACTCCGTGAATAATTTTAAATCATATTCAGAGCAAAACAAAAAATTAAATCATTGGTTTAAAAATGCTATAAATAATTTGAAGATTGAGAATGAGAATTTGATATCCTAAGCAAGCATTTTTGTGTGGATTCGATTGAAAGTGGTGGCACCTGCACTTTGTGAGAGTCCCACATCGGAGGGACTTGGGGCGGTGTTGGGCTATATAAGCGGGTGCGCTGCACACCCCTTTGAGCGCGCTTTTGGGGGAGAGAGTAATGGCCCCGTGACAACTTACATGCAAAATCTAATGTTCCGTGACAACTTACATGCAAAATCTAATGTTAAAAAGCATTCGATTAGATAACATTATTTTCGGTCAGTGATTTTTAATCACATAGTTGGTTTTAATTTTAAATCGTTGTTTTTAAAAAAGCTATGAAAAATTTGAATATTGAGATCCTTAACAAGCTTTTTATGTGGATTTCATTTTTACTTCGGGAAAAAAAAAACTGATAGTTAAACGGGACCAGATTGAACCAACAGCATTGCACATTGAAACAATAGTCGTCCCCTGATGCTCTTGAATGCGATTAGCCCCACCATTTGTCCATCCCCTAGACCTTAGCTTGGCTATAATGGGATCATATTGATCCCATAAACCCTCCTAGTCGCTTTCACATGGTTTGATGGACCATTAACAGGAAGTGTTGAATAGCTCAATAAGGGGTATGAGCCTATGAGCTATTTGAAGGGAGGGGCGAAATTTTTTTTGTGTGAATTGAATTAATCAAAGTTAGATTAACGGGATTAAGAGTTTACAAATATTTTTTCTCATGTTTTTGTCTCTATATTTTTTCTCATGTTTTTGTCTCGATATATATTGTATATTAAGAGTTTACAAGTTATGGCTTGCCCTTCACAGCTTGTTTATATTTTTCTTTAAATATTTCCTATCTTCCAATTTCTCTTACCTTCTAAATAGAAGTCACTGTCTGTATCAAAAAAAAAAAAAAGAAGTCATTGTTGATGAATTGATTATACCATCAGACATTGATAGTATTTATGAAACATCTTTCTCGTTTTTTTTTATTTAGATTTTTTCATATTACTGTTTGATTAGATCGTATTCAAGTGTAATCTTAACTAAGAGTGATCGTATTCAAGTGTGATCTTAATTAAGAGTTATCTTTAAGTATTTATATCAAGTATATCAAATCCTCTATTAGTATATAATCATGTGTCATTTTTTTTTGTGAGTACACAACCAAATAACAATATTTTAATTGGCAAAATAAATTAACAATAATATTTTAAAGATTTGACATATAGTAATGTGATGGGAAAAAGACAAAAAAAGGCTTTCAAATTAGAAAAAGGACAATTTACTACAACAAATTTCAGAAAAGAAAATTCAGTACAATAACTAAATGTCCTACTCTAAATTAATAGGAAATGTCTAAAATGTCATTTGTTCAAATTTTCATTTTTTTTTGTAAAGGGGCCCACCACAGCTGGCCGCTGGCGGGGCCTCCACCTACCAGTGGCCATGTGGCGGCTAGACCACCTACCATGTGGGATGTTGGTGTAAAATCCTTCAAACTAATTGATAATTAATCGTTAATAACCAATCACTATTAACCATAATCACAATTAATAACACTAACTATGATAGGAAAAAGGGTTTACATACGATTACGATAATACCCCTATCATAGTTAGAAAAAGGTTTGCATAGGAGTTCAAATGATTATCCATGATAGAAAAAGCGAACACATATTCCAACAGTCATACTATCATGGATATTTTTCCCTAACTATGTTAGAAAAGGATTCCCCTAACATAGTTAGTAAAGATTTACCTTATTAACAATTAACAATTGATTTAACCATGTTAGATAAGGATCCTCCTAACATGGTTACTAAAAATTCACATGTACACGCTAACTCCACACAATTAAGCAAATATTGATACAGTCATCCAGAATTTAAATATTAATCAAAACATAACATGCGGAAGCGAATGCAAGCCTATAGGTGGCAATATACATTTCTAAAACGACTCTACCGGCCAACTCACCGGTTCCATGTGAACCGGTTCGCTCCATCCCCTTTCCCTTCTCCCTGATCGATGCATGATCACCTGAAAAAAAATGTAAATAACCACGGGGTGAGACAATCATGTCTCAGTAACCACAACTCAACTCAATACAAGAGTGAGAGTGGGTCAGCAGAGTGTCTAAAAGGGTACCAGAAAAATAAGTTTAACATGTCATATATCACAGTCTTTTACAAAATAGTTTCAAAAATGCATTCTTCAAATATCACTAACAATCGTCCTACGGGTCGTTAAGTTGTCCATTACCACTAGGTAGATCCGAATGGAACTCGACGGGGATCTCAACCCGTACCCAGCACCACAACGGGGGTAATGCTCAATGGGGGCTACCCATACCTAGCACACCGAAAAATAGTACTCGATGAGGGCTACCCATACCCAGTACACCACAACAGAGGTAATGCTCGATGGGGGCTACCCATACCCAGCACACCGAAAAGCAGTACTCGATGGGGGCTACCCATATCCAGTACACCACAACAGAGGTAATGCTAATTTCGCCAACATAAACAACCAGGATAATACAGACATTATAACAAATCACTTGATATTATTATATCAAAATAGCTATGATATTAGAATACCCAATAGACTGATTTAATATAAAAGTAACATTTGAAATCTATCTCTCATTATAAGCATATATACATATATAAAAGGGATTTTTGGAAAAATCCCCAACTAACATCACACACAACCAAGTAGTAAGGTGAGAGTGGTTACCTGCACTTGCCAAAAGTAAGAAAAATACCAGAATACAAATATCCTCAAGCTCGGCTCAACTCGCTTGCGTTTACAATTACCAAAAAGCACATACACATGGTCAAGACAAATTTCAAGTGGCATTAACCCTACTCTTTCGGACTTAGCCAAAAAGAAGTCCCAATCGCACAAAGAAAACCAATTACATTTACTCGGCTTGGTTAAGTTAAATTAAACCCATACCAAGCCTATAACAATATTCTCCCTCAATATTCATATCTTGAGTCAAGAACCCCTATCTCTAATCATAGCCACCTTTTAATATAACAATCTCATAGGGACAATCACCTTTTCTCAAACTATAATAACTTTAATTCGTCAAGAATCTTAACTTAATCAACTCTAATCATCCAAAGATCGTTCCAAACAAAATTCCAACTTATTAGTATCTTCATTTAACCTCAATTGATCACTTTCAAAGACTTTGACCTACCACCCTTACACAATCAAGCTTTAATAATCTAAGAATTCATATCGGTCAAAAATCTAACTCACCCAAACCTTTAATCATCATTATTAATTCGTCGTCCCACACAAACCCCCAAAATCCATCTTAGGCCAAAAATTCATCATGTCTGTGTGTGTGTGTGTGTATATATATATATATCAAAACCTTTACAATTTAGCTCAACCACAAATTTCGCTCCATTCCTACATAATCATTAATACAAAAATCATCACCAAATTATTATCGTCCATAACCATTCAATTAGCTCAAGCCTATTCCCAATTTAATCTGTCGAATTACTCAAAAATCCAAAACACTACAATTATTCTCAATTTCATTTGCCATAGTCCCCTACTAATCCTCAATCAACATATGAGAACCAACATTTATTTTTAATCAATAAATATCCCAAGAAACTCTAATCTATCCTTCTTGCCTCTTAACCTCCTATAATTACTCAAATTCTTCCATAACTTTTCCACAACAAAATTCTTCATCAACCCTACTCAAACATAGTCAAATATTCTCATTTAATTCATCTAACTCATCTTTCATGTTTAATATTCCCAATTGCAACACTCTACTTCTCTAAAATACCTAAAAATCCCACTTCTCAACCAAACTCTAAATCAAACTCAATAACCCAACCAACATTATCGTTGAACTCCAATAACACTCTAGAATTCATAAATCAAGCTCAAAAGCCCAAATTCAAAGGATTTCTTGTCGTAAACTTAGTTTAATTCAACTTTAAGCAAACAAAATCTCACATAAGATCAAAACTCTCCAAATCAACCAATCTATCATCATCATGAGACCTCAATAGACAAGTAAAATCAAGCAATTCCTCCCATCAAATCAGAATTTCAAAAATCACACAAACCCTAACTTTAATCTTTGAAAAAATCAAGAAATCAATCACCAAAGAGATGGGATTATAGAGAAGCTCGCCCACTCCTTGCAGCTGCCGGAAATCCCGTCGGAAATCGCCCAAAGACCACCGAAAATCACTTCCCAAATCACCTCCTTCTCTTCCTTTTCTTCGCTGCCCAGCAATCGTAACAACACACACACACACTCGCGACGGAACGAAGGGAAGGAGAAGACGGAGGGAGCCCGGCGGCCCCCTGGGCTGGCCAGCTGGAGAAGGGGAAGGAAGGAGTGAGGGAGAGGAAGAGGAAGAAGGGTGTTCGGTCACGGGAGAGGAGAGGAGAGGAGGTGAGGAATACGAAGAAAATAAATGAAATAAAATAAAGTAATAAAATAAATAGTACAAGAAAATTACTATTAGGCCCTTAAGTCCTTAAATAAGATATATATTGCTTAGATAAAATCCTCTTTTCACTTCCTAACAATCTATTTTAAATTCCCATTAATATTTTCTCCCACTAGGATCTCTTTTGGGTTTAAAAATAGTTCTTTTAAATCCTAATTTTCTCAAATTAAGGAAAAAACCAGGCCTTTGAAAGTTCCCAAAAATATTTATATTTTCATGAATTTATTTATAACGCTCTCCAAAGTATTTAATTAATCCCAAATAAATTTTTAATTTACCACTAATTCTTAATTAAATTTTTGGGATGTTACAGTTGGGGGGCAAAAAGAATTTGGAACGTGGAGGGGGCGGGAATAAAACCCACCCTCTCACCTTTAAGGTTTGGTGGCAAGACCAAGCCATCTCATTATATATGTTACAAAAATTATATATATTATATCTTTTATTCATTCTTAATATTTTACCAGTATTGTATGAGGGATTATCAAATCCGGATAAGGGATTACCAACATGTTTCTATCTAATTACCAACTTCCTTTGTTCGTTCTCAGAATTGTACAAGGGATTACCAACATGTTTCTATCCAATTACCAACTTCTTTTATTCATTCCTAGAATTGAACCAAGTGCATTTTGACATTTCACTTGAACTTGATTTGGACAATTCAGTTATTTGTATTGAATTATCCTCTCTGAAATTTGTTATAACAAACTGTCCTTTTGCTAATTTGAGGGTCTTTTTTTGTCTTTTTCCCTAATATGATTGTATAATTTGATAAAAAGGATATGAGAGCAGTTTTTTTTTACCTTGGATACAAGATTGTTGATAGGGAAAATTCCAAAAAAAGGCCATCAAAATAGCAAAAGGACACGTTGCTACAACGAATTTCAGAAAGGACAGTTCAGTACCATGACTGAAGTATCCAACCCCAAATTAAAAGGAAAAGTCTTAAATGCCCTCGGTTCAATTATGAGATTCCCAACTTCCCATAAGGGATTCCTAACTTCCCAACTTCCTATAAGGGATTTCCATCTTTCCTTAAGGAACTCCCAACTTCCCTTAAGGGACTCCCAACATTGTACTGAATTGGTAAACCAAAGGGTATTTTGGACATTTCCTTTTAATCTGGGGTTAGACAATTCAGTCATTGTACTGAATTGTTCTTTTTGAAATTCGTTGTAGTAAAGTGTCTTTTTGCTATTTTAAGGGTTTTTTTTAATTATTTTGTTGATATAAGTGTTGTCATTTATGTAATAAGTGAAATAATTTGATAAAATGGATATGAGATATCTTTTTTACCTTGGATATGAGAAGTTGACTTACTAGACAAGCTTTTTCGTGTGGATTGGATTGTAACTTCGAAATTTTTTTTAAAAAAATACGATAACTAGACGGGAACCAAATTGAACCAACTGCATTGGACATTGAAACAATAGTCAACCCCTGATGCTCTTGAATGTGATTAGCTCCACCATTTGTCCATCTCTGAGACCTTAGCTTGGATATAATGGGAACATATTTATCCCATAAACTCTCCTAGTCGCTTTCACATGGTTTAATGGACCATTAACGGTAAGTGTTGAATAGCCCAATAAGGGGCATCAGCCTATGAGGTATTTGAAGGAGGGGCGAATTTTGTTTGTGCGAATTGAATTAATAAAAAGTAAATAAATGAAAAAAATAAGTCATGACAAGTTATGGCTTGCCCTTCACAGCTTTTTTATATTTTTCTTTAAACATTTCCTATCTTGTAAATAGAAGTCATTGTTGATAAATTGATCATACCATCAAACATTGATAGTATCTAGAAAACATATTTCTCATTCTTATTTAGATTTTTTAAATCATTGTTTGATTAGGTTATATTCAAGTTACCTTTAACTATCTATATCAAGTATATCAAGTTCTCTACTAATGTATAATCATGTGTCATGTTTTTTATGCAAGTACATAGCTAAATAACAATATTTTAAAAATATGATTGTATAGTCTGATAAAATGGATATGAGATAGTTTTTTTTTTTTCCTTTTTACCTTGGATGCAAGATTTTTTTTGTTTGACCTGGAATGCAAGATTGTTTATTTGTTGATTGTTGATATAAGTGTTGTCGTTTATTACATTAATGATACACAGATTAAAAATAAACCTAATATCAGTGGGTTCAACCATGAATACTACTAGTGCGTGTCTTGTCCAGTTAGGTTCACCACAAGCCATCACTGAACCGTAGTGATATAAATGTCCACCGGCTTTAGGCCATTGTTATTCTTCGCAGGACATCCTTGCGTTGCTAAACATTTCCGGGGCCGTTTACGAATCTCGACATCCGTCATGTCTTACAGGCCCAATTACCGAGGTGGCCGAAGGGGTGGCGGCGCCTCATCTTCCGGCGGTGGCCGCGGAGGCAGAGGCGGCGGTGGCGGAGGGCAAAGGTGGTGGGACCCAGCATGGCGTGCGGAGCGCCTGAGACAAATGCAGGGCGAGGTAATATCATGGAGCAATTTATACTTCCATACGAATTCCTTATTAGTTAAACAAGTTATGTTAAGATAGATTGTGCGAGATGTTGTTTTGTTTTTAATGTTTGTCTTTAAGAAGGGCATTATGTATTGGGCGAATTGGTTTGTAAAAACTCAAACTTCAGATTTTTTGTTGGTCTATCTGAGGGCACAGGCATGTTAGATGATTCGTAACGACAGCTCAATGGTTTTTTAACGAAGACTGTCTAGAAATTCAAGTGTTCCTTTGTTAACTGTGGGTTTATCTGTTTATTTTATTGAGATGCAGAAGGAAGTACTTGATGAGAACGAATGGTGGGATAAGATTGAGAAGATGAAAAGAGGAGGGGAGCAAGAGATGATCATTAAGCGTAATTATAGTCGTGAAGACCAACAAACCCTCGCTGACATGGCTTATGAACTTGGGCTGCACTTGTAAGTCCGTTATAATTTGTAGTATTACTTTTTAAGCTTTTCATTCCACAAAAAATCGAAATGGGACGGTGCATCTTATGGTATCACATTGGAATTGGATTAAGGGATATTGAACTGCATACTCGATGCTTGGCTGTGATTAAATTTGCTGGGATATCCATCTTACTTATTACTCAGCTAAAGTTGTCTTTTTTCTTTTTTGTAAATTGAAATATTTATCCGATACTTTGATGATTCTGATGTTTTTATTCTGCCTGACATTCTCGTCATCTGATTTTGTGCTTGGGCAAAGAAAGCCATGCATACAACAAAGGGAAAACTCTTGTCGTTAGCAAAGTTCCATTGCCTGATTATCGCGCAGATCTTGATGAACGTCATGGATCCACACAGAAGGAGGTTTAGTATATCACTATTTATAGGCTGACTGCCCATTTTTTGCCAGAAAAAATTTGTAAATCCGTTCATGATTCTGAACTTTCTGCAGATTAAAATGTCCTCAGACATTGAGAGGAGGGTAGGATCTCTTTTGAATGACACACAACCCAAGGGGGCAGGATCAGGTAATGCGCCTTCCACATCAACCAGTGAGAAGCTTAGGCAAACAATAATTACTACAAAACCTGTTTCATCTGAGCAGCAAACTGATCCTTCCAATGAGAAACTTAGTGTTGAACTCAAAGAAAGACAGGAGAAAATGCAGGTCTGTGGCCTTTTTTGACATCAGCATAATATCGTTTTTTTAACATTAGTTTTGGTGTAATTTCTGTAGTTATTTATGTTGCCATTTCAAACTCTTGGCGAACTTAAATTTTATGTATTTATTTGCAGACAAGTGATAGTTTGAGGACAATGAAGTCATTTCGGGAAAATCTTCCTGCATTTAAAATGAAGTCTGAGTTTCTGAAAACAGTTCAAGAAAATCAGGTGGGCGAATTGTCTATCAGTAACTCAATATAAGGCCTTATATAACATAGTTGATTCACCAGCCTTGGTAGCCTGCGCATTTTAATTCCTTATTAATTATCAAATGATCGAAAGAAGGGAGTTTAAATTTCAATTAATTCAATTAATTGCATAATATCCTTGACTTCCTTTTTCTAGGTATGAAATAGATAGTAGAATATATAAATATCTATTACTGAGGGTTTGATTTAATATGTTTAGCATTGGTAGATCCTTTAGAAATGAAAAAGGAAGTAAAACCTCAACTTGGCGCATCTCCCTGGTCAGATAGGTTCTCATTTAAAATTAGTTTTATTAGTTTATAGATTACAATGATGGTTCCATATCAAAAAGTAAAGTCTGGCTTGCATCAAGTGCAGGTATTGGTAGTTTCAGGAGAGACAGGTTGTGGCAAAACAACTCAGCTGCCACAGTTCATTCTAGAAGAGGAGATATCATGTTTACGTGGAGCTAGTTGCAACATAATTTGTACTCAGCCTCGTCGTATATCTGCAATGTCTGTTGCAGCTCGAGTATCAGCTGAAAGGGGGGAGAGTCTTGGTGAAACAGTTGGTTACCAAATTCGCCTTGAAGCAAAACGTTCTGCTCAAACACACCTCTTATTTTGCACCACTGGTGTATTGCTTCGTCGGCTGGTAATTCTTTTCCATCTGCGACAATTTCTTTTCTTTTTATACTGTCTAACATTGTTGGAATTTTAGTTTGTTTCTTCTATTTCCATTGATTTATCTTGTACTGAATGTAATTCACTTATATAATAGTTTTTTCAATTTCCTTTCCAAGGAAACATCATTTTATCTTTACTTTTTTGATTTTAGAGGGTCATCCCTAGAGTTATAAGTTGTGCTCGTGTAGAATGTATATAATTCTACCCTGTTAGGATAAAGGTGACATAATTTCAAGTCACAAGATTTGTAAGATCATGTTGTATATTGTGTTGTTTAACTTTAATTTGGAAAAGGAAACCCTATTTTCTTAAAATAGAAAATCTCTCTGACTAGTACCTATATGGCTATACCTAGGATATTCATAAATTCTTGCCTTCAACTTGCGGCATTTACTTCTATTTTCTGTTTATTCAGGTTCAAGATCCCGAGTTAACTGGGATTAGTCATTTGATGGTAGATGAAATCCATGAAAGAGGAATGAATGAAGACTTTTTAATCATAATTTTGCGTGACCTTCTGCCTCGCCGTCCAGATCTGCGTCTCATTCTAATGAGTGCCACCATCAATGCTGACTTATTCTCTAAGTACTTTGCAAATGCCCCAACAATACACATACCGGTATTGCATATTCTATAGATTCCAGTTCTTTTTTCGCCTACATGTGTAGTAACTGGTTTGTGTTTTGTGCCAGGGATTTACTTTCCCTGTGGCAGAGTTCTTCCTAGAAGATGTACTGGAGAAAACTCGATACAGCATCAAGTCAGAGTTTGACAATTTTGAGGGGAACTCAAGGAGAAGAAGAAAACAAGAATCCCCGAAGAAGGATCCTCTGACTGAATTGTTTGAGGCATGTATATTTGACCTATCATACAGCATAGGCAGTTTACATGATGTCTAAAGATGCCATGAACTCTTGTTTTGTCTTCTTGAGTTGTATTTGTGTTCGAAAAAAAATTAATTGCCAAGTCTTTACTCTCTTTTTTATTTTAGAGAAAAGGGGGAATTCAAGTGAAGACCCCCCCCCCCCCCAACACAAAATTTTTATAACTAGAGTCTTTAAAAAACATGGTCTATGGCTATAGATACTAGATATTTCTAATTCTAATTGCATCCTTGAAAATGGCCCTATAGCCAGCTAAATTATAGTCAATGGAGACAGACGTTACTAATTTAAGTGATTTTTTGAAACCTCCTATTCCATTCTATGCTTTTCTCGGAATTGTGTGGAAACCTCCGTTTGTTCCTTGGAGGCTTGTTGCAACTGCCTAATGAGAGGAATTTTAACTTTTTGTTGGAAGGCAGATTACAGTGATGTCTGACAGGGGATGCTCTTTTTGTGATGACATCATCAATGGATATAATGTTTTACCTTGGACAACTTATTTGGGTATGCTGGTTAAATGTGTTAACAGCATGACCATGTGGCTTGGTTATTTGAGACTGTAATTGCTAGATGGTAATTAGGTGAACCTAGCCACTGTCTTAATTGTGGCCTAAGGTGGTGGTTATAGAAACAGTAGTTTAGCTTATTCCTGGTTTGGTATGTAGTTTCTACTTGTAAGATATAGTGCCTTTTAGTTTGAGTTAAAAACTTGTATTGGAGCAAAGTAGCTTCTTCTGGAGAGTTGAGAGTAAAATGTGTCTCTTTCCTTGGTATTGTAATGCTTCTGTTTGTGGTACCAATGACTTTTTTCAGTTATTCTTTTTTGGTGATTTTCTGGATATCTGTTGACTAGGATTTTCTTTAGGCTTTTTATGCCATCATTTATCTGGTAACTTTTGTTTCTTTTTGAAGGATTCTTTCTGTAAACTGGCCTCTATTTTAATATGTAGTGTTTTTGTGTGTAGATTGACTTGTGCAAATGTATGCAATATACACATATAATGTTGTGTTTTTTATTGCAGGACATTGATATAGATAATCATTACAAAAATTACAGTTTACATGCTAGAAAGTCTCTCGAAGCGTGGTCTGGTTTGAAGGTTGATTTGGGTTTGGTATGTGCTTTGTATGCTTTTGTTCAAAATATTGATTCGGGTTTGGTGATTTTTTTTTCAAACAGTTGATCTACTTCTCTTTTTCCATTTTGTTTATTACGATGTTTCAGGTAGAGGCAACGATTGAATATATATGTCGAAATGAAGGTGATGGAGCAATTCTTGTATTTCTCACTGGTTGGGATGATATTTCCAAACTATTTGATAAACTTAAAGGAAATAACTTTCTTGGAGATCCTAGCAAGTTCTCACTCCTTCCTTTACATGGTTCAATGCCTACTATCAACCAACGTGAAATATTTGACCGTCCTCCTCCTAGCAAGAGGTAAGCCCTTCTCTTTTGCTGATATTGTTTGACAGATTGCCTGGGAAGTATACTAAGAAAAGTTAGAGGAGTTTTTATGTCTTCTTTGTGGGTCTCTGCAAATGGTTTCCTGTAGATATTCAAAGGGATTTAAAGGTTCTTTTGAGTTAGTCAGGATTTTCCCATTTTGTTTCTAATTTTGTGAAGGTTTCTTTTCCTGTCTTTATATCTCTTCTTGTTAGTAAATTTTTTTTCATGTAAAAAACTATTATATTGTACCAATGCTTTGCATCTGATGTAAGACTTTTTTTTCCTAATTGTGTAATTAGTAAAATTATTAAGAAGGTAAAGGATGCAGAAGGTAAAGTTTTGATTACTGACGAAGATATTAAGAATAGATGGGAGGACTACTTTTCTAAGTTATTCAATGATGGAGGTGAAGGTCTATCTTGTGAGTTGGAGGATTTGACAATTAGTGAAGATGGACTTAATAGGTCATTTTATCGTAGAATTAGAGTTTGGGAGGTTAGAGAAGCTCTTAAGAAAATGGAAAATGGTAAAGCGGTTGGACCTGATGGTATACTGATTGAAGTTTGGAAATGTGTAGGGGAAGATGGTGTGTTATGGTTATCTGAATTGTTTAACGAGATTTTGCGGTCCAAGAAGATGCCTGATGATTGGAGAAAAAGTACTTTAATTCCGATTTATAAAAATAAAGGCGATATACAAAATTGTGCAAATTATAGAGGAATTAAGCTTATGAGTCATACAATGAAACTATGGGAAAAGGTGATTGAGCATAGGTTAAGACTAGAAACTAGTATTTCTAAGAGACAGTTTGGGTTCATGCCAGGGAGATCCACAACAGAGGCGATATATCTACTAAGGGGGATAATGGAAAAGTATCGAAGTAGAAAAAGAGACTTACATATGGTTTTTATTGACTTAGAAAAGGCGTATGGTCGCGTGCCGAGAGATTTACTTTGGAAAGCCTTGAAAAAGAAAGGAGTATGTGTTGCTTATATTAAAATTATACAGGATATGTATGATGGGGTGTTGACTAAGGTTAGAACGCCGGGAGGTGAGACAAAAGACTTCCCTATAAGAATTGACCTACATCAGGGATTAGCTTTGAGCCCATATTTGTTTAACTTAGTAGTAGATGCTCTAACTGAGCCTATAGAAGAAGAGGTCCCTAAGTGCATGCTTTTTGCTGATGATATAGTCCTTCTGGCTGAATCAAGAGAAGAGATTAATGATAAATTAGAGATATGGAGAAACACGCTGGAGTCGAAGGGTTTCCGTTTAAGTAGGAGTAAGACAGAATATATGCATTGCAATTTTGCAAATAGACAACTTAGAGGTGATTTGGAGGTTAAACTGGGAGAGCAAACAATCCCTCAAGTGACGAAGTTTAGGTATTTGGGATCAATTATAAGACAAGATGGTGAAATTGATGACGATGTTAATCATAGAATTCAAGCTGGGTGGTGTAAGTGGAGGAAAGTTATTGGAGTTCTCTGCGATAGAAAAGTACCCCATAAGGTAAAAAGGAAGTTTTATCGCATTGCTATAAGACCGGCAGTATTATATGGTAGTGAATGTTGGGCTTTGAAGGGTCAACATGAACATAAAATGGGGGTAGCTGAAATGAGGATGTTGAGATGGATGTGTGGTCACACAAGAAAGGATAAAATTCGGAATGATCATATACGCGAACGAGTTGGAGTGGCACCTATCAGTGAGAAAACGGTAGAAAATCGTTTGAGGTGGTTTGGACATGTATAAAGGAGGCCATTAGATGCGCCAGTGAGGAGGGTGGATCAAACAGTCTGGAGTCCGATTAAGAGAGGAAGAGGGAGACCGAGACTTACACTCAATGAAGTTGTAGAGCGAGATCTTTTAATAAATAATATATCTAAAGATTTGGTTACCGATAGAGCACAATGGCGTCGTGTGATCCATGTAGCCGAACCCACTTAGTGGGATAAGGCTTTGTTGTTGTTGTGTAATTAGTAAAAACTTGATGGGATGGGTTTTGCTAGTGGAAAAGTAATTTTTTTGAAAGAAAACTACCATTTTCAGTTTAATTAGTACTCCCTCTGTCCCTAAATACAAGTTTCAATAACTACATTGTTTTATTCGAAAAAACTACTCAAGTTAGTTAAAAGCAATAATTATGTGAGGAATCTAATTTATTTTCCAACTTTGCCCTTATTATTAAAGATGAAAGAGAATGGCAAATAAGAGATAATAAAGATGAAAGAGAGTGTATGGAGAAAAGATAAAAGATGGATAAAATTGGAAAAAATGCAATAAATGCTTAAACAACCCTAAAATGAAGCTTATATTTTGAGACAAGCCCATTCACAAATATGAAGTTTATAATTAGGGACAGAGGGAGTATTTATTTATGTACTTATTGACCAAAAGAAGTTTTTATTAATGTACTCGATATTGTTCATATTAGTTGATATGTATGATTTAACCTTTGATTCAAGAACTATGTAAGAGCTAAAGGAAGCATTCTGAAAACTGTGGCAGAAGTTGCATCGTTGCAGTTATCTGAAATAATCATGGCATTTGGCCAAATATTAGATGATTAGATGACCATAGAATGATTGGTTCAACCAATTGGGTGCTGTTACTGCCTCCTGCAATGTTTTAGTAGCTCACTAGAGCATCATCATATTCCATAAGCAAGATTTAACCCTCTTTCTGTCTTTCACCTGATAATAGATATCTGCTGAACAGAATATTTGCTGTCCTGGTCAATACAAACTTTGGGAAAATCTACCTTTATTATTGGGCTGACACAGTCCTTTGTTGCTATTTATATGTTATGCTGGTACTTTTAGAATTTCATGAAATGATATGATATGATTTTCTTAAAATTTTGGCCTTTTATCCTGTTAGTGGTGTTACAGTGCATCAACCTTGTCAATCTATTCTCTGTGGTGTTGTTTAGATTAACATCTTAATTGTTTTGCTTTAATGTATTTAAATTCCTTGTCATTTACCTCTTAGGTTTTGATTAAAGTTAATCTGCTAATGCAGAAAAATTGTGATAGCTACAAATATTGCTGAGAGCAGCATCACCATAGATGATGTTGTATATGTCATAGACTGTGGAAAAGCTAAGGAGACTAGCTATGATGCTTTAAACAAGCTTGCCTGTCTGTTACCATCATGGATATCAAAGGCTTCAGCTCACCAGGTACTGAGATTGTAGAACTGCATTCAAAATTTTTATGAGACTTTTTTTTATATTGGGAACATCTTACACTTCTGTGGCTGCCTGGTCAAGCTTGTGGTGGTTGCTGAATTTCTTAGTAACTATATGTTTTCAATTTACTAATGTGGGGAGATCATGTCAGAGACGAGGGCGTGCTGGTCGTGTACAGCCTGGAGTTTGTTTTCGGTTGTATCCAAAAGTGATCCATGATGCAATGCCTCAGTATCAGTTGCCTGAGATTCTCCGGACGCCTTTGCAAGAGCTGTGCCTGCACATCAAAAGTTTGCAGCTTGGTACTGTGGGATCTTTTCTAGCAAAAGCACTTCAACCACCAGATCCTCTTGCTGTTCAGAATGCTATTGAACTTTTGAAAACAATTGGGGCATTGGATGATCAGGAGGAGCTTACTCCACTGGGTATATTATGCCTGTATATTATTATCGTGGTCTGTGAGTATTGGCTTTGGATGTGTTCTGAATTGATTTTCATCTGACAGGTCGGCACCTTTGCACCATACCCCTGGACCCAAATATAGGGAAGATGCTTTTGATGGGGTCTATTTTTCAATGTCTCAATCCTGCCTTGACTATAGCTGCTGCTCTTGCATATCGTGACCCATTTGTCTTGCCCATGAACAGAAAAGAGGAAGCTGACGAGGCAAAGCAATCTTTTGCCGGTGATTCTTGCAGGTCAGTTATGTAACCAGGCACTGTGCTCCTTTCTGATAGTGTTACAATGGATTTTCTACTTTTTAATTTGCTAGTCTTTACTCTTTAGATAATGAAATTCTAAATGTACTTTTGATTCAGTGATCACATAGCCCTTCTGAAAGCATTTGAAGAATGGAAGGGTGCAAAACGTAGAGGACAGGACAGGCAATTCTGTTGGGATAAATTTCTATCTTCGGTAACCTTGCAGATGATTGATGATATGAGAATGCAGTTTCTCAATCTATTATCAGACATTGGATTTGTTGACAAATCCAGGGGTGCTAGCGTAAGTCTTTGGTCTCAATTTTTCTTTTGATTGAAATATATTTTCCCACACCTTCCTCAAAATTTGTTTTTGTCTCTCTTAAACACGTTTTGGTTAACAGATTTCCTATTGACTTATCTTCCATGGGTATTGGTGCTCTACTCATTTCCTGTTGGTGTTTGAAAATATAACAACCATTGCTATATGTTTATGCAGGCTTACAACCAATACAGCCATGATTTGGAGATGGTTTGTGCAATTCTCTGTGCCGGGCTCTACCCAAATGTTGTGCAGTGCAAAAGAAGAGGAAAACGGACAGCTTTCTACACTAAAGAAGTTGGGAAAGTTGATATCCATCCTGCTTCTGTCAATGCAGGGATTCATCTCTTCCCTCTGCCCTACATGGTATATAGTGAAAAGGTTAAAACGACCAGCATTTATATAAGGGACTCAACAAACATATCAGATTATGCTCTTCTTCTGTTTGGCGGCAATCTTACCCCTAGTAAAACTGGGGAGGGCATTGAGATGCTGGGCGGTTACCTTCATTTCTCTGCTTCAAAGAGTGTCATTGAGCTCATAAGGGTACTTTCTCTTAATCTTCCCCCTATTGTGGGACCCTGTCTATCTATCTATCTATCTATCTATATGCTCTAAAACCTTTAATATTGGCTGGGGCCATGCCTACACAATATCTCATGGTAATGGGATTTGCAGAAATTGCGCGGGGAGCTTGACAGACTACTAAACAGAAAGATTGAAGAACCAGGATTGGACATTTCTGCTGAAGGAAAGGGAGTGGTTGCTGCTGCTATTGAACTACTTCATAGTCAGAATGTAAGATGATCTTTTTTCCAGGACTGACGGCATCTAGTTTGAGTCCTTTAATTCATGGAAAATCTATTTTGCGCACCACATTCATTGTTCGAGCCAGCGACAGTGGAATTGCATCTGTGTGAAGGCCTCACGTGGCCTCCCTCTCTCGCAGGAAGCAATACGATATTTGGCTTGTGTAAGTTATCTGGTGCCCTGCCCCCAAGAATGGCTTCGGTTCAATGCCCTTCCCTCGTTTTAATTAGGACCACAGAAATATATTGAACCCTTTCCTCATCAATTAGGACCCACAGAAATACAAACGTTAGTCTTGGTAGCAATGTATGCTCGATTTGTCCTTGATTATACATGTGTTGTAATTGATTAAGAGTAATCAATATTAACCATTTTAAGCTTGATTTAAATCAGACATGACTTGAATCTCGTATATTACCGTCACTCTTCCCATTTGCAAGAGCATGCTAGTTGGAGACGTTGCCCCCGCCTGCTAATCTCCAGCCCACAGGTGTTGGACATTTTAGACTGGCTTAGTGCCTTTGCTAGTGATATTACTGTCTTGTAATTATGAATTATAATTAAGTGGTTGATTGGGGAAGAATGGAGAACGTTCGAGAGAAAGTTCGCACGTGATATTTTACTGCTTTGGTGAATTTCTGCTTACTAGATGTTTCAATTGCAGAGAAGGATATCTGATGGTTGCTTTGGATTTTTATATTTTGTAATTTGTAATGTACACAACAAATTATGGGAAAGAAAGCATGGGAAATTTAAATTATCTTCTATCTTGGTGCGCAAGCAAAGGTCTTTAGATCCACGTGCGACATCCTTTTTGCAACAATTTAAAAGTTAGCATTTGACGGACTCTCAAAATAATGTCATCTCAATTTCAAGCATGGTCTATTAGTTTACTAAGTTTGGCAATATTTTCAGCTGTATCCAGGGTAAGCATCTTAGTGAATGAGGATAGAGAGGGGTTATGATATTACCCTTTGGCATCGGTTTTCACCTTTCATACGTTTCGTCAGCATTTTGCCACAAAACTAAGTGACTTTGGATGAGAAATCCGAGAGGCCCATGATCCAAGAAATAGGGGTCAACGATGGAAAGTTCATATGATCGCCGTGAGAGAGACATTCCTTCCTAAAATGCTTGCTCTTCCCACGTGAATCATAGACACACAATCGCACCAATAATTTGCTTATCAAAGTCGCCACATGCTTCATACTATAACTTCACCCTTTGGGTTTAACAGTCTAATCTTTTGGTCTGACTAATGGGCTAAGAAATTACAAAAGATAGATGACCAATATCCATTATAACTAACGATTAACAACGTTATATGAAGGACCCAGCAAAGTTCGTAACTCGTTCTTCTGAACTCAATACTAAGAAATAAGTGGCATCCAGGAAAAGAAAAACCAGGATGCGATGCCACTGCTACAAAATCTGCATGGCTTTTGGTGAAACCTTATTGTTCTCCTACCATATTATTCTTATAACCAGAGATCGGAGAGCATGACATGCGTTCATGTAAATCACTGAGAAAGCTGGAAATACTATGGCTAGAGCTTGGAAAGTTGATTTTACATTCAAGTGCGGAGATTTTGTTATAAATGCAGATTATGTTGCTAAATAAGCTCATATGACAAAACAAGAAGGATTGATAAAGAGTAACTCACGTCATGAACCCTTTTTGAATCGCCTTTTATCCAAACAAAAAAGAGAGAAAATAAATGTGGTTAGTTACGTTGGAGGCGTGTGAAATGGTAGCACATACCGAGGAATTTGCTTCCTGAAGAAGACTCATACCATGAAGCCACGTAAGAGAAAACACCGACACCATATAATTAGCCTACGGAACCTGTGAAGCACTTCCTTATCTCCCTACACCCATGCACGCCTCCTCATGTGCCCACGCACGCCTCCATACGCATCCCCTCTCTTCTCTACCCCACTCCTAATAATCACTTGTATATATAAAACCCTACCCTCTATATATATATTATAACCCTAGTGTTTACTGATGTTGATGACGGATGGAGAGGGTGAAAGTGATTATGGAGAGAGGGTGGAAGCATAACTCGGAGATGTCACCTAATTGTCCTAGGTGTGGCTCTTGCAACACCAAGTTTTGCTATTACAATAACTACAGCTTAACTCAGCCTCGCTACTTTTGCAAAGCCTGCAGGAGGTACTGGACCAAAGGAGGATCCCTTCGCAACGTCCCCGTTGGTGGTGGCTGCCGGAAAGCCCGGCGTCATACCGGAAAGACTTTAAGACTACAACACTCATCATCAGCATTGCCTTCATTACCTGCTCATCACCACCATGCCCATCATCCCTCAACAACTGTTTTTGATCATAATCATACTTCACATATTGATCTTGCACTCATTTATTCCAATTTCCTCAATCAAAACCCAGATTCATCGAGTGATGAGGAGCCACGTCAACACCAGTTCATGAAATCACAAGGTTTTGATCACTGTGTAGAGTATCAAAGTCTATCCGACATAGTTTTTGGTCTTTCTGAAACTTCCACAATAGAATCAGAATCCCATTTCATCAATATGGTTGGCGATCATCATCATCATCATCATCTGGGTGGGTTCTTCAACTCCATGCAGGATCATCATAAGGAAAAAAGAATAAGTGGTAGTGACGATTTTGAGCTGCCACCATTACCAGGTGAAGAGTTAGCCTCACAATATGATGTGATGACGTGGTCCGAATCTCATGATGAGATTATGGTCGTGAATCATTCGCCACTTGGAACTCAACCTCATGTCAATGGTAATTGGGGAACCTTTTACTCAACAAATGTTTCTTTTCCCAGCCTTTGATTATATATATTTGTGTCTCCTCATTATTTTTGCCTTTGTTTCAAGCCATTAAGTATGAATCAATATTACTCAATAACTAAAGTATATATGTAAAAAATTTTACTCTCATGGAATGGATATCATTCATAATAATTGCACTGGGGTTTCAGCTATATATGTTCATGCTACCAAAATTTCATAACATATTATTTGAATTTTCGGTCTGCAAGCATTCATTTGCAAGGAAACTAAAAAACATGAAAAAAAATGGGAAAAAATATTACCATTGGGGAATGATTGTGCAAAATACTTGGGGGATAAATTATTGCAAAAAGTTTAGTCCAGCCCTATATGGCTTGTAAATAGTGTTTTGTTTTGAAGGAAGTTAACTGTGGGTGCTCTAAAAGTATTGTTTTTGAATACTTTTGTAAATTAAAGAAAAGTAGACAAACTCTCACCCCACCTTCTCTCACGCACGCACACAATACTCATACCCAGATAATGTATGGCTCATATTTTATGTACATCTTTCTTTCAACTTGGCAAAAAAGATTATTAGAATTACAAGTTTTTGAAAATCCATACACGCCTTATGGTTCCAAGGAATATTCAGCAGCTGTCGTGGAACAATAACGTTAATAATGTATTTTTTTGTTGTTGATATATTAACTAGTAATCAGCGCTTAATATAGATCCTATTAACAGGTATCTGAACAACTGATTACTCTAATTTCAGGGTTTGTACCTTCCCCTTATAGCAGAAGTGTCTCATCTAGGACTCGAACTCGAGACCTCAAGGGATCTAACGGGGCCTTACACCGCTAGACCAGTTATATATGTTGGTTAATAATGTGTTTTAAGAGAAACTAAACAAAAGGAATGGAGCTCAAAAAAATTATATCATTATTTATGGCAGGTAATAAATAATATAAATCGCTTTATGCTATGGATAGGTTTCGAGAATTTTATAATACATCACTTAATACCGTGGATAAGATTCAATAATTTTATAACTGGGTGACATTATTTCAGATAAAACAACAATGCGCCTTATAAACTAGAGGCTCAAGGGCAGATAATTAAAATTACAAATTTACCATTACTTATAGAAGAAAAAAACATTATATCATTAACACATCTTACCATGAAAATGAATATAATATAAATATATTACTATTTATAAGGAAACATGATATTTTGTTAAAAACAAAGTTGGAGTTTTGCAGCTTAAAAGTTACCATGTCTATGGGTTAATTCCTTTCTCTTTTTCTTAAAATGGTTTATCACTAAACATTTTCGATGGAAGTGAATTGAGATTTGAACCCGTGTTGTAATTATTTCTTTCCCTTCTCTCTATAAGGCGGGTTCTAGTCGTAGCGTTATTTCTCAAATCTTCTTCATCTCTCTTCAATTTCTTATTTTTGTTCTACCAAACTACTATATAACAAAACATCTGAAACATTTATGTGATGACTGATGAGTTGTATAAGCTCTCAAACTGTTCGTTCAAACCATTTTGACTCATCCTCCCCTAGTAATACATTACGTCTGACAAATTTCCCTTTAAGCAAGGCACGTTATTGATCAAAGCAGTAGGCTACAACAGCTACAATTCAAAAGGAGGTAGGTTTCAATTTTTAGGGATCTAAATACAAGGAAATTATTAATCAAATATACTACACAATTATTCATGAATTACGATTTATTATATACAAAGGTTGTATGAAATGTAACTTCATATTTAATCATAATTCAAAAGTCTCTCTATAGGCCAAATTCTTATCAGACTAAAATTTATGATGATATATGGCGAATTTTCTCATGATGGAAATATTGACTTGAATTAACTTGAAGCCTTTGACAAGTATAAGGGTCAGAAGGCTCTCCTATATCTTAACCACTTGATCAGTGGTTCTCAATAACTCTTCGAATTAACTCTTTCTATATTGACCATATGAATTAATAACGTTCTGCATGCCAATTCAGGCTTTTAGAATTGTACCACCGACGAGCCCAACTTGGGCACATTAATTTCTCATATTTGGTCAGACAACCAAAGTCAAACATGTTCAGATTCATTCATGTTTGGATCGTCGATGGGTGCATGTTAGGGTAGTTCAACAGTAATTTCCAGTTAGACGTTGCCAAAAAAACTGTATATAAAACTTTGTGCATCACATGATCCCAGAAACCCCATGATCCAAGAAACATCAAACATTTTTTTTTTTTTTTGACAAAACAAGATATCACTCTGTTTCTTATTATAAATCTAACTACCGCAAATTTTTTGTTCCTAAATATAAGTCCACTTTGGGATCAATTGATGCTATTGTAACCAATTTACCCCTGTGTTAGAAATAAGGAAGATGAGAGACAATGGTTATAATGTATAAAATATTATTTTAACACATATTCTTAAATAAGGGCAAAGTTGGAAAAATATGATATATTTAATGCTATAACTTTCACTCGGTATGTGAGAAGTAGTTAGGGCGGACTTATAATAAGGAGTAGAGTGGTATATATAGTTTAATCTATCATCTAAAATTATCATACATCACAACAATTAATTAATTAAAAGATAAACTGTAATTCAATTCAATACTTGTCAAAAGATAATTTTAAAGAAGGCCGAAAATAATATTTATGGTTTATTTATTTCAAGTATGTGATTTTTCCTATATATATTGTCAACTTTTGATTTAATATTTTAGTTATACATCTTTCGAAATCGCTGGCTCATCGAGGACGCTGTTCATGCCGCAAAATGGTCGTTGACGCCGGAATGGGTAAGGTGGCATTAACGTGTGCGAGATGTACCTTTCCCTATACATCAGCCATTATTATTTATTTTATAAAATGATTTGAATAATTCGCAGTTTATATTGGTTTTTTATTAATTTCTTTATTTGATTGATTTTGGGTCGATAGGTGAGAGTTTTTAGACCGATTTAATTAGGTTGTTCCATTTCAAACGAACTATACATAGCTCTGGATATTTGAATATCATGCTGTTCATCATGCTGCTATATATATGGATCGAGGCCAGTTTTCTAGAAAGTATTATAATAACGGTCGCGTCTTGCTAGAAAAATATAATGATTCGCTGCTCATTCGTGCTCAATTAACTAGCATAGTGGTTGTTCTTGGACCTCATGAAGGTCACTTTATTTTTAATGAAGAAAATAAATGAAAAGCATGGATTATAAAAATCATATACCGTTTCTGTACCCTGTAACAAGAGCTTACAATGTCTGACCAATTATTGACCTATCAATGGAGGAAGGAAACAATATGATTTGGTCTAAAAAGGAAAGTAATCGAAGTAATTACCTGATCAATGCGTGATAGTTGGGGTTGATGAGGCTAAGAGGACTAATTCCGCTGGAATTAGAAGTAATGAGAAATAAACGGGCAATAATTCAAACACTTTGTTGAGAGACTGCTCAACAAATTATCATTGCTTCCTGCTAGGAATTCAAACATTTTGTTAAGAGACTGTTTAACAAATTGTTAATACTAAGTGGGCTTGAGTTTTAATTTATCAATGTCCTAGTTAATTTCGTTCACACATCTTCCCTGCTCGTCATGATCTAGCAACAACAGACAGATGAAGATGACGATCACCAATTCCCAGTTTACCATCTTGAAGCAAACCACACAAGTACTTAACATATAACCCATCGTCAAGGAGAGGAAATTAAAAGATTTTGGTCCCTGAAAACCACACATTGTGACTAAATATTTTCATGATTTTCCTTCATAACATCCATTTCCTGAAAAACTCTACAAGTTCCGTAATATTAATCAAGTTTAATTTCAGTGCCTGTTATGTGTAGTCTTTTATTTTCCCAGTTTATTTATATATAACAAGATACTATTCAGCATGAATTTCATTCCATAACTGCCGATCGATTTGATCGCCACGTAGTCATCTTATATTTTCAATATTCCGTGGAGTTCTATCAAGAAAGCTAATTATGAGAAGGAAATCGAAGAGAGGACAAGAGCAAAATTGGTCAATGACACCATTTTGTGTCAGTATATAAGCAAAGTACAATCCATGTATGGATCAACCAATATTCTATACCCTGCATGGGCTGTAATTGATGCCCATACTGGCATTTATTCTTCACATCCCTCGAAATAATAATTCTGTACACGAAACTTAAACAACGGAGAGTAAAAAAAAATATACAAAAGACGTCAAAAACTCTGAATGAATCTATCAATTCGGGTAAGAAGAAAGCAAATTGGTTGGTATGCAAGGAGAATTCTTCCAAGCCCGAGCATGCATTCTAAGAATCTCTCTAGCTTTTTCCTGAGCCTTTCTCCCACTCTCAACTTGAAGCACCAAACACAACTTGGCCACCACCCCAACCTGCAACAGTTCCTGCAAAACACTAGGAGTTGCAGAGAACTTTGCAATGGACAACAAAATCCTCGCCGCCCTATCATTAGCCATCGTCGAAACCCTCAGAATCTTCTTCGAAACGATGGCGATTCCTGCCCCATGACTCAGTAACTCTGCTCTTCCCTCTGCACAACCACACAACATCTCCAACAAAACCATCATCATCTCACATGGCTTCCTATCCTTACAATCCAAAAGAAGCTCTATCAACACAGACACACCCCCTGCTTCTACCGCCCTTATTCTGTTCCTCCCCCACGGACATATCTGTATCAGTGCTCTTAAAGCAGCCTTTGATGCCTGCTGTGATATCTGGTCTTTCAAGAGCTGAACTAACTCAAGGAACATGTCTTGTTTTAAATGGGACAAAACCGTTGGATCTGCCACTTCAAACATGGATTTCAACAATAAAACAGCGTAAGCTCGTGACTCGTAGAATCCTCTCTGCATGATTCTGGTCAAGCATTCTATGAATGACCCATTTTCGAAGGTTACTAGGTTCTTGAATCCAGCCTCAGAGAGATGGAGACTATGGAGGATGCTTAAGGCTTCATCTCCACCGTTGGTTTTCAACTGAAAGCCATCATCATCAGGGCTGAGATAATCTGCACCGTTGGTGTATGAGAAGTTTGTGTGGCGGAGAACAATGGATGCGAGGAAATCAACGGCGCCGGCGGCTTCTATGCTTCGCTTATTGGCGTCGCTCTCAGAAGCGATGGATTTGAGGGCTTGGAGTGATTTGAGGGGTGAATGGGGGGATTGATCATGAGAGGCGTCTTTGATGATTTTGGAGATTTGGGTTTTGGTGACTGGGGGTTTAGGGGTGGGGATTCTCTGGATGCCGTGGGAGGCGTTGATGGTACACCAGGATTGGATCAGACGGCGGAGAGTGTGGTTGGGAAGGAGGTCGGAGGGGTCGGAAGCAGAGAGGGGGATTTTGGTGACAGGGCAGGTGTTGTTTTTGGAGGAGAAGAGCCATTTCTCGATGCTTTCTCTGTCGTAGGTGATGCCGGAGGAGACTGTGATCGGGTCTTTCATTATTTCCAGTGAGATTGGGCACAGGAAGAAGGGAGGCACCTCAATATTCTCGTCCATGTCTCTCTCTCAACTGAAGCCTCACAAGAACGTTAGAATTGAAGATGAATTGTACTAGTGGGAGGAGTAGCTTGAAGATTGGTGCAGTAATCAGAAGATGAGGGAAAGAGAGAGGGAGGGAGGTTAATATTTATAGGGGAAAGCGTGTTGTTTCAAAGTCAAAACACGGAAAAGAGCGAGGGAGAGAATAGAGACGAGTGGAAGGGAAGGGCTCAAATTAAAGATGCCAAACTTTACTTTGTCAGACTCGGACATGATCGAGAGAGTGGAAAAGGCTATATAACACATGTCCTTTTGACTTTCTCTCTCTCTCTCTCTCGTGGGATTGTTACGATGATTATGTTAGTTGGTTCCTTATGGGAGGGTCTAAATCGGAGTTCCGGGTTTGACCGCCACATGCCCACACACACATATTGCCTACTCCCTCCTCTTCTTGCACAAAATTTGAATTACCTTCTTACTTTTCCTAAGAGTTTATTTGAAATTTTCTAAATATTTAATACATTTTTATCATTATTACCTCTAATTAATTCTATTATCTCTATACATTTATTTCTAATATTACATCAATTTTCATAATTCTTCTCATTATTTCTTACTTATTCCCTTATTTCTAAGGGTATGTGTTGGGACAAAAATATATCCCTTGGGCCCACTTGTGGATTAACCCGTAAAAGCAAAAAAAATATTTGGCCCAATGCAAGTTCACTCATGGGCGGACCCATTAAGGCTGACCCAGTCCGACAGTCGGGCTGGCCCAGACCGACAGTAGGCTGACCCAGTCCAACGGTCAGACTGACCCATTCCCAGTCAATTCCTCATAACTCCAATTAATAACTGTGCTAGATCAGTCAAATCCCATGATCCACAATAATAGAAACCACTTCCTCCTCTCCCTACGAATGTGGAACCACCTTCCACAGCCACCATATCAGCCTATAAAAAGGAAAAGGCCAAGACAAAGAAGAGGGGGAGATTACTCTAGCAGAGACTTAATGCTCAATGCTCTCAAGAGTCCTGGTCGGGCTCAATGCTCTCAAGAGCCCCGGTCGGGGTACTTGCTACTCATGACGGGGTACTTGCTACCACATGACGGGGTACCTGTTACACCATCATTTGTCCTTGTCATACAATTCTCCTTACTTCTCCCTCTCTGCTGTACACTTTTCTTTGTATTTCTATTGAATTCCATGTAATCTTCATTACCATATGCACCATCTATTGGTCTTTGTAATCCACACCACGGTTGTTGGAGACCTACTTTCACACTATCAATAAAATATCTCCCTTTTTATTGCTTTACCAAATTTTAGCATCAACAATATGATTGGGGAAAAAGTATATATTCCTTACATATTTACTCCCTCCGGTTCTAAATATAAGGCCATTTTGACTTTTTTTGTGTGGAAGTTAAGGTAGCAAATTAGACCACTAAATTATAACATATGTTACATGAAATTAGATTATATATTAGTTTATAAGTAGAATAAATTAGTTTTGAGAGAAAAATGTTATTTTTGGGACTGAAACTATTTTTTTTACTGAAAAAAAAGAGTAAAAAATGTCAAAATGGTCTTATTGTGATAAAATAAATAGAAAGTAGAAATATGGAGAGAAAGAAGAGAGAACAACAAGATGAGAGAATATGAGAAGAAGATGGAGAGAAAGAAGATATCAATTTCACTTATGATTCAATGGTACAAATGCCTTGTACATGATCTCTATTTATAGAGAGGTTACAAAGTGAATGACATTATTAGAGAAAAGAATCCTAAGAGGGATCCTAAGAGGAATAGGTTATGAAGATAAGATAAGGATAATTAGAGAGAAAAGAATCCTAAGAGGGATCCTAAGAGGAATAGGTTATGGAGATGGGATAAGGATAATTAGAGAGAAAAGAATCCTAAGAGGGATCCTAAGAGGAATAGGTTATGGAGATGAGATAAGGATAATTAGAGAGAAAAGAATCCTAAGAGATAATAATATGGACATCCACTAACTATAAATATTTTACAACACTCCCCCTTGGATGTCCATAAACAAATATTATTGTACCTCATTAAGGAAAAGATTACACAATACTATCAAAGCTGCCTCATTAAAAACCTTACCAGGAAAACCCAGTGGGATAAAACCTTGGTTAAGGGAAAAAGAGTACAGCATGACATTTTCTCCCCCTGATGATAGCATCACTTTGAGTGTAACATTACAATATCTCCCCCTGATGATAGCATCACTTTGAGTGTAGCATTACAATATCTCTTCCTGATGATAGCATCATTTTAACTCTTTGAATCTGCGCATTCCAATACTATATACTAGTTTTTCAAATGTTCTTGTTGGAAGTGTCTTGGTAAACATATCTGCAAGATTGTCACATGAGCGAATTTGTTGAACATCTATATCACCGCTCTTTATAAGATCATGAGTGAAAAAGAATTTTGGAGAAATATGTTTTGTTCTGTCTCCTTTAATATATCCTCCTTTCAGTTGAGCTATGCATGCTGTGTTATCTTCATATAATAATGTCGGAACCTTTTGTTCAACATCCATACCACACACTGATTCAATATGTTGAGTCATTGACCTTAACCACACACACTCTCGACTTGCCTCGTGAGCTGCAATTATTTCTGCATGATTTGATGATGTAGCTGACAAAGTTTGTTTCGTTGAACGCCATGAAATAGCTGTACCTCCATAAGTAAACAAATATCCTGTTTGTGATCTACCATTGTGTGGATCTGATAAAAATCCTGCATCTGCATAACCAACCAATTGTGATCCAGATTCATAAAATAATCCCATATCACCTGTCCCTTGAAGATATCGAAATATATGTTTGATTCCATTCCAATGCCTTCTTGTTGGACAAGAACTAAATCTTGCCAATAAATTTACAGCAAATGCTATATCGGGACGTGTTGAATTAGCAAGATACATTAGTGCACCTATAGCACTAAGATATGGTACTTCTGGACCAAGAAGATTTTCCTTTTCCCCTTGAGGACGAAAAGGATCTTTTTCCTTATCAAGTGATCTTATGACCATTGGAGTAGTCAATGGATGAGCTTTATTCATATAAAATCGCTTTAATATTTTCTCAATATAAGTTGATTGATGAAGAAAGATTCCATTTGTGAGATGCTCAATTTGTAATCCAAGACAAAACTTTGTTCTTCCAAGATCCTTCATTTCAAATTCTCTTTTTAAACAATCAACTGCTTTTAGAAGCTCTTCAGGAGTTCCAATTATATTTAAATCATCAACATATACAGCAATTATGACAAACTCTGATCCATTCCTTTTTATAAAAACACATGGGGAAATTGGATCATTTTTATAACCTTCTTTTAACAAATATTCGCTAAGACGGTTATACCACATTCTTCCAGATTGTTTCAATCCATATAAGGATTTATGCAAGCGAATCGCATAATTTTCTCGAGAATTTTTATATGCTTCTGGCAACTTGAATCCTTCAGGGATTTTCATGTAAATTTCAGTGTCTAAAGAGCCATATAAATAGGCTGTGACAACATCCATTAGACGCATGTCAAGTTTATTTCTTACTGCCAGACTAATTAAATATCTTAAAGTGATTGCATCCATCACAGGAGAATATGTCTCTTCATAATCAATGCCAGGCTTTTGTGAAAATCCTTGTGCTACAAGTCGTGCCTTGTATCTAACAATTTCATTTTTCTCATTTCGTTTTCGCACAAAAACCCATCTATATCCAACTGGTTGTACACCATTTGGTATTTGGACGACAGGTCCAAAAACCTCTCGTTTTGAGAGTGAATTTAACTCTACTTGAATTGCGTCTTTCCACTTTGACCAATCACTTCTATGTCTACATTCTTCAACAGATCTAGGTTCAAGATCCTCACTTTGATTAATTATCTCAAGAGCAACATTATATGAAAAAGCGTTGTCGACAACTATATTTTCTCGGTTCCATCTTTTTCCCGTTGTGACATAATTTATCGAGATCTCTTCATAATTTTCAGGTACCTGAACCTCTTCTGGGGTCTTTTGATTAATTATGTCTTGGGTTTCATCTATAAGACCAACCTCTTCAAATTGACCATCTTGATTGTTTGCTCCCTTTTTCTTTCTAGGATTCTTATCTTTGGAACCGATTGGTCTACCACGCTTCAGGCGAGGCTTAGTTTCATTTGCAACTTTTGGTTGTCCTTCAGGGACATCAATTCTAATTGGAGCATTTTCAGCTGGAATGTGAGATTTAGTAATTCTCTTGAGGTCAGTAAATGCATCTGGCAATTGATTAGCAATATTTTGCAAATGAATTATTTTCTGAACTTCATGTTCACATTGCTGTGTACGAGGATCTAGATGAGATAGAGATAACGTTTTCCATGTGATCTCTTTTTCCAGCTGTTTATCATCTCCCCCTAATGTTGGAAAAATTGATTCATCAAAATGGCAATCATCAAAACGTGCTGTGAACAAATCTCCAGTTAATGGTTCTAAATACTTTATTATAGAAGGAGATTCATAACCAACATATATTCCCAACCTTCTTTGAGGTCCCATCTTTGTTCGTTGTGGTGGAGCAATAGGCACAAATACGGCACATCCAAAAGTTCTAAGATGGGAAATATTTGGCTCTTGACCAAAAGCCAATTGTAGTGGGGAGAATTTATGATAACTTGTTGGCCTGATGCGTATAATAGCTGCTGCATGTAATATTGCATGTCCCCAAGCTGAGATGGGAAGTCTTGTTCTTAAAAGCATTGGTCTAGCTATCAGTTGGAGGCATTTAATAAATGATTCTGCCAGACCATTTTGAGTGTGGACATGAGCAACAGATTTTTCTATAGTTATTCCAGTTGCCATGCAATAATCATTAAACTTTTGAGATGAAAATTCACTAGCATTATCAAGACGAATTGTCTTAATTGCATGATCTGGAAATTGTGCTCTTAACTTAATTATTTGAGCAAGTAATCTAGCAAATGCTAAATTACGTGTTGATAACAAACACACATGTGACCATCTTGTAGATGCATCTACTAAAACCATAAAATATCTGAATGGTCCACATGGTGGATGAATAGGTCCACATATGTCCCCTTGAATTCGTTCTAGAAATGTAGGGGATTCAACTCCAACTTTTGTCAAAGAAGGTTTTGTTATTAATTTACCTTGTGAGCAAGCAGCACAAGAAAAGTCTTTAAATTGAAGAATCTTCTGGTTCTTCAATGGATGTCCACGTGAATTTTCAATAATTCTTCGCATCATAGTTGATCCGGGATGGCCTAACCGGTCATGCCAAACAATAAATGTATTTTTATCAGCAAGCTTCTGGCTTACTATGACATTTGTCTCAATTGTTTTAATACTTGTATAGTACAAACCAGAAGACAATGTAGGTAATTTTTCTAGGACACATTTTCCCCCGTATCTAATATTTGTAATATGTAGATATTCAATATTTTTCTCACTGATAGTCTCAATGTGATATCCATTTTGACGGATATCTTTAAAACTTAATAAATTTCTTTGAGACTTGGGGGAATATAGAGCATCATTGATGACAAATTTTGTTCCTCTTGGTAATATTATAATTGCTCTTCCGGAGCCTTCAATTATTCTTGTATTACCCGCTATAGTACTGATGCTTGCCTTTCCTTTACTTATACAAGAAAAATATTTTCTATCCTTAAGTATGGTGTGTGTTGTAGCACTATCTATGAGACATATATCTTCATCCTTGTGTCCAATGAAATCATGGGGAACATCCATATTCTTCATGAAAGGAAAGAGAAGAGGAAAAAAAAATTCATTAAAGCAAATTCGATACATAATAAGCATAGCAAGCAATAATGCTCTTATTACATGATGAAAATGAGGAAGTAAAAAGAGAAAATTAAAGTAAAACGTAACTGAATTAGGAAAACATAACTAAAGTAGTCTTATTATTTTTCCAATAAGGCTTGTCTAATCATGATTATCAAAGAAGTCAGCCACCTCCAAATGTGTCATTGCATCAAGGCCATTAATATCATCTATCTCATTGGCATGGTCATTTTTGTGTGCCTCAACATCATCATCATCGAAAATCATATTTGCTTCCACATTATTCGCATTCTTTTTCATGGAGGCTTGATAAAGTTTTGCTAGATGTTCAGGTGTACGACAAGTACGTGACCAATGCCCCTTCATGCCACATCGAAAACATTTATTTTCAACAACTTTTGAAGGACCACTCTTGTCCTTTTTCTGCCATTCATTGTGTTTCTTTTTCTGATGGGCATTAGGATTAAAATTGTAAATTCCACCACCATGGTTATGATAATATCCGCGTCCCCTGCCACGACCACGGCCACGGCCACGTCCGCGACCGCGGCCGCGGCCTCGACCATTATCATGGTAATTACTACGCACATTCACATTCACTTCAGGGAATGGGGCAGACCCAGTGGGACGAATCTCATGATTTTTCATCAACAGCTCATTATTTTGTTCGGCTACCAGAAGACATGAGATTAATTCTGAATATCTTTTAAAACCTCTCTCACGATATTGCTGCTGCAGGAGCACATTTGAAGCATGAAAAGTGGAGAAGGTTTTCTCTAATAAGTCCTCATCAGTTATTTTTTCACCACATAACTTCAACTGAGAACTTATCTTAAAAACTGCTGAATTATATTCACTTACAGTTTTAAAATCTTGTAGCCTTAGGTGGATCCAATCATAACGGGCTTTTGGTAAAATCACCGTTTTTTGATGATCATATCTTTCTTTCAAATTAGTCCATAATTCTAACGGATCTTTTACCGTTAGGTACTCATTTTTCAGCCCTTCATGGATATGGTGGCGAAGGAAAATCATAGCCTTGGCCTTATCTTGGCCACTCACTTCTTTGCCAGTCAAAATGGTATTTCCTAGACCATTAGCATTCAGGTGGATTTCAGCATCTAACACCCAAGACAGATAATTGTTTCCAGAAATGTCAAGAGCAGTAAACTCGAGTTTGGTAAGATTTGCCATGATACGAACTAAACAATAACAAAATGAAATTAAAATTATGATAAATAAACAAAATAAAATAAAGTAGCATGAATAAAAACTTTAGAATTCACAATATATCATATCATTAAATAAACTTATAAATAAATTTAAATCAATGTAAATGAGCAACAAAATATAAATAACAAAAGTAGGATCAACATAATAATAAAATAATAATTAAAATAACAATAAGATAGTAATATATGTGTGCATATGTATATGCATAAGAATGTAAGCATGATAGTAATAAAAGACAATAATATGAAATAGTATCATGATGAAGAAATAAATAAAAGCATAAAAAGATGAGAAAATATATATATGTATATATAATATGTGCATTCATATATATAGTATGTATTATAATGTGATATACATTTATATATATTATTAGAGCATCAAATTAAATATGCAGACGGGGTGTTCCGTAAGAACTAAAGGGCGTATGAGCTAAAGGCGGTAGAACCTGCCAATCTAGTTCATTGTGACAGCCTCTCTAATTCTTTAGAAGAGGTAAGGATATGATGCAATGAAAATTAAAAAAAAAAATTATAATATGTAACACAGTATGTTATATATATAACGGTAACACTAAAATATATAAGGAGCATACCTTAATATTTCAGAGCGAACTCGTGCTGATAACGTGTGATAAAATAAATAGAAAGTAGAAATATGGAGAGAAAGAAGAGAGAACAACAAGATGAGAGAATATGAGAAGAAGATGGAGAGAAAGAAGATATCAATTTCACTTATGATTCAATGGTACAAATGCCTTGTACATGATCTCTATTTATAGAGAGGTTACAAAGTGAATGACATTATTAGAGAAAAGAATCCTAAGAGGGATCCTAAGAGGAATAGGTTATGAAGATAAGATAAGGATAATTAGAGAGAAAAGAATCCTAAGAGGGATCCTAAGAGGAATAGGTTATGGAGATGGGATAAGGATAATTAGAGAGAAAAGAATCCTAAGAGGGATCCTAAGAGGAATAGGTTATGGAGATGAGATAAGGATAATTAGAGAGAAAAGAATCCTAAGAGATAATAATATGGACATCCACTAACTATAAATATTTTACAACACTTATAATTATGACCGAAGGGAGTATTATTTATAACTAGTTTTAACGCCTTTTCTCAATAGGGTAATTTAGTTTTTTAGCTTTTTTTTTAAATAATAATGGGATGTAGTATTTCACCATTCGCATTTAGAGTTCCTCTCTTCCTATCTCCGCACTCCTTTCCACCTCACTTCCGTCCTCCTTGCTCCGCCGACATCCTTCCTTCCATTTCCCCCTTACAATAGCCTATTCTTACCTTTTCTTAGGCATATCTTCTTTTTATGTATTTGTAAATTGTAACTAGATTCAATGTATATTGCCACAAATACTAACAACTTAAACTTATGAGTGGGATCAAAGAACTTTCATAGCACCATGGGCATCAATATTTATAGTGTCATTTTGTTTTCACAAACACTAACATTTTTTTTTTATTTTTCCAAAAAGCCATGTTCAATATTTGTGTTACATAACACACAAATGGATAGGTTGAGATGATGAAGTGTATTCCCTCAAATCCTTAATGTAAGCTCAACTTGGGAGATGATCTCGGTCTTAAATGTATTATCTATTTTTAATTTTTATTAATTTTTTCCTATTTACTTTATATATGCTTTATCAACAATAGCCAGATAAAAGAAATGGAGAGAGAACTAAGGAAAACAGTTGTCATATTTTTGGAAAAAAATGTATCGACTGACTTAATTAACATCTTTAATTTAATCAAACTGGGTAAATTAATCATATATTTCGACATGAGAGAGTATTTCTTATCAATATATATATATACGTATATATTATATAATGAGATTTATATCAAATAGGATTATTTATATGGAACATAAATAAGTTGGTTTATTTTAAATTTCCATTCAAAATACGGAGACTTTGTCTGGCTGATTTCTTGCAATGTATGCAATTTGTATACAGTACATCATGTGAAATAGTAAGATTTCTGATCCGGGAGATATAAAATAATGTGTTGCTAAAGTTGACTTTATGTTTGTTTATGTATTTTAAAATGGCTTGTGTATATATAAGTAGGGGAAATGGGGAACTTCTACTTATACAATAGTATATACCGAACATGGTCAGAGCATCTTGCAAGCTTGATTAAATAATTCCTTGTTTTACACTATTTTTGTTCATATTAGGAGTACTGGGATATTATCTCTGCTTGAGATATAAAACTATAAATATTCAATCCTGAAGCTCAAGATAAGAACAACCAATAACGATTGAGCTGGAAAATAAATATGTGTTTATATATATATATATATATATATATATATGAGATGTGTCTTGGACAATTAAATTAGACCCCCGCGATTATTTAACACTTCATCACGACTTCATAAAAAAAGAACATGAGCGGCGATAGCTCAGAATTTGAAAATGAAACTTATGATAATGAAAACACCGCGGGTTACTCGAAGCTAAGTTACAATTTATGATTTTTTTTTTTTGCTAATACAACTTTTGATCCTTAAACTTCCACTTAATTTCGGTTTGGTTTCTGAACTTTAAAATATGTACTTTTGTTTATTAACTTTTGGTCAATTTTGGTCTTAGTTTTTGAACTTTAAATTGGTGGTTTTGGTCTCTTAATTTTATGCTATTTATAACCATTAGTTCCTGATTTTTCAAAGTTTTTAAAAAGTTCAGTAATCAAGACCTAAATTGACTGAAAATTTAGGTACCAAAACTATCGATTTTAAAGTTCAGAGGCTAAGACCAAAATTGACCGAAAGTTCAATGACGAAAACCATCTATTTTAAACTCTAATGATCAAAACCAAAATTGATAAAAAATTCAAGGACCATAAATTGTATTAATCTTTTTATTTTTTTATTCAAAAAAAAAAAAACAGAAGGAAATATATGCACGTCATGCACGTCGAATATAAAATGTTATCTTGGGTTGCATATACACACTAGCGCAACATAGACAACTTGATCAGGAGCACATTGATTCAAGTGCCTGAAAATTTTATTCCTCGTTATTTTCCAAATGATGTTATACAATGTAATAATAATATATGGATCATACGCATATTAATTACTATCTTTTGGTGCTCAGTATAATATTCATTTTCCTAATTTCGCGATACTTGAGAAGATAACTAAGTCATTACGTCTATCCTTAATATAAGAATTAGTTGACTTTGTTTGGAGATGTTAAGAATACTAAATAAGTTACATAATTACTTAATTTATATGAATATTACTCTCTCCAGTCGTAAATATATGACTTATTTACTTAATTTTAATAAATTAAGGATGCTAATTAGTTAAATTATTTAATATTATACATTTTTTTAAAACACCCTAACCATCTTCCCCAACTCCCTTCTCTCCCTCTCTTGATTATTGATGACGGAGCATCAATAGGGGTAACTTTGAAAATGATTGACAAAAATTAAAATTAGATTTTCTATTTAATCAATATCAACTCCTCAAATATGTTTTATAATAATATCCAACAGGGAGAAATTAGTTTTGAAAAGATAACATATATAAGAATTTTAAAGTACTCCCTCCGTTCATAAATATATGATCTATTTGGGGACTTGAGTTTGTTCCTAAATATAATATTCATAATTTCTAATTTTTCCCAACATTTTCTCATATTATTCCTATTGATACTCCTCAATCATAAACAAACAAGAGAGGAAGAGTGGAAATAAATATAGGTGATTAGGGTGTTTTGGTAATATCATATGACTTAAACTAATTTAACTAATATCCTTAATCTAATCAAATCAAGTAAATATGTTTTATAGTTGGGAATGGAGGGAGTAACTTATGCAGTTTCCTTAATATATGTCTCAAAAGATAAAGTCTGACACTTATATTAAAGACTACAACTATTATTTAATTATAGTGTATCTTATATGATATTTATGAAATACATATGTATCATACAATTATATATCAATTTATAAATTAGGTAAATCATTAGTTAGAAAAAAGTGAAAAATTTAAAACTTTTTAAAAAATTATTTAATTTCGTTAACCTTTTCAAATTAGTGACCGGATTTTATATTAATAATTGGAAGGTTCCTATATTTCTTTTCTTTTTACTTTTTAAATTTTGTTGGATTTATTGTGTTCCCAGATGGCATGCAGTTGAATCATATAGTTAACGCAGAGTCTGTACACATAAAATTAAAATTACAGGAGACCATTAATGTGTGCGGATAAGATCATGATCAGGAGTTGGCTGGCTGGCTGGCTGGCTGTGCGTGGAGATATCGCGTAACGACCACCCCGGAACGAGAGAGGAAGCAACAATGACAAAAGGCTTTTTATCTTAAAATTAAAAAAGATATTACCAATAAAAGAAAAGGAGCGAGACCGGAAGGAGATACAGATGGCAGATGCTCCTATAGGGAGAGAGAGAAAGAGAGAGAAAATAAAGTGATAGGAAAAAAGGAGAAGAATAATGATATAGTAACTCCAGCGTCGGCAGTGATTACTGTCACGTGGCTGACCCCACAAGCAGTCAACCCTCCGCATCCCATCTTTCATATGTTTATTTGACCTTGCATCGCCTCATTGAAATATAGTGCCTATTATAGCTATAGTGAAAAAGAAAAATCATACTCTCCGGGAATAGTTGGAACCAAGGAATAAAAAATCGGATCAGATAGTGAATCGGTCGAGGTGGAGGGTCAAGGGTCAGTGGGTCAGACCGAGGGTCAACCCGTAGGTTAGACCGGGGCTAATAAAAATATATATTACATACTGCAAGCATTTTGAATGGGTCTATATAACTGATCCCATAATTGTGGATCATTTTTGTATGTGTGTTAGTGCTGAATAGTTGTAATCAGTTATATGTATAGTATCTTTATAAATAAATCAAAACAATATGATGCAAATATTAAGCTATCATAATTAAAATTTCTAGATCCCATCATAATTACAATATGATGAGTCTGTGATTGTGAGACACTATAAATGAAGTTCAGAACAGCAAAAAGGGAAGCAAAATGGCATCAGTTTATAAGAAAAATATTTTTTTATAAGTGACCCGGGTTTTGCCGGTTCAGGACGGGTTAGTCCGGTTCGCTACGGGTTGGACGGTTCACGGTCTGCACTGCTTCTCCTACTAACTCGGACCGGTCACCGGGCCAGGTCGCCGGTTCACGTGTCAACCCGGCTGGTCCGATCCGGTTTTTAATACACTGGTTGGAACTCACAGACCCACACCTACAAAAAAAAAAAAAATCAAGTGAGGTGTTTGCTATTAGTTAGATTGTAAGGCCCTGGTTAATTGATTGGTATGATTTTGAATATAACATCAAGATCCACTTTAATATATAGGGTCAATTAGTTTTTTACGAGAACTTTACTTTAAGAATCAATTTAGGAAATTAATTAGTGATAAGGATTATTAATTAGTACTTCCTAAAGATATTTGACTAGCTGGACAAATATCTGTTACAGAAGATGAAGACAAGTTGTATCAATCAATAAAGCAATTTTTTTTTTGGTTGGGGGGGGGGGTTTTGATTGAATTTATTTTGAATATTGTAAGAAAGATAAATAAGTCACTTAATTATGAGATATGAACTCATAAGTTAATTAATTTATTTTTGAAATAAATTTAAAGAAATCACTTTATAAGTATTAACTTATTTAATTTTCTTAATTTTTTTTAAAAAATCAACTATATCTTTTCTTAAGGAATAGCGAGCGTTATTATTCACTCCCATAAATGATAACAGCGCCATCCTCCAATTGCTTTTCGGATAGTGGAACTATCATCATCAGTGGCTTTTATATATGAAGTCGGGAATTCGGACCGAGCCCGTCAGGCTGGCTTGTTTAGGTCTTGGCCTGAGGAGGGCGATGCTTTGATTTTAGAGTCTAAAAAATGAGGCGAGTCTAAACAGGTTATCTCGTCGGGCCGCAGCCCCGCCTACTTTTTTCTTTCTATTTTTTTTTGTTTTTCTTATTTATTTTTATTATTAATTAATAATATTAAAAAAAATAGGGAAAAACTTGATATTTTTACTATATAAGAAGAGCCTACTCATAGTGAAATACAATCAAATTTCCTTGATGTTGATAATAGTGATGATGGAGAAGAAAATTACAATGACGCTAATTCTTAATGTTTAATGTAGCTTATGACTTTTATTTTTCTTAGTTATGACTTTATGTAGTGGTTTTTTTAATTGTAATATGCAGATTTTATGTGCTAATTTATTTTAATTGTGGTGTGTGGACTTTATGTGAACCTTATGGAATATTCTATTTAATTGTGGTGTGACTTCTAGTTCTGGATTTAATATTTGATTTATGAGTTGTTGAGTTGGTAATACACTGATGCTTAGTATTTAAATATAATTTAGATCATATACATGTTTTTTATCATAGGTCTATTGTTTAAGTTAGCAATGTAAGCTCAAAAGTAGGAAAAAAACATTTGAATAAAAAAAAAGTGAGGCCCACGGGCTGCCCGAGGCCCGATGCAGGGCTTTGCAAATGGAGATTTTTTTGTTCGCAGGACTAAATGGGCCCGAATTTATGGCTCTATTTATGCGAACATAAGGAGAAATACTATATGCATTTTTTTTTTTAAAAAAAAAAGCATACTCAGACATATTTAGAAGCTAGAGGAAAGTTAGAAGTGCTTTAGGGCCTATTTGGTTTGAGGGAAGGGAAGGGAAAATGGAGAGAGGAAAATTTTTTGATATAAATTTATATAAATTAGAGAAGTGGGGTGAAAAATTTGTAATTAGTTTCTTATTTTTTTATCTTATATTTTATATTTATTAGAACATCATAACCCTACTTTTTCAATTTTTTAAAAACCAACTCACGAAAATTTCTCCACCCCAATCACCCGTACTATACCAAAAAGAAAATTTTTTCGATTAATTCAAGATGTCTAACAATTTATGTCACAATTTTATAAAAAATCACAATCAAGAAGTCAAACAGGAGACATTGAGAAGAGCTGCTGTAATAATTTTTTTTTTTTTGAGATAGAACTACGGTATAAGTAATTAAATTGATGAGCTATTGTGGAGTTGATTATTAAGTTTGAAAGTGACGCTTCTAGATTTTTTTCCCCCCATTTTGACTTAGGAATTGTCTATAAATGAAAATTAAGAAGTGATAATATTTGTTATACATAAGAAATTGATTGCTAAGTTTGAGACGAGCACTTGTATTTTTTTTTTGGTTTGACTATTAATATTAATGACAATGACGATGACACTGTCACAGTGACTCGAGCGGGAGTAACGAGGGAGGGACGGGGCTTTTTTTTTTTTTTTTTTACAATTGCACTCAGGTTCTAACGAGTAAGAGATGTAATATCAGATTGTTACATTAACAGCTTTTTCATATGTTAATCAAGGTTATTTTAATTGTCAATAGTTGTCTCTTTTTTTAGCCAATACACACAAATTTTTTGTTTTTTAATCTAAACCAATTCATTTAAAAAAATCTTCATGATTTTTATTTTGTAAAAGTCATTGAACACCAATGTTCTTATTTATTATTTTTAAAGCTAAGAATTTCTAAAAAAAAAAATTTAAGGGCTAAGGATAAAAATTATACTGGTGATTTTGTCAAAAGTGCGTCTAACACCAAATGTTTTTTTTTTTGTCAAAAGTGACCATGAGCTTCTAAAATAGGATAAAAAAGTCACATTTTCTGATAAAATTATGAACGTTGACTGTGAATTCTATACATTTAACTAAAACTAGTGAAGTGTCCGCTGACGTGGAAGTTTCTGGTCAATGTAGGTTCCGTAATAATTGATTTTAAATATTTTTAACTTTTTAATAAAAAATTATCTCTATATCCCTCTTCTTCCTCCTCCTTATCTCCTCTTCTTCCTCCTATTTCACAACAATCACCACCATCCTCCCAAATCTCCGGCACATCATCATTGCCACTCTTAATTGCAGAACCTTGGTGACATGATTATTATCCATTTAGTTGGAGAACAGAGTATGGGTTCAAGTTCCTGCAGTACCATTGTTGAACGCGACGCTGCTGAAATACACCACCATCAACATCGAAGAGGAGAAGTCGAAACAAGAAATCCAACAACTTCTAGATGGAAACTTTGGAAATCACTACAAAAAACATTGAATTAATTCAATTTTTTGAAGGAAAATTTTTTAAATTTTTTTAAATTATACCTCTCATCGTCACCATGTGCCGCCTCCACAAATTGTCTTCAATTGTAGCTGAGTGGAGACCCGAACCCCCAACCTCTTGAGCACGTGCTAATACCTTAATCAGTTAAGTTATGAAGACCTTGTGATATTATCTGCAAACTATTATATTTATAATATTCAAACTCCCACTATTATAATTATTTTATCTTAATTGTTAATATATAATTTACATATTAATAATTCTATTATTTTTATATAAATAATATTTTATATTCATATACATTACATTATATTTTGCATTTTATATTTATAATAAATATTATTTTTGTGGATTACTTTTATTATATGAAAATTTTTAATAATGATTTTATCATATATATTATTAAATTATAATTATTTTTCATTTTTCTTACTAATATTTATTAATAAATATCGTATTATTTAATAAAAAGTTAAAACTAAATTTTTAACAAATTTATATCTATATATGTGTATATATTAATTTTTATTAATGTTTATAACATATTATTTATTTATTTATAAAATATTTTTTAAAATAAATTAAGATAATATTTTATTTATAAAATAATTAATACATTAGTGATGGAAATTCTGTCGGTAAAATTACAGACTGGATTATTTACTGAAATTCTGTTGGTAATTTTATTGAAGGAATTTCTGTCGGTAAGCCATCGGTAATTATCGATAGAAAAATGTCTGTTGGTAAATTTTCTATCGGAAATTGCGTCAATAATTATTGAAGGAAATTTATTCCGTCGATAATTTCATGTTTTTTGTAGTGAATCCTACAACATGATTTCACTGGTCTATTGAATACTCTGTTCTCCAACTTAATGGATAATAATCCTATCTGAACCAAACTAAGAGTGGCGATGATGAGGTACCAGAGATATGGGAGGATGGTGGTGATTGTCTTGGAAGAGCAGGAAGAAGGGAGAGAAGGAGAAAAGGAGGAAGAATGACAGGGTTATGAAGATAATTTTTATTAAAAACTTAAAATATTTAATATCAATTATTACGGGACTTACATTGACCAAACACTTCTATATCAGCTAACACTTCGGCGACTTTAGTCAAACGTATAGAAGTTGTAACATCCTAAAAATTTTAATTGAGGATTTGTGAAGGTAAATAGGAATTTATCAATGACAAATGATGGATTATGAGAATATTTGAAGGATTTTGAGGTGTTTTTGAGGATTTTAAAGGACTAGTTTTTCCCTTATTTGGAGGATAACAATTTTGAAGAAATTATTTTTAGGCTCAAAAAGAGGTAATTGTGGAAGAGAATAATTAAGAGGTTTGGTAGGTAAAATTTTTGGAAATAAATAGAATTTTTGTGGCTCAAAATAAATTTTGAAAATTTTGGGCCTAATAGTGCAATTTTTCCTATTATCTCACTATGCTTCCCGTGACTCTTTCGTTCCTCGCCCGTGAATTTCAAAATTTTACTATTCATCAATTATATTATTATTATATTATTATTATTATTACTATTGAGTTACTATTCATTACTATTGAGTTACTGTGCATCAATTATATAAACTCATCACCGTCCCTCGTCTTTCACTCGTCTCTCTCTCTCACTCTCACGACTCTCTCTCTCTCTTGCTCTCTCTTTCCATCACCTTTATTCCTATCACTAGACTTATCAGAGTCCGTCGGCATAGGAATAGTAAGTTTTTCGGCCAAATAAGCACGTTTTTGGAACCCTGTAAGTCTCATCTACATTTCTATATCATTAGTTTTTCGATTTGATATACTTGAAAAATTAGGCTTTGTCTAAATTGATATTTTTGGGAGTCCTAAAATTAATAAATTGAAGCTTAGACCTTGAATATAAGTTCCTTTTTATATATTTTTTATTATTGGAGGTTTTTCTAATTATTGGGAATTTTTGGGATTTGTAGATATTTTAGAAATTAGGACTTCTGATGATCTGAGGTACTAATTGTTAAATTGATAATTTTTAGATGTTTATTAAGGTATATGAGGAGATTTAACTGATGGATTCGACTGAAGTTTGGACCCAAGAAAATATTGATGGATAAAGTTTGGAATTAGTGGGATTTTATGTAGGTAATTCTGTAATTCCGGATGTTGGATATGGGTTTATGAATTTATGGGATTAGTTTATACTCAACAAAAATAATATTTAATTAAGAATATTTATCATTTAGTAATATTTTATCCGGAATAAAAAAAATAAAGGTATGTATATATTTAGGGGTAGTTTAAGGAAAAATTGTGTTAGAATACTTTTAGGAAGTGTTGAACTATATTAATAGATATTTATATTTATATTGTAGAGTCTCATTAAGAATTACGGAGTGACTTTGTGTGATTATCTGTGAGCTAAGGAGCAACAGGTAACTCTGAAAATTTCTTTCGTATGCTTGTGAATTATGTGTGGTTTTATTTTAATTAATTATCACACAATAATAAGTTTATCACTTTTCAAGCATGCTTGCTTATTGTCTATTTGCTATGAAAAATAAATTACGCTTGTTTTATTTTAAGCATGCTTGAGTATGTTGAGTATATTTGGGCTGAAAATTATTTATAAATTATTTATGGTGTAATGATGATTGCATTTGCATCCATGAGGGGTTAAGATTTGAAGAGGAGATATATGATATCCGTACTACCACGTGGTAAGCCATCACTCGGTGCACAGTGGATGGCACTTGTCAGGGCCCCTCCTTCCATGTTTTCCTTTGGCCGGGATCGCATTGGAGTTGTGGGACATGTGACACCTCCTTAGTGTGATTCTTTAAGGAGGGGAGCCATAGTCCGGACTTGAGCTCTGTATCTTTGGCCGGATACATCTTAAGTACTGGTGAGCTTGAAATAATTCAGTTGTATGAATTAGTTCTCTATTGGACAATGTGTGTTAGCCTATGGCTCCAGTCAGCGGGATAAGGATGGACGGTGATATAAGGAGTTGCATATTGCATATTATAAATATTTATGGGTACGACTCGTTGAAAAATTAAATGAAATGTTTTCCATATGTTGAGTGTACCTAATATGCATTTGAAAGCCATGAGTTGTACGAAGAACTACATGTGTATAATTGGTTAAATTAGAATTATACGTGATTTGCTTGTGTGTGTTAGGATTTTTCGGTAGTTACTGAGATGTCGATCTCATCCTATTATTAACAATTTTCCAGGTGAATGATCTAATAGGAAGCAAGGGAAGACACTTGAGGAAAGCCTCCTTTGAGGCTCTAGTGCTCATTGAGCACATTTTAGCCACTTTATATTAAATTGTCATGACGGTAGGATTATTTATAAATTATGACGATTTTTAATGCTATAATAGCATTTGGATCAAGTATTTGATTATTAATTTGGGTGGGGTGTTACAATATGGTATCAGAGCCAGGCTTCATGGAGTGATAAGGCTGGGGGGTTTGGGAGGTTCACCCTTCCCCCATGAGACGCATTTTAAATCCGTGCGGGGGAGGTTCACCCCCAAAGCGGACAATTTTTCGTTGCGAGGCGCTGGGCTGTTACATTTAAGAGCTACAACATTCTGTGGCCTTTTGTCTAATTGTTTTAAAAAAAAAATTTAAAAGAAAGTAAATTTTACACTTCTAGTAGTCATGACAATTTAAATATAACTTGTGCTCTACCCTTGTTTGTTTTAGCTCTTAGTTGATAGAATTGATAATGAATAACGTATAACTTAACGTTTCATTTCTTTTGTGCTTGTGGTGTTCTACAAAGAAAGGGAGTAAGGAGGTTGGCCCAAAGTATTGAATTTGTATCGGGTAACCTTGTTAAGATATTACATCTTTTAGTTGGAAAACGAGATATAGTGTTAAATTCCCAAATTACCTAGTCTAAAGTTAAAATAGTAATTTACAAGGATATGAAAGTTAAATATATGACTTTTGCAACTGTCGGGAAGCTGAAAATAGAATTTGAATTTTTAAATGGTGTGAAATAAAATATTTGGAATGTTTGTTGTCCTGACCTTTGAGTCATTAATATTCGAAACTGATTCAAAAATATGTCTGGAGGTTCCTAAGGAATGAATAATTAATAGTAAATAAATTAAAGTTACCTATATTTATACAAGTTTCAAAGAGTTAGGAATGGTTGGGTTTTGAGGAGATTGGTTTTGGAGCTTTGTATTAAATATGGAATAAATAGCTTAAGGTGTTAGATGATTGTTAGGCTTGGATTGGGATAGACGTCATAACGTCGAGGGTGATCGATATAATTGTTTAAAGGATTTAAAGGGTTAGACGATGCTAAACTAAAAGGAGATTATGACAGATGAAGGTACGACTAGAATAGGATTTTAAGTTATGTTGGAAGGTAAACAAGCTGATTATTAATGAATGCTCAAGATTATTAAACAGAAAAACAAATTGCTACTACGAGGTTTATGGTATGCCTATGGTTGTTCCTCTTGGTATAGCTCTTGTTAAAGCCTAATGCTGAGATAGGATGAGAATTGGTGGGTAATCGAATGATTAATTTCGATGTCTTGCATAAATGCTAGTTAGTATAGAAATAAACGGTAAGTAAGCCGGGTGAAAGGAGTTCTGTTTAGAATTGGAAAATATGCCCAAGCTAAGCGCATGATAAATGTTCAGGATTGTTCATGTAATGTTATGAAATTGGGTACTATGAAAAGAATTGAGGATTTTCTGGAAAATAGTCAGTTTTGGTCTAGCAAGATAAGGAATAATAGTGGTTAAATTCTTGCTTCTTTAAAAAAAAAATATGGATGACCATGTACGTGCCTTAGGTATGAGGATTTGGTTAAGTTGTGAATATTTAAAGCTACAGTCTGAAGGGGCTTCGAAGAATTGAGGACCTTTTGAAATTTAATTATTGTCTGTCCCATAAGTGTTTAGGAATGTTTCTGCTCAATTTGATTATGGATGTCGACTTAAAAATTGATTTTAATAGATTCAAGGTCATGAATATTGGGATTGATATGGATTTTGAAATTTGAGAGGAATTTGAGGCTACTTAATTTCTTTAGACATATTGGTATTAAAAAAAAAATTATTGGTTAAAACCATTGGGAAGTGAGACAGATGAAGTTAGAGTCTACTATGGAGTTGAGATTTAAAGGAAATGTTGAGGTTTCTTGTCCATTAGAAATGTTGGTTCTAACGAGAAGATTCTACTAGTTTAAATTGTTAAGGATTAATATGGATAAAATTGTAGAATTAAGGCATGATCATTGAGGTTAAATCGATTGAGTTGGATTGACTTGAGGTGTAGTCACGATTTTGAATATGTGAAAATTCTTTGATGGATATGAATTAATGGTTGATGAACAGAGAATTTTACTTAAATTTGAAATGAGAAAATGGTGTTATAGGATTGAAGTTTAAGTGAGGTGATTATTTGGGACTAGATGGTAGTTTTAATGATTTGGATGCTTTATATTGATCTCAAGTTGAGGATGATTGGATAAGAACTTCCTATGTAGGCTTGTTATTGGAAGCAGTACATAGGTTAAAGACCTATCTATTAATCTAATTAGACCTATCTAGTAATCTAGTTAGGTAGAGAGTGATTCGATGGACTGTTATCACTCTAAATAGGGAGTGACCCCACAGCCCGGTAAACAATTAAGTAGGTAAATTTTGTATATAGATAAGTTATGAAGCGGCCGCAATCGGGATAGAGAGTGATCTAAATGGTCGATTGGCTAAATTTAGTGAATGTAAAATAAGGATGTTTTGTCTTACCTTTAAATTTAAAAGGTTGTGATTATGGTTAAATGAGGTTAATGTGAAGTTAGTTAATTCCGATTTGAAGGTTTGTGATTAAGTTGAAATTTATCATGGAGGTGTTTAGCTAAATTGGTAGTGAATCAAAATGAGAAATTGATTTTTAGTGGATTTATTGGTAGTTGAGAAGTTAAAATAGGAGAATGTAACTAAGGAGCTTCAGGATTCGATAATAAGACTTGTAATAAAAATTCGACATGGTGTGATGCTTTTGGACGTGTAGTAGTCGTTGTGATTAATTTAATTAAAGGTCTAAAGCATGATAGGAATGATTAAGGTGTTATCCATTTCAAGATTGGATTAAGAAAGCGTAAGTGTTGATTTATAATTTGGAGGTAAGTATAGGTTAAAGGTTTAGGATTTTCAAAAGAAATGGATTTGTCATTGGAATTGAATGTCAGATTCTAGGAAATTGGTCTAAGAGTATTGAGATTGCTTGGTGATATGTAGTTATATACGTGATATTGGATCTTGAAGATGGTTAAAGTGTGATTTTCCTTCACTAAAATTAAGGAGATAATATATCAATGATGTACTAAAATATGATATTTTAAGGATCATAAGAGCAAGATCTGGGTTATCATTTCTAGTAGTGGGTTGCTTTTGAATTAATATAGGTGTCAGGTGGCATCACAAGGATGAAATAGTGACCCAAAAAGGAGCAAATAATTTGATAAATGGTGGTAATTTTCATAGCAATGATAGACTCTTACCTTAGTGTATGAGCAGTATGATAATATAATTATTGAGGGTCATTCATTTGTGGGCAAATACGACCTTAAAAAGCTAGTGGGTAGCTTAGAGATTTTGAGAAAGCCATAGAAATGAGGTTTTGTGGAGTAGCATGTCAATCAAATTTTGAAGATAGACATGCCGAATGGACCATGTTATGTATTATATATCAGAGTTGTACGATTTAGGGAATTTTGGGGTCTAGTTAAGATTAAATTCAAACCTTATGACCTGATTATGAAGGATAAACTGAAGCATGTGTCATTTAGAATTTAGATTAATTGGAAGCAAAAGCTAGAAGCGGCAGAGTTGAGATGTTTGGGAATTTTAAAGGAGGAAGAAGTTAGTTATTAATGTTGTTTGACTAGGGAAGATGAAGAGTCAAAGAGTATTGGAATTCCTTAATTACTAACTAATAAATTTCAGTTTAGAGTATAATTATGTTTGGAGCATTTAAATGAGGTTATAAGAGGGGTCAAAGGATGTTTGAGAATTTAGAATAAGTATCAAATATTTAAGGTCTATAAATGAAATGGAATATTAGTTGATGTTGACTGGTTCCTAAGCACTAGTAAATGTCCCAAATATGTTTGAGTGAAAAATATGGCTTAAATGGATGTTTTAAAGTCCAATAAGTTTTGAAGTTAAAGTATCTTTCAAGTGAACTAGACTGAGGATTGTGAAGCTAGTGATTTCTGTGTTGGGTTGAAGGAATTTAGGGGAAGTATAGTGAATGGTGATGAAGGATATTAAGATGGCAGACCAAACGATTGACTAGAAACCTGATGTCATATGGATATGTGGAAATTATACGTGTGGAGATTGTTGCGTTGATAGTTCATTTTGAATTCTAACAAGTAAGATAAGTAAAGCATGTTCTGTATTAAGAGTGGTTTTCGAGGGATTAAATTTACAAGATCTTGAGGCCCCAAGTGTTACTAAATAAAGATTGATGGTTATAAAGTTAGTGCTAAATTGGCGGGCTATCTAAATAAGAGTAAGGAGGTGGAAATAGATGAAAGTTTCAGTGGTTTTAAAATTTAAAGTTGGGTTGATAATAATTGGTAAGAAGTTTAGTCAAAAGTGAATTTTGATTTTGATTGATTATATATGTTGTGTTTATTGTTCTGTTCTCTAGGTAAGTGAATTTTGGGGACAAAATTCCTAAAAGGAGGGAAGAATTGTAACATCCTAAAAATTTTAATTGAGGATTTGTGAAGGTAAATAGGAATTTATCAATGACAAATGATGGATTATGAGAATATTTGAAGGATTTTGAGGTGTTTTTGAGGATTTTAAAGGACTAGTTTTTCCCTTATTTGGAGGATAACAATTTTGAAGAAATTATTTTTAGGCTCAAAAAGAGGTAATTGTGGAAGAGAATAATTAAGAGGTTTGGTAGGTAAAATTTTTGGAAATAAATAGAATTTTTGTGGCTCAAAATAAATTTTGAAAATTTTGGGCCTAATAGTGCAATTTTTCCTATTATCTCACTATGCTTCCCGTGACTCTTTCGTTCCTCGCCCGTGAATTTCAAAATTTTACTATTCATCAATTATATTATTATTATATTATTATTATTATTACTATTGAGTTACTATTCATTACTATTGAGTTACTGTGCATCAATTATATAAACTCATCACCGTCCCTCGTCTTTCACTCGTCTCTCTCTCTCACTCTCACGACTCTCTCTCTCTCTTGCTCTCTCTTTCCATCACCTTTATTCCTATCACTAGACTTATCAGAGTCCGTCGGCATAGGAATAGTAAGTTTTTCGGCCAAATAAGCACGTTTTTGGAACCCTGTAAGTCTCATCTACATTTCTATATCATTAGTTTTTCGATTTGATATACTTGAAAAATTAGGCTTTGTCTAAATTGATATTTTTGGGAGTCCTAAAATTAATAAATTGAAGCTTAGACCTTGAATATAAGTTCCTTTTTATATATTTTTTATTATTGGAGGTTTTTCTAATTATTGGGAATTTTTGGGATTTGTAGATATTTTAGAAATTAGGACTTCTGATGATCTGAGGTACTAATTGTTAAATTGATAATTTTTAGATGTTTATTAAGGTATATGAGGAGATTTAACTGATGGATTCGACTGAAGTTTGGACCCAAGAAAATATTGATGGATAAAGTTTGGAATTAGTGGGATTTTATGTAGGTAATTCTGTAATTCCGGATGTTGGATATGGGTTTATGAATTTATGGGATTAGTTTATACTCAACAAAAATAATATTTAATTAAGAATATTTATCATTTAGTAATATTTTATCCGGAATAAAAAAAATAAAGGTATGTATATATTTAGGGGTAGTTTAAGGAAAAATTGTGTTAGAATACTTTTAGGAAGTGTTGAACTATATTAATAGATATTTATATTTATATTGTAGAGTCTCATTAAGAATTACGGAGTGACTTTGTGTGATTATCTGTGAGCTAAGGAGCAACAGGTAACTCTGAAAATTTCTTTCGTATGCTTGTGAATTATGTGTGGTTTTATTTTAATTAATTATCACACAATAATAAGTTTATCACTTTTCAAGCATGCTTGCTTATTGTCTATTTGCTATGAAAAATAAATTACGCTTGTTTTATTTTAAGCATGCTTGAGTATGTTGAGTATATTTGGGCTGAAAATTATTTATAAATTATTTATGGTGTAATGATGATTGCATTTGCATCCATGAGGGGTTAAGATTTGAAGAGGAGATATATGATATCCGTACTACCACGTGGTAAGCCATCACTCGGTGCACAGTGGATGGCACTTGTCAGGGCCCCTCCTTCCATGTTTTCCTTTGGCCGGGATCGCATTGGAGTTGTGGGACATGTGACACCTCCTTAGTGTGATTCTTTAAGGAGGGGAGCCATAGTCCGGACTTGAGCTCTGTATCTTTGGCCGGATACATCTTAAGTACTGGTGAGCTTGAAATAATTCAGTTGTATGAATTAGTTCTCTATTGGACAATGTGTGTTAGCCTATGGCTCCAGTCAGCGGGATAAGGATGGACGGTGATATAAGGAGTTGCATATTGCATATTATAAATATTTATGGGTACGACTCGTTGAAAAATTAAATGAAATGTTTTCCATATGTTGAGTGTACCTAATATGCATTTGAAAGCCATGAGTTGTACGAAGAACTACATGTGTATAATTGGTTAAATTAGAATTATACGTGATTTGCTTGTGTGTGTTAGGATTTTTCGGTAGTTACTGAGATGTCGATCTCATCCTATTATTAACAATTTTCCAGGTGAATGATCTAATAGGAAGCAAGGGAAGACACTTGAGGAAAGCCTCCTTTGAGGCTCTAGTGCTCATTGAGCACATTTTAGCCACTTTATATTAAATTGTCATGACGGTAGGATTATTTATAAATTATGACGATTTTTAATGCTATAATAGCATTTGGATCAAGTATTTGATTATTAATTTGGGTGGGGTGTTACAGAAGTCATAGTCAACTTCCTATTTTGGAATATAATAGTCACTTTTGACCTAAAAAAAGCACTCGGTGTTTGGCACATTGACAAAATCACCTTAACCCTATTTGTTACTAAAACAACAATTTCAAAGTGCATATGCAAATTTTGTAATGCTTGTCAAATGTTATTCCATTTGTTATGTACCTCCCATTGTAGATGCATGTTATAAAATGTCTTTTATAAGAGGTTGAAAGGATAATGAATGCTTACTTTCAGTTTAAACTGTGGGGTAAATTTGCTACGATTTGGACACTTCCGGGGTAAATATGCTCCTCAAGTTACTTCCAAATACTTAATAGCCTTTACGAACTTTCCGGGCAAAAATGGACTTTTACCCAAATATTGAGTAATAAGTATAAGGGGATAAGAGATAAGAGATAATACTATATAAAATGAAATAACAGTAAAATAATAAGATTCTATCACTTTTACAATTAATTAACACTCTTAATATAAATAAATTATGATAAAAAAATGTTAAGTTAAAAACCTCTTATAATACAGACTGTGTGTTTTTCACTCTCTTAATTTTTGGAAAATTACACCAAGATCCTCCAAAAGAATATTAATGTATAAAAAAGTCACATAACATAACAACACAATCATAAGGTCCCTTGGGACCTTAGAGTGAGATAAAAAATAGCCAATTAACATTATACCTGTAAGACCCAAAATTCTTCTTTTGCTTGCAAGAGTCGGGTCTCTAATCCAAGAGATGAACCCGTTTATAGAAGCCCATCATGAAAAGCAACATGACTGCTTCCAGGCCCAATTGTTAAACATCGATCTGGACTAAGCAACATAACATTATAGGAAGACTCACACCATTAATAGCCTTATAAGGTGATCAGATAATGGGTTCTGTAACATCCAAAGAAATTAATTGAGCATTAGTGGGGAAATTAGAAATTTATTAATGAGAAATTTGGAAATTATAAGAATATTTAAGGAATTTTGAGAATTTTAGAGGCTTAGTTTCTCCCTTATTTTAAGGACAATAAATTTGGAGAAATTAATTTTTGGTTCAAAAGTGGTTATTATGGGAGAAAATAATTAAGGGGTTTGCTAGGAAAAATTTTGGAAGTGAAAGGAACTTTGTACCTCGAACTAAATATCTTATATGAAAAATTTTAGGGCCTAGTAGTCTAAATCTTCATTTTCTTTTTTTTATTATTTTCCCTCACCTCACTTAATCACTCCCCCTTTCTTCATTTTCGTGCAGAACCCCCCACATTCGAACTCCCTCTCTCACGATCTCTTCTCTCTCCCTCTCGTTCTTCTCTCCTCTCTCGGCCTCCTGCCCCGCCGCCGTGCCGCCGCCGACCCAAGCTCCTCTCTTCCCTCTCCTTTCCCCCTCACCATCTTCCCTTCTTCCTCCCTCGCATGACGTCGTTCGAACTCAAGAAGAGAGGACGAGTTTTTCGGTGAAACTCGCCGAAAAACCACCACCCCTACACCTTAATTATTCTTCTTTCACCTCCTAGAACCCTCCCCTCCCATTTTCCGGTCCGATCCATGGCCGTAGGAAGTGATTGAAAAATCTTTTGGCCGGACTTATCGGAGCTCTCCGGCGCCAGAATAGTGAGTTTTCCGCCCAAGTAAGTACATTTTTGGAATCCCCGTAAATCTCCTCTACATTCCTATGTCTTTAGTTTTTTGATTTGCTATATTTGAAAAATTAGGCCTTTAAGTTGGTATTTCTGGGAGTCCTAAGCTTAATAAACTGAAGCTTTGACCTTGATTATAAGTTTATTTGAAAAGATTTTTCATTGTTGGAGATTTTCCTAATTGTTGCGAATTTTTGGATATTTTGGAAATTGGGGCTTTTGAGGATCTAAAGTATTTATGGTTAAATTGATGATTTCTAGATGTTTATTTAAGGTAATATGAGGAGATTTAATTTATTGGTTTGATTAAAATTTGTACCCAAGAAAAATATTGGTGGTTAAAGTTTGGAGTAAGTGGGATTTTGTGTAGTTAATGTTGTGATTATGGATGTTAGAATTTGATATATGGATTTATGGGGTTAGTTTTGCCCCAAAAAAAATTAATGAGGTTAATGGGCTAGATTGGGTGTAGGCCTTGAGTTGGGAAGGGGGATATTTTAAGGCTTGAGCTTGATTAAATTGAAATATGAGGGTTGAGGAAATAAATTGTGGATTAAGGGATATATATTGGGGTTAAAAATTAATTAGTAGGTATTTGAAAAATTAGTGCCTAGGGTTGAATTTATTAATTAGGATTAGTGATAATTTAAGGAGGACTATTGGACGTTAAGGTTTTAAAGGAATGGTTATTGTAGGAATTGATGATATCTAGGTTTGAAATTGTAAAAGTTGGATTAGAGATGAATTTTGGAGATAAGGAGGAAGACTAAAGGGGTAAGAGTATGATTTCAATTAAGCGGGGGCAAGGATAGGGTAGTTGCTAATTTAATTCCAATGTGTGAACTTGTTTTGGAAGATGATTAACTATAATTATATATATGTTTCGTGTAGTGATTGAATTGTCTTGAGTTAGCAAGGGGGATCTGCACTATTGTGATATTGGTGCTAGCTATCAGGTAACCGCTTCTGCTTGTCTATGTGTGTGTATAGTGTTAGTAAGTAATTTTAACTATTATGAGTTGATAATTATGATGATATATGAAAAATGGATTTTGGGTACCGCAGTTGTGACATTGTGACTTGGGGATTTTGATTATTGAGAAATGGAGTGTGAACTATTATTTTCATAATATAACTGTTTAGTGGGATATTATTTTGAAACTGTCATAAGTTGTGATTTGATATATTTGGAAATGAGATGTACATATGATTTTGAAGTTGTTGCACGTGTATATATATATATTCCGGAATTACTGGAAGGTCAAGTACCTGATTGATGATTGTTGCATACATGTGTATGTTGTGATGAATTGCATGTGTGTGTGTGACACCAGTGTATGTAGAGATAATGACATCACGTGATGAGGTACCCTGTTGGCCCACATGGACTAATTGATTGAGAGGAGTAGCGCCCCTCTTGGTTCAGGAAGGGTTGAGAGTCCCTTCTGAACCATATAACGACTTCATGGAGGGTAAAAGAGTCCCTCATAACCCGTATCGTGGTTCCATGGATGGGTAGAGAGTCCCGGCTGGTTCCACATGTTTCGGTTCTATGGACGGGTAGAGAGTCCCGGCTGGTCCTGCTTATTCCCAGCGAGTCGTGAATGATCGCTTGGGGTTGATTGTGATGAGATAAATGATTTTTTAAAAGGATTTGAAAAGTATGATTTGGGGATTTTGATATTATTACGGAGGAACGAAATAAATTTGTAAAGGATCTGGAAAGTATTGTCTCAGAACTAGTGTATTTCTATTGAAACATGATTTTGAACTAATTTGGGTTATACATTTTGCTGTTGTGCATTTATCTGTTATATGAGCATGATTTGGAACTTTGTATATATGTATTATTCCACTGGACACATTGCTAGTACACACCGCACGTAGATAAGTGGTTAGTGGTTACGTTTTTTGGGCTAACCCAGTTTATCTCACTTTTTGCAGATTCTAGTAGCGGAGTAGACGGTCAAGGGAAGGATCCGAGAACTTCTCACTGAGTTAGTGAGTGATTCTGGACGAGCAGGACAGAGTCGTATTGCCACTTAGGATTCATGCATATCTTTATGTTTCCACATGATTAAACTTATTTTGACTGTCATTTGTATTCAAACTTAAATTTACTTATGATGCATTGTTTTGGGACTATTTGGTCGTTGATTATTTCTTCTGCAACCGGCCAAATTCTGACAATTCTTATTTTTAACTTATTTTGGAGCGATATAATTATCTTGGGAATGTTATTTTATAATGATTATGAATGATTTTGTGACTCGGTGTGATGGAAGGGATTTGATATTGGTAAGTTGATGAGAATTTATAATTTGGGACATGAACCCATGAATACTATTGGTTTTACAGGGAAGTTGAATATCTTGTGTATGGTTTCTCTTAATTACCATGATAGGGTGTTTCTTTTCTATTATGGTATAAGTGAATTCATCTGAATTGTTCTTATTGTGTTGTATCTAGGTTGCTTTAAATATCCATGTTAGGTGAATTCTTATCTAACATGGATAACTGCATTTGAATATTGGTGTTTTTAAATATCCATATTAGTTTTATAATTTTAGGAAATTTCTTTTCTAAAATGGATAAATAAAATGTGATACCTATCGCTTTTAAAATCCATGTTAGCGTTATTTAAATTTATTTTCATCATTTTCTAACATGGATATCTAATTTATTAAGTTAAACCCCTTTTTCTAACTATGATATGTTATATTTATATTTGGAAGCTTATTTTCCTATCATAGTTAGCCCGTACGATTTGATTTAAACGGAATCCATTATGGGAAGTATTTTCTAACTATGTTAGCTATTTTATTAAGCTAATTCCTTTTCCTAATATAATTAGCGTTTGTAGTATGCATGATTTAAGTGATTATGTGTATTTAAAAGATGTATTTAGGAAGTAAATGTTACAGGTTCAACGGAACTATTTTAAGTAAGGAAAAGTGGTGGTTGGAGGGGGAAGTAACGCTTAGGTCAAACAAACTCGTTATTGGAAGATAAAATAATAATTAAAGCCAAGCAAGAAACAGGGAAGTAACGGACAAAGAGCAAGAGGGAAATTAAACCCGGGACCCTTTTTCATGTTTTCAGCAGCACTACTTCAAATCTGGAGGAGATAAAAGGAAGGAAGAAAGGAGAAGAAGATCATTTGAATATCTTTCAGAAAAATCACTATATTCAAGAACATTCTATATATCAATCCCGTCCACTAAAGCTTTTTCTTTTCCAGTCCTGTTATTCATTCATCTCGTTCTGTATTCATTTTCCTTGTATTAATCTAGTTATTTCAATTTTGGTTATCCATTGTACTGTCCAAACATTGGGTTTAGGTGCTGGGACCCTTTTTCATGTTTTCAGCAGCACTACTTCAAATCTAGAGGAGATAAAAGGAAGGAAGAAAGGAGAAGAAGATCATTTGAATATCTTTCAGAAAAATCACTATATTCAAGAACATTCTATATATCAATCCCGTCCACTAAAGCTTTTTCTTTTCCAGTCCTGTTATTCATTCATCTCGTTCTGTATTCATTTTCCTTGTATTAATCTAGTTATTTCAATTTTGGTTATCCATTGTACTGTCCAAACATTGGGTTTAGGTGCTGGTGACCTTTTTTAATTTTGTTCTTGAAATCATTTAAAATTCGAATAGAAAATACCTTCAGCTTCCTTCTTCACATTTTTTTTGACCACTACAATAACTTTATTTATCAATGGAGCTACTTTTATTTGTTGATAGCTCTACTTTCACTAGTAAAGGTTGCCGCTTTTATTACCTGTCAATGCTCTCACATTCCCTTGTTATTTTTGTAGCACATTCAATTGTCAATTGCATCACTAAGTTTGTCAATGTTATCTCTTTCACTTTTCAGTCGTTGCACATTGTTTGGCGATGCTCTCACCTTGTCCTGTCTTTGAAGCACAATTATATTACTTGTTAATAGTCCTACTAGCACCTGTTTATGATGTTATTTACACATCAATTTTGTCACTTTCATTTGTGATGGTTAGACATTATTTGTCAATGCGAGCTTCACTAACCATTTTATCATCACGTTCACTTGTAAATCATCCCACTATCACTTGCTAATGAAGTGATTTTTACTCGATGGTTGCACATTACTTTTCATTGCCCTCATAGTATTCACTTATTTTTATTGATACTCACGTTTAAATTTTATCACTTGCCAATTGTATCACTTTCACTTGTCCATAGTTGTACATTTACTTGTCAATACAGGCATAGTGATAGGAAGCTATTTTTATCTCTCACATTGAGGTCCCATAGGACTTCATAGTTGTTTTAATGTGTTATGAGACTTTTCATATGCAATATTCTTTCTGGAGGGGATGGGGGGCCTCAGCTGCCCTCTCTCGGCTGCCCCTAATTTTTGGGGCAGCTGTGATATATATATTTTTTTTTTTTTATATGATTAAATTCTACATTAAAAGAGTGACATTTTGATATATTATAGAAAAAAAACGGATATGTTTTCAATTTTTTTATGATTTTTCAAAGATTAGGTATTAAGTGATTTTTTTTAAATATTTTGTAAAAATGAAAAAGAAAGAATGGAGCAGCTGCGCGCATGGCGGTCAGCGTACAACGGGGCAAGTTAGCGTTCAAACGGCCATGAACTTCAAGAAAGAACGAAGTAGATCAGAGATGATAAATTTTGAATGAGTCAATCACAATCGATAATTTTATTCTCCATGCTCAAGTTTATATATTGCTATTATTACTTTTATTGCTGATTGATTGATTAAATGCACATTCAAGATCTGAATGTCATTTAAATTTCATATAGATTATTGGGAAAATTAATTAGAGGTCTCTGGGAGGACACATAATATAAGAAAAGTCTCATTAAATGCCCAAATTAAAGTATGGTCCCAAGAGACCTCATTTTTATTATGTTCCAAACCCAAAAGATAATTTTACCCTCCCCTTATAATTGTCTAAATGAAACACTGATTTTCATTCATTGTAACTCTCCCTGAACTCGCTGATGATGCTGCTGGAGGAAGAGTGACAATGAATAAAAATCAGTGTTTCATTTAGACAATTATAAGGGGAGGGTAAAATTGTCTTTTGGGTTTGGAACATAATAAAAATAAGGTCCCTTGGGACTCTACTTTAATCTGGGCATTTAGTGAGACTTTTCTTATATTATGTGTCCTCCCAAGGACCTCTAATTAATTTTCCCTAGATTATTTTAGTTTTAATTTCGTAAGACTTTTTCTCAACAACATGGAATCAATTAGTTTCATTGCTTTTAGTCCATTGCGTGGGCTTCGACCTGCATGTAAACAGAATCTACCTCATACTTAAATATTTATTTTGGAGTCAATGTTCAATAACTTTATACAATAAGTCCTAACTATAAGTGTTATCTTAACTATAAGCAACTAATTATTAATTCTCAGAAACCAAATAATGGAAATTGAGTCATTAAATCTATCATAGATTGATAAACCTTTTTAACTTTACATTCTTTAAATGGTGGTGTGACTTTACTTTTTCAACTCTAAATCTCTATTAATATAGTAAAGTGGGAAAAAAATCAATACGGTAGTTAGTATATCTTATATCTGAAACCAACATTTTTTTAGTTGTTATTCTCTTCGGTCCTAAATATAAGACACATATTTACCTAATTTGATTATATCAAAGATGTTAGTTAAGTTAGGTAAAATTATATAATATTGTCAATACACCATAACCATTTACTTTTATCCCCACCCTCCATCTCTTGCTTATTTATTATTAAGGAGCATTCATAGGGAAAATTTAGAGAAAATTGAAAACAATTAGAATAAGTCTTATATTTATGACTAAGTTCACCTACCTAATTAGGTCCTATATTTAGGACCGGAGGGAGTATAATTGTAACAAAGACAAGAGGGTGTATATTTATTAAAATACTAAAGTATACTTTTAATCATTTATTTATGTATCAAATATCATTTTGGTCCATTATATTTGAAAGGCACACCTAATTCAACAAATTTAAATGGTAATTTTGTGATTAAATGTTGACAAAATATATTTAAATTTTATTTTTTAAAATAAAAATTTTATATATAAAAAAATTAACTCATTTTTTTGCATTCACTTATAAAATCACCATTTATAAACAATTTTATATTTTAAAAATTAACTCATTTTTATCTTCATTTACTTATAGAATAAACATTTAGATTTGTTGAGTCACAATTTTTCTTAAATGAAACTAACAATGTTAGCTAAAAAGGATGAGAATTGCATTTTTCAATCTTCAATAACTTACATAAAAGGGTTAATATAACTTTTGGTCCCTGAACTTTCACTCAATTTTGGTTTTGGTCCCTGAACTTTAAAATTTTTGGTTTTGGTCCCTGAACTTTCGGTCAATTTTGGTTTTGGTCCCTGAACTTTGAAAGTTTTGGTTTTGGTCCCTGAACTTTGGGTCAATTTTGGTCTTGGTCCCTGAACTTTCAGCAATTTTGGTTTTGGTCCCTCAACTTTAATTTTTTGTTTTTGAAGTTTTTTTTAAACTGAGGGACTAAAACCAAAACTTTCAAAGTTCAGGGATCAAGACCAAAATTGACCCAAAGTTCAGGGACCAAAACCAAAACTTTCAAAGTTCAGGGACCAAAACCAAAAATTTTAAAGTTCAGGGACCAAAACCAAAATTGAGTGAAAGTTCAGGGACCAAAAATTATATTAACCCTAAATAAAATATGATACGAATATAAAGGATTAAAAACTTAGTGATATTTAAAGATGTATTGTCAAAACCTAATTACCACTCTTTATATATATATATATATTTTGGACAAACCACTCTTTATATATTGAGTGAACAGTGAACTCACATGTTTGGAAAAGTTACTACCAGAGCCATTGCTCAACATTCCATACTCATCACAAAGATGAGTAATAGGTTCATTCAGATTTATTTTAACAGTTCCTATTCATTTTAATTCATTTAAATATTTTTAATAAATTTTTATTTTAATGGATACAAAACCAAAAATAAAATCAATCTTATAATTGTCATTTGTTTTAAAAAATTAAATTTATATTTAAAAAATTGATCATTTAAAAATTTTAAATCTGAATCATCTATATCGATTTTCAGATGTTTCAATGATATTTCTCATCGCCAAGATAAGGATTGAATGGAAGCCCAAAACCTGGGCAGTATATAGTTGATTGCTGATGTTATTTTCAGGTAACATTCCGCCCCTAAGCATTGATTGTGATTTAACGGAGTATTCTGGCAAAAAAAAAAAAAAGAACAGTGATTTAACGGAGTAAAATATGTTAATTATAGCTATGAGGTTTATTCCCTATCACATGAACCCAAGTTAATGCTTAAAGAGGTTACAATTATCCTCGATTAAATTCATTAATTAGAAAATGTTATTTTAGTTAGTTCAAATGAACTCGGTTAGTAAGGGAGAATATTAAAATAAAGGATATTAGAAAAAATAAATTTTAAATAAATAATCCTACATAATGACTAACGAAAGGGTTTTTATATAATAAGGACAAAAAAATAAATAAAAGTGACCTGGGGGTCTTCATCACTTAAATAATCCTACTTGATAGATGGAAAGGAGTATAGGTTCAAACTTAAAACAGGTAAACAGACCGAGACATGCAGATTTTGGACAAAAATAGCCTTTGACGGTTCTAATTCTCATTTTCATACCAACTGGTATTTTTTTTATGATAGCTGAACTCTTCCGACATTAACAAATTAACTATGCTGTAAATAATAATATGTCGCGATTTTTGGACTTGATTGAAAAATAATCAATATTATTATTAAACTCAGTAGTGGTATATGGAGCGCCTATAGTGGGCTTACCAAGTCAATCGTCCTCCCAACGGAAACATGAAAAGCATGTGACAATTACGTCAGAAATTAATGAAATTAAGGTATATTGACTTGCTTTATATGTGATTGATTATATGCCTCATCAACTTGCATTAGGCTGCCTCCAACAATGTAATTTCCGTAATGTGAATCACAGGGGAACATAAATATGATTATTCACTTATTTTTACCCGCCAAACAAAAACTCAGATGCATGAATCAGATAGTTTCTTCGAACCTTTTATTTTCAAATACAACAAGAGTAACCAACAGTGCCCATAAGTTTCAAAACCATTCTTTTAATTTTACATAGCGTTTCATGGAAGAATGAAAGAACATTATACGGTATACCTACCAAGTCAAAAAGAGCTTTCCAATGAAATATTAAAAAAATAATGTTAATATATGGCCTGATTGATGACAACTGACAATGGTCCTTAAATGAGAATTATATTGAAGAATCCAAGTAACTAGAGAAGTTTTATTGAATTATTTCAGACTCAATAATACAGTACAACTTGAAATTATAACAGATGAATGCTAAAACAGGTTGACACTAGTGAACGATCGAGCACAATTCAATTAAGGAAGGGTCTAAAGGCGGACCATATGGAGAGATTCAAAATTGTTTTATGGAGATATCACGAGGACCCATTAAAACTCATGAAGTTGTTTTGCTTTGAACTTTAAGCAAAAGAAGAACCCAAATTAAACAAAAAAAAAAAAAAAATATATATATATATATACATATATATATACACATATATACATATATAACGAAAACAGCTGGTAACAAAAGAAAGTTCACGAGGTCAGAAGCTTCCCCACGTTATGAAAACAACATCCTTGGGCAGTTGTTTTATTTTTTTTGTAAAGGATGTTATCCATACGCCTTAACCGTTTAATTAATAAAAGCCCCACGAAAAGACTACAACAACTTTAATTTTTTTGTTCAACTTATTATGGTTGGTAATAAAGAATTCGGGCGAACTTGTAAAGGAATTTTATTTTATTTGACTTTCATAGCTGGAAATGGTATTTTGAATTTTTCGGTACTAAATTGACAGTCTTCTTCTTCTTCTTCTTTTTTTGTCGAAAAATAACACTATTCTCACAACACTATTTTTTTTATTAAAAAATAAAATGATGTTAATAATAGTAAATGATTACAGTAATTTGATAACATTCAGAAAAGAAAAGTAGAAACAAAAGCATTATTGGAGCCTTGAAAAGTTCAGCAATATCTTTGGCTATGATATGATGCATTATTGGAGCCCATTCCAATAAATCAATCAGTCGTTTGTGAATATTCCAGATTATAAGGTGCTCTACGAGGTATCCTGAACAGTGAATCCAGTTTAGAGTCAGTCTGAAGCAAGCAAGATTGAAGAGAGAACTTGCTATAGAATGGCGCTGCCAAGTGAAAGTTTGAAGTGAACTCCCACCAAAACATATCAAGATGCCGCATACAATGAACGATTGAGTTTCCATTTTCTGATAAGTAAATTCCATTGATTGGAATGTACCGAAGAGGCAATTTGTCACCGACTGATTGTTGGGATTTTGGGATGGAAGAGAAAGTCGTTGAGGAGGGCAATTATGCCTTTCACAAAGGTTTCATTCTTTATATTAGTGAAAAGGAACTGTTTAAGCCAGATGAGAATATCATTAGTAGAGAGATGACATGGTGGTCGTAACGAAAAACACCCAAACCAAGCAGATTTAGCCAGATCACAAGAAAAGAATGTATGATGAATTGATTCCTCCGTTGTGCAACCAAAACGGCATAAACCATCCACCGGCAAATGGTGATCTTGTAGGACATCAATTGTTGGAATTGCCTTATGAAGGAGTTTCCATATAAAGAGTAGTTATTTCCTAGGCAGTGAGATTGACCATAGGAATTTTCAAAATGTGTCAAAACCAGGCTGTACTTGAAAATTTTCATCAAAAAGCTGACGAAAGCCTAGTTTTGATGTGTAAGATCCAGAGGGACCATCCATTCAAATGATAGAGTCATTCCCAAGTAAAGCTGAGATTGGAGTAGATAAAATGCAATAAGCTGTTGGGCCAGGATAAAGTCTTCTAATTAAGGAGATATTCCATTGAACTAGGTTCCAAGAAAAAAAATGTATGCGTAAGCAGTCAGAAACCGCTTGAATTCCAACAGGGTGTTTCCAACAGAGCCTTGCATGGGCCACCATAAAGGGTGGTTGATAAAGATGGACATATCATTGCCAATTTGCCATATAAGGTTATTATTAATGAAAGAACGACATTCGAGAATATCATTCCATAACCATGAAGAATTATAAGGCCATTTAGGCCATTACTCTTTCGACCAATCGATGTACTTCTTTCTCATTGTGATAGCTAAAATAGAGGTCTGATCGGTAGAAATGATTCGCCATATCTGTTTAGCTAGGAGATACTTATTGACCAATTCCATTGGGCGAATGCCTAATCCACATTGAGTGACTGGGAGGAAAAGATGATTCTAGCTTGATAAATGCATTTGCTTGGATGGACCATTAAAGTCCCATAAGAAATCCAGACAACGACTGTCTATTTGTTCACAAATCTTAAGGGAAGTTTTATACAAGAGAGAATGTGGATGTTAACTGCTGTAAGGACTAACTTCAACAAGGTAAGTCTATTGGTTTGAGACAAAATTTTTAATTTCCAAGAAGATCTTCTTAAATCAATTACATTAAGAACTTGCTGGTAAATTAAGGATTTGTTTCGACTAGAGTCAACCCAAGTACCTAGCTATTTGCCTAACCTTCCTAAAAAAGAGATGTCCACAAAATTGGACAATTGCAGTACTAGTTTGTCAAGATGAGACACATTGCAGCTGAAGACAATACTGGATTTATGAGTATTGACTAGCTGGCCAGACAATTCACAGTATAGCTGAAGAACAGTATTCTCACAACACTAGAAAGTGTGGTTACTGGGTAGTTTCTGTTTCTTTCTTTCTTTTTTACATTTTCTAGAAATACATGTATAAATAATCAGATAGATATATATAAATATATAATAATGTCTCACAACACTATCAATAATGTAGTCTCAAGATTCTTGAATACTTAAACAGAATAAAAATAGGAACTGAAACGACATTATGGACATTATTTAGAAGTTGTGAATTATGGACATTCTTGTATACTTAAGTAGATAAGGACAAAGAAAAAAAAAATATTGACGTTATAAATTATGCATTACAAACTCGTTATCAAGTGTAAGAAGTTAAATCAGTTTTCAACGTTCCAGAACCCAAACTTCGGTGTTGGGAGTTTGAATATCTTAAGGAGAGTAGAAGCCGTCAAAACTTGTGGGCATACTGGTTCCCTACATATCATTTTTTATTGGTTCAGAATATATCTAGTTTATTTATATCTATTTGAATGGTCTAAATTTGATTTTTAAAAAATAATATAAAAAATTTAATAGATACGTGATCTAAAATCAAATATATACCATTTATATATGAGATTTAGATGACATAAATATACTTAAATCCCTATACCCATCTTTTTGATTTGCAGGAAACCTGAGAAATATACACTGAACTCACATACCTTTTTCTGTTAAAAAAAAAAAAAATGAAATAACCAGTCCGCCAGTAAATTAGCCCAACCATCAGAGCCCATTTAGCGTAAACCGTGGCCTGTTTCTTATTCCACATATTTCATTAAAAAATGATATTATCTTTTAAACTCTCAATAATTTTTTTTAAATCGTTGATGCATTTTTTAATTAAAATATACAAAACATGCAAAAAAAAAAAAAACAATATCAAAAATTCTCCACATTCTTGCAGCTGAAGTTTTTATTTAATAAAATATGATCTTGACATGGGGGAAATTGATGATAGGTTCTATAGAAGAAACTTAATTACGATGAAGTCACGCAAAATCCCCTAATTAAACTAAAGTCTTATGAAACCCTCTAGTTGAATTGAGGTCCCTTAGAAATTATTCAAATTCTTGATCACTAACAACGTCTGACCAGACATTGACAACTTTTTGGGTCTTTGTAAAAATATATAAGCATGATTCATAACTATTGTAAATTCTTAGTAACTAATAACATTTGGCCAGATGGTGACAACTTTTTAAGCCGTTACAATAATATTATAAGCATCACTGACAACTGGATCTCCTATGACCTCATCTTAATCAAATTCCTAATGTATATTTGACTAACAAAAGTAAACTTACTATATCAAGCGAGAGTTTGAATTCTTATTCTATAACCATATGTACTTCCCCTTAAAAAGCATCAGTCGCCTCATTTTTTCCACCCAACTGAAGTTAGTTTACAATTTAATTACACACACACACACATCAATGCAACAAAATGTGATCTTGATTTATATTTTGAAATTGTTAATGATATATTCTATTTTGGGAGGAAGATGACGCATCAAGAAAGTTATGCAATTCAAATCGATTTGCATTGAATACTAATATCAGTCGATCTCTCCATTTCCTGTGGTCACAGGTAAGCCAACAAACACATTATATATATTATACATACCCACCAAAAAAATCATCAAGTCAATATTTGACTATGTTCAGTTCAAAAAAAAAAATATTTGACTATGTAATTAATAAATATAGATGATGCTATTGTACAATGCTCCGTCGGGTACTAAAATGTAAAGTGGGTCTTATATTGAAAGCATCATCGAGCTTATACGGATAAAGATCTCCCGCTGGCGACTCTGTCTCTTCGGTGGCAAAAATGCAGAGAAAACCAAAAAAAAGAAAAGAAAAGAAAATCACGGTAACTTATGTCATGGCCTAATTAAATACATCTTTGGATTTTAAGAAAAAAATCCTTTATAAGCGACCGTAGGTAAATAACTACGTGCACACCCATGTTTTGAAGAATTAAACATGATCTGTAATCAATATTGAATGATTAAATTGAAGCCGAAGGACGTGATGCAAATTCTCACTGAGGTCCCTACCTTTAATTAATTTGAAGAGGTTTTGACCTCATACGTACGTACAAAAGAGCACTGTAGCCATGATATTCTTAATGGGACAATTGCATCGTTCCCGGAACTAAAAAAAAAAAAAAAAACTAGTCACAACCCATTGGACTTGTTTTATTTTTTATTTTTTTTTTTTGCTAGAGATTTCTAATGCAATTGTCCCATACTTGATATACATAGCTTGAGGAAGTTGGAGGAATTAACGAATCTCAATATATATATATATATATAAATGATTTATCTGTGAAAGCTTGCGTTAAAAGAAGCAGGAAAGCAAGGAGAGTTCTTCCACACCTCAGAATGGGACTTAAGAATCTCCATTGCTTTGTCTTTAAGATAAGAAGGATGATCAGCCTGAAGCAACATACAAAGCTTTGACAAAGTCCCAAGCTGAACCATCTCCTGTATCACAACTTGTGAAGCAGATGACTTTGATACCAATGACATAACAAATATTATTCTCTCATCAGCCGCCGGCGACACCTTCAACATCCTCTCCGTCAACACCGCAATGCCACCTCGGTGACTCACAAATTGTGCCCTCCCATTAGCACAAGAACACAAATGAAACTGTATCCGTAATATCATCTCCGTCGTCCTCTTCTCCGGCGAGCCAAGTTCAATCTCAATCAACTCATAAACTGCACCAGATTTCACCATCAACTCACGATTTCTCCCCCATGGACAAGCTGCTAAAAGCACTTTCAGCCCAGCGTTCATGCCTTGTAGGGTTATTCCATTTCTTAGTACCTTCACTATTGTTTCAAAGAACTCAGGTTTTAATCTCTCCATGACACCAGAGCTTGCTTTTTGGATGATCGTTTTAAGCACTATGATGGCGTGTGATTTGAGAGTCATTGAGTTTTCCATTATGTCACAACCTAATACCCACGTGAGAGAATCCAATACCTGGTAATCGTTTTGTCGAAGAAGCATACCGATTTCCTCTTGTGGAACCTTGACAAACTGTAACAAACTAAGAGCCTCTTCGAGTCCCTCACGAATGTGTCGCCTCTTATAACAATCCAAAACAAACATGATCATGGCCTTGGGGACACCTGCCTCAGCCAAACACTTCCGGTTCCTTTCGTTCTCGGCGGCGAGAAGTTCTAGATGCCTAAGAGCTTTGAGATATAAGTTGTGGCTGCGAAGATGGGAGAGTATTTTCATGACTTGAAACTTGTCAAGTGGTGGTTTTGGTGTAGGAATCCGATCGACGCCAAGGGATGCGTTTTGAGTGCACCAAGCCTGGATGAGGCGGCGAAGGGTGTGATTTGGTGTCAGGTCGGAGTCTAAAGGAAGGGTCTGTTTGGTTACGGGGCATGTGGTGTTTTTGGCTGTGTAGAGCCAACGTTCAATGCTTTCACGATCATAGGTGATGCCTGTGACGGCAGTGACTGGATCTTTCATGATTTGGAGGGATATGGGGCATATGAAGTACTCAGGAATCTCAACTTGATCCATTATTAGAATCAGGTATGTGAAAAATGGAAGGAACAACAAAAGGATTAGTTATTTAGGTGGGTAGAGGAAGAATGGTGAGTATATGAAAAGATGGGGAAGAAGGGTGGGTGTGAAAGGAAGGAGAAGAAGTAGTGGTAAGAGAATGCGGCTATATGGTTGGTCATACAAAGAATACAATGTATAATTAAAAGGTGACGTGTCAGATATTGAGAGTGCTTTACGTTCCAAGGTAGGGACCGTTCGGCGGTCAAAGAAGTGAAAATAACAAAAAGCCTATATGCTTGATGAGGCACACGGAATTGTAGGGTAGTTTTGGTTAATTATGTCGACCCATACATTTGTGTAGAGGCTTTTTTTAAAAAATAAAAAATAAAAATTTGGCGCTTCCAATGGGACAACTGAACTACTTGTGCACATGACCTAATTTGCTTCTAAACTATCCTTAATTTGGCTTCTTTGTGATTGCAGTCTTTGTTGTATCAAACTGCGATACATGGTGGATGGTGCTCATCGATCGCTTCAAAAATGGGGCTGTGTTGAACGTTTTGATCGTGGATCTGCAGTGTATATGTCTCTGTGTGGACATGTTTTTGGAGAATCTGGTCACTTGCATAATTTAATTAAGTTGCAGCCATGCAAGCCATTATTTTGTCGTGTCCTTATTTTGATGAACAGATTAAAATACCTGTTTTTCACATTATAGGGATCTTTGTTATGCATATATTATTCCCATTTGTTTGACGAGCTATACACAACTTTTTGTTTTTCTCTACCGTTTCGCTCTCCAGCTGCATTTAAATTACTGCCCCTTTTCCCCTTTCTGTAGTTAGTTAATTTCCTATTTCTCTCGTTGCTACGTTCATAAGAAATAAAATTTTTTCTTATTTTTTTTTCAGGAAAAAAAATTATTCACACAACCGGCCGGATAGCAAGTACGAATATTGCCCTCTCCTGCTCAGCTTTTCGCACAAATACATGAAAAATATTACAATTATTTAAAATGAATTTATGGTCAACAACCAATCTCACGTTTTTGGATAAAAGGCACAAAACAATAAATGTTGGCAATACACACATATAACTGATCCAAAGCAATTCTAATATGCGATTTATGTTATGCAATGTTGAAATATAAATTAAATGTGTATATATATATGATATATATTAAATTTGTCATTCTATTATCAAAGTTTAAACCAATTTTATAGGACTTACTTTGACATTGTATTTCTTCACTCCATCTCCCAATCTTTAGCTTGTGACTTATAACTGTCTTAATATGTTAGCGTGAAGATGCAAAGTTGATTTGGTGTGGGTAGCTAATAAAACCTAGGTTTTGAGTTCAAACCTATATTTTAAAAAATGGTAGCCAAACACTTTTTTCTAATAAACCTAGGTTTAGACTCAAAACTTAGGTTTGAAAAAAGGTAAGCCAAACATTTGAAAAAATGTGAAAAACCCTTTTGCATTGGAAACCTAGGTTTTAGCTACCAAAACCTAGGTCTTGAATAAGTTAGAATTTCTACCTTTTGCACGAAATAAGATGTTTAAAAAATGCCATCATTACACATGTCATAATGATCTACCAAAAATACACTTATCCTCTCTCTTTCCCAACACATTAAACTTATGTCCTTTTTAGTAATTTATAGAGAAAAAGTCATTCTCAAAACAATCATCCAAACACTCTCATTTTATCAAAAGCCATTTTTTCAGAAAAGCTGAAAAAAGCACTTTTCAGCTTTTTCCCCAGAAGCTATTCTCTAAAAGCTAATCCAAACAGGCTGCTACTTTTTTCAGCTTTTACGCGAAGTACGAGGTAAAAATATACCATAATGCCCTTATCCTCTCTTTTTCCCAACACATTAAACTTATGCCCTTTTTAGTAATTTATACATAGAAAAAGTCATTTTCACAACAATCATCCAAACACTCTCATTTCATCAAAAGCCATTTTTTTCAGCTTTTTTCTCATAAGCTATTCTCCAAAAGCTAATCCAAATAAGCCATCAAAAAAGCTGAAAAAAATCACTTTTTCAGCTTTTTTCTCAGAAGCTAATCCCAAAGTGATCTATGGGTTATGAAAGAAAACAGTCATATCTTGAAATAGAGTTGCGAGGGGACGTTTCAATTAATATTATATTCAATTGTGGGATTCAAAAAGCGGGGCAATTATTATGGATGTGTTTGGATTGTCTTTTGAAAAGTAACTTTTTTTTAATATGACTTTTTGAAAAGTAAGATTGGATAAAAGTCAGATTGTGTGAACTAATTTATGTTTGGATTTGTGATAATAGAAGTGACTTTTTATTAATTTGACTTTTAGAAACATTTTTGGATGATTATTTTGAAAAGCAAGTTTAAATGAAAAATTACTAAAACAGATATTATTGTTATTAAATAATATATATATATATATTATGCATATATATTTTGAAAGTTTAGAAAAAAAAGTGAAACTTAGAGTTTTTTGAAGATTTTAAAAGTTTAGTTTCTCCCTTATTTTAAGAAAAATAATTTTAAAAAATTATATTTTTAGTTCAAAGGAGGATATTGTGGGAGAAAATAGTTAGATATTATTATGAAAAATATTTGAAGATAAAAAGAAAATATCTTATTTGAGTATTTTAGAGGTCTAATAGTCTAATTTTTCTACCCACTTTATTAAATAATACACAACAAAAGGTGTGGGACCCATTTTAATAAGCAGAAGCCAGAAGTCCCAAAATATTGATTCTAACTTTTGAACCTCTAGAAGCCCATTTCACCCAAAAACACTTCAAAAATTAAGTCAACCCAAACATAATTTTTTTACAAAAGTCAAAAGCTGGCTTTTGGGGATGGCATCGCATTTCTGGGCTGTCCCAAACACACCCTAACATGGACAGGGAAGAAGGCAATAAAACACTTCCTATCATTGTCAAACGTTTAGATAAACTTGTTGTAGGTTGTTTTACCTTAACAGCTGTGATAATTACTTAGAGGTAGTGAGGTTCCCCTCATTGTGGGCCTATATTCTCGCCAACCGGATTAGTCGATTACTAGTAGCTATAGATACCGGTGGATAAATAAAAAAAATGTACTCCCTAGTCCCTCTGGTCCATAATATATGAGGTAACATGAGGATTTTTGTTTACATTATACTCCCTCCATCTCTATATATAAAAGCCCAACTAATAAAATCATGCATATTAAGAAAGTTGTTGAAAGTGATAAATATGTTTAAAATAATTTTGCTTTATCAAATTTACACTTATTTATGATGGGGTATATAAGAGAGAGAGAGTTGTGATGATAATGATAGAAATTAGTATGAAAGATGAAAGAGGACGTGAATATAGAGAATAATAATGATGGCCAAAATGGACAAAAACGCATTAAATGTATTGACAAATCTAGTCAAACTCTTATAAAAGGGGGATAAACCCATTTAAATTTTGGGTTCTTATATATAGGGATAGAAGAAATAACAGGTAATATGTAAAAGTCAATGTAATAAATATTTGATTTTCATTTTTGCCCTTACATATTAAACGTAAAGAGGAGAGAGAGTTTATGTGTACCACTCTGTTCTTTATTATAAGTCCACCTATTACAAATTTTTTGTTCCAAAATATAAGTCCACTTTGTGATTAATTAATGCTACTGTGACTATTTTACCCCCATGTTGGAAATAGGAAAGATGATAAAGAAGGCTTATAATGTATTAAATATTATTTTAACACCCATTCTTAAATAAGGACATAGTTGGAAATTTTTTTGAAAATATGCCGTATTTAATGCTATAACTTCCACTCCTTGGTATGTGAGAAGTAGTTAGAGTGGACTTACAATAATGAACAGAGTGGTATAATAAATAATATAAGGGTAAAATTGAAAAATCATATTAATTTTAGTTATAATAAATGATTCCAATATGTTTCTTTAATTTGTGTAAACTGATTGATTATCTCTTATAATGTTGGATTGGTAAAGAGAAAAACTATACAAATGGAGAATCAATGGATAGTTTGAAACAATGTGAATGGTACTTTGCTTTTTTCTTTTTTTTTAGGAGATTTTGATTTATTAATAATCACATGAGGGGATGAAAATTCCACTGCCAGTCAAAAGGGAAGACCCAAGTAAACGGGCAAGTTTACCGAGGTCGATTATACGCGTAATCCAACGGTTTCTGGTATTCATTGAATCTTCTTCTTCTCTACCCAAACCAATACGGTTACTTGTTTAATCCCTCTGAAGTTGATTAATCTCCTCCTCCTACAAGGGTTTGAAATTATAAGAGCCAATCCTGTGTGAATCTATGATACTCCCTCTACACCTTATTACGAGGGAACGATTAACAAGAAGTAGTAAATATTTTAGAAGTAGCAAATATTTTTTTTATAAGGTAGCTATTAGTTTTTTTACAAATAGTACATATTTTTCATACATACTCGTATTTAATGCTGTCAGTGAGAGGGATAATAATTAATTTAATGTTAGAGTATTTTGTGTAGAGGGAACCAATTTTCCAACTCATCTTGAGTGTATGAGAGTTAAGCATATTTAAACTGACTAGATCTTATCTAGACGGAACTAATTTAATTTCCATGCTCGTAGAAAAGATGAGTAATGATAGGTAAACATACCTAGATTATTTAGATCTCATTTGAATGGTCTAGATTTGATTTTCAAAGAAGTAATATAAAAATATTTTAATAGGTACAAGTCTACATGAGGTATATATTATTATATAGATATACTTAGTTCCTTACTGGTCTTTTTTTATGAGTAGGAAAATTGATGTTCATTGATTTATATTTGATTTTAGATTATGAATCCATTTTTATATTACTTTTAAAAATTAAATCTAGACAATCCAGATGAGATCTAGACGGACTAGATAGGCTTAGTTCCCCCTACTAATATGTTTGATGAGTAGATAAACCAATTACGTAGTGAGGAAACCGGTTTCGGTGCTCTTTAAAAAGATGAGTAGAGAGTGTTCCTCCACTATCGACCGTTAAGATCCAATATGGATTAGATAGGCTTAGTTCTCCCTGCTAATATTTTTATACACGAAGTTCGAGACCATTGTTCTTTAGAAATAATTAATTTGACTTCTGAAGCATATATATATATATATATAATTGATCTTTTACACATATGTGTGTATTTGACGGTGGTTATTTTATTTCTTGTTTGTATGTATGTTGTTTATAATTTCCAATTTCCTTTCCCACTCCAGTAGGGGCAGAAAAGTGATAAACAAACTAATCATGAGTTGAATATTACTGAAACAATCTTGTGACCATAATAAACTCATAAATCATACAGTTATGAGGAATAACTAAATGACAAAAAAGCGAGCGAGCTTATTTGTAAGGTAGTGGTGAGCAAATTAGAACTAGATCCAAAAACAAATTGAATCGAACTCAATTCGCTTTTTTCAGTTTGGTTAATTCAGTTTTGGATGAATTCGGTTCAGTTAATTTTTGAGGATTTTGGTTTCAGTTTGGTTATTAAAAAAAATAATTTAGTTAAAACCAAAATTTATATAATATATTTATATTTAATATGAAACATTGACTTTTATAAGTTGAATATTGGATATTATGATATATACTACATTATATAATTTTTATGATTAATATATACTTTAATATGTTTTATAGATAATATCAAACCCAAAATGTACTTAGTGTTTTATATATAATAAATATTATTTGTAATAAATGATATTAAGTTCAAAATTCGATTATTTTAGTTATTAACCAAATTGAACCGAAATATTTCGATTAATTAGATTTCGTTTAATCGGTAAATCTGTTTCGATTCGGTATTTAAGATTATCACCTTTTAATTTTCGATTATTTAGGTTTTTACTGAAAGACGAACTATATAACTGAATGCTCACCCTTGGATTGAGGGGGTATAATTGATCCAAATACTCCTCTGGTCCTATTTATAAGTCACTTCCAACATATTTCACACAGACCAAGGAAAGCCTTAAAACTCGTTAACTTTCCACTAAAATCCAACAAATTTACAACTTTACCCATATTTAATATCCACTATATCACATGAAAATAAAGTCAACACATAATAAATGAAGGGTAAGCTTGTACATTTATATTAAATATTTAATAATGTGACTTATATATAGGACCAAATAAAACCTTTTCTCTCTGCCTTATAAATAGGACCAGATGAGTATAATTTAGTAATGATAATCACAATTCTATGAACTCCGAGCATGCATGAAAGCTAGAAATTTAATTGTAACGAATACTCATTCGAGCTAATTAAACTACAACTTCAGCATTCAAATTTCAAACTTCAAACATCAGAGTGACTAAATGAACCTTTTTAAGTAATTTTCAGAAATATATAAGAAATAATCAATGGGAGAGAGGAAAGTATTTGCAAATTAAAGGGAGAACGACGTGCAAGGAGGGATTAGAAGATGGATCTAGACGGGCCTAAATAGCCGGCTGGTCATTTGAATCCCATGGGATCATCACAATAATATTCTTCATCTTCATTTGTTTCTGTAATTCCAAGTCAACGCTGTTGTCTGTTTGCAACACCCTGTCTCTTTAATTTCGGAGTCCCCACAACACACCCACTTCAAACTTTTCTCATCATTTTCAATCATGAACCTTCCATTACAGGTGACTTCTCTACTCTTACTTTGCTTTATATATAAATGTCAGTCAACTCTTTCCAAAACATTGAAGCCAGTGTGTTGCTTTGTTTTTGCGCGATCAAAAGGAACGTGTTTGACAATTTAGTGGTCGTAACGTCTTTAATTGTCACTTTCCTCCCTTGTTCAACTCTGCATCTCGTATAACAACAATCCATAGTAGAGCATGGTCCTTTCATTTTGGTTCTGATCCAATTTCATGAATGGGTCTGCACCCATCCATCTGGGTATTTATATGGTGGGTGTTTTTTTGGTATATATTTATATACCCCCGGTCCTAAATATTAGACCACTTTGACTTTTTTTTTGTGGAAGTTAAGGAAGCAAATTAGACAACTACATTATAACATATGTCATATGTAATTAGATTATATGTCAGTTTATAAGTAGAATAGAGTAGTTTTGAGGGGGAAAAATAACTATAGAAAATTTAAAATAATTAATTTTGTATCTTACAATTTTTTCAAAAAGATCAAAGTGGTCTTATAATTAGGACTGGAGGGAGTATATCATGATCCTCACGCGCACATAGAGATATTATGTGGAATATACTCCATCAATGGTAAATAAATATAAGAATTCTTTACCCAATTTGATTAGATTAAAATGCTAGTTATATTATTAGTTTAGTTAAAATCATATGATATCACCAATGCACTTTAACCATCTACATTTATCTCCATCTTCCCTCTCTTACTTGTTTATTATTGAGGAGCATTCATAGGGATAATTTGGGGAAAAGTTGAGAACAATTAGAAAAATATCTTATATTTAGGACCCAACTTACCTCTCCAAATAGGTCTTATATTTAGGATTGGAGAGAATATAATGCGAACTACCTTGATACTAATTGTACGTCACATTCTTTTGAAACTTATTTAAGGTTTTGTTTGGTAAGAGAGATTTAGAAGAGAGAGGAGATAAAAATTTTGTGGATTGAATTATTAAAAATTGAAGAAGTGTGATTGTGATATTTTAAGAAATATAATATATAAGATAATAGAGTAAAAAATATTAATTACAAAACTTTTAGCACCACTTCTCTAATTTTTGTAAATCCAAATCAAAAATTGTTTCCCTCTTCTCCCTTCATACCAAACAGACCCTGAATATTAATTATGCATACATTCTATCTATATTCCTTGAAATTGGAGGATTAACACAGAACCACTTTCCATACTGATAACAAAGATGAGTTAAGAGAGTTAAGAGCGTATCTAGATCGTCTACATCTCATCTGGACGTTTTAGATTTGATACTAAATTATGTATCTATTAAACTATTTTTAATAGAGTCAAGTCTAATCCGTTCGGATGATATCTAAATGGTTTATATACGCCTAACTCTTCCTACTCATCTTTTTTTTTATGTGTAGGAAAGCCGGTTAGGTAACACATACATACTTACTCAATATTTCTTCTCTTTTCATAAATATGTTTAAGGCTTCGATGTTTAATAGGATTGTCATATCAGGGAGTTGATGAAGCAAACCTTAGCTTTTCTTTTAATCTGGGGATAGACATCGGTACCCTTGAATTGTATGGACGAATATTTGAGCATGGATAAAGAAAACTCGAATAATACATATGATAAAATAAAATTGCGTCAAAGGCAAAGACTTAGACCTACTAATAAAAAACAAAACATAAAACTTTCAACCCAAAAACAAACAAGAAGAGCAAAATGTCAAGGCCATTGAGTTACTCTCTCTGGTCCTTATTATAAGGCATCAACTACCAATTTTTTTTATCATTTTTATAAGACACTTGGTAGTTTCCAATGAGTATTAATTACATTTTTTCATGTGTGCCCATATTAAATAAGGGTAGTGGGAAAAATGATAATTAATATGGTATTGGAGTTTAGTACAATTGATAAGGATAAAATTGTAAATAACTTGATTTTTAAGACATATTTAATGGTTTTAACTAATTTTATTGGTTTGTGAGATTTTATAGTTTGTGCCTTATAATAAGGATCAGAGGGAGTACGACGCAGATACAGATAAATAAATAACAAAAAATAAAACAACATTTTATTATTTTCAATTATTAGCTCTAATTAGATTCAAATGTTTCATTAGATTAGAGCACTTCGAACCCTCATTAGATTCTTGGTCACTCCTTTGGTATAAAGACATATTTAAGGAGTTAGTATTAATTCTAAATATATGTCTCATTTCCAATTTTTCTCAACATACTTTTCCTTATTTTATCTTTATTGATACTCCCTCACTAATAAACAATAAATAAGAAAGAGAAGAATGGTGATAATAAAGCTAAGAGAGATTGTCAGCGTATTTTAGTAAAATCACGTTATTTTAACTCCCATATTTAATCCATTCAAATTAAATAAATTGGTCATAGAGTATTGATCTTGGGATTATCTCATGACTTATAATATTAAGCAAGTTTGTTGTGTTGGCAGAAATAATAATAATAATAATAAGCAAGTTTGTTGAGCCTTAATACGCTCAAAATAACATGCAGCTCTACTTTTATTGTAATGGGCCGGACAAACTATTTGACGGGCCTTGATTTACTTAGGTCCAATGTTTTTCTATTAGAGCATCCATTAATGCCAGTCCATTCTGTTGGCCCACAATGTAACTGTTCTTGTAGGAGGCATCTTCTAATAAATTTCACTATCTCCATTCTTATCAAACTCAAAGTGAAGAGTATATATAAGTGCGCTTCTTCTTTTTTTGCCGGAATATAAGTGAGCTTCTAACTGTAAAGGATTTAAGCAAATTATAGTGTAGAGTGATGCAAAAATAGCCACAGAAGCAATTAATCGAAGAAGCCCCATCCACAATTGCCAGAACCTGCTACAGGAAATGCAAGAATTGATGAACAGGGAGAGGGAAGTGAGTGTAATTCATGTATACAGGGAAGGCAATAAATGCGCTGACCAAATTGCTGCCATCAGCTTTAAACAAGTTGAGAAGGAAAAGGAATGGACAGAACCACCACATAGGGCTGAGCAAAATACCCGAAACCCGATGGGCTAACCCACTACCCGCAATTTTTACCCATTTAAAGCCCGCCCAATTAAAGCCCATGATGGGCGGGTGCAAACCCAGCCCATTTAAAAATTAAATGGGCGGGCGATGGGCACACCCTCGGGCTGCCCATGCCCGTCCATTTATATATATATATATTTTCAATTTGTTTTAATTTTGTCCATGAGTATTGAGAGTGAGTCAGTAAAATTCCTGTAATTATGGTATTTATCTAAATTTAAGTTCTTTTGTGCACCCTCGGGCTGCCTATGCCCGCCCATTTATATATATATTTTCAATTTGTTTTAATTTTTTCCATGAGTATTGAGAGTGAGTCAGTAGCATTCCTGTAATTATGGTATTTATCTAAATTTAAGTTCTTTTGTGCAACAAACTATGATGTAAACATGGATGTGGAGTTGTAGATCTTGCTATCACTTTTAATATGTGAATGTGATGCTTGAATTATTAACTTTAATAAGAAATTTAGAAATTTGTAATAATAAAAAAATAGGTCAAGAGATTAATGGGTTTTCCCATAACCCATTTAACCCGAACCCATTTAGTTCGGGCTTGAATGGGTTGAGGCTCGGGTATGGGCTAACCCATACCCATCTAATATTAAATGGGCGGGCGATGAGTTAGGCTTCGGGTTATCCAACCCGCCCATTGCTCATCCCTATCACCACATGTGGTGGAGAGGATGCTGATTGAAGATTATGAAGGGCACGGATACCCTCGTAGAGTCTTGGTCTAGTCATTTAGAATAGGCCCACTTTGTAACCAAAAAAAAAAACTGTAAAGAATATTATATTATTTGAATGATTGGTTTCAGTTTCAGTTTCACACAGCAAGCATGATCTGAATGATGCATGCTTGACCACGTCTTGAATCTAGCAATTGTACTAATTTTGTTTATTTTTCTGGGCTGTTTCATTTGTTTGAAACAGCCTGAAAGGCCCACTAATGGTCCGTTAACAAAAAAAAAATGATGTCAGAACCCGGTTCTGTTATTAAATGAAGGTCAAAATATTTATAACTCCCCTTAACTTTACTCTTGTTACATAAAACCCCCTCACGTTTGAAAATTTAAAAAGCAAACCCTCAACTTTCATATTTTGACATTGAATACCCAACCGTTAAAATAACCATTAAATCTAACGGAATGCGATCCACATCATATCATTGCAAATTATGTGGCAAATGACATGTAAGTTTTTTATTTATTTTATTTATTCTGGGACAAAAAATTCATAATTAGACTAAATACTATTTTGGTGATTCAACCATCATAATCATGGCACCAGATTCGCTCTTCCTATCTTAGCATCAAACAAATTCTCTTCATTTACAAAATTTGATTCATCATAATTTTTTTATGATTTAGAATATTGAAGTTTGAATTTCAACCCTAGCCGTTAAGCGAAAAGGAGAGAAGTAGCCTTGAAGCACTATTTGTCATCTTCTTTGGAGGTGAGGGCCAAGGAAGGAGAGGTCGTTCACTGGTTATCATCCTCAACGGCAAAAAAAAAAAACAAAGAGGCGCATGATGATTGAGAGACAATAATATGATCAATAAAATTATTGAAAAAAATAATGTAGCTCCTTGATTTAAAGAATAAATGCTACGAAGCTAATTTTTGGAATGAATAGATGATTGGGAGATGAAGCAAATGTTGTAAATGAAGACGATTTGCAAGTTGGTGAGAAAGGAAGACAATAACGTGAATTTGGTGCCACAATTATTATGGAAGAATCAACAAGATGCTATTTAATCTACTTACGAAAAAATAAATCAAATAAAAAATTACTTGTCATTTGTCACATAATTCTCAATGACATGATGTGGCAAGCATTTTGATTGATTTAATGGTTATTTTAATGGTTAGGTGTTCAGTATCAAAATATGAAAGTTGAGGGTTTGCTTTTAAAATTTTTAAAGGTGAGGAAGGTTTTATGCAACAGGGGTAAAGTTAAGGGGGTTATGCATATTTTGGCCTTAAATGAATGGAATGAAATTATCAATGCATGTTAGGAGGCCAAAGTCAATAAAGACGTAAAAAAGAGGCACGTGGTTTGACTTTTGTTCGTTCGTTGAGTAAGTTACTACATTTATGCAGTACTCTAGAAGATAACTACGATATTTAATAGATTAAGTAGTAGTATTATTATACCATTAAACCCGCATATGCTTAGCTGAAGCAGAAATGCTTGAACAAGTGGAGCTAGTTGCTTGTGCTTATCCTTTATCCAACATCATTATCTCTTACAATATTAACTACTACAATTTAAACTTTGTCCTTTTCTGTCCTTCCCGTAGCATATGCCCATTAAAGAACTAAATCTACGTAGGATCTCACATACCTACGTGTTCTTGTGCATTGGCGTTTTGTTTTGTTTTGTTCTTCTTTTTTTTTTTCTTTTGGCTTTGCAACATATAGTATATGCACACTGCAGTAGGACTAGTTATACAGTGAGTGATTATTTGAAAAGAAGAGTCTTCGTAATTGGCATTTTGGATACATTAAATTTAGAAGGCTTTTGTTCAAGGAATTACGCCTTAGATAAGGGAATAACCAAAGTGACCTTGAACTTTTGGACTTATTAAGGTTTGTTTTTGACTAAATTAAATTACTAGTAGTTGTAGTACAAGCAATTAAAGACTGAACCGAAAATAGAGGTACGAGTGCTTATTACAAGTAAGCTACTGATGGAGTACGTACGTCAAGTGAGCCTTATGTTCTGTTGGTATGATTTAATTATTAGGTCCTAATTAAAAACTAAAAATGAAGGACACTGTCCTACTGAGGAATCAATCATAATTATAATTTTTCACATGTGCATGTACTAACTATATCCTATCCTTACAATAGTTTCAATTTTCGTCTAATAATAATCATGATCGCCTCACAACAAAGATGCTTTCCATGTTTTTCATGATATGGTTGCACCTACGTCTCAATAACTTCTTTTTGTGTACGATCACGGGTTCAATTGAAAACTGCTTTGGGTGATGATGAGTTCATTTCACATGAAATGATTTTAGTGTGGAAGGCCAGTTCTAAAGTTCACTCTGCGATTCTTCTACGCGATAAACGGTAAAAGGTTCTGTTTTCTTCCAGGTACAATAGGCACAATGTAATCAGTAATCATCACACGACATCCATGCACCATCAATCAAAATATATTCATGTAATTTTCCCAAATAATAAAAACTTTATGACATGATCAACTCATCCATCCATGTAATTCATGTAGTTTTTGTGTACGATCACGGGTTCAATTGAAAACTGCTTTGGGTGATGATGAGTTCATTTCAAATGGAATGATTTTACTGTGGAATGCCAGTTTTAAAGTTCACTCTGCGATTCTTCTACGCAGTAAACTGTAAAAGGTTCTGTTTCCTTCCAGGTACAATAGGCACATTGTAATCAGTAATCATCACGCGACATCCATGCACCATCAATCAAAATATATTCATGTAATTTTCCCAAATAATAAAAACTTTATGACATGATCAACCCATCCATCCCATATCTTCAAAGCTTACAAAAATAATATACAATCCTCAACCATATAATCTCAAATCCTAAGCTAGCCTAGCCATCTTAGAACTCAAATGGTTTTTTTGCAGGGTATGAAACTATAAACCTATACTAACATAAATTTCCTTCTTTCTTTACAATACCATGGATTTCTCGCTATATATCCCCCCCCCCCCCCTCCCCTAAGCATATACTATGAGAGACCCAGTCTCTTTTGGTTTAATTAATGTCCTCCTATTCAAGCCACAAAGTCTGGCAACAATTGTGCAGCAAACTTCTTTGGGTTCTGCATATTCATATTCTCAAATGCAGCTGAAGAGAGTGCATTCGAAGTGTTTATGCCACCAAACTCGTTTGGTTCACCCAGCTCCATCCTCCTCCCAAGTTGTATGCTCTGGTTTGGAAGAAATGTTTGATGTGTTGCTGCTGATAATGAGTCACAGTGTGGAAGACCAAGAGTGAGAGAAACCCCATTATTACCCGAGAACCTTGGTGTGAATTGCTCTGCCTCAAACCTATCAATTTCTGCAATTGGGTATTGCCCAAATCCGCCAATGAAGTTCGTCTGATTTCCCATGAAACAATACCCATCTCTGCTCTGCCTCTCATCCCCAAATTTCATAGAGATTTGACCATTCCCTGCATCATCAGGCTTCATATCAACGTTAATCTGTGACTGAAGAATCTCATGGTTCCTTGGTTTCTTGGGACTTGGTTGTGCAATCCCATCTAGCTCTGAAGTGCCCATGAAGCTGAACCCTGGGTGGTTTCTGGCATTATGTCCTCCAACTGGTGATGTTGATGGTGGAGATACTGAAACTGTTGGAGTATTTGGGTTTGTAGAAACGTCTTGTTTGAAACTCAAGCTTTTGGGTTCAGTGGCAGAGGCAGGAGATATCTCTTGTGAGGATGCCATAGCAGAAGGATCTTCACCACTCTTGCTTGATTTCTCATCCCCTCCATTCTGTTCATGCTCCTTCATCTCCTCCGTGTACATTTCCTCCACCATCGGTTTCCACAATCTGACTCGCGCATTTATGAACCAATTTGAGACCTGTATCATTATCGCAAAACTCGGTTAACATGGTTAATCCCATAAATTAAGACCCAGAATTGCTCAAAACAGAGAGGACTAATAATCACCTGGCTCCTAGTGAGCCCTGTTTGCTTTGCAAGCATGTGTTTGTCCGAGTCCTTGGGGTAACTGAAATTAAACCAAAAAACTCATTCAGTTGACAAAAACAGAATCTTTGATTGGGGGTTTGAAGATGGAAATTGAGATAATGCTTACGGGTGGAGGAAGTGCTCGAAGAGCCAAGCGCGAAGAACAGAGACGGATCTTTCAGGCAAACCTCTCTGGGGTCTCCAAGCATTGTGCTGGATCATTCCCAATTGTTGAAGAGCTCGTTGTTGGCGAAGATGATGATCCACATATTTGAGCCTCGAACCCTCCATTTTGGTACCAAACCCATCTTCCTCTCCTAAACTCTTATTAGCAGCTCTAATTTGGCCCATTATGGCATCTTTCAAACACCTAAACTGCTTCGATATCGTTTGAAGTGCCAGTGCAGTGTATGTCCTCGCCGACCCAATCCCAGACGCTTGCTCAAACGAAGAACTCACTATCTGCATCTGATGATGATACTGCCTGTACCTCTGTTCCACCTTCAATTAACAACAACAACAACAAAAATATCAACTTTAAATATCCCAAATCATTGCTTCTTCGTAAATCAAAAACAAAACACATATATATACATACCTCGTCAAGCATGCTGATTAACTTGGCCTTCTTCATCTGAACATCTTGTTTCTCAGCAGTTGAGAGCTCAGAGCTGGGCTTGGCGGCGCCACCATCCCCGGCGGGTGAACCGTCGCCACTCGGCGCCGTGGGAGACTCTTTAACAGTCTTTGTCTGGCTGCTACTTTTCTTTGCAATTTCACTCTTAATCCCATCGTTGACATTAACGACCTCGTCAAGAAGTTCCTGAGCAGCCTTCAAGTATTTAGAGCCCAGAAGAACGCTCTGAATCCCTGAAACGCCATTATTAGTAACAGCAGAAGCCGAAGAAGAAGACCCACGCACATCATCCCCTGACATAGCCGGCGCGTGAAGACCCTGTGACGAAGACCCCATCCCTGCCTGCTGAGAAGAGAGGCTTAGGGAGAGACCCTGTTGAGCGCGTGGGGTATCACTCGCCGCCGTGTTGGAGTTATTAACTGTGCTCCAAAGGTTGTACTGCATGCGTGGCACGAATCCATGCAGGGCAGAGACATCATGGTGGTGGTGGTGGTGGTGCATGGATTGGTCGGCGGAGGGGAGGGGGATGCCCACGAATTGTTGGGTGTGAGGCGGCGGCGCGTGGTGTAGAGTTTGTGGAGGGAGGGAGTTGTTGTTGTTGCTGTTGGGGGGATTGAGGAAGACGAGGTTGCCGGGAGGATGAGATGGCGGCTGCGGAGGCGGAGGTGTGTCGGAGTATTGGATGTAGCTTGGGTTCATGAGTATAAGGGTTTGGAGGCCGCCGTCAGGTGCCTGGATTTCTGAATTTCCATGGAAGTATGTCGCCATCGATGGATCTATCTCTTTACTTGTTACTTAACTGGAAACAGAGCATATCAGTTAGGTTTATCTATCCCCCTCATCTCGTGCATAATCTTAAATTGAATTTAAGGACTTGTTTAATCTACCTTAATTTAACCTTGTGAATTACTCCATCACACACATACGGGAGGAATTATTGATGATTGATGATTTCACTGTGACACAGTCTGTCTTCTCAATTAATGAGCCCTGAGGAAAAAAATGAACAGGTAAGACTCAAGAACAATAAATGATATGGATCCTCCTCCAAAGCATGTAAGGATCAAAAGGCGTTGTTTGTGTGTGTTGAGGCTCATGAACTCGGATATTCGAAATTCACAAAATTCTTATTTGTGTAGTAATTCAAAGTTGCAGAGGAGTTCTGCGGTGTTAGGCTCAGGGTGATGGCGGTGAATCCAAGAAGTTGGAGAAAAGGAAGGAATCGAGATAGAGGCAGGAGGAGGACAGAGAGAAGAGGGAAAGAAGAGGAATTAATTATTTATACGAGTTAATGATGAAGAGGAAGAGGAAGAGGAGGAGTGAGTAAAATAGGAGGTACCTGTGAGGGAAATAAGAGGAAGAGAGCGCACGTGCTTCATCTACGTCTCTGCACTGCAAGGGGAAAGAAGAATTTCAATTACAATGACCCAAAACCTTATAGAATAGAAATAAGAGAGAAACAGAGACACAAGCACATAGACTGGCCACTAAAACCAATACAGTTATGGCAAACATACATGAAAGCAAAGCAGCACAAATAGACGGATCAAAATCCAACACCCAACCCTCACTCTCCCTCTCTCTCTCTATATGTGTGTGTATCTATATATGTTTGGGATTGCTGTATGAATGGGTTGAAAGGGGAAAGCCGAGTGTCAGACTCAAATCTCTGCAACTCCAACCCCAGCTGATGAAAAGGGGAAAAAAGAGTTGAAGAGAGAGATGCGCTTAAAAAGACTTGCGAGAAAGATACCCATCTTTATTCACCTCCTTATCCACTCACTCTCCACACCCAAATTTACAATTTCTTTTTTATCATATTCCTCTATGACGGGTCGACTGCGGATTTTTCACATGTACTACGTATTCACTCCTTTTTTTTTTGGTATGTGGTCTTTTCTCTCTGTTCTTTTTTTCGTTTTCTGAGAGAGAGAAGTACCTGCATATAGATGAAAGCAGAGGAACTCGTTATGATTTGACCCTCTCATTTCAAAATCACTTGATGCAGCCAAGCAAGGCCCCTTGGATGAATGAGAAGAAATCAATAACTTTTGGGAGCATAAGCACAGAGAGAGAGAGAGAGAGAGAGAGATGTGAGCTCAGAGAAGCAATATTTAAAAAAGAAAAGGAAATAATGAAGAAAATGATAAGGTGTGTCAGAAGATCCAAACAGCTGAAAAACGAGGAAACGTCTTCTTCCACAAAGTTTAATTAATTATTTTAAAACAGGGGGAAAGGGCAAAAAGATAAAGAAGGAGGGGATTATGAAGGAGCAGAAGCGGGTGGGTTGGAAGGATCTCACACCTCTCTTTTTCTCCATTAAATATCTCCTTGTCGTTTTCGCATTTTTCCTTTCTTTTTTTTTCTTTCGATTTATTTCGTCAATTTTTTGTGGTTGGATGCATCACTTTCAAGATAACGCAATTAATTAGAATCGCCAAGAAACACAGGACCAACTGCCCTCTAAGCCCATCTTTAATTCCCACGATATCAATTATGCTAATTTCTCCCCCATGAATAGAATTTCTCAGCCTTTAATTATAGGTTATACTCCTATTTCAATATGCTCACAGATTTAGCAGTACTATGGTAATGGTAATTGGGGAAAAGAAGGGGGGCCCATCAAGTCCATGTAGATGGGTATATGAATCATGAGCCTTCGGCCTTCCGATAAAAGCCCCAACCTGGCTAAAGGCTAAATTCCAAAAAACGACCCTAAACTTTGAATTAGTTGTATATAACTCCCTCAAAGTTTTAAAGTTTAAATTTAACATCCCTGAACTTTTATTTTTTTACTACAGACCCCCTGCCGTTAACTTTCCGTTATCTTTTGACGGAAATTGCCACGTCACATTAATATAAGACACTTCATCATATCCTATGTAGCATCTTTTTAAGTTTATATTTACATAAATCTCCCCTGAACTTTAGTTTAATTGCACATAATTTCCTTGACATACATTTTAACATTCAAATTTTACCTCGTTTAATTTTTATTTTTTTTAATATTAGGCCCCTCAATTAGTTTTTTAGTAATGTACATCAAATAGGCATTTTACTTTCAGTATTTTCTTCTAATATTAAGATGAATTTTTACAGCTTTTTTATACTTTTGCTATTGTTCTGTTATCATTGCAGCCATTTCAATATTATGTTTACATTTAAGTACTTATAGTTTTTTATTGGCAATTTAAATTTTGGTTGATTTAGAGGTTGAGCTTTTATTTTTATGTTTTTGGTCAATTCTATCTTTCTCTATGAAAAATGTTGTTTTAATCAATAAATAATAAATATATATATATAGCAAAAATGACAAAAATATTTCAAAAATGTTATCTTAACATTAGAAGAAAATGCAGAAAGTAAAGTGCCTACTTTGATAGATATTATAATAAAAACTAATGGAGGGCCTAGTATTAAAAAAGAACTTCAAAGAGGTAAAATTTCAATTTTATAATGTCAATGAGGTTATATGCAATTAGATTAAAGTTTAGGGGAGTTCTTTACAAATATAACCATAAAAGTATGCCACATAGATATGGTGACATGTCTTATGTAAATGTGACGTAGCAATTTCCATTAAGAGATAACAGCAAGTAAACGGTAAGGGAATCAATTGTAAAAAGATAAAAGTTCATAAAGGTTGAATTTAAATCTTGAAACGTCGAGCGAGTTATATGCAACTACCCAAAAGTTCAGGGGGTTTTGTAGAATTTGGCCTTGGCTAAATGGCTTCAAGCATCAAACCTACCATACCAAGCATGAAGCAACAGCATATCATCAACAATCAACGATTAATTAAAAATCACACCTCTTACTTTGATATCTTAAAATTATTTTTTTAAAAGGTGTACTTCTTTAGTACTATTTATAAGATAAACAAAATTTTCCTTTTATGCATTTATAACTCACATCATAAATTTTTTTACATAAATAAAATTTTATTCTCTATTTATTATTGTGTAGAGACTTTATACTTCTCAAATAGATAGTGTGAAATATACAGGTGAAACTGGAAAATTATTGAATTTTAAAACATAGTTAATAAAGCTTTCACTTAATTTTTGATTAGTAATATCTTAAAAGTTACTTTTAATAAATAGGACCATATGAATGTATACATATAATAAGAAATTGTTAAAAAGTCCTCTTATTTTCAAACTGCCTCAGTTTACATCGTTGATGTTTGATGTCGTTCAAAGGATCACTAAATGGAATAACAAAAGAGCAGAATAAAAACATCCTTTTCCTTATGATTAATGAACTAATATAAAATACAATTGACAATGAAAGAAAACGAGCGACCAAATATATAATAGCTTATGTAACTCTTTAAAGGGTGAGGTTATCCCATCATTGGAATGGAAAGACACAGAATAACTAATAATTAATTACTATATGTTTTGAATATTGTAAGTGTATATTTGTGTGAATAATAGCCACTCTTATACCACTAATGGCTTTGATCCATTGGTTCATTGGTTGTGGGTTATTTTAGCTTAACTAGCTAAGTGTCCAGTACTCGAGCCAACAACATGCAGCCAAGATATCACTTGGAGTTGGTAAAGTTTTTAGGCCTACGTGAACATGATTAATCAGCTGTTAGTAGTATTGGATAACATTGAATAAATACCACTATGTCCCTGTAAGTCCAGTTTGTGAAAAAAATTTGCTCCTTATTATAAATCCATTTTAGGGGGTAATTAATGTGAATGGTACAATTTTACCCCTTATTGATGTTAGAGAAAATGATAAATATAGAAAGAGAATGTAATATTCATTCTTAAATGGGGGTAAAATTGGAAATATTGATTAATTGTTGATATTTCCAATGATTTAGCTACATTTTTTTAGTATGTGTGAATTAGATAATGTGGATTTTTAAATAGAAACAGTATTAAATAATAATAATAATAATAATTAATACATACATACATACATACATACTATTGCAGGATTACATTAATTTTTTCCCGCACACCATACAGCCTGTGAAAGTGGCCGTCCATCGCCATCAGTAACTATTATGGCGTGAGAAGGAGCCGCCCTAAATGGAAGGCGGATGATGTTAACAGGACTAGCTACAACTTTCGAATGAAGTTTGGAACATTGTTTTCACGAGAAACTGAAATATTTACCCAGAAAACAACGCAGGGGGGTGGGTAGGTGCTGCTGATATATTCTATATAGAGGCTGTTACCATGAATAGTGTTTTTTTTTATTTTTTTTATAACTAATTTTAGGAAGGGGTTCGGGCTTAACCCAATCCAAGGGCAGGGCTCCTGACTCATGATCCACTGGGGGCCTGTCCCTGTGGGCTCCTGGGCAGCAAGCAAACCCAATCCACACAGGTAGGTAAGGGGATTTTACCCTATTTTCCACCCCAGCTTCACTTAGCTGTGGAGATGCCTCCCCAAACGCCGCAACTGGAGGCACAACAAGTGCCACTTCCAGGAATCGAACTCATGCCAAGGGGGTCACCCAGGCACTCATCACTCGATCCCCTCGCCAACTGAACCCACGGGCGATGGGTAGTGTTTTCTTTTTTTTCCCTTTTGTAATGAAGCTGTCATTCTCGTGGAGATTAATGTTGAATGTTGTCAATAATGGGGAATTTATTATTTCATGCGTCTCTCTTTCACGAAAACTCACAATTGAGAACTTTTTGTTGTCACTGAAGTAGACATTATTAACAAATCGATCGATGCTGGTTTTTCACGGCCAGAGTGAAAGCAAATATTGGATCTGCCACGCACCGACACTTGTAAAAACGAGAGAAAAAGATCGTTGCTTGTGTGTTATGGGTATTATTCAATTTGTCAGAATATATGTACTTGAACGTACTCAAAGAAATTATCAAAGAGACGTTGCTAGCTGCATAAGGGTATCTTTCTCCCTCTCCCTTTTTTCATTACCCACAAAGGGTATCGCCTTCATTATTTTATTTTCTTGTAAGATTTCATGAAGTGAAGCGTTCTCATTTTTAATTTTACAACAATATAATTCGCGGATAAGGAGAAATATGCAAAACACCGAATTAACAGGGAATATATTGCATTTGACTAATTCCTATTTTATTAATGTTATATATATATGAAACACAGTATACAATATTAATATACAAATATATTTATATGCGTGTTGCTTATTATGAACCGTCCTTTTGTTCAAAGGGCCCCTCTTTTACTTTTTATTTGTCTTCATAAAATTAAAAGAACGCTGCGCAGAATGGGAAACATGATAAATTCGGGATAAAAGGGTGAAGACGGCATATCATGAATATCTTTCTGAATTTGAAGGGCATAGACGATAAATAAATATAACTATAGAAAAAACTGATTATTTGCATATTCATGTACATCCTAACTGCAGGAGAAACTCCAAAAGAGAAGTTTAAAATTCCCATCCACTTTAGATTTAGCAATTAGAGCTTACCTTATGCTCTTATATTAGATGCATGCCCCTGAGAATGCAAGCCTTGGAAAAGTAGTACATAATGGAATCCTAGAATCTAAGGTGGGAGAGTTATCATCGTGATTGCGAGATTGCGACATGGAATTGACCAATTGTTCTCGATCATGTCTTAAACAAAAGCATTTCAGAAGTTTGACATAGAAGGGGTAAAATAAAAAAAGAAACAAAATCTCTCAATGCACGAGTTATATTAATTATCGGGTCATTGAATATTTAACTCAAGGCTAGCTAACATAAATAATTATTAACAGCACTTGCTGAAAATTACAACTTTTGTGTACATGGCCGTACTTTGTGTCCCTTGAAATGGAACTTGATTCTATTGATTTGAACTTAAACCACAAGTGGCTCACATCACATCATAGTAATTGTTCTCATAGGGCATTACCCCATTATACTATTCATCTCACTTATTCCGTTCATGCGGGCATGACAAATTTAATTATATACTTATTATGTAATGTATACAAAAGGGATTTTGTGAGTGGAATGGTCCCTAGTGTTGTTGCTGTTGTGTGTGCGTGCTGTGTATATATATATTTCGATAGAATTATATATATTTGTAGATGTCATGGAAGCTCTCTTTGCTTGTTGATGTTTGTCTCGCACTTGTCATATATTTTATTTTGAATTTCTTTTATGGAGATCAGATAATGACTTGAGAGGAAGAGAACAGTGGGAAAGGTATAGGATTTCTTACTTAAACAATATTCCATGTAGTTACAGTGTGTCAAAAGAGGCCAGGAATAAAAAGGACTTCAAAGGAGAAAGTACGTCGGTGTACTGTGGAAATAGCATCAAGTTCGTCTAAATCACACATATATTTGCGCCCTATTCAATCATCAGAACAAAAACCTAGCTACCAGTTACATCATCATCACATATTTTTAACAAAAATCATACACCCACACAAAACATTATCACATTCAGATTCACGATATCCACTGAAAGCTGTAAATTTTCAAACTACAAAAATATTCAAATTCAAAATCAGTACAAGAAATTAAATGAGCCGTGAATAATTGAGGATGTAAAGCGCAGAAGAGAGAGAGAGAGATGTTTTTTGGGGGGGGGGTGTTTAAGTCATAAGTGCGACAAAGAGGTGGACCCCTATGTTTGAATAGAAACAAAAGAGTGTTTGGTGATATCTACAACGTGATTCTTTCTTTTCTTTATTTTTTTTCTTGGGGGGAATACCCGTCTGGAGACGCAACTAATGTGATTGGGTTTTGGTGAGGGAGGGGGTGGGAAGTAAAGACTAAATAGTATAAAGAACCCTAATCAATATTGCCACAAAAGTGATGGGTCCACTTCTTCATCTTGTACCTACTTAAACTACGACCTTGTTTGCCTCTTCTTCCAGTCTCACCATCACATGTGTGTGTGTGTGCCTACTTAATTACATCTATACGTAACAAACATTTTGAACCCATGACCCCCTCCTCAAAATAATCATGTCATTATATAGTATATATATAATAAATATGTGATGAAGGTCATAGAAGGTATGCAAATATTGCTTCTATATGTGTATGTGGCTATGGGATTGAAATTTTGAGTCAGACAGCTTTATTTCTGCGCCCAACTTCTGCCAACCTATCTGCCTTTGTTTTGCTTTATGGTAACTTAATTGGTCTCATATCAGTCACTTCTTTTTTTTCCACCATATATATTTATATATAGTTTGATAGTCAAGTTCATTGAATTACACGTCCATATGTGATGCATCCTCTTGTCGCTTTCCCCTTTTTCCCCACCTTCTCCTTATCCTGTCCTTTGCCCCAAGCCAAAACTTTCTCTTGTTCCCATTCAATTGTCTATTCACCCTCAGCCTGTGTATTACTTTAAATTGTATTTTTTTGGGAGATTTCTAAATAAGTCCGTTTGTTTTGGGATTCCTAGGTTGATCTGCTTCGTTCTATCAAGTAATCAACAACACCTGACGTGAAACATATATATTAATTAACCCTAATACCTTAGATCATTATTCAACTTTGCATCCTTGAGCTTTTCAGTATGTCGCGTGTAAACTTTATAATACGTCTTGATTTGGTCTAGGAAACAAGGATCAGAAGGTGCAAAATAATTATAAAAAAAAAAATTAAATAAAAAAAGAAGGTGCAAAATAACATCGTGGATAATTTTCTTTCAAATCAGTTTAGTCAGCTTTTAAATCAGTTTGTAATTAAGTTTGACTGTGAGTTGTATGTGCAACTTGTCGATTAGGTCGTATGTGTATATCAACATGCCTTGCTTTAATTACCGTCAATTCAACTATTAAAGGTGATATTCTTCGATCTCTTTTATCCCACATATATGGATTTCCTTCCTCTTAGTGCCGTTCAATAATAATGAACTCTACACATACTCTAATAATTTGAGCATCTGAACATTTACCAGCGTCGCTCTCAAGCATGTTAAATTTTGATGCGTTCTAATTATAGTGTAAGATCTTAATAATTATATATAGTCCAGTAAGCAAGTAAGCAACTGAGAATCAAATATACTCCCTCCACTCCTAAATATGAAGGACTTGGGGATATGGGATATGAGTTTGGTCCAAATACAAATCTATTTTCTAATTTTTCTTAATTTTATCTTAAATTATCCCTATTATATTAAAACTCCCCAATAATAATAAACAAATAAGAGAGGGAGTGTGAGAATAAATGTAGATGATCTAGGTGTTGTGGTAATATCATGTGATTTTAACTAACACCCTTAATATAAATAAATTAGTCAAATAAGTCTTATATTTAGGATCGAATGAGTATATTTTTTTGAGTAGACCACTTGGTATTTAAGACGTGGACCAACCTTAATTTAAAGCAGATTATTTATCAAGAATTCAAACTCATTCTGGTTGAGGTGGAAAGAACAACAATGATGGTAAAGCTCTACCATCAAGCATCTGATACAACTGTATTCTTAGAATTCATCAAACTCGAAACCTCGAACTAAATTGTTACAACTTAATTACACAGTTGAACCAAATTATAGGTGGTGCTGAGAATTCAACATAGTATAGTGTTTGGATCTTCTGTTAGTGCTGTGTGAATTATGGTTAGCTTAATTCAGTCCTCATATACCATGTTATACAGGCCAAACAGCCATAGACAATTAGATAAGTGAATGAATGAGTTAATAAAGTAAAAACGGGAGTAACATACAAGTGGAGGTGTCCCGAAAAATTGAAGTTGATAAGACATAGGAAGCAGAAACCCTAAAAGCAATTTTGGAGGGTAGATTGATAGTAATAGAAACTTGAAGAAGGCGAGATAATAGAGACAGCTTCCGCTTATCTTGGCTACCACAGGGCACGCAATCATGCATCTCCATGTGCTTCTATCTGCTCTCACACATGCTACCTTTCCTTACATTTACTTGTTTTCTCCATTTCTATCCCCTTTTTTTATTTAAATTCCCACGTATACCCTAATTAATATATAAACTATTTAGTGCCGTCCTCTTTATTTACTCTGCTCCTCCTTACCTATGTTTTCCATTATTCTTTTCAGTTTTCACCATTAACCAGGAAAAAGAGAGGCCAATATTACATTGTGTGGTCCATTTTGGAAATTAATATGGCTTTCAATGGCTACTCACGCGTGCTTATGCGCTCCTGCTTTAATCACCTTTATGTTTTTATTTGCTCCCCCCCCCCCCCCCCAATTTTCCTTTTTATATCGTTTAACGTACAGCCATTCCCAACAAACTTTTTTCTTTTATAAAATTCCCAACAAACTTTTAACAGATACGTATATTCATATGGTCCTATTAATAGTATTCTTCCCTACACCACTGGAGATTGAAGAGGTCGGCCACAGGAATTTTAATCAAATTTGAACAGGCCAAAATATTAGTAGAGTATGAACTCTGAAATTGACAATTTAGCTAGCTTGACAGACATTCATATGTATGACAGAGTAGTTAAGGTCAACGACGATCGTTTGAAACTATTAATTGTTAATTATTACCGTGACAGTTATTTCTTTAATTGATCTCACAATTATTGTACTTAAGACAGCCAGCTTTCGTTGATTTTCCCAACCATGGATCGCACAAACCCCTTGCCCACATCAAAAGTGAATGTCATGACATAATAATTGATTCAGCCCCTCATCATAATTAACCCCAGTCATCTTCCCATTTCTATAAAAGTGAATCTTGCATCACATACAGCAAAAAAAAAAAAAAATCTTGCACCACATGTTATATGGAGTACTCTTCTCCTTACTATAAAATACCAACTATAAAATCTTACAAACCAATAAAATTAGTTAAAACTATCAAATATAAAGACGCCATATTAATAATCATCTCTCTCCCATTACCCTTATTAAATATAGGAATACATGAAAAAATGTAATTAATGCTCATTAAAAACTGCCAAGTACCTTATAAAAAAGACCAAAGAAACTTGTTAGTTGGCGCATTATACCATCATGTTCCTTATTATAAGTCCACCTTGACTACTTCTCATAACTAAGGAGTGGAAGTTATAGCATTAAATATGACCTAATTAAAAAAAATTCCAACTTCGCCCTTATTTAAGAATAGTTGTAAAAATATCATTTTATGCATTATAAACATTCTCTCTCATTTTCTCTATTTCTAACATAAGGGTATAATAGTCACAATAACATTAATTGATCACAAACTTGGCTTATATTTTGGAACAAAAAATTTCTAGTAGTTGGACTTATAATAAGGAATAGAGTGGTAATAAGAACCAGAGGAAGTATCACTCTGTTCATATTTATAAGTTTACTTTAATTAATTCTCACATACCAAGAAATGGAAGCTATATCATTAAATATGCCCTCTTTCGATAAATTTTTTCATTCTTGCCCTCATTAAGAATGAGTATTAAAATAATATTAATTATTTCTTTCTTTCCATTTTACATTTAATGGGGTAAAATAGTCACACCAGGATTTATTGATCTCAAACTGGATTTATAATAAGAAACAAAATTTTTGGGGTAGTTGGACTTATACATAGAAATAAAGTGATATTACTTAACTAGAATAAAATGGGTGCTTTTATTTATAGTAAATTTTTTATAAGAATTAACTCAATATTGTCCTTAAGCAACTTTTTCTCAGAAAGATTTATAAATTTAAATAAGTTACTTATCACTCTGCAGAGATGTGAGAAGCCCATTTTATCATAAATTGTCCTAAATAGAAGTCCATTTTTAAGTTATTAATAATTTGTTTCCAACTTTGATGTTACTTAATTCTTATTGGAAGGATGTGATAATAATTTAAGAATGTGGAGAGAGAGAATATTTGAATAAGGGTCGTGTTAAAATGTTTTACCAATGTAAAGCATAATTAATGACTTAACTAACAAAAATTGTTATATGAGAAATTAATTAAAATGAACTTGACAATAATGAATCAGTTTCGGTCCTCGTCGCAAAGATGGGTAGAAGGCGCTCCTCCGTTATGGACCGTTCAGATTCAATCTAGATAGTCCATATTTAATTTTTTTTTTAAGTTTGTGATTGTAACAAAACAATTATTTTTATGGCTACAAAATACAAAATGAAGATAAACCCTTAATTATCATTTTGTCAAAAAACATATTATTCATTTAAAAATCACAAATTTAAAATTATTAAATCTGGACCGTTGAGATTCAAATATGGACAATCGAAAGTAGAGGAGCGTTCTCTACTCATCTTTCCGACGAGCATCGAAACTGATTCCACTTATATAATTATAACCAAAGTAGTTATAAACTTATTTGTGTGAATTTTTTTCCAAAATAGTAGTTTGTTTGATTTATAAGTTGTCATATACTCCCTCCGGTCCTAAATATAAGACCACTTTGACTTTTTTGTGGAAGTTTAGGAAGCAAATTAGACCACTAAATTATAACATATGTCACATGAAATTAGATTATATGTTAGTTTATAAGTAGAATAAACTAGTTTTGAGGAAAAAAGATTTTTTTTGGACTGAAACTACTTTTTTCTAGGACTGAAAAAAAAAGTCAAAAAAATCAAAATGGTCTTATAATTAGGACCGGATGGAGTATATTATTGCACTTCATATTATGATCAAATAATATACTCCCTTGCTCCATAATATATGAGGTAATATGGGAATTATTTTTGTCCATATTATAAGAAGTAACATGTAAAATTTAAAATAATACATTGCATATTAAATGTAAAGTGGGGGAGATTGTGTTAATAAATGATATGTATAAAATTGGAAAATGAAATTAATTTTTTCATAATGAATAATTCAATTATATATTTGGGTTTATATAAAATAGTTGACTACGTCGAAGAATAAGGAGGGGTACTTAGTTTCCATAATCCCCTGTGTCTTGACTACTGCTAGAATCCACCTGCCGAAACCCCATATGAAGAACTTGTGCTAAATTTCAGCGATGCTGGATCAAAGGATGTTTCGTTTGGTGCGCTCCGGAACTCTTGCATTTTTTTATGGTGTTTTTTTCTTGCTTTTCCTTAATCTTAACCATCCATCAAATTTGAGCTAACAAATAGGGATGTGAGAGATATTAGGAGAGATTTGTGAACCAATATTTTATAATTTTTTCAGCCATTAGATTTGATGGATGGCTAGGATTATAGAAAAGTATGAGAAAAACATCATAAAAAAATGCAGGATTCCAGACCGGGTTTGGTGGGGGAGATATGAGAATTTGGAGTGTTGTGAGGGAGCGGGCCCCACTCCAACTGTAGGCGCGTCAACTCCACGCACCCTCTGGGAGATTCGGTTTCCTTTATTGGGGCCCCACTGCTTCTTAATTAAGGAGCGTAATGCCACGAATAAAGCGGGTCCCACTCCCCCCAAACAAAGGTCAACAAAGCAACCAATAGGAAAGAGAGATGAGTCCATAGGCAACCTCCCTTTTTCTTTAAATGCGGATTTATCTATGGGTTTCTCCTTGTCGGCTTCCTTTCTTTTCGACGTGTCCCTTCCCAATTGGCCCACACTTTCTGTCCTCTTTTTTATATAATTTATTTCCCACTTTTCAAACTTATTGTATCCTCCATTGAAGTGAAGCTCAAGCAACTTTTTTGAACCTCTCCTTCTTCGTGTCGCATCCTCATCCGTTTGATCTTTATTTTAACGGTTCTGATGCGTCTATGTGTTTGCTACTTTGCTATGTCCAATGACACCACGTAGGCTATCTTGTTTGCCATCCCGTGTCTGTGTTTGGATTGTCAAGTGACGTAAGCCGTACGTAACTGTTCCAAACGACAAAAACTAAGCATCGTTTTAAGATTTTCAAGCTACACACACTGCTTTGGAATTGTTGTGAAACGATGTGCTCGTTGTCGTATGTAGTTTGAGGAGGATCCTCTCCTCTATTACAATTTTTTATTTATTTTTGGAGTCAAATTTTTTTTTGTTTATTTTCATCGTTAGATTCCATATAAAATTAGTGATATTTTGATATCTTATAGACAAAAAATGGTTCATTTTGTAATTTTATATGATTTTTCAAAGATTTAATACTTAAAAGTCTGTATTTTTTTAAGTTAAAACATTGAATCTTTAAAAAATTATATAAAATTGAAAAATGAAACATTCTTTTATCCATAAGATATCAAAATGTCCCTAATTTTATGTAAAATCTAATGATGAAAATAAAAAAAAAAAATTGACCCCAAAAGTAAAAAATTTTGGGGTAGATGAGAGAATCATCCTCCTAATTTAATTGATTTTATAGAGGAGGGGTAGGGGAGAGAAGGTGGGTCCATTTTTCGCATATAAAAATTGTCCATTTTTTGTCTGTATTTTGTGCTCAATTTATTTATGCGGATTATATAGTATATTGGCTCGGTCAAATTAAACAAGTACTTTTTTTTTGCCAACTAAACAAGTACTTTTTCAATCCTTATTTGTGTATTTTTTGCACATGGTCGCTACTTTTCACAGCATACAAGATAAAATTCTACTTGTTTACAATTTAAAAATGATGTAATTTATTAATATATTATGAACTATCTAGTTTGGCCCATGTATGCTGTATACGCTCTTGGAAAAATACAATCTGTAGATTTAATTTACTTCTACAGCTATATGTTTTATTGTACTGATATTATTGAAACTAATATTAATGTGTTCTTCTAATCTTTTCCTGCGTTTTATCCGTCAACTCTTCACCAATCCCAAATTTATCTCGTTGCTGGATTGAACTGCACTTTTAAAATCTTGGAGGTAAAGTATATACTTTCTCTGTTCCTAAATATGAGACTCAGTTGACTTTTTTTAGAGAAATTAAGGAAGTTAAATGAGCTATATAATCATAACGAATTTTATGTATTTTTGTATTATATGTTAGCTTATAAGTCAAATAAACCAGTTTTGATAAAAAAAAATTCAGGAAAATCAATTTAAAGGTTACTTATTTGGTTTTCTTAGGATTTTTCAAAAAATAAACTAGATCCTATATTTATGAACGGAGGGAGTAATTGATTGTTCATCCTTTCCAATATGTGTTAATTATAAGTTACGTAATAGAGTTCTTGAAAATCTAATGAATATTCCCTTTTCCACGGGTGTGTTTTGATTTTATCTACCAAGTACTTCCTCTGGTCCTAAATATAAGATCACTCTAACTTTTTTGGTGGAAGCTAAGGAAGCAAATTAGACCGATAAATTATAACATATATATGTCACATGTAATTACATTATAGGTTAGTTTATAAGTAGAATAAATTAGCTTTAAGGAAAAAAGATAACTATAAACAATTTAAAGTAATTAATTTTGCATCCTTAATTTCTTAAAAAAAAGTCAAAGTAATTTTATAATTAGGATTTGAAGGGGTATTATGATTTAAAAAGATACATAATAACTTATATATGGGACTTAGATCCATTAATGTTCAATTATAAAAAATAATAATAATGTTGTGGATCAAAATGTATTTACTCTGTCAGAATTAAACAAGAATTTTAACAATCCAGATCAGAAGCTTCGTTACGTTTGCGAATATTCAAAATGAAAGCTAATTAACTGATAGTAAATCACTGAAAACCTCATCTTCAGATACATGTGTGTGCCGTTTAAGTTGCAAAAACCAAAACATGAATAAATTCAGTTTTACATTATGAACGTTTGATTACTTATAACCGATCTTGTAATTTCTGTAATCTGACCTTCTGATTTGTACACACTATATTATTATACCTATGATCACGTAGTAGGGCCATGTTGGCCTCTAGCGTGAGTGTGTTTTCTTTTTAAACCAGGATATGATCTTGATGCATGAATGTCATTTTCAATAATGAAAGTGGTAAGTACTATTTGGGGTGATAGGAAGTCTCAACGGGTCATTTTCGGAGGAAAGATAGATGATCGCAGGGACGAAAGAATAGCAACCTTTTAATAGATCGATGACGAGGAAAAAGACAAGTGAATATGAATAGCCACTATCCCTTTCTTTGTTTCCCGTTTAGGATAGTTGTATCTAAACTAAGGGTACCTGCGCCCTAAGCAAATTAACAAACACACACACACACACACACTACATATATATATATATATATATATTCAATTTATCCACTATATATATAGAGGGGGGGGGGGCTAGTGCATAAGCAAGTTCTGAGCTACATTTTTTTTTTTTTTGGATAAAATCTAAGCTACATTTGAAAAGCAGATAGAATGTGTTTTGGGAATTGGCTGGTCTTGTTTGTTTTATTTTGTATATGCCTTTAATTTCTTCATGGATGTGGGATTTTGATTAAATAATACTAGTAGGCAGACCCACTCGAACGTCGTTGTTAACTTATACCAACTGCAGCTTGCCAGCCACCTTTCATATCTTGTCCCTTCTCCAGTTCCCACATTTGCTAATTTTCCTAATCTTCTGTCTCCCTCCCTGCTTAATTTCCAGTGATCTATTTTTTGCACATTAAACAATTGTGTTGCTATATCTCTCATTTTCTAAATTAAAAGGCAGGATACTAATGATCTAGGGTTATAATTAAAATCGAATTTGCCACATCCCATTTATTAGGGAGATATTATAACACTAAGTTACAAGTCCTCTGGTCTCTCTCACTTGCAGGTGCGCACCAAGTCAAGATAAGGACCTATGTAACCCTTTAGTTATTTACATTATAAATTATTCCATCCGATCCTAAATATAATATATACTTATCTAATTTAATAAGATTAAGGATGTTAGTTAAAATTAGTTGATATAACATGCATTTCTCAAAACACCTCAAACGTATTCCTTAACTTTCCCTCCACCTCTTACTTGATTATTGTTAAAGGCATCAATGAGAGTAATTTTAAAAAAAATAATAGACAAAAATTAGATTCAATTCCTATATTTATAACTAAGACTATCTCCCAAAAAAAATCCTATACTTAGGATCGGAGGAGTATTAATCACTGCACGGCACAGTTCCGGTACTTTGATTTCCATTTGATTCTTGCTGTATATATGCGTGTGTCGATCACTCTATATATTTATTAATGTGAGACATGTCGTACGTTTAACCATGGATCCGACCGACATACATTATAAATTTTAGCCATATTTGTGTCTAGAAAATGCTTTGCGGGAAAAAGATAAAGGTGGGCAGGTAATTACCAAAATTAAATGGTAATAGTCACTTAATTATGAATAATAATCATAATAATAAGGAAAGCATAATTTGGTTGTTGAAATCTGCAATTGCGTCAACAAGCATCACACTAATTATAGCATCTAATAGAGCAATTATATTTGCTTAAGGCTGGAATAGTGGTTGAAAGATTCCTCTTAATAATCTTGGCCTTCCCTCCTCAGCCTTTGCCTGCAGGCTATAAATTAAAGGTACCTAATGGGGGGCCACACGTCACCCAAATTCCAAGCCTTAACTGAAATATTGGACTATTATCGTTATAATCAAATTACTATGATCTTGGTATGTATATGTATATGCACGTAGTAGTTCCGAGTTAATTTACAAAAATATTTACTCACTTTTCCTTATTTCTAACGTCAAACGTGGCTTCTTTACATCCGCTGATGACCACCAAATTTGTCTCCAATTAGGCTCAATTCGGACCAGTCTACGCGTTTGACCCTTCATTTTCTTTTCCTCTTTTCCCGCTTGGTGATATAAGATAAGGACGCATGTTTCATGTTTGGCAATTTTCAAAGGAACCCTACAAACCCATCATTTGGTGTACACAAACCGTCTAAGCCAAGTTTATACTATTCATATATTATAAATTATAGGGCTTCTTTTTTAAAAGGGGATTTAAAGAAAAAAGAATAAAACAGTGAAATGAAAGGACCTGATCACTATTCTTGCTAGAGATCCCAACTCCACCCACACACACTCTTTCAAGCAATGATGCGTTTGTTTCCACATATAATACACAAATATTTAATCGTTATGAAAGAGAAAGTCAGGGATATAGTAGATTACCAAGTTACAAAGGGATCGGATAAGATGGCGACGTTGGATATGTTATTCTAAGAAGCAACTTAATTACAAGGAGGACTGAAATGTTTATCTTTATGAAAAGATAGAAAGGACTATCCACCAATTTTTCAAATTGTATATAATAGTTAATATATTAAAGATTATAGGGCAGCAAGCAGTTTCCTTGAAAAAGATACTTGGGTAGTACTAAAATACTTTTAAATGTGAGAGAGTCATTGTGAAAACAGATCTCTCCAAGTATCAGGAACTGAATAAACAAATTAAAAGCCTCTTGACTGTTGCCGACACCCAGATCAATCGATCGACCAGATTGTTGGGAAAGCTCGAATAATGCAAAAAAAAAAAAACTAATATTATATATAATTGAATTTGTCTCTCTTTTGCTTTTGGTGCTTTTATTTGATTCATGAGGTCCTAGAATCTTGTATCTACGGAATACATATCGAACTAAGTAAGCCTCGAAAACTATGGACGACTCTGAGATGGCCCTATGTGCGTAATTAGTTTGTCTTCTCAACGTAGCCACTACCCTTAGCTATCAAGACCTTGCACGTTTTTTTGCTATCTCTTTCCAAATGGTTTATTTTCCCAAATTTCGTTCATGTTCTTAACTGTTCAGTATACATAATAAAATCGACAACGACTGGTACTATCTGCATGCAGGTCGTATATAATTAATTAATACAGTTTATTCTTCAATTTTCGCGTGATATAAGGTGAAAAATTCCATTAAACTGGATTATGTGGAAAAGGACGGGGCAGGATTATATATCTTGGGTGAGAAAGCATTATTAGTTGGCTTTATTGAGTGTTTGGTCTGTTTTTTGAACTTTTTGACGGGCGGAAGGAGTTTGTTACCAGTGCAATAGAAAAGAAGAGAATGTGGGTGATTGAGAAAGACGAAATTTTTTTAGAGAGAAGTGGTTGGGGCCAATGGTGAAGTTACCGAAATGCTAATAATAATGGAAAGGAGAAATGGGTCCTGTCTATTAGCTGCTTTTATGCACCATTGTTTGTGTTGTTTGTTCAATCATGAGATTCCCATATTCATATATATCAACCTTAGTGCTGTCCTACATGTCCTATTCACACCATCTCTCTTCTTTTCTAACCCCAATTATATTACACCAAAATCAAAAGAATTGCGCGCATTCCAAGTTCATCTCAGGTCCTTTATCTCACTGCATGCAGTACTTCTCCTCTCAGTTCCTTAGCTTTTATGTGATCAAAAGCAAAAGCACAAGGACTTGTCACTTGTGGGCGTGGACCAGACCACTGCTCTACATTCCTATAGCCACAAAATTTTATCGCAACTGTCATTATGAGTTACAAGTGCTGTATGTTTTATAAGTTTAAGAGGCTACTTCTAGTAAGCTGGTCTTATGAAATTGAGATTTTCTTTCTAATTTGTGTTCATAACAAACATGTTTAATTTTCATTATGCGATCTTCACAACCAGGACCACCCATGAAGGAATCTGACTGTGTTGTAGTGTGTGAAGCCGTCAGGAATCTAAATGGTTTTTAAGCTCAAGGGACTTTCTCTTCAGCTAGTTTTCTTTTTTTGGATTAGACCCTCTTTTGAAGTTGGTGTTCATACTCTCCTGTATAGTATCATCTTTTTGGACATGGGGATAGGGATGATGGTGGCTAGTTGCTGCAAATCCTTTAGAACTTGACACGTATAAGTATACCATCTAGTATCCACTGAAATATTGCCATTTTTCACTGTGTTCTAAAAAGAGAGTGACTTTGGCAAAAAATTCATCTCATAAGGCGATTTCCAACTTAAAGAGGGGCACAAGCTAGGTTGAGTTCATATCTATGTGCTTTTGGAATGTAGGGGAGCAATGATGGAAAATCATTACAGGCCCTATCTCTTTACTATAATTATTGCGTCTTTCTTCAATGCTGACTAAACGCAGTATCATTCCAACAAGGAAAGGATCACCCCTCTAATCCTACTTTCACGCCTTAGTTGGAAAGAAACCATTCTAGGTTTTCTCGCCAAAATTATCAACGCAAAATATTACTCTCTCTCTCTCTGCTTGTATAGAATCTAATTGACTTTTTTAGAAAATCTTAAAAAAAATTAAATTGGTTATTTACAAATTGATTTACAAGAATTTTTTCTTTAACCTAGACTATTTGGCTCACAAACTAACATATAATTGAATTATACACAAAATACATTATGATTTAGTAGTTTATTTGACTTCTTTAATTTATTTAAAAAAAAAGGTTATGGGTCTTATATTTAGGAAGGGAGGAATATATATACCATATAATTTATATTCCATTAGTTCATTGCTGATGATCAAATTATTCATTTGCTATCTATATCATCAGTTCATGGATGATGATTAAAGGGACAATTACATTGAAGTTTCAAATAAGAGAATTAATATCATATAAGTTCCGATAGTTGTCAATAGTATTTTTCACTTATTAAGAAGTGCATTTTGACTTGTCAATGAAATTATTAACAACTCGCTCAGACTTGTCTGATATTAATCTTAATTGGACGTCAATGTAATTGTCGATTAAATCATTCATTTACTATCCTCTTATGTTTATTAGTACATTTTTAATTGAGAAAAGCCCATTAATGTGGCAACAGGCTTCCACCGGAAACTGATTGAGATGAGCACAAGCTTCTTGGACCAATGACACAAGAGGCCCATAATCAGCCCGTGAAGAAAAAGTCAGCCTCGTCCCTTTTTGGGCCTAAGTCAACTGCTTCAAATTACTAGTATAATGAACCCTTCTTTCTTTCTATTTTTCAACTTTACGTTCTGGTTTTATATGAATATGAATATTAATATTAATGGTAAGCCAAAAAAATTGTTTATATATAATTTTTATAAAGTCGTTGAGACCAGATTACTCATCAATAAAGTATTCATATTAGAATGTCAACGATGATGGTGGTGGTTAAGATGCAACAACATGATCTGATTTTCATTTCATTGCTCTTTTACAGTGTAAGGTTGACCTAACGCCAGTTCATAATTCTTGAAAGAAAGTGATCAACAACACACTATCCATAAATCAAAGGATTACTAAATCTTTTTTTTTTTTTTGCCATCAAAGGATTACTAAATCATCAGCATGCTTTAACACACATACACTCAGCTGTTTCTCTCAAACAGCCGAAGTATCGCAGATTGTAATACAAAAAAAATGTACGGAACTTTTGCCTTCCAATATTGATTTCTTATGTCACATCATATTTCATGACATGTCCTTTCTAACAAAACCAAAAGTCCCAAACACACACCCACACTACTTTATTTTATTGGATATTTGTTCAATAAGCAATAAGGCCGACCTCATTATTTTTTATGAGACAATCCCTTCTATTTTGCCGAGTCCAGGACAATCATATATGCTATATATGAAAAACCTTTTAATGGTGCCCAACCTGCTTTAATTAGGGATAACAATTAATAATCTCTAATATGCACATTAAGAGCGATAGCGATCCTTTGGATGACTATTGTCTTAATTGATCTATAAATACAAGGCATTAATCAATTTCAGGAGATAATGATATTAGGTAAAGCACCATCGTCTTCAAGGCACTATATATATAAAATATATATATATATATATATATATATATAAACTGGGATGACTACTGGGACGCGCTTACATAAAGAAATAAGCCATATGAATATAGAAGCATCAATTTTAGGACACGATCAAATAATAAAATGGTATTGGACGAAACCAGAACGGTACATGATATATATTAACTTATTTGTTTTTTTTTTAATTTTATAATTTGCTTGATGGAAGTTCCATTACTTAGTTATATTTGTCGTACCGACTGACAATCACCATTGAATCTGAGACTCCTTTTGTTTTGTGCTGATTTAGGTCAGTGACATACAACTACAAGCTGTAAAGTAAAGTTTCTATACGTGCTAGTGAGTGCTTATACAGCAGAAAGCACCCGTCAATATAATATTATTTCTAAGTTAAAATTAAAATCACACTGACATCCTTATATAGTTAAATATTAATGAATTCCTGCTGTACAAGTAAGCTCGATTGAGTGACTGCTCAATAAATTATTCATTATTCATTATTCATTGTTCATAAATATAAGATCCAGTTAACTTTTTTGAATAATTTTAAAAATATTAAATAAGTTATTTTTAAATTGATTTGCCTTAATTTTTTCTCCAAACTTTTTTATTTGACTTATAAACATATAATCTATTAATATACAAAATACATTATAATTAAGTGACTCATTTAACTTCTTTAATTTTTCCATAAAAAAAAGTCAACTAGGTCTTATATTTAAGAACGGAGGAAATAATCACTATATGGAAATTAAAGAATGTTCCTATCGTTGAATTTCATATTTCTAAGAAGATAACATTATATAAATGAAGATATAAAGTAAAATTCAGACCATCAATGGTCGCTCTGATAAATGGAGTGTTTTGATTCAGATGGAAAAGGGAGTTAGAAAGAGAAATTTATATTTTGATAGGGAGAAAGACAAATCAGGTGAATCTTATTTCAAGTCGTCAATAATTACTCACTTAATATCTGGAGATTACAAATAATAAAATACGGTAAGAACATCGACAAATTTCTTCCATTTTATTATAGGCCACCGCGTTATGGTGACGCCATGCTCTTGTCCAATTTTTTTCCCCATAAAAATCTAGGTTAAGTCATGAATCTATACCATCGTTCCGACTTAATGATCAAGAGCGACTTGTGCTGTTAATTTGAAAATCCAATTTATCATTTTGTAAGTCGTTACAGGATTATTACATGTATTTGCATGAAGTTTCAAAAAGAGAAAATCACAACTAGGTCCCTTATAAGATAATTAATCACAATTAGGTCCCTAACAATTATTAAATTACAGTAAGTCCTAAGGAACCTAGCTTATATTAAATTGCTTGTAATTGACAACTCAGTAGTTGTTAATAACAACTCATTAAGTTGTCAATGATAACTAAGTTTTTAAAGGGCTGATTTGACAACTCAATGAGCTGCTATTGACAACTAGTGAGTTGTCAATAACAACTTATTTAATATAATCCAGGTCCCTTAGAACTTCAATATAATTTAATGATTGTATGAGATTTGATTGTGATTAATTCTCTTATGAGGACCTGATTGTGATTTTCTTTTTCGAAAAAGAACCTCATAAATGCTTGACACCAAAGATCCCCTTAAATTCCTATATAGAAACACGTGTAATATATGACTTGTGAGTTGTGATAGATGAATAATAAACATTTCTAAGTATCTTAGTTATTATTTAATTTCTGATGAGTTGTCGCTTTGTCAACTTAATTATTTCTATGTACCATTTTTCCAAGTATTATCACTGTGGATGCAATGCAGTAGACTTTATTAGGACAATGAAGTGTGTATAGAAGCATTAAATAGGAACAAACTTCATGGATTAAAATTCTTTTCAGGGCTTTTTTTTTTTTTTTTTTGGGGGGGGGGGTAGCACTTGAGATAATATAAGGCTGCATTCTAAGTGCTAATTTATCAAATTCTGTTCACCGTTTCTTACGGCGATATCCATTATTACTGGGTCGGTGAATATGAAGTCACATTTCCTTTTAATTTGTTGCGGCCTTCAAGCTCGTCACACATTAAACACCCCTTCCTATCCAAAATATAGGACATATTTAGTGAGTTAACTTTAATCCTAAATATATGATCTAATTCTAATTTTTATCAATTTCTTTTCAAATTATCCCTATTAGTGCTCATCAAACAATAATCTAATTAAGAGATGGGGGAGGGACTAGGGAAAATAATTGGGTTGTTTAAAAAAAACACAACATATTAGCTATTATAACTAATATCTTTAATTTCATCAAATTAGTTAAATATGTTATATATTTAGGATCGGAAGGAGTATGAAAAAGATGACCCACCTTGACGAGGGTGTAAGCCACTCCAAGCGCAAACATTGCATTAATTAATTAGTCCTACTTTTATTCCATTAGTATTTGACCTAATTCATCCAAGTTACGTTCACTTAATTAGAGCATCCCACATGTTAAAGAATACAATACCCCACTGCTTAATATAATATCAAATTTATTTTATTTTTAAAAAATTAAATATGTTAAAAAGAGTACTTAATTATAATATGATATGTTATTAGATTATATATTAATTTATTATAAGTCATGTAAATTATTTCGAAGAAAAAATGATAAATATAAATATTTTAAAATAATTTATTTTACTTTTATGATCTCCTCAATAGCTGGACTCAATCTTATATTAAATATTAGTGCTTTTGATCTTTAATGTATGAGTTGATTTTATTCTAAAAAAGACACACACACACATTTTTCTAATTTTCGTCAATTTTTTAAAATTAATTACCCTTACTAATACTCACTTAATAATAATCAAGTAAGATTGATAGTATGAGAGAGTTTATTAAGATGATTAGGGTGTTTTGAAAAAACATACTATATTGTTTTAAAAAAACATGTTATATTAACTAATTTAAGCAAAATCTTTATTAACAGATCTCAAAACTCAGAATTATAGTTGCAACTTGCAAGCGTTACTTTGGGATTATTAAGTGGGCGGCATGCATGCAAAGGTGTTCACTGCTGATCCTTTTCATTGAGCCCAAGAAATGAACAGCGATTTACTGTCTAATTCATTTTCTCATATGCAGGTAATGGTATACTGTACTATTTTGTTGGAACTATTTTATTTATCATTGCTCTAAAAGCCGAGGGATGGTGCGTGAATTTTTAGAGAGCCACGGGATTCTCAAATTACAATAATATATTATATCCTGTTCAACACTATAGCTAGTTAGAAGCAGCAACTGACGCACACCTGATAAAAGAAATAATAAATATGAATATTCTTAAAGAGTATCACCAAATGACCGAACTTTTACCCTATATATATCCTTGGGAAGCAAATTTTCCCCCACAACCTCAAGCCTCCTTATCAACTCTCCTTCCAAAGCTAGCTACCTAACTCTAACTTCTCTGGTTTGGTTGATTAGTCTTATTATTAGAGCCATGGGAATTGAGTCAGGAACAACACGAATGAAAGAAGGAGGTTGTTGGAGCTGCCTCAAGAACTTGCCTCACAAGTACAAGTCCAGTGTTATGAGCTTCTTGGATGGCATAAAGAAGATAGGAAATGATGATCCAAGGAGAATCATTCACTCTCTAAAAGTAGGATTAGCTCTCACATTAGTCTCTCTCATATACTACTGGAGGCCTCTTTATGATGGCTTTGGTGTTGCAGGAATGTGGGCTGTTCTCACTGTCGTTGTAGTGTTCGAGTTCACCGTAGGTAAGTAAGTTTCATACATATGATCACAAAATTCACGTATTGGTATCATATCACAGACAAATGTATCTGAATTTTATGTTCTTTGCTTGTATATATTGTTGGTGTATGTTAATCATCAGGTGCAACCCTTAGTAAATGCATAAATAGAGGATGTGCAACTTTAGTAGCAGGAGCCCTAGGATTTGGAAGTCAACACTTGGCTATTTTATTTGGGGATAAAGGAGAGCCTGTGGTACTCGGGGCCCTTGTCTTCATTATGGGTAAATATATGAATAATAAAAGAAATGAATGGTGAATGGTCGTTTGAAACAAATTATGTGGGGCTAATTATTGTTTGTGTATTTGTGAATAATGCAGCGGCAGGCTCTACATTTTCGAGGTTTTTCCCAAGGATAAAGGCAAGATATGATTATGGGATGGTGATATTTATATTGACATTTAGTATGGTGGCAGTATCAGGATACAAAATAGACAAACTCTTCGCCCTTGCTCATCAAAGGTTCTCGACCGTTCTAATTGGGGCAGCTTCTTGCATGACAATTTCCTTATGGATTTACCCAGTTTGGGCAGGCCAAGACCTTCACAAATTGGTGGCCTCCAACATTGATAAGCTAGCTAATTACCTCCAAGGTAAATATATAAATATATTTATATATATAGAACTATTATAAGCTCGTAAAATCTGGGTCGTGCAGACCAGAATAATCTGGACAGTCTATATTCAATTTTTTATTATAAAGTTTATTTACTTGCTCATATTGGCATGCGGACAGCTACACATTATATATAGGTTTCGGATTAAACTCTTGGAGTCATTAATTTTCAGGCTTCGAAGGTGCGTATTTTCGGGGCTTAGAGGATATAGCAAAACCTGATGAAAAATCAAAACTTGAAGGATATAAGAGTGTTCTGAATTCCAAAGCAGCTGAAGAGTCATTGGTGAGCATAATGAAAAAGTGTCTCTAGCTTTCCCGCATTTTCATCACTTCTCATCATTACTCTCTTATTTTCCACAATGTATATCAACACAGGCAAATCTAGCAAGGTGGGAACCAGGACATGGGCGATTTCGCTTTCGTCACCCTTGGAAACAATACCTCAAGATTGGAGCACTTTCTCGGAAATGTGCTTACAAGATGGAAGCTCTCACTGGTTACCTTAGCTCTGAAATCCAAGTAATTAACCCATCACTTCTCATATTTTATAATTACAAATATCATGTTTAATAAATATGATATTTTTTAATTTTTATACTAAAAATACAATAATTTTTAATATTCTATATATGGATTATTTTGCTTGTTACAGGTGTCTTTAGAATTTAATAGGAAAATTAAGGAATTATGCACGAAGATGACTTCTGAATCAAGCATGGCACTGAAAGGATTATCTTTGTCCATTAAAACAATGAAAGAGCCTTCTAAAGTAAAAGTCCACTTGGAGAATTCTAAGAACGCAATTGAAGATCTCGAATCGGCAGTACAAAGTGCTTCATTAAAGGACATAGATGTCTTAGCAATAGTTCCAATGGCCACGGTGGCATCCATACTCGTAGAAATCACAAAGACAGTGGAGGAAATCTATGAAGCTGTCTCTGAACTCTCCAACTTGGCTCATTTCGACAAAGCGGTGGAGCCCAATTATGTGTCGACGGAGAAGCCACACTTACTTCATCGGGGTATTATAAATCCCATCGTGGATGGTGGTGGTGAAGATCATATTGAAATTATTACCATCCAAGATTCTAACATTGGGAAGGAAATCATTGCGGCTCAAAAGATCGAAACCAAAGGGTGCATCTCTTGTAAATAGATTGATTTTAGTTTTAATTACTTGTTACATGTTCATTTTCAGTACTGGCTAGTTTGGGAGGCTACTCAACAGTGTTTTTCTACGGGTTGAGTTTTAAAATGTAGTCTCTGACCTCATCTTTAGAGAATATTGTTGTACGTGGGATATTAATTAAATGAAAGAACTTAGGAAAATTAAACTAGTAAAGAGCCTTTGAGCCACATTTGGTGCCCTCTCTTCCATGACTTTATGATATGTCATTATAGTGCAAAAAATTAAAGAATTCTATATGCTCCCTCTATTATATGTATGTATGTATATAGGACTTTTTCTTAACTGAATTACACGAAGAAAGCTGAGAGGTTCAAAAAGGTTAATATAGTCTTTAAATTTCAGAAAATGACTTTTTTTTTTTTTCAAATTACCATTCTTAAAGTTAGAGTAGACTTCATTTTTCATGAAATCATTTTGAGATAAATTAAATAGAGTTTTTGCTAACATATTACTAATTTTATATCATGATCTAAAATGAGACTCATATTTAACACCTATGTTTATATATGAAGCATTATATAGACTGATCGACATACACAAATAGAAAAAATGAACAAGAAAAGTTTACTAAAATACAAGCTTAATAACACAGCAATCGATGCTACTTATCATAGGGTTGTCAATGATTAACACTTTAAGATTAATTACCTGTGGATTATGACCAAGAATCAATACTACCTCCATCGGGAAGACGCTTTTCTAAACTAAACGCTTGTTAGATGATGCTATAAATAACACGGTTTATATTTTGGATTTAATGTAAATATATATTGTTCACTCTAATTATATAAAATAGATATACACACATATTTCAGTTCAAAAAAAAAAAAAGATATACACACATATAAACAAAAGTTAGTATACCTATTGAAAAATGAAAAATATCACTCATTCTGCCCTCCTATCGTTAATGTAAGACTTATTTAGATAGTTGATCATGATCTAAATGTATGACTTGTTCCTAATTTTTGTCTTTTTTTCTCAAATCATCTATGCTTCCTCAATAATAATCAACTAAAAGAAAAAAGAAAAGGGTTAGAGAAAGTTCAGATGTTTTAGAAAAATAATCATATTAGCTACCTTAGCTAATGTAATTAATCTAATCAAATTAAATTAGATAAATATATGATATAACAAGGATTAGAGGGAGTAGGAATTGAAGAATACAACAATAGTTATTTACTAGCTACAGTCGATCTTCATGATTTTATAACTTTGTGGCAATTATATATCAATTATATATGACCAAGAAAAACGGCTGTCTGCAATAATATATATGATATTGAGACACAGCTTTGTCAAAATACCAGACTATGTTTTATTTTTATGTATATTCACCACAGTACAGTAAGAGTGGAATATTCAACCAAAGCATTTGAGACTTGTATAACACTTGACTTTTTCTAAGTATATACAATTGAAGTCCAATTCCCAACAAAATAGCAGTAGGCATATACTTTTTTTTTTTTTTGGGTAAACAGCGGTAAGCATATACTTATTTACAAGGAAATCTTAAAAGTTGAAGAGAGTGGCATGCATATGCATACAATGCACCTAAAAGACGTGAGTTATTTTACATATATTTGGTACATAAAAATGACATATTTATCCATTTATGTGTATAATGACAAAAAGCGATAGAGAACAAGAATTTGAATTACGTAGGATAAGAGAATCTAATAATTATAATCTTGCAAGAGGCCTAGGGACTTCATATACACAAAGTGTACCAAACACAAAGAAAGGCAGTTCTATACTTCTCTGTATTCATTTTCTTCTAGCTTTTTGGTTGAAAAATGTATGCTTTCTGTATTCTCTGTCTTCCAATAACTGAGACAAACAGTGAGTGGCTACTATCCCAAAGTCCAAGGCAAAGCCTTTTACTAAAAGCTGAACATTCGACAGCCACCAAGTCCCTAGGATCTCAATCTAAAAAAAGGTAGAAAGGTTCTTAATTTTTATGCATCGAGCTATCAGAATTTAAAACTCTCTATTATAAAATATGCTCACTGTTAATTAGCATAAGCTTGACCTCATCAGTGTCTACATACAATGTTCCTTTGGCTGCCTGAAGAAAAGTCCATAATGGGGAAGGCTTCGCATATATATGAAACAGAAAATTCCCTAGCCCTTCACTCTTGATTCAGGATTAATTAGGATAATATACTAGTTTTCAAGCATAGACATTCTTCAAGTGCGTGTAACTATAGGGTCCCTTTATTATTTCCTCTTTGAATTTTTTAATTCCCCCAATACCTAACAATCAACAACAACAACAACAAGATATATAAATATATTGTTAATGGTATAAAGAGGGACAGAAGTAAGCATGGGGCATAATCAGATCAATTACAAGTTGCACGTAAATATAATTCCAGTACCTACACACTGAGCGCCATGTTTTCGATCTTCGTCTTCAAACATTTACGTAGTTAGAGGGTTACCACTTACCAGTCTTTCATGGGAATCACATGGCTATTAATTAATACCGCACGCACCAAATGGGAAGTAGGTTGACATGTAACGTCACAGTTTAAGTGGAAACAAATTATTTCCCAACCTGATATTCAAAACTTCTCATACATCAAAATTGTTATCGTTTAAAACGTTGTCGATACCTCGATCCCGAAAGATGAATTTACAAGCCCTTCTTCTGAGCTGCTTCTCTGTTTTTTGTTTCGTCGCTTTGATTCACCACACCCCCCCCCCCTCTCTGTGTATATATATATAATGGATATAAGCCCCTGGGAGGGACGGTTTAAGTTGTAAAGGCCTGAAGGCAGGTTAGTTATTTACACTATTCTCTATTTCTCGGAGGAAGAATGGTGAATACTGAGTAGGGCTGTACAAGGACCGGATAAGACTGGTACTAGGCATATATGCCAGAAGCCATATCTTAAAAATCTTTAGGCCAGTCTTTTTGGCCCGATACAGGGTCCGATTTAATCCTTGGAAAAAAAATCCACTTATGTCATCATTTCTGATGAAATACTAAGAGACCAGGGAAAAAGAAAAATTAATGAAAGAAATTGGGAAAACGAATTAATCAAATATTTTTATACGATATATTACGTATTAATTATTAAAAAGAAATTATTTTTTTTATAATAAATAATAATATCTTTGGGCTTTGTCAGACACTGGTCCTAATGCCTATACTCTTGTTCCGTCCTGCCCAATGGTCAATCTAGCCCCATATTTTTTGTTAGGTTTCAGGCTAATTTGCTCTAGGACCAGGTTTGCCTCAAGGGGGACCGTACCTGGGCGGGCCACTGAGTTGATTGTGCGGCCCTAACTGAAGAGACTCTTCTAAATTCTAATCCCAATGCTTCATTGGACTGATTAAAAACATTTTGCTCGCAGAAGAGCCAAACAGTCATATTCAAAAACGCTTCAGTGATCTGCCATTAGACCGGAGGGAGTAATATCATAATACACATGTTTCGATTAAATGACTTATTTCATTTCATTCATTTTTCAGAAAAAAAAAAATCAAATAGATATTATTTTAAAATTTTCAAATGAAGCCCTTTCAAAATAACCACTCGTTACAACAAAAACTCTTATTCAATGATAAAATGCCTTGACCTGTTTATATCTTCAAGGCAGTAAATATTGTTACTCAGGACTACAGCAAAACCTGATTTTTTTTTTTTAAGTATTAAGATTTACATACAATCACGAGGATCAATGCCTCGACTGAGTGGAAAAAATTGGATGGACAGAAAAAAAAAAAAAAAAACACACACACACACACACACAAATATGCTGCCCAATTTTCTTGAATTAATTTAAACGATTCAAGATATTGGATCTGACAAATTAGTCGGGTCTAATTAGTTTAATTCAACCTTTAACATCCTCAATACATTTTATGTTTGTTCCATTCTGTCAAACCGATGCTTATTCATAAAATTTACTTTCACTATACAAAGGTGGGAAACGTGTTACAAGGGAAAACTGAACTTTTGGGATTCTAAATGTGTTTGAAAAATAAGCTACATAAATTTAGGAGTGATGGCATGAAAGGCTCCTAATTACAACTAATTACAACCAATAACTATCACTAAAGTTAACACTACGAATTCAACCTGGTAAATCTATTTGCTATTCTATTTGGTATTCACTGAGGCAAGAGATTGTCCTTGCAGTGCTGATTGTCATAGTTGTATCGTATGGTCCCAGAAATTGCTCCGCTGCATGCTAAATCTAATTACCAACCATAGATAGGATTTTCTACCTGAGGGGGCAAGAGGTGAAGGTCTTTACAGTGCTGCTTGTCATAATCACGAGTACCAGGTATTGCTCCAGTGCATAGCCTCAGGAATTCATTACCAGTGAGGCAATAGTGAGCAAAAGCCAAGCCTCCATCTACTACCTCAGTCAGATTAGGCATTGATGCGGACCTTGCAACAGCCTTTCTACCATCCTTTTCTCCTTTCAACAGTTTTTCAAGTTCAGAATATTCCATGAACCTTTGAGTAGCAGCTTCCCACGAAAGTTGATATCTTTGCTCAGGGGTAAGCGGATGGGGTTCATTTGCTAAAGCTTCTTTTACTTTTGCCACAAAGTCTTCAGATGTCTTGTAAGTCAAACAATTCGGGAATGACATAAAGAACTGATTTGACGGGTGATCAGCACAGACTACAAATTTTCCCATGGCAAGCGCCTCAGCTGTAGCTGTGCAGAGCACGTCACTAATACTAGGATTTATAAAGACTTTGTACCTTCAAGAAAGGAGGAAAATAGTGTCAAAAGGTTAACAGAATCAAATAAAAAGCAAAAGCATTGCCAGTATCCGGATAATTTAAACAGCTTCTTATAGGTGGAAGTTCAAGCATGGAGGCATGGAAGGAAGATATAAACAGTTTCAATATTGTAGTCACAGTGACATGTAGTTAACTATGATGCAACTAAAAGCAGTTACTTTTCCCATTCAATTTGCATATGGTTTATGATAATGCAAGAGCTTCTTTCCGGTGAATATAATCTAACATTTGAAAAGAAAAACTCATTTCAATCTTTCCTTACCCGTGAAGAGAATCATCTGCATGATCTCTTCCTCTCTGAAAGTTGAGATTTAAATCCAATCTTCTAGCTGCACTCTGAACTTCGTGAGCGTCCTCTCCATTTCCAAATACATCCAACTTGAATCCATCAAGGTCGCTCTTATGCTTTGATAATAAATCTATCAATTCCTTATATCCCTTCGCCCATACCATCTTTCCCAAGAAATATGCTCCTTTGGTAAAGGCTATCTGCCCAACCTCCCTCTCTGCAGCAATCTTCTCCCCAATTTTCAGAAACTTGGGATTCACACCATGAACATTACAAATTTCAGACTTGGGTAAATCCTGGGTGGCAGCTGAAAGACGGAGAACCTGGATAAAGATGAACAACTTAGGGATCCTTCTGTCTTGTTAAATTCTCAAATAACAATATAACTCCAGTGAGCATTAATAAAGAAAAATATAAAAATATTTTTATTTTTTACTTATCAAATGTGCCAGCTTACATACTCAAAATAAAAATAATACCTTGTGGCAGTATGCTCTCGTCACCCAGTTGTTTATGTGTTTCACAAAAAATGCTTGGAGGGCCCCATTTCTCTCTCTCTTTATGTATTCCAAGTAATTTGTGTGGACAATACCAACCACATGGCTGAATTTGTCTGTCCAACGCCTACCATGATGGTACCAATTCAAATGTTCAGGTTCTTCCAGTATGGCAATGTCAGCTTCCTTAGATGGTATAAACTGAGAAGTGTCTCCAGCAGGTATAATACTACGTCTTTCTTTTGAAAACTAAACACAAGAAGGACAAACACCTCAGAATTGATTGTAATTTAATTTGACACAAGGCAGCATATTGCAAACTTCGTAAAAGAATTACCTTCCCAGGATAAAAGGAAACTTTAAAGTCTGGCTTGAAGCCAATCCTTTCCTCCAGCCAATTCCGTATATAAACTTCCTGCTCTTCCGGTGAACTAAAAGTGAGATTGCTAGGATAAACTTGTTCTTGATCTGACTTACAAAGCCATGGAACCAGTAAAGTAACTTTTTGCTTTGCAGATTGTGATAGATATGCTGCTCGAAATAATGGATTCACAGCTGTTCCCGTCATCCAAGGAAGACTAGCAGTTGTAACTATTGCAATGTGTCTTTCAGTGCCTGATGAGTCATGCTTTGAATGCTCTGTCCAGAGTCCACCCTCATATCGATGCCCCGTGCTCTGAAGGACACTTGCTATTCGCATATCCAATTCATCATTTACATTTCCATTCCCAAGAGCAGAAGCTTCTTCCCCAGATAGGGACTGCAGAAAAAGTTGGTTTTTCCTTTTACTATACAAGCTTTCCACTATCTTCTCACATGTCTCTGCAATTAAGATTGAACAAACCATCAAAATTCACAAAAGGATAAAGTGAACTCTACATTATATGAAAGAAACAGGGGGCAGCTGACAATTACATAGTAAAAGAATACAACTTTCATTGAACATGTATAAAGCTGGACAAAACATGACAAATTATGCTCAGGTAATTTCTGTACCTCTTCTGACTCCAAGTTGGTCCAAAAATGGCTCAGATTGCCTAACAAAACTGGCCAAAAGTTCAGGCACATCCAATGGTGGCACTTCCTGCAACAAATGTTAAAGGGAAAAATATTATGCATGATACTTGATATCACACATGAGCTCAGGAGCAGAAATGCAAGAATCAATTTACAGGAAAGCTATTGAAGCATGCAAAATTTTGTTTAAACACGATGTAATCTTCATTTCATCTTTATAGTAACGATCAAAAGACTTACAATACACAGTGGTCTAACTTACGAAAGTTAGAGCCTCCCACTGACATAAACTTTCGTTGCTTTACACTGATAAAGTGGATAATATTAAGCAAGCAAGTTTACAAAAACAAGGGTAACTAAAGAAATATGACACAAACCTTCGACTCTTGAGGTTCCATGCACATTGATTTCTGCAAGAAATGAAGATATCATGTCTTAGAATCCAAAAGTATTTATAAAATTAATGTCTAATGTGAGATGTGCACAACAGCACATAGTCACTTTAAAATAATAACCAAAAATATGAAGATTTAATAAAGGATCGCCGCACACATGAGCTTAGCACCTAATTCCTTCATAGAATGCAAACAATGATGCAGCACATAAAAAGGACAGTAATTATATCATTGGTTGCAACTTAAATCAGGAATAATTCATAAGTCCACCATTGAAAACAATGTAAAAGCAGAATGCTAATAGTTTGTATCAGGGAGCTGCTGTATGGTAGTGAGGATGCAAAATTACATCATACTGGCAGGGACAACATCAGATGTGAAGATTTTCTAGCGCGGGAAGGGCATAAAGGGGATCCTAACATGGTTCTAGTTCCTAATGTCCCAAATGGATGCATGGGTATGTTCCTGGAGGATAAGCAACATTTTGCTAGTCTATTAGGTCCTTTAGAGGGGTCTACCCCTTTGTTTTGTTATCTCAAGCATTAACTTGCCTTAGAATTTCAAAACTAAAAAAAAAAAAAAAAAAACAAAGAAATGCTAATAGTCTGTTGCTGCATCCTATAGATAAGCTTAGTTGCAGAATTAGGACACAAGTGAGCACCAAAATTAACTTGAAGTAAAAATCGAGAAAGAGCAAAGCTGAGAGGCCAGAACACAAAGCTCAATCAAGGGGATACGTACTGCCAATTAGCTTCAGTAAGGCATGATGAAAGCATGCCCATCTATCCTAACAACCTAATAAATCGGTTCTTCAGACAAAATGACTATTTTTATCCAAGGTCCCCTGGATACAATATACAACTCCATGCAAAATGTCGGAATGAAACTTTATCATTATGAATTACATATAAGAATATGTATCCCACCAAAATAAAAGTGTGCGTGTGTGTGCATAAGTAGCAATAGAGTATCCTGAACACATGTCAAGTTAGGAGAATGAAAGCCTTAAAACTGGTTGTAGAAAGCTTTATTTTACCCCAAAAGGTGCACGCATAAAAACACTGAACCACATGCTTTTACCATGAAATTGCACAATCTAAACAAAGTTATAGTGGGGAAATAATGAATTAGAAAGCAAGAAGGAACATACCAAGCCCGATTTTAGTTTCTCCACAAATTCTCCATTCTTGAATCCATCAAAAATCTCCACAGACGACCTCCGTTTCTCAAACTCTTTCAACGTAGTCTTCAATGCTCGAATTGGCTCCCAATCCCTAGCTGACTGGCCTTCCCCATCCGCCTCACCATCTCGTTTCCACTCCCCCCAGAACTCCTTAAAGTTCAATCTCCTAGCTCTTTTACCCCTATCATAATCGAGAATTTCATCCCCATCCTCAACCTCGGCCACAATCGCGTTCTTTATCGCCGACAAATCTATCCGAATCCTCGACCTAGGCCGCCACTTCTCGAGAACCTTCTTACTGAAATCAGGCGACGAATAGGCCCGTCGAATTTCAGAGAGCTTAGGCTGCAACTTCTTGACGAAATCAATCTCGGTCTGCGGGGAAGCCCGTATGGCCGGAACGGCAAACGGAGAAGCCGAATTGAAGAAGTTCTCCAGCTCGCGGTCGAAAGAATTAGCAAGGTTTTTGAAGGAGTTGGCTCGGTCTCGCATCAATCGGAGATCGGCGTCTGCAGAATCCCGAACTTCACGCCAGCCCTTAGAGATGAAGGAAAACGCGTTGGAAGAGGAGGAAGTTTGACTAGGGGCGGCCATAGCGAGACTCGAACCAGAAAGCAAGGAGGGAAAGAGGTTTTCGCGGCTGGCTGCTGTAGAATTGAGAATTGAGAAGTTGTGAATAAAGAGGGCTAATTTGCAGGGAATGCCAACAACGCTTGCTACAAGAAGAGGAAGCAGTAACAAGTGGAAGAAACGAGAAACAAGTATCAACGGCTTAGAATTTTGCTGGTTGACGTGGATGAGAATCACGTGAGCGCTGATGTGGTTGTTTTCTATTGGGCACTGTGGTTTCGCGCTAGAGGGTATATTTACGGTTCATATTCTTCTTTGAAGAATATGCTTGTTTTGTTGGGTGTGATCCGATTGGAAAATAGAGTCGGGTCGGGTGTATCACCTCGAATATAACTATAATTTTTTTGGGTAGTAATTTTTAAATAGATATAAAAAAAAAATTATGCAGGACCGAAATTCAACCTGAGCTTTGATTTTTGCATATAATACATTTAGGGTGCTTACTATGTAACTACCGCCATGGCTGATCATCTATTCGGTCAACACTTTTTTTTGTCACGTGATTAATAAAATTCAGTTTTTAAATCTTTTTAGGTTTGACTTTGGGAGGAATTCCTGTGTAAACTGGTGTAACACGTCATTTGTGGTCTGGTCAATTACAAGTAAATACATAAAGTTTGACGTGAAATTTTTAATCTGACTTAGCAACCTAAGAAAATTAACTAGCACATAAAAAAAATTTAAATCTCATGTTTTCAATTTTTTATTTTGTTTTACAAGTTGAAAAAATATTTTTATCATTTAGTTTGTTTTTTGGGTGCCGAGATTAAAAATTCCACGTCAGGCCTAATGTATTTACTTATGATTGGTTATAACACAAATAATGTAATGCAACAGGTTCATATATGAATTTCTCGGACTTTGGGAGATTTTATTTTATAATATCACATAACACTATTATTAATTATTTAATAAATAATAAAATATTAGAAAAATTAATTTGGAGCCACATGGAAGGCACGTAATTAAGGAGAGGTCCCACAAAATGGCCAAATTAAAGTTAGGTCCATAGGGACCTAATTTGTATTAAGTTCCAAACCCAATTTACCCTTTTGCATTTACCACATATTTACAATTTACAACACTTGTTAGTGGTGCTCATTAAATAGTTACACATAGCCAATAAGAAACAATTTCTGGTCATAAAAACATAAACGCATGAATTGCGCAAGAAGTTCTTTCAGTTAAAACGCCGTGCGACTTGGAGGACATAAGACTAATTGGTCAAGCCAAAAAGATTGTCACCCCTTCCTCCCTCCACCATTCTATAAGCAAATGCTTGCGGGTAGGATTTCTCTCCAGAACCTTCTTTTTTTTTCGGTGAAGGCAGCGGCAGAGAATTCTAAGTTGGAGGATTAGGTTTTGCCTTTCGTGGGCAATCTTCCATTCTATGCCCATAGATGCCACACTTCAAACAAATAATGTTGAGATTCTCATATTCCACTGAAAAATGGCTTTCCTGGTAATCACGCGGGAGACAAGTTTCCGATGACATTGTCTGTAATGGAATGCCCAGCTATAAAGCTTGACTGATAAGGGAGTATAAGCTGGGGCTTGATCGGTTTCAACCTGTTAGCAACAACCTTCGTAATAATCTTATAAAGAATAGAGCACAAGCTTATAGGGCGAAATTCCTTGAACCTCTCAGGTCTAGCAACTTTTGGAATGAGTGCAATGAGGGTGTGATTAAGTTCTGGCTGTTGTTCTAGATCCCCACCTTTGCTCTTTCTCCAGTAGCATATGATGTTGCCTGTCTCTTGCTGCTTCGGCGGATGTTGGTTGATGAAATAGGGATACCCGGTGCAGAAAAGGAGAAAGAAGACCTCAATCGTAAAGTAAGATACCAATCCAATGAGTTCGATGATATTTCCTAGAGCTTCCTGCTGCTCTTATTACAGCTTCCCCTCCATGTGCCTAGAGACTCAAACCAAGCAATGAAGCCAACTCTCACCTTCGATTGATGGATGAAGAGCCCCGCCAAACCAATGAAAGTTGAGAAAGATTTGGCATCTTGAATACGGAGTCACGTCAGTTGTGGATATAGACTAGGCTATAAGGAACATAGTCTTAAACTATGGACCAAGACTACACTAATGAACAAGGAAGCTTGACTGAGCAAAGAAGTCAAAGAACGAAGCTGCTTCTCTAATAGCCCCATTGAATAGGAGGTGAAGGCTTTTTGAAAAAGTCTTTTTTTTTTTGTGTAAATGCATTAATTTAAATTTCTATTTAGAGAGGGAGAGCTTCAAGTTCTTAAGAAGAGCCGTACGAGGCAGCTCATGTACGGTTCGGGAGCCGAACCCCAGCACAAGCAGGGGCTTAGGTCAACACTTATATAATAGCCAGTCATCAATTGGAAGCGGGCAAATACTTATTATAATCAGGCCAAAAGTTATTACTACCTATAATTTTTACATATTGTCAATGAGACTCAGAAGTTGTTACGTATGGCCAAAATGTTGTTACGGACAGGGCAAAAATTGTTATATCAACAATATAATTTAAAGGTGGCAAAAGAGGCAGAAGAGTAAATTGGGTTTGGGATCTAATATAAATCAAGTCTCTAAGGACCTAACTTTAATTTGGCAATTTTATGGGACATCGTCTTAATTATGTGTCTTCCATATAATTCCAAATTAATCTTCCAAAAACATTATACAAACAATAAACCACAAATAATATGATTCAAATTAAACACTCGATGCGTATCTCCGTACTCTAATTTTGTAAATTAAAAGGGCTAACTAGGCTAATCCCAGAAGGGCAAGTTATAGGTTGTTTGGCTTGTGTTTGTATTGTTCTTGAACATTGGTGCCTTAGTTCAAAAAAAAAAAAAAACATGGGTGCCAACTTTCATCTCGAGTCTCGACCATTCCAGGCCATCTTATTTTGAGATCAATTATTTTATCCTTCCCCCTAATATTTATCTTCTAAAGAGATAATTGATATTTTTTTAAAAAATATAACTAATATATTTTTTACAAAGATATTGCTTACATAAAAATTATTTTCACGTTGATCACATCTTTAATGTAAAATATTAGAAATATTTGCTACTTTAATATCTCATATATAATATTATATTTTTTTACAATAATAGAGTGGAAAAATAAAAAAAGAAAATTCATTAAACATGTATGTCCTGTGCACATTCCATACTCATCACAAAGATGCGCAATGACCTTCTCATCTTAATCTATACCATTCAGATTTATTTGAACAGTCCAAATTCATTTTAACTTATTTTAATACTCCCTCCGTCCCTTATTATAAGAGCCAAAGAGGTGAAATCACACATATTAAGGAAGTGGTTGAGAGAGATAAATTTGTCTGAAATAATTTTGTTTTCTCAAGTTTGCCCTTATTTATGATTGAGTATATAAGAGAGAGAAATGTGATAATAGTGTAATAAATGAGTATGAAAGAGAAGGTAAATAGAGAGAATAATGATGGGTAAAGTGGGAAAAAACTCATTAAATGTTTTGATAAATTTGGATAGGCTCTTATAAAAAGGGACAAAACCATTCAAATTTTTGGCTTTTATATATAGGGACGGAGGGAGTATTTTTAATAAATTTTTATTTTAATTGATACAAAATAAAAAATAAAATTAATCTTATAACTGTCATTTGTTAAAAAACCAACTTTATCTTTGAAAAAATGGTCATTTAAAAATTTAAAATCTAAAACAATCATATCAAATTTTGGATGGTTTAGATTTTGTTTCAACAAAAGAAGTGCTTTCACATCTATATGATAATCACCCCCCTAGATTATGTCATATAGGATGAGAAGGGGGTGAGGAAGGCCACCTCTGAATTGGATTGACAAATTAATCCCTTGCCTCAAGCCCTCTTATGAAGAAACAAACAAAAAGAAACAGCCAAACATAGGGTTAGGAGGTAACGCGTGTGAATATGTGAGAGTTACTAGTGGGCAACTTTAATTAAGCACCGTGTAATAACGTCCAATGAAGGGCTCCATTATGCAAAGGTGGAAGCGAAATGAGCATGACACCTGACAACGAACGAGAACCAAGCAAAGCCCCCTTCCTCTTTCGTCTAGCCATGTCATTGGAAGCTCATGCAGATATTTGAGGGACCAACCAACCCCCTCTCTCTATATATGTGTGTCTGTGCTATGCTTCGATGGCATGGACTTGTGGCTTGGTGCTGTTGTTGCCCCATTCCCTCTCAGTGGAGTACTGCCAATATGAACCCATCATTCTTTGTCCTATCTTGTTCTCATTCTGCACTCCCACGACACCTGTCACCACCTTCTTTTGTTTTCATTCGAAGCTTCAACTTGAGCCTTGAGGTGAGCATCTCATCAACAATATTGAGGGCCCGTTTTAAAGTAACGAAATTTGAGTTACTTTTATACGCAGGCTACTGAAAGACTTCACCCTTCGGACTTTGTTAAAGCCCACTGACAAGGAACTCTAATTTTATCAATCTTTGTAACAAGGAACTTTGATTTGATGGATCTTTCGATTTAACATATTATATTGGGTTAAAGATCGTATTTACCCCGGAAGTATACACGGTGGATTACATCTGTCCCGGAAGTTTTTTTTGGTCCAATTTTGCCCCGGAAGTGTGCAAAAGTGGGTCATATTCGCCCTTTACCTTTTTTTAGGTTCAATTTTGCCCCTGAAGTGTGCAAAAGTGGATCATATTCGCCCTTTGCTGGTAGAAATTTTTTAACGGTGCAAAAGTGGATCATATTCGCCCTTTGCTGGTAGAAATTTTTTAACGGTAAAGGGCGAATATGATCCACTTTGCACACTTCGGGGGCAAAATTGGACCTAAAAAAACTTTCGGGGTAGATGTGATCCACCGTGCATACTTCCGGTGTAAATATGACATTTAACCCTATTATATTAGCCACAGCTTCAGTGATCAGTCAAAAGAAAAGAAAAATTAGCCATAGACATAAGACAGAACTTCTTTATTCCCAAAATATAACTTCTTTATTCGATCCATTCAAGTCACAGTGACGGAGGATTTGGGAGATGGGAGAAGAGAAAAGCACCATTCAGCCATGAATAAATAACACTACTAATGAACCAAAAAAAAAAAAAAACACTACTAATGGGCTTGATTTTCTTTGGGTTTTGGATGTCAACTGGAAGAGTACCACTGACAGTGGGCTTTTTAAAATGTATGAGCACAAAGATCAGGCTAACGATTCAGCCTATGGAATTTGGGCCTGAGCTGGATGGTCCCAAATGTTAATTTGGCCCAGATTGATATGAGACCAAGATTTGAAGTGGGGGAAATGAATGCCCGTGTAATTGCTTTTGGGCCCATCTCAATATTTATAGGCACTGCCACTTTTGCTTGGAAGAGGGCTTATTCAATGTGAACATTTGGGTCACTAAGCTATACTGTTCACACGAGAGAGATTTAGATCATAGAGCCAAATTTTTCTTTTTTCATGGATTTCATACAAAAGATATAGGAGAAGCTGGGCATATGTATAGGTCATAACATGATCAAATGTTAAGAGTAGATGAATACTCGTTGTTTTTGGGATTAGATGAAGATGTGTTGTTGGTTTGAGATATTTGTAGGGCATGGGGTTAGTAGAGAGGTTTATGGGAAGGGGAAAGGACAGAGAAGAAAAAGTTGCAAAATCCACAGGGTACTGTAGTGATGTACTTATGTTGGTATGATGAGAGCGTGACAGCCTAGCTTTGCCTGCTGATAATTGGCATGAAAGCTAAGTGGCACCATGTCACTAATCATGCATAGGAATTCCTACTCTTATGCACTCAATAATTCCTCATTTGGCGTCCCATTGCTTCGCCCCTGTTTCTTCCATTTCCGTTATCCGTTTCCTCTCCCTTTTATCACTCTACTCGAAAGGGACCTAATGTTAACTAACTCCCCATTACACAAAACATTACCACATTGTTTTGTCGTTTCAAATATATCCACATATTTAATTTTCACACTGTGTCATTTTCAAAAGGCTACGAATTAATAATCGATGAGTTCACATAGATGAGTGCTATTGATGGCAAAATGAAATATCATGGCTCTTTCCCATCCATGGTAATAAAAGTAGTAACCTCCCATTTTCAAAGGCCATTTTGACTGGGGGGAAGGTAGGTAGTGAAGGAAAACCAAGACTTTCGGCTCATACATTACATTACAGACAGCTAGTAAAAACCGTAGAAAAAGTTGTGTGTGTATTAGGGGACGGCGAGATGATCTTGATATTTATGGGGACGTCCCTTTCACGATGGGGCCAAGTCGAGGCAATGTCAATAACCCACCAACAAACGCGCCGGTGGGTGCTGCATTCTAGTTTCTTTAAGATTTCTAATTATTAGACTGGCCTGCTTTCTATACATGTTCAACTTTCAATATCGTATCTAAATATATGTTACATAATAACCCTGTTAAAAATGATCCCGACATCACGAAACCATTGGCTTAATCAGAGACATAAACCAAATCGAGTCTTGAAGTCTCACGCTAATTTAAAATACCGAGAGATTTAATTGGAGAGATAAGAGAATAATTTCATGAAGAAAAAATTGTGAGGTTAATTTTTTAAATGCCCAATAAACTTTTACATGTTATGATTTGATAAATTCTAAATAGACATATCATAAATAATGTGATGCCCAGTTATTACAAGAGTTTCTCCCAAATGACTAACCTTGTGTCCTTTCATTTCTTTAACGTTCATATCTACACAGTTAAATCATCTTGTGACCAATCTTTTCAGAGACATCCAATAAAATTGGAATGATACAGATAAGATTAGCATGGACCCTTAAGGATGAAATGGTCCGAATTTAAAAAAGAAAGTAAAAAAATCGTCTTATGACCAAAGTACTTCGGTGTCTGAAAAAATATCATGCACAGCCATCCCTACTCTTATGCGGTTACCCACCATATATATATACATGTATATGTAATGCATATATTCTAAAAAGCTCTTTTTCCGAGATTGCAATCTATACCGGGTATCTTGTTATATCTTTTAATCCCCCCGAAATTAAAGCTAAAAGTTTGAATAGTGATCTAAAAATAAATAAAAGTAATGAGAAAAGCAAAAAAATGGGCCTGCAACTTTTGACTAATTTAACAAGAAAAACATAGTTTTTTTTTTAATTTGGGTGATGATGGATTATTCATCAGACACAAGAAACAAAAAGCATAGCACCAGAGATGGGGCCCAACTTTGTCTGTGGGACGTGCTTCCCTCCAAAACCAGCTTTTGCAACATGGCATGGCCTCCCTTCCCGTACTTTTGAATCGTTTCACTGCTCGTCTCTCATGACTGGTCTTTGTGCCATCCCACCCCTTTCCCCTTTACAATTATTTAATTGTAAAACCCTAAAATTTTTGTGGAAAAAAAAAAATTAAAAATACGCTTATGCCCATGGAAATTGAATCTTGGATAGGCATGTATGCCCCACAAATTTTTGTATGTTAGTTTGTGGAGGCCTAATGATTGGTTCTATTCCATCCGCCATGTGTATTGATTATACTATGCATGAAATAAATGGCAGGTAGTAATTTAAAAATAACATTATAAAAAATCGGATGATTTATTCATAAGCTATCTCAAAAATTTAATTTAATGGCACAATTCATTACATTCATGGTTCACTTCTTGACGATGACATCAACATTTTATTCTTTTTAGAACCACACATCTTTTTAATTAATAAGACGCAACTCCCCGTGTGTTGCACGGATTGTATTGTTTATTTTAGGTTTTTTCATCTCATTATATAGCTCGGATTCATCATTATGAATTTTGTTTCTTATTTTTTTTGTTATTTTTTATTTTAAGAAATTCAACAATTACTTGTATTCTTGATAAAAAAATCACTTGTATGTATACAAATGAAGATAATTAAATCATACAAAATATTTTGAAAATAGACGTTATTCCCCCGTACGTTGCACGGATTCTATTGTTTATTCTAAATTTTTCTATCTTACTTTTATGTTTGGTGTATTTTATTGTTAATAGAATTCAATAACTTATTTTTGTTTAGTGAAGATATTTGAATTATAGAGAATATTTGTTAAATTTAACAATAGTTATTTCCAACAAAAAAGAATTTAACTATAATTATGTGTGTTACTAAGTTGAATTTGAACTAAGAAATAGTTAAACGACAGAATTTTTAAGAATCTCAAGATGAAATATATATTGCAACAATTATATATTTAGAATATATCCAATTTATTCGATACACTTTAAAAATTTATATCATACCTAAAAGATGGATAAAAATATGACCACAGTTCATGAATATATAGTATATAAATAATTTGAAAGTTACTATAAATAGGATGCGATTTATATAACTTCTCTAATTTCAGAGAAAAATATGTCCGTAATTTATGAATATATAGTATATAAATAACTTGGAAGTTACTTTACTATATATGTGATTTTGGCGGTTGATACAACTTCTCCTATTTCAGGGGGCATCATACAACACCCCCTAACCTCTACCTTCTCAATAAGACCTTTAATTAAAAAAGGGTGTTATAGTGATTATAGTATTAATTAATGGATATATCTTTTCTTCTTTCTCATAATTCAGGGAATGACTCCACAAAATAATTGATGATTAGTCCGCATCAAAAGTCTAACAAATTAAAGTTTAACTCATTGGAATAGGAGATAAATGTTAAATGATGATGGGAAATAAAATTTGCTAGAGATAATCATTGTCCTTTGAATTGATCCATAGTGTAATTAGTGGCCTCTTCATAATTCATTATAAATTTTTATGGCAATAATGACAACATAGTTATTATTGAGAAACCCAAATTTGCTAGTTTTACCCTTTCACATTCCCTTTTTTTTGGTCTGAAACCCTTTCACATTCCCTGAGAGTGTCATCTTTAGAAAACTGAATTTATTCAACAATTCTTTTCACATGCCATTGAACAATTAATTGATAATTAAATGTATGAGAAATCCAAATGCATCAGCTACAACATTTTCACATCTTTTCAAATAGGAGTGTATATCTTTAAAAAATTGAACTAAGCCTTTTCATATTATGTGTGACATTTAAACCAAATTTATTTCATTTATTTAACAGCCCATTTCACATTTCAATAACAATCAATTTCATACAAAGTTCATATGGTCAATTTAACCCATTAGAATTTTAGTAGTTGGAATTGTAGATAAATGCCAAATAATGATGAGAAATAAAATTTGTTAAAGACAATTATATAGTCATTTGAATTGTTCTATAATTTATTTTGTGGATTCTTTATTTTATAAGATAAATTTATATGGACAATAATGACAATATAGTTAACACTGAAAAGTTCAAAGATATTTACTTTATCCTTTCACATTCCCTTAAATAGAAAAGTTTTATCTTTAGAAAACTGATTTTCTTCAACATTTTTGGTTACATTATATTTTGAATAATTACTTAATAATTAAATGTATGAGAGGCCAAAGTTATTAATCACAACCTTTCATATTCAATCAAATAAGAGAGTCTTCAAAAAATTATATCACTTCAAGAATTATGTATTAACTATATATATCACCACTACAATTATCATTCTGATCATGAAGCTTCCCTACATGATTACAATGACATGCGCATGTTTCAAGAACAAAACATATAGAGATATAATCAAGGGTAATCACATCAAGCAACAATTAACATACACCCCTATTTGTGAAATCATTGTTTACGTTATTCAACACCACAATTTCAAGGATGTACAACTGTGCACCTCAAGATCCATAAGTAATTGACAAAATCCTAAACGTAAGAGACCCCAAAAAAACTTGTATACAACATCAAATATTTGAACCCCAAAATCAGATGAAGTAGCACATTATTTCAAATTAGCACAAACTTCTTATTATAAGTTAAGGAAGATTAAGAAAAGTTGATTCACTGATCAAGATCTATAGTCAAATCGAGGTTGTTTCAATTGTAACTGAATAAATAGACAAACACACACACGCAATTGCAATATTGTGATTTAAAATTTAATCTATACAAATTAAAGAAAAGGCACGGACCCATAATCCAATGAAAAAATTTACTCGTCAAAACATAACAAATTGTATGATAAAATAAATTGTTATTTAAACTATACAATGTATAATATATTAATTTGTTGTTTCCAGTAATAAACTGAAAAAATATTAATTTTCAAAAGGTAAAATATTTTTGATAAAGTAAATTATTATTTATATTTTTGAAATGCACGAGGGTAACGGGACATCCTAAAATTATAAAAAAATTATTTATTATCAATTTTTAGTATAAACTGCACACGTAAGGACCCCAAAGAAACTTGTAAACAACATCAAATGTTTGAACCCCGAGATCAGATGAAGCAGCACATTGATTCAAATCAGCACAAATTCCAAATAATAAGAACATATCATCCAACATTTATAAGTAGTATAGAATGTCATTACCTTGGACCCTTGAGCCTGAACTTCTACTCCCCTTGTGATTGTAAGCATCAGCAACCAATATCTCACTCTAAACACCCATCATAGTCCTAGCAAAGGAATTAATATATGTGTATTATAACTGGTGATGCTTGATACCCAATGATTAAATGACTCTTTAATTAACAATATTTATTTCAATCAACCGATGTGTTGCTTGATATTCTTAGTTTGGCTTTCATCAAAGAAATGAGAAGTGTTAGATCAAACGGAGCTGTCATTATTATTATGCATAATATAGTAGAAGACTGTTAGAAATTAACGGCATTTCTACAAGATTCAGAGGATATAAAGATTTTCTGGTTGAATAATGTGGATTACATATTGCAATTATGATTAGGAGCCGTTCTTCACCAACTTTCTTGTCACATACCACTCTATTCCTTATTATAATTATAATTAGGAGCCATTCTTCACCAACTTTCTTGTCACATACCACTCTATTCCTTATTATAAGTCCAACTACCACAAAAATTTTTATTTCTAAAAGTCCACTTTCGGATCAATTCATGCTACTGTGACTATTTTACCCTTATGTTGAAAATAGTGAAGATAAGAAAGAAGGTGTATAATACATAAAATATTACTTTAACAACTATTCTTAAATAAGGGTAAAGTTGGAAATTTTTTTAAAAATAGGAGATATTTAATGCTGTAACTTCCATTCATTTATATGTGAAAAGTAATTAGAGTAGACTTATGATATAGAGTGACAATATTTACGGTCATTGGACATATGGTATTAAAACCCAATTTTGTTGAGACAGTCATATTGGCCAAACCAAATTAATCTACTCCCAAACCAATCAAGAGTTTTACACTCACTTGATTGGTTCGGATTGGATTTTTTTTTTATTAAACCTAAATCACACTGTTTTAAAGTAAAAAAAAATACTCGGTACTATTTTACATGTGATTTTTACATAAATATTCTATATACTTTTAGAATAATGTTTTAATTATTTTAATCACAACCTATTAGATCTCAGGTTGATCTTCATTTAAACAACTGAACATCAAAACATTTATTCACTCCAGTTATTGATTGATGTAGTTTTCAGTACTTTCTAAAAAGGCATGGCCGATTAGTAGTTTTATTATTATGTGTCTATGAAGCTGTAAATCATTATAAATAAAATATGATGCCGCCTATAGCAAATTTTCTATGGAGTATTATAGCATTACTGAACATTTTTTGTTGGGAGAATTTTGATATAGGACCTCTATAGTCAATTAATTAAAAAGTATGATCAAAAGATTATTAAATATCACTGCAGGTTCAGAGTCCTTAAGTGAAATTAAATTGATGTGGAAAAAGACAAAAAAGGTCACACCCCCACATGGCCTCTCTGACACTCTCTCTCTTCTCTCTCTCTCTCACAGACCTCGCTCATTTTTATACGAATAAGGATAAGCTCATATGAACAAGAAAAATCTCATTTGAACAAGTCTCAGTAAAAAGCCAAATATTCCTCTTACCCTTTCTCTACTCTGACACGTATCTCTCTCTCTCTCTTACACACATGTTTCTCTCTCTCACACACACCCCGTTCATTTTCACACAAACAAGGAAATGCTCATTTGAACAAGCATCGATAAAAAACCATATATTCCTCTTATCCCCCCGCTCTCTCTCTCTGAGATACACATCTTTCTCTCTCACTCACACACCCCGCTCAATTTCACATAAATAAGGAAAACGGTCATTTAAACAAGAAAAATCTCATTTAAACAAGCCTCAATAAAAAACAAAATATATTCCTCACCCCCTCTCCTCTGGCACTCTTTCTTACTCTGACACGCATATTTCTCTCTCTCTCATACACACACCCCGCTTATTTTCACACGAACAAGAAAAAACTCATTTGAACAAGCCCCAATAAAAAATAAAACATTCCTCTCACCCTCTCTCTCATCTGACACTCTTTTTCCTCTGACACGCATCTCTTTCTCTCTCTCACACACACCCCGCTCATTTTCATACGAATAAGGAAAACGGTCATTTGAACGAGGAAAAGCTCATATAAACAAGAAAAGCTAATTTAAACAAGCCTCAATAAAAAAACCAAATATTCGTCTCACCCTCTCTCTCCTCTGACACACACTCTCTCTGACACATGGGGTCAATGTTGTCTTTTCTCCTCTGAATTTAATTTCAGTTTGCCCTCACAATACTCAGGTAATATTTCAAAATCTTTTGTCCTATTTTAAAATTAATTGACTGCAACAGTCTTATATTAAAATTCTCCCTTTTTTGTTTGTAATGATAAATATTGGATACATGCACGGAATTGTAGGTGGTGAGGCCAATTCAGCCTCCGACATTAATACATTAGCGTTTGTAGTTCGAACTCGCCCTGCGATTTCGTTTTCACCCACTACTCATACAAAGAGATTTTCTTAATCTCTAAAATTCATTCGAACAAAAAAAAAATCTCTAAAATTCACATGGTAGTATATATTAATTATTTGGGTCATACATTAGAATTTTGCAAAACGTACGTGCCTCGCATTTATTCAGTGGATTGTTTCCTCGCCTTGACTATTAATTTGATTAAAAAACATATAAATGAAAACAGCTGGATTGCAACTAATGATCCTATTATTATTGCTTTGCTTCAACTGTGGAAAATGACAGCTTCAAGTTCATATGATATCCCAACATTAAATCTCGCATATGTTCTCCCTATCGCAGTTCGTGAGTGCTTTAAGAACATTAATCCTTTTTTCTTTAATCTGTCGAACAATAAAATTAATCTTAAATTTTTTCCCAACATCACATGTTCTTGATCGTGTGCTTTACTTCATATCATGTTATTAACTTTATCAAGTCTTTCGGGTTATCGTAATTGTTTAAGCATAATTGTCATTTTCAAGTGGTGAATATATGAAATATCCACGTACACTTTACTCACGAGAATATATCAAATTTTGGAAGATTAGAGAAGTTAAATGAATTAGTTTAAAGTATTTATATAAATTGTTTTCTTCAAACTAATTTTTTTGACTTATGATCCAATACATAATTTAATTATATAGATAAATATTTCAAAATGATCATATAATTATATATTATGATAATTAATTAAATTTTTTAGTTTTCTTAATGTTCTCAATTTAGTGGTCAGCTCTTCACTTGTATTAAAGATAAAAAGGCAATATATGCCAACAGCTAAAGTACATATACGTTGATTAATTATCGTATCAACCGGTATGATTTTTCTTCAAAGCAGATAAATAATCACATTGTATTTTATATATATATATATATATATATATATATATATATGTCAAGCAATTTGCTTCGAATATAATGAATGATGGAATATCAGAGATCTCACTTCAATAAATTACAACAAATGTATGATCAAGCAAGGTCAATATGCATGATCATCAATGTGAATGCAGTATAAAATCTCTTATCCTAAATATAAAATATAACTAATCAAAATTATGGGATTAATTAATTAATGCAGATAAAGCTCCTCATTTGTTCTATAATAATCCTTCTTCATGAGGGTGTTAAATGTACGTCCAACAATAATAGAAAGAAAAAACAATCGGCCCAACCGCTCTTGATTCAGTTAATCATGATGAGTTCAGTCAGCTCATGACATATAAGGCCATACATAAGTTCCAATACCGCTACCAACATAATGATCTTTTTAATTAGTAGGCAATCGATAAGTGATTTTGTAATTATTATTTCATTACTTGAGACTTGACATGTTTTAATGAATTCCGAACCACACTCACCTAATTTTTTTTAAAAGGGAAATATTCCCTCCGGTCTTAAATATAAGACATATTTACCTTATTTGATTATATTAAAGATGTTGGGTAAGTTAGGTAAATCACATGATATTACCAAAGCACCATAAGCAGATACCTATATTCCCACTCTCCCTCTCTTTTTTGTTTATCATTAAGGAGTATCAATGGGAATAATTTGAGAAAAATTGAGAAAATTAGAAAGATATCTTATATTTAGAACCAAACCTACATTTCCAGTAAGGTTCTATATTTAGGACCAAGTATGTGTTTTATTTATCACAATCAAATCAAAGCATCCAGAAAATATCCCTCTCGTACAACTAAGCCATATGAAAACAACTAAACACTCGCCTAAATTTGATGTTTATAAAAAAATAATGAGAGCCGAGGTAATGTGGAAAAAACATCAAAGGAATGAGATAAAAGAAGAGCTAGCTAGATATCTTATGTTTTAAGATCCTCTGGTGGGGTAATTAAAAACACGGATCCCTCCGATTAGATGCAACTCATAAAGTTACCGTCTTTCTTGTATTACTGTTTTTATGAAAAACATATATCGTAAATATCAAATCTAAGCTCATCTGGAATTCCATTAATATCTCGTCGTTTGCGTCTAATAATAACATCACTGACAACGAATGAAATGAAGAGTTCATGGAAACAATTAGTCATGTTGTTTTTTACTTGTTGTTATTTGTAGTAGTTGTCCTCCAGCTAAAAATTAAATATTACAAGAGTCAATCTAATTGCCATAATATCGTTATGAAATTATTTTTTGGTTACCTTATTTAACTACCCCCTCTGGTCCTAAATATAAGAAGTAATATTGCAAATTTTTTGGTCCAAAATATAAGAGGTAATATGTAAAAGTCAAAATAATAAATGCATGTTGTCCATTATTTCTGTCCTTATAAATTAATAAATGCATTGATGGAAGAAAAAGTATGTATAATAAATGAGTAGGAGTAAAAATGTAAAATCCACCCATAATAAATGATTTCAACATATTTTTATTGGTATGTGTAAAAATGTTGACTACCTCTTATAATAGGGACCAGATGGAGTACTTACGAGTATAATAACGAACATAAAACTCATCTCCCACGGTTAGTTATGTGAAAAATTAAAATAACTGGCAATGGGCTAATCAAACTGCTATTTAATACTCCCTCCGTTCCTAAATATAAGACCTATTTATGGAGGTGAGGTTATTCCTAAATATTAGATCTATTTCTATTTTTTATCCCATTTTCCTAAAATTATCCCTATTAATACTCCTCAATAATAAATGAGAAAAAGAGGAAGGGTAGGAATAAATAAACGTGGTTAGTGTGTTTTGGTAATATAATGTGATTTTAACTAATTAACTTAACTAACATCCTTAATCTAATCAAATTAGGTAAATATATCTTATATTTAAGAATATAGTAGGGAGTAATACTTTCATAATGCAAAGTCTTGATCCAGATTAATCAATTAGTTGCATCTGGTAGTATAAGATTTAAAGAAGTGTTTGAAACATATATACTAGGTGGCCTAAAAGATCAAAACTAACTTGATCGATTGTAGCACAGTTTTTTTTTTTGGGGGGGGGGGGGAACTACTGAATCTTATTTGTTGATTAGATTGCATTTTCAGAAAACAAGTGATGAAACCATATTTAAAATGATCTCGTAATAATATACAGGAAAGTTTAATTTTATAAAGCTTGCGTCTTATTATTATTACAGGACAAAACAAGTTAAGGCAGAGCTTTCAACATAGCTGGAGCACATAATATAACTTATAAGCATCGGCAAAATCTCAACCCACTGAGTGATTTATTGTCTTATTCTACACGCATATTTATTTAATTTGATATCGTCTCAGGGCAGATTAAAATTATGGCAAATTTCTGTGGCTTCATAAACATAATTAATTTTCAGAACGTCTTTCCACGCGATTCTGAGCAAGTAGAAAAGGGCTTAGTCGGTGTTCTGTGATAACAGTAACAGGAATTTGACTTTTGAATTTTGACTTTGATTTACTGGTGGTGGCAATGCATCCGAGGTCCGACTAATTATAATCAGTAGAACTCGGACCATGATTTTATAATCTTTAACGTATAAAAATCTATCTACGTGACTGAGAAGAATCTATATATATACATGTAGTCTACATGTGTGCATATATATTACTTTGTTTTTTCTTTTTAATTGAAGACAAGATAACATTACTAACAATAGAAATATCACATAGGTCTTAAAGGAATGGGCGTTGGAAATAAACTAGTTATAGCAACATATTTGCAATCTGTGTTTGTTACAAAACATACATTAAAAAAGAGTCTAAAAAAAGTTTGAACATTGTGCGTAATTACATTATATCCTAGTGAGGTGATAGCAGAAAAGTTTACAAAACATTTTCTAATATTCCACACCATTAGAAAATTCATATTCAAGCTAGTCAATGAGATCCAATTCAATGTGGAATGAAAACATGGCATGGTAAACAATGTTGGAGAAGAAAGTTCTCTTTTCCGTTGCTGTTATAACGAAAGACCTTTGTGACATATGAGAATATGACAATATGATAAAGATTCTCATTTCCATTTCCTAATGGTGACTTTCCAATCTTGAATTGGTGGAGAAGATATTGATAGTTTTCACTTGGAGATGTCAAGAGTGGAGAGAAAGCCATTGGCGAAAAAGTCATATTGCTAAAAATCTGTTGAATAACATCTTGAGGTTGAGCATTGCTTCCTTTATGCATTAAAATATTTATTTAAAACCATAATGCATTTATCAAACTATAACACCGAGAAGCAGATGTTCATGGGATGACAAGGACAGAAGAAACTGCTTAAACCATGACAATAGATCATTTAGCGATAGGTTAGAATGAGGTCTTAAGGAGAAAGAACCAAACCATACCGCTTTTGCAAACTGACAATCAAAGAAAACATGGTCAATTGATTCATCTGAAGAACATCCAAAAGGATAATAGCTCGAAATATCCAGATGATGAATCCTTAGTACATCAATTAAAGGAATGGCCTTATGAAGAAGTTTCCAAATAAATAAGAGTTACTTCCAGGGAAGAGAAATAGACCATATAAAAACTTTCAGATAGGATCTGGACTAGGCTGATGGGTGTACATCGAATTAAACTAAAGTTCATAACCAGGCTTTGTTGTGTATGTTCCTGAGCTGCTACCAATCCAAACAATGTGATCATTATAGGATATGAAATGATATTGGAGTGGATAAAATATGATCCGGATCCACAATCTATGGGGAATAAAGTTTTCTAACTAGGGAAGAGTTCCATCCAACAGGGATGGAAGAAAGAGGAGTATGCGTAAGCAAATCAAAGACTTTATGAATATCGTTAATTGTGCACTGCATGGGCCACCAATGAGGGTAGTTGAGAGGGACAGTTGAACTTGTACCTATTCTCCATTGAAGATTGTTGGTTATAAAAAATCTATATTCAAGAATATCATTCTAAAGCCAAGAAGAATTATAAGGCTTTAGTAACCATTAATCTTTCGACCAATCTATATACTTCTTATCCATAGTAGTGGCTAATAAAGAGAAATCATCTGCAGAGACAATTCGCCAAACTTGCTTGGCCAGAAGCGATTTATTGATAGAAAAATGTTGGATCAATGGGATAAATGAATCCTTTTCGATTCTCCTTGATCCCCCCTGAAAAAATTCAGGCATCTACTATATCAATTTTATTACATACAGCCATTGGAAGTTTAATGCATGACAACACAAGAATATTAACAGCAACAAGCACAGATTTTATCAAAGCTAACTGACTCGATTGGTTGAGATAAAAGTTTCCCTTTCCACGATAAAGTGCGATATTCAACTGAAGAGATAACCTGTTGATAGATCAAAGACTTATTCCTTCAAGGATCAACCTAAGTAACAAGGTATTTCCCTAGTCAGCTGACAAAATGCTTCCAAAACAAAACTTGGAGGAATAAGGAACGTTCGGGTTGAAGACAATATTAGATTTGTCCTTATTGATTACTTGACCAGACAAAACAACAGTATATGTTAAGAACAGATAATAATTATCGAAAACGTGACTTAGAAGCTTATGTGAAAAAGAGAAAATCATCCGCATGTAAAAGAGGTTAGAGTAGATAAGCTGAGCGATATAACTTAATAATTTTCCAACTATTTGAAAATTCGTAGTGAGCTATCAAACATGATAGAACATTTGACGATGTGATATACATATAAGGGGAAAGAGGATCCCCTTGGCGAGCTCCCCTGTTTGGACAAAAGACACTTGCTATTTAGCTATTGAAAGGCATACTATATTCCACCGTTGACAGGCATTGAGAGATAAGGTTCACCCATTTTATTGGAAAACCCATGCTAAACATAGTTGCAGCAATAAAGTTCAAAGAGAGACGGTTGAAACTTGAAAGTCTTGGAAAAATCAATTATGAAGGCTGACAATTACGTCTTACGTCTTGAGCCAACTTATTTTTAGTAAACTTGAGTTGCACAAAATAGATATACAATATAATTATATGAGGGGATTTATCATAAAACATAAAACTTAAAATCTTCTTTAAGTGATTGTGAAGGTTTTCCTCTCTTTGTGTGTGTGTATATATATATATATATATTTGAAATTAATTACTTATCTATTTATTTCTCCATTTGATTTAATGACCACATATTCAGACAGATTAAAGGTGCGTATATTAAATAGTTCAACTTATTCTAATTTAATAAAGTGTCCTAAACAAAACATTACATCAAAATTTTAAATGTTAACATAGTGTGTATATATATTTATATGTTTTTTTAATAATACAATATAGTTTTCAAATATTGAAATGTTAAGTGCTCTTTTTTTTTTTGGAATAACGATGATTGAGGTTAATAATCATGAGTTGAGACTAACAGAGTCAGTGATAAATAAATCAGAAGATGATTTATTAAATTAGAAACCAAACAAAAATTTCATATAGAGATAGGAAATCAAAGATAATCAAAATTAAAATAACTATTGAAGTTTAAATTAAAATAATATATGCACGTCTGGTTAACAGTAAGTTGCTTGGGGTACTGTGCACATCCCATGGTAACAAAACAGGGACCCGACGATAAGTTGTATATATGAAAACGAAATTCTGGAGGGGCATTATATGTGTGTATTTTTTAAATGTGAAAGAACAGACTAAACTTTGCAATATAGAAAAAATATAACAAGCTTTTTTTTTTTTTGTTTTTTAACTTTGGAGTTAATGAAAAAAGTGAGAGGCTAACTTGATTCTTCGGCCAACAGCCATAATATTATTACACATGTGCATATGCATGTGAATAATTGGAGTTTGGACGAATGCATGCTTGGCTGTTCACATAAAGATTACACGTGATCATGTGGCTGTGATCATTTGACTCTTGGTCAATAAAACCCAAATTATTTACAAAAATGAAACGCTAATATTGATTTTATATATGTGGACGATGAGTGGGTTCTGTCGTACATGTGAGGTGCGTTGGTGTGTCACGATTTCTTAATTCAGTACTCTGAAGCTTTGAATGACGAATAATGGTGTCATCTACTTACTACTTAGTTAATGGTATATGCAAAAACAAACAGATTTTGAAGTTGATTAGATAAGAAAAATACGCTAAAAGGGAAAACTCACGGATTATTGGTAGTTCCATCCGCCATCGTGCGAAACCAAAACTTGGTTCTTATCTGTTTTGTGACTAGGCAATCCCTCAGGTCTGGAATAATTAAACACCGCATCTATCACCTTCTAAAAAATTCATCACCAACTTGTTGTGAGGCTTTTAATTATTTACATTTCATCAATATTGGTTGCAAATAAAAGTGCCACGTTATCATGACCCTAATTAATATGATAAAATTATAACATTAACTCACCATCAAAACCCTTAATTAACTCTTTACAAGAGGAAGAAGAATAACCCCAAGCTTTTGACGGTATGTGGCTTTGCGCTGTTTCCTCTCTTCAGATGACCACATATCCTGGGGGATTTTTCGTGTGTGCTATATTAACAGACAAGGGATTGTGGTCATTCTTGTGTGCTATATTACCAGACAAGGGATTGTGGTCAAAGAGAAGGGAAAGGTCGATCACTTAATAATGCTACCGTAAAATTCAGGGCAGTGTATGTTTTTGTTTTTTATTTGAAACTCAAGTTAACATATAAGACCCACAAAACATTAATATACACAATTGAGGGAGGCAAATTTTTTTTTTTTTTTTTTTTTTTTACCAAAAGGCAAAATTTGATTGTAATCATAGGTATTTATACCCAAACGTTATAGTAATATCCAATGAAGAGTCATAATTCATAAACGTAAATAGTGTATACCCAAATGAATTCTTGCTACGCCTTTTATAATTAAGGATTTAGAGAGATTGGCTGCTTATATTATATGGATTAATTTTTAAGTTTTTACACTACTCTATTCTGTATTTTTTGGGTTCTCTACTTTCTAAATGGGTTTTCTGAGGTTCATATCAAATAATATCGTTCCTTAGTTTTTTCGTCGAATTATTTTTATTACTGTACACATAAATCGACGAAACCTTTGAAACGATGCTGTAACATATTCTTTCCTCTTATATCATTTTGACTCACATTATTTTTAAAAAAACCAACCAAATGGTAAGATTTAGTGTGATAAAGAAATGAACAAGATAACACAATTCAACGGGAAGTCGTGCAAATGAGGGATACTCTTACTGCTTTTAACCTGCCAGAGTTCATCTTCCCACGCCTAATTCCTAAACCCCACGAGAAAATGCGGTTTTTTTAGGCCATGACGTATAGAAAAAGTATGAGTGCAAAATCTACTAGTATAGTTAATTAATGAACAGTTTTCCAGTTAAAAAAATAAATTAATGAATATTTCTATTTTATTAATATGTAACAACCATGAACCATATGTTAATTTTCCAGTGGCGATGCTTTATAAAACAAAGTAGCGAGCGTATCGTTCCCCTTTGCCCTTTGAGGACATGTGGTATAACAAGGCAGCGTTTGGCAATCCCGAATGCAACGTGGCATTTGAACAGACATTGATGACAAAAAAAAAAAAAAAAAAAAAGAACAGCGTAATTTTGGGCGAACTTCATTACTTGACCGTGAAAATGGACAAAAGAATCCAGAATATGGATGAGGCTCATAAACGGATCTGAGCTTTCTGCTCTCAGAAGAAGAAGCTAGACATTGTAGTCTTCTATTCCCAAAACAATTTGACTACATCCTACATTTCTATTTCAGCGACTCCGACTTTGTTTTCCTCGCTTCGCATATCTCAAATATGCTATTTCCACCTGTATTATTTCTTCCCCAGATTTGAACAGATGGGTATTATGGTTGAATGAAGCAGTAGCATTTCGTCAATCACTCATGAAGCAGTGTTTTAGATGAACCACTTAGCTCTCACCATGGACGAGCATCTCCTGAAGCTTGTTTCAGCACTCATCATTCTCTCGCTTGCTGTAGTGGCTTTTTGTGACACTGATCCGAATGACGCTAAGATTCTCAGCCAATTCAGGAAAGGTTTGGACAATCCGGAGCTTCTTCCGTGGCCTGAAGATGGTGGAGACCCTTGTGGGAGCCCTACTTGGAAGTACATCTTCTGTAAGGGGAATAGAGTTTCCCAGATTCAGGCTAAGAACTTGAACTTGAGTGGTCCTCTGCCTCAGAATTTCAACCAGCTCTCCATGTTAGAGAACATTGGCCTTCAGAACAACAAACTTAACGGGCCGTTACCGTCTTTCAGTGGTTTGTCAAATTTGAGATATGCTTATTTGGACTATAATGAATTTGACTCCATTCCTGCTGATTTCTTTGACGGGCTTGTGAGTTTGGAAGCCCTGGCATTGGATTATAATAATTTTAATGCTTCTACTGGATGGCAATTTCCCTCTGGGTTGCAAGATTCATCACAGCTAACCAATCTTACTTGTATGAACTGCAACTTAGCTGGTCCATTGCCGATTTTTCTGGGCAATTTGTCTTCTCTGTCTGTTTTGAGGCTTTCACGGAATAATTTGACCGGTGAAATTCCGGCGACTTTGAGTGGCTCGATTTTGCAGGCTCTGTGGTTGAATGATCAGCTGAATGGTGGTCTCACTGGTACTATTGATGTGGTGGCAACCATGACTTCGCTTACGAGTCTGTGGCTTCATGGGAATCACTTCACGGGGAGGATTCCTAAGAACATTGGGGATCTAACTTCTCTCAAGGATTTCAATCTCAATTTTAACCAGCTCGTTGGAGAAATCCCAGATGCTTTGGGTAAAATGAAACTCGACAGTCTTAATTTGAACAACAACCACCTTATGGGACCGATCCCAACTTTCGCAGCAGGCAATTTTTCATACGATTATAATTATTTCTGTCAATCCAAACCCGGGGTTCCTTGTTCCTTTGAAGTCACGGCACTTCTGGACTTTCTGGATGGGGTGAATTATCCTCTAAATCTAGTTGAATCTTGGTCTGGTAATGACCCATGTAAAGGTCCATGGCTGGGAATAACTTGCGATGCCTCTGGAAAGGTGTCAATGGTTAATTTGCCCAAATTTAAACTCAATGGAACTTTAAGCCCCTCCCTTGCAAACTTAGTTTCTCTTGTTGAAATCAGATTAGAGGGCAACAATCTGAGTGGTCAAATACCTAGTAATTGGACTAGTTTGAGTTCTCTGACACTGTTGGATCTCAGTGACAATAACATATCCCCTCCACTGCCTCATTTTAGCAGCAAGTTGAAACTTGTCTATGCTGGAAACTCTTTATTGAATGGAAACCCAGAGGCCCCTTCATCTGGGAACAGCTCGTCTTCTGGGAATTCTATTCCTTCAACTGATAGTCCATCCCCATCAACACACACAAAATCCAATCCCAACACTAGTCCTAGATCACAAAATTCCAGCAGGAAAATTTTGGTTGCCATTGTAGCCCCTGTTGCAGGAGTTGTGGCGGCGGCTTTTCTGCTCATTCCCCTGATATATTGTTACAAGAGGAGAAAAGATAGGCCACTGGCTCCACTAGTAATCCACCCTAGAGATCCATCTGATCCAGACAATATGGTGAAGATTGCTGTGGCTAACAATACGTATGGAAGCATGTCCACATTAACAGGGAGTGGATCAGGAAGTAGAAACGGCAGTGGAACTGGGGAGTCTCATGTCATTGAAGCTGGAAATCTTGTGATATCAGTTCAAGTTCTTCGTAATGTGACTAAGAACTTTGCCCCCGAGAATGAGCTTGGTCGAGGTGGATTTGGTGTTGTATATAAGGGAGAATTGGATGATGGGACTAACATAGCAGTGAAAAGAATGGAAGCTGGTATAATCAGTAACAAAGCGTTGGATGAATTTCAGTCTGAAATTGCAGTGTTATCAAAAGTCAGACACCGTCATCTAGTGTCTCTCCTGGGTTACTCTGTTGAAGGTAATGAGAGAATTCTAGTTTATGAGTATATGTCCCAAGGGGCTCTCAGCAAACATCTTTTTCAATGGAAGAGCCTTAGGTTGGAGCCTCTTTCTTGGAAAAGGAGGCTCAACATTGCATTGGATGTTGCTAGAGGAATGGAGTATCTTCATAGCTTGGCTCATCAGAGCTTCATCCACAGAGATCTTAAGCCTTCCAATATTTTGCTTGGGGATGATTTTAGAGCCAAAGTCTCAGATTTTGGATTGGTTAAACTTGCTCCTGATGGTGAAAAATCTGTCGTAACTCAGCTTGCTGGGACATTTGGCTACTTAGCCCCAGAGTATGCAGGTAATTCATAAGCTGTTAAGATTATATGTATTTATTTCCTGAAGCAGTACATGGATTCTTACCGTGTAGAACAATTTATAGCTAGTGGAAACATTTTTCTGGTCAAACTGTCTTGAAATTGATTGGACTTGACACTGATAATGAAGCAGCAGAATTTGATCGAATCAAACCTCAACATACTTGAATCACAATCTAGAATATATATGTTTCATACCATTATATGTGGATTAAATGTGAGGAAAGTATGGTTTGGTTGCTCTTCGATAATTTAATCATGAAATCAATCATTACATTTTTGTAAACATTTATGCTCAGTTTGATTAATCTTGAATGTATGCATATTCACAAACATTGGGCATTCAGGAATGACTTGTGGATAACCTGTACAATGCTTTTTCTCCAAAAAGGTTCATTTCAATAGCAGATTACTAGCACAGCATGCTTCAACCCATAAGGACATAACTTACTAGGTACTGAGTTACATATGAATATTGCACTAATTTAGCGTTCATCTTTTGAAATGTTTCAGTGACGGGAAAAATCACAACCAAAGCAGATGTCTTTAGTTTTGGAGTTGTGCTAATGGAGTTGTTGACTGGATTGATGGCACTTGATGAGGATAGACCTGAGGAAAGCCATTACTTGCCAGCATGGTTCTGGCATATAAAATCTGATAAGGAGAAACTTATGGCTGCTATTGATCCATCCCTAGACAAAAAAGAAGAAACTTTTGAGAGTATTACTGTCATTGCCGAGCTAGCTGGACACTGCACTGCAAGAGAACCAAGCCAACGACCAGATATGGGCCATGCTGTAAATGTTCTGGCTCCACTCGTTGAAAAATGGAAACCCTTTGATGATGACACCGAGGAGTATTCTGGAATTGATTATAGCCTTCCCCTTAATCAGATGGTGAAGGGTTGGCAAGAGGCAGAAGGGAAGGACTTGAGTTACATGGACCTGGAAGACAGCAAAGGTAGTATCCCCGCAAGGCCAACTGGATTTGCTGATTCTTTTACTTCTGCTGATGGTCGCTAAAACAAGCGGTTTGTTTCTTCTTCTTGTGGTCTCTAGTCTCTAGTACGTAGTTGTAGATAGCATCTTTTTCGGTGTCTAGAAATGCTCTGCGTCAACTGTTTTGTATCCAGTTCCCACTGTTTCAATGGTCAACATCAGCATGAGATTTCACATGCTTTAGAAATCTCACGTGTATGCTTTGTATGTCAAATTACGAGACTCTCAAGTGTTAATGCTTGTAGATAGTCAGCCATAATCAACGAGTGTTTGCCATTTGTTCATTCATTAACGTTCAGTGTTTCTTTGTCATATGAATTGGCTTGTGTACGATGGAAATTCTCATTACTTTTTGATCAGATATTCTCTTGACATGTCTAGCTGAATGGGTTGTCTATGAAAATTTGAGTATATTGGTGCCTCATAAATACGATTGGTGACAAACAAAATTTGATGTCTTGTTTGTTGGTTTACGGACTTTAGTTCATTGGACATTTGATTAGCCATGTATGCTAATTTTCCATTCCCCTTAATGGAAAAACAATGCATGCTCTTTTTATTTTGGAATTGAAGGATAGACACTAACAATATGAGGCTACAAACAAGATTGGAAACTATAGCTTCCCAGTTATCGGGGAAATCCCATACCATTAGACTATAAGATCTTCGATAATGTATGCTCCTTTTCTAACTCATGTAAATGCCTCGCCTTGCTAATTGATTTGGTTTAGGGCAAGATTGTGTCATGTTAGTTGGGGTTTGAAAGGTTATCATTGAAAGATTATGAATAAGGCAAAATCAGAAGAAATGAATTATCAGTTTTTAGTATATTGCCTTGAACTCTTTTATTTCAACTTGCATGTATTAAAAGAAATATGATGAACGTGGAAATTAAAATAAAGAACACTAATTGTGTTTTGATTGAACAAAATGGTTTACATCAAAAGAATATATCATAAAAAAACCTTTAACGTCTATACACAAAAAAAAAAGTGTGTAATCAGCGGTATTTATAAGATGTGAATGAGAGATCCTACATAAGGTCGAAAAAAAAAATGATAGAACCTACATAAATTTTGATATAGAGCATGTGCTAGTTGAAAGAATAAAGAATTTAAACATTTATTTCCATTTAAATTTGAATATAGCCCTTGTATGGTGTTACAGCAAGAAATGAAGTGCCTAGAGAAATGTAATCATGGTTCATTGTCAAGTTGAAAACGATTTGACGCATTATCAACCCAATCTTCTTGGAGTGGCACATCATCGAGGGCAGGGAGTTGGTCAGGGTATTCAGAGAATTAGACCCCCAAATTAAAAGCAGCCAGCGACGTTCTCAGTTGATTCTTGATTACCGACTAACCTCACATGGCATCACCTGTCGAAAACTCTCAATCGTTTTGCCCGTCGATCACAATCACATGCTATCAATCAGCATGTGCTTGCAATATGTCGTTCGCTTCCAATGCAAATTTAAAACACAACCCCTATGCGGTGATTAACCTATTTCCCACTTACTAGGAACTAGAATTGTGTTACACAACATTTGAAAAATTAACTTATATTATTATTTTGGGTTAAATGTCATATTTGCTTCTGAAGTGTGTAAAGTGTACCATATCTATCTCTAAAGTATTTTTGGTCCAAATATGCCATCGAAGTATAAAAATGGATCAACTTCGCCCTTTGACCATTAAAATATTAATAATCAACATCCATTATTTAACGGTTAACGTGAGTTTTTTAACGGTTAAAGGGCGAAATTGATCCATTTTCATACTTAAAAGGAAAAATTGATCAATTTTCATATTTTGAGGGCACATTTAGACCCAAAAACACTTTAAGGGCAGATATAACCTTTAACCCTATTATTCTCAACCTATGAAAGGGACAAAGAATATAACTCGCTGAAATTTAATTATATGGAGGATAGAAGATATTAAATTGAACAATGTGATGCCAGCTATCCAACTTGAATTATGGTTTAGCTGACATATAAAAATGTATAAAATGAAAAAAAAATCATAAATTCACTAAAAACAACAAAATATATAAAATATTAATACTAAAATAATAAAAGCAGAATAATTTTACATAAATAACAGTCTTGCCTCTTTTACTCTCCATTCTTAATTCTTCCTCACTCGGTTCCAAATGTTGAACATAGAGAGATCAATTGATCGGTTTAAATAGGCACATACCAAATCGATCATTCCCACAAAATTCAAGCGGAACAAAAAAAATATATAGTGATCATAGACAAGAATTGCCACAACACTCCTAAACCTCTTTTCTTTCCTGCTAAGACTTGTCACTGACTTCAATTAACTCAACTATTGCGCTGGCATTAGAAAACTACATGCATGCACTATTGCCAGCAGAAGAGAAGCATAGAAATCGAACGCTTCGGCTGTAAATCAATGGCAAGTCTTTTTCCAAACAAAGATTCTATTCAGATCTTGTACAACTATCAGGATCACAGCTTTAATCCAGTAAGTCCTTTCTACAACCTGAACTGTAAATCAATGGCAAATCATCTTCCAAACAAGGATTCTATTCATATCTTGTACAACTATCAGGATCACAGCTTTAATCCAGTCAGTCCTTTCTACAACCTGAAAACACCACCAACATTCGATTAAATCCAAAGATAACAGTAAGATAAGTGGGATGATAGATACTCAGGTTTTACATTTATTTGTGATGATGGCTCTACATTTTTTATATGCTCGATACCACAGTTTAGGATATTAAGGCATAACATGGTAACGTGATATTAATGTTTCATATGTTGGGTAAATTTCTTAGATGTGAGATATATTATTTAATTTGATGAATTTATGTTTCTTATGTTGGACATAATTTTAGATGTGAGATCTATTATTCAGTTTGATAGAGTGGAATAAGAATATCTGACACTACCCATTGCTTCTGAGTATATTAGGTGCTGCCAGGCGTCTTCATCATCTAAATAAACATATATTGTACCAAGATGAAGATCAGTTTGAATCCTCTACTGTGTGTGCGTGGTGGACCCCCCCGGGGGGGGGGGATTGCGTAATTATGAGATATGGATCCTAAGCACAATTGCATTATTTTGTATTACTTCGAGCTCAATTTGAATGATGAACGGAAAGGATCTAACTTAGATGATGGTACCGCAAATTCAAGGGGCTCCAGGTACAGAAGTAAAATTATCCATAACTCCCGCATTCAAAACTCCATAATTATACAAGAAAATCCATCTGCCTCAAACTTCTCCTGTCAAATTTAGAAGAAGCTATATTCCAGCCAAGTTCCTCTCAGCACCCTTACTTTCATGATACATGGAAGAGGGGGAACGACGTCTCTACCACAGAAATGAACATTCTGAAGAATCTAAACTAGCGCCTTGAAGTTTTAAATCTACTGTGGCACTGAGCTTACCAATGTCATCGTTGGTTGTAGTTACATTTCTGCAGAGAAGCAGCCAACATGATAAGCTTGAGTAGTATCGGTATTTTGGTCTTTTGAGGTGATGGTTGACAACAGTTTTGAAAAAGAAAACTGCCAGTAGGGACGGTGGACAGGAGGTAACAGTAAAGCTGACTGTTTATCCATAGCAAGTAGCAGAGAACACTTACTGCAAAAACAGAAAAGTGAGGTTCATAATTTTGATAACCGATATAGAAGCAAAAACGAAATGAAAACTGATACAAACCTGCAAGACCTTGTAAAAAGGGTCTGGTAGCTGCAAATCCAGTGCTACAACAAGAGAACCAAAAAGGTGAGAAAATACTGGAGACATGGAAACAGCCACTGACCAGACCAAACCAAGTATTATGGTGACGCTGGAGACTTTGAAAAAGATAGTGTCAGTACCAATAAACAATAAAGAGATGTTCCAGCTTGGTTTCCCAGAAAATATTGTAGAGCTGTAGCTGCATATTCCTATGACCGAACCAAGAAGAAGCAATCATCAGAAAGGCTGCATTAGAATTGCAACATAATGAAGTTTAAAATAAAATCTGTTACCGTGATATGTCTATACACATGATGAACTGAATAACCCCTCGCATGAACATAGCTTCCACCCTGTGAAGATTATTGAAAGTTAAATACAATGTTATTACAGCAGGGAAATTTATTGGAAAACCAAAAAACACAGAAAGTTTCATAGTTAAAACCAGACACGCATATTTAGAATAGAGGATCATCTAATAAGCCAGATACATGACAAATGGATGAACAAACGAGGATTTTTTGTTTGAACTCAAGAAACAACTAATATAACGGTAACAAAGAACCACAAGTCCACATAAACAATGTCAATAATCATGAAAACCATCTCAGAAGTGAATATTTTAAAAAATCAGGAGGGTGCTCATAGACAACCAAGGTTTCTGTCTGAATATTAAGTCATGTGACTGACGACTTTGATAGAGTTTATTCTAACCAGATTAGATTCAACAAAGCCGTGATAATAAATGTTCAAAGCAAGGCAGAGGTCAGCCACCTTGCTCCTGTAGCTTTCTAGTCTCTACTTTGACTTTTAAAATACAGTCATCAATAAAGTATATGGAGGATATGCAGAAGAACAACTTCAAAAGCTAGACGCCATAAAAGAATGGCAACCTATTGATTCTTTCCCTGCAACTATGGCTTCAGAAGTGAAAAAGTACATAGTTTCCAATATAGCAGACATCAATAGTGGGTTGACCAATTCATCTCATACAGAATGTTCAAATCACGCAAAGTAACCAAACAAAAATTTTGTACACGTATTCTCCAACGAAAAATAATAAGGACAAATCTCATAATAATATTCTCATGTGTACCTCATCTGGAGAAAAGAAAGCTACTGCGTCAGGATCTATGGAGCCAGCAGGGTGTAAAGATACAACAGCTCTAAAGACAGATGGAATTAGCAACTCTATCACAGCAATTTTGTCTGCAGCACTAGCTCCAAATGATCCTGGCCTCAGGTTATTTGATCCATGGAAATTATGTTCTAGAGAGTTCTCATCTTGTGCAGAGGATAGTGAAGAAGCTCTTTCTAACCAGTCCAATCGTTCAAAAGTTAAAATTTGCAGATTTGGCACTTCCTTTTCCAAATGCTTTAGAACATCTAGTAATGTACTAAGATTACTAACTTCATCTTTACAATCCAACATGATTTCCTCAGAAGCACAATGTTTCTTTGAAGGTGTTTCATTATTTAGGAGTCCATCATCAAGATGAGGGAAGAATCGCCTTTTCTGATCAGTGAAGGCTTTGAGAGCCAACCTGACATCATTCAGAAGTCTAAGTGTGCAATCAATATAGCATAAATCAATAACACTAGACTAGAGGCCCTGTTCATGAATTGCCTAAACAAAAGAGGAAAACAAATAGGTTGTCACACAACTTTCTTAAATGCCTCACAGTTTGAATTTTTCAATGCTAGATTTTGGAACCGAAATATAATATAAATGAGCTTTAGTGAGCAAGTGATCTGGCGCTATTTATTACCACTTATAGGACAAAATAGCCATAGCTTTGTAATAAACTAGCATTAAATTCATAGCATCCTGCACAGCTTATATATGAGACAAATGTTCTAGTTCCCTCGCTTGACTCAGCATGCATGTATGATTGTCTCCAATAGTATTCTGAACGCCATAACAAAAGTAATGCAAAAGATTATTGAGAAAATTACAAAAGGTCTCCCGCATTGTACTTCCTCGACAAACTGACCTCCAACTAATTCCTTAAAATCCCTCAATTACAAGCCATGCTACTGACTTGGACAGTTTGTAAGTCAATCACCAAAGAATACTAAGAGGCATTTTAGAAATTCAGGCAGAAAAAACGTAGAACCAATTTCGAGGTAACGAACCTAGTTCTGTCGACGGCAGAAGCCCCAGCTTGGCCCGCAAGCTGCCGTTTCCAAGCATATGCAACAACAGCTCCATCTGGACAAACCAAAGGCATATGCAGTCCCCAAGAATTACTTCGCGACCGAAGCGATTCATTAAGAACCCCAGACTCCTCTAGCTGCCTTCCTACCAACACAAAATTACATATAAAGAGCGTCAACGTTAAATAATAAAAAAAAAAACCTAATCTTAGAAGCAAGGAAACAAAACAGTGGGAACAAGGTACCAAGGGAACGAAGGTCTTCGAGGTGTCGACGCATGGAATCATCTTCCTTTTGGAACAACTGGAAAGGCTTGGAGGATTGATGAGACTGAGAGGCAACGAAGAGAGCTTCAAGGAGACGGTCGGCGCCGATTCTGATGTCAGCGATGATTCGGGCAGCTTGGCCCAACCGATCCATTGCTAGAGCCACCTGCTTCGGCGGAGCCTCCTCCGAAGCAGGGGTGGACGTTGGGTTAACGGTTGACGTCACCGGCTGAGTTTGTTGCATTTGCTTTGTTAGCCAGAGATGACGCGATCTCGGCTCTGGAATTCTTGCTGTTGCTGTGGAGTTTGATTTCAATCAACACGAGCTAGGCGTTTCGGAATCACCAGGTTTAATTCGCCTCCCGTTACAGGGCCCAACATTTTTTTTTTTTTTTGCCCCTTTTAAACGCAATTTATATGATGGAATTAGATTAGATGTAGGTCCAAATAAAAAAAATTAAAAATACCCACGAATGTAAAAATTTAGAATTTTCTCTCTGCGATGATGCATGAGAAATGTGTTCATATTCTGATCAATAACATTTTATAATGATGAATTGTATTTAAAAAAATTTGAAATTTTATTTGTCGACTTATTAATGCTCGAATTAATAATATCTCATAATAACTAATTATATTAAAATGAGATGATAAAAAAATAAAATTTGGACTTGAATAAAATTATATTTCAAAGATGAAAATTGAAAATTGAATCATTATTGTTATTAAAATTATTTCTCCCAAATTATGAACAATCACTTTTATATCATTTTGTATATTGGAGGCACCTTTTATCATTTTTATATTCAAAGGTAGTTATTTGGAATTTTCCCTACATTCAAACTATTATCACCCTTTCTTTTATCATGATAGTTAATTAATTTGAACTATTTGATATTCTCTCAGTCTAAATTTACCATATATTTATTTTATATTTCAGTCCAAAAAAATATATCTATTTGATATATCCAAGGTTCAAAAAACCGGACTGAGCATCAAACCGGGTGAAGCACTGGTTCAATGATCAATGGTCGGATCGGGGTCGGATCAGGTTAAACCGGTTATATTAAAATAATAACATTTTATTGATATTAACATTAATAATCACTAATATCAAAATGTAAATGTAGATAAGTATACATGATTCATCAAATATGAATATTTTAATGTTTCTATAGAGGGAAAAAGAGAAAATATTAGTTGATTACACGTAAAAATAAATATTATCCTACAATCCACAGACTAAAATACAAATATTAAGAGCAACAACAATTAAATATTAAGTATATGCAAGTAAAATAGCATTTAAAGTATTATAGTTTCCTAATTTCTAAAATTGAGTTAAGTGAAAATTAGTAATTAGGTTAATTATAATAAAATATTTTTTTTATTTTATTTTTTAAAAAAAGGGCCAACCTGGTTCAACCACCGGGTTGGCGGTTAAACCCCCTGGGTTGGACGGTTCAAAATCTAAATGTGGTTTGCTGGCATATTAATACTCCATTTAATAACATTTCATAATAATTAATTATATTAAAATATAATCATTGTTGATGAAAATCTTACCTATATTATAGTTAAAATCTAAAAGGTTATTAGCCGGTATTGCGATATCAATCATCAATATATTTCTCTAAATCTCATGAACTCTCTATCATTGGTTCAAGTCAGCATAAAAAAATTCAATTATGAAAAGAAATTTAATCTTTATGTTTGAAAAAGAATCAAAAAATCTTTCTGTTTCAAAGTTGAAAATTCAAATTCAAATTCAAATGCTTTAATGATCCATGATTTTAGGATACAAATTAAATAGGAAATTAATTTTCAAAAATATTTGTAAACTATAAAGTATTTTAAAATAATAAGATAATTTAAAGTGACCAATAATAAGATAATTTAAAGTGGCCAATAAGAATATTCTAAATTTTCATAAAACATTTAGACCTTAAAATTGCAGATTAAAAAAATAAAAATACGGTTAATTAAATATTGGTCACCTCTAAATCTTTATATATATCAATCATCATCCACTTGGATGACATAATACCACCTTACAAAGTTTTGGCCTCCAAACACGATTGACGTACTAAAGAATGGTGAAGATGGATATGTTCCGAAATATTGATGACAGCAAGGACACATGGTCCGTTCATGCCAAAGCACTACGAAAATGGGTTGTCCGTAAGAAGGTTGCTCCCCACCCTATTTGGAAGGTCGGAATGATATTGGTTGACAAGGACCTTACTAGAGTTGAAGTCTATGTGACTTACAAACAATTGGTAGACCGATATCGAGAAGAACCCAAAGAAAATGAAACATATAACTTTGAGAACTTTGAAGTTGTGGAGAATGAAGATCAGTACAAAGTTACCAGTCATCCTTGTAGGCTGAACTTCCACCCCAACACATTATGTAAAGATTCTTGCGTCGAAATTCCTAATCCAGCTTTTAACTTTGCTACCATTGAAGATATCGTCTGTGGGAATGCTCCATCAGATGGTTTAATAGGTGCTAAAACAATTATATATATGAATTTATTTATGTATCATTTGACAATTGTGTTTTTACTTTGCCACAATTTTTCACTCAGATGCAAACAACTAACTGTCCAATAATTGCAGATGTGATTGGATTCTTGCAGTCATTTGGAAAGCTGCATGACCGAAGGAGGGAATATGACTCAATCAAAAAGCTGAACTTTAGCATTGCAGACCAACGGTTGCAACATAAATTTTTTATATGTGTTTTTTCCTTCATTAAAAGAGTCTACTAAAACTGTCTTTTTCAACTCATCACTACTTATGGCTGACAATTTCTTATGCCAACAGCGAGAACACAATCAACATATCTTTGTGGTGAATTTGTGCAGATGAGACATATAATAAGAAGACTGAGGATATGGAACCACCCATCATTGTTCTGATTCGTTTTGCTAGAATTAATATGAATATAGGTACTGATCGCATTATTTTAATTAGATTTAATGATAAACAAATAATTATACTGCCAATATATTGATGATTTAATCATCATTTGCTTGTTTAAATAAGAGTACGGCTACCTCAGCAATGCGTTCAATGCAACCAAGGTTGTCTTCAACCCAGATATTCAAGAGGCAAAGATTCTAAATGAAAGGTGACTAATGTAAACATATAGAGTTTTCTAAATTAATATGTCCTATGGATTATTTCAATTCTTATGTTAAGTATTTTGTTTCTTAAATGTAGGCTCAGCCAAAAATCGAGTGGCAGTCAATTGTTTAGCCAGATATTAAATCCTGATAGTGGAAGCTACTCAAAAGAATCTCTTTTGACCTTCCGCACAAGAGTAACAGTGGCTTACATAAATAAAGTCAAAGAAGTAACATTCAGCATACATATTTTCTAATCATTATTTCTAATTTCAACTGACAATAGGAATTGTATGTCATACTTATTAATTCATATATTTTTATAAGTGATACAAATTATCCTCTAAACCTAACAGGAATGTGGTGTGGTGACAAAGGTCACTATTCAAAAACTTGAAACACTTTATGGTTGGTCATATGATGGTTGCCCATGCAATAAGAAGCCGGAGTATGATAAGAATCATGTTCTGAAGTGCTTAAGATGTAATAAGGAAGCGCTCATGACTGTGCCAAAGTAAAAGTAATGTGACGAACCTCATTCAACAAAGTGTGTATCATTAATATCATAATTTATGATCATATTCTGTTTGCTCCTTAGGTATAAGGTTCACTTCAAGGTTTATGACTCTATTGGCAAGTGTTCAATAATGTTGTTCGGTCGTCATGCAACGGAGCTGTTCGGAAAGTCTGCTACTAAGATGAAAGAGCAATTGGTTGAGGTTAAATACTATTTCTTTAATCTCTATTATATATGTAAAGATATAAATGTTCCAGTAATTTATTTTAGATAGTTTCAATTTTCATGTTAAAGGAGGGTAATCCCAATTCGTTCCATGAAGACTTCGACAAGGTGTCTGGAAAAGTTATTTTAGTGAAGCTCAGAATTAGGGATAACAACATCAGGCACAGGTCTTCAAACATTGCAGTCTCCCAGATTTGTTTAGATGATCAATTGATCAACCAATTTACCTATTCCGATGGAGTGGTAAATAATAATTCTACTAATTGATAATTGTTACAATGATTAATTAATGTGACTTATCGTTTAATTTAACACATCTTTTTATTGGACTGACAATTTCGCTTTTATTAACAGGATAATATTCAAGTTGGCATTGAGGTGAATTTTGCATTTGTATTTGTGTTTTTTTGTAGGGAATTTTTCATCTACCTTATTAGTTACCTAATCAGATTGTTAGTGATTGCATGAGTCTTCGGCTTCACGCAGCACCGGCATCACTACTTCAAAGCTTTATGTTAATGAAGACTCTGACCCAACCACTATATTACAACTTTTTACTCCTCCTGAGAGTATGACCAATCGTAAGAAGACCACTAATAATTCATCCAATGAATTTGAAGAAATTGGTTTGAGTGACTTTGCCTCGCCAAGATTTAGCTCCAACAAGACAATCCTAACACCAAAGAAAATTAAGAAGGAGAAATGATGGGAGAGAATGGAGGCTGAACTTTAAAAAAATGTTTTTGAAATCTGCAAGTTACTATCATGGATCTTTTTGTATGTTTGGTGTTTTTTATCATGAATTCCATTCCCTTGATAATTATGATCTTCTTAGTGTTCAGTTTTAATGCTTTCTATTTATCTTTGTGTTGTTATTACTGAATGAGGTTTGACATTTTATTAAGTTTGCATTGTCAAAGTACGATGCCTCTAAAGGAGTTATAATATTAGTGGTCCTCTTAAGAATTTTTTATAGCTCCATAATGTTCATGTTATCTTCATCTAATTTTCGTGATCCATAAAATATTAGTCAAAATATGCATGAATAGAATTATTTCTATTAATTAGAAAAAGATGACGGGTTCTAAAATTGAAGGTTTTAAAATAGAATAATAATCAATCAAATAATAAAAATTAAAAATATTAAATAAAGATTAAAATATTTTATTCATAAAAAAATTAAAATATTTTAAATGAATATCTTAAAATTAAAAAATAAAAGGACCCAAAATAAAAGGATTCAATATGTGGCTTGAACCAAAATTTGCAAGAATCAGACCTAATCAAAGCATCTAGCCTAATCATTTGGGATGAAGCACCCATGATAAAGAGACATAGTGTCGAGGTTGTTGATCGTACATTGAGGGATATAATGAAATGTGATTCAATCTTCGGTGGCAAGTGCGTTGTCATGGGAGGTGACTTCAGGCAGATACCGCCTGTAGTGCCAACAGGTGGGAGGGCGGAAATTGTTGATACAACTTTAAACATGTCCAACTTATGGCATGAGTGTGCATTAATAGAGCTCAAGAAGAACATGAGACTACAATCCTCAGACGATACAGAGGAACAGGCAATAATCAGGTCATTCTTCGAATGATTATTGAAGGTTAGAGATGGGGAGATTGAACTACCACATGATGGAACTACAGAAATTCAAATGCCAGATGAATTATTGTTGTCATATGGGGGTGATCCTATTAAATCAATAGTTGAAGATACATTTCCAGATTTATCGGATCACTTATTTGAGGAAAACTATTTAACAAACCGTGCAATTCTTGCTCCTACAAATGAGGCGGTCGATAGTTTGAATGACTACATTTGTTCTTCACTCCCAGGTGATGTGGTTGAATATATCAGCTCAGATGCAATCAGCCACACGGACAATGTAAACGATAGGTTTGAAGATTTGTACAATATTGAGTTTCTGAATTCAATCAATTGTTCAGGAATGACCCATCACATATTGAAGCTGAAGGTCGGAGTTCCGATTATGTTAATAAGAAACATTGACCAAGCAGCAGGTCTTTGTAATGGCACCAGGTTGAGGGTTACGCATCTTGGTAAGAATTTCATTAAAGCAGTTGCTCTCAACGGGAGCAGCATTGGACAAGAAGTTCTTATACATCTCATGGACATGAATCCATCAGAGTCTAAGTTACCATTCAACATGACAAGAAGGCAATTCCCTATTATCATTTCTTTTGCAATGACAATAAACAAAAGTCAAGGACAATCAATGTCGACTGTTGGTTTATACCTGCCGAGCCCTGTATTCTCACATGGTCAGCTGTATGTCGTTTTGTCACGTATGAAGAGTGTAAAAGGCTTGAAAATACTAATCTTGGACGACAAAAGAAGAAGTATAAGCAAAACCAGTAACGTGGTATACAGAGAGGTTTTCCAAAATTTGTACACCAATTGACCTCATTTATTTTACAATTGAAAGAAATTTCTTTTACCTTTACGGTTCAAATTTTTTAGTAATCCAAATTGCATTCACATAATTTTTATTTAGGTGTTCGGATTGTGTATATGCATAATTTTCATTTTATTACAACTCCTACTGATTGCGCATCTCTTATGAAGATATCGTTCAGCTTAAATCATCGTTAGTGTGGAATGCTTAACTAGAACTCATCGCGTAACGCGCGAGTCCATAGTCTTGTTTTATATTATAAGTTGATGATTATTGTCATTTATTATATGGTGTTCACGGCATTTTGAGAAGTTTATTATACAAATTCAAAGAAAATATTAGGCCATGTTTGGTATGATGGAATTAGTGAGGTGGAAATGAAATTGCATATGGATTCCATATTGATTATATGTTTGGTACAATTCAAAGCCTTTGGAATTGGGCTCCATGTGGAATCCAAATGAGCTCAATTCCAACCATTGGCTTCCACAAGAGATACTCAGTTTTGTAATTCCATTAGCCCATTTCCATATAATACCCTTCCCCTTTCAAACTCTTTAGCTGCCGTCTCCCTCACCCACCTCCACCGGGGACCTTCTCCACCAACCACCACCGGCGAGCTTCTCCACCCACGCCGGCGATCGTCTTTGCCACCCACCACCGGCGGCCTTCTCCACCCACACCAGTGACCTTGCTCGGCCTCCTTTGATTCCTTTCGTTTTCCTTTTTGCTTCAAGATTTTTCATTTCTTCGACCTTGCGGCGGTGGCGGAGGGGAGCGGCAACCTTGCGACAGGAGGGAAGAGATCGTTTTTTATCTGCACACCTAAGCTAAATTCTTGCTGAAAAATCATTTTTGGCCTTTATAGATCTGTTGAAATCTTGCTTCACCTCCATAGATTTGTTGGATTCTTTTTTTTTTATAGACAAGGAATTAAAAAAACAAAACCACACTACAACAGGGACGCTATTCTGCAGCAGCAATAATGCTTCCTCCTTCGTCAGAACATGTTGGATTCTTGCTTGACCACAAGTTTCATGAAAGAGACGAAGGCCATGTTTCTGAGATGCTTTGGGTGTATTTTTGAATCAAATTCTATTTCCATGTACAATGGTGTTTTGATTAATTTGATCTGTGCAAAATGCTTTATCTGGTGGTTTTGCAATTAGCTCTAGATCTGTAAAGTGTGCGCTGAGTATGGCGAGAAAGAGATAGGAAAGTTCTGGGCAAAAAAGATTTTTTTATTTTTTTTATTTAGAAGGACATTTTGGTCTTTTTTATATGAAAATTAGGTTTCATTTCCATGTCATACCAATCATACTTTTAAGCCTTATTTCCATCTCCATATCCATATCCATTTCCATATCCATATCCATTTCCATATCCATCAAAATCAATTCCAGTGTACCAAACGAGCCCTTAGAGAAAGACGAGGGAGAAAGAAAGTTGGGAGTGGGTGTTGAAAATTTTAAAAAGGGTCCCGGGAGGAGGATGGTACTCTTTTTTTTTTTTTTAAAAAAAAAAGTATAAGATCACCAACGTGAAATCATCAAAATAAACAGTATCAATGACATCCTAAAAGAAATTTATTCTGAACGTATAATTGAGCGGGGGGTGGGGGGGATCAATTTGTTCTGATTCTATGCTAATTATAATTACAATAAAAAATCAATCAACAATAAAACTCTAAAAGCACTCTCTAAAATATCTCTTAATTAGTTTCCTAGAACATATTTCCTAAAACATAAAAACATATTTACAATTATTTCCTAAAATATATGATCCTAATAATATGAGATTCTACTGTATCCATAGTATAATTATTAAGGCGTGTTAGTCTTCCTTTTGTCACCTGTTAATGAATAAAAAATGCTTAAAACTATGATGTATTTAAAATAAAAAAAATTATACATTTTTATCGGATATAATTAAGAAATTACACATTTTTACAATAATAATTATGTTCCGCTTACATTCCACAAGGTTATAATATCGTTTTTTTTATTAACTAAAAAAATCGTTATTTTATTTTTTTCCAATGAAAAAGGTTAAAGTCCTTCAGGGAAAAACATTATTTTATATTTTAGGTATTTAAAAGGGTATATAACAGTCGGAGGAGCGTACTGTCGCTGCTTCAAACCAACCCTATACGTTGGCCGTTTCACCTTCTCCGGCACTTAAGAAACATAACTGTCTTCCACTCTTCTCTCACAATTACAGGTACTTCTTCTTGCTCTTATCATCTTTTTGTTGAGCTTATTCTTCTTATTTTTGGCTGATTTTCGTTTTAGTTCTCTATCCTACTCTTTCAGCCTTATACCCTCTGAAGGTTTCTGTTTCACTCAGTTGCGGGTTGGACGTCTATTTACTCAGTCTAAACTGGTAAACCATTAATTGGTCCGTTTGGATATTTTCAGACCATAGTTTGGCCAAACAAACATGACTCGTTCGAAAGCTCCTTCAAAGAAAAAGAATGGGGTGGACTTCAAGGTTACCAAAACGCATTAGTTTAGTGCTTTCATTATATTTACTTGAACGTATTGTTAGTATGAAATTTCTTCGGGTGCTCATTGACTGTACAATTTCAGAAAATAAGGCGAAAGATAGGGAGGAAACTGCCACCACCTAAGAATTCTACAAATACTGAAATTAAATCCAAAGGTACTTCATTGTTGGTATGACTGTTCACCGGTTTAATCATCTAAGCCAATTTTATATATGCTTTTTAAAAATAGATGTCTTTAAATTTGCGAATTTCATCTTTGGTTGATGCTTCAAGTTCTAAATGACTTTAGATGAACTGGTTCTATGCTTACAAACGTTTCTGGCAGCAATTATTTTGCCTGAGCAGAGTGTGGCATCAGAGAAGGCAGGCTTAGCAGTAAACAAGAAAGGTTTGACATTAAAAGAGCTTCTTCAACAAACATCGCATCACAACCCTAAAGTTCGAAGAGGTATATCCTTGTTGAATGTTTTGTTATCATGCTAGAAGTGTTAGTGAACCTAAAAAGAATATTAGTATTACGTTTGAAGCCAAGTTAATGTTGAAAAGAAAAGAAGACGTCAAAGACTCAACTGCACCAAATAAAGCTGAACTCAATATATTGGAAAAGATTATGAATTGATGTCGCTAGTTAATTGTTTTCTTTGGGATCTTAGATGATTAACCTGAACGGCACATTATGATTGTTGCATGTATATAAATGATCTTTGCTCTTTTGAATCAATTGATTGAAGCATTCGGCTTTTATTTATTTACTTTAATTTAATGGCACTCAATGCTGATACATGCTAATCCTTCCCCCTTCCCTTCCCAAAATTCAAAGATGCATTGGCGGGTATCAATGAACTGTTCATCAAACATCCAGCAGAACTGAAGTTGCACAGTCATGCTGTTGTAGAAAAACTTCGTGAGCGCATTAGTGATGATGTCAAAGTGGTTCGAGATTCATTGTATGATCTATTTAAGCTAGTGATTTTGCCTGGCTGTGAAGAGGTATTTTATGACGTAATTCTCTTCATTATCTTCTTTATTGCTTAAATGGAAGCTGGGATTAAAAAAGCTGTGGAAAGGTTGGTTTTGTTTTTGACAGTCAAAATATTTATTATTGGGGTTCTAAAAACTTGCATAGTTGCATATCCTATATTTGTTTGGAACAGTTTATTTTAACGCTCTATTCAATCATGGTTCTAGAGATATAATATGTTTAACCTTGATAAATCTTGCAGTCATTATATTTAATGCCACTGCACACTTACCCTTTTTCATAATTGATTTACTTTATTTTTTATGTTTATTTCTCCCTATGTTTTGTAGGATAATCGAGAGGTGCTTGTTTCCTTGCTGATGGCTTACATTTTTAAAGCAATGACACATTTAGCAATTGACATACGGCTCAAAGCTTTCGAATTCTTGGATCCTATTCTTGAGTTTCATCCACCTTCCTTACCTTTATATGCAGAGAAGGTAACACTATTTTTCTTTAAAAGATATACGGGAAATTTGAGGTGCATCTGCATGTACTCTTTGTTGAAGTCGGGAATGTTAAATTGCTTTGACTCAGTGCTGCATTGGCAGTGGGCTTCTTTAATTTTTCCGATATTCCTACAGTGAGATATTGATTTCTGCATCCATTGGTGCCAACATTGATCTATTTATTCTTTGTGTAATTGTGCTGCGGCTGAATTGAAATAGTTCTTTTGGGGCTTTGTATTTATTATTTTGTTGGTTGCATGATGAACAGATTTTCCAAAACTATAATGATATTCTTAGGAAGAGCCAGTGCTATTTACCGGACAAAGGGAAACTGAAGGGTGTTCTTCTTGGGTTGCTTCGCTGCTTGTCACTCTTGCCATGGAATAAACAAGAAACGGACTTGCATGATAAGGTATCTTGTTTTCAATTAAAATAATGAACTCTATGTTTTGCTAATTCTATTTGCTAGATTTTGTCAAATTGCACCTTTGAAAGCTCTAGTGTCAATATGAAGTGTTTTATTTGTTAGTCATAGTACATAATAAGTTAGACCTTTGTATGGATGTATATTTGCTTATATCATGCAGATTTATAACTTGGGCATAAGGAGAATGGAGTACTTGGTGTTGCTCAAAATTTCTTTAGATAAGATATTATTTTGCACAATGCATATTATTTTAGTAAATGATGCATATGAAATTTTTGTGGCACTCAGCTTCGGAGCAGAAATACCCAAGATAAATTGGAAAATTGCATTTTGCACCATAATAAAATCTCGTGTGCATAAATACTTGTCATAAATTTAAAAGGATGCAAAATTGTTTTTTCTGTCAAAATGAGTTAACGGCGGTTAAGTTGAGTTGTGAGTCCCATAAAATTCTTCCACAAAATGGTCGTTAACTCATTTTATCGGAAAATCAATTTTGCACCATTTTAAATTATGGAGTATTTATGCACCTGAGGTTTTATTATGTTGCCAGATGCACATTTGCCAATTTACCATAGGTATTTTTGCATCTTCACCCATTTATATAATACTTTTATTGATTTATCTGCTGCTTCTGGCTTCACTAACTTGTCTTTTATATTTTCTATAATTCAATAGAATGATGTTGGACAAAGGGTATTGTTTGCTTTTGAGGATGACATGCCTGCAAGATCCACTGGTAAGGCATCATAAATTTTAAAACAGATAATTAATACTCTGATGTTGATGAGTTTGAGAGGTTTTTTAGTAGAGTAGTTTATTCAATTTCTAGATTCTGCATACTTTATGTTCATTTGAGACACTAATGGTCTGACTGTCATGCTTTATGCTTCCTCTGTTTATAGGATCTCCTCTTGTCTTACAGAAATTGAAGGATCTTGTGCCTGTATTACTACATAGTTTCCAGGAATTTATTTCTCAAGCTCGTGCTTCCCCAGAACTTGATGGGACGTCCTCTTCTTGTATGCTGCTCATACTTAATAGCATAGATATGGTAATTAGGTCCTTTATTAATGGGAGCAATGTGGCACAATCAGAATCCCCAAGTTCTCTTGGTGATCTTGGCATGATGTTCTGGGATGAATCTGTCTCTTCCTTAATGTTGAAGAAATTATTTTCTCTGTTTCCTCTCAATCCCGTGCATGATCATTCAAAAAAGGTATTTATTTTGTGGGTTTGTTTTCTAAATCTTTTCCTATGGAGGGGAGAACTGTTGATCTAATGTATGGCATGGAAGATAAAATAAAATTATTCAGAATGACTTGTTCTCTTCTTTTGCTCAGCTAGGTATTTAATGATTATATGTTGCTCTACTACAAAAGGTTTTTTATGGAGGCATTTTGTGTTTCTTTTAGATTTCTGGTTGGCCTCCCAACAATTTGCCGAGCTAGTTATTTATTATTTAGTTATGAAGAAATTGAATTGCTTTCCTATGAGATATACATTCATGTTATATTACATCTTTGTTTGTAGACTTTTTTTTTAAGTATATAATGCCTCTTTGTTTCCTAGGCCTTCTCAGTTTTAAACTAGATGTTATCTGCCCATCTAGCAACCTCATGAGTGGTTAACTCAATTGTATTGTATTTTTCCAAACTAAGTAAGAAAATGATACCAAGCTTATGGCATGATTCAGCTTTTTATTTTGCAATATACACTATCATACTAATTCTTCCCATATCTGTTGTTGTATTGAATATTTACTGAAGTGTTTTGCCCACCTTATCCTTCGGATTTAATGGATGGTAATCTTTTCAAATTAAAATTAATCTCATGGAGTATTAGATCTTGTGACTTAGTGGATTAGTGAGAGGAGTAAGCTCATATAATAGGAAGAATTATATTGGCATAGCTTATGCTCTTGTAGCTCAGGATGGAATGTTGACCTTTGATGAAGCCTGCCTTGTGTCCCAACTTGACAAATTTTGATCACTATAGTTGTGTACATTGATTTCTAGTGCAGGTGTTGAAAATTGAAAAAGTACCAGTTGACAGTCTTGTAGCTTGACAGTTAACGGGGATATTTAATTTGATGATGCAATTCTGGGAATATGACTCTTGGTTTAAGCGTTTTTATTGGATACTTAAAAGTTGATAGTGGCACTTGTCACAATGTCACGGTCAATTTTTATGTAACTATAAGCATACAATTCTTGATATATTTTTTCTGTGCTGAAGTACCCTTTATTTTCTCTAGTTCCACCTCTTTGTGAAAAGTATTGGTTAGTGTTCTGGTTTGCACTCTCAATGGATCTGATTCCTTTTACATATGGTTTGTAGGAATACGATCGATACCTTGAACTTAATATGGTAATTGCGAAAATATTTTTTCAACTCAGTGAATGGATACGTCTTCCTCTTGATTTGTTGGAGAAGTTTCTAGAATTTCTGGAAAATGCTCTGCTTGGGAAGGTTTGATAAATGCATCGATAACATTTTTGAAGTTTGAGCTACTAAACCATGCACATTGAAAGCGGTTGGCCTTGTTGTTATACAGGTTTGTATAGCTTCACAGTCAGCTCATCCTGTCTGGGAAAAGTACTTAATCCAACTCCTTCCTTTTGTTCCTAAAATTATTGCATGTGAATCAAGCGATTGGACACCTTGTCTTCTTCAGGTTTGACCTGTGATTTTAAATATTCCGGTTATTGTTTCTTCTTAAAAGCCAGTGACTGAGTGTTCTTATTCTTTTTGAATTATGTAACCTGTTTGTTTTGATAATTAACACTTCTTGAACACAGGCATTCACACAGACATTCAGGGAAAGCAGGCCAGCTTCTTCATTGAAAATTGCCTGCCTTACTGCAATTGAGAATATGCTAACTTCTGTGAGTTTGGCTTCATTTTATCCCGAATAATTACTTCAAGTTGGAGACTTATGGATAATCAAATGAAAGCAATTAATGCCTATAGTTTAAGTGAATTTGTTTATATTTTGGTAAAAATTATAGATGGAAAGTAAGCTTCGTTTACATGCAAGCAATCCGGAAATTCTTGAATTTGAAGATGCTTTGAGTGCATGGATGAGAGAGCTCCCTTTGCTGCTGATCCAGGTCGGTGACAAACACCCAGCATTCTCACAGGTAATCTCTAAATAAGCGAAGTTTTCAAATGTGACTTGTGTTGTTAAATCTCTGGTTTACTATCTATCTGTCCTTTAAACACTCTATGTCCATTCAGGCTGTGTTACGTCTTCTACATCGTTTTGGACAGCGTCCTTTGAACTCATCACTTCTTTCCATATATGACAACCTGGGAAATTCATTGCAGGAGTTTTATTGTACATGTCGAGAAGGTAATCAGAAATTCTATTAACTAGGTATTTGTGGTTTATTGCCTATACTCTTATGTCCTTACTTCTCATCACATTGCCTTTCCTTGTTACAGGAAATATGTGTTATGGTCCCTTCATCAAGCTACCTAGAGAAGCTCAAGAGCTCTCTTTGTGTTGTGTTTACTATTTCTCTCATTTGGATCCACATCTCTTAACGTCAATAACTCGTTGCTGCCTATGTATGTATTTTTTTGTCCTTGGTAATATTGTAACTGGCTTTCATATTTTAAAAATTTTTTCCACTGTTTGATCTCTAATCACATGCGTGATGATTAGTTTCTAGTGCTGTCCATTTATAGATTAGAATTTCAAAATTTTTACAACATTGTTCTCTCGATGCTGCACTGTTGTGTCTAACGACTTGTGCTATCTATGCCTGTGGCCTTTTCTGCTTGATACGTGTGTACTTGTGAATTTTCATTTATTTGTTGACTGATGAAAACTTGAATGTAAGCTGTTAAGCGCTTATATTGTTTCAAAAAAAAAAAAAATCCAATGAATATTTGAAAGTGGAATGTAGTTGTTCGTAGACAATAAATTCAGAGTCTGTAGCTGGTGTTTGATAATAGAATGAAGATGATTTGCTGACCATATTGTTTATTGGTTGCATCAAATAAAATATTTAGGTTTTTCAATCTTCACATTAGGGATGCAGATTCAATTATTTGAAATGTACTATTTTAGCATGAAATCAAATGTGGGAAATATATAATATTTGGAATATAAGATTTACTTTCAGAATAAAGTTCCAAATTATTTGGTCCATAGATTCTAAAAACGGAGACTTTGTAAAGTATTGGGTAATTAGTAAGTTGATGCGCCAACTAGAATTATTCTTCACATTGATAAGTTATAACAACTAGTCATACCATTGTACAGTAATTAAGCTGGCTATTGGCTTTTTTACAACAAGCCCAATGTCATTAAAGTATGATGATTAGGAACAAACACTTAAACACCTATGCACTCCTTTGTCTCTCTTGTTGCAGGTCCTAATCTAGATCCCCATACGTTATTTTGGACAATTGAAGTTCTTGATTCAGCATACAGAGCTGGACATATTCATATTGGCGATCACTTGAGTTTCTTCATTACCTTGCTCTCAAGGTTTAAAGTTTATCACGGTAGGCCACTGACTTATATGGTGATTGGCACCCATGTGGGGTTACATTGTAAACTTTTTTGGGCTTATGTTTGTGGGAGAATTTTTTTGGGGGGATATAGCGACATAAAATTCATCTCCTTAATAATTGCTAGATAACAACAATTTTGGCATAGCATGCTTTATATGTTAATTTGAGCTTGTGAAATCATGAAGATGAAGAAAATGTTATTAGTCCCTGGTCATGTATGTTTGCATTGCTAGGCAGGTAATACGGCCCCACTGGTGTTTTAGGGTAGTGATCTAGGATTATTGAATTAAGGAATATCATATTTTCTATCTTTATTAAACATATCTTCTGTAGTCATTTTGTTCTGGAGCTGTTGTTGATTGAATTTTGCAGAAGTTGTTCTTCCTGGTTTAGTTAATGATCCAATCTTCAAAACGTTCAAGAAAATTACAAGTGTTCTTTGTTCACGTCTGGCCATGATGGGCGATAACTCTCTTCTTCTACAAATAATAGAGGAAGTGATAGTTGATCAGATAGTAAGTTAATTTAATTTTTTCCCATAACTAAACAATTCATTAAGCTTTCTTTTGCATGGAGTTCTCTTTTTTCCTGAAGTATTTATCTCCATTCATAGATATTCCCAAATGATGAGTTCTCACACTTTTTTTTTGTGCCGCAGCTGCTAAAGCTCCCACTGGTTAACAGCTGTTCTCTCCTAAGAATGCTTGTAACAGTGGATGTTAAGCCTACGATGCTCTCTGAGAAAAGTATTGACACTCTGGGAGGTTATCTTTCAGAATATTTGATGGATGTTGTACAAGTGAGTGTAATATTTAAAATTTGACAGCTGGTCAACCATATTTGCCACAGCTAAGTGGGGTTTTAATTTTTCATTACTCTTAGATTTTCAAAATCATGCCTTTCATTGTAAGTTATAGTGATTTATTATTTTTTGAAAAAAAATTAAGTGTCTCCTTAAAATGAGCAGAAAGTCAATCAAGACATGCAGAGATGAAGCATTTTCTATCTGACCTTGCATTTTTTTTGTATGGGTCACTTCACCGGTTTAGTCATGTTTATTTGTAATTATAACAACTAAATTATAGACCACAGTTAAAACCAGAGAGACGATTGCATCTGAGACTATGGCAATCACATTTCTGATCTGTGCATGTTTCTATCCTTTTGCTAATATTGTCTTCCCTCGTGTTTCATCCTCAGTTATCCTCTTAGCTCCTTGATTGATTATGGATTTAACTGTCTTGCAGTGCTTTCCGGAAGATGATGACAAGCACACCCTGTCCAATCAATCAAGTATGCTGCATTACTACATAGTTCCTTGTTTTCTCTTGTTTGACCGGTGCCACAAGATTATGGGTCTTGCGTTGAGGAGCATGAGATCCGCTTTAGTTGGAGCTTTTTCAGCAATTTCTGATACATGTCTTCAGTCTAGAAAGGCTTTCTACAATAGAGTAAATGCTGTTGCTTCTCTACTTTCGTTGATGCTCAAAGATCGTAAATTGCAGCAGATATTGTCTTCATTCAAGGAAGATATGGATAACATACTACAAGTTTATCTGCAGGTTGGTTTGTGCATGATGTTCAATAACATCCCCCATTTTGACCCAAGATGTTCAATATTGTTGACTGCTACTTTGAACATGTCATTCTTGAATATTAAATATGTGATGATACCTTATAAATGATGGATACGGTTTGTATTTTATTATGGGTGACGAAAGCTAAAACTTATATGATGTTAGATTTTGATGCTTTTTGAGAGGTATGGGATGCATGTAAATGAAGGCTTCACTAGCCTCCAAGCCTCTTGGGTGAGTGTGTATAAATGCATCCAACTTATCATAGATACCCTAGTATTCCAGATGCTTGGATGCAGATAATGGTGCAACAGTACCTTATGAACAGTTGATGTCGAAATCTGTGTTTTTCTACTTACTTCCTTTATGCTTTTTTTTGGTATGCAGTTTACATTAATGTTTTTAAATTTTCATATGATATTTTAGTCTTTTATTTACTCATTTTTTGTTTTGGCGCAGTTATTAGAAAATGTCAATGTGGGAATTGAAGGAAGGGATAAATTACGTCGCTCATTTGATCAAGTAAAAAGTTTAAAAAGCTCATTGCCCTAAGTGACAGCGACAGTAGTAAAGAGTGTTTTAGAGCCAAGCAACTAACTTATCCATGTGAGTTTTCATGGTGGACCACCATTATGCCTTGGACAGTTGGACCTATTTTTCTTGAGACTTCTCAAGCACCCATATTTTGGATTTCGGAATGATGTGTATGTATGCATGCAAGGAAAATGCTTCTATTTCATGTTGAAACAGGTGGAATGTCTTGTTATTTTTTTTCAGTTGCATGTTTAAAGGAGCTGCATAACAATTACATTTGCTTTGGTGAAACTCAATACATGACCCCCTTTAAAAAAAAATAATCCTAAAAGGTTATTGTTTGCGCTGTATAATCTAGTCATTGCAACTTATCCATCAAAGTTTCCACTTAGCTCATCAGATGTTATGCTATGATGATTGATGACTCCAAATATGGATTCAATGATATGTCCAAATTTGTATGTATTCCTTTGTGATTAGGGGAATAGCTGGTCATAGAGTAGTTCTGATTTCCTATGACCTCATATTTACAGAGATGGTGAGCACGGAAATCTGCTTAAATCCACAGAAGGATGATAAGCACTGAAGATTGTGAGGCAATGCTGTTTTCACTCTTTCAAAATTTAACGTGGCAAAACTTCCATGTTTCCCTCTCACATGGTAGGTTTGCTAATGAGTTTTACAATTTGTTTAACTTGCAGAGAATACTGGATGACAAATGTTAAAAGGGGAACGCCAGACTTGTTCATTTTGAGCTTTGCTGGTTGAAATTGATATCTTTGTTGACCATTTATGCTAAAGCAAGATGTCCAAAAATATCGCTGTAGTTCAGCAGCCATCAGGTGAATCTTTCAATTGCGTTGTTGTCTTCCTTGACTGGTAATTGGTTTTCACCGTGAGTAAAGCACCCGTCACGCAATTAGTTTCCGCGTGGAGATATGTAATATTTGTCTTCATTTCTCCATGATGTCTTGTTCTAAAAGCCTAGCAGCCATGAGTATCTGTGGCATATTTCTCAATGAAATTATTGATGTCGTTGCAACTTCCGCCGTGTCTTCCCTTTTTTTTTTTTTTTGGGACCTGTGTTCCACCGTATATTGTTGCTTTTTGGTTCTCTGGTTTTTCTAAGATTTGAGCTCAAACTGGAGACCGTCTGAATGTATATAGGCGTCAAGCGTAGATGGTTTTATTGGGGAATTGATTGATTGAAAATTAATTTCATATCATTCAGACTCGCTTAAGAAATCCCATCCAAATGTACATCGTAATGTCATATTTGCTCATGAATGAATAATTTTTTATCATTTCGTCTATGAACAAGTTGCAGAATTTCATCAACGTATAAAATGTTAAACAAGATAATTGGTTTCTTTATTTGAAAAAAAAAAGGTCAGGCTTATGATCGCGAATCTTTTGACTCCCACTAAAGCTGACCATGACGAATTTGCTCAGAAGAAGTAGCATTTAATCTCATACGTATGAAGAAAGACGCTTTAATCCAAGCATGTGAACCCTCCCTTAAATTACATTTAGCGTTTTGATCTGTTGCACTTGATCAGAATCTGACAGTTGGGTAAGTTAGAATCGTTCGCCAAGTATCATAATGGTTTCGAAAAAACCAATGCACTGGAATGTTTGAGAAGTGATGCATGGACCACTGAAGCTATAATGTCCTCTGATAATGTAGCGGTTGCTAGTGTCTGAATGGGCCACTCCAATAAACTGCCAACTCGTTGCTAAATTTCGTGTGGTAACTCTGTCAGGATGGTATTATAATATCGAGTTTAACTTTTGAAGCTAAAATCTTGGACGTTAACTTACTATATTGATTGGTGTATCATAATTCTTACGTTTTGGATATTGTGGGACAATAGGAATAGGAGTATTTTCCTCAATGAACCGCTGTCCACAGATAGCATTCTCATTTCAGTAAGCACATATGTCCGCCACGCGGGCACTGCAAAAGTGCTAATTCAATAGGCATTATTGCATGGCTGGCCGTGTTTTGTACTTTACATTCTGTTAATATATTTTCCATTTCCACAAAAAAAAAAAAAAAAAAAATCATAATTCTTAAGTCAGATTTGTGTCTAAATTTTTAGTTCAATTCGTTAATTTGTTTACAGAAAGTTATTACAGTCACAAACAGACGAGCTGACGTACTATTCAACATCATATATTGTAATCATGCATACTGTAAAGCATTATGCACTGGTATAAATTTGGGCATCTTTTTCTCCTTTTATACATTTGTATATCTGTGGTGTAAAGAAATATACGAGGTTTTCTCACGGACCCTATGTTATGTATAAGGTCCATTTTTCTTAACTGTGCTTATCAGAGTTAGCCCAAATAAGCCTGACCCAACTGACCGACCCAGCTGAATTATAAGCCCAAATAAATGAATTCTTAATCTAGAATTGGGTGTTGTAATTATACTGTGAAGCATTTCAAGATCCGGTGCTATATAAGTTTGGGCTTATCTTACTTTGTGTTTTTCATTGGACAGAAATATATGGCATCTTTTAACTGTAGTGACTATCCTTGTTCACTCGAGGCAACTAAAAACACATTATATTCAAGTATCCCAAATTCGGGAGGTTAATGCTTTATGTGCACTTATATTCCGGCGCGGAAATAAATTTAGATTTGTTGCCTATTTGTGTGACTGATGATTTGACTGACTTTTGGTGTTGACAATGTGACATGGCCACCAAACAATGAAGGACATGTAACCACTTTCCCTAAGTTTAGCAGGGAAAGTTAGTCAAATCTAAATTCTCAGATTTAATTTGTATGATCCAATCCAGATTTAATTTTATAAAAGTTTTATTTTTTTAAAAAAAGATTATTTCAATGGTTATAGAATATAAAATAAAGAATTACTTTTTTAAAACTAATTTTTTTATTCAAAAAATTTAAAAATAATCAAATTTAAGTTGTCCAGATCTAATAGAGGGTCCGTATTTGACTAGCTCTCCCTAGAAAAACTAGATCATGTATGTATGACCATCACAATAATTGTAATATACGCACCCCTTAATGTTATGGGTAAGTTTTTCCACGTTTAATAGATTGAAGTCTTTTATTTTCACTTTTTTTCATTAAAAATAGGATAGCTTAAAAAAATAATTTCATAACGAAAAAGTGCACAATGACCCAATGTTGTAGCATGTAAAAAAATTCAATTGGTTATCCTTGGTTGGTTCTCCCGCTTTTTTCTCATTCAAATGGTGTTGTGGTAATTACAAATTGTTTTATGTTATAAAAAATGAATGTGTATTCACGCGTTATATTGTAGAGATTGTAAGAGAGAGTAATTCAAGAAAAACTCAAAACTTATTTGAATCGTTTATTTAATTAAATTGACATCCATTTTTTAAAACACTGTGAAAAGATATACATAGTAGTTTTTCATTCTTTTATAAGTTTTGGTATCGAAGCCAACATGTGCAGCCTCTTTTATCAACAAAACACTGTGAAAAGATATACATAGTAGTTTTTCATTCTTTTTTAAACACTGTGAAAAGATATACATGTTTTGATGAAAGTGGGAATCAAAGGCTTTGATATCAAACTTTATAAGCGAAACAGTAACATGTGCAGCCTCTTTTATCAACAAAACTTAATGGATGGTAACCTTTTCAAATTGATTTCCAATAAAGCTGTTAAAAATTGGAAAAATATCAGCTGACAGTCTTATAATTGACGATCAATGGGATGTTTAATTTGATGATGCAATTCAGACTAAAATAGTGTTTTGGTTTGCATCCTCAATGGATCTGATTCCTTTTACATACGGTTTGCAGGAATATGATAGATATCTTGAACTAAATATGGTCATTACGAAAATATTTTTTTCAGCTCAATGAATGGATACGTCATCCTCTTGATTTATTGGAGAAGTTTCTAGAATTTCTGGAAAACGCACGACTTGGAAGGTTTGGTAAATGCATTGATAACATTTTTTAAGTTTGGACTACTAAACCGTGCAATTTGAAAGCGGTTGGCCTTGTTGCTATGCAGGTTTGTATAGCTTTACAGTCAGCTCATCCTGTTTGGGAAAAGTACTTAATCCAACTCCTTCCTTTTGTTGCTATGCATGTTTGTATAGCTTCACAGTCAGCTTGGCCATACCAAAGCTGAAGCTATCAGGTGTCGATTTCTCACCAACAATACCTATGGTAGATCATCTGCGTTCATATCACTTTTGTGAAATTTGAGCCTTTTCTTTTCAAGTTAAAATATAACTAATGAGATCAATATTTTTAACACATACAACAGGTGCTCTGATAGTAGGGATGTAAATAGGCTGGGCCTAGGTAGGTTTGAACTAAGTAGGCCTGGTCTTGCATTAAAAATGTCAAATATAAGTCTGGGCCTAGGCCAATATGTAAAATTTTTTTTATGCATAAGCTTGAGCCTTCAAAAAGCCTAATAAGGCCTGAAGCCTATTTAAAAGCCTGCTTAAATCTAGACTTTTAAATAGACTTAAAAATATATACATCTAATTACATATATTACCTTTTTAACCTATTAAAACACCTATGTGTGTCTCAAACAGATTTTATGGCTATAAAACTAAATTTTTACTATTACTTTTATCGTAGAAACTATGATAAATAATTCATTTTGAGATTATAATATTTCATATAGTTATAATTAAAATAAGCTTGCTAGTTGTAACAATTATTATGCTTGAGAAAATCATACAAATTAGAGAAGAATGATGAGTTAGTAACGCATCTTAAATGACTGAAAAAGAATCAAAAAGAGGCGAACAAGTAATAAATGAAAGGGCTGAACTTTGTGTACAAAGATATAAAGTCTAGAGTTAAAGATAAGTTCGTAATGTTATAATTAATTTATATAATTTATTTATTTTATATTATATATCATAATATAAATTACAAATAATCTAAATAGGCCAGGCCTATAGGCTTGTAGGCTAAGTTTTATGAAAAATGGCCTTACCTATTTACTTAAACAGACCTAACAATATGTCTGAATATAAATCTGACCTATTTATTAAATAGGTTAGGTTAGACTTATTATAAACTAAGCCATAGACCTTTAATAAAGACCGAATTTATTCCCATCCCTACATATAGAAAGCAGAGAATCTCTTCACCAACCAAACTGCTTATTAGCAGCCGGGATGTTGATATTTGAAAGGGAATACGCCCATTTCATAATCATATCCATTCCCCCAATTTTTGCATTTCAATCTCAAATGTCATTTCAGCATCACCTCACTGGGAAAACATACAAATAATTTCCATATTTATTTTAGTGAGGGCGACATTGGAGCGTGGCCAAATGGACATCTCTTCTCATCAAAACGTGTTTTGGTGAAAATCACAATCCATACTAATTATTCCTTCTGGTTACTTAAATGGTACCATGCCCTTTTCTAGTTTTGGACGTCTCTGTAGCTAATTAACCCATAAATTGCAGTGACGCGTATTTGATCACACAAATTCCGGCATGTTTCGTGTAATTATTGAACCATCCACAGTCATAAGCGAATTAATGCGTTACGTTCATGACACTTCCACATCATGCCAAAAAGAAAAGAAAAAAAAAGACAATTAGAACTCAATAATTAGTATGATATATAAAATTAATTTTGTGGGTTTTACTTCGATTATAAAATGGGTTATATGACCTAATAATGATGGTGATAATTTTATTTATTTGTTTTTTATCAGCAATAGTGGCATCTTTGCTTGTACATTATCCCTAAAGAAAATAGTTCCTGGCTTGAATTTAGAATATGATACATAAACCAATCCTTGGGCGGCAAGATTGCCGTGGATTGTGAAATTATGTCAGTATATTTATAAATGGACAAGTACTGGTAAATTTCATAATTCAAATATTTTGTTTAAACGTGTTAATATCTATCTGTCATCTCGAAATCAACTTGAAGCAGGTAACTAGCATCAATCATCATAATTATTTGGATCATGTCCAAAAAGAAAACATAATAATATCTCTTTAGTTTACACCGCATCTATATCAAGGAATCATTTATCATTGCCTCATGAGATTTAGTTCCGGAAAAATAAATCACTTAGATAGACAGGTCTACAATATGTTCCGTCTTGAATCTTGATCACCTAATTAGATAATATTAACATAATGATAAGTGGGTTAAGTAGTACTAATATAAACTTTACATTTAGATAAAAAACACGTGAAACTTTGATTATGAATATGCTTTATCCCTTTAATTTAGGCCATCCATCTTTTTTTTTTTTTTTTTTTGCTATATGCACATTCGTTCCGTTTTTGGAGACATATTAGAGACATTGTAGAGCACTGGTGTGTTCTTCCAAAAAGAAGATAATTGTACCGTACATAGTAAAAGTTCTCAATGACAAGTTGTGTATATTGTGCAGTCCATTTCCTAAACTACTCATAGATTTTTATACCATTATTATGAGTATAAACGTTTTGTTTTATTTTTTCAATTTTACAAGGGTTAGACATAAATTGTGTAAAATCCATTATTTCAATGGTTTAAGAGTATATTCAAGTAACAGTACTTACAATTTCAATGGAGTTAATATGTAGTTATTTGATTTGTTGATTTGATCTTGTTTTTTACTTTGTAAAATAAGGATAAACAAGCTCCAGAATAAACTTAACGGCTCTTTCCAAGTAAAAACTAAAAAGTGAGCTTTCACTAGAGTCGTTTTTGTTTTTCTTTCGCGTCTTACTTGATCTCCAAGCAAGAAATAGTACCAAGTCCTGACACGTCATCATCTCCCACACACCACAACATTATTCCCATTAATACCCCCAACCGCCTCACCGTATTTACAAAACCATACCACCTAAAACCCCAATCCTTTTCTCTCTCTCTCTCCCTCTCTCCCACACTTGTATAAAATTAAAAACCTCACACGCTGTTCCATTGCCTCTGGTTTTTCCATGTCCCTTTCTTCACGCTGATTCCTCCTTCACAATGTTGAAGCCCACCGCCGGCGTTCCCTTCTCCGTCGTCTTCTTCGACGGCGAAAGCACAGTCAACGTCGGCGAAGTCACGGTTGACTCATCCATGAGTTTCAAGAATTTCCAGTCCGATCTCGCCCAAAAAATCGGAGTCTCCCCTCACCAGTTGTCCGTCTACCTGGGAAGCCCAGAGAGTAATCGGAAAATCCCCATAACACGCAAGGTCAATTTCGCCGCCATAGCTCGCGAAAAGGGAGGATTCTTCTTCGTGAAGCGAAGGGCCAGGAGGCATAAGGCGAACAAGGAATCTCGACGCGATGAACAAAAAGCTAGCAACAAGAAGTTGCCTACTCACCATGAGAATGTGAAGATTCTGAAGCGAAACACAGGTGTTGATTTCTTCCAATTGCAAACCCCAATTGTGGATCGGAACGAGTATGGGAATCGGGTGAGGAATTTGCAGATTGAGAAGGAGAGGTATCTGATGAGTATGGGACTCGGTGGTTTGTGCCTGGGGAAGGAATCCAATGGAATTGGCGGAAGGAATAATGCGAATGGCAGTGAATTGGTGTGTGAGGTATGTTCAGTTGGTAATGCTTCAGATTGTGATTTGGGTTTCCATTGGTGTGTGCGTGATGCTGTCACTGAAGGTTTTAGGTCTCCGGCGGGCCCAATTGCCCGGCCCGTGAAGAACTTCGGTTAGAGAGCCCTGTGGTTGGGCAGATGATAATGATAGCAGAAGAAACTGAAGCGTCAGTTATACACTTAAACCATAGTTTTTGGGAGTAATTAATTAATTAATCAATGAGGTTTAGATGATAACAGATAGAGGTTATATATATATATATATACACACACCAATACCAATTAGAGCTAGTATATAGACGATGGTGCTTGCTCTCTGATATGAGAAAGGGGTATTGGCTTTTGGGATAATATTGCTGAGATTATGAAAGTGATGATCAGAGCTAGGGAGGCAGATGGGCTGCTTTTCCATGGAATTGTTATGTTGCATCTTACAAAACAAGATTGAGACTGTGACTTGAATGATTGAGACATTTATTTGTAGGCCCTTTTCAGTTATGGCTTTGTGAATTGCTTTTGAGCAATGTTGGGTTTGTTCCTCTTTTTTGCTTTTTCAATTACAAGCATTGCCTTTTATCTCTGTTTCTTCATTCTTTCTTTTTCTTGCGTGCGACGATTCACACCTTAGTTGGGAAGCTGTTGGTCAGGGAGAATTGAAATCCTTATGGGATTCTATTTTGGTTATTTCATATTAGGCAGAACCATTGAGCTATTACACTCGGCTATTAAATGATCGTTCAAGTTACTTGCATATACTTGGAACCTAATAAGAAATTTTTTTTTTTGGTGGGGGACGAAGAATAAGGAGTTAATGATGACATTCCTTTCCGAGGATGCAGAAGAGGAAAGAGCAAGCATTTGAAATAGTGGATGTGAAATTTGGCAAGAGTTCTGAATTGGTCTGATCGCACCAAATCCACATCCTAATGCCTATCTTTTATTTCCTATTTTGTGTTATGTTGATTTGATTTTTGGTAACTTGTCTCTTCATCACGGGGTATGCTTGTGTCAAATATTCGTCGCTTTATGGCACGATGAGATTGTCCGACGCGCAAGTTTCCTCCCGAAATGCTCTTTACAGATATATCCTCCATTCCTCAAAAAATATAAAAAATTAAAAAATAATAATAATGAAAGCCCCTTTTCTCCCACGCTCTTCTCCGCTCATTGACTCTGTCGTTATTCATAACCACCGTGCCTGTTGTCGTCACCGGAGATCGCCGTCATTGTTGCCATGAGTGTCTTTTCTTGTGCTCCCTTATCTTCCACTTTCTCATTGTCTTTTCTTTATTCCAAGTCTGTGCATTAATTACAAATAATTATATAGAGCGGGCAGGTGGTTGCCTTGATATAACTATGTTTAGTTTTACATTGGTCCAATTGTTTCTGAGAAAAAAAGCATTAAAAAAATGTCTGCCTCACGCGAGTCACGCTCACGCCCTTGCCTTATTTACTTCGCGTGGGTTCTCAACGTTTTGGCTTCTCCCTCTCTGTTGTACGGTCCCTTTCTTGATTTTTAACTTTGTAAAAATAGGAGTATATTTGTTGGTATATTTTGATAGTTATGTGTATTTTTATCATAATTAAATATTTTAATTTTAATTTTTAAATAAATTGGCTTCTATGCAAAAGCTAGCCATCTAGTAGAACAAAGATATATGAGCTAATAGTTATAATTAAACAAAATTAATGGTTTCATCAGGAAATTAAAAATCACATGTACTAAAATCAAAATTAAATAAAAGTATAGGTATCAACAAATAGATTTCTCTTTTAACTTTTTATTTTTATTTGTTTGTGTTTACTGTGTCATTCCAATTACGTTAACCAGTAAGCAAATCATAATTTTAAATTTGCTTTTAAGCTATAGAACATAAGATCCATATTATTAATTAAGAGTCTAAGACAGATTATGATTGTGTAAAATTATGACTTTTTTGAAAAAGAAAAACAATTGATGCTTATCTAAAGATTGGGCTCGTTACAGTGTAATTAAGCTCGAACCATCATCTTGGGTCCGAGGCCTCATCAACAACACTACCAATGGCTCATCCTTTAGGTGAAATTGGTTATATAAATTGTAGGACATTATCATTTTATTCTGTTAGAAATAGATATTTGAACAAACTGTTAACTAAAAAATATTGTCCAATAACTTCATTCTCTTCACTATTCCTTTACCCCTTATTAGAGAACTCCATGAACAAATTGTTAACTCAAAAATATTGTCCAATAACTTCATTCTCTTCACTATTCCTTTACCCCTTATTAGAGAACTCCGTATCACTTCACCAATTATTTCCATCGTCACATTCAATAGTCTTATTTAAACATACCTATATCATATCAAACAATTTCTTTAATAGATATCATTTCACCTCTTTTACGTATGTCTTTATTATGAACACAAATAAGTTTTTAGAACCCTCCTCCCAACACATTCCTTAAAGAATTTGTATGTAGATTGTTGGTTTCGTAGCATTTCTTTCCTACGTTATTTGGGCTCCATAGTTGCTACTATGTAAGGCCTAATGGAACTATGTTGTACAAAAATATTATAAAGATACTAAAATTAATATATTTAAAATATTTAAAATCTTCTTCACTCTAAAAAAATATTAAATTTTGATTGAACAATTTAAATTTAAAAACATACAAAAGGGGGGCAGGTCGATATTATGGATGCGATAATGTGTTAAGTTTGTTTGATTATTGATGAGATGCCCTTGTATTTGAAAATAATAAGCATTTGACAAAATTGATTGCACTTATCATACGGATGAATGTGAGGATAAATTTTCTCAAGTTACGAGGATACTAAAGTAATATTTCATATGAAGGATTTAGAAAAAAATAAGTGTGATTGGAATTAAAAGAAGAGAAGCAATTCTCACTTTTAAAGAATTTGTATTCAATAAAAACTCAATTTTCCTTGAGTCAAATTTAATATTTTAAGCGAAAGGTATAAAAATCTTAATATTTTAGATAATACTTTTGATCATACAAAAACAAATTTTATAGCTTTTTTTCTTGAAAATTTTTTAGAGAGACGGAGGGAAGAAAAATTTTTATGAGTTGAATATAAAAAATTGAGGTGCCGGTTATAAATTTTTAATAAAGATTATATGTAAGATCAGAGGGTAAAAAAATTAATTAAAAACTCTCAACTTGTTTCCTAATTTGTTTAATTTCAATTTAAAATTTCTTCCCTCCCCTCATATAGGAGACAGCCACTTAAAGTCTCCCATGCTACCATAGTAGTAAATATACGATTGAAAATTTATAAATGGTTAATCTGCTAATGAACAAAGAAAAAGATAATATTTCCCACAACAATATCCAGCTTATGTTAGAGAGATGGTAATAGTAATAGAGAAGCGTTTGGACACTGAGGAAGTTCGCTTCCCTGGGTGGTAAGAAAGTGGGCAGTCCACACCCAAAGCCCCCAGGTTTCGGTTTTGAACCCTCACCTTGCCTCCAAAGGAGGCAATTCCTACTGGGGCCAGCAATGGACTCAAAAGAGAGAGAGGCGTTTGGACAGGAGACTTTGGCTTCCTCAATAAGCTGCGCCATGGCAACTAATCTTTGTTCGCTCCTCTCACCTCTTTTGTGTTCCTTTCTTTTCAATTCGCTTAGTCTAAAAAATACTCGTAGTACTAATTTATTAATGTCATGCGCTTATCATTTCAATTTATTTCTTAATATTCCAAATGCCATATACAATAATTTATTGCTATTTTCACATTAAAGTATTTTAACCATAGATTCATTCATGTCATATGCATGCACATCAATTTATTACAAAATTATTGTTTGATAATATAACTAGTTATAACTTTACTTGCACAAAACTCAGCGCGCATATAAATTATGACCCAATTACCCAAATACTACCTCCTATCCATAGTATAAATGTAACATGAAATTTTTTTGGTCCATATTACAAAAAGATAATATATAAAAGTCAAAATAATAAATGTTTCATTTTCATTTTTACCGTTGTATATCAAATGTAAAGAGGTGAGAGAGATTGCGAGTATAATAAATACTGTAAGGGTAAAATTGAAAAATCACATAATTCTACCTATAATAAATGACTTTATCATTTCACCAAAAAAATAAATAAATGACTTTATCATGTTTTCTTAGTTTGTATAAGACTACGTCTTATCATGTTTTCTTGGTTTGTATTCCCTCCGGTCATATTTATAAGAGTATAGCCTCTAAAACACCATTCTTAAGAAAACATATAAAAGTAATTAAATATGTCTGGAATATACATCTTTTTCCAATATTACCCTTATTTATGATGAGTCTATCAAGAGTGAGAAATATATGAATATTAATAAATATGAAAGAGAATTAGGGTCGTAAAATAGGAAAAAATGCATTAAATGATGAGAGAATGCAATGCAGGCTTTTATATTTTGGACCAAATCAATTTAAATTTCGAGCTCTTATAATAAGGATTGGAGGGAGTTTAAAATAGTTGACTACATCTTATAATATATATATATATGGACGAGTGCTTATCAATATGTATTTGGAAGAATATGTACTTTAATTTAAACGTCTGTGAAGTTGTCTCACTTACTCACGTACACTGATAACGTGACCACTTGGCACTTTCTAGTTACTAGATAAGCGTATGATCTCATTAAGCACATGTAATTAAACATCTTTCGATGGAATTTAATTTACAAACTATTAACAGCCTAGCTAGTAACTATATTTTGTAATAATTAGTTCAAATTAATTTTTTGCAGCCATATTCTGTAGCGAATTTATGTCATGTAGCATATCCATTTTTGAGAGACAAACATGAGAAAAAAGCGTTATTACTCCCTTCGGTTCTAAATATATATAGGGCCTATTTGAGAATATGACTTTGATCTAAATATATGACATCTTTTTAATTGTTCTCAATTTTTTGTCAAATTATCTCTATAAATGTTCCTCAATAATAAACAAAAATAGAAGGAAGGTGATGATAAAAGTAAATGGTTAAGGTATATTAGTAATATTATGTGATTTTAGTTAATCTATCTAACATTCTTAATCCAATCAAATTGGATAAATATGTCTTATATTTAGGAGTATTGGGAGTATTAAATTGTACTATGAATTAACAAGGTGCACCATTCATGTTGTTGTTGTGAATTGTTATAAAGGATGAAACAGAAATTAAGGTCCTCTAAAAAACGAAAAATTATAAGGTGTGTATTTATATATATATATATATAATATAAAGCAATGCTCAGTGTCCAGGATTTATATCACTAACTCTCAATTACTATAGGAACCGCTGAGTTTGGAGGGGTGAACTGCAAAAATTGCTGGTGATCTGAAGTTTTATGTTCTTTATCAAACTACTTATCACTCTGATGTGAATTTAACTGGAATTCAAGATCCTTGCCAATGTCCGTGGTTAAATCTTATTGATCGGGAACGCCCATTTAAATCTTCCTCAAATTCGTTTTAGCTATGTGAATACGTTAGTTTTAATGGTTTTTTATATATAAAAAAGGAAAGTACCATCCATTTGTTGTTGTTTTAAAGTTGATTTAAGTTGTAAATATCGATGAAGATAGACGATGAGAAGGAAAGAATGAATTGAAGATTTAAATTGATTAATGGGTTTTTAATTGTGGATAGGACACGCATCCTAAAAATTGGAACGAACTTGAAAGTCTGAATGGTAACATATTTGATTCAGTCTGATTATGTCCCTACTATTCCTGAGTGTGTTATTTCTTTCTTGATGTTATTAAGTCAACGGTTCAAAAGTGAAAGTTAAAAGAACTTTGGATTGTTTCACCTATATATATATATATATATATATATATATATATATTTTAAAAAAAAAAGAGCTCAAGATTGCTTCCACAAGAGTGGATGAAGGAGCCATAAATCCAAGTTCAGAGAGTGTTTCGAAATCCAAACTCATCAAGAGCCCATATGAATGCGAATGCTTCCTCCGGGTAATATTACTCCATCCATTCTTATATATAAATCATTTTTTAGCTGATTTGAGTTTTCTTAAAAAAATTATTAAAACTAGTGTAAAATAATACTCCATATAGTTCATATTTATAAGAGCCTTCTAATTAATTTATACATACCAATAAAAATAGTTAAAAACATTAAATAAAATTTGTTAGAAAACTCAAGTGATTTATTTCAACACCATATTAATCTCCACTCTCACTCTCCTTGTTGAATACTACTCCTCCCATCCTATTTATATGGTAGAGATATAAGGTTTTATTTGGTCCTATTTATAGGATATGTCATTAAATTTTGTGTGTGAATATACAATTTTACCCTTCATTTATTATGTGTTAACTTTGTTCTCGTTTGGTGAAGTGAAAATTAAATAGGGGTAAAGTTAGAAAGTTTTCAAATTTCAATATATAATTATTAAGGTTATTAAGGCTTTTTTTGGTTTGCTTGAAATATATTGAAAGTATCTTATAAATAGGATTAGAGGAATATTAGTAAGGGCATATATGAAAAAATATTTAATACTTGCTGAAACTAGCAAAGTCTCTTATGATATAGACAAACAAGACCTTCTAGAAGGGGTCTATAATATGGACAAGAGGTGTATATGTGTAGAAAACATATTTTTTTTTAAATGCATTTATTCATGAATGAGCAGAAGCTATGGTAATAGTGAAAAAAAGATGAAAGAGATTGTAGGGAAAAAATTAATGAATGTGCAAGACTATCACTACAATAAATTAAATATGACCTATAAAAATAATAAATCAATTAAAAAAATACCTTTATACTTAAGGATGGAGGAGCATTTTGTTGAGTTAATTACACACATTAATATCTTTAACATTGGAAATTTCATCCTGATGAATGAAATGTAAGTTTAAGCACTTTTATTATAGAAATTTGTTAATTTTCTTTTAAAAAATGTATAGAGAAAGATACTGCACAACGACATATAGGGCTTGTTTAGTATACTGGAAATGGGCCCATGAAAATGGAAATGGATTCCAATTCCATAGATAGAGTCTGATTGGTTTGATGGAATTTGTCCAAAATTCCATTTCCTTGTGGAATCCAAGAGGCTTCAAATCTATCACATGGCTTCCATCACTTTTGCTCAGATTTACCAATTCCATCTCCTTATTTCCACACCCACACACTATCATCGCATTCTCTCTCCTTGACAGCTTCCATACCCGTCACCGGCGACCTTCACCACCTCTAGCAATATTCTCACCACCAACAACATCGACAATGGTGAGGAAAGTAGAAAACGGTGACAACGTAACGACGGCGCAAGGTGTGCCTTCGTTTGACGAGGGAGGGGAGGCGATGATGCATGATTATTTAACCTCAACTTTTCAGATCTGGTTGGGGTGAGAACCAAATCTGAAATCTGATCCTCCTCTTCATCTTTATCCTCTCCCTCCTCCTTCTCTTCCTCCACGTCTGCCATCACCTCTTCCCCTTCCACCACCGCTGAACCCACACCTGCTTAGATTCACAGCACTACAAACAACACACAATGCTTCTAGAGCCAACAATCGATTAAATGAGAAAGCAAAAACAACACAAAACACCTTCATACTATTAATCCCAAATTCTTTTTTTTTCTATTAGCCGAATAGGGCATTTTCGGATACCTCTAGGAGGAACCATCTTTATTGTATACCTCAGCTTTCATCTAGCTCCATAAAAATTTCAGATCTGGTTAAGGTGATTTATCGGTGGGCTGTGGTGATTTTGTGCTGGTGATGGTTGGGTTGAAGGTGAGTGGGTGGTGCCGGTTGTGGTGGGAGTGTTTTTGAGATTGAAAAAATGTGAACGTTATATTAGTCTTTCAATACATGAAAATACATATTATAATAAAAAATAATATCTCATTTCCATGACATACCAAACATAGTTTTATTCCTTATTTCCATTTCCATCTTCATATCTGTTTCCATATTCATATCCAATTCCATTTCCATCAAAATCAATTCCACTATACCAAATGAAGCCCATAAAGGAAGGGGAAAGGTGTATTACTACTGCTCTAGTTAGTAGTACATCCTCCATCCTTATATATAAAAGCCAAAATTTGGATGTGCTTATCTCTTTTTAATTTTTATAAAATCTTATCTATAATAATAACTTGAGTAATTAATGTTTTTTTTATTTTGTTCATCATTATTCTTTCCTAATGTTTTTTTCATGCTCGTTTTTATCATTAATATTATTTTCTCTCTCTTATATACCACATCATAAATAATGGCAAATTTAAAAGAGATGGAGATTATTTCAGAGATATTTATATTTTCAACTACTTTATTAATTTACATGATTTTGTTTGAAATCTTATATATAAAGATAAAGATGGAGGGTGCAGTATATAAAGGTGAATTACTATATATAAAATGAAAATATAGAAAATAAAGAAATAAAAAGTGATTCAGTTAAAAAAGAAATACTGATTAATCAATGCTGTGCATTTATTACATGGTTAATTTATATATTTTGATATTAGGTGACACGTTTTGGAACAGGCTGTGTTTTCTTTTTGAAAAACACTGTATGAATTTTTCCCCATTTTCGTAAGTGAATAAAATCATTTCCTTATAAAACGTACGATTGCCAAATTAAACAATGCCCTGCCCCTACTGTCTCATTGCTCATCAGTGCCTCGTTTCTTGAACTCGTAACCGCATGCTTATATCTTCCTCCTCGTCTTAGTAGTCACTCCTCACCTTACTTCAATTCTTCTCTTCTCCTTCAATCACACACACCCTGAAATATAATGGCGGATTCCTGGTGCCCTCCTCATCCCATTTACCTTCCGTACGGATTCCACCCCTCTCTCTATGTCTTTCCTGCAGACCCTAATTTCCCATATTACCCCCAGGTTCCTCCCCCCGGCGTTAGTTTTTATCCATTATTTCAGGTATATTTCAACTCACACTACACAGATTTTGATTATTTTGAAGTTGATTTTATGGTCGTAGGATTTAATTTCTGCCTTTTAGATTTTGATCTAGCTTTTTTTCCTTCTTCTTGTTTTCGTGCTTATGTATCTTTCTCCTTACAGCCATACGCATATCAATATCCGCCACTTCCAGCTCAGCCGCCACAGGTGACCTACCCGGTCTCTTCCAACTCAGCTCCGATCTGAAACCAAGTTTTTTATTTTCTTTGAGCTTTGTTCATTATTTTAATGTATACACATGTACTGTTCATGCTCTATATATGGTACGGTGGTTCTTGCACAACCTTGTTTGTTTCTGTGAATTAATGATATAAGTGGTGTTCTTGAAGCTGTGAAGGTAGTTGATATACAGGAGCTGCTTTGATGATTAATATGGATAATGGTTTATACGTATGTATGGATTTCAATATTTCTGAACAAGTATTGAAAAGCCTTGTCGTTTGATGTTATAGCAGGCGAATGAAGTGGCTATTCCTATGGGTATCCCATTACCAGCGGTGGTGCCAATGCCGGTGGTGCAGCCACCGTACCCTGCACCGCCGCTTCAGGTCAATGTGGTTGCCGGAGGGACTGGCGTATTTCACCCTCATGCCAGTCATGCATATAGAACAAGAAGAAGAAGGGGTTAGTGTGGCTGTGTCACATATATATAGTACTGTTTTAGAATTATTAATTTGGAATATTATATTATCATTTGGTGTCTCACTAATCTCATTTAAATGATTAATGAATGAACAATGTATTGTGTGAAGAATTTGCGTCAGAAAGATGGAGAAGGAGCAGACAGCGAAGAGAACAAGCTTCAAGGAGGGACGCAGCAGCAAAAGCCTCCACTCAGAATAACACTGGGACCTCCTCGTCATCCTCACAGCAAAGGAAAAGACGTTAAGAGTCAGCATGTCATCTTCAAAATGCATCTATTTATTTATTGAGCAAGAACTTGGATTCGTCTCCTTTGTTTCATGTTCAGTTTGTGCTAGTTAAGTTTTAGTCGTGATTTGAGAAGTTGAAGTCCTGTGATACATGTATTTGAATCTGTGTACAGTTTTATCTGGGAAATTTAATTAAGTACTGCTTAACTTTTCTTTACCTCTTGTTTTAACTTTTCTTTACCTCTTGTTTTATAGATCTTTGTGTTTCTGCTCTTTCTGTTCGTATCTGCTCTATCACATTAACTTCTTTTTTCTTCATTTCAAAGATTATAAGATTTATTTTCAACATGAAATGATGAAACAACAAGTAACTTGGGCGGGTAGTTCTTGGAGAGCTATTCTCATTTCAGATACTGGGGAGATTATTGGTGGTATAGATATTTGTTACTGGATGCACTTTGAATTTTAGGAAATACTTTGGAATTCCATATTGTTTATATGGCTGATTGAAACCAACAACTTCATCATTTCTGAAAGTCAGAAACAAAAATCCTGGAAACCATGGCTTATCCTTTCTTGCCAGTGATGATAAAGCCTGTTCTTTTGTCACTTCCATGAACAGAATTCCCGCATCATGTATTAACTGGATTGTTTGTTGTTGGCCTATACTCATCTCGTCCTATAAATAGGGTAGAGAGAAGGTTTTATTTGGTCCTATATATAAGTCACCTCATTAAATATTTAGTGTAAATATACAAGTTTACTCTTCATTTATTATGTGTTGACTTTATTTTCATTTGATATAGTGGACATTAAATATGGGTAAAGTTATAAATTTATTAGATTTTAGTGTAAAGTTAATGAGTTTTAAGGCTTTCATTGGTTTATGTGAAATATGTTAGAAATGACTTATAAATAGGACCAGAGGAGTATGTTTTAGGAAAAATATTGTAGCGAGGAAGGAGCCTATATTCTCTCCGTCTAGGACGAAAAGGGTGTGGAATCTCTCCACTTATTTTTCACTTCATTTATCTCCATTTAGTTAAAACTACGTTGTTTTGTCTTTAAAACATAAAACATAATTTTTGAAAAATTTGTTGGGTTATTATTCATTTAATGAAATGATATAGTTTCAATTAAATGGAGGTAAATGGAGGAAAAATTAAGTGGGGAGGTTGATTCCCGTAAAAAAAATCAAAAAGTGCGAAAACACTCAAACAGATCAGATACGACATACGAGAGATATATCAATGGGCCCTACACGTGCAGATAGCTTCATTGAATCTCACCTGTTTTTTTTTTTTTTTTTTTGGTTTTATTATATTACTCTGTTTGCATTTATTTTTAAGTTATTCCTATTTTAAGTCACTAAATAAATGTGATCCAAGGGTAACTAGTATCGATTTACATCATTAATAATTGAACTGAATTTTCAATTTAAGTCTCCATTTCATCATAAAAAAAATTAAATATACCGTAATTTTACTTACCACAAAATCATGGTTTATATATTTGGAAAATATTTGGAAGATTGATTTTCTACGTCTAGATATATCTATAGTTTATATTAAATTACAATTATATATGATCTTTATTATTAATGTTGAATTCCAGGTTGTAAGAACCGGACCAGTTCGACCAGTAGTCCAGCCGGGGAATGGCATATATAGTCCGATTCCACCATCTATCTGAATATGGAAAAAGTGAGCTAGTTATTAAGACGGGTAAAAATTAAATAGAACCGTTAGACCCACTTTTTCTTTAAGAAAATGAAAACCCAATATTATGTTATTGTGTGCTTTCATTTATACACACACATATTTGATGATTTGTTGGTATTTTTAGCTATAATCAAGGAAGCTCTTATTAGTAGTCTAGTTTTGACAATTAATCTGGTATAATCAACGATTTTGGTTGTTAATAATATATTATATACCACTTTGTTCTTTATTATAAATTCACCCTAACTACTTCTCACATATGAAGGAGTGGAAGTTATAACATTAAATATATCATATTTTTTTTAAAAAAATTCCAACTTCACCCTCATTTAAGAATAGATGTTAAAATAATATTTTATGCTTATAAACCTTCTCTCTCATCTTCCCTATTTCTAACATAGAGGTAAAATAGTCACAATAGCATTAATTGATCATAAAGTGGACTTATATTTAAGAACAAAAAATTTGTAGTAGTTAGACTTATAATAAAGAACAGAGTGGTATGTATATATTTAGATTGACGGGCATATATGTATGAAATTTTGTCAACTTGGCATATATAAAATTGATATCAACAAACATTATTTTAAACCACATATTTAAGCATGTAGGAAAAAAATTATAAACAAATATTGTCTATTTTTTTAATATGTACTATTTATAAATATTATTTTAATTGAGGACCGGTTGATTGAAGTCGAACGAACTCCTTAAATGTACCATTCGCTTCTCATACACATTTGTAAAGTTTGAATAAAATGTTTGCCAATGGCCAATGGCATAGACAATTTGTTCCAGCCATGAGATATCGTAGCTGGTCACGGCTACAGAAAAGTATTGTTAGTTACTAGAATCAATCTTATATCGGGCTGTTGTTATTGCGATTTGAGACAGAATCAATTCATTTGAGTGTGTCTCTCAAGAGTCGATGAATTCCTAACTTTTCTCGATTCGGTCGGCGGGTTTCTTGTATGAGTTGAACTACTTGTGATTTACTGAGTAGAAGGCGTTCATTAATTCTTCATCATCAATCTTCCAACATGTTGTTTCTCAAGTGGAAGGCAGCATTATGGGTAAATATATTCTCTTACTCTTAATTACAGCTTCACATCCATATTGTCCCAATACCAAAACACTGAAGGAAAATATGCCTACGAGATAGGGAGGTCAACAACCTGAAATTTGATCACCCTGGCCAACAACAAAATTAAATGTGCATATATGTAATAAATTTACAGAAAACTTAAGTGTTTACAAGCCGGTCGATCGTCGTCACATTAATAAAAAGAATATATAGTACTGTTGTATTCTTAAACCTGTTCTTTTCCAATCTATACTTGGCAAGGACAGATTAAATCCACATCACAAGTGCTGTTGAAGTCATTATCCCTCGCTATTTCTTACTCGCCAACGAATTGGGTCGAGCTTCTTGTGCTCAACGATAATTCTTGCATTCGCCAGAAATTGTATGCACAACAAACCTACAAAGACTACTAAATAAATTCAAACAAATAATAAGTGGATGAAAACCTGATATATATATATATATATATAAAACTGGGATATCGATATATTACAACCTTTCTTCCTTTTCTCTCCGCCACAAACATTGGCATATCCCGGCAACTTATTTGCCGCAATATGCCTCCGACGCAAAATGATCAGAAAGGTCACCATTATTCACAGCTGCCTCAATCTGAATTAGATCAAGCTCAGACTCGTCCTGACCACGAGGACGACCAAGGTCAACCTTCATCAAAGTCATCCACAAGCACCGACTGCGATTCTTCAGATAACGAAACAGGGAATTTCCAAAACGGCGAACACGATGTCAGGTTAACACTTTTGCCTGAATCTTCTCAACCAGACCAAAGTCACTCCAGTGAAGATCGACAACATATTCCCCTGTCTATTTCCATGGAATACCCGGGGCCCACCACTGCTTACTATTATTTCGACGAAACCCAGAATGACGTCAGCGCCGACGGCAACAAAGAGGCGTCTCAAGACCTTCTAGGCCTCACCGTACTGATAATGCTAATATTGTCTCCTCTCTACAAGCGCATGGAATCGCCTACAGGGGATCCTGTTCCTCCTTTGTTCACCCTGAATTCCATGTATGTTTCCAACTTCGCCGCCGTAAATGGAACCCTGAGCGCCACGTGGGACGCCAAGCTGGAGGTGGAGAATGCCAACGTGTCATCCATTTATTTCAGACATATGGAGATCATGATATTCTATAATGACAGCCAGGAATATGTTCTTTCGGGCGTGTTGGTGAAGCCGTTCTTGTTGGAGGAGGGAGAGGTGGTGAAACTGCACGTGAAGTTCACTACGAGCGGCGGCGCGTGGGAGGGGAGCGGGCAGCGCGTGGAGAGTTGGGTGGCGGAGGAGATAGGGAGGGAGAGGGAGAGGGAAGGGGCAGTGAAATTTGGGATGAAGATGAAGGTGGAGGCGATGTACTACGTAGGGACATGGGTGGGAGACGTGGAGATGAGTCCTCATTGTGAGGGTTTGAGGGTTCAGTTTTTGGTCAACCAAGGTTCTGGAAGGTTGACCCTTCCTCATAGGAACTTCTCTGTTCCTATAGTATGGAAGCCTTTCTCTTTCTTTTGATTCATTGCACAGCCACGTAGTAAGCTGCAAATGGAGATCGGATCTATCTAGCTAGGGGGGTGTGTAATGGCTGACTGGGGGTGTACATAAATAAATATCTGTTCTTCATGAGGATGATAACATAACACTTATAACGGAGTACATGATACTGTATATGGTCAAATGTTTGGCAGTTGAGATTCATCTCTTCCAGTTGAGAGTCAGCTCTGCAAAGCACCAACTCTAATTTACCTTGTGCACAGTAGAGTATATTATATGTGTGTGCGTGTGCGTGTGCGTGTGTTAATTTGATGGACATTCTCTTATAATTTTTGGTAATACAGGAACTACGCTAGTGTTTATTGATTTCAAGAAAATATAGCTGATGTTGGAATTTCTAACACTCTTCATAGAGTAAAAACTACACCCCTGAAAAAATAATTGAAGCTTGGAGTGTTTGTCCAATAATTTGAAGTTATGCACACGTACGTACATGGATGGATCTTCCGCACCGCGTTAAGTCTTTGTGTATTTGGCGTTATTAGTCCCAGCCTATTATCGCAATATCAGCCAATAAAAACAACAAGTATTTACGTAACTCAGTGTCAGTGACAACTTTTAAGTCAGGGGTATGGTTATTGCAAAGAAGCTTAAACTTTGTTTTGGAAGTGAACTAAGCAAAATACATACCAAATAAGTCTACAACTAACTACGCACGTACACATGATACAGCTTGATCGGAATAAGCGCCATTGGAAAAGTGTATTTGATATAAATAATTTGTTAAAAAAAGTGTTGTCAATAACCTTTTAAGAAAACTTTCTTCATTAAATCTTGTAATCTTATGAACTAAAAACGTGAACTCGATCGTTAATAGCCTAAACCTAAAAATAGGAAATCTTTCATGAACTGTGGTAGTTATTCCCGGCCATATATATTTCATGAACTAGTTTAGAAAATGCATCAAAGGATCTATACACAGGACAGATAGATTAGCACGAAAATCGATCGCCAGCCAATAATGCAATGGCAATTAAAATCTACACCCTCTATTTTTGCTGATCTTCCCTCTCCATTCTCTTTCAGGATCTCCTTATTATTATCATTTTTTTTTTTTTTTGCTTTCTTGATTATTCCACCATTGAAACCTGAAACTCACTCCCACCTCTCTCTTTGGAAAGAGGGAGAATCAAGAAACCAAACCGTCATGGCTCCGCCAAGCCATGAAGGAGATTCCCCAAACTCAAAGAGAGAGTCTCAGCCGTCGGCGCAGGCGTACGGCTCACAATCAGCGACGGCGGCGTATTACCCACATCCGATGAATTACCCACCGCCTGGGCAATTCCCTTACGGCGGTTACCCACCGCCTTACGCCGCCCAACCACCGCCTCCTATGTACAACGCTCCGGCCTACGGCGGAGCTGTCCGCTCCGGTGGCTCCGCCTGCGTTCGCTTCTTGGCCCTGTTCATGTTGATGCTCATTTTGTGGTATTTTGTTCTGCTCATGATTGCCTCCTCCAATTTCGACGATGAACCGTTTTACACAGTGGACTCCTTCTCGGTTTCCAATTTCAGTACCTCCAATTCGACATTGACATGCGTTTGGGACACCAAGATCAACATTACAAACCCTAGCTCCAATACCAACGTCACTTTCACCGATTTTGTAATTCATGTTCTTTACAACGATGAGGAGCTAATTCAGAGTGGAGGCAATTATTTGGAGGTGGGAGAAAGACAGATCGGACAATTGGAAATGATCGCGGCCGTTAATCCTGGGGTTCAGCCTCAGCTATCGAATTCGACGGTGGATTCTTTGGCGAAGGATCGAGAGAATGGGTGGCTCAGGTTTTCGTTGGTGTTAACTGGGAAAGCTAATTACAATTACGAGTCTGCTTTATTCGCATGGACGCTGAGGCAGAAGATTTCAGCGCAATGCAGAGATTTGAGGGTTCAGTTTGGGGATAATATTACTGGTAATGCCACCTTCATTGGTGGAGGATTTCATGCTCGATGCCTCACCGCCCTGCGTTATTGATCTCTGTTTCATTATTTCTTCATCTCCTTCCTCCTTTTGTCTTAGTTTAATTCTTTCATTTATTTATTTATTTATTTATTATTTATTATTTATTTATTTTCATTACCCTTTCCTGTCATAACGTACGTTCATACTTGTAGTAACTAGGGCTGTTCAACATTGTCCCGTCCCGGTCTGTCCCATCCCGTCCCGGCCATTTCGGGACGGGACAGAGTGTAGCTTCGGGACGGGACGGGACTCGGGACGGGGTCGTCCCGATCCAGTCCCGTCCCGAATATATATATGTATGTTCATATTTTTTTTAAAAAAAAAAAATTACATGTGTCATCTCTCTCATGTGTGAATATATATGATTTTTTTAAAAAAAATATAACTCTAACTTCTAAACTAAGTTTCAACCATTCATTGATCTCAAATTTCTTGTCCACTGCCACTATGCTCTATGTGTAACACATTACATTTGAAGTTTTTTTCAAATTCTATTTAAATGTGTAGTTGTTGCTACTTTTTTTGCTCTAATTATTATGTTTTTGGTTTATGATGTATGGAGTGCTCATGGCACTGAAGGAGATTTAATTATGCTACAAAATCACCTACCAAGTGTGTTGCTCTGCAAAAAAAAAAGAAAAAGATTTTTGGGTCAATTTTTTTTAATTGGGAAAAAATTTCGGGATAAGGCATGTCCCGTCTCGTCTCGATCGAGATCGGGACAAGTTCGGGACGGGAAGGGACACGGGACGGGAACCCCGTCCCGAACACTTTTCTTCTGGACGGGACAGGACGGGACGGGGTCGTCCAGGTCCCATCCCGTCCCGTGAACACCCCTAGTAGTAACTAGCTAGATAGGATTGTAGATACATCTAATATATATTTCTTACTTAACCGATTCACCTGCCTTCCATTCCTATAAGAATTAAATTAAAAATATGCAGTGCTAATGAACATGTTATTTCAATTAAAAAAATGAAAGAATACGAAGATAACTATACGTATTCAGATCAACTTTAGTGTATCATCTTATAAATTATGAGCGCCAATTTGCATGATTCTTTTTTTTCTTCTTGCCAACCGTGAATCTGCATGATAATTCTTGATTCATTAGATAAATTATTGATGTTGAGAAGAAAAAGGAAATCATTTTAAAAGGGAAAAAAAATGAATACTATTAAGCATATACACCAAACTTATTTGTTGATTGGATTTTAAAACATCAATCCAATAGACAACAGTCAAGTCTGAAGGACAAAATTTGGGCCACTATACATACTGGAAACGAAACTGTAAGATAATTGAAACGAGCCCATTTTCAAAACAAAGCACCAACTATGGAAGCCACTGCCTTTATTATTTTTTTCATGGCTAAATTATCGAAAATTCCCTTAACTTTAACTTTAGGGAAGTTGTACATAACCTTTCTAATATTTGAAAGTTTCAATTAAAAACTCATAACGTTTCATATCTATCTATATATTTTTTGAAAGCTCCTACCAACAATCCTATTGGTCTACATGTCCAATGACATCATCTTCACTTAACTCAATTATTGGTCAACATGTTCACATAATCAAAGTCATAATGGAAGGTTTTATTCTTAATTTCAAATTTCATTACCAATAATTAATCATTACTCATCATATATTTCTACTTATGGGAATGTACTTTTTTAATTTTGAAAGTTATTTAAAATTGAGAAAAGCAATAATGATTAAATACATAAATGTATGGAAGATATTTAATATTGAGCAATGATTAAATATATATATATCTCTACTTTTTTAGAAGGTATTCTATATTAATTCTCTTTTTTATCACATACATACCTCTTAGTGTAATATTGTTTATAGAAAAATCTATCTATATGTATTTATTTTTAATCTGCAATATTTGACTTTTCTATCTTCAAACAAGTCACTATTTTAGGCAACAATTAAAACATATATATAAATATGATTTAAAATCAACACTATTCATTTTTCTTATGAAATTTACTAAATAATTAATGTGTTTAAATATGTCATTAAATTAGACAACAGTGTATTAATTATTTTTTTATTTGGAAAGCTTTTCTTTTGAATTTTCATTTCCATTGTTAAAAATAAATTGGTTGCTAAAAGCTACACCGATGAAAATCAGTTCTCATGTACATATATCTTAATTTACTATTGTTTTAAAAAATACGTAAATTTTGTTTTTCAATCTACAATATTTGGCTTTTGAAATTTACGAATTAATAACTATGTTCAAATAAGTCATTAGTTTAGGCAACAATCGAAACATATATATTTCATTTATAATATGCCATAACTCTAGAAAAAAGCTACACTTATTTGAATATTTGATTATTTACGTACTTATTAATTTATTATTGTTTATGAAAAATTCAAATCATATATATTTGTTTTTAATCTCCAATATTTGGTTTTGAAATTTAGGAATTAAATATTGTGTTCAAATATATCACTATATTTTAGGCAAGAATCAATACATATATTTTTTATTTACAATATGTAATATTACCTAAGGAAAGAATCCACTTTAAAGAAAATATATCATATTGAAAATTCCAAATTAACTGCACCTATTCAAATCCCGTTTTCATTACTTTCAATTTCAAATTCAAACTTTCAATTTATCATTGTCAAGTCTCAACATCTTTAGAATTCGAATTTTATTATTCTTGGACTCACTTATATTAGTGATTCTCTCTCATTGCTTCTGTATCATTTCTCTCAAATCCCAATTCCTAGACTCTCTAGAAAGTACTGGGGCAAAAAAAAAAGGACTCTCAAACAAGCACCACAGTCCAACCTCATGAAAAAAACCTTATTCTTCTTTCACACGTTTAAGGCTGTACATGAATGTCTATATATTTATTCTGGCATTTTTAATTCTTTTGTTTTCAATATAAATGATATTTTCAAGTTAATGTTATGTTCTTTATAATAATAAAGCTTGCAACCATGATTATTCAATTAGAAAATTCTGAGAGTGAATAGAATTGTTGTTCATAATAAATGGAATTGTTTCCACAATCTTGAAAATTTCATTTGATAGTGCAATTTTATTGTGTAAGGCTAAGAAGAGCCTTCCACCATTCATGTTGTTTCGTTTATAAGTTTTGCTTTGCAATGGTTTTTAGTTGACCTAATTCATCTTTTCTTCTAAAACAATATGAAATAATGAAATTGTTCTATAAGCATTTAACTTATTTTGTTCCTTTACCGCTTGCTCTCATTTTTTGATTTCTCCCAAATAGTTATGTTTACATTATTTTTTGTTATGGTTCTTTATTATTTTTTGTTACATTAGGTGCACCGCATTAAAATACTTTTCAGTTGTTACATTTTAAGTATTTTTAAGCTAAGTTCAATTAAATGAACCATAAAGAGTGAAGGAAAGATCAATATGTTCATTTTGGTAACTCACACAAATCTAAAAATATGCCTTTTAAAAAAATTTATAGTTTATTATTTAACCAAATCTACAAAGTTCAAATCATATAAATATATAAATACACACGTACATACGACCATACATATATATATCACATCTACATCATAGGTGCAATTTCATAGGGGGCTTTTGTAGATTAGATTTTTTATTAAAAAATAATCATAAAATAAAATTCTAAAATGTGAAAATATAATAAATATGTCAACTATCACTTTTTCTTTTTTCAAGCAAAAAAAAAATCACTATTTTCCTTTTGCAATGTAATCCATGATAGATCAGTTGTTGAATCATATTTATTTCTGATTTAAATAATTATTGTATTATCAATATTATTTATATCCATATGTAATCAACTTTTGTTGTTTTTAAGTAACATTTTTAATCGTAAAATAGTTACTCAAAAAAATTATGTTCTTTGGTTTATTTCATTTTTATTTTTTACTTCCGTGCATCGCACGGGAGAGAAAAATCTAGTTTTGACTCTTAAATCCCCTGCCGTAAAAATTTCCATTAAAGTCAATGGGTTTTTTCGTTTACAATTTTAACATTTATTTATTATATACAATGTTGTTTTAAAAATAATTCGTTACAACTTACTTATAATTTTAAGCAATTTTGAATATTTAAAAAAGGATTTAAAATATTTTATTGACCATGCACTTTATAAGTAGAATGTCTTAACAATGAAAATACTTAAAATTCATGTAAAAAATTTATTTGATCATATCTTTTTTAAAATAAAAAATTACAATATACTTACTATTATTTATATTAAATAAAATACTTATTTTTAATGACATATTATATGAAACAAAATTTTAAAAAATTGGATAAGATAAAAACCATAAATTTTAACAAAAATTTTAAGTTTTTAACGTTAGGAAGTTGAGAGTTAAAACATGAAACGTTACGGTCCTTAATTTAAACTTTTAAAGGTCAGAAATGTGATGTACAACTGACTCAAAATTCGGGGGGTTTTTGAATAATTTAACGTTTTATTAATGTACTTATTAATCACACGAGCTAACACTACCCTTCAATTTTTTGACCGTGGGCAGCATCAGTAGTGCACATGCACAGGCTCTTTTTGAATTCTTTGATGTACATTTTGATCGATTACTATGTATTTCCTTTCCATTAAAAAAAGAATTTGAAGAAAATGAGTGAGATTTGGCTAAAAATAAAAAAGTTACAGTTTTTAGGTTTGATAAAGAGAGGGTATTAAGAAGGAAAGACCCCTGGAAGACAGATAATAAAGATCTGGTTCCACAAAATAAAGTGAGGTCCTTGAGACTTATATTATATTAAGTTGGAATGTAAAATTACACCATTGCCCATCCTCTCTCCCTCTCTTTTCTCCGCCTCTGAAGCTTACATCGAACATAATCATCCCTGATGATCTCTCTGGCCAGAGTTGTCTTGACCAATCCTCCATCCTCCAATACTAAATTCCAACAACGGGCAAATCCTGCCTTCAATAACCAATTCTTTAACCTTCTTCCCCTAATCCAAACCAATTTTAATACTCCTGTAGTTACCTTCATTTCTCTCATCGTCTTCCATGCTTCTAACGGCCTCCTCCATCCACCCTCCGCCCCCTAACCCCAGTTTTTAATAGTGCTAAAATACTGCTCAAGCCTCATCAAATCGCTCGGTCATCTCGAATCGCGTGTGGTGAATAGAGGCGAGAACCTTGTGGGAAAGCTCGGCGTATCTCGTAGATGAAATGTTTCCTTTCTGATTCATTCGTTCCCACCACCATCACTTCCTTTCCTTTCTACAGTTTCCCCCTCACATCTGTCACTCCTACATATTCACCTGTCACCCCCAAATTATACTCTTTAACTTCTCTCACTTTCACTCCCTCCAATGTCTGATTGATTCATCTCCTCCTCACTGAAAGCACACTATACAGGTAAGTGATTAACTTACCCCAATCCTCGGATTCATTTCTTTTTCCTTCTTTTTTCCTCCTAAGTGAGCTGGTGTGATTGGAATTGAAGATAGAAGATATGATGGCGGTGAGCTCGGGATGCAAAGATCGATCAGGGGAGCAAGGTGGCTATGGATAATGGTAGAGGAGGAAATAGGCCCAAGTGACGCCGGAGATGCCGCCGCAGAAGAAGCCGCCGGTGTCTCCTTCCTTGAAGAAGGCGATGCCGTCCGGTGGGCTCGGAGGTTGGAGAAGTAACCAGGTGGAGAAAGAAAGAAAGAAGACAGGTGGGTGGGTGAAAATAACAAGGGCAATGGTGTAATTCTACATTCCTAATTAATATAATTTAAGTCCCAAGAGACCTTACTTTAATTTGCTGATTTTGTGGGGTCTGATCATATTAATTTTGCCTATTAAGAATATGACAAAAAAGGATGGTTAATATTAAAAAAAATTTCCTTCGCGTCCGTCCGTCAACGGTGAACATTGTTGCCCTGACTGCCGAGTCGCCTTGCCGCCTCACTAACGCAAAATAGGAAATCAATTTCATCATCAGAAACTCTGACCACTTACTATTCATCTCTTTACAATGCATTTGATTCGGAGGTTTGGAATGCTGAGAATGTTGGAATTGCCTCGCACCTTTCGTGGGAGGAAATTAGGGGCATGTATATAACGATGTAATAGCCAAGGGCATTGTTTATTACGCAGAGGGACCTGCGTCCCAATAAGCGTTAGGTTTTCTTCCGTAACGTGACTGCCACTTCAGTGGGTCCTTCCAGGCATTGGTTCGATCTGTGAATATTTCACACAAGCGCGTTGGTGGACTATATTGTTCATCCTTTTTAGTTAATCTGATCAAATGAATAAAATGTATACTTTGAAATGTTAATTTTGTGTTTCTCCATTTTGTGGCATGCGCAGTTTCTGCCGAGTCTTCTGCCCCTTGCATTTGCCGCTTGCCTGAATGTGGTACTTGCATTCTCAGCTCAAGTTTGCTGCTTCTGTGAACCATGGACCTGTTCTAACTTCTGAATCATACACGCTCACTTGTCATGCTGCTACTTTGGCAATCGTGGTAAGCAGCAGCATTTGCATATTACGAGTACTAAACATACGCTTATGTTTTCTCTGTTTAGTGTATGATAGATTGGAACCCATGATGCCTCCATATTTCCTACTCACCGCTATACTAAATAGTAAATACTACTACTACAGGATGTGAATTCCTTCACTTATGGTGTTTGCTTTTGCTATTCTTAAGAGCCTGATGTAAAGTGTTTACTACTATGAAAGCTGCCATTTTAACATCCTCCCCTTTAGCTAAACAGGGAGATACATGTAACATTTTCCCATTTCAATTTTAAGATGAATGTGAAAATGGAGAACTTGAGCATCTTTATATCAAGTCTATATAGATGTCACAATTATAGTTACTAGTAAGAAAAACGTGATTGCATTTGCTTTGTGATCAATTGGCTTCTTAGTTATAACTTTCTTTCTTCTCTGTTCTTGAATATTTAGACATGCTGCTTCCATACTTCAGGTTGTATCAGTATTGGATCTGTATTGTAACAGGAAAAGTTTATGTGTCAAGTTGACATGAGATCCATTTAGTAATTTGATTATGAAGTTTTTGGTTCAATTGATAATTTAGATGAACTAAACTGATGGGAATATTGGGTTGGTTATCATCTGGGTTGATGATGATTTTTTCTTCTAGTCAATCGATTAGAATTCTGGCATTTGTTTTGTCAACGTACTAAGAATTCGTGAAGCACCAATCTAATTGTTATATTAGTGTTGTTTACTTGTTTTCAATCGGCAGCTTGCATATGCCACATGTATCATGCTCCAGGTTCATGCCATGTTTTGTAGGTTTTTTTCCCTTTTACCTCGTAATAGTGCTGTTAGATTTCCTAGAATTGATGAAATGATGGTTGGATAGAATCCATCATTCTACTTGGTAATTTATACATTTGGCAGTGTCATTAATGTTTCCTGCTTTTGTAAATTGGATCTAGTGCTTCCTTGCATGTTTTGAAATCTCCAAATGACCAATAGTTTAAATGTCAGCATCCCTTGTTAAGAACAGCCAAGTCTTATTCTTCAGTTGTACGCGTCATCTTCTTACTAAATAAATATCTCTGAAAAGTGAACTTTCCTTCCTTGCTAGATCAGCTTGATTTAATGAATTGAATTATGGCCTGTAGAAACTCAAAATGGTATTGATGATATTAATGCCAGCATTTTGTGTATCACCTACACAGTTGACTGAAGTCACCGGCTCTCTGCAGTCTAATGCTCCTTGGTTGAGTCAATATCTTCAGTTAATTGCTTCAACACTTCAGTTCATATCTTCGTGGTGACTTTTAGTGCAGTTAAAACATTTTAATGGTGTGGCATCATTGTTTACTGTTTAGGATAACGAGGGGTAAGATTTTGTCACTCTTAGATATGATGTTAAGAATATATGAGCGAGTACATATATGTGTGAGAAAGTGGTGCTTTATTTACACCATAGACAAGACAATATGGGAATTTTTTATGTGCATTTAAGATAAATTAATTTGTGTTTCTAGTTGGAGACAAGGTCAGCACTGAGCCATTAAGACTTTTATATGGAACTGTCTGACTGTCACTTAAAAGCACATTTTATAGGACTGAAGATGAAGTAATTGGTAACTGTCTATTCCAAAGGTTTAGCTGCATTGATCAAGGAGGTCATGGCTCTTTACTATGAAACTGCGCATTCTTTGTCCATAAACTTGAGAAATCCAGTAAACTTGAGAAATCCAGGTTAACCTATCTAGCCTGGATTAAAGTGTTGATGTTGTGAACAAAAGAAGGGGGGATATAGCGTAATTGGCCAGGGAATGATAATGCAAGGAAGTTTGGTCTCATTATCCTTAAATCTGTATATGGATGAATGAATTGTAAATTTGGGTTGTGGGAATCATGAAACTTGTATCTGGGTGAATCATCCATATGTTACCTTTTGTTTTCCCCTGTAGTTTGGAGGACATTGATTAGGTGGAGTGTGTGATTTTGATAATCATTATGCTCTGCTGTTAATCTTTAAGAAAGCTCGTTTACTGCTTGGTATGTTATATAGGGCTATATGAAAATGGAAATCCTTCTCTGTCATTTCTGATTACCGTAACTTGAAGAACTTCTTGAGACTCTGTCTTCTTCACTCCATGCATTAAGGTTTTCTCAACACACTACCTCTGAACTTCTTCAAGGGGTCACTCTCATTAACACGCATGAATAGCATAATATGTGTAATTTCCATCTTATAACTGCCTAGGAAGACGATGTTACATGAGAGCATAAGAAAACCAAATCCAGGGAAAGACAGGAGAAACACTACTATTGGCATTATCACCACACCATTATATGATTCGTACAGAACACATGACATTATTACTTAGTATGCATATTTCCTCGCGGATAGCGAGGCGTGCATTGAGGAGTTAATTCAACATCCAATGTATCAGCCCTCTGGGCTGTGGGCTCTCCTTTTCCTGCATATTTTCTTCTCCTTTCGTGTCTGAATTAATTCACTTAGCTTGAAGATCTTGGTAATTTACTTAGAAAAAGTTTACGTCGACATTCCCAATAACACTTGCACATGAAGATGAATCAAAGAGGTTCGTGCTGATCATCGTGGCACATGACAACACATGCTATGGCTTCTTTCTCACGATGTGAGGATGGGATGCCATGAGGTCAGGGTGATGAGCACCTCGATGCTCAAATGCGTTACTTTTGAGGCCCATGAATTACTTGTAAGTGAATGCACCTTGTTGATTACTTTGTTGCACAGAAAATTTGTTTGGTGGTGTGAAGAGGACCACAGCTAAAGCAATCAGAGGCAGCAAATTATGACATTGAGTAGTTATTCCTTAGTTATGAACGTAACCCGAGTCTATAATGATTTTGATCCTAATAGTTGTTCAAGCTTGTGATTAGTTCTTATCTAATGGTTTTTGATGATGAGATTATTAAGATTGTTGGTCGTTAATTACTGCATCGTAATATTGTGATTAGCAAGTGAACATGCCTAAAACAATATTAGGAAGGCGTCTATCCTGCTAGTAATGTTAGGTTCAGTAGGTAGAGCTGTTCTACCTGACTTCAGTGTTTTTGTTTCTTTTTCCTTTAAGGTTCTTTTTAGTTTTTAGTTATGTGTTTAACTCAATGTGATTAATATACATTATAAATCCGTGTAAGCCCTGTCTGCATCGCATTCATAAATGTTTGACATTTCCTTCTAATTAATCATCTTTATGAAATAAGCAATAGGAAATCAGAAGTGGGGGGGGGGGGACCCAGAAAGTCAATTTAGTACTTTTCAATGCATTTGTTTGCTATATGTCACTTCTCTTTAGATAATCTTCGGTATTATTTCTGAAACTCCAAAATATTCGAATATTTATTTTATGATTCCAAATTAGAATAAGTTTTATATTCGGATGGTTTTATGTATGTAAATAATATCTATGCAAAAATATACTGAATCAGAGTGTAAACTAAAGAAATTTGTTTTGACTATCAAGAGCCTGCAATTTTAAATTTAAAACTAAGAGTAAATTATATTTTTAATTGCATTAAATTAGAGGTGTGTGTTGGAGAGTAGTTTATAGAATTTATTTTTAGTCTATATATAAAATTAATTTTCTTAATTTAAACTATGTATTCTTTTTAAAAAAATGAAATTAGTTTATAGTCTTTATGCGGTGTTATTAATTAAATTACAATTTAACGCCGTGCGACATATTAATTTCATTGACAAAAAAGAAATGAAGAACAAAATTGTGATATATTTGAATAATCAAAGTAGTCAAATCTTAAAACAAGAGAAGTATATGAAGTACTATAATATTAAATCTAAGAATAAAATTTACTCAACATTTTAAAACAACAAAAACATGGAAAAAATGTAATCGATGTATCTTGGCGTTTGTTAATGTATATTACATCGGCTCCTTTAAAATGCTGTGCCTTCCTTTCATTATATTAGGACACTTTTTATCTGAAATTGGGTGGGTTATATCATGATGAATGTATTCTTTTGTTTGAATCAAAATCCATCATGTTTTTGTCTGATGTTAGTAGGTCAAGATGCTCTCGAAGATTGCTTATGCAGCTTCTCTAATTTTGTATAATAAAAATCATTGCTGTATTGAATAATGAAGACAATACAATTATTGAAAAGAAACACCCCCCCCCCCCCAAAAAAAAGTTTCTCTGCACCTTCTGAATCTTGGAATTTTCTTCCCTTAAATATGAATAACAATAACAGAATATATCCTTTATAATTTATTCTTGCATATAAAAAAGAAAGAATCTATTTATTATCTCGATGCAACTAAACAGATTTATCTCTTGAGCCTTAAAGCCTTATTTCTTTCTACCTTTTCCATCTGTGTCTTTTTTCACTTTGGCATCCTGTGCAAAGAAAACTAACCAGCATAAAGGAACCCTGCCTTTTACTTCAATAATATATATTTATATAAAGGAAATATACCAAAAGGAAAAAGGATAAACCTTCTCGGCTTCTCCTGTGTGGCTGTGTCCGTGGTCGTCGTCATCATAAGGTATTTGATACAAAACTTATCCTCTGTTTGCTGTTACTTCCAAGTGGTTAATAAATAACATACCACTACTCTATTCTTATTATAAGTCTTGTTTCTAGATATAAGTCCAGTTTGGAATCAATTCATGCTATTGTGACTATTTTACCTCTATGATAGAAATAGGGAAGATGGGAAAGAAGGTTTGTAAAGTATAAAATATTATTTTAACACATATTTTTAAATAAGGGTAAAGTTAGAATTTTTTTTGAATAAGGGCATATTTAATGCTATAACTTCTACTCCTTAGTATGTAAGAAGTAGTTATGGTAGACTTATAATAAAGAACATAGTGGTATTCTTAACAAGATAATATTATAAATGCTCTTTAGTTTCACCATGAGATCTGTCATTTTTCTTGTATTACACAAAATTTCCAACCTATCATAGAAAATGAGTATTAAAAAAAAAGTGATAAAAACCCGTCGTATTTTACTGTATGCAAACTAAAATCAAAATGGTAGGTGAATGAATGAAGTGGGAGTTAAGGTAACTTAGGGGAATTTTGGGTGATTCGAGGTGGATCTTGTAGGGACCCTTATGAGTCAGATATGATGAAACCAATCACCTCAAAAAGTGGAAAACCCCTTGGGATAAGAATCATCCTCAATGTCAGTGCAAGTGCAAGAGCATGAACCCACACCCTTTTCATCTGCCCTACATTATTGGTGGCTTAATGACGAATTAAGAAAGATTTATTGGGTATTGGCTATAATATTTTTATTGGCTTAAGTGAATAGGTATTTTATATATTGAGGCTTTAATAGTACTGTGGCTTATTTAAATATTAGACCCTCTCCCTTCTACCATCTAAAATAATGCCTTGTGGACCAAAATGTCAAATCAAGTTTTCGTTTGTTTGCATTGTATAGAGGAATTAAATTATGTGGTCATAACATCATCATCTTCAATATTCTATATAGCCACCACAAGATTTTTCTACCTGTTAAATAATCTGCTCCATGTGTTTGGCTGGACTTACTATTGTCGGCCGGCTATTTTGACATAGAACAAACCAAATTTTCAGGCTTAGCCTTTGAGAATTCAGACTTGTTGGCTAGGCCCCCTTTCCCCTAATATCAAACCATATTGATGTATGCCAATATTTATTATATAATTTCCTCTTCTCAATTATTCCTCTCCGATCTCATGCCTCTAACAACCGAGGACGTTGCTTACGTTTTAATGTAGACTATGAATTTTCAATTAAAGAATATGCAAGAGAAAGAGCCGTTAAGGTTGGGGGTGGAGAGAGATAGATTAGAGATAGAGAGAGGTTAGGTGGGGTGTCAAGTGTCAAGTGTCAAGAAATCAAGAAATGAAAGCAATATGGAAAGGGGGTAATAAAAAATAAAGATAAGATGCTTCACGAGCCTTAATGCTTCATTGCGTAGAACAGGTCTATTCACTTTTGGATCAAATTTCTTGTGTGTAATTAAAACTTGCATAGCACTTCACTGCACTTGCTTTTCACACTGACGCCTCAACTAAAAAGAAAAAATAGAAACTTCCTTTTTACACCAGATCCCCATCTAAATGTTGTGAAATTTTGCATAAAGGCATAATCATACTACCGTTTTCTTCAAATATCCATTATTGTTGAACTAAAAAATATATATATTCTCACACCTTTTAAAATGTCCAAATCCTAACTCTCTCTCTCTCTCTCTCTCTCTCTCTCTCATATTGCTTTGTGCTTGAATCTCTCACTTTCTGTTCCCTCTGATCTTCCAAGCAGGTGTCATTGTTCTTCAAAATCCGGAACCATCTAGCACACTTTCTGCCTTAATCATTTCCCAAGAAAAAAATTGATCTCGATGATGTATAATAATATATAAGCTTAAGAGATTGTCCCTTCTACAGGTCATGTGTTATCCCAACAATAGAATTATAGAGGATCAGCTCATATGGTGGTGATTTATTATGTGTGGATGTGAAAGTTCTAGGATAATATGTATGGTCCCAACAGCTTCTGTCAAATTTGGAACGGACGAGCAGATGGACAATTGATTGGTACTGTGACATGCTTTGGGATTTTTGTTTTACGTATGTACATCAAACAACATTATTATTCGCTAATCAATGACACGCACACACACATACAGATCCTTTTCAAGAAAAAAATACCAAAGCAGTAAAACTTGCTATCTGTTTGTCTGATCTATTGGCACAGTTATAAACACTAGCCATAATATCTCTCAACCGAAAAGGTTCATAAAATCATATGCATTTCCGCTCACTTGAAATATAACACTCCAACTAATTAACCGAAAATGCAATCAACTACTCTTTCATTACAAATTAAAACAAAGAAGAGAAAGGCGTCAACTTTCTGATGGGCTTTAATTGAGACACACATGTGCATGTGTATCTAAGAACAGAGGAGAGAGTAATTCATCATTGATCCTCTTCCATCTCTCATCACACTAAGCTTTAGCTGGTGAAAGCAATTATATATTCTACCATGTCTTTTAAGATAATGAAAGGAGAAGCAGGAAACAAGAATTAGGTCGGCGTGGCTGAGCTGGAAGGTTCTCTGCCATGATAAGGGGGGCCCATAGCTAACGTGTTGCAACCACCTTATTTCCCTCATTTAACATCCAATGCCCATGAATGAACCCATCCATATTACTCGTATGGAAATTAATATTAATTCAACTTTCATCTTTGGAAAAGCCAGCTGCAAGGTCTCCATTTCTTTTCTTTGCTCTCCTTTTTCCTTCAACTTCCTAAATCACAGCCCTTCGTTTAATCTAATGACCCAAGACATCCCACCTCCTTAAAAACTCTACCATTTTTTTCTCCCAAAAAAATCTGCATTTTTTCTCACCAAAAAAAGCTGTCCTTTTTTTCTCCTTAAGTTTTATTTTTTTCTATGCAATTAAATTAAACAAACAACTGAAATAAATGGTGGCCAGTCGCACAGATTCATTGCCACCAAAAGCATGAATTTCAAATAACCCATCAGATTCATTAATCGCTTCCATAAAGATTCCACTTTCCTGCTGACTCTTCGCCGGCGACTTACTTGTCCTTGTTTGTCATTCCCAGTGAGGATACAAAATGCCAAACGCATCATGGTGGGTTAATCATGTCTGGTCCTTCAAAGAGCTATGATTTATATACTGATAATGGAATTTTTTGAACAAACAAAAAACAACCCTAATAAAAGATTTTAATGTTTGAAAGTATAAAAATTGTGTGCATCAAAGCTTTATACTTTCAAACATGCATTATTGAGTGTTCACATTTTCCCCTTTTCGCTTCCCGAAAATTGAAGGCACCTTTGTTGACTTGGCAAGCTAAAACCATGTGTAGATGCTGAATCAAGCGTAGCATTTCTTCGATTTGCAACGGTATCTTAAGTATTTCAACGTGTTTCCGTAGAATACACATCGTATATATGGAATATATACTTATGGCAAAATAAAAATAAAAATGGGGTAGTATATACGAACAATTAATTGTTAGCAAATGCGCTTCTATCAACATCATCAACTATTGCACACAGACTAATTTTCAGACATGTCATGAATATATCTAGCTGTATCTTGAAAACGTGAAATTGATTGATAACAATTGATCAAACACTCACCGGCATCACACATAAATACTTTGCAAGTATAATGAGTTGGTTAATATCATTCACTTTACATTAATTAATCAGAGCTGCATATATGTGCTGATATAACCTCCACCATTTATTTGTTCATACTATATAATTGTAGACTACAAGTCCACACAAGTAAATAGCATGATCAGTGTACCATATATATCTCTATTATACATGTAGTACTATTTTTTTTATATAGCATGATCATACATCATGTTCAATACAAGACCACTTTATTTAATTATATATAAACACCAAAAACAACCCACAAACGCGTCCAATTCACGTCACCTCCCTTTCCTCATCACTATATCATAGTCCAGTGATTCCCTCCCTCACTTCTACCCTCCCCTTTCAGCATCTACTTTTGTCATTAGCTATTCTTTCCCACCACCACCAGTTTCTCACTCCTCTCTTCTCTCTCCACCGTCCACCGCCGCCATGGGGGAAAAAGTGTGCGATCACCACAAATGCAAGCGAAGGAAGATATTCCGGCGAATATTCGCCGGAATCCTCATCTTCCTATTCATAGTTCTGGTGGTCATACTCATAGTATGGGCTATTCTCCGTCCTTCAAAGCCTTCCTTCATCCTTCAAGACGTCACCCTTTATGCCTTTAACGCCTCCGTTCCCAACTTCCTAACTTCCAACTTCCAAGTCACCCTCTCTTCCCGAAACCCTAACGACAACATCGGAATCTACTACGACCGTCTCGACACTTACGTCAGCTACCAGAATCAGCAAATCACCTACCGGACGGCAATCCCGCCGTCATATCAGGGCCACAACGAAGTCGACATTTGGTCGCCGTTTGTTTACGGCACTAACGTCCCCGTGGCTCCCTTTAACTTCGTTTCCCTCAGTCAGGATCAGTCTAACGGTAACGTCCTCGTCACCATCAAAATCGATGGGCGCGTGAGATGGAAGGTCGGCGCGTTCATTTCCGGCCGTTACCATATTTATGTGCGGTGCCCGGCGTTTATTACTTTTGGGGCACGGAGTAACGGAATTGTCGTCGGGAATAACGCCGTTAAGTATCAGTTGGTCCAGCGATGCACCGTGAGTGTGTGAAGATAGATGTTGGGCCCCACACGTTTGGCGGAGGAAAGTCAACGTCAACGTCCATCTGTGAGAACGTAATCACGCAGTATCATCCATCTCTCTCTCACTCTCTCTGCTCGTGGCTACTTAATTATATATCTAGTATTTTTAATTACGATTCTCTGTTTTCACTTTTTGTATGATTTTTTTCTTTCTTTCTAAGTCCTCTATTGATGATCCACGCGAATCTGTATTTGATTACTGTGTCGACATTAGATAAACGCACGGCGTAAGATCTCCGGAATTGTACATTTTGCTACTAATAAAGAGGAAGCTATATAAATGTGCATGTGGCGAGGAAGTTACAGTCATAGCAAAATTACAATTTGTAAGGAAGGGATCCATTATTGAGTTAAAAGTTTGTTTTTCCTTTTTTCAGAATAAAAGTGTTATTTGTTTAAATGAGATAACAAATGGGTGTTGAAGGGAGCATCCGGTGTCACTTTCTTCCATCCTTGGATATTAATTAAGGCCTGATGCATATTTTGGCCTCTTGTTCAATGCCTTCGTTGGTTTTTCTTTTTTCTATTTGATTGGTTGATAGTTGATTACATGTAGGTATGTATATCCATGAAAAATCCATACTATATGTGCAGACTGTTTTATATTTGTACTTTTCACAAGAAGATAATATTAAAATTTTAAGATATTGGACCACTCGAGTAGGTTCTCATTTTTCCATTTGGTTGAGTATACCTGCCACAGGATCATATTCCAAATGGACATTTTAAAATAGTTTTATAGTAAAAAAATACAACACCAAAAAAGGCAAAAAGTCTACATAAGCTTTTTCTTTTGTATTTATATAATAGCAAAGGTTTTAAAGTGCAAGAAGGAAACAAAAAATGTGATTAAATGGGATACCAAATAGGAGCGGGGTGATAAATGGAAGCAGAAGATGAATTATTGATAGGGGGCTAGAAGGTGGGAGAGGGATTGGTTTTGTTTATAAGGTTTGGTAAATAGTGCACATGAAGTGAGGGGGTGACCCTTTTCAAAAGGCAAGTGGCCACTAATACAGCTAATTAATGGGAGAATGAATAATGGAGAGGAGACACATGGTTAGCGGAAATGAAGGGGTGGTTCCTAACACTTAAGAGCATGAAAATGAAAGGTCCCAAATTTAGGAACCTTCCTTTATGCTACAAATCAAATCACTCCCCCATGTGCCTCCTTCTCTTTCATCACCGCCCATTACTAATTCAGCTTCCTTCCCTTTCAACATTATCACATTCCTTTGCTTATCTATATATACTCATTGAAGGGCATTCCCATTGCACATGGTTTACGAGTTACGACCGTGTTGCTTCCATACTGGACTCGGGATGGGCCTATGGCTTTGGTAGACTTGAATTTTGTTCTTTGAGTGCGGGGTTTGTCTTGAAATATTTCCTTCTGTCTCATTTTGGGCCATTTCGGCCCAATATTTTTCCTTCTATGGCCCTCACCCAATATTTCCATTTTGATTTATATTAAATTCATTTCTTAGACCTAATCGATTTTTTTGAAAAAAAATCCTAAAAATATTAAATAAGTTACTAATAAATTGATTATTTCGTTTTTTTCTCAAGTAGTTTATTTAACTTACAAATTAACATATAATTTAATAATACACAAAATATGTTATGATTAAGTGATTTATTTAACCTCCTTAATATCTTAAAAAAATTAACTGGGTTTTATATTAATAAACAGTATAGTATAAAATTATGAACCCTAAGTTGACTTGACCCGGTCTCTTGCACCTAAAAGAAGAGAGACGCCGCCGTATGTCGACCATGATCTAGTGCACCATGGCTCCATTAACATGTTGCGTCCGTGTACTAGAAAGACGATAATGGTTTTAGAGAGATATTTATCTTCTTTTGTTACATCGTTTCAAACTTCTATGAAGTGTAAACTGTAAATAAAAATATAGAGATACACATATGAAGAGTGAACTAAGGTTAAAGTTTGTTTTTACTTTTTTTATTGAGCTATGAAATATTGAAATCAGCAGTATAAAAATACTTGGTAACACCAGTCATTGGCTTCCTCTTTTATAGAAAAAACACAGTAAACTAATTTTAAATTAACTGTTGTTTCTATTCCGGACCTTCTTCATGTTATGAACACTACTCCACGGAAGCAAGCACTTATTTAAGAATTTTAAATTGTAAAATTTTTTAACAAAAAATTGAAAATTCTATTTTATTGCTAGAAACAATCAAGGGCGAGTGGAAAAAGAAAACGGGAGCCTAGAATTCATAGGAAAAAGGATAATCATACTATTGTATACATGTATATTAGGGATAAACACACACGCACACACATATTGGATGAGGATGGGTGCTTCAGAATTTTGGTGCGTACGGATGTTTCTGGGTAGTTGAGCTGGGAGATTTGGAGGCTGATCAATTCTCATCACCCATTTGTTTTGGTCCTATTCAGCGTTGACTGCCCATCATGTCTGACTCTGACCCTCTCAGCCGCGTTATCACAACTTATCATCCCATCCATATATAAACACTATTTCCACACCCCTCCCCTTCATACATCTGCTTCATACAAATCCCTTAATAATTCCCATATTCTTCACATAACTCCCTTGTCTCTGTTTTTATCACTAACCATGGCTGACAAGTCTGTTCGTGCCAGAAGCTGCTGTTGCTGCCTCTTCAGCTTCCTGTGGAAGTTGCTGATAGCCATTATTGTGATAGTGGGCCTAGCCGTTCTAATATGCTGGCTCATCGTTCAGCCTCGCTCCTTCAAGTTCTACGCATCTGAAGCTCATCTCACCCAATTCGACTACGACAACAACACCCTCCGTTACAACCTAGTCCTCAACTTCACCGCCCGTAACCCCAACAAAAAGCTCGGAATCTACTACGACGACGTCCAAGGCACGACGTTATACCAGGGTGAGAGGTTTTCCAACGCCCACGTCATCACCTTCTTGAACTCTTTCCGTCAAGACAAGAAGAGGACGGACCCCATGAGAGGTGTCTTCTCCGGCCAGCAGGTGATTCCTCTGAATTTACTTCAAGTGTCTCAGTACAACACGGACAAATTGGCCGGCGCGTTTGACATTGATGTGAAGCTCAAGTTCGAGATTAGATTCAGGCTTGGTGATTTCATCACTGGTAGCTACCGTCCCAAGGTCTGGTGTGGACTCAGGATTCCCTTGACCTCTAATGCAACAACGGTCCCCACTGGGTTGAAGTTTCAGCCCACTAAATGCAGCGTCGACTTTTGATGCCTTGTATCGTACGCTTTTATATCATCATTTCTTTGTTTTCAATATTTATTAATTCTTTTCTATGACCCCTTCTGTGATTATTTCATTCTTTCATCCTGCATCGAATAATGCCATATATATGTAACCGTCCACCAGTATGCTAACGATGATACTTCATTATATTATACTTGATATGTAATTCATTTTATTACTCATTTATGTCCTTCCACATACATTATATCTACCAACCTCGCTTTGGTATTCTTGATCTATCGATAAACTGTATGCGCCCAATTACGCAGCACAAACGCTCAACACCACCGATTGCATTTATGAAGATACGCGTATATATACAATATTCGAAGCCACTAGCTACATACGTTCGTGTGTGCAACTGTGCATTGAAAAGTTCTCTCTATATATATATGCTTTTATTTGCTGCCTCGAAACAAGCCAAGAACCTTTCTTAGTAATGAAAATGCCCAGTACTATCAAAGCTCTTGGATCAATTGGTAAGGGGCTGTTTGAACTTTAACTTTACAGATGTTACATAACTATAATGTATAATTACCTTGAGGTAGCAGGATAAAACCACTGTGGACTTACATTCACGTAAACCTAGTTAGTGGTAGTTGGTTGTAGTATGCTAATAATGATGGATAAATAAAAAAAAATACTCAGCACGTTATGAAATAACTAAAACAAAGGAGTGCATGAAACGAGATGATTGAGATGGATTAAGAAAATAAGAGGGAGTTGGAAAGAAAGAGGGAGTAATCCTTATTCACTTCAACCTTATAATTATTGGAGACAACAGCTATTTACTAATATTCCTTTCAAGAGTTATAACAAACATTAAATTTGAATAATTGTGAAATGATTTATAACATCTAGAGATTATTATGGGCATTAATTGTGGAAAACTCCTTAGAAGCCATTCATGTTTTTTGTAGGTTACGTAGGTTATAATTTAAACTCCAGAGACGCATATGGACCTCCGTACTTCATATTGCAATATTCATGACACAGCATGATTTAAAAAGCTAATTCATTCTTATATTTGATTTTTTTACCTTGTGAGAACAACCGATATAGGAAAAATTCATGAAATAAATAAAATGAGTAAAAATCTAAAATTTTCAGTCCAAAAAAAAAGTAAGAATCTAAATTTCACTTCGTTTTCTTTGGTTTTCCTTAATTCATTCGCTCCCAGCTAAAACTTTCTTTCCTTTTTTTTGTTGTTGGTCTCTAGTACTTTAATGAACAATTTCCTTTTTTTTGTTTTTTTTTAAAGAAGCAACACTCTACTTAATTTAATATTGTTAGTAGCAAAAATTAAAATGACTTTTCAGGTATCATTAGGCGTTTAGGCCATTAAGAAGCACGCGACTTCCACCCTCACTTGTTAGTTCGTTTACACTGGCCTACCGCCTACTCAAGTTGATTTATTTAATTAACTTGTTTATGTTTATTATCCCAATAAATTTATATTATAGTACTAAACTAATCCATTAACCGACGATTGCCGCTGGCCCATTCCACTTCCCTTCTCCTATCATCATCTCTCCCAAATCCCAATATATATATATATATATATATAGATAGCACCATCGACGCCTGGTCTCTTTCTCTGGTACGTCGTGCCCTTGTAATTTTGTGTATTATTCCCTCTCTTTTGAACATCATGCCGGCAAAACATTCCCAACTGAACGGCGCCTACTATGGGCCTTCCATCCCACCACCGACGTCTTACCACCGCCCGGGCCGTGGCCCACACTACTGCGACTCCTGCTGCTGCGGGCTCTTCTCCTGTCTCTTCAACCTCATCCTCACCATCATCATCATCCTCGGCATCGCCGTCTTCTTATTCTGGCTCATCGTCCGCCCCAACGTTGTCAAATTCCACGTCACCGACGCCTCCCTCACTCAGTTCAACTACACCTCCAACGACAACAACAACAACACCCTCTTTTACCATCTTGCCCTCAACATCACCGTCCGTAACCCCAACCGCAAGCTAGGCCTCTACTACGACAAAATCGAAGCCTCTGCATCGTACCAGGATGCTTGGTTCGATTCCCAGACGTTGACCCCCTTCTACCAGGGCCATAAGAGTACGCATGTTTTGAGCCCTGTGTTTTCTGGTCAACGCTCCCTCCTCCTTGACTCCACACAGGCTTCCGAGTTTGATAAGGACAAGAGCTCCGGGGTTTATAATATTGACGTCACTCTGTATCTCAAGGTTAGGTTCAAGTTAGGGGCATTGAAGACATTCAGGTTGAAGCCCAAGGTTAAATGTGACTTTTCAGTTCCTCTCACTCTCGCCGCTTCACCTGACGGAAGTTCATCATCCGCCGCCGCTCAGTTTCAGACTAAACGCTGCAGCATCGATCACTGATATCAACGCTTCATCGATCTGAAGCCCATCCCCGTACGTCGGCGCACCCTTTCAGCTTGTTGCATTATCTCCGTTACGTTTCTTTCCTATTCATTTCTTTCTTTCTTTCTTTTCTACTATTGGTTTTGATGTCTGATGGATGGATATGATTTTCACGATATACTGCTTTATTGATGTATCTTTTTATAATTTATCTTTACCATTATTATGTACTCTGTATCTAGTGGTATCGGAGTTTTTGGTTTTTTTGTCTTTGTCTTGTTAGTCTATAAATAAAATGCGATTACTTTCTTTTGTTTGTTGGTTTTTTGCGTTTTCGGAGTTTGGTTGAGTGTGAATTTTCATTTTTGGAGTTTATGATTGGTTTGTTAGGCATTTGCATTTGTTCGAATCCTGATCTAGTTTGACTTGTGCGTGGTTGCGGAGGAGCTTCGTTCCTGGCCCACGACGACTTTTGGGTTTTGAAATCAGAAAATAAGAACCGTACTTAATCGCAGGTGTGTGAGTGACTTAGCTGGTAGTTAGTACTCCCTCCGGTCCTAATTATAAGATCATTTTGACTTTTTTTCCCACTCCAAAAAACAAGTAGTTTCAGTTCCAAAAGAAATCTTTTTTCCTCAAAACTAATTTATTCTACTTATAAACTAACCTATAATCTAATTTTATGTGACATATGTTATAATTTAGTGGTCTAATTTGTTTCCTTAACTTCCACAAAAAAAGTCAAAGTGGTCTTATATTTAGGACCGGAGGGAGTACTACTACTTTGTTATTCGTTGGTTGGGTTAACATCTGAGTTAGTAGCTTTTCATGACTTCGTCAAGACGAGCATACCATGAGATAAAAGAACTCGTATAGTGAAGGAAATTTTCCAAACACCGGCCGTTTGCGTGGCTGACTTTTTATTTCTGAGGTAAGTTTAAATTAATTGCTTCAGTTGATGATTATATTCTTGTTTACTTTTTAGTTTGCATCTGTGGCTAGTATCTTTTTGTTAATGGTTATGGTATGTATGGGCCATGGATGAGCCTTAAGTTATTGGCTCAGTTTTACCGTCTCTGTTAGGAGAGTCTGTTGGTGGCAAATTGCTGATTTGCAGTTGATGTCTGGTTTTAATGTGTGGAATATCGAAAGCATTAAAGGCCTAAGAAATAAAAGTGTCTCAACCGCGGCAAATCTAGAGGCTGAAAACCAAGAATGATGCAAACAAATTAAAGACCCATATACACGTAATAGCAGGTTTTTAGTTTAAGAATGTGTAACAATATCAGATTTCTAATTTTATTGGCATAAATGAATAGCAACCTTGGAGAAGAAGAAGATAGCGACATGAAGAAATTAAGGATAAGAACTACTCCCTCCCTCCGGTCCTAAATATAAGATCACTTTGACTTTTTTTGGTGGAAGTTAAGGAAGCAAATTAGACCACTAAATTATAACATATGTCACATGAAATTAGATTATAGGTTAATTTATAAGTAGAATAAATTAGTTTTGAGGAAAAAAGATTTTTTTTAGGACTGAAACTACTTTTTTTTTTACTGAAAAAAAAAAGTCAAAAAAGTCAAAGTAGTCTTATAATTAGGACCGGAGGAAGTAATTAATAAATACTATTAGGAATTGAAAAAGACATGGAACTGTTCAACTCTGGATAATATAAAACTGAAATAATTAATTAATACACCCACCTTTTGTATATATGTAATAAATAATAATAATAGAAGTAAGCCAATTTTTGTTATTATCTGCGGGCGAAAATATGTGAAATTACAAAAACATAGAGACAAGTGTGACAATATGTATCGGACCAATTTTAATACTTGGAGAATAAAATCCGATGATAAGAAATGAGCCAATGGAGAGGTTATGTAACCAACCATTCTTAAACTTGTATATTTGAATGCAAAAAGTAAGCACACGCTTTAAATGAATAATAAACTAAAGTAGACGTAAACAATATATATAAATATATAAAAAAACTAAAGTAGACGTCATAATCGATTGTTTTGCCTTTATTTGGAATGAAAAATTATGATTAAATCTGCAAATATAGTCTAATGAATCAGCTCAACTGACCAACCCAACGGCCCATCCCATCAGCCGAAACATCCAAGAGCCAACCACTTTAAAGATGCTTTTATAAAATGGCTCCATGTATCCTACCCAACTTATTCAACGTTTCAGATGTCATAACTTAATCAACAAGTTTCTTTCTTTATTTTCTGTTTAGACATACCTTTGGCTGTAAGCGTTGTCTATACGAGACATCGAGAAATATGAGAAATAGCACCAAATTCACACCAATAAGGATGAGGAGACCGAAAAATTAAACAAGTCTTGTGCTCAGAATTTAGTGTGAGATGAAGACCTTGACCGCGGAGCTACGGACATCTTCTTTCTTTTTTAACACTCCTTCTTTCTAATCCTAAATATATAACTTATTTATTTAATTTGAATAGATTAAAAATAATAATTGACTTAGCTAATATGATAAGTTTTTTTTCTTTCTAAAATACTCTAATTATCTTTCTTTTTTTTAAATAATTTTCTTTCTTATAATTCCTATCCCCCCTTAATTATTATTGAAAGGGTATAAGTACCGGAGGAGTATTATTTTTACTGAAACGGTTTTACATTTTTTTTTTCTCTTCAAGGTCAATCACTCAATTCAACCGATCTCTGAGGAAATAGAAGGCGGGCTGACTGATCCTATGGAACTGGGCCCATCAAATAATATACTGGGCCTTCAACCATAATTAGTGTAAATACAGTCTCACCTGAACTGCTCATACATCATCCACTGAAACATCGGCCCATGCCCAGTATCAATCACAGGGTCAACCCAAAAAGTCAAAAACTAACTAAACTGAGACTCCCAGAGTAAAGGGGGGAACATAATTAATAGTAGAACTTGCTTGCCTAAAATAGTAAAATTGATGCAACGTTGGTGAAACCAATCACATCAAAAAATCGAAGTCCATTTTAGAAATTAAAATTAAAAGAAACCACAAAACCAACTGTAATTCTCTGGTTATGAATTATAGTCACGGGCAATTTTTTTTATTAATGGTTGCTCTTTCGAGCTTAAAATGTAGAAGGTTTCCCAAAAATACAAAGTCCCACGTTGCATGTAAGAGTTGGATTAATAGCATATAATATTAGGTTGAATCCTATCCCATTGGCTTAAACTTTTATGATGGAAAGACAAACCCAATATATATACATAATTAATCCATATTTCAACATGGTAACACAACCATTCGATCAGTGGGATATATATATATATAAAAAAATATTTGCAGATCTAGGACCTCTAAGACTTAAAAAGTATAAGCCCAGACAAAGAAAAAAATGAAAGTAAAATAGATTAAAAAGTACAAGCTCATGCAAAGAAAAAAAATGAAATAAAATAGATAAAACAATTAGTAGGGTGAACATCAGAGAAAAATACAAAATCCCACATTAAAAGTGTGAGAGGTGGATTAATGGTATATAATATTGGGTTTTTTTTTGGCCAGATATAATATTGGGTTGAATCCCATAACATTCGCTTAAGCTTTTGTGATGGAAAGACAAATCCAAAATATATATATATAATTAATCCATATTTCAACATTCCCCAGTCTTAACAAGTGTATTTATTAAAATTTGAATTTGAATTTGTGTTCTCTTCTTTAAAAGTGCTGCTAGCCATTTTAATCAACAATTTGTTGGCGTCTAGGAAAATATCTAGTACTATCCAAACAAAACATTTGTCATTTCCAGAAATGTTATGCCATACAATAAAGAAGATAAATATTGTTGTAGAAAAACAATTAATCAGCAACAGCAGAAATTCGTGTTCGACATGTAATATTACGGACAATTTAGTTATTACACAAACCCAAACCCACACACACAGAAATATGGTGGTGAGTGGTGTAAGCCCCACCACACAAAGAGAGCAGGAGGAATTCATGGTAACCCCCCGCATGATGAGTAACTCTGAAACTGAGGCAGAAACAGGTGCACATGAAAGTACCTTGGACCCCTCAATCTCATTACTTTCGTATGATAGGCATTCCAAGAAAGAATTCCAATGAAGACAAGGAATCAGAATATGTATGTGCCTGTCTTCCACACGTTAAACACAACTTGACGCTCCTGATTATTAACTCCCACCTTAAAAAGTCCTTCAACGTCTTCCAACTTGCAATCGACTTTGAATTGGATCCAACACTTCCCTTACTTTCATGCACAACTCTGCGCCCGTAAAAAAGAAAAAGAACAAGGCTAATACATGCACACTAGGACACTGACCTTAACTAAACAACCTTGTTATATGTTTATCCATCTCCCCTCTCTCCTTTAATTAAAGCCTGCCAAAGTCTCAAATTCCTTCATTCATTGAAACTTTGTCTCCATCCTAAATCTTTGTGTTGTGTTTGTGTATGGAGACCGGTGATTACACCCTTTGCTTTTCAAAGGTCTTAAGTTTGTCTTTGGAGCATTATTTCTTGACTTTTTTTGGGCTTTCTTGAAATCAGTCCATTTCTTTACCGTCACGCTTTTTTTAAAAAAAAAAAAAAATTGGGATCCAGCAGTATGCTGAACTTTGAACAGAAAACAATATCAACTGCATTCATTGGTTTTAAGATCAATATTATTCCTTCTTCTCATATGTACTTCACAATTTGTGCGTGTGTCAAGGCATATATCACTTAGTTACTTGTTATAAGTCTAATTATTAAAGAAAATTTGTTCATAAATATAAGTCCACTTAAAGGTTACTAATTATAGTTTTCCAACTTTAACCTTATTTAATTCTCATTGGAAGAGAGAAATAAGAGATAAATGTGTGAATAATTTATAAATGTAGAGAGATGAAAATTTGAATAAATGTAGTCTTAAAAAAATTGCATCAGGTGTAGGGATTCAGGAGACATACCCGGTTGTAGAACATTGATCTTTATGCCTTTACGGAGTCAAAATCACAATATAGAACTTGACTTTTGTATACTGCAGAAGCACTTAAGAGGAAAAAGAGAAGAGGGAGTTTTTGTTTTGTTTCACGGTGGTTTTGTTCTGTCAAATGTCTGTATTTATAAACACAGAACTAACAGACACAACCCTTCATATTTTAAATTCAAATTTAAATAAATTCAAATTTAATGGGAATATTACATATAACATTCCAATATTTCTGAATAATTATATTCAGACCCCAAACTCTTATTTGGGCCAAATCCACTAAGGGTGGACTGGGTCTAGGCCCAACCCATTTTCCTACATCAGGGTAGTCTTAAAAAAATTGCATCAATTTAAAACACATTTAATGAAAAAACTAACAATTTTTGGCATATAAAATTTAGTTAAAATAGACTTATAACGAGAATAGAATAATACACAATTGGACTGTTTAGATAAAGTTCCGCTTGTATTCTTGATTGGGCCAAAGCCACAATTAATAAGAACAGCAATGTATAAACTCACACTCTGATTGTCAGTCTGTCTGCACAGATATATGTGGAGATTATGCATAAATGAGCAGGGAATAATTTTAATACACACAGAGGAGGTTAATTATTTAGTCTCTAGAGTTTTGAATATATTAGAATTCAACCGTTGAACTTCAACTCGGTACACATGTTTTAACTGTTAAAACTCAATCCCTAAATTCCACTCAATATACAAGTTATAATCTCTATGATCTTAATTTTTTTTAAAGTGTCAGTAGCTATATTTGAAAAAATAAAACTAGAAGATCCAATTTGGGACCTGTATTTTTCACTAGTCAAAACATGAAAACTGCATACAAAGTTCAAAGATTTAATTTTAATCGTGTCAAAGTCATATAGAAACTAACAGATGTATATTGAATCAAAATTTAACAGTTGAGTTTTAATTGAGTTAAAAATAATACATTTTGGTTATAATTTTACACATATTAGAGTGTGCCACATATATATCCTCTTGATCGAAATATAAAACCTACTAACTTAATTTGATTAGATTAAAGTTGTCAGTTAAGTTAATTAAAATTACATGATATTATCAAAGCACCTTAACCACCTACCTTTACTCTCACTCTCACTCTCTTTTTGTTTTATTATTGAGTATCAATAGGGTTAGTTTGGGAAAATTGATGAAAAAAATTAAAAAGATGCCTTATATTTATGACCAAGTTTATCTCTTCAAATGGGTCATATATTTATGTCCACAGGGAATACTATTTAAACAGGGGACACTGAGCTTATCATGTAGCTAGGAATTCTATGGGTGTGTTTGGATTAACTTTTTTTCAGAAGGACTTTTTCAGAAAAGCTTTTTAAAAGTAAGATTGGATAAAAGTTAGATTATGTGAAGTGATTTATGTTTAAATTTGTGATGATAGAAGTGACTTTTTTTCAATCTGACTTTTGAAACATGTTTGGATGATTATTTTGAAAAGCAAGTTTAGATGAAAAATTATCAAAAAGGACATTAATGTTATTAAACAATACATATATAATATACATATATTCTTATTAAATGCTTAGTTTATCCCTTATTTTAAGGAAAATAATTTGAAAAAATAATATTATTAGCTCAAAGGAGGATATTGTGGGAGAAAATAGTTAAAGATTGTTATGGTAATTTTTTGGAGATAAAAAGGAAATTTTAGATTAAAATAAAATATCTTATTTGAGAATTTCAGAGGTCTAATAGTCTAATTTTCATACCCACTTTATTAAATAATACATAACAAAAGGTGTGGGACCCATCAGAAGTTAGAAGCCAAAAGTCAAAAAAATTTATTTCGGCTTTTGGCTGTTCATAAATCCTTTTAACCAAAAAATCCTTCTCTTATCAGAGGAACTAAAAAATAAGCAAAATTTTCACTTCTCTTATCCCACCGAGCTTCTGCCGTTGGAGAAGCTATTCCAAACAGAGCCATATATGGGCTTTTTTAATGTTCCTTACAAATGTTGAAGGTGTTTGATTTGAGAACAACGTAAGACCATATATAGCCAGTGAAATTCAAAGGCAGTGGCAAACCGACCCACTGCAGCTTATGAATAAAGTTGAAAAAGAACAAGAGAAGTGGGGAGATCAATACGAGATAAACAAGAAAAGTAAGATGCATATCTTGAAGAGAAAGATGGATCAGATAATATGTAAGAGCTTCTGAAAAGGTGATTAAGAAGTTTTCAATTTATGGTGGTTATAAAAAGGCTCACAAAGCAAAGCGAAGCACAATTAACATGTATGGCTCTTAAAAGGCAGGAAAGAAAGAAGGAAGTGATTGGGCATAGGAAAGAAAGGAGAAAGAAGGAGGGTCCGATTCCATTGTAGTTGCCCTAATAATAATGAGTATGTCTGATATGCCACAAGGCTTACGACTCAAGTTAGCCAATGCAGGTAGGTCCATGGTGACGCGGCCTTCTCCTTTATCATCATCCTCCCATTATATTGCACACACACAATGGGTTTAGTTGTAGTAGTTGGTTATATAAAAAGAAAAAAGTAGTAGTAGTAGTTGCTGATGCTAGGGCTCCATCAAAAAGAGAAAATCACCATTTATTGGGATCCCCCTTTTTGACTGTCTCATATGTGTGTGTGTGTGTGTGTATTATCGTCTCACGATGAAGCTAACAAACATGTCCCACCAACACTTGTTAATTACTTGTCTCAAATCAGACCCACACTTGATAAAGATTAGAACATGCCTCCGTTTGAAAAAGAAATGAATCAGTTGAGAGATTGCGATAATTGGAAATGGAGCCTACATTTAATTAATTAAATAATATTTTAAGCGAGAAATGCGAAGCACGAAGGGGGCAAGGCAGAAAAGAAATGGGCCTGGGCCCAAATATAATGGGGAATATGCTCCCCCCACCATCTGGGTTGTGACTGGCGTGCGCCTTCATAAAGCTTCCCTGTCTCCCAGCATATCAAAAAAGGAGAATTTGAAATATCAAAGCCAAATTGGTCACCACATAGAGTAAATTGGTAAAATATGACAGTGAAATATTCTGCACTCCATATTCTTTGTATTTTTATTCAAAAATTAAGGGTTACAATTCATTGTCCACGGCAAATTTTGGATGGAAATTTGAGACACCCATGTTTCAGATTCACTAATATTCAAAGGTTCCGTTACTACTCCCTCCATTCCTAAATATAAGGCCTAATTAACTAATTTAATTAGATTAAGGATGTTAGTTAGGTTAGTTAGAATCACATGATATTACCAAAGCATCATAACCATCTAGTTTTAATCACACAATATTACCAAAGCATCATAACCATCTAGTTTTAATCACACAATATTACCAAAGCATCATAACCATCTAGTTTTATTTCCACCCTCCCTCGCTTGCTTACTTATCATTGAGGAGCATCAATAGGGATAGTTTAAGAAAAAGTTACAAAAAATTAGAATAAGTATTATATTTAGGAACAAACTCACATCCCTAATTAGGTTCTATATTTAGGAACTGAAGAGCACCGAAATAAGGGTTATCGGTGTAGTGCCGCCTTGGGCTCGCCCTTCAAGAAATTAAAATTAGGGATTAAGGAGATAGTGGAAGCTAGATACCCCGGGTGTCGTTCTCTTGAGGAGCTTAAATGCAAATGGTGTCCTAGTAACTAAAATGCAAATTAATTGGACGAGTAAAAAACATTTTGTTTGGTTTTTTGTATGAGATTTGTGTAAAAGTGTGATATGTTAAGAAGGAAAGTAAAAATTGGACAAAGGGGAGATTTAGATTGAAAAGGGATAAAATCATTCTTGATAAGTTAAAGCCTTGGAGCTCATTGCTTCAAAAGATTTTTAAGAAGTTCTTATTGATTTTCAAAGGAACTCTAGAGGAACCCCTCTAGGCTATAGGCTTAGGTTAACTTAATTAATGCCAGAACCCCGCACATTACTTAATTTAACTTAAGTTGATTAAACTCAAAATCAAGAACTAATTAATTTTGAATGACTTTAAATCCACAATTTGGGCCACCCCGCAATTGCTCTTAATTTCTCTCAAAACCCTAATTGATTGATGGCCACCCAAACAATGAATTAAGGCCAAAAGAGCGCTTACCCAATGTCTCAACACAACTAATTAATTCTTATGCCATTTCACTTATACAAATCACTTGACACTTTTAATCCACCAACCAAGCCACCTTGAATTAGCACAAGATATTCACCAAGAGCATAATTTAACATCCCAAAAATTTAATTAAGGATTAGTGCTAATTTAATAATTAATTTGGGATTAATTAAGGAATTTAGAGAGCTTTATAAATAAATTTAGGGAAATAAAAGTATTTTGGGGATTTTTAAAGGTCTAGTTTCTCTCTTAATTTGTGAAGATTAGAGTTAGAAAAATTATTTTTGGAGCCATAAGGGGTTATGATGGGAGGAAATTCTTAGCTCATTGTGAAGAAAATTTTTTAGAAATTGAAAGGATAAATTTTGGCCTAAAGAAAATATCTTATATTAATGAATTAAGGGCCTTTTAGTAATTTCCCCTACCATCCTTATTTAAATGTCTTTTCTTTTATTTATCTCTTTATTTCTTTCCTCTCATTCCTTTCTCTTCCATGCCGTGAGTCCCCATCATCACCATTTTGCTTCTTATTCTCCCTTGGCCTAGCGTCAATCGAGATGGGGGTAGTGGCGCCACCTTGGAGGTGGCGACCCTCCTTCATCTACTCCTTTCGTGTTTCTCTCCTGGCCCCCTGTTCTTATGCGCATGTGAGAGAGAGAGATTTAGAGAGTGGTGGTGAGATTCGGGTTGGCAACGGGAGGCGGATTCCAGCGAGAAATCCAGTGAGTCTGAATGCTTGGGAGAGAGCTCTTGTATGTGGGTAATTCTCCTTCTTTTACTTCCCTTTTGTTCTTGATTTTCAAAGAGTAAATTCTAGGGTTTTGTATAATTTTGAAAATCTAGATTGATTGGTACAAATTGGTTGATTCCACTTGTTTATTGAGGTTGCATGATGGTGATAATTTGATTAGTTTGATAGGTGAGTCTAAATGATATTTTGCTTACTTAAAGTGGGATTAAGATAGGTTTTAATCAAGAAATTCTTTGAATTTGGGCTTTTGAACTTGATTTATGAATTCTATAGGGTTATTGGAGTGCAACGATAATGTTGGTTGGGTTTATTGAGTTTGATTTAGAGTTTAGTTGAGAATTGGGATTTTTAGGTGTTTTAGAGAAGTAGAGTTTTGCAATTAGGAATATTGAACATGAAAGATGAGTTAGATAAATTAAATGAGAATATTGGGCTATGTTTGAGTAGGATTGATGAAGAATTTTGTTGTGCAAAAATTATGGAAGAATTTGAGTAATTATAGGAAGTTGTAAAGCAATAAAGAAAAGGAATTTGTGCTTCTTGAGTGGATGCAACTTAGTATTTCTCTTGTTTTCTAAGTATTTTGGCTTGGTTACTTTCTCATTCTATTCTTCCCAATAATTTTTAGCTAGCAAATCATTCCACCTTTTCTTCTTTGATTGATTGGTGAAGTCTTGTGTAATGTCGATGCACTAATTGCTTCCATTTTTATGGCCATTATTCATAAATGCATACTGCTGGTGTGTGGGTTGAATTTGCTGCTTTGTAAAATGAAATTCCATATTTTTGTAGCTATAATTTTGTTCTGAAATTTTGTCCTGTGTTGATTGAATATGATGGCTGAAATGGAAGTTTGAATTGGGTCATCAAACGAAATTAATAACCAAGCCTAAGGTTCACCAAGGGATTTGTTACCAAATCTCCGGCACCGGTGCCAAAAACTTGTTCGCACCGCAAGTGCACGGGTCGTACCAAATAAGAAAGTGATAAGAAAGTATCGTTCCTACAAGGATTTTATTACAAATGCGATCAAACAGAAGGCTTAGAAAATTAAATTAAGTTTTGCTAAAGCAAATTTCGGTTGGACGATTTAACAAGTAAAAGATTAACATTAAAAGTCTACTTCTATTTAAGGGTTTAGTCACAAAAGGCTATAAAATAGAGAGATGATTTAGAAAACACTTGTCAAGAATAAATAAGAAGGCCTAGGGTTACTTATCCCTATTTAACTTCATGAACTAGTAAATTCCTTTCCTTTTTGGTTTTCCAATGAATTAATGTGTGAGTCTAAGGTTCAATTTCATTTGAAGAAGCTTTCTCAAGTCAAAATCAAATTTATACTTGCATTAATCGTACAACCTCTTGCCACAATTAATGCAAGTCATAAATACTCCACCAACCTCCCATGGCCAATGTTAGGTTAGTAATTATATCTCTATATTACCAACTAACCATCCATTTAAAACCATAAACTTCAAGTCTAACATGATTAATTTCACCCAAGTTCTAAAACAAAATACTCTCTCTTAATCCATATTTCATTTAACAAATCAAGTGGTGATCAAGTACTTGTATAAATAAGAGCAAGATGAAAATCCACACATAAGAATTCATTCAATGCATCAAAGAAAGGAGATACAAAGTTCAATCCATCAAAGAGTTCAAAGTAACCCTAGAAAAGGGTTTTAGTTACACATGGATATATCAAGAACGAAATAAAAAATTGGGAAGGAGTTCATGAAAGAAAAATAGAGAAGAAAGAAGAAGAAAGGAAACCAAGATAAGTGAACTTAAATCTCTCCAAGGTTCTCCAAGATTTCTAGCACTTCCCAACTCTCTCTTGTAGCTCCAAGACTTCCAAAAATATGCCCTAAGTTCGTTCTCCTCTGTTCTGGCTTGAAAACTTCTATTTATATATCAGAAATTTTGCTAAAGAAGCAAAATGTAACATTACCTCCAAATTCCACTTTTAACCACTAACAATAATATATTAAAACGTTTATAGTACTAACTATGTTAGGAAAAAGAATTAAATTACCAAAAATTCGCTAACATAGTTTAGAAAAAGAGCTTTCCATAATATTTATATATAATTCAAATTTCCACTCCAAATCTCTGTCATCATAATATAAATTTTCTTCCAGTACAATAACAGAGAATTATATTATCCATAATTAATCTCCACACATCATCCTTAAAATACCATACCATAATGGTAATTATACAATAATTCTTCCCAAAATAATAATAAGTTTTCAGCGGAAGCATCATACAAAATATGATCCTAAATGTGGCAATACCTCCTGTCCTTCTGGTCCAGAGTATCTCACGATATCAGTGAGAAGTTCCCGGATCCTTCCCTTGACCTCCTACTTCGCTCCTAGGACCTGCAAAAGTGAGATCAACGGGGGTAGCCCCAAAACGCAACCACTGACTACTCATCTACGTGTGGTGTGTGCTAGCAAGGTGTCCAGTGGAATACATATATGTATATATATTAGTTCAACCAGCATGCTCAGGTATTCACATATAATGCATATCTTGGTCCCAAATATCTTTTCTCATCGTTTATAATTATAAAATAATCCATCACAATTCATCCTCAACAATAGTATATATCATTGATAATTACAGACAACCCAAACAAATCTTACTAGAAATGTTGGGAAAACATGTGGGACCAGTCGGGACCTTCCACCCACCCCTGATCACCACGGTACAGTTCACGAGGGACTCTCTACCCTCCCTGAATAGTACCACAGATTAGAAGGATCTCTGTCCTTTCTGAATCCGTAAGGGGCGATATCCCCTCTTTCGTCTTTCTCTCCTTTATTTCTCATAATATATCAATTAGTCCCTGTGGCGCAACAGGGTACCTCATCACGTGATGGCACAATTTCCAATTCACCGGTGTCACATACCCAAATAATTTCTCACATACAACACATAGATATGCAACACCACAATCAGGCACCAGGCCTTCCAGTATTTTCATGATATACATATATTAAATAATTTCCAAAACCACATATATCTCAGTTTCAAATATTTCACATCACAAATTTATGCCATTTCAAAATAATACTCAACGGGACATTTATTATAAAAATATTAATATTACAAGACCTCGTTTCCATATCTCATCAATCATCAATTTGTGATTCAAAATCTCATCTCCATATAACATCATAATTTTCAAATAATAATATTTCAAATTACTTACTAACACCACACACACACATAAACAAGCAGAAAGCGGTTACCTGATAGCTGGCACCAATCTCACAATAGTGCAGCTCCCCCGTGCTAACTCAGTGCAATTCAAACACTACACAATCATGCATACTACCACAATTAATTATTTATCCAACAATTTTATATGTTGAAAAATAAATTATTTACTACCCTTTCTTTGCCCTTATTTATTTTAAATTTCCAATTTAACATTTATTCTCCCTTTCTATTTCTAAAATTTATCTCTACTCCATTTATACATATATCCAAAATTATTAATCTTTCCAATAACTATTTATAAAATTCCTTAATATCCCATAATCCCTCAATAATTCTTTAAATGCAAACCCCAATCAAATCAATTAATTAAATCCCCTCATATAACCTTAATAAATATCTAAAAATCATCAATTTACCCATAAGCACCTCGAGTAATTTAAAAGCCCAATTTCTAAAACTTCCATAAATCCAAAAATTCCTAATAATTAGGAAAACTTCCAACAATGAAAAATCTACTCAGAAAAACTCATAATCGAGGCCTAAGCTTCAATTTATTAATTTTAGGACTCCCAAAAATTACCAATTTAGACAAAGCCTAATTTTTCAAGTATAGCTAATTGAAAAACTAATGGCATAGAATTGTAGAGGAGACTTACGGGGTTCCGAAAATGTGCTTAGTTGACCCAAAAACTCACTATTTGTATGCCAACGGGCTCTGATAAATCCGGTGAAAGGAGTAATAATGGTGATATAAGAGAAAAGAGGGGAGAGAGAAAATAGAGAAATAAGAAAACGAAGTGATCAGTGAACATGTATGTGTGTGCTCAGCGAAGTGTATGTGTGTGTTTATATAATGATAAAAATAATAATAAAATAATAATATAATAATAATATATGTAAATAGTAGTTGAGTGTGATTGGTTGAGGAATAATAATTGATGCACAGTGACAAGTTATTGACGAGGAACTGAGTGTCGGCAGAGTGGAAAGAGAAAACTACACTATTAGACCCTAAAATTCTCAAATAAGATATTTCTTTTGAACAAAAAATTTTCTTTTTACTTCCAAAATTTTCCCTATAATATCTTTTATTTATTTACTCCCACAATAACCTCTTTTGAGTCTAAAAATAATTTCCCCAAAAATTATTATCTTCCAAATAAGGGAAAAACTAGGCCTTTAAAATCCTCAAAAACACCTCAAAATTCTTCAAATATTCTCATAATCCATCATTTCTCATTAATCAATTCCTATTTACCCCCATAAATCCTTAATTAATTTTTAGGATGTTACACAAAACGCGCAGCTGCAATTTTTTTTTGAACCCTCGCCATGGCCCTTGCTGTAGGGGGTCCACAATGAGGACCAGAGAGGGATACTTCATATTTTAGCCTCGTCGTGGCCCTTGCTGTGGAAGGTCCACGGCGAGGAGCAATTTTAGTTTCTCCTACTTGCTGCTTGTCTTTGATTCCCTTGCTTCACTCTTGTTACTTCATGGTCTTTCTTCCTCTTTGATATGATCCATCTCTTCCTATACAAGATAAAGAGAGGGTTGATGAGTTCCAACCAAATTCACTTGCTAAAACAAATATAGTTAAGCTCCAAAATCACAAATCAATGCAAATGTTTCTTTGTTTATCTTTTTCTATGAGCTTTTGTATAATTTTTGAAACTATACTTTCAAAAATATGTACAAATGTGGGAAGACATATGATGAAATGCATCAAATTTTGGAGCTTATCAATTTGTGTGTTCTTAGTGTAGGGCGATAATATGGAAAAAACGGCAAGGTTCAAATGGTTAGTGGTTTCATATGAGGAATTATAGTGGTTGTAGTGATCTTAATACTATGGGAGTTACCATGAAATCTGTGCCATAATGTGGTTGATTATAGTTGATTCTCTAAGGAGGGGTGAATGTCATTTGATGTTATCTATATATATATGGCATGCTAAAAGTTTGATTTTTAGGCGGCAAAGAGATTATTTGTTCCTAATTTATTGAGGTTACAATTTTATTTGAGAGCATGCTTGCCTGGGGTAGGAGCTGAAATTTAATTTGAATAAGACTTTGAAGCACTAAAGGATTTTCCGGTTACACTCGTTATGCTTGAACATGTTGAGGATTAGTGGATTAAGAATGAGTTTATCATTGGAAGATTAGCATTAGTCTATTTGTTTAAGGAAGTGAGGGTAAATGTTTAAATGGTGAATGTATTAGAAGCCTCGGATTATGACTATTTTGTGGTCATTGTTTTTGAGTTAAATTGAAAATGCAAAGCAAAGTTGAAAAGTGTCATCATTATGTAAAGAGTAAATATAACCAATTTGGAGTTTAAGATCGAATAGGTAAGTTTGAGAATACTTGTGATTTAATAGGCTTAATATGGGTTAAATTAACTTAATCTAGTCGTGTAACTACAACTTATTGCCTAGAGCACCATTAGAGGCCCTGAATGGGCTAAGTCTCTTAATTGTGAAACTTGAATCTTGATTAGTTACTAATCATGTGTAGGTGTGATATTATTATATGTGGATACTGGTGCGTTGAGCGGAGCTCAAGGGCTACAAATCTGGTATTTTCTTTTGTGCTTGGCAATTACAGGTAACCACTCTCACCTCACTACCTAGTTGTGTATGATGTTAGTTGGGGATTTTCCAAATCCCTTATATATATGTATATGTGCTTATCATGAGAAATAGATTTCAAATGTTACTTTCATATTAAAATAGTCTATTGGGTACCTTCGATATCACAACTATTTTAATATAATGATATCAAAGTGATTTGTTATAATGTATGTATTATCTTGGTTTGCTATGTGGGTGAACTTGAAATATATATATATCTGTGTATTGCATCACAAATTTGAAAATGATATACATGATTTTGAAAATCTTTTTGCATGAGTTTTGGAAAAATTGGAAATGTCATGTGCCTAATTTTGGTGAAATTGATGCTATTGCTTGTGATGCATATGTATATGATTGTAAAGTTAGCATTGATGCCTTAGATACTCTTACCATCATGTGATGAGGTACCCTGTTGGCCCACAGGGACTAATTATATTATCGGTGTACTGGGTATGGGCAGCCCCTATCGAGTACTACCTTTCGGTATGCTGGGTATGAGTAGCCCCCATCGAGCATTAGCTCTGTTGTGGTACTGAGTATAAGTAGCCCCCATCGAGTACTACTTTTCGGTGTGTTGGGTATAGGTGCCCCCATCAAGCATTACCCCCGTTGTGGTGCTAGGTATGGGTTGAAATCCCCACCGAGTTCCACTTCTTTGTGGTTCTGGGAACTGGTTGAGATCCCCGTTGAGTTCCACTCTAATCCATCTAGTGGTAGGGGGCAACCGAACGATTCACAAGGTGAACGTTAGTGATATTGTGAAGAATGAGTGTTCGCACCGCAAGTGCACGGGTCGCGCCAAGTAATAAAGTGATAAGAAAGTATCGTTTCCACGAGGATTTGGTTACAAATGTGATCAATCAAAAGGTTTAGTGAAATCAATTAAGCTGAGCTAGAGCAAATTTTTGGTTGGAAGTGTTAATTAGTAGAAAACTAGCGTTAAAAATAAAAGTTGATAATTACAATTGATTCTTTGACTTTAAGGATAAAATGAAGTTTAGGATTACTTATCCCCCTTGTATTTTATAACCTTTAATTAACCTCCTCTCACAAATGCTTTCAATGAATATAGATGCACTAGCCTAGGGTTCAATTTCTACTTGTAAAAGCTCTCTCAAGTTAAGAACAAGTGTTTCATTTCATCAATTGCTCAATCTCTTGTTACAATTAATAAAACACAATTTCCAAGCTCCAACCCTACTATGACTATGCAAGGTTAATAAGTATATCTCTATCTTATCAACACAACCATCCATTCATCAAGCAAATTTCAAGTTCTTGCACAATTTCACCCAAGTTCTACATTTAACCTAGCTCTCTCAAGCCTCAATCAAATGAACAAAACATCCAAATGGTGATCAAGCATCTAGAAGCATTAAGCAAAGAGCAAAATAAACACATATATATCATTAATCACAAAAGGAGAGGAGTAATAAAGAGTTAATCCATACAAGGGTTCAAAATAATCCTAGATAACTAGTTTAGCTACTCATTGTCAGCCAAAAACTACAAATCCATGAAGAGATTACAGCCATAGCAGAAAATAAGAGAGGGAAAGGAGATGAAGAAGAGAAACCATGGAAATGGAGCTCCAAATCTCTTTCAAAGCTCAATCATTTGCTACCCACTCCTCAAGAGCCAAGCCCTAGCACCCCAAAGCTCCAAAATATCCCCAGCAAGTCGAGAATGCTGCCCCCTTTAAGTCTGCCCGAATATAACATCCAAAAACCCTTTCTCTTCGGCATTAGCAAAACTCAGCGTTTTGTTGTTCTGATAGGAGCGCTTAGGCGCTAGACGGAGCGCCTGGGCGCTGGAGGCTTCTGTCCACGGAGCGCCTAGGCGCTAGATGTAGCGCCTGGGCGCTGCTGCTCCCTGTTTACATCTTCAAATGATTAAGGCCTGGGCGCTAATTAGAGCGCCTAAGCGCTAGAGGCTGCTGTTTTGTTCTTTGATTTTGTCCTCCTATGTATCCTATCTTCACTTCATGTCTTCCTAACCCTTCAAAAATGGTTATAACAACTAAATATATAATCAAAATATATACATTTGAGCAATAATGTGCAATCAAAAATCAAATGCGCATCTTCCTTCACTCAACACCCAAAATATGCACAAATATACACATTAGTGCACAAAATTGGAATAAAACCTGCTAAAATGTCATGAAATTCGAGAGGTTAACAATGAGTTTTTGAGCTATTTAGTAAAAACAGTTATACATGAAATGTTTAACTAATTTTCTTGGTACCCATTGTCCGTTGGTTCAGCTGGCTAAGGGGGTTGAACTTTCGACCACTTTGGCGAGAGTTCGATTCCCGGGTACGACTACTTTGTTGTGGTTCCAGTCACGACATTTGGGGAGGTATCTCCACAGCTAAGTAAAGTTGGGCGAAACCTACATGTGTGGATTGGGCGGCTTGCCAACCAGGAGCCCACAGAGACATGCCCCAGTTGATCATGAGTTAGGAGCCCTGACCTTGGATCGTAGGTGAGCCAAACCTCTTTCCTAAAATTTGTTAATAAACTAATTTTCTTGGTACCCTTTTAGACACTCTGCTAACCCACTCTCACCCATGTATTGAGTTGAATTGTGGTTACTGAGACATGGTTGTCTCACCCCGTGGTTATTTATGTTTTCACCTAGACCGTGAGTCGGATGGGTTTATTTTGGATGTGTATATTACCACAATTGTTCTAGGCTACATCTTGTTTCTGCACTTCTAAATTTTAAATCATTATGAGTTTGAATAATTGTATTGACATATATGTGTTGCTTTAAATGCTTGCTGTATTGTGATTGAGTGTCTATTGTCGATGACTTTTAGCTTTCAGTCGTTGTCTGATAGATTATCAGCTGATTTACATGCATGTGAATGGTGAAGGAAGTTGAATTATGTATAGTTGATGTGATATGTTGTGGTATGGGCTATGATTATCATTCAGGGATCTTAGACCCCAAGGCCCGATTGGTATTAAATACTGATTGAACAGGTTTTGTTAAATAACCATATTAGACCAATTCTTTCTACCATGGTTATGTGCTATGTATCTGTTGATAAAATGCTTACATGTATGTGTGTAGCTTTTAATAACCATGTTAGGTTTCTTATCTAACATGGTTATCTGTTTGTAAATCAGGTGCATTTTTAGTAACCATATTAAGGAAATCCTTTTCTAACATGGTTAGGCATTTTAATATCCATGATAGTGAATATATTGTTTTAAGGTTTATTCCTTCTATCATGGATAACACCTTGAATGATTAGATATAAATATTTTTCTAACTATGATAGGGTTTTCTTGAATTATATGCAAAATCATTTTCCTACCATAGTTAGTATTGCTAATTGTGGTTGAAGTTGATTAATAGGGGTTTATTTGGTTATTAACAAGTGGGATTTTACACATAACAAAATCATTAACCCATAAATTTTATTAAACTCAAAGTTAATGTAGCATAATGTCAAGCATTCAACAAGAAAGAAACAACATAAAGATAGTTTCTAACCCCTATACATTGTATAGAAATTAAGAACATAACCAAATGCCATAAATATACTCCTAGAAACTCAGAAAAGCACAGATACAACAAGAGGAAGAAGGATTAGAACTAGAATTCCCATAACTATGCTCCAAACACATCCTTTAGCTGCCACCATCAAGAATATGGGAGCCTAACTACTGCTTTTTCATGAGAAAAGCACCAACAAAGAGTGGACTGTGAAGAACCATGGAGATTTGGAAGAAAGAAAATGAAAGATGAAGGAGTAGAAGAGTGGGAGATGAGAGAAAAATAAGAGAACTAGGGTTTGGGGTTATCCAAATATGTCAAAATGAAGCTCAAAAACCATTTTTAAACCTCCTCAGGTCGGGTCAATGAGTGGTTATGTATTTGAGTTGGATCTGGGTTGGCCCAAAAATCAGAGTATGTTCGTTGCAGAATTCGCGCGCTCGTCATGGCTTCACCAAGCGAGTGATGGCATTCCCTGCTTTTCTTGGGGCCAAGTTCGTCATGGCTTCGCCGTGAACATCGAAGTTTTCTGCCTTCTTCTTTGCTTCCTTTGTCATCTGAGATCCTATTCTTGGTCCCCATACAACCTTACAAGTAGAAATAAGATAAAACAAGAATCAAATAGCCGTATAAATCAATTAATACAAATCAATCTACAATTATGACCAATTAATCCTAATCGCATGCTAATTACACCTAAGAATCTAAAATCTACATTAAGCATTATTGGACCAATATTGCATATTAATTATGTTAATTGCCTCAATTTAGGTAGAGGTGGGAAATCAGACCGGCCTATCACTGGTCAGGCCCTTGAGATTAGGCCCGCGAGCAAAAAAACCCCTATTTTGTGAAGCCCAACGCCCTTGAGTTGTCGGGCTTAGACTTTTTTAAACGTTTTTTCCCAATTTTCAGCGTGTATTGCTAACGAAAATAATGGACCTACAATTAAAAACATAAATATATATGATCCAAATTACATTTAAATACCAACTTACTAAGCATTAGTGCATTGCCATATACCAACTCAACAACTCATAAATTAAGTACTAAATCTAGAACTAGAAGTCACACCACAATTACATAGAATATTCCATAAAGTCCACATGACACAACACATTTAAATAAACTGGTTTACACCACAAAATAAACCACTACATAATAACATAAATATAAAGCCATAAACTAGAAAACAACAAATACCATAGACATAGTAATTGCACTAATTGGTTTCAAAATTAACAAGACACACTGGATAATTTTGTCATTTTCCTCCTGCAATACACATGACACAATTCTAATGGACCTTCTTAGTAATAAGGCATTAAAGTATAAAAGTGGGACGTACGAGACTTAAATATAATCTGATGAGCATTTAGATTATTTTCGTCCATACACATATCTACAAAAATAGTATACTCATTTAACTCTTTGAATAAATGTAAATAATAAAAAGGGGGGCAATAAACAGGCTTAAACAGGATGGGTCGTCAAAGCCCATGGCCCGACGGGCGGGCCTGTTTAGGCCCACATCCTTTTTGGAGCTCCATAATCAAAGCCCAACCCTCTTCAGGCTAGGCCTAAACGGGCTCGGCCCGAATTCTCAGCTATAAATTTAGGCATATAAAAACAGTATAAATTTAATCAGAGATTTGTTAGGAACGGAGGGATTATATTCTTTTATCTAACTTCTTCCATCGGTTTTAACCATAGCATCATATTTTAGTTGTTGGTGGCGTGGATCCCTCCATTGGCCTAGCTTTTACTGTAGTCACTGCATTAGTTGAAAAAAAGGAAGGTATGCCGGCAGCTAAATCTTGAGTAGATATGGTTTCAACCTACACCGTCATGGCCTACGTATTTTTATAGAGATTAGTATAAGATAATACAACTTGGTGACGATTGAGAAAAAAAAAAAAATAATAAGTGGTGACATTGACAGAAAGAGAGAATCGGCACAAAGTCTGTACCAACGTCTACACAGAGACAAAATTTATCTTCAACGATGAAAAAAAGTTCACGAACTTTATTTCTCAACGCGTTAAAACAATTGCATTTACATATCTTGGATTTCATTTTTAATCAGTGATATACGTTATCCAAACTAACCCCACTGCAATGAACCACCCAAATGTTAAAAGTTTCTGTTAATTAAGTCTCCTGCAAAGCAAGTTGTATGCGTAAAATTACCCAACAATAAGGAACCATCATTCCTTTTACTCTCATGCACTATCATCGTTGCCCCCAAAGACAAAAGAGAATAAACGCGCTATCATCAATTAAGAACGGCAAGATGATGACAGTTTTATCTTCTTTTGGAGCCGTAGAACAGTTCACCATCTTCCCCTCCTAATTAAGAGAATTTTTAGTTGCGAGACTTCAGAGTCACCTCTCCAAATAAAAATAAAACTCTCTTAATTAGGTCAGCTAAATTATAAGAGTGGAGTGGTAAATATTTATTTCTAGCGAAAAAAGGATATACCAATCCATATTATTCTTGTGTTCATAAAACCAAACAAGTTAGATTTCCTCGAAATATTTATGCATCTTATTATATACTAATTTATAATTTAGCTAAATTAGTTTAGACAAACTTTAATTTAAATATAAATTAATTTATTTTACTTATTTAATATTCCTAAATTAGTTAACTGAATTTTGTGTTAATGACTGGAGGTAGTATTATGTCCTAATTATAAGATCAAGTTGACATTTTTTTGTAGAGGTTAAGGAAGCAAAACAGACCATGAAATTTTATTATATGTTAGACGTAAGTAGATTATATGTTAGTTTATAAGTAAACTAAATTAGTTTGGAGAAAAAATATGAATATAAACATGTAGAATGATTTATTTTTCATCCTTAATTTTTCTAAAAAAAGTCAACTTAATCTTATAATTGAAACCATATAGAGTACAAAGTTTATGCCTGGCGAGTAACTTATGTGTGAGAATGATCTTAGGGCCTAAAAATATGTTGATCAGGTGAATGGGATCATTAATGGCGGATCAAAACCCTAAATTAAGAGATGGACCTAAAAAAGCCACAACGCATAGAAAATAAGCGAATAAAGGAGAAGATGATAGTCATCAATAGCACTAAATTTAAGGATTCAAAACTGAAATGATGTCATCCACACACATACAACATAAAACGCAATAAGAAATCTTGAGGTTTCTCTCTATCCATTGTCAACCTACAGAGAGTGAACCTAAGCTCACATTTGAGTTTTTGCTTGGTTTTGTTAAGAAAATTACTCGTACTTCCTTATTCTTTTTGAATAAACATAATCATCTAGTCCTATTTATAGGGTAAAGAGAGAGAATACTTCAATTGGTCATATTTATAGGACACCTCATTTAATTTTTCATGTGAATGTACAATTTTATCCTTCATTTATTATGTGTTGACTTTATTTTTATGTGGTGTAGTGGATATTAAATATTAATATAGTTAGAAAGTTGTCAAATTTCAAGGCATAATTAATAAGATTTAAGGATTTCCTTGGTATGTATGAAACATGATGAAAATGTCTTATAAATAGGAATAACGAAGTACTAAACACACACATGTCTCGATGCTTTATCACGAAACATAACTTAAAAGTCTCTTTACTACTGTTTACTTAATATTTTCACCATAAATATTAATGACTTCGTCAATTTTAAATATTCGTCCTTATCAACATGAGCCTGGCTTTGGTTCATATATGAAATAAATAAACTTTTGTACGTAGATTCCGACGGAACTGCATTTCTCCTTTATTTGCAAACTGACCATAAGAATTATTCCGCATAAACTACTTTTAAAGATGCCTATCAAATTCCTCGAAAATTTAGACCAGGAGGAGAAAAATTATATTGGACAACCACTGAATAAAATAGAAGAACAAAATGATCCCCCAGATACGCCCCATAAATGTTTGTTTCTTGGTGAGTGGCAATACCAAAACAAATTGGGCATATATTTGCAAATCCATTTCAACCTTTTTTTCCATTATATCCTTATCACTTTAATCTAACTAAAATGCCTTCTTTTTTCTTTCTTTCTTTTTTTTGGTTATTAATAAATCACGTCTAACGAACTTTACCCGGAAGAAAACGAAGCTAGCTGATGAACCATCCAAATTGTCACAAAAGATACGCATTATAAGAGTAATCTCTGCAAGGAGTAAATATCCACCACAAAAAAGAGAGGAGCTTTATTTGTTGTAAAAGGGACAACCACTTTCCACAATTATTACGTTTTTCTTAATATTAATTTTTATTTACCTTTCTTATTCTTCTTTCCTTTTTATAATATGTTCAGAATATATCTATTATTAGGTGCCAACTTTATCTTCCTGCTTTTAAGGCAAAATAGATTCCATTTCTCCATGTTTCGTACCGCTTTTATTAATGTAGCAATATAATTAATCGAGACCAATTTTTCGGCAAATTAGCTAGCGGGCTACTGCGAGTCTGCGACGTTGGGCACATGATTTATCAAACCCAAATATTTCTAATAATAACAGTAAATCCTTGTTAGAATATAGCTTAATTACATGAATAATGTTTCAAAGAAAAAAGATCAAATATTTTCTCTAGTTACAGGGGAAAAACAAGAAAGTGTAATTCACTTCGATGGAGGGTCCCAAAAATTTCCGCTGAAAAATTAAACTACAATAGTTTTATTTTACTAATAAATTCTCTCATTTTTATACTTTCCTTTATTGTGTGTGTGTGTGTGTGTTCTCTCAATATTTCCGTGTGTTTTGGCTTTATCATATGTAGGACACGAATATTAGTATATAGCAAAAGCCTTGTTTCACAGGTACAAATTATTTATATACAATCAATACACACTTGTAGATGGAGGAAGAATTAAATACGACACACTGCTGTGACAGAGAACAAATTATGAAATGTTGCCAACTAATCAAGAAAAAAATAAATTGCGCAGAAAAAAGCTGAACAACTGAAGAAAAATAAATGAGGGACAATTAAAGAGAGACATCCTAAGATGGATGTTTCCTGCTTTCACAGATAGCCAAAAAGAAAAGGATATGAGAGATAAGTAAAAGGTAGGAGAGCATATAAGCATATAATGCGGTTTTAGAGAGAGAGCGAAAGAAAGAATTCATCGAACTCCACCTTTGTTCACCACTGATATGGTGATTGATTTTTCCTGAAGACCCTTTCTTTTTAAAAAGCCAATAAGCGACAAATTCTCGACTTATGCTAAGGGGTTTTAAATAAAGTTGAGAAGATAATCATCTTTTAGCAACTCTCTAAAGCAGTAACATCAATCTTTAAGGTTTAAAGAAGAGATGCTTATCTATCTTCCTTTCTTTATCTTAATACTTTTCTTTTCATGTTTTGTGCTTTATGATTTTAATTTATATTTATTTTCAGTCCATGTACCGCAACCTTTTCTAGCTTTCCAAAGAGGAGAATGTTGGGTTATGAAAATCAACGATTCTTTTGCAAAATGCAATACACAAAGCATAAAAAGCAGTGCTCTTTTGATGCATCTTAGTGAACATTTTGCTTTTTCCCTTCAGAAGTAGAAAAAGTTGCTTCTCCAATCTGCACAAACCTTACGTTATGGATCATTGTTTTAACTAACAATTTGTGCAGTCCAATATCAACTCTATAAGCATAGATTAAGGATGCACTATGGACTTGGCTTGCCAATATATAGTACTTCCAGTTTTTTTTTATATAAAAAAAATAATCGCGTAGCCCTTTATTCATTTAAATTTTCTGATTGACCAAAAAACTACTGTTCAGATAGTTTATCATCAACATTTTGCATCTTTAAAAAATAAATATCAAATAATAAGAGACATAATTTATAACTAGTTAGATGGTTTAATTTAATTTTCTCTTTTACCTGTAGTTGTCCCTTCTTTTCACAATAATTATTTACTGCATCATAACCAGAATATTTTGTTTATTGAATTCTATTTAAACCGGGCGATCAAACTCCTCAACATCCATTCAAAACAAGATGATTAGCAAAACCCAAAGTTCATCAGAGGTAAAATAAAAAAAAATAAAAAAATTTATTGGATCGGAGTATGTGTTTGATGCGATTCAACTAATGAACCAGTTACCAATAATAAAGTTTGCTTAATGTGAGAGATTCAAAAACAACAATTGGGAATAAAGTGAAAAGGTGTTGGGCATGATTAGCCCTTCACTATATGAACGCTTAATTATTAATTACTTAATCCAGACAGAGAGCTGCTGATAGATTCCTGATTATAGACTTTACATACAGCATTTTGGATGGCAGGTTTAAGATGAGAATGACTGTGCATATATTAATTCCAGCCATTTCCGTAACAGCTGACGTTAATCATTTCATGAAGAACACAGTAAACTGATGAGCATAGCCATCAATATGGAATATATTTAGTGCTCCATTTGACTAATCCTATATTAACTGCAGTACTTTAGAGACGACATGGGCCATTTGTTCATACGATTACTTAATGGATAGTGCGTTCTTAGAATTAGTGTTTAAAATCTTTTGTTTTGAGAATGGAGTCGAGCATAATTGATGATTTGGCATTCTTCATACAATGCATTTGTACATGTGTGTTAATGCGTTTGACTACTTCGCTTTTTAATTAAGTGAGCAAAATCCCAAAAAGTTGAACAAAAAAAATCCAAAAAAATAAAGCAGATATAAATCTTAGTACGTCATTTTTAATGGATCGGAATTACTAAAAGAGTAGTGTATGTGTGAGTGCAATAAATTATTTTTTTCTGAAAAATATTGTTTGTTAAATTAAAGAATATTTTATGAAAATTACTTTTTCTTTGAATTCAATAAACAATAGGTATTAGTTGCTGATACTATACACAAACAATAATGATTATCTATTCGTAATATAGAAACATATATTAGTTATCCATAAGCAGTGACTAAGGTGGCTTAACTCATTTATCATACAGCAGAAGAAATTGTGTCTAGTTTTGTACACTTATTCAGATGAATTTTATCATTAAATTAATCAAAATTTCCTTCTTCTTTTTTTATCAACAAGATGATGAATACAAAAAAACTTTATTGCCCCACTTCTTTTTAGGAAAAAGAAACATTTCAACGAAACAAACAAAATCTTGGGAAGAAATACCAATCGAACTTTTTACAAGCTTCATATATATATATATAAGAATTTAAAATCGTGTATGCAATTTAAGATTTTCGTTCAGTGCTGCATACTAAAGCGGAAACTATCTCTTCATGAATTCTTACTCTCTTTAACTTTCTGAGGCAAGAAATGTCTCTAGTTATCCCAACTTGGAAGCATTCTCTCCAAGCTAGTGTTTTTCTTTTCTTACTATATAACTTAATTAGTTCATTCACACCCAGAAAAACCATGATTGGTAGGGCCCCAAGCTCCGCGTTGAAAAAATTATTGGAGATATAATAAAGTAAACTTATTGTTTTCTGTGTAAGGAAGCTAATAACGCGTATCATGATGGAGCAACCCCCAAGTTCGCATTTGGTGACGAAACAAACAAACAAACTGTAGTTATATAATGTATCATTGAAGAGTTAATCATGGAATAATTATTGCCGATCACGGTTAGGAAACTTCAACTGGTAAGTTCTCTATCGTAGTATCGAAAGTAAGTGCTAGCTATTACATTTTTTCTGATGCTATCATACGTTTCTTTCTTTCTTTCTTCCTTTTTTTATTTATTTATTTTTTTGTGCTGATATTGTACGGATTCACTGAAACGAAAACGAAGAATAAATCGAAGGGTTAACGGGAAAGTTCATTAATTATTAGCAAACGCTGTTGCCAAGGATGTATTATGTGTGCGTGTTCGATCAAAAAAGCATTTAATTAACGTAAAATATAGATGTTATTGTCGTAAAACATATCATGGTGAACGACTCTCCGAGTTTGCTTTTGTTCGGTTGTTTCATATGAACTACTATGAACAAGGAAATGCACGAACCAAATAGAAATATACAAGAAACAGTCTAACTTCTTTATCTACTCCGCAAATCAGATAATCCACGTGCAGATTTCAAATCAGTATATTTGGATTTGGATTTAGACTTTTTTAATTAGCACTGTTGTCTATGCTAGATTACTAGTATAGAAGTACACACACAGATGATCAGCAGATAATTTGTTCGGTAAAGAAGCCCAAAAAGTACCTCAAAAAAGGTAAAAGAAACTAGATGGAATCTCCCCAATTTAAACTAGGAAAAATATACATGTAAATCTACATAATTAATTTGAAGTGGCCCTAAGAAATCCATGGATATGATGCAAACAAAGTGATGAATGATAAAAAGGAAGCCTAAAATTAACGCCGGAAAAGGATCGGAGGAAGAAGAATGATCTTTATTCCTTCTTGGCCTCATAATTCCTGAATATTGAAAATGATACGTCTATCAACTGATTCAAGAAGGCCAATGTCATCCACACACTGATCCTTTTCACAGTCTTGATCATCATCATCAATTGAAATATTCAAATCCAAAGCCACACGAGGGCTTGAGCTCTTCTCCAAACTAGCCACATCATTCTTCTCTTCATCTTCACATGACTTGTGTTTCACTGGTGGAGAACACGCTCTTGATCTCGAACTAAAACTTTCACAGCTCAGGATTATAATAGCATCACTAAGCCTAACTTCTTCACCACTCGAATTCCTTAATGTTCCTCTTTCAATAACCCTTTTAAATCCCAACTGAGAACGAGAATCCACTTGCTCTATATCCTCAACTAGAAATACTCTATGAGGGTTACTAGACACAGCTTCCGCGAATCTTTCAATATAACTGCAACTTCGTTCGTCTCTAGATCTCTTGTTCCTGCAATAATCCTCCGTTGAATCCGCTCTTGTTGAGGAAAATCTGCTTAAGGATAATGATACGAGGTTCCTATGGGACCCACCAAACACAAGCCTCGTGAGTTCTCTGGCTATTTTCTCTTTAGCCTCCACGTCAGCCCCTTGGAATAAAAACCACGTGTCTTCTTTGATGATTTCATCACGAGTGTTTTTGAGCTTGCCCTTTCGTCTTAACATGCCGGAACGACATTGGAGAATAGTGGTGACGATTTCTGGGATTATATGTTTCTGCCACGGCACTTTTCTCTCCAGACCATCGCATAGGGTTTTGAGATTCTCCGAGCTGAGCTCTCTGAATCTACCCACGTACTCCTCCGTTTCCATGACGTCACTGGATGATGTGGAGTTTGGAGCGGAAGATGGAAATGGTTGTTGTTTCTCGTCCTTGTGTTCTGGCATGTATATCTTCAAAGTGGGCTCATTGTTGGGCTTGTTAGAGTAAGGATTTGGTGAAAGCCAGAAATTAGGGTGTGGAGGGTCATAGGAAGTAGATGAAGAAGGTGATACGGAGGAGAATGTGGGGGTTTTCTCCGTATGAAATGTTGGCATTTGGATTGAATTGCACGCAGAGTTCCACTTTTGGCGAACCACCACACAATCCTGGTACAATCAAGATAAAGATAAGAGTTTTATCCTATGTAGCACAGTACACCATTTACACAGAGAAGTAGAATGATAATTTTTCAAACTCCTTGGTATAAGACCCGGCTAATAAATGAGAAGATTAAAGAAATTAAATAAATAACTTAATTATAAGACATGTTAATAGTTTAAAGGAAAACGATAAGTATTTTAAAATAACATATTTGACATCTTAATCTCTCAAAATTAGTTGATTAGAGTCTTATATATATTATATATGGATGAGTGAAAGAATAAAGTTCCATTCTTTTTAACAATAACTGGGTTAGAGGAATGACTGAAGACCTGGTCACTGGAAGAAACTCCTTTAGCCTCATTTTTGCACTGTTGGAGCCATGCGGGAAGGCTTGAAGTGCTGGAGTCACTATTGCAAGTGCTGCCCGGCAAGCTTCTGACTTGGATGTCGAACACGGCGGACGGCTCAGCCGAACAATCCGGGCTTTTCTCCTTATCCCCTTCTAGTAATAGCCATCCAGCTCCGTTGTCGGCTTTCTTGTTGGACTCATATTGTATACCGCTGTAAAAGGATAAAGTGAAATTCAATTGATACTCACATTCACATATATATACACTCCATGCAACTTCTTAGATACAAGCCACCAGAACGGTGACAGCACAATGGAAATGGAAAATTAATAATTGAAAGGAAGGACAGCAGGATCAGAAAATATATTGAAGGAAGAAACCAAAAGGCGAAATTTCTTTCTTTGTTAGTATTTCTCATCACAGTGCATGCCAAATACAAGACTCTATATATATAATAATGGCAGACATGGTACTCTTAAGAGAAAAACGTTTTCCCCTACCATCTCCGCTTAATTAACCTTACTTCAAAAGTAAAAGACAGTTCCTTTTTCCTTCATTGATTTGGAGAGAATCATCTGGGAAATAAAAGGTAAAGCATGAACTAAAGCCGCACTAGCTAGTAAATTAGTACAACATCCTACTTTATTTTAAATTACCTGTCGGCGATGAGACTGAAGCTCAAGCTGCCCACAGGTATGGTGAAAGGATGAAGACCCCAAACAGTGTGGAGGGAGGGATATCCATTCTTGCATCTCATGTATGTCTGAAAAGTGGCGACCCCCATCACAGAAAATCTCCCATTATTACCATTAACAAGCTTCCCTATCTCCATGATCATGTGCTCCACGGCACAGTAACTATACCCTCCCCCTTGCTGGTGGCCGGAACCACCCCTATACTCAAAAACCCAATTAATATCTCCCACATACAATACAATAAATCCTCTTCTATTATCACAGCCTCTTCTTCTAAGCTCCTCAATCTGGTTCTCAACCTGTGCTCGAGACACATGAACAAAAGCAGAGAGAGAAAGCGAAACAAACCTGACATCTTTCATTCCCTCACCCTCAACTTCCCCTCCCTCAACTCTCTCCATCACTCTTCTCACCACACCCTCCAGACTATCCACACACTCCCCCACCAGCACACAACTCCTCGTTCTTTGATCCCTCAGATTATCCAAAACACTCTTAACATCCTCCTCCTCCCTAGTAACCCCCAAAACCGAACTTGTGTTATTGTCTTGGCTGTTACTATTATGGATGTTATTTTCCTTGGACTTATTGTTGGCGCTAACTGAAGGGGAAGAAACATCCAAAGACACGGCCTGTTCTACATTGGTTTTGACCTGTGTGCTAGAGAAGCCGGCCTCCCTCATGACCCGGCTCACACTGGGGTCATCCAGGATTGAGATAATGAGCTGCTCCAGCTCTATCTTCACGGCTAAGAGGGGTTGCTGCTGGTTGTCGATGGAGCCACGGCGCTGGTGGGCCTGGGCCCGCTTGAAGGCTGCGAGGAGGGCGTTGGAGATGGAGGGGGAGTGGGCCGGGGGGCCCAACATGGAGGAGGAGGCGGTGGAAGCGGGAAGGCGGTTGAGGGCGACGTTGAAGCAGAGTTCTAAGGCCTTACACTGGAGAGGATGAGAGTGTGACTGGAGGCAGGCTGTACGGAGGAGGCCGTTGGGAGAGGAGAGCATGGTGTTTGCCACGTGGAGGGGTGTCACCTGAGCATGGCCACGTCGCTTGGCTAGACCCACTGATTGCTTCACTACGGTGGCCGCCTCTGCGGTTAGCCCCTGTTGTACCCCACCGCTTCCTGTTCTCATCTTTCTTCAACAACACCTTCCTACAGTTGTAGTGGATGTGAGCTAGTGAGAGATCAAAGAAGTGGAGTCTGCATTAATTGATGCATGTGTGAAGAAGTTCTCAGGTTCTGGGTAAGGGATTATATATAGGAAAAACAGGATCAATAATACGTCTTTGCTGCAGGTATAGCTTTAGAAGCCTATGACCCTATAATGAAGACATTAATTACTAAACAAATGAAACTCTGGTTTATCTCTCATCTCATCTATTGGGATAGAGAAAGAGGGAGGGAGGGAAGGGATCGAGTAGCTAGTGAAACTTATGAAAGGAGGATAGAGTAGTGTGCTTTTCTTGAGGGGGAGGTAAAAATGGGGGGTCCAAAGTTGATTTTGTTATGGAAAGTGGATTGCATGTGCTGACGGGCAGGACTAATACACCAGTACCAAAGGCAACTCACCTTTGCCCCTCACTACTCTATTACTCTCAATCACCATAATTTCTGAAATATTAAAGGGGTTAAGGAATTGGCAAGTGGGGCACTTTCTTTTTATATATACGCGTATCTGATTGTACTATTCTTTTGAGATTTCATGAAGGAGACGAATTAAGTTAAGCAAGGCGATTATAATTATCTTGAATTCTACACTTACCTTGTACAGCCCCCTTAATTATTACTTCAGCATCCAATATCCATATCCTTAGTATGGTCGTCTTCCAATAGTACACTATTGCAATCAAACTCGGTTAAGGAACGTAACTCCATTAATATAATAGAAAATATATACTTTTTGTTTAAGCCATTCCGAATGACTTCCCTTAAGATATATTAAATAAGTAGATAATGGCGGATTAAAAGTAACACATTAAATTATACAGCCTTTGAGGTAGATTCACAGTGCTTAATTTTTACACCCTAAATCTAGGTACCAAGTGGATCAGCAAGTGCGCTGGAGATAGAATGGATGACACTACTGTAATACTCCGTCCGTCCCTTAATATAAGGTCCATTTTTTTAAATGATCTTATCCCACAATTTAAGGTCCTGTTTGACTTTGTTTGAGTAATAAATGCTTTTTTTCCTATTTTACCCATGCATTAATTTTCCCACACATTCTCTTTCATCTTCTTTTCATAATTACCCCCTCTCTTACTCATTCATAAATAAGGGCAATAATATGGTATATTTCCTACATATTTATTGTTTTTAACTAACTCTAACTAATTTTTTAGGAATCCACAATTCGGTTAAAAAGACCTTATATTGTGGGACGGAGGGAGTATAATATAACATACTCTTCTTTGATCTTATTTATATGGTACTCCCAACATGTTTCACACATATCAAGGAAAATCTTAAATCTTATAAATTCTACCTTAAAAGTTCACAATTTTCGAACCTTACCGGCTTATTCAATATCCATTACACCATATAAGAATAAAGTCAACAATAAATAAAGAGTAAAGTGATATATTCACACACAAAATTTAATTATATGGCTTATATAGAAAAATAAGATCTTGTTCTGACTTATAAATAGGACACAAACGTGGGGGGGGGGGGGGGATCATCTTTTTCACCGTCATCTATCTAATAACGATGACCTGAAAAGAAGAAGGGAAGTTAAGATTTAAGGAGTAGGGAACTGTGTACGATTTTCTTCCGGACCCAAAGACACGGGAATAAAGCGTCACACTTTGCCATCCTCATTTTTATTTTATGGAAATTTCGAACATAAAAGCTAACTCACACGCCTTTATGTGCCTCATATGCATGGGGATTAAGACCAACATTCTCCTCCCTTCTGAATCCCACATTCTTTCCCCCCCCCCCCCCTCCCTCCCCCATTTATTTCATAAAGTTGCTCCCTTTCTTTTGTCCCAAATAATTCATTCATTCTATAAGAAAGAAAAAATAAGTAAGGTTTACCAAAATACAACCACCTCTATAACTGCACGCAAAAATATATGCATAGCACTTCCCAATTCATTTGTGTCTCAATATTGGCCTCACCACAAGCTATTATTTGTGATGCCACTAGGAAGAAAGTGACAAAATTCCTTCTATCTTACTATTTAAAAGTCACTTCCAATATGTTTAATGTACATAAAAAAAAACCACATTCATTTTTAATATTCCCTATATCACATGAGAACAAAGTCAATACATGATGAATAAAGGTTGAATTATACATTTATATGAAAAATTTAATAACATGAGTTCTAAATTACGACCAAATAAAAACGTTGTCTTTCTATCCTACAAATAGAACCAAAGAAGTATGGGAGGGTTTGAACAACTAATTACATGCCTTCTTCTATTATCTTCAAACTTTTAAGCTAACTTTGATCCTTAGCTTTGGAATTATTATCGAAAATGCAAAATGTAGAGAAAAGAATGGGTTTCCAGTAATTGAGATTTAATAACTCTACTGAGCCTCGCATCTACAAGAGGCCAGGCCGTGGTTCTTGTCTTGAAATTTTAGTTTAATTTACTCGAAAAAAAGTTAAAATTAAATATGACCCCCATTTGTTTACGTGGCTTTCACTTTTGATCGACCCCATATGATGAGCTCTGGTCCTCTAGTTTGGTTGATCGTGCCATTCATGGCTGCAATCTGTTGGCATTGATCAACGTGCGTGCATTTCTCAATCTTCGTTGGTGAGTTTGCATTTGCGAGAATTTTTAGCAAATGATCTCTTTGCATGAAATATAGTTAGCCACAAAATATTCTTGGTGGTCGCCACTAGAGTCTAGACCCCCAAAATATAAAATGAAAGCACAGAAGAAATTTCTGCACGTGCGGTCCAGTTCACACTTTCATTTCAAGCTTGATTATTGATTCTAACATGATTGACTTTAATTTCCTGATGAGCTTCATATTATTGTTCTACGCAGTAGTTTGGTCCTATATATAGTTAGAGAAGGACCACTATGTAAAGCTCAGCTAGCACACTAGCTGACTTCCTAATTTACAGACATATAATGAGACACACCACCAAACAAATCCTACACATGTCTGTATCACAAAACTATATATGTATGTTAAGCATCATCCACGGAGAGCAAAAAAAATCGTCATTAATTCTATATATGAGACGATATGAAATTAAGAGCATAAGGAGTTAACAAATATAATAATATATAAGGGAAAGTGTATTAATATAGATTTGATTCTTTATGATCCACCTGAGCTGTGAGTGAGATTTTAGTCAGTGTGTGTAAATATCTTCAATAGTTGTGTCAATTTTAGGGTTTTGGGTGGAACACTTCAAAGTATTGAGGAAAGGCTTTTGCATAGAAAGCAGAGCAGAGTTAGCATCACACTCCGCCCTTACATCAAGGCGTTCACCCACCAAAAAAGAAAGCTTAAAAATTCTATAAAGAAATGAGACCGTATTTTCCAACATAGTGCATATCACACTCTTTTATTCCTCAATCATCTTCCACTTTTACTTGTTTTTACACTGTGATCCATGACCTATCATGAATGCGTGCTTCTGTCAATTCTAATTTCAGTCCCTGCATTACTCTGCGTGTCATTTCGGAAGAAAAAGCTGTGGAATCCAATATAACTTCTGAGCAGCATAACAAGAAAGAAAAAGGAGTCTATGATCGAACAATCATGTGTAACCAGTGAGTCATATATATATAATGAGTAACCAATGGACGAGTCTTCATCAATGAAAAAAATATTTCTTTTAGCATTTCACTTCACATGTTTACAAATATATATACCTCATGTTTGGCAGTTCATTATGCAAAACGAACCCACATAATTTCAACATCGTCACTGTGGACGTAATTCGCGTACACGTGACAGGCACGAGAGTATACGATGAGACTTTTTTTTTTTTCTCGTATGATGCTGTCAATAAAAAAAAAATGAACAGGTAATCCAAATCTTGCGACCGATTATTCCCTGTGGGTGGGCGAGGATGGTATAGTGGAGGTAGCCAAAGAGGTTCCAGTCAAAAGTCCTTTGTATCTTTGTTTGGCATAAAAAGACTTACAAAGAGCACCAAATTATTTGAACGCACAAAGCACACTCTGCTATGCTAGAGGAAAAGGCAGTGTTTGAATGAGAGAGTGGAATATGTGCACTTACTTACAACACACCCTAACTCAAAACTTCTCTCTACCCCACCAGTAACGGTTAACTTTATTTTTTGTTTTATGAAAAATATGAAAGGATAAGTGTTTTAAAACCAATAAAAATGAAGTGGAAAAGCCATCCTAACTGTTAAGAAGTATATCTTTGGTTAGACACCGTGAGATTTGTAGCAAAGTGAAAGGGAGGACAGTCTCTTTTCTCTCCTTTCGCTATCAAGAGGACTCTTGATTTTGCGGGAAACGCATTTCATTAGAGCTTAAATATTTAAAATGTATATATGCATCATCTTTTGGCTAAAGTAAAGCGCTGTATCATAAAGCAATATTAAAAGTAAAATATGGCATTATCTACTCAAAAGGGACGCTCATTTTTATGCTTTTGAGCCTTCAAATAAGCATCTTCGGCCTCTACGTGGCCATGTGGCTGAAAGCAATATCCAGCAGAGGCAAATGAAACTGAGGGCAAAGAGTGAGAAAGCAAAATAAAAGATTAGTTAAATAGTATATTGGGCAGGATGGGCAGCTTTAAACTTTAAAGGCTAGAATGGCTTGTAAAAGTTACCCTAATTTTGACATGGCAGCCTTGTTCGTGTAAAAGCCATGGAATTACGTCCTCTTTTCCCAAAAGTTCCTCATTATATAATGCTCCATATCTTCGGTGCACTAAATAAATTGTTTTTCACTTATAACTTAAAAAGCCAACATCATTTGAAGCGAAAATGATTACACTGCCTCATGCCCCTATGCTGAAAACTGCACAAATGAAGAATTTTTCGGCATTCCATGGCCGCGGAATTAAGTGGGAGTTATATGGGAGTTTTACAAGTCGATCGTTTCTGCAAGCACTATGCGTAATAATGTAGTCGACAAAGAATGATAACCAAAGCTCGCAACACTAATAAAAGCGTCAAGCATTCTTTGGAAGCCGTAGTATTAGATGCCTTATATGTATTTTAGGAAGTGCTGTTCGTAAGGATAAAGATGAGTAGAACCCTCAACCACATGAAACATTCACCAAATCTCAATGATTATTAATAATTAAAACCTTAGACAATAATGACGGTGGGCAACCAACACACCCCCCTCATTCTAAATATAAGATTAAGCTGACTTTTTTGGATAAATTATGGATGGAAAATAAGCTACTTTAAATCTTTTATAATTATCTTTTTTTTTCTCAAACTAATTTATTTTATTTATAAAGTATCATATAATCTAATTATATATGACATGTTAAAATTTAGAAGTCTATTTTGCTTCCTTAATCTCCAAAAAAAAATTAACTTGATCTTATAATTAGGATTGATGAAGTATTTAAAACTTGCGTACTAGGGGAACATATGTAAGCTCTCCATCCATCTGACACAATTCATCCAAGTTATGAATTTTGGAAAATTTTATAAATACACGCACACGTGAAATCTAACATGGTAACTTCACTTCAAATAGGCCATCCATTCCATAATATTAATAATGACCCAGCATGACATTCTTCCTTGTATGTGAAAAGATAGACGGTTTTAAGGTAAAATATGGACAAACAACAACTGTATTGAATACAAGGTTGAGCAAACTAATCAAAATGAATGACATAATGACCCAATCCCCAGTATTATGTTTAATACTATTAAATTAAACCGGTTCAAGGCCCACTAAATTCCCCACGCTCTCTTCCCTCATGGAATTCTAAAATCTTGAAATAATTATTTTTAAAGCTCTGAAAAAGAAAAGGGAAGGGGGTGAAAAGCTACATAAGAATATTTAGCTTCAGTATTCCTTTTGGAAATGATCTCAGAAAACTGTAATTTTTTTTCCATCCCCCCCCCCCCCCCCTTTTTTTCAGTCAGCTGCAGGCTAAATCAAGGAAAGCCGCCTTTTTCCGTCCGCACATTTCTGCTGCTTGGAGATGCAGCATGAAAACGAGGCGACCGCACATAGAATGATGAAAATAGAAAACTAAACTCATGAGGGCGAAGTAAATACGACCGCAAATATGGTTCCATTAAGAATTCATGGGGAAAGAAGATAAGGAGTAGATATACTTGCTACAAGAAACCAATAATTCAAACATCACAAAGACGGAAAAAATAATCGACTTTTTACATGAGATCAGAACTTAAATCTGTCAGGAATCTATTAGTCAATATGCCAAGAATATAACAGTATTTTCAACAACAACAAAAGGACTATAATACAGTACGCGCATTTTATATACTACTGACATAAACTTACCTTATTTAAGCTGATGACACGGGAAGTCACCGAAAAAATGTGACAAGATTATGCAAACCAAAAATCACTCACAGCATTAATCAGCTCTTTCACCAATTCCAGAATTATTCTGAAGCAGCGGGGTAAGAATAATGTCTACAACCGATCTCTATTTGCTGATTTCATTCCAAATTGTTTATGAAGCAGCTTCACAAGATTTTGAATTACAGAAACCAAAGGTTCATCTGCCACTTGATCCAACAGATTGCAGAGGCTTCCTCATTTGCGAATGGATGCTCCAATTCTATGATTTTACAGACTGCTTAACATTTTGACAGACAATACCTGCACATAAAAGCCTTTATTACTATAACTTGATGACTTTTTCTCATGTTGAAACTGAGTCCATCTCAGCGAGCCATATGTGGGTGGACTTGGACATTGAGAAGATGATAAGACGTCATACAAAAATACTAACATTACAATATTATGTCATTTGGAAAATAAATAAATGACGATACCTTCATTGTTTTAGTCACCCTTTGCCAAGCGAAAAGAAAGATATCTAACCTTCTTTATCTTACTCCTAACAAGTAATATGGGAAACGGCTTCAACTACAAAATGAATCTGGCAACAGATAACTCTCGTACAAAGAAAAATGATCCAACTTTAGAATGAAATTTGTTCTTCTGTATACAAAGAAGCAGACTAAAAATGGGAAAATACCATCCTTTAAAAACAATTATCACAGCAGCAATAAAGCATCTAATATTAGAAATGCACCTGCAATCAGCCAAACAAAAACAAAAGTAGCTCCTATATTGCTCTCCACTCCTTTGGACTTAAGCATAACATATGGCCATTTTTATTTCCAGATCAATTAAGTGTCAAGAAGTTTTGGCATCATCAATGACAATCAGATGCATTCCCTTCACTGAGATATTTATCTAAGATCCAAAATCAGGAAGGATATTGGATAAAACCAGTGCTTTGTTTACCACGTTCACGCATCCTTCACCAGCAATTTGAAGATGACAACATAAGACATACAGTTAAGTGACTTGAATATATGGATCAAACGCTGGGATAAATGATATTTTGTTTAAGTGAGAACACCTTCTGGGGAAAAGAACTCTTTTGACATTTAAACCGTGAATAGCAATTGCGACAAAAATTAATTTCCAATTTTCTATCACTTTCTTCTGATATTCTGACAAGATTAGCCACTAGATTCAGGTGAACGTACCCCCTAGCAAAGACTCAGTAGTACGTAAAGGAAAGGAGACACAGCAGTGCCCTGCACTAGGACATGTGAAGAAATTCTGTGGGGCTTCGGTTGAATACTATGGTAAAGACAAAAGAAATTGAACTCCTTGCAAATCATGTCAAATAATTTTAACAAATCATTCCCAAACCAATATATAACTAAAGATTGGTTTGGTGATATTAGATCACATTGACATAACAGTCATACATGGAAAGTTGCTTCCTCATATAGATTAAGCAAGCTGGAAGCCATGTCAAATAATTTTAACATAACATCACTAGAAACCAAGACAACATAGTGCCAAAAGACAAGATAGACCTATTACATACGATACAAGGCTAAAACATGAAGCCCTATGTCCCATTCAAGATAAAAGAACAGCGTAGATATAGGAAATCATATAAAACGTAAAAACAACAATTAAAGAAAAAATCAAACAACTATTAAAGAAAAAATCATAGTTAAAACAAAAATAGAAAAAAAGGAACAAGAACAAATAAAGAATTTGCCAGAGATATCAATTTAAATTAAAAATCATCCTGAAGAAACGGTGCCTCAATTTCATAAATTATATTGATTTTTAGATATCACAATATTTTTCTAGTGCTCGGTGTTCTACGGAAGGTGGCAATACAAATAACAGAAAATTGTCCATTCTCCCCAATCTCCATGACCATGTGCTCCACATGACAGTGGCTGTACCCCCTCCCTTGCTTGAACAAGCTCTATACTCAAAAACTCAATTAAGATCTCCTACATACAATATAAATCCTTTGCTATCACAACTGTTTCTATCGGAGTTCCTAAGCTCCTCAATCTTGTTCTCAACCTATACTCGAGATACTTGCCCAAAAGCAGAAAGAGAGAGAAATGCACTTCAAAACTCTCACACCCTCATTGTCTCGTCAAAATCTCCTTTCTCTACTTTCTCTATCACTCTTGTTACCACACCCTCTAGACTAGCCACACACTCCCCCACAAGCACACTACTCCTCACTCCTTGATTCCTAAAGTAATCCAAAACAATAGTAACATCCTCCTCCCTAACTGCTGAACCTGACCCCAAGGTTTTCCCAGCATTCGAGGTTGTTATAGTTACAATTAAAAATTCCCTTTGACTTGACACTCACAGAAAGCGAACGGACATTCTAGGAATAAACATTCAAAGAAACTGCTTGTTCTACCTTGCTTTTCACTTGGGCGATAGAGAACCCGGCCTCCCTCATGACTTGGCCTACACTAGGATCATCCAGAATTGAAATTATGAGTTGCTCCAACTCAATCTTCACCGCCAAGAGAGGCTGCTGCTGATACTCTATGGATCCTTGGCATTGGTGGGCCCGGGCCTGCTTGAAAGCGGCGATGAGGGCATTGGAGATAGAAGGAGAGTGAGCCGGTAGGCCCAACAGTGGACCTGACGGATGGGAAGCCAGTAAGCGGTCGAGGGCGACATTGAAACAAAGCTCCAAGGCCCTGAACTGCAGAGGATGAGAGTGAGATTGTAGGCACACCATACGGAGGAGGCTGTTGGAAGCAGCGAGCATGGTGTGTGCCACATGGAGCGGAGTGACCTGGGCATGGCCCCGACGCTTTGCTAGAGTCACTGCTTGCTCAACTATGGTGGCCGACTCTGCAGTTAGCCCCCGTTGAATTGTGCAGCTATCCGTTCCCATGTCTCAGCTTAAAAACAGCAGCTACGGTATACAAAGAATGAACCTGTAAATGAGAAAATGTGAGAATATACTCTCGTTTCAAAACAAATATTACAGCAGCAATAAAGCATCTAATATTAGAATTGCACCCACAATCAGCCAAACAAAAACTAAAATAGCTCCTATAATATAATGCTCTCCACTCCTTTAGACTTAAGCACAACATATGGCCATTTTTATTTCCACATCAATTAAGTGTCAAGAAAACGTTTTGGCATCGTCAATGACCATCAGATGCATTCCCTTCACTGAGATATTTATCCAGATCCAAGATCACGAAGGATATTAGATTAAACCAGCGCTTTGTTTAACACGCATCTTTCACCAGCAGTTTGAAGATGACAACATAAGACATACAAATAAGTGGTATGGATATATATATATATATAGATCAAATGAGGGGGTAAAGAATATTTCGTTCAAGTGAGAACACCTACTGGGGAAAAAAACTCTTTTGACATTGAAACCATGAATAGCAGTTGCAACTGGCATGCAAAAGTTCCCGACGAAATTTATTTTTCAATTATCCTTTCCTTATCTGCTAGTATTCTGACAAGATTAGTGACTAGATTCAAGTGAACGAACCCTTTAGCCAAGGGAAAGGTATCTAATGGATGGCATAGATCTTTTAGTATTTGAACCATATCAGACAAGCACTAAAAAAACCAGAGGACTTGTAATTTATTCATATACTATGCCATTCCAACTGTAGAAGCAGCAAGTAAAAATAACATAAAGAGTTCATGCGCATATTGTGATCCAAATCATCCTTTCCACATGATGAGCAATCCTAAGTAGTATAAAAGGGAAAGGAGACTACTGCAGTGTCCTGCAGTTAGAGGTATGAAGAAATCTTATGGGGCTTTGGTTGAATACTGCAGTAAAGGCAAACGAAATTAAAGTCCTGGCAAACCATCCACAAACTAATATATAACAGAGCATTGTTGATACTAGATCCCCTTGACATAAAAGTCACACATGGTAAGTCGTTTCCTCATACACATGAAGCAAGCTGGGAAACTATGCCATCTAATTCTGACCTAAAATCACTGAAACCAATATAACATCAGCACCAAAAGATTTGAAATACGGTAGACCTAGAACATACAGGCTAAAATATGAAGCCCTATGTCCCATTCAAGACAAAAAAACAACATAGATTTAAGACATGATCGAAAACAACTATGGAAGAAAAAACCATAGTCAAAACAAATGAAGAAAACAGAAAAGGAATGGGAACAAAGAAAGGATTTGCCAGATATACCAATTTATATCAAAAATCATTTTGAACTAACGGTGCCTTAATTTCATAAATTATACTGATTTTTAGATACGACCAAACTTTTTAAATACCCTATGCTCACCATGAGATAACTGAACAATTACAATAAGAATAAGTCATCAGCATTCAGACTTTATAAAGCAGAATACATGAAATTTGTCGAGGGGATATCAAACAAAAAATAAAATTAGATCAAATATTGTCTATCACCATAATTGACTATTTCCACTTATCACTGTCTCCTGCAAAAGATGGAACGGGGCACAGTAATTGACATATTTTCCGTGCAAGTGGATTACTTGCCCCGTTATTCCAGTACACAACTCACATACCAGTAACCTCAGCTGGAATTCAAGATCATAAAGATCACGATTCACGAAGACAGCAGATTATTTGTTTTCAGACCTACGGACTTAAATTAATAGTACCAGAGAATGGGTTTTGGAGGATCTCCACTGTATATATAAAGAAATTTCGCAATTTCCACTAAACCCTAATGAACAGAATTTGTGGGAAAAATAAAATGGGCAGTGTAGGAAGTAAGGGAATATTACTTCGAAGTGATGAATGGTGAACGGAAGCGATGAACGGATCGCCGGGAAGACGGGCAAACGGAGACGGAGGAAAATGAAGCGATCTTTCTTTTTGTGGCCCCGGCGGCGGCAATTGAGCCGTTGAGGTTTTGTTTTGCCAAACGCAACCCAGCAAAACCTTCCATTAATTTTAATTTTATATTTCAATTAAATCACTCACAAAAATAATCATGTGCATGATCGTTCAATGGGAGTAGGGGTGAGAACAGGGCAGGTTTTAACCTTAACAGGTCAGATCTGTGTTGTCAAAAGAAGACCTGAGCCTGGCTTGTGGTCATTTTTCAAGCCTGAGTCTGGCCTGTACACAGGCCTGGCCTGTTAAGAGGCTTGTTAGTTTAATGGTAATTTAATATTAACTAATTATAATGTTATATATAAAAAAAATAATATGAATAAAAAAATATATTTTAAAAATATTATTTAATTGTCTAACAGGCCAGCCTGACAGGTCTAACAGGCTTTTTTTAGAGCCTGGGCCTAGGCTATTAAGCATAACGGGCCAAAAAATAAGCCTGAGTCTAAGCCTAACCTGAAAATAAATAGACCAAGCTTTAACAGGCCAGGTTTTAACAGGTCAGGCTTTAGCAGGTCAGGCTGCAGGCCCCTAACAAGCTGACTGGGCTATTCCCACCCTAAACGGGAGGCAAAAACAAGAAGAATGGTGACATGCTCCCTTATTAATATGGTATTATTTTTTTGTTTTTAATTTTTATCAAAAAAATTTTAAAGGTATGCGTATGGAGCTTAATGCAGCAGGCCTACGAGCCTGAATCAGACATAAGGAACCCATTGCATATCATACTATCACCCCTATCACTCCTATTGTTCTACTCTTATAATTTTTTCCGTTTAAATAAATTGTATATTTATTTAATTTGATTAAATTAAAGATATTTGTTAATTTCATCATATTTTTCTTTAAATATCATAATCATCTTTAACAGTTCTTTTATTGTCATTCTTAATTGATTATTTATTCATGGATGATATGATAAAATGAATAATTTGTTATAAATTTAATATTTTATATTAATTATTATTTTTTAAAATTGAACAAGATGAAACTTGGGATTTTAGAAGTGTGAAAATTAAAGAAAATGATAACATTGATATGTTTTTTGTTTCTAATTCATTTAAAATATTTAATATTAATATTTTAAAAATGAAATTACAAAAAAGGGGGAGAGCTATGTCCTCGTTCATTCATTCGAATGGTCAACATGAAGAGTAGGGGGTGAAATGCAAGCCTAAATGGGTTGGCCCAACAAAGTGTAGAGGATCAAACGTGTTAAGAGCATTTCCCATGAACACTTCTAATCATAAAAAGAATGGGCATAATTAATAAATGTTTAGTTTATTTGGTGTAGTAGTTAATTTACAACCACAAGGTTATGAGTTTGAATCATGTGATAACCTTATTAGTATGTGATATGTAAACAATTTTTAAGTACTTTGAGTGTGACCCTAGTGAATCTCTTAGAGTTTAACTAGCAAAAACTTTTTGTTACCAATACAAAATAGAATGAATATAAGTGGATGAATGGATTGAATGAATCGGACTAACGGTTGGGTGGTCAAGTTGAAGTGTTTCATGAAAAACAATTGGTTGGTCCCCATCGTCTTTTCCAATCTTGCACTAACCACTAACTTTTACATAGTTCACAATTTATTTATAAAATCACTAATATAACTTTAATTTTAAAAAATTACATTAATATAAAGCCCTTTTAACATATTTATCTTTCTCAACCACTTCCTTAATCTATGTGATTTTACTTCCTTGGCTCTTAAAATAAGGGACGGAGGTATGATAAAAAGATTGAGTCAAATGATGGAAATTACATTAATTAAATGCAAATAATTTGTAATAATTTTTCAAAAAACAATCATACATCCAATGTTGGAAATTTAATGTGCAAAAATAACAACTTCCCAAGAAACAGAGAGGTATTGTTGGAGGGAGGGAGAGATGAGATGAGATGCCAGCAACCCACTGCTCAAGTGGACCGGTTTATACGTGCGAGAAAAAAAAAAAAAAAAACAGGGGACAATAATACACGAAACCAAACCCTATCTTATATGTATAGTGGTGCTATTGCAGTATATGGTCCCTCCTTAACGTAGTAGTTCAGTTGACTTTATGAAATTAAAATGTACATAAAAAAATAAATTAGGATTATGATGATTAAGTTGGTGAAATAGTCATGTAAGGTGTCAAGAGGGTACTAATAAAGTGAAGCCCGTGGATAGAAATTAAGTTCATAAAATGAAGGTTTTGACGGAAGCATCAAACAAGTGTGCAGAAATTTTTTTGGCAAAGTTGAACATCACTCAACCCTTTGTGATCACACTCTATCCTGTACGTTTTGTCAGCGTAATAAGGGCTTCGTTGTTACAAGATTTGGTTGGTACTTGGGAGTTCATCTGCCCACGCATCCACTTAATATTCTCACATTCGGGCGAGACAAATAATATTTTTCATTAAAAAGAAAAAATGATGATAAGATATTGAAATTGTGAATAGAGGTAAGTTCAGGAACCACCGAAAATTTTTTGACATTTACGTGCCTGGAATTTTAGCTATGCTGTGTCTAAAATATCATTAAAAGGACATTTTCTATTAAAAAAAATTGATGAGTCAACAGCTCACTGACTTATTATATTTTAAAGTGTTGAGCAATCAAACGAATTCATCGAATAGCACTGAAGAGTCTTAAGAAAAGAATGAAAAAGAAAAGCATAAAGAAAAGGGGAAGCACAACAAGATATGTAATAGTTAAGGAAGCATGGTTCAACCTTCAAGTTTCAACTAATAATCACTCTATGCTTGCAGCGTCAAAGACAAAAAAAAAAAAGTAAAAGTGAGAAAATGGAGAAGAAAATTCGGGTAATTAATTATAGGTCCCATGTAAAAAACTTAAATAAGATGAGGTCCCACAAAATTATAAAATTAATTTCAAATCCTATAAAGTTGTTATCGCATGTTCATTAAGTTGTTATCGGTGGCTCAAAAGTTGTTAATGGACAATAGTTTAAAAGTTGTGATCGTCAGATCTTAATTTGTTATCGTTTGGCCAAAAATTGTGATAGTCAGGCCAAACAGTTGTTATCGCCTGGTCAGACGATAACAACTATTTGGCCTGCCGATAACAATTTAATGAGCATGCGATAACGACTTCCTGACAGGGACCTCAGATTAATTTTACGATTTCGTGGGACCTCATCTTAATTAAGTTTCTTACACGAAATCTATAATTAATTATCCCAAGAAAATGTCCCACTAAAACGTACGAAACAGGGCTTCTTACCCCCTATGTTTTATAGTGGTTAAAGAGAATGGGGATAAAAAGTGTATGCGGTGGTAGTTTTTGAATTGATTTGGTATGATATGTGTAGGTCTTTTTTTTTTTTGTCTTGATGTATGAAGTTTTACACACCGAACAACGGGGGTTAAAATCTTTGCACGCCATTTAATAATAGTAGAATAGAATTGGGGTGTGTGTATGATTAAATATTACTGGGAAAATTTCAGTAAAGGACCACTGTAGACAATTAATGTAAAAGAAGAACCAAACCTTTCTGAAATTTCACTGCAGGACCTAAGTCCTTAAATGAAAAAAAATTGCTGTATAAAAAGACCTAAAAGCCCTTGTGAAAAAGAGGAATTTATTTCACTGCGCACCCCTGTGGAAAAGTACATTGAGCTGACACACGTACTTTGAGCTGACACAATGTACTTTGAGCTGACACAACGTACTGCTTGTTCATATGACGATTTCCTTGTGCATATCGACATTTCCTTGTGCGTATGGCCATTTCTTTGTGCGAGGCCTGGACATAACACGTTATAAGGTCAATTTATTACTCCTTGTTCATATGACGATTTCCTTGTGCATATCGACATTTCCTTGTGCATATGGCCATTTCCTTGTGCGAGACCTAGACATAGCACGTTATAAGGCCAATTTATTACTCCTTGTTCATATGACGATTTCCTTGTGCATATCGACATTTCCTTGTGCATATTCATATTTCCTTGTGCGAGGCCTGGACATAGCACGTTATAAGGCCAATTTATTACTCCTTGTTCATATGACGATTTCCTTGTGCATATGGCCATGTCCTTGTGCTATGTTCAGAAATAATAAAGTCCCTTATAACGTGCTATGTCCAGGCCACGCACAAGGAAGTGACCATATGCACAAGGAAATGGCCATATGGACAAAGAAATCGTCATATGAACCAGGAGTAATAAATTGGCCTTATAACGTGCTATGTCCAGGCCTCGCACAAGGAAATATGAATATGCACAAGGAAATGTCGATATGCACAAGGAAATGGCCATATGTACAAGCAGTAATAAAGTCCCTTATAACGTGCTATGTCCACGCTACGCACAAGGAAATGGCCATATGCACAAGGAAATGTCAATATGCACAAGGAAATCGTCATATGAACAAGGAGTAATAAATTTGCCTTATAACGCGTTATGTTCAGGCCTCGCACAAGGAAATATGAATATGCACAAAGAAATGTCGATATGCACAAGGAAATCGTCATATGAACAAGGAGTAATAAATTGGCCTTATAACGTGCTATGTCCAGGCCTCGCACAAGGAAATGGCCATATGCACAAGGAAATGTCGATATGCACAAGGAAATCGTCATATGAACAAGGAGTAATAAATTGGCCTTATAACGTGCTATGTCCAGGCCTCGCATAAGGAAATGTCCATATGCACAAGGAAATCGTCATATGAACAAGCAGTACGTTGTGTCAGCTCAGTGTACGTGTGTCAGCTCAGTGTACTTTTTCACAGGGGTGCGCAGTGAAATAAATTCCTCTTTTCCACAAGGGCTTTTAAGTCTTTTTACACAGCAATTTTTTTTCATTTAAGGACCTAGGTCATGCAGTGAAATTTCAGAAAGTTTTGGTCATTCTTTTACATTAATTGTCTACAGTGGTCCTTTACTAAAATTTTCCCAATATCACTCTTTCATATATATCCTAAATATGAACCTATTTACCTAAATAATATAGCAATTAATTATCTAATTTAATTTGATTAAGACTATTAATTAGGTTAATTAATATAATGTGTTTTTAAATTCATAAAAAAAAAATATAATGTGTTTTAATTTATTTTCAAAATGACCCTTATCATCTTCCTTACTTCTCGCCCTATCTTACTTATTATTATGAAAGGGGTGAAAATAAAGGTGATTTAGAAAAAAAAACTAATAAAAATTATAAATATGTCTATTTAGTGTGAAAAATCATGTATGCGGCATTTTCGTTTTTTTTTTTATATAAATTGGATAATTCAATTAGTATTTTTATTATTATTATTATTATTACAGAAGCTAAAAAGCCTAAAAGTGGAGATAGAAAGATGTTGACAGCTTTCTGCCCCCCAAATAAAGAAAGAAAAATGCTGACAGCTGCCAAAACAAAGAGAGGAAGGAGATCTGAATGGTAAGGAATTGAACTGAGGGGTAGTAATTTGTATGGCGAGAGGATAGGATTAATTAATTAAGATTACGAGGCTGTATGTTCTGGGGGCAAAAGGTTCTAAATTGGTTTTCTTGATCATTAATTCACCTTATAAATATTGTGAGACTCCATACATGCATGTTCTCCACGTGGTTTCTTATGTCTGGTCAAATACTTAACCAGATCATATACATACACGACTGAGTAATCTTTAATTACCAATTAAATACATGCCTGTCTTGCAATAAATTAGTGGTGCTTTCATATGATATGAGTCAAATTAATCCTATATAAATGATGTGTCATGTGCCATGAAATTGACTAAGAGACGGGGGTGTTATTTTATAGAAAGTCCAACTTAATGTTGTACTCTTGTCTTACTACTCACCACTTATTTACTCTTTTTAGAAGTCTATTTTGTGGAAAAAATTTAGTTCTTGATATATAAGTATACTTTATGAGTAATTAATATAAATATTATAATTTTACACTTGTTAATCAATAAAGAGAGTGAAGAGATGAAACACAATGTATAAAACATTGTTTAAACATTCATCTATAAATTATTGTAAAATTGGAAGAAAAAAACTTATTAATTTATAATTTCTTTAATGAACTTAGAAAAGCGATTAGAGTAGTACTCCCTCCTATCCAAAATATGAGAAGTAACATAACAAATTTCTAGAAAGTCCAACTTAATGCTGTACTCTTATCTTACTTACCACTCATTTACTCTTTTTATAAGTCTATTTTATGAAAAAATTTTAGTTTTTGATATAAGTACACTTTATGAGCAATTAATATAAATGTTATAATTTTACACTTGTTAACAAATATGGAGAATGAAGAGATGAAACACAGTGTATAAAACATTGTTTAAACATTAATCTATAAATTATTGTAAAACTGAAAAAAAAAACTTATTAATTTATAATTTCTTTAATGATCTTAGAAAAAGGATCAGAGTAGTACTCTCTCCGATTCAAAATATAAGGAATAACATAGCAAATGTTTTAGTTCAAAAAATAAGAGGTAACATGCAAAAGTCAAAGTAATAAATGCATGTTTCCATTTCTGCCCTTAAATATTAGTAAATGCAAGGAGGGGGAGAAAGTGTGTATAATAAATGAGTAAGGGTAAAAATGAAAAATTTTAGTAAATCTACTCATAATAAATAATTCCAACATATGTTTATTGGTATATGTAAAAAGGTTAACTATCTCGGAGGGAGTATAAACTGAAATCATTTTTAAGGTTAAGCAGATTTAAGGGCTTGAATTGAAAATATAACATGAACAAAAAAAGCCCTGAATTTTAAAGTGTGGTGAAGGTAGGGTGCGGTGAGCACCATTCCGATGCCACCCACTTTTTTAAGTGGCAAATTAAGAGTGGAGATTCCAATTCCAAAGCAACAACCCCTCCACGTGTCCAGTAATGTTTGCCCCACAATTTTAGTTTATATGGATTTTCCAAGTTTCCAACTTCATCATCCCTCTTCCAACTTTCTCCCTCCAATCCAAACCCTTTATCTCAAGTCATCTCTTTCCTTTCTTCCAGGGGCTTTCTCCCAGATATCGGAATTATCAGCGCAATTAATATAAGAAAAGAAACCCAGATCACTGTAATTAATGTGGTAAAGGAAATGGTTTCTTATTTTGCCATAAATTCAGCGGCGGTGATCACGTCCCATGCACGTCGCTGTAATAATACAGTACCCTGACCTTTTTTTTTTAGAAATTAAGAATATAAAATTAACCTTTTTAAATTGTCTATAGTTATTTTTTTCCTTAAAACTAATTTATTCCATTTATAAACTAACATATAATCTAATTACATGTGACATATGTTATAATTTAATGATCTAATTTGCTTCCTTAGTTTCCACAGAAAAAAAAACCAAAGTGATCTTATATTTAGGACCGAAGGGAGTACCACTCTATTCCTTATTATAAGTTCACCCTAACTAGTAACTACTTCTCACATACCAAGGAGTGGAAGTTATAGCATTAAATATGTCATATTTTTTTAAAAATTTTCAACTTTACCCTCATTTAAGAATATGTGTTAAAATAATATTTTATACATTATAAACCTTATCTCTCATCTTTCCTATTTCTAACATAAGGGTAAAATAGTCACAATAGCATTAATTAATCCCAAAGTTGACTTATATTTAGGAATAAAAAATTTGTAACAGTTTGACTTATAATAAGGAACAGATTGATAACTCAAACAGGAATTGATGTATGTGGACTTCCTTTATCCTCTCTCCCAATTTCTCTCAATTATTGCATCCATCACTCTTATTAATTATTATCACTAGACGTGAAACCGAGTGAGGACGGATATCAGTAAATACCATTCTTCGTCACCTTCTGAGGAATTAAACTCGGGTGGTCCTGCATTTTATTTTAATTCCTGTTTAATTTACCATTTTGTTGTTTTGTTTGCCTTCTCATTCCAATGCCTGGCCCAACAATTCCATTCCAAGTAGTGTGTGTAAAAGTCAACAACATCATATCGGTGGTTAAACTCTATAATTCTTTTACTATGTCGGTGAGTTTGGAGCTGTTTGTATACGACAACACAATGGTATAGAAATTAAGGGTCCTTCACTAAACAACAAGCCAACAAGGCAAACTGACAGTGCACATAATACACCGGCCGAAGCCCCCAAAAAACATAAATATTCTTTTCAGTCCAAAAATATAAGAGATAATATGACAAATTGTCTATCCAAAATATAAGAAGTAACATGCAAAAGTTAAAGTAATAAATGTTTTTCAAATCTGCCATCGTATATTAGTAAATGTAAGAATGAGAGAGAAAATGTGTATAATAAATGAGTGAGGTTAAAAACGAAAAATTTTATTAAACATACCCATAATAAATGATTCTAACATGTTTTATTGGTATATATAAAAAAGTTTAATACCTCTTATAATAAAGACGGGAAAGAGGGAGTAAAAGAGTATAAAAATATAAATGTTTTTTTAATACCGAATACCTCATTTTATATATATATATATATATATATATATATATATATTTTCCCCCTTACCTAACCACTACTGAAAGAGAACTTTCTGAAAGAACATGGAAAAAGGAATCGATCCTATTTGGAAAGAAGGCTCCTTTTCGCTCACATCAGAAAAGAAGTACGCAATAAAGATTTAGGAATACATCCTCTCTTGTGTGCAAGGAAAATCAATCAAACACTCCATGAATCCTTGCCCAAAAACCATGTCCAAAGGCAACTAATACAACCTTTTCGCCCACCATAGTAATAGTAACATACCATTGTTATTTGTCAATACACACAAAAGAAATACATCAGAATTCTTTATTTACCGCATCTTTATTCCAACCTCGACATTTGATGATACAATTATTGAGACATAATAATAAAGTAAAACCAATAAGCCGCACTTGGGCGCCTTGTATTCCGTGTTACTCCAATCATTATTTTTCAACCCAAATTAAAATAAAAGAAATATCATATCGGCGCCCGCCGCAACACCTTCGTATACCGTACGTCACACCAACGGCAGTATCCAACGGTCATCATCTCCGCCGCAACGAGTCAATGAATCGTCCACTGGTTTACCAGTCAGGAACGCCTGGTTCCTAAGTCTCCTTCTTGCAACTTCGAGCCCCAAATCCAAACCTCTCATTTTCCAAGTCATATTCCACGTAGAAATTCTGCTGCTGATAGTTTCCGAGAATCACCGCCGGCCCTCTGGACAGCGCCGCCGTGGATCCATTGTCTGAGACAATAGTCAAACATGCGACCTGCGATGCGTCCACCAACGAGAAATAGTTCTCCAGGGGCAATGTCATGTTGGCACCCCCTCTGAATTTGATGGTGAATTCCGGGAAAGAAATCGATTTCAGCCCTGTAAAATCGAAACAGGGGCTCAAACCAGATTGGGTTTCCACTTCCTTAGCTCTTGTATAATTAGCCATCTGTCTCTCGAATTCCTGCGCCACCATATCGTAAATGGGCTTCTCCATGAATGTGAAGGTGCTTCCTGAGTCCACTGTGACACCCCCATTACCATCTAAATCTGGCTCGAAAAGCTTGGATGGAATCTTCACTAGCTCCCCACCGATGATGATTTTCCGAATGGTCAAGTAATAATATTCCTGGAATGCTGAGTTGTTCGCAGCTGGGTTTTTCTGAAACGGAGTGTAGCTAAGGCCTTCGGTTTTCGTATCGCCAGAGGACTCACTCTGCAAAATGAGGTCACTGCTTTCGGAAGTGTCATCATCAAACCGATGAGAGAGTAAACAGTAAGAGAATTTCTTGAGACCCAACTGCGAAGGAAGCGATTCAGATCCCCTACCAAACCCGGCGATCCCGGCGGGTTGTCGGATCGACATGATGGAGCACCCAACAAGAAAATCGGGCACGATTTTTCCGTTAAGGTCGAGGTTATCTGAGAGTAAAAATCCAGCGGTTGTGCCAGAACCATACTGAATTATATAAGTGGGGCAAATCTGGGAGCAATTTTGGGAAGTGGGTTGGCATTGTTGGCATCGAGACTGAAGATCGGGGCCGAAAATCCAGCTACATTTGGGATTTCTGCAACCGACGAACTTGGCGGTGGAGGAATTCTTGGGGATGAACTTGGGGAGTGAGGAGGAATCGATGTTGGGGAAGGAACATCTGGAACAGAGGTAATGGGAGGAGCAAGGGAACCAGACGAGGCTGCTTCCGGTGTCCAAGACGAAAGGGAAGGTTTGAGGGGGCGTCCCGAAGCTGAGATCGACGGAGTAACCACCGTAGCTTTTGGGGGAATCTGGGGTTTTGATGTTGGAAGAATTGGATTTGGATTTGGATTTACGGTGTTTCAGGTGGTGGGCTCTGGAGAGGGAAGAAGAGGCGGCGAGTTTGAGGTTGTGAAAGGGATCGGAGGAAGAAGGGTGTTTGGAGTGTAAGGGAGAGATGGGAAGAGAAATGGGTGAGAGCGAGGAAGCGAAGGAGATGAGAGAAAAGAGGGAGAGTAGAAGAAGGATGGGTGGAGAAGCCATGGAAGAAGTTTTTTGTGAGAAATGGGAAAGGAGATGGATGGAAGGTGGATAAGAGGGATGAAGAGTGATGCATTGGGATTTGGGTATATAAAAGCCACGAGGTCCTGCCCCAACGGGAAAGCTGAAACACCGAGACTGGGATTCGCTTTTTAATTCCTTATAGCTACTTTTGTTGAACGCAAGAAAGAAAATAAAAAGGAAAAAGATCCAAAAGTGAACAGAGGGAAAAAGATTTTTTTTGTTAGGTAAATAGTACCCCCGAGGTGTGTACGGTGGATCACATATGTTCTGGAAGTATTTTTTTGTCTAATTTTGCCCCAGAAGCGTGTAAAATGTATCTATAATATTCACCTTTTACCGTTAAAAACTCACGTTAACTGTTAAATAGTTGACGTTAACCGTTAATATTTTAATGGTAAAGGGCAAATATGATACACTTTACACACTTACGAGTCAAAATTGGGCCAAAAAATACTTCCGGGATATATGTGATCTACCGTGCACACTTCGAGTTTAAATATGACTTTTAACCCCTTTTTTCTTTGAATACAAATTTTCAGAATGACTACTCTTGAAAAAGAGGCAATTTTATTGGCATGTAATATGAGGAGTTTTCAATTTGGAAAAATTTCAAAAAAAGACCATCAAAATAACTAAATGATAGTTTGTTACATCAAAGGTATTTAGGACTTTTCCTTTTAATTTGGTGTTGGACAATTCAGTCATTGTATTGAATTGTCATTTCCAAATTTCGGTGTCGCAAACTATACTTTACTTATTTTGAGGGTCTTTCAATTTTATCTATTCCACACAATGAATGATAATTATACTGTACGTAAGTGGCATTTAGATCGATATCTGTTTGGCAATGTTATTGCAGATACATTATTTTTTTTTACCTTATTGTTTTTTTAGTTGACAACTTTTTAAGTGACTGACTTCAAATATTTAGAGTCATCGTGGACTCAAACATTTCAAGCACACGGTCCTGCGGGAAATAGAAACTGTAATGTGACAGAGTCGGGCTTGGGTTATATGTTCAATGACCATAGTAAACAACTAGATTTTTCTCCCCCGTACGATGTACGGAAGTTAAAAATAAAAATGAAATAAAATAAAGAACATAATTTTTTTGAGTAACTATTTTATGATTAAAAATGTCACTTGAAAACAACAAAAGTTGATTACATATGGATATAAATAATCTAAATCATTGATTGTAATTTTTTTTATAAAAGAGAAAATATGAATTATTTTTAAAAGGATTATTGCAAAATTGTGAGTTATCAAAATATATATTTATATGTTCACTATATATTTGAAAACAACAAAAGTTGATTTCATATGAATATAAATGATCTAAATAATTGATTGCACTCATTTGAATTTAAAATTGGAAGTAATGAAAGCGAGATTTGAATAGGTGCAATTAATTAGGAATTTTCAATATGATATACTTTTCCTTAAATTGGGTTCTTTGCTTAGATAATATTGCATATTGTAAATAAAAAATATATGTATTGATTCTTGCCTAAAATATAGCGATATATTTGACCACAATAATTAATTACTAAACTTTAAAACCGAATATTAGAGATTAAAAACAAATTTATATGATTTGATTTTTTCATAAACAATAATAAATTAATAAGTATGTAAATGATCAAATATTCAAATAAATGTAGTTTTTTTCTAGAGTTATGGCATATTATAAATGAAATATATATGTTTAGATTGTTTGCTAAACTAATGACTTATTTGAACATAGTTATCAATTCGTAAATTTCAAAAGCCAAATATTGTAGATTAAAAAACAAAATTTATATGGTGTATTTTTTTAAAAAAAATAGTAAATTAAGATATATGTATATGAGAATTTATTTTAATCGGTGTAGCCTTATAGCAACCAATTTATTTTTAACAACAGAAATGAAAATTCAAAAGAAAAACTTTTCAAATAGAAAAATAATTAATACCCTGTTGTCTAATTTACTGACATATTTAAATACATTAATTATTTTGTAAATTACATAAGAAAAATTAATAGTGTTGATTTTAAATCATATATATGTTTTAATTGTTGCCTAAAATAGTGACTTATTTGAAGATAATAACTAATTTGTATATCTGAAAAAGTCAAATATTGCAAATAAAAAAATACATATAGATAGATTTTTCTATAAACAATATTACACTAAGAGGTATGTATGTGATAAAAAAGAGAATTAATATAGAATACATTTTTTAAAAGTAGATATATATGTGTTTAATCATTGCTCAATATTAAATAACTTCCATATATTTATGTATTTAATCATTATTGCTTTGCTCAATTTTAAATAACTTTCAAAATTAAAAAAGTACCTTCCCATAAGCAGAAATATATGATGAGTGGTGATTAATTATTGGCAATGAATTTGAAATTAAGAATAAAACCTTCCATTATGACTTTGATTATGTGAACATGTGGACCAATAATTGAGTTAAGTGAAGATGATGTCATTGGACATGTGGACCAATGGGATTGTTGCTAGGAGCTTTCAAGAAATATATAGATATACTCCTCCCACTTTTTAAATTTAAAACATATTTATTTAATTTAATTAGATCAATGATGTTGGTTAAGTTAGTTAAAATCACATGATATTATCAAGTTAAAACACCATAATCACCTACATTTATTATTCTTACTATTCTTCTCTTATTTGTTTATTATTGAGGAGCATCAATAAGAATAATTTAGAGAAAATGTGAGAAAAATTAAAAGAGATCTCATATTTAGAAACAAACACTTCCTCAGACATGTCCTATATTTAGGAATGGAGGGAGTAATAAGGACCCACCTCTTATACAAAATACTCCATCCGGTCCTAAATATATAATATATTTAACTACTTTAATTAAATTAAAGATGTTAGTTATATTAGTCAGTATGCTATGTTTATTTTTTCCTAAAATGCTCCAATCATCTTCCCTAGTTCCCTTTCCCACACCCCTTACTTGATTATTGTTGGAGATGCACCAATAGGGATAATTGGAGAAGAAATTAACAAAAATTAGAATTAAATCTTATATTTAGAATCAAAATGAACTCCCCAAATAGTTACTATATTTAGGACTGTAGAGAGCATAAGATGAATTTTACAGAATAAATTACATTTCAAAATTGATCTTACATTTAAAAACAAAAGAAATAGGAGTATTTAAAAGTTAGGAGGTGGCAAATGGGGAAGACCTGGGAGAGGCCTTGAGATGGAAAAGCAAAATTAATTGGGGATGAGGGGATGGTGGTGTGTTGGACGTGGAAGATGGTGACGTCGCAAGTACGGGAGGGGACAATCAGGCACCCACGCTTAACAACTGCCCATGTGAAAACCCCACGACCCAAAAAATAAAGAAGAAGAAAAAAGAAACACCTGTCTTCATATTTGTTAATTGTTCTTCAGGTTTTTTTTTTTTTAAAAAAAAAACACTCCCTCCAGTCATAATTATAAGATAAAATTGATTTTTTTTTTGAAATTAAGGATACAAAATGAACCACTTTAAATAGTTTGTATTTATCTTTTTTTCTCACAACTAATTTATTTTATTTATAAATTAACCTATAATATATTATATGTAGCATATGTTATGATTTAATAGCATAATTTGTTTCCTTAACCTTCACAAAAAAGTCAACTTAATCTTATAATTACGACCGAAGGGAGTAATACTGTAATAGTTTATTGTTAATTCCCGATGTTAGATATAACACATAGCTGACTTTTTTTAAAAAAGACGAAGGAAGTTAAATGAACAATTTAATCATAATATATATATTGTTTATTATTAGATTACATGTTATCCCCAGTTTCTTAATATAAGACATATTTACTTAATTTGATTATATTAAAAATGTTGGCTAAGTTAATTAAAATCACATAATACTACGAAAACAATTTAACCACATACTTTTATTCTCACCCATTCTCTTACTTTTTTAATATTGAGAAGTATCAATATGAATAATTTAAAAAAAATTGAAAATAAGTCTTATATTTAGGAACAAATCTACATTCCTAGGTCATATTTAGGAACGAGGAGTGGCATATAAGTTAGATAAACTTCTTTACAATTCAATTCAGACAAGCTGTCTTTAACTTTTAACGAGCAACTCAGTGTGAATGTGATATTATTCATAATATCACAACCATAACGTGGTGCAACATACTGTTTTTTTTAAGCACATATATTCTCCCATCGAAACAATAATGTTTCAGGCATTACTGAACATCAAGTTATACCCTTATTTGAGATTTAAATATTAATTTGTCACGTTATTGTGGAGTACTAGCTCTCTCCGCTGGACTTAACCCGTTGGTACAACAAGTTGAATTAGACAATATTGGGGCTGTTGGGACATGAGAAAGCCCAAGTGAATAAACCAAATTGAAGGCCCCAAAAACCCGGGTATTGAGTAATTGCGATACTTCTTTTCTTGCAGTTCAAAAAAAAAAAAAATACTGCTTTTCCTGTGCTTCCATTTTTTGGGTAACTGTTATCAGGATAAAGCAATATTAGCCTGGCATGAGCGGCTAATTTTTAGTTCCTTGCCAAGAAAGCCAAAAATCAATGACCGTATCACTGGAAATTGTGGACTATAAGGAAATTAGCATGCAGATCCTCATGAGACGAGCGAAGGCTATGATACAACTCTCGAAATTTAACCATGATACATAAAATTTCACTCAAAGTTCATTAGTTCTATCGCTCTAAAGTCTTCAGTCCTCATTCAATAACTGGCAGCCAGCTGATCCATGTTTTGGGTCAGTAACAAATCAATCAAATTTAAATACGACGGATTCAACACCTGATCAGAACTATTATGAAGTAAATAAAGAAAAAGCAGGGCTATAGTGAAATGTTCCCCAGTTAATTTGGTTGGATGAGAAGTTATTTTATATTTCTGAAATGAAGTACATCCTTTCACTTCTAACTTCTAACCAGCCACCACTTTAAACAAATAGAAAACACAAACAGTCTTCAGTCCACAAATGGACGAGTTAACTTGACCAGAGGAAATGCCACCGTTGGGATTTTCTTCTGACACAAAATACACAAGACATATTTAGTTAGCAATTGGGCGGCGAAATAGCACGATAAGTAGAAACAAAAAAGTAAGAGCGAAGCACTAACTCAAAAATTCTCAGGACTATCATCCAATTGTTTCTCATCTTCAATATCAACCTCCAAAATCTCCTGAAACAAAACACAACTGAAACAAATGAAGAAATTGCAAAGCCTCAAACTCTAGGATGAACAAGGGACTCACTGGAATCCTCTGCTTGAGATAATTTCCGACCCTGGCAAGTACAGTAGAACGCTTGTGCCAAAACCGACCCTTGAGGCTAATCTTCACAAAAGGTCCATCCAGTTCAGCCAGCTCAACCTTCCCTGAATAAATTCATTCATTCATTCAACTCTTAATTCTGCGTTCAACCAATAAACACAAACACAAACACACGTTCTCTCACAAATTACCAGTCATGCCGACGGAAGTATCGAAGATCTGACCAAGCTCGGTTCTGGCGTCAGTCAAGACCTGTAGAACGTTGTCTTCGGTGAGGTCAAGGGGTGGCGGAACAGAAAGTGAGGCAGATAAAGGTTTCAACTTTGGCCGTCGTTGAAGTGAACAAAGGCGGAATTGGGAATTCTCCATCGCCGGATTGGATTTGAGTACATTATAATGATCATGATTACATTTGATGTGTCGACCAATTGGAAGTGATGACTCTCTCCAGCATCTCGCATTAAGGATGTGAGAGCTCCAGTGGTGCAGCGACATGTTCTCCTATTTTGCGGCTATCAAGGCACACAAGACAACACAGACCAAACTAGGAGGATCGAAATTGGATATAGATAACCTTTTCCTTGCCAGCGCTCAAGGGAGAAAGGCGTGACTTTTTTAGCTTAGCCAGAAAAGTGTTTTTTTTTTTTTACACACACACACACATAAATTAAATTTACATTTACAAGTGAGTATTTTATAATTGAATATATGTATAATATTTGGAATTTATTAGTTTAAATGTATAAATATATTATATTTTTTTTATTTATTCTAAAAAATTTTCCCTATGACTAATTATTGAGTTAAAAAGCAATCTTCATACAGAATTTACTCTTTCAGCTCAAAAAAATACAGAATTTACTCATGTCTTATTAATTCATGTAAAATAACAAAATAAAAGAAGATGAGGACGGTTAGCAAGATCTTGAAGAGATGGGTCATTCTCGGTAATGTTCCTCTCCCATCTATTATCTGGATTATTAAATCATAACCTCCATGCGGACAAGAACCCAAAATACTCTGTGTTTATTACTGCATATAGCGATCCCATAGAAGGAGCTATCACCTTTTTACTCGTTACTACTATAACAGTTTAGCTTCTCCGTTGACAATTGAGTAAACTTCGATGGTTTCAGCATCCACATTATATGTTTGCAACGAGCACAATCAAGAAGGCGGAAAGCAAAAATGAGTCAATCACATTAGGTTAACCTTACGAAACAGCTACGACTCAATCTCTTCAGATGGCTAGTTCATTAAATCCAAGTTCCAACCTGGGCGGAATGTACTTTGGCATTCAAACGTAAAATAGCATACGGATTCCAGTAGAAATGAAATGTGAAGTTGCCACATAATTTGCTAAAAAAATCCAGGTACAACAACATGCATTTATTATCATAATTCACAATCCGCAGCTCAAATTTCAGGACTAAAGAAAGTGTTACAGAAAAAACAAAACAAAACAAAACCCTTCTATTCGGCATCACAAATTCATAAATACTACTCTTAAGTCTTGTCTTGACAATCATCCAGCCTAAACAGCTGCAAAATACTCCTTGCTAAGTTTAGGGTCTGGTTTCATGGACTTCTCACCGGGCTTCCACCCAGCAGGGCAAACTTCATCTGGGTTCTCCTGAACATACTGCAGGGCCTGCAAGAAAAATACGCAGAATGGGCAATGAGGAAATTGGATTGTGCAGAAATAGGAAGAAATGACCAGAAAATAGGTTCTATTAGACATTGTTCGATCTTGGTGTTGCATCAGTTGAGTGCGTAATTTACCTGCAGGGTTCTCTTTGTCTCATCAACACTTCTACCAATTGCCAGGTTGTTAATGGTAGAATGCTGGATAATTCCTTCCTTGTCAATAATGAACAATCCTCTCAACGCAATCCCCTAATCATTGGAAACATAAGGCCAAGAGAAGTGGCACGGAAGCTATTTCACAACATTTAAGCACTAGATGCTTTCTACATATATACACACATTTATGAATTTACCTAAGCAGCATCTTATATTTCATACCTAGGGCATCAAAGTGAAAGCTCCAAGAGAGTCACTTGGATAAGATGATACCCGTGGTATAAGTTTTTCAAGAACATCGCCACTTAATATGAATAAAAAGAAGGTCTTTAAGTAGCAGTTATGCGAACCTAAACTTCTGCCTCTTTAAAAACTTGCCAGAAGCTATGAACAGAAAAGAGCTCTCTGAAATTTCAGCAAGTCTCAGTATCAACAATTTTAAAACGACTGATCATACCTGATCAGGAATCAGCACGCCATAAGATTTTGAAATTGATTTGGTGACATCAGAAATCAGTGGATACTTCAAGTCTCCAAGACCACCAGACTTTCTGTCTGTTTGAACCCATGCAAGATGCGAGAACTACAATAATAAAAGTAAAACCACTAATGAGGCAGAAAGATATACAGAAACTAAAATTGAATATGCTATAAAAATTGTAAATGAAAACTTTTAAGCATGTAGCATGACATGAGGTCATGGACACAACATATATTATGAAACTTATCATCAGTTATTTCTCTTTTCCTTTGTTTATGGAGGCAGGAAGTTGGCATAGTCTTTCTCCCTCTCCTCATTACATTTGATAGCTAATATAACATGGACAATAGTATTTTCTTTTTCTTCAGTAGCTAATACAATAGCCAGTGGCAGAAGATAATAAAACTTTACCATACAAGATAATTAAACTTACCACACTATCAACTGAGACACCCAATATCTCAGTATTTAGTGCCTCAAACTCTGCATGCCGATCACTGAAAGCGGTGATTTCTGTGAACAAGAAGTAGAGATTAGAGGGGAAATAAAGAAGCTATGGCATTGAGTGCTATCTTAATAATCTCATTCTAGTTTAGAGACAAACCTGTTGGGCAAACGAATGTGAAGTCCAAGGGGTAGAAGAAGAGGATGACATATTTCTTTCCAATGTAATCAGAAAGTTTGACCTGCAATGAAACAACGTTTTTTAAGCATAGCGCTCTTCATAAGATTGATACAGTAATCAATTGAATAAAAGGAAATGAACTTCACAAGCAGAGAATTACTGATGATTAATGCAACACAAGCAGAATTATGTCATCATCTACCTTGATAAACTCTTGGTCAAAAACAGCCTCCGCTTCAAAATCTGGTGCTGTATTTCCAACAAGTGGAAGTTCACTCTGTAAAATGAGAAGAAAAAAAGCACACGCTTAAAAGTTAAGCCAAAGAAAAAGTTTGTCGAAAACATGAGATCCAGTTTCAGTACAAAAGTTATTGCAGTCAATGGCTATAGTTGGTTCTCCCTGCGCATTAAAGAAACATCCGAGATTTTGCAAATACTAGATGCCCAAATGTCAGAGGCATCTGACTCAGTCACTTACTCCTCGGAGTGCTTCACTAAGTGCTTGAAATACTTGCTTCCTTAATAGCACACTCACCCGTGTTAAGTTGTATACTTTTTAATATAAAAAACATTTAAAATGCTTTTACATAAAAGAGAGAATGAGAGAAAAGAGAACAAGACCAAGAGGGTGGAAAGAGGGTGAAATGACCCCATCCACACTTTCACTCTAGTCTCACTGTTTCTCACTTCAAAGACGTTTGAAATCCAGAACATCGAAATTCCTCGTTGTCATGACTTACGACTAATCAGTATCCCAACAAAACTAGATCTAAACTCTGTCAATAAGTTTTAACATGCTGCAAACAGGAAAAACGAAAGCTTTACTTTGCATTTGTCCGGCAACGAGACAATAGAGAATGGTTTAGTGTAAGACGGCAAAAATGCAACAGCAGAAAGCACAGGGCAGAAAACCCTCTAAGGAAAAAAACCCATTGAATTTCACGTCGAAGAGTAATTCGTCACGCAATGCAGCAATATCTCAGATGAACGATGTGTCAGGCGAGAAACACAATAATCAAGTGTGCAAATTTCTCGAACAATCAGCAAAGGATAAGAGAAGCAGACAAGTAAAGCGGGGGGAAAAGAGAGGAAGCACTTACAGAAGAAGCCTTGACGACGAAGCTGGGCCTAGAAAGGGAGGGACGATTGGAGGAAAAGGAATGAGAGCGAGCAGAGAGTGAGGGTTTAGGAAGGGGAAGGAAGGAGCTGGGGAAAGAGAAAGAGAGGGAGGGAGAAGATAATTTGGGAGAGAAGAAGGTAGGGTTTGAAGAGAGGATAGCAGCGGAGGAGGCCATTTGGTAGGGATGACTTCACAGTTTTCGATCTCTCTGGATTCTTCCCTGCCTCACTCTGAGCTAATAGCTATAGCTTCCCCAAAGCCTGAGGTTGAAATGTTGGGTGAGAAGATAAAGGATGGGTCAAGCTTTGGTTGGTGGGACGAGACGATATATGGACTCTACTACTCTCTAGTTTCAATATTGTTTCATTTAACTTCTTTTTATTTTTCTATAACATTTTATTCTTTTTATTTTTTTTACCAAAACTATATTCTGTCTTAAATATAAGAGTCAATTTTTTTTTTTTTAGGAAATTAAGGATGCAAAATGCACCACTTTAAATTGTTTTATATTTTTTTTTTTCCCTCAAAACTACTAAATTATTTTATTCATAAACTATCATATAATATAATTATATGTCGTATATATTAAGATTTAGATATCTAATTTGCTTTATTAATCTCCCAAAAAAGTTAACTAACTCTTATATTAGTACCGGTAGTAACATTTTATTCGATTTATTCCTTTTCCCCCCATTTTACATTATGTATCCTTTTAATAATTCTGTTAACTCAACTCAGTTAATTTGAAATTATATGCTATATCCTATCCTTCACTTCACATAATCCATTTTGTAGTTCAACGTACTGCTGGCTCTTGTGCTATTCATTTGACTAATTATGGTGTATTAAAAAATAATTTTAATTAGTCCATCGTCAAAAAAATCTACGTTGTTTTTTCAAATGCTTCCGTTAAATCATTTGTGTTGGAATCACCCACATTTACAACCAATAGAAATAATTTAGAAAGATGGTAAATATATGAAGCACAATGAATCAGAGTGTAGAGTGTTATGACGAAATACAACGTCAAATTAGCTCTTTTATTAAAGATAAAAATAAACATAAAATTCGCTTTGTATTTAATTCTAAACTACAAAGTGGAGCTTCTATTAGAGTTTGGAGGAGGTATATTACATCCCAGGGTATATATATTTTAACACAAGTTTAATTTGTTAGTAAAAGATCACCGTCACATGTTAGCTACCGATTAGACTAAAAACCATGACAATATCGCAATGAAATCATTTTGAAAAAAATGATGAAACTGACTTTTATTTGTGTTTATCTTCAATCCTCTCTCACCTCGTCCCCGTGGGAACGGCCATTGTCAGCCGCCAGAATGCCATCGCCGGCGAGAATGTCACCATTTGAAAGAAGGCAATCGTGTTGTTTGAGAAACACCTTGACAAATGATATAGGCATGCTTTCTTTGTTGAAATTATGTTTTATGGATTGTGTGCAGAAAAACAAAACAAGATTGAGATAAGAAAGTGTTTGGCACAAAAGAAAAAATCACCGAATGTATTTTTACATATCATTCACCCTCTGATTGATTGCAATTTTTATTTTTATTTTTATTGAGATAACACTTGTATTAATTTCTCTGGTGGCAAGCACAACAAGAAAAGTATATAAGGAAGGTCTAAGGTCCATTTTTGCCCCATAAGTAACCTCAACAGAACGTTGAGTATTCGGAAGTAATAAGATGATCATTTTTGCCCCAAAATTAACCAAATCATAGCAAATTTACCTTCAACGTTAAAAACGTTAAGTTTGACCGTTACACTATCATTTTTGACCACCGATGCTGACATGACTCTGTCACCGTGTACATGTCATTATTTAAATGTCTATTTTTGCCTTAGAAGTAATTATCAAGGAGCCTTTTGCCCCAGAAGTATCCAAATCATTATTCAAAATTAAGTTTAATAGTTAAATAACATGTGACACTCCATATTGCACCCAATAATCCATCTCATCCCACAACTTATCACTATAAGTCATTTAAATAACACGATATTCGATGAATTAGCATTGGTTGGACACCCCTCATCACCGAAACACAATGAATAGTGATTAAAGAGAATTAAATTACGGGATTATACATAATTGACATTTTGTTGGTTAAAAAATAATATAAATTAATTGAATAGTTAAGGTTCATTTTTTTCATTTCTTATGAGGAAGGTGAAGATAGCAAAGCTAGTAGGTGTAGAGACTTGGAGGGGAAGTGTGTGTGATACTTTTCTTTTTTATTTTCTCTTTTAATTTTTTTATATGTAATTTAAATGACTTATAGTGTTAAGGTGTATGATTAAATGGATTATTAGGTGTAATGTAGAGTGTCACATGTTATTTTATGGTCTAATTTAACTTTGAATAACATTCCAGACAATTTTACTAGGATATGGGATATTTTCAGGGAAAAAACGCTCCTTAATGGTTACTTCCGCGGCAAAAATGAACCTTTAAATGATGATAGTACAAGATGACAGAGTCACATCACGTCAGCATTGGTGGTCCAAAAGGATGATTTAACGGTCAAATTTAATGTTTTTAACGTTGAAAGTAAATTTAATAATATTTGGTTAATTCCGGGGCAAAAATGCTCCTTTTATTACTTCCAGATACTCAACCCTCGTTGAGGTTATTTCCGGGGCAAAAATGGACCTTAATCCTATAAAGAAAGATCATATAATGATTTGCATATATATAAACATTTTTAGTCATCAATATAAAAGTTAATATCACTGATGTTATTAACATTAATCATTTATATATACAAACCATGTCAGATATGAAAAATTTGCACTACTCATAACATTGATCATGAGATACATATTCTTTAAAGTCATTTTATTTTTGTCTTGTTTAATGTAGACAATAAATTACACAGCTTAAAAATCTAAAAAATGTTTTAATTCTCCTTATGATTCAGTAGATTGTGTCTATGATCGTTCTAATACCGTTTATTTTTCAATACACCCTCTTTTTTAATTTTTATTTAAATTTAAATTTCAAATGTTTTATTTACATCCTATTGAAATTGTAATATTGTCCTATAAAAAATGTAATATACTAACTATTACCATCCATGCTATTTAAAAATCATTAGTTAAGAAGAATACATCTAAAATGGCCCTAGGGAGGTTGTCCGACCCTGAAAAGAATGCTTGCCACTAAAATAAAATGACATGTAATTTAAACTTGAAAGATCTATTTAACAATAAGATTAATTGGTATAGGTATATTCGTAATTAACTTTGTATTTATTTGTTCACAACTTCACATGTATATATTTTTTATTCGCAATTAGATATGTATATCTATTCAAGCTAACAATCACTTGATCATTTTTTTTTTTGTTGGCCAGCACAATCACTTGATCATTTAATAGAGAAAAGTTCACGCATAATAATAAAATAATTAATGCATATGTAGACACACAATGTATTGTTGCTTGACATTTAGGGGTGGAAATATAGGCCTGGTCTGTTGTGTAGATGATTGGCTTGAGCCTGGCCTGTGGCCTGTAATAGGCCGTTTTTTCAGGCCTGAGCCTGGCCTGTTCAAAGACCAGGCCTGGCCTGAAGTCTGTTAAAAGGTCTGTTATCAACAGGCCGCCTAACAAACATATGACTCAAAAAGTCTAAAAGTACATTTTTTTACTTAGCAATAGTATGATATATACTCAACAACGTAAGAACACAAATCTAATACAAAACAACAAGAGTCTAAAAGACAAAGCAAGCAAACATCAACAAAACTAATAATCTAATACAATCAACAAAAATAAAGTGAAAAGTGATGGTAGAGACGGAAAAGGAAGAGGAGAAGATGGATGTATTGGGTTCCAAGGTGATGAATTTGAGTCCGTAGTAGGAAGGAGAAAAGGGAAACGGTGAGATAAAGTGAAAAGTGAGGGTGAGTGAAAAAAAACCTTAGATACATACATGTGTAATTTTATTTCAAATTAAGGGTACAAATGTAATGTTACTAATTTTTAAAAAAAAAATAAATAACAAGCCTAGGCCGGCCTGTTAGTCCTAATAGGCTTTTGTAAGAGGCCTAGGCCTGGCCTGTTTAAGAAAATAGGCTTTATAAAAAGCCTAAGCCTAGGCCTGGAATAGGCCAAGCCTAAGGCCCCTGTTGTAACATCCTAAAAAAAATTAATTAAGGATTTATGGGGGTAAATAGGAATTGATTAATGAGAAATGATGGATTATGAGAATATTTGAAGAATTTTGAGGTGTTTTTGAGGATTTTAAAGGCCTAGTTTTTCCCTTATTTGGAAGATAATAATTTTTGGGGAAATTATTTTTAGACTCAAAAGAGGTTATTGTGGGAGTAAATAAATAAAAGATATTATAGGGAAAATTTTGGAAGTAAAAAGAAAATTTTTTGTTCAAAAGAAATATCTTATTTGAGAATTTTAGGGTCTAATAGTGTAGTTTTCTCTTTCCACTCTGCCGACACTCAGTTCCTCGTCAATAACTTGTCACTGTGCATCAATTATTATTCCTCAACCAATCACACTCAACTACTATTTACATATATTATTATATTATTATTTTTATCATTATATAAACACACACATACACTTCGCTGAGCACACACATACATGTTCACTGATCACTTCGTTTTCTTATTTCTCTATTTTCTCTCTCCCCTCTTTTCTCTTATATCACCATTATTACTCCTTTCACCGGATTTATCAGAGCCCGTTGGCATACAAATAGTGAGTTTTTGGGCCAACTAAGCACATTTTCGGAACCCCGTAAGTCTCCTCTACAATTCTATGCCATTAGTTTTTCAATTAGCTATACTTGAAAAATTAGGCTTTGTCTAAATTGGTAATTTTTGGGAGTCCTAAAATTAATAAATTGAAGCTTAGGCCTCGATTATGAGTTTTTCTGAGTAGATTTTTCATTGTTGAAAGTTTTCCTAATTATTAGGAATTTTTGGATTTATGGAAGTTTTAGAAATTGGGCTTTTAAATTACTCGAGGTGCTTATGGGTAAATTGATGATTTTTTGATATTTATTAAGGTTATATGAGGGGATTTAATTAATTGATTTGATTGGGGTTTGCATTTAAAGAATTATTGAGGGATTATGGGATATTAAGGAATTTTATAAATAGTTATTGGAAAGATTAATAATTTTGGATATATGTATAAATGGAGTAGAGATAAATTTTAGAGATAAAAAGGGAGAATAAATGTTAAATAAAAATTTAGAATAAGTAAGGGCAAAGAAAGGGTAGTTAGTAATTTAATTTCCAACATATGAAATTGTTGGATAAATAATTAATTGTGGTAGTATGTATGATTGTGTAGTGCTTGAATTGCACTGAGTTAGCACGGGGGAGCTGCACTATTGTGAGATTGGTGCCAGCTATCAGGTAACCGCTTTCTGCTTGTTTATGTGTGTGTGTGGTGTTAGTAAGTAATTTGAAATATTATTATTTGAAAATTATGATGTTATATGGAGATGAGATTTTGAATCACAAATTGATGATTGATGAGATATGGAAACGAGGTCTTGTAATATTAATATTTTTATAATAAATGTCCCGTGGAGTATTATTTTGAAATGGCATAAATTTGTGATGTGAAATATTTGAAACTGAGATATATGTGGTTTTGGAAATTATTTAATATATGTATATCATGAAAATACTGGAAGGCCTGGTGCCTGATTGTGGTGTTGCATATCTATGTGTTGTATGTGAGAAATTATTTGGGTATGTGACACCGGTGAATTGGAAATTGTGCCATCACGTGATGAGGTACCCTGTTGCGCCACAGGGACTAATTGATATATTATGAGAAATAAAGGAGAGAAAGACGAAAGAGGGGATATCGCCCCTTACGGATTCAGAAAGGACAGAGATCCTTCTAATCTGTGGTACTATTCAGGGAGGGTAGAGAGTCCCTCGTGAACTGTACCGTGGTGATCAGGGGTGGGTGGAAGGTCCCGACTGGTCCCACATGTTTTCCCAACATTTCTAGTAAGATTTGTTTGGGTTGTCTGTAATTATCAATGATATATACTATTATTGAGGATGAATTGTGATGGATTATTTTATAATTATAAACGATGAGAAAAGATATTTGGGACCAAGATATGCATTATATGTGAATACCTGAGCATGCTGGTTGAACTAATATATATACATATATGTATTCCACTGGACACCTTGCTAGCACACACCACACGTAGATGAGTAGTCAGTGGTTGCGTTTTGGGGCTACCCCCGTTGATCTCACTTTTGCAGGTCCTAGGAGCGAAGTAGGAGGTCAAGGGAAGGATCCGGGAACTTCTCACTGATATCGTGAGATACTCTGGACCAGAAGGACAGGAGGTATTGCCACATTTAGAATCATATTTTGTATGATGCTTCCGCTGAAAACTTATTATTATTTTGGGAAGAATTATTGTATAATTACCATTATGGTATGGTATTTTAAGGATGATGTGTGGAGATTAATTATGGATAATATAATTCTCTGTTATTGTACTGGAAGAAAATTTATATTATGATGACAGAGATTTGGAGTGGAAATTTGAATTATATATAAATATTATGGAAAGCTCTTTTTCTAACTATGTTAGCGAATTTTTGGTAATTTAATTCTTTTTCCTAACATAGTTAGTACTATAAACGTTTTAATATATTATTGTTAGTGGTTAAAAGTGGAATTTGGAGGTAATGTTACAGGCTTCATTTCAACTTCTGACATGTAGCTATTTGATTGGGTCATATTCTGACATTTATATGTTAGTCATGTTAAATTTGAACATTATTGACATCAAATATGATAGTTATTATATTTCGTAAGCATTTCCTGTATTTATGTGGATTTGAACTCAACATCTCCTTATAAAAAGGAAAATAAAAAATTCATCTTGTAAGGATCAGTCATAATAGTTTGGACGTTTTCACGGGTATGGAAAGTCCTCATTCTCAATTTACCAATGATGAAAAACCCGGACCGACCGGTTCAACCGTGAACCGGGCGCTGGTCCGGGCAAGGCGAAAAAACGAATTGAAGTTGGCCGGGTCAAACCGGTTCAACCGGCAACCCGGATGGTTCAACCACAGGGTTGGCGGTTGAACCGGGTTGACACTTTTTTTTAAAAAAAAAATATTTTATTATAATTCACCTAATTACTAATTTTCACTTAACTCAATTTTAGAAATTAGGAAACTATAATACTTTAAATGTTATTTTACTTGCATATACTTAATATTTAATTGTTGTTGCTCTTAATATTTGTATTTTAGTCTGTGTATTGTAGAATAATATTTATTTTTATGTGTAATCAACTAATATTTTCTCTTTTTCCCTCTATAGAAACATTAAAATATTCATATTTGATTAATCATGCATACCTATCTAAATTTACATTTTGATATTAGTGATTATTAATGTTAATATCAATAAAATTTTATTATTTTAATATAATCCGGTTTGACCAGGTCCGACCCCGATCCAACCATTGACCCTTGAACCAGTGCCTCATCCGATTTGATGCCTGGTCTGGTTTTTTGAACCTTATAATTTACTATCAATCTAAAAAGTGTACACTGTACTTGTACTCTCTCCTGTCTAAAAACAAGTGCATGTTTAATATGATAGTCTTTAATAAGAATAAAATCATGGTACACGTTAAATAGCTTAATTAATCGTTTTTCATTCGTGTTATCAACATTTTGCACCGGAGAAGTATATGGGGAAAAAAAACACAACGCGTAAGTTATGGGTTACAAATTAAATATCAATAAGCAATTATTGGCCAATTGGAGTGTAAGATTGTGGAGGAATTCTTGCATGAACAAGTTGTGAATTACAAATTACGTGGTGTAACGGGTTTACGCAACAATTCTTCTATTTGAGAAATTCTTATATGAACCCAATATGCTACGTCATTTATGGTCTGATTAATCACAAGCAAACACATAAATTTGACGTGGGCTCTTTAATATGACTTGTCATTTTAAAAAAATTAACTAACACATAAAAAAAATTTAAATATCATGTTTTTAATATTTTTTTTATTTTACAAGTTAAAAAAATATTTTTATCAATTACTTGATTTTTTTAAGGTGTCATGTCAAATTAAAAACTCCACGTCAACCCTAATATGTGTATTTATGATTAGTTAGATAAGAAATGACGTGGTATACCATGTTTACACCAAAAAATTCTCAAAGATTGTGAGATGGAGGGTTCAACTGACCGTGAAACACAATACTGTCAATTTTACGAGTATGGCAATTAATTAATTTGATCGATAATGTTTTTGTGAGTGATTAACTCATTAAAGGGCGCACCCTCTTCGCGATTAGGTGCAAAAACAAACACATGGTCGTCTTGTTTTATGGGATATTCTAGTGCCCACTACATTAAGATTCTGACCCAGTCATGTTCTAACCTAATTTCCACGGATTTTCTGAATTTATTTAATTTCTCAAATCTGAATTTTTTTTTTTTTTTTTTTTTGAACTGATCTCAAATCTGAATTGGAAGATCGCAATACCAAAGCAACTAATCGTCACGTTCTCGTACATATATAATTATTATTATTATTTTTTTACCTTGATGTGCATATATTATTCTGGGTTTCTGACTTAGAGTATACATAGTTTGGGCCGTGCGTGAGTTGTAAAACCCATATAAGGGTGACACAACCGTTGATTTTTATTATACCCATCTACAATATATGTCTTCTCAGTTCATCTTGGTTCAAAATATAAGTTGCATTTGCTAATATTTAGTGCATATAATATTTTTTTATTCTGCAATTCTGTACAATTAATGAGTCAACTTTTAATTAATACAATCTTTTTTTTTTTTGCTCAGAATTAATACAGTCTATAAATTTTAATAAAATTATATAAAAAAGTATTATAATATTTTTACATCTTCAACGAAACAACTATTTTTTTTTATGCATGTGAATGTGTAAATCTAATTTTATATTGTGAGGAGGAAGAGTATTTGGTGTACTAGTTCACCATCTGCGTGTTAGTTGCCGAAGGTTGACCTAACATGATATATAGCCAATAGCGTCTGCCTTGCCATAGATTCCCCCCCCCCCCTTCCGACACACCTTAGCTTGGATGGGAATAACATCTTAAATTTGCTATTTTTCAGAGTCCATTCACGTATATTATGGGAAATAAGTAAAATATCTTTTAAATTTTAAAATTTTAAATAGGTGATTTGTATTTGTTAATATTATTATTTAACTAGTTAAAATCTCCTATGTGAAATTTAAAATTCAGAAGATATTTTATTGTCATTTTCTATGTTGTTAATATTATTAAATTTGTATTTGTTACTATTATTACTTAACTAATTTTAAATAGGTTATTTGTATTAGTATTATTCCCTCTTTATTTTTTTTTAACTTTTCCCTATATCCAAACACAACATCTATGTTGATGCTCTGTATGCGTCTCAAAATTTCTTCATTTTCCCTCTATTTAGATAAAACCAGTGTATTTAAAACCGGACCGGACCGGCCGGGTTAGGCCGGAAACCGACAACCCGGCCACATGTCCGATCCGGTCTGTGGGCGAACTCGGAGGAGATCGTGACTCGGCAAACCCGCTGAAAACCGGTGTAACCCGGGAGAAACTCGGGAAAACCGGTGGGTTAGACGGGTTGGTCGGGTCAGTCGGACAACTTCTTAGCTCGCCGGAAAAAAAAGCAAGAAATCCAGAGAAAACGAAAAGGTCCAGAAAAAAAGAAATGAAAGAAAGCAAATAGCAGAGGAAGAAGGAGATGCATGAGACAGCAAGAGGGTGACCTGAAAAATTGATAGAAGAAGAAGTTGTGCGAGACTGAAAGAGAACCATTGGAAAGAGTTGCACGAGAGACATCAAGACTCACGAGGCTATCGGAAAATGAAGAAGAAGAACGGGAACCACCATCTCGTTTTTTGATTCAAGAGCATAGAAGAAAAGGTTGTTTCTTTGAGGTGACATGTTAGGTGGCTTGTTGGGGGTGTGGGAGTGATATAGACGTATAGTCCTTCCTGTTTTCAAAGCTTGGCTCAGAAACCAATCTCGTTTTACACAAGAAAATTTCTATAATATCACACAATTTCATAATGTCTTTTCATTTATCCATCGGTCCATCATCACGTAAGCTGGGTACTTTATTTTATTTTATTTTATATATAATTATAATATATCCTATTATCATAGTACATTATTACTTTTATTGTTTAAAAAACATGCTTAGTTAAGTAAAATTCTTATAGGTAAGCTTTTAATTACACATAATTATGCCTTATTTTTTAAATTATTTTCAATTAATTATAAACTAATAAAAAATCAGAGATATAACAATATTTTTAAAAGGTTATAAGATGAAAATTTTATATATTTTAAGTAAATTGCATATTTTAATTATCACCGATCTAACACCGAGCTGACCCACGGTCTGACCCACTAACCCTTGAACCACTATCTTATCCGGTTCACTCACCGGTCTAGTTTTTAATACCTTGGATAAAACTATGTCGTCTTATATAAAAAAAAACTATGTTCTAACAAATTGCTCGAAATTAACACTTTCTATTTTACAGGTAAAGTGATAATCTCATATATTTATCTAATAAAATAACATAGTTTTAATTAAATGGGAGGAAATAAACAGAAAACTGAGTGGAGAGGTCTGGATCGTTGGATATATCCTACTTATTAAAATTCAGTGCGTTACACTATTTAAAAGAAATAAAAAAGAATAAAAAATCGAGTTTATGTCAGATAAAAGTTTCATATATTGCTTGTATGAAATAAGCTATGACGTGTTAGGAAAAGAGCGTTGAGGTTCGCTGACGTTCTAAACTAATTGCGTGCGATTGATTGGAAATAATAACGAATCAATCCAGCTAATTACCATGCTCAGAGAAAATTTGATTACGTGGGCTAAAAGAACATGCTATTGTGAGATCGGTCGAATTATAAATCTTACCATTATTATATTGACCTGCTAAAGTATTCGCCGAAAATTGAAAGGTAAAATCAGCAAGACTTGTTTGATTTTTCTAATCCCACACATATCCTTGAGTTAGTTGACCAATGAATAACAAAATTGATGTTGGTACTTGGCATATCGTAGCACAGTTTAATTAGCAGGATGATGATATAGCAAGATTGGGCATGTGAGAACAAAAAAGGACTGTAATGAGTAGAGGGAGTGCAAATAAAGAGGTGGGTGAGTAATTGTAGATGAGGTTTGGTAATGAGATGAGCAACAACACAGACCAAGATGAATGGAACAATGAAGTTAGTTAAATACATTATTAACAGTTAAACTACTCCATCAACTCTGTTTTTTTTAATCATTAGTAACATCATTGTAAACTCGGGGCTGTTTTGTTCAACCTCACCACGTACGGAACATTCAAACCTTTCTGGTGGCAACTTACCGCGTTTCTCTGCTTTCCTTACTCTTTAGCTTCAATCCCCGCCGGCGCGCACACATCCGCTTCGTCCCGGTCAATGCCACTTTTTAATTCACAATTCATATCAAAAGCCTGGTCAACATATCACAAAATGTCCATTTTGACCTTTCATTCCTTCTCTTGCTCATTTCCTATTTCCTTCCCCATTCATCAGCACATAAGAAAGCTAAAAACTAAAAAGAAAGTGGTCACTTGTTCAAGGTCCCACAGATAAAGACATGAAGCACAGGACGCAAAACAACCAGACTATTCTAATTAAATACTAATAACATTGGTAATAAATAAAACCACCAGTCTCTGGTCAATGATAGAATACCCCCAACGCCAATCCATTTTGCAATTACAATACTTCCAGTTTACGTGTTCAATACCACCCATCATTTCATTGAATTGAGTAGAAAGGGTCATATTTTTGGAAAAGGTTCACGCCCCAAACTTTTCAATCCAATGAAATCGATGGCCTCCCCATCGACCTTTTCATTCATGACTCCCATAAGTTATATCTAAACAATCATTTCTTCACCTTCACGGGCAAATGTTCCAGCAACTTATCTTAGCCTCAACACACATGGTCAAATAAACTCATTCAGCTATCCACCATAATTGTTTCAAAAACATTAAAAAAAAAAAACTCTACATTGACTAGGTAATATTATAAAATAAGAATAAAAAAACTATCTATTGACTAGGTAAAATTATAAAATAAGAACACAATTAAAACTTCTTCACGGAATCAAGCAGCCATGATTATTGTTTGTAATTTAATGTTGGAAGCGTCTTCATGGAAGTACGTCAAAATGAGAGGCGACCAATTATTTGTGAAGAAAGTGGTTGATCCAACCAACGTAGAGAAGACTGATTATATAATTAACCTTCAATCGATTTGACTTACTCAGGTTAGTTCAAACTTACAAATATTATTCTATCGCTGAAAGGAAATAAAAGAATTTATAAATTCATCATTTCCAGAGGTGAAAATGACGGAAATGACCTTTATATGAAGTCCTAAACTGCCATACGGAAAATGGAAGACCGTTTTTGAACCAACCCCCTTAAAACCAGACAGTGAGTTGCGTCCAAAAATAAAGAGAAGCGTCCGCGCCAAGAAATCCCTCGTCTTCTTTCTGCTTTCATTTTTCTTTAAACAATTTTATAAAGTAAAGAAAGAATCATCCTCTGTTTCTGTCCCAGTATAATTGCACCCCTCTTTATAGTCTATATATATATATATAACTTTTCGTTGCTTCGGATCACATGCTCCTTGCTTAAATATTTGTTTCATCTTGCTTCAAGGATTAATCTTCTGAGCAGATAATCTCCATCCATTTTTATATTCTTTTTCCTTCAATAATTTATTCCTCAGCCTTTGGTGACTCTGTATCTTTCCACCTTGGAATCCCACACACAGACATTGGATTACAGAATCGTCATAGTTGAACAGGTATTGTTGGAGAAGTCTCTTTCCCTCCCTTGTTCTTCTGGAGAAAGTTTCTATTGGCGATCTTGCAGTATCAGAAAATTTGGGTACTTGGCGCTTCGCAATTATAACTAGTTGCCTTTTTTACTTTCAGAGTTCCGACGTTTGGCGTTGAAAATGTTGGGAGAAGTCATTACTAGAAGTCTCATGTACGTATGCTCTCCCCAAGCCTGATTACTTTCAGTTATTTTGATATTTGTTCTTAATTCTTAGATTCGTCAATTGTTTGGATTTCAGATTGCTTCTTGGATATGCTTATCCTGGCTTTAAATGCTACCAGACCATAGAGAGAAACAAAGTCCAGAATGAGGAGCTTCGGTTCTGGTGTCAATACTGGTAATTGATCATTCTTCGTCGGCCTGTTTTCGATTGATTACTGCCAAATTTTTGTCTTTCAGTTTGTATTTAAAGGTCTAAGTTAAGGGATCATTACTGGGTTGGTTATGATAAAGAAGGAATTCCTGGCCCCTTTCTGTCTGAGTAATGAATTAGAGATTTCATTGATGAATAGTTTTATCAGAAGGGTCAACCTTTTCGCCATAACCAATCAGGCGTCAATACCCTGCGATGCAGAGCACAAACTTAATCAACATTTGACGCTTTGTTCCATAAGGGGTGGGGGCAATAAAATTGGACCCTGTAAAATATAACCTGACATCAGAATTTTAATTTTAAGAGGTCCCAATTTACCTGAAAATGGAAACGAGAAAGATGCAATTGTGCTGTTAGTTTTGATCACCGAGTTTGATATGAATGAAGGCTTAACGCATGCATAAATGGATTCACAGGGTTCTTGTGGCATTTCTCACAGTTGTGGAAGACGTTGCCGACATATTTATTTCCTGGTATGCGTAGGATGCAATTCTTTTTCTTTTTCTTTTTTCTTTTTGTGAACCGTGGGATGCAATGACTGGCATGTTATTGGAAGTCAGTTATCTATTTTGTAAAGTAAATTAACGCTTAACTGTTTACAAAAGGTTGCCGATGTACGGGGAGCTGAAGTTGGCTCTTTTCATTTACATGTGGTATCCAAAAACGAAGGTAAGAAAATAACAGAAACAGTGTGAGAGAGATAGAGATTTGACACTTTACTTTCTCTTTCACGCACTTTTTAGCTGCCAATTGATTTTCGTATACAAGGAAATCCGAGAAGTGATAACGGTAGAAATGATACTTATCGCAGGGAACGGGAGTTATTTACGATGCAGTGTTGCGACCTTATGTAACAAGTCATGAGACTGAAATTGAGAATAAGTTGCTAGAGTGGAGGGTTAGGATTTGGGATTTGGCCGTATTTTACTTGCAGAACTGCTCTGACTTCGGGCAGTCAGCATTTTTGCAAGTTCTCGAGTACTTTGCTGGTCAGTCTAAGAGATTTAGTGGCAAAAGCACCACTAAGGTGAATTATTCTCTTCACTTTTCAATTCATCCTCAAATTGATTCCTCAAGGAAATCTTTGAATTGGGTTTCTCATGAGCTTTTTGTAATTGCAGAAAATTGATAAACATGGCGAAAGTGAGGCGCAATATCCTCCAAAACGATCCACATTTTTTGCCAACAGGAAGCAGAAGAAGCCACCATCATGGTCGGAGTGACGCAGAAAACCAAATACCTCGGAGTTCGGAGACACCTCAGTTATGAAACTGTTAAAAGGTTCGTTTCGATTCTACAACTCGAAATTTCGAACCTTTCCGGATAAGCTCATCCAAATCCGCCTCCCCAATACACAAATTCAAACCCCCCCCCCCCCCCCAACATAATTGAGAACCGTTTAGGAAGAACAAAAAAAAAAAAAAAATTGTATTTGTACATATCACATTCGTGGCATCATCATTCTTATTTGTTCTTTGATAAGAGTTATTAACTTCAGTTGGTGTCTTCTATTGCCTTCGTTTTGAAACAATGACAGCAGAATGACCAGCTAGAGTTTCAATAAATGGGATTATTCATTCGTTCAGCACAGAAAAGAGGATAGACAGCTAATGAATTATGAATTTCGAAATTACAGTACCAATAAACATTCCATTAGTTTAAACCAAACAAAACGAAAATAAACCAATACCCCCCATGATTCTGTGACATCATTGCGATTGAGGACAGATTACACGAGATATGTGATGGAAAATCCAAGAAAACCCAGAAATTAGGCGGCGATAAAAGAAATTAAGACAAGGCAGGAAGAGACTAATGAAGCAGGAGGAGGAGGAGGATGAGCTGGTTGGTGAAGAAGACATTGGCTGGAGGTAAGCCCAAGCTGCTTGCTTGACAAGGCGATTACGAATGGAGATGTCATAGCTGGAAAACGAAGGTTGTGTAGTGGCGGATGGGAGCAAATCTCTGAGAGAAGTGTAGGAGACGAAAGAAGATGATTCCCGAGAGAGCTGTGGCGCCTGAACGACGTCGTTTGGGAGAGTGCTGAAGCTCAAACGCTTAATTTGTGTTTGTGTGTCGGTAGGGGCGGTGAGTTTACTAGGTAGGACGACAGATGTGGCTATGGAGTTCCGACGACGGAGTGTCATTGTAGAAGATTCTAGCGTGAGAGTGGCGGTGATAGAGTCCTCCATGATTGGATCTCTTAGGAATCAGAATTTCAAAGGAACAAAATTGCAATATTAAATTAAAAGTAAAAGTATAAATGAAAACTGCGGAGTTATTATGCAGGCTCCCTCTATATATTTATGTTTTTCCAACGAGAATTCTCATCTTTCTTGGACATGTTTTGTCTTTATCTTTATTAATATGAGGTGGCTCTGTGTCATATGGCCTGATTAAGGGCTTTTTTTATTGAAAAAAAATCACCTATATATATTGACGACATATTTTTGAATGGTGCCCATGATTTAAAGTTGACACGTTACATTTTTGAACAATTTTGTAATTACAAAAATCATTATGAAGGGTTTTAATTTTTTTTTACCTTAATACCGTTTTAATTTGCTTTCTTACTCGGAATTTACCCTTAATTTTCGTCCATTTTAACCCTGCACTTGCCGCGATTGAGAGTTGAGACATTGATTGATCCTCGACAATGACTGCAATTACTTACATGTTATACTCATATTGTTTACAGTTTCTATGGTTACGATTACTCGGTGGCTGTTCGTATTTAATGATATGGGTGATGGATAAATTTTAGTTGATTAATGCCAATCACTACTATAGAAAGGAGTTTTTAAATCTGTTATTTAGGGGTTTTAATGTCACTTTTTATATGACATTAAAAATAGTGATTTAGAAAAAATGGACATTTTACGTCACACAAAATATGTGACGTGGAAAGTCAGATTTTCCACGTCACACGTTATGAAACAAGAGACGTAGATAAGTTGTTGAATTTTTTTTTTTTGCTTAAATTGCTGAGAATTCACATCACATGTTTAGAAAACATGTGACGTGAATTCTCTTTGGAAGAAACCACGTCACTTATTAGCCAAATAAGTAATATGGTTTGTAGAGAAACCATGTCACATGTTATAAAACATGTGAAGTGGTTTCTCCTGTCAGGAGAAACCATGTCACTCATTACTCTAGTATGTGACGTGAATTCTATTTTTTTAAAAAAAAAATTAGTTTCTTTTTTGTTTTTTCCCCCATATTTTCATGCATTGCATTGCTGATGGAAACAGATTAATACAATATTAACAGATAAACCATCAACCAGAGATATAACTAATTTAATCAAACTAAACATATATACATGTGACTTTTGCTACTACTATACAAACAAAAAATTCCATTTTTACACAACTTAGTATTTTGTACAATACTCACTGATTTCTACTAACCAAATCCGAAAGAAAAATTAACTTTGGAATGTAGAGAAATCAAAAATCAAATTGGGAAACAAGCAAGAACAATTTCAAGAACAACCTGGAAATCGGGTTCTTCTAATTGAAAAGGTAAATCACTTAATGTAACAAATCGGTCAGGAAAATGACATTGAAGAAACAAAGACGCATACCTGCCATTGAAGGAGCTGCAGAGCGAGAGGGAAGAAAGAAAAGGGAAATCAATAAACTAAGAATGCTTGAATACATCTGGTAGCTAATTAAATGTGTACACATTTCAAACAAAGCAAGGAAAAAAAACAAAGCAAGAAGTAATGAAATTGGCAGGACGGGTAGCTAATTAAAGGTGTACACATTTCAGTAACTAAGAATGCTCGACAAAAGAGCTTAGAACTCCAAAATAAGAAGATAGAGAAAAATGTAAAGATACAAAAATGCAGTACATAGAAAGCAAAAACCCAAAAGGAGAGATATGTGAGCTAAACCTGAAGAAGTAACAGAACAAAAGAAGAGGAGGAGGAAGACGAAGTGAGGGAGCTGAGGGTTTGGGAGGAAGAAGAGGAAGTGAGGGAGCTGATATTTTGATCGAGTCAAAGAAGTTATTAGTTAAGAGAGGGAAATGGGGAGATGAGGGGGAAAAAATGCGCCCTTTTTTTTAAAAAAAGTTAAGAAACAATGTCACATGTATGTTTAATATGTGACATGGAAAGAAACCATGTCACATATCAAGAAACCTGTGACATTGTTTCTTTTTTCCACGTCACATATAAAAAAATATGTGACATTGTTTCTTATGAGAGGGAAATGGTGAGCTGAGGGGAAAAAAAGGTGCCATTTTTTTTTAAAAAAATTAAGAAACAATGTCACTTGTATGCTTAATATGTGACATGGAAAGAAACCATGTCACATATCAAGAAACCTGTGACATTGTTTCTTCTTTCCACGTCACATATCAAAAAATATGTGACATTGTTTCTTATGAGAGAGAAATGGTGAGCTGAGGGGGAAAAAAGGCGCCATTTTTTTTAAAAAAAATTAAGAAACAATGTCACTTGTATGCTTAATATGTGACATAAGAAACCATGTCACATATCAAAAAACATGTGACATTGTTTCTTCTTTCCATGTCACATATAAAAAACCTGTGACATTGTTTCTTAAGAGAGGGAAAAAAAGGCGCCCTTTTTTTTAAAAAAAAATTAAGAAACAATGTCACTTGTATGCTTAACATGTGACATTATTTCTATGCTATATCTGAATTAAAAAAAAGAAGAAGAAACAACGTCATTCTTTAAAACTGAGTGACATTGTTTCTAGGCTCCATCTAAATTAAAAAAAAAGAAACAACGTCACTCTTTATATAATGAGTGACTTTGTTTCTAGGAATCCATGTCACTCATTTTAAAATGAGTGATGTTGTTTCTAGCAACAATGTCACTCATTTTTAAAGAGTGACGTTATTAGAAACGACGTCCCTAATTATTATAATTAGGGACGTTGTTTCTTCCTTACTTATCAATTAATTACAAAATTGTCACCGCATTTTTTTCAATATCAGTTATATAAATATTGGACGTTAATTAGTGACATTGAAAGGGTTTTTTGTAGTAGTGAATTAAAGATCAGCAAATTCCGGGCCTTTAAAATAAAACGGTTACGTTTTGCCATTTAATTTTTTTTTTCCTATAATTTTTAGAGTTTGTCGTGCTGGTTTATGACATCTAATTAGTACAAATGCTTTTCAGGAGGGAAAAGGGGAAGCATGGCAAAAATGTTTAAGTTTAGTCATTAGTGTAGGCGTACCAATATGAGCTCATAAAATGCACCATTTTATCTTTTCCAATAAATCTACCTTCATATATCTTTTTTTTAACTGAAAATCGACCTTCATATCTCAGTGCAATTAACCATACAAAAATTGTGTTACAAATAAGAAAGTGCCTGATGAATGTCAATAGGGGTGGAAACAGGTCAGGCCCTTAACAGGTGTAACATTACCTCCAAATTCCACTTTTAACCACTAACAATAATATATTAAAACGTTTATAGTACTAACTATGTTAGGAAAAAGAATTAAATTACCAAAAATTCGCTAACATAGTTAGAAAAAGAGCTTTCCATAATATTTATATATAATTCAAATTTCCACTCCAAATCTCTGTCATCATAATATAAATTTTCTTCCAGTACAATAACAGAGAATTATATTATCCATAATTAATCTCCACACATCATCCTTAAAATACCATACCATAATGGTAATTATACAATAATTCTTCCCAAAATAATAATAAGTTTTCAGCGGAAGCATCATACAAAATATGATCCTAAATGTGGCAATACCTCCTGTCCTTCTGGTCCAGAGTATCTCACGATATCAGTGAGAAGTTCCCGGATCCTTCCCTTGACCTCCTACTTCGCTCCTAGGACCTGCAAAAGTGAGATCAACGGGGGTAGCCCCAAAACGCAACCACTGACTACTCATCTACGTGTGGTGTGTGCTAGCAAGGTGTCCAGTGGAATACATATATGTATATATATTAGTTCAACCAGCATGCTCAGGTATTCACATATAATGCATATCTTGGTCCCAAATATCTTTTCTCATCGTTTATAATTATAAAATAATCCATCACAATTCATCCTCAATAATAGTATATATCATTGATAATTACAGACAACCCAAACAAATCTTACTAGAAATGTTGGGAAAACATGTGGGACCAGTCGGGACCTTCCACCCACCCCTGATCACCACGGTACAGTTCACGAGGGACTCTCTACCCTCCCTGAATAGTACCACAGATTAGAAGGATCTCTGTCCTTTCTGAATCCGTAAGGGGCGATATCCCCTCTTTCGTCTTTCTCTCCTTTATTTCTCATAATATATCAATTAGTCCCTGTGGCGCAACAGGGTACCTCATCACGTGATGGCACAATTTCCAATTCACCGGTGTCACATACCCAAATAATTTATCACATACAACACATAGATATGCAACACCACAATCAGGCACCAGGCCTTCCAGTATTTTCATGATATACATATATTAAATAATTTCCAAAACCACATATATCTCAGTTTCAAATATTTCACATCACAAATTTATGCCATTTCAAAATAATACTCCACGGGACATTTATTATAAAAATGTTAATATTACAAGACCTCGTTTCCATATCTCATCAATCATCAATTTGTGATTCAAAATCTCATCTCCATATAACATCATAATTTTCAAATAATAATATTTCAAATTACTTACTAACACCACACACACACATAAACAAGCAGAAAGCGGTTACCTGATAGCTGGCACCAATCTCACAATAGTGCAGCTCCCCCGTGCTAACTCAGTGCAATTCAAGCACTACACAATCATACATACTACCACAATTAATTATTTATCCAACAATTTCATATGTTGGAAATTAAATTACTAACTACCCTTTCTTTGCCCTTACTTATTCTAAATTTTTATTTAACATTTATTCTCCCTTTTTATCTCTAAAATTTATCTCTACTCCATTTATACATATATCCAAAATTATTAATCTTTCCAATAACTATTTATAAAATTCCTTAATATCCCATAATCCCTCAATAATTCTTTAAATGCAAACCCCAATCAAATCAATTAATTAAATCCCCTCATATAACCTTAATAAATATCAAAAAATCATCAATTTACCCATAAGCACCTCGAGTAATTTAAAAGCCCAATTTCTAAAACTTCCATAAATCCAAAAATTCCTAATAATTAGGAAAACTTTCAACAATGAAAAATCTACTCAGAAAAACTCATAATCGAGGCCTAAGCTTCAATTTATTAATTTTAGGACTCCCAAAAATTACCAATTTAGACAAAGCCTAATTTTTCAAGTATAGCTAATTGAAAAACTAATGGCATAGAATTGTAGAGGAGACTTACGGGGTTCCGAAAATGTGCTTAGTTGGCCCAAAAACTCACTATTTGTATGCCAACGGGCTCTGATAAATCCGGTGAAAGGAGTAATAATGGTGATATAAGAGAAAAGAGGGGAGAGAGAAAATAGAGAAATAAGAAAACGAAGTGATCAGTGAACATGTATGTGTGTGCTCAGCGAAGTGTATGTGTGTGTTTATATAATGATAAAAATAATAATATAATAATATATGTAAATAGTAGTTGAGTGTGATTGGTTGAGGAATAATAATTGATGCACAGTGACAAGTTATTGACGAGGAACTGAGTGTCGGCAGAGTGGAAAGAGAAAACTACACTATTAGACCCTAAAATTCTCAAATAAGATATTTCTTTTGAACAAAAAATTTTCTTTTTACTTCCAAAATTTTCCCTATAATATCTTTTATTTATTTACTCCCACAATAACCTCTTTTGAGTCTAAAAATAATTTCCCCAAAAATTATTATCTTCCAAATAAGGGAAAAACTAGGCCTTTAAAATCCTCAAAAACACCTCAAAATTCTTCAAATATTCTCATAATCCATCATTTCTCATTAATCAATTCCTATTTACCCCCATAAATCCTTAATTAATTTTTAGGATGTTACAAAGCCTTATATAAAAAGCATCAAAACAATTTTTTTATGGGTAAGACCGCTATCAACTGTTTTTTAAAGTTTTATAGGTTAGCTCATCTGGTAAAAAAAAAAAAAAGGTTAGCTCATGAGAAATCAATTACTCCCTGCGGTCCTAAATATAGGACCTATTATGGGAGCTAGATTGGCTATATATAGAGGATTTATTTTTAATTTCTCTCAACTTTTCTCAAAATTATCCCTATTAATACTCTTAAAAAGCAAACAAGTAAGAGAGGGATATTGGAATAAATTTAGATGTTTATGGTGTTTTAGTAATATCATGTGATTTTAACTAATTTAACTAACATTCTTAATCTAATCAAATTAGGTAAATAAATTATATTTAAGACCAGGAGGAAGGATTACTTAGGAATGAAGTTTAAGGTGAAATGGTTGAAAGGCTGAATGATTCCAACACGCATTATCAATATGGTTGCTTCTATAGAATATGCATAAAATAATGCGATAAATCAATTTCTCTTGCCTCTGCCCAGCGCACATGCTCCTCCTCTGATCCGTGTCTATAATATGCATATGAAATACGCGTGGAAGGGGTTTTATTATGTTTTACTTGATGATTGATTGATTGATTAATGTGCGGAACCCATGAACCTCCTTTCCCATTCTCGTTCAGCTTCTTTATTCTCTTTATCTTTCTTACAGCCACTGAGCCTCTATGTGTATGCTTTTTTTTTTTTAAGAAAAAGCAAATTTATACTCTGTATTTGAATATGCATGTTTAATTTTTGTGCGTGTGTGTGTGTGTGTGTGTGAGTGAGAGAGAGAGAGAGAGAGAGATGGAGCGGGGCATGAGACCAGTGGGACGTGTATTTGGGCCAAGACCCGAGAGAAGGAAAATGGGCGTCAGCGAGCCCAATTTAAATGCCACAGTGCATTTCGTGGACCCGGAGTGGGTAAAGACTAAAGCGTGAGTTTGAAGAACTAATGATTGGAATTTAGTAATTTCATTGTTTGATGGTAGGCGCTATCATATAAAAGTGTCACTCACGTTTGCTTTTTAACGTGAATCTCCCAAAAATAGTTACCATCCTCTTTCTGCTTTCCCCAATATTTAAGCTTCCTCCCTTTCCTTTACTTGCCCCCACTCAACGCCCTTCCCTTCCTTCCTTTCTCCCCTCTTCCTCTCATCACTTCCTCCTTGTTCATTCACGCTTGTCTTTCATATCTAATTACCTGATTTTCAGGATATATATATATATAAATATTCATATATATAATTTCCCCAGAGTCTACTTCTAGCTTTTAAAGTTAACCCCATCTAAATTTAATTATGTCAATGGCGTGTGTAAATGGGTGGTCCACTTTAACACTGCATTAGCTTGTTTGCTAATCCTTCCAAATGAAAATAGAAATTACGTCAGACATCGATTCTTTACGTCTCATCTTGGTTTAGGAGCAGCCAATGTGCCCGATTTAAATTCCAGAAAGGACACATTTTAAAGTTATTTTCTGATAGACACGTACTGCATCCCTAATTATATTCTTCATTCACAAACAACTAAAATCCGAATCTAGAACTGAAAAAAGGAAGAAGACAAATGCCTTGTCAATTATCTCACTGACCTGCTTAAACGGTTCAACCATACTCATCTGACTCACCGTTTCCAAGCCAAGTCTTATTCATCATTTTTCTGAAAAAATTTCCGAAGCTTATCTGTTGAAAAAAGTCGTTAAAAATGGCTGCATGCTCCTTTAATTTTCATGTGGTGCACGAACAAAAAAATTAAAGAAAGGGAAGAATAATTGAAAGAATATCATATTATGAGAAGCGGTTATGTTAAAGTGATTAAACCTTATCATTTCGGGAGAAAATAAAAATCCATGTCATCAGCTCATACAGGTAGGCCAAATCTCATGTCCTAAGCAAAATGGATAAAAATTGGGTACAAAACCAAGTAGTTTACTTTATTTTTTAATGCCGCATGCTCCGTCCGTATTATAATTCCTCCTCCCTGTCATGTCAGCTTGAAGTTCGTGTAGGATCTTTTCAATCTCATATATTAAAGCCTCATTCTCATAATGCCCCAAGTTGCCCGCATCATCATCCACGGGGCGCTCCTAATAAGTACTACAAATAACTTTGACTATGAATTTTGACTCTTCCTGCCCACGTGATCGGACGGTCATCTTGCTTTCTCTTTCCTCTCTCATAAATCGGCGGCCCTGATCAGCTTTCCCTCAACGAAAAGCTTTAACACAAACAGGCCACATGGGCACATATTAATACGATCCTCGCCCCACATCAAATCATATTACCATTTACATACCCCCTCGTCCCAAGCTCGTATATTTCTTCATTTCCCCTCATTTTACTTTCATGCTCTGTTTTCCTCACGATCAATCACAGAGCAATGTCTAGTTCCAGAAAGAAGCTTCTTTTCAACACCGTCGCCGTCGACATAGGCTGTGGCAATTGTCGGAAATCAAAGATTTCTAACATATTCTATCCAAAGCCCAAGCCTCGCAAGCCTGCCGACCAAAAGCTCCAAACCCATAAATATTCTTCTTCAGGCTCATGGGACAACGACGACGCCGCCACCGCCGCCACATTTTCTCCCTACGGTGGCAGCTCATCACAGTTATCCGGCGGCGAAAACAACGGAACGGCGGCGAAGAAAGTGATGTGTTTGGGGAGGGTAGGTGGCGGAGGAGTGGCGGTGGAGAAAGATTCCGACGACCCTTATTTGGACTTCAGGCAATCCATGCTGCAAATGATAGTGGAGAATGAGATTTACTCAAAGCATGATCTCAGAGAGCTTCTTAGATGCTTTCTTCTTCTCAATTCTCCCTACCACCATGGGGTTATTGTTAGAGCCTTCACTGAGATCTGGAATGGGGTTCATTCCGTGAAGCCCCCCAACTCACCCAAAGTTTCACTTGTCTTTCACAACCAGTTTGGCTGCAGATAAAAAAAAAAGGTGAATAGATAGAGTTAAACATGTCTAGACAGTTTAAATTTAATTTTAGAATTTGTATTCGTTTTTGTATTACTTTAAAAAAATCAAATTTAGACCATCCATTTGAGATATGGACTCTCTAGATATACTTAGTTCTCCGGTTCCCTTGTGTCTCAAGTCACGTGAGTCCTAAGTTTCCCACGTGATCATCACTAGTTTGTGTAAATCTCTGCTGTGTGTCAACTCATCATCAAGAGACTTCCATTATATACGCATGCTTGTATGAGATGTATTGTGATATCATCCACATGTGGAAAAGAAGCCTTAATATTCTTCACTTTTGTGACGTTTAGCTGTAGAGTGACTTTTTTCATCATTTCTAATGAAGGTCCATGGTAGAATTTTTCAGTGAATGATGGGGTTACATTATAAGTTCATTCTCAGAATTAGTGTTGCAGGGAAACTGGAGAATTCTGGTCCCGTAATTCACCAGAAGGCTTTTGCACTATCGGCATTGGGATTTGTTCGATTTGCAATAATTTGAATGGCCTGATCAGTGTGTAAGGACAGAATTGGTTTAATGCTCTTCAATTGGAAATTATAATTGGAAATTTGTATAGACGTGGTGCATTTTCGAATGTCGGCATTAAACCTTGGTATACCACTCTATTTTTTATTATAAGTCTAACAATTATAAATTTTTTGTTCCTAAATATAAGTCCACTTTGAAATCAATTAATGCTACTGTGACTATTTTACCCCTATATTGGAAATAGAGAATATCAAAGAGAAGGTTTATAATGTATAAAGTATTATTTTAATACCTATTATTAAATAAAGGTAAAGTTGAATTTTTTTTTTAAAATATGATATATTTAATGCTATAACTTCCACTCCTTAATATGTAAAAAGTAGTTAAAATGTGTTTATAATAAGGAATAAAGTGTATATATTACGTATCCACTTGCTAGCTTACTGCTAAAATAGTACACATACATTTATTTTGTTTCATCAGTATTCATTTACTGTAATTAATGCATGCACTGATGCCATATATACAACGTGGCTGCAGGCTTGCTGCTTTATTTGTAATTAAACCAGTCAAGAGAGGTAGGTCGCAATGAATCAATAAGGCCATTAAATAATTTCATAAAGGAACCGTTTTTTATGATGTCTTCATCTTGATGTTCAAATACATATAACCGGGAGATCACTCGCCGGAGTTGAAAGGAGACTACTTTTTCTAGTATTTGCGATCGAAGTATGGCTGAGTTGAACTGAGTTATGCTTTAAGGAGAATTCAAGCAATGGAAAAGATAGCAACTATAAAGTCGTTTTTACAATCCACGACTATATCTTGAGCGTAATGGGGAAGTGAGTCAGCACAAACATTGATTTCTTTCAACATGTGGGTATACATGAGCATCCAAGCAGGGTGGGCATATTCAATTCTTGATTGTAGAGGGAAACATGAAGGGTCATCATTCAAAACCAGAAGAAGCAGATCTTTATGGCAACTCAATCTGTGATATAGATGCATAACCAATGCATCAACAAAGCAAGCCAACCAACTTTAGCCAGCCTCTTAAATTCCCCTTTAATTCTTGTCATCCAGAGTTGAATACCTACATATTGAATGCTACCATGGCAAAATGTTAGTCCCAGGTATGAGCACACTCTATTCAATGGTAATTACAATTTTAATTAGAACATCTGATTCAAAGTCAATTGAAGTTGGACTAAAGACGAGTTAACCAGGAGCGTTTGGTTGAACGGTAAGGGTTCATTCAACCTTAACAATGGTACGTTAATGGGGCCGTTGATGTGCCTGAAAGATGGCTCACCCTGGGATATCAAAGGAGAAAAAAAGAGAGACTTAGAAGGAGTTTGTCTACGGACATGTATATTATTATATGTTTTGTTTCCTCCAAGTGGGTGAAAATATTTGTACTTGCATCCACAAAGCTGAACATAGCTTCAGCAAAGAGGGCTTTTATGGTGATGACAGAAAAGATACGTCAGCATGTCCTGGATGAGCCTGTGACAACACAAAACTTAGGAGGAATTCAATTGCCAATATAAATATATCTGAATTTTGGTCAAGGAAACGTGACTACCTGACTGGAGGATTCAACAAGTTAAATGAGAGATGAAGCTGCAAACTACAAAACTTGTACGCCCTAAAGATGGATAGAAAACTAAAATACAAACACTTCAGATCAAAGTTGTTGCTAAATATTACTGATAACAACAGACTGGAGTGTGTGACCTCAAGCACAATGTTGGTTTTCAAACTGATTTTACAAGTAGCTGACTACAGTAGTAATCATTGGTTTTATACATAAAAACGGATTTGAAAAGGAAAAGGAAGACAAAAAACAAGTAACCCCTTTTTTTGGGGTTGAAGATCCCTTACAATTAGGCACATGGAAGTTAATGAACACGAGAAGATACAGCAAAAGTTAGTGTGTAGACCCTAAAGTCAGGGTTCGAGCTCCTAAAGCAGAGAAGGAAATGTGAAATTAATGACAGCACACTTCAACACAACCTAAGTACACAATACATAACAAAAGAGCGTCATATCTTATTACAATACAATTATTCCAACCAAACAAAAATCATCTGAACAGTGACACTTATTCGACATTACCAACACAACAGCCCAAAAAAAAAAAAAAAGAGTGCAAGTAGACAAATTTGAGTTATTCAAAGAGAGGCAATATATAATATATCTCCCAACATTCTGGAAGTACCATGATATTGTGTTGATGAGCATCTCTCTCATCAAATGAAAGTTCAACCTTTCAGATCTAGAAAGAAAACACCATGGATTGAATGCATGAAGTTGTTTTTACACAAAAATGAACCTTTTTTAGAAGGAAATGAAAAAAGTCTATGGCAGTGGAACTATTAAAATTTTTTGAAGCAGTACTATGGATGGGGATTATCATTGACCAAGTTCATAAAGCAAAGAATTAAAGAAAGATTAAACAACCAGATTGGGACAAGTAATAACTCTGGTTACCTACAACGAGACTGGGCCTCATGTTAGGCCTCTTTGAGGATACCATGTCTGTTAAAAGAACAAGCTTAATTATGTAGGCCGGTGTGGAGGTCCATTATTGAATGTGATGCAACAAATGAGACAGAAATTCATAATAATGAACAAAAAAAAAAAAAACAGGGAAGACAAATGACAAAATATTTACAATTCAGGATATACAATGTAGTTTGAGAAGGTCTGTCATTTTTGAGAAGTGAGGACACAGAAGGGGGCAACGTGGGGTTGGGAAATACGAGTAACCTCAAAGTGCAATTAATGCGGGGCCACAAAAATGCGGTAACACCGAGCTAAGAAGGGACTAAGGAGGCTTATTGGTCCCTCTTTTCATTAACATCCAAATTAAATTAATGTTGTCGTACGCAGAACTGTGGGGTTTCTCGCATTTTGGTCATTATCTATCTATGTCACAAGCAATATTAATAGTAATAGTAATACAACATCATTTTGTAAAAATCGATTATTGTCTCAAAGTGAGCATCCCGGATTGGTTTCCCCTAAGCCCTTGACAACTGCGCATAAACCTGCAGCGTGTCTGTCTCCCTGTCTCAATTGGAAAACATATGACCACAATACATGAGTGTTTTGTCAATCGCGATTATATATGTCATCATATATTGTAACTGTAATTAATGTTATCGGTTATGAAAGTAGCTAGTATTGGTAAAATATGTATATATGACGTGGTTTTAGGTCGCTTTGGATTTGAGCAACTCTTGCAAGCCGAACTAAGAGCCATCAGAATTTTTACTTTGTACAAAAACAAAGCACTGAAACCCGTGCCTGCCTTTCTGGATATACTATAAACTGCTATAGTATGTCATGTCATCGAAACTCGGTGTATATTTTATGGAGATATAAATAAAATTATGCAGAAACATTGATAGTGATGATAGTTAAACTATTTTTAATGAAAATAAGCAGAGCCCATCGGTTTAGAAGCTTCGGCGCTAGGGGGGAGACTTGACTTGAGCCAGGAATCTTTGCAAAGCTATGTATGAGCATTATTGACAAATAGGCAACGCGTGCTCCTGCTTCTCATGTCTGTAAAAATGTTGCCCATGTTGGTGATCGCAACCTGGTCTCCTCGCTCATGTTTAAGATTGTTACTGGTAAGCCCTTTAATTTGCATCACTTCACCCACATGTATCCTCAGCACGTACGCATTTAAAAATTATTATCACTTTGAAATTTTAGACACAAGCTAGTCAGAAAGCGAAAGTTATCAAACAACCTGAAGTATAGCATGCTGATTCTAACAATATGATATTGAACTAAAACATCCTTATATAATCCGCATAACCCTCAAGCATATCTGTGCATGGCTCATTATACTCTTCGTTCCATTGCTTTACATATGAGAACGGAAGATCAATAATCGATGTGAACCCGCCGGTTAGTTTGGTGGGATTTAGTTAATAAAAACTTCATATCAACCGCATTTACTATGTGCATGTTTAGAGCTGCTTATAATAACATGTAACTTGAAACAAAACTACTATCATATGACATTTTTTCACTTGTAACCCATTTTTATATACTAAACAATACATTAATTTGATAAATTTTTTGAAGTTATCCTTATTTCATTTTTAATATATATCTCTTTGTTTATGAATAATTCTCCTTTCTCTCATCTTTCTATCTTTTCCAACAAGAACATAGAAATTGAAAATGATCATTAAATCCTATACAAGTGGCTTATAATAAAATCTAGGGCATTAACTCATACCCCTTCCGTTCTTAAATATAAAATATAATTGATTTTATTGAAAATTCTAATAAAACAAAATAAACTACTTATAAATTGATTTGCTTGAAAGTTTTTTTCTAAACTAGTTTATATGATTTATAAGTTAACATAGTCTACTTATATTTAAGAACAGAGAGAAGAGTGAGTATATAGCATAAATCACAAATAATAAATATACTTTTAAGAACTTCACTCTTCATTCTAAACAAGTACTGTTTCAGCTGTATGTTCACAGTGGATCTTAAGTGAATATATTTGGTCTATATATTTGAATTTGCTTTCTGAATATTATTGAAGTCTTTAAAATGATTATGGAGTTTTAAGAGTGTTGGAAGAATAAGAGATCCTTCTATCACATCAACTTATTCTGCTACTATAATTTTATCAATTTCATTGTTAATGTTAAAGGTACATCTACTTGCCATTGATCCCTTGCCCTCGAGAACATGTACCCCTACATCCCCTTATTATATTATGTGTGATGTGATTACTTTCTGTTTCAGCCTGAAAGTGAGTGGTAACGATTTAATATATTATCTGTTGTTCCATAAGGGTGGTGTGGCCACGGGGTATGCGACCAAATGAAAGAGACCAAAGACCAAAAGGATAAGAGAAAAATCTTGAAATGAACATATCTTAAGGTAATCATCACACATGTCAAATCTCTTCTGCCATTGTGAAGACGAATAGCAGTCTTCTGTGCTGTTGGTGAGTGATATGTTGAAGCGGCCAATAATCTCTCAAATTAAACAATATATACACACATACATTCTAACTGTACATGATTTTTGCATGTACAGACAATGTTGGATTTCCCAGCAAAAAGCAAACACTACCCAATCCAATGTATAAATTTGTATTCTAAGCCAACACATATAATGCCTACCGCTGCAGACTATGATCATCATCACGAGCTCAGAAATAAGGACCACCTCCAATATTCTGCGCTGGATTTGTTCCCATCATTTGACAACGACTTCCCATTTCAAAATCGACGTACGCCTCTAATATCTCTTCCTCCTCATCGATCTCACCATCCCTCAACCTCTGTCCTAATTAATAATCTATATATGTTTAATAAGCTAAATATATAGAATTTATAAAAACCAAGGTTAAAAAAACCGGACCGGACATCGAATCGGATGAGGCACTGGTTTAAGGGTTAATGGTCGGACCGGGTCAGATCGGTTATATTAAAATAATAAAATTTTATTGATATTAACATTAATAATCACTAATATCAAAATGTAAACATAGATAAGTATGTATGATTCATCAAACATGAATATTTTGATGTTTCTGTAGAGGGAAAAATATAAAATATTAGTTGAATACACATGAAAATAAATATTATTCTACAATCCACAGACTAAAATAAAATACAAATACTAAGAGCAATAACAATTAAATACTAAATATATGCAAGTATAATAACATTTAAAATATTATAATTTCTTTGTTTCTAAAATTAAGTGAAGTGAAAGTTGGTAATTAGATGAATTATAACAAAATAAAGAAATCAAATTTGGAAAAAAAAAGAAAAGAAAAGAAAAGGAGAGAACCGGTTTTAGCCGGGTTGCCCAATTTTGGGTGGGTTGAACCGGTTATCCACCAGTTCAACTGCCCTCCCGGGTTAAAGGCACACTCAGACCAAATTTGTGGGCGGTTCCCGGTTTAGTCCGGGTCTTTGAACATTGATAAAAACACTTGGTTTTTGTAATCGGAATCAACTTCAATACTCATAAAAAATGAGTAAAAACAGCTAAGCATATATAGAATATATGTCGTCTGTATCTCATATGTATCTTTTTACTTACCTTCTACAATCAATTATTTCCACTAAGGCTCACAAGTTATATCCCCATGAACACTCTTTGCCAAAAAAAAACAAAAAAAAACAGAATGCCGTATAAGGAAATAACTGCATAACCTGCAGCTGTATTTTCCGTTTCTTCTCCTATTCATATGTTAGTACATTTATTTTATAATAAGAAATGTCACGTTTCAGGATAGAATTAACCTTCTCCACATCGCGAATGAGAGCGATATCTTTTAATGCATCGGACGCAAGTTGGGGGTTTTCCTACTCACTTGGCCAAGTTGGTCGCTAGGCGATTTTCCCTTTTCTCCAAAAAAATGGTCGCCACAGGATTAATTAAGCTCTTAAACGGGAGTTCCAAAAAGAAGAAGGGAGTTCCAAAAAGAGGAACCAGAAAATGACTGTCGCACGCACCTCGCACGCTTGGGCCTTCTCCAATACGTGAGACCCACCCAATGAGAAAGAGAGAAAAGTTAATACAATATTTGATCTCAAGTTTACCTTTGATTTTATTTTAATTAGTCCTTCAAATTTCACCCACGTAAAACATTAGTCCTTACATATTAATAAAAATTTGGATTATTTTACCTCGTTGAGGGATCAAAACAGCAAAACTAAAAGGAATGTAAACTTAAGAGATCAAAAATATTGTAAATTAAGAGAGAGAAACATGGCTAAGTCAAAAACTGGGGAGTGTTATAGTTATGAACTGGTACAACTATTACATTACAAAATCAGAACCTAAAATATAATCAAGCATTGAGAGAAGAAGAAGCCTGGTCATGAAGGTCAGGATCCTCATCAAGAACTTGTGACAAGGAAGCCGAAGTTGAAGGGGGGTCATGGTCAGTTGCAGAACGAAGACAATGAGCAGTAGTAAAAGAAGAAGCAAGAGAGGAAGAAGAAGAAGAAGAAAAAGAAGGAGAATGGGGAGAAAGGTCAAGTAATAAGTCAACAAAAGCAGCTAGAATGGAGACATGGTTGCTCTTAGCATTGAGCCTCAAATAACAAGAAAGAAGCTGTTGAAGAGCCTCTAAATGCCTCAAGGCATGAGCCTCCACCATCTCCTCCATGGACCTTCGGAAGTCCAAGTAAGGATCTCGAGAATCCATAGATAACACGAAACTGTCTTTGAATGGCACTCCTCCAGCTCCTCCACAACAATAATAATTAGCCTTCGTGGTCTCCAATATGGAGCTGGTCTCATCTGGTTCGAAGAAAAGCCGCCTCCGGTCGGACCGCAACCCGTGAACAACGGTCTCAACCGGGTCGAGGGCGAGTTCAGGTGTGGTGGGATCCGAGTCGGCGGCGTGGTTGGCTCTGAAAGAGAGGGTTCTGGGTTGGTGACAAGACGGCCATGGCCAAGAGGAGGAAGAAGTAGACCTCAAAAATGGAAACTTCATTTTCTTCACTATGTGAGATTTTGTTGAAAAATGGGGTGAGAATGAGAATTAATATGACAAAACAAGATGTGGGATGGTCTCTTATTTTAAAGGAGCTGTGAATGGGACGAGAGTTTGATGGCCAGCTGGATGGGAACCTGTGGGGACCACTTTACATTCGATGTTTTTCATTCATTATTCATTTTACTTCCTTTTCATTCACTATATGAGGTGTGGGTCTTCTTTATTTTCCTCACATACATTATTCTCCACATTGTCCTTCTTCTTTTAATTGTACCCATTTTTGTTTCATCTCGGGGCCCTTCTTTCGTCCACTAGTAATGGTGTTATATATCCTCAACAGAGTTTTCTCACTCGCACCCGTAATTATTTTCCTATGGGCATTTGGCCAAGAATAAGGATTTTTCCCGTTAGCATGTGATATATTCTGAAGTTTTTAATTTTCTCCCATATTCAAAGAATTTTTATTTTTTGGATTGAAAAAAATTTAGTTCAATAAGATTGCAGGGGTTCACAATGGTCAAGGCATACCTTTAGTGTTTATTAAGGTATTTACAGATTAATAAGATTTCCAAGGGCATGATTTGAACCCACAATCTTAGTATAAAGTTATGGTTATGAGCTAATTCTTCTACCGAAAATATCAATGTGTAATTCAAATTTATATATTTGTGAAAAAAGAAAATGAAACAAGTTTTCATACACTTCAAAAATCAATTTTTGGCATAAATTAGATCATCAAACATACATTGGTGAAATATAATAGTCCATAAAAAATGTCCAACAATAACTACAACTAAAAAAATTTTTGATTACATTTAATAAGCAATCCACAACTTATTTGAAAAAACACATCATTAATGATTTTTCAATTTGTAAGTTTTTTTCTTGTCGTTTTCCCAAATCTAAAGCAATTTTTTTTTTGTTTTTTAAATAAGTAAAAATAAGCAAAATTTTACATGCAGACATATTTTCATATTTTTCTCAATTAAAAACGCTATCAAATAACAGAATCAAAGTTAACATTTTTTTTATACAAGAGGAACATCCTTCATCTAAACAGTCTTTCGGCCTCTCCGGGGTTTCATTGTGTCACTCAAGTTTCCCCTAGTCTGAGTTTAATTTTGCAACGGGGCAAGGGTAGCTAGATGAAGGATGTTATACGTTCCTCTTGTATCAAAAAAAAAAAAAAAAAACCAGAGTTAACATTATTTAGATAAAATAATAATTAAATTAACTTTTTTTAACTATAACAATCAGCTCATGTTTAAAAAGGAAGGGAGTAGGAAGTTTTGGAGGATGAGGATCAAATGTCGATCACTTTAAATATTTTGGACAGAAAGGCATATCATGGCATTAAGCAATGCATTTATTTAGCAAGAATATCCATACCTGGGCAGGTTTTAGTGGAGGAATTCTAACCCAACTCTCTAATTTCCTTCTCTCTCATTCTCAAACAGAGCTAAGCTTCCATTTTCTTGCCCTCAATCAGTCATGATCTTTTGCCTTTTATATGTTCTTAATTTAATTTACGCCCTTGATCCTCCGATAATTAAACAGAGACGTCAGCCATCGCAAATACCTTTAATTGGAATGAAGTTAACGTATTTTCCTCCATATAGCCAGCGCTAAATTATTACTCTTACGTTTTACAAAATGCTTATTGAAATGGAAAATGGATATTGGGTTTGGTTGATGAGAAGGCACTATAATTAACATACGTCTTAATTACACACAGTGGATTAGTTGCGAACACAGCAAAGTCACAGAATAATTAATGGCGATTATGGGATAAAACTTACAGATTAACACGTCCTCACCAAAAGAAATAAAGACTAAATCACGTATTTTTTGTAACGATGTTGGTTAAACAAGAAAAAACAAAGAATTATAAGTGAGTCGAAGGACAGAGAGTAGGTGATCTAGATATATATAAAAGATGCATGTATTGGCTAAAGTTCTGGCACAGTGCATGGCATATATGCAAGAGAGACAAACCAAAAGGACATTTTTAGTTGGCTTTAATCATCCTGGAACATCTAAACATTTATTTCTTCAGTTTATGATTTAAACATATCACGACCGGTCGGAATCTGCAGAGGTCCCACCTTAGGAGCTCACGTGGTTCTGTAAACAACTGATCCAATTACTTCAGCAATTGGACGTGGGGCTCAAACCTTCAAAACCATTTGGACTCTTTAGTCTTTTCTAATAGTAACCCCTTTCTTTCACCCAACAAAAAAAAAACATAACAAGGCAGATTTTGGAGGGAAAGTGAACCAAATTATCTCTAAGTGATGCGAATCGTTCATAAGTCACGAGACTGCAACAAGGAACTAAGAAATATGAAGCTGCTGATATTTATGATGGAGACGCCTGGCCGCGAGAGAGACACAGAAATAGATTATTTGTGTGGCAGCGGTACTCATATGTGTGTGTGTGTATATATATATATATAAAGTTGGCTTCTTCTATGTTTGCTATTCGCCATGACATTAGTTTGGTGGTATAGTCTTTTCACATTCAATATGTGGTTGCAGAAACTACAAGAGAAGGTCACATTCATACCAGTTCAGTTTATGCATCAAGTCAATTCGAGAGGGTTAATTTTTAGGTAATGAAGGATAAGGTTGACCGTGGGATTCCAATGTGCATGTGAGAGATGAAACAAGTCGATAGAATGGGAATCAAAGGGCCCCAATGAGCAACTATTACTACAAGTAGCAGTAATTGAAGTTAATGGCAGTGGTCCTTTTTAGGATATGGAAGATGAGGGAGGGACCTTATATGTTATCTCCAAACACTGGACCATGCCATCCAAATCCTTAATTACCACACCACGAAATGAAACTGATTTTTTCACCAACTCTGCAATAGTACAAAACAGTAACAGAGGGCTCAAAGAGGTTCACTTAAAGGACTGCTGCATTGCTACTTCTCTCACCAAGTAGAGCAGAAAACATTGAGCACCTATAATCCCATGCTTTTGCTAAACTAAACAAGATTTAGAAGAAAAAACAAACAAGTTTAAGTAAACGGGAAATTTATATTGAGAAAAAATCATTGTATGGAGGTAAGGAAGACAATAATGAGGGGGGAAATAGTGAGTGGTCACATGCAGAAGGAATCAAATGAGCAGAAGGCCGTAGCCTTGTGAAGGGAAGGGTGCTTGAAACAGTAGAAGGAGAGGTCATTCATAACAGAGGAGTGATGGGTCCCGCAGCCATTTTTAAAAACAGAGAAGTCCAACAGCAAGAGGCAAGACCGCAAAACATTCTGTCAAGCCACCTCCTCCCTCCCACTTCCAAGCATTGTCAAATGCATGCATGTATGTATGTATGTCAACCAACAAAAGCAAAGAATAAAAAACCACCCCTCACATTGTCACAATCATGGACAGCCTTGACCCACCTATCTATTTGACTCAGATTAATATCAGTATTCAGTACCTCAAACATGCACATCTCTGCATCCCTCAGTTCATTATTGACTCAAACTTTACCACCTTTGAGCTTATCATAGATTCTCTTGTACTACAGACACTCATCCCCTGTTTCTATGGGGCTTTGCCTATTACATTTACACCCTTTGTTTGATTGAAAGGTGGAATTTTATATCCTTTTACTCCAATAAAGGTGGTAACGTTTCCCTCACCTTCTAGGCTTCGTTGCCAACAACAAATATTGCTAACCCCTTATAACTCGATTATATTCACATGTTATTAGGGATCAATCGTAATTAGTGTAATTTTATATAGATTTTATAATATACATTGAAATTGATGATCCCCCCCCCCCCCCAAAAAAAAAAAAAAAAAAACCATCACAAGCTGGGCTAAATTTTAAGATGATCCTCGTAGTGACCTCCTGGGCCTAGAAGACAAACCCTGGCAAATAAGTCACACTGAGTACTTAATCAGGCAGGATACATTCCTAATGAATTGACGAAATGCCAGTCATCCCAATTTTTTTAAGAATACCAATTACCCCGAGCACGTCGCAATTGATGGAAAATGTACATTGAAATCCTATGCGAACCGCCTGCTACTGAGGCTTTCGATTTATTGAAACTCGATTTACTCATTTAGCGACGGGCAGGTGTTGCTGTCCATCAATGTCCCAATATATTGAGTAATCAAAATTCACAATTTTCCTACGAAGTATGAGTATAAGATTAGAAAGCACAAGATCCAGCGCGCCAGGTCAACAACGAGCACCACCATAATAAAAGTCATTGGTTCATCAAGATCCAGCCATTTACAAGGCGGAATAAGTATAAAATAACTCATGTATAGGAATAAGTACGAAATATCTCATGTATAGTAAAACATGCGCGCGCATTTTTGTATGTTGAATTAAATCTGAACTGAATTGTATAGTCAATTACTCATGAATCCAATATATTATAAATTTTATATCTTACTTGAAATGCTGCTTTTAAAGAGTCAAATTCCAATTTTCGACACACTGATAACATCCAGTCAAACAGTATCCATTCAACACAGTTGACAAAGTCTGATTGCAAAACAACTTTGAAGCCATGGGGAAGGAAGGATGAAACCATTTGGGGCATTCCCCTCATATGCTCTTTAATTTAAGATCCACAAGCCGTTGCTAACTATATTGCATGGGACAAATGCAATACGATATCACCTATAAGTCCTTGGACCCTAAAAGTAGGTACCTTCTGGAGGCTGGACAAGCTTCCGGTTATGTGCACCAGCCATTTCCTTCTTCAGCTGGGTCAGTATATCCTCCATGGTGTACTCTCGTTGCCAATTTGCAAGAACACCAAACTTCTTTGGTTCAACCTGTTTCAATTGCACATCTTAAATCCTGGAGCATAGACTGACTTGTTTTAAAAATTGCAAAAAAAAAAAAAGGATTACTTTCTCCATTACATTTAAGACCCGGTTGACTTTTCTTTGGAGAAATTCAGGAAGTTAAATGAACTACTTAATCACGACATATTTTGTGTATTATTATATTATATGGTTGCTTATAAGTCAAACAAACTAATTTAAAGAAAAATTTCAGGCAAACCAATTCATAAGTAACTTATTTAGCTTTCTTAGGATTTTCTAAAAAATTTATCAACTAAGTCCTATATTTAGGAATGAAAAGAGTAATTTTCATACTATAAGAATGGTAATTGAAGTGAATCGAGATATCGTTCGAGCAATCATCGTTATTGGTAAAAAGAAAAGAAAGTAATAAGTACATGAACTTCCATCCCAACAACTTAGATCACTTGAGTATAACTCTCTTCTATATGCCAACAGAGTATGCCCTAAGCATTGACCAAACAAAAATAAAAGCTGAAAGAATTTAATGAAAATTGAGAACTGATACCACTCCAGTTTCATGATTAACACAGGTCATATTGACCCGTGAATGAAATCGAACACTTGGGGGCTTCTCTGGGTAATCTTTATCACAAAACAGCTTCAACTGATAAATTCTTCCTTCGTGCACAGTCTGACAGGGAAAGAGAAAGATGAAATTTATTGAACCTTAAAGCAGTTTTTAAATTACAAATAAATTAAAGACAATTATGCTATCCCCAAGGGATATACAAGCTCAAAATTTCAAATTTCATGACAAATGAATTATTCATACTTCAGATTTACTCACAGCTAAAGCAAAGAGGCTACACAATCAAATAATGCATGGATATACGGACTTTTCAAAGCATTATATGTGTCATATACTTCCTGTATCATTCTTTTTTAAATTTATCCACCAGTATCAGGTGCTACTAGCAACCGATTAATTCGGTTCGCAAAAATGTAGGTCCCACAATGGGGAAACCTCGATACCTCCAAGTAATTAACATGGTTGTATACTCAGAGTTTGAACTCGAGACTACTGGTTAAGCTACATGCAACCCACGGCCAGTTGATCTAAACGCTTGATGGTTGTATAATTCTGTATGGGAGCCAAGAACTACCATAACCTCATCATTACGCACATAATGAATACAGAGTTGTTATAACACTTCAATCTATTATTATCTACAGTCAATATTATACAAATCAGAGCTGTACAGTGATAGTCATGAAAGCCATCCACATTCATTAACACGTGCACACACATGCACATAAATAAAGAGCAGACATCAGTGCATGATCCAGACATGTATAAAGAGTATTTGTAACATGTGCACAGAAGATATTAGCTAGCAATTACTAATCTTAAGGCCCCATGAAACTAAGGACTTAGAATCTGTAGTTTCCGCACATGTGCCAGTTCAGAAGGCTGGCGAGTTATGCAAAATATTACATACATGTCTCACTAGTTCAAATAAAATAATGACTTTGCACAAAAAACTAAATGTAAGGGTGTGCGTGAGATAAAGATATTTACATTATGGGGACCAATTATGGTGCCAGTCCAAGAGCGCATGTATATATCATCACCATCATCCATTCCATAGCTAACTGTGCCATCTCCAATGCCCTTTTCTCCCCGTTCAAGTTCCTCCAGCAGTCTGAAATTTCTTGGAACTGCATTTATAGATAATTACATTTAACAAGACACACTTAGAAATTCAAAACCATGTCTGCTAATCAAATTTTTCCAAGATAAACAATATCTAACTTGTCATAAGATGTACGCTATATTGTCTCAAAAGTAGAGATAGATAATTCTTGCACTTAATCATTCTTTCGAATTTTAATAGAACAAGTCCCCGCAGATGCTTAATAGCAATGGTGTTGTGCAGTTCAGAATAAGGATGTCACTACTTCTAATTCTCACGCTCAATGATCAGAATCTCTGAACAAGTATGATATATACGAGCCACATGATATCCCTTGTATGTTTTAATAAATTTTTACAATATATAAAATGGGATAATCGACCTCATCAAGGGAGCAGGGCTACCTTTCTTATCACAAGGCTTCTACGTATGTTCAAACTTACAGTGTTTGGGGGCCAAAGTATGCCATTACTAAATGATCAAATCATTAGCAGCCCACAAAAGTCAGAAGCGAGGTTAAAAAATGAATTGGAGGTGGTAAGGTCTTCCGATTCTTTAATTGTATAAATACGAGTCTCTTCATGGCTCTTGCATTCAGTAACAGAATGGGCTTTTAAGAAACGTGAGCGAACAGAATTAGCAGAAAATACTCGACAAGGAATGATTATCAATTCCCTTCACACATATCACTTCAAACATACTTACTTTTCTGCTTGCTTAAATTTCAAAATCCGATGCCTAAGAAAGTGAGAACAAGAACATGATCTCTAAACATTAAAAATCACACGGTGCATGTTACAAATAATTGATCGATCCAAAAATTTTCATATAAAAGCGTCAGTCATTAGGAATAAACATTTCAGAGAGGCATCAGAGTAATCTCTTGAGAAGCAGAAAGGCGAGGGAATTATATTTGACAATTATGGCAATATTGCACTCATAAATAACCAAAACCAGGGTTTAAGCAAATTCACAAACCCCATGCTAAACTGCAGTAATCGATCAAAGTCCCCCGCAGATTATATCATCAGTCACGAGAAGAAAATTGGGGAGTCAAGATAAAGAACGCCATAAAGAATCAAGAAACAAGAAAATATTCGTAAGTAGGAAAATCGAGCGTTCTAAAGGTAATCAAACCAAGAAATAGGTAAACCCATGAAGGATTTTCGAGATAACACAGGTTAAGGGGAAAACAGCTTTAGCAAACCAAAAGAAAAAGAAAAGGTTAGGAGAACAAGGTCATGGGTCTGCAACTCACCCACGACACTCGATCCTCTTGAGCCAAGCGTCATGGAAGACAAAGAGGGGAAAATTCTTCGCGTAGATGTGACGGATCTGACGAAAATATGGGATTTTTCCGGTATAGGAGACAGAACAACTGGAAAGGGACGAAGGCAAAAGTGGCAATTTAACGGAAGATGAGGGGCAATTAGGGATGGGAAAAGGGTAATTTGGGTATTAAATTTCAGAATAAAGTGGACGCTCCGAGGGAATTATTGAGTGCACACGGTGCACACATGTGGTACCAAGAATCACCCAAGTTCTTTTGTAGAATTTTTAATTTTATTTAGCACCTTAAAAAAATTAATTAGCACATAAAAACTATTTAAATCTCATTTTTCAATGTTTTTTATTTTCCAAATTGAAAAGTGTTTTTATTAGTTAGTTGATTTTTTTAGGGTGCCAAATCAGATTAAAAATTCTATGTCATACCTAATTTACTTACTTGTAATTGGTCATGCCACAAATGGCGTGGTGTAATAATTTCTCTTCTCTTATATGCTAGGTAATCAAACTCGAACCAGGCCTGCCAGAGACCCAATCATGGATCCGGTCTGGGTAAGCAATTAACCCGATGTGTTGTAGCCTAGAACGGCCTTGAAACAACCCGGGAGCACCTCAATGAGTTGTTGGTTGACCCGGATTGCATTTAAAAAAAACAATAATTTTAAAAATGACATAATTTGTAAACTTAAAATTTAAATATTTTACTTCACACTTATCTAACTCCCAAGTTGATTTTAAGTTGATCGACTTACCCTTAACGCACTGTATTGGCCACGGCTACATGCGGATGATCACATTGCTTATTTGTGATTTCATGATTAGTTTCTGTTTTCTCTATTTTTCTTATGGTAGTTTGTTTTTTGGGTACCTTCTGAAAATGAAACGAACCTCGGCTCGGATTCATCTTTGGCCCGTTACTTTCGTTTTTGGTAATCTTTGGTAATTTATTATATTGAATTATTTACTTAAAATATTATGGTTCTACTGCGTTACGAAAAGTATATGGTTATAAATTAACTTAATCGAATTTTAACTAAATGTGATATATCTTTCAGGTAAAAAATTTATTATATAGGAGTATCTTTGTAACGGTTGAATTAAAAAATCGATAGATAGAATTATACTCCTTTCGGTTCTAATTATAAGATCACTTTGATTTTTTTTGGAAAAAATTAATCACTTTAAATTGTCTATAGTTATCTTTTTTTCTCAAAACTAATTTATTCTACTTATAAACTAACCTATAATCTAATTATATGTGACATATGTTATAATTTAATGATATAATTTACTTCCTTAACTTTAAAAAAAAAAGTCAAAATAATTTTATATTTAGAATCGGAGAGAGTAATAATTATGTTATTCTGGAATTTCTATAGGAAAAATAGACAATCCAGATTTGATACAATCGTTTTATGACTTTATCAATGGGCTGGGTTTCATAGAAAGGCACTAGCATTTAACATTGTAGTGAATCAATACTCAAATTTTATTGGAAGGTTTGTTTATATTTGGTGTTTGGCAAAACTTTGAATATGATGGTTTCCCATTTCCCAATAAGAAAACACATGTGCTCAACAAGTTTGGAATTATTTTGTCTTTGTGTTTTTCATATATTTTTTGTTTTCTGAATTAAAATAACTTTCAAGCTTTTAAATGTTAATAAGCTTTCTGTACCCACTATATGCTTGGCTTTTGTAATTTCAAGATTCAAGTTGCCAAGTTGGTGGTTTGGTGGGGGGGAAATGGGAGGCAGGTGCTTGAAGGACCACAAGCATCGGACTCTCATTGCTTAAAAGGTTTTGTTACCATTGGTTGATTTCCAAGGCTAGATTCTCCTGCATCTCTATTTCTATGAAGTGAGTAGTAACTCATTATGTGTAGGTCGTGACCACGTCATGTTATTAACTATCACAGGTTGAAGAAGGCGCTGACTTCATCTGATAAATATGCTAGCCGGTCTGCCCCTATTATACATTCTCTCAAACCCCAAATCCACAATTTAGCGAAAATTTCACTTAATCCTCATCTAACAATTTAATATTAAACAACCCTATAAAATTTTGACATGTTATTGCAACTCTGGCAGAAAAATGAAATAAAATTTTAAGGGGTTAGATGATTTTATTGCATATGTATAATTTACGAGATAATTATAAGAGTTTTCAATAATTTTTTTGTGTCTTGAATGGTGTGATTTGATGCATTCTAATTGGACAAATCATGAATGATGTTGGGCTCCAGCATCATTCAAAAATTTCTCACGTTTGTCTATATTCAACAAAACTTCAGTTTAGTATAGGTAAAATTAAAAAATCAACTTAAGATAAATTTAAAAATATACTCGTGACTATTTTTTTTCAACTTATTAATTGAGATGGTTTTATTTACAAATAAATAAGTTAGTGTACAAGTTCGGGAATGGCTTTTTTAACAGTCTTTGGAAGTGAATCCCCATTCCCCACGAAGCTAGCCTTGAATTAGGTGGATAGTTCAAATATTTATCCGTGGTAGTTACATGAAATGCAATCACAAAATTCAGGGATCATGACTCTACTTCAGGAGGATCAGGGGAAGTTTAAACTTACTGACAAGATTATAAAGTCCACTAAATTGTCCCTTTTTTACTCCTGTCCTTGTATGGCTTCTGGGCACAATCAAGTAACGAAAGGCCGGCTCCTAATGTTTGGATCGAAATATTCGTAGGCTGGTTACCTATAAACGTCTAGAGTTTGTTCATGAATCAATCTCAATCCAACACCATCTTCCCTGTTGGTGGTTCCTTATCTGTCAGCTGGAGTATTGCCGCCAACAATGTGAAATTAAATTACTTTCTCTGGCCCAGAAGTTGCCCGTCAAAAATAGTTGGAAGAATTGTCAATTGTGCATGAGTAACACATGGATAAAAAGAATTTGAGAGGAGTGACCAATACTTCAAATTCATTGCATATTTCAATGCACCTTCTAGGACCTTCAACATTTGGAATATTTCTGTTCAGTTTTGATTTGTGCCAAGGACATCAACTACTTCTCTCTGAAAACTACGAAATTAGGCAATTTTGCTTTATACCATTCTCTTTTTTATTATAAATTCATCTTAACTACTTCTCACAAACCAAAGAGTAGAAATTATAGCATTAAATATATCCTATTTTAAAAAAAAATTCCAACTTTACCCTTATTTAAGAATATGTGTTAAAATAAATAAATAATATTTTATACATCATAATTATTCTATCTCATCTTCCTTATTTTCCACATAGGGGTAAAATAGTTACAGGAGCATTAATTGATCCCAAAATGGAATTATATTTTGAAACAAAAAATTTGCGGCAATTAGACTTATAATAAAGAACAAAGTGGTAATTAAGATGAGCTGGAGTAATTAATTTTCTTTCAAGTTTGTTTGGTTCGAAATATTAACCGAATTTTATGATTCATATATATAATTTATTTTCCCCTTCTGTAAAATTAAATAATATAAGTAGTTGATTCATTATAAAAAAACGCAATTTTGACTTTTGATAAGGGGCGATTAGAAAAGTTTTCCAAATTTTCATCATATAATTATTAGTGTAACTTACATATAGTTGCTCCTTCCTTACCTAAATATAATATATTAAGTTATCCTCATATTGCATTTACAAATCAATTCAAATATATTTTACTCATAAATTTCATTAACCTTGCCCAAAATTTTATCAAATTTACAACTTTACTTCTAATTAACATAGATTAGGACAAAATCTACGTGATAATAAATACATGATGAAATTATACATCAATATGAAAAAAAATTAACGATTTGACTTATAAACAAGACAAAAAAAATATTCTCTCTACTTTATAAATAAGATATAAAGGTAGTATTAGTTGTCAAAAAGCGCACAAACTAGTATTTTATTGTAATAATTTTTTTTTTTATTATTTTCAAATATGCCATTGATTAAATAATTATTTCATAATAAGGCATTTATTAAGGGTGAGGGACAAATGATTAAAGTAGGGTAAATTTTACAAACCATATTTTAAAATTATCGTGAAATTATGAACTGCCTATTATATCAGGGATGAGAAGTATTTTTGTGGTTGTGTACAGTTGTTAAACTAGGTATATATTGTAGAGTCTATATATCCCCTGATACTTGTAGAAACGTCGTTTGATTGCCGTTTGATTGACCTTCCATGCTGTTAACGCCGTTTGGTTCATGATGCATTAAAGTGCAGTAGTGGAAAAAATGGTTTTAAATGTAATTAGTTCCTTCTTCTGCTGTTTTGGTGGATCGTCATTACTGAGATGCGTAGCAATATAATATAATAGTAATATAATAATATAATATTCTCATTATTAATGTTATTGTTAAATGATATTCTTCCGTTTTATTATGCATTGAAGTGCAGTGGAAAAAATGGTAATATTCTTATTATTAATGTTATTATTAAATGATATTCTTCTGTTTCATTATGCATTGAAGTGCAGTGGAAAAAAATAGTAATATTCTTATTATTAATGTTATTATTAAATGATATTCTTCCGTTTCATTATGCATTGAAGTGCAGTGGAAAAAAAATGATGATATTCTTATTATTAATGGATTGATTATTCATGATGCATTGAAGTGCAGTGGAAAAAAATTCTTTTAAATGTAACCGTAATATTCTTATTATTAATGTTAATATTGAATGATATTCTTCCGTTTCATTATGCATTGAGGTGTAGTGGAAAAAAATGATGACATTCTTATTATTAATAGTATTATTCTTATTCATGATGCATTGAAGTGCAGTGAAAAAAAAAATTGTTTTAAATGTAATTGTATGGGGTATTTTGTGCTACAATAATAATCAGTTCCTTCTTCTTGCTGTTTGGGGGAAATCTTTTTTGTTTGTCCACGGTTTCTTCCTTTCCTTTTTGGTTTCATTTTATTTCCTTTCTTCCACTTTGGATATCATGGCAGATCGCCCCTACGACCTTATTCAAGATATTGACGACCGCAAAGACACATGGTCTATTGTTGTTCGGGTGATAAGAAAATGGACAATGTCTAGAAAAACAACACCCTTTCACATATGGAAAGTGGGCATGATCCTAGCTGATGAGAAGGTTTGTGATGTTTCTATCTCCCTTACCGTGAAGCTCTATCGTTTCTGGTATCCTCTTATGCAACATCTTTTTCATGCAGGGAAGTCGAATCGAGGGTTCTGTGACTCAGAAAGGGCACCTTAAGAGATTCATACATGAATTCAATGAGGAAAAGGTCTATTGCATAGAAAACTTTGAGGTTGTGCCTAATGAGGATGACTTCAAGTTATGCGACCATCCTTGGAAAATTGCCTTGCACGGCAAGTCGTTGTTGACCGACTCTGATATTTTTGGTCCCTCAAATTCATTTTCCTTTGTCAACATCAAGGATATCGCGAGCTATGACGCGCCAAGCAAGGGTCTTATCGGTTTGTCTCTTTACATTGCTTTATGTGTATTTAAGTAGATCCATTCCATTGGTCATGCTAATTAAAACAGGACAAAACAAAACAAACATGCAGATGTCATGGGTTTCTTGCAGGCATTTAGGGTCCTAGTGGACCATGAACGCCAGTCTGGGGAAACAAAAAAAACTTGATTTTACCATCTCTGATCAAGAGTTAGACACCAAACTTACCTTAATAATTATTTCACTTTACCTTTCTTGTCTTATCATTAACGTCTTTTGTTTTATGCTCTACCTACAAATTTGAGCCACACCAAGCAGAACCGAGTCAACGTTGTCCTGTTTGGAAGTGTAGCAAGCGAAACATTTACAGCACGGACTGAAAAGCTACAAGTACCTACTATTGCCGTTCTGCGTTTCGCTAGGTTGACGATGGGTAAAGGTGAGATCTCCCCCTTAATAATATCTGTGGTCTTTTTCCTACCGTAAGTGCTGTTAGCGTCAATGGTCCCATGGTCTAGTGGTCAGGACATTGGACTCTATAAAACTGGGCTCTCCCACCCAAAAAAAAATTGATATAATATTTTTTCCTACTGATAACTAACAATTATTACATCATAAAGTTATTGATAAAAAATTATTGCTTCCAAAAAATAAATGGCATGCAATTTTTAATGTTAAAAATAATTGGCAAAGGTTATTGCGATATTTCAATATACTAATTTATACGCCTAGTTTCAGCTAGACGATGAAGCTGCTTATTACTTTCAATAGCTAGGGGATAGCAATTCTAAAAAAAAGGATGATGTGCATTCTGGTTGGTGTTCATGCGCCACGTTCTATTATCTTTCTTGCTTTTAGTCAATAGTAATACGGGACTCAGCACTATCATCTCATATTATGCCACGTTAAGCACATGATATTATATTTTTCTTTATTTCCAAGTAACTGAACTTGCAAAGATGCATTCCCTTTCACAAGTTTAATATTTAATTGATGGTGCATAATTTAACATATATGGAAATTGTTTCATATATAACAAAAATATTTTAGTTTATACAGTTTAGTTCTCAGTTTAATGATTTATTGTTAAAGTGTATAAAATTTAACACACAAAGATACAAATGCATAGCCTACAAGTTTGACCATTTATGATTTAGTTTTTCTTACGTTGACTAATTCAATGTCTTTACCCGTGTAAAGGATACGGCCACATAACCAATGCATTTCACGCTACTCAAGTATTTTTCAACCCCCCTTTCCCTGAAGTTGCGCATCTAATGCAAAGGTTTTGTACTAAGGAATATCTCACCCATACAGTGCAGTATACTTTTTGGAAAAAAATTCCCCCGTCTTATAACTTGCTCTCCAATGTAGTTTAGCGGACACTCTGGGGGCTATTCAGAACTTCTCTCAGGTTTCTTAATTTGTGTCGCCACAATTGAGTACCCAGTCCCTACTATCATTTCCACTACGGGTTTACGTCTCTACTGTTCCTACATTAGAAAAGGTTTGCAACCTGATCCACTCACTTAAACAGAATTTCGTTATCTATTTCAAATGTTCTTGCAGTTTTCTTTCATGATTGTGCTCCATTACATAGGAATGTGACATAGTCACCAAGGTTACCATCCAGAAGGCTGAGACGATTTACGGTTGGAGCTACGAGAGTTGCCCTTGCGGCACCAAGCCCCAATATGTATATGAAAAACTCATGTGTAAGAACTGCAAAAAAGAGGTCTTACTGACAACGCCAAAGTAAGTCCCAGCATTCTCATCTTTTGCCATCCTAGGATATCACCATCATCACTCTATTTAATACCTTTGTTCCAGGTTCAAGCTTCATTACAAGGCATTCGATTCCAGCGCAAAGTGTTCAATAGTTTTTTTTACCGTGAAGCTGGCCAGCTTATAGGGAGCTCCGCGCTTGAGGTTAAGGAGGAACTGGCTGAGGTTTGGCCTACTTCTCCATCCTTCCCATGCATATATATTATTTCCAATTTTCTCAAAATCTAACTTCACCATGTAGAAAGGAGAGCTTGACTCTTTCCCAAAACAGTTGGAGCTTTGTGTTGGGAGAGAAATTGTTGTCAAACTTAGAGTAAAGGAGAACAACATCAGATACCTAAATAGCAGCATGGGCGTCCTTCAGTTCTCAGATGATAGCGATGTTTTGCAACAGTTCACATACTCTGACTCAGAAGTAAGATCACCATTTACTATATAACAAGCAATACGTATTGAAGTTGATGCATTGGCCGTATTTTCGCTCCATCCTACTTATTTTTCCCTTCTTTTGCCCAACCCCCTGCAGTAGGATTAAACACCTCAAGTTCTTCCATGCATGCCTCTGCACAAAAACTTCACAATGATGCTGACCCCTTCATAGATGATTCATCGGGATCCACAAACACACTTTGGAAGAAAAAAAAGCCCACAAATATTGCACTATCTGATGATGAATCAGTGGGCTTATCTGCCATGTCTACCCTTGCCTTCACTGGCACCAACCCTGCTAAAACCATCAAGATAGAGAAATGAGCTCATATACTTTTTCTTGCTTCCAGTTCTTCTGCATCTTATCATTCGCGCATATGATACCTATATACATTTAGTGTTGCTTGCCCTGTAATTTACATATTATATACCCAGTTGTCGTTCTAATCCCATGAAATGGAAGTATCTCTTTGATATCTCGTGATTATTATGGTTGTCTTAGAATTTAAATTAAATCCGTAATGGTAACAAATATCTTATTTAGCGGGAAACAAATTAACAAATTCGATGGAAGTGGTGATTTTTTTAGAAAAGAAAAAAAAAGTACTTTCAAAATTTCCATATTTTGAATTTTGCTAACACCAGATTGTTACCCTTAAAAACTGAATCGCATGAATTTTGTGGTTATTGCCATTGTCTTGGAATTTAGATCCCTATCCCTAATGGTAACAAATATCTCATGTATCTTTGCATTATTTATTTAGTCTTTAATAGTTAATTATTATCTATTTAATACGTGAATGGGCTTCAATTACCTTAAAAGTATTCATATTTTTATATGTTCACACCGGTTATATTATATGAGAATCTGAAATATTATAATAATCTAATATATTCATTCAAATTAAGTTTTTTTTAATTAATTTCTATTTCTACTTAATTTAAAACTATATTTAGCGCAAAACATGTTAACAAATTATGAGGCAAAAAAGTGAAATTACTTTAGAAAAGACACTAATATGTTATGCCAGTGGGGTATTTTATAGCCAAAGTAGAGTCAATTTCAAGAATCAAGGGCTATACTAATCATCATTAAATATGCACAATAAATAGTCATAAAATGTGCTTAAATTACGTTAATAGAATTCATATTTTTATGATCACACTGGTTATATTATATGAGAATCCTAAGTATTATAATATAATAATCTAATATATTTATTCAAATTAGCATTTTCAAGAAACACAAATTTTATAAAAGACCAATATACATATATAATAACAATAATATTGCTATTATTTTTTATCTATCAAAACAGCTGAATCATTAATTAATAATAATAACAATAATATTGCTATTATTTTTTATGGGTTAAAGATCATATGTACCCTGGAAGTATGCACGGTGGATCACATCTGCCCCGAAAGTTTTTTTTGGTCCAATTTTGCCCCGAAAGTGTGTAAAGTGGATCATATTCACCTTTTACCATTTTTTTGTCCAATTTTTTCCCGAAAGTATGTAAAGGGGATCATATTCGCCTTTTACCGGTAAAATTTTTTTAATGTTAAAGGGCAAATATGATCCACTTTACACACTTTTGGGGCAAAATTGGACTCAAAAAAACTTCCAGGGCAGATGTGATCTACCATGCATACTTCCGGGGCAAATATGACCTTTAACCCTTTTTTATCTATCAAAATAGCCGAAGAAATGGAAGGGTATAATTTAATGATAACATTAATAATAACAATATTATTATATTATTATTTTTTATCTATATCAATACAGCCGAAAAAACGGAAGAATATCATTTAATAATAACATTAATAATAAGAATATTATTATATTATATTGCTAAGCCTCTCAGTAATGACGATCCACCAAAACAGCAGGAAAAATGAACTGATTATTATTGTAGTACAAAATACTCCAAACGGTTACATTTAAAACCATTTTTTTTACAACTGCACTTCAATGCATCATGAATAATCAATTTTGATCTATATCAATACAGCCGAAGAAATGGAAGAATATCATTTAATAATAACATTAATAATGAGAATATTATTATATTATGATTATATTGCAACGCTTTTCACAAGCATTAATTAACAATAATAATAACGATAATATTGCTATTATTAATTATTAATTTTTATCTATATCAATACAGCCGAAGAAACGGAAGAATATAATTTAATAATAACATTAATAATAAGAATATTATTACATTATTATATTATATTGCTACGCGTCTTAGAAATATATTTATTACTTCCTTAATACAAAATTTATTTCCTGCCTCTAAAGAAATAGGCTTTTCTTGAGGTGTTTTAATGACAACAATTTTATTATTATTATTATATAAATGATTTTTTATGTAATATGTAACCTTTAAAATACATATAATTGTTGGACATTTTTGAAATTATATATATTTTAGTTTAAATTATCAAATCTTAAAACTGTCATTTTTAAAATATATATCTTTGTGTGTATTAATATTAGCGTTTCCTATTTGTGTCATTCAAATAAGTATAGTCAACTTCAAGAATCAGGGGCTAAACTAATCATCATTAAATATGCACCATAAATAGTAATAAAATGGGCTTAAATTATGCTAATAGAATTTATATTTTTATGATCACACCGGCTATATTATATGAGAATTATAATAATCTTTGTTAGGCAATTAGAACAATGCCCTAATTGGGCTACGTATTATAATAATCTAATACATTCATTCAAATTATATTTGCAAGGAACACAAATTTTATAAATTTACTTCCTTGCAACAGAATGCAATTTGTGTCATTCAAATTAAACTTTACAAAAAACACAAATTGCATGTATTTATTAGTTGCTTAATACAAAATTAATTTCCTCGGTCTAAAGAAATAGGCTTTCTTCTTGAGGTGTTTTAATGACAACAACAATTTTATTATTATTATTATTATTATTATTATTATTATTGAAATGATTTTTTATGTAATATATAATTTTTAAAATCCATATAATTGTTGGGCCTTTTTTAAATTATATATATTCTTAAAAGTGTCCTTTTTTTAATATATATGTTTGTATATTAATATTAGCCTTTTCTATTCCATAAATTCACGCAAAAACTAATACCTTTTCCCTTTAAATTAATCAAGAGAATGGCAATAATCACGACATCCACTACATCCATGTTATTCAGTTTTTTAAGGTTAGCAATCTATTTTATTATAGTGAAATTCAAAATATGGAAATTATTAAAAGGAACAAATTTAGCATAACACAGGAATACTCTAACAAACTTGGAGGGAGAGTAAATTTAGCAAAATATCATGGTATAGGAAATTAAATAAGACAATCGAACAATTAAATTAAATATCAAAAGGAAAAAAATCATTTTTAAAGAGAACGCTTTTAAACATTTAGGTACATTCGCTTGCCTTTGCCAATAGCACACTGAAGAAAGACATATCAACACTCCAATCAATGGACAACTCACACACAAAAACATGCAATAGAGGATCTGCCCAACGGAAAGGTAAGTGCTCTTATACCAAGTCAAGTCAGCTACATTTTCCAGCCATCGACCTCCATTTTCACTTATGCTTTCATGCAGAGTATCATTCATCTCAGAAAAAAAAAACAAAACAATTCATTCTTCCCAAGTAGTAGAACATGCACCAGTACCTGATGACACTTTCGATGATGTTTTACACCATTCAGATTCTGATGATGATAGCCTCCATGATGTACACTGTGATGCTAGTCCAATGTCTAAGATAACCTATCTTGATTAGGGAAACCCGTAATATGCCTGCCAGTTTTGTGGTGCTTTGATGTGGTATAATGAAAGAGTTAAGAGAGAGTCTCCTAATGAATATCCCATTTTCTCCATATGTTGTTGCCATGGAAAAATAACAGTCCCGTATCTTAAAGATCCTCCAGAAACATTTCGACAACTATTTTTTGAGAAGGACAATGCAAATTCAAAGGCCTTCTTATCCAATATAAGAGCATACAACAACATGTTTTGCTTTACTTCAATGGGTGGCAAAGTCAATCATGCAATAAACAATGGGGCAGGCCCTTATTCGTTTATCATTTCTGGGCAAAATTATCATTTCTTAGGAAGCTTTCAGCCACCGGAGGGATCTCCGCCAGTATACTCTCAGCTATACATATATGATACCGATAACGAAGTACAAAATATGATATCTGCAATTAGGTACGTTTAATCTCATATTTTACCTACATCCTCTTTGGCCAACCCCACATTTTCTCAGTTTCCACTAATATTTTGTCTTTCACTTCTCCTGTGTATATGTCTATATTTATGCATGTGCAATAATAACTTTCAAATATTTTTCATTGGAGTAGTAGAAAGCTTGAATTATAAACACAACACATATCATATCTATGAATATAAAAAATATAAATATAAATGTACTTAGTTGTACACTTCTATTTGCACAATTAAAATGTAATGGCATATCTTTTTTAAATTTGTCTACATTAAAAAATAATCTCATACAGACGAAGACATAGGGCCAAGATGTTCTTTCATTTATTACAATGCATTACATTGAAATTAACTTGCCGCTTATTCAAATGGAAAAAAAAGATGAAAAGATACATAAAAAGCGCCAATTTTATTATTAGTATTTGTTTTTTAAAAAGGAAAGTGGATGAGGCGGGAGTGATTTGTATAAGGAAGGACAAAAAATTAATATGTTCCCGACTGAATATAATAAAATATAATATAATATGAAACCTTCCATCCTTCATGTTATATCTTTTCTATGACATGCGTAAGACATACATTATTTCTTAGAAATATCTTTTGCTCATCCATCCAGTAAGCACCAGGAAAAATCTATAGTCGATGAGAAGATCGCATATGAAATAAAGGAAAGCTTGGACCAACATAATGCACCTACAACATCTAAGGTCTTAGCTTTAGTGGTGGGGGACTTTGACAGCAACTATTTCAACCGAGATATAATCATAAAAAAGAGAAGTGGTTCATTGTTGCGAATCCATGAATTGCATAAATCATACCTCCCTTTGTAATATCCTATTATTTTCCATTTTGGGGACAATGGCTATGACTCAACTATGATGCACAACCAAGATACTCTTGCTAAGACAAAAAAAAGAAAAACCTTAACCCCAAGAGAATATTTTTCCTTTAGACTAATGGATAGAAAAGCAGAAGAATTCCCCTTGCTTCATTCGAAAAGGCTCTTACAACAAATTATTGTTGATGGATATGCAATGGTTGAAAGCGATAGGCTCGACTACTTTCGCCGCCATAAAAAAGAACTACGGGTTGATCTATATAAAGGCCTTGCTGATGCAATCACAAGAGGTGAGGATGATCCATCGAGGATAGGCAAGCGAGTTATTCTTCCATCTTCATTCACTGGAGGAGCAAGGTACATGATCAACAATTTTCAGGATGCAATGGCCATATGTAGGTGGGCAGGCTATCTTGACCTTTTCATTACATTTACATGCAATCCAACTTGGCCAGAGATCACAAGATTTTGTCAAGAGCATAAACTCAACCCATCTGATCGACCAGAGATATTATGCAGGATTTTCAAACTAAAGCTAAACGCATTAATGGAGATTATCAAAGAACATAAAATCTTTGGCGAAGTTAAAGCATGTATGTTAAACAACTACATACTCCCTATCTTGCAACGGTTACTTTTGCAGTTCTCATTCATGATCATACACTCAAACTATTTCTTCCTTCACTAATTTTGATGCAATGTTTGCAGATTTTTACACTATTGAATTCCAGAAAAGAGGTCTGCCACATGCACATATTATATTGTTCTTGCAGCCTTCAGATAAACCAAAGGGACCTCTTGATATAGACAAGATTATCTCTGCAGAAATACCAAATAAAGATGAAGATCCTTTGCTGTACAATATTGTGAATAATTATATGACTCATGGACCATGCAGTGCCTCTATGAAAAAAATCCCCATACATGAAAAACGGTGAATGCTCAAAGTACTTCCCCAAAAAGTTTGCTGCCTATACTACTTTGGATGAACAAGACTATCCAACATACAGGAGGAGAAATAATGGCAGAACCATCCTTAGAAAGGGAATGCATCTTGATAATAGATACATCATTCCATATAACCCAGATTTGCTCAGGCTGTTCCACGCCCATATCAACGTGGAGAAAACAAACCAATCACGAGCAATCAAGTATTTATTCAAATATATTAGTAAAGGGAATGATCGTGTCATTGTTGGTATATACAACAACGAAGGAGGTAATAATTCAAACAATAAAGTCAATGAGATTTCTCACTGTTTGAATTGTAGATAAATCTCATCATGTGAAGGTGCATGGAGGATCTTTGCATTGGACATTCACCATAGATCTCCATCAGTTCAAAGACTCACTTTCCACTTACCTGGGGAGCAGGCTGTGTACTACTCTGCCAAACAACCAATGAGATCATTGGCTCAGAATCCAAGGATAAAGGAATCCATGTTCCTTGCATGGATGGACATGAAGGAATATTTGGCAAAAACATTAACATACATTGAATTCCCACAACATTACACATTCGACAGGAAGGAAATGGAAATTAAGGGAAAGAGGCTTATCTGTCGGTAGGCTAGCTCATGCATTACCTTCGCAGGGTAAAATATTCTACCTACAACTTTTAGCAAAAGTGAAAGGACCTACTAGTTATGATCAAATAAAAACAATTGACAATGTTATTTACCCAACTTTCAAATTTGCTTGCTATACTCTTGGCCTCATTCACGATGACCAAGAGTACATTGATGCAATCAAAGAAGCATCATTCTGGGCTTCTAGACGCTACCTCAGAAGGTTTTTTGTCTCAATGCTATTGATTGAGTAATAGTTTAGTGCAACTGAACTTGGTATGGGAGCAGACTAAGCAACTTATTTCTGAAGACATGCTATATATCCCCCGTGCTAATCATCGCCTTACAGGTAATTTTGCTAACAACATTTCATTACCTTTAGTGCAATATTTTCCGACACCATTCCAATATATCCATAGATACTGACGCCCTTCAAATGCGCCAGGTTTAATCATAACTGATGCTGATAGAGAGAAAGCAGCGTTACTGGAGATTCAAAAAATGCTTATGCAAAATGGGAGATCTCTGGGTGACTATGAATGCTTGCCTGAGCCACCAGCTCTTGACCCGCTTGACTTCCATAATCAATTCATGCTTCAAGAAATGAATTTCTATAAGAATGAATGCCAGCAGGAGGCAAATAAGTTCATACCATTGCTTACAGATGAACAATCCACCATATTCCATGAAATATTAATGGCAATTGACTCACCCACAGCAGAATTCTTCTTCGTATATGGATTCGGAGGTACTGAAAAAACATTTTTATGGAATGCACTAACACAGGCAATTAGAGGCCAAGGCGGGGTAGTGATTAATGTTGCATCAAGTGGCATAGCAGCAACTTTGTTGCCTTCAGGTAGAACTGCTCATTCAAGGTTTGCCATACCAATCCAAGTAACTGAAGATTCAATATGTAATATTCCACAAGGTTCACCGTTAGCTGATCTCATAAAATGCACACGTTTAATTATTTGGGATGAAGCACCCATGATCAAGTGGAATTGTGTTGAAGCAGTGGATAGAACATTACAGGACATAATGAAATGCAATCGTCCCTTCGGTGGAAAATGTGTTGTCTTGGGTGGCGATTTCCGACAGATACTACCAGTGATTCCTAAGGGAAACCGGGCTGAGATAGTCGACTCATGCGTTAATGCATCCTACCTTTTGGGCCCACTGTAAGTTATTCCACTTAACAAAAAAACATGCATCTATCTGCAGGGTCACTTCATTCAAACCAAAAAGCACTGGCCAACTTTTCAACCTGGATATTAGATGTTGGAGATGGCAAGATTGGAGACTCCAACAATGGGATTGCAGAGATTGAAATACCATCCAATCTTCTAATCCTTGATAGTCAAAATCACTTACAATCAATAGTGGATGCTGTATATCCTAATTTCCTTCGCCACTTTATTGATCATGAATACTTCACAAATCGAGCTATCCTAACGCCCACAATAGAGGTTGTTGATGATGTCAATGATTATATGTGTTCGTTGCTTCCAGGTGATTCGATTGATTACTTCAGTTCTGACTCTGTCAATGTGAGTGAGCAAGCCAATGCTTCATTTCAAGAACTTTACACCGCGGAGTTCATCAATGTAGTTAATTGCTCTGGATTGCCTCCACATAGATTAGTCCTAAAAGTTGGAGCCCTCATAATGCTCATATGTAATGTAGACCAAGCTGCTAGACTCTGCAATGGAACAAGACTTCGGATAACATTCCTTGGAAAACACTTCCTTATAGCACTTGCGCTGAATGGTATAAGTGTTGACGAGGAAATTCTAATACATCGAATGGATATGAATCCTTCTGAAACTAGATTGCCTTTTACAATGACAAGGTGTCAATTTCCCATAATCCTATCCTTCGCCATGACAATCAACAAAAGCCAAGGACAATCAATGAAAAATGTCGCCTTGTATCTTCCTAGGCCCGTCTTCACGCATGGACAACTTTATGTCACTTTATCAAGGGTGAAGTCTATGGATGGCATCAAAATACTCATTTTAGACTCTAACAACAACCCAACTGCCAAAACTACAAATGAAAAATGTCGCCTTGTATCTTCCTAGGCCCGTCTTCACTCATGGACAACTTTATGTCACTTTATCAAGGGTGAAGTCTATGGATGGCATCAAAATACTCATTTTAGACTCTAACAACAACCCAACTGCCAAAACTACAAATGTTGTCTATAAAGAGGTGTTCCAGAATGTTGACTAACCATCAATTTCATTAAAACGACTGCCGTCCATCCATTGACTAACAAGGTTTGTATTTTATGAACATGCATATCTTTTTATTCCCTCGTCCTATATGCAGTGCACTAATTCATTTTTGTAATTTAATTTTCTTTTGAGAAAGGCCACTATCATCTTTCCTCCCTTATAAACAAAACCAAGCCATGAATAGCTTCCTATTTTAGTTTAATTATTATTAATGGATGGATTATTAGCCAACTCTATATATCAATTAAAACTGTGGTGCACACAAGTTCTAATATTTAATGAAAATACGATGTTTTAAAATTAAAATTACATTTTGAAATTTACCTCATACATATCTTTTTATTCCCTCTTACTTTATCTGCTGCTATGAATTTCCATTGATCTAATGTCTTCCCACAATAACTTCATTTCCTTTGCAGGAAGCCCAGTCACATCTTTCCTGCTGCATTATCAACAGAACCCAACCATGAATGAATGGTTTTTATTTTTCCTTCATAATTAGTAACAGATGGATTATGAAAGGCTGCTTTATGTTTAGGATGGCCTTTGGATTTTGAGTTACAATAATAAAACATCATGGTTTTTCCACCAACAATAAGATGAAATCTTCTATGATATATATTCAAGTCCTTCATATATGCATGCTTATTTTGAATTTTACTGATGTTAATGACATAATCAAACCCTTTAATCTCTATTTTTTTTACTTCTCTTTTCCTTTCTTTCACCACTTCTTCCGTGTTTTTCGTCCCTTACTGTTGTTTAGACACTTTCTCAATTTCTTTTCATTACTAATATTAACGATAAGTACCAATATCCCAGACTTCATCCAAAATTGACAAATCCTATAATTGTTTCACGAGTCATTTGAAATAAATGGGATTTAACAATTTCATCAAACAAAAAACCAACATATCCTTCAATGGTTGTTATTAAAACTTTTTCGGGTAATTGTTTAATGCACGGAAACTATGTCCCCTTCTAAAATACTCATCTGGTCCTATTTATAAGTCACTTCCAGCATATTTCACACAGACCAAGGAAAGCCTTAAAACTCATTAACTTTCCACTAAAATCCAACAAATTTACAACTTTACCCATATTAAATATCCACTATACCACATGAAAATAAAGTCAACACATAATAAATGAAGGGTAAACTTGTACATTCACGCTAAATATTTAATGAGGTGACTTATATATAAGACCAAATAAAACTTTCTCTCTCTGCCCTATAAATAGGACCAGAGGAGTATTAAACATCAACACTTGCCTTTGTATTAAGTTACACGTGCAACGCACGGGTGCCCACACTTGTTTGATACTATTTCATGTGGTCATTATAGGGGAGTTGATTACCCTCATAAATGTACAACATATTTATTATTTTTATTAATATTTTCCAAAATTATCCTATTTAATAAGTAAGGAAGATGGTGAGAGAATCAATGAAGATGATTAGGGAGTTTTATAAAAGTTGAATTATGTCAATTACTTTAACTAACATCCTTAATATATATGAGTAAATTAGGTTATTTGGGAGAGGTGGATACTATGATGAAACTGAAGTTGCCGGAGTGATTGCATTGCTTGGATCATTGATCAATTGGCTTCTGTTTCAGGAGAACCTTAGACGGTTAAAAGAAGCATCCCCCTGAAGTCAAACATTAGGATAGGGGTTATCCCTCCCTTACATGACGATGCCACTAACCAGCAGACAAACTAACTACTACCACCAGTACATCTTTTATTTTTTATCTTAATGTCTTTATTTTCTCTAAATGTACTCTGTTACCACTACGTGCTGGCACTTGATTTTACTACACAGTGATGGAAGGACGTCCAATTAAAAGCACCATTTAATGGTGCCCCGAGATCCCAATGCGTGGTTTTCTCCTCACCGGAGGCTTCTTTTCCGACGACGATGTGGCCCCCAATATAGGTGTTCTTGCCCATTTCGTATCCATAGAGTTATGTTTCTGAAACCAACCCCAACCTCCCCTGTTTTTGAAGCAATCACCACCACCACCTCCCCCTAAGCTTAATGTCATCGTCCTTCGCTTGCGTAGTAATTTAATTCTGTCGACTATTAGCTGTGCATTCATTCTTATTTTTATGTAAATTTATTGATATATTAATTAAAAAGGTAGTCATGAGCCACCCAAGAGAATTTATTTTGATTGTCACTCCTAGTGTTCTGCTTTTTTTTTTTTTTTTTTTTCATTCATATGATTTTTGAATGTCTGATAAAGGTTGGAACGCATCAACTCAAACTCATCAGCCCTACGTTACACTGACACTGACATGTGAGCCTCGCTTGAGGAATTGATGGTGCATGCATACCTGTTAAGGAAGGGCAAGCGGTAAAAGCACTCATCAAATATAGCATTCGAATCCTTATTACAATAAAATATATGGATCTCTGTGTCGGAGGACCAAGCTCAACATAAAGCTAGGAATCTTGATTCATTTTTTTTCCTTTTCAAAAAAATGAAAGACGGAAGGAAATAGTACTAGACTATGAAGAGGCAGGGAGAAATTTTTGGATTTGATAAAAAAAGGTGGGCATTTATCGTCTGACGTAATACCTCCCTCATTATTCTCAACTGTCTCAATTACTCTTGCATTTATGTGTTTTAAATGGTCTTAATAGAATGGTCTTTTTTTTCAATGCTCGGAACTACCCAACCCACCTTCTATCATCCTTAATTCTCCTTGATTACGTTTCTTTTTCTCCCTACCCCCAAAATTAAATTTCTCTCATACTGCCACACATTCATTTAACTTCCCTGATACCATTTCCTCTCATCCCATCTACCTCACCCCTTCCCTTATTCATCTATTAATACTCCATCAGTCCTATAATATAAAGTATTTTTAACCAAATTGCGATTTCCTAAAAAGTAAGTTAAAGTAACTTAAAAACAATAAATATACCCTTTGTTTCCAAAAATGCCATTATTTATAAATGAGTAAGAGAGAGGGTAATTATGAAAAGAAGATAAAAGAAAATGTGAGAGAAGTTAATACATGGATAAAATGGGAAAAACATATTTATTACTCAAACAAAACCAAATAGGACCTTATATTTTGGGATAAGGTCATTAAAAAAATAGACCTTATAGTATAGAAGGGAGGGAGTATTTCACTTCCCCACTCAACATTTCTTAGTTATGGATTTCTATGCCTAGTCTTGGCAAATTTTGCTATTTGCTACCTGCTCACTATGGATCATGTTAGGTGATCCAAGTAAAACGACAACCTCTCTTGCTGTGTCTAAAATTGTTAGCTTGTAATCAGAAATAAAGTCAACTGACAGAGTCCTCTTGCCACCCTTATACTTTGAGATTTTTGAGTCATAGGTAATCAGTTTATATTGGTCCACCCACTGCGCTGCATCATGAGTAAATGGCATGCTTGAGTGGGCCTTAGCTCGCAAACATTTCTCGTGGCTATCAAGTACGGAGGATCCAATTACTTCAGCAATAACTTTTATGTTTTCAATATATCATTTTTCTCTCTACTTCTCTACCTTTGGCCCATGACTTACGCGCTAGATTGGATGAAAATTGGATGAAACAGTGAGAACAGAGAGAGAGAGAGAGAGAGAGAGAGATCATGGAACGAGAAGGGAGATTCACTGATTTTACCTTATATTTCGACGAAAATAAAGTAGAGTACCTGAGGGTCTAAGCCCTATTTCTATTACATTGCCAGCTACTAAGATTCGAATATCTCAGATACCTTTAAGCATGCGCAAGTTTTACCATTAGGTAAATTTTTATTTTTATTTTTGCCCTTTTCTATATATGATTAGGATAATGCATATTATGATAAACTCTCTCTCATTCCCTCTGTACAACAGTTAGTTTGACAAAACCCGGCAGGATTTGATCACAGGAAAATAGAGGAAAGAGGGTAAAAGGCAAATGAGCCCCGTAGCAGCAATCATAAACCAGAAACATAGTAAAAAAAAAAAAAGGCCAAAAAGGAGATTCCTAGGATTGAAAAGCTAATATGTCCTACTAAAAAGCAGAGAAATGCAGAACAGGACCATAAAAAGAAAAGAAAAACAGAGGAAGCCCAAAAGTCTAGCTCCTCCTAATGGTGGGGTTGTTCCCATCTTGAACGAAATCAAGAAGAACAGTGCTTTTACATTTTGGGCACTTGGGATCATCCTCAGAAAGCATAACATACATGAGGCATCTTGGGCAGCCTACTAACACCATTGACGTCGCTTCAGGGCTGTGAGAATATCTCTGATTCCCGTCTTCTTGGTTCAGCTCCGACGACAGGCAAGAGGTCGGCGTCGACATCGGCGACACCGTCACCGATCGGTTCGGAGATTCCAGTCTCCGGTCAGCTCTAGGCGGCGACAAGTTCAGCTTCAAGTCAAGCTTTGGCCCGTTTCCGTTTCTGCGACTCATGGTTTTCTTCTCCCTGACGATACTATGTAATACCCTTTGCCTTTTTGACAAAAAGGCAGAATAAAAGAAAGAAACTTTTTCAGTAATTTGGCGTTGCACCACACAACAACACGTGATTCATGTACCTAACAAAAAACACAAACTAATGATATGTTTGTTACCTTGAGGGGCTGGTGAAAAACAGAGGATGAAGGAGGAGGAGGAGGAGGAGGAGGAAGAAGGTCCGGCGACGGCAAAAGGGAAGAGTGGTGAGGGGAGGAGGAGGTTGGGGGACTGATTTATATAAGGAAAATGAAGGGTGGGGGTGATTTATAGCTTTATTTAATTGAGGGGGGAAGAGGAGAGAGAAAGAGAGAGGATTGAATTGAATTGAATTGATGTATTGGGTAGAAGAAGAGTGTAAATTGAGGCCAGGAAAGGTATTAATGGTTGGAGAAAAATCCCAAGAAATATACAGGAAAGGGAAATTTGCAGTAAATATTGCAATTACAAAGTGCAGGAAGAGGGCCTTTCTTCATTCATTGCTTTGGAGGAGTCGGTGTTTTAATATGACTCTATCGGAGCCATATATGAATGATACCACTACTCCACAACACAACGGCTTTTAAACCTAATAAACCCTCTCCTCTTTTTTAAAATAAATCAACGAATTTATATGTATATCAACTCCACCAACGAATTTAATGGCCAGCACCAAATTCCTTCAGATTCTAGTCATGGAAAACTAAGTGTAACAGCCACACTTACGAAATGTTTTAATAATACTCAACAGTTCCGCAAGAAAAAATGGAAACAATCAACACCTTCTTTATACTGAATAAATTAGAACTTCCGCTTGGTTGTACAGTATTTATATACTTGTTCCAATTAAGAACTGATTATGAATTCAATCGTTTTCTCTGTCTGAACATTGCGAATGAACAACGTCGCAGATTGAGGTGTTCAGAAACAGAGGATCTTCAATATTCTCAAGTGCTCTAGTAAATAAACAAGTGTTGGATATTTTTAATCCATTGTCACCTCAGATTTAAAAAGGCTACATTTTTAAAATGTGAAAATAGGGGAAGGGAGAACACGTTGCTCTTCAACATTTAGTGCTGAAATGGATCTATAAACCTCTGTTTCGAAGTTTCCATTATGACAAGCTAAAAGTCGTTGATTTCCCACTGAATTACTGGTAATTGATTAACTTTATGATTAGTACTGAGTACCAAAAATAATTTGTTTTATGCGCGAACCAGTCCATGTTGGTCATTAATTAACCTAAAAATTTTGTACTCCTTATATTATAAATCTACCATAACTACTTTTCACATACGGAAGTTATAGCATTAAAGATGACATATTTTTAAAACTTTTTTCAACTTTACCTTTATTTAAAAATAGATGTTAAAATAATATTTTATGCATTATAAACATTATCTCTCATCTTCCTTATTTTTAAGATAGGGGTAAAATAATCATAGTAGCATTAATTGATCCCAAATTGGACTTATATTTTGGAATAAAAAATTTGTGATAGTTAGACTTATAATAAAAAACAGAGTGATAGAAGTGTGTAGGAGAGAGAAATGCAATAACGAAGCAGGTGCATTTTCCAGAAGAAGAACTAGTGGGTAAACGTGGCAGGTTTTGAAGAAACATGTGTGCAAAATGGTTTACGGCTTTCCATAATTAGAAAGTCTCATCCTCCTCGACAGAGGCTCCTTAGTCCCAAGCTTCGTCGTCTTCTCTTCAATAAGACAGACGGACCATTTGGTTTCTTATTATAAGTCTATTTTATATATTTTTCATATATCAAGAAGTGGAAATTATAGCATTAAATATATCTTAGTGTTAAAAAAAAATTTCTACTTTACCCTTATTTAAGAATATGTGTTAAAATAATATTTTAAACATTATAAAGATCCTCTCTCATCTTCCCTATTTCCAGGAGCATCAATTAATCCCAAACTAGAACTATATTTAGAAACAAAAAATGTATGGTAGTTAGACTTATAATAAATTAATAAGGAATAGAGTGGTAACCACTAAGCCCTGCACTAAAAAAATTGAAGAAGTGGGGTTGTAATTATTAAACAAATATTAGATGTAAGATAAAAGAGTAAGAGAAAATGATTATAAAATTTTAACCCCACATCGCTAATTTTCTTAAATTCAACTCAAAAAATTTTTCCCTCCGCCATTTTCCTTCCCCTCCCCTCATACTAAACAGACCCTAAAACAAACATTAATATACTTGTAAATCAAAAGGCTAACCTACCATTTTCGGGTGTATAGAGTATAGACTATCCAGTAACTCTTTGTGGGGAGATCGATTAAGATGGATCTATCAATTTTTCTTGAATTTGCCACATCAATTATTTTATTTTTCTTTTACTGTTTACAGGATTGTTCTTATATTGTCAAGACTATAGAACGGCAATACATAGATCGTGTGTGTTAGTTGTTATCAGGTTTAAATTATTTGTTTGCTATTTTAATTTCTGAACCACATAAGGTAGCAAAGCACAATCATAGTCTTTATCATTCCTTAATATGCAGATTTGTATGCATCTCATACCTCGTATTAAGAATTGCGGCTAGTAACAAAATGGACGGCTTCTCCTGTGCATTTTCGATATTTACTTCAAACTGCGGGGCATACATACTTCAAACGGCTATATAATAATTAAGTGTACTCACCCAACAATGTAACACAACAAACATTATTTACATTTTTTTATAATAATAACACACAATCTGATGATACTAACTTGACTTGATCATTTTAAAAGAAACAAAATCAACGAACCGTGGGGAGATTGCAGCACCACTAACTCCGTCATTAAAGAATGGGCTTCTATTGTGACAGCATTTGTAGTTAAATTTGCTTTATGATCACGTAAAACCATCTCAACTTCTCAACCCCACTAAGTGTTATATCTCTTCTAAAAGAACATAAATAACCTACCATATGTAACATTCACCTCCAATCCCATTTATAACTCATAATATAAACACTCACTATGTTGGAAAAGGAACTTGCTGAGTAAAACAGCTAACATAGTTAGAAAAATATCTTTTCATAATATTTATATATGTATTTCTTTTTAATTCAAACCTTAACTCCAATCTCCGTCATTACAATATAATCTTCTCCCCAGTACAATCACAGAAAATTTCATTATCCACGATTAATCTCCACACATCATCCACAAAATACCATACCATAATAGGTATTATTCAATAATTTTTCCCCAGAATAATAGCAAGGTTCAACGGAAGCATTATACAAAATATGATCCTAAATGTGGCAATACCTCCTGTCTTTCTGGTCCAGAATATCTCACGATATCAGTGAGAAGTTCCCGGATCCTTCCCTTGACCGTCTATACCGTACCGCTCCTAGGACCTGCAAAAGTGAGATCAACGGGGGTAGCCCCAAAACGCAACCACTGACTACTCATCTACGTGTGGTATGTGCTAGCAAGGTGTCCAGTGGAATACATATATATATATATATCAATTCAGAAACATGCTCAGGTATTCACATATAATGCACGTCTTATTCCCAAAATCTCTTTTCATCGTTTATAATTGTGGAATAACCCATCACAATTCATCCTCAAGAATAGTATATATATAATTGATAATTACAATCAACTCAAACGAATCTTACTAGAAACGTTGGGAAAACACGTGGGACCAGTCGGGACCTTCCACCCGCCCCTGATCACCACGGTACAATTCACGAGGGACTTTCTACCCTCCCTGAATAGTACCACAGAATAGAAGGATCCCAGTCCTTTCTAAATCCGTGAGGGGCGATATCCCCTCTTTCGTCTTTTTCTCCTTTATTTCTCATAATATATCAATTAGTCCCTGTGGCGCAACAGGGTACCTCATCACGTGATGGCACAATTTCCAATTCATCGGTGTCACATACCCAAATAATTTCTCACATACAACACATAGATATGCAACACCACAATCAGGCACCAGGCCTTCCAGTATTTTCATGATATACATATATTAAATAATTTCCAAAACCACATATATTTCCGTTTCAAATATTTCACATCACAAATTTATGCCATTTCAAAATAATACTCCACAGGACATTTATTATAAAAATATTAATATTCCAAGATCTCATTTCCATATCTCATCAATCATCAATTGATAATCAAATCTCAATTTGTGATTCAAAATCTCATCTGCATATAACATCATAATTTTCAAATAATAATATTTCAAATTTCTTACTAACACTACACACACATAAACAAGCAGAAAGCGGTTACCTGATAGTTGGCACCAATCTCACAATAGTGCAGCTCCCCCGTACAGACTCAAGACAGCTCAAACACTACATAGAATATTATAATTAATCGCCTACCAAAACAAATTCATACATAGGAATTAAATTACTAATTACCCTTTCCATGCCCTCACTTAATTTAATTTCTACTCAACATTTATTCTCCCTCCTTATCCCCAAAATTCATCTCTAATCCACTTGTACATATATCCCAGCCTAAATATTAATCTTTTCAATACCCATTTATTTTAAACCTTAACATCCAATAATCCCCATAATTCATCACCAATACCAATTTAAAAAATTCAAGCCTAAATGAAATTTTCTAAACATCCTCCAATTATTTCTTTACCTCAAAAATTCATTCCTTAATCCACAATTTATTTTCAAAACCTTAATAGCTCAACAAAGTCAAATTCAAGCCTAAAAATATTCCCTTTTCCAAATCAAAGCCTACACCAAATCTAATTTAATTAACCTCATTAATATTTTTGTTGGGCATAAACTATCCCCTTAAATTCATAATTACACAATTACCTACACAATATCCCACTTATCCAAAACTTTAATCCACCAATATTTTCTTGGGTCCAAATTCTAGTCAAACCAATCAATTAAATCTCCTCATATGACATCAATAAACATCTAAAAATAATCAATTTAATTATTAGCACCTCAGATCATCAAAAGCTCCAATTTCTAAAATATCTACAAATCCAAAAATTCCCAATAATTAAGAAAAACCTCCAATAATGAAAAATATATTAAAAGGAACTTATAATCAAGGTCCAAGCTTCAATTTATTAAGCTTAGGACTCCCAGAAATACCAATTTAGACAAAGCCTAATTTTTCAAGTATAGCAAAACGAAAAACTAAAGACATAGGGATGTAGAGGAGACTTACGGGATTCCAAAAATGTGTTTAGTTGGCCGAAAAACTCACTATTCCTAAGTCAACGAACTCTGATAAGTCCAATGATAGGAATATTGGTGGTGGAAAAAGAGAGAGAGAGGAGAGAAAAGAGAGAGAGAGAGAGAGAGACGTGAGTGAGACGAGGCGTGAGGGTGTGTTTATATAATTGATGCACCGTAACTCAATAGTAATTAATAGTAACTCAATAGTAATAATAATAATATAATATAATATAATATATATAAATAGTAGTTGAATGTGATTGGTTGTGGAAATAATAATTGATGCACAGTGAAAAGTTTGAAATTCACGGGCGAGGAACGGAGGAGTCACGGATTCAATAGTAAAAAGACTGGGAATAATACACTACTCGGTCATAAAATCCTCAAATAAGATATTTCTTTTGAACCAAAAATTTTCTTTTTACTCTCAAAATTTTCCCGATAATATCTTTTATTTATTTACTCCCACAATAATCTCTTTTGAGCCTAAAAATAATTTCCCCAAAAATTATTATCCGCCAAATAAGGGAAAAACTAGGCCTTTAAAATCCTCAAAATCCTTCAAATATTCTCATAATCCATCATTTCTCATTAATAAATTCCTGTTTACCCCCACTAATCCTTAATTAAATTTTTGGATGTTACACCATATGCCAAACATACTTTAATTTTTATAAATTTCAAATGAAACCCATTCACATTTATATACACATTTTCGCGCATTTTGACTTTCTTTTACTGCTCCCTCCTTTATAAAATTATTTCAATTATTTACCAAAATATTTTTGAATTTTAATTTTATTTCCAAAGCAATAATTCTCTCTCTATAATCAAGCATTTGTTTAAGGGAAAATAATTACAAGTCCCGTGTAAGAGACTTAATTAAGACGAGGTTCCACAAAATTACATACAATGTGTTTAGCTCAACTTTTAAACACAAAATAAGTCCTTTTTTTCAATGGAAATGACTTATTGTGAAAAAAGTCATTTTAAAGATGTTTGGCTGAGCTTTTAGAAAATAAGGACTTATGACTTATAAGTCAAAATAAGTATAAGTTCTTTTTTTCAACTTATGACTTATGACTTATAAGTCACTTAAGGAGGTGGACCCCACACTTCTAACTTATTTTACACATCCAATCACAATTAACCCAAACATAAATCACTTTTCCAAAAGTCCATCCAAATATACATCTCATTACACAATATGACTTATAACTTGTAATAAGTCACTTATAAGTCATATTTTTAATAGTCCATCCAAACATAAATCTTATTACACAATCTGACTTATTTTCAGTTTGACTTATATATAAGTCACTTTTCCAGAAGTCCATCCAAACACACCCATAATTAATCTCAAGTCCTATGAAGTTGTTATTGCATGCTCTTTAAGTTATTACCGGCAGCTCAAAAGTTGTTACTGAACAAAAGTAAAAAAGTTATGATTGTCAGGCTTCAAGTTATCGTTGGCAAAAAATTGTTATCGTCAGGACAAAAAGTTGTTATCGCCTACTCAAAAGTTGTTAGTAACTGAGAATTTTGTAACAACTTTTGACCAGGTGATAACAACTGTTTGGCCTGCCGATAACAACTTCCTGGCAGGGACCTCAAATTAATTACGTGATTTCGTAGGACCTCATCTTAATTAAGTTCCTTACACGAGACCTATAATTAATTACACCTTTGTTTTTTTCAATTATCTTACCTATATTAAACAATTAAATTAAAGGCAGGTATGGATCGTAAATTCTTATTGATCAGGAATAACTTATTTATTAATTTATTTAAATGAATGCATATCACTTCAAATTCTTTCGGCTCGAGACATTCACATTAATTTGAAGGGGCCGGGGGCAGAAAACATCCTGGGTACATGCATAATCAATTATTAATAACGGCAATGATTATTATTCATATTCAACAAGGGTACAAACGAGAGTATTTTTGAACAAGTGATGCATTATATTCTCACCTCACGAAAGATTATAGAGGCACAACATAAAGTTCAGCAACAACCTCTCTTTTTTGTGTAATCAGGTTGATTCGATCATCATCATTACTTCCTGGCTCCCTTGAAAGAGAGATTTCTATCTTATGCTAAAAAACAATAAATGTCCATATAATCGAGGGGGTGAATTTTCGCCGAGCCCATTTGTTGTTATGCGCGGCACTAAACATGGGGCATGATAGTTCATGAGCACAAAACTGTTGGCTTTCATTATTTTAATAAATACAAAGGTGCTCTCTTTTAATGGGCGCATTGATGACCAATGGCCAATGGGTTGGAACTTTGATGAGAGCCAGCCAAAACTAGTTTACAAAATTTTTTGTAACAAAATAAGTGGATGATTACAAAATGTGAAATAAAGATCATTTTTCCGACTTCATCATTTACAAAATTTTTATAGAAAACTTTATCTATAATTTAATTTAATGGAGGAAATAATTAATTTCGTCTAGAGTAAATGAATAATGAAATTGCTCCCCGCGCAGCGTGCAAGGGAGTTTATACAGTAAATACTAATTTGCCTTTTTTGGGGTTTTATTCTTATGTTGCATCTAATGGTGTGCCGACTATTATTAGCTTTTGTTTTAATATTCTGTATGATGACTTTGTTCATTCAAATTATTCCAAAGACACTATGTTGGCAATTTTATGCCTTTTTCGTGTTGTAATTTATGCATGTAATCACAAGCCCCCCGTGCCACGCACGGGGGAGCACATGCTCGTTTTAATAAATACAAAGGTGCTCTCTTTTAATGGGCGCATTGACCAATGGGTTGGAACTTTGATGAGAGCCAGCCAAAACTAGTTGAAACTTGAAACAGTTTCAATACAAAGCCGTCTATAGATAAAATACTCCCTCACTCTCTTATCAAGAAGTTTGATACTCATCTGGTCCTATTTATAAGTCAATTTCAACATATTTCACACAGACCAAGGAAAACCTTAAAACTCATTAACTTTCCACTAAAATCCAACAAATTTACAACTTTACCCATATTAATTTTCCACTATACCACATGAAAATAAAGTCAACACATAATAAATGAAGGGAAAACTTGTACATTCATGCTCAATATTTAATTAGGTGACTTATATATAGGACCAAATAAAACCTTCTCTTTCTGCCCTATAAATAGGACCAGAGGAGTATTAATTAAGTTAATTATACAAAAAATTGGTGATTTCCTTTAAACATCACTTTCAATAATTTTCATCGAATATTACTTTTTTTAATAAAAACTCATTCAGAATGACTGATCAGTTTAATTACAAAAAATTATAAATTTGAGAGATACATAGTTAATTGATATGTTATATTTAGAAGAAAAAAAATATCTCTATGAATCCTTTCAATTAGAATAGGAAGAAGTATTTGACAATGAAGTGGAGTTTTAGTAATATTGATATCAACGAACCAAAAGTTATTTACGACAAAATTTTACAAGATCAGTTTATTTGTTAATGGTGACTAATAAGATTTCTAAAAATGGCAAAAAAAAACAAGAAGAAGAAGCGTGGTTGGTCGAGTGGTCAACTCACTCGTTCGTTTAAACAAGTGTCGGGGGTCCGAATTCTGCCTTGTATATGCAGCAACCCATTGGCCAGCGGCAGACCCTTAAATGGAGCTCAGATTAACGGAGGATTAGTCATTGGCCTGTCGGGCTGGGGAATACCTTGGGCAACCAAAAAAATATGGGAAAAAAATGATGGCTTAAAAGACCTATGAGTTATAGAGTAGTAAGGGACATTGATGAGATTTTTAGTTTCACAAATCATGCGAGGAGCGCTTTCTGCAAAACCAAAAATTTGGGGGGCTTCACTACAAAGGAAGGCATAGTGGCACAGATTTTTTGTTTGAAATGGAGGGAACAAGAGTTTCAGAATTCAGAGACTATATACATGGCTTGAATTGAAGAGGGAAGATCACTATTCACAAGAAGAGGCCGGTGATAGGCAATGATGTGTATAGTTGTGGGCTTTAAGTCTTGGCTTGAAAAAGCAAACCAGTGTGTGGTACTTTGAAGATGGACAAATAATTCAACTCTCAATTCATTTCGCTTTTAAATAAAAGGGCTCGTCCTAGTATGTTTATATATAAGTGCATGCATGACCTTTTAATGTAATCATGCGTTATTTCTTCCCCTTCCCACCACCAAACCCCAATTTGTTTGAAAATAATCACTATTTTTGCTCAACCTTATGACAATTGGCAAGAGTTCCATTTCTTGACGCTTGCAAACGCTTCACATTAGGACTGCATTAAATCATTATATTAAGGCTGACCCTAAATTAAATTTCTTCATCTTAATATTTCTTCTTCTTTGATCCCATTCTTCATCTTACAGCTGAATCTGTCATTCCGTATGCTTTTGACATTATGCATCAATGTCATAATCTAATCTTGAAAATAGGAAGGCAAAGGATAGGCAGATCTTACAAACAAAAGTAGTAAACTTTAAAAACATTGAATTCAATCACGCTTGGCTCATATCTTTCACATAAGAAAAAGTATAGGGGAAAAAGAAACTATGCTTTGATTGTTTCGAAATTAAAGAAATTAAATTAAGGTTGCTAGTTGGACATTTTCCAAGTATATATGTGGATGATGAATAATGTGATAAACGACAAGTATGAATACGGAGATAGTCCCTATATGGTTCAAAAAACAAGCTCTGAAAAGTACAGATTGATTTTTTCACTGTGGAAAATTCAAACTATCTATAGAGAGTAAGGATGACGAGATTTTTGTCCGTTAGTTAGATCATTTTTAAATTAGTATAATACTATGTAATAAGGCATAAAAACGTACCACTTTATTTTTTATTATAAGTTCATCCTATCTATTTCTCTTATACCAAAGAATGGAAGTTATAGCATTAAATATGCCATATTTTAAAAAAAATTTGCCCTCATTTAAAAACAGGTGTTAAAATAATATTTTATACATTATACACTTTCTTTTTCATCTTACTTATTTCCAACATAAGAGTAAAATAGTCAGAATAACATTAATTGATCTCAAAGTGGACTTATATTTAGGAACAAAAAATTTATGATAATTGGACTTATATATCATAAGGAACAGAGCGTATACTAGTACTATTCTATTTACTTTCTAAAGAAAATGAAGTCAAACTGCGTGGTAAAATGATCCTTTATTATACCTAACTGAACTTCATTCGGAAGCTGTACACTTTATATCTAAAACTGAATCCATTATCTTGCACATTGAAAGCACAACTGAGCTCAAGAGAACGATGAGTTCATGCCGAAGAACTACTAGTTGTTAGCTTTTAATTACAAATGTACTGCCAATTACTTCCACATGGAAAAGTGGGATCGCATGCGCTTAATTATTTTAGTTTGCCATTTTATCAAATCTAAGCTCCAAGCTAATTTTCGGGGCATTGTTCCCATTATCTCCTTCGGCGAGAGTGTGCTTCTTCTCCGTTTGTGAGAGTCGATCTTTTGGCATCTCTCACGTTGTTCTCACCAGTGCAACTTGCTAAGTTTAGTGGTGTCGTTTGGTGTTGCAAATGACCGATGTGTTATTATTGTTGGTGTTAGTTCATCTCACGGAAGTGGTCTGGTGATTCCTTAAAATCTTCTTTGAGGATAACAATTATGTTACTGAAAGGGATAGTACCGATAGGATTGTTCAATAAAATTCCCTGTTTCTTGTTTACGGCGTGTCTTCTAGCGTTTTTGTGTATATTTTCTAGCTTAGGCAATGAGATTGGCTTTTCTACTTTTTAATTTGATTTAGGATTATGTTGGTGGATTGTGTTATCTGGATTTTGCCCTTTTGATGTTTTATTAGTTTCTTGTTAGTCTTTGTTCATTTACTAAAATATCTTAGTTCAAAAGCAAATGAATTGTTGTTGTGTCAAAGAAATTAAGATAGCCATTAAAGTTTAGAGAGCGATTGGCTACTGTTCAAAGCCCAGCTACTACATGGTCAAGTAATACTTTTACGTGGAAGACTGGATAAATCATAAATGTATATACCAATATGTCCAAATCAAAGTACACCCTTTCATTAAGTCCCATCTCCTATTGGTCCTCTGCCTCAAATTAGTATTCACAAGTTTCATTTCAAACACCATTCATTCAAAAGCCAACTTCGCCAACTGGTTGTAAATATAGTAGTAACTATAAATACGAAGTGCCTTGGTTTGTTATTTTAATTATATACTATACTGTGAATGAGTTCACGGTAATTGAGTGATAAAATTCAATATCAATCGAAAAGAAGTTAATAACCGCAAATAATCTTGTAAAAATACATTACTCCCTCCATCCTTATATATTATATATAAAAACTAAAAATTTGAATGGTTTTGTCTCTTTTTATAAGAGCCTGACATAATTTGTCAAAGCATTTAATGAGTTTTTTTTCCAATTTTACTCATCATTATTCTCTATATTCACATTCTCTTTCATACTCATTTATAACACTATTATCACATTTCTCTCTCTTACATAAATAAGGGCAAACTTGAGAAAACAAAATTATTTTAGACATATTTATTTCTCTCAATAACTTTCTTAATCTGTGTGCTTTTACCTCTTTGACTCTTATAATAAGGGACGGAGGGAGTACCACTCTATTCCTTATTATAAGTCCAACTACCACAAATTTTTTGTTCCAAAATATAAGTCCACTTTGGGATCAATTAATGCTATTGTGACTATTTTAACCCTATATTGGAAATAAAAAAGATGAGAGAGAAGGCTTATAATGTATAAAATATTATTATAACACCTATTCTTAAATAAGAGCATAGTTGAAATTTTTTTGAAAATATGCCATATTTAATGTTATAACTTTCACTCCTTGGTATGTGAGAAGTAGTTAGGGTGGACTTATAATAAGGAACAGAGTGATAGTTTATATGTTTACATATTTCATCGCTAGCTTGCCTTTTCCCTCTAATTTTGACTTTCATTTATGAAAGTAAAATAGAGGCCAGAAATCTATTATATACCCCATCTGATTCTTATTATAAGGCACAAACTAACACAACTATTAGTCCCTAATATAAAGCATTAACTGCTACATTAATTACTTTTGTCTCATTTTACCCTTGTAATTAATGAAAGTTCAAAGTTAAAAAAATTAGAAGTCATATCATTTAATGAATGGCGAAGTTGGAAAAAGTGGTCAATTGAACCAAATTTGATAACCTGGCTACCATTCTCTGATTTGTGAGAATTAGTAGTTGGTGCCTTATATAATAAGGAGTAAAGGGAGTAATTCTTTGTGCATTACTACAATTAATTGTAATAAGATTAAAAGAAAACATGCAACTGTTGCGAAAAAGACCAGTTTTATTTTCTTTCAATGGGTGTGGAAATAAGAATAGTGCCGTGCACTTAATCAAGATATTTTAGGCAAACACAAGAAAATAACGAACGCCATCATATGTTGGACCACCAAAGTCAAAACATGTTATAAATATGTTTTGAAAGTCCAATAAATTTTGCATAGGCTGCTGGCATTTTTTTTTTCCTTTAAGAAAACAGAGAAGAGTTGGGAGATATATAGAGCAATTTTTTTGGGGGCCTGAATTCGGTAGATAGAGAATTCAAGTTGAGCTTGCCACATAAGAGTCTCTTAGTTTATAGTAATAACGCAGCAGAAAACGATCTACCTGTAGGCCATAGTTAATGATATAATAATGAGAGTGAACAATTTGGTGGATGCAATTTTGAAACAAAAATCGAGTTGTCGTTGCCGTTTCCCTTGCGAGAAAGTTGAATCTTCAATTTGCATAATGCCATTGAACCAAAATAAGGCGTGTTCTTTTTCTTTTTCTTTTTTTTTCCTTTGAGTGACAAATTCTAAGATACATATATAGTTTCAAAAGTCAACTTGATTGCGTTAAGAATGGTCAAAACCAAAATCAAGAAGTGGAATCAGAAAAGAAAGTACTGGTGGCATCTTACCTAATGTTATAAACAAGCAAGCAGATATAAGCCATAAATTGGTATACCCTACCGATGAAACTTTAGAATTGAATTTCTCAACCTCCCCTCATTGAAATGCATGCAAAGCATTTAGTTGCATAGCCACAGATTAGCCTCTAAATATGGGTATCACTGGGGAGAGAGAAATAGAGGCTATCAATATAATGCTTCTGCTTTGATTACCCATAAAGGATCAGAGGCTGCAAGCATTCAAACGCCATTAACGAATCCATTAATTCTTCAGAGAAACTTCTCAGCAAAAATCAAATGCCTCTCTGCAGTGAATTCAATTAACGCACCATTCAACTTCTTTCTGCTCTACTAGTCGTAATTTTTAAATATAGCACTCATTTCTTGTTCGTAATTTCTGCTGCAGAATCAAACCACCGCAGAAAATTGGTGATCTTTAATGAGGGGCTGTGTTTTAATGTTTTTATCATTATTATTATAGCCACCTCAAGTAAACAATCAATTGCACTTCTCAATGAGATACCTTTCAATGCTTCGATTAAAAACACAGTATAGTACATGAATGACCTCAAAGATGCAGATTATTAATATAACAATCAATATATCTATACTAAATAGAGTAGAATATTATACTTTGAGTTAATTGTGTGTATGTGTTTGTTAGATTTGTCTTTCTATCAAAATAACTAAAACAAGGTTGATAAAACCTCAAAATTATATACCCTTAACTAATCTTTGAATCTTTCAATGTATAACTCATTGTATTCTAATATAGAAAACTATGTTGTTTACATGAGTCGTGATTACATACCAGATTTTAAATAAAATACAAAGAGATCTCTCCATGTATATTACTTTACAAATGCAGCCTAACTATGCCATTAGTTTATGAAACTTATCCTAAGATTGTCATCCTATCCTGTTTAGTCATTCTGACATGCAATTATTCTGCTTTACAGATGAAATATACCGGTCAAACTTGAGTGAACATAGCATTCTGTTTTTTTGGCTGTGAGTCATGCTGGCAACAGAGAAAGGGGATAACATAGGACATGCTAATGCGATACTATTAGAAAATGCTCGAGACAAAAAGAAAATGGGATTTGGAGAAATTCATGCAAGAGTAGTAGTACTCATCATCATGTTTAGAGAAATACTCGTTTTGTGGATGTCAACACTGACATGCCTCTGGAATAAGATTCTAAAAGAAATTACAGTGGTGATAAAATTCAAATGTATGAGACCATATATGTAAGGGTTAATGTACAAATTTACCGCGAAAACTTTTATTTAGGAACAATCTTACCCTAAAAGTTTTTTAGGACTTAAGGTTGCATTGGAACTATTAAAATGGAGTAATGTTGTTCCTTACCATTAAAAATATTAATGGTCAATGTTAGTGTTTTAACATGGCCAACACACCTTCCTAAAGAATGTTAGGAACTATGTTACAATAACAAACTAGAAGATCATAGTGCCAACTCATTAACCTGATGACGAATCTTATATATAAAAGTAGTATTTACTAGTAGAAACTCAGGCATGTTTCAACTTTCATTTCTTATTCATAGAAATTGATATGGGGTTTTATTTAGGTGTATAGATTTGGCTGCTATCAATTCAATGGCTTGATTTGATAAGGAAGAACCAATTCCATCAACATGTTAAGTGTACTTCATAGATATGAAACCAAGCATGTGATGAGAATGATCACAAATCAGTCCGTTGGTAAAAATGGATCGCAGATGTCACCGGTGCTCAAATGGAAGGACAACGTGACAGTTATATTAAATTTTTCAGACAAAGAAGAAGAATGAAAGGTAGATCAACTATTAATGATAATCAACTCATGTGATAAAGATAGCTAAGAGAGTCAGATCATTCGTGCAATAAAAGGAATTAAGGAAGTGATCGGAAGGTGCTTTCCATGAGAATTTCTTTTGATTTTGATGTAAGTGGAATAGGGTTTGGAAGTCCAAGAGCTTAAAATACTTTATATTACTTTTGTCTGTCCGTAGTGATTGTTAACCAGTAAACTCAGTGATGTAAAATTGCGTTTATATCTTCCAGAAGCAAATGTACCGGAGGTCAATCAATATCTCAATGTGGAAAGCTTAAAATACACGCTACTTAGAAAACTTTGGCATCTTGATGTGGAACTATACTCGATTCATTTAATCACCAGCTAATCTCATAGTGGAAGGTAATTGTGTGAAAAACTCAAAAAAGAGACTGAAACCTAATATGTTGTTGGAGCTGAGTGGCGCAGCTCATAAATGATAATGATAAATCGACAAGGCAAGCAGTTATTGAGGTGCTCTCAGGCCTCACGATAAAAGTCCTAATCTATTTATAACAGGTCGAAGCTTTGATGGTGAAGAGTCCTAACAAGTCCAAGCATTTTTGGTCCCACCATGATAGATTGCAACAATTCGTATCAACTTGGGGCTGCTTAATATAACAAAAAAAGTATTGGAGCTGCTCAAAGACATGTTTGGGTCCAAGCCTACTTGCGCTACCAATAAAAAACAACAACAACAACAAAAAACAAAAAAACAAAAAATGAATCGCATAAGAAGTCGTGCCTTGTGAAAAATTGTTTCAGCTGTGTTTGAGTGAGTGTGTGTATGACAGGGCTCTGGTAATCAATCTACGAGAATGTTTTCCAAAATACTTTTAACAGGAATAAAATTTAGGGAATACCCATTTGTTTGTTGGTACATATAATTTTATTCAATTTTTATATTCATACCTGTGGTTTTTAATCTCCTACTTAAAAATTTTACTCAATTACCACTATTAGCTCATCTATTTTTATTCTATTAGCATGTTTAGCCTTTATATAGAAGCCAATGATGTTTAAAAATAAAAATTAAAGCATTTAATTATGATAAAAATACACATAGGTACCAAAATCAAAATTAAATAAAATTATAGGTACTCACAAATGTATTTTCCCTAGAATTTAGGATTACCCATGTTTGGAACCACCCACTGATAGGATCGAAGCAATTAAGCCAAGGAAATTAAATCTACAGAATATTTCATCTCGCAAGAGAATAATCAGCACCTTAGTGTAATAAAAACAAGCGTGACATTTTCTACAGAGAAAGTTGATTAACCCTTTTTCTATCTCAGATATAAAAACTTGATTCTTGTAATTTGCAGTGCATATATAACTACTTAGATTCAAAGTCGATGCGTAATTTTTGGCGCCAGAGCCCAGAAGCGAAAAATCAAAGGACAGTGCTCACACTATATGATGATCGCCAAATGATTAGCTCTTGACCACTTCCTCCGATTAAATTAGTAAGCGTTTATAAGAGCAGTGTTTGGATTCTGTTCCACTTGCAGCTTTTAGCAATGGTCAACATAGTTCTGAAGGTCGCAATATGCTTCAAGCATGTCTAAGCTGAACCTACATGTCTACTCCTATCTGTGAACGAGCTTTTTGGAAGCTTGTTGATGCCACCAACTCATGTACTATTTCCATAATGATCCTTTATGAGGTTATTTATCTGAGTCTGAGACATATCAAACAGCAAGGCGAGAGTCAATTTGGCGTATTTAAATTATCATTTCGGGTTAAGTTCAAGTCAATGGGATGTGTTATTGGTCAAAAAAAAAAAAAACAGAGAGAGAGTCAATGGGATGTGTTGGGTGACTGTGAGTGCTGCCTGTGCCAAAATGTTTCCCCTGCTTCTGTTCTTCGCATTGATCTATCAGAAAATGATTCAAGTTTCAAGAAAGAAACGAATGAATCGCAACTTCAATGCCCATCCAAACAAATCAAATCACAAAAAGAAAAATAACCCAATTCAATTCTCTAACCGTTGTGTTGGACCACAATAACAATCTAGTAATCTCTTTATCAAGAGCAATGAAATGGCGCAACTACTTTGCCATAAGGGCCTTGATGCTTTTAGGAGGGTCTCAGATAAAATTCGCACACCAATCATGGCATTCACCAATCTGGTAGACGAGTATTCGTCCAATGCAGCATTCATTCAAGAACTTCAGGGAAATAAAGCACAGCACTGCGGGGGGAAAGTATCATAGTAGTTCACAAAAACTATATAATACACCATTCACTATAAAACGCAAAGTGCTTTCAAATACTGCCTTACATCAAGTAACAAAAACGAAGGCCGAATAGAATTTAAAACTCAAACCCTTAAAACCTCCTGGCGGCGCCACCAAAACCAGCACCGCGGCCAAATCCAAAGGATTGCTGAACAGGAACAGGATCAACCTGAACAATGCCAGGAATATCGGCCATGCCAAGAGCGCCAAGCATATCAAGAGTCTCCTTATCCACCTCAATCTGATCCGTCTTAATCGCAGAAACATCGGGCACGAAATCCATTCTGCGCTCGCGTTCCTCCTCTTGAAGCTTCAGGGATATGCCTCGAACGGGACCTTTCTGGATCCTCTTCATGAGGTGAGTGGAGAATCCGGCAATCTTATTGCGGAGCCTCTTGGAGGGAATGAGAGCAACCTCCTCGAGGATTTTCTTGTTGGTGTGGAAATCCAAGGTCATTCGAGAGTAATACTTCTCTATCACTTGGCGAGATGACTTCTTCACCGTTTTCGTGCGAACGCGTCCCATGGTGGATCGGAGTGAGTGCTAATTGCTAAGCACTGCTTGCTCGGAGATCCCTGGTACGTAAGCTCAGAATTCTGTCACTGCGAAAATTAGGGTTTTCTGGTGTCTTATAAGAATTGGGAAACCTGCAAGATAAGGTGTTGGAGAGACTGGCTTCGACCAATCACCCAAATGTTAGGGCTCATGATTTTGGGCCCATTGTATTTATCATATTCTTTACAGTTTCAGTAAAACTAAAAATACGGGCCCGAACCAAATATTCTCTGCATCGACCCAATGGAACGGTAATGATTCTTATGTGGGTAAAAAAGATTTATTCTCATGGGAAAATTACATTTCCTTATAATTCAAATAAACTAAAGAAAATTACAACTAGGTCTTAAGGAAATGTGCTTAATCATAATTAGGTCCCAAAAAATCATTAAATTACAATGAAATCCCTAAAAATTAGGAACCAGGGGAGACATTAAATCGCTTGTACTGGAGTTGTCGATGCAGACCCAATGAGCTGCATCGACAACTCTCAATACACACGATTTAATATCATTCATGTTCTTAAGGACACCAATGTAATTTAATGACTTTTTGGGACCTAATTGTAATTAATTACCTTCTATGAGACCTAGTTGTAATTCTCCCAATAAACTAGCTTATATAAAAAAAATAGGCAAATCAATTTATAAGTGACTTATTTAACTCTTTTAAGTTATTCTAAAAAGCTCAACTATGTCTTATACTCCCTCTGGTCCTAAATATAATATCACTTTGACTTTTTTTGTGGAAGTTAAAGAATCAAATTAGACAACTAAATTATAACATATGTCACATGTAATTAGATTATAGGTTAATTTATAAATAGAATAAATTAGTTTTGAGGAAAAAAGATAACGCTAAACAATTTAAAGTGATCAATATTGCATCTTACATTTTTTCAAAAAACTCACAGTGATCTTATAATTAGGATCGGAGGAAGTATTTAGGAAGAGAGGCGGTGTTTCCAAGAAAAGTGAACAAAATGGATTGGATGAAGGGAGTAAATATCTTTTACTTAAAAAAGAGATAATATTAAATTAAATACCACTAGTAACTGTCAAACGTGATATGCAATTTCCATTGTTTTGTGACGCAGTGTGGATTGAGTTTTTCACTTGAGCTTTATGGGTTGATGGATGGGATATGGACTGGGCCATGAAGCGGCCCAAGTGATATGGGCATTTCCAGATGCGACGTGATAGACATGGATTGCTAGTGAAGTTTTCTGTTTCTTTCTTTCTTTTCAAGTCAACATAACATTTCATAGAATAACAAGTGCTTAGCACATGTGAGAGGTGATGGGCTGCGAAGATAGTGCATAACGTTTTAAGTCAACATAACATTTCAATCAACAAAACCATTGATAGAAAAAAGTAGACCAGTATGCCGCATATATAATTTTTATCCTCTTTCAAAATTTTTTTTTTTTTTTGCCAACACTCTTTCAAAATTTAAACATTCTAAACCTAAGCTTTTATTAATGAACAAGAAGCATATATAACCGGTGTTGAAATGTACGTGTACAAGACTTTTTCACCCTTTCAAATATTTGTTCTTGTTATCTTTGTTTTCGTTTTTTCATGGAAATAAAATACCAGTTATCGAACTCGGCCCTTGTAGGTTAAAGTCATGGGCTTAAACCACAGAGGCCAGTGATAGCTACCCTTGTTATCTCTATTCTATTTTAATAAGGATGCATAATTTGAAAAGTTGTAGTCTTTAGAAATTCAAATAATATAAACGTACCTATCATTTCCAGAGAGATGATACCCGTTCATATACAGATACGCATCATACTGCCGTTATATATTGCAAGTGTCGTGCGTTGGAACACTTTAACCCTGTAAATACTCAACATGTATTTAATTTGGTCCCACCAAACTCGTTGCGTTTCCCCTTCAAGACAGCTTTTAATTACAGGTCCTTTTATGGGCGTATTGGTAATGACTAATAATAACCTCGAAAGATTTTCAATTACAAGACCAAAAAAAAAAAAAACTATTTAGTTCTTGACCTCATGGCCAACATCATTATGTGGTAAAGAAAGAATAAATAGAACCAACCGTTATAAGAATTGTACTTGCACACAATACTAACACAGTGAACAACAAAAATCGCAGCCGAAGTCCTCACTACCCCCACAATCTGATTAATATAGAAGACCATATTATTCAAGTAATGGAGAGATTCTTAGGTACATTGGGAGTACGTACCACCAAATTTGTGCATTGACCAATGGAAGATACTCCCTCTGTCCCTATATATAAAAGCAAAAAATTTGAATGGTTTTATCCCTTTTTATAAGAGCCTGGCACAATTTGTCAAAGCATTTAATGAGTTTTCCCCCATTTTACTCATTATTATTCTCTCTATTCATACTTATTTATAATACTATTATCACATTTCTTTCTCTTACGTAATAGGATAAACTTGAGAAAATAAAATTATTTCAGACATATTTATCTTTCTCAACTATCTCCTTAATCTATGTGCCTCTTTGACTTTTATAATAAGGGATAGAGGGAGTAGCATTTTCCTATGTGGTAAGTGACGCCGGTGATGTTCACTCTCTCGAAGTCGGCCTTGTCGTTGTCTATTATTCTGTCCTTAATTGGGTCCGATATGCCGGCGTTGTTGAACATAATGTCTAGTTTTCCGAAGTTTTTGACCGCCGTGTTAACGGTGTTTATGACTTGGGCCTCGTTGGTGACGTCGTAGTGGACGTATAGGCCATCTGATAGGCCTATGGATTGGGCCACGGACTGGCCCAATTCATCTTGAATGTCGGCGATCACTACCTTGGCTCCGTGGCCGGCGAAGACTTGAGCGGCGCGCTTCCCGATCCCGCTGGCTCCTCTACTTTCCCTGCCAGCCAGTCATTCATCATGAAATGCATCACTTGATTTTTTTTTATTAATTTAGACTTTACATAGTTCGTTCACTGCTATATCTTTCTTAGCTGTTAGCATTCTATAAAGAGTGGTCACTCCAATACTTTAGATTAGGGGTGTCCAACCCCTCCCGGTCTCGGTGATCCCGTCCCGGTCCCGGCAAATCGGGACCGGGAATTTCCCGTCCCAGGAAGCCCGGGAAAAAAATCCCGGGACCGGGACCGGGACCGGGATCCGGGCAAGGCCCCGGGATCCCGGTCCCCATATTTTATAAAAAAAAATAAAAATTAGGCAAAACACTTTAAAGGACTAATTCTATTGCAATTACATATAAAGTAAATTCTTATATAAAAATCATGGTGTTTTTAGCCTTTTGCCCCTATTTTATCTCTTACTTTTGTTATATTAAACTTGTCCTTTTTACCAATTTATCCTTTATGTCATGGCATTATTATCTCTTATGTTTAATGAGATTTATTTGCTTCATGTCATGGCATTATTATAGAAGAAAGCGTTCATAATTTTGAGAAAGTTTAATCCTTGTTTTGTTTTATTTTTTTTTCTTAAATGTGGCATAAATTAAGTGACTAAACTAGTGATATCATTTTTGTTCATTCTTTTCATTCTTTTTCCTTGTGCATTTGTTTATAACATCATAATAATTAATTTGTGACTTGTTTTCTTTCATAGTTTGAAAATGTCGCAAAGATGGAAACCACATAATAAATTGAGGGAGATCCTAAAGGCCAAAGTTTAAGCACATTTTTTTCTTTTCTTTTTTTTTTAAAAAATGGACCGGGAATTCCCGGTCTCGTTCCCGGTCCCGCCGGGAACGGGAACCAGGAATAGGTATTCCCGGTCCCGGTCCCGGTTTTGGACACCCCTACTTTAGATTAACTACTGTGAAAATGAACATCACATTATAACTAAAAAATAAATACATTTGGCACGTGTATTTCTGTTATATATTAGTGTATGTACCTTCTGGTGACTGCTGATAGTGAAGAACTAGCGGCCATTATTGCCTGAGATTTGCAGAAGAGAGGGACCGACCGGATCGGACTTGTTCTCTCTAGGTCTTTAGGGAAGTAAACAAAAGGATGGTTCAATGTATGGTGATAACTACTAAGCCGGTCTGCTCATTTATTCTCAACAATTCGGAAACGTACCTTCATTTTAGTTCACTATATATGTTGGGATGGGTATATGGCAAGTGCAGTACAATGCCAACAATGGTTAAATTATTAGGTGGCTCACTTCATCTTTGGGTTTTGTAGGTTTATATATTACTGTTGCTATTATAAAAGTTTAGTTGGTTTTCCTTTTTATTTTATCTTTTATGTTTGTCGTTATCTTATAAAATTAATTTTTCTGGCTTATAAATTAGCAAACCATATGATGATGCAGATAAATTTTTTAAGATATATTATGTAATATATTTTATGATGAAGTAATTTATTTAAGTTTCATACATTTCCTTAATTTATCAGTTAAGCCTTTTATTAAGGATTTAATGTAATAATTGTGTTTTATAGTGCCCCGAGCAAGGCGACGCTTATCGTCGTTGATTGCAACCTGCAACTTTCTTTGATGCTTACGTCGCCTTTGTTTTTTTTTTTTTTTTAATTTAAAAACTCGCAATGGAGTATTTGGTGAAGTGATATATAATGCCAAAAGAGGATGAGGCAAAGGACTATTGGAATAATCAGAAAGGATCAAACCCGAACACGGCATATCAGATATGAGTTTTGTGATAGGTAAGTACATCTAGCCAATGTATTACTATTATCACTGTCGAATTTGCCCTATGCCCAAAAAGCCCCTACGCATAAATCGCTAAGGTAGGGTTTGATTTATGATTTATCAATATTAAAAAAGTGCACATAGCCATGAAATATATACTGTACAATAAACACAAAAATTTGTCATGAGTCCTCTTATTATTGTATTACATTCTATCTTAATTATAAGATTATTTTGATTTTTTTATATAAATTAAAAATGTAAAATTAATCACTTTAAATTGTCTATATTATTCTTTTTTCCCTCAAAACTAATTTATTTTACGTATAAACTAACCTATAATCTAATTACATGTGACATAGAGTATGCTATAATTTAGTTGTCTAATTTTCTTCCTTAACTTCTACAAAAAAAATCAAAGTGATCTTATATTTAGGACCAACTGGAATATTAGATTTCTATTAAAAAAGAAGTTGACCGATAATATCTATAGCTATCACGCAATTCTTACTTAGGCATTCAAGTTATAGAGAAACGATGAATGAACCCGATTAGAAAGTAGGCTTAATCTAACAAAAGTGTGAACAAATTTTCGTTGCCTGCTTTCTTGACCAGTCTAGCTAACTCTAGTCACAGAGAAGTAAACTCGAGAATTTGGGCCGGCCTATTTAGGCATAGTCCGAGGAGGGCCGGACTTTAATTTTAGAGATAAAAAAGGAAGCAGACTTAAACGGGCCGGCCCCGTCGGGCCGTGGGCTTTGACTGGGGCCGGCCCTATTTAAGCCCGTTTCTTGCCCCTCCGTTTTTTTATTCTTTTTATTTTCATTTGCTCAAAGAGTTAAATGGGTGTGTTATTTTTGTATATTTGCATATGGACAAAAATAATTTAAATGCTTATTTATGTTATATTCAAGTTCCGTACGTCCCACTTTTATACTTTAATTCCTTATTACTAAGAACATTCTATGTAATTGTGGTGTAACTTGTAGTTCTAGACTTAGTACTTAATTTATGAGTTGTTGAGTTGATATATGGTAATACACTAATGTTTGGTAAGTTTGTATTTAAATAAAATTCAGATCATATATATTTATATTTTTTATTATAAATCGATTATTTTCGTTAACAATACACATTTAAAATTAAAAAAAAAATTAAAAAGGTCGAAGCCTGTAGGCAGACCGGATATCCTACGACTCTCAAAGGTTGAGCTCACAAAAGGAGGATTTTTTTTGTTCTTATACCTAAACAAGTTTGACCCTTTTTAAGCCTTACCTGCCCGATTTCCCACCTCGACGGAGAAGGGCCGAATGAAATCCTTACATCTCTCTTTCTTTGAAGATTCCACGTCGCATAGAAGTGGCTACGTCATTTGAGCCGCTACTCTGTTTATGAAGTACTGTCCTTGTCCATTAGTTTTCCTGACACATAATCGGATGATTTCTGCATAGACCAAGCAAGAAAGCAACCACGCGACAACAAGATTCTGCTTCACTGGCACATCACCAGCACACAAAAAAAAAAAAAAAAAAAATTTAACAATTATGCTTGTGTTAATACAATTTTTGCACCTTGAACATTCAATCAATTAATCAATTATGCTTCTAAACACCTGAACTTTAAATTTGGTGGTTTTATTCTTTAAATTTTTAATCAATTTTGGTCTTAATCTCTAAACTTTAAAATCGATTGTTCTAGTTCTTAAATTTTCAATTAATTAGGGATAAATTGTTATAATTGGCACAAAGTTGAGAGACCAAAACGACCACCAATCTAAAGTTTAGGGATCAATACTAAAATTGACTAAAAGTTCAAGGACCAAAACCACCGATTTTGAAGTTTAGAGACTAAAATCAAAATTGAATGAATGTTAAAGGATCAAAAATTGTATTAACCCATGTTTTTAGTTTTGTTAGGAAAAAGTAAAAAACTGAAGTGCCCCCCGTGATTTTTAAGAGAATAAATGAATTTATTAGTTTTGAATTGAGATTTTGGGAAACCATCCTCACCTACCTTTAGTTTCTTTTAACTTTTAACACATACCTATGTGTTTTTTCCTTTTTTATTAATTTTACACATTTGGAAATGTTATCCCTAAAATTTTATGATGTTGGTATGGTTAGCCCAGACGCAGAAGTTAATTGTAGTGAAAGAGTAAAATTAGATACTTGACATCCGGCACTACTCCACCTTCACCCCTGATTCATCTAAAATATATTTCTACTATTAAATTGAAATTTGATTGGTACGTATTTAATGCAAGACAAAATTACCCCAAAATGCCACCTCATAATAAAAAATAAAGAAATCCAAATTGATAATTTAAGTCACGATAATTTACAATATAATTCTCAAAAAAATATCTATAATATGATTTGATTTTACAAAGCAATCAATCTATTCCTTTAAAAAGGAAAAATACATTTGTTGATACAAACACTTTTATTTAGTTTTGGTTTTGGTACCTATATATTTTTTTATCAAAATGAAATGCTTTAATTTTAATTTTTAAATACCATTGGCTTCTAGACAAAGACTAACTATGCTAATAGAACAAAGATGGAGGAGCTAACAATGTTGATTGAATAAAATTAATGGTTTAATCAGAGGATTAAAATCAAAAGTATTAAAATCAAAATTAAAGGTAACAACAAATGGGTGTTCCCAACTTTAAAATTTCAGTCAAAATGCATAGATGCATGGGTAGCGGAGAGAAGGTGGATGATATGATATTGATATATGAAGATGGGTAATGGAGGCCTAGTCCATAAAATATGGGTTATATATAGCTTTTCACTTGAGCATCATAGATTCCGTGGGAATGGATGGGATATGGAGTGGGCAACAGAAAGTCGTCCCAACTCCCGAGTCACCTGGGCAATGCCAGCTACGATAGGTATGCATTAGTGAAGTTTCTTTATTTTTCAGTCAACGTAACAATTCATTAAATAACATGCATGCATGCATGTGAGGTGCATAACATTTTGAGTCAACGTAACATTTCAGTCAATAAAACAATTGGTAGTCAAGGTTTTAAGGCAATAAGCCACAGTAGTATGCGTACGATAACAGCTACCCTGACACGCTGCGACCCATGTCCTTTGATGGGCGTATCAGTAATAACTTCCTTAGATTTTGCATTAAGAGACCGACGCTGTTTAGTTCTTTGATATTATGGGTTGTATGTGGCCAACATCATTATGTGGTAGAAAAGATAGAACCGAACAAGGCCGAGGTCATAAGAATTGTTTTGGTACATAATACAAACACAGGGAACAACAAAAATTGCAGCGGATCGAAGTCCTTCCCTTATTACTAGCTCCACAACCAAGACAGGAGACCGTATTATTAAATAAGGAACCAGTGGCCAGAGAAAAATGGAGTAATATCTAAGACTCGGTAGGATATTGAAACATGTGAAATGAAGGGTTAACAATACTGAATCCCCCATCGATGAGCAGATTATGACCACTCACATACTTAGACTCATCACTAGCAAAATAAAGCGCAGCATTGGCCACGTCATCAACCTTAAGTGTTACCCCCTTCAAATTAGCAAGCGAATTCATAACATTCTCAAGCTCTTCATCATTAACCCCTACAAACTTAGTAGCTAATGGCGTGGCCATGGCGTAGGGAGACAAACAGTTAACCCTTATCCCAAACTGACCTAACTCCACCGCCGCATTCTTCGTTAACCCAACCACAGCATGCTTTGAACAACAGTACGCATACGTGGCAGCTCCTCCTACGTAGGAGCTTATACTCGCCGTCGATATTATGCTTCCCCCACGCGCCGGAATCATGGCTTGAGACGCGTGTTTTATTCCGAGGAAGACGCCGGTGACGTTCACGCGCACCACGCGCTCGAAGTCTGCAATCTCGTTGTCTATTATTCTGTCCTTGTTTGGATCCGATATGCCTGCGTTGTTGAACATGATGTCTAGTTTTCCGAAGTTTTTGACCACCGTGTTAACGGCGTTTTTTACTTGGGCCTCGTCGGTGACGTCGCAGCGGACGTATAGGCAGTCGGATGGGCCTATGGATTGGGCCACGGACTGGCCCAATTCGTCTTGAACGTCGGCGATCACCACCTTGGCTCCATGCCCGGCGAACACTTGGGCGGTGCGCTTCCCGATCCCGCTGGCCCCTCCTGTTATAAGGGCTACTTTCCCTGCCAGCCTGTAGATTGATCACTCGATTATTGATTAGTTTAGATAGTTGATCACTCCAATACTTTTATTTAATTGCTGCGATCATGAACATCAAATTATGGCTCGAAAATGAATACATATGCAATAGGTGTTTCTGTTATATATATATGTGTGTGTGTGTGTGTGTGTGTACCTTCTGGTGACTGCAGATAGTGAAGAAGTGGCGGCCATTATTGCGAGAGACTTGGAGAAGAGAGGGACTGGCGAGATTGGACCTGTTCTCTATAGGTCCATTTGGAAGTAAATGAAGAGGCGAGTTCAATGTATGATGATAACTAGGACGGTCTGCTCATTTATTGTTAACAGTATTATTACCCCGTGGGGTTCGGAAACTTGCCTTTATTTTAGTAATAATATTATCTTTCTCTTGCCAACCTATTATATTTTAGTTTATTATCTTTTGGGATGGGAAGGTATGCTAAGTGTTGTTAAATACTTCCTTCACTCCTAAATAACTCAAAATTATAAGATCTATTTAATGCGTTAATTTTGGTCTTAAATATAGGACATAATTATAATTTTTGTTAACTTCTTCACGAATTATTTCTATTGACCATATTCCAACAATAATCAAGTATAGGATATGAGATAATGAGAGGGAATAAAAGAAAATGATTGGATGTTTTAGAAAAAAAATAATATACTAGCTAACATAATTAACATCCTTAATTTAACCAAAATAATTAAATAAATCCTATATTTAGGATTGGAGAAGGGAGTATAGACAACGATTAAGTTATAAAGTTGTCTGATTTCATCTTGAGCTTTGAATAGGTACATTAAAATACCATAGAGCTTAGTGGGATTGGCTTTTTATGCTAGATATAATCTCTTTTTTATTTGTCTTTTATATTTGTCATTTTTTTAAAGTTAATTTGTCTTACTTGTAAAGTAATACTATATGATATAATCATACATTTATGTTAGTTTTTGTGAGTTATAGTGTAATATATGTTATAATTAAATAATTTATTTAGGCTTCATCAATCTCTCTAAATTAATAAACTATTCTTTATATTAAGGATTTGAAGTAATTTAGAAGTAGTTAATGAAATGCGCTTAGTTTAGTGTCCGGCCGGTATGAACTAGGTGACGCTTCTCGTCGTTAACTGCAACTTTCAAACTTTCTTTGTTCCTTACGTCGGCTTTGCTTTTTTTTTTTTTTTTCAGTTAAAAAACTCACAATGGAGTAATTAATGAAGTGATATAAAACGCCAAAAGTGGATGTGGCAATGGACTATAGGAATAATCGAGACGGAATCAAACCACGGGATATATATATATATAGATATAGGGGGTGTTTGGCTAGACTTATATCAGCCAAATAAGTCCTTATTTTCACAAAAAAAAAAGGATTTATTTTTAGAAAAGTTAAATTGAGCATGTTTGGCTGGACTTATAAAAATAAGTAACTTATAACTTATAAGTCAAAATAAGTATAAGTTCTTTTTTTCAACTTATGACTTATAAGTCATTTATGGAGGTGGACCCCACAATTCTGACTTATTTTACACATCCAATTACAACTAACCCAAACATAAATCACTTTTCTAAAAGTACATCCAAACATACATCTCATTACACAATATGACTTATGACTTATAAGTCATATTTTTAACAGCCCATCTAAACATAAATCTCATTACACAATCTGACTTATTTTCAATTTGATTTATTTTCAGTTTGACTTATATATAAATCACTTTTTTAGAAGTCCATCCAAACACACCCATAATACATAAGATATAAGTACATCCAGGGCTTTTTAGTTTTTACTAGTATGCTGAAAAAAAAAATGCCCAAATGTTATGTTGTAAAAACTATTTCCTAACATGGTACACTTTCACAAATCGTTGTTGCAAAGAACGATTTCTGAATTTGTCTTTTTGTGCCTCATCTAATCGAGATGAGAGGAGAGGAGGGGAGAGAGAGAGGAAAGAGGAGTGAGACTATGGGAGAGGGAGAGGGAGAGGGAGCGTGGAGTGTAAGAGGGAAAGAGCAAGGGAAAGCAGGCTGCACCTCACAAATTTTTTAACAAAATGTTAAAGAAAAATAAATGTTTGTGTTTATATATATGTTCTTATTTTTAAGTCACTTCAAACATATTTTATATGATAAGAGAAATTTTGAATCTTTTTAACTCGAATTTATAATTTCATCCATGTTTAATTTACATTATTATGCTTTTAAATAAAGTCAACACAATAACAAATAAAGAGTAAAAGTATGCATCTATGTGAAAAATTTGATAATGGAGACTAATTAATATGACCAAAAAATCTTTTTTAAATGTTATATGAAAAATCATTTTTTAAAATATATTTTTTTATGGAGACTAATTACCGTCCCACGTTTGAGGGAATTGTTTTTTAAAGGTGAGGGGGATAAAACTGGCACTACTAGAAAAAACACTTTTCACGTCTCTTTTTTCGGACTTTTCACGTCTCTTTTTGCTGGGACGTGGATTGGGGAGACGTGAAAAATCGGAACTTTCTACGTCTCTTTTTTAATATGAGACGTGGAAAAGTTGGCACTTTCCACGTCTCATATTCAAATATGAGACGTGGAAAGTGGCACTTTCCACGTCTCATTTATGAAAAAGAGACGTGGAAAGTGTTGAACTGGACACTTTCCACGTCTCACAATAAAAAAGAGATGTGAAAAGTGCCATTTTTCACGTCTCTTTTTTAATGTGAGACGTGGAAAGTGGCCAGTTCAACACTTTCCACGTCTCTTTTTCAGAAATGAGACGTGGAAAGTGAGACTTTCCACGTCTCTTTTTCAAATAAGAGACGTGGAAAGTCCCTTTTTTTTAAAAAAAATATTTTTTTTAATTAGGATGATTAATCCCAATAAAAAAAACCTACAACACTTAAAATGAAAAAATAAATTAATTTTATTATTTATATCTAAACTAATATTACAAAAATGTTATAATACAACTTTGATCCTAAAATATGGGATGGTTAGCAAAAAAAAAAAAAAAAGAAAGTAAAACTGACCATAACAATTATAAATCTTAACAGAAAATATTCTCATACTCCCTAACACTTAAGCCACAAGCAGACTCAATAAAAACATCCATAAAAAGAGCATATCCACTGCAGTTAATGTTTGTGCTGCTATTCCATATCCACTGCAAGGAAAAAACATCAACCAAAACTTTAGATAAAAAGAGCATATCAGCTAACTTTTCCAGCCACAAGCAGCCACCCTTTGTACCCGTAAAGAGAGATGGATAATATGCTTATCAAATTTAATGAACTGTAGAAATTAATGCTTGTCATCACAATTCAAGTATACTCACCTTCGAAGTTCTTCAAATTCAACCAAAAGAAACAAAAAATATATATATATTCCAAGGAACTTATTTTCTTCATTGGTAGAAGCAGTAACTTCTTGGATCAACTTTGCAGCTTTTTCTGGTACTTATGCAGATAACCAAATGACACAAACGATATACACGAAATAATAAAATGGGAAAGGCAGAGGCAGTAAACGGTTTAGCCAAAGCTAAGCCCCAGAAAGAAATTGGATAAAAGTAATGACCAATTCAGTAATAAGACAAATAGTGTAAATAGACAAGAAAAGCTCTAATCTAACAGTGTTACCATCACTAATTTAAGGACCAAGGCAGTAGAGAAAGAAAGAATATTAAGTAAGAACATCAAGATAAAAGGTCCACAAACATCAAGATAATAAGCCAGTTTCTGCAACAATGCTGCGTAAAATTAAAGCAGCAAATTAAAGCCAGTTTCAAGCAATGCACAAATTAACCCTCATTAAGGCTTCAAAATTGGTTATAAGCATTTGTCATAAGGGAATACATGATTCAAGCAATTCCTAAGGGCTTAACAAACAACATTCATTCAAAACTTGGAGTAATTGGTTTAACTCTTGGAAAATCCCAACACCATTTAAAATCAAATTTTGACATAAAGAAGTTGATAGAAAACTCAGCTCCACAAACCCATTAAAATCCTCATGTGTATATATATATACCTATTCCTCATTTGTCCGTCAAGAATTAAACCAAACAGAGCAAGTTCAAAAAAATACTTTAGGTGCTTCAAACAAGGCAGGAAATCGCTGAGACATGACAACCCAAAACATCAATCACGATTGCTCTTTCCCTGTCACTGAAACCGTCAACTAGCACCAGCAAGAACAGAAAAATTCCACTACAATTTACTACCAAACAGAACCATATTTGGACCAAAATAGAGCAGAAGAAAATCAACACATGCTCAGAAAATTGTCATATGCAAGGTAATTTATTTACTTGACTTACTCCTATCAATCATCATTTAACAATCAGGAGTGTGGTAACAACGAAGCTCATAGAAACCTGAACATTTATCCATGAAGATTGGCAAGAAAAGTCACTTCCGATCACAAAACAACTGAATTTAAGAAAATATATGTTTTAAAGGCCAAAAGTAAACACGAGGAACCGGAAACGAGTTGATTAAGCCAGGAAAATGAAATAAAGCGAAAATCACAAGAAACTAAGGCTCACTTTTCATCGATTTCAACCCCAGACCACCAAAAAATCGCACCAGAACAGTGATATGATTTGGGGCTTTTGAAAGAAATCATCCAAATATCAAGCCACAACTCAAAATCTTGCCCCAAAACCTTTAAATCGAAGCCTAAGCTTCATTTTTATGAGTTTAGGAACTCCAAAAACTGATTTGACTCCCCCCTCACTCGCTCGAATAGAACCAGAAAATGGAGAGAAGAAGCTCACCTAGGACCAAATCGGCGTTCCCCAAGCTCCCGAGCTACTCGCCGCCGTGAAACCGTCATATTCCACCGTGGTTCGCCGCTGTGTGCGTGGTTGAATGTCAGAGAGAAATCAGACCCTAGGTTTGGAAGAGATGATGAATGTGCGTGGTTGAAGCAGAGAGTTGAAGGAGAGGGCAATTTTTTTTTTTTAATGAGTGAATCCACGTCTCATAAATTTATGAGACGTGGATTAACCACTTTTCACGTCTCATAAGTTTTATGAGACGTGAAAAGTGAGGGCAATTTTTTTTATAAGTGAATTCACGTCTCATGCAAATTTATGAGACGTAGATTAAGCACTTTCCACGTCTCATAAATTTTATGAGACGTGGAAAGTGAGAGAAATTTTTTTTCTTTTTTTTTAAGTGAATCCACGTCTCATAAAATTTATGAGACGTAGATTAAATACTTTCCACGTCTCATAAATTTTATGAGACGTGGAAAGTGAGAGAAATTTTTTTTCTTTTTTTTTTTTAAGTGAATCCACGTCTCATAAATTTTATGGGACGTGGATTAAACACTTTCCACGTCTCATAAATTTTATGAGACGTGGAAAATGAGAGAAATTGTTTTTTCTTTTTTTTTTTAAGTGAATCCACGTCTCATAAATTTTATGGGACGTGGATTAAACACTTTCCACGTCTCATAAATTTTATGAGACGTGGAAAATGACTTCTTTTTTCGAATTTTTTTTGCTTTTTCGTGTTTACCGCCTTTTTTAGGGTAAAATCCACGTCTCATAAATTTGTGAGACGTGGTAAGTGACTTTCCACGTCTCATAATTAAAAAAGAGACGTTAAAACTTTTTCACATATTTACAATTTTGCCACCGCCTTTTTTTTACATCTCATATTCAAAAAAGAGACGTGAAATGGGGACGTAAATACTGTTTTTTGTAGTAGTGTGGAGGATTCAGTCAAACAAAGACAGCTGAATACGCTCTGAGGAGACATATAGTCTTGAAAGCGATAAAGAGCTCCTGGCTCCTTGTGATTTCCGGTTCAAAATGTTCTTGTTTTTAATTCCATTTCCCTATATTTGTCATTAATGATGATTCAATCCTTGTAATCCATCGTAACGTCTCTACAATTCATTCCCAGATTTGCTTGTAACCTATTTGTTTAATCTTTTATAACCCTTAAAAAAGCAGAAAACTTTATAAAAATATCCTTAATTTTATTTAATCCATTTTTTACCACCACAGTCTTGACTTTATTTTTATTCGGAATAATGTAAATTAAATACGGATGAAGTTATAAATTTGAGTTAAAGAGATTCAAGATTTTCCTTATATGTGTAAAATATGTTGGGAGTAACTTAAAAACAATAAACACTAACATCTAATTTCCCTTTAATATTTTACTAACAAATTTGTGTAGCTCCACATGCTTTCCTTCCTATTTCCTTCTCCCTCTCCCACTCTACGCTCCTCTCCTTCTCCTCCTTCTCCCACTCCTCTCGTGTAGCATATTGATTTTTTTTGCTGTTTGCAGCATACAGGTAAAAAAAAAGCCGTACATCCATCCAATGTACAACCACGGTCGCAGTCAATTTTGCCATTTTTCACGTCATCCATAACTTGTCATGTGCAGTTGATCTTCAACTCCTTCCTAACATTCTGCACATCTTGTTGGTGGCAATACCTGCAACCATGTGTTATTTAGAAACGAATCATTCCTGCGTAAAATATGGTGATAGAACAATAGAAAGATAACCACACAACTCAGAAGAAAAGAAGGAGAATATGGAGATGATGCTAAGTGTCACCTGATCTTGATCCGTTTGACTGGTGGCTTGACCTTTTATTCTTTATTCTCTGACCTCATCCTTGCCTTTTATAGGAAGAAATATTTGACTCTTGAGCATCAATCATAACTATTGTGCAATGCCAATTACACACATAATTTCCAACTTACTCTATATACAAACAGCCCTTCTGATCTGCATAAAACGCTATAGTAGGGTTCGATTAAATTGGTCATGATCAGTCCTCTTATAGTATCAGATTTCTATTAAAAAAATGTCCTCGAACAGTACATCTAATTTTGACCAAAAAAAAAAAAAGAATAGTATCATCTAACATACACCGACGACGCTAACACGCAATTCTTACTTAAGTATGGAAGTTATAGATAAACAATGAATTTCTTTGGTTAAAAAAAAAAAAAGATAAACAATGAATGAACCCTGTTAGAAAGTAGGCTTCAACCTCACAAGAGAGTGAACAAATTTTCGGTGCCTGCCTTCTTGACCTGTCAGCTAACACTAGTTACGGATATGGGCAGAATGAAATCATTACGTCTAAGATTCCATGTTGCATAGAAGTGGCGTACTTCATTTGAGTCCCTACTCTGCTTTATGAAGTGTCCTTGTCCATTAGTTTACCTGACACATAATCGGATGATTTCTGCAAAGACCAAGCAAGAAAGCAACCACGCGACAACAAGATTCTGCTTCACTGGCACACAAAATCACATTTTATTACGTTTTGTTTTTGTTCGGTTAAGAAAAAGTGAAAAACTGATAGTGTCCCCCTTAATAAAAAAATAAATCCATATTGTTGATATTTAGTTATGGTAAGTTAACAAAACATTTATAATATGATTTTACAAAGTATTCAGTCTATACGGCTCGAATTTCACTTAAAAGGTGAAGGTGAGTTAGGGAGAAAAGGTGGACATATTGGTAAGGATAGGTGAGGAAGGTCAAATCCACAAAATTAAAATTAATGAGTCTTCAATAATGATTTTTCCTTGAAATTCTTGGAATGGGTGAAGTAAATTTTTTTTATTGGCAAGTTCAATAAGAAATTATAAAAAAAGGACAGAATATTCGGTACTTTCTTGATTTCTTGATTGAGTTTGCTTTGCCTTTTCTCCTCCAAGACATTTTTGAATCATAGTTGGCGTAGTATATTTGGACTCAATATTGGCCACCTAAACACTGTGCGAGAGCCCATGTCACGTGACAAAAAATGATTTTGCATTGACCAAGGCTGTTTAATTCCTCACCTTGTGAGCTATGACCAACATCATCAGTATGTGGTAGAGAAAGAATAAAGAGCAAGTTAATCTGACCTTCGACGCTATAATAATTGTACTTGCACATGAAGAATACTAACACGGTGAAACACAAAAATTAAGTCCTTACTAGCTCCGTTGGCCAAAAAAAAAAAAAAAAGTCCTTACTAGCTCCGGAATCAATATACAAGACCATATTATTCAAATAATGAACAAGTGACCGGCCAGAGATTAATGTGGCCAGGATTAACATCAAGAGTCAGGAGGGTACTGAAACAATCCAAAGGAAGGATTAACAATACTAATACCACCATCAATGAGCAAATTATGGCCACTCACATACCTAGACTCATCACTCGCCATATAAAGCGCGGCATTGGCCACGTCATCAACCTTAAGTGTCACCCCCTTCAAATTAGCAAGCGAGCCCATCCTATCCTGTAGCTCCTCATCATCAAGCCCAACAAACTTGGTAGCTAACGGCGTTGCCATGGCAAACGGCGATAAACAGTTAACCCTAATCCCAAACTGACCTAACTCCACCGCCGCATTCTTCGTTAACCCCACCACCGCATGCTTTGAACACGTGTACGCGTGGGATGCAGCCCCTCCCAAGTACGAGCTTATACTCGCCGTCGATATTATGCTTCCGCCACGCGCCGGAATCATGGCCTGAGACGCGTGCTTGATTCCGAGGAAGACGCCGGTGACGTTCACGCGCATCACGCGCTCGAAGTCTGCCGTCTCGTTGTCTATTATTCTGTCCTTGTTTGGATCTAATATGCCGGCGTTGTTGAACATGATGTCTAGTTTACCGAAGGTTTTGACCGCCGTGGAGACGGCGTTTTTGACTTGGGCCTCGTCGGTGACGTCGCAGCGGACGTATAGGCAGTCGGATGGGCCTATGGATTGGGCCACGGACTGGCCCAATTCATCTTGAATGTCGGCGATTACTACCTTGGCTCCGTGGCCGGCGAACAATTGGGCGGTGCGCTTCCCGATCCCGCTGGCTCCTCCTGTTATAATGGCTACTTTCCCTGCCAGCCTGTCATTCATCGCAAAACCCATGATTAATTACCATCACTTGATTGTTGATCAGTTTGGATAACTCGAAAATTAAGACATGTAGCACCTGTTTCTGTTATATATAGTATACTCATACCTACCTTCTGGTGAGTTCAGAGAGTGGAGAAGCGGCGGCCATTGCCTGAGATATGGAGAAGACTTTCTCTCTGTGGGTGTCTTAGAAGGTAAAGAAGAGGAAAGTTCAATGTATTGTGAGTTGGCGATAACTATGGACTAAGGTGGCCTACTCTTTCATTGAAAACGATCGTGTGGGGATAACAAATCTGAAATTCTTTTTCAAATGACCCCACTGATTTTTCCTTTGACATTATCCCATTATTTCTGAATAGACTAGGCAAGAAAGCAACCACGCGACGACAAGATCCTGCTATAATACTCTTTTAGTACAAGGTAAAAAAACATTTAACAATTATATTTTATATTTTAATTTCGGTTTAAGAGGGCTTTGTATATAGCTTACATAGCACAGTCTTTATGAAAATACTTTTATCTCCAATACAAAGGTGAGTGCAATTTGTAAAATTTTTTGAGAAGAGTATATGTCATCATTATGTTTGTAAATGTGTAAAAATAATAATAAACTTGAAAAAACCGTACAATTTCAACAATGATATTACTTTGGCTGAACGTGGTTAATTTGTAAACTATTAGGTCCTAAATTCTTCAAATAAAATATTTCTTCTTGGCTAAACATTTTCTTTTTACTTTTGAAAATTTAATTATAATATTCTTTAATTATTTTTTTCCCACAATAACCTTTTTTAGCGTAAAAGTAATTTTCCATCAGATTATTGTCCTTTAAATAAGGGAGAAACTAAATATTTAAAGTTCTCAAAATATACCTCCAATTCCTCAGTTATCCCCATAATTTATTGATAAGGTGCTCCGTCACTGTGGACCCCACCTTAAATGATTATCTTTTAAAAAAATTGTTTAAAAGCTTTACTACCTATGAAGTGTTCCTCTTTTAACATCCTAAAAATTTATTGAGGATTAGAGGATGTAATTAGGAATTAATTAAAGGAAAATGATGAATTATGGGGATAATTGAGGAATTTAAGGTATATTTTGAGGACTTTAAATGCTTAGTTTCTCCCTTATTTTAAGGACAATGATCTGGGGAAAATTACTTTTAGGCTCAAAAGATGTTGTTGTGGGAAAAATAATTAGAGAATATTATAAGTAAATTTTTGAAAGTGAAAAGAAAATTTTTAGCTCAAAAGAAATATCTTATTTGAGAAATTTAAGGCCAAATTATTTACAAATTAACGGACGTTTAGCAAAATTAATGTCATTGTTGAAATTGTCTAGCTTTATCAAGTTCATTGCTATTTTAGCACATTTACAAATTTAATGATACCATATGCTTTTCTTAGAAAACATCATTGTCAAAATCGCACATTCATCCTATGTACAATTATATATAAGACATCATTCTAATTGTTCCCAACTTTCTCAAAACTGTCCTATTAATTTTTCTCAATAATGAACAAGTAAAAGAGGGGATGGGGATAAAGGTATATGGTTATAATGTATTGGTAATTTCATGTTATGATTTCAACTAGCATATTTAATCTAATCAAATTAGGTAAATAGATCTTATATTTAGGATTGGAGGGAGTAGTTGATATGGTTAAGTAGTTGATACTACTCCTTTCATATACTATTCAACCCTTAATATAAGATCAAGTTAATTTTTTTTTTATGTTAAGTAAACGATATAGACCACTTAAATTTAACAATTGATACGCATAATTAGATTATATATTAGTTTATAAGTAAAGTAAATTATTTTTAAAAAAAATGATAAATATATATACTTTCAAGTGGTTTATTTTACATCATTAATTTTTTAAAACAAAAAGATGACTTTATCTTATAATTAAAAATTGGCGTGGGGAGTGCTATGCAGTGGTTGCCTTTGTATTATTGTATGGTCACGTCTCATGAAATGAATTTATGAATGCCTGGTCAAAGTCATAAATTTGAGATCCATAATGAGACAACTATGTACACAGTATGTACACAGTATCCTCAATGAGACAACTCTGTGGTGATATTTCTCTCTGTAATCTGATCCATTAAACATCTAGCTATGACTGTACTTTCACTTCAAAACATTTAGCTATAACTCTGTGGCTCATTTTCAAATGCAGCCGTAGTTTTTTTTGGTGGCGAGGGCGAGGGGATGATATAAATAGTTGCCGTGGCCCCGTGGATCCCTAATTCGTACCCCCAAATGAATAATTACAGGCGCACCATCAAAAAGTAGTGGATGTAAGTAAGTCGCATAAGCACTAAGCAATTCCACTATGATGAGAAGAACGCTATATATGTTGGAGGGAAGATAATGACGATGGAGATGAGTAGGAAATGTGCATTTATATCAAATCATGTAATAAATGGTGGCCAACAGAGTAAACTACAGGGCATAAGGTATGGACAATGAAACTGGTTCGGGGACTTAATAGTGGGTAAAACAGAGTATTGGAGAGAAATGATAAGCATGTGATTAGTGAACCCATTTGTGGATGGACCGCGAGAGCAGACAAAGAGGGTCAAGTCATCCAAAGAACAGTTGTGCATAAAGAATTATTATCGCAAATGAACTGGAGGGAGTCCATCAATAATTTTCCTGCAACATCACGAGTTAGATATATTTCGGTCAAAATACTTCAATTGAACCTTTGCATATACTGTAAAAAAAAAAAATGCCCCAATTCAGCCCTAAATATAGGACCTACTTAAAAAAGGCGAATTTGATAATAAATATAAAACTTCTTTTTATTTTTTACAAATTTTTTTCTAAATTATTTCTATTAATGCACTTTAATAACAAACAAGTAAGAGTAGAAGTAAAAATAAAGGTAAATGATTAGTGTTATAATAATTAACTTAACTAATATCCTTAATCTAATTAAATTTGATAAATAAATTTTATATTTAGGACAAGATAGAGTGATGATACAACTTGAGATTTGTTAAGCATGCATTTAACAAATAAAATAATCTGGATTTTCTTAAGAAAAAACTATAAATAATAATAGAGAAGGGAAATACTTATTCTGTATGAGAATGGTCAATGGTCCACTTTAAGAAGTAATCACCATTTTTCAAGCAAATGCAAGTACAATTTTTTTTCCTTGTAAAAGAAGAGTTCAAAGTGAGTGAAACATTGAAACTGATAAAAATTATTATCTTCTGGAAGAAAAAATGAGGCCCCTCCCTTTCAGATCTGGAGAGCAATTGTGACCAAGTATTATTTCAAAGATATAAATCATTGAGTCAAATATATATACACACACACACACACAAGTCACAGCATTGGCAGCAGTCCACATTGTCCTCCAGTTGAAGTCCTCTGAGACACCTTTCTTCACGTCAGAAGAACAATGGCTATAGATCACTTGGAGCAAAAAGCCTTGCTGATATTTTTATGTTGGCCGCTTTATTTCAGCCTCACATTTGCCTTCTTCACACCAAGATTCCCTTCGTCGGCCTTTCTTTCCCAGAGGCGTATCGCCGATTCAGCCCAAAAAACAGGGCTATACAGAACAGAGTTCTACACTCAAATACTGGATCACTTCGATTTCAATCCCCAGAGTTACCAGACTTTTCAGCAGAGGTATCTCATCAACGACACTTACTGGGGAGGAGCCTCCAATAAAGCTCCAATCTTTGTCTACACAGGAAATGAAGGAGACATTGAATGGTTCGCTCAGAACACTGGCTTTATGTTCGAAACGGCTCCCCATTTCAAAGCCCTTCTTGTTTTCATAGAGGTAGATCCATGACCATTAACAAGCAAGCGTAATTAGCGGCTTCTTTTTCTTTTATTGGTTTCTTTGTTTTGGGTTCATAGTGAATGATTTAGAGAATGAAAAAAATGCAGCATAGGTTTTACGGGGAATCGAGTCCATTTGAGGGAGATAGAGAGGGAGTGTACGGGAATAGCAGTAAAGTTGGATATTTGAGCAGCACACAGGCTTTGGCTGACTATGCCACCCTCATCGTTGATCTCAAAAAGAATCTGTCTGCCACTGAGTCCCCTGTTATCGTCTTTGGGGGATCCTATGGAGGAAGTATAATAATTAATATTGCCCAACTCTCCTTTTCAATTAATTCTTTTTCTACTTATTATTTGGTTTTTACCATTTGACCCCTCATGATATTGCAGTGCTGGCGGCTTGGTTCAGGATGAAGTATCCCCACGTTGCCCTCGGAGCCTTATCATCCTCTGCTCCAATCCTCCAGTTTTTGGATTTGGTTTCACAATATGCCTTCAACGATATCGTCACACAAGACTTCAGGGTCTCCCTCTTTCTATATCTCTATCTCTATATATATATACATATCTCCAAATTCATTCTGTGTATATCATCATTGTCACCTGCTGGCTGCAATTGAATGAAAACGTTGTACATATTGTAGAGTGAGAGCGAGAACTGTTACAGAGTGATAAAAGGTTCGTGGGAAGAGATACAAGAGGCGGGTAAAAATCCCAGAGGGCTAGAAAGGCTACGCAAATCCTTCAGAATATGCAAGTAATGATATGTGCGCTTCTATTTCAGTGTATCATAAGATAATTAATGCAGCCCAATTACGATGTTTTTCTAATATTTTTTTTTTGGTGTGGGTGAAGGAATTATATAAGCTCGGATGCATTGATAGGTTGGCTTCGTGGGGCATGGATATCAACGGCCATGACGGACTATCCCACCCCTTCCAATTTTTTAAGTCCATTGCCAGCTTATCCCGTGAAGAAGGTACTGTGCTGTGCTGATCATGATTAATTAATCTAATCGGATTATTTATATTTTTACAATTCACGTGCATGAAATTTGTTTTTGTGCAGATGTGCGAGGCCATTGACCAATCAGGAAGCGGGAATGACACGTTTGCCAAATTGTATGCAGCGGCTAATATATTCTACAATTACTCTGGCTCTGCCACCTGTTTTGACCTCCAGGATGATTCCGATCCTCACGGTCTCGCCGGATGGCAATGGCAGGTATGTTACTACCACAATTACTCGTTTAAATCTTGAAAGTTGAATCTCACCAGGGATGTGAATCATGTATGTGTGCATATTTATTCTTTTATAATCAAACTTTCGCTAAAACTAGTGCAGTTATATAACCAACTTGAAATTAACAATAGTTTGCGGTTTTAGACAATAGGCGGTGAAGAATAATATGAGTGGATTTAGTGGAGATTGGGTTGGATTGTGTAACATATAAAACAAAATAACCATTGGTGCAGTTATTATATGGATTAGCTATGCTAATGGTGACTCCAAATTTGTAAAGCCCAATAATGGGTCCAATCAATTATAAGGGCACGTAGCTACAAAGATTGGGCCTCACAGCACACAACATTAAAAATTATTCTATTTTCAAGGGACAAAAAATGATTTTGGAGGACGCATTGGTCCTGTAATAAAATGTTAAGGAATGGGCCGTGTGAATTGGAAGCAGCAGCCATGCATGTTGTAGGCCCAACAAAATTTGGGCCTCTTTTAGGGGCAAGAAGTGTAATGAATTAGAATAAAGAGAAAAATGGAATAAGATGCAGGCATGTACGGAGATGATAATGCCGCAAGGAGGGAGCAAAGAGGAGAGCATATTTCCAGAACACAAGTGGAAGTACGAGGACAGAGTTGATTACTGCTCTGCTGTCTATGGCGTAGAGCCCAGGCCCCATTGGATCACTACGGAGTTTGGTGGCCCTGTCCGTACTTCCTCCTCAATTAGTTTAAATCCAACTCATTTTAGTAATGTGTGTGTGTGTTCAATGACCTTATTGTGTTGTGCTATGTGCGGATGCAGGGTATTGAGAGAGTGCTGAAGAGGTCAGGAGGCAACATTATATTCTTCAATGGCCTGAGAGATCCCTGGAGTGGTGGAGGGTACCCTCCCTTTTCTCTATTTTATGTCTCCTATGTATAGCTTCATTTTCAGTGTTAATTACCCACCTCATCAACTTCAATTTATGGTGTAGTGTATTAAAGAATATTTCACAATCTGTGGTCGCAATCGTGGCCAAACAAGGTATATATATACATATATTGGGCCAACCACTTGATTTGTTGTTTAGGGGTCAATGTGTTGACTCGTAATGTAATATGTGTGTGTTGAGAGCAGGGGCTCATCATGTAGACCTGAGGTTCTCCACCGTGGAAGATCCGGAGTGGCTGAAGGATGTGAGGAGGCAGGAGGTGGATATCATATCCACGTGGATCTCTCAGTATTATCAAGACTTAGAGCCGTGAGGCTCCCTAATTCTCCAACCTCTTGTCAAACATTGAAACAATTATTCATTCATACTAGTACAATGATTTGTATGACAAGTATTTGGGGTGAACAACATAATGGATGGATTGATATATAAATAAAGGCAAAATTAATCTTTTGATCGTAACTTAGTAGTTATACTTTGATTTGGTAAACTTTAACTCACGACAACGTAATCTCTATAGTTTTAACTATTTTATAATTTAGTTCATGACTTTTATTTTAAAAGAAAACAACTAAATTAAAAAACAATCGACAAAGATTGAGTTACAGTGAATCTAAATATAGGGATTGAGTTATAACTTAATTAAAATTATAGGGACCAAAGAATTAATTTTCAGATAGATAAATAACATGGGACACGTGGTGCAAGCAAATCATTTTCACTGGCCTTATATACAACGGAACCAAGTTAATTAGTCTCAAAAGCCATCATTATGCACTCATTCTAAATATGGTTATATCTATTTGAAAGTAAAATAAAAGACGCGTCTCAATATATAGAATGTAACATCCGTCGTTGGCAAAAAAAAAAAAAAAAAAAAGTAACATCCGTCCGACTGTTCGTTGTATCAACTATCAAGGACGGCAAATATTTCCATGTACAGGCCCTTGGCCGAGTTAAAATTTTTTTTAAACAATTTCTTCAATTAGAATTAGTTCAGTCCAGAAGCTTTAGATCCATATCACACTCATCCACTGCAGTGCCACGTCACCTTCTTTTGTTGCTTATTATCTATCAGTTTTATAGAACAAATCCATGTGGAACATTCAAGATATATATTTGCTAAATCTCTATTCATAATTTTACACAGTTAAAATGCTTTTCAATTGACAGTAGACACACACACGCATAGCTGAATTATTTTAACAAATTAGGGGTTTTCATTTAATTAATGAAACTGATACTAGTCAGTCTTTCGTAATGGTTTGGATAGTGATTTGAGAATATCAAAATCTGTTGTTCTATTGGTTTTATTTTTCTTTAGAAGCTCATATGAAATTAGATCCTACTTGCGTTACTTAAAGAGTTTCTACTTAGTTTTTGAATGATTTTGATAGTATTGATTGAAGGATCGCAAGGAGCTAGTAATAGACATTCTTAATGTTGATGTATAGTGTTTTTAAAACAATTAGACTTTTGTTGGATTTTCTTATATTTTGACATTAATGTTGATATATTATGTTACTAATTATTACATTATATTACTTTAATGTGGCCGGTTTGACCCTGAGTCGACCTTCAGTTGAACCCCTAATCCTTGACTTAGTGCATTGGCTGAGTCGATCACCGATCCGGGTTTTTGAAGTTTGACGTCAACACACAATGTTTAAGCCTAGTGGTCACACCCACATCCACATCCACATGTCATTCCTTTTATTAGTGTTAAAATATTAAAAAAGGAACAACTTAAAGATTTCAAGTACCTCGCTCACCTGTCTTAATCATCAACAATCGAGTTTATCTTCACAACTAGTTCCAGGCCAGGATGTAATGTTTATCGCACAAAATCCCTCATTTTCAACGAGCAGTTTTATATAGTTTGAGTCAAGTGTGGAGATTGAAGTGATAAAAAGGAATACTACTACAAATGATCATGCATGCGTCCAAAGCCTTGTGGGCTTGCTGCTTGCATTATAATCCATCAGTCCATTGCATCCTTAGCTTAATGTAACGTGGAGTTGACTTATTTAGAGATATTAAAGTTGTAAAATAGATTGCTTTATAATTCATATATTTAATTTTTTAAAATTAATTTATCTAACTTATAAATTAATATATAATCTAATAACATATGTGATATGTTATAATTAAATAGCTTAATTTGAAACATTAATATCCCATATGAAATCAAATTGATCGATTGAAAGGAGTACGACATTACACACTCCTACCCTCCTGCGATATGTGCCACGTGCTCTTTCCCCGTGCTCCTCCTATAATCTACGGGTTTTTTTACAAAAATACTATAAACAGTAAAACAAATTACCAATATGCTACATAAAAAAAAATATTTTTCTATATACTACACCTGAAGTCGTTCTTCAGTTGAACGGCGTGAACGATTTTAGAAGACATTCACATGAAGAGCGATTTTAGAAGTCGTTCTTCACATGAACGACTTCCATTTCTTGGTAACCGTGCATCAGTTTCTTCCTAATTGAGCGCTTAATTTCCTCCAAATATAAGATTTTCTGCTACAATTAATTTAATTAAATTAAGAAGATAAATTAAATAATATGAGAGATAATTTCTCTTAAACCACCATAATCATATTTCTTTATTTCCTCTATTTTTGTTATAATTTCCTCTATTTTTGTTACTTGATCATTGTCAAGAGAGTAAACATTAAAAAAAAAAATAATGTCATATAATTTTAAAACCAAGATTAACTTTCTTAAAAAGTCTTGTATTAAGGACAAGGGAGTAATACTTACATAAAACATAAATAATGACACATAATTTTGATAAAGTATATGTTAGTTTAAATTTAAAATAACATATAAATAAAAACTAACAACCAAGAAATGGAAGGTTTAACATATATAGTTCACGTTGGCAAAAAAAAAAAAAAACATATATAGTTCACAAGAAAATGATCCATGTTGTTCATACTTATTTTCTCAAGGCATAGCCATTGTTTTAATGCTGTGATTATGGTTGTTTCATGATGCAGTATTTTTTTTAGAATACATAAAAGAGATTATTCTCAAAACAATTGGGAGTATCATAAGTAGCCAGCAGCAATTACAAACACTTGAACATTTATGTGTAAATGATATTTTACCTATGTAATAGCTATTATAACATTATGATCAGACTATCCATATATCTCTAATATGATTTTCATAGAAAGAAGATGATTATTCCTTCTACTTTCATGTGTAAATGGTATTTTACCTATGTAACTATTACTCCCTTGTCTTTAATACAAGACTTTTTAATAAAGTTAATCTTGGTCTTAAAATTATATGACATTAATTTTTTTCAATATAATGTCTACCCAAGCTGCTTCCATTGTACTCTCTTGACAATGATCAAGTAACAAAAATGGAGGAAATTAAGGGATATGATTAGAGTGATTTAAGAGAAATTCTCTCTCATATTAGTTATATCTTCTTAATTTAATTGTAGTAGAAAATCATGTATTTGAAGGAAATTAGATGTTTAATTAGGAGGAAATTAATGCACGGTTACCAAGAAATAAAAGTCGTTCATGCGAAGAACAATTAAATTGTTCTTCGCGTGAACGACTTCTTTGTTATTATGAAGTCGTTCAAAATGTAGTATATAGGAAAATAATTTTTTATGTGTAGTATATTGGTAATTTGTTTTACCAGTATTTTTGTGAAAAACCCTCTAATTTAGCCTCCACCACTCCCCTCCACCTGTTCCCGTTATTCACCACCCCGTCTCAGATTTTAATCTTTTCCCCCCAAAAATTAAAGATGTTTTAGGAGCATATTTTTAATCTATTTCTAGCTCCCGTTTATTGTTGTTCAGTTTTTAGTCGGAGTAAATTTTTTAATCTGATCAGCGAGTACTTTTATACGCATTCTGATCTCTTGGTTTCTTGGACGGCTGGACGCTTTCATTTTCTTACTCTGCAATAATACATCTGAAGATGCATGTCGTGACTCGTGACGTAAAGAATAATCTACGATCCACGAATATGCATAAAAAGAAAGGCTTATAATTCAACCAATTACGTGAAAAAAACTTTTCTTAATGAAAAATTTATTCTCCTCGTATTAAGTGTCATATTTTCTTATAGAAACATCCTTGTGTTCCTTCCATGCTTTTTTATAGTTTTATAGCCATCCGGACCCACGCACAATTTTCATCAGTTGAATCTATCCACAGTTTTTTTCTTTTTTGCACAAAGGATACATGACGAGGAAAATGGATATTTTGTATATAAGAAAAATAAGTTGATCAATATTGGTCATTTTATTTTGACTGTTTTTTTTTTCTGGGGATTTCAGATTTCAGATAATTATCCGGTATAATTTATAATTATACCAGAGTAAAACATCAGTAAGTCATTTAAAAAATAATTATAAACTGTTGCCTCGTGTATGTTTCTTGAGACAACCTTGACGATAAGGCGCAGACGGCCAGAAAAAAAGGATAATTGACCTCTTCATCATTTAGATTTTATCCTTAATTAAAAATAGTTTTGTTTCACACAATCCCTCCATTAATTATACCTACCCTCATCATACTTAGATATCACTTTGTTCACTGTCAAAAATTAAAAAGATATCACACACATATGATATACGGTATCATTTGTTCTTTTTGGAGCTATCAATTGTTGAGTTCAATTTGAGTTCGACTTGGTCGACCTTTATGTATTGTTTTAATATGTATGTCCACGATTTCTACACTCCCTCTTTAAGAGGAGTACCCTTTGGCTTTACCTTTTGACGCCACAAACGACAATTATTTTAAGTTTGGGAAGTGCGAAATTCAAGCTCCAGAATCTTTTCACTTAATTTTCCCTTCACTAATCTCCATTTAGTTAAAACTACATCGTTTTATCTTTAAAAAGACAGCACAATTTTTGAAAAATTATTGGATATTTTTTTAATAAAATGACACAATTTTAACTAAATGGGGTAAATGGAGGGGAAATTAAGTGGAGAAGTTCGGTACAGTTAATAATCTTTATATGCGGTCCCTGCAGAACCGACATATTTTCCCTCTCAGCAGTCATTTTGAATATTACGGAATATGAGGAAATATTAGTAACGACAATATTTCAAGTGCGAAACCTCTGTACATGGTAAAAAAAAAAAGGTACGAAACCTCTGTAAAAATGCATTATTCGATTGGTGATGATATATAGATGAATAGGTCAACCCTATGTATTCAACCCAAAGTAAAATGAAGTTCTTTAATTATATTTCCAAACACTCGACCGCAGTTATGAATCGTTATTCTACCCTTTGTGCATCCAAAAGAATATTACTGCATCAACTAATTATTTTGGATTATATCCATGCTTATTTAATGGCAGTTCGTGACGCTAAATCAGGTTTAGTGGTCTCTCCAATTAGTCAAAAGCACCTTATAGCATATATCGATCGACAAAATTTATTCATCCGTGGCAACGAATCAAACCCCTATATAAGCCACTTGTTCATTAATAATTTACTACCCACATCTATAACTTAATGTTCTTCGATTGTAAAGCTAATTATGGATAATTCTCGACCCTTTGAATGCCTCCTAGCTACATTCAATCACGTACACTTGCGTTCATCACCTTTTGCCATTTGGCTTGCTAAAATTCACTCCAACACTTTTCAGTTCAACGAAGACCTTTCTTATTATTAAATCAATCTTTCAGTTCTCGCCGTTTACGATCTCATTGATCAGAATCTACTTACAGCAAGGAGCAGCTAGTTAATTATATGCAATGCAAACCAATGGAACTGATATTTCGGGGGATAATCTTCATGATTAAAGTGGAAGGAAAATTTGAAAGGGTAAGGCTGTAGAATTGAGTCCCTATAGAGGTGGAGCCGATGAAAAGTCCAACATATCGGCCAGATCGCATCAATTGGAGAGCGCTAATACCAAAGCCAAGATGGTCCATACACAAAGACAACTGAATACTCACCCCTCAGTGTGTGTAGTGGACTTAAGTACTAGGGTCCTCCACTCTCTCGTTTTTAATCAAGTGTTGGAGCAACAAAAATGGAAATCTTGTATTGCACGCGGCTATCACTTTATTGAGTTTTGACATCTCATCTTTCCGGTTTTGATCATTTGGCTTCGTTGCAGATTCCAACTACCTTCCCCATTATATTTCATGCATATCTCTAGTGGACCGAAACTTTTAGTAGTTCAAAAACGTATAAATCATGCATATGTGCTAGTTAATAAAGGTCAAATGATGATTTAATTAGTGAAATATATATTTTTTTCCTTTTGGCGTTGATTAATGAACAAAGCCCTATATAATTATTGGCCTATAACGTACAAACACACACACACATCATATATATCCCCTAATAGCACAGTTTCTTCCAAAATCGCATTAATTGCTTTTGTAAATTTTGCCCTTAATTGATAGTATTACGTTATAATTTTCTGACAACCGAAGATCTTCTTGTAAGCTCCGTTTAATAAAAAAGATAACTTTTCCTTTCGAAAGGATCATTTAACCGAGAACAGAATATTTGATAGTAGATTATAAACCATTTTTGCCTCTTTTAGAATATTACTTCCTTGCATAATTTAACATTTAATAACATTTGAAAAATTACATAAACCAACCTCAAATTTGGTGAAAACCTATAACAAACCACCGAATTAGCTAGCATGAATCTGTGAGTGTGCGTGCATGTGTGATGATTAAGAGTGGTCAAGCGTGAAGGGGAGTGTTAAGTTGCATAATTGTATAGAATAAAACAAGGAGACGATGGGGTTTTCGAGTCCGTAAAAAAAACTTAGTTGTTTGATGCTCAAGAACGAAACAAAACAATCAGGTGCAGCATGATCCATGCGAATCAACATGGCAACATGTAGTATTAGATTGGGAACATCTTTACATCCTTGGCCTTTTGTTACAACTTGTTTTGGATATATCACGGTTACATTGAACAGTGTTACAATCCGGAACACTCTCTGTCACTCTCTGATATCGTACGTAAGACAAAACATTTCGTTAAGCCAATGATAGCTTTTCTCGCAAAACCGTGCAAGGTAGCGTTGGCTTTGTTCATTGAAAGAAACTATATGAACAATTAAAAAACAGACACTTTAATCTACGCCAACTGTTACATTTGTGAATTTATATCTGTGTGTGTGTGAGTGTGTCCCACTCCCCATAGCCATAAATATAATTTATTGCAAACACTAAGATGCAATCGTCATGGGCTGCACTTAACGCATGTATATGATATATATATATATATCACTGACAGTATAGATCTTGCAAAAGCAAAGCCCAGTTGGGGTGGGTTTTTTTTTTTTTTTTTACTTGGGGAATGAAGAATACCCAGGATTGAAAAATATATTAAATTTGGTGATTCCGTTACAGTGTGAATTACCCCTATTTCCCTTTTGCAGTCACCCTAGTTTCTATTTATATCAACTAGACTTGTCTTCATCCTTACCCCTCCCTGTAATAAAACTGTCAGAGATTTCCATATAAAGAAATAAACAACTCATGAAAATGCTATAACATGGCAGATTCCTCTCTCACTGAGAGGTCCCAGCCTGGCTGGCCTTTTCTTCATGGTCAAGGATTCCTCCACTTAGCCAAACAACATTTTTGAGAAAAATGATGGGAAATTTCAGATATCCGCATTTACATGCAAGAGTGTTTCATCATTTGCAGAACTCCTAGTTCTTTTCTTGGTTTTCTTCTCTAGCTAAACGAGTTCCCATTTATTGTTTCCCTGCTTGCCATTAAATGCACTCCATGTGTTGGTGTCTTTGCTTATAGGTCGACGTGAGTGAGAGGATGGAGCAAATATCTATATCTATATATATATATACATACATATACCTGGGGTTCAGGATGACGCGCAACCACACACACACACACACACACTTATACAGTCGTTTGGTTTTGTATGATTTAGAGAGAATAATGAAAATAAGCAGAGAGAGCTCGATGAGCTTTACCATGGCTATAATTATGGCCTTTGTCTCTATTCTCTAACATAGACTTTAAACTAAAAGAACCTTTTTGTAGGGCACAAAAGGGCGTCTGAATCCACCTGGAAATTGAGGTGGGTTTTGTCTTTTTAAGTCGCAGAAAAGACAAGTTACTAGGAAATTAATAAAAAAATAAATACATAAATAAATAAAGGGCATGACGCACAACTATGAGATATAAAAATGAAGTGGGAAGACAAAAATTATAATAGTCCAGATGTGGATACAGACAGAAGAGAGAGAGTAGTGTGGTTGTGATGAAAGCATGAGAGGGAGAGAGTGTGAAGGAAGGGAGGGAATTCAAACACGACTGCCCAGAAGGGTGGGTGTGTGCTCTTCAATTGGACAAATTTAATTACAATCTTATCTCATTATCTCTCTGCTCGTTTATTGGAAAGTGAAGGCATCTCTCTGGATCTAGATATTTTTTCTCTGTTACTCCATCATCATCAACACACATTCAACTCCAACGTTTCTTTTTTGTTGCTTTCTTTTCCAACTAGGAATGGCCAAGCACCAATTATGCTGTCATGCACGTGAATTAAATTCTTCCGCCCTGAAGATAATTGCACTTTGTATACATACATCCACCTTGGGGCGAACCCTGAACTGGACCCAATGCATCAAATCAAATAGTTGAACAAATTCAAAGTAAAACAGGAATACCTCCTCCTATTGGTTTTGTTTTTCCTTTTTATGATGACTATATATCTCATTTTAAAATATAAATTGTTGTCGGCCGCCCATCTAAACACTGGACATTCAAATTATATAAAAGAGAAAAAGAAAAGAAAAACTCTCTGATTTCAATATCCATGGAAAATAAACCGGGAAGTTGCAGTATAAAAAACAGTGATATAAGTTTATATATATTTGAGGATATTGTTTTGAAATTGAGGTAGAAATTACGGTGAGTAATGAATGCAAGCGGGTGGGAGAATTCGGTGTGGTGTTTATGAATGTTGAGTAAAGTGGGTATAGGCATGCCGGCCGTGGAATGGTAACGAAATTAAGCAGCAGAGATAGTGATTTATTATTTTGTAGCTTAATTGGGTCATCAGGGGTTAATATTTTATTTATTGTTTAACAAATTATTCAGTACGTATACCTGGTAATATTACTGACCAACTTAGAGAGATTTAAAACTTAATTATTTTTGTGAAGGAGAGGGGAGAGAGAGAGGACCCCACCAATCGATTTGCTTGCCAATTTAGTAACATGGGGGATGTCTTTAATCTCGCTATTATAAATTAAAGTCATCACACCCGTAGAATCTCTCTGTCTTTATAAGATTCATAAACATACATGTTCGGTCCAATTCAGTTCTAATAATTCATTTTTATAATCCCCTTATGTCCCCCGTATATGCTAGCCAAGCTAGTATTCAAATATATGCTACCTCTCCCTCCCCTTAACTTCCCTCATTATCATTTATTTACACTGACCATTTATTTAAAGCCAGAAAGCTATGCCAGTACAAGCATGCAATATTTCCTCAGAAATTTTAATGTATGCCTTCTCCCTTCCTCTCGTATCACGCCACACTCATGCCTTATAACCTTAAAGTCTCGTACTTGCTGACTTGCATCTCTCTCTCTCTCTCTCTCTCTCATTGTCATATTCCCTGGGGCAGCAAGCTAGCTCCTTCAAATAGTTCCCATATCTGAACCACACCCTTCCCCTGTCCATCGCCACAAAATCCTCATCAATTCCTGCATCTTTCTCTCACGAGAGTGAATAATAATTAATTGAGGAGGAACAAGAAGACAGAAGCAAAATGAGCATAAAACCAACACTCCCCCTCCACATTCTTCTGCAGTAGTGAACAAGTGTGTGAGCACCAAGAAACAAACCACAAACCACACATACACATATCCTCCATATCATGGAACCAACAACCCAAAACACAAACACTTTCAACAACCCATCATCAAAGGAAGAAGAACAAGACGACCAAAAGGAAGCCATGTTCGAGAAAGCCTTAACCCCCAGCGACGTCGGAAAACTCAACCGACTTGTCATCCCAAAGCAGCACGCCGAGAAGTACTTCCCACTAGGCGGCGGCGGCGCCGACAGCAAGGGAGTGTTACTGAGTTTCGAGGACGAGTCAGGGAAGTGTTGGCGATTCCGATACTCTTATTGGAACAGTAGTCAAAGTTACGTGTTGACCAAAGGTTGGAGCCGTTATGTCAAAGACAAACGCCTTGATGCCGGCGACGTCGTTTCCTTCCACCGCCACCTCTCTGATTCCCACCGCCTTTTTATCTTTTGGCGCCGCCGCCACCCTCTTCATCATGCCACCCCTACGGTCACCAGAGGGGCCCACACCGCCGTCTCCGTCGGCTGGACCACCACCACCGCCACCTCACCTTTTTATTCGGGCCATAATCAGCCTTTGCCACCATACCAACCTCAAACCATTCATGCACCAGGTCATTATCATCTTGAATTAATCTAGTTTGTATGCTTTTAACTTCATTTTTATGGTGTGATATGGTACTAGATATATTAGATAACTCCTATGTCTAAATTAAGATTGATGGATGAATTAAAGATATATAATCTTAAGGTGGGACTTCTAACACTGGTTTAAGTTTATGTGAGAAAGGGACATGCCTAATATATATATACACACAATTAATTCATATTTCAACACTACTGCAGATATAATTATATATCCCTTTATATACTTAATATAGGATTAAGTTGACTTTTTTAAAAAATACTAAGAAAACTGAATAAATCGTTTATGAATTAACATATGATTTGCCTGATTTTTTTTTTCCAATTTATTTTAGTTATAAGTTAATATCTAATCTAATAACATTTCACATATATATCTTATGATTAATAAATTTTTTGTTTGTTTTTGTTTTTGTTGCAGGTAGAGGTTTAGGGGCTGAGAGGACGGTGGTGGGAAATAGTTCAGGTAAGGTACTGAGACTGTTCGGAGTGAACATGGAATGCCAAGCAGAAGAAGATGAATCAGGACCGTCCACATCGCAGAACTCATCCAACGTCTCATCTTCATCTACCCTTAACCATAACTTCTACCATTATGATGATTATCCTCATCCTAACTCATATGCTTCCACCAGTCCTCACCCCCACCACATGGTACGTCAACAATCATACTTCTGAGTTCTTAGATTTTCTTTCTTTCTTTTTTTTTTTTGTTTTCCCTTCAGGTGTAAGATATCCCTTTATAATATCATCGGATAGCTAATGCATTGATCGATGTTCCCGTTATTAACATGAAAAAGAAAATAGTTTTTATTAATTCTGATGAGAGTAGATAGATAGGTTGATGTTGAAGATTATGTAGTATCTTTCTTGTCTTTAATTTAAGGAGATGCATTCTGCTTATTTATTGTTTTATGGGATTTTGTTGTTTCCTTTTTATGAAGCATATCAACTGAGCTGTGAATGCCAGGAGGGACATGTTCCCGCTACGTTTTGGCCCTTCGTATTCATTCAAGCAACGGATATAATATAGTATTATATATTATGTGGTAAGAATAATAATATTATTATAAGACTTTATGAATTTATGAATAAGGCCGTCCATTGTGAACTGGAACTGTGGGCAGCTGGTTTAATTTGAGCCATGTGACGTTTAATTAATCGGTCACATACCTGTATCTTCATTAAGCTGAGTCATTTTAAATTTGTGGAGAGATAGAGCACTCGAAAGAGCATATATTTAATACATTTGATTAATCAAGATACAAGAAACTATTGGTTACCTTTGACCCAGACAAAGTTGGCTTGATTCTCTTTGTTTTATTTTACCTCATCACTCTCACTCTCACTCTCTCGGGTTTAATAATGACCAGTATCGTTACGAAAATAGGAAGAGATACAAAGCTGAAACGCAAGGACAAATCGCGTTTTTTAGTTTCAAGTATTCATTTTTCACAATAAGTAGTTAGTAGAGCTGGTAAGTGGGTTCATCCCATAAGACTGAGAATGTGTGTTTGAATTCAGGAAGACCTTTCGTAGAGAGAGGAGATAATCCTGCCGATGTCAGCAATACTCCTACCCCGCATCAGGATTAGTTGGTTATTAATAAGCGCCAGATTATCGGTGTTTAATCAAAAATAAAAGTATTCATTTTCTGGTTTTGCATCTTCTTTATTTAAATGTCTGTCAGGTATGCCAACTGTGTTGGACACGTAATAGGCTTTTGGGGATAACAGAGTTGATATAATATTCTGTGGACTGCTAACGTCTCTTATGAACACCATTAATCATATAATCATATATATATACACTATGATTAGAAGGTTGTCTTTCTCCCAGCATATAAAGACGAAATTGGTCTAAAAGTGTGATGAATGGAGTCAACTTTGGTTGGTTTATTTCCATTGTAGAAAATTGTGAGGCCACCACTTCAAAATTCAGATCTCACTCTAATTAAAGTCTGGATTCGATATATGGAGTTGGAAACCATATAAGTTAAATCATCACCGACTATTCTGGTTTTTATTTATATATTAAGTAAATTTTTCAGCGTGGTATTACTGAAATTACAAACCATTTCAAATGGATTATCAAGACAATTATACCCCATAAGATCATACACCCAATATATAAAACCTGGTGATGAGTTGTAGGAATAAGACGTTAAAATGTTGTTCAAACGGATTGATTAAGAAATTGATATTTGTTTGTGATGGATGTGGGCGCATGATGAAAAAAGGAGTGGCAGGTAATTTACTAGAATGTATGAAAGTGTGATTGCAACAGGACAGGAGACGTCAACCAAATGAGAAATCGCCCAGGATATAAAAGATTTTGGATGTGACATTCTTTATTTGACCTTTTTAACCCACTCATCAGGTACCCCCACTTAACCCTCCTCAATGCTAATAATGAGGAAAACCAAACACTGGAAAAAGTAGGGAAGAGTGGGAGAAAAAGAAAAAAATCCCTGATTCTCATACCAACTTTGAATCAACAGGAGTAATGGTGAGTACTAGTAGTAACCTATGTGGAGGCAGAGGAAGTAGAGTGATAAATTGAAAGTGAATGACGTCACTTAACAGGAGGGTAAAAAATTAGGCGTGTATGTGTGTGTATAAATAAAGATGAATACTACTGTTGGGATTGTGGGTAGAGATTTTGGGAATGGGGTCATCATGATTGATGAAGGTGAGGAAGGTATGGGTCTAGGGGCGGTGGGTGTGTTGTGTTGAATTCTTCAAATGACTTGACTTTGATAGATGGATAGATACACTAAAATGGTGATCCTCCGTACAAAACCTCCACCTCCCTCTCTCTCTCTGTATATCTGGAGCTTCCTTGTCCAGTAAGTAGTAGCAGAGGTTGTAGTGGTCAATTACATTTCGTCTTGCTGCTGAGGATCAAGTGGTAATCTGAAGTTGACAAGAACCTTTAACTCTGCAAAAATCTCCTTGTCACAATTTAATGGTAGGTGACAAACAAGGATGATAGTATTAGTGGGTGAAACCGAAAGTAATCATTTTAAGAGGGGTTGCCCATATATGTGTGTGTGTTTATCCTGGTTTGTTGGCACTTGGAAGTATTAAAACATGTGGATGAAATTGAAGTGTAGATGCAAAGCTAAACACGACATTGAATACAGAAGCACGCGCGTCAACAGAACCCATGGCCCATGTCTGTTGGTTATGCTCTTTTTGCACTAACTGATCCTATATAGCTTCTTGTACTTCTTCATACATAATGAAAACTCTCACTCCCCTGGCTAGCTACTCCCTCATTATTTTAGCTTTCTTTGGCGATTGTGGTCGCATATTGTTCTTCAAAATTAATGACAAACTTTTCATGGCAAATGTGACTAGCTCGTTTCTTGCTTGCCAACCGGATATGTCAGACCATCATCACTCATCACTGTTTAAAAAGGTATGGACATTACTGTCTTTTCCCTTTTCTTTTTTTAAAAATATATAACTGACGAAGGAAACATAAAACACTAATCAGTTACAAAATAATTAGTGCTAATAATACTAAGACTCTTTTCATCATCTACCACCTCCAAGCACGGATCGGAGATGTGGGGATATTAATCACGTGCACGTTTTGTTAGCCTCCCAATGTGCAGAATGAAAAAAAATTTGCCAGACCTCCTAAGAAATAATCTAACTTTGCTGATAATATCACTTTAAGGGTGGTTAACTGTAAATCAGATGTAAGTACTGTACATCCCTTAAAAGCAAGCGATGAAGGGATTAATACAATAAACCAGGGAAGGTCCAGGGTAAATCGTACTCTCCAAGTAATGAATATAAGTCGTGGGAGAATATAATGTTAACTGTTAAAATACACCACGTTCCATTGAAAGTTAAAAGCAGTGCAGTTAAACCCAGTTGGTAATGCTCAAAGGAGACAAATATTCCACAGAAAAAGGACAAAGCTGGGGGGTTAAGATCAGAAGGAAGGTGGGTACACATCCACTGAGACACAAGTTATAAGCTAACATGCAGCCATATGATTTTTGTATAAAACGACAATTGGGGGCTGCACAATTCAGTATGTGACCTCTCAACGAAGTGCTTTTCGATTCAATGATTCATTTCACGGCACTCGTGATCAGTACAGGTACTTCCACCACTTCCACTCCTCCCACAAACAAAAAAGGAGGCAAAAAAGGATAACCAATAATGGACTTCTCACTGTTTTTGAATATTGGCTTCAATTCACACAACTTTTAAAGCTTCTACTTTTAGAAAATAAATGCCATTCGGTTTTCAACTACGACAAATTATTCCTCTGATTATCCATGAGCACTAATTTGGCCCTTCCAGTTCATCAGACAAGAATATAATATCGCAACGTTACAGTGCGCGCCAATTCCGTGGAGGACTGAACCTAACATGGTTAATTAGCCAATAAGCGGGCAAGAGCCATGGTTCACTCTGAACTTGACCGCATCAAAACACTCTTCACTTCAGGGCATCATCACACGCCTTTTATGGTTTCCATAATATTAATATATACATGGATCATGGATCTTGGTTGATGTATGTGTGCGACCGATCATTTTTACCTAAAGATACCTCGCACCTGTATTAGCATTCTTCTTCACACATGCTTATGTTTTTTTTCCCAGTCAATTTAAAAAATATATGTCAAAAGCGGATTCAAAATCTCATACTCATCTATCCAAGTGTGTTAGGTACTGCTATTATGGTAGCAGCTTGCCATTGACACACACATGCTTGTTTAGGAGACCAACATCATATTTATTAATTTTTGTAAGGGTTAAGGTTAATCCGGGCTATATGTTATATTTCATCTAACATGTTAAAATATTTTTTCAGGTGTATATAATATCCTAAAGTATTTTGTGGTATAATTTTTCCCTTTACAATTTATTAGGAGTTGAGGCACTTAGAAAAATATCTTAGAATATTGAGTGAATTACAAATTACTTTAGGATGCTGGACATACCTAAAAAATATATTAGAGTATGTACTAGATAAATTGCAAACTACTTTAGGTATTGGATGCAATTGAAAAAATAGTTTAGGTTGTTGGAGAATTTTAATCCATTTTTTAATTTTTAATTGCTGATATTTTATTTGGATGATTGAAATCCTAAATGTTATTTTTTTAGTTCTTGATGAAAGTATTAATGTTAGTTTTAAGTTATGAAGTAAATTATGATAAGATACTATTTTTCTTAAGTATCATCATGTTAATTTAACCTGAATGATTTATATTCACAGGCGCAATGATGACCTGACCGAGTCCAATCATTGTCGCTTTAGACTCAAATTGATACCAGAAAGCTTAATTAGGAAACGTTGAAACTCTGAGCTCAGGGCAGGAATTTGCATGTTTAGAGGCCGGTCCCCCACATTACATTGACATTGAGCAGAGAGTCTAATGACAGCGTAACTAGTAATAGTGTCCTTAATTAATCTCACATGTCCTGAATCATGATGATCCGATATTTGTTGTTTGATATATAAATCTCACCTACCATGTACTGATGAAAAGATAAGATTGTCGAGAGATTCTTCCTTAAATGACAGGAGCCATGCCTCAATAATTTTTATTTTTGACCTCCACGATATATATATTCAAGCTGTATAAGGAACTTTGTTAAATAAATAACCCGAATGATGGAGTCAATAAAATTGAGGGACCTTCATCTCTGTGGGATTGTTCGGATTAATCGAGTCAGATTCAGTCGCCATCAGTGTAATCATAAACCATTCGAGCCTTGCATCTTATCCCCCATTTTGTTTGCCACTTCAACGCAAAAGGTGACATCCCCATTGTAAGTGGCGTTATTTCACATGTTAGCTTTCTTCTTCTTCTTCTCTCTCTCTCTCTCTCTCCCCCCCCCCCCCCCCTCCCCGTAGCAAGAACCACCTACCCTTGAGACTGAATTTAAATAATTGTGTGACTAAGGACAATTTGATTATAAAAGTTTGCTATTATCCATTTCAACCTGATAATTACAGAAACACGCAATTCAAAATGCCAAATAAAGAAAAAAAGCATTTTCATGGTTCATGAATGCCTGCACGACAGGACATTTTCATATCCCATAATAAATTAAGTAGGTTTCGGCCATCATTAAATTCAAACATAAAGACAATGAGTCCATGAATCATCAGTTGCGGCAAAAACGCACAGTTTCATTGTCAAACGAACGAGGAAATTCAGCAGCACGACCAACATTACTAAATTTTCTATAAATTTCCTACGCTCAAATTTCGTTTGAATTTATCCCTATCCGTAGATTCTAAAGCCATTTGCCATTTCATAAAAGGTTGATTCATGTTAGAATGTAATGTAGAAGAGAACACAATAACTCATAATTTATTGTATGTATGTCACATCTGCTATGTTGGTAATTTAAAAACAAAACGTATACTTAATTCTTCAGGCATTTTTTTCATCTTCAACTTTCTACACCTTAGTTTACAAGGTTACACTGGTCCAAAGCTTGTTAGAAATTGCCAGGGAGTCATACATAGAGCTAATCTGATAATGCACGCTGAGCAGAGTTGATGTGTACACAAAAGAGAAAGACCCTACATAAGAATAATTTACATTAGACGATGACAATGGAATGCTGCCATGAAAATTGTGCAGTTTTTGAACATATCTCGTTGTCTAAGGAAGCCGAACACTCCTCCGAGTATCGGGCACCGAGTGAACTCGAGTTGTACACCAAAGAATGTAATGGTAGCTGTACAAAAATATGCATTGCTTCCTATGAGTCAGCTTCATCATCTTTCTCGTCTGAGTCTCCAACGGTAGTTATCATTTGCTTCACTTTCTCAAGCTGCCTCAAGAGATCCAACCTTTCCGGGGCATATGTCGATGGAATCTGCCAGAACAGACGTGTTATGTTTGAATGGAAAATTGACATCTGAAAAAGAGAATGAACAAAGCAGCCCCAGGATAGGGGTACATACCAGAGCCGGAACATATCTCTGAATAGCAGCCAACATGGCAGCATGCCCAACTGCAGTGACCTGTGAAAAAAAACATTTTCCTTAGTAGGCGACGCTGTGCTAAGCAGGATGGAGCATTCAAAAATAATCTGGACACGGCTAATCCTAAATGAAGATATTGTAGATGAGAACAAATTATGCGAATACTCACTGGAAGAAGCATTAAGATACCAATTGGAACAACTGAAGCCATGTCAGTCAAGGTTCTTTTAAGAGTTTTCTTCTCTTTCTCAGTCAATTCATCCCCTATCAAGGACCTTCTAAGCAAACCCGTGGCAGCAGCAACGTCAAAAGCCAGAAGTTGAGTTCCTTGCCATACATCCTGCTCATTAGGCAATCATCCATCAATGTTCACAATTTTAAAACAACAAATAAGAGGGAATTGGTAATTGGTAATTGGCAATTGTATTTCCACCCGTTCTCCTACTTATAGTTTGGAGACTGAGAAAGGAAGAACGAGATCAAATAACAAAAAGAAGAGGGGGTGGGGGTTTGATAGATACACATGAAAGAATTGAGTAACTAACATCATCTCATCAATTTCATACCCCAGACGAGTTCATATGCTTAACAGACCAGGATGATATTTTTAAGAAGGAAATGCTAGAGACTTTACATACCGTCCCAGTTTCTTTTAGTTTGCTGATAGATTTTTCTATAATATTTCCTCTTTTTGGAGCCTGGACAATCTGAATACTCCCAGATTCCTCATCATATACACCATCCTCCGCAAGCACCGTATCCTGTAAATGAAATGTACAAAGATTAAAAGTAGAAAAACAGCATGAACATGACTAGTCAATACCAATGATATGAACATTCATATTGAAGTCAAATTAAGACAACAAAGAGCAGAAGAGAAGGTTAAATGCTAATCATAGCATATGACAAGGACAGGAAAGTCGTTTAACACCAACAATGCATTTATAGAAGCCACAAAGCAACAGATAGTACAGATTAATTATCCGCCTCATAAATTTTATTTCAGAAGCCACTAGAAAGGAAAATTTTAACTTCAAGTCCATAATTCAAAAGGCAAGATGACATAATAAACATCAGAATGCAACATTTTGTTACTTTACAATTTTCCATGCAATATAAAATCACAAAAATGTAACTATATGTTGTTGAAAGCCCCAGGCATACCTCATCATTTTCTGATTGATAGGTACTTCTTTGAACCCTTTTCTCAAGCTCTATCAGCTCCTTCCTTAAAAGCTCAAAACGACGGATTTCACTTGATTCCAAGTCCACAACACCAACAGTTGACGTAGGCAGTTCAATATAATTCTCCTGCAATGAACCAAGTACACACGACATAGTTCAGTACTGTACTCCAACTATAAACCAAAACAGATATTTAAGATGAAATCTATGCATACAGAAGTATCCGTGTCAGATTCTTGATCAGGCTTTCTGATTACAGGATTCACAAAGAAGCTCCAGAACCCACGAGATTTGCGAACATTTCTGAGAGATAAAAATTTATTTTATAAATAAAGTTAAATCTACAAAGGTCATATAAAAGCTAGAAGTTATGCTTTTGAAGATTAATCACTTGATATGGTCATATGAAAACAATAGCCGAAGGAAAAATAAAACACAGAAATATCACACCTCTTGGTTTGGTCTGCCCTTACATTAGCATTATTTTGGTTTTTCCCTTCAATATAGCTTTGCCTCTCATCAACAGGAGTACGTCCCTGAATCAATACAGCAAATATACATTAACAAGATAACAAAGAAATTCTCGACAACAAACACAAACATCACAGCATGTAAGCATTTAAAAAATACAGTACAGAAAAATGAATTAGAACAACTCATAACACCGAATTATTTCAAAAGAAAACTGTCACAACACTTTCAAAGGTCTAGTAAGAAGCAAAAAGCAGAAAATTTAAATTGCCTTTAGCATTCACCATTTCTTTAACACTACTACGAACAGAGATTTACAAGAACAGATAGACAGGCTTGAAAGACTTATAGTTAAAGTACAAGGTAGATAACATGATGAGCAGTTATCAGAAATTTACAAATAGGATTACGATGATAAGAACATACCAGTTGGAGAGAATCTGCTTTGGCTCGGAAAGATGCCTCAAAGAATTCAGCTTCTTTTTTAAGCTTCCTTATTTTCTCCAGGTCAGAACAAGCAGCTTTTAAATGCTCTTTTCCAGAACTAGCACTTGATACATGCAACTCTTGAAGCAACTTTTCAAGTCTTAAAACAGCTTCTTCAACACTCTCCAATGCCTAACATTAAATGTCATTGAAAAGGCCCAACATAAGGACATAACTTGGGTGTCACTGAAACAAAAATATGGATCCATCTACATCTTTTGCTTAGTGATTGTATATAGTCAGGGAGACTAAGTTACTGGCTCATCCAGTTATGCATGCATACTAGCTTGTAATGTTTATGTCTCAGTTTCAAAGAAATTAAAAAATTATTTAAGCATGAAATATTATGAACCCGATATATCTCATTTGATATCATTTGATGCATAGCAAGCCTGTTCACTATAGAATCCATATCGCCCATCTTACACTTTGTCTCTCTATTCAGACTAATACCCATAGTCCCCTGACTAACAGTCATATTCCTAACTTTCCATGTGACAGAATGTCATCTATTTTTACGCACTTGAGAAGCCCACTGGTAAAGTACTTGCTAAGTTTGGAAGCATCATATGACTCAAACTAGATTTTGAGAAATGATCCAAACCTTATCAAAAGAAGCTGACTCTTTTGAAGAAGTGCAGATCGCTGGTCTATTTTTCTCAACCACTTTCTTGGAATTACTCTCTAATTTCTTATCCCTGCATCATGTTTCATAAAACAAAATTAGTGATCCAAATCGTTGACTAAGGTTGGTTTTGGAATGTGCAAAACTCAAAAAAAAGGTTTCACATTAATAACATCCCTCTTGTACCAACTAATACAATAACTAAGAAAACAAGTGAAGAAACATTAAAGAACAAAGACAGGGAGGTAAAGAACAAAGACAGAGAGGTTTATTCTTCTCTGGAAGGAAAACATCTATTTATAGGCCTAAACCCAGAAAAATTTTCAATAGTACAGTATCCCCGGAGCTAAGATTTTATGACAATGTCCCTAGAAGTCAACTTATTAATTATAGACCCAAAAAAACATAACTTCATTGTCCGAACACAAGTAATTTCACAAATTGTAAGAAGTACATTCATAAAAAAACACATTAACCAGAAAATTTATATGCTATCTATGCAGGCTTTATGAGGAAATCTGGGGCAAAACCCAACTTCCAAATACTAATGCAATGATTTAGTACCACAGTAATACCTCACCTAATACGTTCAACTTTTTGCATTGAATGAGTCTTTGAAAAAAAAAAAATCTTATAGAGGAAATATATATTGGAACCCATGGCATTATCACAACAGTCGTGTAAAAGATTAAACTAAGCTCATTATCTATGAAGCGTCTTAAACATTGTCAAAAGGATTTATTTACGACTAAAACGGGCAGCTTGAGAGCACATATTCAAAATGTTATGATGTCTTAGATCTGTAGACACATAAGAAATTCATCACTGTACAAAGAGGATATGAAGAAAATGAAAATCCAAGAATCAGTGGCCGTCTTCTTGGTTGTTATTACAGACAGGTCATCCATTACGTCAGCAAAATACAATAATTCACTTTTTTTTAACAAAAACGCAAATACTCAGTACAAACAAATTCTTCAGTAACATCAAGCCCATGTTATGGCAAATCTGATAATAGAAAGGTAAAATATCAATGGTGAAAGCTAATGTGTAATTGGAAAAATCCCCACACATCTTGCTATGAAGTCGGTATAAAAAAAAAAAAAGAACAGATCTCACAGTCATTAATCTATATCACCATTGTATGAACAACTTTTATGTTTTATGTTGCATGACCATGAGAGAAGCACATACAACTTAGTAAATAAATTATCTTCTCTCAATTTTTTTTACTCAGCTTTTGGATTTTGTGTTTTCCAGAGTTTCATGTATTCTGTACATAATTCTGATGCATGAATTCCAGAATGGGGGTATATTAGAAGATAAAAAACACCATAAACGCAGATGTCCAAATCTTACTTTGTCATCCCAAGTTCCTCCATGCACACCATCAACTTGTTGTGCCTAACATGAAAGAGGATTACACATGAAATCTTTGTAACCAAATCTGATACTTTTGTTAAACTATCACTGAGTCTTGGTGCCTTTACCCTATCGATAGAAATCTAGCTGCTTTCACATTAGAAGGACCCTCCAGCCACGTACTGTATTTAATAAAGCTCTGCATCCAATGAGAGCAAACTTCTAATGCCTGGGGCACTGCCTCAGCATTTGGAGGCCCTTCTGGTTTATTTCTATGCACATTCAATTTTGCATTGCTGTTGATTCCTGGATAAAAAGGAAGCCACTCCAGCTCTTCACAAACCACCTTTGAAATTAAAGGGTTCTCTCAGTTGACATGGCTTATTAATGAACAATCTAGTCAATGTAAAGATAATACATACTGACCTCAACATATAACTGATACAAACTTATTGTTGAAAGCTGAGGGTAGTATAAAACACTGCCTCCAATAAGGTACCTGCAAACAAAAACTGTATTATTAAACAAATACACAAATTTTACAAGTAATAAAAAAGAAAGCAAAAAGAGAAAGGGAAACCAGAACAGAAGCCACACCTGATGTAATCATCAACTGAATCATCTCGAGTATCAAAACCATTTGCAGAAAGAAAGGACCGAGTACTCCTACCTAAAGCAATAAAGAAACCAAATATAGCCAAATCCTTCTCCAAAACCTGCATTATGTGATCATTCAATCAAAGCTTAAGCGCATTTTATATATAAACAACTTCAGCAAAGCATAGCATTTTTGAAGGGGTATACATTAATCTATAAAACCATCACCACCCCTTCCTTTTAATGTTATTCACATGAAAATAGCTTCTCTCTCTCTCTTTCTTATTATGCAAAGTTATCACAGATCAAAATTTGACAAGATCGGTAATTTAGAAACACACTTCAGTTTCAAAACCCGCCACATTTTTGGAAACACTACAGAATACCAATTGTACTGCATAATTCTGCAAGAATAACATCAAGCCATGTACAACAAATATCAATCCGATGATATTAAAATAAATTCACATTCAAAAACGAAAAGCTGGAGAAAAAAATCTACAAAAATGCGTTGCAAGTACATCATATGTAACAGCCTTGGCACGGTAGTTTGGCTGTAACTTTAAACATTTTAACTGCGGGCAAATGTCCAATTTTGCCCCTGGAAGTAACCCAATAGGAGCATTCAGTGTCCGGAAGTAACAAATGAGGCATATTTACCCCAGAAGTAGCAAAAGCGACGCGTTTTGACTCACAGCAGACATATTTCCTGGGTAAATACGCTCCCTTTGTGGGCCAAAACGCGCCGCTTTTGCTACTTCCGGGGTAAATATGCACCATTTGTTATTTCCAGACACTGAATGCTCCTATTAGGTTACTTCCAGAGCAAAATCAGACCTTTGCCCTTTTAACTGCATACCAGTTTTACAATCTCCACCCAACCACCTCCCGTAATTAAGAGTCAAAACCAAGGTCAATTGCCTTCAAAGTTAAACATGACTAACCTCAATACTTTCTGATGTTGTTAGTCTCGACCATATTTTCTCCTTATCAATAGCTTTCTGTAACTGCCTCTGGGCAAGATTTACCCAAAATGAAACCTCTTCTGAACCCCACTCAACTTTTGCTCTACATGCAGCAGCTCGAGGTCCAAAATGAACAAGAAATTCTCTATGTAAACCAATTTCATTTATAGAATCATAAGCTTGACTTATAGGAATTATATCAGCCAGCTTGGCCATCAAACCACCAGTTATCTCCGTAATCATGGAAAAGAATTGTGAACAAGAAACTTTTGCCGGTCCAAGTTTGTTGATTGCGGCAATGCAGGTTAATGCAAGCATGATAAGTGGCATATCATGTCCACTGCTAAAACCCGAAGACAATTTGCTTCCAGACCTGGGTATTCAGTTATAATATCATTTCCATGCTGTCTTCAAAAATAAAACTAGGGGAGATATGAAAGCAAGTATCTCCATATATTGAAGCAAAATATTGGTACATACAAAGAAGTGGCAGCAGTGAAGCAAATTTTCCCTTCAAACTTGTTTATGAAAGATGTCACAACAGCAGGAACTTGATCAGACCAAAACCAGTCATGTGCCTCTGGCTGTTTGGCTGATAACTTTTCTCTGATTAAGCTCTCCAGGGGAGCAGATAGCCTTAGTAAACTGGACCAATGCAACATTAAAACAAGTTTAAGCCCTAAATCAGCTATCATGTATAGAATATTCAAACTAAACATAAAAAGACAGAGATAATTGATTATTAAACATAATGATGAAATAACTAAACAAGCAAAAAACTTTTTAACAGAAATTGATTCATTAAGTCATAAAGAAAGTTACATAAGCACAAAAATTCTCAAGTACAGGTGACAACCTGAACGAGCTGATTCATTGTTAGTTCATCCCATAAAGCACTTCCAATTGAAAGACACAACACAACTTTTCAACCTCAACAAATGCACGCATATATTTATGCCAGGTTCTTATAATGACAAATAGCTAATTTCACTGAATAATAATGTAGCATAAGTTGTGAGATCCAGAATTCGACATTAAGGTGCACGCTAGCTGTTGTAGACACATATATTTACTTCTAATAAGTGAATGCGGTGTTTATTCCCTGAGATTCACATAACAATAGTTGATATAAATTCAGCATACAACACTAAGCACCATACTACCTCCGTTGAACAAGTTCATCGACATTTCTGTCTCCACAATCACCTTGGGATGAAATTTCACTTGCAGCTTGCAACAAAGAGTACACAGCAGCCTGAGAGAATAATTGCAACCTTTGCTCAGTTTTGACAAATTAAAGGAAAGCGAGAAGATAATTAGCTTGGCCGAGAAATGACTAATGGCAATGGTGGGAAAATTGTAACAGTACTTCCAAACACTGGGAAAAGAAGAAATTTACCCATGTTCAATTATGATGGAAGGAAAGTGCATCAGCAATTACTAGCTTACTGCAAACAATATTAAAGGTTTACATTGTACTAGTATGATAATTCCTCAAGGAACAATTATCTAGAGCAAGAGATGAACCCTACCAGTCCTAAGTTCTAACAACAGTATATTGACCAAAGCTGAAAACTGAACCCGAATGTGAACATTTCGGGTTTTTAACAAGTGCAAAAACTATGAACTTTGGGTGGAGAGTGGAAGAGAATCACATTTATGTGATTAAACTTTTCCATGATGAAAAAAAGAAGTATACAAGTCACACGAGTGATTTTTGAAAGTTAACAGTAAAGCATGGTAGTTAGGTTCTTGCCTTTACATGCTCTGCGTGCTTTCTGACTAACAAATTTTCTTACACATTCTACTCCTAGATATACCACAAGGATATTGACAGGCAAAAGGAATAGACCATACGCTACATATTGACTCACACGCCTAACTAAGAAGAGCTTCTTTACATAACCATAAATATATGCTTGGATATGGCCATAAGACAGTCTGTTTTCTCTCAAAACACCAACAATAATTTTTAAGATCACTCTTCTTACTTTCAACACTTGTCAAAGTTCGCAAGAAATTTTCATGTTACTGCAAGGCATATTTGTCAAATTTTCCAAGGCACTAAAGGTAATTTATGCATTACACAATATATCTAACCCAGATAATAACTGCTGAATAGCATAAATGACAAGACCTGATATGATAGAGTCTTTGCCCAAGCATTTTGATCAATTCCAAGCCAAGCAGTTGAAAACCATGATGCTCTAGAGAACAAACTCTGCTCTTTTATTGCAAGCTCAAAAACCCTGCTCGCATCATATAAAGATTGGAGAAGTCCATCACAAATATCTTCGTCTTCCAATGATTTATTCAGTTTAATCCTCATTTTTTCGAGGTCTGTACTGGTTTTAGCTTGCGGGCTCCCATTTACAGTCACACCATCATCAGCAGATGCAAATGGGAGGACATATGCTCTCCTTCTGGGTTTATAACATGACAAGTAGTATTTTCTATAACCTGCCAGTCCACAGTCATCGTTCGATAATAAAGTGTGTCTAATGAGGCACCTCTTTCTTGAACTACCCCATTTGCTAAGAAGGTGATGCAAGTTAGATGCTTTTTTGTCCAGAGAAGGGAAATCGTGCAGACTTTGTGATGCCCGGGGATTCGAAGAGCTGCCAGGAGAAATGCAATTAGTGATGACATACAGATATGCACACATGAAGAATTCTTTGGTATAAATAATGACTATCATCGAGGGAGGCAAAGGATGAAAACAAAAGGGCAGCAGTTAGACTAATGATTGAACTTTATTCCAATATACTTGAACCATAGGGAACCATACTTCAACCACTGACTTGTACATCATCGACAGAGTTGCAAGTGTGCGCAATGTTAATATAGCGTCATGTCATACGACGAACTTGCTTGGAAAGCTTGCATTATAAGTTTATAACTACTGCCAAGGATTCTTTATCAGAGTCTCACAGAAATTACATTATCAATGGGGGTTGATATTGCACAATCCAATCCGACAAAGTAAAAAAGAAGCCTTCTAAAGGAATAAACGAGCGCTTAGGATTAAACTGGGCGGCCATTACAAAATGAAAAGCGGCAGAATTCTTAGAATAACAACTAACATGGGAAAAAATAACGGGAATACTTACTTAGCATAGGTGAATACATTTAACAGGCAAAAATTTCAAATTGCTTCGTAATTTTTTATTTTTTTATTTTTTTGAAAAAAAAAAAAGCAACTGCCTTCTTACTTCCTCGTCGTATCTGATAAGCTAAGCCACACAACTAGCATATAAAAGAAAACCTAGCATCGTTTCAAAACTACTCAACTAAGGCAGCAATCAGATGGAGCAAAATTGGATAGTACGAAATGAAAAGAGAGAAAGATGATGAATCACCTGAAGGATAGAAAAGTGTTGTGAGGCAACTTAACTGCCATAAAGTGAATCAAAAAATGGGGGAGAAAATTAAGATAGAGGCGCCGGTAAACACGAATAAAGAAATGGAAGAAAGGTTATGGAGCGAAGGGAAGGGAAGGGAAGGGAGGGGGGTGTCGACTTTGGGGTGGGTGACGTGGCGGAGGGGGCTTTATCCGAATACGTGGAGGAGGGAAAAATCACATAGGTGACCGCAAAACAGAATCGGATGCTCTAATCATTAATTACATACATATCACAGCCCCGTTTGCTTCTTTTCTAGTTAACCCCTATCGATTCCACCGAGAAATTAAACAATTTTGACCGAGTCATTCAGCTCTCTGCCTGTGCCAACTTCTATCCCTTTTGGTTTTTTCTTCCTTCTTTTATTTGAGTTTTGCTTTCTTAAATCTCTCTAAAAAGAAGTTAATTAAATATCATATTAGGGCCAAAAGACCATATATCATTAGAGCAATCATTTTCATTCATTTCTCTACTTAAGTTGTTTTTAATACAAGTACGTCATGTTAGTGAGTTTTAGCTCAGTTGACACCCACCTCTCCTTAGAAGTGACAGGTTCAAACCTGTGAAGTGTGTGTGAGTGCGCATTTGTATGTGATAATATATAATGTGTGCCCTTGATTTGGTTTATATATATAAAAAAATTTAATACTAGTACATAACCAAAAGATTTGTAACACATAGTTTGCAAATAGATGCTCCTTCTCATGTTGATGAAACCATGTTTGTGAGAAACAAAGTAAAGTGTAAATCCAACCTCAAAAGTGGATATTGTTAGTTAAATTTGATTTATCCGTCTTCTATCACACATTTAAGTTGCGTTTATTTATATTTTTGTTAACAATGTTTAGTTAACTTTTAATTTGTTTTTAGTTTCGGTCTTTATATTTAATGGTACTGACTAACATTTTATACTCATATAACTCCTTGTAAAACTGTAAGATTCAACATTTCGGATGGAAAAAGGTCTAGAGATGAAAAATCAATACTTAAAACTACATGATCAAGATCAAAATTTGATTAGCTATAAAGACTAATATAATTATACTAAAAAACAATCTGTCTCAAAGAAATTTTCAGAAGTAACTTACTTTTGGTAAATCTTCATTCTCCAAAATTTGTTGTCAAAGAAGTTTAAAGTGCATTGTCTTTCAATATTTTAGTGGTTCAATCAGTCCCATCATATCCCTCTCAAACTGCACCGTTTTCATTATCATCCAGCAGTAACTTTTTTTTTATAAAAAGACAAAATAACATTAGAGAATCTATCATTGTAAAAGTTACATATAGATAAAGTGCATAGTCTAGAACTTAAGAAATTATAGAACGAAGATTTTGAAATAACCCCAATGCTAATAATGGAAAAATCAAACAATAATGCTAAGATTTCCTTCCAGGTAATGTTAAGATTTGACAAAGGTTCCGAAGAAGGTTTGAGGAAACATGTTTTCACACAGTGAGTAGTCAAAGAAGATGGAGAATCAAGATGCATAACCCCTAAATTATGAATCCGAAAGAGTGTTACACGATAACATTTGGATGGGAAGGTGTTTCCTGGCGTTCCTTGATTCAGCCACAAGAATTCTTTGATGGGAAAACCATTATGACAGATAAAACCATGACAAGAATGTTTACCTGACCTTTTGTATTTGTGATAAATGATGTCCCAACCTGCACTCTACAAAGACAAGCACGAAGCAATAGGAAGACTTATCCTTGTGGCTCTCTCTTGTTTTGAATAGCTGGAAATTGCTAATTCTTGAAAGATAATAGAATTTTTTGACCTCTCTGATTATGGTGATGGGACTTTCTCTTTGTCCATGATGTTGGGCTTGATTCCGTTTTTTCCACAAAGTATGCAAGAGACATATCATTTGATGAATTATATGCATGTGATCATCTCTATTAAGGTTGAGAAATGTCTCTCTAAGCCAGGCCTTAAATTCCATAAAGGTAGAAGTAGAAATCCTTATGTTAAGGCACTCAAACCATAAGCTTCTAGCTAATGGACAGACTATAAAAAGATGATTACGAGATCCCTCCTCATTACATCCAAACAAGCAAAGAGTTTGTCATGGAAGATGATGATGAGTCAATATGTCACTAGATGACAAAGCATGAAATAGCTTTCAGATGAAAAGGATTTGTTTGTAAGGCAATTGTAACCACTGCAAAGTTCTTCCAAAAATGATCATCAAGAATGTTATTGGCATATTCATCTTCCATTATATGTATTACTCCACCCTTTACAATATAAATACCTGACAATGCACCGGTTCACATCAGTTTATGTGGGGAGTTTAAAATAGAGATAGGAGTGCCAAGGATTGACTGTGCAATTAAAGGATAATATAAACTGCAAACCAGCTGAGAATTCCAAGTAACAGAATTCCAAGAAAAAGGAACATGCAACAATAGATCAGCTACTCATCCAACATTGAACAAAGAAGCTCAATCCCGCTGCATGGCCCACCAAAGGTGGTGATCAATTGGAATCAAGGCTCCATTTCCAACCATCCATTTTAGTTTTCCCACAATGAGTCCTGCATTATCAGACATCCCTTTCCATACCCAAGAGAAGTTGTATGGATTTTTTATAACAGATTGTTCTGAAAGATCTATGCGCTTCACTTTGAGTGTGGATGCTAACAATGAAGGTGGCTCCGAAGATATGAGTCTCCAAATCTGTCTGGTTAGTAAGGCTTGATTAACTACCTTGGTAGGTCTTAATCCCAATCCTCCCTTTGTAGTAGGAAGAAATGATGCATCTCTTCTCGAGAGATGCATCTTCTGCTTAGAACCATAAGATCCCCGAAAAAATTAGCACAACTAGCATCAATATGATCACATACATATTGAGGTAGTTGAATACATGACATAATATGGATATTGATCGATGCTAGAACATATTTAATCAGAGGCAACCTAGGAGCTTATGATAACAACTTTGATTGCCATTCACTTATTCTTGAAGCCACAGAATCAATCACTATCTGATATATGATACTTCTACTTCGACTAAGATCAACCCAAGTCCCTAAATATTTGCCAAGTCTCGAAGAGAAATGAAAGCCCAAAAATTTTGACAGTCTAATCTTGTCATAGTGAGGAACATTGGGACTAAATACTAGAAAAGATTTAGACCCATTACTGAGTTGCCGAGACCATAATTTATACATGCCTAGCACCATTTTGACAGAGCAGTGATTATTTCTATATCAACGAAGAGGGGTGGACACTGGATAGTCATATTGCATAAATATAAACACCGAAGGCAAGTTTTTTAGTAAATTCCTGTTCAGCATTTTCTATGAAGAAATACCTCTTCTCATGGCTTTTAATTTGGACGTGAATGCTTTCAGGCTTATCTAAGTTGGACCTTGAATTCGAATTTATACTGAAGCCCAGTCAAAGATGTTTTTATAGGCTTTCGGCCTTGGGAAACGGTTATTGTGTTTTGGGTGTACAACACGGAAGCGTCCAACGTGTCTACGTGAGTCATAAATATACAGCATCTCTTTTGGAGTTGTCATAAATCTACAGCATCTCTTTTGAAGTTTTTTCCTCCTCTCAGGTTAAAGTTGTAACTCCTATAGATTATAGGCTTTATTATCTATTAAATTCTTGTCATTTTTACCATTCAAACCTGTTAATTTGACTGCTGTATTATATTATTCAAATTCAAATGCATTTTGATAATTTGATCTTTTAAACAAAAAGGTGTTGGCTTTTAAGAAAACTAAAATTTTTAAATAAACTAGCGCCTAATTTAACTATTTGTGGAGATACGTAAGCATCTTTAGTTGACCAAGAAACAATTCATCCTTTTACTATTGTATTGATCGCTCGCACGTCACACGCGATTCGCGTTCCTTCCGAGCTTAATATAATACAAATGAAATGGACCAATAATTAAGCTAAGATGTCACCTGACAACGATACTTTTTGAATAATAGTAATATTATTATTTGTTTACGTTTCTTTACCAATTTCAATATAACCCTTTATGTATATATATATAGATATAAAAGCATTACAGTCACTGTTCCAGGGTAACAACCCCGATAGTAAAATATATGGAAGGTGAACAAATTCATTATACGCAGAATATACTCATAGGACAGTAATGAGCTTGAAACTTTCCGTATGACATGTTTATCTTTAAAACACTCGTATATATTTAGTATTTACCTTCACCCAGTGCATTGCAAGCCAATATACAGTAATATTAGTTTATCACAGATCAAAGTTTTCCCTAATTATTCTAATCCAAATCACGTTTACAAGGACATTATTAGGCCTTGTAACGTGATTAGAGTCTACCCTCTCTCTAGTCTCTATATATACCCACAAGGAATTTTTTGGTAAATCTGCTGGACCATACCATTTGTGGTTTGAGTAATCACAAACAAATACATTAGATCAGATGTAAAAATTTTTATATGGCATTGCACCTATAAAATTTAACTACATATAATAAAAATATTTTTTCAACTTACAAAATAAAAACATATTGAAAACATGAGACTTTCATACCTAATGTGTTTTCTCGTGTAATTGGTCAAATCACGTGTAATTGGTCAAATCACGTATGACATTGTTACAGGAGAATCCCTCATATATATACACTCACGTACAGACACATGGTTCTTATTTTTTCCAGCATATGGATGGCATACGAGCGCATGTTGGTTATAATCCGAGCCCTAAAATGCAGTATTCTCTCCGGTCCTATATGTAGATCTATTTGGTTGGCAAAAAAAAAAAAAAAAAATCTATTTGGGGAGATAGTCTTAGTCATAAATATAGATTTAAAATTTAATTTTTGTCATATTCTTCCCATATTATCCCTACGTATTTACCCTCATCCAACAATAATTAAGTAAGAGATGAGAGAAGAAATAAGGGAAAATGATTTGGGAGTTTTAGAAAAAATTCAATATACTCTATTCATTCCTAACATAAGACCTAATTGACTTTTTTAGAGAATTCTAAAAAAGTTAAATAAATTAATTATAAATTGATTTGCCTGAATTTTCTCTCTAAATTAATTTATTTGACTTATAAGCTAACCTATAATCTAATAACACACAAAATATGTTATGATTAAGTAGCTCATTTAATTTCCTTAATTTCTAAAAAAAAAAGTCAATTGAGTCCTATATTTAGGAATGGATGAAGTACTAACTAACATAGCTAACAAACTTCATTTAATCAAATTAGTTAAATAAGTCTTATGTTTAAGACAGGAGGGAGTTAGTAATTTATAAAATTTAAATACTGCAGAAATAGACAAACTAAAGAGACACGTATTTAAGCAAGGGGCCGTTAACACTAATTAATCTCCTGCGACGTGGTCTTTATCAGAGTTTTGGAACGCCATTGACCTTTAAAATTCAGAGAGGGCCAATTAATCAGAAATTATCGTTGCCAAAAATCAGGCTTAGGAAACTAAATACATCTTCGAGATTTTAATCACATGGCATACACCCGAAACAAAGTGCAGTATTTCATACGGAGTATTTGACACTGTACTTTTTGCCAGTCATTTTCCCTTCCAAAACAGAAGTCAAACATGACATTGGAGGTGAAAATTAACAAAGCCGAGGACTCCTATTCAGAATATTTCTGGAGACTATTGAATGAAATTTTATGAAATCCTTTAATCAGCACCCAAAAAAATGAAGGAATCAAACTGAGGATGAGTTAAAAGGTCATCCTCATACAGAAAGGTAGTGTTTTAGGGGAATGTAACGAATTGGAGTTTTAGTCACGTATTTCAGTGTTCACTTATCAATTAATATCGCATGTAATATGACTAGCAGACTAGGGGTGAACATTCGGTTTTCGGGAAAACTGAGGTACTAAAATTTTTAAAACCGAACCGAAATCGAATAACTAAAAGTGACCGAACCAAATTAACCAAAATAATTCAGTTTGGTTTCGGTTTTTATCCAAAAAACCAAATTTTTTTTCTTTATAGTTAAATTAGAATTTTTAAATTTTCAATGAGTAAAACTCAATATAAATTATAAACCTAATAATCTCAATAAGATCCCAAATAACATAATACAATATATAAACAAGAAACATAATATAAGATTTCTAGGAAAAATACAAAATACAAAGAAAATAACTGTATTCAACATTACTTCATCCAAATTAAAAAAGCATAATAAAATTTTTAAAAACTAAATATTGATGAATGATATATGACATATTATTTTTTAAATTAAAATAAGAAAAAAAAGTACACTTTAAGTTTTGAATTTTAAAAGTTAACTGTATAAAAAGAAAAATATGGAAGAAATATTTTATTTGGATTATTTTTAATTTTTGGGTTTTAACCGAATTATTTTTTAAGACACTGAACCGAAAACCAAACAACCGAATTTTAAAAACCAAACACACACCAGAAACCTAAAAAACCGAACTTAATTCGATTCGGTTTTCGATTTCGATTTAATTTTGCTTACCCGTAAATATGACTATCAACTACTCGTAGATGGTTGTTGATGCCCAATTGGGGCATGGTTCATATTGTGTACCAAACATGGTTGTTGATGCATGGCAAAAAAAAAAACAGATGGTTGTTGATGACATATTAGTCATTACATAATAAATTGACTATGTATAAGATGCGTGTATAAATGAAGTGTTTGGTTTACTCATTGAACACAACCATTTAGGAGCAGCGGATTGGTTTAATTCTTTAATTGAAGTCTTTTTGAATCACACTCAAACAAAGCATACTTGCTCAACTAATAAGGCTTAAATGTGAGGTTAGTCGCATATTTATATATATTCACTTAATTTAATTATATTTATATATGACATGATTTTTCTATAATATATTAAATATATTTTCTTAATTCAATTAATCTCTTTTTGATTACTGATTAGTGAACATCAATATGTGTAGTGTTAAGAAGGATTGATAAGATCATAAATGAATCATATATTTAAAATTAAGATCAACTTCTTAAATATATGATACATTAAAGATTTGAAGGAATATTTTCAGACCCCTGGACAGATGGATCTCTAATCATTTAGGCGCCGGGGGGGGGGGGGGGGGTTACCCTACGATGTGCATGTTCTTGCACGCACACGCTATACTTGTATATAAACTAATTTCTTTTTTGAAGCTGTACTCGTCATAAAATCAGTGATACGAATTATATGCTCTTTTGACTAATGAATAATATTCTCATATATTATGTGTTGTGTGTGTGTTTTTATTTAACTATGTAGTTTATGCATTGTTTTCAGTTTGAGTACCGACATTCAATACCACTTTTAGTCTTTAAATTTTTATTTGATTTTGGTTCTGATTTATGAACTTTAAATGCAATGGTTTTGACACTTCAACTTTGTTTCTTTTATAGTCATTGGTCTTTGAACTTTTAATTTGATGATTTAGATCATTCAATTCTATGTCGTATATAGTTGTTGGTTTCTGAATTTTGAAAATGACTTTGGTACTAGATTTGATAGTGTTAATTTTGTGTTTATGCCGTTGATGCCATAATTTTAGTGATGACAACCCCCTCTATCATCAGCAATTCAAAATTTATGGATAAACAGTTGTGAACTATACAAAACTGAAAACCAAAAACATAGAAATTAAAGTTCAAAATCAATGGTTATAAACAATATAAAGTTGAAGTATCAAAAACCTGAATTTATAGTTCAGCTATCAGAACCAAAATTAAACAAAAGTTAAGCACATGAATCGGTAGTAAGCCTATTTATTAGTTGTATACACATGGACTGACTTAAGCAGTATGGAACCTGTTTTTTTTTTTTGTTGGATAAATAAGTATGGAACCTGTTTTTGTCATGAAATAATTGATCGTTTCTGCAGTGTCACCGGATAGTAGTTCATTCGACTTCAGCAACATTGGCATTATTAAACTGGCAAGTAGATGAGATATTTAATAATACTGCAATGTGATGTGTGATGATATATGCAAGAACCTACTTTCAACATCTTATTTATTACACCCTCTGTCGTTTGTTATAAAAGCTAAAAAGGTGAAATTAGACATATTAAGGAAGTAGTTGAGAGAGATAAATGTGTGATAAATAATTTTGTTTTCTCAAATTTACCCTTATTTATGATTGAGTATATTAAAGAGAGAAATGTGATAATAATAGTGTTATAAATGAGTATGAAATAGAGAGAATAATAATGGATAAAGTGGGAAAAAACTCATTAAATGCTTTGACAAGTTTGGACAGACTCTTATAAAATGGGAGAAAACTATTCAAATTTTTGGTTCTTATATATAGGGACGGAGGGAGTATTAATCTGCAAATTATGGAAAACATTAATAATCAACGAATGTGACGCAATGAGCCATGGGTGTTAAATATAAAATAAAGTTAGATTTTTTTAAGAGATTAAAGTTACAAAACAAATAGCTTTAAAGTATTTATACTTATATTTTTTGGTTAAGGTGTACATTTGTCCCGGAAGTTTTCACTCAGGAGTAATTTTATTCTTGAAGTTTTTTTTTTTTTGTTCAAAATTGCCTCAAAATGTTTTAAAACGTAACAATTTTACTATTTTCCGTTAAAATATCAACGTTGACCGTTAACAAAAATGATTTTGATGGTTAATATTTTAATGGTAAAGAACAAAAGTGCTGCATTTTGAAACTTCTGGGGCATATTTGTACTTTAACCTTATATTTTTTTTAAAACTAATCCATTCTAATTATAAACTAACTTATAAACTAATTACATATAACATATATTAAAATTCAATTGTCAATTTGATTTCCTCTTTTTTTCTAAAAAAAAAATAAAAAATAAAAAGTCAAATATGTACTGCTATATTTTATGGACTTCAGGGAAAGCAGATAGGGTGATGCCGGAGGGAGGAGAATCGGGACGGCAACGACGCTTAGCTCATGTGTATTACGCTAATCAAACCACTAAATTGTCACCATTACTAGTAGACCATTTAAATACGCTATTTTGCATCCCGAAAACGATGATTTGTATGCATTGTTCCACTGTACGCTTCCTCTCAACATAAACGTACAAAACCTCCTTATATTAATTGAGCCAGCTTGCTTTAAAATCAAAGCACGTTCCCATCTCCATTGAATGCCCATGGACATACAATAAAAGGATCAAACCTGGATGAATTAAGTCATCACTGTGGGGTCCACACCACACCACACCACATAGTCACATACCCCATAATTAAATACGTATATACACCAAGCCACACATGTAAAAAATCAACAGTCTCCTCTACATATATATATATATATACAAAGGCCTAACAAGCCTCCCGAATCTCCCCAAATTAAACACAACTTGTTTAGGCAACGAATCTCATAAGCATAACACATGGCTTGCAATTCCGGCACCACCATGGCCGCCATACCCGATGACATAATCCGATATCACATCCTCACGCGCCTCCACGGTCCTTCACTCGCCACCGTAGCCACCACATCCTCCCAATTCTACGCCCTCTCCACCGACGAACAACTGTGGGCCAGTGTTTGCCGATCCACGTGGCCCTCAACCGCCTCTCCGCGCGTGGCCCACATCATCTCCACCTTCCCCAACGCTTCCCGCTCTTTCTTCTCCCACTCTTCCACCACTTCGCACCGCTCCCCTCAAAATGCACCCCCAAATCCAGACCGCACGCCCCAGCTGATTTCAGCCGTCGATCTCTTCTACGGCCAAGAACAACAACAACTCCTCCTCTCGAAGGTTCTAGAAACCGAGACCGTCTCCGGTTGGTTCAGGTGCTCGCCGTTCCGGCTAGACCTGCTCGATCCAAAGGACACAGTTCAGACTTCCGTACAATGTCCAAAAGGCGAAGACGAGTACGGTGATCTGAGGCTGAGCTGGATATTGATAGATCCCAAGGGACGGTTCGCGGTTAACTTATCGAGCCAGAGGCCGGTTTCGGTGAAGCGACACTGGTTAAGCGGCGAGGTTCAGGTTCGGTTCGCGACGGTAGTGGCCGGAGAAAGAGGAACGGCGTCGGAATTGGCGTTGTGCCGGTTGGTGGTGACGTGTGGGGGAAGGGAGGGAGGGGAGAGGGAGATGGAGGTGAGGGAGGTGAGTATGGAGATGGAGGACATGGAGGGGATGAATTTGAATGGGAGGGATAGTTTGGTCATTTTGCAGGGGGCGATGGAGGGTAAAAGGGGGAAGAGGAATGTGGGGGAGGAGGCGGAGGAAGAAGCGAGGAGGAGATATAGGGAGTTTATGGGGAAGAAGAAGGAGAGGAAGGAGAAGAAGGTGAGGGCAGAAGGGAGATTGGACATGGTGTGTGTGGCTCTCGTGGCGGTGTCTTTTGCCACCTTCTTTTCTATGTTTGTCTTATGGTGAACCAAAGTTAATTAAGTTGATCCATCAAACATGGTCGGAAGCAGAGGAAACGGCTGTGACATGGATTGCAGTGTATTTGAGAGTATAGTAGTACGTACATGCATGTACAGAGTAATTACATCTTACAAGGCGTACAAGTTTTAACCAAATATTCCTCTATGTTTCTAACCTCTTGTTCGGACGATGGTGGAGGTGCATTTATTCTGCACCGATCTTATCTTTGTTATCGACAGGATAACGTTCATCTATGAGGGTTGGGATGGATACTTTACCTAATTGCAGAGTTTTCATCTAGAGTGCGTTTGGTGGATGTAATTATTTAAATGAGGATAAAAGGAAAGCAAGGTAAAGGGGACTAACAAAACGTGGCTGCGTTGAAAAGACCTGATTTGGTTTTCCTTCTTTTCAGAGTCGATTGTAGCTAATGAGATGCGGAAACTTAAGCATGTTACTCATTCAATTTCAATGTTAAATATAAAGTTAACTGACTAATTTATATAAATCAATGAAATTGGGTAAGTTAGGTTACTCAGAGAAATTATATCTACTGTTTTTCCTAAAACATATCTTTATACTCCCTCCGGTCCTAATTATAAGACCACTTTAACTTTTTTGACTTTTTTTTCCAATCAAAGTGGTATTATATTTAGGACAGGAGGGAGTACCATTTACATTGGAGTATTATTTGCATAGCTTATGATATGCAAAGCATATAGTGACATGTTAGTTTGGAAAAACATTATTTAGGAAATAATGAAAATACAAGTCTCTTACTGCCTTCAGTGTTATTATTATTATTTTTTTTTTTTGGCAACATAGAAACAATTTTAGATTGATGTCATGATATCCAAGTATGATACAAACCAAACTATCAAACAAAAGCAAGCCAAAACTGGAAACAAAATCTCCTAGAAAAGCCAGGAGCAAAACCACATTAAAACTAAAGAGACATAAACTAAAACTCCTAGTCACTTCAGCAAAAGGCGCTAGGAAATAAGTAGAGAGAGATGGGGCTGTGACACCCAATCTTTTGAGCGCATCCCTCTGAAAGCTGAGATGAGAATCAACTCCAAGCCTGAATCAAACTTTTTTGGTATCCATTGAGAGCTACTCAAACTAACAGTTTTGCTAAGATTGGAAAATTCCACTAGCTTCAAGTAATCATTTATCTAATAGATTAAACCATTGCAACCAGCTTGTACAAATGGAAACCCCTCAAACATGTGGGTTGGACTCACCCATAGTTCAAGAGCAGTATCCCGAAATCATGATCTAGTTTTCCGACTTTGTAAGCACTGGAGCTTGACAGACAAGCTATTTCTTTCTGTTTACAATCAAGCCCTTGGATACCATATATAGAGGCTACTCCTCCTCCTCCAATTCTAAGTGTGATAAGATGTGATATTTGTTCAATTAATTTGTTTAGACTATAAATGCTAGTTAAATTAGTTAATATGTTACGTGTTTTATAAAATACTTTAATCACCTTTGTCAATTCTCTCACTAGTTTCTTACTTGCCTACTATTGATGAAGCCTCGATATGAATAATTTTAGAGAGAATTGTGAAAATAATTAAATATATATCATATATTTAGAAGGAAGATAAACTTCATAAATAGGTCATATATTAAAAACATAAGGGAGTGGTTTAAAAGTAATTTTAGTCCCAAATATAAAACATTTGTCTATCTGAACTTTTATATTTATCAATTTTCTCAAAAATAATTTATCTAACTTATAAATTGATAAATCATCTAATGATTGATATATATATATAAGTATTTAATAAATATTATGTAGTATATGCTAGTTTATTTAGTTTTTCTAATATCCTCAAATTAATCAAAGTTCTTATTTGACCCCCACATTTTCACACACCTCGAGCTACCAAACCTTTTGAACAAAAATAATGTTATTAAAAAAAACAGTTATTTATGTAGAATTAAAATAACCTAAAACATATAACCAAGAAGCCGTCTTAGCTCAGTGGTAGAGCGCGTGGCTTTTAACCACGTGGTCGTGGGTTCGATCCCCACAGACGGCGCTCTTTCTCGTTTCTGAAGTCAGAATCCTATTAGATGATTGTGCAAATAAAGGATTATTTTTTTACCTGAAAATGGATTGGCTATTTCTTTGAAGGCGGAAAAAAGCTATTGTCTAGAGAATGGCAAACCCATGCTCATACAGTGATCCAGCTTCTGCTCGACTAAAGTAACACATGAATCTAAGGATCAAAAGAGAAAAAAATTAACGCATAAATTTTTAATGTCCATTTTAACTGTTATATAATACAGTAGTATTTAATATTTACTGTTTTCAAAATAACCATTTCATCGCTGAGTAAGATGGTTTATAATTTCCCTAACAACCCATGCAGTATGTTTATATATTTTAGATTTACATATTTTTTGGCGGGTTAAAGGTCATATTTACCCCAGAAGTGTGTAAGGTGGATCATATTTGCTCCAGAAGTATTTTTTTGTCTAATTTTACACCGAAAGTTTGTAAGGTGTATCATATTCGCCTTTTACCTTTAAAATATTAACGGTCAACGTCAACTATTTAATCAACGTGAGAAGTGAGTTTTTTAATTGTAAAGGGCAAATAGGGTACACCTAGCACATTTTCGGGGTAAAATTAGACCAAAAAATACTTTCATGACAGATATGATACAACTTACACACTTCTGAGGTAAATATGACCTTTAATTCATTTCTCTGCTGCAAACTTATGCATACTGTTACCAACAAAACAACTATAACATCTGTAATCGAAATAAAGCAACTATAACATTTATACCTCTAACAAATTTATAGGAAGCTGCATTGTTCACGTCATAAACAATCCGACTTGCTATCGGGACTCTATGCAATACCGCACCTGCACCTCTAGTTACACAAGCAAACACTTTGAATATAGGTGCGGGGAATACAGGGACCTCTCTCATTGTCTGTCTTAATGATATAAAATCCTAACCTACAAGTTTAAAACAAGTATTCTAACATAAAGTCCTACCACACTCTGTCGGCCTGCGTGAGATGAGCAAGAACAATTCTTCTGATTATTGTGTGCTTCAAGAGATTTCAAATATCAACTTCCCTATCCGCCAATTCTTGCAATATTTGATCAATAAAGCACTAGAGCTTCGAGGACATTCATATTCATATAAATAAATTAACTGTGTGCTGTTGATTCAGGAGGTCCTCTGGCAATTGGCATTCCATCACGGATATTGGATTTCGGTTTTGCATAATCCACAAAGATAACTCGACCGTTTAGTGCCTGCTAAGACAGACAGCCATCAGTTCTCGTGTCTAAGTTATAACCTGCTATTGACAGAGTATTAAGATATACACGTATTGTCATTACCTTCCCATTCATTCCTGTTATGGCATTCTCAGCCTCATCCTCTGAGGCAAAGGTGACAAACCCAAACCCTTTTGATCTGTCTGATACCTTGTCCATCACAATATTTGCTGAAAAGATAAATTTGTCAAAGGCCGGCAAATCATAGCATACCAATGCAAAGAGTAGCTAAATGTTAGTGCAGTAATCAGCTTCAAGCTACCTTCAACAACTTGACCGTAATTAGAAAATGCTTCTGACAATCCCTTCTCTGTTGTGAGGAATGACAGTCCTGTCAGATAAAATTTGTCAAATTCAATAAGTATGTAAATTAGCTATAATTAGTTGATGGGATAATTATTTCTTTAGCAATTAGTACTGATTCGATATTAACCACAGTCATATCAGACCCTATTTTTATGTGTGTTCTATAATAGGTTGGTTCACACTGACACATAAGCCCATTTAGTTGCTAGTTGTTTCCTATTAGAATTTGACAATAATATAGACATTTACTGAGTGTTATGAGAGAGAGAGAGAGAGAGAGAGAGAGATTAATATTTTAGTATACTGCAAAATCCCGGCAGTCTATAAATTAGCATTCTCTGATTCTCTCTAATGGCCCTCCCTCACTATTGCTCACTAGTCTGAGAGAGCTAAACGGAGAAGCAAGCCGAAGAATCTACTCCTCTCCTCTGAGAAATCAGTTAAACTTTTATGAGTATTCATCAGGTATGTATACTGTATTACTGTTCATGAGTCTATATTTTAGATCCTACAACTGCATCATAGTATGAAGAACTCAGCTCTGACATCCAATAACTTTTTACAAGGTTGATAGATTAAGTGCATTTAAATTGGAAGCATAATACTGCAATCAAATGCAACTGTTGTCATCAATAGAAAACAACGATCTCAGACTTCACAGGAGCTCAACCATGTGATCCTCCCAAGAGACACTTAAATGTAGTCCCGAAAGTTCTGGTTTATATGGTTGGTTATTACCTGTGTCGAACAGCAGTTAGAACGAATTGTAAGGTTAACAATGTTGCAAGGCCACGAAGGAACCAAGTGAACCAGGGAGAAAACGAAAAATTTAGGATAACCCAAGACACATTAACTCAAATTGAATTCGAATATAATTTCACCTCAGTTTAAAGACACAAGCTCATTCTCAAACAATGATAAATGAAAGCTTAATATGAAATTAATAATGAGCTAACCTAGCTGCCATCTTCAGATCCCATATTTTCATGATATATCCGTCATAAAATGAAAAAACTAGATATAAAACAAAGAAAATCACGACAACAATTACCTATTTTCCCCCTTATTTGTTATGTACTCATTTTTCTTTAGCTTGATTCGATTCAGACAGAGAAATACATGCAACATTGGTCAAGTATTCTCAAGTAGTTCATCTTAACGGGAAACATATACAAAATGTCAAAATCAAATTAAGATTCTGAAACAGCCCCACTAAAACTCATCTCAAACAGAAAATGTTTGCGTGTCATCAATAAGCACGCTGATAATTAAATCGAATAGATGCAGGTAACAATCGGCCTTTCATTTGTCAGTGAATAAATGTAACAGGATTGTAGTCGGACGAATGAAAAATAGGTAACAATTGAGCAGGCGCAAAGGAAACAGTTACCGGTTTCCTCACCGAAGAAAATGGGGGAAGCGAGGTAGATAGACATAGAGATATATATTTATATATATATATATATAGAGAGAGAGAGAGAGAGAGAGAGAGAACCTCCAACGAAGAGTTTGTAAGCGATTCCTCTACTGAGGGGAGGAGAAACAAGTGAGAAGCGAGGGAAAGCATAACGGGAGCCAATGAATCTTGTGATCGCTGCCGCCATCGGAAATCAGTCACAGAGAAAGAGTGGAGACTGGAAAAGTGGAATGGAAAGGAGGGGAGGCTTCAGAATAGGAAAGGAACGCATTCGTACTTGGGCCTCGTTGACATCTGCAGGCCCAGCGATGTGTGGACTGGGATCCATTACGTTCGCTTTTTTGGTTTTGATACAATGCTAGTAGAACGCTATGGAACATTTGACCTATAGTCCATATCAGTATTTATATAGGGTTAATATAACTTTTAGTCCTTGAACTTTCACTCAATTTTGGTTTTGGTCCCTGATTTTTAAAATTTTTGGTTTTGGTCCCTGAACTTTGAAAGTTTTGGTTTTGGTCCCTGAACTTTGGGTCAATTTTGGTCATGGTCCCTGAACTTTCAACAATTTTGGTTTTGGTCCCTCAACTTTTTTTTTTTTTTTTTGAAGTTTTTTTTAAACTGAGGGACTAAAACCAAAACTTTCAAAGTTCAGGGACCAAAACCAAAATTGACCCAAAGTTCAGGGACCAAAACCAAAACTTTCAAAGTTCAGGGACCAAAACCAAAATTGATCGAAAGTTCAGGGACTAAAACCAAAAATTTTAAAGTTCAGGGACCAAAACCAAAATTGAGTGAAAGTTCAGGGACCAAAAATTATATTAACCCATTTATATATGTATATATATATACACACATATATATTATATCCATGCAAAAATATAAAAGAAACCTGCGTCATTTCTGCGGTTAAATTTATTTTGTACAATTAAATACATTTCACCAGGTAATACAAAATAATTACAACATTTTTAAAATTCTATGAATATGTTTAGAAGATTGGAACGCTACAATAGATTAAAGCCACATTGTCTATATTTTATGAATAATTTTAATATAAATCTTCTGTTTCAGATTAATGGTTCTTTCGACATACCAATCAATTTTATTACCGATTAAAGGGCTATATAGATAAGCTTTTGGATAACAGTTTTTGAAAAAAAAATGGATAAAAGTGATTTTAAAGAATAGATTTTGAACCAAATATATTTTGTGAACAAAGTGATTTCGACCAAATGAGTGTTTGAATGGTTGCTATATAGACATTTTCATGTGTAAATAACTAAAAATGACGTGAATTTAATGTGTTATAAAAGAGTACAAATAGTTTTTGTTAATTATTATGACATGTAATGATGATACTGCCTCCGATCTTAATTATAAGAGTTAGTTGGCTTTTTTTTGGGAGATTAAGGAAACAAATTAGACCCCTAACTCTTAATATATGCTAAGTGTAATTAGATTATATAATAATTTATAAGTAAAATAACTTAGTTTTGAGGAAAAAAGACAAATATAAATAATTCATAGTGGTGTATTTTGTATCCTTAATTTTTCCAAAAAAATCAACTGACTCTTATAATTAAGACCAGGGAGTATTTCTATACCTCACCATTCCCGAAAAAGTTTGGTTACTCTACTTTTTAAATCTAGATTTGGCCTAGGTTTTAAAAGCTATGCCGAAGAGGGCACTATATCCATGCCATTGTTGGCCCCAAAAACAATTCGGTGGCATTCTTGTTGAGATGTTAGTACCCAGCCAGTGTGTTCCGTACCCTTAAAAACTGCATAAACTATTATTTCCAAGCATACAAAAACTAGCTTGCTCCTCATTTGCATATACTCCTATGTACGATGTACTCAGCTGATGACTCGAGAGAGAGATTGATTTGCCGAGAAGCCGAACGGCATAAAGATAGCATCAGTCAAAATGGCAAAGGTGGAGGTCGAGGCTAAACACCCAATCAATTGATCTCTTATCTATACCAAAAATACGAAATACTAAAAGGTACAAGGCAAAACTGACGCAAAATCAAAACAATTATTGACACCCACCCCCACCCATTACAGCGATACGGGTATGCCTTAGCAGTGATCAAAGCTTAGGATAGACGGAAATCCATAAGAAGTATACACCAAGAGATTTGTTCCTGCCTAAACAGTATAACTTCTATACACAGAACCAGGTCCATATCAACTCTTAACTCCAACTTGAAACTACTCATCAATGGTGGGGCTTTAGCAATGTCTGAAACACCATGTCGATGAATTGATCATCCTGGCAAAGGATATTCCATTAGAGCAGAACCAACTTAATAAATTTTATGGCAGTGGCCTAAAATTAAATGACAGAAAGCCTCCAACTGAACGAAAACAAAAACGTATACGTTCATTTCACTATATTTCTGTTGAAACAACAAAGGAATCTATTTTATAATTGAAAAGTATAAACATGGGCATGATTAGATAGAAACATATAAATTCTGAAATCTCCATTTTGCCAATGGGATTGTGTCCAAAACTAATCTTTATTTAAAGGGTGAATTACAATTTAGGAAAAATTACATGGGTCCCAAGCAAGAAAATTAAATACAGATAAGCACCTCAGTTTATTTAATAGTAATAGGTCCTAAGGGATTTAATATTTACAAGTTTGACTTGTGAATGACACAACTCAACTTGTAGACATGAAAGTTTGACTAGTAAACATTAACAAGTTAAATTTGACTTGCAAATATGAAAGTTATTAAATCCCTCGGAACCTATTAGCATTAAGTGAAATTCAAAGGACGTATTACTGTTCAACAGAAAAATCAGTTGACATAAAGAAATATCCAATGAGAAAAATGAACATATTAGGGGAATAAAATAAATGATAAAACCACAAAAATACCTGGACAAGTGATAAAAGAGCATCACGCACTTTCTCTCTTCTGATAACAGGCTTGCTGGAAGTGGAGATATTAATTGGGTTGAGAGGTAAAGGTGGACTTGGTGGTGGAAATGGTTGAGGCACTGGCGTGCCATGTTGGTGTGGCTGTGGCTGTGTCTGTGGCTGTGGCTGAGGCTGATTCAAGAAATTAAGAAAAGCTGCAGAAGGTGCAGATGGAGAGAGATGGGATGCAAAAAAAGTAGAAGGCTTTAAAAGATTGGCGCTTTGACTGCCCCTGTTGCTCGTATCAGAAGAGTCATGTAGGAAGGCTGGTAGCGAGGAAGCTGAATGAGAAGAAGATAGTAAATTCATAGGTGGGGCAGCAGAAAACACACCACTGGGAGCGACAGAAGCAACATTTCCAGAATGGTAGGGCTGTCTTAAACTTCCTACATTTGAAGTATAGTTACCGGTGACCTTATCTGTCTGCAAAGATTAAATCCATAAATATCTGAGGCCACAAAACTGGACAAAGTTAAACTGCATAACATGAGAGCACATGGCAGGCATAATAGTTAAAGTGACCCATAAGTCTAGCCCGAGTCTAGAGCCACTCTCCAACATTATTTCACTGACCCATGCATCCCCCATAACTTTCCTTTAACAGGTCCGGGAAAGACCAGCAGCTATATCACAATCACAAAGTACCTCATTAATTGAATCTTGCTCACAATATCATCAAATAAATTATGTCATGAATTACACATAAACCTTATACTTCTGAATGATAACTCATATTCTATCTCAAATAGTACTTCCTAGTAAACTTTTTTGGAGTTTTAAGCATCCTAATATTCCAGGCTTCACATATCTTGTCGTTCTGCTACTTGATCAAATCTTTATAAGACACAATTGTTTGGTAAGCCAAGGAGAAAGTCAGCATCCTAGCTGCTATATATCAAAGAAGAATTCATTCAAAGGCAGAGAAAAGTATGCTGTACGTGCAACTATATTACATACATTGAGGCAGTCTACAAATGCAGGATCTTCAAGTGCACCAATTGTGGAAGGGGTGGCTGAAGACGACTTCAGATGCTTTTCTGCTATAGTTGCTACCGGTTCAAGTTCCTCATATTCACTACAGCATGTACCAAAACATGATTTATTGGCCACACATGATACCGCCATAATTACATGTAAATGCAAACAATTCAATTTTTATTTTCCTGATGGAAAAATCAGTGGTAAAATATTGGTTAAATTACTCTGTTAATCTCTACAGAATGAAATTTCTTTCAAAGCTACAAAAGATTCAATAACAAACTTTTCAACAATAAGAACCAACTTGGAAATTGAGTGAAACCTTGGGAAACAACAGAACAATTTCAACTAAAATATTATGAATTTCAATTTCAAATGTTCCTTCACTTTTCTTTTCCTTTTATTTTTTGTTCATAGACTGACAAGGCACCGACAAAAATTGAGATTTGCAGAAGGGGCCAGTCCTTCAACACATGGTGAACCAATGTTTGAATCTCACTGGCAGATGTGCCCACATTTAATACCCGAGAATGCCTAGAATAGGATTGGCTCCAATAGGAGGATACCTATGCTCAGCCAAAAAAAGATGGACAGGGCAAGAGGGCATACACATACGTGCAAATTAAACAAATTTATAAGCCGTTGGAGACACACTAAGGAATATCTTGATTACTTATAGTTTTAAACATCTTTTTTGTACCAAAACATAATTTTGAATAAAAAAATCAAATTAAAATAATTTTTAAACAACAAAAAGAATGGGAGGCAAAATAATTTCCCATTCTCCTGCATACGTAAGAATTTCTCTTATCTGGTAATAGAAACTTCACAAGACTCATAAGCCTTTAAAAATATCATTACCTTTCACTATAAGGCAATTTTGTCTTCGGAGCTGCCTTTGAGTGTGCATCAAGTATACTGTTAAAGTCAAACAATTGTATAAGCCATTAAGCATGCTGCAACTCAGATCCATTAAAAAGAAGAAGAAAAGGGAGTTGGCAATCCATAAGCTATTAACTAAAAGTTCGAGCAAAATAAGCTAAGAAAAAACATCATCAAAGACTTAACTGAGAACATTATTTTACCTATTAAAGAGATTTGCGACTTCTTCACTTTCATCAGAATTGTAAAACCAAATACCATTAACTTCTTGGGCAGCATTCCTATATAATAAGTATGGCTTTTTCAATTCATACTCAAAATCCAATAGATTTTCCACTAGGTTATCTGCCAGAACAAAGTTTGGATAAGAAAAGTGATTCAGTAGAAACAGATAGAAAAAAAAAAAAAAAAAAGGATCAAGTGTATGCAGATCAGAGTAGCCTCTATTTCTCCCAACTTGGTAAGTAAAATTATTGTTAATGAGACAATGATAAAATAGCTAAAAGGGGCATAACATACAGCAACAATAAACCCCAAACAAAACCAACCATAAAAGCTTATTCCAATATTAGATCCAATATGGCAGATTGGGATTCAGAGTAGGTACCAGAAATTACTTATTAAGGGTATATTTTTAAAGAAGTTAATGCATGTCCTTGTCATTATCTGGCATTTAAAATGGACATAACCAGTAAATAACAACACGCAAAAGTTGCAGAGCAATCAAATGGAATATTTTCATTATGCCTGACAGAATTGCATAGCAAATAGGATAACAAGGTTAGGGTTCAAGAGTAAAGGGAGTAGCACTTGTCAGCAATACATGGTGATTCGTGGTTAATCACAGTCATTTGAAGTCTGGCACCCAAAAGGAGGGAATTGGTAATCACTGGTGATTGGTGCCAGTTCAAAAGTAAAAGGGAGACCACAAGATGATGATGTTAATTGGCATTGGACAAAAACAACCCAAGTTATTAGGCTCATAAAAAGAACAAGTTTGAGTATGAAATGAATGTGCTTAAATATCAAATGAACAAGTCCATCTTGGTAATTTGGATGCTTGGGCTATTAAGCCAGTGCATGGTCTATACACTACATCTCTAAAATCAAAATATAACATAAAAACTCTCACATAAGCTGCTCATTTTTCAAACTTCATGGAATGCACAAGACCTACGGTAGCTAGAGACAATTACAATACATGCAGTCATTATTGAATAATTGCATACATTTTTTTTAACTTTTCCATACAGGTACATAATTAATGAAAACTTCACAAAGCTTTTCAATTATAATTTATATATGTATATACAACAAACATCCAATTTGGGATATAATTCACAAGCCACTGGAGTGAGGCTTATCTAGCTTAAGTATACATTTCAGCTCAAATAAAACTATAGGTTGAATAAAAGATTTAATGACTGCCCTACATACAAGATTGGCTTGTGCTTTGCAAGCAATTAGTCTCTCTATACCTAACCATTTTATGGTGAAAGGAAGAAACTGTTCGCTCATTTTCACGGCAGGCACTGGTCACCAAAAATAATTCAATCTTCCATTCAACCAATACTAAGGATAAATATAATTTGATATCTTATATCTCATCTTTCATATTACTTGTCACAAAACAATTTTTACAGCAACCAAGAAAATCATTGAACAACATCAGATTTTGTTGAATTAATATACTACTTTCCCAAAGTTCCCTTAGCCTTCTTTAAGTAAATACTATTCCTAAGTTAATGCATTCTTGGAATCTAATATTCATAAGTAAAACACGGAAAACAACATTTTTGGGACAAATAATATGAAATGGAGGGAGTATGTGACACAAGGAACAGAAGAAATATAAAAGAAAAAAAAAACCGGGGGTGGGAGAGAGGCAGAGCAACAAGGACATTGAGAAATTAAATTTCACCGTGCTGTCTGTTCAAAATGCCGTAGTCGAATGCTTCTGAAAATCAATTACTAGAAAACATGACTACGCTTAATCCTACACTTCTCCAGTTCCACATTAATAAAAACTGCTCCCACGCAATTCAGCAATTGGAAAATAAAACACGTAAACTTAATAGCATTATGAAACATAATGTGATATACCACGAGCATCAGTAATAAATGAGACTAATTGGCCTAATAAATAAACATATCAAGCCCAAAATCGCATAATTGCAATTAGCTCAGATACAGATATAAATCAAATATAAAAGTAAACCTGCATTGCGGCGATTCATTACTACGAATTGAAACTGAGGTTCAGCATTCCTGAACAAAAGATAGCAAAAACCACAGTGATGCACGCCTACATGAAATCAATCGACAGCATTTACAGAATAAATAAAGAGGGGTAAGAGCCACCATTTATCACCTTTTCACGACAAAGAGAGATCCTTCAACATCCTTACGACTCTATAACCATCCACAATTTCAAACATTAGATAAAAGCTGGATGAGTATACTTCAAAATACCATTGGATCCAGGAGGGGAAACAAAAACAAAATAAAAAACTTGGACTACTGAAAAGCCGATAATCGCGCGAGTTGAAAATGTTCTTTTTTTTTTCATTCGTTTTGAAAAAGAGGAACAAGTTTTATGAGCATATTCCACTATGAAACAAACAAAAAGAGGTGGAAGGAAGAGTGAGACTGTGAACTAAAAACAAATAAACAACAAACGATTCCAGGGCGCAAAAGGGAAAAGCTGAATTAAAAGGAAGAACGAACCCATTGGTTGCTTTCGATGTTGAAGGAGTAGAAAGAAACATGGGAGGCAGTAAACAAAATCTCATCGATGAAGGGATCCCTCCTCTGGAGAACAGTGAGATTGAGCATCTTCGTGCTCTGCTGATCAAGATTGGGCGTCAATTTCTTGGATTGAGACATTTTCGCTCGATGATGGAAAAAATCTGAGGCCTTGCCACTGCGAAAGAAGAAGAAGAAGAAGAAGAAGAAGAAGGTAAAGCAGGAGTGAGAGGAGACTTGGACTTCGAGGAGAAGAAAGAGACCGAATGGCAAATTGAGAATCGGCCCCTTTTAGATTTTCGGTCTTCACATAATCTACGCTCAAACTGCTCCGACCCTAATAAACGTACAAGAACTGAACAAGTGAACACTGAAGACCCGGAACAATTATAATCATTTCTAACAAATTAAAAAAAGAGGATGCTCAATTAACAAATTAACAAGTAATAAATATCATGGGTCGCTCCACTTATTCATAAATATATAAGACTTCTTTATGTTTTTTTTTTAAATTATTATTATTGATGATTCTCAATAATAAACAAGAGATGAAGTATAATAACGAAGATAGGTAACCGGTTAAGATATTTTGATAATATCATGTGATTTTAATTAACGTAACTAACATAATTAATCTAATCAAGTTAGATAATTATATGAAAGGATCTTATATTTGGATATTGAGGTAGTATACTGGAATCTTCCCCTTCCTTCGTCAAATCCGTGTGTGCAAAATATAGTAGATATTGGATCTTATATTTTCAATAATGTCACCAATCAAGCTGAATATATAATATATAAAGAGTTAAGGGTCAGATATAGCCATGTACTTTTCTCATAAGCATGTCTGGCACCATATAATTTTTTTTGTTGCAAAAATAATCATAAACTTCTTAAAATAAGTTAAAAATGACATGTCCGTTAAAGATGATAAATTGCCGTTACCTTTTCTAATTTAATAGGACATTTTTATATTATTATCTTAAGGGTTAAGGGTAAAAAATAATCATGTACTTTTCTGAGAAGAATGTTTTGGCACCATGTACAAAAATAGCCATGAACATTTTCTTAAAAAACCATGAACTTTTTATAATAGGTCAAAAATGTCATGTTAAGATAAAATGGCGTTACTTTTATAATTTAATGGTCCCCACAATATATTTTTGTGTTATTTTAAATTGTGTGAAATGTATACTTGTCCCTCATGTGACTAGTGTATAACGTATTTGAGGGGTTAATTTTGATTCCAAATTTCAAGTTTATTCCTAATTTTCGTAAACTCTTTCCTAACACTCTTTTTGCAATAATTGTATGAGAGGGAGGGAGGGAGGCGAATTAAGAGAGATGATTGTGATATTTATGAAAAAGCATATCGTTTTAACATATTTTATTTTTTGTAATGTCATCTTAACATATTTAATCTAAGCAAACTAGATAGATAAGTCTTAGGATGAGTGACTCTTTTCAAGATTCATAACTTAAATACATGAATAGCATCATAGGTAATTTCAATATTCTGTCTTATAAAGAATTTTTTTTAATTAATTTTCCATAAAGACTACATGAATATAGGTGGGGAATGGATATTTTATACCATAAGCGCAAATCAAGGGATACTGATTTGTTAGTAATCCCCATACTAGATATTGATGTATTTTGGGCCAAACCAGATGGCCTCGCTTTGAGAATTATTATTAAGTTAACAGCATAGTAAATGTTCTAATTATAGTGTGGATTTTCGGTCAAAACCCAAGCTATGTGCCATTCTGTTCTTATTATAAATATAATTATCATAAATTTTTTGTTACTAAATATAAATCCAGTTTGAGATTAATTAATGTTATTGTGACTATTTTATCCTCACATTGAAAATATGGAAGCTGAGAGAGAATGTTTATAATGTATAAAATATTATTTTAACACATATTTTTAAATAAGGATAAAGTTAGATTTTTTTTAAAAAAAATATATGACATATTTAACATTATAACTTCTACTATTTAGTAGTATGTAAAAAGTAGTTATGGTAGATTAACTGAGTGATATACATATTTAACCTTAGCTTGCGTTGGACGGTGCATTAAAGGAAGCTATGCCGATATAAAACAATGGGACGACATACGTAGCCGCATGAAAATCAAAGTCGCGGGATATGGACTTTTCATCAGAAAAGGCAATAATATTTGACTCAAAAGAAATTACATTGCACGTGTTAAAAATTAAAAATATAAATATATGTGGTATGATGCCTATTTTTTATGGAGAGCGAGGGCAGACATGATGACCAAGAGCACAAGGAAAACAACGGAAACGAAGGAGGCGACAACGGCTCCACTGGTAGCCTGGCAAAAATCAGTGAACTGATTGCAAATGGCAAGCCAATTAGAGTCCTCATTCCCATTGTGTGCTAAATATACCATGGCTGCAGATGCTGCCCCACTAGCAGCAGCCAGCGTCAGAAACACCTGCATCGATATAATATAATTAATTAACTCACATATATATTCATAACATATATATATCAATGGTTGGATACAATTAATTAATCACAGCTAGAGGGAGAGGCTAATTATAATTACGGTGTCAAGGATAATGAGGAGAAGCCTTGGTCCAACAGCATGGGGACGTATAATGGTTACAATAGAGAAAGGTAGAGACAGAACTAGGTAGCCTCCCACGAATGCCATTGCAATGACGAAAAACCTGCATCATTAATATTATTTCAGAATTAATTAAGAAAGGGAAGAATATGTATGGAAAGAATCTAAGGATGATCGATTATATGATGTTATTACTGGAAAGTAGGGAAGTCGTCGTAGGCGGCTTCAAACTGGAAGAACTGAGTGAAGAAAGGAAGGATCTGATCAGCAGTGGCCATGGCGGCTGCAGCACCCAAAGCAGAAGCTATGGCACCCAACCTCAAAATGAAGTCCATTATGGCTATCCCTTTCTTCCATCCTCCCTCACGTGCGGCTACAAGTACTGGTGCTTTTGCTTTGCCTCCATGGCTTTTTTTCTCTGATATTTCGATGGTGGTCGACATTTCTCAGACGGTCTCCTACAAGAGCTTGAGAATATATTGATGTATGTATAGGGATTATATTGATGCTTGGGATGAAAATGGCTTCGTCGCTGGATCTTATATATGTGGAGAATTGAGATCGAGTAGCGTCTCAGAAAAAGTCAGCTTATTTTATTTGATGAGGGGAGTTGTTGTTAAACTCAATCCACTATGACCATATATATGAAGTCTTACCTGATCCATGTAGAAATGGCAAGGCGAGTGATTATGAAAAAAATATACATGTCAAACTTGTATGAAAGCACTCCTACGTAATCAACCCTCTCCAATTGTTTTCTTTTCGATTTTTTTATCATATTTTTAGTGTGAGTATTGTTTCTTTTAACCAAGTCAATGATTTTCAGCGATTGCTTGGAATTTTTAATCAATCTATACGACGCTTGAATCTAAGGTAGGGTGATCTATTCTAAAAACAGAATAAAATAAAAATTAAGCCACACCAGGTATTGACGATGTACCAACTCCCCCGAGTGGATAGATGCTGTATATTTGCATGCATTGGTTTTTCTTTTATATAATACTCCCTCATGTCCAAAACATAAAATTAACTTTTTTAAAACAATTTTAAAGATGTAAAATAAATCGTTTTAAAGTATTTATATTTATAATTTTTTCAAAAAAAACTTTTTTATCTCAAGTTATCTATTTGACTTTCTCATCTAAAAAAACACCATATGTACTTGTACCAAGGAACGGAGGGAGTACACGGAAACAAAACATAAAGGACTTGCCATGGACGGCTCATAAAGTTCAGGATATTTGCAATGGGATTTCTTAGGGACAAAAACGGTGAGTCGACTTTTTTAAAAAGATTAAAGACACAAAATAAATTATTTTAAAATAATTATATTTATCATCTTTTAAACTAATTTACTTTACTAATAAATTAATGCATATTCTCTTAAACTTTAGGTGTTTTTATTACCCTAACCTCTAAACTCTAAATGTTACTCCCTCCGTCCCTTATATATAGGGACAAATTTCTCAACATGAATGAAGTACTTTAAACTTGGTAAGCAATGCAACACATCAAGACCCAGGGCCCAACAGATATTAAGGCATTCTTACAAACTTATAATCTCAATATAGCCCTTTTTTTTGCCATAAAGGGAAGGGAAATTCCATTGAAAACACAAAGAAATAACAAACTTACCATCTGGAAAGTTCAAAAGAAATTAAAGACAGCAAAACACTGCAAATTCCAAAAAAAAAAAAAGCTCTTATACATTAATTATGTCCCAAGCTCTAATATAGCGATAAGCTATCAACTGCTGCAGCGTTATTGGGGGTAGAAGAGTCCAATCAGCAGGATAAAACCCTTTCAAAATAACTTTGGCAGTCCAATTGGCACCAAATTTGTTTCCTTGAAAATCCACACAAATGAGTGGTTTCCTAAAAATTTTCTCTCTTCAAGGATATTTTTAATTATAATATCACATTTCCATTCTGGAGATGCTACATATTTTTTTTTTTTATATAGCGAGATGCAATATATTTCTACTAATACAATTAATTAAGATCTAATTGTCTGACTCAAAAATATCTCCTCTAAGTTATTTGCTTTTTCATGTTTAACTACCTCACACTAGGGGTGTTCATGGAACGGTCCTGTTCCCGTCCTGTCAAAAGGCATACAGGATGGATTTCTCGTCCCATGTCCCGTCCCATTCGGGATGGGACGGGAATTTCCCGTTTGTTTTTTTTTTTACAAATAAAAATAAAATGCCATTTTCACATGAAAAATATAAGTCTAATATTGCACCAAAAAATTTGACCACAGGCTTTTACAAAATACTATTATTCTAACAATTTTTTTGTCTTGACTTGACAACGTAATAAACCATAATCAAATTCAACATATAATAACAAAAACATCTAAATTAAGTCTAAAAGAAACTTTCATATTAATACATAAATTTTAAATTAAAAACATGTCTTCAAGACTTTAATAAGATCCACATTCCACATGAGGCTTTGTTGTCCACACATTCCTGATTCCTCCCATTCCTTTGCCACAAATATGATGCGAAACAAAAAAAATGCATGTTATTAATCACATGGAAGGCGTGATAATTTGAATGTACAGAGAACAAGTATTTTGATGCAAATGAAGCTGGGCTATGTAATATGGGAGAGGATCCTCTCCTCTTCCCTCCTCTACCCTAATTTTTTTTAATTTTGGGGTTAAATTTTTTTTATTTGTTTTCATCATTAGATTCTACATAAAATTAGTGACATTTGATATCTCATGGACAAAAAATGGTTCATTTTTAACTTAAAAAAAATACAGATTTTTAAGTATTAAATTTTTAAAAAAATCATATAAAATTGAAAAATGAACCATTTTGTGTCCATGAGATATCAAAATGTCACTAATTTTATGTAGAATCTAATGATGAAAACAAATAAAAAAAAATTTAACCCCAAAATTAAAAAAAATTAGGGTAGAGGAGGGAAGAGGAGAGGATCCTCTCCCATATTACATAGCCCAGCTTCATTTGCATCAAAATACTTGTTCTCTGTACATTCAAATTATCACGCCTTCCATGTGAATAATAACATGCATTTTTTTTGTTTCGCATCATATTTGTGGCAAAGGAATGGGAGGAATCAGGAATGTGTGGACAACAAAGCCTCATGTGGAATGTGGATCTTATTAAAGTCTTGAAGACATGTTTTTAATTTAAAATTTATGTATTAATATGAAAGTTTCTTTTAGACTTAATTTAGATGTTTTTGTTATTATATGTTGAATTTGATTATGGTTTATTATGTTGTCAAGACAAAAAAATTGTTAGAATAATAGTATTTTGTAAAAGCCTGTGGTCAAATTTTTTGGTGCAATATTAGACTTATATTTTTCATGTGAAAATGGCATTTTATTTTTATTTGTAAAAAAAAACAAACGGGAAATTCCCGTCCCATCCCGAATGGGACGGGACATGGGACGAGAAATCCATCCTGTATGCCTTTTGACAGGACGGGAACAGGACCGTCCCATGAACACCCCTAGTGTGAGGTAGTTAAACATGAAAAAGCAAATAACTTAGAGGAGATATTTTTGAGTCAGACAATTAGATCTTAATTAATTGTATTAGTAGAAATATATTGCATCTCGCTATATAAAAAAAAAAAATATGTAGCATCTCCAGAATGGAAATGTGATATTATAATTAAAAATATCCTTGAAGAGAGAAAATTTTTAGGAAACCACTCATTTGTGTGGATTTTCAAGGAAACAAATTTGGTGCCAATTGGACTGCCAAAGTTATTTTGAAAGGGTTTTATCCTGCTGATTGGACTCTTCTACCCCCAATAACGCTGCAGCAGTTGATAGCTTATCGCTATATTAGAGCTTGGGACATAATTAATATAATGTATAAGAGCTTTTTTTTTTTTTTTTGGAATTTGCAGTGTTTTGCTGTCTTTAATTTCTTTTGAACTTTCCAGATGGTAAGTTTGTTATTTCTTTGTGTTTTCAATGGAATTTCCCTTCCCTTTATGGCAAAAAAAAGAGGGGGGGGGGGCTATATTGAGATTATAAGTTTGTAAGGATGCCTTAATATCTGTTGGGCCCTGGGTCTTGATGTGTTGCATTGCTTACCAAGTTTAAAGTACTTCATTCATGTTGAGAAATTTGTCCCTATATATAAGGGACGGAGGGAGTAACATTTAGAGTTTAGAGGTTAGGGTAATAATAACACCTAAAGTTTAAGAGAATATGCATTAATATTTGTTGGACCCAAGGTTGTTATTCGACGTGGAGCATCCATTTATACGTTTTTTTTTTTTTTTGACCTTTCATTCATTTATACGTTAAGACATTATATAATTCATTCATTTTGAATATAAAAAAAGATTATAAAGCTCTTGATGAGTATCAGTGGTGTGTCTGCATGTGCATTTATTTAACTATGCTTTCACGGTGAAGCAGGTAGCTAGTATAACATTCGAGCTGTTTGGGTACCAACCGCGTTAATTAATTTTTCCTTCAGTTTTTGGTTCGAAATTGATAAAAAAAAAGGTAGCTACTATAACATTAAGCAGTTAGTTACGTTCCAATAATTGCTAATGTTAAAATATTATTGTAGCATTACGTTGAAGCTGTCTTAAAAAGATTCGGGCTGTTTTTAATTTGTTATTAACTACGTGGATGACAGGCTTAATTTTGAAAAAAAATCACCATATATACTATGATTAATTACTAATTATTATTTAATTTTTTACTCATCTAAGTTTGTTTAACTTCCATTTTTAACGACTAACCAGTATGGAAATGTTTGAAAGTAAGTTCGAACCTCAGGTAGATATGTAGAATTAAGAGCCTGATCGAAAATATTTCTATTATTCTTGTCAAACTCACAAGTTGACAATATGATTTTACAGTTTTTACGTTTTGACCTAATTAAAACGTGTCACGAGTCACTTAAATTCTTACTAGTTGTAAATTTGGTTAAAATCACAAGTTTATACATCGAGTTTAACGTTTTCACGTTTCTACTTTACAAAATAATCTTTTTAATTTACTCAAAAACTCATGTTAATTATTTTTATTTGACCATATTTAGTGAATTTATATATAAATTTTAGAGAAACTTCCTTATGGAGTTTGATAAAGTATTAACGTTGAATTCATAAAAAAAAAGTACTCCCTTCTGTCATAATTATAAGATCACTTTGACTTTTTTGGAGAAATTAAGGATGCAAAATTAATTACTTTAAAATGTCTGAAGTTAACTTTTTCCTCAAAACTAATTTACCTTACTCATAAACTATCATATAATACAATTACATGTAAGGTACGTTAAGATTAAGCGGTATACTTAACTTCCTTAATTTTCACAAAAAAAGTTAAAGTGATCTTATGTTTAGGACGGGGAAAATATTAATATTGATGTATTGAATATCAATTATTCATATTTAAAATATATTCAAATTAAATTATTGTTATTTTCCGTATTTCTCATTTGATTATATACTTTAAACATATAATAAAAGTATATTTTTACGAGTTTACAATTCGAGTTCACGATCCGATTTTACATTTTTATTACTAGTTTATTTAAACTCATGAGTTTGACAACCTAGATTTCTGCCACTCTTATATAGATAGATTGTTATGATCTATGGTGAGATAAATATGGAGATGGTATCAGAGAAATAAGATAATATAAAAGTAGCAAAAAGAAGTGAAAAGCACATCATACAATATATAAGCTCAAAAGAAGCTATATATATGCTAGAAATATTGAAACATCGTCCTGATAAGTAATGGACGCTTGAGCGAGACCCGTACAAATATATGCAAACAACTTGAGAACTTTATAACTTGAAGATCATAGATAAATAGGACACGTACGTACAATATAATAGGAGAATACAAAGGTAATTGATTTAAGTACTTATAAACTCAAAAGAGTACGCTCACATATGTAGTCTGATTAATGAATTCTGCTAGCGGCTTCTGAGAGCGATGCCAGACATGACAATCATCAAGGCCAACGCAACCACAGCACCAAAGGCAGAGACCACAGCTGAACTAGTGGCCATGCAGAAATCGCCAAATTGGTTGCAGATGGCAATCCAGTTTGTGTCCTGATCGCCATTGTGTGCCAAGTATACTATGCCCGCTGATGCAGAAGCACTTGAAGCAGCCAGCGTCAGAAACACCTGCAATCAATCAATCAATTATTACAGAATATTTATATATTAGAAAAAATATTACTCACGACATAATGTATGCCCTAGTTATTTTTTTTTAAATTAAGAAAGCTAAATAAATTACTCACTCCAATCTTAATTATAAGATCAAATTGACATTTTTGGATAAATTAAATATGCATAATAAAACTAATTTATTCTACTTTTAAACTAACATATAATCTAATTACATGTAGTGGTCTGATTGGTTCATTAACTTCTACAAAAAAAAGTCAACTTTATCTTATAATTAGGACTGGAATGAGTATTTATAAATTGATTTGCCAAAATTTTTTCTACAAATTAATTAGTTTGTTTGAGACATATATAAGCTAGTATATAATCTAATAAATATACAACATATTCTATGATGAAGTAGTTTATTTAGCTTCCCAAGTCATTAGTTCTTTTATATTAAGGAGAGGGGGGGTGACATTATTAGAGAAGAAATTTACGGTATCTAAGATGAGAAGGAGAAGCCTTGCTCCATGTGCATGGGGGCGAATAATGGTGACAACAGAGAAAGGTAGGGACAGGACCAGGTATCCACCCACTATTGACATGGAAATAAGGAAAAACCTGCATTATATTATATATATAGAAGTCATATAAGTCATTATATTCCTGCATGAGATTAAATAACTATTGTGAAAGGCAAGTTGGAAAAAGAAAAAGTCATCGTGTACTGGAAAGTAGGGAAGCTATCGTAGCTGGCTTCGAACTGGAAGAACTGAGTGAAGAAAGGGAGAGTCTGATCGGCGGTTCCCATGGTGGCGGCGGCGCCGAGAGCAGCGGCTATGGCACCTAGTCGGAGAATGAAATCCATTATGGCCAACCCTTTCTTACTTCCTCCTGGCCTTGCGGCGGCAATTCCTCTTCCTTTCTCCACGTTGCTCGGCTCTGGGACATCCGTGCTGGTTGACATTTTCTTTCTTTTTTAATTTAATGCTTTGAATTTGGAAGAAGATATATGTGTATGGGAAAGAAATTAAAGTCTGTGATCCAAAAGGGAGATCAATGGTTGAAGCTTATATAGTGGGGATGGTGCAGCTTTTGTTAGGGGATTAGGCCAAGGGGAGTTGTTGAGAAAATGCCATTCTCACTATATGGTTATTGTATTCTTTCCTTCTTTTATTCAAAAGGTGATGGTTAGTCAGTCACCATATTCCGAATTCTTTAGAGCCACTTTTGATAGTAAAGCAAGTAGAGATCAACTCTAAAACATCCCCATCTTGTCAAACAAATATAAATGCAGTACTAGCTAATTATACTTATTAATTAGCCGGGTTTCTCTTTCTATTATTTTCGGTTTTTTTTTTAAAAAAATAAGAACATGTATATAGTGGACGTTGTTGGGTGTGTTAATTCTTCGTCGTATGTAGTACTTTTAAATTAAATATTAAACTGTGTGCGTGTGTGTGAAGAACTCCTGGGGAGAAAACCTAGTTAAATTGATTGCTGCAACAAGCACTTATGCCCATATAATTAACAAACTTTCATTTTATTAATCAGTCAACCAAACCACGAATACGCACTTACGCAGCCTTCCTAATCCAATAACGCAAGTATGGGAGACTTCGGACTGGCGTCTCTTGGATAATGAAGAGGGTGCTCTGTTTGTGCTTGGTAAGGAAAATAATTTATACTACTTCCAAACACCCAACAACAACTGCATTGGACAAAATATGTGAACACGGGGGGTAATATCGGATATGGTTTCTTTGACAGCTTGGGCACACGAGGGCAATTAATTAAGTACTATCAAGACTCGTGTTTTTCTACAAATCACTATGTTTTTTTTTTCACCAGTCACTGAGTTTAAATATTATAAGATAAAAGGAAATCCAGACTCACTGTTCCACCATTCGCTTTTATGAAATATTGGTTTGCTTATATATGTCTATTTTTTATTAAGTTCGAATTTTACACTACATGGCTGCCATTCTCGGGAAGGACGATCTCCTCTAATATTTTCTTTGTCCAAAAATCTTATAGCTCAAATGACGCATTCCTTTAGCATTAATGTACAAGAACCTAGTGCATCAAAAAAATATTATAAGAGAACCAAACATATATGTTTTAAAGGGAATATTGATCAATTAGATTAAGTTTACACGGCATGTAAAATTGAACTAGACAGAATAATGAAATGAAATAACTGAAGAAATGAATCAAACAAGAAATTCAGCATAACTCAAATTTTGATCCATGAACGTCTTTATGCTTATGTGTCTATGCTCCTCCTCCCCTCCTCTTTTTCATCTGTGGGGAAAATCCCAAATAAATACTTAATGAAGCTAAAAAGTTCAAAAATCTACCTCAAATAAGCAAAAGGATATGAGTGATTAGACAGGAATATGTGATTTTAATATTTTGGTTAAAATACCAAACTGCCCACTTTTATTCAAATTGTAAATGTACGAGGTTGATAATCTCGTTACTAATTCAATTAAAACCACGACACGAGTGATTCCTGCTTACTTTCTTTTCTTTTTTACCTTAAAAAGATGTACACATTCTCTCTCATCATTAACTCTATGTTGACACATTCTCTCTCTATATATAAGGTATAGGTTGTGAATGTAGGAAGTTGTTAACCCCATTACTAGTTTAGTGAAAATCATTAAGAAAGTGGTGAAAACTTTTACTCATTTAACGAAGCCCATTTACAGAATTTAATGAATTTCATCCTAAATTATGAATGTGTGAAATTGTTAATTTTGTTAAAATCAAGGTTCAAAAAACCGGACCGAACATTGAACCAGACAAAGCACTGGTTCAAGGGTCAATGATCGGATCGAGGTCGGACTGTTTATATTAAAATAATAAAATTTTATTGATATTAATATTTATAATCACTAATATCAAAATGTAAATGTAGATAAGCATGCATGATTCATCAAATATAAATATTTTAATGTTTCTATAGAGGGAAAAATATAAAATATTAGTTGATTACACATGAAAATAAATATTATTCTACAATCCACAGATTAAAATACAAATACTAAGAGCAATAACAATTAAATATCAAACATTTGCAAGTATAATAGCATTTAAAATATTATAGTTTCTTGGTTTCTAAAATTAAGTGAAGACACAGTTGGTAATTAGATGAATTATAACAAAATAAAAAAATAACATTTTTTTTAAAAAAGGGGGGACCAGTTCAACCTCCAAGTTTTGGGCGGGTTGAACCGGCCCTCCACGGGTCTGACTGCAATTCCGGGTCAATGCCTCACCCGGGCCGGCTTTATGGGTGATTCATGGTCCGACCGCCTGGTTCGATCCCCTTTTTTATACACTGGTTAAAACCATTATGGGAGTGATAACATTTACTTATTTAGATAAACCCATTTACAAGAAGTAACGAATTTCAACCTGAGTTGTGAATGTACAAAGTTATTAACTCCGTTAATGATTTGGTTTAAATCATCACGAGAGTAGCAAAAATCTCTACTTATTTAGTTAAACCCATTTGATTGGAAAGGATTGAGAGATGACACTCTTGTCATTTTGCCCTAAACTTGCCTATTTCAAATTAGTACGAATCACACACATGTTCTTTTGCTTATTAGAGGTAAATTTATAGAATTTTAAAATTAATTAAATATTTATCCTGGATTTCCCCTTTTTCCTTGGTGGTGTTTAAACATGAATATTGTTATTTCTGCCCATCTAGGGCTGGGAATTCGGGCAGCCATTCTAAGCCTGAGCCCGAGGAGGGCCGGGCTTTGATTTTGAGAGCAAAAAAGGGGAACGGGCTAGCTCGTCGGGCAACGGGCTTTGACTGGCCGGCTGGCAGGCCGCCCGTTTAAGCCGGTCTAAGAATTGTTTTTTTCAGGTAATAAAAATTAAAAGACAAATTGTACTATGTTATGATGTATTGGTTTATTCTGTGGTGTGTGAACTAGTTTTTTTTAAATGTGTTGTGTCATGTGGACATTACATCCTTATGAAACATTCTAATATATATTCTATGTATGACTTTTAGTTGTGGTGTATGACTTCTAATTCTAGACTTGCTACTTATGGATCATATTTATGTTTTTTATTTATGCTTGGTCCATTGTTTTTTGATTGTCTAATATTTGGAGTAATGAATGATTGTTTCATGTCACATGCTCTTCTTTTCTTTTTCCATTTTCTTGACTACTTTTTTCTGTTATAGTTAATCTCATTTTTTGAATTGTGATGTATCTTTGCTTTTTTTGTCTTTATCTTAGGGCTGTTCAAAAAGATCTTGTCTCGGTTGTCTCGATCCTGTCTCGGACTTGTTAGGACCAAAATTTCTTAGGACCAGCGGGATTCGGTACCGGGATCAACGGTACCAGGACTAACTTGAAACCGGGACGGTACCAGGATACGATCACGTCTCTCGGATTCCCGGTCTCGGTACCATAAGTATAATTATTTATTTAATTTTTTCCCATAATTTAACTATGCATTTCTTCCTTAATTTTTCTTTTCAATTACTCTATCCCCTACCCAAATATGATTTTTTATATTTATTCATAGAATCTTTTAATTGATTGATTGATTGATTCAATCATTAAATGTTTTTGGGTTTAACCATTTAGGAGGTGGACCTCTTTTTTCTCTTCCACCAATTCTACATTAATTGATTGATTGATTCAATCATTTAAGTATATATGTAATATTAAAAAATTAATTATATTATATTATATTATTAGTAACTAAAGTATAAAATATGCAGGTTCTTTGTTTATTTCTTGGTTAATGAGATTGTGTCAAAGAACATTGGGACGTCCCGGTCCTGTCCCGATAGGACCAGGACACCCTTAGTACCAGTACCGGGATCGGTACATAAATGGTGTCCCAGCCTTCTTCCGGTACCGGGACTCGGGAAAGGGGTGTCCCGGTACTTGAACAACCCTACTTTATCTAGTAATTAATTAATTATTTGTGTAGTATTGTCAATTTGCTATTGTTAATTGGGAAACCACATAAATTTATCATGTTCTTCCCGTTTAAGTTTTACATATACCATTTTTGACAAATTACGTCACTTGACTTTGCTGAACAATTTATATTCAATTACCCATCTTTGTTTCATTAATTCTTTCGCAATGCAATTTCATTTATTAAAGAAAGTCAAAGCCTTTCACTAAAATATTTTTTTTAAAAAAATAAATAGAGTAAAAGCCTGCGGGCCGGGCCCAACGACTTAAGAGCCGGTCTTCATTAAAAGTTTTTTCACGGGCCGGCCCGTTTAAGCCCGACCCGCCCGAAGTCCCAGCTCTACCTTGATCTAAACGAAGGAAAAGGAAAAGGATAGACCTAGCCCAAAAGCCCAGGAAACAAGCCATGGAGATAGTGAGCCCGGCCCAATCGAAACCGGCGAAAAGCCTCTCGTACTGCTAAAACACAAGCGACTCCTTTTAGCGTCTGCGTGAAGGTGAAGCTCACCGGAGGATTCTCCGTCGCAGCAAAATGTGGGCAAGCGCAGAAGGTGGTGCTCCTGAGGTCACTCTAGAAACTTCCATGGGTTCTTTCACCGTTGAGGTTCTTCCTTTTCTCTCAAATCCTGACCAACGATCACGGATTCTCAAAATTCCCTCTTCCTTTTCATTTTTTTTTTTTTTTTGAGAATGAAATACGGTTTTTAGTTTTTACCCTCAGCTATCGGTAGCGTTGGTATAATAAGAGCATATTTACTCACCCATTGTCATTATCTAATTTTGGGCTCAGTTATACTACAAGCATGCCCCTAGAACCTGCAGAAACTTCATTGAACTCTCCCGCAGAGGCTATTACGATAACGTTAAATTCCACAGAATCATTAAGGTACTTTTCTTTTCTTCGTTGTCTGTGGCTTCCGTTATTTAAGATTAAGCAAGTCTTGTTTACATTCATTTCCCCTGTTGAGTAGGACTTCATAGTACAAGGTGGAGATCCCACTGGAACAGGAAGGGGAGGAGAGTCCATTTATGGGTATGTTTTTTAAGATTTTTTAATTTTTCCACCCTGATTATATGCTGCACCATATTAGGACTTTTTTAACTCTTATTTGGCTCCGTATTGCTTTTTCATTGGTGTCTATTTAGAGCTGCCTTCATGCTTCTTGGCTTGCTGTTTGACATTTTATCTTGCTTGGCCATTGAATAGCGGCACTTAAGTATCAAATAATAAGTTAATTATGAATTCATTTAGCATGGAATAATTCATTACACTGCTCCACTTATTGTTTATCACAGTCCAAAATTTGAAGATGAGATAAAGCCGGAGTTGAAGCACACCGGAGCTGGTATCTTGTCCATGGCAAACGCTGGCCCAAACACTAATGGTAGTCAGTTCTTCATCACTTTGGCTCCATGCCCATCTTTGGACGGTAATGCCATTATCCTATCCTCCTAAACACCTTCAAAATTTAGTGCTTTTTGGCAAATACTTTCAAAATATTATTGAGTTTATTGCACTATTCCCTGTGTGAGATAGAGTGCATGCAATTGTGTGGTGTATCCATATTTGTATTTGTGGGATCGGTTGTCTAAAAGTATGATGCAGGATTTACTTGGAAGGAAAGCCATTATCATAAATCTTTATCATTTTTAGTGTTGCTGTCTGAATTTGGATGCCAACCATAAGCAAAAGAATTGTATATTTTATAAGGACTCTGTAGGAAGGACTGACAGATAACTTGATCCAATGACATAGCTTGAAATTTATTTTCTATGGACTAAAGGAGAGGAAACTTTTCCTCAAATATGAGCTTTCAGAAAACTGTTATGTTACTTCTACCCGTCTTTGCCCTGGCTGTCATAACTTGGTTTTAGTAATTTCTTGGATTTTTTTGTTGGTCATTGCATAATTGATAATTTCTTAGATCGTGTCTTCACATCACCTTCAACTGAATGAATAACACATCACCTTCAACTGAATGAATAGAAATGATAGAACCGGTGAGGAACAGGTTATTGAAGTGTTTGACCTCTCTAATGTTATCTTTTCATTAAGGTAGACATTAGACAGTAGGCCAAGGTTTATACTCCTTAGTTATTATATTTTCATTCTAGATTAGAGAGTTCTCTCTAGCAAACTTTTAACAATAGAGTTGGTATTAATACGTTGAGTGACACAATTACACATTTAGCTGGTTTCCTTGATGATCTTCGTGAGTCAATCTTGAGCTTTCCACAGTTGTTAGATATTCTGAATTATTGATTCTGGTTCATCCAGGTAAACACACCATATTTGGAAGAGTTTGTCAGGGGATGGAAATCATCAAGAGACTTGGCAGTGTCCAAACTGATAACAATGATAGGTATGAAAAATATGCTGCAGAATTTTGATTAAATTGTACATACTTTTTTCTTATTGCATCCTGCCTTTAGTTTCTTATTCCGATTATGACACCATATTTAGCAGACAGAAACACATCTTAGGGTATTCTTAGTCAAATGTTGGGATATCTTGTGTGATGATGATAGTTATATTAAGAAATATATTTTATGATTTGTTTAGTAGTCCTTAATTTTAGGATTAGTGGAGTTAATTGGGATTATTTACTGGATCAAATATATTATTTTAAATATATTTATTGGGAATTAGTTTTTAAGTAGTGGATTAATGGCCATAATTCTAGGGAGTTATGGTTATCTTTTTGTGTATAAATATTGCGACTTGTATATGTAAAATTCAATTTTGGAATATAATTTATTCGGCAGAGATAATTTCTGTTGTTGGGAGATTTTCCCTGGCTCTGATGAGTTTAAGATTCTTGCCTATCGCTCTATTAAAGATTTATCTTCATCTTTATTAATTTATGAAGTTAGATTTTGATTTCATAAATTAATATAGACTCATCTTTATTGTTTTCCTGTTCCCATCACATGTGCTTTTCTCAACACGTTATACAATCAAAGTCCAATTTCACTTTTATTAATTACCTCCAGCTTAGTCTTATTTGAAACTTTTCTTTTTGCTCTTGAGGTCTGTAGATATTATTTGATTTTTCTAATTTTCCCATTTGTGCTGATGTTAGGCCTATTCATGATGTGAAGATACTAAGGACATCGGTCAAGGATTGAGACAAGTTCCCCTCCCTGATATCTGAAAACTGTGGTGCCTACGGTATTATGTGGAAACTGGGGGTTGTGCTTTTATCATGAGTTCCTTTTAGGAAAAGGGAGTAAACTGGAACATTATGAACAGGAACTGTAGTTTTACTTTTGTTAGGTGATAGAAGTTGTAGATTTCTAACGTAACGCTTAAATTCTGGTTAAGATGAAAAGCCTGCTTCTTCTGCCTGCAAAAATATTTCTTTCCATGGAAGAAGAAATTGCGTTGTGAAATTTTGAGAATCGAAGAATCTTTTCTGATCCATGATATTATATGCGCTGAAATTATTTAAAATGATGGACCAATATTGGAACTAGTTGGACTAGGTTCAACGCTTTTTTGACGAAAGCTATCTCCGCCATGTGACTTAGGTTCAATTGTCATGGTCCTACTTTTAGTCTTCTAAGTCTCGTCAAATCATATGTGGGCTCCTAAAGTGACCAATTTTCATACAAGTGCTCCTTTTATTCATCGCTGAAATATTATCTTTTTAATTCACTTCAAGTTATTGCAGTGGTTTTAAAAAACTCTTGCTCCGTTCATAGATCCTTGGGCTTGAACCTAAATATAGCAAATAATCAAAACCACCGCAAATGTTTCATTGATGCAGCAATTACATGAATTATATCTTCATGCCTTCCGCATAGAATCATGTTATTAACCTCTTGCTTTGATGTTAATCTTCACATTTAAAAATTAGAAAATACCATGCCGACTAGAAATATGGAGTTATCGATCATGTTGTAATGACTTGATTCTAAAATAATATGGCAACTAAAATATTAAAAATCTTGTATTTTGCGACTTTCACTTTGTAAAGCAAAATATTCCTAACCCAATTATGATTATCTGCAACATAAAAATTAACAAAGAACCTTACCCCAAAAGTAAAATATTACACAATGTACACTCAACTAGCTCCTATAATTCGCGGGAAAGTGTATCAGCTACATAAATATGTTGAAAGCCACATCACCTCTTGTATATCCACTGCATTTGGAGTTCAAAACCTAATTGATGACTGTAGCCTAACCTTTCCCCAAAAAATTGTCATTCTATGACTGTAACTTGATGCAGTGGTTGCTGCAAGGCCTCTCCAGTAGCAAGCAACCACTACAATTTACATCATTTCAACCTGGTAGTATCGCACCTATTCTAATATTCCAACATCATCGAATCACTACAAACGATTCTCAGATGAAGTTTAACTAGAACCCGCCTTCCCTTGTTTACTAGAGTGATTCAATGACCCCCCATTCTCTTCGCAACTGCGGGTATTGAGTTTAGATGATTGTGATGAATTTAATTCACTAGCCTTGGCAGATCCAGGGCTACTCTCTCTTGAGTTGGCCATCCTTGTTGGTTCTGATGTCTTACTAGATGGGTCACTCGTCACTGCTGATTGCTGCAACAATTCCATGCGCTTTAAAGATGGAACGTCTCCTTTACAATATCTGCGCCACATGTTCCTAAATGTAGATTCCAGGCCATGGGCAAAATTCACTCCATCGCAAAGAGGAGACTTGGACATGAGTTCTCGGAGACTCATCCTCAAATTTTGCAGGGCTGGTATGTCGGAGGCCAGCTGCAGAGCCAATTGGACATATTCATCTTCATTTCTGGCAACCAAACGTTCCAGACCTATATATTTTGAAACATGACATTTTCTTCAGTTTTTAAAGATAAAGGCAAATATTAATGCTCAACAAACTACATTTTCCTTTCCTCTTTTTTTTTTTTTTTTTGGGGTGGGGGGGGGGGGGTTGGGGTTGGTGAACTAAGCTCCGACACACAGTCACCAAAACAATCAAATTGGTTGCCCTGTGTGAAAAGGAAGTAAAACAAACCCATTATCTCAAGGTATTAATGAGCATGATTGCAATGCAGGATCCCAAAAGAATTTTAAAATGGCCCACTGGACAAACCGTGACAAGCAACAGTGAATGGAGATCAAGGTCCAAAGCCATCATCCACGCTACAAAGAACTTACTCTCAACCTATTTTGTTTTCTGTTTTGTCTTTCTACTTGTATGTTGGACCAAACAGATTATATACTTACTTAAACGCATGGGTCAGCAATTCTCAGCAAAAGGAAAAGGCAACTGAGATCTGGTGAGGTCCGGACTGTTAGCTTGACAAAGTTGAGATGAAATAAGATTTGTGCTGGGTGTCACAAATTACCTAGTATCAATCTAATCAATTTACTCTGACAAGCAGCATACAGCTTTTCTTTACCCCAAGATGACAAATCTTGCAGTAAGAGTCAAGAAAACATGGCAATACAACTCATCAAAAGAGGGGGGACAGGAGAGGTGCATGGGTACATTATACATCTCAAAATTTTAGTTGAGAATGGAGAAAAGAATTTCTTAACCATGATTTGTATTACCAGGAGATTTAAGACTATTAACCTAATTCTTGAACATGAGACCTCCACCAGCATTAGCCAATGCTACCTTAAGCTTACTTGAAAATATTCAAAATGCAAAATGGCAACAAAGAAGAAAGAAAAATGAGTTTCTTACCAACTTTGCTAAGAAGGCTAACACCAACATTGTGTGCGTGTACAGAACCAGCCATAGTAACGCATGGAACTCCCATGTATAAAGATTCACATGTTGTGGTTGTTCCAGCATAAGGAAATGTGTCCAAACTACACATTAAACAAGGCATCGTTAACTTTTTAAAAAGGCTACGGCTCTCACCCACCAGACCCTTAGAGCCAGAGAAACTTTGTTTACCTGATTAGCAATCTATTTCTTTATTTCAATGCTGTAGTTTTATTTCACACTGCGTTTTGCATTCCCATGTAAATATCCAGTTTAATTAATAATATTCCTTTCCACTCAAAAAAAGGCTATATGGCAAGCTATATATCCCAGACATATGATAGTATCCACAACATTAAAAAAAAGAGAAGAAACATTACAAATGAATAATAAGGCTCTATTTGCACATATAAATACCTTCAGAATATAAAATATATATTACCTGATATCCATCAGAGAATATGCTTGCATATGGTCATGGTTAAGAAGAATCAGGGGTAGAAGATCAACGCATAGTGGTTCCACACCTAATTGCTCCAACGTTGTGAGAAATCTCTGTCTTACACTATCACAACAAAACGGTTTACATTTTACCACAAGGCGTGAATTTGGAACTTGACGTAATATCCTTGCCCAAACTTGCAATACTTTAGGTGTGATCTGGTGATATGAAACAAAACAAGTCCCAGAAGTCAAGGGATACTCATCCAAGAACAAGCTCTTAGTAAACAGAGCAAAAAGGTTTAACATATGTAACTCAAACACTACCTTAGCAAGATTGTTAAAGCTACCAAACGTAACGAAACCATTAGAAAGGGCAGGAGTAGGACAAACAGGCCCAGCCTCAAGCGAAGGTGTATAACAAAGGAAACATTCTGGTAATCGAACTAACTCCTCAACATGCCTGTAATTCAGGAAAGTACTATGAATAAAAAAACTAACCAAAATCTCGGTGAGAAAGTGATCTAGTACAGAACTATGGTCAGAAAGTACAGAAGTTCCAGAAGAGATCTACTTCTGCTTTGTTTCAGGAGGGTCTGCCAGCGAATCAGTTATTCTATAATCAATTGCAGGTAAGCCGGTTGTATTAGGATAACCAATCCAAGTCACCTACATGTCAAGCAATACAAGTGGCAAAGGTAAAATTAATGAACAATCAAATGAAATGATTGCATCATGTCCATTATTATCAACCAAAGAACATTATAGGTAACATGGTAATAGTTTAGCACTTAGTTTAAAGAGAAAGTAAAGAAAATAATTTGATGAATAACTGGTTTAAGATTCAAAATTGAATCACTCTACAGAATATTCATATAACAATATATTATAAATTCTTGATCAACCAACCCCTTAATTCAAATTACAATAAGGAAGCCATATTAATTCAGATTTCAGAATATTATACTACTAAGACTAAATAAAAATTGAAAGATCAACAGATAGATGAGGAAAATATGGTAAAACAGGGATAAGAATAAAATAAGCTCTAAACCTAATTGAACTTTCAGCATGATAAGATACTCTCAAGTCTCAACACACCTGAACTGGTGCAGGCCGACATGCCATCATTCCCAACTTGTTATTTGCAGTATGACCGGTGAGTTCTACCAGAATGTCAACCTGGTCTTCTCTGACCATGTTGGCAACTCTCTTTTCTTCAATCCCATATATATCTCTCCAAATCCCACCCTTCTGTAGAACTTTCTCTCTAAATTTTATTGTTTTTGCATCTGCCTGCAACACCAAATAAAAAAAAAAATTATAATTCAATGGTTTGTAATATATAGCGAGACATTTAAGACAAGCATATGTCCAATCATAACTTAAGCCATAAATAAATTAAGCTAGCAGCTAATGATGAGCCGCTATAAACATCAAAGAACTAGAGAAGTATTTCATCACAAAAAGAATGTAAAAAAACATTTAAAAAGTAGATACCAATAAGGCACGCAACTTAGAACAAGGTTAAAAAAAGTGTACAGCACAACCAAGCTAAGTGCGAACTTCAACGAGAAGGTTTAAAAGACACAAGGGGGAAAAAAAGAGCACAAGTTTTCGGAACAAATATTTAATATTTAAATCCAAGCGACCTTGAGTTGATTAATGCTGGCTGAGATCAATTGGGAAGCTAAATATCACAAGTCTCAACCGCTATAATTATTTAAAGTTAGCAAAACATCAAAGGGCAAACAGTACGCTTGTTCATAATCCTTTAACACTATCCAGTAAGACTGATGTGCATCAAATTGAATGGATATGCAGGGTAAAAGCAACTATGACTTCACAACATTGAAATATAAGAGCCAAGGACTACGCTTGTTACAACTGGAAAGTAGTTTAGTTTCAATCCAGCATCCACATTTTATTGTACCAGCTTGCCAGAAGGAAGAATGCAGTTACTCCAGGATGTAACCATTTTGCAAGGATTCATATCAAACTGGATATGCACATCACATGCAGTCCAAACTGCCCCCACCCATGACAATAACTTTCTCACGTTATGCTGAGCCTTTAGCAACAAGGCCAGGCAGCTGATCAATGTTATTATATGTTGGGAGCCAAAATTGCAATGACATTCAAATTCACAAGACAATGTTGGAATATCTACAGTTAACAAATGCAGATCTGAAAGACTCGAAAAAAAAATTAATTGGTCTTTAGAATATTCCACATATATGGAAAATCATTTTCTTAGCACAAGAAAATACAAACTCTCCTAAACTTAGTATGATCAGAAAGAAAGTGGAACACAAGAAGCCCCGCATAAACCTTAAGAAACCAAACAACCGTTTCTTCCAGCTTTTGAACAGAAATAGAACTGAATTTAAAATTTTACGCAGCAACGCAAGAAATTATATTCATGTCAATTGCAATGACCAAAGAAAAAATCAAATGCAACACAAAAATTCAAAACTAGCTATTTAATTTACTGGGAAAAAACATATTGCAATAATCATCTACAGTGTGCATAAACAATAATAATGTACCTTGACAACTGCTGAATAAACTATGACTTTATAATTGGTGTAGTCGTGATAGACAAGGGGAGCCTCAATGAAGTAAGACACAGAATGGGTAAAATAATCAGGAGATACATATCCTATGACAAGAGGTCGATCAGGATCTTTAGAGTTATCCCATGTCGAGTACTGCGAATATAATCTCATGAAGCGCCTACCCCAGTCCCTGCATGAAAACATTTTAAAAGCCAGAGCTTTCATGCAACTTATTTCCAAGCTACAAAACACATGACAGAAATAAATTCCACAGGTAACAGAAAATAATGCATAGTTAAGGCAAACAATTCTGCCAAAAATGGCAAACAGTTTTAACAGCATTATTCATCTACTATCAACATTAAAAAGGCGGCCCGGTGCACAAGGTTCCTACTAGGTGAAGTCTATGGAAGGTCAGTTGTACGCAGCCTTATCCCCACAAGCGAATAGGCTGTTAATAGGATTTGAACCGGTGACCTATTAGTCACATAGCAGCAACCTACATCTTTGTTCTAAGGCTCACCTTCTCGTCTACTATCAAGTTTACTCTAGGAAATTACTTTCACAAAAGCAGACATATGGAAACTTTAGCATAGAGATTCCAACATGGCAACTAATATAAAAACTCCTCTCACATCAAAACCATAGCAACCAAGTTTAGAGGAACCATTTTTGTGGCTAAAAAATTAGACATTCTTGGGTTTAGGAGTTGGCAATTGCCAGCCATTAAAATATCATCTAACTGATGATCCAATTCGTAAGCTCAAATCTTCATTTTCTTCCAAATTCAAGCCAGCTCTCACTGGCCAAAAAAAAGAGACAAAGTTGTTTCTTTTATTTTTCTTCTACTCCATATTATTATACCCCCAGATCATATGCAAATTATCCCTACATCTCCCCCCCTTACACGATGCAGATGGTAAACATAATTCAGACTATAAGCTGAAGTAGTCATTCTTTCATTGCCCAAGGAAATTATATATTTATATTCTTAATCAAACATTTGAAAAAATCCAATGAAATTGATTAACAATTTTACCATGATACTCAACACCTATAAAACATGTGAATTTTTCAATCAAAAATAAAAATTGAATAAGAAATTCAACGGAAGTTGCAACCTGTGGGCTTCAAAAAGTTTATCATCATGGCCTTCATCTATGTAATTCATTGCAAGCAATCGATTCTGCACATCAGAATAAGATGCCAATAAAAAATCCAGTGGAAGGGAGTCTTAATAAGCATGTACAAATAATTGGAATGAATAAAATGAAACAAATATATGAATTTAAAAGGGAAAAAAAAAACAATTAAGTCACCGATATCCAAGTGAACTACCCTCATTAACATGCCAACTTATAAATCCTTACATTTTCTAATACAAACTATGAAAACAAATAAACTTAAGAAAAGGAGAGAATTTTTCCTCTTGAACCTTCTATAATAACTACATTGGATTAGCCATGATAATTGTACAGTCAACTGAGCATTTTTGAAGTAGCACGCCACGACAGAAGAGATAAATTTTGAACAAACCACCAAGAAATTGCAAGGTAGAAACTCAGGAATTCATAAAGAAACGAGAAAACCACACAACAAACTCCCAGCATGAACTTTCCTATGAAACTCCAGTTCATATAGATGCATGAACCTAATTTAAAGAACACAGCAAGAATAATCTATAAAAATATTCCCCAACAACGCACCATACCTGGCCAGCATTTCGAGAGTCCGGATCTATCTTAAGACATTGCTCATAAGCATTCACTGCCAGAGTGATATCACCGATATCCCTATAAAGAACTCCTACAATCCAAGAAAACAGAAGATGATACCTCAGAGTATACCCCATTTTCAAATAATAAAATACAGAGAAAAAGAAGCCACCGCAAAAACCTATACGGCCTTTTACAGGAGACAAGGAAAGCTTCCAGAAATCTTGATGACAAGAATATAAGCAAAAAAAGTTCACAATTACTTCTGCATGAAACTTCTGGGAATTCAAAATAAACTTCCACTATCCTCCTACCTGATAGGAATCCAACGGGCAATGCTGTCACTTTACATGACACCGGCCACATGGGAGAAATCCCATCAGAAAAAAGGCTCAAAAGAGTATATGGTATACCAAGTGGCATCCTACATGGCATTCAACTTCTGAGTGGCTCCGGGGAGGAAGAAGTATAAACATCCTATTCAAGAGGGCCCCCAATTAATTCATTTTATTTCTACTTCCTATGTAATTTTAACATTTAAAAGAAACTTTTTCGGATTTAATTGATTTTCAGGAAGATTTGAAGGATCTTTCAGATATTTTAAATTGTCCAAAAAATATTAAATTTATTAATAGATTGATCTCCACTTGAGGTGCCATCCTTATAATGTGGGATCTAAGAGAAGAACAGTTCCCTGCGAGTCCTAATTCTCTTCTTAATAACTTTGTTCTGGAGCTTGTCAGCGTGACTGCCGAGTGTATTTCCTGGGGTCTCTAGATAGGTGTCTAGAGGATTCTATATCACTTGCATTTACCAGTATCAATGTCATCACATATAATTCATGGGCTTTTTAACCAGTTTGTCTATTCGTCTTTTGGTTTAGTTATCTTAACATAGCAAGTTAAATGAATTCTATCAAACAATCTCCTAGCAAAAGAGAAGGCAGACATAATTCCCTTTCACCTTTTTGGAAACTTTGAAGGTTATATGAGCACAAGCCATCAAATGGTTAAAAATCAATATGACTGTTTGCAACCAGAAAGGATGGGGAGATCAAAATCATTAAATTATGCTCACATGTTGATTATAAATTTTACAATCGATGAAGCCTTGTAAACTAACAAAGATTTGCTGTTAATATGCCAAATATGAAGCAGCATAACATTAACTAAGACAACCACAACTGCCAGACAGTAAGATAATCTGAGAAAGTTTAAAGAGACCTAAATTATTGTATGCTTCTGCATATGTTGGATTTGCAATGATAGCTTTCTCTATCATACTTGCAGCAGCATCAATTTTACCCTGAAGGAATGAAAGAAGACAATAAGCTATTAACAACACATTTTTACCCATTCTAAATTCATAACTCGATCAATGCTTAACCTGGACAGTGTAGACAACACCAAGATTATTCAATGATTGTGAAAAATTAGGTTTGATTGACAAAGCAAGCTGCAAAACAACAAAAATGATTGTGATGTAACAATATCCCAATGCACTCAATTAGAAGAGTCAAATTAAATAAAAATAAAAGATTGTCATCGTTACCTGGTAACACTCTACAGCTTTATCAAGGTTGTCTTTATCTTTATATATAACCCCGAGATTGTTACATGCTTCCGCACAATGAGGATTGAAGTGAAAAGCAAGTTCATAAAATACAATAGCCTGACCAATAATTTAAATCAAAGTGGTCAGTACATGACAATTTGTGGATATATGAATCTAGAAATACACACTCACCATGTCAAACTTAAGCATCTCACCATAAGCAACCCCGAGATTATACATAGCATCAGCATAATGCCAATTATAATACAAGGCTTTCTTATAATAAGCCACGCCTTGATTGATGTCCCCTTCCAATTTAACCTACGTATAATATAAAGTCAAAAATCAGAAACAAAAAAATTGAGAACTGATCTATGATTCTCTATGAAGCAAAATAAAAAGAATTAGAAGTAGTCAAGATATATCATAATACATCATTAAAATCATGGTGCTTTATTAGATAAAGATTAGCCAAGCACAAAACAAGAACATTTATTGGCAAGCTAGACTGTTGGACTGTGGTGACCATCAATGCAATGAGAATTGAAAATGTGAAGCAGAGTGGGCAACTCCAACAGCATTTTTGCACAGACAAAACTTGAACCAGTCCCAAACCAGAACTTCCTTTACAAATGTTTTCAAAAAGCTGCTTTTTAAAGTTAACAAAAATCTGTTCACGGGAAAAAAGCCCTAGTGTGTGTTTGGAGTAAAAAAAAAGTGATTTTAAAGAAAAGATTTTGGAGAATAGCTTATAAAAAAACCGAAAAAATTGGCTTCTGGAACCATGGTTTTCTTATAAGAAAATAGATTGTGGAGGAAACAATGTTTGGGTGGCTCCTAGCAAAACCATGGTTTTGGTGGAAAGATTGATTGTGAGAGAAACTGAGTGTTTGGGTTTTTTTTTTTTTTTCAAAACCAACAATATATATTTTGGGCAAAAAAAGCAAATATCCACACCACAAGTTCCTTATTGTTCACCAAATCATTTAACTTCCACCAGCTCTGAACTATTAAATTCAGACTGCCCTTTGCAATATGCAACAAAATTACAATAATCTAGTCAGTAATTAAAGTATGTCAACAAGCATAACGCTAAATAAAGAATCAAAAGTATGCCACACAAAAAGAAAATTACACTAAGGACTCTAAATATATCAGGCAGCAAAGGAAAATCAGGTAGATAAGGGCAAGACAAAGTCATTAGTGTCAGATGGAATCCAGATATACTTGCCTTGGTCCCCAAATCAGTCAAGGCTATAGCCATATTATTCTTTGCAATCTCAAAGTTAGGTGAAACAGCTAAGCACCTGCCACAGAGCATCAACAAACCATGTATCACAACAGTAAAAGGCAATTCACTGAATGAACAAATGAAATCAAAGACACAAGTTGGGCCAGAAAAAGTGTGAATTCTAGCTTGGCAGTTAGACTACCTCTCATAGCAAGCAATAGCTGCCTCTAAATCACCACGATTCTTGTAAATCACACCCATATTGCAATATGCCTCCGCATACATTGGCCTCTCTGATGCAGCCTTCTCATAGAAACTAAGGGCCATGTCATATTGCATCATTTCAGAATAGACGACACCAAGGTTATAATATGCGGGCTGCAAGAATGGAGAAGAGAATAATAAGATATAAATTTCATGTTGAATAAATGTTAAATGTGGAAGGAAATCACTATGGAAGCAATGCATGGCAAGAGAAAGGATTACAGCATAGTGAGGATCTATTTTGAGAGCACCATAATATTTTTGAATTCCCTCTTGAGTGTTTCCTGCAAGCTTAATGTTGGTACCAATATCTGTTAAAACAATGGCGAGGCATTCAGAAGCTGCTTTGTATGAAGGGTCTGCTTGTAAAGCCTTCTGATACGACTGTTCCAAGTAATGTCAATCAGTTGGAGTAATGAATCTAGGAACTAATCAAGTAACTACTTAGAACACTAGCATGGCAAATATGCAATGAGAAACTGTGCAATATATTAAACAGATCAGGGTAAGTTTGGCTACTTCAGTTTAGTGAGTCTAGCATCAAGAATATTTAAGCGCCCAAATTAAAATCAGTTCCATCTGGCTAGCAATCAAGGTACATGATAAGTTGATGGCACATCCATGTATGTAGGCCATTAATTCATACAAGGTAACATTAAACTATTGAAGCCAGGGGGCCCAACATCTTGCCTTAAATATATTAGTGGAAGAAGTTGCCGGGGCATATCAAAAATCATACTTTTAATTCTACTCATTGTTTGCAAGTTTATCTTTAGAGTGGAATTTGCAATCATGGCCTGGCATCAACAACAAAGAGAATATCAATTTCTGTACATTCTCATCATCTTTTGTCTTCTTCAAGTGACACTAAAACTTCAATTTCATATCAACCAACATGTCATGCTTACCATGAAGTTACTAAAACTCTACAACCTAAACTAACAAAAGCAAATGCAAAACACATTCAGAAACTGATCATAGCTGATGGACTAAAATTGAATTAGGTGCTTTGCTGACTCAACTCTAGCACAAGACATAAGGTGAAATGCAATTGCCCGAATAAATTTGAATTTAAACACGTCACATCATGTATCATCAAACTTTCAAATGTAATGTAAAAAGGTCATTTTGCCAAGGGAAAACCATCATGGACATACCTCAGCTGCCTCCATCAAACGACCTTCTTCTTTGTACAAAATGCCACAATGAGTAAGTGCGCAAGCATTTTGAGGATCCAACTTGATAGCCTCAGCAAAACTGTCAAAAGCAAGCCTTCCCATATTCTGCATTTGTAGGCATATTCCTTTTCCAATTAAAGCCTCGACATTCCCACTATCATTCTCAATGACGCGATCATATAGAACAAGAGCATCAACAAATTTGTTCCTTGAACGTAGGATATTGGCGTACGAAAGATTATCTTTCCCCTCATCCCTCTTATTTACTGGATCAGTATCCCCCCCACCAGAGCCACTACTACGAATAGAAGGTTGTGCCACTTTCAAGAAACCATTTTCCCCTATCAATTCCTTTTCTTTCCCATTCCCTGCACTGTTTTCCATCCATGCCATTTGAAACGACTACTGGCTCACTTTCCTGAAGCAATCAGTTGATTCGTTAAGAGCCTGGGACGACCATTAACGGCGCAAGCAAGACTTATTACAAGCTTAGATGCTTTTGCAAAATGGTCAAAAGTAATCAATTTAACGACATGGTGACATTAATTCAAAGCTAGAGTCTCCCAGTGTTCGGCTCAAATGCTTCGAAGCAGCAGCCAGGAAAAGAAAATCCAATCACACAGTGCAGAAAGAATGAAACAGCCAGCGCCAAGCAACATAGAGAAGTTTATTAGCATAAATTGATCGCAAATCAAGGTTATTAAGTAAAACCCTAACAAGTAACTGCAACTTATACTAAGATGTCCAGGGAAGAAAGAAAAAAAAAACCCAGAGAAGGGTCAATAACAGTTGAAGATAAAGGCGAAAAATTAGGCATCAAATTAGGGCTTCGAAGCTTACACACTGTGAGTTGAAGCCTCTTGGAGTGGTGCAGTAAAAAGCAGAGCATAGTAAATGGGTGGGGATTAAACCTTGAAGGGGTGGTTCATGAACACCTGGCAATTGCAGAGAGGGAGAGGGAGAGGGAGAGGGAGCAGGTGAAGCAGCAGCCAAAAAAAAAAAAAAAAACACAGAAAGGAGGAGGAGGAGGAAGAAGAAGAGGATGATCCAATGGGGTTGAAGAGAGAAACAGAAGCAGGATGGAAAAGGCGAAAGCCCCTTGAAGCCTTCCGTTGATTACAACAACATTGGGAGGTAAGGGACAAGCTTTGTTTCTTTTCTCTAACCTCCGTCTTCTCTCCCTGCAGACATTACCGTTTTTGACACTCCCATGGCCGCTGAAATTCTCAAACATCATAGGGTTTTTTTAATAAAAGAAAATAAATAATAAATATTAAAAAACATAAAAACTTTTTTCCTTCTTTTTGGGCCCAAGCTTTTCCTTTCCTTTTCGAGATCAACCTTCTTCCCTTAAATTATTTGAAAAACACTTTTTTATTCCTAGATTGTATTGTAGTTTTATTTAATATTTCGTTTATATATAAGGCTTACTTGACTTTAGCTCATTTTTCTTTCTTAATATTTTCAATAAAAAAATTAATTAGATCTTGTTTTTAAGAACAAAGGGATATTAAATCTAAACTCTCCTTCTGAAACCCATTTAAATTTTTTTGGTGGATACAGTAAATCAGTTAAGTCTAACATTTATTATAAATAATTAGATTATATATCAATTAGTTTAGAAAAAATGTTAAAATATAAATATTTAAAATTGAATTTAATTGTTAAAATATAAATATTTAAAAATTGATTAATTTAATTCCCTTAAATTCTTAAAGAAGTCAAAATGGCTATTATATTATATTAAGATCGGAATATCTTTTTAATAACCCTTTGGGCTATTAGATATCCTGGCGGCGGCACTTTCTGTCCATCCTAATAGTATTATTTATCTCCACAGTTGATTAATTCAGTTTAAATTTTATGAACAGATGAAATTTATACATGTTTACAATGAAAAGATTTTTTTCGTAAGATTTTAAATGTAAGAAATAGTTTCATGGTGAATTGTAGACATAAATGCGTGGCTTCTTTTTATTTTATCTCTTTTATTTGACATTTTTCTTTAAATTTTATTATTTGACTTGTATCTTTTATTTATAACTCGATATTACACCCAAGTGTTTTAAAAAATTATATCACGTATTCTAGAATTGAATAATTTATTTAGTTTTTTATTTTGCGTATACTTACATGTAAGAGAATGACTAAGTTTTGTTTTTTTAACCGAAGAGAATGAGTAAGTTAGATCTTGCCAGTGATTAATTATTTGAAACAGTGACAAGTTATGATTCATTAAATTTGAAACACAACGTATTGAATTTAAGTTTAGGATGGGTTAATTAAGCGGAACTTGTCATCAATAAATCTAATATGGACCTGCCATCCCTTGAGTACCCAAATTGGATAATAAATTTGTAATGGGCAAAAGCATGTCATGGACTCTAATTTTAAGTTACTAGCTACTAAATGTCAAGCTCAATATCAATCCAGTCTTTTGTATAACAAGATTCTGTAGTAATCACAGGAATTAATTTTTAAAATAATATTATTTTTTTTAAACCACGATGCTATTACATGTCCGGCCGGACATATTAGCTATTATACTTTAAATATTTCCCTAGTATAGTGTTAATTTGTTATATTTATATATCAACCTGCGATTAGAAGATACATATTCATCAGAAAGAGGGGATTAATCAGGCTTCCAGATATTTTCTAAATATCCTTTTCTATGTTCATTTCATGCCATGCTCTTCACACATAGTAATAATCGCCAATCAACAGTCAAACTAAGAATTATTGGAACGAATCGTGCATATTGGTGTTATGGTGTAACAGAAATGTTCGTTTGATTAACACAATTTGATTAACACAACGCCACTGCATATAGCAATGTCGATGTATGTATCTAGCTACTTATATGTGGGTGAGCGTGTGTGTGATTTTTTGCCCTTTTAATTAGTTCGAATCAAACTGGATGAAGCTAAGAGATCCCTATAACCCATTCATTAAAAAAATAGTCTTTAAATTTATAATCAAATATAAATATAAGTTTTTAGAGACCATATGTAGAACAATAATGTATCTCTGTGCTGATTTGACAACAATATTTTGTTGGTGTTAAGAGTGAGGAAGAGGAAAGGGGGTGGAAGTTTGGGGGGCACCAAGTTTCGAACCCCGTATATCATGTGATATTATTGAATATCCTCGTACCAGAATGGCCCAGAAGAGACTGGCATTTAACAACAATATTTGATAGTATCATAGTAGTACGAACTTTTAATTAAGGTTGACCTTGACCCATATAAATAGATCTATAAACCATGTAAAATCAGGGTACAAACAAAATGAATATGACTTTGGCGTTTTGCATTACCCGATCATCTCTTTTTTGTATTAAAAAAATATCCCATCAAGCAAGCTCGAGGATAGGAAACAAAAAATTAAATGGGAGCAACTACAAAGTATTTTCACTATTTTGTGAACGACAAATCACTGGTTGGGCGTATGTGATGTAAAAATATTAAAATGTAAGGCTAAATTCTAAAAAACTTCCCCTCAAATTTTGGGACAGTTGCATATACCCATTATGCCTACCTTTTAACTATGGACCCCTACCATTAACTTTTGATGAAAATTGCCACGTCAAATTACCAAAAGCCACCTCATAATATCCTATGTGGCATCTTATTATTTGTAAAGTTAAAACTATTATCAATGAAAATTAGAAGTTGAATTTTTATTTTTGTGTTTCTTGTCAATGTGAACCTTAAAATATATTTTTTCTATTTTTTCTCTATAAAAACGCTTTTCAAACAAATAAATAAATTATATTTCTGACTTTCTAATTTGCACATAGATATACAGCTAGGGTAGATTGCCTTTTCGATTTCTGGACAATGTATTGGTTATTTTGTTTTTCATTTTGATGATTCTATTGACAGTGAATTGGTGAATGTAATACTTTCTTCTGTTAATGAATGATGATGTGGATTTGTTTGGCTAAAAAAATAATAAATTGATTATGTTGAGAGAGAGAGAGAGAGATCTCAACAAATTTATACAAATTGTGTAATAGCTATAAAGAAGACCGCAAAAGTAATAACCCCATTTTATATAAACTAGAAAAAAAATAATGGCATGTTCTTATATTTAAAAAAAGGGTAAAGTAACAATTATAGCAATAATGTTTCGTTAAAGGAGTATGTGGCACCATAATGTTTGATATAAGATGCAAAAATGCTCATAAACTTTGTAAAACGGTGCAATTTTAACACAGCCATTAATTGCATCAAATTATCCGTCACTTTATGGTTAGTGGGCCCCACTTTATTAATTTAAAATGATTATATTTTAAACCTTAGGGCAAAGGTGCAATTCTAACAATAAAGTTTTTCACCAGAAGCATTTGACACCATTAAGTTTACATAAGTGCAAAAAAATAACAATAAAGTTTAAAATCTAGTGCAGTTATCACATTTCCGTCAAAAGCTTCGAACTGTCGTTATATGGGTTCTATGTAGATTCCAAGTGTCCATACTTTGACTAGTAGAAAAATGAAAAATATGTCTCATCACTTTACTTACTTTAAAAATTTGCAGGATTACCCTCTCCCTTTTCTTCCTTGGTTTTTCCCCTCTCAAATGCACTGACACCAACTTCTCTCTTCTTCTTCCTTCTTTTTTCTTCTTTCCCACTCTCTCCCTTCAATGTTGTTAATGTCTGTGGTGTTATTACATGTGCAATTACGTACAAGTACCGGTACTAGAGCTACTGCGGGCTGCGATGTGGGAGGATTGAAAAGGGTAATGTTGTTTGTTGTTGGCGGTGATTATTGTTGGCCGAGAAGGGGGAGACACGGTGACCTTGCGCAGGTGAATATCCTAGGTTGGGACAACAATTTTGACAAGGATAAGAGACAGAGAAGGGAAATAAAAGGGAGGGAGGGAGGAGGGGAGGAGTATGTAAAAAATTATTTTTATAAAATAATCATTTTAAATTAATAAAGTGGGGCCCACAAACTTTAAAGTGACAAAGAATTTGACACTATTAAGAGATGTGTTAAAATTGCGCCGTTTATAAAGTTTATATGCATTTTTGAACCTTAACAAATTTTATGGTGCTACATGCTCATAAGTAAAAACTTCGTTGTTAGATTTGCACATTTATCCTTTATAATAATCATTTTAAATTAATAAAGTGGGGCCCACTAACCATAAAGTAACAGAGAATTTAACGTAATTAACGGCTGTGTTAAAATTGCACCGTTTTGTAAAGTTTATGGGCATTTTTGCACCTTATCAAACATTATGGTGCCACATGCTCCTTTGACGAAACATTATTGCTAGAATTGCTACTTTGCCCTTAAAAAAATTTAAAAAGGTTAAATTTAAATTTTAAAATGTGAGGGGTTTTATGTAACTAGATTAAAGTTAAGGGGAGTTTAATACAATTTTAAACTTAATAGGATGCCACGTAAGATGTTATGAGGTGGCTTTTGGTAATCTGAAGTGACAATTTCCTTTAAAAGTTAGCAGCAAATTAACAGTAGGGGGTCCATATTAAACAAATAAAAGGTCAAAGGAGTTTAACAACTATCCCAAAGTTTAAGGTTTTTTTAGAATTTAGCCAAAATGTAATGGACATGACTAGTTGCTCACATTGCTAGTTACCAATGTGTGTAATCAATAAGATTATAATTTCTGTCATGGATTTACTCAAATTTAGTACTTGATTATATCTTAAACAAATCTGCATTGGAAAAGAGGATACATGTGGTGAAAAAATATGGATTTAAACCATGATAATTAAACCCGGATCGGCAACTAGCCCTGTCAAGGTAGAGGGTCAGAGGGTCAGTACATAACTAATCCGTGAGTCAACCTGATGAAGAATTAAAAATTAATCAAAAAATCATCCAACTAACAATAACTTCCAAAAATCCAAACAATAACTTCACTTACCATTTTGAACCATTAACCAAAAAATAATCCAAGTATCAACATTGTTTACGAATTCTTTGACAAAATGACACCATCATATCATATCATACTACTATCCAATAACACAAAATAATTAGCAACCAATTAGTACCTAGTACTAACTATTTATCATATCAAAATAGATATACGATAACAAAATATTTTCACCTTCAACCCTATCATCACTATACTAACAATAATAAACACCAAAAATATCACAAAATAAATAAATAAATAAATAAAAGACCGGGTTAACCCACTGGACCGCCAGGTCAGCCGGGTTTTGCCCGGGTCAGAACGAGTTTCCCGGGTCATTCTGCCCCCGGGTAAGTACCTGTAACATCCTGAATTTTAAATTACCAATAAATGTGTATAATTCCCAGATTTAGGAAAGAGGCAATAAGGAGTCATTTAAAGTTCTCAGGTGTCTTTAGAAAAAATACAATAGCTTTATAAACAAATTCACAAGTTTAAGATATTTTTGGAAGATTTTAAAACTGATTTCCATTATAAATTAAGAAGGAATGATTGTATATTTATTTCTAATTTACGAAATTAGGGAAATTATTTTTAAAAGTTTAAAGGAACTTTAGGGGGGATAAAAATTTCTTAATCTAATATAAGGATGAATTTTAGGAAAATAATAGAATCTTTTAGGCCTTAATTGTAAACTATTTCAAATCAGAGGGCGGTTTAGTAATTTTCCCCACCCAGCAACCCTAATATTCCCCTTCTTTACATTCCCTGTTCCTTCTTCCTCATGCACAGCGCCGCACCTGCACACACACACCACACTTCGTTTTCTTCTTCGTCGCTGCACACACACACACCACCATCGCATGTTCTTCTTCCTCTCTTCCCTTCCCCGTGCATCTCTCTTCCCAGTACCATAGTCCGTTTTCTTCCTCTCTTCCTTCACGTTGTGAGTGAGAGAGAACGGGGAGGAATTACACGTCGTCGCCGTCTGTCTTCGCCGCCGTGGTAAAGGTCCCTTCCTTTCATCCTCATAATTGGTGAGCAACCTTCCATTTTCTTTTCCCCGTTTCTTCTCCGGTTGTGGCTTTTTTGGAGGTTAAGGATGAATGGGTGGCATTTAGTGTTGTGTATATATATTTATACGGAATGATAAATGTATGATTTTTAGGTAGTATGGATATTTTCTAGTCTTATTGATTGAGGCCGGAATTTTATTTGAGAGCATACTAGCCTGGGAGTAGGAACTAGAATTTAATTTGAACAAGACTTTGAAGTACCAAAGGATTTTCTATTTAGAATCGCTAGGCTTGAACAGATTAAGGATAGATGGATTTAGAATGAGCTTACCATTGGAAAAATCAGCATTAAATTTTCATGAATGGTTAATGGATATTTTGAGGTTTAGATAGTGATTAAGATTGAGGGAGTACTATTTGAAGTTCATAATGTAATAATATCTACCATTGTCGTGGAAGTCAAGGCTCAGTGATAATGTAAGGGCAAAGGCTTAAAGGGTGGATGTATTAGGAATCTCGGATTATAACTATTCTGTGGTTATTGTTTTTGAGTTCAATTAAAAATGCAAAAGAAAGTTGAAAGTTATTATTATTAAGAGTTAAGTATGGACATTTGAAGTTTAAGATTGAATAGGCGAGTTTGAGGATACTTGTGATTTAATAGGCTTGATGGGGGTTAAAATTAACTTAATCTAGCCGTGTAATTATAATTTGTTACATAAAGGAGCACTAGGAGTATTGTAGGATTAATCCCCTAAGTTATGAATGGTAGCACTTGATTAGTTACTAATTAGGTGCGTGTATATGACATTATTTGTAGACTCTGAACTTGCTTGATATTGAGCACGGGGGCGCGTCTACGATGACTATTGGTTTAACTTCACGGAGGTAACTACTTCTGTTTGTTTGCGTGTGTGTGGGTTAGTAAGTTTTTGAAACTTGAGTTTTGTGAATTTTTTATGGAATGGATGAACATGATTTTGATGATTTATTTTATAATATAAACGTTTGGTGGAGTGTGAATTTTAAATGGCATGAAGGTGTGAACTTGTATGCTTTGGGAAATTTATAGTATTTATTAAAGATATTTGCATGATTGAATTTGAGAATTTCTAGAATGGACTTTGTGCCATATGTTGGATGTGTATATTTATGACGTGTTGTGCTGATTGTGTGAACACCGAATAAACAAATGAAAATGCCATCGTGCGCTGAGATTCCTTGTAGGCCTACAAGGACTAAGTAACATTAAATGGAAAGACGAATTGGGGAGAACGCCCCCGGTCTCAGGCGAGGGTTGTGAGTCCCTACTGGACCGTATAATAACGGTGTTATTGATTGTTTGGTTTTATTTATTTATGTATTGGATTGCAATATATGAATGTGAATATGTGATTTGATGTGTGATTTTGAGGAATTGTTACATGACGATAATTTATGTGGGAATATATGTTACGATATTGTCATGCATCTAAATGGTAACTGACTCATGTTTCCAATTCAGTTATACTTAGTAATACTTCACTGAACACCTTGCTAGCACACACCGCACGTAGGCGAGCAGTTAGTGGTTACCTGGGTCTACCCCCATTTTATCTATTTTTACAGGTCATAGCAGCATAAAGGGAAACCAAGGGAAGGATCCGGAAACGTCTCACTAAACTTGTGAGCCTTTGGACCAATGGGTCAGAGATTATTGCCACATTTAGGGACATGTTGCATTTGACTTTGCTTCTGCTCACTTTTAAGTTTTGTTGTTTATTTTGAACTAAAGATTTTAAATTAGCAAGTGTTGGTTTAATTGACTGTTAATTATTCCTTTTGGACCGGTCCTTGTTCAATGGACTTTATCATTTGATAATTATTATTGAACGATTAAATTCCGAATTTGAATATGAACATTATATGAGTTGTTGAGAACTTATAAGGATTAATGTTTATGGATGTTGTTTTAATTATTATTATAGAACATTTGTTATTGGAAATTTATTATGAGTTGATTTATTTAAATGACGGGCTGAGATTTAATTATCCATGTTAGCCTTTTACCATGTTTAGAATAATTCTTTTCTAACATGGATAATTTGCTTAAAGTATGTTAAATCTTTTCTAACCATGATAGGCATTCTTTGGTAGTGAAATTCTTATCTATCATAGTTAGACTATAAATTGTAATTTATTTAAAATTATGAAAAATCATTTTTCTAACTATGTTAGTGGTTTTACTAACTTGAATTCTTTTCTAACATAGTTAGTCAATGAATAATTTTGTAATTGTTAAATGGTAATTTAAAATGTATTAAAAAGTATAATTAGGAAGTAATTGTTACAGTACCAAACCCGGCCCCGTCTGGCGCCTGAGTGGCCGGGTTCCGGTCCGGGCCAGGCCTGGTTTAATTACTATGATTTAAACCAGGAGGGTGTGGTTGTTGGATAAACCCTAACTACAAAACCACAAATATAGAATTTCTATCAAACTCAGAGTAAATAGTGGAGGATTTAAAATTATAAATATATCTTGCCATGCTATTTGATCTGAATACAAAATTCATAAACCACGAAGCCCAAGGAATGGAGAATAGAAAATAACAAAGAAATCTTCTGACTGGAAGATAGACATAGTGATGGCTTATCGGGTTGCCGTCTCAAGTCAACCTCTTGTTTATAAAGGAATACATGAATGTATATGCCTCTTAATTTAAATAAACATGTCTGTACCTTTTAAAAGTGATCGTATTAATAAAAAACCTTCCATTAAGGCTAATAATAATATATTGGACAGACAATTAACTTAAACCAATCCTAACGCATCTAGCTTACAGGCCACACATGGGGAGATATTTTAATATCTAGAATATGCATTATATTCAGAATAACCATAGAAGATATATATAGTGAATTTCAGAATGTCCGGATAAAAAAAATAATAAAATATGTAGAATCAATATCAATAATATATAAAATATCTAACAGTGGTATATTAAACAGTGAGGCTTGGTTCGAATTTCCCTTGGGGCATGAAAAACATTCAGTGGCCAACTGTTTACCATTGAAATGATAATTGATAAGAGGATTAGTCATCATTACCAGCTATGAATGACTTGAGTTCACTTGAAAAAATTGATTTTTAAAAACTATATCTAATCCTAAATATAAGACCTATTTACTTACTTTGATTATATATATATATTAGTTAAGTTAGTTAAAATCATATGATATTAGCAAAATACTTTAACCATCTATCTTCATTCCCACTCTCCCTTTCACACTTGTTTATTACTCCATCCGTCCCATAATATAAGGTCCATTTTTTTGAATGATTTTGTCCCACAATATAAGGTCCTATTTGACTTTGTTTGAGTAATAAATGTTTTTTTCCCATTTTACCCATACATTAATTTTCCCACACATTCTCTTTCATCTTCTTTCCATAATTACCCCCTCTCTTACTCATTCATAAATAAGGGCAATATGGTATATTTCCTACACATTTATTGTTTTTAATTAACTCTAACTAACTTTTTAGGAACCCGCAATTCGGTTAAAAAGACCTTATATTGTGGGACGGAGAGAGTATTAAAGAGCATCAATAGGAATAATTTTAGGAAAATTTGAGAAAAATTATAAATAAGACTTATATTTAGGACAAAACTCACCTCCCGATATAGGTCCTATATTTAGGAACGAACGAGTACATGTTATCATAATCATAAAAGAAAATCAATTCAATATAAAAGAAAACCGTGAGGCAAAAAAATCATACTCCATCCGTTCTTAAATATAAGACCTATTTACCTAATTTGATCAGATTAAAGATGTTAGTTAATTTAGTTAAAATCACATGATATTACTAAAACACCATAATCATATATATTTATTCTCACCATCCATCTTTTATTTGTTTACTACTGAGGAGTATGAATAAGAATGATTTGAAGAAATGTTGAAAAAAATATAAATTTATATTTAGGAACAAACTCTCCACTCTAAACACAGGTATTGTATTTAGGTACGGAGGAAGTAAAAGGAAACCAATTCATTATATTTTTCTTGTTAATTTGGCAGTGTTCCGATCCATTGCTGGTTATAGGACACCAATCACGTGACAGAAAATGGTCACTCTAGTTAACGGTGTCGCGGGGGATTCGATTGTAATTTAATAAAAGAAGTATTTAAAATTTTAAATCATTAAAAGCAACAGTAGTTTGCAGATATTCTACAATCTTGAAAGTTAGTTGAAGTGTCTACTGCTAATTCAAAATGTTGAGGGTGCATGCATTTGTCCCTAAACCCAACATGTACACATCCAACTTTTTTGGGATGTATAAACGCGTTTTTGTGGAAAAGTTTGAATATATTTCATCAAATATGTTATTTGAGAATATCATGTGTTTAACAAACATATTATAATGACTGCTTGGCATCCGGATATAATTAAAAATAAAGGAGAAAAGACCGTGATTTATATTTATAAAAGATGTAATAATTAACTAATATGTGGTCTATTTTTATTATAAAGAAATCTTTATTATAATCAACAAGCCAAACTTTTAACAAAAAAAAAAAAAAAAAAAGAGGCTCGATCTCGTAAAAATTATGATGTGAAAAAAAAAATCGATGAAGATGTTGACATTTGACACCCTAAACAGCCAGAAACCTTTTATTGTTTTTCTGAAGGTGCGTTGGTATTTAACAGAGAGATCGAAATAACTTTAAAAATTTACATTATTGATTAAAATCATTATTCAAATCGCTAACTAAATTCTGATTCCCTTTTCAATCAATCACAGGCACTTTTTTTTGTCTCTCTCTGTTTTTTTTTTTTGTCTCGCTTCTTTAATTTGGTTATATGAGTACGTATATTTTTAGTCTGCTTGCTTCGAGGGTTGCAATATCTTGGAATTATTTTGCAGAGACCACTATGTCTCGGGACAAATCGGGTTTTCCTGATAATATATTACATATTACATATGTAATTAAAAAAAGGTGAGTTTCAAATATTTAAAAACAATTTATCAAAAGTCTCTGTCTAGAATTTTTATTTACTAGAATGACCTAAATTAACATAACCTATTTTAATTTATTAAACAAAACAAAAACTTTTCACAGATTTATCTATATAAAAATATAATATAGGTGAAACCTGCCTGTTTTGTTCATGGCATATCTACAATCTACAATCTACAAATAGACAATATCATAGTGCCAAACTCACACCAACAACTTAGAGTATATCCTCGTCTTAATATGCAACGACAAGTGTGCCTGAAGTGAGGGTACAAATTAAAACTTAAATGCTTGAACTGCAGGTAGAGAGAGAAGGACCAAACTCTGAAGATAAATAGACCGAAAGAAGATTGACCATTAGCTCTACCTTCCATTCCCTACTACTATCTCATCTGCATTAAGGCTCATGACATATTGCTCTCATATTTATTGCCGTCATACCTCTTATCTCTTCCATCCTTACACAATTTCCTCTCTTATTCTGTTCCCAGTGGCCTTTGCACCAAGCCTATTTCGTCTATCAGCGCCCTTCTGCTCATATTGCCCATACTAATGTAAGGACTTTTAATTTCTAGCTTCTCTTTTCAGACAGACAATTCCACTGCGTATTCCACTGTCTCTTTCTTTACATATATACTTCTCAATTTCTATTGTTGCTACTTGCTTTTTTACATTAGCGGTACCGCTTCATTACTCAATTAATTAGCTTCCTAGTTGTAGTTGATATCTTTTGTGTGCCTGAGGCTGACCATTATTAGCTCATATACATATATACATTTCCAATAGTGAGAGAGATAACTGACTTTTTTCTTGCTCTATAGAGTTCATAATATGTTGAAGGAGAAATTACTTATAGTCTCATAGAAGTATATAAGATCCTGTCATTTCTCAAGTTGACCCCCACAAATTGATTATCTGACCTTTTTTAAAAAAAGAATATCGCACTTTTGTTTTTTCCCTACGTCTTATTGAGTTTGAATTATTTATTCTTAATTATTATTATTTGATTAGAAGAGACCTAGTTTGGTGAACAAACATTCCCACTGATCTCAACCAACCACACTATCGTGCGCGAAGGGCAGATTAATAGATCCTGGTCCTTTTTGTTCTTAGTTATTACCCTTTACGTGCCCTTAAACTTTCCTTCTTCTTCTGGTTACAAGAGAGCGCCTAAAAAAAGTTAGACGATAACAATAAGTCTGCCTCTTACAAGCAACAACTACTAAACTAAATGCACCCTACTTGAACAGAGCGCATTTATCTACTACTGTTTACTTTCAAGGCATTTTTAAACACCAGTTGGACTAGCGCATGTAACACAACTTTATTTCTTTATTAATGAATTCTTTAATTTTTACAATCATTTATATAAAATTAAGTTAACTTATTTAGAGATTGGATAAACTAAATAAACTACTTAATTATAACGTATATTACATATCCTCAAAAGTCATATATTAGTTTATAAGTCGAGTGTTTGGCCAAAAAAAAAAAAAGTTTACATGTAGAGTAAATTAATTTAGAGAAAAACGATAATATAAATATTTTTGAATACTTTATTTTTGCTTTTTTAATCTCTTTAAATAAATAACCTGGCTTGATGATATGTTAAGCACGAGCGAATACTTGTTTGGAAGACTCTTGAACACAGATTTTTTACATGCAGAAATTTGGCAGCGAGGGAGCTATAGAGTAATATAATGACCATGCAGGTTGGCCACGTGGATATAAAACCCGGGGTCCACACCTACGCTGCTCAGTGGCCAATCTATGCTCTGGCATGGTCATCACGTCGCGACAAAAATCCTCGACTCGCTATAGGTAGTTACATAGAAGACCACATGAACAAAGTCGAACTCGTTCACTTCAACCACGACACACTGAGTTACACCACCGACCCCAATCTGATATTTGACCATCCTTACTCTCCAACCAACATCATGTTCTTCCCTTCCGAGGACGACACAAACCCCGACATCATCGCCACCTCCGGCGACTACCTTAGACTATGGGAAATCCAAAGTGATCGGATTGAGCTCAAGTCCCTACTTTCCGGCAACAAAGTCCGAGACATCTCAGCCCTGACATCTTTCGACTGGGCCGAGTTTGACACGCGTCGTGTGGCTGCTTCTAGCGTGGACACCACGTGCACCATATGGGATATTGAGAGGGAAGTTTTGGACACACAATTAGTGGCACATGACAAGGAAGTGTACGACATATCATGGGGTGGTTTTAACGTGTTTGCTTCAGTGTCTGGGGATGGTTCTGTGAGGGTTTTTGACTTGAGGGACAAGGAAAGGTCGACTATAATATTTGAGAATCCGGTACAAGATTGTCCTTTGTTACGCCTGGAATGGAATAAAGGGGATCCAAGGTTTATAGCAACGGTTGGGATGGATAGTAGTAAAGTGGTAATAATGGACATTAGGCAACCAACTACGCCTGTGATGGAATTGAATAAGCATAAGGCAAGTGTGAATGCTATATCGTGGTCCCCACATAGGGGACGTCAGCTTTGTTCTTGTGGGGATGATTCGAGGGCTTTGATTTGGGACGTGGTGGGTACTACTGGGTTTCAACCCAGGAATAATAATAGTGGTGGTGATGATGTGAAGCCTGATATGTGTTATGAATCAACTGCTGAGATCAATCAGGTGAGATGGTCCACTGTTCAGACGGACTGGATTGCACTTGCTTTCGTGAATATATTACAGCTTTTGAAGGTGTAGAAATAGGATAAGATCGTGTCTCTTTTAAACAGGTGGTAAATGGAGATATTATATTTCAATGAGAAAGGAGACTACTGTTTTTTTATACTATAATCTTATAAATGGCCTAATACTCATCCTTTAAAACATAAAGAGATTTTAGAATTAGCCTTGGTTATATGCCTCTCTAGCCTTGGCCATATCACCTGCCATTCAAGAGTCAAATCACATGACACTGTTTATATTGTTTTGGGAATTCTACAACGAAATGTTCATGTAAGTAGAACATATAAGGAAATACGCTGGTGTCATATAGCATCAACTTTTCAGACGAAACTTAATTTTATATGTAGTATAATTGATGTCACGGAGGCAGCAAAAGCGTTTCACCATCTCTTGCTGTTATTGGACAATAGCAAAAGCAATTTAAACAAAATCAAACAAATGAACAAATTCACACCATTAAGAAACGATGTTCCTGGCAAGGGTATAAGTCCGCTTGCCTTAAATTTGGAGCCGTGAAGAGGTTTTACATTCTCAACACTAACCAATAACCATCGTCTATCTATCACACTACAGAAAATGAGAAGACTGTGTGGAACAAAAACTTGGAAAAGGTTCACTTCAATTTAACAGAGTACGTGAGATATTTGATATGGATATTTATATAAATAATATACTTCCAAGAACAAAAACTTGAAGATGCACACATTTCAGACATTGGTTAAAAGAAAAAAAAGAACATTTCAGACAACTAATTAGGGCCTTGCTAAATAACCCAAGTTTTCATTGGTCTCGGTATTTGGAATAAATAATTCATCTTTTCAAATTGATGAGGCCTCAATAATAAATTTCAGCAATAGAACAATAAGAGAAACTGTACTATTAGTCCAACAGATTCACACACGCCCAAAGTCAAGCTGTTTTCCTCCGTGATGGGGGTACAATAATCCTGGCCCATAATCATTATCCATTACATGGATTATCCTTTGACGACATTTCAGGATTGCTGTAGAACATTTTTTTAAAAAAAAAAAAAAAACTGGTGTCAATTTCTGACTTATTTTCTTGGTAATCAATACATATACCTGCCGATCTTTGATACAGGATTGGTTAAATGTTTGCCTGGCCATTCCATTCATTGAGACGAAGAGAATAAACATCCTTTGAAAAGTCATCAATGGTTTATTAGTTCATGTTCTCCCCAATGATGAGAGTATCAGAAAGATATACTATATATAAACTCCTTGTTTGAGACATTAGTTCTTCTAATTAGAATTGTTACGTATGTTTCTGTTAGAGATCTGGTCAAAGAGGCAGCTCAACTCTTGTACACGTGTCATGTGTACTCTGGCTATACGAACACTAGTAAAGCCTTTTTCATAATCTTGAATAATAAAACCAGGCTCTTCTTCATCATCTACGATTCTGTAAATTTGGCAGTACCCTCTTCCCCTTCCCCTGTAAGCAGAGCCATACGACACAGTGTACAGTGATTGACAAGCATGTGTCAGGCCTAAAATGTCTCAAAAAATATGTTGTTCTTTTTAATTCTGGGTCTAATAGATCTATGCTAATTCAATTTGTGTGATACTGTTTTACATGTGAGAAAAGGGAGAAGGGTTATAGCATTGGCCGTGATTGATGTATATAACTGAAAATCCATTTTGTTGATTTTCTCTTCTTATATTAATATACTCTATATATACCACCATCATTTTCTTTCTCTGGTGAAGTTATACCAAACTTCACAGCTTAACTTCCACGCGTATACTATTTATATACGCACCTTTCAAATACAAATGACTGAAAGAGAAGGCTATCCACGTAGCGCAGCCCAGAAAATAGATATGAGGACGCGGAGACTTTATTACACTTGACTGCCTCCGAATCCTTAAACAAGGAGTATTCTAAAAAAAACAGATGGTCGACTAAATTATGTGTTGCTCAGCCAAAATATTAAATGATGTCTCATACTCCCTCCTCTGGTATAAGAGGTAACATCCAGTCCAAAAATAAAAGATATAAGAGATAACATGACAAATTTTTTTGTCAACAATATAAAAGATAACATCTAAAAGTCAGAGTAATAAATGCATTTTTTTTTCATTTCTACCCTTGTATATATAATGCGAAGAGGGAAAAGAAAATGCGTATAATAAATGATATAAGGGTAAAAATAAAAAGCTTTATTAAATCTTCAGACAATAAATGATTCTAACATGTTTTATTGGAATGTATAAAAATGTTGACTACTTATAATATGGACCGGAGGGAGTACATTTTAATTTTATAACTTGAACATAGCTTCTTGTGAAGGTATTGTGGAGTCAACCTTTAATTTTAATAGGGTATAATTGAAAATTTGGGATATTTAGTAAATAAAACCATATCTAACAACACACACATATATATATTAATGTCTAAATATATTAGTACTAGGGAGAGCAATTAAATAGTGGGTTTGGCTTCTCTCCTCTGAGGGTCTTTACTCTTTATCCGCTGCAGACGACACCGTTTAGCTTGAAATAGGAGAGGAAAAAGTGATTCAGACAAATAAGAAAAAGAAGAAGGGTTGAATGGAATAGTAGCACTGGGGCCGGGGGAGAGTAAAATTCTTATTGCTACTATAGTACTTGTTATGAATACCACTTTAACTGATATACTATTATTGTTAGTTAGCTTATTAAATATATTTTAAATTGATAAAGTTTTTTAAAATTACTCTTATTCAAAATTTTTATATCTCTACATTTATAAATTATTCTCACATTTTCCTTATTTTTCTTTCTTCTCAACAAGAATTAAATAAGACTAAAGCTGGAAAACTATTATTAATAACCTCTAAGTGAACTTATATTTAGAAACAACCTTTTTTGGTAGTTAGACTTATAATAAGAAACATAGCGATATGTTTTATATTTAAGAATGAAGAGATTATTTTTTCTTTTTTTGCCAACAGTCTTAGATTTATGTTTTAATTTATAAGACATTCGAATGAAGTCCTTAAAATCAATTTTATTAATTGGTTATGGCAATAAGAAGCTTACTCTCTCTCCCTCCCTCCCTCGGCCTATCTTCCTTCCTATTATTCCATTCAATTTCAACCCTTCTTTTTTTATTTGTCTGAGCATTCATCCCTTCACTTTTCCCTCTCCCACTTCACGCTAAACGGTGTCGTCTTAGATGAGGATGGACCGATGGGGACCCTCAGCGGAGAGAAGCCAAACCCTTAAATAATAGTCGTTGCACGCGTCAACACAGAAATTTCCCATATGCATGTAATACTAATATATCAAGAATAACTTTTGATGGCAAAATCTGTGACCCCTGTCTCCTTTCAGACAGCAGACGTGTCTCCCACCATAACAAAGCAGATCCTACCTTTTCCGGTCATTTTTATTAATAAAAATAATAGCCCTTGGTCTCCGCTCAATTTATCAAATCAGGTAGTTAAAAAATTGGTTGAGGATGATAAATATATTTAAAATAATTTTATTTTTTAAAATCTATCCTTATTTAATATTGATTATATTGATTATATAATAGAGAGAAATGTGATAATAGTATTATAAATAGGTATGAAAGAGAATGTAAATAGAGAAAATAATTATGGGTAAAGTGGGGAAAAACTCATTAAATGTTTTGATAAATTTAGCAAAATTCTTATAAAAAGGGGACATAACCATTTAAATCTTGGGCTCTTATAATAAGGACAGACGGAGTAATAACTTTAATAATTACTTGTTAAAATAGCATAATTCATTAATAAATGCATTCTATTTCTATCAAAAATATATCAGAGAGGCCCTGGTTTCCAAAAGCTGCATTCAAGTGATCCATTAATTAATAGTTCAACTTGGAAGTGTGTGTTTGGATTGACTTCTGGAAAAGTGACTTATATATAAGTCAGATTGAAAATAAATTAAATTGTGTAATGAGATTTATGTTTGGATTAACTGTAAAAAAATGACTTATAAGTGACTTATTTTTCATAAATCAGATAGATTGTGTATGTTTGGGTTAGTTGTGATTAGATGTGAAAAATAAGTAAGAATTTGTGGGTCCCACCTTATAATTGATTTATAAGTCATAAATAAGCTGTTTTAACAGTTTATAGCTTATTTTAACTTATAAGCTATAAGTTACTTATAAGTTAAATTAACAATAAGCCAAAACAAACATGCAAAATAAGCTACCAACAAAATTAGTACTCATTTTCAAAAAATAAGTCCAACCAAACATTTTCAAGAACTTATTTTCATAAGTCCAATCAAACACACCAACCTTTCCCCATTTTAAGTTCTATGGGCCAAAATAAGAACTTGCTCCCAAGAAGTCCAACCAAACACATAGTAAATATAGCCTTAGAACTGGCGCTAGTTTGAATCATAAATAATTACATATACCTTTGTATCGCGCATGGAGTTTGCAGATGATCGATTAAAAATTAAGCTGCACTAACAAATAATTAAGCTGTATTCATTATCATTTGTTAACGGATATATATATATATATTGATTCATGAAAAGAAAAAGAGATGTGTATATATATATTGATATAAATTTAAAACTATAAATGATAAAGATCCCTTTTCCATGCACATAAGTATATGCAAAGAGATAAATGAGATGACCAGATCCAAATTGCGAGGGGAATGCCTCCTCTTCTCTTACCATCCCATCCCGGCCCTTCCCTTTTTTCCCTCTTAATAATCATTATATCAACTTAAAATGGTTTAAATTTGGTTTTATACAAAATATTTTTCAATTTATTTTCTAAATTAAAGTGTTAATTATACAAAAATTTTGCAATTTGCAATTAATTAATTATTTTTCTTATTATAACTCAAAATTTTAATGATAATATTGTAAATATAAAATTTGAACCATTTAAAGTTAATCTAACAGTTATTAAGAAGGAATACGATAACGTGAGAAGAGGAGGAGTTGCTGAGCGGTCCTGTCCAAAACATATATTCGATGAATCTCACCTGTTCTTTGTTCAGTTCTATGTTCTGCTCTCTATGCATAACAATCTTAGTTCTGATCTTTGTGATGGGTCAAATATAACTACTTTGTAAAACTATATTAAAAAACCACACTTCGCATGGAAGAAACGAAAGTTGACAAAAATATTTCAGGACAGAGGATTAATGTAAAACTAGAAGAGATGTGATTATCAATAGAAATAAGATATCGATAGTGAGGTTTATTTTTACGATGAGACACGCTTAGTGGGACAGGTTCTATTAAGAGTAAATGCAGCAATGATGAAAAGGTAAAAGTTAAGAAAGTGAGCAAGAAAATACGTCTTTAAATAGAAGGAAAAACAAAATCAATATAATAAACGGGGAATTTGTAGCCTATATAAATATGTGTATGTGTGGTGGGGAAGGAGATATCGACAGCCTCAACAGAGACAGTGGCTTGTAGTTACTCAGAAATTCCTTGAAAATCCAACAAGGCAATAACCCTTTAGTTGTTTTTTTTTTTTTGGGTCTTTTGAGTCACAAGCATGAAGCATAGATCCATGAATTTTTTTTTTTAAATACCTTTAGATAATCAGGCGCCTATTGACAAACTAATTCAGACTCGAGGGTAGAAATGTTGTCTATATAGTTAGGGTCACCCCTTCTTCAAACAAAAACACTTACAAGGATTCGAATACACCTTCTCATCCTTGCCCATTTACTAGCTCGACCAACTGTTCATTGGTTTGGATCCATGAATTTTGATGTCGCAGGTCTTTACTTATATGGCTACAAATCCGCAAATGTCAACTAACGCGCAAAGTTCCCATATAGATGCTGACAAAGGGATTACATGAACACGCGACTTGTTATTTGACCAGTCCCGACCAACAACTAGGTGCTACTAAAGTTCTGATTCTGATTGATCGATGAGAGCATGTAATTTCTGAGTAATTCAACACAAGTTTCAGACCTGTCCCATAACTCGACCATCGTCCTTTCTTTATTTTTTCCGGTAAGTTACCAAAGTATTTCATCTGTTATCACACTGCTCTAATGTCCCCGAAGCATCACAAAACTACTAGTTGTTACTCTGACACACGCGTATGCATGCATGTATATTAACAATTTCAGAGGGATATTTGAATTAATTAAACTAATTAATATTAGTAATTCATTGTTTGGTAGAGTTCTTAGAAACGTGATTGCTGTTTAATCTCATCATCTAAAACCTGAGCGAAGGCCATCCTCTCACAATCATAATATATATACATATATAGCCAAACGGACCCTGAAATTGGCATATTATTAGAAAGGAAAAGAAAAGAGTAAACCATCATATATCGCTGTGTTTGGATCAACTTATGGAAAAATGACTTATATATAAGTCAGATTGAAAATAAGTCAGATTATGTAATGACTTTTATGTTTGGATGGGCTATGTGAAAGGTGACTTATTTTTCATAAGTCAGATTGTGTATGTTTGGATAAGTTGTGATTAGATGTGAAAAATAAGTCAGAATTTGTGGGCCCCACCTTATAAGTGACTTAGACTATATTTGGCTCGACTTAGAGCATGTTTGGCTCAACTTATTTCCAAGAAATAAGTGCTTATTTTAGGGCAAAAGTAACTTATTTTGCATGTTTGTCTCGGCTTATTGTCAATCTGACTTATAAGTAACTTATAGCTTATAAGTCAAAATAAGCATAAGCTGTTTAAAACAGCTTATTTTTTACTTATAAGTCACTTATAAGGTGGGTTTTTCACATCTAATCACAACTTATCCAAACATACACAATCTGACTTATGGAAAATAAGTCACTTATAAGTCACTTTTCACACAACCCATCCAAACATAAAAGTCATTACACAATCTAACTTATATATAAGTCACTTTTCCATAAGTCGATCCAAACACACCCTTATTTCTGGGAAATAAGTGCTTATTTTGGGGCAATAGTAATTTATTTTGTTGGTAGCTTATTTTGCATGTTTGTCTCGGCTTATTGTCAATCTGACTTATAAGTAACTTATAGCTTATAAGTCAAAATAAGCATAAGCTGTTTAAAACAACTTATTTATGACTTATAAGTCGCTTATAAGGTGGGGCCAACAAATTCTGACTTATTTTTCACATCTAATCACAATTTATCCAAACATACACAATCTGACTTATGGAAAATAAGTCACTTTTCACACAACCCATCCAAACATAAAAGTCATTACACAATCTGACTTATATATAAGTCACTATTTCATAAGTCAATCCAAACACACCCTATAAGTCAGAAATAAATTGTTTTAAACAGCTTATAACTTATTTTGATTTATAAGCTATAAGTTATTTATAAGTCAAATTAACAATAAGTCGAGACAAACATACAAAATAAGCTACCAACAAAATAAGTTATTTTTATCCTAAAATAAACACTTATTTTTTTGTTTTAAGTCAAGCCAAACGTGCACATTGTATTTTGATTCCAATACGGGAATGTCAAGCAAGGCGGCAGAGAGAGATAGTCTCTTCATTTCTCATTACTGTACACCCCACATATATAATACAGCCTATAGGGTGGAGTTCCGTAACTTTTAATTTCAGCGGCTTTGATGTCAAGTCATAGCTAGTTCAAAGCCAAGGTCAAGCTAGCATAGAAAGTAACGAAATTGCGAACCAAGCATATGTGAATTCTTAGATGCAGAAGAAAAAGAAGAAGTAAGGGAAAAGGAAGACAAGGGAGGAGGAAGTGCATATGAAATTAGACGAATATATATACAAAGTAACTGAGAGATGAAGAGTCCTAATTATTACATATCCCATCGTTCTTACACAAACACGCTTTTTCATCACCACTATTCTATACAACCTCTTGTATATGATATGAAAAAATATTTAAATAATTTGTGTAAATTAAGAAAATTAGTTGAATTAATCATCTGTTTTTCAAAAATATTTTCTCAAATAATCATTTTTATTGAAACTGTCAATTAATGTGAATTCCACTAATATGAAATATATATAATATAAAGATGATAATTTTAAAAGACAAAATGATTGATGTATTATATTTAAGATCAAATCCAACCCCCAATTAACTTAGTTTGATCTTATGTTAGGGTTTGAAGGTGGTATATTTTTTTAATGATAAAATCAATTACAAATATATAAAAAAATGTAAGCAAACCAAACAAATTTAGATCCATAATGTCGAGTGTTAATAAAGTCTTTTAAAAATTTCGAAACTCCAAAATCTTCATATTATAATAAGCACTAGGGTACCCATAGGCTATGCGTTCAGATGATGAATGAGTTGGAATTCGACCATATCGGGGAGTGTTCGATTCCTGGGGAGTATCACTTAATGGTGATTCCAATCGCAGCTCTTGGGGAGGCATCTCCACAGTTAAGTGAAGTTGGGCGAAACCTACCTGTGTGGACATAAAAAAGTGCTTGATTGACATGCTCCAGAACCTACAGGATATGCCTCAATTGATCATGAGTTAAGAGTCAAGCCCTTAGATCAATGGTGAGCTCAACCACTTTGTTAAAATTTATGTATACAAAAAATAATGAGGAGCGGGATGAGAGCGGAGTCAAAGATAGAGAGGCAAATCAAAGCATTTCTGATAAGCGAGTTGATCAGAAAAGGAGAGAGACCATTATTGAAGGTCTGACATTACAAAACTTGATGAGAGATTAGCGAGAAAATTAGCTAAAAATTAAAATAAGACGCATGGGGAATTAATTAAGAAGCGAAATTTCTAGCTGGAAGTCTGGAACTATATATGACGACGTGATGATAACTTATTGGAGAAGATATATATTCCAATGTACGAGAATTTCCTGGGTTCACTCGTTAGAGTCGTGCTTGGCAAGAAACCAGTCAACTTGCTCCCAATCCAACAATGGCTCATAGTCCAAATCCATTTGACCCGCTTCCCCAGTACTGTGTAAAGCCTGCCCACCATTATTATTATGGCCATCATCATATCCACCTGATGAAGAAGTCTCCGGTGAGCTTGCTGTGCCAATCGCTCCCCTTGATGATGATCCTGATGCCGCTATGTTTTGCAGTACTTGTTGCTGCTGAGGTGTTGACGAGCTCGATGAGCCCCCATTCCCATCATCCATACTAATCTGATGAATCTCCCTCGGTGGTGGCCTCCTATCAAACGCTCTCAGGCACTTTGACTTCTTGTACACCCTGCATATACTGTATTCCTGCCTTAACTGCAAATCAAATCAAACCAAATTAAACCACCCTCTCTTTATTAGTTCTTTCATATCATATATATACATATTGCACCTAGCTTCCACACACCACATCCTGGTGCTTTCAACCAATTCTAGGGCTTCCATATAAACTGATATATATTTGTATATAATTTAGTGATAAACATAAATTTCTTTTATCAATACCATGTAACATATGCTATAATTAAGTTTTTTGGGGTTGAATTGTTACACACCTGAGGATCAGAGGGACGGGTGGAGGAAGGTTGGGGGCCGATGGCCTTGTATTCGTTCATCTTCCAGTCGGTTTTGCGGCCATTAGGGGCTCTTCCGTTGTAGAAGACCATGGTTCTTTTCATGCCTATGATGCGATTATCTGAGGAATAGACATGGTTGGGAGACCCCGTGGCCTTCCAGTAGCCAGTAGTTGTGAGTCTTCTTGGTCTTCCTCCTCTAGCTTCGCTTTCTTGTCTCGGAATGAAAAAAAACCACTGCTCCGTGTCCCTCATACTCGCCTCTCCTGACACCTCTGAAACACCCAATCCCATCATTTATAAGCAACATATTATATCAATTATATATGTACATATATATAAGAGCACATTTTTAATTTGCAGATATGGGAAAAAAATTTTTGTTTTTTGGATTATTGTGCACATGATAAACTTCATACATCGTTTTCTTTGTTTTAGTGAAATATCGTACGTAGGCAAATGATATATCCAGTCTCATTACACGCACGAGCTAAACAAAAGTGTGGCATTAGGTATATTTGAAACCAGCTATTAGTTATAACATGACCAAGGCTATCTGATGATCAAATAATTAATATGATGTGATAAATCCGACCGTAGAGTTATAAATTTATAAATGCTAAATTAGAACAATTAATCAAAATAATTCCATCCCTTTCTGATTGAAAAAGCTAAGAGTTAAAAGAGAAAGAGAGAGATATAAGAATTTTACGTGGCAGGTCCCAAGGATTATATTCATAAATATCAAGCTCGGGAATAACCCGGTTAATGCTCTCCCTCTGGTCTCCTTCAAGCTTTCTCTGCAAATAGAAGGAAATGAGTTCCTCTTCAGTCGGGTAAAATCGATATCCCGGTGCCATATTTTCCATCATATCTTTCTGGATCTCAGATCTCTCCTCTAGCTACACAAACAACAGAAAAATATGATGAATGAATTCGCAGTGATTAACTTCTGCGTTTGAAGCTCGGCAGCTTCAGTCCAATAATTCTCATGCACACACGGTCATTATTTATATACACGAGTAGTCTGCACACAAATTAGCTGTTTCGGGGAATGACTGAGGAAGTTAGGCGAGGCTGCAAAAAGCGTAACCGCATACGAGTGAAATTAGAAAATTTTGGCCTTTCACAATCCTTCCTTCCGATCCCCTTCCTTGCTTGGAAATTTCCACTCCACGCGCTTATTTTTCTTTTGTTTTTATTATATTCACTTCGTACACTGCCTTTTGAATATTCAATGTCCATTTCCCCGCTCATATAATCTAAACAAACCTAAACCGTCTAAATACCATCTAGAATATCTAAATTTGATTTTAATTATGTATTTATTAAAATATTTTTAAATATAATAAATTTAGACCATCTATTAAAATATTTTTAGATGGGATTTAAATAGTTTATATAAGCCTAACTGATCTCCCAACTCATCTTCGATTAGTAGAGAAATCGGTTCCTCCAATCTCCCTTATCTTGATTTAAAAGTTTTTCCCATTTCCGTCCCCTCCTACCAAAATATGGAACCGGTTTTTCTATTAAGCACAATGCTTATATTAGGAAGAACTATTCAAATCTACACCTTTTAATCTAATTTGGATGGTTCAAATTTTATTTTTTAAATAGTCTCTATTTTTAAAAAAGCTACTTTAATAGCTTTAAAATATAAAATAAAAATATAATCTCTTGACCATCATTTATTCAAAAAATAATTTTTTACTAAAAAAGTAATCATTTTAAAAACAATCAAATTTAAACTATCCAGATTAGATTTAAAAGGTTCATATTTGATGAATAACTCTCTCTACTAAGCATTTGTGCTAAGTATAGAAACTGATTAAAAAAAATACTGAATTTTAATTGTTCTCTAATAACAAGCACTAAATTAAGTTTAACTTTGAATAACCTTTATGAAAAATGTTTTTATTTTTATACACTCAACCCTTATATCTTAAGCTTAAGTGACCGTATATATACTCATTTCATAATGATCGAATATTTATTAGTTCAGAGCCACAATTTTCTATTAACTACTAGTTCGAAAGAAAAAATTGACTTTGGCTACTACGATGGGTCCTATGCATATATAAGTCTACCTTTCTCCCTCCTAGAAATATATAAAATATATATTTCAAATTTTAATATTATATCTAAATATGTATAATATTTTATTGTCATTTAGATGTTTTTTTTTCCCAACTAATTGTCATTTAATTATAGATGATCCGTAAAGTGTAAACACTGTTGTTGACTATATATTTTACACGAGGTCGCCGTAGCCCTACAGAACATCCGATCGAAATCTACAATGCATGGATTAAGAAAACCAGTCCCTTGCTATTTTATTATTACGAATTTTAAATATTACTGAAATAAAATTTTAAGACCAAAATCCATATAACCCTTCAACTTTAACTTTGTTGCATACAACTTCCCTCATCTTTAAAAGTTTACAAATCATACCCCTCAATTTTCATAGTCTGACACCTTGCCCCTGCCGTTAAATCTAACTAAAAAGCTATACCACATCAGAATATTAGGAAGTTTTATGTAGCTTTTTATCATGTTATTAATTTATCCTAATTAAAATTCATAATTACGTTGAAGGGTATTTTTGTTATTCTGGAAATGATAATCCCTAATTCTACTCTCTTCCTTAGTTTTGTTCATCTTCTTCAACAAAACCTTCTTCATCCCAAAATCATCTTCATCACATCGTTCCTTTAAATCTGATACTTTTCTGCAGTTTTTTTTTTTTATTTTATTGTCATCATATAGCTCGTTCACTCTTTCGCGTGTCCTAGTAATGGTATTCTACCAAGCATCATCATAAAATTTCTAGACCCAGATAAAAGAGAACACACAAGCAGATTAATAATTCATGCTAGATTAGTCGAAAATCCTTGTGAAAGCATTGATTTTGAAAACATGAATGAAGGATTAATATCTGAAAAGAAAAAGAAGCTTCCAAGATGTTGGAAGAAAACTCAAACGAGTGGTGTATCAAAAAAAGAAAACTCAAATGAGTGAGGTATACAAAACTTGCAGAATCGCAAAAAAAAAAAAAAAAGTGCCCTCTCATTACCGTTTCAATGCAACTATATATGGGGGAGAAGAATAAATTTTTGATGGAATACCTTTATTAACGTAACTTGCGAGACAGACGGAATGAAATCATAAAGAAAACCAATTTCACAGCAAAAAAATTTTAGATTCAAAGGGACAATGTGATGGAGATGATTTTGTAACGAAGAGGATGAACAAAAGTAAGAAATGCTGGAATTAGGGATTATGAAGTTATCATTGCCAAAATAACAAAAATAACCTTCACCATAATTTTGAGTTTTAAGTTATATTAAATTAAACTAATAGAACAAAAAATATTTTACATAGAATTTTCCAATATTCGGATGTGGTAGTTCTTTTCGTTAGATTTAACGGTGCATCTAATGTTAGGGTGTTCAATGTCAAACTATGAAACTTTGAGGAGTGTGATTTGCAAAATTTTAAAGATGAGGTAGGTTATATGTAACAGTAAAAGTTGACGGAGGTTGTCTGAATTTTGTCAAAATTTTAATTCTGCGACTCGCGGGCGGGCAAATTTTAATTTTTGACCTCTTGCAACAGCTACAAGAATTCCGCAACAGATGCCCTCAAATTAATCCAATACCATGGTAGGTTATTATCATGATATATACATGATATATACTCCCTCCATCCCACCCATAATATAAGGTCATTTTTTTAATGACCTAATTCTAAAATATAAGGTCATATTTAACTTTGTTTAAATAATAAATGTGATTTTTTCTATTTAACCCATGCATTAATTTCTCCCACACATTCTCTTTCATATTTTTTTATTATTACCCTTTCTGTTACTCATTTATAAATAAGGACACTATTAGAAAAAAAATGGTATATTTTTTACATATTTATTATTTTTTTATGAATAAATTTTAGGATAAGGGCAAGGCTTCTAACTCATGATTCACTGGGGTCTTTTCCTGTAGGTTCTAAAGTATGACAAACAAGCCCTTTATTCTGTTAACACAGGTAGATTTCGTCTAACTTCACTTAGCTATGGAGATGCCTCCCCAAGCGCCGCGATTGAAACCACAACTAAATGGTACACCCCAGGGATCGAACACTCGTCAATATGGTCGAATGTCCAACCCTTTCACCAATTAAACCAACGAACGGTGGGTTATTATTTTTGACTAATTATAACTTATTTTTTAGGACCCTATAATTTGGTTAAAAGCACATTATATATGTTTTGGGATGGAGGGAGTGCTAAATTATTTATTTATTGATTATTGATTTTGGCGTCTTCTAAGGCGTGGTCCCTTTGGTATATATTAAACTAGTCCAAGCACGCAGGTGACGGTGAAGGTGATGGTCTCTAGTCATGCTTTCATTGACGGACTACTTGTTTGACATGCATATCAACGTTTCGCCCATAGAAAAACATGCAAGTGCTTTCAAATTGCAATATGTGAACGGGAGACTCATAATTAAGAAAATCTTGAGTCTTTCATTAGAAGGTCAAACCTTATATGTGTTCTAATTATATATGTTCGTTATCCCGGAAATTTTAGATTGGTATGAAAAGGTATAAATTTTGGTATTATTCATAATTCAGCTATGCACCGTAGAATATTGCATTTGACATATGACACAATTCAAAGTTTTCGTTTATGAGAATTAATGCATAAATTATAAAATATCAAGTACTAAAGTACTCTATATGGCGCTGTATATTTGACTGCTATATATATTTTGACGGTAAGATAACTCTATATGGCTGTACCAACAAATAAAGTCTCTATGCACGTCAAAAATATAAACTCTACCACTCTCTTCTTATTTATAAGTGAATTTAGTTTACTTAATTCCTTGAAACCGGAGAAATGTAATTATATAATTAAAAATGTTCTCAAATCATCAATCTTTCCAATTTTATCTTAATTTAAGAATAAGTATTACATTTTCTTTCTATATTTGTCAGTATTCTCTCTCACATTAATTAATAGGGATAAAATTGTAGCACTAACATTAATTACTCCTAAATTACAGTAATGATATGAACTATTTCTTTCTTTCTTTTTTTTTTTTTACAAAATGGACTTATAAATAGAAACTGTGCTAATCTTCATTTTTATTTTTATTTTTTTGCATATGGCTCCATCACAATTTCACATTATAATATTTTATATATTGACGTGTATTTAAACTTTAGACCTATACATTGATCATAAAATACTCTAGGCCTGTGAATCCATGCCGCTAAGGGCCTATTTGGTATAAGTGGAGGGGAAGGAGGATGGGCGGAATAAACATTTTTTGACTTGAATTTATAAAGATCGGAGAAATGGGGTTGAAATTTCTTAATAACTATTTTTTACTCTTTCATCTTACATATTATTTTTTTAAAAATTATTATAATCAATTTTTAAAAATTCTATTCAGAAAAATTTTTCTTCCCCCTGCAAATCTCTAGTAAGCAGTAACAAATAGAACCTAACAAGACCAACACTTATTGGAAGTGGTCGTGATATTTAATAAGCGCACTCACACACACACACTGACACAGTTACAGCAGAAAATTTATAAAATCAATTTTGAGACCGACCCATCCAGTAAATTGTCAAATTGTAAAACATATATGTGATATTCAATGTCGAATATTTAATTTGTTTTTTTTATAATAAATACTCCCTTCGGTCCTAAATATACGAAATATTTACATAATTTGATTAGATTAAGGATATTAGTTAAGTTAGTTAAAATCACATGATATTATAATAGTACCATAACCATCTACCTTTATTCTTAACCACTCTTTCTTATATTTGTTTAATTTATTATTATGAGTATTAATAGGGATAATTTGAGAAAAAATTGAGAAAAATGTATTATATTTAGGATCAAATTCACCTCCCCAAATAAGTCATATATTTAGTGTGTGTTTGGATCTTCCTTTTTCATCCCAAAAGCACATCACCAACATGAAAAGTGATTTTTTTTTAAAAAAAACATGTTTGGTTTGACTTATTTTCAGAATGACTTTTGGTCCAAAATGACTTCTGCAACGTGAAAAGTCAGAAGCAAAAGAAAGTGACTTTTGGCTTCTGACTTCTGACTTCTAGTGAGTCCCACGCCTTTTGTTATGTATTATTTAATAAAGTGGGTAGGAAAATTAGACTGTTAGACCCCTAAAATTCTCAAATAAGATAATTTCTTTTAATCTAAAATTTTCTTTTTATCTCCAAAAACTTACCATAAAAATTTTAACTACTTTCTCCCACAATATATTTCTTTGAGCTAAAAATATTATTTTTTTTAAATTATTTTCCTGAAAATAAGGGAGAAACTAAGCCTTTTATAAGAATATATGCATATTATATATGTATTATTTAATAACAATAATGCTCTTTTTAGTAATCTTTCATCTAAAAGTACTTTTCAATATAATCATCCAAACATGTTTCTAAAAGTCATATTGAAAAAAAGTCACTTCTATCATCACAATCCAAACATAAATCACTTCACAAATTTCACTTTTATCCAAAAGTCACTTCTAAAAAAGTCATTTTAAAAAAAAGTCACTTCTCTAACGTCAATCCAAACACACCCTTAAGAATGGAGGGATATTTAATTTGTTAGAACATACTGTATTCTCTTAATGAACCGACTGCTCATGATTTGACTCCACTGTCACCGTGAATGGCTCTCTCTCGCTATAGGACGATAATATAAAAGGTATTTGAAAGATTCATGTGCATTTGCAGCCTGTTCTTATTTGAATTCTTCCATCTCTTTTAATTGCATATGTTGTTTTATACTTCGAACCGCAAGAGACAGGAAAAGAGAGTAAAAGCGGGTATTTTGATTCCGCGACTTGGAAGTCTTTGGGCGTGTTCTCATTACACAAGTTGATCGTTAATACCATTCGGACGACAAAATATAATATTATTCCTCATCAGGAGGTTCTTATTTATGCTAACCAACCAGCACGTAGTCCTTGAGTAAAGAGATAGAGTTGACGATCGAGAAGATGAGGACAATAAACTGATCCGAAACAATAGACAAGGCAGCTTCTGTGAGAAAACCTTTTTCTTGGGCCATTTTATACTTATGAGAGAACTAAGTTGCCCCAGTGAATTAATTTCGTAATATCTATCTCTTAAATCTTAGTCTCTTTCCTCCTCCTCCTCCCTATGGACTATTTAAATCGGGTTTGCATTTAGTACTCATCAATGGCAGTGATGAGAAGATAATTTTTTCACATCATTGTGATGAGTTCTAAATTGTTCAACTTGAATCTTGATGGTTCAAATTTAATATTTTTACTATATATGTTTTAAAAGATTAATCTATTTTTATGAAAAATGATAGTTAAAAATTTTTTTATTTTAAACTTTGCATAGTTTAAAGAAATATTTAAAATATAAAAGTTATATTTTAATTAAATCTAACTTTATAAATTGATAATGATGAGTGCACATAAAAGTGAGTAGCGTTAAGTGTGCACCCCTCTTCTCCAATTGCAATCTTTGTTCTTTAATTTGCTGCAAGAGAAGTCCAGTGCTACAAAAATGAAAAATCATTTTTTTTAATCAGTTAGAGATATTTTTGCCTTTTCATGTTTTAAAACTTTCGTTCCAACATTTAGATGCACATGTTAAATAAAAGGCATATCGTATCATAGTTCCTTCTATTTCTTCAAGCCTATCAAGTATACTTTTGAACTAAACTCAAACCTCCATGTTATTTTCTTATTTTTATGCTCATTTATTTTTCATTATAATTCTTCAAAAGAAAAATCCACATCGCTAGATAAGGCGCTGATGGTGGTGAGCGAATGACGCACAATTTGGAGAATAACTATTTTCTGACCTGAATTTGGAGAATAACTGAAGAAGCTCCTTTAATATTTCCGACTGATTTTTAAATTTTTGTAAGTCACGTCTGCAACATGCTGTGTCGCAATGCTTGTCATGCGCCGTACATGGTATCGGAAAAATTAATTTGAAGATATATGCTAGAATATTTAAGTGTGGGTGGACTCGAGTTAATGTTAATATGGGTAACTTCACTGAAGAGGAACACCTCTTCTTTTCTTCGCATTCTCTTCCTTTTTTACAGCCTTTATATATCAACATTTTAATGGTTTCAGAATTTAGATATTTAAATTTTATGATGTAATTTTTTATGGTCTAAAATTTTAATAAATACTCTCCCATTTAATTTTCTAAATATAGGAACTAATTGACTTTTTTGGAGAATCTTAAAAAAGTTAAATAAATTATTTATAAATTGGTTTGCGTGATTTTTTTTTTCTCTAAACTAGTTTATTTGACTTATAAGCTAACATATAATCTAATAATACACCAAATACATTATGATTAAGTGGCTCATTTAACTTCCTTAATGTCTTAAAAAAAATCAACTATATCTTATATTTAGGAACAAAATGAAGTAATTTTGTAAAAGATTAAACATGCACTTTTTAACCATTGATCTAATGGCTTGATCTGGTGAATATAAAAAGGGAAGAGGAGGAGGAGGAGTAGTTTTTCCTCCCATATTTCACAATGGATATATTACATAATTAGTTCTACATCGAGAGACTGAGATGTAGATTAAGAGTATATAATGTTGGATTTAGTCGTATATATTGACTTAAGTTTTTGTGATGGAAAGATAAACTTAACACATATATATACAATTAACTCATATTTCAATAATCTATCATAGCTATTAGATCAACGAGATACAAGCCCCAGGCGGAAAAGAAAAAAATGAGACATGAGACTTCTAAAACTCAAAAAAAAGTACGAGCCCAGGCAAAAAAAAAAAGAGAAAAAAACAAACAAAAAATAGTAGAGAGAATATTAGATAATTAGTCCCACATCGAGAGGTTGAGAATTTGAGATGTGGATTAATGGTATATGATGTTAGGCTTAGTCCCATAATTTTTATGATAGAAAGATAAATCAAGGGAAAATAACAGAAAAAGACCCTCAAATTAGCAAAAGGACACTTCAGTACAACGAATTTCGGAAAAGACGAGTCAGTACAAATCCGTACAGTGACTGAATTGTCCTTTAGCAAATTTAAAGGAAAAGTCCAAAATGCCCCTGGTTCAATTATTTTTTTTTAATAATTGCCTACCACCACCGGTGGTGGGGCCCACCGCCGCCGGCCGGTGGGACTCCGGCCGCCGGCGGGGGCCCACCCCACCACGTGGCGCGCTGTGGGGCTGCCACGTGGCGGGTGTTCCTTTTGAAAAAGGGACACAAAATGTATGTGGGGGTGGGTGGGAATCGAACCCACCCCCTCCACTTGGTGGCCTTACCACCAGGCCACCAAGTACCATCATTATATATATTACAAAAGTAATATATATACTATATCTCATTCTTTTTTAATATTTTCCCATAAACGTTCAAGGGATTCCCAACTTCGCATAAGGAATTCCCAACTTCAGGGAATTCCTTATGCGAAGTTGGGAATCCCTTGAACGTTTCTGGGAATTTCTTAACAAAAGTTGGGAATTCCTTAACAAAAGTTGGGAATACCTTAAAGTTAAGCGAAGTTGGGAATTCCTTAACAATAGTTAGGAATCCCTTGAACGTTTCTGGGAATTCCTTAACAAAAGTTGGGAATCCCTTAAAGTTAAGCGAATTTGGGAATTTCTTAAAATTAAGCAAAGTTGGGAATTCCTTAACAAAAGTTGGGAATCCCTTGAACGTTTCTGGGAATTGAACCAGGGGCATTTTGGACTTTTCCTTTAAATTTGCTAAAGGACAATTCAGTCACTGTACGGATTTGTACTGACTCGTCTTTTCCGAAATTCGTTGTACTGAAGTGTCCTTTTGTTAATTCGAGGGTTTTTTTCTGTCATTTTCCCTAAATCTAATACATATATATACACACACACAATTAACCAATATTTCAATACAATGAATAAAGTCAGCTTTAGTGGGATTGAGAGAACAGAAGGGAAAAATGTTCTCCTACTTGAGTAACTTGATTGACTAGAGGGAAAAATGATAGGGGAAGAAAAAGTGAGATTTACTACCCTGGATAATTTTAAATGTATAGTCTCCTACTCTCCTTCCGTTCTCTCGCCTATTAGCTTTCTCCCCTCGTTTTCGGGTTCCGTTGTCACTTTTTAACTAGGCTATATATAAATTAGGCTTATTATAAAAAAAAAATAAACATAAAAATTAGGCTTTACATATACGTGAAGCCTCAATCTCTTCATAACTGTCTTTTTAACAATTAATTATCTATGATTTGATAAATATAAAAAGATGATGCCGTCCCGTCAACACGAAAACTCTTAACAATTTCAAACCACGCAGTCGACGGCGACGCTACATAACGATCAGTTCATCCAATCTAAGAAACACTGTCGTTGGTGTAATATCGTTTTCAAAACACTGGAATATTTATTTTAGGCAATCACTCGCAACCACAACTAGTTAGCACATGCCTAAACATCTGCTACATATATATCTGATCAAATTTGACTATTCTTGGCGTCCATGAATTTGCTTAAAATTCCCAAATAAATCATGCACGTTTTTTTAATGAATGTTATGATTTATTATACTTCATCCATTCTTGAATAATTGACTTTTTTTAAGATTAAGAAAGCAAAACGATATACTTAATCATAACGTGTTTTGTGTATTTTTATATTATATGTTAGTTTGTAAGTCAAACAAACTAGTTTTGAGAAAAAAATATAGCCAAATCAATTTATAATTTATTTATTTAACTTTAATATGATTTTTTTAAAAAAAATCAATTGGATCATATATTTAAAAACAGAAGAAGTAACTTTTCTATTTTATTGGCGAATGCTAGTTTATTAAAATGGACAGTTTTTCTAAGAACCAATCTTCCTCACGTCACTGAATTGCAATCCAAATTTTTATCTCATTCTTGATTCATTGTAAATTCGCAATATGGATTGCAACTTGGACAGAAAATTACGCAAATTCAGCTAGGCACACACTTATCATATCAATATAATTGCCATTTATCATAAAAAATATGCTCCAAAAACATGCATGTTATCATATGATAAAATGCATATTCCAAATCAAACATACCCACATTCACATATTCATACACTCCCTCTCCCTCTCTCATTGCATATATAGGACTGATCAGCTTGGCGAAGAGAATACATATTTTATTGTGGTTAACATAAGACTCCTAATCCAGATTTAGCTAGATAGGCAGCCTTGCCAGTAAACGAGAGGCATACTTATGTGTGAATGCAAATAACTGAACCGCATAGAGTTCTAGATTGGAAAAATGCATCAAACACACATGTATATACTATTTTTATCAAAGTCTGCATACATGAAGAATATGACGCAATTAATTTGTCATTTATCATGTCAGATTTACTAAAACCAACTGTCCAGCACGGAATATTAGCTATAGAAAGATAGTTAGATGGAAATGGGAGAAAATAGCACTCCCTCCTCTAATCCTAAATATATAATCTATTTAATTACTTTGATTAAATTAAGGATGATAATTATATTAATTAGTATGTTGTGTTTTTCTTAAAACACCCTAAACATCTTCTCTCACTCCCTCCCCCCATCTCTTACTAACTATTGTTGGAGGAACATCAATAGAGATAATTTAGGAAGAAGTTGACAAAAATTAGAACTATGTCTTATATTTAGAACCAAAACTAACTCCCCAAATATGTTCTATCATTATATTAATGATGGGAGGGAGTATGTAATAAGAGATCATATTAATAGGTGACAATGACATGAAATTAAATTAAACTTTTAAGACTTTTATCAGTCAACAGGGTGGTGGCAAAGGTAAATATATATTTTTCAACTTTATGCATTTTCAAAGCCTAATACGCAAAAACATGTTGAAGAAATCCTACCGTTACCTAAGACTTTAGGAGCTACTCTTGCGATGAATTTAAAATTAATAGTTTAATACAAATGTCAATCTTCGTTAGTCTCACGGGAAGAGATTTTTTTTTTTGGTGGGTTCTGTTTGTGAGGGATGGGACGTTGAGTCTTCGTCAATGTTTAATAGTTTAATAGTTTAAATAATGGTTTTTTTTTTTCTGGTGGGAAATGAAATGATGGGACGGGACCAGGGGGCATTCGTGGAGAAAGGTTAAGAAATAGTAATAAGAAGAAAGGGAGGGGTCAAAGTTAAGTCAACAGAAGCTTGACATTCCTGCCTTTCCAATATATGCCGCACAACTCAACACCCCAATTCATTTCTTATTAATTATTACAATTCGCTATAGCTCAATATATACCACATTTTTTCTAACAAAAAAACCCACACACGCAGTTCCGTATTGATTATTTTTAACGTGCACACAATAATTTATAACACAAAAACTGAAATGATGATGTTTTGTGCATTTTAATGAATTATCTTTAGTAGCTAAACTCAAAATATTTATTTTTAAGACGATTATAGCGAGAAGAAGTAATGTTTTAAGTTTTGACCATCGAACTTAAAAAAATATACAAACGGAATTTTAAAAATATTTTTATGTTAAGATTTAAATATCGTGTTTTTCCAAACATTAGAACCATGACAGTGATGTCAACACTCAACATGTCAAGGGCTAAGATTGATAATTTTTATTTTCAAATTAAAAGATGATACCATTTGATCTTATTGTTGGATATTATAATCAATCAGTATACGAAGTCAAAAATAATCACCAGTATACGCAATTTTTACCAGAAAATCAACATGTTTGAGTCGCAAATTGCACAGTTGGCAGCTCTTTTTATAATTTACTGTATCTTTGGAAAAACTAGACAGCCCAGCATTGAACCCAAAATCAATAGAAGAAGCCCGTTCCAGAGCCCACAAGTACGGTAACTATGGGTTAACACGTCTTTCTAATATAACTACTGAGAGAGATGCCGGGGGACCCTCTTTTTTTTTTTTTTTTTTTATATCATTTTTTCTCCTTTTTTTTTTCTCTTAACAACCATTAGATCTTTTTTGAATTGTTCAGATTTGGTGTTTATAATATCATTATTGGAATTATACAAATATATTTTAATTGATTTTTAATAATGATATTATAAACACCAAATCTGAACCATTCAAAAAAGATCTAATGGTTGTTAAGAAAAAAAAGGAGGAAAAATAATACAAAAAAAAGAAGGTCCCTCTCCCGTTGGTGGGAGAATTGGAGAGAAGGGCCAAAGAAAAATGATATTTATTGGAAAAGACTGTAAAATTGAAATTATTCAGAAGGACCAAATACCAAAATATAAATTTTAAAATATCAAACTATCCTTAACTAACTCTTCTACATTCTTTCCTATGTTCAGAATATTTTTAAAAAAAATCTAAAACTATGATTTCCCATCATCCCCATAATTAAAAGCTAAAATATAAAACTAAATACTCATTTTGTTTATGTATATAAACATAAATAACTATATCAAGAATGAAAACACCCATGTTTGTGTACCACGTTTCATTAATTTGTTAAAGTTTTACGTTAAATGTTGAATTCGACGTGTTAGCAAAAGATTAACATGATTTTTTTTATGATATTTATTTTTACTTTTATAGTTATATATTATTTATTTCTATAGTACTCTCTCCTGTCCTAATTATAAGATCACTTTGGAGAAATTAAGGATGCAAAATTAATCACTTTAAATTGTCTCTAGTTGTATTTTTCCTGAAAACTAATTTATTCTACTTATAAACTAACCTATAATCTAATTAAATGTGACATATGTTATAATTTAGTGGTCTAATTTGCTTCCTTAACTTTCACAAAAAAAGTCAAAGTGATATTATATTTAGGACCGGAGGGAGTACCTTTTTAGATTTGTAATTGTATTACTTGAAAAATAATGGAAAAAATAATTTAATTAGGATTGGTCTTTAATGTAATGTAATCTAATTAAGTAGGTCTGTTTCGACTGACAAATTCAATTTTGTTTTAATTAATTGAAAACCCGACGCAACTTAGTATTTTTAAAATTTCATGTTGGTATTTGTTCATTCCAAGTAGTTTCAATTTTCCCTCACCTGATTCAAATAATTAGTTCTTTGGAGGCTTGTGTTTGTTTTTTTAGAACCTTTGGATCTGTGAATTTTTTACCCTGTATATTCAACAAGTGGGAGTTCAGTTCCTAACGTTTCTGTTGATTAAATATCCGATGTGAAATAAACTTCCTTTCTGATCTCAACAATTGAGCAATTTCCTGGTCTTGCGTTTTTTTGGGCTTTTGGTTCAGCAAGGCTGATAAATCAATTAGATGTGTGAAAGGAATTTCCCTTTCTAAACTCAACGATTGAGGCATTTTAATATCAGACTTGCTGTGTTTGTTTCTTGGCTCGAGGATACTACGAGTTTTTACTTTGGTTATATGGAGATACTCCCTCCGGTCCTAAATATAAGATCACTTTGACTTTTTTTGTGGAAGTTAAAGGAAGTAAATTAAACATCTAAATTATAACATATGTCACTTATAATTAGATTATATATTAGTTTATAAGTAGAATAAATTAGTTTTGAGGGAAAAAATATAACTATAGACAATTGAAAGTGATTAATTTTGCATCCTTAATTTCTCTAAAAAAATCAAAATGATCTTATAATTAGGACCGAAAGGAATACTATGATATTCGTAAGAGTTCGAATATTTGATGTCTTCGAAGATTTTTAGTCACAGTGGCGTCTCTTCCAAGTTCTAAGTAATAATCCTTGTTTATCATAATTTTTTGTCAATAACAACGACCCTTGGCTAGAAGACCTTTTACAGCTCTTTTAATGGAATACAGACTTTTTCTTTGATATGGAGGGAGGCTACAGCTGAACGCCATTGTTGCCCTGTTTTTCTTTAGTCGAAGTGTAAAATTAAACCAAAACAACGACTTCAACCAATCAATTTAATTAAGGAGGAAAGGGATGGAAATGGAAAAGCATATATTGGTAAATGGCAAAGCAGACCTCTCAATCAATAATCATTATGTCTTCGTTGGCTGATAATATGTTTTAAGTGTACGATATTTACGGCCAATGTTGTACTTCTTTGACCACCAAACTAATAGAATGAAAACCGGTTTTCCGTCTTATTAAAAAGATGAATAAGGAAGGTTAATCGTATGTAGATCTTATTGGACAGTTTGGATTTAATTCTATTAACCATATTATAATAGATGTACAATTTAAAATTAAATCTAGGCAATCTAGACGAGAGCTATGCACATTAAATACACTTAACTCTCCTTAGTGATGAGTAAAAAAACATGTTCCAATATGATGATAATACCTTTTGGGTTAGGTCCTTGAATTTTATCCTTTTTATCCCTTGTAACAATTTAGATGTAGCAGTAGTTGATTCTTCTGATGTTTTTTTGCTTCCTTGTTGCCTTTAACCTTATCTTTATAATGTATTTTAACTTATATTATTAATCTCATTTCACCTTATATATATATATATAAAAGTCCTCGAATTTTATTGGCAAACTTTATTGGCCCCATAACTTAAAAAATAAATGTAGATCCCCACTGAGGACATGCCCGGTGTCCTGAATGATTGGACCCCGCATCAAATAAATATAACATTTGTTGGTATAAGTGTTTTGATTATCATCGATGTATTGATAATTAGTGACCCCATCTTCATAATTAAACACAACAGCAACACGAAAACGGACACCAATGTTACCTACTACTATTGTTTCTAGCATTCAATTCAATTATTGTTCAACTCTGTTAAAAGGGAATTAAAAGCAGCAGCTTACCAAGTGACCAATCACCTTCATTTAGCCTTTCATTTTTCATCATACTATACGGACACCCTAACCCTATACTGACAACGTAGCTGAAGGAATCTAGAAAGCAACAAAGCCATAATAAACTCAGCCATATAAGGTCTAAATCCGAATCGTTGGCAGTGGCAAAGCGATAGATGGGAGAATTCAATCTCCACCGAATGAAGAATATCGTGTCCCAAGGCAAAAACAGGGTTCACATCACATCACATGTTTCAAAGGTCTCAACAAAGCGATCCCAGAATTCTAATCATAATCGTAATAAGTAGTAATAAATAATCTTAAAAAGGCCAACTGCCAATTTCCATTTCCTAACAACAAGTTAACAAGGGAGAGGCTGAAAAATACTCGTCCAAGTCACCATACTTGCTGAATCTATCAAAATTGAACTTCCTCTAAAGAAAGACAAGAAATCAATCAAGAAAACCAGTTTTGCGCCAAATAGCATTGCGAACCTGCCTAAGATCCCTCCCTTTGAGGGTTCTCCCGATCCCTTCCAAAACGGAAGAAGTGGTCTTAGGGGAAACAGCAGAACCCCTAGCGACGATCTCATGAGGCGGCAAAATCTCATCATCGTCTTCTTCATCAAGATCGTCGTCCACTAAAGCCAGTTCGTCGTATTTCCTCCTAGGCATAGTTCTAGAGGACATAATCGGGACTTCCACAGGGGCCGATTGCTGAAATTTCCTAGAAGGAAGGGACTGAGAGAAGAATTCCATGTCTCCCTGAGGGTTCTGACCATGCGGTCTACGTATCGATGGGACCATCCTCGAAGACGTCGGAGGCATGGCAGGCTTACGACGCAAAATTGACTGCTCGCCGGAACGGAAATCGGGTTCAGATAGGACGGCGAGGATGCCGGAACTATGGTTGATTTTAGGAGGAGGAGGAGGAGGGGGGCTTTGATTCTCTGTTTCGGGGACATCGCCGGACCAGAAAAGCTCGGCTTCGTTGAGCTCGTCTTCGCCGGAGGTGGCGGCAGAGGGAGGAGAGAAGGTGGAGATTCTGAGGAGACGGTCGGAGGAGGAAGACGATCGGTGGTGGCGAGATGAAGTGGGGTCCATGTCATGTGGGTGGTTGGTTGGCTAGGAAAAAAGGCTCAGAAATTGAAAATTGAGAAATGAGATTTGAGGGAGGAGGAAGGGGTTAGTGAAGAAGAAAGAACCAGAGGGAGCGATGTGGGCATGTCATGTGGCTGAGGACTAGTGAGCGATTTATTAACATAAGGTGGTGACTGGTGAGGTGTGGTGTGGCTTCATTCCAATTGGTTTATATCTTCTTTTTTGAAAAAAAAAAAAAATTTTGCCGGAGCAAGACAAATCCAAACAGTTTTAATATTATTTTTTTATAATTTAACCGATAATCGGTGCTTTTTCTGGATCCTAATACCAGGTATCCGAATAATCGACTACTCAAATTTTAGAGTTCGTGACTTCCCCTCCCGACACAAGTGTCTCATCTAGGAGATAAACTCAAGACCTCAAGGGATCTAGTGGAACCTTACACCGTTAGGCCGACTATGTGTCAGTAATCTAAATGTTATTTGAACATCTAAATTTAAGTTTTTTAAGAAGACATTTTGATGGATGCGGATTCCAAGTTACAGATAAATTTTTAAGTTTCATTGTTCTTAAAAATGATTTTTTTAATTTAAAAAGCATAACTTAAAAAAAAAAAATCTAAATCGATGGATAAGATCAATATGTATACATATATTTGGTTTTTTATGAGTAAAAAATTCGGTCCCACATTATAATAGGGTCGCACTCACCCTTATGTGGCCTAAACAGTCGCTTTAGTTTCCCTTGCTTGTTGGTTCATCCTTCGTGGCCTAAAATCATAGCATTTGAATCTTTTACATATTTTAACATATCACTTGACGGTGGATGCGTTCAATCATTGGTCCATGTTGATAGTATGATATGATGAGATGTGTACGCATTTTAGGCGCGGATGGAGTTCACACTCAAAACTTTCTAATCTTTATCCAACCTTACATTCAACCGAGTCATACTTGAATATTGGAGTACAATTTAATGGAAATACTTCTCATAAAACATTTTATACTTTTAAGTGATCATGATTTCTTTTATCAGGACATGCTATAGGTAAACCTCACCCCCTATTTCAGCAAAAAAGTGCCAAATTTACTGTTGTAACTTTGAAAGCGAATACTTACGTTTGTTAGAGTTCAGATTGGGATTGTTCAATATCAAGTCAAGGAAGGTGATGGTTATTATTTATTTGTATATATATATAGAGTAAAGTTGATTGATGGCTGTGGACAGATATGGTGACGTGTTTGAGGTGTGTATATTTGTGAATGAATTAATAAAACATTAATAATGTTGTTTATTTTTCATTCGATTTCTTAATTCTTATGATCGGTAGCAATCAGAATATGGTATGTTTTGTTTTGATATATGATTGTTGGAGTTTGCCGCCAACATATTATCACGATGTGCTGTTGGAATATTGTTGTATAAAAAATATCATACCTCATTGTCAAAATAACTTTTTTCTACGTACTCACCAACAAACAGACAGATGAACAAAATGCACACCTTTAAATAACAAAGTTTATTGCGAGAAAGGGAGAGTATATATTACAATTGGCCCGCATTATTGAAAGTAAAAATAAACTTTAAATAGACAAACCATACTTGTTTGATATAAAATACCCATTTGTTGTTTTGGATATGCCATATTGTATGGCTCATTTGTACTCTTATAAATTTTAATCACGAGAAGACTATGAATAATGTTTATAATCTTCTTCTTCACAAAACTTGCAGTATTTATCTGAATCTATCAGCTTGTTGAGTTCGCCACTGTCACTCACTTCAACTTTAGTTAGCCACCCAATTTCGTAATGGCTTGAGTTGACCAGAGCGGGGGAGTTTTCCAGCTTCTCATTAACTTCAATGAATTTTCCCAAAATAAGAGAATTGACATCACTTGTAGCCTTCACGCTCTCAATTTTATCAAAACTTTCTCCATGGGTTACAAATGTTCCCACCTCTAGTAGTTCAACATAAACAACATCGCCCAAATGATCTTGGGCATGATCGGTTATGCCCACAACTACAGAGTTTCTATCAACCTTTATCCATTTATGGGAATCAAGATGCTTCAAATCTTTCAGAATAATGTGAAGCCTCTGTAAGAGAGGGAGATCTTGACGTAGGAAGCAGCTCTCGAAGAGCACAGAAGTCGGGAAGACATTTCTGAAGGTGTGAAGCTATATAATAAGGGTTGGTCTTGGTATGCACTCTATATCAGGTGAGTCCTTATGTCCGAGAGAACTCAACGGGCCCAAACTATCTGGAATCGAGGCATGACAGGAACCATTGAAGTTGACACCTTTAACCCATAAATGTTGCATTCCCACGTCTCAAACTGGAGACTTGTGATTAAGCTAGAATAGCCTCAATCAGGCAATCTAATCGTCGGAGTTAAGAGCATTAGCCTTTAAATAGACAAACCAATAACCCTATAATAATTTTTATATATATTAACTAACAATTAGTGCATTTTTTGGATCATATTATCAGATATTCGAACAACCAACAGTTCAAGTTTCGATGTATGTGTCTTCCCCTCCTAACACATGTGTGTCTTTTAGGAGACGAACTCGAGACCACAAAGAATTTAGCGAGGCCTTACATTGCTAGACTAACTATATATTGATATATAACCCTATAATCTATTGTATATATGTATATAATCTATTATAATTATATCATATTTAAACTCATAATATCATATAATATTAAATATCAAAACATCTAGGACATGATAAAATTTAGTTCTAATTTTTATCAGAATACTTTTATTAAACTAACTATAATAGTCACCTGTCAGTTGAAAAAAAAATGTGGCCTTTGTAATTTGGTTAAAATTTTTGTTCAAAAAGAAAAATACATATCATTCCAGATTTCCAGCCATCCACATTTTTATTAAGAAAGGGAAAATTAATCATTTAGTCCTTATAGTTTGGTCAAGTTTGTGATTCAGTCTTTATAGTTTGACTTGTCGCGACCTATTCCTTGTACTTTCCCTATTTTTACATATATTATGAGTCATTCGTAACTCATCTTATGTGTCACTGACAAGGGCTTATTTGGAAACTTGCTCAACCATGTCGGCTATAAAATTATACATACTAATCACAAATCAACCACTAACTATCAAATCTAATTACAATTATCTTGCTAACTATGATAGGAAAAATGGTTTGTCATACAATTACAATAATACCCCTATCATAGAAAAAGATTTACCTAGGAATTCAAAGTAATTCACATAGTAAAGATAAACAAGCTGCATAACAATTATACTATCATGAATTATAATCCCTATGTTAGGAAAAGAATCCTCTAACATACAACTAACTAATACGTTTTGATTATCAATAATCAATCCATCAACAAAGATTAATGCTAACTATGATAGGAAAATGACTCTTCAAACAAATCAAGCAACACTATCATAGTTAGAAAAGATCATTATAATCATTTAAAGAATTATCCATGATAGAAAAGCAATACCTTATTACAATACGAACTATCATGGATAATAAAAAACCCCAACCATGTTAGAAAAAGAATTTTCCTAACATTGTTAATAAAAAAAATCACTCTGATTAACAGTACAGTTAACCATGATAGATAAATGACCACCTAACATGGTTAAAAATGAAACAACTTATGATAACCACATTCAATAAACAAGCATTCAATATAACCATGTTAGAAAGAGCTAAACTTACATGGTTATCAAAATAAACATGAGCAATAGTCAATCAATCATACGAACGGCGCTTCGGTGCTAAAATTCCAAAATACAACAACATGGCCCATAAGTAGAAGTAATGCCAAAACATGCAAGTGAATACATAATCTTTTACAATCACAATCGAAAGCCATAGCAGCTTCGATAACAGTAGAGAAATCAAACGAACAGCTAACAATCAAATTCAAACATTCATAATCAGTACATTCATCTAAAATTCAATTAAATCAAAATAAAAATTATGCGGAAGCTAATGCAAGCCTACTGTTTGGCAATATACATCACAAATACCACTGCAGGGTGACTCATCGGTCCAACATGAACCAGATGGTCCCCTTTCCTTTTTCTCGATTCACGTGCCTGTGCATGATCACCTGCAAAACATAGATAACCACAGAGTGAGACAAACATGTCTCGGTAACCACAACTCAACTCAATATAAGAGTATGAGTGGGTTAGCAGAGCACCTAAAGGGTACCACATTAAAAAATATTTAACCCATCACAAAGTAATCTATATATATACAACCATATCATCGTAAGAATATTCATCTGCACCATAACCCATGCCACCACAGAAGCAACATTTTTCCATAACATATGACAATAGTAAACATAATGTGACACTGTGCCCCTGTCTATAATCAGGATGTCATCCTCCCCTCTGTCTATAATCAGAACGGGGACTCCCCCTGTCTTTAATCAGGATGGGGATCTCTTTGTCTATACTCAAGGAGATGGTCTCTGTCTAAAATCAGAATGACCGATACAACTAACACTTGGTTGGCCTACCTAGGGTTACATCGTGAGACGATACAATGCAATATCTGCAACAATTACAACGACCATTTATTTTTGATATTACACAATATCAAATCACAATTATTACTATTCCATTAATCACAATCCACTGATAAAATCGGCCAGGATGCTACATATAATATCAACTTCTTTATAGAAAAGTAGTGGTGATTTCTAAAAGTACCCAATAGGCTATTTGATAGGAAAGTAACTTTGGAAATTCATAGTGTAACTCAGGAAATACTTACATAGATAAAAAGGGATTTAGAAAATCTCGACTAACATCACCCACAATAATATAATAAGGTGAGAGTGGTTACCTGAATTTGCCCAAAAGCAAGAAAAGTACCAGACTCATGTCGTCCTTGAGCTCTGTACGTCTCACCAATATCTACAATCACCTAAACACATAGCATTTTGGTCAAGACACATGATAAGTGGCTTTGACCCTAACAATATGGGACCTTGCCCATCAGGTTCACAAAGATAATCAAATACAACATGCTCAATTAACTTAGATAAGATAAATGACTACAGCCACCTCCTAATCCTAAATTCTCCTACTTGAACGAAAAACTCAAGTATCACTCCCCTTTCATATTCAAGCCTGGAGAAGACATCTTTCAACCATTTAACACATCTCTTTACCATCATACCACGCCATCAAATCCTAAAATAGACATTTCATCTTCATTACAAAGTAACTTCCTAATTCAAACCTAGGCCAAATTGTTCTACCATCACCATTTAGCCGCTTTCAATCACCCGAAACTTTACTTTCCAACATTATCTCCTATATCATAAAACAACTATTAAATGGCCCCAAATAATCCCACAAGCCAATCCTTTAAATTTACCATAAATATTTCCTCTCTTGGAATACCCAAAAAAAAATCCAAATCAACCAACATTTCCCCAAGCCAAAACATTTCGCATTATAATTACACATCATTAAACATATGGCAACTATTAAACCACTAATTTACTCAAGGAACGTATTTCTCAACTTACCATTCCCTATAACTATCCAATTTCGTCCATAACCTTTATCCCTTGTATATATATAGAGTAAGGTTGATGGCTGTGGACAGATATGGTGACGTGTTTGAGGTGTGTATATTTGTGAATGAATTATAAAAAATTAATAATGTTATTTATTTTTCATTTGATTTCTTATGATAGGTAGCAATTAGATTTTGGTATATTTTGTTTTGATATATGATTATTACGTTGGAGTTTGCCGCTAACATATTATCACGATGTGCTGTTAGAATATTTTTGTATTAAAAATATCATACCAAGCTGTCACAACAACTTTTTTCTATATACTCGCCAACAAACAGACGGATGAACATAATGCACACTTTTAAATAACAAAGTTTATTGCGAGGAAGGGAGAGTGTACATTACTATTAGCCCGTATTATTGAAAGTAAAAATAAGCTTTAAAAGATAAACCATACTTGGTAGAAATAAAATGCTCATTTGTTGTTTCGGATGTGCCATATTGTATGGCTCATTTGTACTCTTTTAAATTTTAATCACTAGAATACTATGGATAATGTTTATAATCTTCTTCTTCACAAAACTTGTAGTATTGATCTGAATCCGTCAGCTTGTTGAGTTCGCCACTGTCACTCGCTTCAACTTTTATTAGCCATCTTCGTAAGGCTTGAGCTGACCAGAGCAGGGGAGCTTTCCAGCTTCTCATTAACCTCAATGAATTTTCTTGAAATAAGAGAATTGATATCACTTGTAGCCTATACGCTCTCAATTGTATCAAAACTTTCTCCATGGTTTACAAATGTTCCCACCTTCGGTAGTTCAACATAAACAACATCACCCAAATGATTTTAGGGCACAATCGATTATGCCCACAAATACAGAGTTTCCATCAACCTTTACCCATTTATGGGAATCAAGATGCTTCAAATCTTTTAGAATGGTGGTGAAGCCTCTGTGAGAGAGGGAGATCCTAAGGTAGGAAGCAGCTCTCGAAGAGCACAGGAGTCGGGAAGACATTTCTGAAGGCGTGAAGCTATATAATATGGGTTGGTCTCAGGAGCATTAGCCTTTTTTATATGCACTCTATCTCATGTGAGTTCTTACGTCCTAGAGATCTCAACGAGCCCAAACTATCTAGAATTGAGGTATGACAGGAACCATCGAGGTTGACGCCTTTGACCCCTAAAATGTTGCATTTCCACGTCTTAAATTTGAGACTCGAAATTAAGTTAGAACAGCCCTAATCAACCGATCTAATTGTCGGAGTTAAGAGCATTACCCTTTAAATAGACAAACCTATAACCCTATAATATTTTTTATATATATCAACTAACCCATAACCCTATAATATTTTTTATATATATCAACTAACAACCAGCGCCTTTTTTGGATCATATTATCAGGTGTTCGAACAACCAACAATTCAAGTTTTGATTCTGTGTTTCCTCCTCCTAACAAACAAGTGTGTCCTAAAACAAGTGTGTCCTTTAGAATAGTAAACTCATAAAAATTTACTTTTATAAATAAATACTTGTTTAAAGTATATAATTAAATAAGAAGTACAAAAATGACAATAATTTGAGTTGAATATATTATAAATATGAATAGTTGATATTAAATATATCAACATTCATACTTTATCAGCAACAATATCTCGCCACTATTATGTGGAGTGATTGAGTTACCAACATATGAAAAGTTCTTCTAGAATGCACTTAGCCATATTCTCTAACATCTTTTTTTTTTTGAGCAAACATATTCTTCAACATCTAAAATTAGTTTTTTCCAATACAATATATAGGACACGCAATAATTTAAGAATGCATGACCTGTTTAAAAGAAAAACATAAGTCGATGGCATAAAAAGTTGGTAAAATTAATCACAGGTCCTGTGGAAGGAATTTAGTTAAGATGAGGTCTCACGGAGTTATAATCACCTGGTCACAAGTTGTTATCGTCAGGCCAAATGTTGTTATTCACAACTCCGTGGAGCATTATCTTAATTAAGTTCCTTTCGTGGGATCTGTAATTAATTTTTTCAAAAAAGTTTCATAAAGAAAACGCAATATATATGAAGAATGCGATATTTTTCATAAAGAAACACAGCACACACACACAAAAAGAATGCGATATTTTTATTGTTTACGTAGATACAATGAGGAAAATCTCACAAAAATCATCTTGAAAATGGAAAAGAAGAAATCATTCCTTTGAATTTAAATCAAACCTCACGGGAGAATATAATATTATAGTATGTGACCAAAATACACAAATACACTTAACAGCTGGAGTTGTGAATTATTAACATGAAATTGGAAATCATTGTAACTATGTTCAAAATTCCTTGATTGAACTTGTAAATGATTTCCCACATATGTATGTCACTTTCTAATGGAAAAAGATAAACTTGTGAATTGTTAGCATGAACTCGAAAATCGTTATGATTATATTGAAAATTTCTAAGTTGAAGTTATGAATCTACTCCCTCCGGTCATAAATATAAGACCACTTTGACTTTTTTTGTGGAAGTTAAGGAAATAAATTAGACCACTAAATTATAACATATGTCATATGTAATTAGATTATATGTTAGTTTATAAGTAAAATAAAGTAGTTTTGAGGAAAAAAGATAACTATAGACAATTTAAAGTGATTAATTTTGTATCCTAAAATTTTTTCAAAAAAGTCAAAGTGGTCTTATATTTAGGACCGGAGGGAGTATATAGTATGTACTGTCAATTCCTAATGGAATATATTGGAGTTGTGAATTGTTAACATGAACTTAAAAATTGTTTGGAGCAAGTTGAAAATTCCTACGTTGAACTTATAAATACTTACGATGTATTTGACAATTACATGATCATTTGTGTCTTTCGCAAGATATAGAAATCCTATATGCTTTATGGGTTCTGATTTGAGATTTCTCATACTTAAGGGACTGATTTGTCATTTTTTTTTTATTGCAATAGAATTTTTGTGGGATTTCCCCATACAAAATACGTATATAGGAAAATAACCGCATCAAATTCTTTACATTCATTATTTTTTATAGAAAATTAATTTCAGGTCCCTTGTAAGGGACTTAATTAAGATGAGGTCACATGAAATCACCTAATTAATTTAAGGTCCATACCAGAAAGTTGTTATGGGAGGCCAAAAAGTTGTTATCGTACCGTCAAAAGTTGTTAGTGACTAAGCCTTCACTAACAATTTTTTGACCTGCAATAACAACTTTTCGGCCTACAATAACAACTTTTTGGCCTGCCATAACAATTTGTGGCCTGAAAATCACTCTTGGTCTGTAACAACTTGTGACATTGCGATAACAACTTTTTGGGCTGCAATAACAACTTCGTGGGACCTCAGATTAATTAGGTGATTTCGTGGGATCTCATCTTAATTAAGTCTCTTACAAGGGACTTGAAATTAATTTTCCCTATTTTTTATTTTTTCCACCATGCCAAGCCACGGCCCACGGCGTTGTTATTTCCGAAACAAGTATACAATACGAGGAAGAAGAAAAATGCAGCGATATTTCGCGGTTGCCCCAAGCAATAGCTAATAGTATCTTGTTCCTCGTTAAACTCGTGCGGACTCGTCTTCCCAAACTCACCGCTCAACTCGGAGTTTTTGCCGTCATCCATCGCAGCTGACTCACCCACCGCCGTTTCTAATTCTCCCACCGGAGAATTGAGGGTTCGCTGCGACTCTCTTCGGCCAAGACGATCATGAACCCCACGGTAATTACTCATCTGCCATTGCATGTCTTCAATACACAATCTCTCTCTTTTTTCAAATTTCTCCCTTCTGATGGAACAGAACGCGAGTCTCTCCGGGTCGATGCAGAGCCCTAGATCTCAGTCTTCGCAGCCCTTCCTATCTGTCTCTGTCACCGATCCGGTCAAGCTTGGCAATGGCGTCCAAGCTTATATCTCCTACCGCGTCATCACTCAAGTAATTCTCTACTTTCTCTTTTTTCCTTTCCCCTTTCGGCAACCCTTTTCTTGTTGGCTGGAAATTTCTCGATTAATTGAAATCCAACTGTCCTTGCACTCCGATTTGACTCTTTATATTTGACTATGGGTGGTGCTGCATTTAGTTAACTGCTTTTCATTTCTGCACTGGTAATTTAATAAAGTTCCCCTCTTCTTAAGCTTGTTTATTGGATTAAAATTCTATCTATAAATGACAGGATACCGTTCATATCCGTGTTTACATATAATAGTGTATGTGTGTGTGTGTGTGTGTTTATTTATTTAAAGAAACGGTGGTTTATGTTTAAGAATGACATGATGGGAGAGTTCAAATTGGGGTGTTGAATGACACTGGTCAGGATATAGTGGGATTTTAAGCAGTTGCAAACTTTTGTATAACAACTTGCACCAAGAAAAAAGTTAAACATTGGAACCATTAACTAGAGATTATAGTTTGAATAAATGAATGGGGCTTTCTGGCGCTTTCTATATGCATTAACCTCCCCATCGGTTTTTGTTATAGCTAGATAACAGACACTAGCAGAGATGGCACACAGGGACCAACGCAGGGATGGATTCTATAGGATGATGGATGACTTGTTTTTTGCCCTCGATTTTGTTGTTAGGAAAGTTGGACCTCACACATATGTGTAAATTTTAGTCATGAACAGAATTCCATTTTAGTATATTCCATGGACATTTGATGGGTGGAGGTTTAAAAATTGGGAAATAAACTGTAACACATTTTTGAGATTGTTGTTGCCGCAGAATGAAGTTGACATTCTCATGTACTAATGTATCCTAAAATTCCCTGTGAATATGCTTTTTCTTACACTCAAATCTACAATTGTAGATTCTTTAGGTGAAGTCTTCTATTGTCAATGCAAAGATATTCACTTTCATCATTTGTGGGTGTTGGTTTTTCCCCCATTGATTTCATTGGGAAGATCTAGCACACGAGCCTGCCATTTCATTCTCATGCTAATAGAAATTTATTTTGGCAGACAAATTTTCCTGACTATCAAGGACCTGAGAAGATTGTCATCCGACGCTACAGTGACTTTGTTTGGTTGCATGATCGTCTTTTTGAAAAGTACAAAGGCATATTCATTCCGCCTCTTCCAGAGAAAAGTGCTGTAGGTAACATCTTTTGGCAGGTCTCTTTTTTATGCGCCCAATAATATTCAATTCTAGAAGTTGCTATTAGAATGTGTGATAATGATGCTTCGGCGCTCAGACCCATTTTTACTTGCTTCTGTTTTCTTTTTATGTCATTTGTCAGACATTATACTGGTCTCTTATATGGCAATGAAAATATGGAATTATCATGATTGAGCTGAACTGCCATATATTTTCTCATCCTGCTCCTTGGAACGTGAAATAGTTCTTTATTACTTAAGTTAAGCATTTGTGTATGTAGCCTATGATATGTTTCACGTTTCATTTTTCCAGCCTTTCCACTGCACAAATTCAAATTTCTGAAGGTGCTCTTCCAGGAAAGCCTGGAAGTAGTGTCTTATTTCAAGTGCTTGATTCCTGTATTTCAATAAGTATTGCCTTTTTTGTTTTCAAATCTTTTAAAGCTGCTATATTTTTGTCATGCTTTGTTGTGTGATGACTAAATGAAGGGAAAGTTAGTTAAAGAGGCAATGGTATTTGGGTTTGTTTATTGGATATAACGAATTATGGTCTATAAAAGGTCACAAGAGGGGTTATTGTAATAATGTTTTTAAATAATAAGAGTTGAGCCTTTTCTCTCTACCTCCCTCTTCTATTGCCTATCTCCACACCCCCCCCCCCAAAAAAAAAAAAAATAATCCCCCTCTTTCTCTTTCTTTCCCACCTTTTCTACACAGCTTACTGTGCCCAGACATTTCTATGGCATGTCCCGGTGTACATTTGGCACGACTGTTTGATGAACAGAGGGGCATCATCATCGATAATGTGTAATCAATGCTTAACAATCCTGTAGAAGCATTGCTCTGTGCTTAAAAAGTTATTTGATGAAGATTTTGATACTCTGCAAAGCAATCCAGAATTACCTTTTTACCATTATCTGTGTTTCACTTTTGCAGAGAAATTCCGTTTTAGTGCTGAATTTATTGAAATGAGGCGTCAAGCATTGGATATATTTATTAACAGGATTGCATCACATCACGAGCTTCAGCAAAGTGAAGACCTGAGGATCTTTTTGCAGGCAGATGAAGAGGTGATACTTCTGAGTAGTAAAATTTGTTTCTCAGCTGCAGCTGTACATGTTTTAGATCAGATAAATTGTCTTGCGTTATTGAATATCATTCACAAAGTTTACTTCTTCCGTTCTTCCATGGGCTCATTTTCGCTACACTATTTTTTTTTCCAGTATAAATATTGGAATCAAATAAATTGTTTATTTTGAGGATTGGTTTCTTGTATGACTTGCAAACATTTGATGGGTTGATTAAATTTTTCGTTAGCATACAATTATTGTTATGTAATAATTGAGTTATGCAATCATCCCATTATCCTGATAATACCGAACCATCACTTGTTTCATGAGGAATTGGAATCTCCGGAACATCTCTTTTTCTCATGTGGGAATATATATCTTTTGTGACTGTGCATTCTAGTTTGGCTATTTTTGTCAATTTAAGTGGAAAAGAAAATCTATATTTTGTTTTCTTTATGGTATCCATGCAGGCAATGGAGAGATTTAGGGCCCAGGAGAGTGGCATATTTAAGAAGAAGCCAGCTGATTTAATGCAAATTTTTAAGGTAATGTGTACTTTTAGCATTATTATAATTTTTCTAATAAGGTTTCGATATTTTAAATGGAGTCAAATTTTAAGTTACGCTAATTCTGTCTGGACTCTGGAATAGAACAGCACCCACGGTTTTCCTAGCTTCCTGTTGCTAACTGTGAACAAGCACAGGGAATGTGCGTGGATTGGAAGGTGGAAGGCTAGTTGTTTGGGGAGGGGTTGGGGGAAATCATGGTGGTGTTAGTCTGACTATAATACTTCTAAACTTTTCAAAAGGAAATTATTTGATAAACAATTATATAAAAATAAGTAGTAAGTCTGCTGGAGAAAAGTATTAAAGAAAGTTGCCGAGGTTTATTTTGTAAGTAGTAACGGTGGAGGAAGTTGGCTTCTCAACTCAACTAGTCATTGATGCATGGCAGGTCATGAGCACGTCTAGATTTGACCAGTGAACTGGATTTGAGGCACACTGAGAGTTACTCTCTATAATTGTATTTTGCCACAGTTGTGCTATTCTGCTCTGGTATTTATCACTTGGGTTATTATACAAGGAATGTGACCCAACATTAGATTACCGTTTCCTCTGTCCAAGACAACTGCTTTTGCTTACCTGTCTGGCAACCTGGCTGAGTGTGTTGTCTGAGTGCAAGTCATGGCATCTTAATTTATGTGAATTGTTTGCAAACACTGACAGGATGTGCAGTCTAAAGTGAGCGATGTTGTCCTTGGGAAAGAGAAGCCAGTGGAAGAATCAACTCCCGAATACGAAAAGATGAAGCACTACATTTTTGAGCTTGAAAACCACTTGTCTGAAGCTCAAAAACATGCATACCGACTTGTGAAGAGGCACAGAGGTAGGGCTTAGTTTGGTGTCTGTTGTCCTTCCCATTTTCCCCTTATGTGAATCAGTTTCACCTTCTTATCTTACCCTTGTGACATGACCAATGCATTGTGCAATTCTTACCATCTTACTTCGATGACTCTTGCAGAGTTGGGGCAATCACTTTCAGATTTTGGGAAAGCAGTGAAACTTCTTGGTGATTGTGAAGGAAATGCTCTTGGAAAAGCATTCTCTGAACTTGGGGCAAAGTCAGAGACTTTATCAGTCAAGCTGCAAAAGGAGGTAAGCTTCCTATTGTTTATTTCAGACTTTTAGTGGCTTTTTGTATATGCATGGTCCCATGATTGAATTGTTGATGAAAACTACAAAACCGTGATATGCTTTTCTGGTAAGCAGGCGTATCAGATCTTGATGAATTTTGAAGAACCTCTGAAAGATTATGTCCGTGCTGTGCAATCTATCAAGGTTAGTCTGGTTTGTTTTTCTTTCATTAATTAGTAAGTCAGTCATCAACAGGACCGAATATTCTGTTTATTTTCTTTCATAGTTATGTAAGATTACAAGTTCCAACTGCCTCATGGAAATAATCAAACGAAGCAAAGAGAAACCAAGACATTTATCCACTTTTCGGCTATTCTGAAACAGGCAACGATAGCAGAGAGGGCCAATGCATTTAGGAGACAATGTGAGCTAGCTGAAACTATGAAGCTGAAGGAGATAAACCTGTATGTTCCTGGCTCTCTGGTTCGGTTGTTCACCTAATCTAGCATGGCACACTATAGTACACTTTTAATGTTTTTTCGGGGGTTGAGGTGGCACTTAATACTAGTTATTGTTGCACAGTTCTCTACACAAACTTGTGGCCCCATTATTTTCTTTACAAATGCAGATAATTTGGAGTTTTCTATGTGGTCTGGGCATTAGAAATTGCTTAATATTCTGATTCATTATTCATTTATATCTGGTGGAATGCAGTGACAAACTTATGCTGACACGTTCTGATAAAGTGGCAGAAGCACAACACGAATATAACGAGGCAAGTTTGTCAATGATTGTCATCCATTTTCCAACAAGCAATCATATATGTGTCGGTTAGCCTGTTAGTGACATTTGAATTTGTGGTGCAGTTGAAGGTAGAGAGTGAACAAGCAGCAAAGACATTTGAGGCAATTGTTAGATCAATGAACGAGGAGATGGCGCGTTTTCAGGAACAGAAAACGAAAGATATGGGAATTGCTTTTCATGAATTTGCCAAAGGTCAGGCACGCCTTGCAAATGGTATTGCTGATGCATGGAGAAGTTTGATCCCAAAACTGGAAGCATGTTCCACCTCCTAGTTTTGTCAATGAACCCTCCAAAGCAGGGGCGCATGTCATCTCAGGTGCTTGAAGGGTTTGGAAGTCGCAGAGACAGCTCGGGTGAAAATTGTGTTTCGAGGCCATCGCAAAACTGTGCTATATTTTGGCTCTTAAAGAGTTCTCTCTGCTGTTTTATCGGTACAAGTTACACTTCTTGTGTTCCGGATGTGATTGTCTTACCACTTACGTAGAAATTTCAAATTAAAGCTAAGAACGTGATCGATCATCTTTAGATGTAAAGCTCCCCTTCAGTTGGTGGTTACCGTCAAGCGAAATAATAAACTCGACAAAACGGACCCCTCCACGAGTTGGTTGATATATCCAAGTACTACCCCGGTCCTAATTACAAGAGCCAGTCGACTTTTTTTTGGGGAGATTAAGGAAGCAAATTAGACCCTTAAATTTTAATATATACAAAATGTAATTAGATTATATGATAGTTTATAAGTAAAATAATTTAGTTTTGAGGAAAAAAGACAAATATAAACAATTTAAAGTGGTGTAAGTATTTTGCATCCTTAATTTTTCCAAAAAAAAGTCAATGGGCTCTTATAATTAGGACCGGAGGGAGTAATATTTTTAAATTGTAAAGATTGTTTAAATTACAATAGATAGATGGTTTTGTATGTTAAAAAATAAAAAATAAGGAGGCAGTAAAAGACCAATAGTCCCGACAAAATGAAAGGCTATAAATACTATGAAAGGGAAGGCACATTGGCTATTATCTTTTTTTTTTTTTTAAAATAAATAAAAAAATTCCCGTACGGATCAAAATTTGGAGTTGATAGCTAATTTGGGAGGCTATCTCATGGGGCATTATGTGGATGTGGAGCCATTGGTGCCTCAAACTTGGGATGTGATCACCGATATTTCCACCATCACTAGATCGTCGCACTATGCTCCTCCCTCAAAGATCACTGCTTAGTACGCGAAGGCGGGAAAGCCATGTCTCTTTCTGTCAGGCAATTTCTGTATCTGACGCGCTTCAATCCCCTTGTTTCGTTCTCTTCCCCTTCCCTCTTCTCCTCTTTCCCTAATTGCCACAGCCATCTCTCTTTTTCCCTTCACAATCGCAATCAAACGGCAATTTCATTGCCGGTAGTCAAGGCCTCCGCCGGTAATGGTAGCCCCACCGAAGCCGACGACGATGGAGTCTCCCTCGGGACTATGGTTTTGCCTCCGGACACTGACCTTCAAAGATTCGAATCCTTGCTTTTTCAGGTGTGACTGCCTGCCTGCCATTTCTATTTACTCTTTCCTCACTCATTTTCTGTAATGCTAGTATCTGAAATGTCAACCCTGGAGACTAGTTTATCCCTTCAAAAGTCAGTAAAAAAATAATGGGTCTTGATTCTGAGAAACTCTGTCCGACCAAAGACGGTCAAATATACATTTTTTATTTGATAAGATGGATTTTTCAGATCCTTTTAAGTTTATTATTATCTTGATTCTCAATTGACATAAACGAGCTTATTTGTAGTGACGAGGGAATCTTGTTGGTCCAAAGGGTCATTAGGGAACCGTATTATTATTACCGCCAATCTTTCAATTCTCAGTCATCTCTTATTTATGGTTTATGATGATCTAATGTAAATGGGTATGGGTATTTACCCTGTATCAATGGCATTGAAGTGAGTCTCAAATTTCTTGCTGGAAGGTATGCAATAGAATCTTATCATTTGAAATTATTTCAAGAAACCAAAACTGCAAATAGAAAAGATTCAAAATTCATCAAGAGCATTATAGTTTCTGGTCGATATGAGGGTCATGAAAATTATGGTTAGAGCTTTATCGGGAGATGGACTTAGTGTCCTCATGATAGTGAGATGAGACCGTGTAGATGAGGGGAAAGAGGAAGAAAATGGATAGGTCATTTATCGTTAATTCATTTAAAAATTTTAATCTTTTAAAATAACTTGTGGCACTTGGCACAGTTTATCAAGATTCCATCTAATTCTTTAATAATAAGAGAGGCATATTCAAACTTAATTCCTTTTCTTGGTAACTTGAATGATTACTGTAGAAAATATACTATTTTAGCTTAGTTTGCCTCTTGTTCATGGGCTATGACAGTGGGCGAACAGTCTTTGCCAGGGAGCCAATCTGCCACTTCCCGTGCCTTTGAAGGTATGTCCATTGTCTTCTTTCTGCGATGCTTCTAACGATTCAATTTGAAGAGTCTTTGTACCATTTCTAAAATCTAAACTGCATCCAACAACAGAAACATTTTTTGTTGTCTATTATAGTATGAGGTGCTAATAATGCATGAAAGATGCTATGCTAGAGGGTTCTAGGATGCATATAAACGTCATTCTGCAAAAACTGCATATACTGATTACTTTTCCTGGTGTGCTGTTAAAATGCCTGCTTGGGTTAAGCTCACTGACAGTTGCAGATGAATGGAATCTTTTGTTAAATATTAACCTACAATACAAGGATTTCAAGCCTGATGGAGATAATTGTTTCCGTTTTGCTTTTGCATATTTGATTGCTTAACAATGCAACTTTGATTGCTTAATAATGCAACTTTGATTGGAGATAAAGATCTAGTTCTTCTAGGTTATGTGGCACTTTGATGTGGGATATATAACTGAATGCTTCCAGAGTTGGAAATAATAGTCTATGAAATGAAATAGGTGGACAAAATTGCGGGTGGAGCTAGATTGGGTTTTATCACGGTTGAGGATGGGAAAACAGAAGTTCTTGTGTATATTGACTGCTTGGTTTTTCCAGCTGCTAATAACTCAGCTCCAATGTTCCGTGCTATAAGAAATGGACTCCTAAAAGATAAGGAGCCACCTGGTGAGCCCAGAATTATGAGGAGTCTTCTGCAAGCACTTAAGAAGTCCGTTGAAATCGCCAGATTGTGAAACGTTGAATACTGTTATTATAATGTACTTGTAGAGTTTTGAATTGCCGAGCTGATGTTACAGTTTTCAATTTCGTTAACTTTGTTGTCATAATGTACTTATAGAACTTTGGCAAAAAAAAAAAAAAAAAAGTACTTATAGAACGTTCAATATCATCGAGCATTACTAGGCAATTATTTCAAAGGCCAGTATGTGTAATTTTCTCAAGCTGAGGTTCTCCCCGGCATTTTAACCTACCAGCTTGCTCTGCTTGTGACGTTCTTAACGATTACAATTTACAAGTAGGAACTTAAGCTCGTGATATTCATGCTGATTTGCCTTTAGTAGGCAATTTGAACCATGCCCCATTTGGGCTCGTGATATTCAAAATTGAGGGTGAAAACAAAAAAAAAGTGTCATGAAGTGGATTTTTTTTTGGCCAACTATAAAGTGGAATTACTAATTGTCATGATCAGCGTTAGCGAGGGCGAGGCAGCGTTATGCATCGGCCTCTTTTTGATGTTTAATTACTAATTTATCCTAGGGCCATAAATTTCTGATAACTAACTTAACTATTTTGTTAATCACTCCAAATTAATTATTTAAATTATATTTTTTTTAAAAATAAAATATTATATTAAAAAGAAGCTAGAGAAGAGATGACTAAGGCTATATATATATATATAAAGAGATGACTAAGGCTCCTGGTTTTATTAACCAAATAAAACCAACATAACACATGCACCAACATTTTTTTTTTTTTTTGCCAGGACCACATGCACCAACATTGCACTTATATGATTGATTATAGTTTGGCGAAAAAAATATATATGACTGATCATGGATTTTATTAAACATAGGTGCATTATTTCCCAGGACAAGCAAGTGAAAGTGCTCTCAACAACAGATTAGTTTTATTCGGCCTAAAACACAACAGATTGGTTTTGTTCCGGTTTGTACAGTAGTAGTAATTCTGTAAACCCCTGGGCCCCACCGGAATTGGTTTCAGTGCTCGTCACAAAGATAGGTAGAGGGTGCTCATCCACTCTGGACCGTCTAGATTGGATTTGGACGGTCCAGATTTAATATTTTTAAGTTTGTGATTTTAAAAAAACAATTATTTTTTTAGTTACAAAATCTAAAATGAAGATAATATCTTAACTATCATTTTGTCAAAAAATATATTATTCATTTAAAAATTACATACTTAAAAATATTAAATCTGGACCGTCAAGATTTAAATCTGAACGGTCTAGAGTAGATGAGCGCCCTCTACCTATCTTTGCGACGAGCACCGAAACCGGACCCGGGCCCCACCTTCCCTGGGTTTTATAATCCCGAAGTTTCAATCAATCTTCGATGAGCACCGAACAATGACTGCTTTCGTTCTCTACTCTCATTTCCTTCCATCAAAGACACCTTCAATTCTCTCTAACTCCTCTCCTCCAAACCCCAAGCAATTCCTTCTTCCCAGATACACCCCCTCAAAACCGACAACCACAATTCTCTGTTCTTCTTCTAAGGATGGCAACAACTCACCAAGGTTCTTTATTTCTCTGTTTTTATTCCTATTTCCAGAAATCTTGTTCATTCCTTGCTTTTTATTTAACTGGGTTGTGAATTTTGCTGTTCGTTGGTTTGGGCATAACATACCTTTTTTTTTTTTTAAATTGCCAGCAACTTTTGCATTATTGAGGGGCCGGAGACGGTTCAGGATTTTGTTCAGATGCAGCTACAGGAAATTCAAGACAACATAAAGAGTAGGCGCAATAAAATATTTCTTCTCATGGAAGAGGTTAGCTTACAATGTCATCATCACACTATAACTTTTGAACCCTAATCTCTTGACATGTCTGATAAGCTTTAAATTCATTTATCGTAATATGTTCTTTGATGCTTTGAGCAGGTGAGGAGATTGCGCGTACAACAGCGCTTAAAAGGTATGAAAGTCATCACTGAGGATGGAGAAGATGCGTATGAGATGCCCGAAATTCCATCATCTATTCCCTTTCTTCCGCACGTGGTGAGCCTCGAAATTGTGTTGCAATTTAGCTACAATTATTTCCAGTATAGGGAGAATAAAACTTGCTTCTTCACAGCTTCCTTTTGTTTCTGTATGACTGTATCATTACTTACATGATCAAAGTTTATTAAAAAATAAAACTTACATGATCAAAGTTAAGTTGAAGCATTTGTCATTGTGATTTGGAATAACCTTGTGCATTTTCTTTTGTGGCAGACACCGAAGTCATTTAAGAAGCTCTATCTGACAGGCTTATCCTTGATATCTGCCATAATTGTATTTGGTGGGCTTATTGCACCAACGGTAATGTTATCTAGCCACATTTGACAGGATCAGAATATGAAACTGCACTGAAGAATGTCTATGCGCCCCTTTAATTCGCCTATTTATTTTAGCCGTCTTGTAATCTTAGGGGCATTATTCACATGTTCATATTTCACTTGATATGATAAAAGTAATTATAATTTCATGGTACCTTTTATGGTGGTATAGATTTCTTTAGTATTAATGCTCTTGATCACGATCTACAATGATTTCAAACTGATGTGTATTGCTTCATGACAGCTGGAGCTAAAATTAGGTTTGGGTGGTACCTCATATGAGGATTTCATAAGAAGCATGCATTTGCCTTTGCAATTAAGGTATATTAATTCTCTGATTGGCCCAATTATGTTAGTTCAAGTTTGCTTTGGACCATTTCATTGATGAATAGCTGTTTTGTTTGATGTCTGTCTCTAATTTGATTTGCTTTACAAAATTAGTCAGGTTGATCCAATTGTGGCATCATTTTCTGGTGGAGCAGTGGGTGTTATATCAATATTGATGTTAATTGAGGTTAATAATGTTGAGCAGCAGGAGAAAAAAAGGTGCAAGTATTGCCATGGAACTGGTATGTACCAGCTTGATGTGTGAAAATGTCCATTGTCTAAAGAACACAGCGTGGCCTGGAATGCTTGAGAAACTGCTTTTACTATTTGATTGGATCTGTTGCCTCTTAATTCAAATCACTTTTGATTCAAATTTCTCTTTTGGATATATTCTTAATTATCAGTAATTTGTGGACAGGATACCTGGCCTGTGCCCGCTGTTCTTCTAGTGGTGTATGCTTGAACATTAATCCCATTTCAGTATCTAGTGCTGACAGGCCACTGCAAGTGCCTACAACCAGAAGGTGTCCAAATTGCTCTGGTGCAGGAAAGGTACATTTAGTAGAGAATATGAATTATTTATTTATTTATTTTTAAGAAACAGACTTTTAGAGTGGAATTTATGTTATAAAATATTGTGGATAAAACCCAAACGTTGAATCCTCTACTTGTCTAACCCCCTTTCACCCATAGAAAGATGACTGTATTAGTATGAGTGTGATTTTTTCGTCATGATTACTATTTACTAATAACAAGTTTTCCAGGTTATGTGTCCAACATGTCTTTGCACTGGGATGTTGATGGCAAGTGAGCATGACTTGCGAATTGATCCATTTGACTAGACCAGATTGGGGGACTCGTAGTTCTTTAGATTTCATGTATTTTTGTAGTCATACTTTACAAATCCCTCATTTAACAGTTGAAATAGGAAAAAATTACTATGTAGAGGGAGAAATAAGCTTCATGGCCTCCTGGTTTTTCCTTGTTCTTTTAGTTAAGTGTAGAAATTGTTTCATTGGAAATATTTCAACAGAATTTAATAACAGAGCACAATGTTCAGAATAGTTCCTTTCATATGTTGATGGTATAAATGAGATCCAGATTTTCTGTGTAGCATACCTTGATTTAACATAATTATCTGGTGCGGTGGAGGGTTTAATTTCCCCTTCGATCTCAAACTGGGTTAGGCAGTCCGTCCACATGATCTACTGTTTATTTGGAGGTATTAGTGTTATTTAGGAATTACAACTGCTGCAATAGCCGAGTTGATTTTTCGTTTTCCTGATTCTCATTACCCCTTTTTGACGTAACCCACTCACAATTATACCATCCACAAAAGGTTTAAACCCACAATCTTATAAAATATTAAGGGTTGTGTGTAATGTCAATTGGGTTATAGGACCCCAACTTCTGATTCTCATCACTAGATAATAACAAGAGCTAAGGCTATTACATGAAATGCCTTGCGTTGCATTAGCTTCCCCCGTATATATAGGATCCATCCATTTGTATGGGACCCAAAATGCAGTTATGATGTAAATTTTGTGCCGCTTACTGTAATGATGATGGCATTGAGTAGATCATTGACTCGTTATATGTTGTGCTTGCAAAAGTTGCACATGTAGTTGCAGCTGCAATGCCTCATTAATGACATGTCTATCAATTTGTTTTGACAACATACAACGCCTCCATCAAATGGTATCTCTATAGGCAGAATCCACCAATTTTGAAAATGAACACAAGCCTAAAGACTTCTAATGAAGTTCAGACCTAAATTTCTTCATATGCTCTGCTTAGAACCAGGTATGTATTTATAAGTAATTAATCATGTCAAAGAGAGATGGACGAGGGTTGTCTCGGTCAAATGGGAAGAACACAGAGCTTTCTTTTCAGTATTGAAAAGCAAATGTATCAGCTATCAACTGTAAGCAAATGCAGCAATACCGATCCATATGTAACATTTGATCTAGTAAGTACGAACCATCATTGTGCTACCAATAGTCCCCACACGAACAGGTCCCTTCACTGAAATGGTGAAAGCGATTTGCATCTCGAACAGTAATGTCCCTTCTCATTACAGACGAGACCATCTTAATAAACGTGTGACAATCACCACAAACCCTCAGGTTCTTCGACATCATAAGAGGCTCTCCCTCAGGTGTGGCAATAAGACCAAATGCTATAGCCAACTTCTCACTATGCATATACAACATCCCTACCTTGGCTTCCTCCTCAACATCATGCAAAACAAAACTTGTATCAGGCACATAACCAGCCAATTCTAATTTCTTAACCAAATTGGTCAGCATTCTGTTGATCTCCTTCCACCGCAGATGGGATCTATCTCCAACACTGAACTGATAGGTTCTGTTATTCACTTCAATCCAAGTCCAACCAGGAGGTTTCTTCAGCCTCCTTTGGGCCATCAGACTCCTAATCTTTGACACTTTTTCCCACTTACCCGCTTTTGCATATATATTAGATAGCAAGACATAATGCCCTGGTTCTTGGGGCTGTAGGTCAAGAAGAGAATTGGCTGCCTTTTCTGCCAACTCCATGTTCCCATGGATTCTACATGCGCCAAGCAAAGCACTCCACAGTCCCTCATTCTTTTCTACAGTTGCATTCTCAATCAATGCCATGGCCTCGTCAACTTTTCCGGCACGACCCAGAAGATCAACCATACAAGTATAGTGCTTGACATCACGTCTCACACCATACTCTTCCCACATCAAATTGAAAAAAGTACGACCCTCTTCAATAAGTCCTGCATGGCTACAAGCATATATGAGGGACACAAAGGTGATCCTATTTGGTAATATTCCACTGCCCAACATCATATGAAACAAGTTAAGGGCTTCTATGCCATTCCCGTGATACCCATAAGCTGCAATCATGGCACTCCATGAAATAACATTCTTTTCTTCCATTCTATCAAATATCTGTCTTGCAGACTCAACACTCCCGCACTTGGCATACATGTCTATCATCGCTGTCCCTAAAATCACGTCCAAGGAGAAATTATTTAAGTGAATATATTCATGAAGAAATCTAGCCCTGTGCAAAGCACCCAATTTTGCACAGGCGTTTACTATAGTCACCATAGCAACCTTGTCTGGAACAACACCTGCTTCCATCATTCGATCAAATAGAACAAATGATTCATAGGCGTTTTTGCATTCAGCATAAGCGCCAATCATTACTGTCCATGTTACAAGATCCTTATGAAGCATTTTCTCGAACAGTTGGTGAGCATCTCCAATCAGCATAGATTTGGCATACATATCAACCAGTGACGCGCAGATAATTTGATCAAAATGCAACCCCAACTTCAAAACAATGTTGTGGATTGCTCGGCCCATTTCAAGGTCCTTTCTATCCCTACTAGTTCTTATTACAAAAGGCAATGTATAACTATCTAGTTGCACTCCATTTCTTATAACGTCCCTGAAGGTCGCATAACAATTAACATAGTCACCAACCTTAGCAAACCCACCAACAATCACACTCCATGATTTTGGGTCTCTTATTTTCATTTCTCCAAACAGAGCAGAAGCATCATCTGTAGCTTTGTGGTATGCATACATGTAAAGCAGCTTGTTTGCGACAACGAGGTCTTCAAAAACTCCGTTGACAACCAAGCGGGCATGAGCTTGTCTAATCTGAAAGACATTTTTGCACCTCAATAAAAGAGCAGTATAATATTTAGGATCCATTGTGTTGCGATTGCAGGAACTGTCTCTGATAGCGATCACATTCTTATTCTTCTACAAAAGCACGATGAACATGATCTGTACCGTTTTTGAGCTGGGAAAATATTGTCCATCGAGCGACGAATCACGCGCTCTTTCAGTCTTTCTCGATCGTTATAAAAGTTTCAGTTTTTCCTTAAAAAAATAGTAGAGCTGAGTGTAGCCAGAACAAATGTTGGGAGAACCACACCTAGTTGTTGGGGTTGAGTAACACAAGATTTTATAAGGCACTCTTTTAAAGAAACATCTCCCAGAACTTGCGACGGAACTTATGGCAGTTCACCCAGATGCTTCACTCAATCCCTTGTAAGTAAGCCTTTTCAAATAAAGTAGCCATATCCGATTGATCGTATATCAATAAAAGCACATTTGTAACAAACACGCATTTTTTTCCTTTGTAGCCATACCCTCTTTATTAAAAAAGTTGAAGTATACATTTGTTTATTTATATTTGCTTCAAAACTTGCTTCAAAACATTTTATATTTGTTGGCAAAAAAAAAAAAAAAAAAATTTGCTTCAAAACTCTTTTAAATTCGTTAGATTTGAAAAGTGCATTTTAGTCGTTATTAATGATGTTAATTTCATTTAATATAAAATGTTGAATCATTAAATTTAAACCATGGTTTTGTAGACCGTTTTGACTTTTGATCATTCGCTCTCTTAACTGGAACGTGCGATCGTGCTGTTGTGTCGTCCTGATTGGATGATATAGATCTTGGGCGCAACGATGTCGTTTAGGGTGTACCTAGCTGCTCGCGCTTCCTTCCTCGCTTCTTCGGTTCGGAAGCGGAAGCCGTAAAAAATGGTGGCAGCACTCAGAAACGGAAGGGCCACACAGATTGTGAGCAGGTTCCTCTTTTCGCCGATTCGTCATATCGGAAGCACAAGGTCTCTCGAAACTGTAGCCTACGAAGAAGTGAAAGCTCATCCTGACAAACCTTACACTTCAACCGCTGTCATCATCCATGGCTTCTTGGGATCGGCACGGAATTGGAGATCTTTCTCTCGCAATCTCCTCGCTTCTCTCTCCAATTCCTCTCCTTCTTCAAGTATCTATTTCTGTAACTCATGTCGTTTTACTTTCTACAAGCCAATTACCTTCCCCACCCCCCACCCCTAAAGTCTGGATTATCTATGTAATTGCGTGTAGATTGGAGGATGGTGCTATTGGATATGAGGAATCATGGAAAATCAGCCGACAGGAAACTCAATCCTCCTCATACCATGGATACTGCGGCCAAGGATTTGGCTGATTTGGTAAAGGTTGAAGGATGGCCTTGGCCAGAAGTTGTTATTGGTCACTCTATGGGTGGCAAGGTGGCTATGCAATTTGCTGAGAGTTGTAGTCGAGGTGACTATGGTCATACTGCTTCATTGCCAAAACAGGTCTTTCTTATACTCTTATCTCTCTAGTTATCTGTTCTTTTGATTATTTGTTGTTATATTGTTAAAAGTTAAAAAAAAAAAAAAAACACACACACACACACACACATACACTATCATCCATATTTGAATTTTATTCTGATTGATTCCCTCTACTGAAGGTTGTTTCATTGAGTCCCCAGTTGTTCCTTCATTTCCCTTTCCTTTTCTCCAGTATTTGTTCCAATGCATTTCTCTCTCGCCCCCACTCCCCCCAGTTTAGTAGTGTATGCCCAGCATTGTCCTTTCTATGTAGTGCATTTGTTGTGTGGACTAGCACCCTTTCATATAATTGCATGGATTTTCAAAATTAAATATTAAAGTTTCAGTTTTATGATAATAAGGATGTATCCCTTTTTTTACCCCTGCTGAAAGCAGATCTACGTTTTGGATGCTGTTCCTGGAGAATTGGACCCTGCAAACAGCAATGAAGAAGCTCGAGATGTTTTACGGACGTTGCAAAGTTTGCCGGCTCAAATCCCATCTCGGAAGTGAGATTATTTCTGAAAATGTTCTCATGATTTAGTTTGTTAATAGGCCGGTGCTTACCTTTTTGATATAAAGTGGAGATACTGTTTTAACATAAAGCTGCATCCCGCTATGCTACAGGTTTACATATACTGGCATATAATAGTACTACATGATAAACAGGATTTGTAAAGATGAATTTAAGAAATTCTTAGGACCTTAAAAGATATTGTTCATGTGCTTTTACTTTCCTGTATAGGATCTATTTTTCAGTCAATGCTTGTACTTATCACCGTCTTGATTCTTTTTAAATTCTGTCATCAGCGGAGTTTATAGACTACATGTGTTTGCTTAATACCAATGCCTATTGCAAAATATTATTGAATGTATATCGAGGGGGAAATTGGATTGTACATCTTCTAATAATGATTCCATAATCTGATTGTTTGTCTTCAATCGATGCCTTGTCGGGATCACTGTGCTTATGATATATCCCTTTTCTTGGGTTTTCCAGCTAGCTATCGAACTCGGTCCTTTAGGTTTAAAGACAAGGCTGTAAACCACAAGGGCCATTGATAGCTAGCGATACATCCCCTTTCTGTAAAGATCGTTTTAAACCATACACGATGACGATACATAATATGCAGTCTGGCATTTGGTAGACTAATCTATTGTTGCGCCTGGTTTCAGGTGGCTTGTGAGTCATCTGATGGGACTTGGCTACTCCAAGTCAATTTCAGAATGGATAGGCACCAATCTCAAGAAAGCCGGTGACCATGAGACATGGGCATTTGATCTTGAAGGTGCTAAGGAGATGTTCGATTCTTACTGGTAAACCAGACTGACTTTTAAGTTTTAACAAGACAGCCAAAAGTTACTATCTCTTTTCTTTAACATGTTTTTAATGTTATTATCAACGACAATGAGTATCAATCCCGAATGTAAAATTACTAAAATATGTAGGGAGAAGTCCTATTGGAATCTACTGGATAACACTCCTAAATGTACGGAGATAGTGATTGTGCGTGCGGAAAATAGCGACCGATGGAACCAAGACGCTATTCAGATAATTGAAAAATGTGCAAGTCGAGGAGAAACTGATTCTCTTGGGAAGGTTTCACTTTGCGTTCTTCCAAATGCAGGCCACTGGGTTCATGTGGACAACCCAAAAGGATTACTTGAGATAGTGGCTCCCAAAATAGCCTCCCTTTAAGCATTTTTTCAAGACATTAGGTAAAGCCAGGTCCTTAGAAAAAGGACATTAGGTAAAGATACACCATTGGAAATTTTTCGTCCAAATTTGGAAGCTATTGACGCCGATGAAGTGACTGTTCGGGCTCATTGGTTTGAACTTTGAATCACTTCTTTACCAATAAATGGGGTTTGAATCGCCCAAAAAATAAAATAGATTACTTCATTGCTTGTACCACGAAGTGTTTGTGTTTGTTAGCAACTTGCTTATGCGGAAACTATTTGTTTCTATCATAAAAGAGGTGGAATAAATTATGAATAAATTAAAGTTACTGAAATACTAAAAGGGTACAATAATAAATGTTAAATATTATTTTGAATATTTAAGATCATGGAAAATAAAACAAAAATTTTCTTTTACAAATGGCTCGGATTTTGAAATAGTGTATGAAATCGTAATAGTTATTTACTCTTATTCTCTTAAAAACTCGGGACAGGATATTCAGAGCATGTTAAATTTGTTTATGAACAATATTTTATTTTCCTGCTGAAACCCGAAAATTGAAATGAATTTTGAATAGCTATAGCGTATTCGTTCCTCTGTAACTCTTATATATTAGAGTTACCAAAAAAAAAAAAAACTTATATATTACTCCCTCTGTCCCATAATATAAGGTCCATTTTTTTTAATAATCTTGTCCCACAATATAAGGTCCTATTTGACTTTGTTTGAGTAATAAATGTTTTTTTCCTCATTTTACCCATGTATTAATTTTCTCACATATTCTCTTTCATCTTCTTTTCATAATTACCCCCTCTCTTACTCATTCATAAATAAGGGCAATATGGTATATTTTCTACACATTTATTATTTTTAACTAACTTTAACTAATTTTTTAGAAACCCGCAATTCGGTTAAAAAGACTTTATATTGTGGGACGGGGGAAGTATAATTTAATAATTTATTGGTTTTTTAATGAAAAAGATCAACCCCGTTTGTTTGTTTTTAAGGAGCGGATGGAGTTCTATAATGCAAAAAGGAAAGGGTGACGTTCGTTCCCCCTGTTCATCCCCACTTTCTGACTTTCTTCTCTCTCTCTCTCTCTCTCTCTTTAAAGAGACTTTCCTAATTCCCACATCTCAAACCTCAAATGCGACGACGACAAGACGGCTTTCATGACTAAAACGTTGTCCTGTCATGCATGTGAACATTTTGTTGGTGATTGTGGAAATTAGTGGTACAGATTTAGCTGGGGTTGGGATCCATGCGTCATGGGATCGTATCTCGGCTGCAACTAACCGAGCCATCGTGAGATTAATATAATCAAAATCAAATGAATAAAGCTCAACAGCAAAACAAGAAAAATAATAAAGTAGACAGCGGGATGTATACACTTTATTTGTCATTTTTATTGGAAAAATTGATTACAAGTCATGTAAGAAATTTAATTAAGATGAGATTATACAAAATCACGTAATTAATGTCAAGTCACATGAAATTATTATCGCATGACCATAAGTTGTTATTGTTAGGTCAAAAGTTATTATTAACCAAAATTTTGAAAATTGTTATCATCAGACCAAACAGTTGTTGTTGTCTAACAGCTTTTAATTAAATGACAACAACTATTTGGCTTGATAATAACAACTTTTAGCTTGACTTTCACAATTTCTTAGTAGAGATCTTAGATTAATTACGTGATTTCGTGGGACCTTATCCTCATTTCCTTACATGGGTTTTGTAATTAATTTTTCTTTTTTTAATTTATTTTGGGATAACGATCCTTTTTAATTTCAAAATATATACTTGTCTTAAGCTAGAATTGTCGAATCAACACATGCAAACAAACTCATAATGGATCAAAGGGACCAGATCAAAAGGCAGCGCTACAATTTTATTTATTTTTTTATTGCAGATGATTAACTAAATTAATTTTAATAATCTGTCACTAAGCTATTTAGCTCATACATTTAGTGGCCTCCCGGGGTAGGGGGGCGTGGGGGAGTTTTACATGGCAGGAGGTGCTAAATGTGAAGCAAAGAAGGCGGCAGAAAACAAAGCGTGTCCAACTACTTTTCCACCACTTGGTGTAATATAATGCAAATGAGATCATGATTGTTCCCCAATATTGATCCCCACTTAATTGATTTGATTTTGATTCACTAAACAATGGACTAGAAGAATGAGAGATCCAGTGGAGTTAGTCAGCTATCTTTTCTTTTTTTTTTTTATCAATGAGTTAGTCATCTATCCGCTCTCTCGACTTAAAATATGTACAAAAATAAAAGATGATATATGGTGGTCTGCGGATCTTAATTATTATAGATATTATACGATGGTTTAATTTTCATGGACACGTAGAACGTTGTTTTCGTTGATGAATTTTAGAAAACTTTTGGGTGTGCGGTCCACGGATGCATCATGCATTATCACATTGATTAGCCAGAGCTCAAGGAACCTGGCCAAATATGAAAGGGAACAAGAATAGATAGATACGACACGCAATTTAATTATTCTTTCAATCCTTTATATCATCATATCTTAACCTCACTTTGGACCCCTTCCATTAATTAATCCGACACGTCGTCCGTCTAAACGACTAAACGACAAACACAAGTTGATCCTGCTCTGCCTCCGCTCTTGACCCATCGGATATCCAAAAACATGCCGCCGCCATTTACTGTGCACTAGTGCAAAATGTGCTTTCCACTACTCATTTTAGTGACTATTGAAAAAGGACCAGTAGCGATAAATATTATGGTGCCTGTTCAAACAATGAACAATCACTAAAAGTATTGTGCATAATGTTATGGTGTCTGTTCAAACAAAGAACAGTCACCATAATTATTTACCATACCTTATGGTGTCATTTACAAGATGAAACAACCGCCATTAAATTTTTCTTCATTTCTTTTGGTAAAATTATTTTCTTATTTTAATTTTTAATGTTTATATTTTAAGTTTTATATTATCATTTTTTACCATTTATAGTTTTTAGATTGTTTCTATGAGGACTTGCGATGATAATTTATGTGTTAATTTTTTTTAATTTTTTAGTTTCAAATATTTTCAGTTGAAAAGTATTTTTAATATTAATTTATATATGGTTTCAATTTTAAATTTTCACTTGACATGTTATGGAGTCTGTTTAATTTTTGGCCAGTCACGGTAGATGTATGGCTTCTGTTTAGGGGCCAGTCACCAAAGGTTTTGATATGGCGTCTGTTTAGAATTTCACCTGACACCGTAATTAGGTTTTTGAAATAAAATATTCTAATTCATTCCCTCCTTCACATTTACCCTATTTCTCTTCTAGCCAAGTGAAATCCCCGTCGTCTTCAGTCTTCACGTTTGCCGTCTGTTTGCTCTTCGCCGTCGACTTCTCTTGCTGTTGACTTCTCTTCGTCTGTTTGCGGTGTTGTGCTCTCGTAATCATTAGCCAAGTGAACCTTGTTTGCTTGGTGTGTGCTCTTGTAATCGCTGTGAACCCTAGGTACTCTTCGCATCTTTTTTCGATTCGAGTCCTCAATTTGCAATCCAAAGCTTGAGCAACTGCAACACTGGTGGATTTGTTAGGCTACTGCAATCCAAAGTGAACCTTTTTTGCGGTATCAATTTCTCTCCCAAACCCTTATTAGAATGTAACTGCTTTTTCTTTTTTTCCCATCGAATGGGTTTTCCAAAATTCCTTCGAATTCTTACAATCCCTTGCACGGTGGGGCTACGACAATGCTAGTGGATTTATTGGTTTACTGCGATTTACACCGCCAGAGCTCTGTTGGTGGGAGTTTCTATAGAGATCAATGTGATTTATTTGGATGTTGTGTATGCCAATGTGAGTATTTTATCCAACTTTGATTTTTATGTTCCATTGATCTCAAACAATAGTTGGTAATGGTTTTCTCTGTTTTTTTATATGGATTGTTTATCGGTAAGCAAGAAAATGCTTAGGTGAAAGCTTTTTAGTATTTTCTATTAATTAATTGCTCTTTCTAGATGTGAATTTGATTCTTGTTGCACACTGGTTTGATGAATACCTGGTTTGAGCCACACTGTTTTAATGAGAGATTCATGTTGTGATGAAGGCTCAACATGGTGAGCATTTTTTGAGACCTTTGGCTACAAAGCATCCAGTTTTCCAGAGTCCTCGGTGTTATACTCTGTTGATTGTAGTCATCTTAATGAACTATTAGCTGTGTGTATTTATTTGTGAGAGGAAATGGGTTTGCGAGTTATGAGGTAAATGATTCAATAAGAGGAGGAAAGTGAGGGTTGGAGTATTGGCTTGTTTCAGAATGGGGTATGTGGGGCTGAAATTTAGTACTTAGGAGTTTTTCATGGGTGGGACCATTTAGTGTTTTGGTGATAGATAGTTATCCTTTTTGTCTCTGTCGGTTATGGTTAGGAATAGGAAGTATGGTTATGATTGCCTCTTCTGGTTGCCAAACTTCAAAGAGCAGTAAATTATTGCCATAAAATAAAGCACATGATGTTAAACAGTACCTCAGTTTCTTTCTTTTGTCCCTTTGATCAACTGAGATATTGGCGCTGGCATTCTTTATTTAAATGCTTGATCAAACTTTTTTTAATGCATGTAAAAAGATTCTGTTGCTGAGAATGAGGAGAAAATATTTGCAATTGGGTAAGTCCGAAGCCATTCAATTACAATTCAAACCATATTTTTCTTAAACAGATTTTTCTCTTCTCCCTTTAAATTACTGCTTTTACTTTCTAATCAAATAATTAGAAAGAGTTTGGCAACACCCTTTTTTGCTTGAAGTAATTCGTCCACTGCACTGATTATTAGACTAGAGGTATGCCATTGTTTGTGAATTTAGAGGGATTTGATTGATTGTTTTATGAGCTTTCTAATGTAACCAAAAGTCCAATGGAAGCCTTAAGTATGCAGAAGGCAGCAGGGCTATTACAGCAGTGTTTTTTCTTTGCAGGAGCAGGGGAGAAGTTACCTTCTGTGCATCCAAAATTATCTGCGGGTCATAAATGTTTATGCTGCCAATAAGTTAGCTGAAACATGTCATGTTTATCACTGCTGAACAATTAATGATTATATCTGGAACATTTTATTTATTGTTTGTCCATAGAAAAAAGTTCCAGTTTTGTTAATTCAAGGAAGCAGTGGAGCATAATAGTTCACTGGAAGAGGTATGAAAAATTTATAATTATCATATATTACAAGTCATGAACGATTCTGATTCATTCATTAGACTATATAAGTGACTACGTGCAATGTACCAAGAAGAAAAGACCGGTTAGTTTAATATCAAAAATTATAATTTGAATTACAATTTGGTGCATTTAATTGGCAAACATGAATAGATGCATTTTTTTTATCAACTAATAGATGCACTTTGATTGCAGGTCTTATTTAAACCCTGAGCAATTGGATTATTTGCTAGACCAATTTACACATTAATTCTACAAGTTATTTGGCAAGATTTACATCCTTTGTGTAATATCTATCTGTAAGCTGCAAATAACAAACTTGAAGACTTGTTGATGGTGAATAAGACAAAATGGGTGTCTACATTGGATTGTGTTAGTTGCATAGCCCCCACCTTCTCTAGCCTCTATCTTGGAGAAGGATCTGGTTCAAGCTCTTGAAGACACCATTGAAGACACCATAGAAGACACCATTGGAGGATGAGAGAGAGCATGGGTGGGTTGAAGATTAATTGAATATGGTTTGTCATTTCTTGTTTTGCTTTACATATAGTTGTAAGTCTTGTCTTCGTTATTTCTTTGTTTCTTGTATCTTTGTGTTTGTCTTTCAAGGCTTATGTTGTATAGTCTTTTTATGTTTCATTTTTTTGCTTTTGGCGATTGGTGAGTGTACTATTTTTATATCAATAAAATGTAATAGAGTAGTTAATTTTGGATTTATTTTTTTTTTAAAAAAGACCTTATGTTGACTGTTAAAAATGGCCTTTCACTATTGCAGTATTAGAATTAAGAGTAGTGGTAAGTGGGCGCTTACGGTGACTGTTCAATGTGAACAGTCACAGTAGATACGGTGACTGTTCACATTGAACAGTCACCATAGGCGTCCACTTACCGCTACTGTCTATTCTACTACTGCTCACATGCAGTAGCGAAATGTCATTTTTACCAGTCACCAAATGGGGTATTTTGCACTAGTGGTGTTTTGAGACACTTATATTGAGTTTGTAATCAAGAGAATTGATATCAAACAATTTTTAACGAGTTGCCAATACTGTTTTTTATTTATTAATAATGATATTTTCACTTAATGCAAAACATTTTATCAGAATTCTGTGGAGCATCAAGGCAAGTGGTCAGTCAGAGCAAAACAAGAACTCATTTTCCCAAAATGTTAAAAGACATGAAGCAGAACAAATCTGCAACTGCCTAAATTTCCAGGGGACAGACCAACTGGGAAAATATCTTGGAGTCCCAATCATTCACTCCCCGCTTACAAACGATACGTATAATTACCTGGTTGAGAGGGCGCAAAATAAGCTCTCTGGATGGAGGTCTACATCCCTATACTTGGCGGGGCGTATTACACTTGCTAAATCGGGACCACCATACCCTTCTATACTATGCAAACAACCCTTCTCCCAGCCTCATGCGCTAAAGAGATAGAACGGATCGCAAGAAGATTTGTGTGGGGTTCAAGCGCAGGCCATGCCAAACCAAGTCTACTCAAATGGACAGAGGTTTGTCAACCAATCAAACATGGGGGAGGAGGCCTCAAAAACCTCAAAGGACGGAACTATGCCTTCCTAGCAAAACTTGCTTTACAACTTGTCAATACACCTAACAAGTTTTTGGTCCGATTCCTTCGTGCAAAATATAAATGATCCTTCTCATCAAGCCATGAATTCAAAACAAGCTAGGACGGCCTCCCACATTTGGAGAAGCTTTTAGAAAATCTGGCCTGAAGCAATACTCAACATCTCATGGCACCCAGGTGACGGTAAAACCATCAGATTTTGGTCGGATACCTGGGCATGCAACTGAATTGGGTCCACTGAAATTATTGTCTTAGGCTGATATTCCCCGTAAGGACCCACATAATCCCCTGTGTGATTTCGTTGATGAAAGTGGGCAATGGCGTTGGGCCCTCTTCCAGAACCTACTGCCCCACAACATTGTCATGCAGATAGCACAAATTAGTCCTCCTTCTCCTACAAACGAAGCTGACTCTTGCTCATGGAATGCTACCTCGAATGGCACTTTCAGCGTCAAATCAGCCTACCACACAAGCCAAGAGATTGAATGGGATGGTAAATATAGCAAGTGGTGTTGGATTTGGAAATGGCCGGGAATGCAAAGGATAAGAACTTTCTTATGGCTTGCCACAAAGAACAAACTCCTAACAAAGGAGGAGAGGATAAAACGAAGAATGACAGTTGTTGGCAACTGCATAATCTGCAATGCCGAGTTAGAAGACCTCCACCACGTGTTAAGAAAATGCTCCTTTGCTAGTAACTACTGGCAAAAAATTGTCTCCCACCTCACGCACAGCAGGTCTTCTTTGGGAAGCCCTTGAGGGAATGGCTATTATGGAATCTCAATCCAAGTGAGATGGATGTTAATTGAAGGTTATTTTTTGGCACTTTAGTTTGGAAATTATGAGGCAATAAGAACAGATTTATTTTCTTAAATGAATCCTTCTCTGTTGAAGATATCCTCAGCTGTGTAAGCGCGTATGTACTCCACACCACTACTGCAAATGCTCTACCATGTTAGGCATTGCAGTTTTAGCTGGCAGTGATTTGTAATTTGTACATTTTTAATATATTTTCCATTCCACTAAAAAAAAAAAAAAAGATATTTTCACTTAACAGTGTTGTTATTAATAATTCATTGGGATATGTCTCATATTATATTTCTTACCTAAGATCTTAATGTAATTGTCCTCGTGTCCAGCTTTATTTCTCCTTTGGTTCTGATTCTGGAGGAAGAGAAAAAGCTGAAAAAAGTTTCTGCAGAAGGGAGAGGTGATGATTTGGGAATTGTGGCAGAAAGATGTGGCATTGGGCTACCAGGAGGTGGACTGGTATATGTAGTGTGGTTTGAAGTTTTTTAAAGTCTGTAGTATAGTAGTCTGTAGTGGGCGTTTGTGTTAGTTTGTGGGATAGTTATTTGTTTCCTGGTTTTGTTTGTAATTCTGCAGTTTCTATCTTCAGTGAGTTAGGATTAGGCCGCGCTTGCAGGTTTGAGTATTTTGATTGGATTTGGAGATTGGTGATTGTAGCTATAGTTTTTTTTTTTTTTTTTACATTTGTAGAATTGACTTTGTCCGCCTTTGTTTGTTTGACCTTCACAGAGTTTGAGTTTGAAACGTTATTTATATAGAGTATAACTTACACGTTATATAGAGATGCTCATTCCCTCCAAAATATATGAAAGAATTAATTTTAAGGGTTTGCCTCAATTCAAAATGTAAGAATTCAATCCCACCATTATATCTTCTATATTCATATTTATTTTCCAAATCATCTCAATTATCATATATACATAATGCGTTAAAGTAGGGTTTCCATCAATAAAAGTAATTTTCAATACAAATGATTGAAGGAGTATGTTAGGTAGAAAAATCAACACTTTTTTACATATAACTTACTTGACTAATTAACTCTATTGAATAGTTATTGAGATGGGACTTGAATTAGAAATACTTTGATATAATATCACTCGCTATTTCACATATATTTTTATTATAATGCCCCAGCGCACGTACCACGCATCGAATGAGAGATTATAGCACAAACATCTTTCCATATTGGTACACTTAAAAAATAGAAAAGAGAGAGAAAGGGAACATTCACACACGTAGGGGCAGCTATACTCAATTTTAGCGTTGAATCTCAAGTTTTTGAGGGAGAGACTTGGTATCTATCCCCTTGCTATAAAAGTTGTCCACGAATTCTTTCATCGTGAAGTCTCTGTATAACGGCGGTTTGTCCTGCGACAGGAGCTCCGGCAGAGGCCCATAGTACCCATCTGGACCATCCGATCCTCTCCACTTCTTGAGATTGAAGAATATCACTATTGAAATCCTCGTTTCCTTCTCCGCATTGGCCAGCACCCTATGTTGCACGCTCGTATACTCTCCATTCGATATTACCTACACCCACCAATCAAACCACACACACACACACCTCAATTTCCCAACACAACGCCAAAAAATACACTTCTCATATAACATTCATGTAGATTAAAGTTTTAAGTATAAGTCTACTTCCTGTTTTAGGAAGATCATTGAGGTTAAATAAATCACTTTAAAAAATTCATTTGTGTTTATCATTTTTCTCGAAACTAATCTAACTATAACTTATAAACTGAAATACAAAATCTTATTGAATAGTATAACATAACATAGTAATACCTGAAGCATGTCGCCGATGTTGATAATAAGGGCGCCAGGGAGAGGGTTGACGGGTACCCAGTGAGGGCCATGGTTGACCTGAAGCCCGGCGACCTGGTTCTGCAACAAAACAGTGATGGTTCCGGGATCCGTATGGGGCGTTATGCCCATAGTAAGATCCGGCTGAGGGCAGTACGGATAGCAGTGGCCCACCATAGCCCTACTCTCCGAAAAAGTAAGCTCCTTCAACTTCCCTCTCTCCAACCCTAACCCCTCACTAAGCAACTCCAACACCACATCCCCCACCCCTTTAGCATGCAGATCCCATGCAAGCATCTCTCTTCCACATATCTCCGGCATCTCCTCCGCCTTCGGCGGCTCCGGCGTCATCCACGCCTGAAGCGAGTCGTGCCAGCTGGCGGCGTCGGTCCGGTACAGGTCATTGTTACTGGCGTACATGACGCCACGTCCCTCTTCACGTTTATAGTAGTTGGCCTTTATGTGTTGGGGCTGGTCGTGGAAGGCTTTGACGGCGGCGATGGTTTGCTCCAGGACTGACACGTGGACGCCGTGGTTGATGACCTGGAAGAATCCCCATGTTTTTGCGGCGTCCTTTACTTGTTGGACGATATTGGGCCTGTGTGTTGGAGAGGCGACGTGGGAGAGGTCGATGACGGGGATGGCGGCGGCGGTCGGGGGGACGGAGTGGAGGTCGGAGAGGGTGTGAGGAGGGTGAAGGAAGATGGGAGGGATGGAGGTGATGCCGGAGTCAGAGAGTCCTTTTACTCCGACCTTGGATTCGTCGAACTCCTTCACGGCGGCTGCTCGGTCATAGACAGCGCTGTTAGCCGCCATGTTTGACAGTAAGTATACTATACTGTCACTGTGTTTCTTAATCTATGGGTGATGACCAATATTTTCCAAGTCCGCTCATAATATATATGTGTGTGTGTGTTGTGGATGGTGAAAAAGAAACGTGCGTGGGAGTGGGTGGGTGGGTGTGGAACCAGTTTTAGATGAGCACCCCAACTTAGACAACATATGAATCATCCATATTTTAAGTTTTAATGAGGCATTTTAATAGAAATTATTATTATTACTTTTTGAATTATTTTATTTTAATTCTATACCCATTAAAATAATTATTTTTAAAATATAAAAAATAAAATATGGACCACCCATATGTCAGCCTAATTTAGGTGGTCATCAAAGTGATGAGGGAGTATTGGGGAGATCGAACAATATAATGATAGTTAGATTTTATTTCATATAGTAGGTTAGTAAGAATGAAATAATCTAGGGAACAATAAAATTAAAAAATAATTTTAAAGGTGATAAGTATATTTTATATATATTCAAAAAATAATAAAGATAAAGAAAACTCGTTAAATATTAAATAGTAATGATTATAATATTGTAGTAACAGGGAAAAAAAGGCCGTGGGTTATTTTGGCCATGCACACTACTCCACGTCACGTCCTTCCTCTTTTATTATCCTATATTATATTGTCAGTGATTTTCTACTGTTAGATGAAGGGAAATAAGATGGTGTGATTAAAAAATAATTCCGAATTGACACAATCTATTTTGGATAGTTGAGTGGGTCGTTGAGGAAAAAGGTATATGAATGTGGGACTTGGGAGTGGGGAGAATCTAGAAAAGGAGGAGACAAAAATAAAGTACTCCCTCCGATCTTAAATATAAAAAACTATTTTGACTTTTTTTTTATGGAAGTTAAGGAAGTAAATTAGACCACTAAATTATAACATATATTACATAAAATTATATTATAGGTTAGTTTATAAATAAAATAAATTTGTTTTGAGAAAAAAAGATTTTTTTTTGAACTGAAACTATTTTTTTTGAACTAAAAAGAATTAAAAAAATTAAAGTGATCAATTATAATTAGGAGCGAGGGAGGGAGTACAAAACAGTGGTGCCTCACTAAAAATGAGAGAGAAATAATGAAGTATCAGCCCTTTGGCCCGTCGTCGTCGATTTAATGGCTCCCTTATTCAACAGTCAACGCTGGAAAAGGAGGTTTAATTTTCACTAGCTACCATTTTCTTTTTCTTTTTTCCTTTTTGTCAGCTGCCTACCATTTTCTCCTAGAAGGGAAATATTCTCCGGTGACGTCGTGTTACATATCTGAGCGGGCTAAGCGCAATTCACTCTCTGTTTTTTTTTTGGGTTTCTGTTTTTACTTTTTGACAATCGAGGAATGAGGTCCAATAATTGGCCTAACTAAAAAGTGTATGGCCCAATGAATATAACGAGCCCATCATTCTATGTCCAAGGAATGAGTAAATCACGATTTGGTCTCCAGTCTCCATGGACCATGCGGGTGATGGGAGACACTTTTTTGAATTGGGATTTGGGATGGGAGACACTTTGAAGGTCCCTTCTTGAGCTTGTCATTACTTACCAACTCAACAAAGTAAGTATTAACACCAAATTTCGTAAATATATTGTTCAATGAATCGAATTGCATGTTTATAATAAGTTGAATAACAATAAGTGTTACTGCATTAGGTGATGTTATTATATGAATCACATCACATCATTATGTTTTAACGAGAACAAACTTTTTAGACAAATTGTTAATCAATGGTATATGGAAATCATAAAATTATGATTTGTTGGGATTTTCCAGAGGTTCTCTATGATTACCATTATTAAAGAAATATTTTTTTTTCATTTTGATTTTATTGTTATCAATTAGTATTAATTGTGATTTGCATTTAGTTTTTAATTTTTAGAATGTTCTTTCATCAATTCGGGCGAGGTTGATGTCTATAAAAAGCACCTCAACTATTTGTTTGATACATTTCTCATTTTTTCCTAATAAGTTTTCGAAAGCATTCAAAAGCATTATGAGATCCCTTGTGCCCACATTCCCTGGTCTCAAAATCCCTTTAAATTTGGACTTGTATCATTTCAATCAGTGGTGTATTTGTCTTATCGATGTCTCTTAACACACAAGCTGAGACATACAAGAGTATATCATCCATACCGCAGCTTGTATGAAATTCTTTATGTTTATTCCTTCTTCGACGCAACGCATTATGAACTGTGGGTTGATAAATATATTAATAGAGTTTCTTACATGAACCTACACATCAATATCAATATTAAACATCAATTGGTATCAGAGCCAAGTCTTACCTCCCTTGTTTTGTCTAAGTTCTCTCATCACCACCATATGTTCATTGTCGTGTTGTTTCTATATGATTTCTGCTTACTAGACCTTCCTTGAACGAAGAATTATCATTCAAAAAAGTTCGAGGAGAAAGTTTCAAGCTTTATCACTACAAAAAAAGCGGGGTTTACTAGCGGTTCATTTAGTAGCGGAAAACTAAAACCGCCACTAATTACACATTAGTGGCGGTTTTCATAAAAAACCGCGACTAAATCTGTCTGTTTGACCAATATAAAAGATAGTGGCGTATTTTAGTAGCGGTTAGTCCCACAAAACCGCCGCTAAAGTGGCGCCATTTGGCGGGAAATTTAGTGACATCACATTAGTGGCGGTTCTCAGGAACCGCTACTAAATAACCGCCGCTATTAGTAGCGGTTCCTGAGAACCCCTACTAAATGCGTAGTTAGTGGCGGTTCTCTTAACCGCCACTAAAACAGCTACTGATTCCCGCCTGCAACAACTATAAATACCTACCCCTCTCCTCATTTCATTCAACCTCATAAAACCTTCCTTCTCAATTCTTCCCCTCTGATGCTCTTAATTTTTCCATCAATCTCATAAATTTATCTCTTATATTTTTTATTCTAATTATTTCATTCAATTTTCAATCATATATATATACTAACTGTTTTTTGTTTTCGTTTTTATATGTACATACTCAATATCTTCATTTGAATATTGTTAAATTAAATTGATTAGTTACAATCACCTTTTTTCATACTATTAATTATTTATTTTACATATCATTTTGGATATATCAATTGAGAAAATGTGATAAATTTTTTTTATGATTATTTAATGTTAAATGTTTTTCAAATGTTTTATACAATTAAACATTATTGCAAATAGTATCAGAATTTTTTTTTTATTTTTGAGCATCCAGTAGCGGTTCACAAACCGCTACTAATTTTTTCATTAGTAACGGTTATGAACCGCTACTAATATAATTAGTGGCGGTTTTGACCGTATTACTAGCGGTTCTTGAGAACCGCTACTACATGTTAGTCACGGGAGATTTACTAGCGGTTTGTAAAACCGCTGGTAACCACTCAGTAGCGGTTAAAACCGCTACTAATCAACGGTTTTAACCGCTACTAAATGCCGCCTTTTTTGTAGTGTATCCTTGTAAGGCATCAATTAGTATTTTGTTGTTTTCTGTTGATTTTATTTTGTTATTGTAAGGGGAAAAAAGCAAATAAAAGTTTTAAAAAAGAAAAAAAGAACTGCCATAGAAAAAAGTAGTGAAAAAAGGCAAAAAGAAAAGAAAAAGAAGAGAAAAAAGAAAAAAGGTGTAAAAAATCCTTTATTATTTGAATTTTTTTATTTTCCTCATTTATTTCTTGACATTTTATAAGTCTTTTGCCTCCCCATATTCTGCCCTGTACCCGGGTCACATTTTACCCTAGGTTAGTAGAGATTTCTAACAATTTCTTATAGTATTTTCAGAATCCTCGGAGACTACTCTCTCAGGTTGTTACTTATTTTGCAAGAATTCCTCGAAGGTTTTTGTTAAGTGAGATCTTCACCTTGTCGCTAAAGGCAACTTGAGAATCTTTTCTAAGTCTTTAAAACCACCCTAAACTCTAAAAGACATGCTATCCGATTGTAACTATAGGCTTTAAAGGGTGCATATGTTGAGAATGTCGATGCAAATACGGTCTTCCGCCTTAAATACCAATACATTGACAACTACCGTTACGAAAAAGAAGAGCGTTATCATGATTACCACCCTAAATTCTTTCCACATGTAGTTCAAGAAGTTTACAAGGGGTTGAAAGACGTCGCAAAGCTGAAAAAGACTATGAAGCTTCTTACAAGTATGTTAAAGCCACTGAGTAATGACATCGAGATAAAGAAGAATACGAGGCCGCCATGGAATGTTGTAAAGCTGAAGCTGAAAAACAACAACTGTTGGATGATATAGTGACTAAAGTTAAAGAAATGCATAGTTCCTTACTTGAGTTGAGAGAGGAAAGGAAAATTTACTAAGGTGGAGAATCCTTCATTAAATGCAAAAGATGCAATTTTGACTTTAATAGAAACGAGCTTGTAATTCCCCGCGCGTTGCACGGGGAGAATGGACTCTTGTAACATCCTAAAAATTAATTGAGGATTTAGTGGGGGTAAATAGGAATTGATTAATGATAAATAATGGATTATGAGAATATTTGAAGGATTTTGAGGTATCTTTGAGGATTTTAAAGGCCTAGTTTTTCCCTTATTTGGACAATAATAATTTTGGGAGAGATTATTTTTAGACTCAAAAGAGGATATTATAGGAGGAAATAAATAAAGAATACTATGGGAAAATTTTGAGAGTGAAAAGAAAATTTTTTGTTCAAAAGAAATATCTTATTTGGGAATTTTAAGGCCTAGTAGTATATTTTCTCTCTTCCTACTCACAAAATATTTCCTGCCGACAGTTTCTTTTCTTCCTGTGCACTTTTACTATTTCAATTATTAATTCTTCAACCAATCACACTCAACTGCTATTTATATATTATATTATTTAAATATTATATTATTATAATATTATATTATTATTATTAATTATATATATACACTCACCCTCCGTCCCTCACCCCCACTTTCATTTTCTCTCTCTCTCCCACTCTCACGTCTCTCTTGCTCTCTCTCTCTCTCCACAATATATTTATTCCTATCACTGGACTTATCAGAGTCCGTCGGCATAGGAATAGTAAGTTTTTCGGCCAAATAAGCACGTTTTTGGAACCCTGTAAGTCTCCTCTACATTTCTATATCATTAGTTTTTCGATTTATTACATTTGAAAAATTAGACCTTGTCTAAGTTGATAATTTTTGGGAGTCCTAAAATTAATAAATTAAAGCTTAGGCCTCGATTTTATGTTTCTCTAAGTAGATTTTTCATTGTGGGAGGTTTTTCTTAATTATTGAAATTTCTGGATTTTTAGATATATTGAAAATTAGGGCTTTTGATGATTTGGGATGTTTATGGTTAAATGGATAATTTTTAGATATTTATTAAGGTTATATGAGGAGATTTAACTTATGGATTCGACTGAAATTTGGACCCAAGAAAATATTGGTGGATAAAGTTTGAAATTAATGGGATTTTATGTAGGTAATTCTGTAATTCCGGATGTTGGATATGGGTTTATGGATTTATGGGATTAGTTTATACTCCACAAAAATAATTTAATTAATAATATTTATCATTTAGTGATATTTTTTTTATCCGGAATAAAAAAAAATATGTATGAATATATTTAGGGGTAGTTTAAGGTAAAATTGTGTTAGAATATTTAGGTAGTGTTGAGCAATATGTTAATAGATATTTATATTGATATTGTAGAGCCTCATTAAGAATTACGGAGTGACTTTGTGTGATTACCTGTGAAGCTAAGGAGTAATAGGTAACTCTGGAAATTTCTTTCGTATGCTTGTGAATTATGTGTAGTTTTATTTTAATTAATTATCACACAATAATAAGTTTGTCACTTTTCAAGCATGCTTGCTTATTGCCTATTTGCTATGGAAAATAAATTACGCTTGTTTTATTTTAAGCATGCTTGAGTATATTGAGTATATCTGAGCGGATAATTATTTATGAATTATTTATGGTGTAATGATAATCGCATTTGCATCTATGAGGGGTTAAGATTTGAAGAGGAGTTATATGATATCCGTACTACCACGTGGTAAGCCATCACTCGGTGCACAGTGGATGGCACTTGTCAGTGCCCCTCCTTCCATGTTTTCCTTTGGCCGGGATTGCATTGGAGTTGTGGGACATGTGACACCTCCTTAGTATGATTCTTTAAGGAGGGGAGCCATAGTCCATACTTGAGCTCTGTATCTTTGGCCGGATACATCTTAGGTACTGGTGAGCTTGAGATAATTCAGTTGTATGAATTAGTTCTCTATCGGACAATATGTGTTAGCCTATGGCTCCAGTCAGCGGAATAAGGATGGACGGTGAAATAAGGAGTTGCATATTGCACATATAAATATTTATTTATGAGTACAATTCATTGAGAATTTAAATGAAAGTTTTCCTTATGTTGGGTATATATATTTGAAAGCCATAAGTTATATGAAGAACTACATGTGTATAATTGGTTAAATTAGAATTATACGTGATTTGCTTGTGTATGTTAAGATTTTTCGGTAGTTACTGAGATGTCGATCTCATCCTATTATTAACATTTTCCAGGTGAATGACCTAATAGGAAGCAAGGGAAGACACTTGAGAAGTGAGCTTTGAAGGCTCTTTGTACTACTTAAGTTTATGTTATGTTGTATTTATTTTGCCATGGACTTAAGACTTTATGTTTTATTATGTTGTATAAATTATCGTGAAGTTTTAAGATTTTCACTATGACATGGGACGTATTTGAACTAAATAATTATCTATGCTGGATATTGGATAATTTTAATGCTATAATAGCATTTTGGTCGAGTGCTTGAACTAGAATTTTGGGGGGTGTTACAACTCTCACCAAACATAATAATATGTCGTACATCGTAAAATGATATACAAACAAAAGCAACAATGTTTATAGCATACAAACTAAATCCAAGTGAAAATGTTAATAACAACAAACAACTTAGGAAAAGGCGCATTAGCTAAGTAAATCATATAAGGCAACATAGGAATGGAAAGTTAAGGCACAGAAGACAACTACACAACGACATTCCTAAAAATTTCCTTGTAGACAACATTAGAAGTTTTGTCATTCTGGCCACTCTCTCCACCAGACAAAACTATTTTAAAGCCATCCATGCTCTTAACCCGCGACAACGCAATATATAATTGACTATGAGTTAAGACTTTAGGGGCGTATCGACTTTAAAAAACATGTTATCTATTCAAAATAAATCAATATAAATCACGATTAAATATGAATACAATTACTTAACTAATGAACAAATAATTCTAGAAATGAAAAAGGAATCATATACGGCATGATGACAACTTGATAAAGGGATAATTGTTTTCTATCAATGAAATTTTAATAAAAAAAACTAAAACCTTGTAGGGGAGATATGCTCACAAAATAAAATATAATTTATAAAAAAAATCCTTGAAATGAAGGCTTACATTAATTTGCAATGTTTATAACATATCTTTATTTCTTTCTAAAATGAAATACAGGGTTACGATTGCAGTTATTAGAAAAGTTGAAGCCTTATTTCGATTTGCCTTATTTGTAGCATGAATCTTTCTTTTAATAAAGTTAACCAAACTTGTGCTATCCCTGACTTTATGAGTGCGTTGACTCTGAAAACCATGTTGTTTACATAAAAATAAAGAAATATAAGGGCACGATTAAGTATGCATACAATTACTTCCCTAAACAACAAATATATTTAGACATAAAAAAAGGGAATCATAGGCAAGATGGTTAAATGTTGGCAACATAGTCAAGAGAATATTACTTTTTATTAGTGAAATTGTAATTAATTTAAATTTTTTTAACTTGTAGTCCATCTTGCGTTATCGAAGGAGAGTTTATTCTAATAAATTGCATATTTTAACTTTTTTGACAAATGATTGTGATGGATTCCTATTTTTTATGAGAAACATAAATCATATTATTTTTCATATAAAATAAAATAAGAAGCAAGAAAGATAAAGCATAAGGAAAATATCATATAAGTCCCTCTATAGCAAATTAATCTCAGATTCCCTCAAAAAATTTTGAAACTTCATTTTGCCTAGATAAGGTAAAGTGAAATTAAATCTTTTAGTTAAAAGACAAAAATGTCTTTAATGAATTTTGTAACCTTAATCCAAGACACATGTGGGAAATTTTCAATACATTTGTACTTCTTTCCAACATTAACGTGAGTATTTCCAAAGTTCAAAAATCATGGAATCTAACATTGAAGCATCCAACATTTCCCAATTGGATTTTCAAGACATATATGGAGAGTTTTTAAGACGTTTGAGATAATTTCCAATATGAGCGTGAGAATTTCTGAGTTTTAAAAATCATGGAAGCCAACACTAAGCATCTAACATTTCACAACTAAATTTTCAAAACTCATATAGAGAATTTTCAAGACATTTGTGCATCTTTCCAGCATCAATATGAGCATTTCTAAATCTCAAAATTCATAGAATCCAACACTAAAGTATCCAATATTTTACAAATGGATTTCCAAGACACGTATAGGGAATTTCAAAGACACATATGAAGAATTTTGAAGACATTTGTGCTTATTTCAATAAGAACATGTTGGTCTTTTAGGTAATATATTTAACTTCACTTTGTCCCATTGGGTGCAAAATGAAGTTTCAAAATTTTTTTGTGGGAATATGATGTTAATTTGCTAAAGGGAGGTTATATGTTTTCAATATTTTAGAATAAAAAACAAAAAGTCAATGACAAGTATGCAGCATAATTTTTTTGTCATTTCATGTATTGGTAATTATCTTTGCATGATTCTCAATTGTTATCATATTTCCGTTGGGAGCTCTCTCCCCTGGGGCACCACCAAAGGTGGGTGAAACCTTTCGGGCCTATTCGATTGGGGGCGCCAGGACTAGTCGGTTGTTGAGGGCCCATGCTGGTAAATCCGGCGTTGGCCTTCAGGTTAACGCCGGATACCTGGACGGTGGTGCAATCGAAGGCCAAAAATGGTCCAAGCATTCATAAAAAAAAAATTAGGGGACATATACTTGCCTTGACAAAGCGCACGCAACTTAGAGAAGGGGATTAAAACGTATAGCCCAGTGGTAACATAACCTGTGTCATTACATGGTGTGATTTTTAAGATTTGATCTTGTAATTCTTTTCATTAGTGAAATATTTTTCAATGGCAGTAAATTTCAAAAGTAACAGAGAGATTACTATTATTAACCATCAGTTTTTAACCTGTTTAATATCAAACCCTCTGACGGCCTTAGTTTATGCCCAGAAACTTGAACTAGCCAACTATTCAAAAGTTTGAATGGAACATTAAGATTAAAAGATTCAATCTCATACACTGACTCTAACACAAGTCACTACGGAAAAAAAATTAAATGTGAATAAAAACATACTCTTTTTCCTACTTCCTCCCCCTGTAATGTTACCATTTAGTACCACAAAGAATACCACAGCAGCCAGCCCTAAGTGAAGGATTGAATTCTCGTATCTTCATTCTTGACCATGCCATCTGAGGAACAGATCCTTTCATCAAATTGTGTAGTCGATGAAGATTGGAATTATTTCAATGGGAAACTAATCAGTTCCACCACATGAAATTGCAATAAGGACTTCGTAAAACCAAAAGTTTTGCACAGTTTCAAAGTCAAGCAAGTATAAATCATTCAAGGTCCTAGATTTTGATGCTCCTCTAAATATAAAAAGAATCTTATCATCATGTAGAGCTGCCACATGGTTTGATCTTAGTGAAGGTCCTATCCCCATAAAAGTATTCAGTAGGGATAAGAAAATATTGAGACCCAAAATTTCACAAGCACTTTAAAATTTAAAACATGTAATTCTCATTGGATAACCACAACAGATTTCAGTCTTTTCAATATTTCATCTACTTACATGCAGTGAAGCAGTAGCCACGTTAAAGACTTGAGATCAAACATATGTAGGTCATTCAGTTTCCCCCTTTTAGCATCCTCACCACCAAACAATATCAACACTGAGCTTGCCATAAGTATTGTGTGTCCACTGCGATCGAGCACAAACTATTTGGTCCGCATGGTCCACAATAACGAAATCGGCAGAAAACACTCAAAAGAAGTACTCCCTCTTGAAGTGAAAAATGAATTGAAATCACCTTGCATCTTTACCATGTATCAGAAAGCGTGACTAAAGTGTACAAATTGCATCAAAGAAAGCAAATAGAAAACAAATCAACAAAAAGTCAGGAAGCACAGTTGAAGAGAAGGTGAGAGAATTCAAAGCATAACACACATTATGTGCAACATATAATTCAGCCTAAGTGTATTTTATTATGACCAACACTATCCACTACTTTAGGCTCCTTTTCCAAACTTCACATATTTATGATTTCTGTCTCTAGGTGCTCATTTATTGATTTCTTAAACCTCACTGTAGAAATGACACCATTTCCTTCCCAGCTAAAACCCATTTATCTTGTACACAGTGCTCAAAGGCAATTCCCCTGCGACATTTCTTTCACTGTAAAATAGCACATTTACTCCACTAAGTTAAGACCACATGGCATTTGGAATACACACACAACATAGAAACAAATAATAAATACAAACAGCAAAACGGAAAACTTTCATTTTCAATAAATGAAACAATAGGACTCAAACAATAAGCAAGCAAGCAAATAACTGAGAAAAGCTTCAGAATGTACCCATGAGTGAAGCCTCAAGCGAGTCCTCCAAAGAACTTGATCCATGGGGGACACAGTGCCAAGCTTAGCACCTTTGTTCTGGATCTTAAAAAATCTCATAAGACTTGAGAGTAGAATGACAGACATAATACCAGCTAGAGCCTTGTTCGTCTGTAGCTGATCCAGATTTTTTATTACAAGATTTCTCTCTCAATGGCCCAATCTTCACCAACAAAAGAAAATTCATAACAGCTTCCGCAAATAGAACCAAGAACAAAAGCTGAATCATCCTTACTTCTTTTAAGAAAACACAAAATGTACTTGCTGAAATTCCTCAAGAAATGGAATCAAACCCAAAAAAAACTTTCATTTCTCCAGAAGAAAATTACCTAGAAGAGCTCTCCTCATACAGATCTGCAATCAGTAGCATCCCTCTTGACGTTTTCTGCCATTGGTGCTGATTCTATTGACTGTGACTTTGAAATTAAGGATGCAGGGTGGATTTCAGCCAAGTAAGCCGTCTAAAAATCTACCATCAGTATCGTAGAGGGAAAAAATCACATAGCATAGAATGACTATATAAAACGGAACATAGCACCACTTCATTAAAAGCAATTATGAAAGCCATTTCATTGAAAGCACTCAAACTTCCACCATATATGAATAATCAAACTTCAATAGCCCATTGAAAAAGATTTAGCAGCAAAAACCTGTGGATCCTTCATTTCCAGTGAGGAATGCATATTCCTTTATAGTGCTGGCAAAGAAAGAAAATGATAATTATTGATACAACAATAGCCATAGTAGTTAGCACCATTATTGAGGGATGAACAGCTTACCGACATGATTGATTCAGTCGCTCGCTGCAGTCACCAGCCAGCAAGAAATGTATAGGAAAGTAAGAGAGGGAGAAGCATTTCCTTGTTTAGGAAATTCTTATCAGTCATCATCCATGGACGATGTCTTTCTCATTATAGCAATTCCTATCAAGTCATGTGAAAATCACCTACCCTTTCAGAACCTCCTTTTCCTATTGTCCTTCATAGCCAGCGTCCAGACATCACATTGTTCTTCCACATACTCATTCCCATTCTTCCACACATACGTTCCCTGCCTATCCTGCAGATTCCCCTTCCAAGAACCTTCATATAAATCGCCATTGGCACAGCGTTTCTGGCCATATCCGTGTTCCTGATCCCCGATCCAGAAGCCACAGTAGGCTTCCCCCTCAGATCCAGGACGATTTGAGAAACGAAATGAAAGAGAGAAGCAACGGTGAAACCATACAAATGGAGGGATGTTTAAAATTTGAAATTTGAATCTTCCCACATCATTGGCTCTTGTGTCCATCTAAGCAAGTGGCGTGAAGAAGAAGATGGGAAAGTGGTGAGAACCCGTGACTATCCATTGTCAGGGAAAAATCAATGGGAGAGAGACGGGAAAGTGGCGTGTGGAAGAAGATGGAAAAAAATTGATGTGAAGGCTGCACATGGGGAGGAAGAAACGGCTTGCATGAGTTGGCACTGTTTATCGGCTCTATGAACAGTGCCTCATATGAGAGGAGCCACGGCTTTATGAACAGTAGATCACAAGAGATTTAAAAGATATATAGATATAATGTTTCCACAGCTGTGAAACTTACTCATGCCATCGAGGTGATTCCATCAACACATGTCCGAGAGCAAACACTACCAGATACTTTGGTAAGTCAGGTGGATCATTCTCAGATTATGACCATTAAGGATCAGCTAGATCATATGATTGATATTAGCAATAACACTAATCATGTTGCCTTCAACAGTGAGGAGTTTATACTTAGTAAGTATGTCAACTACTCTACACTGATGAAAGTAACTCCTTCCTTAATTAAGACTAAGGACATTCAAGTTCGTCAGATTACAACCACACCTTATTAACGTCCTACATCAACCAAGGTCACACCATTGTTGAATAAGGCACTCCAACAATACCTTGTTTGTTGGAAAGGCTTTTTAGATGTACTCAATGATCAAACTAACTACTTTATCAAGATTTCTCTCTTTTGGTACCTCACATGTTGGAGAGGACTTCCAAATCAAAACGTTGCATTGAAGTTTTCGCAAGTTGCTCACTCTTTCCTTGGGTTTCTCTTTATTTATCTCACTTGTTGGAAATGTTTCCCAAAGTTTCATTATTATCAAACTGCTTGTAATGGTTTCCTCTTATGTTACCTCATTTTTTGGAAGGGATTCCCATATCAATACACCGTTTTAATGATTCAGACTGTCTCTCCCTCTTATACCTTATACATCTCTTTCAACTCATAGAGTGCCAAGTTTTTTGAAGTGGGGGAGAAAGATGGGATATAGAAATAAAAAAATTATGATTTGTTGGGGTTTTTGAGAGATTCTTTATAATTATCATTTTTAGAGAAATATTTTATTTTTATTTTAATTTGATTGTTATCAATTAGCATTAATTGTGATTTGAATTTAGTTTTCAGTTTCTAAAATGTTCTATCATTAATTTTTAGGGTTAGGTTGAGGCCTATAAATAGCACATATGTGCTTTGTACGCTTTTTATCTATCTATCTTATAAAAGTCTTGCGTGCTACTGTTCATAGAGCCAAGCCGCCCATCAGCTCCTCTATGCTTTTTACTGTTCATAGAGCCGATGAACAGTGACGGCTCATTTGTTGGGCTTTGTGCAAATGATATGTTGCCTTTTCTGTTCATGACTTAGTTCTCTATATAAAAAAATATATGGCTTTGGCGGGCTTGGGCTGCAATGAAACAAATTCCTTTAATTGATTTTCTATTTTCGGATCCAATTCACCATTTCTTCCACTGCACGAAACACATCCTTCATCTAATTCAAATTTCAAATACATTTTCCTTCTTCTTTACTCAAACTTCTGCCCTCTCTGTGCCATCAATTTTTCCCTCCTCCAATAAAGTCTTTCTCCCTGAAACAACTCTCACTCACCTCCACCCTCTTTCTTCTTCCTTTCTTTTTCCCGTGTCTGCTCTCTCTTCTTCATTTTTTCCCTTTCCCCTGATCCAACCCTATCTCTTTCTCTGCCTCTTCTTCTTCCTCAATTTCTTCAAGCTACAGCCCGTCATCTTCGTCGGCTCAAGAAAAAGAGAGAAATCCGGTTGGTTGATAATTTGTGATTTCAGCTCTTATCTTTTTAAATTTTTTGTTTAATTATTCTTCATCCGCAACCATGTTTCCTCTTGTCCTCTCTGTTTCAAGAAGTTGACTTCATGCTTTTTTAGAGATTTAGTGAGAATGGTGGTGGCAAAGAAGCAAGGGCTAAGAAGGATCTACCTTTTAATCTCTATCGGTATGCTTTCCTTCTTTCTTTCTTTGTAGGTTCACCAAGGCTTGCCACTTTTTCTGATCGGTACTACTTCTTTTAGCCACTTTGTGAACATCTAAGGTCTTCGTTAATGGCTTAGTCTCTGATTTGTTGTTTGTTCCTTCTTCAATATGTAGTTAATACGTTTGCTACTGGTATTAGTGACAGATATTGTTTTTCTAGCCACTGAAAGATAAACAGAGAAAGCTCAGGCGAGAAAGAAATTTTGTAAAATTTGAAACACGGGAGCACTACTCTATTTTTAAACTTTGCAGTATTTGCTTCTCTGAAGATGGGGAAGGAGAAGAAGCCGATGACGCTCCAGAAAGAGAGTAAATGAAGTGAAAGATGCTTGATAATCATATTGGCTAAAATTGTATTTCTCACCATTTGCTAGGTATTTTGCCTATTTTTTATTATGAATAAGTACTCTTCTAAAGCACATATGCGGATTAGGGAAAATCATCTTTGAAATCCTTATGTGGCAGCAAAATGAAAGCTCATTGTGTCAACAATGGAAAATGCAGAACAGAGGAGAAGATGGCGATCCTGTATGTTTTTTTAAAATTACTAAAATATAGAGAAATTAATAGAGCACAATCGATGACTACCAAAAGAAGAGAGGAGAGGAGGAACTGAGGAAGAGAAGGGGAAAAAATGTAAGAGGAAATGCCATAAAAAACTTATTGTTAAATAAAACCATGTTAAAATTTTAAGTTTTTCAAACTGGGAAGTAGAAACAATGCAAGAAAGAAGAGGAAGAAAGTCCAAAGGGAGGAGCAAAGTGAACAGCCATGCCCAGAAAATGAAAGAGAAACCTGGGTGAAAATAACTTTACTAGATGCAGAAGCAGTGCCAAAATGGTGAAGGTTAAAGCAGAGATGGGATTTAAACCTGTAAATATGAGCGATGACGACCCCATGAAAACATGAGAGAAATATCTGAAAGATGGGATAAGATGTTTTCTAGTGTAGAGAAAATAGATATAAGAAAGATTGGGAGATCTAAACATGATTTGACGGAAGTAAAAAATGCAGAGTAAAAAGAAGAACGGGACTCGAGAAAGTAGAGTCTGAAACATTTGCTTAGGATTTCTAATATATTTGAATAAAGCAAAATGAAAACCTTGCACGGGTATCAAGATTGAAGACCAATTATGGTCAATTAAAATATGTTGTAGAAGAAAAATAAACAGGATCCCATACCTGGGGAAAAATATGACTAATAGATTTTCAGTATGTCTCTTTTACCCTCTTAAATTCCTTTGGAGGCAAATGTCAAAGGGAACAAGTTTGACTACTAATAAAAACTGTGTAGGAATAATTAAATGTATCTACATTCTTTTAAATCTTATGATCTACACTTGAATTTTTAATAGCTATGATATTTTTTGGAAAAATATTTTTATTATCTATGATATTTTTTTTAAAAGCTATGACATTTTTAAATAACACGCTTTCTCTATAATTTTTTTTGTTTTTTACCTTAACAACTAAGAGATTTATTTTATTATCTTTGGTATCAAATATATTTTGATAAAAACACAAGTAATCTATTAACAATAATTGTTTTACAGAAAAAGTTTTTACATGAAAGGTTAGTTGTTTGAAAGATAATTGGTTTTTCAATTATGGTTTGAGAGAATTGAGCATATCCAATTATCTTAATCCTTATTTGAACGATATAAATATGATTTTATTCAAAGTTATGGTTTTTTTAAAAAAAATTTAAAAGATATAAATTTGATTTTCTTTCAAAGTCCAAATATATTTAGAATTAACGATCATTGTTTTAAAAAAATTACTGAAATTGAGTTATTTCAAAGGGGACCATTTTTCTACTAATAAAAAGGCTTAGTAGAGAGAAAACATCTATATCTCATTTGTACAATTTATACTTTATTTTTGTATAAAAGAATGTTTTAATGGATACCAAAGATAATAAAATAAATCTCTTAGTTGTTAAGGTAAAAAACAAAAAATTTATAGAGAAAGCGTGTTATTTAAAATGGATCAGTTTTTCTATTTATAGAAAATACGAATAGTGAAATATAAACATATTTTTATTATCTGGATGTCATTAAGAAAGTCTAAATTTATTCTTTCAAAAGTAATGATTTTTTGTTTAAAATTATTTGAATAAATATAAAATCTAAAATAATTATCTTCTTTTAATTATTATTTATTATTGTTTTAAAAAAAGTTCATATAGAAAGTCAATTATTCAAAGGGAGCATATTTTTTACTTATAAAAGAAAATGGGTAAGAATAGCTTAAACACTTCATTTCGCTTTTCCCAATTAAATTTTTTTGCCGATTAATGTGAAGGGGTGAGGGTGTGAGAATAATTCGCTATTGTCACTCTTTAAACTTTTCAAATTTGTTGTTATAAAAAAAGTATTATCCCCCCTCCAAATGTGTATGTTCTTTAATCTTTGCGATACTACTATTTAATATTTTATCCAAATCAATATGATGTGTACGAGATTTTGCAAAAAAAAAAATAATAATAATAAAATATGGTTGAAATAAATATATGTAGATTATCTAAATCTTATGTAAACAATTTGGATTCGGGGTTTTTTTTTTCTAAAAAATTAATTTATACAATATCTAAAAGAGAGGAATTCGTATATATAATTATACTTCATTAAAAAAATTAAAGTTGTCTAACCCAAATTTATAAGTAATTTCAAAGGTAATCGATTTTTTCTTAACATCCCTAATTTCCGTTCGTATTATAGATATTAGATACCAATTAATTGTCCCACACACAATACGCAGAGATTGAATGCTACTTGTATTTGCCGTTTCTCCATTCTATATATAACTTCTAATAAGTGTACTATAAGTCCTTATGCTCTTTAGAGGTCTTAAGGAGTTCTAAGATGGCGAGCAGGTGTTAGGAACATCAGTTCTTAGTATCAACTATTGAATTTACGTTGATTGAGAAGTTGGTCATGATTCATTTGAAATTGTCTTTTTATAGGTATTGTTTTAAACTAATTTTATGATGAGATGTTTTATTAATGAAGCTTATGAAAAAGGTTGTGTACATTGAGAAGTTTAGACGACATTTGTTTTGTAATATGTTTTTGTATTAGTTAGGAAAATGTATGCCATTACTCAATAGAATTTGGAATGAATATATACTTAGATTGGGAATATATTTCTTATTGTCATACTCTTCGCAGCTATTTTTTATATTCCTGCTTCCCGTTTAATGCACGGCCGAGTAAATACACCCATAAAATCAGGGATAGCACAAGCTCAGTTAGTTTCATTAAAAAAAGAATGTATATTGCAAATGAGGCAAATCAAAATAAGGCCTCAACTTTTCTAACTTGCAAGAGTAACCCTACATTTCAACTCAGAAAGAAATAAAGACGTGCTCTAAACATTACAAATTAAAGTAAGCCATTATTTCAATGATTTTTTTGATGAATCATATTTTATTTTGTTAGCTTCTCTCCCTTACAAAGTTTGAGTTTTTTTTTTTATTATCAAAATTTCACTGATAGAAGGTAATGATCTCTTTACCAAGTTGTCTTCATTTAATACATGTTGCCTTTGATTTCTTTTTTTATTTCTAAAATTATTTGTTAATTAGTTAAATCATTGCATGCATATTTAATAATAGCATATATTGCATTATTTTGAGTAGATAACATGTTTTTAAAAGTCCATGCGCCCCTAAAAGTTAATGCTCCCGTGCAACGCATGGGTAAGATTAAGGAAGCAAAAAAGATAACTTAATTTTAACGTATCTTACATGTAATTATATTATACGATATTTTATAAGTAAGGTAAATTAGTTTTGAAGAAGAAAGATAACTGTAGACATTTTAAAGTGATTAATTTTGTATCAAAAAAAGCCAAAGTTATCTTATAATTAGGATTAGATTGGATATTTTTTTAAGTAATTATTGTTGGACTATATGTATTTTATTTCATAATGCACGATAGTGTAATCGTTTTTCGTTTAGTCAAATCTCTCCGTGCAACGCACGGGGTGTACATGCTTGTTTTGAATAATAAAAATATTGAGTTTCCCTCTTTCTCAACCCCTTTCAAAAGATTATATAATATTTTATCTACTCTTATCGTCGACACATTCAAGAACTTTTCTTTTGTGTTTAAACCGCTTTAAATGATTTCTGCTATTTGGATTTATCCATCGGTATCCAGCGTCATTAGCAACCGATTAATCCGATTTGCGGGAATGTAGGGGGAACCTCGCTACCTCCAAGTAATTATCGCGGCTGCATACTCAGGGTTCGGACTTGAGACCACTAGTTAACTAGTTAAGCTGAAAGAATTATTTCTACTATTTTATCTTTAACAACCTCTCCTTTGTATATATTTTCATTATGATCATTTGAAATAACATTAACATAATTTCCCTCACAAAGTTAGAAATTCATATTTTTTAAATATTCATTATTGACATTATGCAGTTGCCCTTTAAGAGAATGCCCGGTATTTGATAATAGAAAATGTTCGACAGTCCTTATCATTGTATTACACCATATGATTTATCGTTATAGAAAAGCAAATGAAAGAAGAAAACATCATGATTGTTATACAATTAAAGGGAAGGTTCCCAAAAAATTGCTTTCTACAGGAAATAAAAAACAACTGATACTAATTAATAACGCAACATTACATTAGTGATAAAACGGAGCAAAAGAAAACGAGACAGTACAAAAAATCTGCGAAAAATTAAGCAGTAGGACGACACAGTCACAGACATTATTTATAGTTGAATGGCTGCCATGCATATGTAAAACCGGCTCACGAAGAAAAATAAAAGCTAAAGCAAAGTATATCACAAATCATATAAATATATATTACAAACACAGCAGAAGTACGTGCTGTATATTAGTTTCTAACAGCAGATTTCATTGACCAGGCCTTGAGATTCTGCACATTGATGGGCTCAGTACCGTTATTGAACACGAACAGGTGGGCTGCATCAGCTACGGCTAATTCTGGATAAACCCTTGACAGTATGTTTGTTCTCCCTCCTGCTCCAAAACTTTCCACCACCGAGTGGTCAATCTGACCATTCAATTTCATATGCCAAATATACGTTATAGCATTCATATATATATATATATATATATATATTTTACGTTGAAATTTGAAAACCAAAAGGATATGTATATACCAGAGTTCTAAGAGAAAGCTTGTTATCCGCTAAATCCACATCCACAAAGCCAGCAAATGATGGCTTGTACACATGACTCCTCAAAGAGGAACTATAATTGAGGAAAACCAAAAGCAGTCGAAACACATTTAATCACCAACGATGTGATTGAATGGAATGAAAGGTAAGAATTGCTAGACAAACCTGGATGCATCAGAGCACAAGAGAACCATGTGCTTGTTTGGAGACTTGAAGATTCTGAAAAACACGGGAGTGAACTCTTCCAGGTTCCTAGAAGCCAAAGTGAGGAGCCCAAATGGTCCAACCCCTCCTTTAACTTTGGACCCCTTTTGAGCACACAGATCCTGCGCGTTCACCCATTTTGGATCAAACTGTTCTGCCTTTTCTAAACTTGAGAACGAGAACGTAACTTCCACATCAGCCTGCATATATATACCATTATCAGGACACATCAACACACTGTACAAAGTTCAATCAAGATGGTTATTGCCCCTCTTCCAAATTAAATTAACTCTATGAATGCTCCACAGCAATAATCAAACAAGAGTATGTTAGGTAAAATTAAGAAAGATGATTAGGATGTCTTATAAAAAATTTGTCATATTATTAACTATATCTAAACTAACAGTGTTAATCTAATCAAATTATATAAACAAGCTAAGTCCCACATTTAATTAGGACCGGGAGGACTCTTTTCTGCATGTTAATTATAATCATACCTGGGCAGCTGTAATTCCTTTCACTTCCCCATAGTCTCCATTGTGAAGCCTCTTGTTTCTCAGCTGAACTTCTTTCCCCCTAAGAGTGTTCAATTCTGCCACAGGCCATTGAACCAATTGTTTCCCATTCGAATCAAGCCACACTGTTCTCGGGATTCCCTGAACAACATGTACATATACACATGTAAACTTAAAGGAAAAGAGAGAGAATTAGAAATCACTTAATTATAATTATTAGATCCTTAATTTACCTGAATTCCAGCCCATCCTTTTCGGACATCATCAAGTGTAGAATCAGACTCATTTGCCCAACCCCACAAGACCCTCCGCTTCTTGACAGGATCAAAGAACGACTTTGAAGCATAAAAGTTACCATAATCATATCGAAGTCCACCCCAACCATCCACCAAACTTTTATCCGGCACATACTTATCCTTCTCCGCCACATACTTTCCAATAGTGTAATACTCAAACCTCGTCATGTCAAGACTATTCTTCAACACGTGCTTCACATTTTTTCCCACCACCGATGTATCCAACCCTTGTTTCCCTCTAACAGAAACCGGGTAAAAATCCGGGCATTCCCACATACCCGTGGACCCTGAAGAATGAATCGGGTGTTTAGCTTTGGCCCATTTCACAAAATCCTTACTTCTATATAAATAAGCCACTCCTCTCTTCCCTTTTCTCCCTCCGACCAGGATTCTCCAGTGGCCGTCCGCCTTGCTCCACCACGCCGTCGTCGGATCACGAAAAGCGCTGCCGTTGACGCCGGTGTCGGCAACCACAAGCGGGTTGGTGGATTCGGGTTTGACCCACTTCCTGAGAAACGGGTCGGATATGTTTTCGGGTACTGCATAGCATTGGACCTCTGCTTGTTTTTGGTTGATGACACCTGTGTAGAGGATCACGGGACCTTTGCCTGGAACTATGGTGGCTGAACCGGACCAACATCCGTATTTGTCAAACGGTTTGGAGGGGTATAGGGCCGGTTCAATGGTTTGCCAATTGATAAGGTCCTTTGATATGGAGTGGGCCCACACTATGTTTCCCCATACTGCTCCTTTTGGGTTGTACTGGTAGAATAAGTGGTAGTATCCATTGTAATACATGGGTCCTATAATTTTAGTATGCACCAGGGAATATAATCTCAGAGTACAACAAAGTATTAAAATTGATCAAGAGTAGATTGGAATTAGGAAGAAGAAGGCTTACCATTTGGATCTGCATGAGATGAATTCGCCCATCACGTACGCCAGTGTGAAACCCACGAGGGATATGATGGTTAAATTAGGAAAAGAGAGTTAGAACTTATAAGAATATTAAAGATCATAAATTTAATTTTGAATGGCAAAGGTAAAAGGCTAGAAGGATGCCAAAATTTTATATATATATTTTATTTGACCAATCATGTTCGTTAGCTGGTTAATTATGAGATTATTATTAAAATATAGGGATGTGCATAAGATCTTTAAGCCTGCATGGTTCCACTTTGTAAGCATATGTTTTCATGATGTCAAGATCTATGATTGACTGACGGCAAGCAATCAATCATTAAAACTAGTGGATGTTCTATTAGGTTAATACTAAAAACTACTGGTTTTGAATGAACTTAATTTAATTTCTCATTCGGGGACACATTAATTAAAAAAAAGGTTATGTTGATCGTTTTTACTATGTATCTTCTCCATATGGGCCCCAGCAACATTTGCAAATGTTGGTGACGTTTACTTATAATTGTCCGTGTCAAAGGAATATATTGAACATCTAGAAAAAGGAACATGGTAAGAAAAAATACCAAAAACTGAAAAGTGGCCATTAGGTGGGTCATTTTCATGCCACTAGCTATATGCGCTGCATGTGGACTTCAAAATCACCAACAGTCTGGATTTTATTTTGTAGCACAGAAATGTAGGAAGAAGAAGGGTGAGAGAATATACGCCGAGAAAGAACAAAATCCCTATTCCGCATAAGATATAGCATGGATTATCTTTTTTGGGATAACGTAGTTTTAGACTTTTAGTTTGAGTATCCTCCTTTTTGTTCCTTTTGAGCATATCTACAGCAAATACCTGACTATGTGTCAATATTCCAATGTGACAACGTTACTTAGTTGTCATTATCTTGGATTCTCCAAGAAGTTCCGATATATAGCACTATAATTAGCCCACACAAATATTTCAAACACAAAATAATTCGACATCACTTAAAGGGAAAAGAAATTTCCACTTGTGTGTATTATATACACATATATAGTCAACTGTTTAAAAAACCAGCATATCAGAGGAGAAACCAAATTATAGTATCATGCTTCTCAAATCTACTCATCACTAAGACATGGTGCAGCTTATCGTAGACTGGTCCCCAGTGGAAGAGTTACGCATGCATGGCTTCTAAACTATAAATTGGACACCCATGCATAAAGACCTAGGGCTAATTAATTATAATCTTAGATCTCTCACACACACACTTCCATAGATGTTTTTTTTTCACCACTAAGGAAAAAAAACATTTTTTTGTGCCTAACCGTTTCAACGAACTAGCTGTTTGGGCTACAATGATTACACGTTACCGATCGAGTTATACCAAACTTGTTTATGATATATTACTCAAAAGACAAGAACCAATAAGAAACAAAAAATGATGTAAGTTGCTTGCATCTTATTTACTACCTATAATGAGCTCAAAGATTAATTTTTTAGCAAACCCAGAAGGAATTAGATGACAAAATAAGGAAAGCCAGTATTTTACATTTTTTCCCCGTGAATTCTGGTTACAACATTCTTGCCGCCAACGATATCAAAATATGGAAAGAAATTAACATTGTTTGCCAGTTCTATATATGCCATAGAAACTGATCTTTATTTATGATGCTACGACCAAACACTTAGTCAGTCACTAGCATGCATACATGTATACATATATATGATAAAACCCAAAATGACAATTTATAGGAATTATATATGTCACATACACCAAACGAGACTCAAGTTAAGGCTAATCCATTCTGTAAATGAATGAGGGTGTTACCGTTGATCCAGTGTTTGGGAGGTTGAAAGTGATAGCCAGTTCTGCGAAGTTGATTCACCTTAGTCGCAGAAACGGATTGAAGAAGTGGGTATATATCATGAAACGCTTCAACTGCATTGTGGTTGTTAATAATCAGAAAGAGGAGGCAAAGTACTAAAGAAGCTATGAGATACTTTGGGAGACTCATTGTGAAAGGAGTTGAAATGATGAGGCGAGAAGAGACGCAGAGCATGAGGTTACTTATAGAAGAGAAAAGAAGAGGGTTTGATCTAATTAAGGTATGACACACACCACAACTTCCTAGATCACTTCGCAGCGTTAATTGATTTAGGCAAAGATTAGTATTGGCCATACAACTATAAACGATGAGAAATTAATTACACGTATGCTTCAAGTTAGTTGATTTTTTTTCCCTTTTCCTTTTATTTTTAAACTTGATGTTGATTTATCCCGAGAGTACTTTAAAAATAACGGGAGGTATTATGTAATAATGGTGCGGATAACTAACTCAAGAAGTGTTTTTTTTTTTTTTTCCGTAGAGGCCAAGGAAACAAATTTTACCATACTAGATTAGAGGTTAGTTCATAAATAAAATAAATTAATTTTGAGGAAAAAAATAAATATAAACAATTTAAAGTGATTTATTTTTCATCCTTAGTTTTTCCAAAAAAAATCAACTTGATCTTATATTTAGGATTGGAGGAAGTAATTCGGCCTCTTTTGGGGCAAATTGTATGGAGGTCTAAATAATTAATATTTATTATGAAAATTAAAATAATGCAAATATGCAAAAAAAAGATAACATAGTCTAATTGAAAAGAAGAAATACTTACATATGCTTTTAGAGTACCACATCATTTGAAATCTAGCCAATCAAAATGTAACAATTCACCTGATTTTAATCATTATTAGCCGATGATTCATTTCAAATGATTCATAATTTATTTTGTTTTAAAGAATAATAAGCCTATTACCATTTACAATACTAATGAAATGATTCCCTTTAATTTAAAACAAAATAAAGTGTGAATTGTTTCATATGAATCATCAGCCAACTAAGATTAAAATTAGCTTAATTGTTTCGTTCTTATTGGTTTGAAGTTTAAATGACTTGGTATGTAAGTAATTCTCATTCAAAAGGTTATCATATTTAAGTTTTGAATTCTTTGGGATGCCTACCGTTGATTTTTGGAAAACATTAAATCTAACAAACTCGAACTGAATTGGAATAAATGACATGAAATAAAATAAAGTCCTTTGCTTGTAATAAATTTCTTAATCTGTTTTAATTAAGGTAAGTAAACACTTGATTATCAAACCCACACACCACGTAGACAATTTTTTTAGGGTATTCGTGAAGAGCACCGAAATTGGGGTAGATCGGTGTAGTGCCGTCTCGGATCCGCTCTTCAAGAATTTTAAGCCCAAGGGGTAGTGGAAGCTATCCCCGGGAGTCGGTCTCAAGGAGCCTATGTGCAATTAATTCCTAGTAACTAATGCAAACTAATTAAGACGGGTAAAAGCATTGTATTTGAGTTTTTGGTTGATTTTGGGTATAGAAATTGTGTGAAAAGTGTTGTATGTTCAAGAAAGAATTGAGATTGGATTTAACGAGAGATTTGGATTCAATGGGATGGAGTAACCCTTGGTGAATAGAAACTTGAGACAATAATTGCTTCAATTTGTTTTTAGGGAGCTCTTTGGGTAATTAAAAAGATCCCTAGAGGGATCCCTCTAGGCTAGGCTTGGATTAGGTGGATTAGTACCGGAATCCTGCGTACTAATCCCTCCAACACCAAGTTGATTAAACTTGAAAACCAAAGTGAGTTTATTAATTGTAAGGGGCTATTAATCCAACAACCGGGATCCCGAGTTGCCACTTAATTAATCTCAGGGTTCAATTAATTACTGGAATCCCTATAATAAATTAAAACACTAGGATAGAAGTCCAATGCCACTCATGCAACTTAACAAACTCAATAGCCAATTCACAAATGCAAATACTTGACAAAGTGGTCTACTAAATGAGAATCCTCAAATAGCACAAATATTAATTAAAACATTCATTCAAGATGATGAATCCATACATTCAAACAAAGTTTAAGTAAATGAAGAAAAAATGTCAAGCATACACAAATGGAAACAAGCTACAAGTGTTTCAACCACTCTCTAACAAAAGATAATTCATAGAAATTACATCCAAATGAAGAAACAAGCCCTAGAATCCTAGAAACATGCTTAAACATAAGAAAGAGAGAGTGGGAGAACAAGAACTCCCCTAATGAAGCTCCAAACTCAAGTCATTAGTCTCCATCACCAAGGATTTGCGCCTTCTAGCTGCTGCCCTCCATGGAGAAGTCACCAACAAGAGAAATGAGAGTGGGTGCCATGGAAATTTGGGATGGAAAGGAGGTAGAAGATGAAGATGAGATGAGAGAATGAGAGATCTAGGGTTTGGGTGTGTGTTTTGTGGACCAAATCTCACCTAGGGCCCCCAAATTTCGTGTCTAATACCCCCCAAGTCGGGTCAAGAAGTGGGTAAGTGAATTGGATTCAATTTGGTCCAAAACAGATGCTGATTTTCTGCAGGTTTCGGGGCCTCGCCGTGGGGTTCCACGGCGAAGGACAGAAGCAAGGAAAAATTTCGGATCCTCGCTATGGGGTGCCATGGCGAGGGACCTTTCTGTAATTTTCAAATTTCAGGGTCCTTTTCTGTAATTTTAAAATTTTAGGGTCCTTTTCTGTAATTTTTACAATTGATCCAGAACTTGTATTTTGGACTTTTTTTCTTGAAATTTCAGCTTCTAACCCCATTTTTCTTGCTTCTTCTCATATTGGATCCTTCATATTTGGTCCTCAGATGACCCTACAAGTAAAATATGCAACAAACAAGAATCAAAGAGCTCTAAAAATCAACTAATGCTAATTGATCTTCAATTATGGCATATTAATTCTATTTTTATGCTACTTTAACCTAAGGATTTATATGATTATTTAAACATTTATGGACCAATATTGCATTTCAATTATGTTAATTACCTCAATTTAAGTACACAAAAACATACAAATCCAATGATTTGTCAATTCGATTTATGATACAATAAAGTTAAATTCAAGTATTATCAAGCCTCTATGGGTAATATTAAAGTCAATAATTATTTTTCTTGTCTTTTGGAATTTATAAACACATTAGACACTTTTATCATATTGAAATTAAAGAATTGGAGGATTTTTTTAAATAATTGGGATTTAAAATATTTAAATTTTTATAATTATTTTACTTTATGCAATAAAACCAAAATAAGTATTTTTCTCCTATTTGATGTGTAATTAAATCTAATTATTAACATTTTTAACTATTTTAAAGTTTAAAATCTCCTTGTTACGAAAGGTCAAAAAAATCTCCTTGTTATGACTCAATTGCAGAGAGTATACCAAATATGGAAGTTTGAATATCAAATATACTTCCTTTATGGACATTATAATTAGGATAGAGAATGTTTTATATTAAAAAAAATTTTGTATAAATATAAATAGTTTTATTATACAATTTAATTTATAAAAGGCATATGATTGACCTTGCTCTTCGGTTTAAATATTCGGTCCTAATGTTAAGGACAGCACATTAATAAAATATATTCTTGAGGTTGGCCCTTAATGTTCAACACCAGACAGCCTAAAAAATCTGATGGCAATGTGATATGATATTATAACTGATCAATAAGCACTAGTAGTATTCACGCACATAAACACACTTAGTTAGATTTAACACACACACACACACACAAACATATTTTCAGTCTGAACTTAGCCTTTCGGCCAATAAAAAAGTCTGAACTTGGCCGTTTTTGGTCTTCCCCTATATTTTTTATCAGCTCTGTCAAATATCACACGCTCACCATTTTACATTTTGATGTGTGTGTGTGTAATTATTTTTATCTTAAGAGTCATTTTCTCATCCCATTTTTACACCCAGTGTATGTTTTTTTGGAACTTTCTGTAATTGTTGTTCTTTGATATGATTCAATATAGAAAACTAGAAAAGGGTTTGTGTTTATAAAAGGTATATTTTTGTGAATAATTTAAATTTCATCATTATTAATAAGTTTATTTCAATGCAATCCGACTTAGTAAAATTTCCGAGCTGTATAATTAACATTGCGTTGAATACATAATCTCATAACTTCAAAGCGTCTGTCTCAGTAATTTATTTCTCAAACTTCATGCAATAATTCTACATCCCTTAGTTTTATCAAATGGAAAATTCTCTGTCCCTGAATAACGCATAGATTCCCCCTCACCCCTTGATCTCTCATGGTTCAGTGATTGCCATATATTTCTTGAAGCAACCTTGCATTATATTATATTCCAGCTTTTGATGATATTGTTGGGAGATACAAGCGCTAACTAGCAACTGTATGTCCTTTTCTCTAACAAGGGACGTCATCAGTTAACTAGTTATTCTAAATTAAATTTAAGGAGCCTAAATAATATTATGTGACATTCATCCTTATTATATATGCTACTATATGGATATATATATATATATGACAATAATTATATGTAAAGGAAAACCCAAAAGCCATCGAAGTGTTTGGAAAGGAAACAGATATGTCAATTGCAGGGAAGAAGGAGATGGTAGAAAGTGAAGAATAAATGGAATAATAAAACTTGAAAGGTTAAAAAAAGAATAGAAAAAAAGGGAGAGAAACAATATTGTTGAAAGCCAAAAGGTGGGGGATGACGGTGTGACCACTATAACTATTACTTACATAGGAAACCAATAAAGAATCCAAACTCTTGTGTACCCTATATGCATTTAGAACTTGTCACATGTGCCCACATTACCACAATTATGTTAACTACGACTCTCCACTATTTTCAGCTTTTCTCTTTGTTTCTTCTTTTGTAATTACCCAACTATACTGTACAATTCCATTCCCTATATATAATCCTCAATTCTATGTATGTAACTAAATTTTTTTTTTAAATTTAAAGAAAGTGTTTCAATTCACTTCCCTGAAAAAGTGACGCATATTGATGATCCACATTTTCGTCTGTCACTTTCATGATTATGTATAAATTGAAAAACAACTGTGATTGCATTATGTGTTAATTTAATGCACAAACGTAACATAGATATCGCCATAACACAAGGACTGTTCGCCCAAAAAAAATCGTGTTACCGAACCCTTTCCTTTCCAGTGATGATAATGCACACAAAGTTCTTAAGAAATGAGGGAGAAAAAGAAGAGGAGAGTTACGAATGAATATATAAACACATACGCACACATAAATCTGTGTGTGCATGGGTAGGTGTAAATGTGTGTGGTTGGGCAATTATAACATGTACATGTAAGGCAGGTTGGTCGAAATAACATAGTTGCAGCCACATAGAGCTCAACCCAACATTAGTTGCTGAAAGTGACACTTTCAATTTTTATTTATCCGAAAATTTAAAATAAAGATAATCTATTAACTATTATTTTATCAAAAAAACATAATTTTTATTTAAAAATCATAAATTTATAATTATTAAATCTGGACTGTCCAGATTAAGCCTGATGATCCAGAGTAGAAGTGCGTCCTACCCATCTTTCTGCGAGTACCAAAAGTGGTTCCAGATGACATACTCATATATATATACACACACGCATGGACCTCACTTCCACACTCAAATTTACACGCTTTATATATCTTGCATCTGAACCTTGTTGAAGCAGATAGACCTGAGAGATCAAAACTCAAGTATTTCAGATAAACTATACATTCACATTTGGGACAAGCAAAAACCGATCGAAGGTGTCCGAGCATGCATAATAATGTCGTGAACTGAAATTTCAATTTTGTCAAAATTAAGTGGGGGGTTTAGGAATTTAGTGCATTAATGAAATAATGGTGGGCTATGCTAAAAAAACAAAAGAAATAGTGGTAGACTAGTCAGGACATGAATCACGTCATTTCTTCTACATTTTGTTATATGTTCATGATTTTGTTGCATGTACTGGATCAATTTTTTAAAGGGAAAGCTCGGGAAGATTTGACCATTAATTTACTTTCCCAACTTACCTAACAAATTGTTAAGAGGAGTGGTCGACACAAGTTATTTGTCATTCATATTCTGTTCTGCGAATTTAAGTTTAGTTTTGCACTCAAATGGTCAAACCAAGAATGCATGCTGCTTCGGCCAAACGTCTCCAACATTTCTGAAGCTGGTCAGTGTCATTCATGGTTATGTTTTTATATGATACATATAGTGTTGGCTATGATTTATGATAATGCATTTTATAACCAAGAAATACAGAAGGATATTAAAGTCAGATGTCAACCAACTTTTATGTATCCATTATATTTAAACGCAGCCTTTTATTCTTATATCAATTTTATCTGTACACGTCAATAGAGAAGCACTAGTACCTAACTAATAAATATAATACCTACTCCACAAGCAAAATCATGAGGGATAGACCAAAGAGCTTAACCTGTGAGATCTGCTTAATTAGCACTAAGCTTGAAGAGGTAACGACATACAATGATGTGTTATGGAACATACAATACATTTGTATTTCACTATTTATCAAATTATATGCGGTGTAAATTTTGTTGCCGAAAATAATTGCAATGATGATGACAAGAGTGCATCACAGATTCAAATTTATCTGATATATTGTATTGGAAAAAGTAGCATATATTAGAGTTGCAGAAGCAATCCTTTAATTCATGGCAATGCTATATGAACCATTGTCAAGTTAAAGCAGAGAGTATACACACACACACACACTGATATGACAATGGACAGAGCTTACCGACATATCTCAACATGAACCTAAAAAGTCAAAAAATATGGCCTGCATTTAGTTGGAGAGGTTGTCCAAGGATTTGCGTGTGTGATAGAAACATATAAATATCCGTTCTCTAGTTTTGTTCGATTGTTCTCAGGCATGAATATTTTTTGTCCAAAAAATAAGTATGCAACACTAGACCAAAACAGAAGAACCTGAAATTATTGAATTAGCATCTGGGCTGAACAAGTTCAATATTCCATGATAATAGTGCACAACACATCACTGTGAATTTCATTTCTATGATTCAGAAAATGAAGGATACTGCAATATCTTGTCACTTTTTTTTGGCCAAACATTATCTTGTCACGTTAGAAACAATATCCTCATGGAGAAATTTTTCCGAACAGTTGATGAGTGTGACCAATCACTACAAAAAAAGGGGGTTTTAGTAGCGGTTACATTAGTCGCGGAAGACCAAAACCGCCAGTAATTATACATTAGTAGCGGTTATAAGCACAAATCGCAAGTAATTAGTAGCAGACATTAGTAGCGGTTTGGGGGAAAGAACCGCAACAAATTTGACGCGCTTTGGCGGGATGAGTAGTGGCGTAAATTTAGTCGCGGTTCTGGAGGGAAAAACCGCTAGAAAATGAATGGCCGCTGAATTAGTGGCGGTTTTCATACATTAGTAGCGGTTTACCCCAAAACCGCCACTAATTCAGCGAAATAAATGCAACTGCATTTATTACTAGTTGATTTAGTCACGGTTTCAGCTGCGGTTTTTGCTGAAACCGCGACTACTAGTAGCGGTTCTTGGAGAACCGCTACTAATTTGAACAGTTTAAAAAGGCTCATGCATTTTCAGAGAAAAGGCACGAGCTTTTTAGAAAGAAAGTGACGTGACGTGACTTCGACGAGAAAGAAGAGGTCAAAATCATGGTGAAAAAGGGCAATCGCAGTAGAGAGAAGAGGCCTATTACCGCTGAACAAGAGGAGGCTGAGGAGCGGCTTCGTAAGGAACAGGCTGAGCAGGCCGAGAGGGATCGTATAGAACAAGAGCGCATCCGTATACAGAACGAGCCGATTCTAGAAGATGTAATCAACTCATTCTGGAGTGGAGGAGGAGCGGATTTTGAGGATATGGCACGTTGGTTGGACTCTGAGGAAGATGATGAGGCGGGGCGCCTTAAACGATCCGCCGGAAGGTCCACCGGTTACGAAGTACAAGTTCAGGGTAAGGAAATTCAATTTTTATTGTTTTTATCAGATAATTATAATTTTTTATCACTCATTAAATTGAAATTGTTCCCTAAATTTTACAGACCCTTTTGGTAGCATAAGTGAGAAGAGGTTGACGGTGTAAGATGCGATGAACCTTCCGAGTGGGCACAGAGTTAAAGTTGAGTGGGACGACTTGATCAAATTACCGGTTGGACAAGGGGGCAACTGTACTCGAGGTTCGTCGGGGGTGTAGGCCAGAATTACCAGCGATTCCCGATTGACGCTTTGGACTGGAGGAAGATTGACGCGAACTCTAAAAAGTTCGCGTTTGACGAAATTGTTAAGGTTTGTTGAATTAACTTTGAGCTTATTTATTGTTTATTATTTATTATTATTAGAATGTGATTTTAATTAATACTATAAGAAATATTCTTGTTATTATGTATTGTTTATTGTTTATTATTTCTTTTATGTTATTATTTGAATTTGATTTTAATAAATATTATAGGAAATGTATTTATTATTTCTTATTTGTTTTATGTTATTATTGGAATTTGTTATTATTTATTATTTTCTAATTAAACATACTTAAATTTAATATTTTACAGAGGAAGTTTGATGTGAGGGACAGCCACAAGAATTGGACAGAATCAAAGATAGGGGACGGTTGGAAGAACAAGCGGTTGGATATGTTCAAAGAAAGAGATCGGGGTGGGAGTAGGCCACTTCAGGAGTTGGTCGATGATGTCCCTGGTGGAGTCCCTGCGGATGCGTGGGAGAGATATGTGGGTTGGAGGAGGGGAGACATTGGGAAGGTATAATGAATAATATTATTGAATTGATATTGAAATATCATATTGAAGAAATATTTTTGAATTACTGATGATTATTTAATTTTATTTTACGTTAACAGAAGAGGTCGCAACAAGGTCTTGCCGCGAAGTCGCATCAGAAGGTTCATCATACGACTGGGACAAAGCCGTTTTCGGTTGGGTACAAAGAGATGGTATGAAGGAATGAAGCTTCGTTGTTTAATTTAAAAATAATTTATCTTTATATATTAATAACTATTTGTATCTTAATTTTCAGGCGGAAGAAGCTGCGAAAAAAGGGCAGAAGGCTACCTACTGTCGTTTCTACCAAATAAAGCACAGACACGCCGACGGGAGCCCAACATCTAGGGAGGCTGAGGAGAAAATTGTAAAATTTTTATTTATTTATTTTTATATTATTATATTTTTAATAACAACGACATCAAAATAAAATTGTTAATATGTTTGTGTGTGCAGGCTAGGATTGAAGATGCGGAGAGAGAGATCGCCGAGTCGTAAGGGGACAATGTAGACCCCACTGCCTCGCTAAGGGCTGCCCTAGGGACTTAAGAGCACCCTGGCCGGGTTCGCGGGATGGGATTCGGAGCCCGACCTACGGTGGTGTACGGCAGGTCAGGCGACCCAGGCAGCGCCCAGTCTACAGCTTCGAACCAACCATCAACAAGTGGCCGGATTAGGGGAGATGCAGAGTTTGAGGCTCAAATGAGGGAGAGACTCACTCATGAGATTACGGAACGGGTGACTGATCAGGTGTACGACCGACTGGACTCCTAGGTGCACAACGCCAATAGCACGTTGGAACAGATACAGCGGAGGTTCGACCCGGATGGATCTCCTTTGTGAGTACCACTACCTCCACGTCCACCGAAGCAGCCTCGCAACCGTTCTCCGGAGCATCAAGACGACGATCAGCCTCCTGCGGCGTAGCTCTAGGGTCTTTTTTTATTAGAATGTTTTTAATTTCAAGATTTCAGTTGAACATTTTTATATTTAAATGTTTGCTAATTATAGGATTTCAGTTGAACATTTTTATATTTAAATGTTTGTTAATTTGAATATTAGTTGTTTAAACATTTCATATCTTTAATGTTGCATAATTTTGTTAGTCGTTATTATCTGATTTAATTTTTTACTTCACAAATGGCGATAAGTTTTTTAACAGTTAAACAAAAAAGTTTCTCCCTGACTTACTAAATAAATTGTTGTTATTTGTTTATTTTCTTATATAGTATTTGAAAAAAAACAAGATATAAATAACATTAAAAATACAAAATAGCACATTTAGTAGCGGTTTCAAAAAAATACAAAATAGCACATTTAGTAGCGGTTTCAAAACCGCTACTAAGTGAATAAATATTAAAAAAATTTAAACTTAGTAGCGGTTTTAAACCGCCACTAGGTTACTAAATATAAAAATAATTTAATATTAGTAAACCGCTACTAAATGCAATCATCAGACAGCTGCCGCCTGTTACTTTTCAAACGGTCTGATTGAGTTAGTTGCGGTTTTAGTAGCGGTTAAAGAACCGTCACTAATGTCTAAATTTCAATTTATAAGCCCTTGATTCTTTCCAATTCATTTTCACATTTCATTCAAACTATTAAGCTCTTTCCTTCTTTGATAATATCTTCAGTCATATGATGGATAAATCTTGGATAAATTTGCCACGGACGTCCCCCCGCTATTTGGTTGGTGTTAACCACTTTTTAGATTTTGCTTTTAACCGCACCGGTGTTAACAATCAGATATTGTGTCCTTGTCCGAAATGTAAATTTAAGAAGTGGCATCCCAGAAATGTTGTGCGTGAGCATTTTATACTGAAACAATTCCCATCCAATTACACATTCTAGGGTATTCATGGCGAGAACGATGATGATGGTGGTGAAGTAGTTGCTCGAACATCTCAGGTTAGAATGCAGATCGACAATGACGATGATGACGACAATCATGTGGATCCATTTAACGATATTGTGCGTGATGCTTTCGGGGTGCAAGGTGACGGCATCGGGAGTCAGGAAGGGGTTGAAGGACCACTCCCAGAGTTTTTTCGAAATGAAGCTGCAAAGAATTTTTTCGACCTTATGACGGATTCAGATAAGCCATTGTTTCCAGGTTCTATTAAAAACTGCCTCATTTTGTTTCTAGTTTTGTCCATAAATGTTCGTTTTAGAATAAGAATAATGTTTATTCAGGGTGCAGTAATTATTCAAAACTATCATTTCTTGTCAAGCTCTATCATATCAAGTGCTTGTGTGGCTTCAGCGATAAGGGGATGTCGATGGTGTTAGAATTATTGGGAGATGCATTCTCTTAGGCAGAAATCGCACCATCATTCAACGAAGCAAAGAAGACTATTAACAAGTTGGGATTGAACTACACTAAAATCCATGCCTGCCCGAATGATTGTATGTTGTACTGGGGAGACGACGCCGAGTTGGACAGATGTAAGCGGTGTAATGCGTCTCGGTACAAACAGGCAAAGATGGGTCGAATAGCAACCAAGAAGCCTGCAAAGATTCTAAGATATTTCCCCCTGACACCACGACTTCAGAGGTTGTATGTGTCATCCAAAACGGCGGAGCACATGCGGTGGCATTCATCAGAGCCCAACGTCGATGGGAAGTTGAGACATCCTAGGGATGCTAAGGCTTGGAAAGCGTTTGATGCTCGATTCCCGGAATTCGCCAGTGACCCGAGAAATGTCCGCCTCTCTCTCGCATCATATGGGTTCAATCCGTTTGGGAATCTTAGCACTACGTACAGTATATGGCCTGTGGTATTGATACCGAATAACTTACCCCCTTGGATGTGTATGAAACAGAGCTCATTCATTCTTTCGATAATTATTCCGAGGAAGAAAGCTCCTGGAAACGATATAGATGTCTACCTTCAACCATTGACACAGGAGTTGAAGGAACTTTGGACCAACGGAGTTGAGACGTATGACGCTTACAGTAAGACGCTCTTCACACTCCGTGCGTCGTTGATGTGGACAGTGAGCGATTTTCCCGGACTTGGCACATTGTCTGGTTGGAACGTGCATACAGGCAGAGCTTGCCCCAACTGCAACTTTGACCAAGACTCGGTCCGCCTTCCTCACAGTCGCAAGTGGTGCTTCATGGGTCATCGGCGGTTCCTTCCTGGAGGTCATAGGTTCCGGCTGCAGAAGATTAGATTTAACGGATCCCAGGAAATAAGGGATCCTCCTACGTTTTTGTCTGGCGCAGATATTCTTCAACAGCTTGAAGATGTTTACGTAGAGTTCGGGAAGACAGACGGCGTTCAGCCTGTGGGAAGAAGGGGACGCGGCCAGTCCCAGGGGGAAAACGTGCAGCAATGGCGAAAGAAGAGCATTTTCTTCGAGCTCCCCTACTGGAAATCTAATATACTTCGCCACTGTCTTGATGTCATGCACATTGAAAAAAATGTGTGTGACAATATTTTGTACACTTTACTGAACGAGTCTGGAAAGTTCAAGGACCATCTTCAAGCAAGGAAAGATCTGATGGCGATGGGAATACGTGAAGACGCATGGCCGGATGAGAATGACAAGTTTGCCCCAGCCTCATTCACACTGACAAGAGCCAACAAGGAAGTCTTCCTCTCCACACTTAAGGACATTAAGGTCCCTGATGGTTATTCAAGCAACATCTCAAGATGTGTGGACATGCACTCTAAGAAGATTGCCGGGTTGAAAAGCCATGACTGCCATGTTTTGCTCCAGCAATTCCTACCTCTGGCAATTAAAAGCACATTGCCCGCGGAGGTGTCTAATGTTTTGGTTCAACTCAGTTCTTTCTACCGACGGTTGTGTACAAAAGTTTTGGACAAAGCAGAGCTGGATCAATTACAGGAAAAAATTGTTCTAACGCTCTGTCATATGGAGATGATATTTCCCCCGTCTTTCTTCACGGTCATGGTCCATCTCACTGTACACCTCGTTCAAGACGTAAAGATGGGCGGCCCGGTTCAATACCGCTGGATGTATCCCATAGAGAGGTCCGTTGATTCATTTTTCCAGTGGTTTCATGATTTTGTTTCAGTTACCTGATTGTACTTATAATTACAGATACTTGGGGAAATTGAAGTCGTATGTGAGGAACAAAGCATCTCCAGAGGGTTCTATAGCAGAGGGTTATTCTGGTGACGAGGTGTTAACATATTGTTCGCGCTATTTTGATGATGACATTGAGACTTCACTCAACCGCCCTCCTCGTGTCGATGACAGCCCTTCCAATGTCCAGTCACCTTCGAACACATTATTCCCGCCAGTCGGAAAGCCAGTTGGAGGAAGTCAGTATTATAGGCTCACTCCCACTGAGAGGTTGCAAGCACACAGACATGTCTTGACAAATTGCCCTCAAGTGGAGCCCTACATTCAGTAAGAATTCTAACACTATATACACATATCATGTTATTTTTTTTATTTCCAAACCACATAACCCTCTGATATGTTCCATTGGAATTTAGGGATTTCCGCCACTATGTTAAACGCCAACTACGAAGCCGCACAAGGTCATATGCCGAGGTGGATAAAAAGGTCCATCGAGAGTTTCCAGATTGGTTTGCACAGAGGATACTCAATGACAACAATCCCCATGTGCCTGATATGATAAATCTAGCAACCGGTCCACTCGACCATGTCAGGAGATATACGGCATACAACGTCAACGGTTTCAAGTTCTGCACCATTGCAAGGGATGAAGGTTCTCTCACCCAGAATTCCGAAGTCTTTGGCACAATCGGGACAAGGAGTTATGCCAGCTCACGGGATACAAACATGCGATTTGGAGGCGTATCATACTATGGAAAGCTCGTGGACATCATCGAGCTTAACTATCAAGGTTATTTCACCGTGCCTCTCTTCAACTGCATGTGGGCAGACACCAGAACTTCTCGAGGCATTACATTGGACAGCTTGGGCATCACGTCCGTAAATTTCTCGAGGCTCATTCACACAGGGGAAATGGCAGATGATGAGCCCTATATTCTTGCCTTACAGGCGCAGCAAGTATACTATGTGGAAGATCGGACACACAAAGATTGACACATGGTGATTCATATGAAGCCGCGTGACCTCTACGACATGGGTGACGAAGATGATCTGGAACTAGGCAGCCAACATTTTGAACCTGAAAACTTCGACAACCTCATTTCTGAAGAAGACGGTCATTTACAAGTAGTTAGGTGAGGATTTTCACTACAAATAATTTAAACAAATTTCAACACCTTTAGCAATAGAAATTTATATATTTGTTTATTTTCTTTTTAGGCAGGAGCAAGAAGAAGATGATTGAAGCAGCCAAGCATAATTATTTTTCATTTTATAAAATTTTCAGAAAAATGTGTATCAAACGTTCATATAGCATATTTTTTTTAATGTAGGTTGAGCTTTTTTTTTAATTAAAAACATCTAGTAGCGGTTCCAGAACCGCCACTAATTCTGCGGACAAATATTAGTGGCGGTTCTAGAACCGCCACCCAAACCGCTACTAAATACCTCACAAAGCACTATAAATATCCACTCCCTCCCCTCATTTTTCTTCACACATTCATTCAATTCCTTCTCCCTCTCCATTCAATTTTTCCTCAGTCTCACCGCTAATGCCTTTATTTTTTGTTCTGAAAACAATTTATCTTATATTTCTTTTTATTTAGTGTGTTTTATTTTCTATTCTGAATTAATTTATTTGCTAATATTTTTTTTTCAGGTAACAATATCGAATTATTTCCCATTTTTAGTGATAAAAAAGTTTAATTTATTATTCATATTATTCTTACAACAAACATAATTAATTGTTTATTTTTAACTATGTCTTTTTTAATTGTTTAATATATGGTTTTTATATACATATGGTTGTTAATATAGTCGAGAAATTTTTTTTATTTTAACAATAAAAACATTTTGAAATAGTCTAATTTATTATCATTGTTTTTTCATTACATTTGATCATATGACATTGATTTTTGAATATCTAATCTGGACGTTTTTTTTAACATCCTTAAACTTTAGTAGCGGTTTTGAACCGCCACTAATACATTGGACCAATTCTTTTTTTAAATTTTTTTTTCTTTTCTTTTTAATTAGTGGCGGTTTGAGAACCGCTGCTCAAACCGTCACTAATAAATGGGCTAATTTTTTTTTAATTTTTTTTGTTTTTTAATTAGTGGCGGTTTGAACCGCTGTTCAAACCGCCTCTAAAATGAGAAAATGAATTTTTTCACGATTATGCTAATTTTTACATTAGGGGTGGTTTTTTTATTTAGTAGCGGTTGTAGTAACCACTACTAATTAGTGGCGTCTTTGACTTTGTTACACGCGGTTTCAATAACCGCCAGTAAATGTTTGTCACGGGTGATTTAGTGGCGGAAATAAAAACCGCTAGTAACATGTTAGTGGCGGTTAGAACCGCTACTAATCGGCATTTATAACCGCTACTAATACACGCTTTTTTTGGTAGTGAATGGTCATATTCACTTGGCATGCAGGTCCAGGTGTCACAAGCTGACGAATTGATGTAGATGCAGTACCCACGACTTTAAAACTGTGTCTTGTATAAAACTACTTGTCAAAAATGATGTGGATATAAAACTAGATAAATAAGGCCCTTGAAAGAGAGAGGTTGCTGCCAAATTAAAGTAGATTTTAAGAAAGAATGGATGTTAGTGAACTGAGGAATCCAACTGAGTAGTGTGATACTGTGATTACAGACCAGTTCGTTCTGATTGTATATTTCGGGAGCAGAACTGTGAGGATTAGATAAGAAAATCATAACCCATAGAGCATCAAAGAGTTATCTCGCACGTAGCATTTTTTTCTTTTAACTTTAAATTTGCCACCCATCTTCCACGTTGTTAGTGATAAAATATTACTCATATGGTGCTTGATGCAGAGATTAATTAAAGAGTTTATATTGATACTGAATGTAAAAATATTTCACATATTTATCATTTCCCTCTGTTAGAGTATAAGATAGTTGGGCCTGACGTGTTATTGGGCTTACATACCTTGGGCTCATAACATTAGTTGTACATGCTATTTCTCTTATTAAAGCAAATAATATAGAAGTGCAGTAGCTTAGTTGAGTTACCAGATAGACATTTATTCAAACTCTCTCTGGCTTTTCTCTATGAACTAGATTCGTGACATGGTATCAGAGCTAAACCGTTACTGGCTTTGATCTGATTCTTCAGTAAAAGAAGTTCAATCAATTCTTGTTGAAACTGATTTTCCAATGGCATCTATCAATGGATCTACCGGTGAATCTTCCGTTGCTCGTGGTGACACCTTGACAAGTTTTCGTGATCGATTCTTCCTTAATAAGAAGATTACAGTGAAGCTAGATGATCTTAATTACTTAATGTGGAAGCAGCAAGTTGAATTGATGGCTAAGCAGTATCGTCTTCATGGTTTGCTTGATGGATCCACCTCTGTTCCTTCGATCTCTACTTGCGATGCCGAAGGTCGTATTCTTCCCAACCCTAATTTTGAAGAATATGAAATTCAAGACTCGGTACTTGCATCCTGGTTGCTATCATCTGTGAGCTCACCGATTCTACCTGAACTTGTTGGTTATAATACCTCAAACCAGATTTGAACTCGTCTTGCTCAGATTTTCTCAACAAAATCTGACGCTAAGGTTCTATCCTTCATAAATCAATTGACTAACCAAAGAAAAGGTGAACTAGCGATGCGAGACTATCTAGCTACTGTTAAATCTTTGTGCGATCATCTAGCTATGCTTGGACATCGTGTGGCTGACACTGATCATGTTTCCTATATTCTCAACGGTTTGACTGGTGAGTATGAGTCTGTAATTGCTGTCATCAATGGAGGTCACAGAAAATTTTCCTTGTCTGAAGTTCATACCATCCTATTAGATGCCGAAACTCGCCAGAAAAGTTTTCTTCAAACTGCATCAATTCAAGCTAACATGGCTAATTTGAGCATTGACTCTTCTGATATGGTGTTTGCTGCTGCATACAATCCTAGAAACTCCAATAATCGTGGAGATCCTCCTGCATCATTTCATTCTAGATCTGGTTTTGGTCGAGGCCGTGACAGAGTTTCCTTTACTCGTCCTCAGTGCCAAATTTGTACTAAAATTGGGCACACTGCAGATAGGTGTTACTATAGGCATGATTACAATTATAGTCCCGCACCTACTCCTAATTCTTCTAACGCAAGTGCTTATCATACTGTTTACTCTACTGCACCTCCTGTTTATGGTGAGTATGTATCTCCAGTGGGAACATATGTTCAGCCTTCCTCACAAGTGCCTCCTGTAGTGAACAATTTCTCTCAAATTCAATCACCAGACGTGTTTACCACTACACAGGCACCTGATGTTAACACTCCTTCTATTTCTCAAGGCACAACTGCTCAGGTTTATCTGGCAACTCCTTCTGTTTCGCATGATGATGCTTCATGGTACTTTGACTCAGGTGCAACCCAACATGTTGCTTGTTCAGCTCAAAAATTAGATCAGGTTGATCCCTATGGAGGCTTAGGCACTGTGGAAGTAGGTAATGGTCAATCTTTATCTATAGCTTCTGTTGGACATTCTGTTTTGGCTGCTAATGGTAAATCTCTACATCTCAGTAATATCTTGTGTGTTCCTGATATGAAAAAGAACTTAATGTCTATTGCACAATTTACAAAGGAAAATCAAGTTTCTGTTGAGTTTTTTCCTAATAATTGCATTGTCAAGGATCTGCAGACCCGAACGACTTTGGCGCATGGTATTGAGAAGCAGGGAATGTATCGATACCTTGAAGATGCCAAATCCAACTTCAAGAAGCTGTATTCTTCTCACAACAATTATAATTCAGTGTATTCACATAGTAGTTGTAATTCAGTGAATGTTTCTAGTCCTTTTGTTTTGTGGCATCGTAGACTTGGACACCCATCCATTGATGTCACCAAGAAAATTTTACGATTGAACAATGTAGTAGTACCTAAGGATAGTGACTTGTCACTGTGTCAGGCATGTCAAATGGGTAAATCTCACAAGTTACCTTTTGTATCCTCTACTACTACCTATAATAAAGCATTTCAGTTGGTTTTGGCTGATCTCTGGGGTCCTGCACCTGTTATTTCTTTTGGCTATGCATATTATATTGCATTTATTGATGCCAAGACACGATTTGTCTGGATCTATTTGCTAAAACATAAATCATAAGCTTTGTCTGCTTTTAAAGAATTTAAAGCCAAGGTTGAGGTCCGTTTTCAAACTAAAATTCAGGAACTTCAAACTGACAATGGGGGTGAATTTACCTCGTTTAGTTCCTATCTGAAGGAGTCTGGCATTGAACATCGACTGTCATGTCCATATACATCTGAGCAAAATGGTCTTATTGAAAGGAGACATCGACAAGTGGTAGAAATGGGTCTCACTATGCTAGCTCAAGCATCCTTGCCACTTTATTATTGGACTCATGCATTTACTTCATCTGTATTTCTTATGAACAGGTTACCATCTCAACCTTTGGGTGGTGTTTCACCCTATGAGAAACTTTATGGTAAGACACCTGATTACTCTATATTAAAAGTGTTTGGCTGCTTGTGTTATCCTTGGCTCAGACCTTATCATGCTCATAAGATGGACTATAGGTCTACCCCATGTGTTTTTCTTGGTTACAGTTCCCAACATCGGGGTTATAAATGCTTGGATCCTGCTACAGGGAAACTCTATATATCTCGGCATGTAAAGTTTGATGAATATGCCTTCAGCTCTCATGGACAGTTTCATGTAAGAACCCAGTCAACCACCCCTACATCAGTTTCATCCCTTCAACCTTCTGTCTTACCAAATACTATCATCACAACTCTTGTAGCTTCTGCTACTCACTTATCTCCGCTGCCTTTGTTTCCCTCAGCTACCTCATCCTCCACCTCTTTAGACCTTCCCCTTACTATTTCCAGTCCACCAATTATACCCACCCTTCCACTCAACAATCATCCAATGATCACCCGAGCCAAAGCTGGTATCTATAAACCCAAAGTCTACGTTGCTACTTCCACTGATCCTTACTATCCTATGTCTATTCATGATGCTCTTGCAGACCCTGTTTGGAAAATTGCAGCCGAGGAAGAATATAATGCTCTCATTAAATTTGGTACTTGGGAGATAGTACCTCTCCCCTTGGACAGGAAAATAGTTGGGTGTAAGTGGATTTTTAAAAATAAAACCATTGCTGATGGTGCAGTAAGCAAAAGAAAGGCCAGATTGGTTGCTAAAGGCTTCTCACAAGAAGCTGGGTCAGATTATAATGATACTTTTAGCCCTGTGGTAAAATCATCTACTGTTCGAATACTTGTCACTTTGGCTGTTACCAAAGGCTGGAAACTTCATCAAATTGACTTCAATAACGCCTTTCTTAATGGTGATTTATTGGAGGAAGTTAATATGCAGCAACCTTCGGGTTTTGAAAAAAAATCTGAATAGGATATGCCTTTAGTGTGCAAGTTAAAAAAGGCAATATATGGTTTGAAACAAGCTCCTCGAGCTTGGTTTCAAAAACTTAAAGATACTTTGCAATCTGTGGGATTTATTCAAGCGAAGTCTGATGTTTGCATGTTTATCAAATTCTCAGATTCAAAGGTTGTTTATCTTCTAGTATATGTTGATGATCTTATTTTGACAGGTGATGATGATAGTGAAATTCAACATATAATTGCCACAATGGGCTCTTACTTCTCATTGAAAGTTCTTGGTGAGTTGTCCTTTTTCTTAGGCATTGAATTCCGACGATCTGATATTGGAATGCATTTGTCACAAAGAAAATATATTGTTGAGCTACTCACCAAAACTAATATGTTGACATCTAATGCCAAGTCTACTCCAATGGCAAAGTGTACAAAATTGGTTGGTTATGATAGTCCTATCTATCATGATGCTACTACTTATCGCAGTGTCATAGGAGCTCTGCAATACATTTGCCTTACTAGACCAGATATTACTTTCACAGTAAATCGTCTAGCACAATTTATGCAACAACCTTTACAAGTCCACTGGGAGGGAGTAAAGCGTGTGCTGCGCTATCTTAATGGCACTTCAACCTATGGGATTCTTATTCAACCAGCCATGCCTCTTACTGTCCAGGTTTTTGCTGATGCAGATTGGGGATCCTCACCTGAAGACCGAAGATCCACCAGTGGTTGTTGTACATACTTGGGGCCAAATCCAATTATGTGGACTGCTCGAAAACAACCAGTGGTATCTCGGTGTACCACAGAAGCAGAGTACAGAAGTGTGGCTGATTCCGTTTCTGATATACTCTGGTTATTAGCTGTTTTAAAGGAAATGCACATTGAGATAACTGGAATTCCCACTGTGTGGTGTGATAACTTGGGTACCGTTGCACTATCGGCAAACCCAGTTCTTCATGGAAAGTCAAAACACTTCAAGCTTGATCTCTTCTTTGTACGAGAAAAAGTTGCAGAAGGCACACTTAGAGTGAGTTATGTTCCAGCTCAAGAGCAAGTAGCTGACATCTTCACAAAAGCTTTGCCGTCTACACTATTTGCTGATTTGCGTAATAGGCTTCGTGTGGTTCCAACTGAGAGTGTCTATGCCCCATTGGCTTACTCTGCTTTCTTTAATAATGTTTAAAAAAAAAGTAGGGAAGATGTTAGAGTATAAGATAGTTGGGCCTGACGTGTTATTGGGCTTACGTACCTTGGGCTCATAACATTAGTTGTACTGGTTATTTCTCTTATTAAAGCAAATAATAAGAAGTGCAGTAGCTTAGTTGAGTTACCAGATAGACATTTATTCAAACTCTCTCTGGCTTTTCTCTATGAACTAGATTCGTGACACCCTCCTCATTAGCCCTATTGACATTCTCTCTGCATTAATCAAATAGGAGGGGGTGAATGTATTAATGAAAATAGTTGCAGTGTTTTAAAAAAATATATCATGATGTTTAATATTCACTATAAAAAACGGTGATTAGTGTTAATTAGCGTCTATTCCCATCACCAATTCTATTTTTTTTTATGATTATTGAATAATAACTCGGATTTTGGTTAAGCTGTAAGCGCTTTGTTTTTAATTAAAGGTGCACTAAACAACGGAACCTTTAGTTTTAAAAAAATCATCCATATTATACTATAAACATTCTATTTTATTTTTTAAGAATTCAATATTATTAGAGTGTGTGGGGTTGTGTGTGTTTAATAATGATGTGGATTGACCAGGACACAATCACGTTGTTGAATAAAATCATGTTTATGTTATTTTTTTGGGTCAAGAATTGGGATATCATCATGAAAATGCAGAATATATAATGGTTTAGATTGACACCGACACAGTCAAGTTGGACGGTCTGATCTACATACACGGTCTAGTGAAGCCCAACAAGGCAGAGGGGGTACAAGGGTTACGTTAGATTTCTGTTTCGCTGCAAAATAAAATTATATATATAAGCTTCAAGAAAATTTGTCAACAACGAAAGTAAAATTGGAACGAACAATAATGGATTAAATTAATTACTCGTACATAAAAGAAAAAGAGTTTGATCAACCATGACAATGCATGGTTAAGGAAGAATCACTTAATTACTTCTGATACATGATTTTTTATAAGGCCTTGAATTCGTGATCCTTGTAAAAAGTTAATGGTGTAGTATTTCTTTTAGTAGCAGTTGTTATTTGGACCATCTACCCACTTTAATTTAACCGTGGATGGAAATGGAGCTGTGGATCAGGGCAGTCCCGGCCCTACAGGGCTGGCCCTTCAAGGGCCAGGCTTTAAAAGGGCCGGCCCGAAAAGCCTGGGTAGTGTAAATACCCCTATTTTTTAAAGCCCGGCTCTTGAATGGCAGGGTTCAGGGCGGGCCCGGCCCGATTAACGCTTATACACTATTTTTTAATCTTTTTCTATAGAAAAATTAAAGAAAAAAATCCTTATCGTCAACATAAATATCAATTTTAATTTACATTACAAACACCAATAAGTAACAAACACTAAGAAATTATCAAGTAATGATAAATATTGTCCATAATTTTATATAAGTCACAAAATATATGTTTATTTTTAATTAATTATTTTAATAAATATTATCCATATTTATAAATAAGTCACTCACTAAGAAATTATCAAACAATGATAAATATTGGGAATTAGGTATTATGGTTTTCTTACCATTAATTAATTGTTTTATTTTGTAGTTGTTAATTTTTTTAATATATATATATGTCAGGCTTAAAAGGCCAGCCCATGAAACCCGATTCCTTTTTGAAGCCTCCAAAATCAAAACCCGGCCCTTAAAAGGTCAGGGCTTAAAAGGGCCGGCCCGATGGGTTTGACCTGAATTACCAGCTCTAGATGGAAATAATTGGGATTTGGGAGGGGCCCAAGAATTTGGAGGTGGGTAGGTATTATTAATAATGTTGAGCTCCCATGGAAATGAAGCATGCCCAAATTAGGTAATAGCCCAGCAAGACCAGGCGGGACACGTATCAGGATTCAATGATCGAGCATTGTTCTCCAAAAGATGACCCTCATTCTTCATAGAGCGGGGCCGAACCCATTTAGGCCCTAATCTGAGGAGGACCGGGCTTTAAAAGTGGGTTTAAACGGGCCAACCCGTTGGACCGCGGGTTTTGAGGGGTCGGCCCGTTTATTGCCCTCTTTTTTTTTCATTTGCTCAAAAAGTTAAATGGGTGTGCTATTTTTGTAGATATACATATGGATGAAAATAATCTAAATACTTATCAGATTAGATTCAAGCCCCGTACATCCCACTTTTATAGTTTAATTCCTTATTACTAAAAACATTCTATATAATTGTGGTGTGACTTCTAATTCGAAACTTAATACTTAATTTATGAGTTGTTGAGTTGGTATATGGCAATGCATTAATGCTTGGTAAGTTGGTATTTAAATATAATTTGGATCATATATATTTATATTTTTTTATTATAGGTCTATTATTTTCATTAGCAATACACGTTCAAAATTGGGGAAAAAACATTTTAAAAAGTCGAAACCCACGGGCCGGCCCGAGCCCCGAAGATTCAAGGGATGGGCTTTACAAAATGGTTTTTTTTTTCCACAGAAGCACGTTTAGGCCCGGCCCATCACGGACCAGCACGATTTCCCACCTCTAATTCTTCCCCTTTCAATATGAATTCATGTTTGACATAAACCCTAACTTTGCGTAATTCTCTACTCGTAAAGTAGTAATTCATGCACTTGTTACATTTATTGAGAGTTCGAGCTCGCAACTGATGCGCATTTAAAAAATTACTCCTTAAGGAAGAAGCCGCGTGTTATTAGCTAGGCTTCTAGGTAATGCTTTCTTGTAACATGACGGTATATTAATGAACAGCTTGACCACTAGTCTTTCCTATTTTGAATAGTTACATATTGGAAGATGTGGAGATATTAATGTTTAACAACGACCCTATGACCTTCAACGTCAAACCACCAGTCAGCATGCAGTAATGCACATGGGATTGGTCTTTACATACTTTTTCATCCACTCAACATTGGACAAACACATATACTCCTCCGGCCCGTGTAGTTAACAAAATCACAAAAACCAACAAAACATAGTTCACTAATTTATGTTGGGTAAAATTGAGGTAATTTTGCGATTTTACGTACCCTGACATCATTTATAATAGGGTTAAAGGTGATATGTACCTCTTAAGTGTGTAAAATGTATCATATCTGCCCCTAAAATATTGTTAGGTCCAAATATGCCTTCAAAGTATGAAAATGGATCAATTTTACCCTTCAATCGTTAAAATATTAACGGTCAACGTTCACTGTTTAACAGTCAACGTGAGTTTTTTAACGGTTGAAGGGCAAAAATGATCCATTTTTATATTTCGAGGGCACATTTGGACCCAAAAACATTTTATGGGCAGATATATATGATACACCTTGCACACTTCATGGGCAGATATGACCTTTAACCCTTTATAATATACTCTCCCTCTTTGCATTTAGAACTCTTTTAGGGTAAAAATGGAAATTAAACATTTATTATCTTTACTTATTTGTGTTACAGTATATCATCAAAAAAGTTTTCATGTTACCTCTTATAATATGGACATGAGAAAATATGATACAGAATTTAGTGCCTCATGTGAACATGAGAATATGGACATGAGAAAATATGATATAAATGTAAAGATAAATAAACATAAGATCTGGTACCTCATGACTCATGTGGACATGGGTCTTAAACAATTCTTGGAGAACATAATGGGAACCAGATCAATCAGTAAGACAGAAAGACTTTTGTGGCTGTGAGGAAAATATGACCAAATATAATTAAGCGGATTAAATTTTTAATTAGTAGCATTTTGCAGATATAAGTGAGTTAATATTCGCTCCTGAATATGATATCTCAATTTATTGTCTCATGTATTTGTCTCTTTATATATATATATTATGTCGAGTTCTTCAGATGCACTCATAACCATGTGTCATACTTACAATGAAAATATAGATAAAATTGCAACAAATGATGGTCCAGAAATCAGCCAAGAATCCGAAAATATGACACTTGTTTACGTGGTTTAAGATCTTGACATAAGAAATATATGTGTATACATATATAAGTATAAGGAACTTGACTTAGGTTTTGTTCATCTTATTATAAAGTGATATACAGTTTAATGTTACATATGACTATTTTTGGAAGATTGTGTCAAATTTGTTATAATTAGTTAATCCATCTCATTTCTTTAATCTATCCAAATTATATATACTCTGTAACGAACATAAATCATTGTAAGTATTACACTACAAAAGTTAGCTCTTAGGGTTAGGGAACTAAAACCTCATAAGACCCCATTTTCAAGGAAACTTCCCCCAATGTGAGACTTGTGGTAATGCACCTCTTTAAGAGGCGATGTCCCATCAGATCCACTTTACGACACTTCATTTGGCTTTTTTGCCAATCAGCCCTTCGTTTATAACCCTCCACAGCTAGTTCTATCTAATTGATTGTCTAATCTCGATGTAAGCTTCATTATAATGAGCACGAGTCTTTGAAAAAACCATACTCAAAAAGCTAGTTTTATTGGAACTTTTACTTATTTAGTTGACTACTTCTTATAATAAGGGTATGACCACGTGTAACCTTTTCATAGATCTCACCCGTACGCTCGTGTAACAGCACAGATACTAATATTATAAATGCATATATATGCTTGAAAGCAAAGGATGATCATTAGTATTGGCAAAGAAGAAGAGAAGCAGGATGTGTGGTGATGTAGGAAGAGAAGTCGGGGGGAGCGAGTACACATGGTGCAAGGCGGTTCCCGGTGGCACCGGCATCGCCGTCTTGGGTTTCCTCCTCTCCAAACCCCCACTTCCCTCTCGTCTCCAAAATGCCCTCCACAAACTCCAAAATACCCATCCTATCCTCAACTCCTCCCTCCACTTCAACCCCAACGCTTCCTCGTTCTCCTTCACCACCACCTCCCCACTTCTCAAGGTCCAATCTTTTGATATCTCAGCCACTTCCACTCTCCTTCATGACTCTCATGTTTCTCCTTTCCAACAAATCCTTGAACACAACTTAAACCTCAGCTCATGGAACCACCACCATACCAACGTCGTCCCGGTGTTGTTTGCTAGCATTTATGCTCTCCCTGGCGAGACATGGGCGGTGGTTCTGAGGCTTCATGTGGCGGCGTGTGACCGGACGACGGCGGCCTCTCTCTTGAAGGAGCTGCTTCCTCTGACGATGGAGGAGGAGGAGGGGGAGGGGGAGGGGGAGGGCGGCGAAGGGAAGAGGAAGAAGGAGACATCAACATCAACATCACCATCATCCAAGTTAGCATTGGCGCTAGAAGATATGGTGCCTAGCGAGAAGGGGACGAGGAAAGGAGTGTGGGCACGTGGCTTGGACATGCTTGCTTACTCTCTCAACTCCTTTAGGCTTACCAATCTCAAGTTTGATGACACAAAAGGCAGGAGGTGCTCACAGGTGGTGAGATTTCAACTCAACCGGAACGACACCGACAGAGTTTTAGCTGTATGTGTGAGCCTCTCTCTCTCTCTCTCTCTATATATATATACACCTGTTGATTATATTTATATATATATGTTGTGGGAGATGGATTATTAGTGGAAGATATGAAAAATACATGTATGCATGCAGGGGTGCAGGAAGAAGGGGATAAAACTGTGTGGAGCTATGACGGCGGCGGGCATGATGGCGGCGCACGGCTTCAAGAAGGGCGTCAGGAAGTATGGGGTGGTCACTCTTGTTGACTGCCGCTCCACCCTTCATCCTCCACTCTCTCCTCACAATTTCGGTACCCTATCTTCCTACCTCCATCCTCTCAACTGGTTTCCATCAGTGCCCCCTTAACTGGTTTCTCTAAACTTTACATACCATTTATTTTATGAGTAGAAAACTGGTTTCCCTCTCGTCACACTCCTCTTTAATTTCAATCTTCCCTTCATAATTATCTCACAATACTTCTATAGTTCAGATTAATCCTAGTAATATATGTTGCTTTATACACTACTCGCTTTGTTCCTATATATGTAAAAACACAAAATTTGAATAGCTTACCTATATTTGTCAAAACATTTAATATGTTTTTTCATTTTATCTATCATTATTCTCTTTATTGATATTCTCTTTTCTACTCATTTCCTTCATAATTATCATATTTCTCTCTCTTACATACCACATCATAAACAAGAGCAAAATTGAGAAAAAAATCATTTCATACACATTTATTATTTTCAACTACTTTCGTAATCTGTATTATTTTCCTATTTGAGATCTTATATATAGGGACAAGGGAGTATATGTGAAACTAATTGACAGGTAGGGGTGTGCAAACATTTTCGGTTCGGGTTTTAACCAACAAATGAGAAACAAAAAATTAGGCAAAATTTGAAACCAAAACTGAAAAAATAAAAAATTGAACCTTTTTGGTTTGATTTCACGGTTTCTCAGTTGATTTTTGACCCTCTTTTATTGCACTTTTTTCAATAGGAAAATTCAATGAAATTAGGGAAAAATATAACAACATATATGAATAGTTATACAAATTCAACATTTTGTTCAAAACAACTAAATTATTAATTCAATATGTTAAAAACAAAAGAAAATAATGCATATAATGTTTAGAACATGACAATATTGAATGGTTATTTAACTTCCAAAGCACATCCTACAATTAATAAACATTCTGTGCATTTTTCTAATATCAATTGCTTTAGAAATGTTTGTTTTTTAGAAAGCATATTTTATTTGTTTGGATTTTGAGATATTGATTTAGGCTTATTTGTTATCCTATTTTTGAATAAAAATTCTGGCCTTTTTTCTAATGTCACCATGGTTTTCAGTTTTTTGGTTTCAAACCGAAACATTTTTCTACAAACTGAACCGAAACCGAAAAACCGAAATACATTTAGTTCGGTTTGATTTTCAGTCAGATTTTGCCCACCCCTATTGACATGAGAAAACGCTTCACAATTCATATGATATGTTTAAAATATTTAATCATCGTCATTTATTTGAAAAATTAACTACCTATTTTATTTTGATAAAGAAATTTTAGGAAGGAGGTAATTACCGATTTTATTAAAATTAATATTATTCCTTCAAGAAATTTAAATATTTCTGCACCAACTTTATATTTGTAAATAAAAAGGTACTCCTTAGGAAGGAGTACATGTATAATTATAGCATAAGAAGAAGTAGTAAAGGAGTGAATAGATCTATGGTCTTTATTTATTCGTCGTTACCAGCATCGAGTGGCAAGGCCATAGGAACAAAAAAAAAATGAAAGTGATTGGAACCGTTGGCACAGAGAATGTCATTAAAGAAGGAGGATAGGGAGTGGTAAATGTGTTCATCGGTAACAATATAATGTAGGGGCCAGGAGCCAGTTAGTGACTCCTCTATAATGACATGACCAGACTGTACTATCACTGCGGACCTTTTTTTTTTTTTTTATAAATCACTGCGGAATTATTTATTACCGGACTACATAAACTATGGATTAAATGTGTAGGATTTTATCACGCTGCGATTCTCAACACCCACGTAATGAAGGGTGAGGAAGAGAACCTATGGAACGTGGCAGAAAGAGCCTACGAAGCATTTTCAAACTCAAAGAAGAGCAACAAGCACTTTTCAGACATGGCCGACATTAACTTGCTGATGCGAACGGCTATGGAGAATCCTGGCCTGACCTCGTCGTCTTCATTAAGAACGTCAATAATGTCAATGTTTGAGGACGCGGTGGTGGACGACGGCGACGATGGCGAGATGAAGGAGGAGGTGGGGCTAGAAGATTTTATGGGGTGTGCCTCAGTTCATGGGGTAGGCCCATCTATTGCCTTGTTTGATACCATTAGAAATGGATGCTTGGATTGTGTTTGCGTCTACCCTTCGCCCTTGCACTCCAGACAACAAATGCAAAACTTTGTTAGCACCATGAAGGATGTCCTTGTCCGAGCTGGACAATTGTTTGCATGAATGAATGAAAGTGTGTTACTTATGGATTAGGAATTTACATCTTGCACGGCTTCGCGATTGATAGGTAGGTGATAGCACATTCGCATCTGAATTCCCAGCCCGGTTATATTCATGTGATCAGTGATTTCCCTAAGGTATACTATGACAATATTTATTAATGAGTACTTGTGTTTGTGTGCACACTATTGAATGATGTTACTGATGAATAGTGAATAGTATTAGTACCGATGATGGGTCCAACTCTAAGAGACTTTCTTGCAGCTGCACGCATGAAATGAAACGCGGAATATTATTATCAATTGTTAATACGAATTGAATTATACTCCTGATCAAATTCAATCAATGGAGAAGGCAAATAAATAACCAAGAATTTTAAAAGCCCAGAAAGTTACCTCAAATATCAGAAATGATATAAAAGAGATTGTTTCTAATTAGGGATAAATAAATTTGGTTCATACTCTTATCCTTACTAGAGTGGTTATTAACGTTGACTATTGTGAACGAAATTGATATTAAATTCTGATTATGTGAAGTGATTAATACTTTTAGTCAAGTGTAATACCCCAAATTTATTTATCCAAAATTGGAAAAAATCCTTCTTATATCATTTCTCATATTAGAAATATCTTTATTAATTTTTAAAATTCGATGCGATATTTATTTATCTTTTAATTAAGACGCGTTTTCTATTTGGATAACTCAAGTTTTGTCGTTTTTGAAAAGACATCCAAATCTTGAAATTATTGGTTAAATTATAACATAGACCAATGTTTGACTTAAAAAGATAGGAGTAAAATAAGCGCAAGAGCAACATCAAAGTCAAAATTTTTTAATTTTTTATATACTCCCTTCATTTTTAATCAAATATAAATATAAGATTCAGTTAATTTTTTTAAAAAAAATAGTAATAAAATTAAATAAATTACTTATAAACTTATTTGTATAATATTTTGTAGTAAATTAATTTATTTGACTTAAAAGTTAATATATAATCAAATAATAAATAAAATATGTTATAATTGAGTAATTTAATTAATTTCTTTTAATCTCTTAAAAAAATCCGCTAAATCTTATATTAAAAAAAAAAGGACTCGAACTAATTCTTTCAACTGAGTTAGAAAACCCTTCCAACGCCTGTTGGTACTCAACTCTGTTCTTAACAAAATCACTAGATAATTTCAAAAAATTAAGCGTAAAATGACAGTTAAGTCTCAGGGGAAAATGCAAGTAGTACGATATTATGTCCATGTGACCATGTCCGCTGGATGATTTTTTTTTTCTTGGACTGACTAGATGATTTAAATCTCAGGGAAAATAATGCAGGTAGTACGATGCTCATGTCCGCTAGATGATATACAGATACTTGTGATATATTTGTTGGTTTCTGGTCCTATTTATTTATAAAGTATTTTTAGCACATTTCACACAGACCGACCAAAGAAAGCCTTAAAACTCATTAATTTTTCACTAAAATCCAACAAATTTATAACTTTACTTATATTTAATATCTACTATACCACATTAAAATAAAGTCAACACATAATAAATGAAAGGTAAACTTATATATATACACTAAATATTTAATAAGATGACTTATATATAAGACCAAATAAAACCTTCTCTCTCTTTCCTGTAAAATAGGATCAGAAGATGAGTACTATTACTTCTTGGAGGGTTGGATTTTGGATCACATAGTACTCCATCAATTATCAATAGTTTTCTCATCAAAGTAGCCCATATTTTTTTAGTGCTAGCAAGCAAAATGAGCCAGGCAGGAGAGAGCGAAACCCTTCACCAACCCATACCCGATTCCACAACCCGACCCGTCGGAAGCACCGAGTTAAGCTGGTGCAAAGCCGTCCCTGGCGGCACCGGAGTCACCGTCCTCGGTCTCCTCTTCTCCAAACCCCCAAATCTCCCATTTCTCCAAACCACCCTTCACAATCTCCAAAATTCCCACCCTATCCTCAGATCCAAAATCCACCTAAATCCCTCCACGAACACCTACCACTTCCTAACTCCCCCAAATCCTCACATCGAAATCACACCCTTCGATCTTCAATACACATCCCGCATAATCGCAACCGACTCCGAAGACCACAATATCAACAGTGCCTTCCACAGAATCGTGGAGCACGAGCTCAGCCAAAACCCTTGGCATAACCCTAACGACTCGTTAACGCCGTCAGATACCGATGTCTTGTTTGCGAGTAGTTACACGATCAGTGACCGTTATTGGGCGGTTTTCCTCCGGTTACACACGGCGGCGTGCGATCGTACGGTGGCGATGGCGGTGAAGAGGGAAGTGGTGGGGCGATTGGGAGGGGAAGCGATGGCGGTGGAGATGGGGGATGAGGATGAGATTGGGATGGCGATTGAGGATCTTGTTCCGAAGGGGAAGGCGAACAAACCGTTTTGGGCGCGTGGAGCGGACGTGCTTGGTTATTCATTGAACGCGTTGAGATTTTCGAATTTGAGTTTCGTTGATGCGAATCCGCCAAAATGCACAGAGTTCGTGAAGTTTCAGCTGAACGTGGACGAAACAGAGAGGCTGATTGCGGTGAGTGCTGAGTAGCTTTCTTTTCTTACTTCAGCGTTTATCCTACTTTGACTCCCTCTAAATTTTTTTTCCCCGTCTTTTTTAAAAAATATCTGATAAATCTACATTTCATATTTTTTATTTTTAAAACACACAATTTGCCATTTGGTTATAGGATGAAAACGATTACTAGTGTAATTATATCTTGGTAAATATGATACCTAGTTACCGCCCTGATTTTTATTATAAGTCTATCATAACTACTTTTCACATATCAAATAAGGAGTGGAAGTTATAACATTAAATACCTCTTATTTTTAAAACTTTTTCTGACTTTGCCGTTACCTAAGAATAGGTGTTAAAATAATATTTTATACATTATACACCTTCTCTCTCATTTTCTCTATTTCCAATATAAAGGTAAAATAGTGAGAGTAGCATTAATTGTTCTTAGAGTGGACTTATATTTAGGAACAAAAAATTTATGGTAATTAGACTTATAACAAGGAATAACGTGGTGACTTTTTTTTTGCAAAGATTAATGAAACGAAACGAGCCACTTATGATAACATATTTTGTATATTATTATATTATATGTTTGTTTATTGGTCAAATAAACCAGTTTTAAGAAAAAATTCAGAAAAATCAAATTATAAGTAATTTATTTAGCTTTCTTAATATTTTCTAAAAAAGTCAAATGGATCCTATATTTATGAATGGAGTAACTATTTATGCTGAGATTTTATTTACCCCAATATGGAGATTGAAAATTAAGCTGCATCCTCAAAAAAAAAAAAAACAATTAAGCTTCCATATTTGTATAGATGAAAAGAGTAAAAAATATGGCCAAAAAAAGAGATAAGTAGCGTTTTTATTATTAGTAAAAAAAATAATAAAAATAATATTATTTTCATTGGAATGCTGAAAAGAGCAGGAGAGCAATATCATCAGTTTATCATGGATAAACTGGTGGTTAGTCATGGTCATATGGAGATGGGCATGGGACTCTGGGTTCCAAAATTGAGCAGGCAACTGGATAGCCCAGCAGAGGAAATATATGTTAAATTGTTTATATCATCACAAATGTACGATCAAATGATAAACAAAAAGGCAGTGATGGTGTAATTACTTTTGGCTCAATATCACAACATTATTGCGGTCCTGTGTTTTAGACTCATGTGTTGCAGAATAGAGCCCATAATCAGAGTTGCAGAAACAAAAATAGAAGACAATTAATTGCTTAAGTCCCAAAAAGGGAAACTGCACCAATGGTCTGAGTTATGGCTTCATGCACAAGTCTCTCCCCAGGAAACTTCTGTCATGCTCATAATAAGGGATCATGTGATTAAATTTAATATATACGGTAGCCTGTGCATCTATAAGTGTCAGAGTCTACCAACACATATAAGAAATAAATGAGCATGAGATATTTAAGGGTTAAGCATTTGTGCAGGGATGCAAATCAAGAGGAATAAAGCTTTGTGGGGCAATTGCAGCTGCTGGAATGAACGCCGTTTGGACATCCAAACACTTTCCTGATGGCCAAAGTGAGAAGTATGGTGTTGTAACTCTAATTGATTGCCGTTCCCACCTTGATCCTGTCCTCACCTCCAACCACTTTGGTAAGCCACATTTCCTAACTACCTTTTTTCGTTTTTGGGCTGCTTTATTGCTCTGCTCCTATTAGTACGATACACTGACTGTTTCCAAAACACAAAATATACAGGTTATTTTCTCCAAATTTTCCGACTTTTATACTCGGTATAATGATTTTTTTTTTGGGCTAAACTGTTTAATGAATTTGAAAGATGTGGTTCTTCATTTATTTATTTAGTTTATCGGTAAATAAAATGCACACCCGTTCTCGGACTTGTTTACATTTTCATGTCAGACCCGATGGAAACAGAACTATTCAAGTCCAAGTCCCCCTTATAAATGTACTACAACTTAGTACACCAAACCTTGTTAGCCCCTCGCCAAAGCTTAAGCTCCATTTGGGCCCGCATGAACAGAAAATTGTTTTCAATAATAATGATTTTTCTCGATCTGAGGGATTTTTTCTTTGAAATTTCCATCAAAATTAGTCTAGACTTTTCACCTCTCATGCACCTATGATGTTGCTCAATTTTTTCAGTTATTAAACGGTTGGATTTTGATGTAGTCTTTCAGATAAGCACAGGTTTATTTTTCTCCCTTCACATAAGTAGTTGGGTTGTTCCCTTGTTTGGTTCAGGATTTTATCATTCTGGAATCTTAAATACACACGATGTGTGTGGGGAACCCCTATGGGAATTGGCAAAGAGAAGCTACACGTCCTTTGACAACGCCAAGAACAACAACAAGCACTTTACAGACATGGCTGACCTGAATTTCCTCATGAACAAGGCCATTGAAAACCCTGGTTTGACACCATCATCATCTCTAAGAACTGCATTGATGTCGGTGTTTGAAGAACCTATCGTCGACGACTCAAATCAAATGCATCAAGACATTGGATTGGAAGATTATATATGTTGCGCTTCTATACATGGTGTGAGTCCATCTATCGCCATATTCGACACCATACAAGATGGAAGCTTGAGCTGTGTGTGTGTGTATCCATCGCCCCTGCATTCCAGGGAGCAGATGCAGAACTTGGTCGATCATATGAAGAGACTCTTCGTGGATGGTTGTAACAGTGACGATTAATTGAGGGATTGAGCTATTGTAGTGTCTGAGTTAGTGATGGCTGTTTTATTGATCAATTCATGTGCCAATGCTTGTTTTTGGTGTATGGTTCATATTCACCATCGTCTGTTCAGAACGTTCCCTGTTCAGATAATAAAAATGCAATCTATTTATTGCACAGGCTATTGGATTCAATGTTGTAATTGTGAGGATTAAGGACATTGGAAATATTGGCTTGGTGTTGGAGTGCGATTATGGATGTTTTAGTCTTAGCGATGAGAAGCTAGCGTTAACAAGATTAGAGAAAAATGACAAGAATAAGAGTGCCAAATGTTGATCATTGATGAAGAAAGATCACACAATCATCTAACTCATTTGGTGGGTTTAGATCAACAATCCTTCACTTGAACTGATGGGTTAACAACTCTAATTATCAGAATTTGGGGTGAGAGACCCAAGTTTCCTCTCCCTCATTTATTGTAGATTTCTTAATCTCACACCCTAAAATATGATAAAGATTCCCTTTATATAGAATCCAAACATAGCTAACTTTTTATGATGAATTGATTAATCTAACTTTTTATGATGAACTAACTAATCTAACTTTCCAACAGCTAGTACTCGGGATGAGATATGTTAACCTCATTCTTTGCTCAAGTATGTTTCCTTCTTTTTTACCTCAAGAAAAGTCGATTTTCCTTTTTAAAAGTAAATTCATCTAAATTATGATATTTTTTGATAAAATATGGGTGAATTAAAAAGGCCCATATGTCAAAGAATTAAAGCAGCAAGCTATCAAAGTGGTACTAATTAATGGTTCGAGTCTCATTGCCGACCTCTTAAAATTACAAATACAAATTGAATCAAACAACAGAGCATTAGATTGTATTTTACCTTCCATAAAAAAAAAAAAAAAAAAAAAACCTTTTTTTACTATCACACAATTTCCCTGCAAAGACCTTTTAAGGGAGTGAAGACTATGGGATTAAAAGTCTGTCTACCTGCCCTTGAGCCAAGTTCAAATAAAATGTAGAAGAAAGTGGGACACAACATATTTTCACCTTAACTCTCACGAATAATAAGAAGCTAAGAGAATATCGTACGGTTGGAAGCAACAAGCAACAACATATTTTCAAGGATTGCCTCAGACTTAAAGTGTAAAATTAACGTTATCCGAAAAAAAAGTGAAAAATTAATTCAGATGGGTCCTTCTTAGAAAATCTAACCATATATTCATGACAAAAGTCCGCAGGAACGCATGTAGTTGATCAGCTAATTCCGTCCTACCTGCGCAATTGTTGCCATTGATCACTGACTCTGCTTCACAGATGACAGTTGTAACATATAAAGCAGGCTCCCAATAACGTAAAAAGCAAGACGACCGTAAAAGAAGGACAAAATCAAAATTCGAAGCGCTCTCATGCCATCAACTAATTTACTGTCAGATGACTTCTGCCAAGGAAAAGTGCTATCTGAACCAACAATAATGGCTTCGATTGAAGCTGAAGCTGAATATGATCAATCTACGATACATATATACACATGACCCTAGTCGTGTTTATCTTCTACGTGTACCTAATACTGCATCGATCGATCGGATGCATTTTAACACTATCCCCAAAAAGAGAGAGAAGAAAACAAAGCCAGAAGGATTAATTGAATGGTCTGATAACGGAGATCAAATAAGGTCCTCAAAAATCTTGGCCAAGTCAAACTTGCCATTGCTGCATTGTATAGCAGCTAGAACTTCCTGAAACGTGGCCACACTGCAGGGAAGAACAAGGCCATTCCTCTGTTCAAACCCAAATTCATGGGAAGCCTTCTCCAACAATATCTTCATCAATGGATGAGATAAATATGTGGTTGGAACTACATATCTCCGACGTTCCTCCCCAACATACATCGGAAAATAACCAGTTGGAATCGTGTTATTAGGAGATTCTTCTGCATATTCCTTAAGCAAACACTCATGGTGGGCCGGGTCAGGGTCATGATCCGATCCAATAATACCAACTCCCTTCACCTTCTTTGCTAGCTTCTTGATCGTCACCATCCTCTTTCCCAGCATTCTCGTTTTTCAGAGATCCAGAGAGAGATGGAGAGAAAAAAAATGGTGGAGGAAAAAGTAAGGGAGGGAGATTAACGAATGGGGTATGCTGATGGAGGGTTTACGATTATATGTGTGAGAGATGGGAATCTGGGTGGAATGTCTACGAAATTGTCGTTGCTTGACTTTTTAATAATATGGAATCTGTGACAGTTGAAAATTGTTTTGGCTCTTTTTTATTGCAAAACTCCAAATTAATGGCCCTTGGCCATACTCTGGCCTTTGAATAATTAAAGAGATAAAGTGGTAGCCCTGTTTTAGTGAAGATTAAAGAGGAGGAGGCATAGATCATTATAATGCGTGGCACGCCATTACCAATAGTTCAATACTTTGTTTTAAAATAGGAATGTATATTACTTATACGTACGGTTGGCGATGTTTGTACGCCCGTTTTTGTCGGTTATAGGTTATTTGATTTGTTTGTTGGCATCTACATTCTTCATTAGACAATAATACAATCTCCACTAATGTATTTTGAGGCTTACTAATTAGTGAGTGGTTCACTGTTCAGCCATTATTGTTTCAACCACGATACGGCTTATAATAATTTTGTGGGTTTTGTTTTGATTCCCACACACCAACTACAACTTCCACCTCGTTAATCTCTTATCACTTGGCTCAACGCTTCTAAACAGTGACATTTGAACAAATGAAACCACTAATCATTAGTATTTTCATTATGAAAAGCCATTTAATTATTTTATTAAAAGTTAATCCCAGGCTGTTTTATATCATGAGTAACATCAACAAGGAATATCCTAGGCATCAAGCATTTGATATTTGATATAGTGAACCCAATGACCAACCATTGGTCAAAAAAAAAAAAAAAAACACCCAATGACCAACCCACTTTGACAGTATGATACCCCATCCCTCCTATATACTCCTATATATATATATATAAAAGAGCTTAAATGGAATGATCACGTTGGATCAATAAATTAGTTGAAAATTATAAATATGTCTAAAATAAATTTTATTGTTCTCAAATTTACCTTCATTTATGACGTGACATATAAAAGAGAGAGAAATATAATAATGATGAATTAAATGAGTATAAAAAATAATATCAAAAAAGTTTCTTCATAATGAGTAAAATGGGAAACAACTCATTAAATGTTCTGTCAACATTAAACAAACTCTTATAAAAAAAATCCATTCAAATTTTGAGTTCTTATATGGAGTATTTATAGAGTAAATTGTAATATGAAAGTTCTATTAAAATTTGAATGGATTTTTTTATCAGATTTGTTTAATTGACCTAACTAATATTATTAATCTAATTAAATTAGATAATTATATCTTATATTTAGAATAATATACTTTATATACTTAAGTCCAACAAACTCATAAACGTATAAGACGAGAAAATAAGTCGCCTCCCCCAATCAAACAATTAAATCGATTTTAAAGCACAGAGCGTACAAAAATGATTGACTTGGAAAAATGAATCAGTCCGCCCAAAAATACGACTTCAAGGCTTAGACAGGCTGGGCCCATGAAAACTCTTCTGATGCTGACAGGCCTGGCCCATCTTCCCCCAACTTTGTGTGCAACTCGACCTTAAGAATATGTATCCGGCCAACATTCACTCTGGTGGCATATTTAATACTCCCTCCTTTATAAAAAAAAAAAAAATACTCTCTTCGGTTCTAATTATAAGATCATTTTAATTTTTTTTTAAAAATTAATGATTCAAAACTAATCGCTTTAAATTGCCTATGGTTATCTTTTTTCTTCAAAACTAATTTATTTTACTCACAAACTAACATATAATTTAATTACATGTGACATATATTATAATTTAGTGGTTTAATTTGTTTCCTTAACTTCCACAAAAAAAAGTTAAAATGATCTTATATTTAGGACGGAAGAAGTCTGTTCATAATAAGATTATTAATATATATTCTTGGTACTCTCAAAGAGTTAACATATTACATAACGTTTTAATGTATGATGGGGGCAGATGGAGATCAAGCGTGGTGGCTGATGCCGGCTTCCATACGACAGAGTTCCAAATCAAAGTACAGCTCAATACTCAATAGTACGGTTCTACTGTTTTTTTTATGATTAATCAAAATGATGTTGGCAAATAACATACAGTCAAATCAAACTGCATTTTTTCCTTTGTTTAATGTCGTTGTTTATAACTAAAAATTGGTAAACTTTTTAATAACGGACGTACGGCTCTTTAGAAAATTGGCTGCAGGCTCTTTAATTTAGAGACCCAAGACTTAACTAGATAAGTTGAAAAAAAATATGTGGAAACTTCGGAGGAAGAAGGGGCTTTATGAATTGTATGTTTCATTTCATGCGTGTATCACGGAACTGGACATTATTCAATGCTCTCGTCAACGAGCATCTTACCATCACACATTGAATCTTCAAGGCTCTTTTTTTTGTTTGCTCTTTTCTTCTCCCTAGATTGATAATATAGATACCTAAACTTTGAATGTATGTATTTGGTTCACCTGCCAAGAATTCGTATTGACACTGTCGACTTAATTTCGTCTCTGTTTAGTGCTCCCCCTTTCAACTTAAGTACTCCATCTGTCCCATAATATAAGGTCCATTTTTTTTAATGATCTTGTCCCACAATATAAGGTCCTATTTGACTTTGTTTGAGTAATAAATGTTTTTTTCCCATTTTACCCATGCATTAATTTTCCCACACATTCTCTTTCATCTTCTTTTCATAATTACCCCCTCTCTTACTCATTCATAAATAAGGGCAATATGGTATATTTCCTGCACATTTATTGTTTTTAACTAACTCTAACTAATTTTTTAGGAACCCGCAATTCGGTTAAAAAGACCTTATATTGTGGGACGTGTAACATCCCAAATTTTTGAAAATAGAAAATAAAGAATTATTTAGGGTTTATGAATATTACTAAAATCTAAAAAACGTTGAAAAATAAATTTATAATATTTTAGGTATTCTTAATAAATTTTAAGGCTTATTTTCTTTTAAAAAAAATAAAGAGAAATAATTAGAAGATAAAAGTTAATTGGGAGAAAAAGATAACAAGAATATAGTTGAGGTTTTAGAAATGAATTCAGAAATTAAAAAGTCTTATAAATAAATTTATGAGGTCATGCATATTTTTAATAATTTTTAAAGTTTATTTTCTTTATTAGCTCAGGGAAAATAGTTAGAAGATAAATTTAAATAAGGGAATATTTAGAATCTTGAGGTATTGTTTGTTAATTAAAAAGTCTTATAAATAAATTTAGAAACTAAAACATATCTAGAGAAATTATTTTGGGAACAGATTTATGTCTACTTCTAAATGATAATGACAAATAAAATTATAATTTAAAAGGAAAATAGAAAATAAGAAATGGAAAAGACATTATTTGCCCCTAGTTAAAAATATCCTCAATTATAAGAGGAAGGGTAAGATGATAAAATATCTAGTAAAAATATCACCTCTTGTTTTTAATATGTGCATCACACGTGTACCTTCCACTCTCTTCTATTTCTTTTCAATTTATCCCATTTCTCTGCTTCCTCCCAAAACCGATATACCCCTCTCGTTCTTCCTCCTCTGTTCTTCGACTCTTCGCGATGCCAGCAGCCGTCGGCGGCGAGAACGACGACGTACGACGGCGGAAGATGTTCAGGAAGGCTTTGGTACACCTCAGGTGAGTCCTTGCTTCTTGTTTCCCTCTCTTTCTGTGCGAAATCGAGTGAGTTAGGGGTAGAAGTGATTCGAAATTTGGGACGTTTTTTAAGGTTCTGAGCTTAAGGAAATGATGCTTGGACCTTGTTCTTGGTGTTTTGAGTGTTAATTTTGAGAGGGAAGTCAAAATAGGACCAATTTCTTCAAAGAGTTCTTCCTCTGGTACTGTTCACCGAGGCTAAATTTGGGGAAATTCGGGTGTTTGTTGTTTGAAGCTTAATTACTCGCTATTATTAGTAAGATTAAGGTTATGGAATGAATTGAAAGTGTGATTCTGAAGTTAAGGGATTTTGAAGCCTTTTCTTCCTCCCCTGCTACTACGAGTTCGTCGGGTCCGAGAGGGAAGATTCTTAAAATAATACATGCATGAATTGGAACCTAAAATGAATGCTTTCGGTGTGTGATTTGATGAATTTTCGAGTGCTTGAATTGTGGTTCTTTCTTCCCTCTGTTCTGGCTGAATTCAAGCTCCTTTGTGGTTGCTTGATTGTTGTTCCTCTGTGATTTTCGCTTTTAATCAGGATTAAGAGGATGAAATTGATGCTTGATGGGGTAAGATTAATTCTAATTTGAGTGGTAGTGGGTTGCTTGTTTCTTCCCTCTTTAGTCCGATTCCTTTCCCCTGTTAGCTTAAAATTTCTGTTCTTTCTTTGTCTATTCGTTTTGTGCTTTGCTTGGTCTGTAATGTTTAATCAATAATGATTTAGGTATAACAGAACTGATATTGGATTGTGTTGCTGATAGTGGTGAAGGAGGATGTGGATTAAAGCTTGTTGCTTATGGTTCATTGATGTTGGATTGTTAAGTGTTTAATTTTCCTTCTCTTTTGCTGCTGGTCGCTGGGTTCAGTGGTAGGAAATAGAAACCTGTGATGCTTTGCTGCCAGATTGATAAATAATGGTTTATTGTGTTATGAAAATTCATTTAATTAATCATGGGATCCTAAATGAGAGAAAAGAGTGGTGACTTAGATTGTAAAGTATGAAATTAGCATGTTGTATATGGTTTAGAAGTTTTGTTGTTTTGCCCTATGTTGTTGCAAGTTTATAATCACTTGATGGGGTATGTAATGATAGTTAAAAACTAGAAATATTCAGTTCATTTAGGAATTTGAAAAGATTTCTAAGTCTAATGAATTGATAATGGTATGTTGAAGAATGTTTGAAAGTAAATACTTGTTGGGTTATGATCTTTTATGTTGCACTTTCGGTTGAATAATTATAGTTTTTGAAATTTAAATATGATTTTGCTATGAAACTGTGCTAGCTCAAAGGATAAAACTATTCTAAATGCTATAGAAAATATAATTTGAATAATTGGTGATTGGGGATGTCTGGTTGTTCAAGCTTTGATATTTTGTCTAAAACATAGATAAATGGTGTTTAAAATAAATTGGAGTATGATAGAGTTGATTTGATCAACTGCAGGCGTGTTTGTGTTTAGTGCATAATTATTTTATTTATAGAATTGAGTTGCCGTGTTTGTTAGTAAAAATGTGATTGAGATTGCTAATATTGTTATGTATAAGACTTTATTGTATTAAGCATGTGACTTAAAATGTTAATACATTTTTACATATTTTAAATATGTTAATTCTAGTATTAATTTAGAAATTACAGATTTCTTTGGTATGTAGTTTGATTTAAAGTTTGATATTTTAAATGGATTTTTATTTCTGTTTAAAGTTTATAGGTTATTTAATCATGAGCAGAAAGTTATTCCAAGAACTCAATGTCAGAAAAATTTAACTAGTAAGAAATATTAGTAGAATAAATAAAAAAGTAGAATTTGAAGCTTGAATGATATAATGAGTATGCTACTTTTAGTGAGTATAGGGATATGGACATTGGGATTTAATGAATTGACTCTAGTGTGTCTATTGTTTGATTTAGAAAATAATAGTGATTAGTTTAATATGGGTAATATGTTAATATTGTTATTTAAAGTATTCGGGTCCAATCTGCTAAGAGTGTATAGAGATCAACGTTTATGTTATTATGGAATTAAGAAGTTATAAGTTTAGTTTGGAAAACTTAATTCATGGCTTAAGGATTTTCAAAGATTAGGACAAAAGTCTTAAGTTGGATGTTAAATATGTGTTATTGCATTAGGTAACTTGAAAGTCAATTCTAACTAAGTTGAATTTAAAAACTAATAAGTTATAATGAATGCAATTTCATGTAATTATTAATTGATGACATCTTTCTAACCATGTAGTTCCTGCTTTAATAAGTTTGAAGTGTTGTATTTGAATATCTGAATGGTGAGTTAAATTTTTAATATCAAGTAAATGTGGGGTGTGCTTGCCGTTAATTGCCTTTTTACATTTGTATGTGGTTGTATCAATTGAATCCTTGATTTTCTTTAATAGTGATAGGAGAATTAAATACAAGATAAGTAAAGACAAGTAATTCTAAATGCCGATATTAAAGTGTATTCTTATTTGAAAATGAAATTAGTTAGTACTAAAAGTACAAGGGAAGGGTAGTATAATAGGGTTGTGAGAGGCGCTTAATAATTATGTGTAAGCATAGGTGTTAATTTATTACTTATATGTAAATAGGTCGTGATAATGGCATAAGTTGAGGAGATCAGTGGAAAAGAAAGGAGCAAGCTTATGATTAAGTTCTGGTATTCCAGGTAGCAGTTTATCTCATTAAACTAAATTGCATGTATAATTTTGTAATATCTGTTTCAAATTTACATTATGCATGAAGGTGGAATACCTTGTTAATTCCTGCATAGTTATTTATGGAGTACTCCATGCTTAGGTGGGTCGCTCCCCCTTTGCCAGTTCAGTTATGTTATAACGGGATAGTTATAACGAGAAATCCTGCAGGTGAGGCCTCCACTAGTTAACGAATATATTGTTAATAGTGGCTGGTAGAGATTGAGCGCAGGAAGTATGTGTAATTGTGATATTTGCACAGATTTATAAAATATATACATGACAATGCATGCATAAAAGTTTACAGTTAATGACATAAACTGCGTTAAACTGCTGTTTCAGAGAAGCTGGAGTATAGTGAGATGGTTGAGATAAGGCAGGAGTGCTGGAAGAAGATTAGGTGAAGAAATTAAGATTAGATTATTAAAAAGTGAGTTTATTTGTATATGATGTAAAATTAAATTATTAAATTAATAGCAGAAAACATAGAAAATAGAATTATATAGACTTATTAAGAAATTTACATTTCCCAAGTTTTATGAATTAAGAATAAACTCCCTAAGAGGGTTAGAGTACTTTTAATTGTTTTATTAACCACTTTATTTTACAAAAAGTTTTAAGTTGTTCCAATTTGTCTGAAAAGCCCATTCCAACTGAAAGGAAGTTGGTTAAACGTTTTAAAGAAAAAGTTTTAAATTTTTACGTATTTTTAGGCTTTTGACATTAAAAAGTGGTTATAATTCAATTAAAATGTTATATTATAGTAGTAAAATTCCAGGTGTTACAGGACGGAGGGAGTTCTTGTTTATATTGGGCTTATATTGGGCTGTCACCTAATACTAATATAGCTTATTCGAAATAAATCGTAGTTATATAACACATCAGTTATAAATCGGATCTTAGCAAAATATGACCTTCTTTAATTTGTTTAGACTCCATTCTTAGAGTTTAGAATGCAAAATCACACATACTAAGAAACTAGTTAAGAGAGATAACTATGTCGTTTTTTATACCTGAGAGAGATAACTATGTTTGAAATAAATTCTTTCCCTAAGTTTGCCCTTATTCATAATGTATAGGGCATATAAAAGAGAGAAATATAGAGTATTAATTATATGAATTAGAATGAAATAATGAGGGGCAAAATGGGGAAAAAAATTCATCAAATATTTTGACAATCCTATGCAAGCTCTTATAATAAGGAGAGAAAATCATTTAAATTTTGGGCTTTTATAATAAAGGACGGAGTATCTATCAGCTTAAATTTTGCTGTCCATAGTTTGTCCCACCGTTCTCAATAATTCAAATACTCCATCCGTCTCAATATATAAGGTCTTTTTAACCGAATTACGGTTTCCTAAAAAATTAGTTAGAGTTAGTTAAAAACAATAAATGTATAGAAAATATATCATTTTTTTCCTAAAAGTGCCCTTATTTATGAATAAATAAGATAGAGGGTAATTATAAAAAGAAGATGAAAGAGAATATGTGGGAAAATTAATGCATGGATAAAATGACAAAAAAATCATTTATTACTCAAACAAAGTCAAATAAGACGTTATACTTTGAGACAAGATCATTCAAAAAAATGAACCATATATTATTAGGACTACTGTACAACAAGCATAAAAAGTGCTCGCACATCAAGGAGTATTACGTTAATTTCAAAACTTAAATGATGTAGGAACCCCACATCGAAATGGGTGTTTGGTCTAGTGGTATGATTCTCGCTTCGGGTGCGAGAGGTCGCGAGTTCGATTCTCGCAACACCCCTTTTGCCTATTATCAGTTATTTTATAAGTCTGACCTGTCCAAGTATGGGATGTTTAAGCTCTGTTGCACTTCATTTAGTAGTCTGTTTTGTGGGAACTATCACACCGTAAACGAACGAGAAGAATGATAGATTAATGATATTATGAAGAAGTACAGCAGTTTTAAAGTGAGGTTCTTGCCCTCTAAAGAGCGTCCATAAAATCAGAAACTTGCTCTAGTTCATAAATCATGATAAAAGCCTCTCCAGAGCGCATTTGTTATGTTGCTGTAATCATACATGTTAAAAGAATTGCACAGCCTTTAAAACCCTCTTTTGGGAACGGCAGTTCAGTTCAGAACCTATGAGGTCCCATCAATTTCCTTTTTTTATACACAGTTCATTTCTTGACCAGCCTTTTAATGCCAGTCATCAGCAGAACAATCTTCTCTGCTTTCTTTATCTCTTTTTTCCCCTCACCCACTAACATATGTTAACATTGAATGATAACGAGGTTCAGGAAAGCAGACAAGGACGTAAAATTTTGAGCTTATGGGAACTTGAAGACTTGAAGTTATATGATAAAAGACTAGGCCATCACCGATCAAGATGCCCACTGAATTAGTGTTTTTGGCAATGGGATGGGACAAAGCCATGGGCTTTAGCAAAAGTCAGATGATAAACAAGAAGCGTCATAAGCGGGGAATCATGTAAAGATGAGGTGGCCCTAAAAAAGCGCCTAAGAGTCTGAGAACAACAATAGATAGAAGGTGCAGCGTAGGAAAAGTGGTGCAAATAATTGGGTCTTAGTCTTGCTTCAGTTTTTCTACTCAATGTAAAGTCCTTACAAAGCAGGAGGCTGAGATCCTTTTTTTTTTTTTTTTTTGGGGCCAAAAGAGGCTGAGATCTGATGATCCTATCCTATCTGAATCCATGCAAGACATCACCAAACAAAAAAGAAAACAAAAGAAAAGAAAAATAAATGGTGTTCCTATTCGCTAGCTCGTTGTCCATAAACAAATTAAATCCTTTAATCGATTATCTAAATTGGGGGGTCTGTATTCTTCGCCCTGTCTACTATCCCTCCTTCACTTCTAACTGAGTGAGAGGTCAAGACTCGGAATTGATTGAAGAAAGGGCCGAGATTTTGCCTCAAACTTTGATTTCACCTTCTCCAGAAGAAAACATCCTTTTTTTCTTTTTTGCCCTCCCGCAAGTATTCACAAAGTGAGATATGAAATTCTATGATATGCATATTACACAAAATATTCGTGTATTTATGCACTACAGAAAAGTTTAAAAATGAATATGGGTATTGTAAGTAGTAAGATTTGCAAGGTTACTTAATTAATCATTGGACAATACACTTGTTAGGCAATGATAGATATAATTTTCTTCAATTTTGATTTTAGTACTTGAGTATTTTTTTATTATAATTAAATACTTTGATTTTATTTTGTTAACACCATTAATTCCCATACAAATGCTAACAATACTAATAAAACAAAGTTAGAGGAGATAATAATGGTAATTAAACACAATTAATGATTTAATCAAGAGATAAAAACATGCAGATATTAAAATGAAAATTGAATGAAAGTATATATATCAACAAATAAATTTTCCTTAATTATTATATTCAATGAAGAGTATATTAATACTTTTACCTACTTGTAGATATTAATTTTTATGCTATAAAAGTTCATAATTTTTTTTTTTTTTTTGTTATTGGTTTTAAGGATGAGGCTAGTATTAGTTTTGTTGCAGAAAAACCTGCAAATAGAAGCCTGAAAAAGAGAGTGGATAGCATTGGCGGCTTGTGAGGTGTGAAAATCATCACCTAGCTAGCACAAATACGCAGTCTCATTGTCATAGCGTAAACCAAGTTGCTTGTACCATACATGTCGTTATTCTCTCTCGCTCTCATTTCCCCGCGAAAATCTGCACTCTCTTCCTTTTTCCTCTTCAACCTATCTGTCTCGGTGAGCTTGAAGGGAAAATGAGCAGTAATGATAGTGAGGCCTAACTTTCCAGAACACTTTCTTGATCCAAACTCCACCTCACAATATTTATATCGAATTATTGGCTTTCCGTGAAGAAATAGATTCAATAATAATAATAGGGCAAGATCCAAGTTTACGTCTTTTCCTCCAAAATAATTGCTCAAATATGACCCAAGTACTCCAATCCCCACCTCACTTACCTTCAGTTTCAAGCTCTTCCAGCCCATGTGGGCTACTCAACACAACTGATGATTCGCAACCAAATGCCCTTATTAACAATTCCGCGGTTGAGGAACATTTGGGTACAGAGGAGGTGCAAGAAGACGAAGATAGAGTGCCTGACAGGAAAAGGAAAGAAAGAGACAGGGAAGGAGATCAGTTGTCTTTTTTGACACTTTTAATTGCTGTCTTTAGGAAATCTTTGATTAGTTGCAGTTCTAGTGCGAGAACTGAACTTTCTTCAATGGAAATTGGGTGGCCCTCCAATGTCAGGCACGTTGCGCATGTCACCTTCGATCGCTTTAATGGGTTTCTTGGATTGCCTGTTGAATTCGAACCTGAAGTTCCCAGGAGGGCTCCCAGCGCAAGGTCTGTTCATTCTGTAATCTTTAATTATAAATCTATTTTGATGGGTCTTGGTGATGGTATATTGGTATTTTTCATATTTGTCGGCTTTGTCATTGGTGAACATGTTCTCATTTTGGCATTCTTGTATACCTTACTGAATGTCCCCCAATTCCTAAATCGTATCATCTATTTGAACGTTGATATATTTTGGTTTATTTTCTGCAGTGCAAGTGTTTTTGGGGTTTCAACAGAATCTATGCAGCTTTCCTTTGATGCTCGAGGAAATGTTGTGCCTGCAATACTCCTGTTAATGCAAAGACATTTGTATGCACAAGGAGGCCTGCAAGTAAGCCTGTCTCTCATCGTGTGGGTTTGCTTAGAAGCTTTGATATTGCCTCCTATTTAATACCAATAGGCTTGGCATCTTGAATGTATATATGCAGGCTGAAGGGATCTTCAGAATTACTGCTGGGAATAGTCAGGAAGAGTATGTAAGGGAACAATTAAATAGAGGAGTAGTACCTGATGGCGTTGATGTGCACTGCTTGGCAGGTCTTATAAAGGTTTTGCTAGGCCTATTTCTCCAGCATCATTTAATCAGAGTCATTTACAGATTTTTTTTTTTTTTTTTTTTGGAATTTAGCTCTTAAATTGTAGAGGTCTGGTTATAAGTTTAGTGAAACTCAGTAAAAGGCATTGAATTGAATCAGTCTTCCCCTCTCTCTGGGAAGGGAAGTGTGTTAATAACAGTGCCCATTAACAAATAACTAAACTGAATCATTGCACTTGTTTGATTTCCCGGAATTCTTTTGTAGGCCTGGTTCAGAGAACTTCCAACTGGAGTTTTGGATCCTCTCTCACCAGAGCAGGTGATGCAATCCCAGTCAGAAGAGGAATGTGCCCAACTTGTTAGGCTGCTTCCTCCAACAGAGGCTGCACTACTAGATTGGGCAATAAACTTAATGGCTGATGTTGCTCAACTAGAAAACTTGAACAAGATGAATGCACGTAATATTGCAATGGTATTTGCACCAAATATGACTCAAGTAAGTAAAATGCCTTGTCATTTTGGATACTTGTACTTTTATTCTAGGCTTAGATTCAGTAAGATGTGGAATCAAGTAGTGAGAGTTCATCCCAAGTATTTATTTGCAACTCACAGGAATTAATGAAACATTATGTTTCTATTTGTGCAATCTGGGACGTTCGTTTAATTAAAAAGAGATGGTTAGAATGAACTCTTCTCATTGCCTAATACTGAAGCCACTTCTCATTTAATCCAAATCCTTTTGTTCCCAGCTTTTGTGATTGAATTTTTGTGTGATGTTTATGGGTTGGCTACTGCAATTTGTGTAAACTAATATTTTATGAGTTACATAATTTTTATCTCAGCTGGCTAACTTAACACTCTGGCATTGTATGTAATCTATAACCCTTTTGCTGAAAAAATTTTTATCGCGGACTTTGTTTTATTCTTAAAGCTTCTGAAAGTTTTATAGAGGGATACTTTGCATCAGCGATATGTTTGGCTTGCATTTCTTTTTTGACCTTTGTTTTTATCGTATCATGCAATATTCTGGTCAAAATATAGCATATGGATTATGGAGGAGGTTTCGGTCAATCCACTTAGCAAAGGCAGCATTTCTGACCCATCTTTTGTTACAGATGGCAGATCCTTTGATTGCCTTGATGCACGCAGTACAGGTGATGAATTTTCTCAAGACTCTCGTCATAAAGACACTAAGAGAAAGAGAGGAGTCAATGATGGAATCAAATCCTGTCTCAAATCTAAATTCATTTGATGATGATGAGAACCAGAGCTCCTCAAGACTGGCTGTAAATAATGGCTGTGAAAATGGAAATGATAGCTGCCAAGAGGAGAAGGTAGCTATTGCTGAAGAACCTTTGATGGAAAGCCTTTATATTCGTATTGCAGATGACTCTGAAACTGAAAGTGGATCAAAAAATTTGCCAATTTATACTGAAATAGCAGATCCGGCTGTTGGAAACAAGTTACTGATTGACCGTTGTCCCTGCAATGTTGTTTCCCAAGTCTGCTCCTTGAGAAATGGACTTCAAGAGAGTAGCTTCACTGGCCTGGCAAATACAATGAATTGTTACAAAAAGGTGGTTGAGGTGCCAGTACCAGGACAACCTTTAGAAAAAAACCGAGGAACTGCAATTGTTGGGCGCATAAATTCTAGAACAGAATTAGTTGAAGCTTGGCGTTAATATTGCAGAACTGTGCACCCTTTCAAAGTTGCACAATATCAGATTTCATAATTGAGAAAATTCAATTCTCGAGAGCACAGAGGAAACTCCATTTTTGACAGGAATGATGGGTAGCAGCTTCGTTTTCGGTTTCCACTTTCCACGTTTAAATGTACTCAGTATTAGTTTCATGTATTTCGTTTCTGTATCTGGGCGGATTTATCAACCATGTATCTTCATCGGATTTCAGTTCATTAACCAAAACCTATGTTTAGTTCTGAACTGCTGACATTTCGAGCTCAGAATTCAAAGTCCTTGTAGCTCCAAATTTTTTTTGGCACAAGAGAGAAGTGGCTTCATGTTATTGTTTGACATTTGAGCTGTGCCTGGAATGGAATGAATATTCTCAGCTCCAACTCTAGCGCCCCATGAAATATGATGCCTTTGGCCTATTTAAAAAAAAAAAAATGGCGAGAAGCAAGCCATAGATAAAACGTAATTCAAGGGCATCTTTGGGCAAGGTAGAGATGACGTTTTATCCAGCTTGACTCCTGGCCTGAGATTATCACATATATAATAATATTGATGACATTTTTTTCCTATTCACTCCCTTAAATCATACGGGAAAAAATGTTGAAGTTAATTGAGAATGGTGCAATTTGACTATGTATCCTTGCTCTCACATTTTGAAGTCACTAGCATCTTTCGCTTTCCGCCTGTCAGTAACTGAGAATGGTACAGTTTGAGTAATTAAAACGCGACATTTTTCGCTTTTCGCCTCTCAGTAATTGATCATCAAGTCGTTGAGCATGCCTCCTCCAACTCCAGTCCCAAATTTTACACCCTCCCTTAGGCTTTCTTTTTTACTGGGAACCTGATTGCTCCTTCAACTGTTAGCTGCAACAATGGAACGTCATTCTATGTAACCACAATTGAAAACGGTGCATTACCGTTACCAGTAATCCCTGCAAGAACAGAGTCCATCACTAAAATGATGGAACCGAGTGGCATCTCTAACAACAATTCTGCGGTTAACAATCTTGCTAACCGACTTAATAAATATGTGGCAATCCACACACACTCTCAGATTCTTCATCACTGTAATCTCTGTTCCAGGTTTAGTGTTTAATAGACCAAATACAATGGCCAACTTTTCACTGTGCACCCCCATTCCATTCAAGAGTTCTTCATTCTTTCTCACTTCATTGTCTGCCGGTGGATGAATCTCCTTCACAAGGCTTTCCAGTTTATCTAACATTTTATACATATCATCACTTTGAGGATGACTTGTGTCACCAGAAAGAAAAAGATGTACTTTTCCTCTGTATTCAACATAGCTACATCCTGGCTCCTTCTTCAGCTTTCGCTCCCTCATCATGACTCGCACTTTCAAAACCCCCTCCAAGTTCTTGGCATCGGAGTACAAATTTGATAATAAGACATAATAACCTATGTTTGTGGGTTCCAGCTCAATGACTCGTTCAAAGGCCACCTCAGCCAGCTCTACGTTTTTGTGAATCTTACAAGCACCCAAAAGGGCACCCCAAACTGCACCATCAGGTTTTACTTTCATTGAATTTATAAGGTCCATAGCTTCCTTCAGTCGACCTGCCCGGCCTAAAAGATCCACCAAGCACGAATAATGCTCTGGACCTGGCCTCAAGCCATACTTCGCCTCCATTGCATCGAAGTATTTTAAGCCTTCATCAGTCAATCCTGCGTGGCTGCAAGCAGAAAGAACAGACACAAAAGCAGTTCCATCAGGTTTAATCCCACACTTGACCATCTCATCAAAAAGATGAAGAGCAGTTTCTCCATGTCCATGAATTCCATATCCACCAATCATAGCTGTCCATGAAATTACACTCTTCTCAGCCATGCCATCAAAAATTGATCGAGCCTTCATCAAATTCCCACACCTAGCATACATATTGATCAATGCGTTTGTCAAAAACGGATTAGAACCAAACCCACAGAACTCTATCTGTTGTTCTACTTCAGAACCAATGCTCTGAGCACCAAGGTTGGCACAAGAAGATAGAACCCCAAGAAGAGTCACATGGTCCGGACGCATATTAATCGACTTCATCTCACGGTAAAGTTCCAAAACATGTCTAGCAAGCCCATTTTGTGCATACCCGGAAATCATAGCATTCCAAGTAATCAAATTCCTCTCCGTCATTTTATCAAACAGTTGGCGTGCATGTCCAACCTCGCCACACTTAACATACATAGTAAGCAAACAATTTTCCACAGACGAATCACCATCAAACCCAAACTTCACACAACAACCATGAAGACACATCCCAATGCCCAAATGGGCAGGGACCGTACATCCTGAAATCAAGCTCAACATCGTAACAGAGTCAACCAATAACCCCTCCTCTCTCATTCGGCAAAAGAACACGAGGGCATCAAAAATCTTGGAGTTGTAAGTGTATCCCGATATAAGAGCATTATAAGAAATGGTAAAGTTCCTCCATGGACCAACTTCATCGAACACTTTGCGTGCATTTTGAACAAGGTTACATTTGCAATACATAGAAATGAGGGAAGTTCGTATGTAAGGATCGGGTTGGCACCCAGTTTTGATGACATGGGCATGGAGCTGGGAACCCATGAGAGGGAACAAGAAGACGGCGCAGCACTTGAAAGCGAAGGGGAAAGTGAAGGTGTTTGGGGAACAACCAGAGCGAAGCATGTGGCGGTAGAGATTGAGAGCTTGAAGGAATTGTCGTTGCTTCGCTAACTCCCTTAAGCGAAAATTCCATGATGTCGGTGAGTTTGTGAGTTTCAAGGATTGAGGCTCCTTCGCTTCCCCTTCCAGGCACTGATGTTGGATGTTCATAATGTTTATGCATCGTCTCCTAGGATCATGTTTGCCGGAGTATCACTAGACGCTCCCCAGGTTGATAGAAAAGATGTCTTTTGTTTCATTTGATTCTGCATTTGCAGTATTATTCTTCGCGCTCGCGCATCAGGTTTGTGAGGCGATCAATTCCTTCTGCATCACGTGATGAAATCGCGCGAAGGGTTGTTGTTGTTTTTTTTTTTTTTTTTAATTTAATATCAAGGACAAATTATATTAAAAAATAAAAAATCTTACAAAAAATGATGTTCATTAGATAAAGGAAGTAAATATATTAAAAACTGAAAGGGGTGCATAAAGTTGGCCAAAAAAAGAAAGGGGTGCATAAAAGCAAAGAGTTCTTGTCCCAGCGTGAAATAGATGTTAAAAATTGTTGAAAGTATGAAGCATTCGGGATGTAATAACTTATTCTTCAAGTGAAGCATTCGACATGTAATATATCGTGCGAAGTTATTTAAGATTCGGGATGTAATAATTGATTCTTCAAGTTGGACAAAATACCACCTCTTAAGTTGATTTTTTTTTTTTCTGGAGATTAAGGAAGTAAAACAGACATTTAAATGTTAATATATATTATATGTAATTAGATTATATATTAGTTTATAAATAAAATAAATTAGTTTTGAGGAGAAAAGATAAATAAACAAATTAAAGTGGTTTATTTTGCATACTCAATTTCTCTGAAAAAAATCAACTTAATCTTATGATTAGAATATGATAATGAGTAGTAGTAATAGGTTGGGTAGATAACCCCAGCACTCTTGCCTCCTGCTTACAATGGTGATTATTGACATTCTGTAACCTTGGGGTCTGACTTCCGAGCTTATGGTATAGAAGTGATTAGTAACTTCCTATGAACACCATTGCTACCATCCAGGACATGATAATGACCTATGTCTACTTTTTTTACATGGTGTAACTTACTATTGTCTGGTAAGTTTACTTTATTCACTTATTTAAGGAAAAATTATAGAAAAATATCTTTTTAATTTCAACTTCTCATGTAAGAGATTTTAATTAGTTGAGTAACGTTTGAGCATAGATATTAACAATTACAAATAATTTATGTAGAATTTTAAAATTTAGAATATATTTTTCTATCATTTCCCCGTTATTTAATATCATGATAATATTTCAAGTATACATTTTTAAATATAGTGACGATATTTCAATATTACGTTTTTGGATGTAACGTTAGATTAATTCTCTAGACAAAGATTGATGTTTTCTGAAAAACATGAGAAAATGTTTATTGGATATTCTTTAGGATGAAAACTTTTTTCCTTTGAACTTTTAACTGAACGGATCTCCAGTTCTCCTTTGAAAAGTGTCTTAGCAAATTTTTGTAGCTCATAAAGCTTATCAAGAGTAGCTAATGCAGATTGATAAAATTCTCCGTGTGAAATATCAATCATATTTCTTAGCAGAAAATTTTTAGCTCTATACAATTATTGTTGCAATTCTTCAATTTGAAATCACTATACAATTATTGTTGCAATTCTTCAATTTGAAATCACAAACGGATTTTTTTTTTTTTTTTTATCACGAGACCACACGTGAGTTGAACATACAACGAGACCAGCAACAGTTTCCTTTTGCTTTTGTTGTTATCGCCACGATCTAAATTTTAGCGAGTCTGAACATGTATTGCGGGAAATTAGTGGACAGAAACGCTATTTCATTAAACATTCTTAAAACTTTAGCGATCTCATCATTTTAGACGAAGGCACGTGTATATTAGGAAATAGGATTCCAAGTTCCCTTTCTTTTCTTCTTCCTGTCCCTTTTCCTCTCTGCTCCTCTTCTCATCTTCCCTTACCCAACAAGAACGAAGTTGGCAGCTTTAAGGTCCCAAGAATATGGCAACCGAAGACACCATTGATGAAGTTCGAGAGGAGTCAATTTTTCCACCTGCAGACATTGATGGCACATTGAATCCTGGAAGTATCGATCAGGTTCAGGTTGATCCCATATCATCTGAGATTGCTATCTCTAAAGAAATTGAGGTACCTTTTTAGTTTTAGTCTTTATTCTTCGGGACAATTGCATATAAGTCTCAAGTAAGGGAATTAATTTCAGAAAGGTCCCAAGAAGTTGTTAATGGCAGTTATTAACAACTGCAATAGCCTTGGTTAACAAGTGAAGGAGTCGTTAATGGACCTGTCTGAAATTAATTCTCTTGTTTGGGACTTACTTGCAATTCTCCCTTATTCTTTCAACTAAAAATCAATCTCTGAAGAAAAATGAACATGCCACCGGAATGCTAAGCGGTCTGTTGAAAAAGAAAAGATGGCCTCATAATTTTGTACCTCTTTCAATTAATTATACGTTCCCTTTTCTGTTGTGCTGAGTAGGAACAAGCTGAGATAAAAGAGAAAAAAAGGCAAGAGGAAAGGGAAGACACATTGCGCAAAATAAAATCTGGCATTACAATTTCAGGCATAGTTGTGGCTGTGGCAGGAGCAGTCCTTGCCATAACCAAGAAATTAAGAGAGAAATAGCCTTCCCCCATCCACCAAGGAGGAATCACAGGAAACAACTTGCTTATGGATTGGCTTTACTGTCACTTCTATTTCTCATTGATCGATTAGATAGCAAACTTTGGGTTCCCAAATACATCCTTGTGTGTAATGATCGCTGATATTTTTCTGGGTAAACTCCGATGATTGACCCCTGAAAGAAAATTGCATGGATGTAGATCCATTTACCAGGTCCTAAACGTAAAAATATTTACTATCGAAGTAGCATGGTATCTGATTAGCGTAGACTGGCATGCTAAGTTTTCCAATCCATGAATGCTTTCCATAATAATTTGGGCCTTTTATTGGAAGTAAGCATGTGAATAAATAAGAATGTACAAAGTCCCCGCAGATCCACCTTCTCCAGATATAAAGAAAGAAGAGAGGGGATAGAGGGAGAGATCCCATTGATACAGAACACTACACTAGGATGTGAACGTGTCTTCTGTACAAGAAATATTTATATCACCACACCAGGTGATAACGAGTCCTTGTGACCACCAATTACAGTAGAACGAGGCAACTCTTCTAGCTTCCCCTTATCCAAGAGGAATACTCGTTTAGCCATCCGAACCGTTTCCATGCGATGGGCAATTATCAGCACCTATTAACATGGGAGGAAATAATAGCTCAACACTAAAAACTTGAATCTTCATTCAGAGCGAGAAAAAAGAACAGAAAACACCAACAAAGTGCAAAATTTTAAACTAAAATATCCACCCAATCTAGAAATAATAGTCAAGTTCTCGGTAAAGCAATCCTGATGGCTTCACATCACATCAAACAAAATCCTCAAGACACAAAACCATGCACAAGGACCGATGCCCATGTCTTTGTCAGCATTAACAAGAAATCATCACGTCAAACAGAAAGGGGTTTTCTTACAGTGTGATTTTTCATCAATCGCTTTACAGCTTGTCTCACCAATAACTCAGATTTGCTATCTAAAGCAGATGTTGCCTCATCCAATATTAATATAGAAGAATTCCTATATAGAGCTCTGGCAATGGCTAGCCTGTAAATTTCAGTTAACTTGGCAATAAGTCAGTGCTGAAGTTTCAAAAACAGACAAAACATCCAATCAGTGTTAATCAGAAACCTTTAAAGAAGAAGATAAGACTTGGTGTTTAAATATGGAACATAATGGAATTCAATAACATACCTTTGTCTCTGTCCTCCACTTAAAGTTGAGCCCCTTGGTCCAATATCGGTATCATATCCTTCTGGAAGATTTCTTATAAATTCGTCAGCATTTGCAATTTGTGCCGCATGCTTTACCCTTTCCATGTCAATTTCTGTGGTCAGATCCTTATAACCAATGTTTTCAGCAACTGATCCTGAAAAAATTGTCTAAAGAATACACATGCATTACAGAGAAAACCATATAGATGCGAAAGAAATACCGCCACTTAAATATAAGCTATGAACTAGTAAAAAAATCAACAACAAGAAGACTTATCCCACTAGATGGAGTAGCATCGTAAATGGAAAAGTTAAAATGAATTAAATTAAAAAAACACTTTCCAAAATATCAGCTAATAAATATCCTGGGGAAAAAATGATAACGTGAAGCTTCTCAAAAATAGTTCAACAGGTGAAGGTGTAAATAATGGTTTGGCACAGCAAGTACCAAATGCACAACTTTTTATAAGAGAAACATACAGTAAATGAATATAAGAACTTGAGCCACTTACTATATCCTGAGAAACAAGACTGACATGTCTTCTCAAACTATGCAACCGAATGCTTTGGATGTCATGATTATCAATAAGTATACAGCCTGCAAGCATGAAAATACAACCAAATGCCATTGAACAGAGTAATAACTAATGATTGTAAAGCCTTCAGGTATTTATAACAAAAATTGTAAGCCCACATGGAAGTATATAAGCTCATGCAGTGCTTTAGTAGGAATATAACTAAAAATAAGCATAGATCATCAAATGACAAACCAGATACTGGATCATAAAGACGAAGCAACAGTTTTATAAGTGTTGTTTTCCCTCCACCAGAGGGACCAACAAGAGCAACTATCTCTCCAGCTCCTATGTGAAGATTCAGTCTATTCAGAACGGGTAACATGTCTTCACTGTACTTAAATGAGACATCACAAAACTTTATCTCCCCTTTAACAGAGTCTAAATCAACAGCATCTGGTTTTTCAACCACCTATAATGCAGAATAAATACATTTGTTACCATAGTGAAATGGATTTTACTAACTGAAAATTACATCTCAGAACGTCATCTTTCTCAAAAGAAACTCCCTTTTCATTATCAAGGCCATAATCAACTTTCAGCAGACTGCTGTTTCAAATTTAGAAGTGTCATGGTTAGATATCGTAAAGGTACCTTATCTGTGAACGTGGTCAAATCAAACAAGCGTTCAATAGCTGGTTCTCCCTGCCTCAATTCATTGTATGCTTTTCCCACATCCTGCGTGATTCTTTATTTTCAGAATGATAACTTATGACAGCTCCTCAAAGGCTGAACCATGATAGAAATGCAAATAATAATTAGCCCCAAAAAATACAGTAAACAGAGAACAATGTTGTTAAACTAATTATGGCCTTCAGAAAGGAAAAGAAACAGGTTGCAAATGAAATTTAATAACAAGATATCAGATAGTAATAATCACAAAAGTGTATAATTTCAACTAAAAAGGTTTTTGCAGTGCTAGAAAAATAAGTTCTAAATATGTGGTGGGGAAGGGGAAAAAACAGATGGTCAGAGAAAAAAAACATGAAAGAAGAAAAACGAAATGAGATCTCAATAGATAACACTACCTGGATAGGTTCAATCAAAAACAGCAATGATGTCACAAATGAAACTAAGTTACAGCCATCAAATGATCCTCTTGAAACCACTATTGAACCAGCACAAAGTATAGTTAGAACTCCGAAATAAATAGCTTGTGTAATCTGAGGAATAACTGCCTTCATCCTCTTCTTGTTCAGGCGTTCAAAAAAGTCAATCTTAGCCAGCCTCTTAAACCTGCTACTCTCACATAGTTCTGCATTGTTTGCTTTCACAAAGAGAATTGCAGGAAGGACCTGAGGCAGCATTGAGATATCAGCTGACAAACAATAACTGTGGCCTTGTCTTGTATTGTTGTACCACTTCATAGTACATTAAAATGAAACGATAGGATTTGCAAACAATAGAAAATATAAAACTTTGTCAGATAGTAAAATGAAGCTGAACAGTCAAACTAACCTACCTCATTTAGATATGCCGAGAGAGTGGCAATGCTAAGATGTGCCTTTCTAGATATTGCACGAAGTTTCTGACCAAGAAAGGCAACAAAAAGTGCCATACAAGGAATGACCTGCAATTTGAAATACCAAGGTTAAATTTACCGTCGCCAATCAAAAACAAGATTTCCACCGCCAGTCAAGTGATATGAACCAACAGAATAGCTCCTAACTCACCACAGCAGAAATCAAAGAAAGGACAGGGTTGATCACCATCATTCGCATCATCATAGCTGATAGCTGCAGAGTGCTGGGGATTACGGTCTGTGACAAACAAGAGCTTATCATTAGTGACTACAGGAGAAAAGTGGATGGACAAATGAATAGAATACTTGTGGCTACATGCAGAGGATGCCTGAGGCGGCCAAAATTTCATAAGCATATATCGGCTAGAATATTGACTACAGCAACTGTCATGAAAATGCGAATGTAATGAAATATGTTGCAGACGCCTTACATGGACGAGAATTCTTCCACGACCAGAAAAGAGACATTCTATGCCCAGTCATTGATAAATTGGCAGACTTTAGATTAAAAGGAATGGGTCTGACTACTAAATGAGTCTTGTTTGACAGTAAAAAGGTTCTGAAGAAACATTAAAAAAAAAAAAAATCCTAATTTCGAACAGTAATGACATACATTGAAAGTAGAAAGAGATTTTTCAAAAAGACAGTTACGCACATTGAGGAGAGCATATAAAGTATCAGCAATATCCGAAGCTTCCGCGGTGATCCGATACGCAATGTCCCCTGATGAAACACCACCCTTGCCTTCAAAATACCCCAATTCTCTCTGCAAAATCCTGTCGAAAACGTAAACCCTAAGCTTATATACGGCGTTAAGGGCAGCTTCCCATAAAAAGGCTTGCTGCCCATAACTTGCAACCAACCGAGCAATCACCAAACCCCCCAGCACTAAACCTTCGTCTCGCAACTTGATAGCGTCAATGGTGCTGATAGTAGCAGAAACATTACCTACTTTAGAAACAATTTGGGAGAGGGAGTAAACAGATATGACGCTGCATAGCCAACCCAAGAGGACGGTTTTATGCTCAGAGAGAAGCCAGGGTTTGAGGAATTGAAGGGTCTGAGAAAGTGATAAAGTATTAGAAGCTTTTGCCTTTGAAGGAATAATGGAAGGGGGATTGTGGGAGTTATGGATTGTGAGGGAAAGTCGAAGTTGGGGGAGTATAGGGAATCGTTGAATGGGTCTCAGTTTTAGGCTGTGGATTGAAGAATGGAATGGAGATGCATTCAGCGATGGTTTTGTGAGAAAAGAGGACATTATTTTGCGTTCAGAGGAAAGAAGCGCGCGAAGCTTCGGTTGGAGCTGGGATATTCAGTTTCAGGTATTTGTGAAGAAGAGATGGACATGCCCGGGCGGGCAGGCAGGCTTCTCTTTCTCTTACGAGAATATTCGTGCCATGACAGTGGTTCCAAACAATATTGTAAAAACCGGACGGGAAGGTGAGCAAGAGAGAGAGAGCATCGGGTCACGGTTCGCACGGTCGGATCGAAGGTCGGACCGATGACGTAATAATTAAGAAAAAATATATGATTTTTAAATGTAAATTAAATATAAACAAATTATGGTTCCTTCACCTCTTAATTTTTAATGAAAGACCATTGACCAAGAAATAAATAGCCATTAAAGACTTAGAAAACAATTATTCTTGTCTTTAGGTAAGCAAAACAAAGAAGGCATATAGGACCATTTGAGGATCACAGTTGCAGAAATTTTTGTCGAGATAGAAGAACTAGGAAGTTAAGAACACAAGCAATTTCTGTTATGCAAAAGGTAAGAGATAAAATATGCAACTGATAAAAATTTTAAAAGAAATGTAAAATGTAGAAAGACAACAAGTGCTAAATATAGAATAAAAGTTTGGAAGAGACGTTAAACATCAACAATAAAGGAATGGTGATGAGAGAGATGATATTCACCGATTGGTTGGAGTTTTGGAGATCAAATTTCACAGCCCTAAGATTTTCAAATGGTTGTTGGGGTTTTTAATTTAGGAGAAAGATATGAAGCTAATGAATTTGGGTTTCTTTTTTAAGAACTTGGGTTTTTTTTGGGCTTGATTTTATTTTTTTTCATCTTTTTTTTTTGTTTTAGATTGGACCGTCCGGTTTTTATAAAACCGCTCCGGTTCCCGGTCCAATGTCCGGCTGGAAACGGCCCGATTCGGCTTAACACAATAAACGGCCAGATCATAAAATCCGAACCGACCTATGGAGCGGTCGACGGTCCAACCGGTCGGTCCGCCAGGTCCGGTTCTTACAACACTAGTTCCAAAGCCAATTGATGTTTCTAATGGAGCCATGGAGGTAAGACTAAGAAAAGAAGTGATACCTGGCAAAAAAAAAAAAAACACAAAAGACTAAGAAGTGATACTAGTGGGTTTAGCCTTTTCCGTCCCTTGGGTTTGGAAATTAATTTTTAAAAAATATAGGGGTTTGAAAATTATTTTTTCCATTTTATTTTTTAAAAAGGACCAAGTTTCATGAGTCAAAGTATAGGGACCAAGTGAGTTGCACCTAATTAAAGTGTAAGAACTGGGTTGTAATTGTGTCCAAAATATAAGGACAGAATGATTAATTTTCCCTTCGGGCTTGTTTGGTATGAGGGATTTAGAGGGGAGGGGAGTGAGAGAAAATTATTGTGAGCTGAATTTAAAAAAATTGAAGAAGTGGGGTTATAATTATTAAACAAATATTATATATAAGACAAAAGAGTAAGAGAAAATGATTATAAAATTTTGATTCCACATCGCTAATTTTCTTAAATTCAACTCAAAAAAATTTTTTCTCCCTTCTCCCCTCCCCTCATACCAAGCAGACCCTTAATTCTTTTGATATGTACTAGTGTTTGAATATTTATTTCAAGAAAATCATGACTTTACTTCTCATATTTGATTGGTTGTATTAAAATTTTAACCACGTTCTTAGTATGAAACAAATTAAAGTTTAGATAAAAATTACTTTTTTATATATATAATTTTCGGGAGAAGTGATTTAATCAAAATTTAGATGTGCTAACAATAGGCATTGTCCCTAACCAAAAGGTAGGTTATTTAATAGCGAGTCTCAATCCTTACTAGTGCAAAGAATTTACTATGAAAGATTATGGTTAGATTTTAATAATTCAACAACAATTTCAAAATGCTGTCCTTATCTTTACATATTTATGAATACTCCCTTAGTCCCTATTAGGTGTCAACAATAAGTTTATTTAAAGGTCCAAAAATAAATAATAAGTTATTTTGGTCTTAAATATAAAATAACAATCTATCCTACTTTCCAAATTCATAATTTTGTTTTCAAGGGTCAGTTTCAGTGTAGTAAATCACTGATAAGGATATGTTAAAAAAAAAAAATAGCGTGTGCTCGCCGTCCAAAGCGGCATATGCCTATTTTTGGAGAGGATTTTCTCTTAGAAGATCCTCACAATACATAGATCAGAAAAAAAAAAAAAAAGAACTTCGGTTTATTATAAATAATTAATTAAACTAATTTTTTAACATAATCAAATTAGTTATTGGACCGGAGCTAAGCTGGTGTGTTATTGAAGAGTTTTTAATATCTTGGGCTTGGGCTTGAGATTGGGGCGAGCACGCTCCATGTAGTCAAGAAACCGCGCGCCCTCCGTACATGGTATTTAAGCCACCCAGGAAGCTTTTTCCCTCTAAAACTTGGCGCTTCGTTTCACAGCGATTCTGCTTCTTAATCAGGTGAGAACTGATAAAAATTCTTCTTCTTCTTCGATGCATTTTCTATCACTTGATGTTCTTAATTTTCCTCGCATTTCTTTTTCCGATTTATGAACATGAGTGTTCAGTTCCTATCTCTTACTCGTTTTCGTGGGGGATTTGCTTGAATTTGATTGATATAGCTATAAAATTCCTTATCGCAAGCAGCGTTTGCTTCTGTGCTTGTTACAGTTGATAAAGAGAATATCGGTTGTGTCTTTGTAATTACGGAACTTTATGCGGATTTGCTGTTATATCAAATAAAAAAGATATGAAATAGTTGCTCTTTAGTCCTTGCAAATATATATGATCCAGTCGGATGGCTGGGAAATTTAATGAAATTTCCTATTGTTATTGATTCAGAGTCTTGATTTTAATTCAAAGGATGGAATTAGCAATTCTTTTGAGTGGTCACTGTAGTCAAGTAATATGTCTTAGGCCTGGAAAATTATTCCTTGGGTGTTTTCGGTCTTAAATTTCCTTCTGAATGTTCCTAAATTTTAATGGTTAAAGATATTTTGGGTTTCTAAAAGAAACTTCGGGTTCGGAGGTTCCCATGGTGATAACCGTCAGTTATGAATGCTCTTAACTATGCCTTTATAATTTATGTTGTCATATCGCTTTCTATTGTATCGTTTGGGGGAAATAACAATTGAGAGCCATTTCATTTTCATCACGATTTTCCTTGTGAGTGAATGGAAACAGTGAACAAATTATCCGTCGTTCTTACAAATGATATTGCAGATTGAGTGTCCATACCCCTAAATATTATGGCTCTAAGTTATGACCATGCGACTGGGACCTGCTAAAATTTTATAACCAAATGCGATCTCTATATATTTATGGCACAGAAACAGCACCAAAATAAGCATTTGTGCAGTCTTTGTCGGTTTAGTAAAACAATTCATGTTTTGTTCTGTTGTGTCTTCTGTAGAATATGGATACTTCAAATCCTGCAGTCTTTGTCAATGGAGAGCTTCTACGGTTATATGTTGGACGGAGGGTAAGGGCTGTTGTGCAAGTTGTTCGATCTGATGCTGGAGGTATAATTGGAAAATCAACTGATGAGAAACAGATAATTGTAAAGGGCTTGCCCCCGGGTGCTCTTGCGAAGTTTGTTGAAGTTATTGGCATAGCTGACAGTGATAGATCCATTCGTGCTGAGATATGGACCAATTTTGGTGATTCAATCGGTACTATTTCCTTCCCACGACTTTACTACACTTTTTCTGCAATAATTGGACTTTCTAATACGTTTGGAAGCAGTTGGTGGGTACTAATTTACTATGATTTATTGATTATGGTGGTTCTGACCCACATAAAGATTTGCCCAAGTGAGGTTTCTTTTTTTTTTTTTTTTTTTGGGACTGAAACAAGTGAGGTTCAGTCATAGGATTAAAGCATCTTCCTGTTGTTTAACTCATAATTGGAAACTATATATCTGTACCCTTAGTCAAAGATAACAGGTTTCCCTAGTTACTATAGATGAGAACTTAATCTCCTCCTTTGAGGACATGTATGAGCAATTTTGCATTTTGTTGTGTTCTTCTGTTAACTGCTTAAAAATTTTCCTCCTCCTTATCGATCCAACATTCTATTTGGGTCTGTTTACAGATACCTTTAGTTACGATAAGCTTTGTCATCTTGCAAATGGAGAATTCAAGCACCTATTCGTGTGAGGTGAGATAAGACTGTCTGATGCTGCGAAGCCCTCTGTATCTCTTGTAAAACAGCAACGAGGAGAAATATTAGAGTACAGTGAACGATATTGAATGGTAGATATGTCGAAGTTGGTTTCGGTTATCCTGGTATATATCATCATAGATTATACTGGCTTCAGCTCATTTTCCGTTTTTTCATATACTATGTCATGTTTCAAGGTGGCTTAAGGATTATGTCTCTTTCGCAAGATATGCTGATACAAATTATGGGATTTTATCTATTTTTGAAAATGAGCGTGGGGTGGGGACTGGGGGTGGGGGTTTATATTGGTTAAACAAAGAAAGAACAATCATTGTTGGCCCGCCCAGAAAAAGGAAATAAATGATAAAGAGAGATAAAGGACATGTATAAGAAAGAAGTAGATATGTGTTTGTCAGGCTAAGATATTTAGTTGAGAATCCATCTAGTAACGTGTGCAACCCCTGTTGTACCGATTGAAGCCGTGCTGCACAAACAATCCTGTGCTGAGAGATACTGGTGCGAATTTTGAGATTGATGTGTTGTTAATTATTGAAATGTGGTTGTAATTGGACAAGTAGACCACGAGGTACATCATGTGCCCTGTCGATAGAAAATTGGGTGGCAACTAAGAGATTTTTAACAGTTAACCCTACTTCCACGAACTTAAACTTTCAGCTACAGGGACAGTGACGATTAACAGTGCACCGTAAAATGGAATTTGATTTTGAGCGGAATGCAAGGTATAAGAAAACGCAAGCTTCCTATCATCATAGTTTTGGACATTTTTCACAACTGCCCCCCTTCCACTGGATTGAAGGAGCCATTACTCCTGGGAGATGGAAACATGGTGATAAATAACTGCAGTCGCAATACTGAAATGTAATGGATACATTATTTCAAGGCAACATTCTGACTACAAGACTAAAAGATACTATATCAAACATATGTCCAGTTATGTTTATAATGTATGCTTAAATAATATGAAAAAGAACTTCATAAATTACTGATTCAGCACAAGGTTTATGTTTTGCTAAGGCTCATCCAAGAAGGCTGAAAAGTTCTTCGGTGGTTCAATCCATATATTTTCAAAAGGTTCTTGTTCTCCCCAATCATGGCACTGCTTGCGAGGATAGTACCTACGATCATCAAGGGAGTATGATATGCACCGCTTTCCATAAAATCGAACTTTAGAGAAGTAGACACTATTTCTCTTTATTCCAGGGAGGTCAGTCCTTGAATGAGATGATGAGAAACTAGCAAAAACAGTTGCTCCCCCAAGTGTAACCATCTTTTTCCATACCATCTTTATCTGATCTAACTTAAAAATGATGGGGTTTTCACTGGCACAAGTATAGATTACTAATATATCTCCTTCATGCTCCGTCATGAACTTTCCCTTCCACCAGTTCTTGTCAAAAAAATTCTCTGGGCATTTGGGTGGAGGTACCGCTAGAACATTCCACACACGTTCAACTGGATTAAACACCCCAAGCCATCCGGTGAAGCTCAGACAGTAAAACAGCCCATTACAAAACACAACCTTATTCCAAATGCTACTGACAAAGGGCAAGCGATTTTGGTGGTTAACAGTTGTCCACTCTGAGGCTCCAGGATGGCATGTGCTAATAGCCACAAGAAGGGGGGTAACATGCTTAACAGTAAACAGAACACAGTCGGGAGATGTAGGAGCACAAGAGAAGGCAACTATCTGGTATGTCATCTCAAATCTAGGCATTTTAATTACCTCCCGAGTAAAGGGATTAAAGAAGAACACCCGATGAGATCTTGGCCGGTATAGCAGCAACCAACCATCTTTTGTATAGCACAGTCTGGAGCCAGTTAGCTCTGAAAACTCCCAGGAATAGGTCTTACGGTGCACCGGGTCATAAAATTCATACCAGTTACCGAATTTGGGAAAGTACATGAGCCATGGTGATTGGTTTACAACACGTACTGCGGTGGCAGAAGAATGCCATCTCTTGCAAACAGCAGAAGCACGAACATTATCTAATAAGGTTAAACGAGAGAAAATCAATTCTAAGAGCTCCTCAGGAAGATCAGACCAGGATTGTAGCTCCAATGCTTTATTTTTCACCTTAATTGATGTTCTTCTATTCTTTGTGACTGTATCAGTTAACCTAATTAGATAGATAAATAACACTAGTTATGAGTCAAGATTAAGAGATTTGATATAACAAGAAACAAAAGCTGTATGACTCAAAGCAGTAATTAATCCCAAGAAAGATTTGCACAAAACTAAATCTTATCACACAGGGAAAAGAACAAGGAAGAGGAAAAAGCCTAGACATTTGAACAACTTGCATTGTATCACTTATCAGAACAGGAAAGGTTAGGTATACAATGTTATCACCATCAGGAATGCAGCCATGGCCGGTTTCATGGGTCTACAGGAAAATTAGACAAATCTAGAGATTGATACTAGAATTGGTCATGGCCTATCATCAACCAAATATACAAAATCTGGAATTAAACTAAGCATTAGTGAAATGAACTAAACCCAGCCTTCTCAGTATCTTAGGGAAAGGCACCACAGTAACGGATAATTAGGGACAAAAGACATGATTATAGAAGTTCAATCCTCAATATACCAAAGTAAAGAACCTCATTCATAAGTCGAAATTTTCAGAACCTGAATGTGATATCAGCAAGAAAACCCTATACCATTTACAATCACAAGAGATAAACTACCAATATGGAATTAGCCACAAACTAGTTCCTTTAAAAATTCAGACACAATAACAAGAAATAAACACGACAACTAAAGGGTATGCCCTCAGTGTAAACAGAGATCCCTAATTTAAACAAAATATCATGTGAGATTCCTGTTTAACATAAGCAGAAGGGAATTTACGATTTCAGCATGATTTTCCTCCTTTTCCCCGACATAATGCATCCAGTGAAGTTGCTTTCCGAGAATAATCGACTACAGAAGCATGAACCCTGACGAAGGAGAAGTGAGAGCGTAGAAGAGTTGTGAAAGTAAGCATGAGAATTGTGAAGTAAATGCCCCAAAAGGGTAAAACAAAGTCAATATGTAACTGGCGGCGGCGCCACGTGTGACGGTGTGAGTGGGGCCATGGAAAACGCGTGGAGGCTCATCTTATGGGCGGACCACCCATATAACTTTCAAGTTTGTGCTTGTGTTGAATGATATGGTAAGAATTACAGTACAAAATAATTTTACAATTGTAGTAAATTTTTTATATCAAAAAATTGGGTCTATCCTCATGGGCATGTAAGCATGACAGTCATGCCTTTTTTTCAAGTCCGATAAGTTGGAATCTCTAATCTTCATTAAAATACCGATATATCTCTTATAGTATCTCAATCAAATCTCATGTTGATCCAAAGTTGATTAAGCTTTAGTTGTAGTAATTTATAAAAGGGAAAAAGACAAATAAATACCCTCCAATTTGTAAAATCCCATTAACAACTTTATGATAGGTATTAACAACTTCATGATAAGTTGTTGTGTTGTTAATACCTATCATGAAGTTGTTAATGGGATTTTACAAATTGGAGGGTATTTATTTGTCTTTTTCCCTTTATAAAATATAAGATAAATTACCATAGGAAAGAAATTTTATTTAAACTTATGTGAAAGTAATTTTGGATCGTGATTCCAAATTTCCAATCAAATCCTCATATTCGCCTCATCCTTCACTAGCCTCATGATCCAACTATGACTATCCATTCATACCTTATTTTCTTTTGATCATATTAATTTAGTTTTAATGTTTATATTTTTTAAATTGTTGTCATGTTGAATACTCCTTCCAGTTCTAATTATAAGATCATTTTGACTTTTTTTTGGAGAAATTAAGGATGTAAAATTAATCACTTTAAATTGTCTATAATTATCTTTTTTCCTCAAAACTAATTTATTCTACTTATAAACTAACGTATAATTTAATTACATGTAACATATGTTATAATTTAGTGGTCTAATTTACTTCCTTAACTTTCATAACAAAAGTCAAAGTGATTTTATATTTAGGACCCGAGGGAGTATATAACATATCAACAATTCTCAAAATATTTAACCTCTAGTAAATTACACTATTTATTTGGCAACAAAATTACACTATCTACAAGTTTATACCACATTCATCAAACTCTGAACATTATAGAGAAAATGCATCTTATCTTGTTTGGCAAAAGATATATCCTGATAACGTGACCAAAAGCAAATGATTTACTTCTTTACACGAATTTTGATTTTGAAAAAAACAAATCCTCTGAAAATTTTTCAATGCACTTTTAACTTGAAAACGTTGAGATGAATTTAGGAATCAAGTAATAAGTTATTGAGAGCCTCTGTGGCCTATTGAGCGAGAGCGTGTGACCTTGCATGAAATTCAACAAAAAGAGTGCTAATCAAGAATTAGAGAAGCAACGCAGTTGGCAAACTGGATTCAATTAACTGCCTGTGGTGAAAATGGGAGGATGGGGAATGAATTTGATTTCCCACATGCCGAGTCTTGTGCGTTGTGTGTGTGTATATATATATATATATCTCTCTTGCCATCTTGTGCATTGTATCTTCATATATGGGAAATGCATTTCTAGACATTGGCTCTATGTTCATTGTCTTGGATAAAGATATTAATGGCCCATTTCTTAATTAGGCAACAGTGACAACAAAGCTTAGGGCTAATCAACAGTTATTGATCACATGGAAATGAGCTGCGACCTTTTAAACACAATGTATAAATTTGAGTCCATCCGAATATATAGAAAATACTTTTTTTTATAACTATATAGAAAATACCTTTAATACTTTTTAAATCCTAAATATATGACTTATTTACTTAATTTGATTAGATTAGTTATGTTAGTTAACATGTCACGGTTTCTCTAAATCACATTAATTATCTTCTTTTATTTTCTCTCTCTTTTTCTTATTAGATTATTGTTGAGGAACCATTGATAGGGGTAATTTAAAAAAAATGATTGTTAACCGTTAGAAATTTAGCATATTTCACATGTTAATGCTCACACTTATTTGATAATGTCCTTAATTGAAAGGATAACTTGTGAAAATTGTGTGAACTCTCCCTAGCATATTATTGATGAAAATTAATTGAATTCCCCTATATTTTGTAGGGGAGAGATCCAGGAAGAAGAGGAGCTCAAGGGAAGACTAAATGGATGCACCAAGACAAGCCAAAAACAGAGGAACCCCTCTGTATGGCGTGCCACAGCATACGAAGCAGAAATCAAAATTTCACTCTGTCTGGTATGCCGCGGCATACAAACATGTGTGCCGCGGCACATGCGCTGCAGTACAGCTACGCGTTTTAGTCCCAAAACACGAAAATGTTGAGATATAAGCTAGGGTTTTGGCCGAAAATAAGGAGAGAACACTTGGGGGTCGAGTTTTGCTGCTGAAAAACACCAAAGAGGAGCTAGAGAGAGCTTGGAAGAGGATTGGAGAGCTTTGGAGAGTTCAACCTTGGAGCTAGAAGAGGAATTTCTTTATGGTTGCCTCTCTTGTCTACTCTTGTCTCCTTCTTTTCTCTTGTTTAATTTCTGATTCTGTGATGTATTGGATGATGATTGTTGAGACTTCTTGTGTTATGAGTAGCTAAACTTAAATTCTAGGTTTATTTAGAAGCTTTGTTTGGATTGATACTTGAATCCTTTTCTCTTTTGATGATTAATGAGTATGATGTTGTGAATTTAACTTGTGCTTAATTTTATTCCTAAGTGGTGGCCAACACTTAGCTTGTTAGCATGATTAGTGGCTTGAGAGAGCATTAATTAAGCATTGAACTGGGTTGAATTCAAACTTGTCTTGAAAATTCCAAGTTGGGATTGAAAGTTTGTTAATGAGACAGAGATATTCATTAACCAAGTTTTGTAAAATTGAAGTGGGATGTTTATAGAGACTAATTAACATAATATGTAGTAAGAGATTATGCATATTAGAGTTAATTAAGGTTTGGGTAAGCTTGAGAGAGTTATTCAAATGCTTAAGACTTCAAACATCAACTTAGTGCTCATTAATTATTATTAGATGAGGGTTATTCAAGTATCATGAAATACAAACTGGATAAATAGACCTAGGCTTTTCCCATTGTGTTAATTTGAATTAAATACCATCTCTTATTATTTTTTATTGCCCTAGTGTTAATTACATTTGAATCAATCATTTGCCTATTGCCCATTGCTAATTTTGAAAATAATGAACTTAATGAACTTGCTTTTAACGCGGTCCTAGTGGAACGACAACCCTTTCTTGAACTATACTATTAAAACTTGACCCGTGCACTTGCGGTAGCATTTATGGCAAACAATGACAAATAAATATCTTATGTCCCTCAGATATATCATATACTAAGAAATGAAGGGAGTGCCTTCAATTGAGTTTGACAATATATACTCAAATATAATTTGGATATCTTTGATAAAGTTTGAGTTAGAGGTGTAACCATGCAAGTGAGCAGTGTTTTCTCTTAAGTCTCAACTGCCCACTAAGGCATCTTTTCTTGTGCGTTAATGTCTAAAACATTTATCATATTGTCATAAGTTTGTTTGTCCAGTTCATTTCAATGCGGTGCTTAGTAAGACATTACATTAGTGCTTTGCGTTGCATGTTAATTTCTCGACTTGTGAAGGCAGATATGGGGTATGGGCTAGAGATGGTTGATAGGCGCACAGCTACATGGAAAGCACGTTTGTTGTCTCAAGCATCTCGATTGCAACTGATCAAAAGTATCCTTTCATCTGTTGGTATCCACATTATGTCTTGTGTGTCCTTACCTCAATATATTTGTGCTCGTATTGATTCTCGTTTGTGGATTTCTTTTAGGGAGGCACTGGTGACAAAAAGAAGATTCAGCTACTTGGTAAGGACAAGTTTTTTTACCAATAAATGAAGGGGGATTGGGAAGTCATCCTTCTCATGTGGTCAACAAAGCTTTGGTAGCAAAACAAGTACGGAGAATTCTCACATCCTTTTACCCATTTCTTCTTGCATCCACTTTAAAGGTGAAATACATCTATAATGCATCATGGATCAGGACGAGAATAGCAAATCATGAGGATATTATTGTCAACAAGCTTCAATAGAAAATGGGATCTGGTTCTTCCATTCCTCTTAACCACCCTTCATGATGGTATATGCAATCAGGATCAGCCTCTTCTGAGCATCTTCAAGTGGTGGCTGATCTCTTACTGCATAATTCTTTTGGATGGAATCCTGTACAATGGAATCGTCCTTTTGTACAATCCCTTTACCCTTTGAATGTGGCTTATGCGATTACAAATATTTCCCTCTCATTCTCTAATATTACTGATCAATTATTTTGGGCTGGTAGTAAGTCTTGAAACTATTCTGTCAAAGATGGTTTTTCTTTAAGTCTCCAAAGTGATATTCTGGGACACATGATTCTTTTTTGAAGTACTTGTGGTCTATTTCTCTCCCTCCTAAATACCTTCTCTGTACTTAGAAATTAATGCACAGGGCCATTCCTTCATGTGACATTTTGAAACATCATCATCTTAATGTTTATAGGCTATGTTTGTTTGGTTGCCATCAAGAGAAAACTGTTGAGCATTTATTCTACCTAAGCCCCTTTTCCAAAGCAGTATGATTTGAATGCTTCCTCATAAAATTTGACAATGTTAGGACTCATTAATTTCATCAGTGGTTAAAGGATACTCTTACTTCCCTATATCAAGATAATCTTTTGTCTCTTTTGAAAGGCGTTATATTTCTTATCAATGTTATTTGGAGGAAGAGAAACATTGCTTTATATGAGGGAAAGACATCTTCTCCTCTCACTGTTGTGCAAGATATCAAAGGTATCCTATTATTCTCTGAGTTAGCCAACTCTCAAAATTAGGATAATAATCATGTGGTTCCAAGTAGTTCTATAAGACCTCTAAATCAACCTATGAACAATAACGATGGACCATTGTTTTTCATAGAATTAAGAATAGCCATGTTACTTTGTTCCATTCTTGGATATGCCTTCAGGGTCAATCACTACAACAATTTAAGTGTATACGAAGACAACGAGGGGAGCACCTGTTCAATTACAAATGTCTTCGTTCATCTCTCTCTTGGATTGTAAAATCCTCCTTATTCTCACCTGGGGTCTATTCTCTTCAATTCATGACTACAATCAAGCAAATTACCAAAGTGTGTAAGAGGAAAGAAGATGGAAATATAGTTTTGGAGGATATTATAGCCTTTTTATCCCTTTCTACTAGTTTAGATGCAGTAGTAGTTAATCTTTCTTATGCCTTTTCTTTTAAGGCGAAGGTGCAAAAATGTCCATGTAGTTTGATTCAAGGTGCACCCAACATCGTGAAGTTTTTTTGGCCCAAAAGTACCCACGTAGTTACCAAAATGGGTCAAAAGTGCCAATGCCGTCAATATACACTAACAACGTTAAGTTTTTCAAAGTTAGAGAAAATAAAATATGCAAAAATACCCATGAAGTTTGGTCCTAAGTGCTCCAAACACCGTGAAGTTTTTTTGGCCAAAAAGTGCCGACGTAATTACCAAAATGGTTCCCTCAATACCTATATCATTACTTTAAATATGTGTAGGCAAGAAAAATACACAAGAAGAGTGAATTTTATATTTCAATAAAATATTTTTCAAAACTTTAAGTTCAAAAATTAATTTTAAAAAACAGATAAGAAAGAATAAGAGTATTAAAATCTTAGGCAAATGCTTGCAGATAAGAGTATATGATAAACATTTAAGCTCACAAAAATTTAGAGAAACAGAATATTAAGATTCGAAGTCCTAAGCAAATATTTGTCGCTTAAATTTTTCTCTATAATTTTATGCTTCAATCTTCCTTCATTAGTGAATATATGAGAATGCAAATGAATATTGTCCAAAATTTGCCTAAGATTTCAATACTCTGTTTCTTTCCTATTTGTTTCTTAAAATTGCTTTTGAACTTACATAGTTTTGAAAAATATTTTATTGAAATACAAAATTCACACCCATTTTTATGTATTTCTCTTGCCTAACATGTGTAAAGTAACGGCATAGACACCGAAGGAACCAATTTGGTAACTACATGGGCACTTTTAGGAAAAAAACTTAGCGGTGTTGAGTGCACTTTGGACCAAACTTTATGGGTATTTTTGCACATTTTACTTTACTTAACTTTGAAAAACTTAATACCGTTAGTGTATATTGATGGCATAGGCACTTTTAACCCATTTTGGTACTAAGTGGGCACTTTTGGGCAAAAAAAAAAAATTCACGGTGTTGGATGCGCCTTCGAACAAACTACATGGACATTTTTGCACCTTCACCCCTTTCTTTTATGGGTGTGTTTGGATTGGCTTATGAGAAATAACTTTTTTCAATCTGACTTTTTCATAAGTAAGATTGGATAAAAGTCAAATTGTGTTAAGTTATTTATGTTTGAATTTGTGATGATAGAAGTGACATTTTTCAATTTGACTTTCAGAAACATATTTGGATAATTATTTTGAAAAGAAAGTTTAGATGAAAAATTATTAAAAATGACATTATTGTTATTGTATAATACATATATAATATGCATATATTCTTAAAGTTTAGAAATAAAAAGTGAAATTTAGGGTTTTTTGAGAATTTAAAGGCTTAATTTCTCCCTTATTTTAAGGAAAATAATTTGGGGAAATTATATTTTTAGCTCAAATGAGGATAATATGGGAGAAAATAGTTAGAGATTATTATGGTAAATTTTTAGAGATAAAAAGAAAATATTTTATTTGAAAATTTTAGGGGCCTAATAGTCTAATTTTACTACCCATTTTATTAAATAATACTCCCTCCGTCCCATAATATAAGGTCCATTTTTTTGAATGACCTTGTCCCAAAATATAAGGTCCTATTTGATTTTGTTTAAGTAATAAATGCGTTTTTCCCCCATTTTACCCATGCATTAATTTTTCCACACATTCTCTTTCATCTTCTTTTCATAATTACCATATCTCTTACTCATCCATAAATAAGGGCACATTTGAAAAAAAAAGGGTATATTTTTTACACATTTATTGTTTTTAACTAACTTTAACTAATTTTTTAGGAACCCGTAATTCGGTTAAAAAGACCTTATATAGTGGGACGTAGGGAGTACATAACAAACGTGTGGGACCCATCATTCTTCCCCTTTCTCTCTTCGTCATTTATTGCAATAAGCAAAAGTTAGAAGCCAGAAGTTACATCATTTTGCTTCTGGCTTTTGGACCCTAGAAGCCCTTTTGGGCCAAAAGCACTTTGAAAAATAGATCAACCCAAACATGATAAAGGGTGTATTTGGATTGGCTTTTTTTCAGAAGGATTTTTTCAGTAATAAGATTGGATAAAAGTCAGATTGTGTGAAGTGATTTATGTTTGGATTTGTGATGATAGAAGTGACATTTTTTCAATCTGACTTTTAAAAACATATTTGGATGATAATTTTGAAAAGCAAATTTAGATGAAAAATTATTAAAAAGGACATTATTATTAAATAACACATATATAATATATAATATGCATATATTCTTATTAAAAGCTTAGTTTATCCCTTATTTTAAGGAAAATAATTTTTAAAAAAATAATATTTTTAACATAGGAGGATATTGTGGAGAGAATAGTTAGAGATTATTATGGTAAATTTTTGGAGATAAAAAAGAAATTTTAAATTAAAAGAAAATATCTTATTTGAGAATTTTAGGGGTCTAATAGTGTAATTTTCCTACCCACTTTATTAAATACTCATATGGTCCTATTTATAAGTCACTTCCAGCATATTTCACACAGACCAAGGAAAGCCTTAAAACTCATTAACTTTCCACTAAAATCTAACAAATTTACAACTTTACCCATATTAAATATCTACTATACCACATGAAAATAAAGTCAACACATAATAAATGAAGGGTAAACTTGTACATTCATACTCAATATTTAATTAGGTGACTTATATATAGGACCAAATAAAACCTTCTCTCTCTGCCCTATAAATAGGACCAGAGGAGTAATACATAACAAAATGCGTGGGACCCATCAGAAGCTAGAAGCCAAAATTTCGAGCTTCTGGCTACCCCACCGAGCTTCTAGCCCATAAGTCCTTCTCTCCTACAAGCATACCAAATATTAAAAAAAATAAGGAATGGCTTTTGCGGCGCCACTGAGCTTCTGGCACCTGAGAAGCAATTCCAAACAAGCACAAAATTGTCAGATTTCACTTCTCTGACTATGCTGAGCTTTTGGACTTCCAAAAGCCATTCCAAACATAGCCTATCTTCCTTGTTGTTGTATTTGACTTTACTTTTATGATGTACATTAACTTTTATTATTAATATCATTTGGCCTTTTTTCAAAAAAAAAAAAAAAAAAAAGAGGATGAAAAACGCTTCTAGAAGCCCATCATTTATGAATGAATGGAACTAGACGAAGCTTCTTCCCTGCCACCTTTTTTTCTTTATACTCATGGAGCCTGATTTTGATCCATCCTCTTCGTCATATTTACACGTCCATCTCCTCACATAACTCCACATGTTTTTACTGGCCCATACACAAAGATTCAAAATAAATCATCCGTGAGTTTAAATTATCCAAAATTCAACGTAGTACTTTGTACAATTATGAATTTCACGGCAATATAAATAAGATTGGTATTCAAGGTCCCCGAAAAAAAAAAAAACGATTAGGATTAGTTCAAGTGGACTTTGACCCGAACGACTCCTCCGATTCTTCTAGTTGATAAAAACTAATTACATACAGAAACACGCAGTCACTGTCTTACTATTTGGTTCCTTGCTTAAGCTTCTAGTAAACCTTGCTGTCTGATTGAATTAAATAATAAAACGAAGCTCCAGGTCCTTTATTTAGGGATTGCCCTGCTACAAGCTAAGCAAATACAACTTTGATTCTTACTTGTTTGATCTCAAATACAAAAAAATTCAGATAATTAATTAATTAAGCTATTTAATCAATCATGGCAAGCATTATTCTTCAAGCTATCTTCTTTTTAAGCCACTTACTGAACATATATTTGAGCTAGTTAACCTGACCTGAAACTAGTCGACTGAGTAATTAGTTACTCCCTTCGTTAAATACAGGATCTATTTACAGCGGTGAGTTTGTTCTTAAATATAATATCTCATTTTAATTTTTCTCAACTTTTCTTCAAATCATCTCTATTAATGCCCATAAATGATAAATAAGTAAGAGAAGGAGGGTGAGTGGAAATAAAGGTACATTATTAGGGTGCTTTGGTAATATCATGTGATTTTAACTAACTTAATTAACTTCATTAATCTAATCAAATTAAGTAATTGGGTCTTATATTTAGAAACGATTTGAATAATTTGGAATTTTAAGAGGATTTACTACATCGGCTGAAATTTCGCTTATCTATTTCTACATATTCCACTCATTATATATTCTGTTGAAAGTATTGTTGTCTGAATTATGTGATACAATCATTACAAAATATACTGTCTAGATACATATTTTTCACAATTAATTAAAATCAACGTTTAAGTTACCGATAACAAAAATGTAAATATATTTTCCAAAAAATGAGATAATGATTAAAACAAAGAACAAAAACAAGGCTTGCATTTATGTAATTCTGTGCAATGCCATGTGTGTCTCAAATTCGAAATTATGTGATGTCTGTTATTATAATAATTATAAGCAATAATTCCGTGAGTGCGCCGGATGTCTCCAAATTATGGGCCTCATTATGAGACATAACACATGCTTTTGCCTAGCTAATTCCTATTGTATTTCTCACACAGCAGCTTATATATAAAATACCCAACGCTTCTTTTAAAAACACACTCAACATCGAATATAAATACAGAAAATAGAGATGGACAATTTTTTCTCTTTTTTCCCTAGGTGATCATGGAGCCCTCTAATAATCTCCCCTCGGTCATGAATTCAGAAAATAGAAACGACAAAAACTAATATGTTATTGGGAATACGTAGTTTGTGGGCATAACATCTTAAATTAGAGAACTCCATGATTGATTAATCTTTTCGCTAATTCGTAGAGTAAAAAAATATATTATATCTGCTGGTTATTTATAATTAAAACCTAGAAAATTTGTGATATATACTTTCTAAAAGATAGCTTATATCAATGTTTGATAAAAAAAAAGAAAAAAAGATATCCCATCAATTAATGATTAAAATTTAATACACCTAGATAAAAATGTTTCAATGAATTAGGGTATCATGTAAAAGAAAATCCTTAGTATGAGAGATAGAAAGGAAAATATTGAGACCTTATATTTAAATTTAAATAAAAACACTCAAAAGAATATTATATTGAGGACCGAAAGATATTGCTCTACAATTGGGTTAATGGGTTGGAGAAGATTTTTGTATCGTCAACTTAGTTAGGTTACATATATTTATATATATATATATATAATTAATTAATGCAGGATTTGTGTGTATAATACTATAATTACATTTATCAGAACGTTTACGCAATGGACAAACTTAAATGGAAAAAAAACATTTTCATAATTATTAGTTTGAGGGTATTATAGCATAACTAATACTATCATGCCAGTACCATAATTGTCTTTATGTTCAAGTTTATGAAATTCATCCCATGCCATAATATATTTAAGGTCAGTTCGGACTGGGAAAAAATTGAACTCAAAGTTTTAATTTGATTTATAGAACTTCATTGACTATTTCAACAATTTATTGTCACATTATTGTCACAAAAAAAATCAAAGTAGAATATGCTAATAAATAAATTGATGGAGCTCGACGTTGAATCGAAGCACATATTGTCAAACGGCTTAGTTGTCTAATAAAATCAAAGCCTTGTTTTCAAAGGCGTAAGAAATGTGCGTGCCTATAAGGTAAAACAACAGAACCTCGTGACCCCGACTCTGACCACATAATTTAATAAAATCATAATTATAACTACATCGTTTTTTTCAAGGCTCCCTATCACAACCATTAAGATGAAATCACAACCATTATTGAAGGTAGATTATACATGTACTGAAATCACAACCATTAGTGAAGGTAGAGATTAAGATGAAGCTGTGGGCTTAATTAAGCTGATTATTAGGGTTAGCATTACAATTTCAAGTTGATGCGTAATGCTATGCGTTTTGCCTTGGCTGTCACTTTCTGTAAAGAAAAGCAAAAACAATTTTTTCATCTCCATGAAGAAACAAAAACACTATTCTGATTAATATATAATGATGGGCTATAGCACACACTCTTTGTTTAAAGCACATTCTAGAATCCAAATGAGATAAGAAACAAAAACCACGGGGAAAGCACGAGTCAAACAAGTTGAAATCCCTCCCTCCAAAAAATCACAATATATCTATCTTACCTCTCTTTCTTCCTCCTCTCACTACTCACGCATTCCAAGTCTCCTTCTTCCCACATATTTTCCCTTCTCTCCTTCCTTTTCATTCTGTGTTCCCTAACTACGATGCCACAGGTGGATTTGGAGACACTGGTTTCAGTATGCGCCGGCGGATCTGGCTGCGACCGCAAAATCGCCTGCGAAACCCTCGCCGGCGACGATCAACCCTCCGGCGAAGCAGATCAGCCTCAGCGCAACCCTGATTCGCCGCCGGAATCGATTTGGCTCTCCAGAGACGAAGAATACGAATGGTTGGATCGCAACGCTGTTTATGAACGCAAGGAATCCACCAAAGGCAACTCCAATTCCACCAATTCCAACTCCATTTCCAATTCTCAGAGATTCTCTTCCTCCAATTTCACGTCCAAGGCTTCCATCATTGGATTGCCTAAGCCTCAGAAAACGTCCTTATACGTGGACGCCAAGAACCGCCGTAGCCACAGGCCAGGCAACGCAAGATTGTTCCCGAAACGGAGTTCGTCGGTCGGAAAATCGGAATCGGCGGTCATCGAACCGTCGTCGCCGAAGGTGTCATGTATGGGAAGAGTGAAGTCAAAGAGGGATCGAAACCGCCGGTTCAGAAATTGCCTTAGGTCTTCCTCTGACACAACAGCCACCGCCAAGGAAAAACCGGCCAGGAGATACGGATTCTTCGAAGCTTTCCGGGCTATGTTCCGGTCCAATCGAAAAGAAAAACCGGCCCATGAGTCCGATCTTAAACGGGTGGATTCGACGAGTAAAAACAGAGAGTCGCGCGTTAAGGAGGCTTCATTGGCGGAGGCGGTTCCTAGAAGTAGCGTATCGGAGAGTGAACCGCCCGGGTTGGGCGGGATGATCCGGTTCGAGTCAGGGAGGCGGTCTGAGTCGTGGGGATTGGGTGGTTCTGAAATCCACGCGGCATAATAGGATTGGACAGGGTAACTACTCCGGCGAGGTTGGTATATTGCGCGGGTCAGGAGTAATTTCGCGGGGCCCAGCTCATTTTAAACAGTCGTTGGGGTGACGTGGCACGTTTGAATAACGGTATAAACTGTTGCCCATTTCCCACTTTAAGGTGAATGTTAAGCTTTCTAGTTTCCACTGTCTTGCAAGTTGCAATTTGCATATTTTTTTCCCTGGCTAGACCGAACAGTTCTCCTTATTTTACTCCCCTGTTTCTGCGATGAAGTTTTGTATATATACACACACACATATGAGTGTCTTTGAGGAGGGCAGTTGTAAATTTTTTGTGGGCAGTTTCATTGATAATGACTACTCTCCACACTGGGCTTGCTTGTATTTGTTTCCATTTTCTAGTAGTAGTGATGGTCACGGATAAAGTTATAAGATGCTGCCATTTTGTTGCATGCTGATAATATTGAGGGGTTTTAAACAAGTTATTGGAGGGGAAAACACAGTACAACTCCATAGGTCCTATTCTTGTTGCAAGCCTGACACAAATTGAATATGAGGCTTCTTTTTTTTTTCAACTTCAAATAAGGTCTAATCTGGAAAATGTTTTAAAGCGGTTTTATTGATTTTTCTGTTAAAGATGGATTATAGAAATTGGGCATGACATAGGCGTCAAAAGGTCTCTTCATTGTCCATTCCAGGGATTTGATTTATAGATGCATTCAGGTTGTGAAAGGTATATTCAGTTCAAAAAAAAAAAAAAAAGGTTGTGAAAGGTATAACAGTAAGCGGAAGGTGGAGTCAAATAGAAACAAGTCATAGGATTTGATTGTGTGAGCAGTACAATGGAAAGTCGTATAGTAAATTGGGCAACAAAGCAACCGCATTCTTTTTAAAATTAGAACGTCTCAAAAGTCAAAACACGACGTCGCTTCACATCCACTCCCCCTACTACCATATACTGATATTTGCTTTTATACGATTCATTTCATTGTCAAGTTTGAACCTCGTTGTTCCTAAAGTTTCTCGGCTCAAGGCAGTTTTAAATGCAATATTCAGGATAGTTGGGGGAGGGAGGATAAAATATGTGGATGCGACAAAATAGGTAAACTTAAAATATTGTAAAGGTCTAAATCAAAAGCGTATATCTAAATAAATAAGTGGAATTATACGAAAAAAAAAAAGGAATGGCAGGAATTAGGGGCTATTGACGCCGCCGCTATAGTCAAGGGCTTCAGGGAAAGAGTTAAGACAAAATCACAAAATTGCAAATGAAGCACATCAGTATGATGGTTCTAAAAATATAAGATTCAGCTAACATTTTTTTAAAAAAAAAAATATGAAAAAAATGAAATGAAACAATGTATTTTGTATATTATTAAATCATTGTTAACTTATAAATCAAATAAACTAGTTTATAAAAAGAATTCAAGAAAATCCATTTTTAAGTAGCTTATTTCAACTTTCTTAAATTCTAAAAAAAAAAGTTAACTAAATTCTATATTTATGAATGGTAGGAGTAATAATTAATATATGATCATGTTTATTTATTTGGAAACTAATTCGTTGGTACCTATACTTTTATTTAACTTTGATTTTGACACGTGTTTTTTTATCTCATAATTAAATAATTTATTTTGTTCAATTACCTCTTTTAGCTTCTAGCCTTTGATTAAGAGCTAACTATGCTAAAAAAAATGAAATTAAAACATTGAACTAGGATAAAAAAAAACACCTATTAAAATCAAATTTGAATAAAAATATAAATAACAAGAAATAGAAATTTCCTTATTTGATTGAGGCTTATAAACCCAAAACGATGGTGTGAGCTTGAAGCAGCGTTGAGTAGTTATTTTCAACGCATGAAGGGAACTGTAGATGAATGAAAGTGAAAAGTCAGAGAGATCAAAGCACAGAGCACACGGAGAGAATCCTGGTTTCTGTCTTTGCTTATAGAAACACAGCAAATACAACACAACTCCACGCTACCTTCTTATCATATGTTTGGCTTCACTACATATAGCTGCCACCCTCTCTCGACATATCCAGGATTCCACCAACTTATTCACCATTTATTAATTAGCCTCAATACGTCGGATCTGGTTGGTTTTCTGGGAAACAATCTGGTTAGTGTGCCTGAAACTGAAACCTCACAACCTCACATCAGATCCTTTCGGGTTTGGGCTGCGTCGGGCTAAACAAATATATCTTAAGGTGAAAAGTCATGCCCATTGGCCCATTGGGGAAAGTCGCTTCTCCGAATTTCTCATCCTTACGTCTCTGTTTTTTTCAAATAAAAAAACTGTATGATTTTAAGATTTTAAATTTTCTTACCACTATTCAGTATTTGAGTTATGTTATTATACAGTTGTAATAATTAGTATTTCTTTAATATAGAAAAATCATTTTTCTGTGTTTTAAAATGATATCAGCGTATTGGAAGTATGTATTTTATTAAAAACATCGTAATTAATTGGCTTCAATAACAGAGGCCAACTTTTTTTTTTTTTTTTAAAAAAAAGCTAGGAATTGAATCTTAGACCACATCAATTATATTCGTAGATAATAATATTGGGGCATGATTGGAAATCAGAGTGAGTGATAGGAAGACCTGTTGATGCTAAAATTTGGAATAAAATATTCAAGAGTAAAGTAGGGAATTTTATTGATAATTTGGGTCACCGGCAACGGTGGATACAAAAGTTTTTGGATTGAATTTAATACAATAAGCTGAAGTAAACTGGAGTTTGCAATGAAGTGAGCCAAGAGAGTGTTCTGAGTGATCAGTGTGTTCTTTCCCAGCTCGTGTGTTTTCTGGTGCCATTCTAGTCCATAATAAGCTGCTCAGGAACCTTGGTCGCCCCCGAAAATGTCGGCGACATTTGAGGAATAGTGGACGTTGAGGGCGACAATCCAGGTTTGTTAACAACCACCTCCGCGTCGTCCGGGTTACTGCGTCATGCTAAGTCAATCGATTTTGAATTTGAATTTGAGCGGCATCCATGGACTTGAGATGGCGTTCGTTGGGCCCACTTGGCTCTGTACCCCTTATGTGAGCCTCTTGTGCAAATCAGGGCCCAACATTAAGTCCCTCACTTCACGATGTTAACGTCGGTTTACATTGGGAAGTAGCGGTTACAGTGATCCAACGGTTGAAATCTCGTTTGACGGTTCGCCTACCTAATTCCCTCCACGTCGAACGGCTGTGATTCAACTTTGAGGGTGTGGCGTCATCCAACGGCGTCATCAGGATGGATTTAAATGGGAAAAACTGAACTGCCTTCACTTTTTCCACTCCTTCTGCAAGTTTCCCCCATTTTCTTCATTGCTTCCCGCGGTTAGGGCTTCATAGTCTTCCCAGGTACATCTTGGATTTTTGCTTTTGGTCATCTTTTTAGTTTTCCGTCTGCGTTACTGCTTTTTCCTGTCTGTTCCAAATGTCTCATTTGAGTTCAAACCCCTCTTATGTCGGGTACCCCTCTGACGAAGAGAATTCACCCATTTCCCACGCGTCTCATCCTCCTGATGATGAGACCATGGTGGAAGAAGAAGCAACCCCCTCTGTTAGCCCCGCCTTAGAGAAGAGGGAAAAAATTGCCCCTCCGCCCCGGAGGAGGCTTTCTAGTCGATTAATGTATCGTCGGCCTTCCTCTAAATCCTCTGCCTCTAAAGCCTTAGTTGTCGTTTCCGATGATGACGAAGGTGGCGAGGAGGCAAGATCTGTGGGCAACGGCGTGGACCTTGAGATGGCTGTCGTCTAAGTGAATGAGGCTGGCAGCCCTGCCGAAGATTTGGGGTTCCATTCCTTGACCAGGAGGTCAAGGATTATGGGTGCAGGTCACCCTCCTTCCCTTAAGCCTAAGGAAATTGAACTACTGCCTAACCTTCACTATTTTGACCCATCGGTCGAGTATAGGTTACCTGAAAGGTCCGAGCGTCTTGATTCCTATTCCGATAACACTATCGCACTTAGCGTAGAAGCCTTTCGTTTCATTTCTCCTTTCCCTCTGCCAAGGGTAATTTTAGAGATATGCCTTTATTATGACCTGTCCCCTTCCCAGCTTATGCCTCATGTCTGGAGGTTGGCTGCCACTGTCGGGGTGTTCAACTATGAGTTTGCTACCATTTTAGACATGTTTGACCTTTGTGAAACATACAAGTTGGTAAGGAGTAGGCCTGGGTGTTATTCATTGGCTCATCGCCGTACAGGTAGCGCTTCTTGGTTGGCAGACAGGCTACCCAACGACCGCCAATAGGACGTCAGGTTCATCATGATTCCTATTGCCCGTCTGGAATATCCGGGTGTCTCCCTTCGTAGGGAGTGGCGAGAACTCAGTAAGACGTCTGTCCCTGTGTTTTTTACATTAAGTTTGTGAATGGCTGACCTTATTTCCACTTTGGTTCTTGTAGGTGAGGACGAACTTCTGGTTCCTCCACTTATCAACCGTACCACCTCAGAGAGGCTCAAGAAGATTTTTGATCTTCCAGACGACGCTCGTGTTTTTGCCAACGTCATGTCAAGTAAGCTTTCCTTGGGGTCTATCTTTGTCATGTCTTCTACGTCGGTCTCACGTTGTGCCTGTTTTTAGGAAAATCGGATGCCACCAACGCCTCGAAAATGAGTGCCGACGAAGTGGCAGAGGCCCTCAAACACGTCGCCGCTAAGAGGCATTTGTCCCGGGCTGCCGTTGATGCTCAGTAGCAGGCGGCTTCTGCCCGTAATTCCCCTGGCGCTGTGAGCAGGATGCCCCAGAGTGGCCCCCCTGTCGGGGTGGTGATCAGGAGCCCGTATGGTCCATCCGTCGCCTCCAAGGGTGTCAAGAGGTCGGTATCTGGCAAGGGCAATGGCGTCACTCTTGATGAGCCCTTGAGCAAAAAGAAGAAGACGGAGTTGTTCTTGCCGTCCGAGGGCGACGGGGTCGTGCTGTCTTTTCCTGCGGGTGCCTCAGCATCCAACTCGGAAGACTTTAAACTGGCCAACCCTGTTTTGTCGCAGCTGCCCTTGCCAATTGACAAGGCATATTTCGAATCTTTGGGACCGGATGATGAAACAGAAAAGACTGTCCGCTACGCTTTTTGGGTAAGTCTTCTCTATTTAACACATTATTTTTTGCGCATTTAACCTTATTCCTCTGATTGCCAGGTGCTGGAGTCTGTTCGACATCAAGCACTGTTGAGGTAGGCGCATAAGGACGCCCTGGACAAGGCAAAATCTGAGCTGGAGGCCTCTGAAAGGGAGAGGGACCGGATCAAAGAGGCCCTTAAGAAGAGCAATGAGGAGCGGAAGATGCTGTACCAGACTTGGCAAGCCGAGTTGAAGGGGAAGGAGAAAGAAATTGCCGCCCTTCAGGAGGAGGTGGACGCTAAAACAGGGACGATCTAGGGGCTCCAGGCCGACGTGGCATATAAAGAGGCCAGGATTGTCGAGCTGCAGGACAAGCTTGATCTGGGCATTGCCGAGGTGTACCTGAAGTCCTGTCGTGATATGATGAAAGAATATTTGGACGGACAGCATGTGCTGTGGAAACCTCAGGAGATCATTGCCCAGTATGAGGAGCTGTTTGGCGAGGTTGATCCCAATGCCACCCCAATTGCCGCTGCTCCTGTGACTTCGGAGGTCGACGGGCCTATGGGCGATGCAGAGGACCAGCATACAATTGCCCAGATGGTGGAAGGGGCAGTGATGCTAGCCACCCAGGATGCGGCCGGGCCGGGACAGAAAACGGAGAGAGAGCAGGACTTGGTGCAGGACCAAGGAGAGGTCCAAGGTCAGGAGCAACCTGCCGGCCCAAGTGATGTCGCCCCTCAGCTCTAGGGACTTAGCTTTTAATTTCTTGCCCTATTGTTCTGGACTTTTTAATTTCGTTGGAATGTAATTTGATGGCCATAAGGTCGACGTGCTTTATTGACAATCTTGTTTCCTTCAAATGCTAATTTTACTGCACAATGTGTGTTTGTACCTCTGCGAGTGCTGCTAGCAGCTGTTTGATTTTTCGATCGTTGTAACCATTTATCGTAGTAGACGTTAGTGTTGATCATTCCTGTCAATGAGTTAACATGCCGTTAAACCGAGTGTTGTTCTGGTCAAGGCACTTATATTTAAAGCATTGGTGGCGATTACATTTTTTCGGGGCTTGCTTTGGTCCCCCTTAGCGTGGTAGCTTAGCAGGGGACCGCGCCAAAGCAGCGTCGCCTGACCGTATCTTAGGGTAGCCACGAGTCGCGTGATGACTAAGGCTTCCTGTTTCATGGTTAGAAGTACCACAAGTATACGTAGGACAAGGCATATATCCTTATCAAGGGGGATGTGTGGCGTCAGTAGCCGTTTGCCACACCTGGTATAGTGCCGCTGGGGCGACTGACCGAATATGGTATCGGGCTTGGCTCATCCTTCGCCACCCCCTTAGTTAGTATGTGTTCAAAAAGGGAAAAGGTAATTGAAATTGGACTAGATTATGTACCTTTTCAAGTGGATGGCGTTCCAACTTCTTTTGAGGGGTTTTCCACGTATGTCAACCAGCTGATAAGCGCCTGGCCCTGTGATATTGGCGACTTTATATGGACCCTCGTACGTCGGGCTCAACTTTCCATCCTTGCTTTCAGGGGTATTTGGAAATACCTTGCGCAGCACCCAGTCCCCCACTTGGAAATGTCGTTCTTTAACGTTTTTGCTCCAGAATTTGGTCGCCCTACTCTGATAGGCGGCAATTCTGATGAGGGCTTGCTCTTGTTGTTCATCAAGTAGGTCCAATTGTCGGGCTAGCTCTTGATCCTTCGTCTCTTCCCTAGTCCACTGGTAGCGCAACGAGGGTACCCCGACTTCCACTGGGATCATAGCCTCTGAGCTGTAGACAAGTGAAAACGGGGTTTCCCCTGTCGCCGTCCTTGATGTGGTCCGGTAAGCTCATAATACTGCGGGGAGCTCTTCTGCCCACTTGCCTTTTGCTTTATCCAGCCTCTTCTTTAGGGAGTTTACTATGGTTTTATTGCTGGACTCTGCTTGCCCATTTGACCGGGGGTTCTGAGGTGTGGAAAACTTCAAACTGATGTGCCACTGTTCACAGAACCTTCAGAACTTCCTTCCAATGAACTGCGACCCGTTGTAGCTAACAATCTCCTTAGGGAGACCGAACCTACATATTATGTTTTTCCAGACAAAGTCTATTACCTCGGGCTCTTGCACTTGGGCAAACGCGCCTGCTTCCACCCACTTGGTGAAGTAATCGGTGACGACGAGGAGGAAGACAAGGCGTCCTGGGGCCTGAGGGAGCTTTCCGACGATGTCCATCCCCCATTTCATGAATGGCCAGGCTGGGGCGACCGCGTGCAATTGTTCCTGCGGCTGCCGAGTTGTGGTGGAAAACCTTTGGCATTTGTCGCACTTTGAGACTAAGTCGATGGCGTCCTTTTGAAGGGTAGGCCAATAGTACCCTGCCCGGATGACCTTCCTGATTAGGTTCCTGCTACCGCAGTGGTCACCGTAATCGCCTTCATGCACTTCCCTAAGGGCGTAGTTTGCCTCAGTCGGCCCTAGGCAACGTAATAGCGGGCCTGTGTAGGACCTCTTGTATAGGTCGCCTCCCATCAGGCAGAATCGGGCCGATCGTACGATGATTCGCCGTGCCTCGTTCTTATCAGGTGGCAAGGTACCTTCCTACAAATATGTCATAATAGGGGACCGCCAGTCTCAGGTTAGGCAATGACTTAGGATAGTGTCGTGACATACCTCGACCGTCGGGGTGGACAGGTAGTACAGAGGGATCTGTCTTGGCCCGGAGGCTTCTAGTGACGAACCCAAGTTTGCTAGCGCGTCGGCCTGTTGATTGTCGTCCCTACCTACCTGTGTGATTTTAAAATGCTCAAATCTTCCGGACAACTCAGCCACCTTGTCGTGGTATAACTTCATTCGGTGGTCTTTGGTCTGGTAAACACCTTCCGTTTGCTTGGACACCAACTGGGAGTCGCTACGCACGTCAATGCTCTGGACGCCCATGTCAAGGGCCAGTTTCAGTCCTGCTATTGGTGCCTCGTATTCTGCCTCGTTATTAGTCGTCTTGAATCCGCAACGGATGGCCTGCTCAATTAGGTCGCCCTCGGGGGTTTGCAATCTGAGGCCGAGCCCTGTTCCTTTCGAATGGGTTGACCCGTTGACGTGCAGTATCCACATAGATGGAGGGACCTGATGATTAAAACACAAGACTTCTTTGTCAGTGTTTACCTGTAGGTTGGGGCTGAAGTCGGCCACGAAGTCGGCCAGGGCCTGTGACTTGATGGCTGTTCTCGGCAGATAAGTGATGTTAGATTCGCTAAGCTCCACGGCCCACTTGACTAGCCTCCCTGACAGGTCGGGCTTGTGAAGCACATTCCTCAATGGGTAAGTAGTAACGACCGCGATCGGGTGGCATTGAAAGTAAGGCCTTAGCTTTTTCGACGCTGATACCAGGGATAGTGCGAGTCGCTCCATTGTTGAGTATCTGGTTTCTGCGTCTAACAGCGCCTTGCTCATAAAGTAGACGGGGTATTGTTTCCCTTTGTCTTCTCTGACTAGAACTGCACTTACAGCGTTAGAGGCAACAACTAAGTACAAATATAGTGTTTCACCTGGTATAGGTTTGGAGAGTAATGTTGAGCTGCTGAGATATTGCTTTAGTTGCTGCAGAGTGTGTTCCGCATGGTCTCCCACTTGAACTCTTTGTTTTTGCGAAGGGCGTCAAAAAATGGTTGGCATTTCTCCGACGATCGGGAGATGAACCTTGTCAGGGCCGCCACTCTCCCTGTCAGGCACTGGACGTCCTTCACGCAGCGGGGGACGGTATGTCGACTATCGCTTTGATTTGAGCTGGATTTGCTTCAATACCTTTACTGGAGACCAGGTATCCGAGGAACCTTCCAGACTGGACGCCAAAAGAGCATTTGTCCGGGTTAAGTTTCATGTTGAACTTTCTGAGCAAGTCAAACGTTTGCTGCAAATGTTCGGGGTGATCTTCCGTTTTTAGGGACTTCACCAGCATGTCATCAATGTATACTTCCATGGTTTTGCCCAAGTGTTGCGCGAACATCTGGTTCACCAGCCTTTGGTACGTTGCACTTGCATTTTTAAGTCCAAAGGGCATTACCTTATAGCAGTAAGTCCCCCTGTCTGTTATGAACGATGTTTTTTCCTGATCGTCGGGGTACATTAGAATCTGGTTGTATCCGGAAAAGGCGTCCATGAAACTAAGCAACTCGTGTCCCGACGTAGCGTCCACTAAGGTGTCAATATGAGGCAGGGGGAATGAGTCCTTTGGGCAAGCTTTGTTCAGGTCGGTGAAGTCTATGCAAACCCAATGCTTCCCATTCTTCTTGGGTACCACGACAACGTTGGCCAGCCAGTCGGGGTACTGCACCTCTCTGACGGATTCGATGTCCAGCAGCTTTTGGACCTCGTCATTGATGATTTTGTTGCGCTCGGGGGCAAATTTTCGCCTTTTTTGTCTAACCGGCTTGTGGAGTGGGTCCACGTTGAGCTTGTGCATTATGAGTTCTGGGCTGATCCCTGTCATATATGCATGGGACCAAGCAAAATAGTCTAAATTGTTAGATAAAAAGGAAATCAATCTTTCTCTAACCTTACGGTCCAGGTCTGCTCCTATGGATATCGTCCGATCTGGTTTGTCGGGGTATAAGGCGACTCTATCTAGATCACTTTCCCCCTGTTCCCCCTTATCCATAGGAGACGACACCTGTAATTGCTATGCTGATGCGTGAGGCTTGTCCTGGCCTTTCATCGTGGCCTGGTAGCATTCACGCGCCACCCATTGCTCGCCTTTGATCTCTCTCAGACCCTAGGGGGTTGAGAACTTGATAGTTTGATGCAGCGTGGAGGGGACGCCCCGCATTTGGTGGATCCAGGATCTACCAAAGAGGGCGTTGAACGCCGAAGGACAGTCCATCACCTGAAATTTGAACAATTGGTTAATTCCAACTGCATATGTTGATAAAGAAATTTCGCCGACGGTCCTGTCTGGCGCTCCATTGTCGAATACTAGGACTGTCGGGGCTTTCACTATTTGAGACTCAAGTCCCATCTCTTTAATTGTTTGCATGTAAACAATGTTCACCGAGCTACCTGCATCCACTAACACACGCTTGATGTTAAAGTTACCAAGGTGGAGTGATATTACCAGGGCGTCATCGTGTGGACAGGACGTTCGTTCGATCTTAGTGTCATCAAAGGTGATCGGTCCTTCAACTTGCTGGGTTACCTCTGTCGGCGGCCTGGCCGTCGGGTCATCATTTGGGATCGATCTCGCATGTCGCTTTGCTGCAGAATACGTAGATCCGCTTATCTCGGATCCACCTATGATGCTGTTGATGGTTCTGGCATTCTGAGGGGGCTGGACTGGCGCAGCTTGTCGCTGTTCACCACCTACATTTTGGTTATTTTTACCTTTGAGGAGGGACTTCAGGTGCCCCTGCTTCAGGAGTTCTGCTACCTCTTTCCTCAGGGAAATGCATTCGGATGTGAAATGTCCATGATCGCCGTGGAAATTGCACCATTTGTCGGGGTCACTCTTGTCCGCGGACTTCTTTATCTTGGCTGGCCACTTGACAGTGTCGCCCATCCGATGCAGAGCATTAACAAGTTCGATCGGGGTGACCGAAAAGTTATGCTCTTCCAGCTTTGGAGGCGGCAGTCGCTTGGTGGTGTCTTCCTGGGAGTTCTGGCCCTTGGACCTGTTTTGGTTACCTGTAGGATATGGCTCAACTCGCCAACTCTTACCCTTTGGTCTCTGACTGCGCCTGTCAGTAGAGTTGTTGTCAGCCTTCTGTTGCTGTTGTTGGGTGAGGAATTGTCGCCGATAGTTGCCGTCGTCTTCCTCCCAACGAATCTGGGCCCAGCCTCTTGACTGAACTTCGAACCATGTCGACACCTGGTGCTTCGTCAGCTCCTTATACAGATCGGAATCAGGTAATAGGCATCTCCTGAACGCCTGGACGGCGACGGTCGGGTCACATTCCGGGATGCTTACCATCTCCTTGGTGAATCTGGTCATAATCTGCCGGGTGTTTTCGTCGGGCCGTTGCAGGATTCTGTAAAGGTCGTCTGACGTCTTACGCAGGTTCCTGCTATTGGCAAATTGCTGCATGAACAACTCTGTTAGATGAAAAAATGAATTGATACTACCTGGGGTTATGTTGGTCCACCAGGTCAGGGCCGACCCGATCAGGCTGATCCCAAAACCGCGACACATGCATGCTTCCCTTTTGTCCGAAGGGACGACTGCGGCCATCATGATCTGTCGGTACTGTGCCATATGTTCGTCAGGATCGGTGGTCCCGTCATACTTAGGCAGCGTCGGGTAAGCGAACCGTTCTGGCATGTTGACTTCAGCAATCGACCTCACAAACGGGGAATCAGAGAAGCTGCTAAGGCGGGTAAGGACGATAGGCTGGGCGATCCCGGGGACCTGGAGCTGACTGAAACAGCTCTATGCTCCGAGGGTGCTCAGCGTCCTTATCAGAGAGACGATCGCCGCTCTGCGATGGCATCGGCCCAGCGACAGGTGCTCCATTGACGTCGCCATTGGTACCTGCATTAGCGGCAACGGCGTCAGTATCAGTGACTTGCTTACCTGCGTTCCTAGTAGGAACTGGGCTGTTAGGATCATCGAAAGAGGGCATGGTTGGGATGGCCGATGTCTCGAATGATCGTGACTGGTTTGGGCGATTAGCCGAGAATTCAGTAAGCTGGGATTGGAGCCCTTGGTTCTCCAGTTCCAGCCGCTTCAAGGTTGTGGCCTGGGTCTTGACGACCTCCTCCTGGCTTTTCAGCAGTTGGGATTGTTCTTCCACAAGCTTCTCTTGACGGGACATCCTTTCGGATTGTTCGGTCGGCACTTCCAGGATCCGGACGAATTGCTCAGCAGGATTTGGGAGATCAGAGAAGGATGACATGATTGCCAAGAATAGTGAACTTTGTGGCTTTTAAAAGGTTGTTGCCGGAGTCCCCACAGACGGCGCCAAAATGTTGATGCTAAAATTTGGAATAAAATATTCAAGAGCAAAGTAGGGAATTTTATTGATAATTTGGGTCACCGGCAACGATGGATACAAAAGTTGTTGGATTGAATTGAATACAATAAGCTGAAGTAAACTGGAGTTTGCAATGAAGTGAGCCAAGAGAGTGTTCTGAGTGATCAGTGTGTTCTTTCCGAGCTCGTGTGTTTTTTGGTGCCATTCTAGTCCATAATAAGCTGCTCAGGAACCTTGGTCGCCCCCGAAAATGTCGGAGACATTTGAGGAATAGTGGACGTTGAGGGCGACAATCCAGGTTTGTTAACAACCACCTCCGCGTCGTCCGGGTTACTGCGTCATGCCAAGTCAATCGATTTTGAATTTGAATTCGAGCGGCGTCCATGGACTTGAGATGGCGTTCGTTGGGCCCACTTGACTCTGTACCCCTTATGTGGGCCTCTTGTGCAAATCAGGGCCCAACAAGACCCATTATTTACTGCGTCACAGCTCTCGTTTCATACTAAAAGACCTTTTCCAATGTAGAAAGCTCTTGCTCATTATATTCATGCAGTGTGGCTGTGGTCATGGTCTATGTTCATTTAACCTTTCTACTCATATCCTAATTATAATAAGTCAGGTGTAATCACTTCAGCCAGACCTTTGAATTAAATATCTAATCTCCTGAATCCTCCACATTGAATAATTGAATTATTTCATTTGATTCTGATAAGAAAGGCAATTGGAGGTCAAAACCTTTCCAAATTCCCCTTTTTGTGCTCTCTGGTTAAATACTTTGGCTCCTTTGTTTCAGCCTTTCCATGAAATAGTACTTTGTTGGGATAGATAAGTTCCACTCGTTTAAATTAATTCTGCAGGAAATGTGTTTGAGCGGTTCTGTTTTCACAAGAAGTTGCTGAACATTAATCTCAAAACCGCCTATTGCTGTATACCAATATTAATTTCCATGTATTCACACCACCTAATAAAAATGGTCTTGAAATGTAGAAGAGAAAAAACCCCAAATGGACAAAAAGATTGAAAAGCACTGTTTCGGTGCCGCCCAAACATGAGGTGGGAGTAACATAAAGGAGAGGAGGAGGTAAAGGCAAAGGACAAAATGGTTTGGTTTACTATGTGTGTCAAAGCAGAGAGTGTTTTTCTGACTTGGAGGGTGTGAATAGAGAGAAATATATAAACTTGTGTTTGTGTTTGTGTGGTTGTCATTAACTTAAACTTCCTTTTGAGTTGTTGCCTACTTGCCCTCTTGGACTCTAACTTGCATATTCATAAACACACACAAATCCTCCTTTGAGAAAGCCAACTATGATGCGGACCTACAAACAGATCCAATTCTGCAACTTGCTTAACTGCCTAACTTCTCTTTGTATATATATGATCACCATTTGGAGCGTCCAATGTACTTTTCCACCTTTTTAATTATTACCATATATCCTAGAATTCCTGTTTATAGCAGTATTTGGCATTAGTAAGCAAGTGCATAGTTTATCCACTACAGGATACACCTCATATAAGGGTCGTATTCAATTGCCCCACAAGGAAGAAATATGTCTATATTTGCATTGCTTATCACAATTAATTTGCTTGCTAATAGATTACCGTCGTGTTCAGCAGCTCATATTAAAGCTATAATTATAAGCTGTAATATAATGGTATCTGACTATGTAGCCATACCAATCTACCAAATCATCACATTCTCGAAAATGGTTCATTAAAAATAGTTATCATTCTAAAAAGAGAAAGGAAAGTGGGTCATTCATAGTCTTATTGTGTGCACTAGGATTTGCCTTCGTCAGGCTGACGTAACTACTGACACCAGACCCGCATTGATCCTCTTGGTTACTGGTTGCCGCTTTGTTGAGTTGTCACCAACAATCAAATAAAATCTCCTTTTGTTAGACACTTAGACATTTGATATTACATACACTGCACTGTTTTTCGCCAAACAAAATAATAAATAACAAAAAAAAAATCTGGATTCTAAAATGATAGGATCTCATATGTATCTGTTGAAATTTGAATAATGGGGGTCAAGTGTAACGCTTTTTGAACATGCCAGTTTGCTTTGCTTTCCCCAGTTCTATGATGATAGTGATGATATTTTTTCCATGAGAAGCAGAAATATCTGAGGTTACTTTCAGTCAAAGACACTTTCACTGGCTAAGTGGCTATTTGATTTTTTTTTTTTTTGACCTGAAGTGGCAATTTGATTTAAACTTTACAAAGTAATTTCGGCATGTCGTGATAATGAAGTTCCACTTTTAAGTAATGCAACAATTGGGAGCCAAGTTGCGCAAGTGTCAGTGACAATAGCGTCGTGAGGTGAAGTAAGCCAATTGTTGAAGGGGGAATCTATTACCTCAACAGCCCTTTTCACACATCAACTTACACCATTTCATTCAGGGCCTCAAATACAATTGAACTTTCATTATTACACACCATCAATTTTTATGTTCGTTTTGAATGAATTAATTGTGTTGTTCTATAAAATTTAGTTACCGCTAAATACTTCTTTTGGTTTCCTCTAAAAGTCGCCTCTAACCCCCTCATAAAAATCAGAGAGAGCTCACAGATGGTTAGATAATAAACTTTATTTGAAAATGAAATAAATTTTCAAAATTACTTTTATTTAATACTATGAATTACATCCAATAAATCATAGAAATTCTGATTTATAATATTCTAAATAGGAGTAATCCTGAACAAATGTAATTAATACTCCCTCTTGTCCTTATTATAAGAGCTCAAAATTTGAATTATTTTGATCCAAAATATAAGAACCCTCATTGGAATCTGTCATCATTTAATGTCATTTTTCCTATTTTGCCCCTACTTATTAACACTCTCTTTCATAGTATTCATTAAACTCCTACTTACATTTCTCTCTCTAGTCTCATCATAAATAAGGGTAATATTAGAAAAATAGTTATTTTTCATACATATTTATAGCTTCCAACTAACTTTTACATGTTTTCTTAAGAAACGTTATTTGACGGCTGAGCTCTTATAGATAGGATCGGAGGGAGTACCACTCTATTCCTTATTATAAATCCATCTTAAATACTTCTTACATATCAATGAGTGTGGAAGTTATAATATTAAATATAACCTATTTAAAAAAATTCTAACTTTACCCTTATTTAAAAATATGTGTTAAAATAAATGTTATGAGTTATAAACATTCTCTCCTATCTTCCTTATTTCTAGCATAGGGATAAAATAGTTACAGTAGTATTAATTGATCCCAAACTGGACTCATATTTATAAATAAAAAAATTGTGGTAGTTAGACTAATATTAAGGAATAGAGTGATACTCCATCCGTCCCATAATATAAGGTCCATTTATTTTAATGATCTTATCCCCCAATATAAGGTCCTATTTGACTTCGTTTGAGTAATAAATACTTTTTTTTCCCATTTTACTCATGCATTAATTTTCCCACACATTCTCTTTCATATTCTTTTCATAATTACTCCCTCTCTTACTCATTTATAAATAAGGGTAATATGGTATATTTCCTACACATTTATTGTTTTTAACTAACTCTAACTAATTTTTTAGGAACCCACAATTCGGTAAAAAAAACCTTATATTGTGAGACGGAGGGAGTACCTCACTAGATGACTTATAAAAACCATATCTTTTTAGGAATGTGCCTTATAAATATAATGGGGGAGTAGTTGGGTTTTAATAGTTCATTTTATTAAATTAGTTAGCATTTTTACATTAGTTTTCAGTTAAACAGGATAATTTAACATATACGAGTAATTCTTTGAATACATGTTTTTTATATAACGAGCTTGTGCTAACCCGTGCGTTGCACGGGGAGCATTGATTTTATGGCCGTATAAAATTTAAAAAACATGTTAGCTACTAAAAATAAAGTAATATAAGCCACGATTAAGTATGCATAAATTATCTAACTAAATAATAATTAATTTTAGAGATAAAAAAGGAATAAGAGGTAACACGTATTAAACGAAGACAACTTGAAAAAGATATTATTATTTTCTATCATTGAAATTTTAATAAAAAACTCCTAACTTATAGGGGAGAGAAGCACACAAAATAAAATATAATTCATCAAAATATCTTTGAAATGAAGGATTACTTTAATTTGCAATGTTTTGGACATATATTTACTTCTTCCTAAGTTGAAATATAGGGTTACTTTAGCATTTCATAGAAAAGTTGAAACCTTATTTTGATTTGCTCCATTTTGCAGTATACACTTTTTTTTATAAAGTTAATCGAACTTGTGCTATCCTTAACTTTATGGGTGCATTGACTTTGGTAATCATATTATTTACGTAAAACAAAGAAATATAAGGGTACGATTAAGTATGCATGCAATTACTTCCCTAATCAACAAATATTTTTAGTGATGAAAAAATAGGAAATCAAATGCAAGATATGTTAAATAATGGCATCTTGGTAAAAATAACATTTTTATATTAGTGAAATCATAATAAATTTGAACTTTTTAACCTATAGTCCATGTTGTGTTATACAAGACGTAATCCAAAAAAAAAAGAGAGGAATCACATGTATACTAAAGGCACTTGTATTCAGTTACAAAGAAACCATCATTAGTTGCATTGGCTATATCCGTTGTATCCGCGAAAATGGCATAAGGGTTTGTATACAGCGAAATAATAAATGAGATAGATTACCAGAAAAGGATGAGAATTGGTGGAGGGAAATTGGGCGGGTAATATTGTGTATTGGGACATAGGGTTTCTGTGTAAAGATCATTTCGCAAGTTTTACTCCCTTTTCAGATGAAGAAACCCAAGTTCCTAACTCCACTAAGCATAAATGTTGAGAGCAACCTGCGAGAAGTTTCATGATTAGATGCATGCGTGTTGACAACATTACACGCCACTAGCTAATCTCTTGTTTTCAGAAATCACTCAATCAACATATTTGCCATCTCCATCATCATCATTCTCGTTAACTTTTTGAATCCCACTCTTGTTCATCTTGCTGCAAACTGGCTGGAGCTTGGTAATCTTCTACAAAAACACATCCAAACTATCAATAATCATGTAGCCACCATGATCTTGATCTTGATATGGCATTAAAATTATAGGATGACCACCCAAAGTTGTCTTTACTTTCTAAGAAAAAGCAGGACAAGAGGCAAACCCTTTTATTTTTATTAGCTAAAAGTTCCGTATCACACTCTGCACCGCACGAATGAGGCACAAAAGCAGACAAATTAAAAGACACTTTATTTGCATACTTTTTTTTTTTTTTTTTAAGATTAGACTCCATTAACACAGCTCAATCTTAGTGTAACACTCATTTTCATATTAATCTGTAAAGCTATGTAAAAATAAGATTCCATTAACGAGAGTAATAAGTTTCTCTCTGTTTGATACCATGATTTGGAAACGTTAAATTAAAAGATCAAACACACCATAAGTTTTGGGATTATACCATCCTACCCTCTGGGGATAAATACAGCATTAACAATAATAGGTGTGTTTGGATGGATTTCTGGAAAAGTGACTTATATATAAGTTAAACTGAAAATAAGTCAGATTGTATAATGAGATTTATGTTTGGATCAGCTGTAAAAAAAATGACTTATAAGTCATAAGTCATATTGTGTAATGAGATGTATGTTTGGATGGACTTTTGGAAAAGTGATTTATGTTTAGGTTAGTTATGATTGGATGTGTAAAATAAGTTAGAATTGTGGGGTCCACCTCCGTAAGTGACTTATAAATCATAAATCATAAGTTGAAAAAAGGACTTATATTTATTTAGACTTATAAGTCATAAATCCTTATTTTCTAAAAGCCCAACTAAACATACACTTTTTATTGTTCACCAAAATAAGTCATTTTTATTGAAAAAAATGACTTATTTTGTTGGGAAAAGCCCAGCCAAGCCAAACACAGCGAATAAAGGCACGTTCAAACTATATTAAAAGGCAAAAGTCACGTGTTGGATTTATTACATAAGCAGATACGTGGGTGCTTGTTTCATTACTGTCGCTTTGCTTTTGTTGTACATCCATCTAGATTAATAGGAAGGTGAGTCGTAAGAGATGATTCAGAGGGCACAAAAAAAGAGGAAAGTGGAGAAGGAAAAACTGCAATTTGCAAATTGCAACTTACAAATTACTATCCACATTCGCTGATATGATGTTGATTGATCAGGAGACGCGGAACACATCCGCATATACTCAATGTGAATGTGCTCCCGATTTGAGTCAACTCAACTCAGACTTATTACTCTTAAAGCCCCTGTGTGGTCAACCACTAAATTCCTTCCCTATTTAGCCAATTAACTTATGGGAAAATTTTCAAAAAAAGCCCTCAAAATATAGGTAAAGTCATTTAAGATTTTTCCTTTTAATTTGGGGTTGAATAATTCAGTCATTGTACTGAATTGTTCTTTTCAAATTTCGATGTAACAAACTATCATTTACCTATTTTGAGGACTTTTTTTTTGAAATTTTCCCTTAACTAATCTAGATATAAGTTAATCACCAACATCTATTAAGATCAATCACACATCATATTTTATTTATCTGATAATTGCTTCCTGTGAACAAAAATTAAAGTCCTAAATATATAACCTATTTCGATATATGAGCTTATTTCTGAACATAAAATCTCTTTCTAAAATTTCTCAATATTTTCCTAAACCATCCCTATTAAAAAAAGTACCTTCATAATTCCCCAAATTTCTTAATAATAAATAAGTAAGAGAGGAATGGTGTAAATAAAGGTACTGGGTAGGCTGTTTTTATAACATCATATGATTTTAACTAATCTAACTAACATATTTAATCTAACTAACTTATATAAATAAGTCTCTACCCAGGAATGGAGGGAGTAGTTATTTTTTGTTCCCCGCTAATTTGAGATCCCCTTCATGAGTCGGGACCATGATCAATGAACCAAAAGTAAAGTACCCAACGAACCGTCCAGGGCTCCAGGCTAGATAAAAAGACAAAAAGGGGTAATCCTGTAATATTAACGGAACTATGAGGGTACTTTTTACAACCACTCCTTATAAATACAAAGCAATTGTTAGCTCACTTTTTTCCCATTGACTCAAGACAGCGAAAAACAGGGACCTTAAACAAAATCCATGGGGAATTGCTTGGTTCTGCAAGACAACGTCGTCCAAATCATGAAATCCGACGGAGAAATTCTTGAATACAAGTCACCCATTTCAGCTCATCAAGTTTTGAAAGAATTTTCCGGCCATACAATCTCAGATTCCGTACAGGTCCTCCGCCACCTTCAGCCGAACACAAAGTTGATCGCCGGCCACTTATACTACCTCGTACCCCCATCCCCAAAAGCCACCAAGAAGAAGGTGAGATTTGCAGATCCTGAAGTACAAGATTCACAGGAAAGTAGCAGTGTTGTAAGAATTAAGGTGGTGATCAGTAAGCAAGAACTTCAGGCTATGCTTAAGAAAGGAGGGATTTCAGTCAACAATGTCGATATGTTATCTCTGCTTCACGGCGAGCAAGTGACGGAGAGTGAAGATAAGTCTCACAAGAAAGATGATGTTTTTGAAGGGTGGAAGCCTGCGCTTGAAAGCATACCTGAATTAGTTTAGCTTTATATAATCCACATTTCATGTTTTGTTCTAAGTTTCTTTCTTCCCCCTCTTGATATCCTCTGTTTATATCATGCTTAGAACAGGGTTACAGATATATAAATATATAGAAGGACAAAAATTTTGAAACTTTAGCTTCTCGTTAATTTGGTGTTACAAGTTAACGTCTAATTCCCTTTGAACTGGATTAAGAATATTTGCAAGCTAACAAACCGATCAATGAAAATATAAGTACTATATGTTCTGTTGCTTTTAAATCCAAATACGTACGCCTTGTGTGAAGAAGGTGCCAGCTAACGTTGCATGCAGCCAAAAATACTGCCCACAATGGTGTGATGCATGTACGAAATTGAAATGAATTGACCGTAGACTCTTTCTTCTTCTCCAACCTCGTCATTCTAAAGCATAAGGAACGAACAGTAACAGAAAGACAGATTATTATGCGTCGATTAAAATTTTACAAATGCAAGAGCCACTTAACACATAATTAAGAAAAAATAATGGAGAAACCATGATTATGTTTGCCATTCCTTATTTAAATTTATAATGGTGTTGCAATTATACTCACTCATGGAAGTAGTGCATTTTCCCATTATTACCAGTATGGATGGAGAAAAATTGGTCGATGAGACGAGTCAACGACTAACGATTCTATATTCAACTCTAAGAGGCTAGGAATTCTATTCATATGGAAATCGGGGCTTTCAGTTCGGGACTTTCTAATGTAAATATAAGAGTTTGTACTATTAGCTACATTCCAGCCATCCACTTAGCTCCTACGAGATCATTCTTAGGTGCCACCAGTACTATATGAAGTAAGTCTCAAACTTCCGCAGCACTTGGTTTTACCGTGGTAATTGATCTCTACAGCCAAAAGTTCTGGGAGACGTAAAATCGAAAACAATTCCCTACACTGGTTGGTACAGGGTATGCGAAATGATAAAATGAAAAGAAAAAAAGCAGAAGAATGATGATGGGCAATGATATTTGGTAAAAATCCTGAAAGAGTTTATGAAACAATGTTTTAATTACCATGGGACAAAATGTGAAGTTGGGGTACTCATATCTGTAATGATTCACTCCAGCCAAACAAGACCTAAGCTGTAGAGAGTAAATTTACATGTAACTACACTGGTTGATGTCCACTGGTTGTCCCAGAAATCATTGTCACACAGCCTGCATATGTAACATGAATCCAGTACTTCTAATACTTATTCTAAGAATATCTCCTAAATCCTAATATAACTAGTTTAAAGTACTCATTTTTAACGAAATATCCTCAATTAATTAAAATTTTTTAATTAGCTAACAAACCCCTCCAGCTAATAACGTTTACAGAAAAGGTTAATTATGAGATTTCATAAGAAATAACTAATTTTCTTAACTCACATCCAATAGTTAATTGGAGCTTATAAAAAAATAAAAGAAAGTATAAACGCACAATTTATTGGTTAACATCATAATTTGCTTATGTAAGTCCAAACAAGTCTTAACTTTGCTACCCACGTCTAGAGCTGTTCAAGTATCGGGACGAAATCGGGACACCCTTTTTTCCAAGTCTTGGTACCATAAGAAGGCCGGGACGCTATTTATGTCCCGGTCCCGGTACTGGTACTGAAAGGGTCTTGGACCTATCAGGACGGGACCGGGACATGGACCAAGATTGGGACGTCCTGATTCTCTTTGACATAATCTGCCTTATCAAGAAAAAAGAAAACTAAGCACCTATGTGTTTATACTTTAGTTGCTAATAATATAATATAATTAATGTTTTAATATCACATATATATTTATGTGTAAAAAAATTGTTAATCATTCAATAACCATTCAATTCAACAAATCCTTTTTAACTACTTATAAAATCTTCAAAATATTATAACCAAACAAGATAATAACCATAAGTCTATGATGAAAATTTGAACATTCAAATTCAAAGCAAAACCATTGTTTAAAAAAAAAAAAGAGAGATTCAAAGTAATAGCCAACAATTCAGCCATTACCTACTTCTTCGATCCTTCCTCTTCGTTAAGGACTGTGGAATGATGGAAATGAAAAAAGAGGTGTGCCTCTTAAAAGGTTAAACCCTAAACCTGAAATGATTGAATCAATCAATCATCAATATAATTAAATGCTTTCGTGAAGAAAGAGAAAAAAATAATATTTGGGTAGGGAACTGATTAATTAATTGAAAAAAATAAAGAAATAAATGCATGTTGAATTAAGAAAAAATTAAATAAGTAACTATACCTATGGTACCGAGAATCCCGGATATGTGATCATGTCCTAGTACCGTCTCGGTTTTAATTTGGTCCTGGTACCATTGATCCAGGTACCGGATCCCGTTGATCATAAGAAATTCCGGTCCTAATAAGTCCGGGACAAACGGGACATGAACTTTTTGAACAATCCTACCCACCTCTTCCTTCGGCCATAGGTTTTAAGGCGCAAGATCTTTCATGTGAGATATTTTATGGGTTGTTATCATGGTATGAAAAACCGGACCGGACCGGCCGGGTTAGGCCGGAAACCGGCGACCCGGCGACCTGTCCGGTCCGGGTGATGGTGGAACTCGGTATAACTCCGACCCGGGGCAACCCGTGCTAAACCGTCGAAACTCGGGAGTGACTCGGGTAGCCCGCCGAGCTGGGTGGGTTAGCCGAGTCGCCTTCTTTTTTTGCTTTCTCCACTGAAGGCCTGAGAAACACAGTAAATCTTGGGAGGAAGAAGAAGAAAGAAGAAGGAGATGAGTAGAGAAGTAGCTTCGTTCCATGAAACACTCACCGTCAAGTAGAAAGAAAATGAAAAAAGTAAAAAAAAAACCATTGAAAAGAGGGAGAAATCGTGCCTTCATGGTCGTTGCTCAAACCTTCCAAATCAAGTTTACAGAGAAGCTCATCAGAAAAGCAGAGCCATGGCTTCAAGAAGGTAGAAATGACGCAGCAAGTAGAAATTGAAATTGCAAGGTAAAGTAAAATGTCTGACTTCTCTGACAAGGACGCGTTGGAGCATTAAATTTTTACTTTTTGCATTTTCCAAAGCTGGTCACATATTTATAAATTCATTTTAAACAAAAAGTTCCAAAATAACCATCGTCTATTGTCTATTGTCTAATCATAAATATCTTGTAATATGAAGGAAGGAAGCAGTATTTGTACGATAATATAATAATATATATGATGTATAGAATATATCAATATATTATCATATTTTTAGATATTAATTCTATTAAATTTTATAATCAAAACATAAACTTTTTTATACATTTAAGTAAATTATGCTATTTTAAATGTCAACGGTTTGATCCCGAGTTGACCCACGGTCTGACCCACTGACCCTTAAACCATCATCCTAGCCAGTTCATTGACCGGTCCGATTTTTAATACCTTGGTTGTTATGCTTTGCTTTGCATTTTGCTTTTGACCTTTTTGTCCATTTTCTCATGTTTACATGGCTTTTTCCCCGATGCGTAGGATGTGTAGAATTTTGAGCTTATACTCTCATACTATGTACTGAAGTCTCTCTCAACTTGAGAAATATTTTTATTTTTGGGGGTTCATTTCATTACCATTGATCCCTTCCTACCTTCAATACATTGTCAAATGCTTTTCCCAACAATATTGGGTGTGTGTAGGTTATGCTTGGAAAAATGACTTTTTTTTTTTAATCTGATTTTTACAAAAGTAAAAGTGATTATAAATCAGATTGTATAATAAGATTTATATTTGTATTGACAGTGATAAAAATGTTTTTTTTACTAATTAAACTTATTTTGATTGGCAGTGATAAAAGTAACTTTTATATATATGGTGATAATATTAAGAAAAATATTAAAGTTATTGAAAAATGTTTTATTATTAAAAATAATTCAAAATATTCTTCTCGTCTTATTTGTAAGTTACTTTCATCATATAAAAACAATACAAGAAAATGATTCATCTAACATTATTTATTTTAGAGAGATATGTAACATATACTATAATTAAATGATTTATTTAATTTTTTAATTTCTCCAAATTAATTAACCAACTCTTATATTAAGAACAAGATGTGATATTTTTCACTCTCCGTAGTAAAAATTTGTCTCTCCACTCTTGAAAAGCTAAGAGAATTATTTTTGGGTGCAAAAGCCGAAAACACTTCAACTTCATCTTATCATATGACTTAAATTTAACTCATAAGCCCAATTGAAAATCCACCATCCCAAACACGCATTTTAATCACTTTTTCCACTTTTAAGTGTTTTTTCCAATGTAAAAGCTACTTTTAAATGAAAATAGCCATCCCACACACACCCACCAAAATTAAAATAAAACCAACAAAGAGAATTAAGATTAAGAATAAATATAAAAGGAGGTAAACAAGTAGTTTCTCTTTTCTCATACGGATGGTAACGGAAAACCTGATCGGAGAATGACCTTGAAGAGGTTTCTAAAACCCATCGCTAAACCATCACTCTCGCCGCCGCCGCCGCTCTCTCCGATCCCCAACCCTCCGCTTCCGGCGCCACCTGTCACTCCTCTCCCCCCACTTCCTTCACTCACTCTCTCTTCCGCTTCCCACTATCATCACCTCCTTCACTTCCTTAAAGCCCATCTCACTCCTCCTTTCACACCACACACCCTTCTCCACTTCCTCAAATCCAAGCTCCATCACCATCCTACCTTCACCATCTACGATTTCCACATCTTCAATTGGGCCTCCACCATCGATTCCTATCGCCATAATCACTCCACTTTCGAATGGATGGCTCGTACTCTCGCTATCACCAACCGCCTCCTCCAACTTCGAGCTCTTCTTCAATTCATGACTTCCAATCCTTGCCCTTGCTCTGACGGTATTTTCTCTTGCTCTCGAACCGAACCCATATTCCAGTTTTCCATTAACGCTTTTTGTAAAGCTCGCAAATTGGATGATGCTGTTTTCGCTTTTGAGTGTATGCGGAGATTGATTGATGGGAGACCTAATGTGGTGATTTGTAATTGTTTGATTCATGGGTTTGTTAAATGTGGTAGGCATGATGAAGCGTTGGAGTTTTATGATAAGATGATGAGAGATAGAGTCAAGCCTGATGTGTTTACCTTTAATATTTTGATTAGTAGTTATTGTCGGAATTCACAGTTTGGGTTGGCTTTGGATTTGTTTAAGGAGATGAGGGAAAAGGGGTGTAATCCCAATGTGGTTACTTTTAATACTTTGATTAGGGGGCTCTTTAGGGAGCGAAAGATTGAAGAGGGGATTGAGATGGCTTATGAGATGATTGAACTGGGGTGTCAGCTCTCAAGCGTGACTTGTGAGATTTTAGTTGATGGACTTTGTAAGGAAGGTCAGGCTTTACGATCGTGTGAGATATTAGCAGACTTGTCCAGCAAGAGACTTTTACCCAATGGATACGATTATTTTGTTTTGGTGGAAAGTCTTTGTGGGAAAGGTAATGTTGCTAAGGCATTGGAGCTTGTTTATGAGCTATGGTACCAAGGAAATGCCCCAAGCTTGATTGCTTGCACTACATTAATCGACGGTTTAAGGAGCTTGGGGAGGACTGAAGAAGCATATAGATTGTCAGAAAAGATGCTTAAAGAAAATATAATTATGGATATTGTGACTTTCAATTCTGTTCTTCAGGATACTTGTAGTATGAAAAAAACTGTAAATGCAAATAAGTTGAGATTGCTGGCTTCAAAAAAGGGCTTGAAACCAGATGGCATGACCTATAGGATTTTGGTTTCTGGGTATGCTCGAGAGGGCAGTCAAAAGGAGGGAGAGTCAGTGTTAAATGAAATGTTGGACAGGGGATTTATATCTGATCTTGCTACATATAATAAATTGATGAATGGTTTCTCTAATTGATGAAATTCCAAAACCTGGAAGGATTACAAAATTGATTAGTGAGAATATAGGCAACACAACATTTAATTTGTAATCAATTATGACTTATGCAAACTTGATGCAAAGATGACTGATAAACTCTCTTGCTGGACATTAAAATTGTATACTTTGAAGTCCGGTGGAGGATCTAGTTTTGCACAGAGATAATTTGCAAATTGACTTTGAAAGTGGGTGATTCCCCAAACTTCTGGTCCTTTTCTCTCATTCTGATGATTGTTTTTCCTGATTTATGTAAAACCTGTGCAGATAAACTGGGAAAGATTCTGCTTCCGGTTCCTCTTTATGAGTTACCTCACACCATTTCATTTGAACCTTAAGAATCATCATCAAGAAAAATAAAGTAGGATTGATTCTGGTTTCCAGTTCCTCTTTGTGAGTAGCTACCAGACATCATTTTGTTTAAACTTCAAGAATCGTCGTCAGGCGTCAGCTGCTTCTTTGAAGCTGAAAGATTATAAATAGTGTTGTATTTTTTCTGCTGGATATATGTCCAATCTTATACTAAACCACAAGTATTTGATTTAATTTTTCTGCTTTGTAAGAGACTTTCTATATCTCAGAGAAATGTTTTAAGGTTGTGCGAGTCAATTGTTCTCAGATGACTGTCCATATGTTAGCGTTATCAATAGTTTTGTGATGAGTTTGTTATCAGTGTAGGAGCTTGAAAGTCCTGTAAACAATAGAATAAAGAGAGTGATGATTGCAGGAATTTGTTAATCCTCTGTTTTGTATTTATTACGTTACTTTTTTGTTTTCTACCCAGCGGGAGTCAGATATACCACTCTATTCCTTATTATAAGTCCACTTTAACTACTTTTTAGATACCAAGAAATGGTAATTATAGCATTAAATATGTCGTATTTTTAAATAATTTTCCAACTTTACTCTTATTTAATAGTAGGTGTTAAAATAATATTTTATCCATTATAAACATTCTCTCTCATCTTCCTTATTTCTAATACAGGGGTAAAATAGTCACAGTAGCATTAATTGATCCTAAAGTGGACTTATATTTTGGAACAAAAAATTTGTGGTAGTTGGACTTATAATAAGGTACAGAGTGGTAATTACTATAGCAATACTTGATGCTTTGGAATGGTGGTGACATCTTATCATTGCTGCATTCTGATTGCTAATGAATAAAACTTAGGCATCTTAAGCTACACTTTGTAAACTAGAGATGTCCTCAAGTGCCAAACTTATGTCAATAAATAGAATATGGTTGATTATGAAACTGCATGCCATTGCTTGATTCGTCTCATTGAATGTTGGAGGAACTGAAGTTACTCTGAGCTTGTAGAAACCAGAAAGCTCGAATTGGTTATATGTTTGGCTTTACTTAATACTCTCTCTGTCCCTCCCTGTATATAAGAGTTCAATTAGTCAAATCATGTAGATTAAGAAAGTGGTTGAAAATGGTAAATATGTCTGAAATAATTTTGTTTTCTTAAATTCACCCTTATTTATAATGGAGTATATATAAGACAGAAAAATGTGATAATATCATAATAATGATATAAATAAGTATGAAAGAGAATGTGAATAGAGAGAATAATAATGGGTAAAATAGATAAAAACCCCATTAAATGCTTAGACAAATTTAACCATACTTTTATAAAACGGGATAAGAAGGGCCGACTTGGCTCAGTAGTAAGTTCGCTTGCCATAGGGTTTGAGGTCGCGGGTTCAAATCAGCCTCTCTGCATAAAAGCAAGGGTAAAACTGTCAAGTATATTCCCTTCCCCAACACCCCCACCAGGTGGGGACTCGAATTGAGTTGACCTTTTTCTTATAAAAATGGATAAATTCATTCAAATTTTAGGTTTTTATAATGTTATGCCACCAGTAATCGCTTTTTGAATAAGGTTCTTGCTTTTGGAGTGTGGGACTGATTTAACTTTGCCCTGGCGTCATCCCTGTGCTGAGCGTGGAGGATATTTGTAATTTTCTGCGGACTAAAGAACGGCACTAGTTTTAAATAAACTCAAAGGCCATTTTTTTTTTTTTGGATGCAAAGGCAACCCTAAGCTTGGACACACAATTTCTAAGATCTAATCCCTAGGGGTGAACGCACAGCAGCTTGTCTGTACGAGCAGTAGGGAAACTGGTGATCTTGTTGCAAGTAATTCACACATTCAGAAAATTCCACACTCAAACGTTTCCGGTAAATTGAATGAGCAAATAATGCTTGTTCCTTATCTTATATATCCAACAATCAAAGCAATTATGGTTGTGAATCGAGATTGACAAAGAAGCAATCATCTGACACTTATTACAAAAATGGAAATCGGTATCTAGTCCATCAGATTCCCTCCAAATTTCCAAAAGTATGAAACTTCAAAGGCCAATCAATTGGTCCGACGATTTACTCTTCTGATGGCCTTTGCCCCAGCACAGGAATGTCTTCATATCGTTTCTGCAGAAAAATAAAATGGAATTAACATTTGGCGGTCACCACAATAAATGGCAACAGCAAAACATCACAAGCATTAGAAATCTTAAAATTTATGTGGTAATGGGGAACAACTGTTTGACCTGATAACACAGCTTCAATGGACAGCAGAAATTTAAAATAGGCATATACATGGAACTCTATTAATGATGAGAAAGCCATGTAATAAGTGCTGTGCATAACAAATTTCCTCACCCCAACCATTCCAATTTCCTCTTTCTTCCCTATCAAACATTGGAAGTCTCATCAAATAGTGTTTATGGACCAAGATCACTTCCTCTTTCGTCTCCATCTCAAAACTATTCTCTCATTCAGGCTATATTTGGTTAGAGTAAATATGCGCGGGAGGAAAATGGTCATTTATATAAACTCCCCAAAAAATAAACGAAAACCCACCAATATACATGAAACAGAGGGTAATTGACGATTCCCAACTTGTTCCCAGGGGACTTTCTAAACACTCAGGAATTATGGGGAAGAAAGATAGCTGCATCAACTATCAATGTTATGGAGAGAACAAGTCATCATTCTCCCCCTTGGGTAAAGCTATGGAGGGCTTGACCTCAAAAGTGGTTCAGCTCCTCTCCTAGCATTGGATTTAATTGAAATATGTGTAAATTAATTTTTTAAACTTGAGGTGATTCATAAACAGAATCACAACCTCTCATGAGATCGAGCTCTTCACATCAAGATCAATTCTCTTCTATGATTTTTCTTTTGGGAAGGAGGGCCACCAGAGCATGTTAAATGACACAAAATGCTGGATGACATTAGAACGACGTTAATGAAACGGTCTAAATCGTGATCTAGGCACAATCACGTGAGTCAAAGTTGCATCAATGTGCCCCAAAAAATGTATTTGCATGAAAAAGTATTCATAAACTGTGACACTTTGGAGCCCATTCCAATCTCCGGTGAGAAGAATGGCTACTTTCAAGCATCATTACGTTGTTGGCTAGCGTTATGATCTACGCATGTAGGCAAGTTCAAATGAGGCAGTATCGTGTCACCAATCTGCTACACAATTCAGAGGACTCAACAAAGTAGTGATTAAGAGGCTTGCATAACACAAACAGAATTCGCAGATGTGAACAAAAATATTGCATCCCTAGTCCTAACACATTAACAACAACAAGAATGGATCCAATAAAGACATCATTTCAATTAAATAAATCAAATATGACTCAAAGTCCAAAAATATAATAATTTATATTTAGAGTGAAGCAGATATGTTACCCCAACGTTATTGTACTCCCATAGCTTGTGAACCCCATAATCCACAGCCTGCAACCAATAACAAATCTTATAGTTTTCTCATCGCAAGTAAACAAACGTACACAACAAAAAAAAAAAACAAATATCGTGAGAAGAAAAAGCCCTCTTTGGAACAGAGTAATGGATGTAAAAACATTCCGCTCCTTATGTTCACATATCATCCAGGCTAAACCTCGCCAACCTCTGCCTACTCTTTGATTGTGAGAATTGCATTGCTTATGCGCGCTTCCTATCGAAACACATTGGTACCATATTCAAAACTCTGTCCATATTCAACTGTGATTGAAACATGACAATAGAAAAACCTATCCTTTCCTAACCCACATTCTTCGTAGTTTTGCATCAAACAAACAGGGATCAGATCATTCCAATGAAGGATACTGGCAGCTGAAGCATTAATCGTTTTCCAGGAAGGGGAAAAAATTCCAACCTCGCCACTACAATAATGCACCTAATTCTAACAAAATTCCTATAAAATGCGAAACAAAAAAAGCTGAAAAAAAAACTACCGAGATTCCGATAAGATTCGACGAACAAGAGCTTTAAATTAAAACAGGGTACAAACCCGTTCACCGAGGAAAGCGCCGGCGATGATGAAGGAGACGTAAACGGAGTTGCGGCGCATAATGACTTTGTAAAGGCCTTCAAGAAGGCCTCCTCTGCTCCTTCTAGCTGCAGAATCCATGGATGATTGATTATTTAGCTTCGCTGGATTTCTCGGGTTAATCGCTGATCGTGGTTTTGCTCTCTCCCACTAGGGTTACAGATCTCTCTCGCTCCTTCGCTCCAACCCCAATGTTGTTTGCGTAGGTTACGAACGCTTACGGACCGAATGCTGTTCGTACCGGTTCATTTGAACCGGACAATTTCCGGGTCACCTATACCTCCGCGAATGATGCTTCCATTTAACCATTTTTTTAATATACATATTTTTTTTTAAAAAAAAAGAATAACTAAATTGATTCCAAAATCCAAAGTTGGATTACATCAATCAACACCACCAAAGTTCCTTACTTTTTTTTTTATTTAGGGTAAAAAAAAAGAATAACTAAATTGATTCCAAAATCCAAAGTTGGATTACATCAATCAACTCCACCAAAGTTCCTTACTTTTTTTTTTTATTTAAGGTTTAGGGTTTAGGGAAATAAGTGTTTATTTTATTAAAAAACATATAACATGGGTTTGACATTTTTTGTGTGTTTTTGGTTTGACAATTTTTCAAAAATATTTTTGGTTTGACTTATTCTTAATTGTGCTTATAGCTTATAAGTCAATCATAAGCACACGAAAACCGCTTATGGCTTATGATTTATAACTTATACTTTTTGGTTATAAATGAAAGAGAGAAAATATTACATTTCATCCTTAATATAAGAGCTAGTTGACTAATTTGTAGAGATTAAAAAGTTAAATAAATATTTTTATTATAGTATATATATGTTACATATCTCCCTAAAATAATCTTGTTAGAAGAATCGTTTTCTTTTATTGTATTAACATGATAAAGTAACTTATAAATAAGACCAGAAAAACATTTTGATTTTTTTAATAATAAATTATTTTTTCAATGATTTTAATTTTAATATTTTACTTAAAATTGTTACAATATATATAAACTACTTTTACAACCGCTAATCCAAACAAATTTTAATTTATGAAAAGTCATTTCAATCTCGGTCAATCCAAACATAAATACCACTATACAATCTGACTTATATCAAATTTTACTTATGTAACAGTCATTAAAAATAAATCACTCTTCCAATCGTTATTCCAAACATGTTCTTTAATCAATATCCATCCGTTCTGCAATAGTGGAGGTTTATTGACTGTAAAAAAAAATTTCTATCATACAATGTGAATACTTTGTTAGATAACATTACATGTTAAGTGCCAACCCATATAAATAAATTTCTTGATCTCATTAATGGTGATGTCTATGAATGGGTTCAGTCCAAAAATAAAATGTCTATGAAAAGGTGGTCATTAACACATACCCTTACCCTTACAAAGTCATATTAATAACCTCAATACATTTAGTGTAACACAAATTTGTAGCTTCTACTCTAAAAGGTCACAAATCGTTTGCAATTGTTAACACGGTTTTGATTAGCTTACACCTAAAATTTCAAATGATTCCCACATCCACTATTTCCATTCCCTATAATTTAATCATCCACTTCCAATTGGATAGCTCATCCACTCAGAGCTGCTGGGAGATGCGGTACAAAATCTGGTTGCTTTAAATTCATCATGCCATGGTTTTTTTTTAAAGTGTCTTAAGTCACTAAATGAAATATACTTATAGGAATTATAATGGACAAAGATTGATAGCCTCATGGACCGCAAATTACCTTCTCCCTCAAATATCACCAATTGTACGAAAAGTATAGTCAAATTCATCCGAGTAGCAGTAATTTGATTAGATATATATATATGATTAATTATAGGTTCTATTTATATTTAAATGAAATTCAATGTGTTAGTATAGGTTATTCTTTTGTTGACCATGATGGCCTAAATTTGAAATCGAGGTTGACTAAGTATGTTCTAGGAATTATTTTGGGGTGTGCTCTGGTTGAATTATTTTGGGGCCATAAAAGAGAAGTTGACATTGTAAATGCTTCTCATTTGTTTTTGAACCATGCCTCTCTCTCTCTCTGTTACTCATTTTTGCTCGAGGCAGAGATAACATCGTTCCAGCTGCTCTTCATCCTTCAATAAGCACCCACAGCACCCATGTTCTATTCCATCAATCCAACCATATCCATTAGCAATATGTATATATATAAGAAATAAGGAAGCAAGTCAGCATTCTCTACACTATATGTATCTTTATGCATGTCCAGAACTTCTATTATGTGGCCCACGCTTTGATCAAGTGCATTTTCTTTAGATTTTCCGCAACATATTCCTCTTAATCCATTCAAATCTAATTAAAAAAAAGTCTTGTCCAAAAGGGCAACAAATATAGAGCAAACTCTACAAACTTTCTAAAAGAAATTCTACAATATCATATTTTTTCCGTAAAAAAATTTTTCCTAAAAGAAATTGTACAATATCATATTTTTTTCGTAAAGAAATTTTTACATATTGGTGGAACCACGATACCCACTTCCAAGCCATCCCAAAGGATGACAGGAATCCCGAATTCGAGAATTCGGGGTTCTGCGAACGAAAAAAGGGAAATCAAAACTAAAAAAATTATTAGATAAATTAAAAACGCTAAAAAAATGAATTTAATTACGTCGTCAAATGCTTTCAAATGTTTTTAGTAGAAATTGCTGCAACATACGAATATTTATTTTCTTCCCTAACAAGTTTTCAAAAGCATTTATAAGCATTGAGATCCCTTATGCCCGCATTTTATGGTCTCAAAGTCTATTTGAATTTGCACTTGTATCATTTCGTTCAGTAGTGTATTTGTTTTATTATGTCTCGTAACACATACGCTGAAACAAATAATTCCATATCATCCATTCCGCATGCGGCTTGTATGAAATTCTTTATGTCTATTTGTTTTTCATAGCAGCGTATTATGAACTGTGAATTAACTAGTATATTTACAGAATTTCTTCCATGATCCTGCACATCAATATAAATATTAAATAAAAATAACTCAAACAGAAAAAAGATATATATATATATCATGAATGTTAAGATGAAATCAACAAGGATGTTAAATAAAAATATAGTAAGCCATGAGAAAAAGGAAATGGAGGATAAATCAATAAAAAAGGCATAACATACATTCTCTTCTAACATATGTCCCTTGCATTTCTTCTCAAACTCTGTCTTTTAGAGTGAGGCGCTGAGAAGTTATAAATGGTATCAGAGCCAGCTCGAGCAAGGGGGTGGGTTGTGAAATTCCATATCGGTAAGGGAGGGGAACGAAAGACACCTTATAAGGATTTGGATACCTCCTTCTTGATGCATTTCAAAACCGTGAGGGGTTAAGAGGCCTTAAAACGGACAAACAAAGTATTCACATTATATGGTTTCATTAATGATGATGATGTCTATGAATGGGTGGTTATTAACGCACACTCATAGAGTCATATTAATAACCTCTCTACATTTATAGAAACTAGCACAAATTTGTAGCTTCTGCTCTAAAAGGGTCGTGAACCATTTGTAACTGTGAGTAGGACTTAAAATAGCTTACACCTAAAATCACATACTTATTGTCCCTCATCATCTCAAATGATTTTCATATCCACTATTTCCATTCCATATAATAGAATTGTCCACTCCAATCGGATAGCTCATCCACTTGGAGGAGCTGTTAAAAGATGTAGTATAAAATTGTGTGTTACATTAAATTGATCATGATTTTTTTAAAATGTCTTAAATCATTAAATGAAATATACTTCCAGGAATTATAAGGGATAAGAATCAATAACCTTATGGACTGTGATGTACCTTCTGCCTCAAATCTCACCAATTACACGAAAAGTATCGTCAAATTCATCTGTAGAAGTAAAATTTGATTAGATTTGATCAATTATAGGCAATGTTTATATATTTAAATGAAATTCAATGCGTTAGTCTAGGTTAGTCTTTTGTTGACCGTGATTGCCTAAATTTATAAGTAACAACATACATGGTGAAATAGAGGTTGACTAAGTATGTTCCAGTAATTATTTTGGGGTGTGCACTTACTCTAGTTGAATTACTTTGGGGTCATGAAAGAGAAGTTGATATTCTAAATGCTTCTCATTTGTTTTTGAACCATGCATCGCTCATTTATGCTAGCGGCAGAGATAATATCGTTGCCCGTGAAGCAGCTGATAATTGAACAACCTTTTTTTGGGAGAACAATGAAGGTCTAGTATGTGAATTCTTTATAATCCTTCATTTAGAAACCATAACGAATAAACGATTCAGAGCTGCAAGATACTGAAGTTATCCACTAACAGTATTAGTTCAAATGTCCCATTATGGTCACTGTTGATTTAGTTTATCTGGCCAGTAGGTAAATTTATCATATTAGTTAGTTAATGTCAATGCTCGTAGGTTATCTGCAATTGCTCTAGGCGTGTGAATACTAAATAGTTTAAAAAAACAAGAATGGACCTCTTCATGATAATTTTTTTCCTTTCCTTACCTCCATTGTGAGCAAACCTCTTTATGATTATCTGCAATTGCTCTAGGCGTGACAATTCTTTTCCTTAAGATGGTATAATTTGGTTCTGAAGGTGAAGGCCCAGGACAAACATGTCAATTCAGTTTAATGGAAGTATACTTCTCTTTCCACAAACGTGAGGTTGGTGGATTTTAGTGCTACTGTTAGATTATAATGTTCAGTTAACTCTCTCTCTCTCTCTCTTTTTGCCATGAGTTAACAGTGTCATAGCCTGAAAATTGACATCTCATGTTTCACACAAGAAAATCAAAAGCACTGGAATGGAAACTTTGAACTCATAATCGAATTCTTTTGTTTTTTTACACAACATAATCACATTCTTCTATTACAAACAGGCGTTGTTTAGGAAAGTGTTACTGCAATTTGTAATCACTGTTCAGAATTTGTAGAGTTCTGATGACTCCAGCATTTTCGCTTTACCGCATAGAAGCGAAATCTTTTGCTCAGATAGCGGGTGCCTTGGCGGCAGGCAAAAATCAAGGACTTATTCATCAAATCATATTCTTTATGCAAGATACAAGAAGCAGATTGGTTTTTCATATAAAGGCGAGGAATAATAAACAAACCATCCTCCTCAGGAACATGCTGCTAAATGCGCCTTGACAAATGAAAAATCAAAGGCGTGTGTGTCTCTTACAAGATCAATCCACGAGCAATGCCCTTCTTCCCTGTTGAACCAAAGCAGCTCGTGCCGTCATAATCCTGCTGGGAACAAAAGGAGCATCAAAAGCTGAGCAATTTATCCATTCTTTCAATAGCTCTTCTTGACCCCACATCTCTGGAATCCACACCCTTCCAGCCACTTCTACTCTGTGTCGCTTCAATCTCTCCCTTCCACACATCTCTGCCTCAACAATCTCCTCTCTCACATTTACAACACCCGAGTCCTGATTCTGATTCTCAATTTCCTCTTTACTCAATAGACTTGTTTTTGAAGCTGATGGGTCTTTTGTATCATCGAAACTGCAAGTGCTGGTAAAGGAGCCTTTTTTATCCATATTACCGTCGTCTGTATGATGGGGTTTCTTCAATTTCAATGGTTGATGGGTTTTCTGGTTATTGGAGATAGTTGGAAGCAGAGAGGCTTTATCTTCCATTATGAGCAGAAGAGAGGCAGAGAAGCAAATTCTACAGAGGATTTGGGTGGTTGAAACTCTGATAAATTGAAGATTTTGTACCTGTGATACTGATACAGAGAAAGGAGTGGATGCCAGAGAATGGGTGGAAATTTATTTACATATCGTTCCCGAAGTTTCTTTTTTTTTTTTTGTGGTAAATGAGAAGATCACGTGTCTTGTTAGATATGGGGTTCCAACGTGTGGCTTAGTTATAACATGACGAAGATGGGTTTCAACGTGTGGTTTAGTTCCAACTTGCGAATACTGAAAATGCAAAGTGATAAAAAGTGACCCGTTACCATATGTGTGTGAAAGAATCCAATAATGAGATGCACAATACTACAAGAGGGAAAAAGCATATGGCATGGTTAATTTTACAGGGGTCATTAAGTCTAATGTCAGCTCCATGTATGTTAATCATGTCATGACAAGATAAATTGATCTCGAAATCCAGAAATTCCTCAGAATCCCCAGTAGATTTTTGGAGGAATGTGAGGTTGGTATCCATCTGGGAAATTTCGGTAATATCTGATTTTTGTCAATCGACCAATGAGGTTAACGAATTTAATTTGTGTGGGGAATCGCCACCAGCTGCTTATAGTTGTCCACAAGAATATAAAAATGTGACTATTTTTCTCGGGGGTTGCCTAAAGATATTTAAATTTTAATGGCCTCCATTCAAAACTAATAATAATCATCATCAGTACATTTTTTTACTATTTTTTGCGATTTAGTTAGTACGGGACAAGTCTTTTCGTGTTGGGGTCTGGAACCTCTAAAGTCAAGTTACAACCTCTTACAGCACAAAGCCAGGAAAGTACTACCTCCTATCCTAATTATAAGAGTCAGTTGACTTTTTTTTGGAAGATTAAAGAAACAAATTATACCCTTAAATCTTAATATATAAGAAATATAATTAGATTATATCATAATTTATAAGTAAAATAACTTAGTTTTAAGGAAAAAAGATAAATAATCAATAATGGTGTATTTTGCATCCTTAATTTTTTTTAAAAAAATCAACTGAATCTTATAATTAAGACTGGAGGGAACAGTAATTAGAAAAACCATCGGCTCTCCTAAGTTTTGTGACTCCCCTCGGCCTCGGGGCAGAGAAATACTATGGCTGATTGTATAGCCAAGTGGGTGGTTTCATTGAAACTTGGCCCTACCATCGTCTTCACTTAGGTCCCTTTGTGTCTCAGCCTCATTGTGCTTCAAAATATTGTTTCTACTTTCTAGGGGTCTATGATCCCCAAGTGCATTTTTGTAATTGACCATCAGTGCTGTTCCATCCTTATTTTTATAGCACTTGATGTTTGAACTTTGACCTCATTTTACTTTTAGTTTCTGAACTTTCAAACATATGGTATTAGACTATTGCTCTCAGAACTTTGGTCCATTTAGAAAGGTTAGCCCTGAAACACTTGACGGTTTTAAATTATACCGTGTGGCACTAACTCCGTTAGTTAGGCTGATTGTAATATCTGGCACAAACATATTATATAATAATTTATTTTTTAAAAAAAATTTAAGAACACGCACACGCACGGGAAATGAAAACCCTGAGATTTGGGTAATAGGGAAGGTTTAGTGGCACCGTGCTCGGCGAAATAGGGTATTACTATTGCATCTTACATAAAATAGAAAGCATGAACTTGAATGATGAATTTATGTGTGATATTCAAATCCCTTTGGTTGCATATAAATTGTTGAAGAGAATGATCAGAACTCAGAAGGCTATTAAGTAACGATTCAACGTTATACTTACAGATGGTGGATAGGCATCCATATGAAGGTCAACATGGGGGGATAAAGCAGATGCAATGCTCTGATCTTATTTACCTACACATGGGTTGGATCCACATCAAGCATAATTGAAGATCCATTACAAATATATGTGTGAGTGTTTTTTCACGACGTGTTCTTTAATTTCCCCTATGAAATGTAATGGCTGATTTACAATAGACTTTTGAGTCAATTTTAATGAAAATTTGATAAATTTGATATTCTTTTGTTTTAAAACTATTAGGCAGACCTATATATGAAAAAAGTCAACTTCACGGATTTACCTAAGAAAGCATAGAATATACTTTCACCATTCCTCAATACGAGTTCCAATTCCAAGTTATAGTTCAAATTGAATTACTCCCTCCGATCCTAATTATAAAACCCCTTTGACTTTTTTGGAGAAATTAAAGATGTAAAATTAATCACTTTAAATTGTTTATATTAATCTTTTTCCCTCAAAACTAATTTATTTTACTTATAAACTAACCTATAATCTAATTACATGTAACATATGTTATAATTTAGTGGTCTAATTTGCTTCCTTAACTTCCACAAAAAAAGTCAAAGGGATCTTATATTTAGGACCGGAGGGAGTATAAACTAAGTTTTATATTAAAACTACAACATACTCCCTCCATTCCTAAATAAAATACTTATATAATTAATTTGATTATATTAAGGTTATTAGTTAAGTTGGTTAAAATCACATATTATTGCCAAAACACCATAACCACCTACATTTATTCCCACCCCATCTCTTTTATTATTGGGGAGCATAATTAAGGATAATTTAGAAAAAGTTGAGAAAAAATAGAAAAATAATTTATATTCAGAAACAAACTCAAACCCATATAGGTCCTATATTTAGGAAAAGAGGGGGTAATAATTTTTATGAGTTTTACCCTTATTTAGAAAGGGGTCTTATATTCAGGAACAAATTTACTTCCAGCACGTTTCACACAAATCCAGGAAAACATTAAACCTCATTAACCCTGCATTAAAATCCAACAACTTTTCAATTTTATCCTTATTTAATATCCACTACATTATATAAGAATAAAATTAATATATAATAAATGAAGATAACATTGTATATTCATATGAAAAATTTAATGAAGTTATAACTTATAAATAGGACAAATAAAACCTTTTTTCTCTACGAAATAAATAGGACCAGAGGAGTATGTATTTTTATGCATGTCAGTATGTCTTCTAATATGTGCCCCATGCTTTGATCAAGTGCATTTTCATTAGATTTCCCCCAACATATTCCTCTTAGTCCATTTAAATCTAATAAAAAAATTTCTTGTCCAAAGGGGCAACAAAAAAAGAACAAACACTACAAGGTTCCCAAAAGAAATTCTACAATATCATACTTTTTCAAAATGAAATTCTTCTATATTGGTGGAACCACGATACCCACTTCCAAGCCATCCCAAAGGATGACAGGAATCCTGAATTCGGGGTTATGCGAACAAAAAAAAAGGAAATCGAAACTTAACAAATTATTAGATAAATTAAAAATGCTAAAAAATGAATTTAATTACCTCATCAAATGCTTTCCAAATGTTTTCAGTAGAAATTGATGCAACATACATCCTAATAAGTTTTCGAAAGTATTATAAAAGCCCTTGTGCCTGCATTCTATGGTCTCAAAGTCCCTTAGAAATTGGACTTGTATTGTTTCCTTCAGTGGTGTATTTGTTTTGTTGATGTCTCATAAAACACACGCTGAAAATGTATCATGTCACTTCAACTAAATGCAATGCGTCAAAACAATCGTCGTCTCTGATACCAATTGAAACCTCTAGATGTAGATTTAGAAAAGGCTCCTAACTATGATATGGGGGGAACTTGATACCAACTTCCTTGCCATCATAAAGGATGACGGGGAATGCTAAATGTGGGATCCTGCGGACCAAAAAATGAAATCAAACATAAAAAACAATAATTAAATAAATTAAAAACTATTTGCTAATTAGAGAACATTCCATACAGTTCATACTCGGTGACGCTAGGATGAAGATTAGAGACGTAAAGCGAAGCAGAAGCGGTGGCGACCAACGTAGTATTCGCCATCGAACGATTGAAACCCCTGTCACATTCTTTCTTGAAGGAAATCTTGAAAGACAAAATTGATCAGATGGGAGAGTGAATGTGAGCAATTGTTCTGATAAAAAAGGAAATTTAATTTTAATTGCCTTAGTAAAAGAGAGAGAGATGGATGTGCGGGAATGGAGGTTGGGCAGTTCAGCAACAGGCCTCGAGCCAAGGGTGTAGATTTTAACCCCCAATAGGAGAGAATTAACCTCACATTCACCTAAAAAAAATCTGAAAATTCACTACACCCCAAGGGGCCAAAGTGATATTAAATATTTTAGCTATAAAACCAAAATATCCTTATTAAATTTTGTAACCAGAATCCAAGACACATGTGGAGAATTTCCAATATATTTGTGCTTTTTTAAACATCAATGTGAGAATTTTCAACTCTAAAAAATAATGAAATTTAACACTAAATCATCCAACATTTTACAACTGAATTTTCAAGACACATATCAAGAGAAAGTAAAAGTGAATGCGATCAATTGTTTTGATAGAAAGAGTGAAAATGAGTAATAAGTTGGGAGGAAGAAAAGGCACACGGGGAATTTTAAAAGTGAATTTTAATTGCCTTAGTGAGAATGAGAGAGATGGATGCGGGGGAATGGAGATTGGGCCGTCCAGTAACAAGCCACACGCGCGTGTAGAGCACGGTAGCACGGATTGGTTTGGGGTTAGTTTTGGCCCTTTTTTCCAACTCCATTTCAGGCTTAAGAAATAAGTGCAACTCTTTGCCTTCTCATCTTGATAAATTTGTAGTGAAGCTGCCTTATCATTTGTGTTACCATGAACGACATAAACAAACGCTGACGTAAAAGTTTTAATTTGATTGGAATGCCTACAAATATTAGTTAACCGATAAAAATAAATTTTAACTTATAAATAAAAAGCATAGGATAACATGAGACTAAAATTTTTTATATGCTAATTAATTTTTTAAGGTACCTAATCGAATCAACAATCAACATAACAGATATTAATTTTGTAGTACAATTATGTTTTGAAGGTTTTTGTATGCTAGTAAAGTTTTAAAATGGAACATATTGACTAACGCCATTAAGAGCACTTAACGGCCTCCATTTGTACTAACATCGCGTGGCATATGGCATCTTGTGTGCTGACGTAGCGTGGCACGTGTCAACTGGTGTACTGACATGGCGAGACACATGTCAGCTGGTACGATGCCACGTGTCACGCCACGTCAACACAAAACGGAGGCCGTTAAATACTTCTTAACGGCGTTGGCCAATATACTCCATTTTAAAACTTTATTGGTATACAAGAACCCTTCAAAATATAATTGTGTCAGACGCTTCTGAGCCAATACGTTATTGACTAAAATGAATTTTAACCCAAAAATAATTACCATCTTTTTTAATTTAATGATCATTATTGGCGTAAAATAAAATAAGAGAGAAATTCTTAGGTGAAACCATTCACCACGTCATTTGTGATCTGACCCATGTAATTTGATTAGGCACCTTACAAAATTCTCCCTCCCTTCCTTTCTCTCTCACTTGTTTGCTCGTCCTTCTTGATAAAGGCGGAGAAGAATGGAAGGCGATGGGTCTGGGTTTGGGGAGGAGAGATGGATGCGATGGGTATGATGGTGGCTGGTGATGAAGAAGGGCACTAGAAATGAAGAAGGGGCAAGGGAAAATGAAGAAGAAAGAGGGTTAGGGTTTTCAAATAAGGTAGGGGGAATGGAAAAAACTTATATCATATTCTTTAGGTGTTGGTTATCCTGTTCCCAATAGGAATTGACACCTATTTTTTTTACAAACAAGAAAATCTCCTGTTCTCCGTCTTCGTGTTTGAACATTTAGCTGCACCAGAAAACAACCCTATTTACATCATTTTTATTTTCCTTCTCAATCCCGTTCTTCTCCATTATTAGCTTCTTCTCCCCATCGAAACTAAGGTGTCATTTTCTTTCTCAGTTTCGTTCTTCTCCATCATTAGCTTCTTCTCTGCGTCGATTTTGACTATAGATTCCGGTGATCGTTCGTTTACCTTTGAAAGAAACCCCATATCCTATTTCGTTGGATTCTGACTACTTGCACTTTTCCTTCTTTGTCGTTTGTTATATTCGCATCAGCAGGAGCAAGGGAAAAAACCCATGGCTAGTACGCAATTTGTGAAGCATTAATTACTTCGGGTGTGTTTGGATTGACTTATGGAAAAGTGACTTATATATAAGTCAGATTGTGTAATGACTTTTATGTTTGGATGGGCTGTGTGAAAAGTGACTTATTTTTCATAAGTCAGATTGTATATGTTTGGATAAGTTGTGATTAGATGTGAAAAATAAGTCAGAATTTGTGGGCCCCACCTTATAAGTGACTTATAAGTTAGAAATAAGCTGTTTTAAACAACTTATGTTTATTTTGACTTATAAGCATAAGTTACTTATAAGTCAGATTGACAATAAGCCGAGACAAACATGCAAAAGAAGCTACCATCAAAATAAGTTACTTTTGTCCCAAAATAAGCACTTATTTCCCATAAATAAGTCGAGCCAAACATAGCCTTCAATTTTTGCTAAACCCATCTTTGTCTTTTTGCTGAGTTGCGTGATTGATTTTCTTTTTTTCGGCAGGCTTTTATCTTATTTCCTTTTGTCAAGTTGCTTTTATTGAATTCGACCTGCTTATATTGAATTCAACCATTTTTGTCTCATTTGGATTGGGAAGTAAGAATGGAGAGTTAGGGGAAAACAAGCGCGTGAGATAGCCATGGAAGGAGGAAGAAGTGAAAACATAGAGAACGAGAAAGAGGGAAGAGAGAGAGAAGCATTGATGGAGGAGAACGAAAAGGGTGTTAATGCCGTATGTTTATGTATAAAAAAAGTCAGGTGTCACTTTTCTATTGAGAATAGGAGAACCAGCACCTAAGGAACCTGATAAAAGTCAAGTCCAGGGGAAAATTACAATTCTGTCATTCTTTTGATAACTCAAGATATTTCACCATTAAGGACAAAATGATCCTTCCTTTTTTAAAAATTAATTTTTCTATTAGACTAGAAATTTCTTCCACTAAAATTTTCTTTATGCTTCAAAGTAATTTCCAAAAGGTCTTAAATTGAAAATACATACCTAATTGTTTTTCTTCAATTTATAATGGGAATAAACCTTAAATTACTTAAAGATACTTTACACTTTACAAATTTATTTATAAGGCTTTTTAATTTTCTAATGATACCTTAAGACTTTAAATAACTCTTTATTGTCTACTTTTCAAAATTTTAGGCATTACCCAATTAATCGTTAAAATAACATTTAGGATTTTACACAAGCTAACAAGCCGAAATTCCCTTATATATTCAGGAGTATCCATTTTAGGAATCAAAATCAGAAAAAGTCTGGTTGACGAACTGTTTTGAGCAACCTCAGTTATATCAAGATTGGAATATTTGTACTTCGGCAATCAAGAGGTCTAAAAGCCATAATAGTCTATCAATCCAATTCTTTGTCTATTTTCGAAGAACTGCTTAGAAGTTTTTCTTTCTCTGGGAAGCAATGCCACAATAGATGGGTTCTTGCTTTATATTATCTGAGACAGGTTTTAATATTTATTTGTCAACAGCAATGGATCAACAATCAATGGAGCTATAGTATTTCTTTTCATACCGAAGAACAGGGTCTCAAATGGGTACTAAAAGAAGAAATTTCAATAACCCTTGAAGCTCACAAAATATTAAAGGATTGTTTAGTTATCTTCAATAATTTTTCTAGTTTCAATATATTGTAATATCCTTGGTTGTATGACTTTACTATAGATTTGTATTTACTTATCAAAAAAAAAAAAAGCTTCCTTAATAAAGATTATTAACGCATTACTCGCCTGGGCCACTATGGCTGAAAGAATAGAGGATTAAGCCTATCTGGGCCTGAAGCTTTCAAGGGACCCATACTCCAATTGCATTTTCTATCTCCGCAGCTGAAACCTCACGACCAATTTCCTGCAACATGGACGGCAAAATAAGAGGATAACTCCGGTTTGTCTTCAAGCAACCCACTTCGGAGTAATCCTTGGAAAATAAATTTTTGATAAAGAAACTGCAAGGTCTTTTATGCTCTCTAAATCATAATCCAACTACCCCTAATATCCTTAATTGCTTCAACTATGTTTGCTTTCCTCCTCCCATTAGCTCTCCTATGGATGTATTTTGAATTTTTATCTCCCAGTTCGAACCAATCACACCTACCCTTCTGTGCCCACTTATAATCTTCATGTATAACAATATACTCCAGCTCACACCACAATTTTCGTTGAAGCGCAGCCTCCATAGAAGAAAGACCCGCTATATTATAATTTCTGTTCAGATCCTCCGCCCTTCTGAAAGTTTGCTTCTTCCGATTGCCAAGATGCCCATACATACACCTCCCTACGCCACGTCCCGACTTTCAACGTAAAATGGTGCTCATTTTCATGCCACGAGCTAGAGTGCAACTAAACTGATGAGATGAAACTTCCAAACCCCTCATGAGCAAACCACAATGCCACCACTCTAAAAGGAGCTTCTCTTGTCATGTTGTTCAAATAAACCGCCATTTGAAGCAACAAAGGACGATGGTCAGATTTGAATTGGAACAAAGACTTAGCAACTGCATCGGGGAATAGCCTTCAGAAAAAATCCTTCACCAAAATCCTGTCTAACTTACTTTCACATCCCTTCCTACTACAAGTAAAGAATGGTCCTATATATAGTATGACCATGAGAAAGGCTTGCCGAGTCAAATCATTCAAAAACAAAAATATTTGTCAATTGTAGCATGAGTACGGACCTTCGATTGACGCTTGTTCTTGTATAATATTGCATTGAAATCTCCTCTGATACACCCTAGCCCATTCACCCCCGACCCTACTTCAAAAAGAATAATCCTCCACAAACTCCTCCGTTTCACCGCCAGGGGACTCATACGACACACATGTTACATAAACAAGAGTATTATTTACTTGAACACCAAGGTGAATAAATTGATCTGTTTCTCTAAGTACTTCCACCTTCTATCCTACTTCATTCTTCAACACCCAAATTCCCCCGCTATATCCTTGGGAATCAACAACATAATTACATCTATACCCAAGCATACTATCAATCTTCTTTGATTTGCCTTACTTCCGATGCACTGTGTTCCGAGTAAGGCCATCATATTCATCTTGTATTCCCATATAGCTCATTAATTAGCCAGGAAACGATCTAGCCCCCACACCTCTACTATTCCAAAATAGGCAACTATTAGGGAAACTTCTTCATTCAAATTTCCGCTTTTAGGGCCTACAAAATCACTATCATTTTGAACAATTACCACGTCAGACGGCAGCTCCTCACCTAAGTGTATAAGTTCTTCTTCCCCAACAGACCCAATTCTTCCAGGTCTATTACTTTCTCAACCTCAGTCGGTCTATATTATGGGCCTCTTCCAGTCCATCCAACGGCCGAAATGGGTATGGTTGACTTTTTTGCTTTCCACGAGCCACTCTTATTACTTTTTCCCACACTTGAATAATTCTTTTATTCTATTTCCCTTGGCTCTCGCCAATACGTGGCTTCATCCTCTCCTTATCCACCAACATCCACTTTGAATTATTCGAAATATCCTTACCAAAATGGCGACCTTCAGAGGTGCTACAGAGGCTGAAAATTGTTTTGAAATCTCACTGTTCAAAACACATCAAACTGCACCAGTGAATCTCGTTCATTGTTATCTCCCTTATTAATATAATCTTCAGAAATCTGGCCCCAATCTTCTCCTTCGCCCCCTAATACGTCGTGATAACGTTCTTCTTTCGCACCCCCTAACTCCTCCTTCGATGAAGGTGAATTGTCAGCGGCTGGTTCATCATATTGACCTTTACTTTTGTTCTGAGTTCCTTTCTCCCCATCAGGACTCCCCTCTACTAAACCTTTATCACTTCCTGGTTCCAACCCCTTTTGAACATCTATCTTGATCACCTCATCATTCTTTACTAATGCCTTGTTTTTTGTCTAGTTTTGCACTTTCCTGGCTATCTTTCCCAAAAATCCGTATTGCCAGGATCAATTTTTTCTTCAAGTCTAGTTCAACACACATCCTAGGAATCTCCCTCTCTCATTAGGGAAGTAATGGAGTCCACCTTATGAGTCTTCCCCACCAAGCCTCTAATAAGATTCAAACTCTTAGCATTTAAAAATTTAATGATAGAAAAGGAATCCGAATCCAAGTTGCAATCTTCCTATTATTCTCAGCATTCCACAGGTCAAAATTTGGCCTCAATCTCTGAACCAATAGGTAGTGATCCACTATAAATCAGGTCCCTGCAGATAAACATAATTCAAATCTTCCTCGATATTGAAAGAGATAACAAAGAAACCATTATTGATGTCTCTGATCATGTACTTATCCTTTGTTTTCCAAATCCAATTCGGCTGCGCTTGTAAAGTCCGCAAAAGACATATTTTTGCCCAATACTCTGATAATTAGAGACTTCCTCCAAGGCGCACACCACCTCTCATATTGTTCCTTAGTCACAACCAAGGTAGGGATAGTGTCCCTTTCATCGCCTCCTTTGTTCTCCTCATGGCCACCATTCTCACTCTCAACAGATCCGTCCCAAAAGAACTCCTTCAGGACCTCTATATACCCATTCCATGCATCGTTGAAAACACTACTTCTCCTCGCATCAAATGATTGACTCATTCGCTGTTCATTAGCAGAGAATCCCTATACGATCCCCTTCCTGAACCTCCACTCTTACTACCCCCCACCTGCTGGACACCATCACCATCACTGACCTCGTGCACTAAAGCTTTCACCTTCTTCCTAAGCCCCTCCTGCAGCCCCTCATCTGCCGTACTGCCAAACTCAAAGACTCTCATTACTGCTCGACTTCTCAATTGAATATTGTTTTATTCAAAGACATTTTCTATAGGCGAATATATATCACATGCAACTAAAGAATATTTCACCCACTCAATGGCTTGAAAAATGTAACGTGTTTGATACATGATATTATATTTGATAATATATATAAATCATTGTCTCTGTATATGATATAAAATACATTCATAGCTTATGAATGGTAGAACCTTTTTAAACTACATGAAATATGAAGAAAAATGCGTCTAATTAATGTAATATCTAATGAGCTTTTCATTAAAAAAAAATCTAATGAGCTAATTATTTCAATTCTAGTAAAACATTTTATAGGTATACACATCAATATGATATATGTTATGATCAATTTCTGAAGATGATATATACCATTCAAATTTTAATTTGGAAGAGTTTGTTGTCTTTTTTTTTTTTTTTTTGGATTTAGGTGCGAATCTACTGTTGTTTTATCATAAATGTGAATAACACCATAAAATTCTATTGGGTGCAAAATTACAAATAATCTTTTTGAAATGATGCAAAAATAACATATCCGTTTTAATAGACTAACGTCTTTTACTTTTAGCAGTGAGGATGTGCTATTTTTGTGAAAATACACCCATAACCAAAAAATGGTAAAGGTGCAAAAATACATATAAATTTTTACCTTAAGGTGCACTTAACACCATATATTTTTTAAAGGTGCGAACCAATGGACATAAAAAATGAAAACGGAAATACCAAAATACCCCATGTCAAACAAAACACACACACATTATGTGACTGAGTATATTTTTATGAAATTTGTTTTCATGTATTTGATGGGTACTTGATTCAAGCTTAAAATTTGTATCTCTCTCATTGTTTCTCTTTTAGCTAATCAATGGATTTTGAATCTACTTTACTTTAATGAATTGTTTCATTTTTAAATGAATCGATTTTAAATTTGGTCACCTTATTTTGGTATTTTTTTTTAAAAAATAATATGTTCCTCCATAATTATGTTCTGATTGATTATTAATTTATACGTAAGATTTAATTCTTAAAATGTTTCAAAAAAACAAAAATTGAAAATTTAATTGTCTTAATTGTGAGTTAACTTTTTAAAAAAAATTACAAAAAAATTGAAATCTTAGAAGTGAATTATAAATAAAAGTAAATGAGTAGATGATGATGATAATTTTTAATTCAATTTTAAAGTTGATGCATAAAACTGCCTGTTGTGTTCATAAGTCATAACAATAGTATAGAATTTGAATGGCTAGACAAAAAAGTTTTTTAAATTTGGGGGTATTCTGGTATTTCCATCTCTATCTTGAATGCTCATGGATATTTTTTACTTCCAACAAAACATGTGGTATTTGGTAATTGGTGCACCTCTCATAAAAGTTTATGGATATTTTTTACACCTTTATCATTTTTTTGTTTTGGGATATTTTGGTATTTTCAGAAAAATAGTATGGGCCTACTACAAAATGTAATGGTTGTTAGCCTATTTGAACCAACATGTTATTTTTGTACCATTTCAAGAAGATTTATGTATAGTTTTGTACCCAACAAATTTTATGGAGCCAATGCAATTTTGAGAACATTTATTGATAAATTTGCAGCTTCACCCTTTTCTTATTCCAAGTCTCAGCTAGTTTTTTCAATATCTAGAGTGCCGTGCAAAGTCAATGATCATCTGGCCCAATCGGAATCTTTCTGCAAAGATCTGAGTCCAGGCATTGACATGTTTATGTGTAAAAACGTTCCTGTTTTGAGCATTTTAATCGGAATCTTTTTGGGCCTGAAGCCTTATAATCGGAGTTAGCCCATCCCATTCGTATACAAAAATTTCAAGTTTCAATACAGGATCTGCAGAGTAGAAAACAATGTTTTAAAAGCCGGACCGGATGTCGAGCCGAAAAGACGAGCAGGTTATGATTCAAACGGTTGAAATGGTCAGGCCGGTGACGCAATAATTTAATAAAAAAATTATATATCAAATATAGTTAATATAATTTGTTTAAAATTTAACAAAGGTCACAAAATACAAAATATCGTCAATGGTAGTATGATAAGTCAACATACTTCAAATCAATTGAGAACAATTTAAAAACATTATCAGCCCTTAAGTTCTGTTGGATTATTGCTACAATTCCAACATATTTTAAGGTACAAATCCCTATACAAAACATTCCTTTATCGCTTAAGATATACTCTTAACATTCCACTACATATCTTACAAACAATTATATGCATCAGATTTTTTTCCCTGCATTGTTGAGAAGATAAAAAGGGGGGATGAAAGTAGTGAGGTATTCAACGATAAAGAGCATAAAAACAAGGGGAATAAAACTAGCAAAAGCTATCATCTTCCTGTTTCTACCCATCAAAAGCCTTCGACTCTAGTTTGCAAGCAGTCCTTGCTAACGAAGGAGTGAACTGAATGAAAAAAGACAGCAATTTCAATTTTTTTTCCAGGTTCTAGGTCACCAAAAAATGGTGAACTAATTGGGAGAGTGTTTATTTTATTTTTAGGCTTTTGGGTTTTTTTAAATAATTCCATCAGGAAAAAAAAATTGCTTGAATTTTGATTTTTTTTACCCGCCCGGTTCTTATGTAACCGGTCCGGTTCCTTGTCCAATAGCGGTTCAAATGGATAAACGGCCTAAAACACGAATCCGGCCAGCTCCTATGTCCGGCCGACGGTCCAACCGGTTGAACTGTCCAGCTCGATCCGGTTCTGCTTGCTAGAAAACAATAAAGTCAAAAAAATAAAGTCAAAAAATTCGATACTTCAAAATAAGGAAGTATTGTCAATGTCTTATCACTCCATCAAGATGATAGTACAACTACATCCGCGGAAGATCTTGTACAATTCTGGCAGTTCTCATCAAAGTCTCTTTAAAGTGAGATCCTAATTTTGGTAAGATGGATGGGTACAAGAAGCCCCATTTTGCCAGCGATGCTAAGCAGAATAAATATAGAACCAAAACAGCTAAATTTTCAAACCACATCACCAGATGGCGTCACCAATAATATATCAAAAACATCAGCAACCCAAGTAAATTTTGAAGTGGGCTAGAAAAGATTGAAATTTTGAATTTCGTATTTGAATCACAAAAATTGGAACCCCCAGAAACCTGCTATGTGCATAAAGAAAGCTACAATGCTTGGTTGTGGTCACAGAGACATTCACAGACAGAGAACCTGGGCAGCAATTTTATATTACTTCCATCGGTCTTAAATATAGAACCTATTTGGGGAGGGTAGTTTGTTCCTAAATATAAGACCTCTTTATAGTTTAACTCAATATTTCCTAACTTATCTTTATCTCTATTGATACTCCTCAATACTAACAAACAAGCAAGAGAAGGGGGTGGGAATAAAATTATGTGGTTAGGGTGCTTTGATAACAGCACGTGATTTTAACTAACTTAACTAACACCCTTAATCTAATCAGATTAGATAAATATGTCTTGTATTTAGGAACTGAGAAGTACAACTTAGTAAGGGATCAAATCTACACACACACGCACACAATCCTTGCAGGCAGGCAATAGTCCTGTCTTGAACTTACAATCATAGTTAGCCCATCCAATTAGTTGACGAGTTAAGTCGTAGACAAATATCTTAAAGGACAAGATCTGCAAATTTTGAAACGAGAAAGTTGATCAACTCAATACTTCAAAATAAAGGTGCGTTACTTGCGGATTCTATATAATAGATGCATAACTGAGAAATATGAACATGGAAAGGTAATTTATGATTAGCACTCGTGGTTTTTCAAAGATAAAATAAACAAAGTTTTATAATCATATGCATTCCAAGTAATCTTTTGTTTTTCGAGAGAAAACTCTCATTTTTGCCAGTATTGGAGGACTTTATTCTGTTTAAATAATTTTGTTCCAGTTCCAACCTCCTAAAATTGAGACTCCCTCCTGCACTCTTTGGAAACCCATACACCACTCTGGTGCTAAAATTAAATGGCAAATCAGGGCATAATCAAGGTACTACGATTGAGAAGAACGTCTTATCCACAAGGAGATATTCAAGATACCATCAAACAGAGAAATCAGGACACTTACAACGAAATCGGTATGTATAAGATAATGTTCTGCTTCTAAAACCATGGATGCACCACCAGCAAAGATCAAACTAACTAAAGGAAATATATCACCTACACTGAACATATAACGAGCAAGATTTCAATGAAATTTTTAATAGTCCTTTAAACGTATACTTTCCTTTTATGAGAGAATAGAACATCTAGATCTTTATGGGAAACAGGTCAAAAATAACACTGGCTTCCTTTTGAAATGATAGGAGTGGCTAACTGTGAAACAATGGTGGTTATCTGCATATTCATCAAGATACACAACTTTAGTAGGCCGTGTAGGTAAGATCAATCCATCTGCTAGTAACACAAGATGAATAAGGACTAAACCTCAACCAGCGCTAAAGGGAAAGGGAATGAACGGCTTGTTTGCTATCCTTCCACACTCCTATTTGAAGGATACTATTAATAATAAAGTAGACTTCGATATGGTGATATATGAAGTATCTTACCCCATGCAGGTGCATATTGAACTATATTTAAAATGAAAATGTTTTGATTTATATCAACGTAGGGGAAATTTATCTGCATCTAACTAGTGGGCAAAAGTCCTGATTCTGGACACAATGAATGAATCTATTGTCTCAGAATATGTCAGATAAAACAAAAGGAATGTGAGCCTCAGAATGTAAGGTTTGTTCTGAATAATGTGACCACTTACAGCATGATGCTTCAAACTATTCCCTCCATCCCATAATTTAAGGTCCTTTTTTTGAATGACCTTATCCCAAAATATAAGGTCTTATTTGACTTTGTTTGAAAAATAAATACCTTTTTTTCCATTTTACCCATGCATTAATTTCTCCCACATATTCTCTTTCATCTTCTTTTCAAAATTAAAATCTCCCATACTCATTCATAAATAAGGTCACTTTTAGGGGGGGGAAAAGTATATTTCCTACACATTTATTGTATTTAACTAACTTCAACTTATTTTTTAGGAAACCACAATTTTGTTATAAGGACCTTATATTAATGGACAGACCTAATGACTTCCAGCATTGACCAAAGGATCATATGCTTCTTGAACAAGGTATGCCATGGTTGTACCCGTATAAACGTTAGTTCCTCTGTTGTTAGATGATGCAAAAACTGCTGGATTAATAGGGAGAATTCATCCATTACAACCAATGCTCGGAAGGTTTAAGTTGTAATGAGGCCTGAAATTGGGTTAAGGAAGATGTCAAAATATAATACTAGCATATAAAACCACATTTATTAAACAACAAAAACAGCACCAAGCATTTTAAGAAAAGTTTTTGACAGCAACATCATCTTCTGTATTGATTTTCAGAAATTTGTTTCAAACTAAAATAATACACCGTGAACCACCTTTAAATTTTAAAGTCACAAATTGATTATTAGAAACTATAACCAATTAAATAATCACAGGTTTTGAAAATTGTATTTCTCATCTAGTTGTTTCACACTCTTTTGCCCAGGTGTGCCATTTAGCTTTATTCCCCATAGATAACACAACAAAACATAAATTCTCAATTGACAGTGAAGAATGACATATTTGAACATGCTAAACATTCACCAAGTGATGCTTGACAAATTCTCATGAGATCAAACGGCAGCAACAATCCTTCATCTCCTGTCATCCAAGTAGTGTAATATAATCCTATATTCGTAATCAATTACTTTATAACTATTAAACAAGTGTTCAACCATTAATGTTTGACACTAATGAAATGAAAATGGCTAGTTTTCATGAATTTCTAGGACCAATGCATGCAACCTATACATTTCCTCCATATCAATAGGATGTGATCTGCCAAAAAAAAAAAAAAATCCCCCCAGCTTGGGAAAGAAAATAAAAGATAAAGAGCACAAGAGAGGTCTTACTGTGACGGTACAAGTGGACTATAAACAAGACGTGGCTCCAAAATCTCACCAAGAACTAGTATGCCTCCTCCATTACCCTCTCCTTTTAAACAATGAGAAAATGCGTTGGGAGTTATGCGTCGTGATGATAATTTTGAAATAACGGATAGAGCACCAGGGCCAAACCCAAAAATCCCAACCACTGCTTTATCTGGCTTGGTCAAATCTCCAGACTGATAGGTGTACTACACATGTTCCCAGGACCAGGACAACCATTAGTTTATTAAAAAGAAGGGGGCAAAACTAAAATAAAAGAAACATTGGAAAAAGGTGTAGATAAACTCCAAGATTGAAGATCAAGCTCTTTAGGATTTCCCTCTCTTCCCGGCATTAAGAAAGCCAATTATTGACCATTCAAGCCCTAACAATGTTCATCCATCCCCCTATATCCCCCTCACTACACGCGCATATTTCATATTACTCTGAACCAGAACATTATCAGATTTGCGGCTCAAAAAGGAGAACATAATACTTTTCAAGGGTTAAGAAGTCATCATTCCCATTACTCTCAGCCCTTCATATGTTTCAGATCCCTACATAAGCACAAACATAAATAATAAAAGCTAAAAGAGCTCACCCGAAAACAACTCTAGCCGAAGAGTTTGCCAGCATAGACTGCCCAAGGATCATGTCAAAACAATACATCGCATCAGAACATTCCATCCCCATACTGAAATGTGTAGCTGCACTGGTTAATCTGAGGTTGCGGCACTTTTAGTTGAGGAAGTGCACTTTTAGCCTAGGCTTGAAATTGTAAGTTTATGTGAGATGATGATTTAGGAAAATAATATGATTAATATATGATATGGAGAAATCAGTAATGATAGGTAAAGCTTTGAATGTACAAGATTTGATGAATTGTGATGATATACCCTTTTGACCTAGGCTTGAACTTGTGAGGTTGTGACAAATGAATGAGGGTATTGATTTGTGAATTCTTTAGTGTTGTGAGTTTAATGTTTGGTGATGATATGTTGTAGGTGGCCTAGGGATGATTTTTGGGATTAATGGGTAGGATAATGAATTAATGGTGGTTTGAGGACTGTGTTAGGCTTATTGATGTGTGTTAATGATTATAAATGAATTACTTGGTTGCAGTGTGTGTTGGACTCATATTGGTGTTCAAGGGTCGAAATTATTATGATATAATAGTTGTGTTGAGTGGGATAATGATCGGGAATGAAGTTACTATTGTTTTTAGGTTGGTGATTAGAGGCTTAAATTGTTGAGATTAGGAGGATTTGTGATGAAAGGCTAGTTGGCCTAGAGGCAAGATTATGGGTTTAATATCGTAATGAAGAAGGAATGATTATGATTGTTAAAGAAGTTAATGGAGTATTATGGATTCAAATAGTTATGGTTAATTATTGAGGTGTTTATAAGTATAATTGTGAGTTTATGTTCAATTGAGCAGCAGTGGCAATGTCAGTGTTACTAAGGAATTTTGGTTCAATGAAAATAATTGAGAATAGATAGTGTCTTGGCTTGATATGAGTTTAATTTAACTTAATCAAGCCAAATAGACATGAATTGTGTATTGAACTTACATTATTGTATATTCTGGTAATTGTAGACGCCGATGAGTCGAGCCAAGCTCGATGATCTTCCTATTCTGGTATTTTTCTTGCCTTTAGCAAGTTCAGGTAACCACTCTCTTGGCAAGTTCAAGTAACCACTCTCATCTCACTACCTGGTTGTATGTGTTGTTAGTTGGGATTTTCTCAAAAAATCCCTTTTTTGTATTTGTATACGTCTATTAGCATACAAGTTGAATTTCAAATGATATGTTTATATTAAATAGCCTATTGAGTACCGTTGAAATCTCATCTACTTTCATATAAAGATATTATGAAATGTGTTATAATATATATAGTATCATGGCTGGTGGTATTGTTGGATTATGTTCATGTGAGGTGTTGAATATTGTAGTTGAGGTATTGAGAAATAATTGGTAAATTGTTGTGGTTGTATCATGTATGTGTGGTAGTGATGATGATTGATATATTTAAAGTTGAAGGTAACATTTGTTATGGCATTTGAGAATAACTAGATTTTTCTCCCCCGTACGATGCACGGAAGTTAAAATTAAAAATGAAATAAACTAAAGAACATAATTTTTTTGAGTAAATATTTTATTCCCTGTTGTTTAATTTACTGACATATTTAAACACATTAATTACTTTGTAAATTTTATAAGAAAAATTAATAGTGTTGATTTTAAATCATATATATATATGTTTTAATTGTTGCCTAAAATAGTGACTTATTTAAAGATAATAATTAATTTGTATATCTGAAAAGTCAAACATTGCAGATTAAAAATTAATACATATAGATAGATTTTTTCTATAAATAATATTACACTAAGAGGTATGTATGTGATAAAAAAAGAATTAATATAGAATACCTTCGTAAAAGTATATATATATGTATTTAATCATTGCTCAATATTATTAAATAACTTCCATACATTTATGTATTTAATCATTATTGCTTTGCTCAATTTTAAATAACATTCAAAATTAAAAAAGTACCTTACCATAAGTAGAAATATATGATGAGTAATGATTAATTATTGACAATGAAATTTGAAATTAAGAATAAAACTTCCATTATAACTTTGATTATGTGAACATGTGGATCAATAATTGAGTTAAGTAAATATGATGTCATTGGACATGTGGACCAATAAGATTGTTATTAGGAGCTTTCAAGAAATATATAGATAGATAGTTGTCGTTGTTGTTGCTGCATGACATTGAATTGTACTATCACACGATGTAACCCTCAGTAACAACAGTCATTGATTGAGCATGTTTTGTTTAATAACTATGTTAGACTAGTTCTTTCTAACATAGTTATATTGAATGCATTGGTTGATTAAATGTTATTAGGTATATGTTGCTTTAATAATCATATTAGGTTGTTCTTTATCTAACATGGTTAATTGTTTGGGTAAATCAGGTGCATTTTTATTAACCATGTTATTCGGTGCTATTCTACCCTGGTTAGTGAAGGGTATATTGGTTGTTTCACTAACTATGTTAGGAAAATCATTTTCTAACATGGTTAGATATTTTATCATCCACGATAGTAATTATATTATATTTAAGTTTGTGTTGGCAAAAAAAAATATTATATTAAAATTTGTTTTTTCTATCATGGATAACACTTCAAATGATTAGAAAGATCTTTTTCTAATTATAACAGGGTTACTTGATTTGTACGAAATATCATAAATATATCATAATTAGTATTGTTAATTGTCAATGAAATTGGTCATTAGGTGTTTATTTAATTATTAGTAAGTTGGAGATAACGTGAAAGGGATACAGGCATACAGCGCTGCAACGTGTAGCTTAGTTTTTTTTTTTTTTTTCTTGTTTTTGCATTTTAATTTAATTTTTAATTCCCTGATTATCAAAGAAATATATGAACGTTGCACCATAATAAAGGTATTAAAAGAAATAGCCTCTCTCAGACATCACCGTTGGCATCACATTAATTGTAAATGAAGAACAAGTTTAAAGCTATTAAAAGCAAAAAGCCAAACACGTTTTCTCTCAAAACATTTATACATTTGAAAATTAAAAACGATAATACCAGCTGCTTTAAGGCATTAAACTGATTTAATAAGAAAACGTTTAATACGTTAAATATAAACAATATTTAAATGCTATCAATTTTTACACATATGCAATAATTATTATATTGATCCATCAAATGGAGCTTATTTTCAAATGACATCACCGTTGGCATCAAATTAGTGCTGATTTTTAATAAAAAGTTCTGGATACAACCTGGTTTTGACTCTTTCTGAAAATTCCTATGGTCGATTTCACTGCGTAGGAAACAGTTGCTCTTTATATGGAAACTCCTTCATAAAACAATTCCATCGGTTGATGTGCTACAAAATCATCACTTGGTAGTGGATGGTTTATTCCACTTATATTTTGCTACCTGGACCCAAAGCTGATCAAATCTCAAGATCAAAGCAAACCCAATCTTCATCAACAGATCTTGATTTTGACTAGAGAGCTGCCGATTTGGTTACATCATAAAGGAATCAATCCATCATATTTTCTTTTCATGTGAACTGGCAAAAGCTACGTGGTTTGGATTTTTTTTATACGACCTCCACGTCACTTCTCCGCTAATGAGATTCTCTTATGGCTTAAACGGTTTCTATTTATGAACAGGGAGAATGAAACCTTGGTAAGAGCCATAATTGCCCTTCTCATCAATGAACATTTGGTCTAAACGCAACCATGCGATTCATAATAGGAAGACTCCTGAGCCGGAGGCATCATCAGAGGCTCTCAGTCCATTGTTTCGTTTCCCTCCATGGCTTTCTCCCCCAAGCTAGACACCAAACTATCGGTCAATCAAGATCTACTCTCTCCATCTCATTCCAATCAATGGAATTTACTCATTATGAAGTGGAAGATAAATCGCTCCTCGTTTCGACGCATCTTCATTTGTTTTGAGGGGAGTCCACTACAGACTTTCACCTGGTAGCGGCACTCTATCGAAGGCCCTCTCTTCACTCTTACTTGCTTTAGGCTGGCTTTACACTTGATTCATTGTTCAGCATATCCTATGGAGCACCTTACAGTCTGGAATGTTCATAAGCCTTTAATGCTTTTGTCTCTTTTTTTCTATTTCTACATGTTATTAGACTTTTGTAATGTTTTTATCGCTATTAATGTCATTTTATCTTTTACTCAAAAAAAAAAAATCACACATTAATGACTTGGTATTTCCAAAAACCTTTCTCACAGAATCATTAATTTCAGATTCCACAAATATAGCCCAATAAAAAAAATGCTCAGTCCACATTTTAACTTGCAAATAGGGGTGAAAAATATTAGCCGGATTTTGCCTGACTAATTTTTGTGCAATTTCATCTTTCCTCTTGATCCATTTAGTAGTCAAATACTCTCTCCGTTCAAAAATATAAGAGCTAATTTGAGAGTTAGATTTATTCCTAAATATAAAACTATTTTCTAATTTTTGTCACATTTTCCCTGAATTATCCATCAATATAATTTTTGTTACTTTCTATTCTCATGAAACGAAGTTACTCATGTATCATAGATTCATAGTCATAGATCCCCGAAGACAATATGCTTCCTTTACCACACTCGTCCTTGTAATTCTCTCTCTACCTTGATTTCTTATGTTGCGGCTGCGAATAGATCAAAATCGAAATCGAGATCTTTTTTCTGCTGGCGAGGAGAAAAAGCCTCTTGGACGATTATCTTTCCCTGAGAGATTCTCGACCAACTTTTCCCATCGCCGGAATGCAGCCTCGGAGGCGGTCTCAACGGCCGGATTTTTCTACAGTCGAAAAGCTCATCTGCGGTTAAAGAAGTTCTAACCAAGTGGCCACTGAACTTATCTCAAAATCTTTGTTCCCAATTGCATCGTCATTCTGTTTGGAGTTATTGTTGGGTTTGGATTTGGGGACGACAGGTTTTTCTTTCCGGAGGAAGAAGAAGAAGAAGATGGAACCACCACTTCGATCTCCCAGAAGCTTGATGAGAAATGAACAATGGCGGAGATGAACGATGTCGAGAGATTGTTTTTTTTTTTCTTTTTAACTGAACTGATGTCGAGAATTTTTTATTTTTTTTTATCAACAATGTCGAGAGATCGTTGAGGAAGAGGAAAACGAAGATGAAAGATGTCTCAGACTGACCTAATGTCTAGTTTATCATAGCTTAAATTATTAAATTTGATATAATGGTATTTTGGGGGGAAACATATAAAATTAACTAATTTAACTGCAAACCTTAATCTCCTCAAATTAGTTAATTAGCTCCTATACTTAAGAATAGATGGAGCATCACTTATTATTTAAATCTCTACAATCCCCAACAATGTAGGACTTATTCCTTATGACAAACCCACTCAATATTTCCAACAATTATGCCAATGGAAAATCAGCCATTTTCCTTTTCCCTCCTTCCATTTTTGTTGAACCAAATGGACACTAACTTGTCAACTATACTAGGCTGTGAGCCTTCACTTTAAAAAAAAGTGGCGTCAACCCAAAACAGAACCAAAGTCTTGCAAAAGTCATCCGTTGTAGAGAATGCATTCTATTAGTTTCGCATTCCCAGCAAACGCACCTCCTTTACTTCGCTCTAAAACGCACTTTGTGCAATATGGAGCATTCTGGGGATTACTCCAGCCACAATCCGCCGCTGTTTCCGGCGGCTCCTAATCGCAATAGTTGAGAAGAAGTTATATTTTTTCTTTTGAATGACGAGAAGAAGTTATATTGAAGAAACGAGTGAGCTCACTACGAGTTCATCGAGAGTCTCGGCAGTTACTGTTGATGAATTAGCAATCGACGAGAAAAAGAAGAGTCCAAAGGTTTTAGATGAACAAATGTACAATATCCAGAGTGGTATGAGCTCTGATAGCCTATAGTTGCTTTGTTTTTTATTTTTTAGTTTCTTTTGCCTTCTTAAAAACAACTTATATCCAAACCCCAGATGGGTAGGTAACTTAAAACAACTAGCTAGTAAAGTATGAACAAAAGCAACACAACCCCAAAGATGGAAAACATTTTGAAGTACCCTCACTTTTTTTGAGCTGCAAAAAAGGCCGAAGCTCAGAGAAAACTAGGACTAGCCTAGGCTACATCGAAAGAATCATTATGATCAACAGTTAAAGCAGCTTTGAAGTATCCTCACTAACATTAAGTATCCTGATCTTTTTTCTTTTTTTCTTTTTATTTAGTGCATTCATCACCCCAAACTAAGGTGAAATTCCCCCCTTATTGACAACCAGTATCTTGATCTTTTTTACTCGCACCCCTAATATTTCTTTTCAATTACATCCATTACTTTAATCTTATTTATGGTTAAATGCACTACAAAAAAGATTAATGCTAAAAACACAAGAAACCAGAAACGCTTCATAACAAGATTAAGGCATTGAATTTAATTTAAAAATAACATAATAGTGTTTTATGCACTTTAAAACAAAACAATGGCAAAAACAAACAAAGAAGCATATATAGTATTAAAGTAAGAACTAAAAAGGGCAAACCCATGAGCACAGTCTGGTTTCGGGCCTCAAGGAAACTGATCAACAGTTCCAATGACTTTGCTAATACATTATCTTCTTTTCTTCGAAGAGTCGACGCTGTTGTATTGTGATGGGTATCTCTTTCTCTTCCGATTAGGTGGACTTAACTTAATTAAGAGTGTAGAAGAAGCACTCTCCACACACTTTAAAAAATTCTTGATAGACTTGTGATAATAAGATGGGTAACTAAGACTCATCTCTTCCATGTCCACACACGATTTCTTCAACATACCCATCATTAAAGCCATCGCGTGATACATATTATCAATTCTAATCTTCACTTTTTTCAATCCCCTTATTTTCTTCCATATAATTTTCCCACACTCCCTCAATGCAATCTCAAAGCTAAATGGACGACGAACTGGGCGTACCTGAAATACCAAAACATCACACAAAAAGTCATAACAAAAATTTTTACAAATGTAATGTAAAGCTAAATAGAATATAGGGCGCCTGAAATGCCCAAAAAAAAATCACACACAAAATGTTACTCCTTCGATCCTAATTATAAGATTATTGTGATTTTTTTGGAGAAATTAAGGCTGTAAAGTTAATCACTTTAAAATATCTATAATTATTTTTTTTCTTTAAAACTAATTTACCTTATTTATAAATTATCCTACAATACAATTTTATGTAAGATATGTTAAAATTAAGTAGTCTATTTGGCTTCCTTAATATCCACAAAAAAAAGTTAAAATGATCTTATATTTAGGACCGGAGGGAGTATAACACAATTTTTTTTTTATATATAATACAAGCCAAATCAACATATAATTTTGTACGAAAAAAATTGGAATCAATCCAGTTGAGTTTGGAATTATATTTTAGATAGGAAGATAAAAATAGTTTCAAAAAACCAAAACAATAATATCACCAACTTTCAATTTTTTATGACTACCAACTTTCAAATTACGAAGGTGTTTTCTAGAAATACATGTAAAAATTGTAGAAGATCGTCGTTCTAAAATTCCAACGCTTAATATAAAAATCCACTTTGTAGTGCATTTTTAACTAAAAAGAACATCTTAAATTAAGAAGAGGGGCTAGTAACATGTCAAGGGGGAAATAATCATACGTACCTCATCACCATGGCAAGGGGTAAGGATAAGAGTTTCTAAATTTGGTAACTTTTCCAAGAAATGAGTTAGAACATCGCGGGTATTTCCCTTATAAAAAAGCTGCCGAACTTGTAGTTCAAGGTGGCGAATGTCTCTAAATGAAATAAGTGGATCTCCATATAAATACTGCAAAGGCAAATTAGAAAAGAAAATACCAGTTTGTTTAATTTTTCATACACGCTTTGTGGTAGAATCCCACAGCCAAGTTATTCATGTAACCGATATATTTTGGTATCAACCAGAAAAATAAATAAAACTATGAAAAATAATTTTCCTCCTATAGGTGCTAGTTAAAAAATTTGTTTTCGTTCTAAATGAAAAAAAATCTAAATTAGTTATCATCACGTGACACATGATTAATGTTACATAAACATATTTTGGAGATATTAAGTCATATTTATTATAATTAACTCATCTAGCTTAGTTTATTCAATTTATCTAAATTAGTTAAACAACTCTAATATTAAATATCAAAATACCTACATTCCACTAATTTTGTTGGGTCATAATGTATGGCCAAATTGAGGAGTTCATTGGTTCAAAAATGTCAACACCTATTTTTAATTTTTGTTCTTTTCTAAATAACCCATATTAATACTCTTAACATTGAGAGAGAGAGAGAGAGAGAGAGAGAGAGAGAGAGAGAGAGAGAGAGAGAGAGAGAGAGAGAGAGAGAGAGAGAGAGAGAGAGAGAGAGAGAGAGAGAGAGAGAGAGAGAGAGAGAGAGAATTATGTTTTTTTTTTAAATCATATTAACTTAACTAAACTAACATATTTAACCTAATCAAATTAGACAAATAAATCCCATATTTAAAAACTAAAAGAGTATCTACAGACTATAAGTTTTTACTACTTTTATAATGGAAGAGAACATATAAAATTTAAGTGTGTAAACTATGATATGGAGTTCAAACTCGTGAACTGACCTGAATCGTATCGGAATCTACGCAGAGCATTTCTGCACAACGCATAGCTTCAAAAAACTGTGGGAGCAAATACCGATTATGGTAGTTCAACCTAGTGATGGTGGCAACATGCAAATACTTGAATGTCTTTTTATCATAACAAAGCCTTCTAGGGGCGCCTTTCCACTTAAGTCTTTGTAGATTTGGCGCACAGACCTCAGTTGCAATCACATTATTCTCCTTACAATAATTACAAAAAAAACCATGGTTATGATCAGTGCAATCGGCGTATCTCAAGTCTAGGAGGTCGTGGGTGATAATCCTCACATGTTTGAACCCGCAACAACACTCAATGGTTAAATCCTCCAAACATGAGCTTCCTATTGTAAGGTCTAATCCATTTCTCGAGACGCAAGCCACTTTGGAGAGTAGTAAAACTTTTAAAGATGGGAAACTCTGAGAAACCCACCTGCCAACTGAATCTTGGGTTTCAATATTCTCCACATGCAGTCTCTCAAGAGAAGCAAGCTTCATCTCATCATCAGGAAGCTTCACATAGACGGGTTTAGTCATGTTTAGTTTTAGAATTTTCAAGGACTGAAGTCTAGGGAGGCATGTGAAGATTGAGGGAAGACTGTGCTCAAGAGAGAGTTTGTCGACAAGAAATGCTTGAAGTAATTTATGTAACCACTGCTTGTGAAGCTCACTGTGTTTGCGTTCCATGCAGAGGGATGAGAAAGATAGTTGGTCGATTTTCAAATTATGAGGACGTTGTCTTGGAAGCTTTTTCATGAAATTAAAGACATATTGGCATGAGCAGTTGGGAGAATAAGGGGGGTGTTGAGAGAAGGAGAAGGAGGGGGCAGACATGCATAGGGTTTGGAACCTTCTAGACACGGCTCTAAGCAGTGCAACATCTTCAACTTCGAGGAAAGAGAAAATGTGGTGAAGAATGTCATCTGGGAAATCGCTTAATGAATTTCTCAACTTCGCTTTCATTGCTTCAAGACTCACAATTAGGCCTGCAGGAGACCTAAAATTATTAATCAATCAATGCAGAAAAACACAGTATTCAGTATTTAAATTGGAATCGATCAAATTAATTTGGCGGAAAATTATAAAACTACTTACAAGCATCTTTGACCTATTTTCATTATAGCTAGGTCACCTACTTATTCTCTAATGACTAATATATGACTTGCCAATCAAATCAGCTCTCAAGAGCCGTCTTACATGGGAGATCAGTTCATCTTAACGAAAGTGTTATAGTGTCAATCATTACAGGATAGAAATCATCTTCAAAAAATTCATTGTGATCATAAATAACATCGATTTATACAATAAAAATGTGGGAGGCAAAAATGATGATTTGCTTGTCTGCTTGGCCAGTGGAGCATGGGCTAGTTCATAGATTATTAATTATCGACAAAAATTATTCGATATGGTACAATTGAGTGTGTGAAAAAGAACGTCAACATATATTAAGAGATCAAAAAAAACCTAAAATTAAAAAGGTTCTGTGTTTCTCTAACAGAAACACTGCTCATTAAGCCCTAATTCTCATTAAAAAAAATTATCTCATTTGTTTTTTTCTTAGAACTTGTCATATTTTTTAGCATGGATTAGTCATGTTGAAACCTATTTAACTAACAGCTATATGCAGAGAACAAATTAAATGACTGTTTTCTAGGCGCTATGGCAACTGTCTCATTCCATGCTATTATCACCATGTTCAGAAGCACAGAAAGCAGACGAAAAGAAGAAATGCGCCGTCGAGTTTGAACGACAAATGAAGAAATTAAAGGCAAAACAAGAACACTAACCAGCGGCAGGCTCTTGTGATGGCGTCGGGGTTGCTAGGTCACAACTACAGAGTCCAGACGGCTTTATGCTTGAGATGCGTGGTATTTAGTATTTAGGTTGGGATTTGGATTTGCATCCAATTTATTATTATGTTTTTTCGCTATCGTGTCTAATTTATTATCTAGATGATTTTTTTTTTGACCTTGTATTATTTGGATGATGAAACTATATTAATTTACATTTTATATAAATCTAATAAAATAATAGTAATATCCCAAATTTGTAGGGTTTAATAAATTAGTTATAAAATACAGTATAATAAAAAAATATTATACTTTAGGCTAAAGTATACTTTTCATCATTGATAAAAAAAAGTATATTTTTCATCCTTTATGTTTGCATCAAGTTTCATTTTAATCATTTATATTTAAAAATTACACTTTTAGTCCTTTATTACTAACACCGTTGATTTCATTTAATGGAAAACAATGACTTATCAAATATAAATGAAATTAACGGAAAACAATGACTTATCAAATATAAAGGGATATTCTATAATTAAATATGGATAAAAATGACTAATTTTTAAAATATAAAAACAATTATGTCAAATATTTTAATTTATGCACGTTTTTTCAACATTTAATCATATGATCACTATTCACATTTTATAAGTCATTGTTTACTGTTAATTGAAAATCATGGTGTTGACCCAAAAAAATTAAAATTGTACTTTTCAAATATAAAGAACTAAATTGAAATCTTATGCAAATATAAATGATCAAAAGTATACTTTAACCTATATTTGATGATAAGTTATATGTTATAAGATTAATTTTATACATTATTGTATTTATGATTAATAAAATATAAATGAATATTAAATGAAACATCTTATGGAAAACATACTTTTAATAAAATAATTGTAAATGCCCTATTTTGTCGGGTCTATAAAATAATAATAAAATAACAAAGTATTAATGATATAAGAAAAGTTGAGTGAATTTAGGGATATTTGAAAATTGATTAAAAGAGTAGATATTTTTGGTTGAATTTAAAATTAAAACATAAAATTTAAAAATTAGTTAAAAAAGAAGATATTTTGTGTTTGATTCAAAATGTTTCACCTAAAAACTAAAATGTCTTTATTAAATTTTGTTACTAGAATCCAAGGCAGGTAGAGGATTTCCAATACGTTTGTGTTTTTTTTCAACATCAATGTGTGTATTTTCAAATCTCAAAAATCATTAAATCCAACACTAAAACATTCAACATTTAACAATTGGATTTTAAACATCCATATGGAGAATTTTCAAGACGTTTATGCTTATTTCTGACATCAATGTGAGTGTTTTCCATTCTGAAAAAAAAAATCATGAACAACATTAAAGCATCCAAAATTTCACAACTATATTTTTAAGACACATATGGAGAATTTTAAAGACACATATGGAGGATTTCTAAGATGTCTGTGCTTCTTGCGTAAGGACATTTTGATATTTTAACTAAAATATTTAATATTATTTTGGCTCCTTAGAGGTGCAGTGAGTTTTCATATTCTTTTTGGGGGTTTAATGAAATTTTCCATTGCCTGAGAATCATTAAATAATTGTGGAGTTCATTTTAAGTCTATGAATTCATAACTCACCTTAAATTTAATTGGGTTAAGGGTCAAAAATACACATGTAATTTTGTCAAAAGTTCGTCCAGCACCAAGTGCTTCTTTTTTTTACTAAAAATAATTCTGAACTTCCAAATTAGATCAAAAGTCATACTTACCATTAAATTAAGGTAAAAAATACACATGTGATTTTATCAAAAAATTCCTCCATTACCAAGCGCTTTCTTTTGGATCATAACTGTAAGTGTAAATTTTGATCATAATTTGGAAGTTCAGAATTACTTTTAATCCAATAAAAAGCATTTGGTGCTGGACGAACCTTTGACAAAATCACGTGTAATTTTTTTTACCCTTAACCCAATTTAATTTACAAAATGATGACTAGCAACTCCACCAAACAAGCAAACCGCAGAATTTAGCAATTATAATATAGTAAATTAAAATGTACAACTATAATATTAAAAATTAGCAATTATCCTTCCTAAACATTTTGTGCCTGTTTGAATTGGCGATTGAGAGAGAAATAAGCCCGATTGAAGCAGAAAAATACTTATTTAATTGATATGGTTTGGGTACTCATTTTGAAATCACGATAGCGCACGTTCTGTCATGATTTTGATTTTTTAAGCACTTTTACCAAAAGCGATAGGAGGGTTGCTTTTGGGATTGAAAAAATCTCGATTGAATTTAAAAAAATAAAAAGTCATAACTACCCTTACTTTCTGCCTTAAATCTCTCATGACCCAATTTATTTGAATTCATTTTTATTTCTTAACAGAATTATTTTAGGTCTAACTATCTTATTTTTTTTAAAAGTCATAAATTAAAATAAGTGATTTTTTGAAAAAAAAAACACAATATATATATATTTTAAAGAAGGTATATTTATATTTATAGGAAAGTAGAGTTATGAGATAGAATAAAAAATAAAGAAAATCTAACTAAATTATACAGAGAAATCTACATAAATTAATTATTCTTTGTACAAAAAAAAAAGATAATTACTCTATAGAATTCTACAAAAGTAAAGTGTATGTTTAAATATTATGCATTATTAATAATTTTTACCAAACCTAAGTTTCGATTGTTATTATGTTACAACATTAGACATTAATGTTATTTATTAAAATTTGAAAATTTATAATATTATTATTTATTAAACTTGAGCAACAATTAATAAACTTTATTAAATTCATGCCTTTTTTGGTAATTATACATCCATAAATACTTTTAATAAATGAAATCCAAACATAATTAAAAGTTTAAAACTGTTAATGTCACTTATGAAAAAAAGTATTTAAATAGAAATCATGATTGTCCAGTGTCACTTCTACCCAATATCACTTACACAAATAACGATTAATTAAAATCAAGATTCTCCATCACTAATCCAAACAAGCACTTTGGCAACTTATTTTTGAATGAGTTTTTTTTTGGTAATTTTGTTTTGAACGAGTTGATGATTAGCTTATTATATATATGCAATAATACGGAACGGTTTCTTATAAACACAAATTTTAGTAGAGAGAGTTAGTTACATCTGGACCTTTATATCTGATTTGTATGATATAGATTTAAATTTTTAAAAGTTTATATTTTTCAAAAAAATATTATTTTAGTGAGTATAGAATATAAAATAAAGATAATCTATTAACTATCATTTTGTTAAAAACCAATTTTTTTACTTAAAAAGGTATCTTTTTAAAAATAAGAAAATCTAAACTATTCAAATCTGATACAGAGGGTTCAGATTTGATTAACTCTACTTATTAAATCTAAATACTTAGTAAAAAAATTGGTTCCAGGAGGTTAATATCCTTAAATTGCTCAGTGGTTGTAGATATCCTTAAGCCCCACCAATCTCATCTTCGCTAATGCTCATGGATGGGTGCCGATGGCATCTCTTTTCTTTTTCTTTTTAATCAAGAGTATTTTGATAAATATACACTAAAATTTATTTATGATTAAGGCTCAACTCCACGATAATATGATAATTTAAAAAGACAGTAATAATTAATATTTTTCAAATTAGCACTTTGTCTAATACTCTCTCACATCCTTATTATAAAAGCTGGTTATTTTTTTAAAAACAAATTAAGAATGTAAAATACACAATGTTAAACGGTTTATACTAGTCTTTTTTCTCGAAATTAATTTATTTTAACTACTCCATCCAATCCTAAATATAAGATCACTTTAAATTTTTTTGTGGAAGTTAAGGAAGCAAATTAGACCACTAAATTATAACATATGTTACATGAAATTAGATTATAGGTCAGTTTATAAGTAGAATAAATTAGTTTTGAGGAAAAAAGATTTTTTTTTGGACTGAAACTACTTTTTTTTGGACTGAAAAAAAAGTCAAAAAAATCAAAGTGATTTTATAATTATGACTAGAGGGAGGGAGTATAAACAAACATATACTCTAATTATATAAAACACATATTAAAATTCAATGGTTTATTTGTTTTTCTTAATTTTCAAAAAAAAAAAAGGGAAATGATCCAGTGGTTCTTATAATTAGTATTTTAGTACTACCAAAATGTAGTACCAGCTTATGTATGTAAATAATTCATTGGCACCTGTCTTTTTATTTTTAACCCATAAATTTAACATCTTTGTTTGACAGCGTTCTGTCCCCCCCTTCCTTCCCGATTTCCCTACCGACTCTGATTTGAGTGGAAACATGAATAGCACAGGGAGAGCAGATCTGGGGAGAGGCCATCATTGTGATTCATCGGTGAATTATAGAAGACATTGCCATCGTCATCCTTGTAGGGAGTTGAGTAAGCAGAGGTGAGATACAATTAATTCATGCGGTGACCCATCATTTTAATTAAAAGAGATCCAAGTAGAAAATACAATTCTTCAAGAGAGATTGATTCTGTGAGAACTGCGACAACGATGTGATTGAAGTGATCAAAATGGCTGACAAATTTTCGACTTCAACCATTTTCTTCCAGCAAACTGAACCAGAATGAAGGTCGTCGTCTTCATCTAGCGTTTGGTTCTCTGATTCTTTCGATTTCTGATTGCTTGAGAATTTTGGAGGAAGAGGAGAAATCTACTAACGCCGTTAATGATGCTAGGTTAAAAATGAAAGATGTCAATGATTTATTGGTGAACTGGAGGGATGCAAGTTTTTTCCCTTCGCAATAAGTAAATAAAAGACTCGTGCTCGCATTCAAAAGAAGCAATCTACACAGAATACGCAATCTTCATAGGCTCTTCCTCTGCGTCACATGGTATGCTTATAAATGGCTTCAAGAGCTCTTCCACCCCAACACCTTTTTCTTTCTTCTTTTCTTCTTTCTTCTCTCCGTTTTTTCTGGTCCCATTTAAAAGATGTATCAAGATATTTGTTTAAAACAGTGAGTAACCACTTGTTCTCAGATACCATTACATATTTACAGGCTTGATGGTTCAGGTGAAACGAATTCATGAACAGTCATAGTTGGTACTCTGTTCTGGGGAGGAACAAGCTGAAGGACACGACAGAGTTGGCTCACATTCTTCAAAGCTTTGCAAAAACTAGAGACTTGAGCAAAGGCAAACAACTGCATGGTCAGCTTATACGATGTTCTTATGTACCATGCACCTTCCTCACCAATCACCTAATTAACATGTACTCAAGAAGTGGAGAACTTGGTTACGCTATCAAACTGTTCGACAAAATGCCACAAAGAAATGTGGTTTCTTGGACAACAATGATCACTGGGTTTTCTCAAAATTGGAGGTTTTGGGAGGCTCTGAATATGTTTAGTTTAATGAGGAATGCGGGAGAAGCACTGACGCAATTCGCTTTTTCGAGTGTTCTTCGAGCTTGTGTCTCTCTTGAGATGATTGAGCTTGGGACACAAATGCATAGTCTCGCTATGAAGTGTGGATTTAGCAATGAACTATTTGTGGGGAGTAATTTGGCAGACATGTACTCGAAGTGTGGTACAATGTATGATGCTTGTAAGGTTTTTAATGAGATGCCTTCCAAGGATCAGGTATTGTGGACTTCTTTGATTGATGGATATGTGAAGAATGGATATTGTGAGGAAGCTTTGATGGCTTATAAGCAGATGATCACTGAAGATATTTTGATTGATCAGCACGTACTTTGTAGCACTTTGAGTGCTTGCAGCTCACTAAAGTCTTCTGATCTTGGGAAGTCCCTCCACTCAATTATTGTGAAGTGGGGATTTGAACTAGATGCTATTCTAGTAAATGCTCTCATTGACATGTATTCAAAGTCTCGAGACATGGAAAGTGCTTCAAAAATATTCCAAACTGATTCACATTGTCGGAATATAGTGTCTTATACTGCTCTAATTGATGGATATGTTGAGATGGGCCTCATCGAAAATGCTTTAGGTACTTTTGTTGACTTACGGAGGCAAGGAATTGAACCCAATGAGTTTACTTTCTCTAGTTTAGTGAAGGCCTGTGCTAACCAAGCAGCACTAGAACATGGAATCCAGCTTCATGGCCAAGTTGTCAAATCTAACTTTGATAGAGACCCTTATGTTACTTCAACTCTTGTTGATATGTATGGAAAATGCGGGTTGTTTGATCACTCAACCCAAGTGTTTGGGGAGACAGAGAACCCAAATGATACAGCTTGGAATTCATTGTTGGGAGCTTTTGCACAACATGGTTTAGGAAGAAAAGCCATTGAGACTTTTCAGCAGATGATCGAAAAAGGAATTAGACCAAATGCAATAACATTTGTGAGTCTTTTAATAGGATGTAGTCATACAGGAATGGTAGAAGAAGGATTAAGCTTCTTTCATTCCATGGACAAGATTTATGGGGTGATACCTAGAGAAGAGCATTATAGTTGTGTTATTGATCTGCTAGGTCGAGCTGGAAAGCTCAAAGAAGCTGAAGATTTTATAAATAACATGCCGTTTGAGCCAAATGCTTTTGGGTGGTGTTCATTTCTTGGGGCTTGCAAAATCCATGGTGATAAGGAAAGGGGCAAAATTGCGGCGGAAAAATTGATGAAGCTTGAACCTGAAAATAGTGGAACTCATGTTTTGCTGTCAAATATTTATGCTAAGGAAGGACAATGGGAAGATGTTAGAAGTTTGAGGAAGATGATAAGAGACAGAAACATAAAGAAATTGCCAGGTTATAGTTGGGTTGATATCCAAAATAAAACCCATATATTTGAAGTTGAAGACTGGTCTCATCCTCAAACGAAAGAAATTTATGAAAAGCTTGATAGTCTTCTCGATCAGATAAAGAATGTTGGATACGTTCCTCAGACTGAATTAGTTCTGGTTGACATGGACGAGGCTTTGAAAGAGAAGCATCTTCATCATCATAGTGAGAGGATTGCTGTGGCTTTTTCACTAATTAGCATGCCAATTGGGAAGGCAATTATTGTGAAGAAGAATTTAAGGGTCTGTGCTGATTGCCATTCTGCCATCAAGTTCATATCTAAAGTTACCGGGAGAGTTATAATTATAAGAGACAGCAGTAGATTCCACCATTTCTCGAATGGTTCATGCTCCTGTGGGGATTACTGGTAATTCCTGAAAGCTTGATAGTTTTATGAAGGGATCTGATGTCAGCAATTAGAAAACCATTCAAAAAAATCTCAAGGAAATACACTTCTTTGATTGTTTACCTTGGTGTTGGAAAGAGGAGAAAATGTCAGTAAAAGTCATGGCTTGTAACAAGAAATATTGACCACTCGTTATTCGGTGATCATTACAAAAAAACAACAAACCGATCATTTAATACTCCAATTGCTAATGTCTTAGCTGTTTTGTTTCATATAGGTTTTCAAGTAAGAGATACATTAGACTACAGTACTAGACCGTTGTCAATTGGGTTGGGTTGGATAAATCAATAAGCCATAGGTGAAGGAAAATTTAGATGAAAATGAAACTAGCCATGTTGTAGGGTGAGAATGATTTCTTCAGTGATATAAACTGCATTGTAGAATACATGGTTCTTGTGCCTATAAAGAACAAAGGTAGAGGAGTGCTCTTGAGGAGTTGACCCTTTGAAAGGTGCACTCTATCTTCTCAAGCCCGAATTAGTTGATTGCTTGGACCAACTAACCCAAGTAAAGAGTCAGGTACCGAATGGTGGAGTTCCCCCTCGTACAAAAAAATAGACAAAGGTAAAATATCAGCCAAAAAAAGAGGTAATAATTACCAAAAAAGGGGCAAAGGTAATTATGAATGACTTGTTTCAAAGCCATTATTACTGTTATAAATTTATCAAAATGATGTTTGGATTAGATCTATTATAAAATTCTTTTATAATTCGAATACTATTGAAATCAAGATAAATTATGTGATTGGATAAATCATAAAAGGTGTGAAGATTGTTGCAAGGATTATATCTCATTCATTCTGAAGTTCTCTTTCCCATCCGGATGGAGTTTCTCCTTCTCATTCTTCCTGTAGTTCTCGGTTGCCATCCCCTTGATGTTCCTTTACCTCTATATTTCTGTAGTTCTTAGTTTTCCCCTTTTATTTGTTATTGAAACCATCGTTTGAGATTGGAATTTTCATTAAACTCAACTTAATTTTTGAGTCCGTAACATTCACCATCCAAAAATGCAAATAAACAATTATTGATTTACTTCCTCATGAGAATTTGCCACCTCACATGGAGAAGTTTAAGGCGACACCAGATCAAAGTTGTTATGATTTAAAGGGGAAAAAGAAGAAAAATGTTTTCTGAAAAACAATTTCAATATCGAGGTTTGAAACTAAAGAGACAATTTATAAGTGACGAGGAGAGGAAATTAAGATTAGCGAAAAGCAACAAGAACGTCACCTAAGATTATCATAACAAGGTAATAAACTCAAAAATCTTTACTAAGCAATCAACGAAGTAGAAATCAAGAGACAATTTGTATAGGATGAAGGAGAAATTCTTAAGTGAATCCAGTGCACTATATTATTTGTAGTCACAAGTAAAAACATTCTTGACACCCTAAAATAATTAACTAACTAATAAAAATATTTTTTTCAACTTGCAAAATAAAAAAAATTGAAAACATGAGATTTAAATTCTTTTATGTGCTAGTTAATTTTTTAGGGTGCCAAGTCAAATTAAAAACTCAACGTCAGACCTTATATGTTTGTTTGTGATTGATCAGACCACAACTGACATGGTACACCGGGTTCACCTAACAATTATGACGAAGTAATTAAGATTGGCAAAAAGTAACAAAGACTTGGTAGGTAGTTATAATCAACACCCACTTTACTATATTGAGGTGGTGGGTGATAAAATGAGGTCAGCTGAATCTTTGTTTGCTCTTGTAATCATTTGTGATCTATAGATGCATTATTTTCATTAAAAAAATAAAAATCAGAACAAGGTAATGAACTCACAAACAAGCTAGATACACCAGCATCAATGCAAATCTCTACAAGCCAAACAAAGTAGAAAGCCCACTCGCTCTCCCTCTGGGGAAATTAAATAGTAGAAGCTAGAAACACTTTATTCCAAAAAGAAAGAAAGAAAGAAACTAGAAACACTTGACTTTCATGAACAAAGGATATGCACAACTCTAACCTAAAGGTGACAACCAAGGCAAAAAGGGGACCAACTGCCTTGACCACTTTGTTTATCTTCCTAAAAGTTGCTGCACTCATGAAGAAATGGAAGTGTTAATTATTATATATGTTTCCACCCCTTCTTGGAAGACAAATGAAAGGGTTTAAAGAAGGCAGTACTGTCTAAAAAGAGTATTAAGCTCTAGGATAAAGTGAACGCCCTTTTTTCTTTAAAAATTCAGGAATCTCAACCGAACCACTGTCGGTGAATGATGGTCGCCGACCTATCGTCGTATCTCCCTGACTTGCCTGCGTTCAAGAAAAAAGGCAGGGTTATTGATTTCCAGGACAGCAGGAATGAGAGAGTGTTGAGCCATACCTGTAGGGGCCTTCCTTCAGTTTCTTCTTGACGCTTGAATCCAGTTGCTATTAACGTTATACTTACCTGTGTAGAACCAAATGACATGAGCACCAAAAAGATACATAACTAACGATTTACTTGCAAGAAATTTGTCTGCAGAAGCAACTGCGTCACATGCACACGTTCATATAAATTATGCCAAAGGCTAACATATTATAACTTACTTGACCGCTGAGCGACGGATCTATCACTGCTCCAAATATTAAATTAGCAGTGGGGTCCACAAGGTCATATATAACCTCTGCTGCAGCATTTACCTGTAAATGATTAAGTTATAAAATGTAGCATACAGACCGGCAATAATACATTTTTGTTTTTCACTGAAAGCATGAAGCCATGAGCACCAAGTTTGCTCTTCAAAAAGGCCACTGCTCAAATTCCGAATCAAAGTTTAAAATCTGTCAAGGAAAGTGCACAACCTCGAAATCACAATCACTTGACAGAGGCAGACTACCTCTAAACAAAATTCCATCCACCTCATAGATTTTGCAAGCTTTCATAAATATAAGTGTAGAAAACTAAGATTAGCAATCTTGACAAAAGAAAAAAGAAACTAAAAAGAGAGGCGAACAAACATGGATGATGACAACCAACAATCAGCGAGCAAAAACCTATAATGGTTAGAGGGATGTCTATCTACCTCGAACAAGGTCAGATCACTTCCACCGGTAATGTTCCATACAATTCCGGTAGCCCTCTCTATGCCAATATCCAGTAAAGGTGATTGGATGGCATTTAAAGCAGCATCTCTTGCCCTCGTTTTCCCTAAAACAAAACACAAATAGGAGATGAAAGTTCTGTGATTCATGGACCAGAACAGGTTCATCAGTTTTTTTTATTTAAAAAAAAAGATTAACGGATCACAGATTACATATAATCATCATCAAGAGACAGTGGTGGAGGGGAGTAAAATAACAATGTGTCCAACCAGAACTTTAAAGCATCCATTCTCGTGATTTTGACATGCAACACATAATAACACAATATACTTTCTACCCCTACAATTTAAACACCACCCTACCCCTCTAGACATATCGCATATTTTTTAATGAGCAACACACAGAACTCAAAGTTCTTGTTCCAATCAATGCATTATAATGTAAGGAACACCATGTGCAGTTTCCATGCTTACCAGTTGCAGTTCCTATCCCCATTAGTGATGATCCTGCATTGGCCATTATAGCTCGAACATCAGCAAAGTCTACATTTACCAATCCTGGAATCTGCAATCAATCAAGACAGCATGAGCATAAATACGGTCAAGACAGATAAGTTAAAAACTGAATGGATATGAGCTATTGTCCAAAGAAATGGAGAAAACACCCTTAGGGTCTCCCTTTTATTCATCCTTTTCCTTTACTCCTTTATAATCAATTTCAAGAAGAAAATGGGATGAGGGGGTCTGGGGAGAATGCAATAGTACTAGAGAGGTATCTGTTCTTATTCAAGGATGTACACAGATTTCATACCGTAATAATATCAGATATACCGCGAACACCTTGTCGAAGTATATCATCAGCCAGATTGAATGCTTCAGTTACAGGGGTAGATTGAGAAACTGCAGTCAGTAGCTTGTCATTTGGAATGACTATCAGAGTGTCAACACTATCTCTTAGGGCTGCAATTCCTTCTTGGGCTTGAACTGCCCTCCTCCGTCCTTCAAAAGAGAAAGGGGTTGTGACAATGCCAACAGTCAGTATACCCATTGACTTTGCCACACCAGCAATAATTGGAGCACCACCAGTGCCAGTTCCTCCACCCATTCCAGCCTGAAAAAATGAATTTAAACTTCCAAGGTTAAAATCATATGGCAAAAATTAAAAAATTAATTGAACCAACAAGCACCAGAATTTAAGATATTTTGGCACAGTACATGCAGAAATCTCAAATTCCAAGATTTCAAAAAATATAATCTAATCAAAGGCAAATGAAAATCTGAGATCTCCATGTTAAAGACAATTGTAACATAGAGATGGTAAATTCCATATGTATCATGCTCATACGGTTAATATTTGGGCTTAAGACATTGAGATGCCAGCCTACCATATATAAAACAGTATTTCACTAAGGATAAGCTATTATTGCTGATAGAATAAATAGTTAAACCTACAGTAACAAAGACCATATCAGCTCCATAAACCGCCTCTTCTATTGATTCTTTGCTTTCTTTTGCAGCATTCATCCCAATCTCAGGGTTGCCACCAGCACCAAGACCCCGTGTAAGCTCTTGACCAATCTGCAAACGATTATCAGGGAAGACAGGTGACATTCTCATGGCTTGAACATCAGTATTAACTATCCAGAACTCCACGCCTTTCATGGAACTCTCTATCATGCGATTGACTGCATTTGACCCTCCACCTCCCACGCCTATAACTTTGATTTTCGCTTCATTGTAATTACTTGGACCAGATGCATCTCCCAAACTCTCAGGGTCATTTCCAGCAGTCTTATCCTTCCTTGGATTGTGCGCCACGCTGTTCCCTTCCCCTTTGAGCATTGAAACCTCAGGATGTAGATTTAGAAAAGGGTCCTGACTATGATATGGGCTAACATTGTGGGAATTGGCCGAACAATTAACCTGAAGCAACACTAACTTTCGGTTACCACTAGGATATCCATGTCCATGTCTGTCATACTTGGTGCAACAACTTCTCCCTGGGTAGTTCTCCGTCAATGTTCTTCCCTTATGAACAGTAAGCACACCTGCTGCATTTATAGTTCTCGAGGGTAAAAAATTTGTAGATATACAAGTTGCCATTTTTAGGTTGCCAAACTTCTGATAGGCAGGTCAATGGATGAATAGATTTAGAGGCTCACAAGACTCAAACATTTGATTCGCCCAAAATTCTTTCTGACAACACCTGTTTATCAATAACAGCCACATTTAATATATGTGTAATTGGAAAAAAAAAAATGCACTGTCTCGTTGAGAAGTGGGTCAACTAAAATGGACTAGAGCTAGAACGGCGTATTGCATCATATAGTACATGGTCCATAATCTCGAAATAAAAAAACCCAGTAATCTCCAACAGCAGTCAATTGATTAGATCGGAAGAGCAAATGAAACACCAATTGCAGAAAATTCCGTTTGAGGAGAGAAAGTTAAACACCGTTAGAAATGGGAAACAAAAGATTATTAATATAAACTAAGAAGAATAGAGACCTGGGGAAGACGAATATGTTCGAAAGACAAGTATCAAAGAGGCGAACCAGACGGTGGGAAGAGAGGTTCTCCTTCGGCGCCTTGTATTTTTGAGGAGCTGAGCTGTAGTCAGGAGTGTCACTGTTCTTCACTCTACACTCTCCGTTTTTGTTGTTGATAAATAGGAAATAGGAAATTAGTCCGCAACGATGAAAAATCTGAGGAGTGGAAAACAAAACACAATTTCTGTCTGATCATGTTCTTTTTGGGCCTTTTCCTCTGGGCTTCCATAAAAGATAAATGGGTTGCATGCCTGAGTCACTCGGAACACAAGATTATTGGATGGAGTCCCCCAACAACTTCTTGAAAAAAAAAAAAAAAAACATTCACGGTGATGCTAGGATTCTAGAACTTTCTTGGAATTTTTCAATTGATTGTATAATCATAAATAATAGTTATTCTCAATCTGTAATATCTATATTCTCAAAAAAAAAAAAAATACATGACTTGTTTCTCATGCAATATGCAAATTGAATATATTCATATCCAAATTATTGGTAATTGGATGGGAAAATTTCAGAAAAAGACCCTTGAATTACCAAAAGGAAACTTTAGTACAACGAATTTCGGAAATGACGAGTCAGTACAAATCCGTACAGTGACTGAATTGTCCTTTAAAAAATTTAAAGAAAAAGTCCAAAATGCCCCTGGTTCAATTATTTTTTTTTAATAATTGCCCACCAGCCATCACCGCTGGCGGGGCCCATCACATGCCACGTGGCAGCCCCACACCACGCCACGTGGCGCGCTGTGGGGCTGCCACGTGGCACGTGTCCCTTGTAAAAAAGGGACACAAAAATGTGGGGGGTGGGAATCGAACACACCCCCTCCACTTGGTGCCCTGGTGGTACCACTAGGCCACCAATTTTCTCATGATATATATTACAAAAGTAATATATATACTATATTTCATTCTTTTTTAATATTTTCCCAGAAACGTTCAAGGGATTCCCAACTTCGCATAAGGGATTCCCAACATGTACATTACCATTTACCAACTTCCAAAATACTTCACCAACTCTTCCTTCTTGTTACCAGAACCGTTCAAGGGATTCCCAACTTCGCATAAAGGATTCCCAACTTTTGTTAAGGGATACCCAACTTCTGTCAAGGGATTCCCAACTTCTCATTAGGGATTACCAACATGTACATTACCATTTACCAACTTCCAAAATACTTCACCAACTCTTTCTCCTTGTTACCATAACCGTTCAAGGGATTCCCAACTTTGCATAAATGATTCCCAACTTTTGTTAAGGGATTCCTAACTTCTCATTAGGGATTACCAACATGTACATTACCATTTACCAACTTCCAAAATACTTCACCAACTCTTCCTCCTTGTTACCAGAACCGTTTAAGGGATTCCCAACTTCTCATAAGGGATTGCCAACTTTTGTCAAGGGATTCCCAACTTCTGTCAAGGGATTCCCAACTTCTAATTAGGGATTACCAACATGTACACTACTATTTAACAAGTAAGAAGATTTGGTGAAGTATTTTGGAAGTTGGTAAATGGTAATGTACATGTTGGTAATCCCTTAAGACAGAAGTTGGGAATCCTTTGACAAAAGTTGGGAATCCCTTAACAAAAGTTAGGAATCCCTTATAAGAAGTTGGGAATCCCTTGAACGGTTCTGGTAACAAGGAGGAAGAGTTGGTGAAGTATTTTGGAAGTTGGTAAATGGTAATGTACATGTTGGGAATCATTTAACAAAAGTTGGGAATCCCTTATGCGAAGTTGGGAATCTCTTGACAGAAGTTGGGAATCCCTTGAACGATTCTGGTAACAAGGAGGAAGAGTTGGTGAAGTATTTTGGAAGTTGGTTAATGGTAATGTACATGTTGGGAATCCCTTGACAGAAGTTGGGAATCCCTTGAACGTTTCTGGGAAAATATTAAAAAAGAATGAAATATAATATGTATATTATCTTTGTAATATATATCATGCTTACCACCAAGGCACCAAGTAGAGGGGGTGGGTTCGATTCCCACCCTCAACATTTTTGTGTCCCTTTTTTATAAGGGGCACGTGCCACGTGGCAGCTCCACAGCGCGCCACGTGGCGTGGTGTGGGGCTGCCACGTGGCATGTGGCGGGCCCCGCCGCCATGTGGTGGGGTGGCCCCCTCCGGCAACCCGGCAGTGGAGGGCCCCACCGCCGGTGGTGGCTGGTGGGCAATTATTAAAAAAAAAATAATTGAATCAGGGGCATTTTGGACTTTTCCTTTAAATTTGTTAAAAGACAATTCAGTCAGTATACGGATTTGTACTGACTCGTCATTTCTGAAATTCGTTGTACTAAAGTGTCCTTTTGGTAATTTGATGGTCTTTTTTTGGAATTTTCCCTGATTGTACGGAGTACTATTTATACAATTATTTGGCATTTCTTGGTCACAGAATGAAACTCGAATTTTTTTTGGGCGTGATTTGGAATCAATCCGCCAAACTCCGCTAAGAAATAGTGTTGACACGGGTTGGATCCGTGATTATGAGCGATTGGAGGCGATTCTCTCATGTTTTATTTGGTGCACAACGAATGATTTGTATATAAATAGCCTCCTATGCAAAAGTCATGCAACAATTATTCTCTCATACTATTCTTGACTTGTGACGTGATTTCCACATTGTCATTATGGCGTCACTGCATTCTGTATTTCATATGGGCACTTGATTTTCTATACAAAATTAAATTAATAACAACTTGTACAATTTGTAGGCTGGCAAAAATCACTGAAATAACTGTTATTTTCATCAATTTGCTATAATTATAAATAAATTTGGGGAAATGTTAGCGTGAAAATCAAGCTTCCGTTTATAACTGTCTTCATTATGATAAGATGAAGCTGTATCTTTCCAGGAACATGTAATATAATCTTTATGCGCCTTCTTTTTTCTTTTTTCGGCGAAACTTTATGCGTCTTCTCCTCCTCCTTTTAATTTTTGCCATGGCTTTATACGTCTTCTTGAACAACCACCTTGTGAGTTGTGAAGTAGTAGTATAATATTCACACGTCAATACTACCAAAAAAGAAGAAGTGATTGCTGACCAACTACCGCAAAACTACGTCGTTTCATTGGATACTAAAGGCCAAAATAATCCTGTTGGGCAGGAATAGTTATCTTCACTACAGTCATGACCTAACAAAAACTGTTGATTCAAGCTCAACTTGGGACGGAATTGTACGGTCTCATCTATGGTTTGACTTCGTATAAACTTTGTCAGATCTATAATTTGGTAACTTGTGAAGTTAGTGGTGGCTAGTGGCTGGGCCTGGCATGAATGATATTCCTATTTTAAAAGAGTGAAATTTCAGTACAAGACAAAAGAGTCTCATCAGCCCCTTCCTTCTTTGTTCCCATTCCAATTCCATCCACCAATTTTTGCATTCACCCATTTCAGATTCAAAGCACCATTCATTGGGTTTTCTTCTTTCAAGCATTCGTGGAATCGAAATCAATATCAACCTCATCACCGCTTTTAGAGAGAATGATCGTTTCTTTCTCCCGGTGAGTCGCTCTTATTATTTATAATCTTATCCTTTCTCTGTCTTTGATGGGATGTTTGTGAATCTGATTGCGTCTTTACTAATCTGTATTTGACGACTGATAAATATGATCGTTGAAATCTGATTTCTTCATGTCGCTCTGATTATTTAAATTTATCATTTACTGTGTATTTCGCCCCTACTTCTTTTTTCAACTTGGATCTCATTTTAGTGTCATTTTAATATGCCCAAATACTGGTTACTTGCGAACAGTTTAGTCACTCGATTCTCCAATTTTCTTAGCTTCTGTTTTTTTTTTTTTTTTGGTTTAGCTTATAACTTGGTTTTCTTTGATATTCTTTGTTTGTTTTTTTGGGCTGAATCAGTACTCAGTTTGAGTCTCATTTTTTAAATTAACACATCGGACAGGTTCTTATAGAGTGTTAGAGTTGACTCTAATCATATTAGATTTCTGGTGGAAACTGTTTCCGGTGTGCTTCAGCATTCGTAATTCAGCAATATACCCATAAGTATGGAGCACCTTCCAGTTGAAGTGATTGGTAACATACTGTCACATGTTGGATCTGCTCGGGATGTTGTGATTGCATCAGCAACATGTAAGAAATGGAGAGAAGCTTGGCGCAATCACCTGCACACCATATCGTTCAATTCTAATGACTGGCCTATCTATCATGAGCTAACCCCGTGTAGGTTGGAAATACTTATCACTGAAACCATTTTCCAAACCAGAGCCCTACAGTGCTTAACCATTTTCATGGACGATGTGGATGAATTTTCTGCTGCCCCTGTCATTGCTTGGCTTATGTATACTAGGGATTCCTTGCGCCAACTACTATATAATGTGAAGACAACTCCGAATTTCAATATCATTGAAAAATGTGGCAGGCAAAAACTGGAAGTGTTGGCATTGGCTCATAATTCTATTACAGGTATTGAGCCCAGTTATCAAAAATTTCCTTGCTTGAAGTCCCTTTCACTGAGCTATGTTAGCATCTCAGCATTGGATCTCATCCTCCTAATTAATGCTTGTCCGAAACTAGAAACCTTGACCATTGTTAGCCCAGAAATCGCCATGTCAGATTCACAGACTTCCATGGAACTCAGCAACTCTTCTATCCAAAACTTCTATATTGAATCATTTGGCCTGGACAAATTCGTATTGGATGCAGATAAGCTTGAGAGTCTGCATCTCAAAGACTGTACCTTTGAGGTATTTGAATTATCTGGCAAGGGAACCTTGAAGGCACTAAATTTTGATGATGTGAGTGTCATACATCTTGATATTGGTGAGATTACAGAGAATCTCGAGATTGTAGATGTCTGTAACTTCACAATTATGTGGCCAAAATTTTATAATATGATCTCCAAGGCGTCAAATTTATGTAAGCTGAGACTGTGGGGTGTTATATTTGATGATGAGGATGAAGTTGTGGATTTAGAGACAATTTCTTCTTGCTTTCCTCGGTTAACACACTTGTCCTTGAGCTACGATTTAAAAGACGGAGTACTTCATTATGGGTTGCAGGGTCGGGCTCTTTTGGTGAATGTGGTTGTGTTGGAAGTTGGATGGACTGCTATCAACGATCTATTTCAAGATTGGGTTGCTGGACTGATGGAAAGATGTCCCAATTTGAAAAGATTGATTATTCATGGAGTTGTTTCAGAGGTCAAAACTCATGAAGAGTGTCAGATTTTTGCCAAATTTTCTGAATCCATTCTTCAACTGGCAAGGAAATATATAAATGTAAAGATTGAGTGTGACTATGAGTAGGGAGTTCTGCTGTAATCTTTGTAGCCTGTCAAACTCTTGGTTTGGTATGACTCTACAAGGAGGTACTTTACTTCTATTTCTCATGCGCTTGTTGGCTACTTGATATTTCATTTCGTCAAGGGATGAAATCAGGTGACTTCATGATATCTGAAGTTGCTGATTGTTCGTGTAAAACGTTTAAACAGACCAGCACGTTTGCCTTTTTAGTTGGTGCCTCCTTTTGCCCCCTAGCGATCTTCGTTTATTGTTTTTATTTGACGGCTTTTCTTCTGCTCTTTATTGCCTCACCCTACCATTCATCCACACTTCTATATGTGTATAGTTTCACAGCATAGCACATTTCGCTGGATTTCCTCATCTGGACAACCTAGAAGCTTGTTTATGTCCGGCGCCACATTCTTTTCATTGATTGAATGACTCTTTTCCTGGACACTTGAGAACGTTGGTGATTAATCTCATCGTATAGAAGAAGTTGACCGTTTTTTATTTTACAAAATCAAGAACGATTCTACAATTAAAAAACTTGATATCTTGGGGGAAGAAGTCAGCCTTTTATTTTCTTGTGATATAGGAGTAGATAAGAGAGAATGGCACAAAAATCCTCTAAAACTTGTGATTTCAAGATTGATCCTTCGAAATGTCTGATTCTCACTGCAACTCTCACCACTTGTATGGAATGTAGTCTTCTTTTTGGGTCAAATGTCGATATGGTTCTTGCAAGGCTTAAACTTTGAGCAACCATTGGCGAAGATATTCTTCATTTACCTTCTTCAATGGCAAAGATAATAGCGCCGACCGAACAAGAGAGGGGAATCAGAAAAGAGTTCAGAGAGAATAAGGATTTCTGCGTTATCTCTCGAGAAGAGAATGAAATAAGTTTACACTCTTTCCACCTTTTTCATAGTAGTAAAACATTCTTGGATTAAGGCCTTGGGAGTAATTTTCCCTTTTACGTGCAAACAAGAAGGAAACTTCACATTAACTTTGAGGTGGCTACAATTTTCCATCGGGATTTATAAAAATTTTTTAAAGGAAAAAGGCATGCAAATAAAGAAAATGGTTAATATAACTTTTGGTCCTTAAACTTTCACTCAATTTTGGTTTTGATCCCTGAACTTTAAATTTTTTGGTTTTAGTCCCTGAACTTTCGGTCAATTTTGGTTTTGGTCCCTGAACTTTGGGTCAATTTTGGTTTTGGTCCTTGAACTTTCAATAATTTTGGTTTTGGTCCCTCAGTTTAAAAAAAATTAAAAAAAAATTAAAGTTGAGGGACCAAAACCAAAATTACTGAAAGTTCAGGGACCAAGACTAAAATTGACTCAAAATTCAGGGACCAAAACCAAAAATTTTAAAGTTCAGGGACCAAAACCAAAATTGACCGAAAGTTCAGGGACTAAAACTAAAAATTTTAAAGTTTAGGGACCAAAACCAAAATTGAGTGAAAGTTCAGGGACCAAAAGTTATATTAACCCTAAAGAAAATAACCGGAAGTAGTAATTACTACTTGAATCGTAAAATGATATTTCAATTTTATGACATGTATTTGATTAACTATTTAATAAATCAAAGCACTGAAAGTATGTTATTAACCATACATAAACCTCTGTTTATTTGACAATATTTGTCCAGTCATCAACACATCTCGAACGAGGTCAAGCCTGAGTTGCCTCCCCAAATACTAATACCTAAAATATATATACTTGATGGAGATTATTCGCCATGACATGCCATGCAGTTTTCTTCACAAATGCCAACTGTGGTTCCTCCTCAGAGCCCTCAACTTGTCTCGTGCCTTTTGAGTTTTGGTGTTGACCCTACAGTCACCATTCTTTAATTCCTCCAAACACTGCATCAGAAAGATCCATCAATTCATTCGCCTAATCATATCAAATACAACCTTAGCTTTCTTCTCCATTTTAATCAATCACATTCATTGACTCACTAATTACCTGTCGCTTCCTTCTCTCAAGCTCCACCTGTAAAAAGAATTAAAACAAAACTGTTCTTTGCAGTCACAGAAAACAAACAAGAAAACTTGTTACAATACTTAAAAAAATACCAGAGCAAGTTTCAGCTGGTCATTCTCTTTTCTTAACTGGCTCAATTCTGCTTCCAATTCAACAGTGTATGCCTGCAAAAAAAAAAAAACGATAGACACATAATAATATTTAACATGCCACCAAAATATTTCTTCAACCTCAAAAATGAAAAACACCTGTTTTCTAGCCCTGGACCTCGCTGCAGACTCTCTGTTCTTGATCATCCTTCTCTGTCTTCTCTCCACTAACTTCTCCACAGGCCCATCCATAATCCTCTTCCTTCCTCTCACCATTCCCATCTCCATCCCATACTGTCCTCCGCCGGCGTTCTCCCTCGCCGCCGCTATGCCATCCGATGATGATGACACAGGACTCACCGGCGCCGCCCCGTACCCACCGCCTCCTCCGGCGTATCCGATGAAAGTCGGTCCCATTGCCGGTGCCGGTTTGTTATTCGGGTACAGCCCATACTGAGCAGGCATAGGATATGGTTCCCGAATTACCCCTGCTTTGATCAAGAAATCCTCCAGGGTCATCTCCCCATAAGTAGGCTGGCGAGGGGCAGATTTGGAATTCCCAACATTGTTGTTGTTGTTGGTGGTGGTGGTGGTGGTGGTGCTTTGGTTGTGTATCTCAGACCAGACTTGGTCCACTGTTTTTCTAGAGAGTGGAGTGGGAATAGTGAGAGATCCCTGGCGAGATAGGCTTGGCTGCTTTCTTGTGCATTTATCATCAGAATTGTTGTTAATGTTGTTGTTGTTGTTGTTGTTGTTGTTGATGGTTTGGTTTTCTTCCACGTTCCAGATGCTACTGAGAAATTCGTCCATGTTCATGGAACCGAAATTCTTGCCTTCTTCGCATAGCCTGTGTTGGAACTCGTCCAGTGTGAGAGCATATATTGAAGATTGCCTTCCGAGAGAAGATGACATTGTTTGGATTTTTGGTGTTTGTTCTGACTGTATTGACGACTCCATTTCCCCTTCTGGTACCACCATTTTCTTTCCTTTTCCTCCTGCTAAACCAATGCGAAACAAGTCTTAACAGCCACGCTATAATTACTAATATTTCATTTCTTCATCACAACAGAAGTTGATATAAAATCAGAGTTGTGCATCAAAATATGTGCTAGCGTCTCCTAGGTGATCGTATGAGAATGATATTTGTTCAATCTGAGGCCATTGCTGGGAATGACCAAAAAGGACATATAAGGCGAAAGAAAAGCGATTGATCTGAAAATATCAAAAAACAGCCAAGAACAAAGGATTTGATAATCATGAAAAGCAGCTGGTATAGTCAGTCCGATTCTCAAATTCACCCTTCAAGTTTTCTCACCCAACCCAATCATTGAAAAGTTCCTAATATGATTCAGATTAAAATAATAAGCCTAAATATTTTGGAAAGCCTATGCTTTTTTTTGCGTCAGATGGGATCAAATGTCAACACTTGAAAAATAAGGAGGAGAGAAAAGGATATTTACCTGGAAACTCAAGTTCTGCTCAAATGCTAAAGAGCTAAACAAATGTTTAGAATACGGTCGACCTACATCATCGAATAGAGGCCCAAGAGGCAAAAGTTGGGGAGAAGAAAGAGGGAAGATTGTGTTGCAGCCTAAACAGAGAATTCACTCATATTATTCAGTACATGTCAGAACAAACAAACACAAATCGAAGAGCTGGCCAAGCTCCGCAGATTTGTGACCACCTTCCTATCTCATTACCTCACAATTTAAACATAAATTTGATTAGAAATAATTCCAAAACGCCGAAATGGAGGCTACATAAGGTCATATATTCATAGCAATATTCAAAAGCCAACATGGCGAGCTTGCCACGTGTAGCACAGGTGTCGCCATAGCAGCCTCGTTTGGGGGCTACCTCTGTTTTGTGCTCGACACGTAGTCCTTCACTTTCTCCATCTTCACTCCCAAACGCACGTCATCTTCGAGACGGGAACGCATAGGAAGCCCAAGAAGCGTACTTTGTGAGAGTTACTTGGGCCCAGAGCTATCTTTGATAAGCCCTAACAAGTCAATCCTCATGGAGACTGAAATCCATCAGCAATATTTGCGCCCAAAAGATTTCTTTTTTCACCAAAGAAAAAGATCATCAACATGTTCCTCCTTCCCTTCCTTTGGGGTGTTTCCACGCTTCTCTATTGTAGGTGAGTAGACAATGGAATACTTGGTCACATGTGGGAATCATAATACTATGAAATGACTATATTTTAGGCAGTTTCTTAAGTACCACATATATTCTAAATTCATAATCAAGAGCTGAAAACAATAAAATTTGTTAGTTTTATTTGACAAAACTCTCAATGTTGTGCGTCAGTCTTCTGATAAGAAAGTGATTCCAAGATACCGATGTAATGATATCTAAAAATGGCTCTACATAAAATATTCCAGGGCTCAGGAAATTTGAGATAAAAATTCCAGCCTCTCTCTAAGCATCTCTCAAAGCAATAACGATAATTGGTCATACAGTTCAAACTGATCAAAGAGTTCAAAATCTCCATAACAGAGACATGAAATACACAAGAACCTGATCCAATATAGGAATAATCTCGGGGAGCTATAGCCTACTTCCCCTGTAGCAGTGACTCAAACATAGTGTCACAAATCCCGTCAGCCAAGGGGAACATATGACCAGCACCAGGAAGCTCGTGATAGTGAATCCATGGAAGATTCTGTGCAATGTATCGTTGCAAAGTAACAGGCACCAGCAGATCTTCATCTCCTTGCCATATATGGACAGAACCTTCACTATTCTGAAATGGGTCTTCTAGATCTAGAGGACTGAATTCCCATGACCCAAATCCAATATTCAGGTCGCGATGGACGGATTCGTATTCTCCCTGCTGCCTTACTTGCGCCTGTGAGAAGCAACATTATAAATCTCTATTGAGGAAAAGTTGAGGTTAACATCAAAAATTCTAGAGTAAAGAAATCTTGCTACAATTCATACAACGAGATTGAAATGTAGCCTAAACCCCAAAAGAAAAACCTACACAAGTCACAACTAAAGGTTAGATCAGAAAGCCAGGACCAATTAATCAACCAAACCTTGCATGAACATAGTCTCACTTAATTGTTTCTTTATGACCGAATGATACTCCAAAAGATGGAACTCACTAAAAGAGAAGCTATTGAAGCTAAAAAAAGGCAACTGCATGCCAGACGGTAAAACCAATAACAGGCATAACCAAGCATTATCATCCGCACATACTTGCCAGTTGATCTTACTTTAAAATTCAACCATCTAACAGAGGTCAATCTTACATTTGAAAACTCAACAATCAAGACAAAGGTATCATGAAATTCATAAATATTAGGAAGTCTTAGATGGAAAGGGAAGAAAAAATTGATATAATACAAAACAACATATTATGTGTTGTAAACAGATTCATATGCATGCTATGCCAAATCTATCATAGCACTTCTCCAGTTTAAGAATTAGCGACCACAATCGGTGAGACTTGTTCCCAGTTGACGTCATGCAGCAATCAATAGTTGGGTAAAAGGACTTCCAGTACTTAAACACAGGAGCATGTATTTTACAAATGGAGTTTGAAGAGTTATTTCCAGTTAATTTCAAGAAAGGTATAAATCTATACAACATAATTTATGAGTTACAAGATTTACTGGTTTGTAACTTCCTTTTATTATTCAAAAATATTCCCAACTTATCCCCACCCCCCCCCCCTCCCCAAAAAAAAAAAAAAAACAAAAGTTAAGGCTGAATACGTACCATATAACTCATTCTATGTTGCATCTTAGGCACAAGTTCTTTGTCTTGATGGGAAAGAACATCTTGACTATGAGCAATCACACTACTTGATGGGAACCATGTCTGGGTATTCCACCAGTAAGTTAGCCAAGGGGTGTAGTGAGAAACACGAAGTGCCCACTGGTCTTGTGGTTTTTGTTGGTAAAAGGCTTCATTAGTTAGGTTTGCAGGGAGACCAGACCACCAGTAGTTGACAACTGGAGCAATGAGCACTGCGCCTGCTAGCCTATCATCGTTTGAAAGAAAATTATTAAAGAAAAAGATGGAGACTGGTGAGGGTTGACAACAAAATCTCACACTAGTAGCATACATAGGCAAGCATGTATATGCAAACATGCCAAAAAATAGAACAAAAATTCAGTAAATAGAAATAGACAAATTTAATTTGTGCTTTTAAATGCCATCAGAATAACATGCATTTAGAATTAAACGTACCTGTGAGGTATATACTTAAGGCAGCTCCAAATGATCTCCCCTCCCATCGAAAAACCAATTACATAAAATTTGGACCCTAATCCCAACTGGTCAGCTAACTCTTCTATATCTAAGGCTAGGCTCTTCGAAGTTCGATTTGGATCAGGATCACTTTCTCCATAACCAGGTCTGTCAAAAGATACAATATAGACCCCCACTTCTTCAACAATTTTCTGGGCAAAACCAACATTGATAAATATTAGAGTGCCACCAAGGCAACATACTTGGATTGTAAGATAAATACTTACCGGTGATAAGTTTTCGGCAAAAACGGCATCATGCCTGCATGAGTCAAAACCATGAACATAGACAATCTTATAATTGGCTGCATCTTTTGGGATACCATACTCACGGTATGCCAAATGCCTTCCATCTCTTAGTTTGATTCTTGATGATGTTACAGGTGGTCCATTAGAGGAGCCACATGTTTTGGGGGGAGGAGGCTGAATAGCCTGAAAGGCCCATGCAAGAAATCCAATAAATAACACTGCTAGAGCCGCCTTAAGCATTCCTGAGAGATTGTGGTGTTAGGATTTAGGAGAGTAAAATCACATTCAAAAGAAAAGGTGACACATGCATAATAAGTTCCAAGTTCCTATCAGATAAGCTACAATAAAGAAAACATGAAGGGATGGATTTACGGATATGATACAGAGCCACAGGAAAAAGAGTAACATAATACATAGAGAATATATGATCCCAAAGGGTATACAGTGGAGTTAGCCAAGTCCAGTACATTTCTAACCTTCCTAGTTCTTCTTGTAAAATGGAAGACAGTTCACCTTATGCACTTAAAACCATCAATCTATCCCAGATTCCCAGTGCTTACAAATACATAAACTTCCGCTAGTTACAGCTAATAAAGAAAAACAAGGGAAGCTTCTGTTCGTCCATTTTTTTTTTGTCCGAAAAGATTCCATTGTTGGCATTAATCAGTAATGGGTTAAAAAATGGGAAGGCGTGCGCGCAACGTCAACGTAAAGGCTTCCTATTTAGGGGGATTAACATAAAGACTTCTTCAATCAACAACATTTGGAGCAGGAAACATCAACTTCCAATACAAGCAGGACAAGTGAAGTTTATATGTCCTAAGATTACAGTTGACAGCAGAATTCAGAAATTGACTAGCAGTAAATGCTAATTGTAGAATCAGAGCAACTAAAACAAAACGTAGAGCGTTGATACAGATAATCGTAAAAATCGTAACGTAGTGTTTCGATTAAAAGGAAGCGAACTGAGAATTGGAGCGAGAGAAGTAAAATGAGAAGAAGAAAGAGCTATTATAGGGACCTGTAGGAAGCAGAGAAGAAGTGCTTTTGGTGGGTCTTCTGGTATGAACCCTGGCCGATGCCGCAGATATTTTACGGCTCACTCCGGCAGCCATATTCTGCAACAAGTATACCAGCCGAGAGGATTGCCAAAGTTTCGCAGATTTATCAGAAGATCTGACTCTGACCACTCTGGAGCTGCAAGTTTGAAGAGTTGGCGGCCACTGACCATGAATGAGAATTTAAAAGCCCTCAATATTGATCAATGTTCAGTTTTATGGGTAGGGTCCATAATAACTGATTTTAAATTGTCTATGGTCTTCTCTCCTTACATCACAAAAGGATCGTTTTTCTCGCTCCATATTTGGAAATTGGAATGGTCTTCTCCTGCCATGGGATTTTAATTCGAACATTTTATTTTATGAAAAAACACAGATATAAGTACTGTAAAAATATATAAAAAAACTGTGATGGATATAAAATTATGATGTTAATCTCATACATAATCATATTTTTTGTATTATTTTTAATGTGTGTGTGTATTAAAAGACAAAATTTAACTTGATAAAATTTGTGATAATGGTAGTTAGTTATTTTGAAAATGAGCCAGGTGCGAAAGTGATGTTAGATTTTATAATTTTTTATTGGAATAAAAGGTCTTTTCCCATAATTTTATTCGGATCTTATTGAACATCTGTACGAATTGCACCCCCAATAGTGTATACGAAATTGTCGTCTGAAATGTGAATTTTAGTAATTAAAAAGTATCAATTTTTTCTACATCTTCATTTTTTATAAGGCCTATATGACTAACATCATTTCAAAGAGACTTTACGAGCAATAACTTCATCCAACTCGTTGAAAAAAGCATCATTGGTTGGTTTGAACACAAGATCGATAAACCTTTTAGTTCTTATTAACCAAAGAAATACAACTTTACTCTATAATTAGCTTAGCACCAATCAAGAATCCACAGGGAATGTCAAGAATTCTTGTTATACCTATAGAGCAAGAAAATATGGCCACCTCAATATGTAATTTTGGAAATTCTAGGTTGTGTCTTTTTAATCCTTAGCCTAACAAGAATCATCACGGTGTTCAAATAAGTATTCATTACGGTAGAACATTAAATTTTGAGTTTTTGGGTATTCAAAAATTTGATGTCTTTAGTGGAGATCCTTCTTTCTCGTATGATATTTAATAATAGCTACTTGTAAGTCATTATGGTTCCATGTATGTGTTTTCATTTTGCCCTTTTCTCTTTAAAACAATCTTACATAGCACTGATTGATAGTTGATGATAGCTGATTTGAAATCCATTTTGGCGTACCGATCAATTAAATTTAATACACCCCAATCACCAACTCATTGATCCGAATAGGATGTTCCATTCAAGCACTTAAAGTTTTTGTTTTGTTATAAAAATAAGAGGAAAGAAGAAATATTGAGAAAATATGAGATAATAGGACAAAACATAAGAAGAGGAAGGAATGGAACATTTTTCATTCACTTATCATTCTTGGTACTAATGCCTTATGTTTAGCCTCTATTTATAGGCCTCCACACATTGAAGTCTATATCTATGGTTATAAAAGAGTAAAGATTGGTTTGATGGCAATAATTATAAGAAACTCCCACAAGTCATTCATTGGGAGTTTATAGGAAAAAGAATTCTAAGAATTTGGAATTATGGACATCCACTCATGTACCACCAATATTCATAACATGTTGGACTTATTTTCTTTCTTGTCCAGCTTTCCGATGAAAATAGATTACATAACAATTACCATAGGATAAAATTACACTCACGTCCCAAGCAGCATAATATACAAAGCATTAAATTACTAAAAATTCCCTAAAAACTTGAAGGTAAGATGTTCCAATTGTAAAAGACATTATTTATTTGTTGATACATTGGAAAATGTAAGGAAAGCAAAACCAAAAAGAAATTAAAAAAGAAAAAGAAAAGAAAAGCATCAAACTAATCCTTCATAATACCCATCTCATTCAAAATGCGCCTAGTTGTATCCTCCTAGCAAACATGAACACCCAGACCGGAGCATAGAGGTTTCCCTTGCCCCTACTCTCATTCTTATTAGTTCAGTTGTCATTACCTATTTTTACAGCTTGGTGATTCTATCTTATGTAGTTTCTAAAGTGTCACATATATTCTAAATTCATAATCAAGAGATGGGAAAAAAATTTAAGTTTAATTTGACAAACTCTTCAACTTTGTGTGACACTCTGATACGAAAGTGATTCCAATATACCGAGGCAAGGATATGTAAGATGGCTCTACATAAATATTGCCGGGGTGAGGAAATTTAAGATAAACATTCCAGACAGAGATAATCTCTGAAAACAGGAACGACAATTGGTCATACAATTCAAAACTTCAGATAGATCAAAAGAGTTCAAAATCTCCATAATAGAGACATGAAATACACAGGAACCTGATCCAATATAGGGATAGTCTCGGGGGAGCTATGGCCTACTTCCCCCGTAACAGTGACTCAATAATAGTGTCGCTCATCCCATCAGCATAGGGGAACATATGACCAGCACCTGGAAGCTCGTGATAGTGAATCCATGGAAGATTCTGCGCAATGTATCGTTGCAGAGTAACAGGCACCAGCAGATCTTCATCTCCTTGCCATATATGGACAGAACCTTCACCATTCTGAAATGGGTTTTCTAGATCCAGGGGACTAAATTCCCATGTCCCAAATCCAATATTCATGTCCTGATGGATGGATTCGTATTCTCCCTGCTGCCTTACTTGCGCCTGTGGGAAGCAACATTATAAATCTCTATTGAGGAGAGGTTGAGGTTAATGCCAATATTTCTAGAGTAAAGAAATCTTGCTAGATTTCATAAAACAAGATTAAGCTGAAGCTTAAACAGCCAGAAGAAAAATCTACGCAAGTTACAAATATAACGAGGTTAGATCAGAAAGCCAGGTCTAATTAATCTACCAAATCCTGAATGAACACAGTCTCACATACTAGTTTCTTTATGATCGAATGATACTTCAAAAGATGGTACTCACTGAAAGAGAAGCTATTGAAGTTTTAAAAAAACAGCAAATGCATGTCAAATGGTAAAACCAATAACAGACATAACCAAGCATTTCCATAAGCACCTAATTGCCAACAATTTTCAAAAGTTGTATTAATCTATAAAACGTAATTTGAGTTGCATGACTCACTGATCTGTAACTTCATTTTATTCAAAAGTATTTCCAACTTATTAGAAAAATGCATTCCCAGAAAAGCCACAGTTCTAGTAGCCATCTAAAGGCTGGATACGTACCATATATCCCTTTCTATGTTGCAACTTAGGCATAAGCTCTTGGTCCTGTCGGGAAAGAATATCTTGACTATGAGCAATCACACTACTTGATGGGAACCATCTTTGGGTGTTCCACCAGTAAGTTAGCCAAGGGGTGTAGTGAAAAACACGAAAGGCCCATTGGTCTTGTGGTTTTAGTTGGTAAAAGGCTTCCTTAGTTAAGCTTGCAGGAAGACCAGACCACCAGTAGTTGACAGCAGGGGCAATGAGCACTGCACCTGCCAGCCTGTCATCATTTGCAAGAAATTATTGAAGAAAAAGGCCATGAGGGGTTGACAGGTGACAAAAAATCTCACCCCACTAGCATACATAGGCAAGCATGCAGTTGCGAACATCCCCCCCCAAAAAAAAAAAAACCAAAAATTCAGTAAAATGAAATAAGCAAATTTATTTTGGATTAATATAATCTTTGGTCCTTGGATTTTGTCTTCATTTTGGTCTTAATCCCTCAAGTTTTAAACAAGAGGTTTCGGTCCTTCAACGGGCAAAATGGTCTAGGTTTTATTTACCTATAAATACCAATGTTTTAAGCAGAATAAAACTTGAGAGGCCAAAACCTCTTGTTTAAAACTTGAGGAATGAAAACCAACATAGAGGCAAAATTGAGGGATCAAATATTGTATTAACCCAGTTTATTTTGTGCTTTTAAATGACTTCAGAATAAGATACAATCAAATTTGAACGCACCTGCAAGGTATATACTTAAGGCAGTTCCAAATAATCTCTCCTCCCATTGAGAAACCAATTACATAAAACTTGGACCCTAATCCCAACTGGTCGGCTAACTCTTCTATATCTAAGGCTAGGCTCTTCGAAGTTCGATTTGGATCAGGATCACTTTCTCCATAACCAGGTCTGTCAAAAGATAGAATATAGACCCCCACTTCTTCAATAATTTTCTGGGAAAAAACCAACTTTGATAAATACTAGAGTGCTACAAAAGCAACATACTCAAATAGTACGATAAATACTCACCGGCGATAAGTTTTTGGCGACAACAGCATCATGCCTGCATGTATCAAAACCATGGATATAGATAATCTTATAATTGGCTGCATCTTTTGGGATACCGTATTCATGGTATGCCAAATGCCTTCCATCTCTAAGTTTGATTCTTGGTGCTGTTACAGGTGGTCCATTAGGAGAGCCACATGTTCTGGGAGGAGGAGGCAGAATAGCCTGAAAGGCCCATGCAAGAAATCCAATGAACAACACTGCTAGAGCCGCCTTAAGCATTCCTGAGAGATTGTGGTGTTAGAATTTAGAAGCGGAAAATAGTATTCAAAAGTAAGAATGACACATGTCCAATAAGTTCCAAGTTGCCACCAGATAAGCTAAAATAAAGAAAACATGAGGTTCTTAAAGATTCCATTATTGGTATCCAGCAATGGTTTAACATAAAGACTACTTTCATCAATATATCATCATAGCAACAAAAAAATCAACTTCCAGTACAAGCGGGATAAATTCTTAGAGCTCCCCAGAAAGAAAGCGATAGAGAAGCCTCAGTCAAGTGAAGTCTATATATCTTAAGGTTACAATTCAAAGCATGAGTTCAGAAATTGACTAACAGTATATGCTAATTCTACAATCAGAGCAAGTAAAATAAAACGTAGAACCTTGAAACAGATAATCATAGAAATCGTAGTCAAAGGAAGCGAATCAAGAATTAAAGCGAGAGAAGTAATAGGGGACCTGAAGGAAGCAGAGAAGAAGGGCTTTTGTTGGGTCTTCTGGTATGAGCCCTGGCCGATGCAGCAGATATTTTCCGGCCCACTCCGGCAGCCATATTCTGCAACAACTATATCCGAAATCTGACTCTTGACCACTCTGGAGCTCCAAGTACAGGAACCAGGAATGAGAATTGAGAAGCCTTCTCTATGATCAATATTCAATTTTTAAGGTAGGGTCCACAATAACTGATTTTAAAATTGTGTCTATGTAACATGCTTTATTTTAATATAATTTCTTCTGACAAAAAAAAAAAAAAAGAAAGAAAGTTATGTAATCGATCATTTTATAATAAAAAAAAGTCTTTGCTCCTGATGGGTTACAACACATAGGACTTAGGAGAGGAGCGCTTTCCTCATTGCAAGGGATAGATTTCCTCATTGCAAGGGATAGAGTGGGTTAAATGGAATCTACATAATGAAGCAGGCAAACAGCAGATGAGGAAAGTTGATTGGAGTACCTTGTTCGGATACGTGTGCTGGGACATCTGGATAGATCGTTGCAAAAGGATGTTTGACTCGAGAGCAAACAACATTCCAGAAAATGCTCTAGACTCCTTCTACAGGGCATGCTGGGACAAAGACCTATTTGACCACTGCAAATTTTATTCTGACTCTACTTTGCAGGGTGGCCCGATAGAAGTTGAATCAACCAACCACATAAGGCTTGAAGTGGATGGCTCAGTACTTGCATGTGGAAGAAGTGGATGCGGGGGAGTCTTGAAGAACGGAGATGGAAGCTGGCTATGAGGGTTTAGCTGCAAACTGACCACTGTTCCTCCAGTAATTGCAGAACTTATAGGGATCATCAATGGATTACAGTTGTACTGGAACAAGGGTTTTAGGAATGTATTAGTTGTAACTGACTGTATTAAAGCTATAAACTTATGTACTAGAGGATGTGACGTAGAGCACCCTTTCAGGGACATAGTACAGGATACCAAGAGCCTACTCAATATGGAGTGGCAAATTGGGATTAGGCATTGCTACAGGGAGGATCTCTGGTTAGCGGACCATTTAGCGAAATTAGTTCATAGTCTAGATGTTAACTTTTATTGGTATGACTATCCGCCCCCGTTACTGGATGGGCGTGACCTCACCTAATTGGGTTTGATATATACTATTTTGAGACTAGTAATTGATATCCAGTTCTTATTCAAAAAAAAATTGGAATTGAATCTCCGGCAATGGGAGTACAAAGTGTTGGGTGGAAATGTGTTAGCCCGAGTTATGCTTTAATTAAATAGACATGAGCCTGTAACAGAAATGTGAAATATGGGTCTGAGTTTGAGTCTATATATAGCCTTTTTTGGGGGCTTGAATCTTGGCCTTCAAAAGGTCTGATAAAGCCTTAAAGTTTTTTTTAAAAGCCTACTTAAAATGTAAATATATTTAAAAGTTTATACCTCTAATTTTATATATTACCTTTTAAGCCTATGTTTGTCTCAAAAAGTTTTCATGGATATAAAACTAGATTTTTTTTCTCTTGCTTTTATTGTAGAAAGTAGAAAGTGTGATAAACTATCGCTATTGAAATTATAATATTTCGTGCGGCCACAATTGAAATAAACTTACAAGTTTAAACAATTATTATGCTTTAACGAATCATACAAATTAGAGAAGAGAGTAAGTGAGCTAGCACCACGTTCTAAGTGTCTGTAAGGGAAGAGATCAAGAACAGTTGAACGACTAATGGACGAAATTGTTAGATTTTGTATATGAATGATGAGATGTAAAGCTTATAGTTAAAATTAAATTGGTAAATTATAAATAATTGATATAATTTATTTATTTTATATTATATATCACAATATAAATTTTAAAAACCTAAATAGGTATAATCTGTAGGTTTGTAAGTTAGGCCTTACCAAAAAATGCCTAGCCTATTTACCTGTAGGCTTGAATATGAGTATGACCTATTTACTAAATAGGTTAGGTTAAACTTAAAGTAGGCTGGGCCGTATGCTCCTGATAGAGGCCTGGCATATTCCCATTTCTAAAGTGTAAATATATATATATATATATGTTTATATATTGTAATGGATATAAAATTAGGATATTTATCTCATACGTAATCATATTTTTGTATTATTTTTAATATATATATTAACAGACAAGATTTAACTTAATAAAATTCATGAAAATGGTAGTTAGTTATTTTGAAAATGAGGGAGATAATGGTGTTAAAGCCTTGTTAAAATTTATATTTATTTTAAAAAAGGGTTTTTTTTATGACGCTTCTTTCTACCCCTCCTCTACCCTAAAATTTAATAGTTTTGAGGTTAAATTTTTTTTATTTGATTTCATCATTAGATTCTACATAAAATTAGTGACATTTTGATATCTTATGAACAAAAAATGGTTCGTTTTCAATTGTATATGATTTGTTGAAGATTCAATGCTGTAACTTAAAAAAAAATACAGAATTTTAAACATTAAATCTTCAACAAATCATATAAAATTGAAAATTGAGCCATTTTCTATTTATAAGATATCAAAATGTCACTAATTTTATGTAGAATCTAATGATAAAATCAAACACAAAAAATTTGACCCATAATAGAGAACAAAAGTGGGCCAAAAGAGTAGAGGAGAGAAGTCAAGTCATTTTTTTACAAGTTTATTTGGATATTATTGAACATGAATACTAATTGCACCCTCACTAGTCACTAGATATATTTCCCATCGGAACAGAAATGTTAATTTTAGTATTTAAAAAATATCAATTTTTTGAGATAAAAAAAACATCAACTCTTTCTCTCTAAATTTTCATTTTTTTTCGTAAGGTCTATATATAATATCTTAATTTTAACGAGACTTTACGAGCAATAACTTATATTCATCCAACTCGTTGAAAATGCATCATTGGTTGATTTGAAAATAAATTCCTATAGAGGGCGAAAATATGGTCACCTCAAGTTGTCATTTTGGAAATTTTAGTGCTGCATCTTTGCAAAGATTGGGCTTTCCTCAAGCATCACTTCGTACACTCTGATATTAAAAACACATCACTTTGCACTATTGGTTTATAATTCTTTCATTTCTATCCTACCACTCATTTGTACATTGCATAGGAAGCACTTCTCTTGTACTAAATATAAGAACTCTTTGAGGAGATAGGTATGGTCCTAAATATAAGACCTCTTTCTAATTGTTCATAACCTTTCCTCAAATTATCCATATTAATACTGCTCACTAAGAAACAAGTAAGAGAGGAAATGTGGGGATAACGGTAGATAATTAGGGTGCTTTGGTAATATCATGTGATTTTAACTAAATTAACTAACATTCTTAATCTAATCAAATTAGGTAAATAAATCTTATATTTAGGATCGGAATGAGGACATTATTTTGGCTCCATTCTTACCGATCTCATAATTGGATCACTCAAAATGTTCATATATATATGGTAAAAGCCTAAAAGGTATATTTCTTTAGGACAACCATGATGTTCGAATGAATCTTCAATAAGGCAGAACATCTTTTTTTTGGACTGATTCAATAAGGCAGAACATCACGCTTACAGTTTTTGATTATTTAAAAATTGATGCCTTTATTACACATATCTTTATCATTTTTACTTACTTTTATATGAGTGCTTTTTTCATTTTGCCTTTTTGTCCCAAAAAAATTTTGTAGAGCACTGATTAGAAGACGATGACAGCTGACTTAAAATCCATTTTGGCGTACCCCAATTAATTAAGTACGCCCCGATCACCAACTCATTAATATGAATGGCGGTTCCATTCAATCAGTTTAATTTTTTGTTTTAATTGCTTTTCCTCCAACTTTCTGATGAAAATATATACATAATAATTTCCATATGATGAAATTGCACCCATGTCCCAAACAACATAGTAATTTATAAAGGGATAAGGGTCAAATTCGCCCCAGAAGTTTTGCCCAAGGATCATTGACTGCCTGGAAGTTTTTTTGGGATCAATTTTGCCCCGGAAATATGAAAAATGGATCAATGTTACCCTGACCGTTAACTGAAGTTAAGTCTCACCGTTAAATCTACGTGGCATCCACATGGCATGCCATCCCACCATCCAACTCAGATACGTCAGTTGCCACATATTATTTTTTTTTATTTTCACAGTCTCAATATTGCTCCACAGTGCTTTTTTTTTTTTTGAAAAAAAAAAAGACACAAACCATTGCTCCACCTATGTAAGATCCAGATCTGAGTTATTCCACCTCCGAATCGCCGCCGCCGCCATCACCGCCTCCAGATCAAGCTCCTTCTCTGCCAACTCTGCTAATATCACAGGAAGAATACCAGATTTTCTTAATGCTAATGTGTTTCTTGGGTTGACGCTCTTACATTCATTGGATATAGAACAGACTCTACGACATCTACAATGAATGTCTTTACTATAAATTTATTGGGGCTTTTGCTTTGATGTCAACGGAAAAAAGCCCCAAGATGAACATCACTATAATCCACCCAGATCTTGGCATAGGTAATAATTTATTTGATGAAAGTTATTGGATTTGGAGGTTGAGATTTATTTTGCTAATGAGCGATTGGGGATAGTTGATCACCATCTGTGGTAATTGCAAGGTCGATTGTGTGATTACAAAGGAAGTTGCTCACTGGAATGCCAACATTTTGGATTCAACTCTTTTTTGGAATGCCATCCCTCTTAATTGTGTATCTGAGGCTGTGAGAATAAAAAAAAAAAACAATATGTGGCAAATGGGGTATGTGAGTTGGATGGTGGGATGGCATGCCATGTGGATTTAACGGTGAGGCTTAACTTCAGTTAATGGTCAGGGTAACATCGATCCATTTTTCATATTTCCGGGGCAAAATTGATCCCAAAAAAATTCCGGGCAGTCAATGATCTTTGGGCAAAACTTCCGGGGCGAATTTGACCCTTATCCCATTTATAAATTACCAAATTACTAGAAGATCCCTAAAAACCTGAGGACAAGAAATTACAATTGTAAAAAGATGTTATCATTCTCCTTACTCTCTCATTCGTTCAATTGCCATTACTTACTTTTACAATTAGGTGATTTATTTTCGATAGTTTCTAAAGTGTCGCATATATTCTAAATTCATGATCAATCCTCAAGAGCTGGGAGAAAATATAAGTTTAATTTGACAAAACTATTCCAAGATACCGAGGTAAGAATATGTAAGAACGGCTCTACATAAATATTCCCGGGGTAAGGAAATTTAAGATAAACATTCCAACTTCTGTCCGATCATATCTGAAAACAGGAACGACAATTGGTCATACAATTCAAAACTTCAGATAGATCAAAAGAGCTCAAAATCTCCATAATAGAGACATGAAATACACAGGAACCTGATCCAATATAGGGATAGTCTCGGGGGAGCTATGGCCTACTTCCCCCGTAACAGTGACTCAATAATAGTGTCGCTCATCCCATCAGCATAGGGGAACATATGACCAGCACCTGGAAGCTCGTGATAGTGAATCCATGGAAGATTCTGCGCAATGTATCGTTGCAAAGTAGCAGGCACCATTACATCATCATCTCCTTGCCATATATGGACAGAACCTTCACTATTCTGAAATGGGTTTTCTAGATCCAGGGGACTAAATTCCCATTTTCCAAATCCAATATTCAGGTCGCGATGGATGGATTCATATTCTCCCTGCTGCCTTACTTGCGCCTGTGGGAAGCAGCATTATAAATCTCTTTTGAGGAGAGGTTGAGGTTGATGTCAATATTTCAAGAGTAAGGAAATCTTGCTAGATTTCATAAAGCAAGATTAAGTTGAAGCTTAAACAACCAAGAGAAAAATCTAAAGCAAGTTAGAAATATAATGAGGTTAGATCAGAAAGCCAGGTCCAATTAATCAATCATATCCTGAATGAATACAGTCTCGCATACTTAGTTTCTTTATGATCGAATGTTACATCAAAAGATGGTGCGCACTAAAAGAGAAGCTATTAAAGTTTTTTTTAAAAAAAACAGCAATTGCATGTCAGATGGTAAAACCAATAACAGGCATAACCATTAACCAAGCATTTTCATCCGCACTCAATTGCCAATACATCTTCTTTGGAAATTCCAACATCTAACACAGATGTCAGTCTCAAAATTTGGAAGCACAACCATCACTACAAAGAATTCATGAAATTAATAAATATTGGTAAGTCTGTAGATGGAAAGGGAGGAAAAGATTAACAACAATATCATGTAAACAGATTCACATGCATGCTATACCAAATCTACCATAGTACTTCCCCAGTTCAAGAATTAGTGAACACAACCAATTGATTAAGACGCCAGAGCATGTATTTTACAAACTGACTTCGAAGAGTTGATGTGCCAGTTCTACTTTAGCAAAACAACTATCAACAAATTTAAGAGTGGTATAAATCTATACAGCATAATTTATGAGTTACATGACTCACTAATTTGTAACTTCATTTTATTCAAAAGAATTCCCAACTTGTTAAAAAAAATGCATTCCCAGCAAAGCCACAGCTGTAGGAGCCATCTAAAGGTTGGATACGTACCATATAACTCTTTCTATGCTGCATCTTATGCAGAATTTCTTTGTCCTGACGGGAAAGAATATCTTGACTATGAGCAATCACACTACTTGATGGGAACCATCTTTGGGTGTTCCACCAGTAAGTTAGCCAAGGGATGTAGTGAGAAACACGAAATGCCCATTGGTCTTGTGGTTTTAGTTGGTAAAAGGCTTCCTTAGTTAAGTTTGCAGGAAGACCAGACCACCAGTAGTTGACAGCCGGGGCAATGAGCACTGCACCCGCCAGCCTGTCATCATTTGCAAGAAATTATTTAAGAAAAAGGCATGGGGGGTTGACAAGTGACAACAAAATCTCACCCTAGTAGCATACGTAGGCAAGCATGTAGATGCAAACATGCCAAAAAATAAACAAAAATTCAGTAAATAGAAATAGACAAATTTGTTTTGGGTTAATATAACCATTGATCCTTAAAGTTTGTCTTCATTTTGGTTTTGGTTCCTGAAGAACAAAAGGTTTTGGTCCTTATAGGGGCAAAATGGTCCAGATTTTTATTAACCTATAGGGACCAATATTTTAAGCAAAATGAAACTTAAGATACCAAAACTCTTGTTTGAAACTTGATAAAAACCAAAATAGTGGCAAACCTGAGGGACCAAATATTGTATTAACCCAGTTTATTTTGTGCTTTTAAATGACATCAGAATAACATACAATCAAATTTGAACGCACCTGTCAGGTATATATTTAAGGCAGTTCCAAATAATCTCCCCTCCCATTGAGAAACCAATTACATAAAATTTGGACCCTAATCCCAACTGGTCAGCTAACTCTTCTATATCTAAGGCTAGGCTCTTCGAAGTTCGATTTGGATCAGAATCACTTTCTCCATAACCAGGTCTGTCAAAAGAAACAATGTAGACCCCCACTTCTTCAATAATTTCCTGGGGAAAAGCCAACATTGATGTATATATGAGAGTGCTACAAAGGCAACATACTCGACCTGTAAGATAAATACTCACCGGTGACAAGTTTTCAGCAATAACGGCACCATGCCTGCATGAGTCAAAACCATGAACATAGACAATCTTATAATTAGCAGCATCTTTTGGGATACCATGCTCACGGTATGCCAAATGCCTTCCATCTCTAAGTTTGATTCTTGGTGCTGTTACAGGTGGTCCATTAGGAGAGCCACATGTTTTGGGAGGAGGAGGCTGAATAGCCTGAAAATCCCAAGCAAGAAATCCAATAAATAACACAGCTAGAGCCGCCTTAAGCATTCCTGAGAGATTGTGGTGTTAGAATTTAGAAGCGGAAAATAGCATTCAAAAGAACAAATGACACATGTCTAATAAGTTCCAGTTGCTATCAGATAAGCTACAATAAAGAAAACATGAGGTGATGGACTCCCATGAAGCCCAGGATATGCTAAAGAGCCACGGGAAAAATAGTAACAGAATACGTAGAGAATATCTGATCCCAAATGGGATGGAATACAATTGAGTTAGCCAGGTTCAGTACATTTCTAACCTCCTAGTTCTTATTGTAAAATGGAATACAGTTCACCTTATGCACTTAAAACCATCAATCAAGCCCAGTGCTTGCAAATACAGAAACTTCGACTAGTTACCTCCAATAAAGAAAAACAATGGAAGTTTTGTTCATCCATTTTTTGTCCAAAAAGATTGTATTACTGGTATTCAGGAATGGTTCAAAACTATACTGGACATAAATGCTTCATTTTGGGGGGATTAACATAAATACTTCTTTCATCAATATCATTGGAGCGAAAAACATCAACTTCCAGTACAAGCGGGATAAATTATTTAATATTCCCAGAAAGAAAGTCATAGAAAAGCCACAGTCAAGTGAAGTTCATATATCTTAACATCACACAATTCACAGCACAAGTTTAGAAATTGGCAAACAGTATATGCTAATTCTACAATCAGAGCAAGTAAAATAAAACGTCGAGCCTTGATACAGATAATCAAAGAAATCGTAGTCAAAAGTGAAAAGAAGAAAGGGCTATACTATATAATAGGGACCTGAAGGAAGCAGAGAAGAAGTGCTTTTGGTGGGTCTTCTGGTATGAGCCCTGGCCGATGCCGCAGATATTTTCCGGCTCACTCCGGCAGCCATATTCTGCCACTGCTACACGGTCGAGACGGAGAGGATCGTCAAAGTTTCACAGAGAAGATGTAAACACAGAACGGAGAGATCTGAGTCTGACCAGTCTGGAGCTGAAAGTGTTGGCCTCTGTGATGAATTTCATGGGTAGGGTCCACAATAACTGATTCTAAATTCTCTAGTCTGGGTGTGCAGTGCACTGCGCTCCTTACATCGCGCCATTCGCCAGCGTTCTCTCTCCTTATTCCGTGTCCTGTCCGCACAGCAAAAATCCTTGGCACATAAAATTGTTGTGTCATCTCCCTCTGCTTTTTTGAGTTTGACACAATTTTTCTTAAAAAGATATAAATTTATTTAATTAATTATGGGAAAATTCCAAATAAATACCCCTCGAATATCAAAATGACAAAAAGGTACCACCAACATACAAAAGGACATAAAAAGGATCGTTCCCAATTTGGGATAAACAATTTTAAGCCAAGAAGACCAAAATGCCCCTGTCTCCATTCACTTTCAAAGTGAAGTGGTTAATGACTATACTAGAGTGGTTAATCGCTATATTGAAGTGGTTAATTGCTATACTAGAGTAGTTAACGACTTTCACAAATATAAGAGTATTTGAGCCCAACTAATAAATCAGTGAAGTAGTTAATGGCTATACTGGAGTGGTTAATCGCTATACTGAAATGATTAATTGATATACTAGAGTAGTTAACAACTCTCACAAAAACAAGCCTAACTAATGAATCGGAGAAGTAGTTAATGGCTATACTAGAGTGGTTAATCGCTATACTGGAGTGGCTAATAGCCATACCTGAGTGGTTAATGGAGATAGGGGCATTTTGGTCCTTTTACCTTAAAATTGTTTATCCCAAATTGGGAACGATCCCTTTTATGTCATTTTGTATATTGGAGGTATCTTTTTGTCTTTTTGATATTCGAGGGGTATTTATTTGGAATTTTCCTATTAATTTTTTCTTTTTTCTCATAAAAATAATATATACATGAGAGATATAATATAATTTTATATGATTCTTATATTTTATATTAAATATATAAAAAATATGATAATATCTTATGTCTTTAAAAAAACATTAATTATATCTTTGAAAGACTAATATTTGGGATGGAAAAAAACCGGATGTGACAAAGCTCATGTCGTGCCCCCTAATAATTTTGTCCCATCCCATCTTTTTTTCCGTTCTAAAATTTTAGGGATGGAGCGTTACTATCCCAAAATGGTCCGAATCGAAGCAGGACAATCGTGACAGGACGGATGTGAACAGCACGGTGCGTTGGGATTTTGATTCCAACATTTCATTTGATATACATAGCATAAATATATTAAAAAATGATAAATATTAAATTATGATTCTCATGCATATTGCATAATTATGTTTTTATAATTTTTCTAAGAAAATATGTGAATATATTACATACAAAATGAGATGGAAACTGTTTTAGATGCCGCAATGAAATCCCTCAATATCCGACCATTGATAATCTGAATTGCCGAATTCAAATTATTAATTTCTATATTTATATTTTGATTTAATAAGAAGTTCAATTTAACAATTCTTTTGTTTTTCTATAAAAAGAACTCTTTAATAATTATATGTCGTTATCCAATTACAATATGAGTTTATAAATTAACAAGTTTAATTTATCGATTCCTAAGTTTCCATTATTTACTAATAATAAAACTTTTGAGAAAAAATTGTAGTGTGAAAAGGGAAAATTTAAACCGGAGGCAAAAGAAACCTTTGTTTTGTTGTTAATTGCTAAATTAAGGGGGAATAATATATGTTTTGCAACAATTATAGGTTACATTCAGTCCAAAAAAAAAACTATAGGTTACAAATATGTTGCTATGGTTAGTTTATTTCCAAATCCTATTTCTTGAAGATCTATGTACTATTTCTTTATTAGTAATATCATTTGGGGGGTACCCAAAATACGAGGCCCCTGAAAGAGAAAATAAAAGAAAAAATGGAGTCCATGTCATCAATGAATACTACTGAATAATACTCTCACCGGTTCTGAATATAAGATCACTTTGACTTTTTTTGTGGAAGTTAAGGAAGTAAATTAAACCACTAAATTATAATATATGTCACATGTAATTAGATTATATATTAGTTTATAAGTAGAATAGAGTAGTTTTGAAGGGAAAAAAGATTACTATAGACAATTTAAAGTGATTAATTTCGTATCCTTAATTTTTTTCAAAAAAATCAAAATGATCTTAAAATTAGGACCAGAGGGAGTATGATACATTGGCGAACCAGTTTTAGTTTTCGTCAGAAAGATGAGTAGTGCTCCTACCTCCCATGCTCAGTCTTTATTTTATACCCAAAATACGAGGCGCCGCCAAGGTTGAGAGAGAAAATAAAAGCAAAAGAGGAGCACATGTCCATTAGTGAATACTACCGAATAATATGATACACTGGGGAACCGGTTACAGTTTTCGTGATAAAGATGAGTACTGCTCCTCCATTTTGAACCGTTCAGATTTATTAATTTAAAGTTAATGATTTTTAAATGACAATTATTAATGAGTACAAAATATAAAATAAATATAATCTTTTTACTAGCTGGAAAATATAGTTTTCATTTAAAATCATAAACTTTAAATTAATAAATCTGGACTATTATCCAGATAAGATCTAAATGGTTCAGAATGGAGGAATTGCCCCTGCTCATCTTCCTAACATGCACAAAGGTGCCGATAAATTGGTGCCATTGGTTATAACACCGGGCCATATATTCTATACAACCAGAAAGCAAATTGAGCATCATCCTTGCAGTTCTCCTACCTCCCATGCTTAATCTAGCTAGCCCACTGCCATTCTCAGGTGCAAACGCGACATCAAACGCAACAACATTTTTTAAATGAATTTGAATTCAGATCTAGCCTTTTCCATTTTCTGATAATAATCCTGTTATTGATCTTAACTGTGGTGGCATAGTCGAGGCAGTTAGATTCACACGACACAGTACAACCATAATTTTATCTTTAAGTCTCGTCTCTTATACCAAATTGGGCAGATTTGGACTGCGCTGTTCAAACTCAATTTAGACTGTCACTACTTGATTGTATCGGGGCTCAATTTACTTAAGTTAAACTGAATCAAACCCAAGTCAGTGGCAAGTGGCAACACACATCAGTCATCACCATGCTAGCTAGCTAGCTGTTAGAAATATTAAGGGATTTTGTAGGAGTGATAAATAGGCATTACTTCATTGCTACTCGTTTCAGTTTTAGTTACAAGATTAAGTTAACATTTTTTTTAAAAGGGATTAACAAATTCAATAAATTACTTTAAAATATTGATATTTGTCATTTTCACTAAAAACTAATAATAATTTAATTACATATAATATATGTTATAATTAAGTGGTTGATTGCACCATATTTTTATACACTTTTCATATTTTTATACACTTTTTATAGTTAAAATTATTGGATTATTGCATGTTCTTGGGGCAATTCTGCCTAATTAGAATAATTTCTGACTTTCGCACACTCTATTGGAATTATACTAATTAAGGGTAATTTAGGCATAATTAGCATGAATTATTATTTAATCCATCTTCAAGAACATTTTGATGCTACCTTAAGCCTATTTTATGTGATATTATAGAAGAAACACACTCAATTGAAGAGCCTAATTGCGAAGACCGAATATGAACAAGGAGGCAGAAAAGTTCACTACTCGCCTTGGGCTCGCCATGGCTACCCCACGGCTACTCTCGCCTTGGGCTCCCCACATCCACCCACTGGCTACTAACAGAAAAATGAGGCAGAAAGCATGTTTGCTCGCCGTGCACTCGCCACAAATTTTGGTGGGTAGGACGCACCAACAACATGTTGTCATGAATTTTAGGGTTCTTGGAATGATATAAATAGGACTGATAAATCCATAATTTTATATATTTTATCCCACCTTATTCCTTTATTTTGGGATTATTTGAGGCAAATTTGAATTTATTAGTATATATTCAGATTATTAGCCAATTTTAGGAAATAATATAAATCTGCATTAATTTTGAGATATTTGATTTAAAAATTATGGATAGATTTGTTTAGATATGTTGTGATTAAATAATTATTTTTAAATCTGAAAAGATCACAATCTTATCTAATCATTGCAGATCTAGGAGGGAAGATTGGAATATCCTACGGTGCAGAATAAGTTTTAATAGTTAAGGGAAAATCTAATGGCTAAATTTTAAGGGGCTAATATAATTTTATTAGGCCCAAATCTATACCTAGATTCCTCTGTCTTATTTATAAAAGGACCTGCATTTCGCTAATCAGATCACGCCTCACGCTCACCATCAGGTGAAGCCCACACTCTCAATCTCACAATTTCATCACGCAAACACGCTCACTGTTTCGGGTGTGTTTGAATTGCCGTTAGAGAAGTGACTTTTTTTTCAGAATGACTTTTTTAGAAGTGACTTTTGGATAAAAGTCAGATTGTGTGAAGTGATTTATGTTTGGATTTGTGATGATAGAAGTGACTTTTTTTCAATCTGACTTTTAGAAACATGTTTGGATGATTATATTGAAAAGCACTTTTAGATGAAAAATTACTAAAAAGAGCATTATTGTCATTAAATAATACATATATAATATCCATATATTCTTATTAAAGGCTTAGTTTCTCCCTTATTTTCAGAAAACTAATTTTAAAAAAATAATATTTTTAGCTCAAAGAAGTATATTGTGGGAGAAAGTAGTTAGAAATTATTATGGTAAATTTTTAGAGATAAAAAGAAAATTTTAGATTAAAAGAAATTATCTTATTTGAGAATTTTAGGGGTCTAACAGTGTAATTTTCCTACCCACTTTATTAAATAATACCTAACAAAAGGCGTGGGACCCACCAGAAGCCAGAAGTCAAAAGCCAAAAGCCACTTTTTTTTACTTCTGACTTTTGCCGTTACAGAAGTCATTTTGGACCAAAAATCATTCTGAAAATAAGTGCAACCAAACATTTTTTTTTCAAAATAACTTTTGTCGTTGGGGATGTGCTTATAGGATCCAAAAGTAGAATCCAAACACACCCGAACTCATCCATTCATTGTTCATTCATTGACCTTAAGGCCACATCATTCAATTACCCATTCCCTTTATTCCTTGCACAGTTGCACGTAGTCGCACAGCCACACATAATCAAATTGTTCCATCAATTCCCTTCATGGTCGGCGTGGGTTCGAAAATAAATTCTAGAAGGAGCAAGGTTGTGATGGAAGCTTAATTTAATTGGGAGGCAATTTGGGAGGAGCATGAAGAAAACTATAGCCCAGGGTTTGCATTTGAAGACTATAAGGGAGTGTTTTTTTTTTATCTTTTTAATCAGACACTTAGGATTATTTAGTTTTAAATAATTTTGGGTTGTATTAATTGAGATTAATCTAGTTCTAGATTAAGGACTAATTTATTTTCTGAATTAGATTGATAATTGGATCTTATTTGTGCTTTATTATTTGTTAGATTTTATATTTAAAAATTCTTACATTGCAGTTAAGTTTATAATTGAGTTTTCATTATTAATTTAATTGTCACTGTGGATTCGATTGCAAAATTTGGGTTTTTATCACTTGATTGTTTGATTGAGTGGTAGATTATTTAATTGTTTAATTAGATAATACAAAATATAATTTTCACAATTACTTTAATTAAACTTTATTGGTTTTAATAGTTTTAGTTAACCAACTCTTAGACCATTATGAGTTCTCTAGTGGAATATGAGGTATTGTGTGAGGGTTTCCCATGCAATACATAGTTAATTAGATATATTAATTCCAATATCGTGTATCTCCCTTTTGTCTGATTAATTTATTTAGGCTAAGATAGTTAACTCCATGTGATCCCTAAATTGTTCATATTCACCGTAACTGAATCAGATTTCATTTTCTTCATTTGTTGTTAATTAGTTTCTTTAGTTAGTATTTTAATTTTTTCATCATAAAGAAAAAACCCCAAAAATTACATGTGCCTTCATATAGATTAGTTTCATTTTTAGGAGTTAGATTTACATTTTAGTTTAGGTCCTTTATTTTATTGCATTATTCACCTAAATTTAATCCTAGAGAAACCCACAAATTGCTCATTGGAAGAATGACCTAGTGATTTGTAGTTGGACCTAGTTTTAATTGATCACTTTAGCGACGAAAGTAAGGACATCAATTTTGACCCACGCCCCGATTTTCACTTCTCTAAGCCTCCTTGTAACGCCCTAAAATCAGGTCAAATGGAGTCACCACCAAAATTTTTAAATAGGATAATTTTGGAAAACCTTTTTTAAAATATATAAATGGTCTTTTAAAACCAAATTGAGCTCGGGAGTCAATTGTGTATAGGGAAGGTGTTAGGCACCCCCACAACACCCGTTCATGAGAACGGTAACCCTAAGTTAATTATCTAAAAATAAATATGGCATTGATATTTATTTTAATCACCCAAAAAATAATATAAAAATATATTCACAAAAAAAAGTATTTACATAGCTGGACTTGACTTAGGATTTAAACTAGGGCCTGCGTACCCTTAAGGGATCAAAGCCCACGTAGTTCGGGGTAGAAATGCGTGTCACTGGGTTTGTGTTTTTTAGGGAAAATGTTTATTCATTATTTTAGAAAAAAATTTATTGTTGGTTTGTATTTTTTATTTAGGAAAATATGTCTTTATTTTTTATTTAGAAAAAAAAACTTTGAAATGAACTTTAGATTAGATTTCCTGAGGAGATTCCCATAATCTCGCACGGAAAAATAATCAATTTCTAGTTGAGGAGGTTTTAAAAACCTCGCACGGTATAAAAAACTACTTCAAAAAAGGATTAATTTATTTTGATCAAAATATGCTCTCTTTTTTAGTTTACTTTATAAGAATAAGTGATTAACAATCATCTGCAATGATAAACTAAGAAAGACAAGCGTTAGTAGCAATGTCAACATCTTATTCATGGTAGAAGTCTAGAAGATATAAAACATGATGAGGATACATATCTTTTAATCCATGTAGAATTTTTGTAGCATGCTAAGCCACATGCACGAAGAATGTGAGAAATTTGAATCCAAAGAAAAGAAGGATAAGGTGTAAGCAATAAAAATAAGAACTTGAAACAATAAACACATAAAAAAACATGGGGTATGATGAAATAAGAATTTTGAATAAGAATGCATTTTTCATTCCACAAATATAGATGATGAGAATATATAAGATCGTAACCAAACGGTTAGAACGCTCCACCCATGAGTCATAAGAATGATAAAGAAGAGAAAAGAATGTGCATTTAATAAGAATATGCTTGAGCCTCCATCCTGTTTGAGATGTTTCACTGGCACGAGAAATTATGGATCCCTCCTTAGAAAGAATTTTAATGATAAGAATGAATTTGTCTCTCCATGCTTCTCACTTGCCTCCTTTTCCACCCTCCAAATTATTTTTGCCTCATTCTAAAAACCCTAGCCTCTCTGAATCCTTCTCAAAATCCCTTTTTGTGCTCTCTTATTCTCCTTTATATAGGCACCACTAAGGTTTTTCCTCATAAATGCACTGATATTTTTTAATTTTTCTTTTAATAACATTTCCTATTCCTGCACCCAAATAACAATATTTTTTTTATTTTTTTTTTATTTTTTATTAATTTTTAAGTATCAATCAACCACCAATCATCATTAATGACTCATAATCACAATCAATTTTCACTTTCAAAATTTACTTATGTAATTATAACCCAACAATCAGCATTAATGACACCTAATCATAATAAATCAATAAATTTTTGAATTTTTTGTAATAATAAGTGGAGATTATACGAGAATGATTTTTATTATTTTATTTTTATTATTTTTTTTTTATTTTACGGGGCCCAGACAAAATAGGGTGTTTACACTCCTCTACGCAAAATACCTCAACTCTTCTAGGGTTTCATCATCTTCTATCATTCCTACTCAAGTTTCCATCATCTTCACCTCAAATCTTGTTGATTTTCCTCTCCTACTCCATTCTTCCTTCCATTTCTACTACATTCATTCTTCATTCTTTCTCATCCATGGAGGCAGCAACTATGGGCTATCTTTGGCTCAAATTTGAAGATTTGAGAGGCTAAGTTCAAGGTGCTTTGGTGGTGTGAAGGTGGCTCTGGCTTCAATAGGCAAAATAGGGGAGTTATATGTTTTTTCATTCTCTTTTCCTTATGTATTGAGTTTTGTGGTTGCATTTCTCTTGTATATTTAAATTGGAGACATGATTTTCCTTTCTCATTGTCTATGAATTGGAATATTTGTGTTGGATGTTGAGTTATGTTAATTGAATTATATTTATGTTCAAATTTCCTATTGGATTTGTGATGCTATATGATTTTTAGTGGTTGCTAGATTGTGTAGTTTAATTTACCAATTGAATATTGTGGTTACACATTCTTGAGAGGAATCGATTTTCAAAACTCAAGTTCTAACATACCAAGTGGAGCTTAACACTAACCCTAAGTAATAGCTATAAAAGTGGTTGCTTGATTAGTTATTAATTAGGGCTAGTGGACCCCTAGTGGTTGCTTGGGAATTTTTCAATTATACTTGATGAATCTTTTAACTCCCAATATCAATTTAATGAAGCATGAGAGCCACCGTAACACTACCAAAGCCCATTTTATAAAATTTCCCTTAATCCAAACATTTTTCTCCCTTTAATCCAAAATCACAAAAACAAGTATATGCATTTTTTTATAGTTTCATCAAATGACTTTTCAAAACCAAAACCCCTTACCTTTTATTGTCTTGATTGCATTTAATTAGTTTAGATAGTTTAAAAAGACTCTTCAAGTGAAACGACCCTGGGTTGCAACCTATATTGCAATCCTTGGATTAAATTTTGATCTTAACCACCAAGACGCATTTAGGCAAATGTTAAATCACGGGTCTATTTGGTTTCTTTAACCTACACAAAAAAATTAACTTAATCTTATATTTATGATCGGACAGAGTAATTACCAGCATATGTACCTCCAATTAGGTACTAATAAGAGAGCAGCAGCTGCTCGCTTAGGCACTCAAATCACTATTAGAAGAAAATTAAGTATATATTTAGAAACATGTGTTTAACATAGATTGCAGCTTCCTTTTACCCTACATCTCAATTCATCTGTTAATTATTATACTTACTTCGATCTTAAATATAAGACTTATTTAACTAATTTGATTAAATTATGGATGTTAGTTGTGTTAATTATCACGATGTGTTTTTTCTAAAACACTGTAATCATCTCCCCTTATTTCCTCCCCTATCTCTTATTTGATCATTGTTGGAGGAACACTAACAATGATAATTTGGGATAAGAAGGAGTACCACCAAGCTACCATTTCCCTTACCTCCCTTATTACCCTCTCCATCTTCTACCATCCAATCACCATGATCTTATGTCTGCTTGATTAGGTCAAGATGCAATTACGCACCCATTTTATACCGGCCATGATAATTCTACATACATTTCATAAGGACTACGTTGCAATTCATTAGCTTGTTTGATTCAAATAAGAAAACATGTATAATACTCCTCCACTCCTAAATATAGGACATAATGAACTTTTTTATAGAATCCTAAGAAAGCTAAATATGTTACTTAAAATTGATTTTCCTACATCTTTTCTTTATACTAGTTTATTACTCATTAATTTCTCTAAAAAAAGTCAAATGGATCTTATATTTAGGAACGGAAGAAGTATTAAGCAATTTCTTTAATTTTTTTAAAGGGTGTGTGTATAAATAAGTATAACATTTTCAACCTAAAATCCGGTTAACTTTACTTTTTTTAAGTCAATAATTTTTCAACTTCAACACTATTTATTATTAATATTTTAAAAAATTACAATTGATGAAAGAATTAATTAGGGATTAAGCTGCATATCCTTATACTCTCTTTGATCCTAAATATAGGACCTATTTGCTGAGTTAATTTTAATGCAAAATATATGACCTAATTCTCATTTTTATCAATATTTTCTCAAATTATCCCTATTGATGCTCCTCTAATAATAATCAAGTAAAAGATGGTGGAGGGAATAAAAGAAGATGATTGGATTATCTTAAAAAAGGGTTAAAAGTCATATTTGCCCCAGAAATGTGTAAGGTGTATTATATCTGCCCCGAGAGTATTTTTTTGTCCAATTTTGCCCCAGAAGTGTGCAAGCTAAGTTGTATCATATTCTCTCTTTACTGCTAAAAAACTCACGTTGACTTTTAAATAGTTGGCGTTGACTGTTAATATTTAACGGTAACAAACGAATATGATACTTTACACACTTCAAAGGCAAAATTATATAAAAAAATACTTTCGGAGCAGATAGGATACACATTACACATTTTCAGAGCAAACATGACTTTTAACCTTAAAAAAACATATCATACCAAAAAACATAACTAACATTTAACCAAATTAGTTAAATAGGTCATATAATTTGTTATACTACATACATCCTTTGTTTTCGGGAGAATTGCATATAGGTCCCAAGTAAGAGAATTAATTTCAGATAGGTCCATTGACAACTTCTTCACTTGTTAATCAAGGCTATTGCAGTTGTTAATAGTTGTCATTAACAACTCCTTGGGACTTCTCTGAATTAATTCTCTTACTTGGGACCTATGTGCAATTGTCCCTTTGTTTTCTTTCTTTCTTTTTTTTATATATAGGGTTAATATAACTTTTGGTCCCTGAACTTTCACTCAATTTTGGTTTTGGTCCCAGAACTTTAAATTTTTTGGTTTTGGTCCCTGAACTTTGAAATTTTTGGTTTTGGTCCCTGAACTTTCGGTCAATTTTGGTCTTAGTCCCTGAACTTTCATCAGTAATTTTGGTATTGATGGTCCCTCAATTTAAAAAAACTAAAAAAAATTAAAGTTGAGGGACCAATACCAAAATTACGGAAAGTTCAGGGATCAAGACCAAAATTGACCGAAAGTTCAGGAACCAAAACAAAAAATTTCAAAGTTCAGGGACCAAAACCAAAATTGACTAAAAGTTCAGGGACCAAAACCAAAAATTTTAAAGTCCGGAGACTAAAACCAAAATTGAGTGAAAGTTCAGGAACCAAAAATTATATTAATCCTTATATATATTTTGTCACGTACCGTCAGGCTGCACAATCACAATAGATATTTATAGGGTGCTTCTATACAAGAGGTTTTGGTTATATCTCAATGGAGACGATGGTGCTGAAATCATCATGAAATTTCAATGTTGAAGGATACGATCATCATATATTGAGATTTCGGTGGAGGAAGGAAGTACACACAATGGCATGGGAGGGATCAGAATAGAAAATGGAAATGAGCTTACTGTTTGGTGAAGAGAAGTATCATGGGAAATATATGAATAATAAATGGATGGACATAAATTAATAAGAAGATATCGTTGAAATGTCAATACCCAAAATTATTTCGTGTTTCTTTCATGAAAGAGGGCAAACACTATCAGCATCATAATATCAAAAACAAGACTCTCACTTACAGAGAAGATATCATACTATTAAGTTCAAAGCCTCTGGTTTACTCGTGCGTTCTAAAATTATTTCTGCAGCGCATTGTTGAACCTGTGACACGTGTCCGCATCTGGCTGGGTCGCATGAGATGTGATCGCATCAAGTGCACCTAAAAAACTAAGAAAGAAAGAAAATTGAAACAGGCCGCACCAACGGAAGAAATGCGAGCGCAGCTAGGCTTTTCCTACAATTCCAAAGCTCAAAACTAGGCTTTAGGAGATGAAGTTTCTATATGCACTTCCTAATTTTAGAAAGAAAAATATTAATGGTCACCCGAATAGGAAATTAGTGCTTCCGGACCAGTAAAATTTAGAATCATGTCTCTTTTCACGGAATTGGTTTCAGTGCTCGTCGCAAAGATAGGTAGAGGGCTCTCATCCACTCTGGACCGTTTAGATTGGATTTGGACGGTCCAGATTTAATATTTTTAAGTTTGTGATTTTAAAAAAACAATTATTTTTTTAGTTACAAAATCTAAAATGAAGATAATATTTTAACTATTATTTTGTCAAAAAAACATATTATTCATTTAAAAATTACATACTTAAAAATATTAAACCTGGACCATCAAGATTTAAATCTGAACGGTCCAGAGTAGATGAGCGCTCTCTACCTATCTTTGCGATGAGCACCGAAACCGGACCCCTCTTTTCACATATCGTGGCCTTTGGACATTAATACACATATACATAAACTAAAACTTTTTGGAGTCTAGTGTTCTACATGTCTTCTATATAAAAGTGACGATAACTGTGCAAAGTGCAACTTATAACCCCAGCGGGACATATTCGATTATTAATGGTACTATATATGCCACTGATCGAACGTTAGTGATGTTTTATTAAATGTCAATAAAAAATTGCCGATTTTTAAGATGAGAAAACTACGCATATGCCGACGCGCGTCGATCAACAGAAAGAAAAACAGACGGAGAACATGTTAAAATTTCGTATTAACGAAGCAGCTTTCAGTTTAAGAAAATAGTACTTATTCTGTTTCTAAACTCGGAATTGTTTGAATCCTTGAATCTGTTTTTATTCTGAAATGACAGTACCCACTAACAAAAACCCTCATATAGCTCATATAGTCATAGCCAGCCTTAAGCATTGGTGGTGGAGTTTCTTTATGCTCTGAACCGTTCCACAAGAATCTCTCAAAAAATTAAAAGAAGACGAGAGAAGAATCACACGTCCCAAAACAGCAATATCCATATGTTGTGCATGTAATTAAGGAAGGTTCTTCACGCAAGTCGTAAAAGCATTCTTTTCAAAACTAAGGATATAGTCTCACTTTATGGTGATAATCAGCCTTTGAAATGTGTTTTGTGAAGAAGAATTGTCAGAGATTTTTCCGGCTTTTGATGGATCAATAAAACAGCCGACCTGTGACAACTTGCATGGAAAGGACCCACAAAAAACTGGATTACTTCACGTTATGCTCTCTAATATTTGAGGTGCGGTTTAAAAAGAAACGCTTCGTTGATGAGAAATTAATTGATTATATGGGTACAGCCAACCAGGAACCGATTCGGAGAGGCCCATAGGGAAGGGTTTTTGTCAAATCATGGCCAGTATAATACTATTATATGATTTTTCCAGAAATCCCACATCCAAATTACTCGTTGAAATGATGTGCCAAGGGACCTAATAATAATATACTGTACTTTTGGTGCTCCCAGGGGAGCATTTTAAACATTTTAGAAGTATTTGTTATTTTGACTTTTTTCTTAGAGCGGTCATTTGACCCGGCCCCAACATTGTTCTAGTATACGCTAATTGTTTACAGTTTATAAAAGCTCTGTTTTTTTTATATCTTTTATAATTGTTTTCATTACTAAATTCTTACGAATATAACTATCATTATCAACAGTTTTTTTTCCAATCAAATTATAATATCTCAAGATTTTTCAAAAAAAAAATCTAATCATATTATAAAGTCTATATACTTCTCTGATCATATTTATAAATTACTTTTAGCATATCCTTAAACATCAATATTAATTTTGCATTATAATTCAACAACTTTTCAACTTTACCCCATTTTAAATATCCATTATACGATATAATAACAAAATCAATTCATAATAAATGAAAAGCAAACTTATAGATTTATATGAAATATTTAATGAGGTAATATATAAATATAATTAAATAAAACATTATCTATCTGCCCTCTAAATAAGACCATAGAAGTAATTATTATTAAAAATTTATATGCTTATCATATTTTAATAAAGAAATCAGATAATAATGAAGATATAAGGATTGACGAATGCATGATTTTTAGGACAAAAAGCAAAAAAAAAAAAAAAAATACTTGTTTACTTTTTTTTTTTAAGAATAAAGAATTACACGAAATATGTTCATTGAAAGTCACTTTAATAACACTATAAATATGGAGCTCATTCTGCCATTTCTCGGCGGGGATAATCAAAGTGAGGCCTGAAGGTGTATTCTAGTGTAGTAGTCTCCACTCTCCAGTAGCTACTAGCTCATATAACATCTATCCTCTCTCGTTAGTAATATCTTACAGTAGTCTTGGAATCAATGGCAAGAATGCCCACAGAACCACTTGTTGTTGGGAGGGTAATAGGAGATGTTCTTGATAGTTTCAATCCCAGTATGAAAATGACTGTCACTTACAACAACACCAAGCAGGTGTTTAATGGCCACGAACTATTCCCTTCCTCTGTCACTTCCAGGCCTAGGGTTGAGATTTCCGGTGCTGACATGAGGTCCTTCTTCACTCTGGTACCTTTGCCTCCTCATATTCTCTTTTAAGCAAATTAATCCTTTCAAAGCTGCTTCACTTTTTTAAAACTTTTTTCTCTATTATTTTACTTAATCTCCTCTTGTATAATAATATATTGAATGCTTTTTATATGTGCAGGTTATGACAGACCCGGATGTTCCAGGCCCTAGTGACCCTTATCTCAGAGAGCACTTGCACTGGTATATCAAACTAAACTAACCTCTTTTTCTTTTTCTTTTTCTTTTTTTTGTAAAAACAAACTGTTTTATTTAATAACGTCCAAATTATGATTACGTTAGATGACACTTTTATAACGCTAGACAGCCTAGATGGATGACATAAAATGATACATATAATCAAATGCGTAATTGTGTCTGATAATTCTTAATCATACTGTTATGTATCCACCCACCTTTCATGTCATCACACATTATATATCATTAACATTGCAAACGTTATTAAGTCCAAACAACATCTGACAAAAAAAAAACTTCATGTTTATGACCGTTACTTGAAATCAAGTATAAAACCAAACCGAGAGAGCGGGGTGGGGAGGCAGACAACAAAGAAAACATGTCTTTGACAAGGTACAAAGCAAATCAATATTATTGAGATCTATCTAACGGTCAAAATTTATTTGGTGGAAATTGTGTGTGTGTTTTTTCAGGCTGGTAACTGACATCCCAGGCTCAACAGATGCCACATTTGGTACCACGTTCTTTATCTCGTGACTATAGTTTGATGTTAGTCATTCGGAGAGATGTAGAGAGTATTTATACGCAATTTTTGTGGTTGATATGTATGTACGTACCTGGCAGGGAAAGAGACGGTGAGCTATGAGATGCCAAGGCCAAACATAGGGATCCACAGGTTCGTTTTTGTGATATTCAAGCAGAAGAGAAGGCAGTGTGTGACTTCTCCTTCTTCCAGGGATCACTTCAACACTCGCAACTTCGCCTCTGAAAATGAGCTTGGCCTTCCCGTCGCCGCCGTCTACTTCAATGCCCAGCGAGAAACCGCCGCCAGAAGACGCTAATAATAATGAACAACTAACTAATTAGAAGTATATGGTTTGTAATAATCAAGTTAATGTGTGGAATAAAGTGACTGTCTTTTATATATATATATACACTATCTCCTGTGATGTTAGGGGGTGGCGGGAAACATATGACGTGGTTTCAGCATATGAGATTGAGAAACGTGGCAGGAACTATCATTTCTTGTTGGACTCTGCTATGTATTCATGCTTCACTTTCCATCACACCTCTGTACTGTATCTCTGTATTCATGTATATGCATATTACCTTGTGGGTATATCAGGTGATCCATCATAGAAATAAGAAGCGTCTTTTACTTTAGTGTTTCACCTTAAGGGTTCTCTTTCTCATTCATATGTACGTGTGTTAGTGATACTCTCAATCTGAATCCTATTGTTCAGACATAAAATTATGACTTTGTAACTAGCTATAGCAAGAGATCCCACGCATATACTTTACATTTTCATTATATGCTCTCTTTCAAACGTGAGATTGGTCATCTAAGATTAATAAATATACACGAGGATGGAGAGAAGCGTGTCGGGTCTGAAGCTCACCCAAGGTTTATATATTAAAATAAAAAAACTCGTGATTTACAAATGATAAAAGAGACGGTGACCACTGATCAGGAATTGCAATATACTCCATTAATTGTAAAATGATTATAAGGTTCGAGCACCACACTCTCAAAATTATTGTCTTTTAGAGTTCAATATCATTACAATTTTAAATACTTAAAAAGGGGAGGTAGCTACCCTTATAAAATGTCTTGTGTTTCTCTCCACCTCTAAATAAGTTTTAAAACCGTCGGGGGTAATGGGTCCTCAATTAGACAATTTTATGAGTGAGACATTAGGATATTACAGTGATCTTTGCCTTGATTTATCGATTAATTTTAGGAATAAGACGTTAGGATGTTGTTGTAGTGATCTTGATCTTGATTATTAATTAATGGGAAAAATTCATTAAACCCATGTAGTAGGATGGAATTTATTTTAATCAAACTTCAAAAAAATCTGAAAACTCACTGCACTCCCAAAATGCCAAAGTAATATTAAATATTTAAGTTAAAAGATCAAAATGTCCTCACTAAAAGAAATATAAAAGTCTTGGAAATTCCACATATGTGTCTTGGAAATTATTTATATGTGTACTGAAAATATAGTTGTGAAATTTTGGACGCTTTAGTGTTGGATTTTATGATTTTTTAGACTTAAAAATATTTACATTGATGTTGAAAATAACCACAAATGTCTTGAAAATTCCCCATATGTCTTGAAAATTTCTCATATGTGTCTTGAAAATTTAGTTGTGAAATTTTGGATGCTTTAGTTTTTTATTCCATGACTTTTGAGATTTGGAAATACTCACAATATTGATGTTAGAAATAAACACTAACGTCTTAGAAATTCTCCATATGTGTCTTGAAAATTCAGTTGTGAAATGTTGGATGCTTTAATTTAGTGTTGCATTCCATGAATTTTAAGACTTGAGAATACTCACATTGATGATAGAAAAAATCACAAACATATTGAAAATTCTCCACACGTGTCTTGGATTCTGGTTATAAAATTCAATAAGGACATAGCTGAAACATTTAATATCATTTTAGGCCCTTGGGGTGTGGTGAGTTATCATATTCTTTTGGGGGTTGACTGAAATAAATTCCCTTATATGGGGTTTAATGAAATTTTCCCTTAATTAATTTTGTATTTAGTAGGTTTTAGTTTCTCAATTCTCTTTAATTTCAACAATTAAAGTTTATTTATCTATTTTTTATGAGTTTTTTATTTTTTTTAATCAAATAATCCACATTATCATGACTCACTTGGACCCCATAAAACCAAAACCCAACGGCTAATTTTATATACGACTAATATTATTTTTATCCCTCGAATATTGTTCTCATGTTGTTTTTTATACTCAAGATTTAAATTATGGGTTTTTTTTTATCAAATAAACTTTATAGGTTTTAATTTTTTAAGTTTTATTTTGTTTAAAATACAACATTTTATTTGTAGAAGGACCAAACCTATTATTTAAAACTTTGAGGGAAAAACTCATAACAATATTAACCCTATTATAGACACATACACACATATATACATTTTTAAAATTTTGTTTATGTATTCTCTTCCATAAAAACAGGCTCTAATGTCGCCGGATTTTCCTTTGCAAGTTCAATCGGAAGGAGTCTGAGATCGACACGTATATAGTTGGTGCAGAGCTGTAATAATGATAATTGGTCACACAATCTTGACCACCAATTTCAGAGTACACATGTCGGATGATGTCTCTTTAACTTCTTTCACCTAAGATGTGTATTACACGTATTTGTCATATGACTATGAGTTACTCTGTAGAGATATACAGAATGATTACATATATCATTATTTTCCATTTGTCAATTGTCACAACTATTGGTGTGAAAATGAATGGTAAAAAAAAAAAAAAAACTATTGGTGTGAAAATGGCTCTATAAATTACAGTACATTTTTATTTTTTTGGGAGGTTCGATTCTGTCTTATTCTCTTGGCCGAAAAAATTCTACTATCTTATTCTTCTGCCAAAAGCGAAGTGATCGGTACTCGCACTTCAAATGCGTTTTTGTCTTGCATTTTCTCTTGTAACACCACTACACAAATTATTCGAGCACCACCAATTTGATTCAGGTCCGCCCATGAAAAAAAAACAAAAAAATTGAAGGTAATAATATATTGGACTTGGAGGATGTTTTAAGAGCCTTTGAGATTTTTATGATTAAAAGCGGTATTTTAAAAAATGAACAAATTTATATTAATTAAGAAGAACAAATGTATGTGAGGGAGACTATATATTCATTATATTGCCCCTCTCCCGATAACCATTTATGTAATTTGTGGAGATTAAATAAACTAAATAAATTATTTAATTCACTTAAAAAACTGTGAATTAATCACAGAATTTAACAACAAATTTTTATTAGTAAATACACAATTCCTTCATTAAATGAGAAATTCAATGGCTAATTATTTAGCAACGAACTATTTTCACATGAATTTTGTGGCTGTTTGCATCACTAATTCACTATTTTTTGTAGTGATTATAGTACATGCTATTAGGGCTGTTCAACATTGTCCCGTCCCGGTCCGTCCCAAAAATTTTCGGGACGGGACAGAGTGCAACTTCGGGACGGGATGGGACTCAGGACGGGGTCGTCCCGATCCCATCCCGTCCCGAATATATATATGTATGTTCATATTTTTTAAAAAAAAAATACATGTGTCATTTGTCTCATGTGTGAGTATATATGACTTTTTTTTAAAAAAAAAAATATAACTCTAACTTCTAAACTAAGTTCCAACCATTCATTAATCTCAAATTTCTTGTCCACTGCCACTATGCTCTATGTGTAACACATCACATTTGAAGTTTTTTCAAACTCTATTTAAATGTGTAGTTGTTGCTATTTTTTTGCTCTAATTATTATGTTTTTGGTTTATTATGTATTAATATGGAGTGCTCATGGCACTGGAGGAGATTTAATTATGCTACAAAATCACCCACCAAGTGTGTTTCTCTGCAAAAAAAAAAAAGATTTTTGGGTCAATTTTTTTTAATTGGGAAAAAATTTCGGGACAAGGTCCGTCCCGATCAAGACTGGGACAAGTTCGGGACGGGATGGGACACGGGACAGGAACCCTGTCCCGAACACTTTTCTTCGGGACGGGACGGGATCCCCGTGAACACCCCCCTACACGCCATATGATATCTTCTTTTAAATACTTTTTTAAATAATAGATTATATATATCTAAGCTTACTAGTAAGACAAATTGGTTTTTTTAAAAATAAATATAAGAGATAAAATAAAAACACGTAACACAATATATGTTAGTCTCTACAGGGACTAACCAACACATAATTAGTCTAGCGGTGTAAGGCTCCACTAGATCCCTTGAGTTCTTGAATTTGAGTTTTAGAGGAGACACTTCTGTTGGGAGGGGAAGCCACGAACCCTGAAATTTGAGTAGTCGGTTGCCCGAATACGTAGTAATAGGTTACAAAAATGCGGTGACAACCGGTTGATGTATTAAAAAAAACTCTACATGGACTATTGATAGGAAAAAAATCCACATGGGCTAATGATCACTCTAATTTAACCTAAGGTTTAAGATGGGTTTAGAGTGAATCAAATTAGAAAAAAGAAAAGAAAAGAGGGGTTCAGAGTGGAGGGATATAATTGTACAGTTATTGAGTGATTAGGACGGAATTTCTTCTCTCTTTTTATTGTCATTTTCTCCACTTCTCTAACTTAAGTCATCCATCGAATGTGAATGTGATGGCTTGAAAACAAAATGAAAAAAAAAAAGTAAATGAGAAAGTAAGAGGTGGGGGAGGGAGGGGGAGATTTATGATCCAATGTTTTATATTTTTTAAGCCATCAAATTTAATGGACAACTTAGATGAGAGAGAAAGAATAGAAGGGGACCGTGACTTATCGACCATTTGCGGTCTTTACCGTAAGCGTACGAGTCATCAAATTAAAAGGTACTCCCTTCGGTCCTATTATAAGACCATTTTGACTTTTTTTCAGTCCAAAAAAAAGTAGTTTCAGTAAAAAAAAATCTTTTTTCCTCAAAACTAATTTATTCTACTTATAAACTAACCTATAATCTAATTTCATGTGACATATGTTATAATTTAGTGGTCTAATTTGCTTCCTTAACTTCCACAAAAAAAAAAGTCAAAGTGGTCTTATATTTAAGACCGAAGGGAGTAATATAGGAAAAAGTGTCATTCCACAAGGATTATAATTTGAGCAAGTTAACTAGTACTAATTGAGCAATTAATTAGAAATGAGTAGAAACAATTGAGGGTTGAGTTTAGAACAAGAGTTTACTTATAAAATGTTATAAAATAAATAGGAGGTTGAAAACACACTTGTTCAAAATAATAAAGGTATAGGGTTACTTATCCTCATTTTACTTCATGAACTAGTTAAATTCTTTCCTTTTTAGCATCCTAATGAATTAATGTGTGAGCCCAATGTTTAAATGCATTTGAAAAGGCCTTCTCAAGTCAAAATCAAATTTATACTTGCATTAATTGCACAACCTCTTGTCACAATTAATGGAAGCTATAATGCTCAACCAAACTCATAATGACAATATTAGGTTAGTAACTATATCTCTACGTTACCAACTAACCATCCATTTAAAACCATAAATTTCAAGCCCAACATGATTTCCTCCAAGTTCTAAAACAAAATATACTTTCTCAAGCCATATTTCATTTAACAAAGCAAGTGGTGATCAAGCACTTGTATAATAAAAAGCAAGATGAAAATCCACACATATACATTCATTCATTGCCTCAAGGAAGGAAATACAAATTTCAATCCATAAAATTGTTTAAAGCAACCATAGAAAAGGGTTTTAGTTACACATAAATGTGTCTAAAACTAAAACAAAAACTGGGCAAGAGTTCATAGCATACAAGAAGAGAAGAAGGAAGAAGAAGGGAAACCAAGATGTATGAATCTTAAATCTCTCCAAGTCCCTCCAAGTTTCCAAGCACTTCCCAAGTTCTCTCTTATAGCTCCAAGACTTCCAAAATCGTGCCCAAGTGCTATATCTCGCTCCCACGAAAACTCTAGCTTATATTCCTTTTCAGTCAGCCTATTTTTAACAAAACACGCATCAGAGAGTGCCGCTCGCCATGGCGAGCAAACAACAAAAGGAAGGCAGAATCAACACGCGAGCTCTCCCTTTTTCTTGTTCTTATGTTTCTTCAATTGCTTTTCTCCCATTCTTTTCCTTCTCTTTCTTTTGTTGCTTTAGTTTCTTTTTAGCTTTTCCACTTGTCCACCTCTTCCTATACAAGAGAGAAAGAGGGTTGATGGGTTCTACAAATAACTCAAGTTTATATTCATTAAGCTCCAAATTTCATACACATATAAAATCCTTTTTTGCTCTCCCTTTCTGTTAGTTTTTTGTATTCTTTTCAAAACTTTATTCTCAAAATTATTTACAATTGTGGGAGAAAATGTGATGAAATATATGAAATTTAGGAGTTTATCATAAAGTAAATAAGATGATGGGTTTCATGCCGCTGAGCAATAACATGGTCTGACTTGCCCCTAGAGTACGTGTAGGTGCGTGAACCATAAGAACAATCAAACAAATATACTTTTGACAAAACAACTAAACGAGCCTTATCCGTTCATGAGTAAAACTGAAAATTTCATTAAAAGCATATACAAGGGAGAAGCTGACCATACAAGCTGGTTTTGAAACAAGACAACAGAAACAAGACAAAAATAATTTTAACATTGAGAAAATAACCTTCCAATTCTTAACGTTGGACACTATTTGGGAGTTACCCTTAACAATAAATGTAAGATATATTTGCAATTCTTTTTTTTAATTACTCATGATGATGTTTCTCAACAATAATCTAACAAGTGGGTGAAGAAGTTGAGGGAGATAATTAAGGTATTCTTAAAAAATATGTCATATTAATTATCTAACTAACATCCGTAATACTCCCTCCGGTCTTAAATATAAGATCATTTTGATTTTTTTGGAAGTTAAGGAAGCAAATTAGACCACTAAATTATAATATATGTCACATTTAATTAGATTATATGTTAGTTTATAAGAAGAATAGAGTAGTTTTGAGGAAAAAAGATAATTATAGACGATTAAAAGTGATTTATTTTGTATCGTTAATTTTTTTAAAAAAAAGTCAAAACAATCATATAATTAGGATAAGAGGGAGTATAAATAAAATTTAACAAATAGGCTTGCACCCGAGGGTAGAGATCTGGTTTATTCGCTATTTTCATTACTTGAAACCCATGGCATGAGTTTTTTTTCCCTGTTTTAAAAGGTTAAAAAAATGTAGTTCCAATGTAATTGACATGTTAAAAAAAGCATCTATCATAACTTGACTGGAAAAAGTGGCTTTAGTATATTCTCCTTGAAAAGTATATTCTCCCTTGTATCACATATATTTCTGCAAATATTTATTCTTTTACTTAGTTTTCTAAACAGTAAACACGGGCTAATTATGATTATTAACTCTCCGGGAATCAATTTAAGCTGACTAAATTTAAATTGTAAAAACTGAATGACAATTTCCGTCTTTTTCTGTTTTAAACATAAAAAGGTTATTGAATTTTAAAAATATACCCCCTCCATTTCTAAATATAAGACGTACTACCTAATTTGATTGGATTAATTATGTTAGTTTATTGAGAAAGTTTTGGCAAAAAGACTCTTGAAATATGCAAAGAACAATTGGATACAACGGATTTAAAAAATGACCATAACATTCCACTAACCTAAATATCTTATGCAAATATTAAGACAATGACCAAAATATCTGCTGAACAAATTTATTTTTGAAACAAAAAATGACCCACACCCACCGGCTGCCAGAGCTATGGCAACCGTTGGTAGGGGCTCCGCTTACCAACAGTTGGAGCCCATCGACGTCCATGCTTTGGCCGCCAGCTAGTGACCCATAAACCTTATTATTTTTTTTTTTAGATGGGGAGGGGGCTTGTTCAAAAAATAGATGGGGTAGTGAAGGGGATATCCCATCCCCTCTCCTTTGGAGGCTTGATGACCGGCCACCAAGCCTCCTTAATATATATATATATATTACAAAATTTATATATGTACATTTTTCATCATTTCCCAATATTTTCCCAAATTCTGGTTGTGTATTACTAATTTTGTATAATGATTTACTAACTTCATATAATGCTTCACCAACATGATATTTCAATTTACCAATTGTTTCCCTAACTTTACCAACTTTTTGTTTATTACCACTTTCGTCTTGTGTGCTACCCACTTTATATAATGGTTCACCAACTCTGTATAATAGTTTATCAACATCGTATAATGTTTTACCAATCACCCTAAATTTACCAACTTATTCTTGTTTGTTACCAACTTCATCTTGTATATAACCAACTTTGTATAATGGTTTACCAATTTCATATAATGCTTTACTAACATATGTATTTCCATTTACTACCTAATTCTCTAACTTTATCAACTTCTTCTTTGTTACCAACTCAGCTTATGTATTACCAATGTGGTATGATGGTTTACCAACTTTGTATAATCTTTTACCAACATCTGTATTTTCATTTACCAACCACTTCTCTAACTTTACAAACTTCTTCTTGTTTGTTACTAATTTTGTCTTGTAAATGGAAATACACATGTTGATAAAACAATATACAAGAGGTTGGTAAACGATTATACTGAGTTGGTAATACAAAAGATGAAATTCGTAAGTAACAAAAAGTTGGTAAATTTAGGGAAATAGTTGGTAAATGGAAAGACATATGTTGGTAAACCATTATACGAAATTGGTAACACATAACCAGAATTTGGGGATATATCGGGAAAGACTGAATGATAGTACATACATAAATTTTGTAATATATATTAAGGAGACTTGATAGCCACCAAGCCTCCAAAGGAGAGGAGGTGGGTTCGAATCCAACCCCTTTACTTCCCCATATATTTTTTGAACAGACCCCCTCCCCATTTAAATAATAATAGGACACATGACCCATCAGCCGAAGCACCGGCAGGCCCCACCTGCCAGCTTTTGTCGACAGCAAGTGGAGCCCCCGCTGACGCCTGTTGGAGCTCTGGCAGCCGGTGGGTGTGAGTCCTTTTTTGTTTAAAAAATTGTTCTGGGGCATTTTGGTCATTTCATTTAAATTTGCAAAGGACGGTTAGGTTAATGGCATGTTATGGTCCTTTTTGAAATCCACTGTATTCAAATATCCTTTGCATATTTTAATAGTCTTTTCTGGAATTTTTTCTAGTTAATTTAGTTAAAATCACATGATACTATCAAAAAACCCTAACCACATACTTTTATTCCACCCTACCTCTCTTGCTTGTTTAATATTGAGGAGAATCAGTAAGGATAATATGGGGACATGTTAGGAAAAATTGGAAAGATAACCTATATTTAGAAACAAACATATATCTCTAAATAGATCTTATATTTAGCAAAAAGGAGTAATAAAATTGAAACCGTCTAAGCAATTAAATATCACTGGATGATATTTAAAGAAATTTAAGAGATTTACAAATACTCACCGGATGAATTTCGCCAAATTCATAGGAATTTAAGAAATTTACAATACTCGATGATAAATTTGTTTTCTACTGTGCAGCTTTAACGTTGCAACATAATTTCATTTCCGAAAAGTAAAAAACAAATCAAACTGTGGCATTCTATTTGTTATCGTATGATGACATGATCAAGGGTAACGAAACAGCGGAACCGGCTTGGTTTGGTGCATTCGTCTGATGTGCGAACAAGTGACCTGTCAACCGTTGAGTATGAATTATGATTCACCCATATGTATCACACGTCGAGTGAAACCAGCTCGCAATTTCTCCTACAGACCTTTTGCTAAGTTTGAACCTATAACAGTGTTTAAAAGTTTACATTTATACCATCGTAAAGTTGAAATTTCCAGAACAATCAAAAACGCTCATAGACTTGAATTTCCAAACCGAGGAAGGAAAATTAACTGGTAAATTAAAAAATTAAACCAAGTATCATGGTAGTCTGTATCTGTATGTATTTGATGAAGGAATTTACCTAAACTCTTGCAGTGTTTTGTGATTCAACTTCCATGCCCAACAGAACAGGGAAACTTTGACTAAAACATGACAAAATAAAAAAAAATAAAAACAGATGGAGGCTTTTCCACTAGTAGATAAGTGACATAACATAGTACAGTGACATATCAAGATCAGTTATGCGGAATCACGAAGGGTGGTTGTGCTTGCATTCTTTGATTAAGAAGTTCAAGAGCTCCCAAGAATGGCAACCTAAGATATTCCTCCAGTGACACAGGCTCTGTAACATCTTCAATATCTTCGGTTGTCCCTGCCACACACACTAAACTACCAGCCGGAACAGCGACAGAGATATCAGAAATAGGAAGCAAACAATTGGCAAGAAGTGCATTTCCAGTGGAAGTATAGTAACTTTCCCAATATTGAGGTGCTGGCATGGCATTTACCGCCTCCAGATCAATCTCAAATAGATCCTCGTCCTCTTCCATGCCTATCTCTTGGACGGCTTTGGTGTGCCTAGCAGAATCTTCAACTGATGTAGTCATGGTTTGTCCTACACAGTTAACATGAATAGCCATGCGTGTGTATGTATATATAAGTCTAAGGTGGTGGTGGTAAGTAGAACGCTCTTCAACAAATCTACAGAAAGTGGTATGGTTTTCAACGCAGCAACTCCCCTTAGCTGATCCACCAAATTCGATGTGTGGCTCTCATTTGCCTTTTCATCTGTAATGACGCAATTTTTAAATAGGTAAACACCACTTAAGCAGATATTTTCAAGGCACACCACCTAATTACCATCTATTTTGGGCACGGCTCATTTTAATTAGTCGTGTCATCAAATCTCTAAAACGAAGGACTGCTTGTCGTCGTCAAAAAAATCAAAATATTCTGAAGCAAGCAGAGCCTGTTTTAGAATTTCAGCTCGTAACCTGACATCAAGGCTCAAGATCTGTTTATGAACATTATATATGCCTGTAAATATAGCCCAACTTCTATGATCACAGAATCGTAATAGTGAAGGGAAGCCCCTTAAACTATGAGATTATAATAGTCAATCACAAAGGGAAAAATAAACATATTTCTAAATTGAGAAGTAGGGATGGTTATAGGAAGCAGTTGATTCACATTTACCAAAATCATAGAAGTCAGTCGGAAAGCTACCTACCTCAACAGATAGAATAAGCTTCGAATATACAAAACCATAAGTCAATCGCCTGAGTCTTTACTTTTCTTTCTCGTTAAAAAAACAGGTATGCTGATACCTTTGAATAATTAATAATATATATAGTATGCTTAGGTTTGGGCCGCATCACCAACAAACTTGCAAATAATGAACTGTGCTATAAGGTTGCCATTAGAATAAAAAAAAAAAACAAATAAAATAATTTATTTTGAAAAAATAATAATGAGATTTTAACTAGAATCAATTTGAACTAAAAAATGGGATCACTTCTTATGGACTCGTTGAGAATGATTCTGATCTAATTCATTTTTGGGAGTTAGTTCTTGAATTTAGAAAGAATACCAAAATAGAATAAGAAAAAGAAAGAATCTGTTTCCAATTCGAATGAAGAAAAAAATATTGTTTCCATAGTCAATAGCTAGCTACGGATAAGGAGGCACATATAGAATACATATTGTGAGCTACAACAATGGTTAAAGAGCCTAATATAGTTATTCTAACAAAAGATTCCCTTTTTATGTGAAAAATGCCTATATAAAAAATTATGATTTTATGTATGGACAATTTCTCAATATCTTGTTCATTCACAGCAAGAATCTTTTTAGAAACTCTTTTTGAAAATAAATTAAGTTGAAATTTAGTAGAGATGAATACAAGGGCTTATAGAAAAAGGACGCTATAAATAATCCGAATAAAGCTATACTGACCGAAAAAGTTGCATTTATAACAAATTCATACCAATTTCTTGATTCTACGAGAATTTTTATGAAAGCCTTTCATTTGCTTCTCTTCGATGGAAGTTTTATTTTCCCAGAACGTATCATAATTTTGGGCCTATACACAAGCATACGTTTCATAATTGTTTGGGTAATAGCAATGAGATTCCCCAATATGCTTATTATGTTTATATTTATCAAGCCCTTTACTCATTTTTATTCAATTAGATGTAAATGAATCATAACTATGTAATCCGATTCCTAATAAAAATCTTGAAATAAAAAAAATAAAATACAAATAAACAATTTATTTCATTTTTTTAGTAGTTTACCCCCTGTTGTGTCAAATTCACATCGAGTAAAATTGAAGGCAAGAGACAAACAATTGAGGCAAATCTAGCTTTCAGACGAGCTAAGACACGAGTAGAGGCTATCAATATGATTTCATAACAAGTTGGTGCCTACAAATAAAATTATTAAAAATCCAAATAGGTTGTATAAACAGAAGTTTTTTTATACAACATAGAACTCTGTTCAATAAGTGGGACGCATTAGCTGTCCGCTCTCAGGTTGGTCAGTAAGGGTCGGAGAAGGGCAATCACTCATTCTATAAGTCTCTTCCTTTTTGCGTATGGCATTGCCACTCCCTTTGGCAGCATCCACTAATTCGGAATTTAATTTGAAAGCCATATTTCGACCCGGACGTTTTCGGGATGCCCATAATAACCAACGAATGGCAAGTGCTTTTCCTTGTGTGATCCTATTTAAATGGGAACTTGTACCAACATACTTGATTTTAAGAAAAGATCTTTTATAGGAAGGTTGGCTAGAGATTTATTGTAAAAACACTTGCCTAGTTCATAATGAGAATACTTCAATCTTTTTTTTTATTCTATTCCTCCATTGATAAAGAATTTCGATTTTTGGGAAGTATCATGGTCAAAAGGTTTCCATTTTTTCAAATGAATGATTTGAAGGAGGCAGCAGGAATTCGACTTCCCCTGAGGGTAGGGTTAGAGTACTACGAAAGGAACTTGATCGTGAATTATCAATAAGAACTAGCTCGATGAAAAAAATGATTTTCCTAAGGATTCTATTATATAGAAATAGTGAACGAAGTAACTAGAAAAAAAAGTTTATTAGAATCCGCCTCTTCTAGATTCTAGAGGGATCATCTAAAAAGCGGTATGTTTTAAATGCATTGAGACAAATTCAGAGAGAAAGGATGACATAGTTGTTGTGGTTGGCATTTTTTTTACGGTTTCCATCTGCAGTGTATGAGTGGATGCTTCTGTCGTTGCTTTTCTTTCTGTAACTTCGAAAGTAGCTGTTTCAGCTTCAGCCACTCGAATTTTCGATATTCCTTTTTATTTCTCATCAAACAAATGGCTACCCCCAAAGCAACGGGTAGAACACCCGGCATAGAGACCCTTGTAATTCCACAGAAAAGGCACAAGTTAAATCTTAGGGGAAGCCTTATTAAAAAAAAAAAAAAATCTAGAGCGGAACCTTTAAATAGTAGCCTTTCCTGAAGAAGTCAAACTTGAAATAGCAACCGAAGATTCAGAGCCAATCCTCCCCTGATCCGTGAAAGCAAATGTTTCAGGAAGACAAACACCTCACACACCTCACCACAAATCCTCCCACTTTCTATAAATATGTAATTATACATGTTAAAAGCCCTCAGTACGAAAACTTATGTTTCAGGAGAAAAATAATTATATCTAGTTGGCACTAAGTTATAGATAAATATACCATGTAAATACTTCGCATCCATTATCAAGAGGCAAAAATGTTTATATAGCAGAGGAATAAAATCTTAAATTGTTGAGTCTGGATGGATTCCACAATGGACCGTGGGCAAATGCCGCCATGGTGAACAAAAGATGTCAATACAGCAAGCTTCATTAGCCTTTACATGAACCAGTAATAGATAACCAATAAGTTATAGATTTAAGAGTAGCTAAGGTAAATTATTTGGATATAAGATCTCACAAAAAATCTTGTGGCATAGCATAAGTGTAATATAATATTAATAGAGTATATATATCAATATTTAAAAATTCCTTGCTCACGCAACAAAGGAGGAAAAGATAACGGCGGGGTAGAAATATCAAATATGTAAACCATGCATGCAAGAAACATGTTCATATTCCTATTCAATTTTCACCCATAATATTTACCTTTCCTCTTTTTTCTGTTTCACATTCAAAATTAAAATTTAAACTTGCTCCAAGTTATAAAAAAATGAGAGCCAAATGATCATTGATGAAAGGGAAAACAATGCAAGCCACACAGCAGTCAACAAAAATAATCATTTCAGCAAATCTTCTAGCAAGTGCAGTTCCACAGAGCTGCAGCACATGTTCAAATGTGAAAAGCACAACCCACAATGTTCGAAATTAAACCAGTTCTAAGCTTCTAGATAAGTTTTTTTTTTTTGGGGGTGGGGCATATATAATAAATCGAAATTCCATTCAACAGACAAAAACTCTGGTAGTCTGAGAAGTCTAGGCTACAAATTCTCAATTTGCAGTTCCATATCTTGTTCTAAGATAGGAAGTTCTGCATCATAAGAGTTTATTCATCTAAACCGCAAAATCAGGTGAGAGGAACAATGGCCTGAGCGAGCAATGATGCAGTTGAAGCAAAACATTATATTTCCCCTCTATGGTGATAAAATTAAAATCACATAAAATGGCAAAGAATTTTGATGGTATACTCTTGACCCAGGGATAAGTATTCTGTAAAATATACTGACAAAAAATGAGTTTGTCGCATACTCTTTCACCCATCTTAACTTCCTCTTCTCTTCCATAGTTCCACATATGGAAGTTATAGCTCTCAATTATCATACACAAAATCAAGTTCAACATGCTGTCCCCAGATTAAGTCCACTTATCTAAGCCAACAAATATGAAACGATCAAGAATCAATAACCAACAACCATACATAGCATATTTTACTCTGAAGATGAGGGAATCAGCAGCCTATAATGATCAATTAAGTACACTTTTAAGGACACCAATTTCTTATTTAAGTTGACAGCCTCCCACATGATAGAGATTCAATGTGATCTTCATGTTGTGGTAATGCCTGTTATTCTAATGAGCCATTGCACATATATAAAAGCACAATTTTGAATTGGCTCAGCTGGTATATATGCAGCAAATTTCATAAAACAGAAACAGAATTCCGCAACTAAGGCAATGCAATTTCATAAAACAATTTCATAAACAGGATTTTATATTATGAACAATTTCATAATATAAAACAATTCCGCAAATTTCCAACTGAAACAGAATTCAATAGATTATGAACAATTTCATAAAACAATTCCGCAACTAAGGCAATGCACAATAAAAAAATTCATTACAGAAATATTTCCATATTCTACATCTCAAATTTGCATCATATTATATTATAGTATGACTACAACATGAATCAGAATGGCCAAAAAGCTAGAAAACAGCCCACTAAATCATGCACTGCCATTCAAAATTTCAGTGCGAATCACAGCTAGAATATGACAAGCAATGAAAACAGTGTGTAAATCAAGAAACAAGCATAAGCTACCAGCCCACGATGTTCATCCCCACCATCTGCAAGCGAAACTATAAGACCAGTAGAAGACCTTGTTGCCCATAACACAAACACCGCAGCAAGAACAAACCTCACGATCCCACTGTAAGGCAAGAAAAGAGACAGAGCCGATAAAAACACTATAGGCAACATACAATACCCCACCACACTCGTACAAGTATGCAGATCTAAATTCCCAGTTCGACCAGCCAACATGTTAAACACCACATACAAGAAAATAGACGATACCACGATCCAACCCAAAATCACACCAAATTGAATCTTTCCACCAAGTAGCTGAAAGAGGCAGAAAGACATGTAGAGAAGAATCGGCCCCGATAGATCTGAATCCTTATGCACAACGTAATTCAATCTGTACGGATTAAGTATCGTTCTGACTTTCTGCCAAATTTGATCAGGGTGGATCCCTAGCTCGTCAAGCAGAGGCTCCTCGTCGTCGAAATTGGCGGAGCCGCCGCCGCTGCCGACGGGGACGCCGTACATTGGGCCGGAGGTGGCGGTTGCGGCGGTGGGACCCATGTCGAAGGACATGAAGGGAATGCCGGAATTGGATGGGCGAGGAGGTTGAAACGGCGCCGTCGGAAGGCGTCTCTGCGGCATGTTGGATCCGCCGGCGGTGGCGGTGGGGTTGCCACCGGAGGGGAAAACCACAGGCGGCACCGCGAAATCTCTGGCCATGGGATTGAGATCTGATGGATGGGAGAAAGTGTATCTGTATGTGGAGTTTGAGGAATATTAGGGTTTTGACGATCTCAACGCCGATATTTCGGTTTCTTGAAGGAAGCGAGATCGACGGGAAAAAGAAATAAATTTTGGCAGTGCTGGTGAGTGGGTTTTTCTATGCTTTTAGGACTCGATTGCTCAGGTCAAGCCGTTGTTTGAATTAAGAAAATAAAATTTTATGAGAGAACGAACGCCAAACGATCTAATATTCCAATGTGAGGTTTTCAAATGTAAAATTCCAGAAAAAGAACTTGAAATTATCATAGGACACTTTATTACATTTAAATTTAGAAAGGAACGGTCAGTACATTTGATTGAACTGTTTGTACTCAAATTAAATGAAAAAGACTAAAATGCTATTAGTTCAAATCTTTTCTTTTTTTTCATACAAGTGTGAAACTGTAAACGCCCACGGGGGATCGAACCCCCTACCCCTCCCCCAACTAGCCTCACAAGGAGGTATATGCCAGTTGATCTAAGTGATCACCGGCAAATCTTTTCTTTTTTTAAAATAAAAGGGCCCCACCGACCGTCGGGGCCCCCACCTACCACTTGGCGATTGGGTCCACCTGCCACGTGGCAATTGGGGAAGGGGATTGCTAAAAATAATCTTGGCAAAATGCTAAGATATGTTACAACAAAAATATATATACTATATTTCATTCCTTTTTTAATATTTTCCTAAAAGTTGTGAATCCCTTGAATATTTCTGATAACAAGCATGTACATTTGGTAAAGTAGTTAATTGGAAGTTGGTAAATGGTAATATACATGTCGATAATCCCTTAACAAAAGTTGGTGATATCTTATGAGAATTTTGTAATGCCTTCAGCAATTATGGTAACAAGCAGAAAGATTTGGTAATTACTTTATTAAAAGTTGGTATTACCTTATTAGAATTTGGTAATTCCTTGTAACATTCCTTATAAGTTAGTGGATTTAAACATTCAACTTTGCTTATTACCAAATGCACTAACTTACAAGGAATTACCAAATTCTCATAAGATAATACCAACTTTCAATAAAGGAATTACCAAATATTCTTGCGTGTTACCATAAACGTTCAAGGGATTCCCAACTTCTCATAAGGGATTCCCAACTCATCATAAGGGGTTACCAACATGTATATTACCATCTACCAACTTTCAAAATACTTTACCAAATCATCCTACGTGTTACCAGAAACGTTCAAGGGATTCCCAACTTCTCATAAGGGATTCCCAACTCATCATAAGGGATTACCAACATGCCTATAACCAATTACCAACTTCCTAACTACTCTACCAAATGTATGTGCGTGTTACTAAAGATGTTTAAGGGATTCCCAACTTCTAATAAGGGATTACCAAAATGCCTAGAACCAATTACCAACTTCCTAATTAACTACTTTACCAAATGTATGTACTTGCTACTATAAACGTTCAAGGGATTCCCAACTTCTCATAAGCGATTCCCAACTCATCATGAGGTATTACCAACATGCCTATAACCAATTACCAACATGGTTTATCAACATGCATGCTTCTATCCCTTATCCGTTATCTCATGTTAGTAATCAATTATCCGAATTCGGTAATCTCTTATACAATTTTGGGAAAATATTAAAAAAGGAATGAAATATAGTATATATATTTTTGTTGTAACATATGTTATGATGAGACTTAGTGGCTTGATGGTAAGGCCACCAAACTGAGGGGGTGGGTTTGAATCCCACCCCCTGCACTTTACCAAAATTATTTTTGGCAATCCACATCCCCCATTGCCACGTGACAGGTGAAGGCCCCACCTGCCGGAGTTCCGACGGGCGGCGGCGGCGGAGGCCCTTTATTAAAAAAAGATTTGAACCAAGGGCATTTTAGTCTTGTCTATTTAATTTGGGTATGGACAGTTCAGTCAAATGTACTGACTGGTCATTTCCAAATTTAGGTGCAGCAAAGTGTCCTTTTGGTAATTTGAAGGTCTTTTTCTGGAATTCTCCCTTTTCAGAAACTGGTTTAGGATTTGACTTTTTTTGTGGGAAAATCACAATAACAGTTTAATAAATAATATCAACTTTAATTAATTAAATAAAACTAATTAAGTGACAACACCAATTCAATATGTAATAATTCCAATTTCTTACACAATGGTGATTTTTTAAAAAAATAGTTTTAAATAGAGTCAATACCACTTTTGATCAAACTTTCACCCCATTTTTTTAATGCATGAACTTTAAATTCGCTAGTTTTTGTCCCAAATTTTGTGTGTTTATAACTATCCATCTCTTAACTTTGAAAACGATTCGGTATTGGTTTTTTTTAATAGAATTGGTATTGGATTTGAGGTGTTAATTTTGTTTACATGACACTGATACCGTTAAGTTGTTAATGATAACATGCCCTATATTGGAGGGGACGACAATTTGATTTTAATCTATGAACTTTAAAACTGGTAGATTTTGATCTCTAACTTTGTACTATTTATAAATTTTGGTTTCTAAACTATGAAAAATTGACAATGACTTGGTCCTATATTTGACCATGTTAATTTTACCTATATGACGCCATGCATTTAACTTGCGGATGCCAGAGGGGAGGGTTATTATCATTAGGGGTGAGTATCGGTTCGGTTTTCGGTTCAAAAACCGAAAAACGAAATTGGGATAAAAACAAAACCGAAACCGAAACCGAAACCGAAAACCGAAAAACCGAATTGTTAACGGTTCGGTTATTTCGGTTTTTGGGCTTTTTTTTTTCAGGTTTGGCCCATACGAAAATTCAACAAAAAAATGAAAAAAAATAGATTTAATGTATCTAAATAGTTATACAAATTCTACATCTTGCCCAAACAACTAAACTATTAATTCAACATGTCCAAAAACAAAGAAATTCTTAAAATTATACATTATATATTTTGTCCAAAGTAACTAAACTATTAATTCAACATGTCCAAAATAAAGAAAAGTTTAAAACATTCACATGTTTAAAAAGTTGTTTTTTCTCTCTTAGAAATCATATTTTATTTGTTTGGATTTTGAGATTTTTTTTATACTTATTAATTGTTATCCTATTTTTAAATAAAAATTTCATATTTTTTTTCGGTTTTAAACCGAAACCGAAAATGGAAAAAAATGGAAACCGAAAAACCGAAATGCATTCGGTTCGGTTCGGTTCAGTTTTTCGGTTCGGTCCTGTTTTTGCTCACCCCTAATTATCATGAACCACAAAATTAGCCACGTTTAGTCCAACATTAAATCTTGTTTAAAATTTAGCTGGCAATAGATATAGATGACATAAAATTGGAGGCTAAAACCACCTAATTAAAATTGCAGGAGATAAATTTATCAAAAGAAAAAAATTCAGGAGATAAAACCAAATCAAGGTCTCTCCAGAAAAAAAAAAAAACAAATTAAGGTTTAGGAACAAAACAAAATCGAGTGAGTGGAAGCAACAAAGTATGATTAACCCTTTAAAGTATTTCGTAAGAATGAATTAATTATGGACTTGTGGCAGTCCGATCGTACATGTCTTTCTTTTCCCAAATGTTTTCTCCTCCAAACTTGATCCGCTGAAAACAGAGCCGTTGAAGCAGCAACTAGACAGGACTGTCCCTTCTACCAGATATCAACGACCACGAGGTCGCAAAGTGACGCTCCCCGGGGGGAAGAAACAGTGAGAAATCCCTCAGCCAGAGTAAAAAAAGACTCGATCTTTGTCTCTTTCCCGCCTTCCCTCTCTAGGGTTCATGAATCATTCTCATTCTCTAGCGATGGAGGTTGAAGGCGGCATTTCCAAACCACTTTCACTCATAGCTTGTTTCGCTATGGCCCTTCTTTACGTTGCCATTCTCTATGCCCCCACTCTGGTCCTTCGTCTACCCCCACCTTCTTCTTTCAACAATTACATGCTCCGACGCTTCATCTGTGCCATCGTTTCTTCCATCCTGTCGCTTTTCTTCTCTGCATTAATCCTTCCTGTATGTGTGCTCTTTCTTTTTTCTTATTAATATTTTCTTAGCTTTCGTTATCACTCTGTTCAGCCTATTGGGTAACATTCTTAATCTTTATCTCTGCACTAAGCCTATTGCTTATGACTAAAGATTAGCTGATTGAGATTTGAGTCGCACCGTAATTCTGAAGTTACTCTACAACTTTTAATTTAGTTTTGTGCCTCTCGTGCAATTGTAGTAATCTTTTTTCGGCGTTTGTTTTACCATGCGGCAGGTACGAGCCAGGGAAGCAGCATATGTATTTGCTGTTTATGGTTTAAGAGGGGATCACATTGTGAGTTCTGTTTTCTTATATTCAAACTACATATGTTCCTGATTTATTTATTTCCCAACAGGTTATATCAATTTTTATCTTTTGGAAACACAGAATGGAAAGGCTGTGAACTTTCTTGTATGGTAATTCCAAGTTATACTATTGTATGCTATGCAGATTGGAAAACAGGGCCACTCACCTTTTCCTAAATTTGCTTGCTGAAATGCAATTTTATGTCTGAAACAGTGGCAAGCGTTGGCCATCCCTCTTTTTCTGACGTCTCTAATGTATGCTGGGTCAATACTCCTCAAGTGCCTTATATTGGTTGATTCTTGGAGGCAATACAGAAGTTCTGGTGGAAATCTTTCATTCTATTTGTGCAAAAATGCCCTACTGAGGTTTCTTGACTGTTTTTCTACCACTTTATCCAATGTTTTAGCTTGGCGAACTTGTATTGTGGTTAGTACCTTTAATGCATGTTGATCTTTTGTCATTTACATCCCATTTAACTTCATTGCATTAACCAGAAAAGTGCAACTTTCTCATCTCGCCTACGTTTGTATGTCGAAGTGCAATTACTACTTGCTAATCTGTTTGTTGTACCGACCTTAAAGCTGTCAATATGTAACAAGTTTTAATATACCATAAACTATACATATGTGAAACTTCTGGCTGCATTGATTAGCCCATTACAAGAAAGATGATGAAAATTCTTATTAAGGCTCAGCTGGGGAATCTGGTTTTTTCTATCTTCCATTACTCTACATCAACTATTTAGCAGATGGTGAACTAATTTATGTCTTCTTATGTTCTTTTTCCTTCTTTGTTGGTTTCTAGGAACTATGTTGTTGTTTTTAAAGAGACAATCTATAAACTTTTGAATACGAGTTTACATATATTTGAAGAATTAATTTGTTGAACAGGCACCCATTACTGAGGAGTTGGTATTTAGAGCTTGTATGATACCTTTACTTCTCTGTGGAGGACTCAAAATATACAGTGTTATACTTCTTTGCCCCATATTCTTCAGCTTGGGTAAGTCAATACATGTCTACATAATAAGATGTATCTTTTTTTGGGACACTTTATGAAGTAGCATTTGGCATGTAGTCTATGGCTTGCATTCACTGTCGAACACATATACACAAGCACAGTATTGTAGGACCTACAATACATCATTAACACTCAAGAAGTAGCATTTGGTAGTGAAAAGAATCTAAAAACTCACTGCCAAGTGCTACAAGCATAGAAAAACCCACTCAAACTGCAAGCCTATTAGAATGTTAATGATGTATTGTATGACCAAGCACAGTAGGCTTACATTCACTGTCAAACTCATACACACAACTTCATTTAGCATTGTCTAAATTTGTTAAGTGTGAAGATAATTTAGAGTGTGGTGAAAACTGTACATATCCTGGCGTGCTCTTGTGCTTGCACATAGACCTGGTAAACGTTTTGGTAACTTACATCCCTTGGAGTTCTGCGTTGGATGTGAAATAACAATTGGGGGGGGGGGGGCAAATTTTTGATTTCTTTCAACTTCTTGGAGGTATGGGGGTTATTGAGAAGTTCTATTGTGTAATTGTTCTACAGCACATTTAAATCACTTCATGGAGATTTACAGTAAGCAAAACTACAACATAATCAAGGCTTCCCAGATTATAGGTATGCTCATCTTTTACTGTATATCTTTGTTTTCTCAAATGGTCCATTCCCAAGATTGATTTGTGCTTTATTCTGAAGGCTAACACATGTCAAGGCTTTGCCCTTAGTTTTGTATGATAACAGCTTCACAATCCACGGTTATACCTGCAGGTCTCCAGCTTGGCTACACTGTTATCTTTGGGTCATATGCTTCATTTCTCTTCATTCGAACTGGTAGGTGATATTTGGTCAATTGTTCTGTCATATATACCATTCTGTTCCTTATTATAAGTCCATCATAATTACTTCTCACATACTAAGGAGTGGAAGTTATAGCATTAAATATGTCATATTTTTTAAGAAATTTCCAACTTTGTCCTTATTTAAGAATAGGTGTTAAAATAATACTTTATGCATTATAAACCTTCTCTCTCATCTTCCCTATTTCCAATGTAGGGGTAAAATAGTCGCAGTAGCATTAATTGATCCCAAACTAGACTTATACCACTCTGTTCCTTATTATAAGTCCACCCTAACTACTTCTCACATGCCAATGAGTGGAAGTTATAGCATAAAATATGTCCTTATTTTAAGAATTTTTCCAACTTTGCCCTTATTTAAGAATAGATGTTAAAATAATATTTTATGCATTACAAACATTCTATCTCATCTTCCCTATTTCCAACATAGGGGTAAAATAGTCACAATAACATTAATTGATTTCAAACTGGACTTATATTTTTGAACAAAAAATTTGTGGTAGTTGGACTTATAATAAGGAACAGAGTGGTATTTAGGAAAAAAAATTTGTGGTAGTTGGACTTATAATAAGGAATAGAGTGGTACTTGGCTATGTCCTATGTCATACTTCGTCTAGCCTCTGCATTCTGCAAAACTGCATAGCGTACCTTGCCCTTGCACATTGACAGTATAGTGCAAGTATAATCTTCAAATACAATTTATGTTTGAGATGTTACTCATAACTTTTTGCTCCATAAGGCGATGCATTGTTCAATGTCAGTGCCTCTCACACCATGAGACTGATGGACTAATTCCTTTGTTGCTTTTTTTACCCCTTTCTGAGCAAGCATCATTGGATCCTTTGTGTGTTTTGAAGTAATTGAGAATGAGCTAGTTTTTAAGCCTAACTGGAAATTTAAAGCAAGTAGGAGAAAATAAAAAAGCTTCATTACAGGATCTCAGAAGCTCAACCCACCAGAGATTTAAGAATAGGGTAAAATAGTTATTCTTATTTTAAAGTATGATTATGTAGGCTATTAGTTTGTTGGGCTAGGCTAACAAACGCATAATAACAATGCAAGGGACCACAGCCACATGCATTGAGTTGTAAGAGTTACCTTGTTAACTTTATGCTTCAAGATTTGGCAATGACTTCATAAGTGAACTTCACATTATGAGTTATTTTGAATGAGTATAGTGCTTGAGTTGTGTTTTTAGTGACTTAATTAGTTCCTTCAATGATAATGTTCGGATGATTAATCATATATCAGATGCTATTCAGAATTTACATATATCGTTATATATTTATATAGCATATTTTCTTGTATATATAGCATACTTCCTTCTTGCTTGAATGCCTTGTTTCACTTGAACTTGTGCTTTTGTGTGGTGCCTTTTGCATAAAGCTTTTTAGAGGTCTAGTTTCTTAGAGGCATCTTTTGCCTTTAACTACCTTGTTTAAGAATATTGTTTTGAACTAAATTATGTGTTCTCATCAATTATAAACTTGTCAAATATAAACTTAATGAATAAGGTAACTATAAAACTAACCAATTAATGGTTATTCAATTTCCCTGTTCTTTCTAAAAGGAGAAACTCACAACAAGAAGAATACTAGTATACAATGTGTTATTCATGGTTCCGTTTGCTTAATTGGTCATTGATTTGTGTTTGTTTGGTCAACGTGGGCTGTATTAAATGTTTGAGCGGGTTCTCACAGCTTATATCTATGATTGGCTCGTCTCCGATGAAAAGATCAACATAGTTAAATAGGGTAAATGTGCAGATTTAGTATCCAATAATTGTGTAAATTCGCAATAAACATAAATAACAATTTTTTGGTGCAAACATGGTATTAATCAAATAGAAAGGGTGCAAATATAAGAATTCTGTTAACCAGCCGTTGGGACTGTTAAAAAATTGTGAAGTGCAAACACGGTCCCAATGGTTAGTTAACGAAATTTTTATATTTGCGCCATTTTTATTGATCAATACCATATCTGCACAAAAAAAATTTTATTTATGTTTAGTGCGATTTACACAATTGTTGTATACTAAATCTGCACCTTTACCCAAGTTAAATATGTTTGGTTGGCGTGGTTTGTCTTTTTGAGTTGTTTTTCAATGGTGTTTTGCAGGACATATCATCCCTCCAGTAGTTGCTCACATGTATTGTAATTTCATGGGATTGCCTGCAATATTTTCACCGAGAAGTGGTATGTTAAATTACCTCTGGCATAAGTTCAGAAGACGACTTTATTGCGTATAAGATGGTTTGAGTATACTTCAGCGCTTTACAATTAACTTGTTCTTTTCTTCTCTTTGCTTTTTTTAAAAATAAAAAATAAGGAAAGAATTGGTCCTTATGAAGGAGCCACTCAATGACAAAAATGACCTTGTGGAAATTTGAATTTAGTGTTACCAAAGCTATTGTTAAGTTTCAAATCTTGCTTCATAAAATTGGGCACCTGCTGTTTCATGGAGCCGTCAGAGGCTTAAAGTCCTGTATTTCTTTTTTCTTGTCTTTTCTTTTTCGTATAAAATTTATATTTTTCCCACAGTTGTCTTATGAGATTCTCGGAACTATGAAATGAGATTCATGGTCTCGCAATCTAGGCTCCTATTTTTTCGGCTTACCCATTTGCATCTTTTGTTACAGGTTTGGTTATTGGTGCAGCGATAATGGGATTATTGGCCTTCTTTTATCTTCTTTTTCCGGCCACCAGCCCTGATTTGTACAATGATAGAATAGATAATTGCAGTTGTTGGCATGGATATTGCTCTTGGGGGCAAGTAATAGCCAAGTCCGAGCTATAAGAAAAAAGCTTGGGGAGGAAAGTTGAACCATAAATTATTTGAAATGAAATTTTCTCAGAAAGATTGTGACAACATTGATTCAGTTTTGCTCATGTTTATCTTTTGTTTAGTGGTTGATAGCTTCTTCCTGTAGGCCTTCCTGGCTTCCTCCTTTGTTTGAACCAATTGAAAGCTGCATCTTTAAATATAGAAGAAATGCCTCTGTTGTTTGAATTTTGAATTTTTGCTCGGTCTGTTTTTTTTTCGTAATAAATAAATATTTGTAATTAGCAGTGATGCTGTACAAAATAGTGATATTTTCAAATTCATGACATTTCATAAGTACTTATTTTCAAACAGCTGACATTTCAGTAATTCGATAATGTAACAATTAGTAGTAGATGCTTATTCATAACACTTAGAATCTCATTTAAAATACAATTAAGTAGATGGAATTATCATATGAAATCGTCTTACCCGAAAACAGCATTTCTCTGTACTTAGTATCAGATGCACTTGTCAGTCCAAAACAAAAAGATATTGTTGATATTATGCGACGTGCAGTCATTATTTATGGAGTTGGAAAGGTCAAAACTTAGTAATGTTCCTGAGACCTTGTCATGTCCAACAGTGTGATATTATCTGGCAAACCTCTTCTCTTTCGTTCTTCTCCTTCTTTCCTCACTCACTCCCTAACCTAATCTTACGAATCATCATTGACTTCTTTTCCTGAATCTTTTTTCATGATGTCCTCTGATTAGATTCTCTCCTCGAAGCAGAATCTGTGACAACTAACTACTATTCCTGTCATCCTCTCATCACCTCAAATCTTGAATCATTATATTCGTCCAAATTTCAATCCATTTTTTTCAATTGTTCTAATATTTATATAAGACATTTTTAATATATTTCATTCAGACAAAAAAAAAAAATTCTTAAATCATGTTAATTATACTTTAAAATTTGACAACTTCCCAACTTTACCCTTATTTAATATCAACTTCATTACGTGAGAATACATGAGAATAGAGTAAACACATAGTAAATGAAGGATAAGATTGTACATCCACACATAAAATTAAATGACATGCCATATAAATAGAATCAAATAAATCATTCTCTCTCCTCTATAAATAGGATCAAAAGAGTATATATAAGCTAGCCATCGACTACTCAAAATTTGAGATTTATGACTTCTCTTTCTAAGATAAGTATTTTTTCTAAGACTCGAACTCGAGAGGTAAGGATCTAACACCTGCTAGACCAAGAATGAATTGGTGTTCAACCCATTCTTCTCAAAAGAAAAAAAGACCAGATAACTTTTGAAATATTATTGGAGAAAATGGGCCTCGTGACGAATGAGTCTTGAACATTCATCTTTTCTAAAATTCATGATCGGATCCGTTTACGTTGACAAAAATAATACAAAGAAAAATTTATTGTTCACTTAACTACAACCAGAGCACACTGTTAAATCTCTGTTGATTGGATTCGGTTCTGCCTAATTAAGCTTGCATCCTTAGCCGTGCTTAGTTATCACCTTAATCGAGTGCCTGGACATAAGCAGAAAAAATTCACGTTCATTCAGACGTTGAGAATATTACTGTATCTTGAGAAGATAAAAGACCAGGTTCAGGTTTTCATTGTCGCTATCTCACACAGGGCAAAGGTAGGGTGAGCTAAAAACATGTAATAACAACTTTATATTCCTTTTCCATTAAGATACCTAGATACGCCAGAGACATGGGTTGAAGGAAAATGTAACGAGACATGAAAAAGAGAAGTAAACAGTAAACCTTACAGAGGATTCTTCTAGGATTATCCTATGAAACAGAGACTACAACTAACACTGTCCACTATGGTTTTTTTAAACCCCCCAAAAAAAGCAAAAGAGACCTAGTGAGAGGTCATGTTACTTCATTCTCTCCAATCAGATTAGTGGCTAGAGCTGGAATCATTCTGGTGAGAACTTGATCCAAGATTCAGGTCAAGAGTAGTGTTTGAAGAATTGCCTTGGGAATTCCCCTTTGAGAGCTTCTGTTTCAGCTCAGAGAGCAGGGCTTGATTCTCTTGATTAAGAATCTGAGCTTTCTTCCTTAGCCTCTCATTCTCTTTCATTATGTAGCAGTTCTGCAAGTACAGTTCTGAGTTCAACCTTTCCATCACTACGCAACAGTTCTCTTAGGTGCCCCTGAGTCCAAAAAAAAAATCTTCAGATAAATGTAATTAAATAAGCTCACACAATGCATCATACAAGTGATAACTGATAAGCCAGACTTCCAAATACACCTACGCGTATGCATAAAAGGGAAAGATGAGAGCTTTAAATTTTAAAATAAAATTTTATGAAACTAAAGAGGAGCAGAACCGCCTTAATAACTGCTTGAAATAATTAGAGAGAGAATTTGGCCAAAAAAATTAAAGAGAGAGAAAAGAGTAAGGGGGTTTCTGGTTAATGCGTTGCTTTATGAATTTCACTGGAGATACAATGATGACACTTAACCGAAGGAAGCCAATGAAAACAGGAAAAGGCAGAGCAGGTGGAGGCCAGAACAATTGAGTCTATTGGACCACCCTATCAAATTAATAGAGCATATGTGTTTGTCTCAGATGCTAAAAGGAAATGATACAGAGGAGGGAATATCAGTTGTCTAAACCTGCACTCACTTGAAAGATTTAAAAAAAAAAATGGTTTCTTTCGGCTGTCCGTATAAGGAATAAGAAAAGGATAAAGGTTATGCATTAAAGAGACAAGCCTCATAATAAGATCTTGTGGGTGTTTCTGTGGCTGTCTATTCAGAATTCCTGCTGTTCCACGCACACCAGAGGCATCCAATTTTAATATAAAAGGGTGCTTCAAAAAGGCTATCTAGAGAGAAAAAAAATATCAAATCCATATGTATAATAAAGAATGGAAGGCCACTGTAGAGTTAGAGAAAGACAAAGAAACCATTCACATAGTATTTTTATAATCAAATAGAATAACAAGAAAACTGTTTGTCATATAATTCACACTGAAAAGATATTGGAAGAAGAAGGAAAAAAGGCAAGCATTCCTTCCAGAGAACAAGGTGGAAGACAGGACTGCTGGATACCCAACTTTGTGAACCCTTTATTCGTGATTCCCACGCAAGAAAGCATAAGAAGGAAAACAGAGACAGACATGTGAAATAGAGAGAAACCAAACTCTACAACCTACAACGTTAAACACCAAGTACGTCTTTCTCAGTGAAAGAAAGCACAAAGCAGGAAATGGGAAAACAGAGAGAGAGAGAGAGAGAGAGAGAGAGAGAGAGAGGTGGGGTCTCTGCCTTTCTCAATTGGATAGAACTTTTTGAAAAAGATCACCTTTTGAAGGTAGTAAAGAGGAGAGGAACTTGGCAGAAGAAGAGAATCAGAATTAAGGAACAGAAGAGAGAGTAAGGAGCAGTGTGGGAGGGAGTAAAAAGATGAGAACGAAGAAGCCAATTTATAACAGAGGAAAAGTGGAAGAAGAAGAAGAAGGTAAAAAAAAAGTGAGAAACTCACACAAGAGAAGGGGTGTGGGGGAGGGACGTGCTTCTTCTCTGTCTGACACAACAATCATGCATGTGTAAGCAGAGAAGGCGGCCGGTTAAGAGCCTAAAAGATTTCATGTTTGGCTTCTATCATGATGGTTATGGCGTCATGTGAATGATGATGCTTCTTCTTCTAACAGGGAGGGGCAAAATGGGAATAAAATAAGGGTATTGTTATTATTATTATGGAGCTAGGTTTATGTAAAATGATGGTGGGCTAGGGGCGTCTCAAGATTCGCAATGATGGTTGGGATTGGGTCCAAAACCACCACCACCCCCTTCTTCACATATATCACCATACCTCTCCTAATCAATTACTCTTCTTTTGTTTTTTACTTACACACACAATCCATTCTTCTTCTATTTTCATGCCTCTTTAAAAACTCCCTTTCATGATGTAATTTTCATGTTTTTCCAACTGTTGCTAGTAATCATTCACTTGCCGTAATCTTGTTCAAAATGACGGTTTTTTATACATTCATTCATCATACTTTCCACCTCTTGTGGGGGCAGGTAATTATCTGTATCCTATGCTCCACCTGTATTTGTCAATCTTTCTCAATATATGCACCAGTTATCGATTTTTATTGACATTTTCGTAACAAACCAGATGTGAAAACAGACGGGAAGGTCAAAAAAGCTGAGGAAAAACTAAAAAGAGGGGGAGGGGGAGCTGGATGGGGAAATGGGGAGGTTTTTTAATTGATTGTGTAATTATATATACAAATAAATGAGCAAATGAAGTGTGAGGAGTGTGAGGCATACCCATTGATGGTATTTTGTTTGGACGTTATAATAATAAAGCATGATAATAATTATGGAAGAAGCTAAGTCTCATAGATGAAGCAATCGTGTGAGGGGCGAATTTAGGAATCATGAGGGGGCCATTGCCTCCTGCGTTATGAGTGTTGTAACGTGAAATCTCTTACGCGAAGGCCTTGGCCTATACTTTGCAATTCATACCGCCTTTCTATTTAGGTTTAAGATCTAATTTCATCTCTCCCAAGTAATTACTCATAAATGTTAATGCTGGGCATATGAAAGGTTTTCAATGATTAATTTAGTTTTAGAAGAATAAAAAAAATCATCTAAACAGTTAAAAAATTAACATTAGTATAAAAAACTATCGTTGACCATCAATATTTTTTACGACAAAATAACATAATTGTTATGTTTTGGCTATTTCTTTATTAAAATCACTCCTACCAAAATTCAGATATGTGGTTACTTTTTGAAGAAAATTACACATTAACCCTTTTATTTATAAGTTATAAAGAGATCCATGTCATTCAAAGTTTGAATGTAGAGCTTCCCCGTCATTTTACGACTAGTCTATGGAGTGTTTGTGTAGGCACTATTCAACGGGGAAATTTATATGAAGAGATATATAAGGAATCATAACTCTTAAAGTCATGCGTTTTGAGTTCATTGAAGCATATGTGAAAGGGTATATCCTTACATGAAAATGTGTAAGGAGTATTAATAACACTTAAAATAATGTATCTTTAATTCCTAGAGACACATGTAAAAATGTATATCTTTATATGGTTCATAAATATATATTTTATGGTTGTATGTTTTTATTTATTGTTATGAATTTTTATTAAAAATACGTTACTTGAAGAGGCACGTTTTCAAGACAACGCTTCGATGTCTATAAATAGACTCTCCATCAATCCATTTGCACATATAAAATAACAAATAGATAGATTTTCTGACTACACAATTTCAAGAACAAATTCATTGTCTTTGTTTTTGAGTGCACGCATATATAAAATCATATTATCACTTTGTAAAAGTTATTATTATATTGGATTGAATGTTGAGAGTGCAATTCATACTTAAGTGTCTTCGTTTGATCTTACTGGAAATTTTTCAATCAATCTAATTTGTACCATATAAGATAGAATATGTAGGGGCGAATGAAGTTTAAAGGAAAATGTCACCGACGTCTTGAAAACATTATGCATTTCTTTATTCATCTTTTCTTCTTATACTTCTGATAGAATTAGTCCCACCAACAATCTTTAAAATTATGTGCGATAATAACTAGATCATAAATATTCCTCATGGATCTAACACCAACGATCAATCATTTGCAACACTCACTTCACTTCCATTATCATCGGATAATAGTAAATTACGTTAGTTTAAGCGAATGAGTCTAGATTCCATCAAGTGCATAAGTCCATTCCTTTATCAAATTGTTTAAAAAATAGGATATATTTTTGCCAATGTATATTGATATGGATGATGAGATTAAGATAAAATCAGTTGTATGGATCCAAATCTTATTGCTAGTTGAATAGTTATTTTAGGAGGAGTACCTTTTTTTGTTTTTTTTTTAACAATGGAGGAGTAAAGTATACAAAATTCTCTCTCTTTCGTTAACATATGAAAACAGAATCCATCTAGGCTGTCCGTACTGCTGCAGAATATGGGAACATATGTCTCTCTCTCTCTTCCAGCGGAAACATATGTTTCTTTTAATACAGTCGTGAGTGAGAATTAACAGAGAATATCATAACTAAGTTTCTTATAAGAAAATTAATCATAACTAAGCTTTATTTAATCCAACTTCTTGAATCGTCACACGACTTGATTATGATTTTCCCAATCAAATACATCCACCCAAACAAAGGCAGTGAATTGGGTACTTTTTAGATCACAAAATGGACCAATGGACTTTTAAGTCATACTCATTTTAAAAACCCCTTAAGAAGAGATATTGTTGTCATAAAATCTCGAGTCAAATCAGTCAAGATGCTTGGATATTAGGTAATGTGATAAAAAAAAAACATTAGTGCACCAAAAGTTATAAAAAGAAATGACGGACACATTTGTGGTGAGTGAATGAACTATGACGGAGTGTATTTTATCTAAATAGTATATTTTTTTTAATATAAGATTTAATTGACTCCTTATAAAAGAATAAAGACGAATTAATAAACTACTTATAATTTGAATTGCATGAACTTTCTTTAAAACTAGCTAGTTCATTTGACCTTATTAATCTCTCTAAAAAATTCAACTAGTTATTATATTAATTAACTGGATCATGACATAGTTATAATACCTAAGCGAAGTAACATGTAAATAGTACCACTTTATTCCTTATATAAGTCCAACTACCACAAATTTTTTGTTCCTAAATATAAGTCCATTTTGGATTAATTAATGCTATTATGACTATTTTACCCCTATATTGAAAATAGGGAAGATGAAAGAGAATGTTTATAATAATGCATAAACTATTATTTTAACATATATTATTAAATTTGGGTAAAGTTAAAAAATTCTTTAAAAATAAGACGTATTTAATGCTATAACTTTCACTCTTTAGAATGAGAAGAGTAGTTAGGATGTGTTTATAATAAGCAACGTAATCATAGATTATTTGAATTGCGATGGAAAAGGGAATTGGGGAATGAATATAAATATTGCGTGGCTCCGATGCAGCGATGAGGCTGCTGCCCTTTATAATGGGGGACTTCCCCGCCAATAATAAACCCTATCTGCCTTTTCACCTTCGCTCCTAATTAAATATTGAGCCGTGTTATCACTATGATCACCAATATTTATTTCTATATAATTACTGTTTCACTGTGACTCTATATTTTTTTTTTCTCCTAAGAACCTCATTTACATGAACGAATAAAAAAAATTAAACCCTTCTTTTTAAAGTCCCGTGAACTGGTTGAGTGTAAGTGTAACTCATATTTTAAAGGATATATTTTTATATAATGATTCATAAATGTGGATAAGTGGCATTCATGAAGACCCCCTTTTCATCTGTGGTCAAGAAAAATGAATGCTCCCTCTCCATCATCATCATAATATACCTCAGCCCAGCGCCTCTCTCTATAATTACAATTATGCAGTGTGGTAATTACGAGCCACCCCTTTTATTCATTTTTTGCGTGACCAACCAACAAAAATTAATAATAACAAAAGGGGAGCAAGAGATGATTGCTTATTTGTAGATTATATCATTAAGAGGCAGGGGAGTTGTGGAGCAGATGATGGAACAATACACGTGACTCCTTTGACAATTTCTCACTTCACCCACACACACACACACACAAATCTGCCCCTACTAATTTTATTTACTCATTTGTACATTTTTCCCCTTAAAATTTGGATTATTTATGAAAAAAAGCATGTAGTGATTTCTAAATTACTAGTTTATACAAATACCATTTCATTGTTATATAAATCATTTCGGGAAATGTGCAATTTGGTTAATAAAATATTACAGAAAAAGCATATGACACAAATAAGTTTTAAATGAATCTTGATTATCAATCAATTTTTAAAATTGAGCAATTTAACCAACATTGTTGACCAATCCTAAACATTTGTCAGTGCCAACTGGCAGTCTAGCACTTGTACAAAATATGACGGATGTTTATGGTTAAGTATTCATGCATTCTTATCTCAATACTTTATTGGTCAAATTAAACATTTATCCTAAATTATTTTGTTAATTATGTGGTTTCGTAGGACTTCATTTTAATTAAGTTCCTTACAAGGGATTTGTAATTAATTACCCTTAAAATTAATTCTAAGCTAAAACTTCCGGGGGTAAAATAGACCATTAACCCCTATATTTAATGTAATATTTCAAATTAATCGAGGGCAAAATAAGGAAAAAGTAGTTAAATGATGAGACAGCTCAAGATAGAATTTTATATTTTAGATCAAATTAATTCAAAATTAATGCTCTTGTGAGGACTAGTAGGAGCATTAGAGGGAAAAAGAAAAGGCCCCTATGAGTAATTGCCCTCATCCCAATCTAGGAAGGCTGGTCTCTGCTTTCAGTCTAATTCATTAGCGGTCAGTAAACATTCATCACTAATTTCACTGTATAAATAAATCCAATTAATTATATGATCCTATAAATTGTATTACAGATAAATCGTACTACACAAAACTATTTGACTTAATTTTAATGAGTCGAATCTGGTTAAAAGGTTTAGGATCAGGGCTATGGTGGTTGATGATGGCATGACCTCATCAATATAGGAAGCCTTTTAAGTTTTCCATTGCCTGTCTTTAATGAGGTCATTTTTCATGATTTATTTATTTATTTCTTACTTTCTTTCTTTCTTTCTTTTGCCAACCATTTTTCATGATTTCGAATAATGAACATTGAACACCGATTCCCCGCGTTGCCAATGATGAATTTTTTTATTTTTGCACCATTACTAGAGATGATCGTGAACAGAATTTCATTCTCTTTATCTTTTATCTTTATTATTTTTTGTTTTCTTTCAAATTCCTGTATTCAAATTTTTTGATTTGTTTTGATACAAATAAACTATAGAAAATAATTAACATAGATCCAATGTGTTGCATGGATTTTGAGAAATGAGTTGTTGATAACGCAAAGATAATATTAAATTCAATGCTTAATGAAATGCCAAATTGATTTTTTTTTTATAAATTAGAGAAGTTAAATAAATTATTTAAAAATATTTATATTTATTATTTTTTTAAACTAATTTTTCTGACATATGACTTAATTATATGTGATATATGCCATAATTAAACAGTTTATCAAACTTCATTGATATCCTAAAAAGGGCAATTAGGCCTTATGTTAAGGAGTAAGGACCAATATGATTAGTTTTTATATATAAATTACTAACAGACGTGTAGTTTTGTTTTTAAATAAAATTGTATGGGTTTGGCAGCTCATACCATGTGAAATAAAACAATTATAAAACAGAATACATGTTTCAAATTTTAAATTACATGAGTATAACATTTTCATGAGTTTGGTTTAAGAGAATTAGAAAAGTAAAGTTAAAACTAACTTCCTCTCCTCTCCACATCATTCATCTCGAAACAGATAGAAGATTAATATTTGGGTGCAAAATCTAAGTTATTTGTAATAAATAATAATGCGGTGGTTTCTAATTATTGCTACCGGTAAGTGCATTGAACCCTACACGTGAGTTTATAATGCTTTTTATTGAGTGAACTGAGTATTGGGGTCCGGCTTGGGGATCTACGGGTTGGGGGAGGGGGGACCACAGCTATGAAACATTGAAACCTAAGTACCGGACTGAAGATTTTTTTCCCTAATGAAAATAGTTTTTAAAGACCGGAGTTTCTTTTCTTGTCTTTAAAAGATGGCATGTGTATTTTATCAGGTTAAATTTGAGTATTATCAAATTTAATTGGAGGTGGGTAATCTCAAATGCGTTTTTTATTTACGGAGATTCAATTTCAAAACATCATACTCAGACGATCCAAACCTCTTCCTTCTAAGTGACAATAATTCTTACATTAATATGATGCGCAATTTTTATATTATGAATGTAATTTTTTTAGGAGACTAATTTTTCTGCATAAATTGGAAATTGTATCATAATATATACTCTCTCCGGTCCTAAATATAAGATCACTTTGACTTTCTTTTGTGGAAGTTAAGGAAGCAAATTAGACCACTAAATTATAACATATGTCACATGAAATTGGGTTATATGTTAGTTTATAAGTAGAATAAATTAGTTTTGAGGAAAAAGAGATTTTTTTTGGAATTGAAACTACTTTTTTTTGGATTAAAAAAAAGTCAAAAAAGTCAAAGTGGTCTTATAATTAGGACCGGAGGGAGTATTATTGTTTTGAATATAATGGATATTCTATATATAAAAATAGGGTAAATGTCCATTTTTGCTCTGGAAGTATTCACAATGGTGTATTGAGTAACTTGAGAATTATATTTGTTCCGGAAGTTTCCAAATAGTAGAAAATTTACCCCCATCGTTTAAAATGTTAACTTTGACCGTTAAATCATTTTAAGGTCCATTTTTACCTCAGGAGTAATCATCAAAGAGCGATTTTGCCCCAGAAGTACCCAAATTAAAACAAATTTGTCCGGACTGCTATTCAAAGTTAAGTTTGACTGATAAGTGACAAGTGGTACTCCGCATTGCACCCAATAATCCATCTCATCACACACCTCATCACCACAAGTCGTTTAAATTACATCTAGAAAGATTAAAAGAATAATAAAATAAAAAATAAAAGCATCACCCACCTTGTCTCTCCCCACGTAGAATAGCTTTATTATCATCACATTCCTCTCTCGCTACAAAAAACTACAAAATTGGACACTAACCATTTATTTAATTTACACTATTTTTTTAAACAAAAAAAAATATCGATTTTGCATAATCACATAATTTGATTTTCTTCAATTACAGTTCATTCTTTAAACGACTTTGTGGTGATGTGATGCGTGATGGGATTGATTATTTGGTGCAATGTAAAGTGTTAGTGTCATTAAATAGTTAAATTTAACTTTGAATGACAGTCCAGCTGGGCAAAAACACGCCTTGGTGGTTACTTCCGGGACAAAAATGAACCTTAAAATGATGACATCTACATGGTGATAAAGCCACGTCATCTTCAATAGGTTAAAAAGTATGATTTAACGATCAAAATTAACGTTTTAAACTTGCTTTGATTTGAAAACTTCTGAGGCAGCTATACTCCTCAAATTATTTTCGGATATTCAATGCTCCATTGCAATTATTTCCGGGGTAAAAAAGGACCTTTACCCTTAAAAATATCTCTCATATGTGTAAATTTAGTTTAGGGTAAGTTACCTGACCAATAAGTTATTGTTAGCATTCATCAAAGGTTATAAATAACATTGATCACATTTGAGCAACAGTGCGTTACACATCTATACGCCGACAGAAAAATTACTTGCTTGTTTCGTGACTAGTAATAGCAATCCAACAAACCATCATTGTGTCAAACTTCAATTCAGAAAAATTTCATTAGTTTTAACCACTATCTTTGTTCCTAGTTTTTAGTTTGAAACACGCTTTTCTATAGTTCTAATATGGTTAGATATACACTATATTGAGTCTCCCGTTGTAATTGTTACTATTTGGATGACATTGTATGATATACTTTTATCACTATTATATAACGGAATAGAAACATAATGATGGTAAAAGTCTATCAAACAATACCATATACAAAGTAACGATAACAGCGAAAGATTTAGTATTGTGTACCTCTAGGCATCCATACTCGATTTTGATGAAATGCATGATTCAAATTGAAAAAAAAGATAGAGATTGAAATTAGGGAAACATTTTTGAGATTAGAAGATTGGTACGGTGATGACATGATGGATTGCAGTAACTACAAATTTTTTTTGTTAACACAATACCTAACTGGTATTAATAACCTGAAAAGTGCTTTAGGAAGAAAGTAGAAGCAGATATGCTTATGTGTGATTAGTGTCAGTAATATGCACTATCATACATTTAAGGTTATAATGATTGCTTATTAAATAAAGTGATTGTTTGTAAGGAGAAGGAAGGAATCATCCTCATCCTGCTTTATAATGTCACGAGGCGCTATTATACCTTGATCCGTCATCCACGGCTATTCAATCCCGTTTCCAACACTAATCTTATAATTTATTATTCTCTCTAATCTTTAAAGGCAGGAGTTGAATAATTACTCTGTTTCATGGAAATTCATTAGCTAGGTTAGTTATTTATAAAAAATGCTATTAATTTCTTAAAACATCTTTTTTAATTATTCTGTTCAACCAATATAAAGAGTTTATAGAGTAACTATAAACTTATAAGAGAGAAGGTAAATTTAAATTTTTCATTTAAGGTCAAATTAAGTTACTCTGCAAGCATATATTTAGAGGAAAAGAGTGTCTTATTTTGTTGGCATGCTTCCAAAATTTAACTTCACATCACGGTTCAAAAAACAGTGTTATCAGTTATCACCAACAAGCACATCAGCACATTTGACTTCTTCCAAGAACATCGTAATGGTGCTAAAAGGAAATTGCTGTTGTTTTAGGATGCATACAAGGTGGCAAATATGAGTTTTAAATGCCACCGCGATTCGGAATTTCAACTCCCAACAGTACACATCCATTAATAATATTCATTCGAAGAAAATTTAATAGCAGTTTGATTATATAACCCACCAAACAGTTGCTTTGTTCGTAATCTTATCATCTTCTTATAATCATGACTATAGTTGACGATTTCCTCTCTCATGCTGTGCAGCTAATCCCTATCCTGCGTCTACTGGTAAGATTTCTGTACGCGGAGAGATACATATTTTCTGGAGATTTTCCGCAATCATTATTATCTGCGACCAAAATGTTTTATTTTATTGCAACATATGTGACCGACACAAAACCTGAGGAATGCCGGACACTGAAAGGAAAAGGAATTACTCCCTCCCTCTTATTCTTAGTATAAGAAATTTTTACTGGCTTTACTACTTCGGGTCCTAAATATAAAATTTGGGGAGATGGGTTTAGTTATAAATACAAGATCTTTTTCTGGTTGTTCTCAATTTCCGTCATATTATTTTTATTAATGTTCCTCAATAATAAACAAGTAAAAGAGGGGGTGAGGATATAGATAGGTGGTTAGGATACATTGATAATATCATGTGATTTTAACTAATTTAACTAATATCCTTAATTTAGCATACATTGTCAAAATTATTAATTTTTATTCACTTAGTATCTTAACAAACTGTGAAACTTCATAACTAACTAAATAAACTCTTCCAAGTTAAAACTTCATAACTAACTAAATAAACTCTTCCAAGTCTCAACTTTTATTAACAGCAGTAATGAGAATTTACAACAAAAATGATTTTCACTAACTTGTTTTTTTGGGTGAATTTTCACTAACTGTATTACTTTACCTAAAATTATCATTAGGTGCTTAAAATACGGTTTGGAGGAAGCAATGATGTCAAAGGCCTTGAATTTGGAAAATGAAACTATGAAGTATGAACCCATTCACATTGTCTAGCACAAGGAGAAGGAAAGTTTGGCCCAAAAAATAAAAACAGGCCTGTAAATCCGAGATCAAGATCCAAATAAATGCCGGTTCACTTTGCACTTCAAGATAACATTATGGTTCATACAAATATGATATGTTCTTAAGATCAAGGGCCCGTCCCACAATCCTCATTTCGGCCTAATAAAATCTAAAACAGATACAAGAATCAAACGAGTCGAAATCAACAACTCATACCGATAAATATCGCATCAATGTATACCATGTATTTTTCGAATGAGAATGCGCATATAAAAAAACTACTCCTACTAAACTTTACAATTAGGCCCACTAGAGAGACTACTCAACCATAGAGAGTCAGAGACAACAGCCTCATCGTCGTCATTCCTATGCCAAGTCCACCGTGCATGCGTTGCATTTACCACATCCAATTCCCCATGTCCAAAGCTAGCCTCCCTGAACAGAGATATCTCTGGTTTTGGGTCAATATATCTGTAAAGTGTAAACCCACAACTCAACTCAGCATCTTCATGTTACCCAGTCAAATCAAAGACTAGTGGTTAATTAAAATGTTGAAAAGATGGACTCACTTGGAGGCAAGTCCCTCTCGATTTCCGCCATCCCCTATTGTGACATACACTGGACCACAATCATCAGCTTTGTCCTTGTACACTCGACTCTACAAAGTTACAGGTCATCATTAACAACACAAGTTACTGAAATAAATCACATGATGAAAAACAAAAAATGAAGCGACAAAATTGGGAAAGAAACAAACATGGTACTTACAAAGCGCTCATAGGCATGAACATGACCTGAAAAAACAACATCAACACGAGCCTTATACAACAAATCTTCCATGGCAGCCTTCATGGCATAGGACTCAACCTCATCCTGGTGAGCCGTGTTAGAATTATACCAAGGAGCATGAACAAGCACCACAATCCAAGGCGTCCTAACCCTATCCACCTTATTCAAGTTGTTAGATTATTATTATTAGATATTAGAATATATTATTAATATTATTAATATTAGTATAATATCACAATAGATATATTTAGGATAATAATAATATCTTTAGGTGGCCCGTAGTCAACATTAGGCCCAATAGTCAAGGTTAGGGTTTCATATTTAGGTTATCTATATAAAGGGGGTTTTCTGATGGGGAAAACATACCAACACCTATCATATTTGATACGGCAGATAACCACAACAAGAGAGCGTTTCTTCTCTCTGAATTCCGGGTTCCCTAACTGGTTAAGGCTATCACAAACAGATACCATCACTGTGCCGGACTCCAGTTAGAAGAGCCTTTGGGTTATTTCTGACAGTTTCTGTTTTGCAGTTACAAGCATATTCTTCTCTGATCAAACAATAGCAATGGCAAGAGGTATATCGACTTCCGCTGTATTTATTATTCTGATTAAAGATAGCATATTTGATTGTTATATGTCATATTTAAGGCTATCATAATCTCACATGTGGCATCAGAGCCATTAATTTTCTCTACCTTACTTTTTGTTGTTGATCATATGAAATTAATTTCTGTATCGTAATTTCGTTTAAGGATCTGCTTATGCATGAGAATTATTGTCTTAATTTTTCTCATCTGGTTTTGTTCACAATTTTTGTTGTTCTCTCATCTTGCTTTTATATATATTTTTGTTTGATATCATATATAAAGAATTTGGGAAGAACCTTTTCAGATCGGCTCATATTTTTTCTGGTTTGGTATTTGTTTTGGATCTATGTTGAAGCCAAAAATTTTTTTTTTGAGAAAATCGAGCCATTTTGTTCCAAAGTTTGTTTCAGTTCCATAAACTATTTTCGTGGAACAATTTGCGTTAAATGGGTGCTTAGGATTTTGAAAAATCATAAAGCAAAAGAATCAGATTTCCGCCTGAATACCCGTTTGGTTTTCGAATTTATGAACTTTGAAACCATTAAAGGATCGAGGAAATAAAATTTCCATTAGGTTGTGTCCAGAACCCACGCTTTTTCCAGCATTAAGGGCGTCGGAATCGAGCTCCGAGGTCGCCGGAAACGGCATCTGGATTTTGAACTCGAACGGCGGCCTGGGGAAGTTGCAGAACCGGGTCATTTAGGTTTCGGGTCGGGTAGGGCGCAGCAATCCGGGTAGGAGGGGAGACTCAAAACGCACCGTTTTGACTTTAGTCAAAACGGCGTCGTTTTGAATACAGAAGCCTCTCCTTCTGTTGCGCATAAAACGACGCCGTTTTGGGCCTCGAGTTTCTGGGCCTGGATTTTGGGCCTTTTCTCTCATTTAAAAAAAAAAAAAAAAAAAAAAACCCCGTTTTTTATATTATTGGGCCGATCCGTTTTCTGGGCTTTTGTGCATGGACCTTATTAAAAAAAAAAAACATTTGGGCCGTTTTTTAATTTGTTCTTTGCGCATTTCTGGGCCTGTTTTTGTTTATTGCATATTTGGGCTGCGAAAATTCCACTTTTGGTCCTATTTTTATTTCTGGAATTGTATTTTAGGCTTTGCTAATGTTTTAAATTGTTAAGCATTTATGTTTTAAATTCCAGAAATTATATATGGCTAAATATATTGACCTTTATAATTGTTTTAATTATATATGTCATATTTTAGCATGTGTGCTTGTTTTAGCATCATTTTAATTGTTTAAATTTAGGAAAATTAATCTTGGCTATTTCACATTATGGAATAATTAAGTGAAATATGCTATAGATTAATTATTAAACAACATTTTTGTGGATGCTATAATTAGTGGGAGTTTTATTAAATTAAATTAAGGTCAAATTAATTTAATAATTCCCAATAAAGTATGTGCATATAATTGATTTTAATGATTGCACATTATGATATTTTGTGATATGCTTTTGTCTTAAAGGAGTAGCCACAGCATCCTTTTCTTAAGTTGCATACATCACATATGGTTAGAAAATATCAATTGTAATTAAATATGCAATTATAATTAATCTTTGCCCACAGGTAGATAATTATAAGAGTATATTTAATTAGGGTGGGATAAAATGACCTTATTATTTCCTAAGTTGCCCACAGGTATTAGGAGATAAAATGTGTTTTAGTTCCACCATTTTGAGATAAATACATGCTATGCTAATTTCTTTGCCCACAGGTAGATTTTAGTGATACGTATTTATATTTGTATGCTTTCTATTGGTTTTCTAAAGCATGCATGGCACAGTGAATTGTGATTGCCTCAAATTATATATCCAATTTCTGTTTTGATTCTCTGAATAACGCAGCTAATATTCCATCTCAGTTACCCACTAACATGTTTCCCACTAGCATATTGGCTCAAGCTGGTAGGAATGTGTTTTTGGATAACAACAACTTCTTTGAATGGAAGGATGATGTCCTTTTGCAATTGGGGTGCATGGAGATGGACTTTGTCCTTGAGACTCCAAGGCCCCCTATGCCTGCTGATTCAGCAGATGAGGAAACTAAGGAGTATCATAGCTATTGGGAAAAGATTAATCGTCGTGCTATGCTACTCATAAGGACAAGGATCCAAAAATGCCTTCAGGAAGCAATTCCGAAGTGCAAGACCGCCAAGGAATACTTGGAAGCTATTGAGAAACAATATAAGCCAACTGATAAGCAAATGGGTGGTTCCATCATGTTAGAGTTGTGCTCTATGGAGCTCCAAGGTCTTGGCGGGGTGCGGGAACATATCATGAAGATGAGAGATTTATCCTCTCGTCTGAAATCCTTCGATATGGAGCCAACTGAGCAATTCTTGGTGCAATTAATTCTAAAATCCCTTCCAAAACAGTATGAAACTTTCAAAATCTCCTACAACACACATAAGGATATATGGACAATTGATGAGCTCATGTCCATGTGTGTGCAAGAGGAGACTAGACAGTTATTAAAGGGAAAGGGTGCACCTAAGGAAGCTCATATGGTGGAAAGCTCCAATAAGGGTGTCGGCAAGAAGCAGGGAAAGGGGAATGATAAAAAGAAAAAGAATAAGATTCCTCCTGCTAAGGTCGACACAAAGAAGGATGTCAGGTGTTTCTTCTGCAAGAAGAAAGGGCATATGAAGAAAGATTGCCATAAAAGAAAGGCTTGGTTCGAGCATAAAGGTATGCCAATGTCCTTTGTTACTTTTGAAGCACATAATGTTAGTATCCAAAAGGATACATGGTGGATTGATACCGGTGCTCAAATACATATTTCTACTACCATGCAGGGCTTTCTAACAACCAGGCCTCCTCGTCCCAATGAGGCTAAAGTCTTATCAGGAAGTGGGAAAGGAGATCCGGTGAAAGCAGTTGGAACTTTTCGAATTGTTTTTTCAAATAATTTTGTTTTAGACTTACCAGAGACTTTTTATGTACCCTCTTACAAGAGGAATTTGATTTCATTGTCTAAACTTATTCCATTTAATTATGGTATTTTGTTAGAAAAGGATTTGAAATATTTAAGTTTAAACTCTACTCCAATTGCTGAGGTTGTTATGATTGATGGTTTATTTAAAATTGTCTCTGGATATTCAAATGTTTTTTCTGCTATGCATGGTGTTAAGAGAAATATGATGAATGAGAACTCTATTAGCTTGTGGCATAAGAGATTAGGACATATCTCTACTGACAGGATCAAGAGGTTAACTAAAGAAGGAATCCTTCCATCTTTAGACCATTCGGATCTTGGTACCTGTGTGGACTGCATAAGGGGAAAGCAGACCAGTAAGTCACATAAGGGAGCTAAAAGAAGTTCTGAATTGCTCGAAATTATACACACTGACATATGTTGCCCAGACCTAACCGCGCACGGTCAAAAGTACTTTATTACCTTTATTGATGATTTTTCGCGATACACGTATATCTACCTGCTTTATAATAAAAGTGAGGCACTAGATGCCTTTAAGGTATATAAGGCTGAAGTAGAAAAACAGATTGGGAAACCAATCAAGATCGTGAGATCTGATAGAGGTGGTGAGTATTTCGGTAGATACACTAGTGAAGGACAAGCGCCAGGTCCTTTTGCGGATTTTCTTCGAGAGCAAGGTATAGTTGCACAATATACCATGCCTGGCTCACCTCAAATGAACGGTGTAGCTGAAAGAAGAAATAGGACCTTACTTGACATGGTTAGGAGCATGATGAGTAGCTCCAAACTGCCAATTTCCTTGTGGAAGGAAGCACTCAAGACAGCCGTACACATTTTGAATAGGGTTCCAACAAAGGCAGTGTCTAAGACACCCTTTGAAATCTGGAAAGGTTGGAAACCCAGTTTAAATCACTTTAAGGTGTGGGGCTGTCCTGCGGAAGTAAGAGTGTATAACCTACAAGAAAAGAAATTGGATCCTAAGACCATTAGAGCTTACTTTGTAGGGTATGCGGACAGGTCTAAGGGTTACAAGTTTTATTGTCCTCCACCTTCAGTGAGTTTTGTAGAATCTAGGAATGCCAAGTTTCTTGAGAATGATGTGATTAGTGGGAGTGATCAGATTGTAGACGATCACATAGAGGGATCCCCTAGCACAATTGAGGAAGGGACATCGGCTGTTGGCGACATTTCTACCACTAGATATGTCACGCCAATTGAAACTGTCCCACTACCTATAGTTGATCATGCGGGACGTGTGGAACATATACCTGAAGGTCCACCTGTCACAAATACAGACTTACCACCAGTTGTGACAGAGAATGTTCCACATGAGCAACCTGACCCAGCCCAAGAGGTTGAGTTAAGGAGATCAACAAGGGCAAGAAAACCGGCAATTCCAGATGACTACGTAGTGTATAATACTGAAAATGACTGTGATATTGGCATTGATAATGATCCATTAACGTTTACTCAGGCTATGAAAAGTGAGAACTCCAAATTGTGGTATAATGCTATGAATGAAGAAATGAACTCCATGGCAAACAACCATGTATGGGAACTTGTAGAGTTGCCTAGTGGGTCCAAGGTCATTGGCTGTAAATGGGTTTACAAAACCAAAAGGGACTCACAGGGTAACATTGAGCGCTACAAGGCAAGGTTGGTTGCTAAGGGTTTCACTCAGGTGGAAGGAGTTGATTATAAGGAGACATTTTCTCCTGTTTCAACTAAGGATTCTTTCCGTATTATCATGGCATTGGTTGCGCATTTTGGCTTGGAGTTACACCAAATGGATGTTAAGACTGCTTTCCTCAATGGTGTTCTTGAGGAAGAAGTCTACATGAAGCAGCCTGAGGGTTTTGTTGCAAAGGATAAGGAACATTTGGTATGCAAATTAGGAAAATCAATATATGGCTTAAAGCAAGCTTCCAGGCAGTGGTATTTAAGATTCCATGAGGTAATCTCTTCATTTGGTTTCGTTGAGAATATCGTGGATCAGTGTATATACCATAAGAATAGTGGGAGCAAATCCATATTTTTGATTTTGTATGTCGATGACATATTGCTTGCAACCAATGACTTAGGACTGTTACGTGAGGTGAAACAGTTTTTGTTTAAGAACTTTGATATGAAGGACATGGGTGAGGCATCTTATGTCATTGGCATTAAGATCCATAGGGATAGAGCAAAGGGTCTTTTAGGCCTTTCTCAAGAAACCTATATCAACAAAGTTCTTGAGCGTTTCAAGATGAGAAACTGTTCATCTAACGTTGCTCCCATTGAAAAGGGGAATTTCTTCAGTCTAAGTCAGTGTCCTGACACAGAATTAAAGAAAAAGGAGATGGAAAAAGTTCCCTATGCCTCTGCTGTAGGAAGCTTGATGTATGCACAGGTCTACACAAGACCTGATATAGCTTTTGCAGTGGGCATGCTAGGGAGATACCAATGTAATCCTGGTAAAATGCATTGGGAAGCTGCAAAGAAGGTGTTTAGGTATCTCCAAGGCACCAAGCACCTTATGTTGACTTACAAAAGGACAGAGAATCTTGAAGTGATGGGTTACTCAGATTCTGATCTGGGAGGATGTGTAGACACCAACAAGTCTACGACAGGTTACATCTTCCTATTAGCTGAGGGAGCTATTTCTTGGAAGAGTGCCAAACAGACACTCACAGCTCCTTCTACTTGTGATGCTGAGTATATCGCGTGTTTTGAGGCAAGTTCACAGGCTATCTGGATAAGGCACTTCATTGCTGGACTGAAGATTGTAGAATCAATCTCCAGGCCAATCAAGATGTATTGCGATAATAAGGCAGCAGTGGCCATAGCAAATAAAAGAAGGAGTGGAAGCAAAAAATTTATTGAGCTGAAATTCCTTAGCTTGAAAGAGCGAATTGCTGATGGTCAGGTCACTGTTGATCTCATCGGAACAAGGGAAATGCTAGCTGATCTTTTGACTAAAGGGATGAGACCAAAAGAGTTCGCTATACATGTACCTCATATGGGGATTGTAAGTCTTTTGGATAATTGAGGTGTGCAATGAGTATTTTGGGATTTTGTTTATTATCTCTATGGTTGTTGTGTACACTTTTGGTGATGATGAGATTAATGAACATTTAAGTTTTTATTTTGGAACCGAATAAACATTTAAGTTTTGAAAGTTTATTCATGGAGCAATACCCATTAGGTAAGGAATACTGTTGGTAATACATGGAAGGTAATACTTTATGATAAAGGACTTATCGCCATGATTCTTGCAGTATGACCTTAATTGATTTGACTAAAGGGAACAGTTGACATACAGAGTACGGGCCAAGTGGGAGAATGTTAGATTATTATTATTAGATATTAGAATATATTATTAATATTATTAATATTAGTATAATATCACAATAGATATATTTAGGATAATAATAATATCTTTAGGTGGCCCGTAGTCAACATTAGGCCCAATAGTCAAGGTTAGGGTTTCATATTTAGGTTATCTATATAAAGGGGGTTTTCTGATGGGGAAAACATACCAACACCTATCATATTTGATACGGCAGATAACCACAACAAGAGAGCGTTTCTTCTCTCTGAATTCCGGGTTCCCTAACTGGTTAAGGCTATCACAAACAGATACCATCACTGTGCCGGACTCCAGTTAGAAGAGCCTTTGGGTTATTTCTGACAGTTTCTGTTTTGCAGTTACAAGCATATTCTTCTCTGATCAAACAATAGCAATGGCAAGAGGTATATCGACTTCCGCTGTATTTATTATTCTGATTAAAGATAGCATATTTGATTGTTATATGTCATATTTAAGGCTATCATAATCTCACACAAGTCTCCCACAAGCCATTTATACTGATCAGAACCAGAGTCAAACTCAGTATAAGAACCAAGCATGATGACGTGGACACCAGCAACCTCAAAAGAATAGTACAAGTTGGAGTCAGAGCCACTCTGTTCAAAGGGCATTCGCCACCTGGCATTATAAGCCGTGAAAGGCTGGCTATGAACAATGGGAATCTTCTCAATCTCATGGTTGCCTTGAGTGACCATCCAAGGACGCTGGCTAGCCAATGGCTCAACAAGTCGACCGTACGAGTCCCAAAGATCCTGCATAGTATCAGCATAAGACAAGTCACCAGGAAGAAGTAACATGTCATAGCCTGAATTTTGTATATGTTGGAGCGTTGACCGAGTCCACTCAGTTTGACCGAGATCACCTATGACGGCGAATTTGATGGGGAAAGAAGAAGGAGGGGTTTTGAAGGAATAATGTGGGGAAGAAGGTAAGTCACTGAGACGGTAGTGGTAAATGGTGTTGGGGTTAAGAGGGCCGATGAGGGCTTCGTGGATTTGGCCGGAGTGGTAAGTGACGTAGCCGTAGGAGGTGGTGGTGCCTGTGGCGGAGGAAGTGTTGGCTTCTGTGGTAGGACCATAGTGAAGTGTTGCTGGGGTTGGGCTTTGTGTGATCCATGATATTCTCATGTTGTTTTGGCCCACTTGAGATATATGCACCTGTAGGGTACAAAAATTTCAAATCCGTGAATTTAAAGGGTCCTCATCATTTGAGTTTTGGGACCACTAAGTGAATAAATTTATCATTATTTTATGCATATTTAGACCTAGCATTACCAAAAAAAAAAAAAAAAAGATAGAGATTAAAGTATTCCGTTCCTAAATATAGAACCTATTTAGGGAAATGGATTTGTTCCTAAATATAAAATATCTTTCTAATTTTTTCTCACGTTTTCCAAATTATCCCGATTAATAATCCTTAATCATAAACAAACAGAAAATGGAGGATAGGAATAAAGGAATTTATATCATTTTATTTTAACTAACTTGACCAATAAATTAAGTAAATATATCTTATATTTAGGAACGGATAGGAAAAGTATTGAGGAGCCCATTTGCATAATCTCTTATTCTTGAAAATGATGATGAACACATATAATTATACAAGTTAACAACAACAACAACAACAACAAAGCCTTATCCCACTAAGTGGGGTATTATACAAGTTAACATGAAAAAAAAATTAAATAATGTAAAATGTAACACGAGTGAGTGTTGTGCATTGTAAGAGCCAACCTTAATTTTATTTTCTTTTTTGAACAGCAGTCAACCTTGATTTTCACAACTTATAAATAATGTCACTTATTTCTTAACCATAAAAAATGTATTTTACAAGTAGAATATAAATCCAAGCATATAGCTGTGACTTTTATGCATTGCATAGAACATATAAATAAAAATGAGTCATCGTGTGTTTGATTTATAAAAGATGTGATTATTTATACATATGTGTACATAAATATTTTTTGAGAGAGAGAGAGATTGATGTAATTGTGAACAGATTACTTAAGAGAGAGAGAAAAAAAAGGAAATCCGTCATCTCACAATAACGTATAACTCATAAAAGCTAATGCAAAGATCCACCATATATAGTTGATAAAAACATTTGGCGTGGCAGAAGTATGAAAACAGCGACGCTAGCTGTTTTGGAACAACAAAGTGAGTCTGCGGGTTCGATACAGTCGAATCTCGAGGACCGTCATGTAGAAAAAATTTTGAATAGGTTTCCCATAACCAATGGATTCCCAAACACACAAAATTATGCATTTCTTCTCAATCTCTTAAATTAGACGACATTGGTTAACCCAACTTATTGGATCCTCTACCAATCCCACCGGCCCAAACCGTAATTCTCTGGCAAAACAACAAGTGAGGACAAACAGTACAGATCTCGTTCATAAAAAAAAAAAAAAAAAGCCAACAATTAAAAATAAACCAAAAACAAAATCCATCATCATATGTTCAAGGAATACCCGTGAGGTGAGTTGTGAGTAAATGCAGAGAGACAGAAAAAGGGGGAAAAACTGAAAAAGCAAAGGTAGGAGAGGGTGGTGATGAGGAACCTGCTGAGGCAAAGTATCAGAACCAGCATCCATGGCATGTGGGAAGAAGATTGTGTTGCGAGGAAGGGGACGTCGATAGGCCAAAACGACGCCGAATAATCCCACCATTATCATCACCGCCCATCGTGCTTCCATCTTCTTAATTCGACTTTTCTTGTCTGCTTCGTAATCATCAACTCTCCCTCCGGCTCTTATATAACAATTTGGCCCCCTCCACCCAAGATGTCAATCTTATTCTTTATTATTATTATTAATTATTAAATTTCTTTTCCTTTTATTGCTCCTCTCACTAGTTTATTACCTTCCTTGTTTGTCTTCTTATTCTTATATACAGATAATCGTTCTCGTGTAAACCACTGGAATTTGGAAGATTCAATTGGCTAGTCCAAGAAAAAGAATCATTATTGGAGGGTTTTTAATTACAAACCGATTTAACATTTTCGATTCGTGAATATTCTTGGTGCCTGGTCTATATCGATTTCATCTATTTTATTCATACATTAATGTATATAAATATAAAAATCCAGACATTGATGAGCAATAAATTACATGAAATCAAAATACTCTCTCCGTCCCTGTATATAAGAGCAAAAAATTTGAAGGGTTTTGTCCCTTTTTATAAGAGCCTATTCAAATTTGTCAAAGCATTTAATGAGTTTTTTTCCCACTTTACCCATTATTATTCTCTCTATTTACATTCCCTTTCATACTTATTTATTATACATTTATCACATTTCTCTCTCTTATATACTCAATCATAAATAAGGGCAAACTTGAGAAAAGAAAATTATTTCAGACACATGTATCTCTCTCAACCACTTCCTTAATATGTGTGATTTCACCTCTTTAACTCCTATAACAAGGGACGGTGGGAGTATATGAGATATACTCCTCTGGTCCTATTTATAAGGCACTTCCAGCAAATTTCACACAGACCAAGGAAAGCCTTAAAACTCATTAACTTTCCACTAAAATCTAACAAATTTACCCATATTTAATATATACTATACCACATTAAAATAAAGTCAACACATAATAAATGAAGGGTAAACTTGTACATGCACACTAAATATTTAATGAGGTGACTTATATATAGGACCAAATAAAACTTTTTCTCTCTGCCCTAGAAATAGGACCAGATGAGTAGGTACTTTTGTGACTATTGGAATGATGTGATTAAGGGACGCTTTCACAAAAAAAAAAAAAATTAAAACTGTAAAACGAGACTTTTGGTACATGTTTCCAAAAACAAAATGTAATTTGGTCCGATAGGTCTATCAGTCTATGGGTCCGCATTCCCTGCTCACCGCTCCAATTCTCATCACCCAAAACTGTGCCGTTTTGGGTGATTAACCCAGCCACCCCTCTTTTTTTTTAAAAAAAACAGTAATATTTTATAAAAGTAAATATAATTATAATAATACTTTTAAATCTTATAAATAAATTTAATCTGTCATTATTTGGACCCGGTTGTGAACTGTTCAAATCAAATAATGACAGATTAAATTTATTTATGAGATTTAAAAGTATTATTATATTAAACATTACTGTTTAAAAAAAAAATAGAAGGGTGGCTGGTTTCATCACCCAAAACGGTACGGTTTTGGGTGATGAGAAGGGTGATGAGAATTTGAGCGCTGAGCAGGGACTGCAGACCCATCAGTCTATGTTAACTGTTAAGGATTGGGCTGTTTTTTACAATGAAAGCAAAAACACTTTTCTTCCCATAAAAAGGGAAAAATAAAAACTTACTGTTACTTTATGCTGATTTGATTGTATTATAGTAACTCATTGAAATACTTCCTTATTCAGCTATCCGGCAACAAAGGTCGGGGCAAATGGAAAATTAAAAGCAGGAAAGAAAAGGCAGAATTAGGACTTAATTTGTAATCACAACATCATAAGCAATTAATATTATATATTAAACAAGGGTAAAATTAAAAATTTCTTAAATTTTAAGTCCGATTTAATGAGTAAAAAAATAGTACTACAATATAATTATATTAATAAATGGCCCAGCCAAATAAATTTAAGTCATATTTAACTAGCAAATAATTAATGCTGAGTAATTTATATATATACTCCCTCCGTCCCTATATATATAAGAGCAAAAAATTTAAATGGTTTTATCCTTTTTATAAGAGTCTGACTAAATTTGTCAAAGCAGTTAATGAGTTTTTTCCTACTTTACCCATCATTATAATTTCTATTGACATTCTCTTTCATACTCATTTATAACACTATTATCACATTTCTCTCTCTAATATATTCAACCATAAATAAGGCTAACTTGAGAAAATAAAATTATTTCGAACATATTTATCTCTTTCGATCATTTTTTTAATCAGTGTAATTATATCTCATTGACTCTTATAATAAGGAACCGACGGAGTATATATATAGCGTTAGCCGATATTTTTTTCCTGGGCAGCTAACAACCAAAGGTCCCGATCGAGTTGGGATGTTCGATGGCGGTTACTGGAATGAATGGTGTAGAAAGATATTTATAATGATGTTTGAAAGATTTGTGCTACTAACGACAAATGCAGAGGTGGTGAAAAAACACCAATGCAGTTGCAAGCACGTGGCAAGCCCATTTACTTTTGAAATTCATAATAATTCGTGTGTGAACTCAGTTGTTACAAACTCTGGTTGTTGGTCAGTCAATGACAAGATCATTTGATAAGTAATTAACGTGAGGTTCGTGGTTGAAGTTCTGACAAAATATAATCTTATTTTAAAAAATAAAACTCATACAATGCAAACGAGATGGATTACATGGACTGTGGATGAGGAGGTTTGACCATGGAAATAAAGCACGTGAAAAAGAGAAATAATTAGGCATACACTAACGCCACTTCTTTATAATGAGTCAAGTATTGAGTATCAATGTTTGTAACAAATATCTATAAAAGAAAGGAGAAAAATTCAGGCTAATATGTTGTTGCATTAGACGCTCTGGGTCCATGTGAGTATAATATTTATGCATAATTTTATGTCCGTATTGTATGGCGCTAGTACCCATAATCCGTCTATTATAAATAAGGTTAAATTATAGAAAAGTCTCCTGAGCTTTAGGTCAGTTGCACATAACCTTTCCGACTTTTCATAGTTTAAATTAAGCACCCCTGTCGTTTCATATTTTGACTCTTAACTCCCCTGCCGATAAAATTACCATTAAAGTTAACGGTTTTTGTAAATTACACTTTTTGACGTTATTTTATTATATACCATGTCATTCTAAAAATAACTAGTGACAACTGAAATATAATTTTAAGTATTTTAAAAATATAAAACATTTAACAGAAAGGGTTTAAAATATTTTCTTGACTATACAAGTTATAAATAGAATGTCTTAAAACTAAAAGTACTTAAAATGAATGCAAAATATTTATTTGATCATGTCTTTTTTTAAATGAAAAATTATAATATACTTACTATTGTTTATATTAAATGAAAAGACTTATTTTCAATGACATATTATACAAAACAAAATGTGAAAAAATTGGGTAAGATAAAAACCGTTAACTTTAACGGAAATTTTAACGGTAGGGGAGTTTAGAGTCAAAATATGAAATGTTAGGGGTTCTTAATTTAAATTTTTAAAGGTCAGAGAGGTTCTGTGTAACCGTCTCAAAATTCAGGAGGTTTCTATAATTTAACCTATAAATAATAAAGCAACAAAGGTAGCTCATCAGTCACGAGGAAAGATTCAATATATATAGCATAATAGCAAAGCACACCACAACTAATTCGCAATATTTATCACCTGAAGCTCATGAGACATCTAGCTAGGGTCATTTCCTAATATCACTTATTATTAATTGATACTAATAATTAGTATCCTCCAAAATCATGTACAGCCAAGTGAATGTAAAACCAACACTATTATACAATGATGCTGCCAGATTGGTATTATTATTTTGGCCATCATACATAATATTATTAAGAGACTTTGCAGGAAGGTTGAGTGGAGAGGCTTGTGAACCAGAAGGAGTCAGAGGAGACAGCTTCGTCGTCGTCATTGCGATGCCAAGTCCACAAGGCATGCGTCGCATTCACCACCTCCATTATTCCATGCCCAAAGCTGGCCTCCCTGAATAGTGATATCTCTGGTTTTGGATCCACGAACCTGTCACCACACCCAACAAAACATTTACCATAAATTTATATCATATAAACAATACCCACAAAATAGCATAATATAATGTTGCATTATCTGAAAAGTGAAATTAGAAAATTTTTCACTAATTACTTGTTGGCGAGGCCTTCTCTGTTTCCTCCATCTCCAATGGTTATATGAACTGGACCGCAACCATCAGCTTTATCTCTGTACACTCTAGTCTGACAAATAAAATCAGCAGATACATAAATCATTAAAATGTACATTGCAAAAAGGGAATAGGTCATGAGCACAAGACTGCTATCCGGTGGGGTCCAGGGAGGGTTTTATGTACACAACCTGATTAAGTATCCCATAAGTGGTCAGGATTAGAACCTGTGATCTATTAATCACATGCCACCATGAATGTAGACAAAAGGGAATGGGATTTATTAGCTAAAATAAAAGAGATGTGAGGAAAAGTGGGAAACTCACAAAACGCTCATAGGCATGAACATGCCCTGCGAAAACAACATCAACGCGAGCTTGATATAACAAATCTTCCATAGCAGCCTTCATGGCAAAGGACTCAAACTCATCCTGATGAGCAGTGTTCGAGTTATACCAAGGAGCATGCACAAGCACCACAATCCAAGGAGTCTTAACCCTATCCACCTTTTTCAAGTCTCCCACAAGCCATTTATATTGTGCAGAATCAGAACCAAAATCAGTATAAGAACCAAGCATGATGACGTGGACACCAGCAACCTCAAAAGAATAGTACAAGTTGGAGTCAGAGCCACTCTGTTCAAAGGGCATTCGCCACCTGGCATTATAAGCCGTGAATGGTGTCCGGTGAATCAATGGGATCTTCTCGACCTCGTGATTGCCTTGTGTGACCATCCATGGACGCTGGCTAGCTAATGGCTCCACAAAGCGACCAAAAGAGTCCCACCTTGTCTGTATGTAGTCTGCATAGGATAGGTCTCCTGGTAAAAGCAGCACATCATAATTTGAATTCCCTATATGTTGCAACGTTGACTTTGTCCATTCCGTCTGTCCTAGATCACCTGCGTTACATTATTAAGTTTGTAAATTCATGTTAATCAATGAGGGGGCTTATGTGCAAATTTGTCTTGAAGTTTTCAATCAGAAGTTGTTTTAACCAGGAATTTTTTTAATTCAAAATTTCCTAATAATTTCAAAACATAACAATATTATTATAACCTGTTATAAAATAAATGTTGACCTTTAAAAATTGACAAACACTTTTAGGACAACATTATTGCTTCCAAAAATATTTTCAATGCTCTTCAAGGTATATTTGCACTTGAACCCATTAACGGTGTTTTAGGGAGGTAACTATTGTAATTTAATTACCTATGACTGCGAATTTGATGGGGAATTGTGAGGGAGGAGTTTTGAAGGTGTATTGTTGGGGGGAATCGCCCAAACGGTAGTAGTAGAGGGTGTTAGGTTTCAAGGGACCAATGACGACGTCGTTAATTTGGCCTGACTTGTAGAGTAAGTAACGGTAGGTGGAGGTTGTGCCGGTGGCGGAGGGTCCGTTGGCGGCAGGTGAAGTGGCGTATTGTACTGTAGCAGGGGTTGGGGTTTTTGTGATCCATGATATCCTCATCTGGTCTTGCCCCACCATTGATATGTGCACCTGCAATCCCATCCATTTTTCATTTTTACTTTTAGTTTCATATCTCATTTTGCATAATAATAGTAAAAAAAGTCAGATTAATTTAAAACAGAAATATAGTTTTTTAAATGATATTGTGCATGAAAAAGGTAAAATATAATCAGATAATTCAGGAGTAACAACAACAATAATTAATAAAGGGAGCTAATTGGAAAAGATCTCCCCCGTTATATGGTAAAACGGTAATTAGCAACCTCATCCGAAGGTATATTATTTAGAAAGTACTATTCAAAATGGATACAGAGTCATATTAAATCAGCGGCAAGCAGTACTAAATTAAAGGGAAAACTAAAAAGGAAGTTTTGAATATACGATGATCAAGTGTACGTGATTGATGGAAACGTGGCGCCACTATGGTCTGCGTGCCAATGCCTAGAAGCGTCTGGGACGTGAACACTAAGAAAATGGGTAAAGACTAAAGAGAGACGCACTAGCTACGTGATACGCCATCCAAACCTCTTCCCTTTCCCTTTCTAATTATACTATTTCACCTTCAGAACTTACATAGTTACATACCCCACCATGAGTCCCAAGAGTTCAATAGGAACTTAATTATGTGCATACGCGCGCGTATAAAGGAGAAGATTAAGATTCGAATGCCCGCAAGAAAGGTGAACACAGTTAATATCCGATAATACTTTGATCATAATGATCTGTGATACGATCACACATTTACTATGAAAACAAGGTAGAAGAAGAGAAGAGGTGGGGGTTACGTACCTGCTGGGTGAAGTATCAAAATTGGCATGAGTAATGAATTCAAATTAAAGAGCTTAATAGGAACTAATTAATTAAGTACATGTATATGTGTGTAAAGGAGAAAACTAAGATTCAAATACGTCAAGAAATTAAAAATGACCATATTAAATATTCTATGACAATGCTTTAAACATAATAATCTAACGTACCTGCTGGGGCGAAGTATCGGAATTGGCATGTGGGATGAACAGTGTTTCCCGAGGGGGTGGTCGGTTGTATGCGTACCCTCCTCCTGCCCACAATCCCATAATCACCATCACTAAGAAAACATTCATAATTCTGGGCACCTCACTATCCATGTCTCTTTCTTCAGCTCTTTTGATTATAATGTTATTGCTGCCACAGCCAGCCCCCTGATCATTCATAATAAAGAAGAGGGAATGAATCTAATAAATATGAATAGCACCTACGTCGGACACGTTTACGCGCGCGCTGTTTAATTACTTGTATCTATATATGAAGCAGAATCACCACCCATAAATGGAAAATAGTTTGATGACGCCTTCCGTGATTCACTCCTGCATCTTCGTATTGGACACGTGGATGCATTGAAGAGTTTTAATTATGCTCTCGATCCCAAAGCAGCAATCATAAACTATAACTTAGTTGCTCCTCTGTAAAACGAAACACCCAGAAGTTTCTAACTGACTCAAGCAACAAGGGAAAAAAAGTAAAAAACAGAAAACGTACAAGTAATCAGCTTTGATATAAGATATAAAACGATGGTATCATACATTACATCATTAGACACATTTCTAATTTTTTCTTATATTTTTTCAAATTACATTTATTTATACTCTCAAATATAATAAAAAAGATATTGGTGATTATTTCATATTAATTAAACCCTTTCATTTAATTTAATTGATTCATTAATTAAATATGACCTATATTTAAGACAAATATATGTGTGTGTAGGGGGGATGGTGTAGTTTCATAGTTTGTAAAAATGGGATTTGATTTCTCTCCTCTACCCTTCCTGTCCCTTCTGTCCTCTACCCTAAAATTACATAGTTTTGTGGTCAAATTTTTTGTGTTTGATTTTATCATTAGATTCTACATAAAATTAGTGACACTTTAATATCTTATGGACAAAAAGTGGTTCAATTTTTAATTTTATATGATTTTTCAAAAACTGAATGCTTAAAATACTATATTTTTTTAGGTTAGAGCATTGAATCTTTAAAAAACTATGTAAAATTGAAAACTAAAACATTTTTCACCTATAAGATATCAAAATGACACTAATTTTATGTAAAATCTAATGACAAAATGAAACAAAAAAATTTAACCCAAAAACTATGTAATTTTAGGATAGAGAAGAAGTAGAGAAGAGAGATGTGTAAAAATGAGGGTGGTAAGTGAGTTTAGGTGGTGATGAAGGCGACGGGACTGACCTTCCTGCATGTGCCCCCACGCGGCCATAGCCCCTTGCTTCTTCCTTTATCCCGATTTGCCTGCTTTTTCGGTGCCAAACGTCATCGTTACCTAATTCACCTCATCATATATTACTCCGACTTTGCTATATATAGACGTACGTAAATCGCCCTTCTTTCAAGCTTCAGATTCACATCTTAACCATACATCTGGCAAAAAATAAAGCATTTGAACTCGCAAATAATTGGCATATTCGTATCACAATTTCAATTTTCTGTTCGCTTATAGTAATTGGCGTTCAAATAATATATATTTTCACCATTCATATATGTAACTATACAGACCTACGCACACGTGTACTTGAAGTACTTGTAACTTGTTTTCCAAGTAATTTTAGCACGATGGAAGATCATAGCTGTAGGATTTCAATCTCCACGACTTTTTATATTGTAAGACGTTCATTATTACGAAGAAAACAGTAAACTGAACAACCGTACGTTGTTTGCAAGGGTACACATTATGTAGTGTACGTCCATGCATTTATAGTTTAATCTTTAATGTAATTATCATCAGCTCAACAAGGGCCAAGGGGGTAGTTTAGGTAACAGTGGGGTAGGTAAAAATGACAAACCAAACTTCATCTGCGAAAAGCTTGTAATTATGAAAAAGTAAAGCGGAAGCAAAGATTTGACAATGTCTAAACTATTATGTTTCAGATATATATATATGTGTGTATCCATGAACGAAATTTGTTGATGCAAAATAAGATTCAAAATTTTGAAAAGGTCCAAGCACATTCATTGGTTATAATATACATAAGTTTTGTGGTTAACTTCGATATTTTGATATCCCGTGTCCATCAACTCAAGATTTTTTAGTGTTTGTGTGTGTGTTCACACACAGAGAGAGGCGTATGACTTCATTGGCAGCTGCAACATATATATCATTGTTTCTTGTGTTGTTAAGGAAGAATTTAAAAAAAAAAAAAACCTGTCAAATGAAAATGTTGAAAAGGTCTCCCAAGTCAAAAGAATAATGATGCTAAAATTCAGAAGCATCTCGTGTTTGTTAATTTAGAGTAACAAGGAAGCGACCAGCTGAATGATGATCATAAATACAATTAACTAGAGTTCTCAAGTGAAAGGGATTGCTTGAAATTAAGGAGATCAATAGTTTAATTTTGTGGATATATTCCAGACAGCTCATCAACATGTTCGCTATATCCATGTCTTGCAGTATTGGATGTGGCGTGCGTGGAGAAACTTCCGTCCCGTTGCTTCAAGCTTACACCACTTATTTAGTTTAATTGTATCTAATAAAAATGTATGAAGCACCCTTGCATGATTTAATTTCTTCTTAATTAATTAATAACGCTGCATATATGCGCCGAATACAAATAGCACTTTGCTCTTCATTTCACTCTGGTACGTTGCTATTATGTGATAGTGAATTTTAATTAGTATTGAAATAGATGCAGTATTGTGTAATATATACTCTATATACGTATAGTCAGAAAATACAAAATAACTTTGACTAAACGCAGCTATATATATATCTAATGCTTTTGTACGAAGGTTTAAGGAGCAATGTTTTAGAAATGAAGATGAAGTCATTTGACCGAAAGGAATAGTCAATCGCTATCCATTTCATCTGTCCTTTTCATCATAGGATCTGCTCTTAAAAGTCTTCAATTAAATATTTGGAACCAAGAAAGGAGTTCCCCCGTTAGAAGTCAGAGGCCCGATTCTATAATCATTTGATTATGCTCATTATTCTCTGATTGTTATTTCCTTTTTTACAACTTAGTATTATTCTCATTAATGGCTGATTTTATTTTTTTTATTTATGGTTGATTGTCTTTTAACTTCTATATATTGTAATTCTTACTTCTCAATAATGTACAAGTTAGTGAATTATTCACAACACCCCCTCTATGTATTTGTCTCTATATGATTTGCTCTTGTTTTAATAGAAACATCACACACACACACACACTAAACAACCGTTAGCTTTCATGTATAGAGATCGAAAGATATGTGTGGCTAGGCTTTCCCAGCATTTAGCTAGGATTTCCTTGGACTCAAAAAATAAATGCAATCAAATAACTATGATAATATATATAACTGGAAGTATACATGCAGAGTCCAAAAGTTTTATACTCGAGGAAGATGCCCGAAGTCTCCTGTCTAGCTTCTTTAAAGATTATAGTTATACATCATTTGCTATTGAACTTGAAGCCACAGAAACTATGTTTTTGTTGCAACTTTATACCCTCTCTCCGTTCTTGAATATAGAATCTATTTGAATATGTGAGCTTATTCTTAAAATATAAGATTTGTTTCTATTTTTTCTCATATTTTCCTTAAATAATCCTTATTGATACTCCTTAATAATAAACAAACAAGAGAGGGGGTAGGAATAAAGGTAGGTGGTTACGTTATTTTAGTAATATGTGATTTTGACTAATTTAACTAAAATTTTTAATATAATCAAATTAAATAAATTGATCTTACATTTAGGAATGGTGTGATGAGTAATTCAAATATCACGTTGAAAAAAAATTTAAATACATACTGATATATAAATGATCTATTCTGCAGAAAAAAACTAATGCAAAGATCAGACTCGTGAAAGATGTATATACATTGCATAAATAGTGCATTGCTTAGTTATTATTGGATTTTGTGTTTATTCTTTGCAACAAAAAATATATGGGACCTTATTATTTAACATCGGTGGTAAACCTAGAAAAATAATATTTTTAACCCCTGTAGCTAGCACCATCGCATACAAATAATTAATATTTTTCTGATCATATCATAACATGATAATGTAGTTGTACATTAGGTAGAAAAATAAATATAACAACAGGAACTCATAGATATATAGCAGACAATGGCAATGCATAGTGATAGAATGAAAGAAAGTCGTGCTGTTAAATAATTAACAAAATGATGGCTGTAAAACCAACTAGGCCAGAAAATAAATAAAGGTTTTGAATTGGATGCTAGAAAATATAATACTCCTTCCGTGCCCTGTTATAAAAGCTGAAAATTTGAATTTTTTTGTCTCTTATTATAAGAGCCCCATATAGTGGTTAGAATATTTAACGACTTTTTGCCCATTTTATCCCTAATCATTTCTGAATATTTCATGTTAGCTAATTCTTATCATTATTACTTTATATTTCTCTCTCTCATACACCCTCATAAACAAGGATAAACTTAAGAAAAAACACTTATTTCAGACTTATTTATCTCTTCTAAATACTTTTTTAATATGTGTGATTTTACCTCTTAAACTCCTATAATAAAGGACGAAACTAGTAATAATGGCGAAGACATGATGATAGCGATCACAAATTCACGATATGAATAATGAATTTAGCAGTTGATAAAGATGTAAAAGCTTTTATTTAAATTGTTATTCAAAATTTCCTATTTCTTCATCATTTCTTTTAGCACTTGTTTGAGGGAAAAATTTTGTCACTTGAAATTACAAAAATTTGAGAAGTGGGGTTAAGAGTTATAAATCAAAATTTATACTCTTTAATTTTATATCTTATATTTTTTAAAATATCATAACTCCACTTCTTTAACTTTTAAAAATTCAACCACAAAAAATTTCCTCCCCCTCCAAATTATTCGTACCAAACAAACTTTTAGTGGGAATCAACAGTAGGAGGAACTTTAACTTTAAGTATGTAAAAACATAATCCTATTTATTCAACTTTAAGTATGTAAAAACAACATAATCCTATTTATTTAACTTTAAGTATGTAAAAACATAATCCTATTTTTTTAATATGCAATTCGTAATCCTATTAACATGCCTGAAACATATATCTTAATCTTATGGGGAATAACTTGTACTCTCTCCGTTCCTATATATAAGAGCAAAAAATTTGAATGGTTTTGTCCATTTTTATAAGAGTCTGTCCAAATTTGTCAAAATATTTAATGAGTTTTTTCCACTTTGTCCATCATTATTCTCTCTATTCACATTCTCTTTCATACTCATTTATAACACTATTATCACGTTTCTCTATCTTATATACTCAATCATAAATAAGTGCAAATTTGAGAAAATAAAATTATCTCAGACATATTTATCTCTCTCAACCATTTCTTTAATTTGTGTGATTTTACCTTCTTGACTCTTATAATAAGGGATGGAGTGAGTATTATTTTATAGTCCTCCTTTTTGTTGCCAGCGTACTTTATCCCACGTTTGACTCCACGTTGCCAGGCGCACCGGCCCAAAACAATCATTAACTTCTCGTATTAAAATTTATGGGACCCATGATTAAATTGGTCCTGCGTCCCTCGATTAGACGCTAAATTTATTATTTGGCTATTTACAAGTTTTTGTGTGTAAGCATATTCCCTTCAATATTCCAATAATGCGTGTTCGGATGAATAATTTAGTCTGCGTTGAAATTCTAAGTCTTCTATTTTTTTTATTTATTTCCGACGTGCCTTAGCTTGAGCATTAGATAATGACCCTGCAACACCTAAGATCGATACCTCACTATCATCCATTCATCCGTGCTCATCCAGGAGAGTGATTGGTCAATATCAGAAAAAATATCCTATAAGGATTCATAATTTAATATACTATAATTTGAATTAATTAACAATAATTTTTAAAAAGCTACAAAATATTAGAAGGATATGTATTATTCTATATATATTTGTTGCCATTCTTCAATGAAAGACGTCTTTAATTTGTCCGTGGATTTCATAAAACACCTTTAACAATATGGTATTTGAAGAAAACAAATACAATGTGTACGATTCAATTTTAATCACTTAAGTTTGTACGAGTTAAGGATTATTAATGGTTATTTTCATATAAAATAAGATGTTGGGAGAGTTCTATATCATTCTAAATTAAATGCTGGCACCGTCCAACATTGACGATTTCGCGTGCTAGGCCCTCTGGAAATATCATTCCTGGTTTCTCCTTTTTCTACGTACTTCATCTCATAAGTTGGCCATTAAAATATAATAACATGAAATGCCTTAGGTTTTAATTATCTTTGCCTATCTATCTGATAGAGAATTGAACCAAGGATTTGTTCTTTACTTTCATAGCTAGCCGTTAACGTCCTGCGTGAATATATCTGACATCAGGAAAGTTAACTCGTTAACTGTCAAAGTAAATCCACAAGGCACCTCTCCCATACACGCCCACATAATATATCGCATATGAATCAAGAGCCAAGAGTTTCACTAACCTTATCTGTTTGAATCAAAATTGATTTGGGCATTGATATGAGCAACCCATGATAAAAGGAGACAAGCATCGAGATAGGGTAAATGGAGTTTCATATGCGCTGAAGTACGTCAAGGGACCTGATGACCAACAAGGAATGAGTATAGTGGAATGGGTTTGTCCCTAACAACTCACAAGGCATCAAATTCAAATTTCGATGTGTTTATATTTAATGCTTGACAATGTCTCGAAAATGATTGTCCTTCATATTAATTAATAACCACGGATGCTTATTAACAAAAAAATAAAAGACATGTGACATGTTTAGCGCCAACAAATAATGTCAATAAGGCACGCATGTCAAGCTCAAGAGGCCACACAATAATCAGATAATCTCTGTGAACCATCACGACACTTCTCTCTGCAATCACATTTATTGTTCTTGCCTTCGTTTACATTTCACAATATTCCACTGGTTTAGTTTTCACCATTTCATTTCAATTGTATGGTAATTTCATTGGAGGGAGAAAACTCACGCTTGAATGTTGTTGTCCAAGTTAATTAATATTTAATAGACATTATTAGTATATCCAGCAGTACTTTTTCGACGAACTTAATTTGATTACTTGACGCCAAAACACAGTCCATGTTACTCGATCTCCAGTCTTAAATTTCAATTAATTAATATAACAACCAATCTTTAAATATAGCCTCCTTGCCCTCCTTCTGCATTTACACATAATATCAATCTCATTATTAACAACACACCCTGTTCATTCGAAAACCTTATTAGGCATCACCATTAGCTAAAGCCAAACAAAAACAAAATGGGAATACGTGGGTCGTCACCAATATTCATCCTCCTCCTATTCCAATGCGTCCTGCTTTTCCCTAAGCCCCTACAATCAAAAGGCAATAATTTTTCTCGTCCCCCTGCTGCCCCACTAATCCTAACTACTAATGACCGTTCCGACTCCGATCCTGAGCAGGTTCATCTATCCATTAATGTCCATGTCGTTTGATGAATTAACTAATCATTAGTGACAAACTTAAAACTTCTATTCTCTTGATTTGAGCAGTACTGATGCTGTGCTGCAGGTGCATCTGTCGCTGGCGGGGAAGGACCACGTGAGAGTGTCGTGGATAACAGAAGACAAGCACGTGAGATCTGAGGTGGAATATGGAAGAGAGGCAGGAAAGTACAGTGAAAAGGCCACCGGAGAGAAGACTCGATACCAATACTTGTTTTACCAGTCCGGTACCATACACCATGTGAAGATTGGGCCTCTTCAGCCCAGCACCACTTACTTCTACAGGTGTGGAGGATCCGGACCCGAATTTTCCTTCAAGACGCCGCCGGCGGAATTGCCCATTGAGTTCGTTGTGGTCGGTAAGTTCATGTTTAATTTCTGTTTGGTTTTAGTTTTGTCGTCTACTCTACTTTTTCGTCCGGGGTCGGGGATGTAGATGAGGGACTCAGATAAACATAGAGGTGACGCTGGGAAATTAGAGGCGTACGGTGTTTGTTGTGGGTATACGCCAAACGTACGCCACGTGCGTCAGGAATCTATTCCTGTGAGTTGATGATTAAAGAAGCCATTTTCTTAACCTTAAAGTGGGTCTGATTCCAAACCTCAAAAAGTCAGATTGTTTGCCCAATCATTGGAGGGTTGACAACTGGATGACCAATGGAATTTATCCACATTCAGTTCCTCAAAATCCCCCCCCCCCTTAAAAAATATGGTTTTATTGTTTTACGTGGAAAGTACGTGGTGCTTTTAATTTGATTTCGTTATGATGTGAAAAATGTTAAAGAAAAAAAAAATATTGGTAAAGAGCTTGAGATGATGTAAGATTTGTTGTGAAAAATACGAAATTCCAATGCTGGTTATCGTATTTGTTTTGAGGACTTTAACCTTAATACTCCTAGCTAATATTAGAGAGTAGGGTTAATATAACTTTTGGTCTCTGAACTTTCACTCAATTTTGGTTTTGGTCCCTGAATTTTAAAATTTTTGGTTTTGGTCTCTGAACTTTCGGTCAATTTTGGTTTTGGTCCCTGAACTTTGAAATTTTTGGTTTTGGTCCCTGAACTTTGGGTCAATTTTGGTCTTGGTCCCTGAACTTTCAGTAATTTTGGTTTTGATCCCTCAACTTTAATTTTTTTTTTGAAGTTTTTTTTAAACTGAGGGACCAAAACCAAAATTACTAAAGTTCAGGGACCAAAACCAAAATTACTGAAAGTTCAGGGACCAAGACCAAAATTGACCCAAAGTTCAGGGACTAAAACCAAAAATTTCAAAGTTCAGGGACCAAAACCAAAATTGACCGAAAGTTCAGGGACCAAAACCAAAATTGACAGAAAGTTCAGGGACAAAAACAAAAAATTTTAAAGTTCAGGGACCAAAACCAAAATTGAGTGAAAGTTCAGGGACTAAAAGTTATATTAACCCTAGAGAGTATAAATCAAAAGAGAATTAGTGACGCTAACAAACAATTAAGAGGATGAAGGATATTGTGCACCGGGTAAATTAAAATATTACCTTCAATCCTAAACATAAGTTTCACTTTAGTAAATAAATTGAAATCGAAGTAGAAAGTGAATCTTATATTAAGAACAAACTATGAGTTATTAGTTAAGAATTTTGAGGCATCTTCAATCTACTGGGTAAGTAGCTAAGAATTTTGAGGTATGTTCAATCTACTGGGTGCTACCATCTAATGTAGTAGGGTGTTAGATATTAGGGAGAATTATAATTAGGCCTCAAGGAAGGTAATTAAATACAATCAGGTCTCAAAAAGTCATTAAATTACACTGAAGTCCCTATAGACCTGGGTGATATTAAATCGCAAGTGTTGGGAGTTGTCGATGCAGCTCATGAGTTGTCAATAACAAATAGGTTTTTAAAAATTTGTTAATAATAACTCACAGAGCTGCATGGACAACTTCCAACATGTGGAATTTAATATCACGCAGGTCCCTAGGGACTTCAATGTAATTTAATTACTTTTTAGAACTTGATTGTAATTAATTACCTTTTTTGGAGCTATATCAACAACTTTCAACACATGCGATTTAATATCACTTAGGAATTTCAATGTAATTTAATTACTTTTTAGAACCTAATTGTAATTAACCTTATTTGGATCTAGTTATAATTCTCCCCCATATTACCAATCTGGAGGTCAGGCTTGCCATCTGTAAACAAAAAAAAAAAAAATTTAAGGAGTTTCGAATTGGGCTAATATGGACGCAAGTCCAGAAAGTTGTGTTTGGGCTGAAATTGAGGGGAAAAGGTTTTTTTTTTTTGGGTTCAAAATTGAGGGTGTGCACCCAACACCATGTGGCAAACACTCACAGTTGTGGACTAAGGCCCATTTCTCATGCATAGATTCTTACCCACAACAGATAACAGCCAAGTTATATATAAATCTGTGATTATGTCTATTAATGCATAATTTCTGGCAAAGCAAATGACGAGGAAAAATATGAAATAACATTGTGCAGGGGACTTGGGACAAACAGAGTGGACAAAATCAACCTTAGAACACGCAGAAAGCAAAGAGTACGATGTATTTTTGCTGCCAGGTGACCTGTCATACGCAGACACACAGCAACCATTGTGGGACTCATTCGGTCGTTTGGTTGAACCAAGCGCGAGCCGAAGGCCATGGATGGTGACCCAAGGCAACCACGAGATCGAGACCATTCCCATCATCTTCCCCCATCCCTTTAAGTCCTACAATGCTCGCTGGCTCATGCCCCACACTGAAAGTCTCTCTCCCTCCAACCTATACTACTCTTTTGACCTTCCCTCCATCCACGTCATCATGTTGGGTTCTTACACTGACTTCGATGCTGGATCTGACCAGTACAAGTGGCTCCAGTCTGACCTGGCACGCGTTGATAGGCTCAAAACCCCTTGGCTTATTGTGCTCCTTCATGCACCTTGGTATAATAACAATGAGGCTCATCAGGGTGAAGGTGAAAGCATGAGAAAGGCCATGGAATTTTTGCTTTATAATGCACGTGTTGACTTGGTGCTTGCTGGTCATGTTCATGCCTATGAACGCTTCGTATGTGTCACTAGTTAGTTCTTATTTTTCTTTTCTCCTTATTTGTGTTTCATAATTACAGACTCGATTAATATAATTTTTCTTCTGTTTTATACAGACTAGAATTTATGACAACAAGGCCGATTCGTGTGGTCCGATGTATGTGACGATTGGGGACGGAGGGAACCGCGAGGGACTTGCCTTAAAGTGAGCTAGATGTCTTCATTATATTACGCTGAGTTTTTTTAGATTAATTTAGATTGTGGTTGCTTAGCTTAGTTTAATTTTTTTATTTTATTTTAATTGTGTGTGTTTGGCAATTAATGTAGATTCAAAGATGATGGGAGGCCATTGTCGGTGTTTCAAGAGGCGAGTTTTGGGCATGGAAGGTTGAGAATAGTGAATGAAACACATGCTCACTGGGCATGGCACCGAAACAACGACTCTAATTCGGTGGAGGCCGACCATGTCTGGATAACAAGTCTTACCAGCTCCAAAGAATGCTGGGGCCAAACACCATCCGCTGATCACCATGAACTTTGATGGCTGCTACAATATACTTGTTCAATATGCTGTGAATCTTCTCCATTATTAATTTTCTTTCTTTTCTCATATATCAGTCATCAGTATGTATGTGCATATGTGGAGTGGGGATGAAAATTCGTTAGCATTTCAATGAATAAGACAAGACTACTTTTGAATTTTTCCATTGTCTTTCATTAATTGTTATCAGTCACTGACAATGGGATTTTAGAAATATATTTTTTGGCCATTTGGATATGATGAATGTAAGTGAAATGGATTTTTATGCAGTTCTTAGGCGAGCATATAGATCAAGGCAGTGGTGTAAAATTGGAGAAAATGAAGGAAAAAAAAAATTGCATGTTAGACGAAGCCTAGTTTTGTACGCCTAAAATACGAAGGCCTGCTTTGGTTTTACAGATCCGGTGGGCGATCCGCTAATCTGCGACTCATGGGGTGGGCCCCATAAATAAAATTAGAAGGGGAGGGAGGGGGTGGTGGAGTTGGAGTTGTTCCCTTTTCAATACTTTTCATCATGCTCTGGCGATAATTCCAAATCACTTCTTAATTGGAAAGGAAAACCGTCATATCTTCGAATTGATTTCTGACGCATGTATCTGATGCAATGAAGAATATGCATTTAAGAAACTATAGGGTGCAAATGGCATTGATCCCAGCAAATGTCAATAGTCAATATTGGTAATACTATGTCATTAACGTAATTTCGCCAACTTAATTTATGTTGAGATCCTTTCTTGTTATTGGCAGCTCCTGCCTCGTGGCGGCGGCGCTTAGAGCGAGTCATCGGTGGCTCTCACATTGCCGGTTATATTTCTCCGTTTCTTAATCCTCCGGTCATCCCTGTTGGCTAAATGTCAAACGAATTAATCCATTTTTATTAAACATATAGACGATCACTTTGTAGTGATTATACGAGTACTTTCCATTTTTTTTTTTCGATTTTGGTTATTTAAACTTGATAAACTATACTTATCTAGGACAAAATGAATCATTCATATTTAGATATCCTGAATATACATGTGTGTATGAAAATTTGACATTTAATTTTTTTTTTAAAAAAAATGCGAGTTAAGTAACAAGATCCTATCAATTGTGAGCATGTCTGTAAACCTGGTAATACTCATAGAACTAAAAATGCAAGAGATATATAAAGTTTTTTAGATGTCTGAAAAATGATTTGCCCAGAAAACCAGTTGGGGGAGTATAAAAAAAAGGACGGTATCAAGCAGACAAGACGATGACTTTCATATCACGTACAATTTATAATGTAAAATCAACAGATACGCCACTCCCAAATGATTAAGCCCCACATGCCTCCCAATTCAACCACAATTAAGATTCCATTAAAGTAGGTGGACCTAGAATTGAAAGTAGCTCTCCCAAAGCTTTCACCCATAAAAAAAGATGATCAATTCTATTTAATATTTTTTACAAGGAGACTTATTCAATCTTCCAATTCAAGAACATAAAACCCAATATCATCTTAAATTTTTAGTACATGTCATCGGCGTCGCACGATGCACATCACATTGAACCGATGGACGGCCTCGATCAGCTTTAATCAAATCTCTTTTCTGGTGTACCCAAAAGTGGTCCCAACTTAACAAACCAACGATCGAGATTAAATCTTACGGAGCTTCTCAGCTATGACCACAGGATTCGCTCGACTTATTTCCTCTCGCCCCACCGCCTTAAAATCAAAGCCACACCCATGTTTCTCCGGGTACCGGTGGGCCCCACAAAACGTGATCCCGCACTTGCACTTGAACCCCGTAAACCCGACCCGTTTACGACACGTGGCACACCGGTTCGGTTGCGCCACAGTCAAATCTGGCACGGAGGCCGCCGGCGCCGCCGAGATCGGAGCCTCCGCCGCAGCGTCCGGCGATTTCGGCGGCGGCGGAGGAGGGAGGGACTCCATGGCCGGCGAAGGCGTAGGGGTTGATGATGAGGATGAAAGAGCGGTTTGGATGGTTGATTTCGTAGCGGCTTCTTGTTGTTCTTTGAGGCAGAAATCTCTGTAGCATTTGGAACAGAGATTCATGGTGGCCGGGCTTCCGAAGAAGCCGCAGTTGTTGGCGCAGAAACGGTGGCCTTCGGAAGTTTCACATCGTTGCTCTTCTGCCATGTTGAGGTTTGCAGATTTATCCTCTTTTGCTCAGGAAGAACCAGATGATGGATTTTAATTTGCCTGAAATTCTGCGATTCACAACACACGAAGCTTCGACCTAGAGAGATTTATACAAGAGAAGTAAAGGTGAGGATCAAAACTAAGAAATCTGTTTGGATTCGTACAAAATTAAGGAAAAAATTGGTTTAGGCAAATCTTTCCATAAGCAATAGAAGGTTGTAACCAATCGTTGTGCAAAAAGGGGAAAACAAAACGGATTGAAAACGGTTTTCGTTTCCCAGTTTATCTATAATAGGAGAGAGTTGCAGAATTAAACGATAAGAAAGAGGAAAGAGAACCAAAACCGGAGAAGAGAGAAAAAGAAAACAGTACCTGATCGATAGGGAAGAAAAGCAAGATTGGAGAGAAAGGAGTGAGGTGAGGTTGACGATGAGATGGAAGAGGAGTGGGAGGAGATAAGAATAGGAAGAAATGAGGAAATAACGAGTCTTAATTCTTAACGATGAAGATTATGGAGGGTGAGATGAGAGAGAAAGAGAAAGAGAGGAAGAAACGCGAAATAATCATTTTTTTTTTTTTTGAACTAACGAAATAATCATTTTCAGGTCACTATTAAGGCATAAAAATAATAACGAATGGGGATAACAAATGTGGATCAATAAGCGATTGAAAATTGGTTCAGGGGATAGGAAGGACAGGCTGGCTGTGATTGCGAAGTGCGCATTTATTTGTATAACTTTTATTTAAACAATTATATATTTGCTGGCAAAAAGGAAAAGGAAAATAGCTATCCCATGAAATAAAAGACACGGGAAATTCATGCACCATTTACAGCTTCCTATATAATACTCCTATGATATGATGTGATATTGTGCTGTGATGCTATGGGGGGATGAACCATCAAATATTCAAATCAGACACGGTGAAATGTATAACGAGTAATAATTAATTAATTTTGAAATGGCCAGAAGAATTTTTTTTTTGGATAACTGGTTAGCAGGTACTCATTCTATAAAATTAATTAACGAAAGAAAAACGAGAGATGCTAAAAAAACAGAAATATCCGACGAGCAAGTTGGGCACAATGTATAATATCTCATTGTATGTGTTGGCAAAAAAAAAAAAATCTCATTGTATGTTTTCTTTTCAGAGATTAATAAATCACCCTAGTTGCTGAGCATGACCGGACAGCAAGATCTTTCAGCTTTGCGTTTTTCTATTTTGAGTGAACAGAAGTGGAGGAAAATGTCGACCAAAGTTGACTAAAGCCCATTTTCTGGCAAAAACAAGAAGCCCATTCAATTAACGAAAGGACAATGTGCGTGACACAGTGCTTCTGTAAAAATTTAGAAAAGCCGAATAAAGTCTTAACCAACAAAATATATATATATATACTCATATATATATCAGAAAAAAGTCAATAAATTGCCATGTACTTATACTAGTATCGATAAAGAAAACCCCACTGCTCCATTGAACGCGTAATTTAAATCTATTAGTAGCTTCTATTTACAGCAAGTGCAGTTCAAAATTCCCACAATGACATTTTATAACCTTTTCTTTCAAAAGACAAAATTATATTTCAGTGACCTCAAAATTCATGTATAGCAAATAAATATAGAACAAAAATTGCAATTACAATATGCTAAACGACGATGTGGCAATAAAAAAATGACCTTAATACTAATATTTAACAAATCAAATAGTATAACAAGTATTTAGTGCAAAGTGATGTTAAGTTCAAAGACCAATGGCGCAACCATCAAGCCATCAAGTATTTTAATAAATGATAATAAAATAACTAACTCCGCCTATGCTTATAGCCGGTCCCAAGCCCGGGTAAAGGAGGAGGGTTGTGTTAGGCCCCGACAGCCAGCGTAAAAACCCCGTCGAATCTCATGAACATGGATCAACGAAGAAATTGTGTAAATGTTAGGTCGTTGCCCGTAAGCAACGCGCTGTATGGCTCGAGTACAGTGAGAAGAGAGCGAGAGCCGCTGCATCCTAGCCTGAATGCAGTGTTAAGAGAGCAATGGCTAAAGGATAGGTCGTTGCCTGGTTGTAACGCGCTGTATGGCTCGAGTACAGTGATAAGAGAGCAAGAGCCGCTGCATCCTCGCCCGAATGCAGTGTTAAATGAGCAAGGGCTACCGCACTCTAATGGACGGAGGCGGCTAAAGAAGCTAGTTCATGAGAGTAAGATCAGATTTGGTTCTTGGAATATTGGGACGCTGAATGGAAAGCTTTTTGAGGTTGCACAAGTTATGAAGGATCGTAAGATTAATATATTATGCTTACAAGAAACCAGATGGGCTGGAGAGAGATCTAAAGAAATCGGAGTTAATGATTCTAAACTCTGGTACACAGGAAAGGTAAATGGGAGGAATGGTGTTGGTATTATTGCAGATAAAGAGTGGCGGAAGAATGTAGTGGAAGTTAAGCGGATTGAGGACCGAATCATATCTGTGAGAGTAATTGTGGGAAATGATACAATAAATGTTATTAGTGCATATGCACCCCAAGTAGGCGCTGAAGCACATCTAAAGGAGAAGTTTTGGGCAGATATTGAAGGGCTGATTCAAGGTATACCGGCAACCGAGAAAATTTTTATTGGAGGGGATCTTAATGGACATGTTGGGAAAGAGGCGGGATCATATGCAAGGGCGCATGGTGGTTTTGGTTATGGGGAGTTGAATAGTGAAGGACAAACAATTATCGATTTTTCCTTAGCATACAATCTTAAGATTGTTAACACATGCTTTAAGAAGCGGGAAGAACATTTAATTACATATGAAAGTGGAACTCACAAGTCACAAATTGATTTCTTTTTGGTAAGAAACCCTGATAGAAGGTTATGTACTAATTGCAAAGTGATTCCTGGGCATGGGGAGACCGCTCAACATAGACTTCTAGTTCTTGATGTGAGAATTAAATGTATAAGACAAAGGAGGCGGGCAGTTTTGAACCGAAAGATCAAGTGGTGGCAGTTAAAGGGGGAGAAGCGAGAGATTTTTAAGAGAAACCTATTGGATGAAGGGGTATGGGAGCCACAAGGAAATGCTAACAGCATGTGGAAGAATATGGCTACGAAGATTGAAATGGTTGCTAAAGCTACTTTAGGAGAATCGAAAGGTTTTGGACCTCGAGATAAGGAGACTTGGTGGTGGGACAAGGATGTCCAAGAAAAGGTACGGAATAAAAAGAATTGTTTTAAGGCTATACACTTGTGTAATAATACTGAAAATTGGGAAAAGTACCGCTTAGCTAAAAAGGAGACTAAGAAGGCAGTGAGTGAAGCTCGTGCTAAAGTATACGAGGGGTTTTATAAGGAGTTAGGGACAAAGGCTGGGGAACAAAAGATTTATAAGATCGTAAAGAGTAGGGAGAGGAATTCAAGAGATTTGGATCAAGTAAGATGTATAAAGGATGAAGAAGGTAAAGTTTTGATTACTGATGAAGATATTAAGAATATATGGGAGGCCTACTTTTCTAAGTTATTCAATGATGGAGGTGAAGGTCTATCTTGTGAGTTGGGGGATTTGACAATTAGTGAAGATTGACTTAATAGGTCATTTTATCGTAGAATTAGAGTGTGGGAGGTTAGAGAAGCTCTTAAGAAAATGGAAAATGGTAAAGCAGTTGGACCTGATGGTATACCGATTGAAGTTTGGAAATGTTTAGGGGAAGAGGGTGTGTTATGGTTATCTGAATTGTTTAACGAGATTTTACGGTCTAAGAAGATGCCTGATGATTGGAGAAAAAGTAATTTAGTTCCGATTTATAAAAACAAAGGCTATATTCAAAATTGTGTAAATTATAGGGGAATTAAACTTATGAGTCATACAATGAAACTATGGGAAAAGGTGATTGAGCATAGGTTAAGACTATAAACTAGTATTTCTGAGAGACAGTTTGGGTTCATGCCAGGGAGATCCACAACGGAGGCGGTATATCTATTAAGAGGGATAATGGAAAAGTATCGAAGTAGAAAAAGAGACTTACATATGGTTTTAATTGACTTAGAAAAGGCGTATGATCGCGTGCCGAGAGATTTACTTTGGAAAGCCTTGGAAAAGAAAGGAGTATGTGTTGCTTATATTAAAGTTATTCAGGATATGTATGATGGGGTGTTGACTAAGGTTAGAACACCGGGAGGTGAGGCAAAAGACTTCCCTATAAGAATTGGCCTACATCAGGGATCAGCTTTGAGCCCATATTTGTTTAATTTAGTAGTAGATGCTCTAACTGAGCCTATAGAAGAAGCAGTCCCTAAGTGCATGCTTTTTGCTGATGATATAGTCCTTCTGGCCGAATCAAGAGAGGAGATTAATGATAAATTAGAAATATGGAGAAACACGCTGGAGTCGAAGGGTTTCTGTTTAAGTAGGAGTAAGACCGAATATATGCATTGCAATTTTGCAAATAGACAACTTAGAGGTGATTTGGAGGTTAAACTGGGAGAGCAAACAATCCCTCAAGTAACGAAGTTTAGGTATTTGGGATTAATTATAAGACAAGATGGTGAGATTGATGACGATGTCAATCATAGAATTCAAGCTGGGTGGTGTAAATGGAGGAAAGCTACTGGAGTTCTCTGCGATAGAAAAGTACCCCATAAGGTAAAAGGGAAGTTTTATCGCACTACTATAAGACCATCAGTATTATATGGTAGTGAATGTTGGGCTTTGAAGGGTCAACATAAACATAAGATGGGGGTAGCTGAAATGAGAATGTTGAGATGGATGTGTGGTCACACAAGAAAGGATAAGATTCGGAATGATCATATACGCGAACGAGTTGAAGTGGCACCTATCAGTGAGAAAATGGTAGAAAATCGTTTGAGGTGGTTTGGACATGTACAAAGGAGGCCATTAGATGCGCCAGTGAGGAGGGTAGATCAAATAGTTTGGAGTCCGATTAAGAGAGGAAGAGGGAGACCGAGGCTTACACTTAATGAAGTTGTAGAGCGCGATCTTTTAATAAATAATATATTTAAAGATTTGGTTACTGATATAGCACAATGACGTCGTGCGATCCATGTAGCCGACCCCACTTAGTGGGATAAGGCTTTGTTGTTGTTGTTGCTAATAAAATAACTATTTGATAAGAAATAACATGTGATCTAAGTTAGAACTTGAAACAATAAAAAAAAATTGAAATCCTTTATGGTTTGATGTTTGTTCGGTGGCCCTTGACCTCAAACGAACATGTTATCACTCAATTTTTTGTGTGATCTTTGTATATTTTTATAAAAATATTTAATATAAAATAATAATTATATCGGAAAAATAATGAATTTATATACTTTCGTTGAAATGAAAAATAACATTAATAATTTATGTATATAAATGTAAATTTTACTTACACTAATATGAACAATGATAAATAACTTTTTTAACATGCACAGATTTGTTTGCTTTAAAAGATTTATAATAGAAACGCATGGTATATATAGTACAAATGTTACCAACCTGTAGTTGGGGTTTGGCCTTATAAAGCCTAGATCTTTTATAGTCTCTAGTTTGAACCTTATAAGAGATATTTGTGTTGGGAGGGGAAACCATAGACTCTAAAATTCGAGAAGTTGATTGTTCGAATATCTAGTAATAGAATCCTGAAAAAGACGTTGATTGTCAGATGATATATAAAATATATGTATATATATAGCTCAAATGTTTATTTAAAAGGTATTATTTTAAGCAATATAAAAATGTATTATTCTACTCCTAAAAAAAGGGTATTATCCTAAGAAGAAAGTTGTCTATTTATTAATTACTCAAGTAATTAGTAATTAATAAACAATTTATTTCCATACGTGGGACATAATAATATATACCCCTTTAGTCCTAAATATAACTTTTTTAAAATTCTCGAAAAATGTAAACTAATTTCTATATCTAAGAACGTCGTTAAAAGAACCGAATGGAGTATAGCACAAATGTTTTTTAAAAATTAATTATCCTTGTTGATGCTAAAATTTGGTAAAGCAATAAAAAGGTAGGGATTTTATTGATAGTGTGAAAGTGGGTCTCCAACAACCGTTGTGTGGATTACAAAGACCAATAGATGGTACATATGGTAATGAAGATTACATGGAATTCAATAGAAATACAAAGAAAAGTGTACAGCAGAGAGGGAGAAGTAGGGAGAATTGTATGACAAGGACAAATGATGGTGTAACAGGTACCCCGTCATGTGGTAGCAAGTACCCCGTCATGTGTAGCAAGTACCCCGACCGGGGCTCTTGAGAGCATTGAGCTCGACCAGGACTCTTGAGAGCATTGAGCATTAAGTCTCTGCTGGAGTAATCTCCCCCTCCTCTTTGTCTTGGCCTTTCCCCTTTTATAGGCTGATAGGGTGGCTTGGAAGGTGGTTCCACATTCGTAGGGAGAGGAGGAAGTGGTTCCTATTATTGTGGATCATGGGATTTGACTGATCTGATAGGTAACTGATTGGAGTAATGGGGGGATGGACTGTTAGACTGAGTCAGCCTTGATGGGTCGCCCATGAGTGAACTTGGTCGCCCCCGAAAATATAGGCGACAATCGTGGGATTTGTGGACGTTGAGGGCAACAATCCGGGTCAGCTAGCAACTGTCTCCGCATTGCGTGGGTCGTTGAGTCTTGCTGAGTCCATCAGTTTGAATTTGAACTTACGTGGCTGACGTGGCAAAACTGAAAGTGACATGCCATGGTTGGACTCATCTGTGCAGGCCCAAAGTTGAAAATAGGGTCCAACAATCCTTTTGGTAAAAAAATGTATTATTCTACAAGAAATTAATGGCTGATTAATCGTTACTCACTATTCACTAGAGTAAATTAGTAATTAATCGACAATTTAGTTCAATACGGGCCAACATAAAATAACATGGTAATCTATACTCGGTGATGAATAAAGACATATTTACCTGATTTGATCAAAATCAGGATATTAATTAAATTAATTAAAATTACATATATTACGAATGCACTAGTAAAACCATATACCTTTATCCTTACCTCCTCTTGCTTATTTAATATTAAAGAGTAATTGTAGAGATAATTTTAAAAAAAGTTGAGAAAAATTAAAAAGATACCAAATCACCCCCCAAATTTTTTGTAAGAAAAACATATTAAATACCATTTAGGATACTTCCTCCTATCCTAATTATAACATTACTTTAACTTTCTTACAAAATTAATTGAGGTTAGAAGATTAATCACTTTAACCATATTTTTGTTGACGATATAAATCTCACCATCGCCATCCAGTTAAAAAAAAAAAAAAAACCATCACCATTTGTGACGTGGGAAGTCACAGGGGCAGGGCGCAATTTTCAGATATGGAGCCGCAAGCTCCCGCCACCACCGGCATGGGCACCGGTGCCGCCGTCGCCACCGCCTCGTCGCAGCCTTCTGAACCATCTCATCCATCGCAGCCTCCAACAACTTCTCTCCCTCCTCCATCGCCCTCATCATCATCATCATCATCATCATCCCCTTCACTCTCTGCTCCACTCCATTCCTCCCCAAACCCTAACCCTAACCCTAACCCTAACCCCAGAGCCCCCTCTCCCTCTCCCTCTACGTCTCGCCCTCCCACCGTCTTCAACAGACCCCATTATCCTCACTTCTCTTCTTCTTCTTCTCCTCTCCCTCCTTCATCTTCCCCCTCACCGTCTATTCCTGGGCCAACTCCAAGAGGTGGCATGGCCATGGCCATCGGTGTTCCCGCCCATCACCATAGCCCCTCTCCCCCGTTTTCTTCCTCCTTCGGCCAGCATTTTGGAGGCTTGGCACGAACCTCAGTCAACATCCCTGATACAACCTCTAATTCTCCCGCCGCTTCTCCGGTACTCTCAGTCTCTTCCCTTCTGGTTGGAACATTTGTTTTTAGCATTTTTTTAGGGTTTCTGATTTCATGTTGCTGTTTAGGTGAGAGCGCCCTCCCAAGGAATGGGCATGTTAGGTTCTCTCGGTTCCAATTCTCAAATGCGACCCGGTGGAATGCCTCCTACACATCAACACCGACCCGTCCAATCATCTCTTAGACCGCCATCTCCCCAAAGTAATCAGCCCACTGCTTCACAAGTTAGTATATATCTGTGATGGTGAAAGTTTTGGCAAAGTGAACTAATATTGAGCTGTTTTCTTCCATTTATTTATAACTTGAAAGGTGAACATAAATCCGCGGCATTACTTTGGGTAATAGACACTAAATAGATTGTCATGTTTTATTTAACTGTTCGCCTGTGACCTTGGTTTTTTAAGTCTTTCAAGTTTCAACAAGGGTGAATGGCTAGCTAGCTTTGTATACAAATTGGCATAGCAGCTTCATCTGTGCATTTCCTGGTCAATATGTTATTATGTACTATATAGTTGTTCTGTTATCATTTGCTTTTAAGATGTTTGAAGGAGAAATGTGCTGGTGAGTTACCCATTCCTATATTTTCTGTAGAGTTTCCAAGGACATGGACTCATGAGAGCCTCTTCAGTGGGATCACCTGCTTCACCATCTGTAAGTTCACCACAAAGCATGCAGTCACTTAACCAGCCGTGGTTGTCATCTGGACCTCCAGGGAAGCCTCCTCTACCATCTGCTTCTTATAGGCAACACCCGCCCTCCATGCAGCAAAGGGCACATATACCTCCCCAGCAGCAGCACCCAACACCAACAACATCACAGCAACAGCAACACCAGCCTTTGCCATCAAATCAGTTGCAGGAGCATTTGGGGCAGCAAGTTCCATCATCAAGGACGCTTCATATGCCTCATCAGCAACAAAATATAAAAGTGCCAGGACCTGGCAATCAAAAACCTTCGTCTCTTGTGCCAGCACAACCTAGTGCTGTTCAAGCAGGGATTCAGAATCGAATATCTAATGCTGATGCTGATGAGTCTTGTAATAGAATTCTCAGCAAAAGAACTATTCATGAGCTAGTCAGTCAGGTGAGCCTCACGAATCTCTGAAGTTCTTTGGTAAATTTCTTTGTATAACAAAGTCTCCCAAACCCCCCCCCCCCTCTTTTGGACTTCTAGATCATACTCTACGAAACTCTTGTTATATAACTTCTGGCTGACTTTTAACCTTGGGTTTTTCAGTTTAGACCAAGATGTTGGCCATACATTTAAAATTTCGTGATAAATGTAAAAATTGCCTCATCAAACAGCATTATCTATTAGGAGGAATACATAATGAAGCCAATTTATATCATGATTACAGACTTCTGGCCTTTCTCATTCAGTTTGAACGGATCAGTAGGAAATATTGTTTTTGAGTGAGTTATAATATTATTACTGGGTTTGTCCTGGGTAACTATCTCTGAAATTGCTTAAAGGTGTATACTATTGATTCTCACCAGTTAAAAACATGTAGAATGCTTAGCCGTGCACTTTTTTTTTAATGCAGGCTAGAGGAGATAGATTTATCACTTTGAGGTTACCTGAATTCTATATCAAAAGTTATTATTGGAACTGTATAGTTTACAAGTTTATTAGATTTGTCAAGGATGGTTTTTCAGATTGCCTATAGGCATGAGGGGTGTCTGGAATCTCTAGAATTGTTTAACATTATACCTGGAAAAGTCTAAAACTTTCACCTATTCTTCAACATTATAGAGAAAATTCTCAATTTGGAGATATACAGTGCATTAATCACAGCTGTCCCGCTGTTACTCACCATAATTGAAATAACATTAGTTGAGTGGTATGTTATAAGCCAACTCCTTTGGAACTCTATTTTTCAGGAAGGTTGAAAACTCTAAATTTTAAATATTCAAAATTATTGATCTATCGAAGAATCGATTTTGCACAATGCGTGGCTCTACATTCACCTTGACATTCTGAAATAGTCACCATTTTGATAACTTTGGGATTCTTTGTTATTTTTAAAAGCAATTATGTTAATGGATTTTAGAGTTGAATATATAATGTGACGGGATTTGCTTCCAGAACTGAAGTGCCTTCTGATTCATACGTTCGGTTGAATGAATTAGCTGCTTTTATTGGTAGGTTGATCCATCCGAGAAGCTAGAACCTGAAGTTGCAGACGTTCTTGTGGATATAGCAGAAAATTTTTTAGAGTCTGTAAGTTTTTGTATTTAGTTGTATGATGGTTTAAATTTTGTATTTAGCAGAATCTTTTTAAATCCCCCTCTCTACTATAATGCTAATATTAGAGATTGAAATAAGCATTTTGTTCCTGATATATGATGTGTGAAATATTTTTTATGTAGTTGTCTATTTGGACGCTTCCTCTCTTGTTTAGGCCTTAAGGGCGCCTTTTTCCTTGACATGATGATAATTTCAGCTAGTAGGTTTTGTTCAATAAATTTTTTTACATTTATTGTGCTACAAGAGTACCCTTTCTCTTTAATTCAACTGAATCGAAAGCAGTTTGCATCAGCTTTTATTTAGCATGTGTTATCCTATGGGAGCCTTCCCATGTTGGTCAATATGGACAACAGATATTTTTCATTCCTTTGCTGCCTTAGTGTAAATGTTGAAATGGCTACCACACTCTCATTTACCCTTATTCCCTTTTTTGGGAAAAAATATCCTCCAATATTCATCCATAAAGCTTAGACATTTACTATATTTTTTCTTCAATAATTACCATGTTCTTTACCCTGGGCAGATCACTAAATCTGGTTGCTCACTTGCCAAGCATCGGAAATCGACTATGTTGGAAGCAAAGGACATACTTCTACATTTAGGTTTGTTTAGACAAATTCTGTGCAGTCTGATTCTCATTTGATCGCAGATCCAGGAGCTAATTGTACATGTGTGTCTTTATAGAGAAAAATTGGAATATGTCACTTCCTGGATTTGGTGGTGATGAGATTAAAAGCTATAAAAGACCGGTAAGTAAAATTGTTGGTTATTGAAAGTTTAATAATATAAGTTTTCATTGGTTTATTTTGGTGTTTTAGAAGTTATCAACGTCATAATCTTGACTCTCACTTTGTGTTGGCTTTGAAGCTTGCTAGTGATATTCACAAGGAGCGTCTCGCAGCTGTAAGTTTAATTGTCTGTTCCTTTTTAATTGGAAATATAAACAGTAACTAGTGGTGCATGTGTGGTTTGCATTGTAAAAATCATAACTGGGGCCTTTCTTTGCCCATGCGTTCATGCCTGATAGGTTTTATTTGTGCCATGTAACTGCTATGGCCTTGCTATATTATCATTACTTGTAACTTGTAATGCATGCAATCTTTTCCTCCATGCCAATTGTTAGAAAAGGGATTAAACCGAAATTGAATAAACCTTTAGTGATTAAAGTTTAAAAATGGAATTAACATACCCCTATAGTTTACATCAGTTTTCTAGCAGGTCCTTATAATTCTAATAAACCCCCTCATTGGTTACATAGCTAGATGTTTGTACCCCAATCTCTTTAATACTGGTGTGTTTTGGTTCTTCAAATAGATTTAATGATTTGGAGTGTTAAGCTGACATGTGGCCATGTCATTATTTAAATTCACTATATAAGAAAAAAATTGATCAGTTTAATGGCAAAAAAGTTGCCACATTGCGTCCACAGCTCTTTGAACAAGTAAGCACTGAGCAAAGACAGAAAATGCGGAGAAGACAAGTCAGGGAAGAAAACTCAGAAAATGATGGCGTATTGATGTCAATCATTGGCAAGATTCTGGCCATATTTGTTGAGGGGCTGCTCTGTAATACAGAACTCTATCCTGGTATCTACTTGTATTTCTTCACATTTTGGTATCGTTAGTCTCTTGAATAATGATCTAAATAAAGCAAGCCCCGTTGGTCTTCTTGTGAGTTCTGGATTTTTGTAACACTGTTTCTGAACTGAAATGAGAGAGCAGCTTTGGAAAGAAGTGCAGCTGTTCAACTGGGGATTTGAAGGAAAATGTCATTGGGGGATTTACAAAAGCTTCAGATGTGCTAATTCAAAGAATGGTAACTTTCAGAGATCAGGGGAGTTGTGAAAGGAGAAAGGCTGATTGTTTTAAATGAATAGTGGGGAAGTTTGAGTTATGAAGGGTGCATAGTAGTGTCAGGAGAAGGCCTTTTCTTCAGCGCACTCTGCCTATCAGAAATATAATTGTTTAATAGGAATGGTTCAGTTTTACCCAAAAAAAAACGATTTATCTCATCTTGATCTTCTTTTAGCAGCTCATTTTATTCACGAAGTGGGGGGTTCAAAATGAAATGAGGCCCACTGCAAAGCTTATGTGAAGAGATATAGGAGGGAGGTCACTTGAATCCAGCAATTATGAGGTTGAGGGTTCAAAATAAAATGAGGCCCACTACAAAGCTTATATGAATGAGGACACCTGAATCCAGATATGCGTGAAAATACTATTCCAGTTATATGCTAGCCCTAAGCCAAATAAGCATTCAGTGCAGGCTTGAACAGATATTTGAAATAAAATGCTGCTTCAGTTTTGCATTGCCCCTAACCAATGACACAATCAAAGACAGGCTTGAACCCAGATCAACTAACCAATGAAGGAGACATGATGGATTATTGAACTTGTGCTACCTGGCCCTTAAATTGCCACACTTGTTTCACCCTAGTGCATAAGTTACTTTTCTGTGTTCTCTTCCCTTGTATTTTCTCATTTGAAAATCCATGGAAGAAATGTGCCCCCCTCCAAATAAAAACACACTTTGGTTCCCAGGCACACACTTAACCCTCCACATCTCTTAATCTTTTTACACCATTAAAATGTGTCAGCATAGAGGGTTTAGGATACAAAAGTTTGAAATTTCGAGGTCTATGTAACCATTGAATAATTTAAGGATGGGCTTACAACATTTTGAGTTATAGGGATCTGCTTTGAAATTAAGGTAAACTAATAGGAACTTGCAAATTAATGTTTCCATTAAAAAATAAAAACGATTTTCTTGATGATGTTAAAAATGCTAATGATATTATTATGTTGTTATCTTGGTTGATTTTGTGGCAGATAAAGAAGTCTATGGTGGTAACAGAGGCAGCGCACCATAAAGGTTCTGCTGGCCAGTCATCTGGTGGTGTAAAGGGGAGTCAAGGAAAGACACCTGGAAATGTCTTTAGCTCTCCCATGTCGAAGAATTCATGACTCGCATGAGGCATCGGTGCTTCATGCTGTTAGATTCTGAGACATAGGTACTTCTGTTTGGCCATATGCACCATAGCATAAATGACATGCATGTCCTTCTGCCTATATGAAGTGCAGTGCAGATTCAGGCGTCCACTATTATGAAGTTTTAACTTTAAAATTGTGCCATGCTGTCGTGTTTCACTCAACAAAATGCTGGATAATGCAATGATTGCTTCATTTCTTAAATACTAGGTGATTAAAATTAGACAAGTGTAAAACACTTATGTTTTAATGGAAAGTCTGTCATTATTATTGTCATGTTCTCAACTTCTCATAATTCTTTCACTGTTAAACGCTTTGGTTCAGTTAGTTTAGAAATGCTACAACATTCCCTCTGAACCTGAAGTTGCAGTCAAACTTGGCCAACCTAAGCTGGTTGGAGGGTCATGAGAGTGTAAATTTCAAGTTATATACTCCCTACGGTCCTAAATATAAGATCATTTTGACTTTTTCTTTTTAAAGTTAAGGAAGCAAATTAGATCACTAAATTATAACATGTCACATGTAATTAGATTATAAGTTAATTTATAAGTAAAATAAATTAGTTTTGAGGGAAAAAGATAACTATAAACAATTTAAAGTAATTAATTTTGTATCCCTTAATTTCTCCAAAAAAGTCAAAGTGATAATATAATTAGGACAGGAGGGAGTAACATATAAGTGCTGTTCGGAGGTGTTTAGGAGATCCTGCAAATTACTTTGGAGTAAAAGAGGAGCATAGGAAGAGTTTGGATGCACGGGATGGTAGAAAAAATGGATGATCATAATATTATTATTATTATTGGGAATGGGAATGGGTTGAAAGTAGCCTTGTGAAATTGAACCCACGACCTTGGAACGCATCATTTCTAACAGTGCAACGTTGCCAATAGGATTGCTATCCATAATGATAAAGAGCATTTACCTATTTATAAAACAGATAGTACGGTACTACATAAATTGGGCGGTGAGATGGCCTTACTACTTATGCAATTTCGTGAATGACTCCTGCTTTGCTCTAGTTGACATAATGCATGCCTGGGGTCAAAAATTCGTAGTACAGTTCATTTCCCCCCTCATTGGAGCTGACATCTCTGTAATGAACTAATTTGTAACAGTAGAAGACAAAGGAATTTACAGAACAATTCAAGAACAAATCCAGATATTATGAAATGAATTCAACAATATTCAGTCAACAATATGTTGATGTGTATAGTTCCAGTATTATAAGAGAACAGGAACAGAAATTCCAGGAAGAAGATACAGCAGAAGTAGAAGAAGAAGTTCAGACAGAGAGAGAGAATACAGAGAGATACAAGAAGGAGACTAATCACAAAATCCACAACTGCCCTATTCTCTCTCCTCTAACAGATTATAACTCCCTACTCTCTAAGTTTCCACGCGGCTCTTCTAACTCTTGTGCTACGCCTGAGACCATTCCCTTCCTTCTCTTGTTGATCCTCAGTCCAGCCCACTGCACTCGGCCCATTATCCTGTATAACAATCTCCTCTTCGGCACGTTGTCCCAATTGCAAAGAGGGGAAAAAACAGTCGAGGTACTTATGCATGAAATTTGCCACTTTTTGTTTTTTTTTTTTTTGGAAATGCATCTTACTCCACCTTACTTCTAGCGTTTATCCAGTATCCCGCAGTTCGGTGTGAATTTTCCAGAATTTAAAATCTCTGTTTTATCAGTCGAAATGGTGCGGAACGTCCCACAAAGTAACAACTCCAATTTAGGCCTTTCCTTGAAGATTACGATTAAAATCCTGTTTTCAGTCTCAAAACCACTTATCTCAGTTCCTGAATCTTATCCTCCTGCCATAGTATTGGAAGGGAAAGAATAAAGGTGAAATTAATTATAAATACAGTGTAGGCAACAAAATTAATGTAATGTTCCATGAAATCTCGCGAGTTTATAAACAACTTCGATTTAATTTAATTACGTGTGAAAAGAAAAGGCGAATGACCATTTAAATTCCCTCCCCCTTGGACCCACCTCACCCAACTCTCCTCACTCTACAGTTCCTGCCCTTGACTTCGATTTGGCCACTGGTTCTTATGGCTTCCATTTGCTTCATTGTTGCCTTGAAAGTTTTGGAAAAGATTAGAAATAAAATCTCCAACCATATTCAACGGAAGAGCACAAAATCAAAGACGACCAATAATGATTGAAATATCATCCTCAAAGCTGTGAACACGATGGGCGTTCGCCTTCGGCGGTGGAGAGTCGTCGTCCCTCAACGTCCTTCTTACCTGTTTGGTGGAGCTGAGATCTGTGAATGAAGCAAATCTTTTCCATCTTCGATTTTTTTTTTTTTTTATTAAATGCCATAAGAACTGGTGGCCAAATGGTGTTCTCAGATGGAATAAGAAAAAAATGGTGGGATGGTGAAGCAAGGGGAGGCCGATGGTGTGTGGTTGTTTAGGGGAGGAGACCCTTTCATTACAGGGGAAGAGGAAGAAGAAGAATGTTACAGGTGTGTGAATGTGAGAGAGAGAATGAAGGGAGGGAGTGTGTTGGTGGGGCCAGAACTTCAGAGTAAGGAGAGTTGGGTGAGGTGAATTGAAGAGAGTGAATTTAAATGGGTAATTTAGCATTTCACACGTAATTAAATCTAGTTTTCTTAGTTCTTCACTTTAATTTGAAGATTTTTATGGGATATTACATTAATTATATTCCTTACATATGACTTATAATTAATTTCCCAGAAAAAAAAAAAACTTAACGTGAAAAAATAATCATATGCAAATGTAGTGGGTGAGAATTTGTTATCTATTAACCTCAAATGTAGTGGGTAAGAATTTGTTATCTTATGTGTTGGTGATAATTATAAAAAGGAAGTTAGACACAATGAAATATCTCATTGTAAGTAAATGTCCATCATATTGATGTAAGTTGAGTGAAGCCCTTTGAATTGATGAATAGGCAATATGAGTGACACTGTTTTTTTGTGAGAATTTAGAGTAGAGTTAAAGAGCAATTTGTCCAATTCACTTTTGTCTTAGGTGTAAGTAACATAATTGACAATAAAAAGGAGCAATTCGTCACTGGATTTTTCTCATTATTTTTTTGTCTTTTCTTTTTCTCTTTTTTCTTTTACATTCATAAAAAAATTCATAATGAAATTCAACAATTTAAAATTTAAGCATCCATGTATGAGTGCTAAGATAACATATTGCAATAGTCATTTTGTTCGTGCTACATGATGTGTTAAATATGTTTTGTGTAATTGTCTATTTGGGTGCAGCAACACCTGCAAATAATAAAATTGTATAGTTCGAGTCATGCCCTAGGGGCACTGGCCTTAGGAGATATTCCGTAACCCCTAAATAAATTAGGAAGCAGCACTCCCTAGGATAAAACAAATCGTTCCTGCTTAAAGCAGGGTGACATAACAATAGGAAGATAAACCGTATAACTCAGAAAAAGAAAAGAGTAAAACTCGGGGGATTGAGATCAGAGTCGCCTGACCTCAGTCCTCAGCGACCTTGGCCTCTGACCCCATTCCTCTTATCACTTACCTCACTGTACGTTGCCTTTTATAGGCAAAAATCATATAATTGTTGGGAGTCATAATGATTATTAAAGTGATAATTACAAAACGTTAAAGATGGCTCAATAACAATTAAAATGGCAGTTACAAAACCAAAATTAATAAGAGTTTAATATAATAAAGCCATTTAAATATCATTAAAACTCGTCAGTAAAAGTACATTAAAGCTCCAACAATCATCTCCAACAGTGAGTTTAAAAACTCTTCTTATCACCCTTTTTACTAACTCAAGATTACATCTCGATATATACTATGGCATTCCCGGTCTTGAGTTATATAAGACTCCATCATTTGACAGACCCACACACATAATTTCTAACAATTCTGGGTGCCTTTTCCCTTGATGATAATTTCAGTTAGTACTTTTTGTTCAATGGAACTGTTTGTTTACAAGGGTACATGATGTAGTACCCTCTCTCTTTAATGCAATTGAATCAAGAGCAGTTTGCATCCGCTTTTGTTTAGCGTTTGTTTCCCTTTTTTTTTTTTTTACCAAGGCTCTTGGTGAATATGGATAAAGCATATTTTTCATTCTTTTGATGCTTTAATGTATATGTTGAAATGGCTACTAAACTCTCATTTACCCTTACTCCTTTTTTTATGGAAAAAAAAAAAGATAGTCCCCATTCCCCAACATTCATTCATAAAGCTCAGACATTCATCATATTTTATCATCAATAATTATCGTTTTTATTACCTTGAGCAGATCACTAAAAATCTTGTTGCTCACTTGCCAAGCGTTGGAAATATACTATGTTGAACGTCTCGCAGCTAAGTTTAAATTTCTGTTCCCGTTTTTTTTTAGAAAAGATAAATGGTATCTTGCAGTGCATATGCGTTTTGCATTATAAGGATCATAAGGGGGGCTTTGCTCTGCCCATGGGTTGATGCCTGATGCCTGATGCTTGATAGGTTTTATTTGTGTCAAGTAACTGCTATTTCCTGGCTATATCATCATTAATTACTTGTAAAGCATACAATCTTTTTCCTCCAAGCCATTTGGCACATTGAGGGGAATTGAGTGGTTACAGAATAAAAATGCTTGCCTGACCCAGTGATCTATATAGCGTAAAAAATAAATACGGGGCCATTTTAAGCTTAACTTCTCTGACCAGCATGAGTCAGCATTGATAAGAAAGGTAGAAAAAGGCTAAATGACCCAACCTTTAAGCTGGCTTGTATGACATATATACAGCCAACAAAATGAAGTTATTGCGATTTTTGTAACAGACTAACAGATGTATATGTATTACGTATGACTAAACGTGCGTTTTAGGCTTGTTAAGCCCATATATTTTTGACTGGGCTGCCAATTTCCCGACTATTTTCACGAGAATACATTATTGGAATGGTTAGTTTTCCTACCACTAACATTGGAGAAAATTTTTGTCTGCAGGAGCCCAAAATCAATACGTATGCCAATCTTAGTGATGATGTTTTACCCGCATAAAAAGGCTCGGCTATAATGCAGTCAAGATTATGGCCATCCAAGAACATTCATATTATGCTAGCTTTGGGTGCCTCTTTTAAGGGCTAACTAATATTATTTGTCGCCTCAATATAGTCGTGCTTCTACTGGATTTTGAAAATGACAGTCAGTTTTCTTTATAATTTATGCTTTATGCAGTGTTCCTGGTTTTTTCTTTCTAAAGTTGGCTATCATTCTGCATTGTGTAGGCATCATGTTACAATTCCTTTGCACCTAGCAGCCAGTTTGGAACACCTGACGAACTGATGAAGTCTTTAATTGATAGATCCCATGAACCGGGGCTGCCTGCTTTGATGAATATCGCACATAGGTGAGGTTTACCTATAGCATTATTGTTGGACTGTATGTTCGGATCCACCCTCAATGACCGGATCATCCGAAAGAAGATCTGAAGGATGAGAAGCAATTTGGGATAAATTGACAGTTGACTTAATGAACAAGTCAAATCATTTCCGAAATGAGAGAATCTGTCATGGTGACTGATTGATGACATTTATGAGAGACAATTATGACGGTATTATTCTTCCTTTCTAACGTTCGTCTTTAACACTATAAATAGGAGCTGCCCCTCACTATGTTTTCTCACCCCGGCCAAAGTTTCTCTCTCTCTCTCTCTCTCCGGCTTCTCCTCCCACTTTCATTCTGGTAATTTATTGTGTAAATCCCTTATTGACTCTTGTAATCTAGATAGTGTCTTTACTCCGTGAATATTATTTTCTTTTCAAGTTACTGTCCATATAACCTATTCGAGTGTTCAGGTGGTCGTATTACAACAGCTATTTTTATTCTTCTAGCTTTTTTGCCAATATATCTCGGCTGCTGCACTCTTTGCTAAGATCTCATCTTTATTACCTGATGAATTGTAGCCATGCATCAAATAATACATTGGATAGACTGAACATGTTTGATGCAACTGATAGTCAATACTACCATTTGCGTTCATGGGTTATCATTGGACGTGGGATTCTCGCCTTTTTAAGTATGGAAGTTGGGAAGCAAGCTCTATCTTTGCTTAATCGATATAGTTCTACGCGTATTTGCTCCCAAGGTTTTCTTATGCACTAGAATTGCGTCTTTCCACTTTGACCAATCACTTCTATGTCTACATTCTTCAACAGATCTAGGTTCAAGATCCTCACTTTGATTAATTATCTCAAGAGCAACATTATATGAAAATGCGTTGTCGACAACTATATTTTCTCGGTTCCATCTTTTTCCCGTTGTGACATAATTTATCGAGATCTCTTCATAATTTTCAGGTACCTGAACCTCTTCTGGGGTCCTTTGATTAATTATGTCTTGGGTTTCATCTATAAGACCAACCTCTTCAACTTGACCATCTTGATTGTTTGCTCCCTTTTTCTTTCTAACAAAGATGGGACCTCAAAGAAGGTTAGGAATATATGTTGGTTATGAATCTCCTTCTATAATAAAGTATTTAGAACCATTAACTGGAGATTTGTTCACAGCACGTTTTGATTATTGCCATTTTGATGAATCAATTTTTCCAACATTAGGGGGAGATGATAAACAGCTGGAAAAAGAGATCACATGGAAAACGTTATCTCTATCTCATCTAGATCCTCGTACACAGCAATGTGAACATGAAGTTCAGAAAATAATTCATTTGCAAAATATGAGAAGAAGATGGAGAGATGAAAAAAGAATAACAAGACAATATAATATAAGAAGAAGACAAGAGAATATGAGAAGAAGATGGAGAGAAAGAAGATATCACTTTCACTTATAATTCAATGGTACAAATGCCTTGTACATGACCTCTATTTATAGGCCTTAAGTCATTGAAGACTATGCATGAGGTTACAAGAGAATAATGGTGGAGTTTATGGCATTTACAAGCCATTCATTGAGAGGTTACAAAGTTAAGGGCATTTAGAGAGAAAAGAATCCTATGAGGAATTCTAAGAGGAATGGGTCATGGACATTCACTACATATAGTTTCATAACACTCCCCCTTGAATGTCCATATTATTGTGCCTCATTAAAACCTTACTAGGAAAAACCCATTGGGACAAAAACCTAGTGAAGGGAAAAGAGTACACAATATTTATTGAAGCTGCCTCGTTAAAAACCCTACCAGGAAAACCCAATGAGACAAAACCTAGGTTAAGGAAAAAAGAGTGCAGCATGACAATATCTCCCCCTGATGACAACATCACTTTATCTCTTTGAGTCTACGCATTCCAATACTATACACTAATTTTTCAAATGTTCTTGTTGGAAGTGTCTTGGTAAACATATCTGCAAGATTGTCACATGAGCGAATTTGTTGAACATCTATATCACCACTCTTTACAAGATCATGAGTGAAAAAGAATTTTGGAGAAATATGTTTTGTTCTGTCTCCTTTGATATATCCTCCTTTCAGTTGAGCTATGCATGCTGTGTTATCTTCATATAATACTGTTGGAACCTTTTGTACAATAATCATACCACACATCGATTCAATATGTTGAGTCATTGACCTTAACCACACACACTCTCGACTTGCCTCGTGAACTGCAATTATTTCTGCATGATTTGATGATGTAGCTGACAAAGTTTGCTTCGTTGAACGCCATGAAACAGCGGTACCTCCACAAGTAAACAAATATCCTGTTTGTGATCTACCATTGTGTGGATCTGATAAAAATCCTGCATCTGCATAACCAACCAATTGTGATCCAGATTCATTAGAATAAAATAATCCCATATCACTTGTCCCTTGAAGATATCGAAATATATGTTTGATTCCATTCCAATGCCTTCTTGTTGGACAAGAACTAAATCTTGCCAATAAATTCACAGCAAATGCTATATCGGGACGTGTTGAATTAGCAAGATACATTAGTGCACCTATAGCACTAAGATATGGTACTTCTGGACCAAGAAGATTTTCCTTTTCCCCTTGAGGACGAAAAGGATCTTTTTCCTTATCAAGTGATCTTACGACCATTGGAGTAGTCAATGGATGAGCTTTATTCATATAAAATCGCTTTAATATTTTCTCATTTAATTAAATCCCTATAATTATTTTTCCCACACATTTCAATAAACTTAAACAATATTAAAAATAAACATAAGGTAGCCTTCTGGGCTTATGATAATATAATTTGGCAATTTTTGTTATAACTGATTGCCACCTTTTTTTTTTAATATTTGTCATCTCATAGCCTTTTCAATATGACAACCATTTTGACAATTCATTTAGTAGTTACATATTTCTTTATGGCTTCAGGCCATATTAAAATACTTGCTCATAATTTATATCAAAATATAATTATTTTCATATTTCCAAACATTGTTGCCTCAATTATCAATTTGGGTGTTGATCATATGTGATCACAGCAAAATATAATAATTAGTCTTCAAAACTATTAGATCTGGAAAAGTGATTCTCTATAAGTTATTTGTCTTCTAGACAATATATTCTTAAAAAAAATATTTTTAAAGCTATAAAGATCCTTTTTGTCATTTGATAGCCTTCAGGGCTTTAATTTTTATAACAATTCAATAATCAGAGTATTACATTTTCTTTTTTTTTTGAGTAATTTTGTAGAACTCACAATGTTCTTTCCACAAAAGAATTATTAAAAAAGGTGACGTGACTTCCGGTCATCGAATCACACTAAAGAAAAACTATTATATAAAATAATATGACTTCTGGTCATTTTAATCACAATATATAAAGTATAATGGCTTCTGGCTATCCTATAAAAGCAAAAGAGAAAAAAAAAACAATGTAATGGTATCTGGCCATTTAATCACAATATATAACTTATAATGGCTTCTGGCCATTCTATAAAATGAAAAGAATGCAATATTAAGATAAATTAAGTAAATTAAAATTCATAATCAAATATGAAGAATTAGATGGGTCCATAATCATATAGATAACATTATAAATAAATTGGAAATAATACAATCAATTCCACTAATACAATATGATCATGTTCATCATCACTTCTCATAGTAATATTCCTTCTTTCAATAGCACACCATCAATATCCCTTTTTTTTTTTTTCAAATATTAGTTTTCAGGACCATAGTAAAAATCTTTCAAATCTATAAAATTCTTTTGTCATTACATGTATGAATCATTAGCCTTCGAGGCTTGAATGTATGGATCATTAGCCTTCATATGCATCATTAGCCTTCGGGGTTTTGACATTTGTTATCACTAAATCATCAAATTATATATATATATAATATGTATTATTTCATATGCATCAAATTAAATATGCAGAGGGGGTGTTTCGTAAGAACTAAAGAGCGTATGAACTAAAGGCGGTAGAACCTGCCAATCTAGTTCATTGTGACAGCCTCTCTAATTCTCCAAAAGAGGTAAGAATATGATGCAATATATTATATATACTTATATTATATATACATATATATTTAATATGTTGTGTGTGCGTGTGGTGTGTGTTTGTATTATATATAATATATCATATGTGTGTGCGTGTTGTGGAGTGTATATAAACAAGTAAAAGTGAGTGTTATAAAAATTTCATGAAAGTAAAAATAATACAATATATAGGGCAGTAAAAATAAAGAAAGAAAAAAAAATACCCAGATCTTCAGAGCAAATTCGTGCTGATAACGTGTCCAATGGCAAAAAAATTCAGCTCTTCTTAATATCATAAAATTAAATCCCTATAATTATTTTTCCCACACATTTCAATAAACTTAAACAATATTAAAAATAAACATAAGGTAGCCTTCTGGGCTTATGATAATATAATTTGGCAATTTTTGTTATAACTGATTGCCACCCTTTTCAAATAATCACATGGCTTAACTAACTCTTATCAACTCATGGATATTGGACTTCAGGTCCATGATTTTCACATATTTTGAACCATAATCATATTTTCATTTCATTTCTTTTGGCCAATAATCTATTTGTCACTCTTCATGACATACCTTTGTGTAAGATCCTCATTTAATCACGTGATATCATTATCGAAATTGTTGTCGACAACTTTATTCTTTCCGATTCCATTTTCTTTGTTGTGACATAACTTATTGAGATCTCTTTGTTAATTTTCAGATACATGTACCTCATTTGAGGTTTATCAATTAGTTATTAAGAGGGAATTAAAACAAAAAAAATATTAGTAATTAAAGTCTAAAATGTTGCAAAATATTATGTGTCAGTTATCTTTTTATTATAAATTATTATTTTTATTGAATATGATTTGAATTATTGTTGTTGATGTATGCTTTTGTTATAATATCTCAACTACTTTCTAAGTTGACATCTTCATTATTTTACCATGAGATTTATGATGATAACTTTATAAAAATTATATTGGTAAAGACATTTAATTATTATTTAGTTGTTTCCATTATTTGTTTAATCTGGTATTATTTGTTTAATCTAGTACAATATACCCTTGTCATTTATAATTTGGTATGTGACTAAATCTATATAATTTGTTATAAATACTAAATATTTTGCCATGAAATTAATTTTGTGAAAAATAGTATTTAAAAAAGAAGAAGAAGAAGAAAGAACCATGAGTTGATAAGAGTTAGTTAAGCCATGTGATTATTTGAAAAGGGTAATAATACATTTTATATGTTAATGGTACATTTTATCTCATTTGGTGGAAGAAATTTGATATATTCATGAACTTAATGACTACTACATTGAAATGAAACATTATCTTGTGAAATTCTAATTTAATTGTCACACATACATAAGAGAATATGATTATTAGTTTTATTTTGTAAGTGAGATTGACATGAATTTTGATGAAAACTTGATTGATTTGATAAATGATTGTTAATTTTTGTTAGAGTAATTTTCATTGTTGGGATGTGAGATGAATTTTACTTACTGTGATGTATTAGTTATCCAATAAAATTATGAGAATATTTATATATAGGAAAAAAAACAAATTGAAGTATATTACTACTTAAATATAATGTTATATGTTAGTTCTTGAAGAACTTATATGTTACAAAATAGATATAGTTCCTGAAGAATCAATACAAATTTTTTTTTTTGTGGAAGAATAGTTGATGATGAAAATCATGCTTCATAGAATGATGTTAGAATTTTCGTTCATAGAAGGGAATGAAAAGATAATCCAATTGGATTGAAATCCATATTTTTATGTGAGTAATTAAGTATTTGAGCTTCCAAATGAAATGTACGCAGGTTATTAGCCTATTAAAACTGTATTTGAAATACATGAATTGGGGAAGTTTATCGGTAATTCACACTTGATGGGGAGATTGTTGAAATACAAGTGTGGACTAATATTGAATGTTAAATGAAATTATACTCATATTCTTCCTTCACAAAATCTTTTGAGATCTCCCCAAAATGGATGTCATGTAATGATTTTAAATATGGAAATTGAATGTTAGATAAGAAAGATGATATAGTAAACCAGAAGTTTACTGATCTAAGTAAATTTATTGTTGGCATGACTTGTTTGATCATCCAAGTCATATATATGAATTTTCAAATTATTTATTGACATCCATTGAAGAACCAGAAGATTCTTCTTGTATAGTTAACATCATGTTGTGCTGCTTGTTCTCAAAGAAAATTTATAATAAAAAGATCACTAGTTGTGATTTGGAATGGATTTATATTTCTGGAAATATATCAAACTCATGGGCCCAATAAAATAGCATGTAAACCATATAAGTATTCAATAAATTTGATAGATGCATCTATAAAATGGTTACATATGCGATCATTTAGCTTGCAACCTGGAGTTTGCAAGATTGTTTGAATAAATCATTCTGTTGAATGCACAATTTCCAGATTATATGATTCAGAAATTATTCATTAAAGCCTCCATGAAATATTTATGAGAACAAAGTTTTTTTTTTGTTGATATATCTAATATCACATATTGTAGCACTCTACGTCAAGCTAACAATGTTCTCTCCTAATAAAATTGGCTTTTGGTTAGGAGCTAGATAATTTCCATCTCAAAAATTTTGAATGTGCAATACATTGCCTATTAATCCACTACAAAGTATATAAATGGATATTTAGACAAAGTTGAGATAAATGTTGGATAAGGAACTCCTTCTTCTTGTTTCTAAATGAAACAAAATAATGTTTCAAAAGGAAACAAATGGATTTTGGAGACTTATATTGCATGATTATTTGATTGTCATTCGACAAAGTTATCCAAACATGAGGGGGAGAAATCAAGTAGCTGGAAAAAAAAATATTGAATGCACTATCATTATCAAATGTAGATCCTCAAGTATAGTAGTATGAACTAGAAGTTCATAAGATTTTGCATTCATAAAGTATTACAAAATATCTTGCAGATATAATTACTGACCTAAATGAGAATTATCGAATCTCATATTCTAGCTGAAAATGCTCCGACAAATGTGACATGCCTGAAGCATGAGAAATCAATCGATTCCAAATGTAAATATTACAATAAATAGGAGCTTATAATAGGAGCTTATAATTTAGATGATCATATTAAGGAGGCAGGTACTCCTGAAGAGTGCCGAGACATAACTAATTGATAAACCTCAAATGAGGTACATGTATCTGAAAATTAACAAAGAGATCTCAATAAGTTATGTCACAACAAAGAAAATGGAATCGGAAAGAATAAAGTTGTCGACAACAATTTCGATAATGATATCACGTGATTAAATGAGGATCTTACACAAAGGTATGTCATGAAGAGTGACAAATAGATGATTGGCCAAAAGAAATGAAATGAAAATATGATTATGGTTCAAAATATGTGAAAATCATGGACCTGAAGTCCAATATCCATAAATAAAAGTTATTATGGGATATAAATATTTATGAGAAATATACTTTTTCAGAAAGGCAATAAAGATTGTGATAATGCAAACTATTTTGAGGTGGATACTAGTATTCTACAAATATTAGTAGTCTGGCAGTGTATGAAAATAAAATATGCGTTAATAATTATATATATCCCACTTGATGATGAAATTTACCTGAGAATCATTGAATGATTGAAAATTTCATAAGCATATATAAGAATTATCTTAGAAAATATATTTTTACTTAGAAAATATATAAGTTTATATATTACTTGACCAGTAGATCAAGTTATTAAATTCCATAGTGATTTTCAAAATCATGAATAGAGATATTCCATATAAATATTTACTAATTTTGTTGGTATTATATGTCGCAATTTTGTAGAAGAATTAAGCTTTTGCAGATGCACAATGGATAATGTATTTGAATAAATACGTAGATGCGAGATATATCATGGAGATATGTTAAATGAATGCATTTTAGCAGAACACGTGATGATAATGCAATTCGACCAAATGAAGATATGCTCAAAAAGCTTTGGATGGAATATGCTTGAAAAATCAGTATACTCAATTGAGACAAAAGGACAAAAGTGATGTAGTCACAAGGGGAAGTAAAATGATTCTGTTTAGGGGGAGAAAATATCATGCTGTACTCTTTTTCCCTTAACCAAGGTTTTGTCCCACTGGGTTTTCCTGGTAAGGTTTTTAACGAGGCAGCTTTGATAAGTATTGTGTACTCTTTTTCCTTCATTGGGTTTTTGTCCCATTGGGTTTTTCCTAATAAGGTTTTAATGAGGCACAATATTTGTTTATGGACATCCAAGGGGGAGTGTTATAAATATTAAATATATGGATGTCCATAACCTCTCCCAACTCTTGACCTTTCTAATCCTACACTCCATAACCTCTCTAAGGTTATTATTGCCATAACTCAAAGGTTACAACTTATACACTTATGAGGATTAAACTTGCTATTTACTTTATGTGACTCTTGGTTAAAGTTGAGTGCCTATAAATAGAGAACAATGTACTACACATTGGGCATCCAAATGAATAAGAGTTTCTCCCTCTTTTTAAACATAAAATTCATTTTTCATGAGATAAACATAAGACTACTTTTTAAAGAAGAAAAAAAAAATTCATACAATAACAGTAATAAAATTCATTTAACTATATATGCTAGAAAACACCATAGTATTTATGATAATAATATTTCTAAATATTTTATCATTCATACATTTGAGCAATTTTGTAAAAGTAAAAATAAAGGCGTACCTGTTTATTATCAACATTTGATAACGTGTCCAATGGCAGAAAAATTCAGCTCTTCTTAATATCATAAAATTAAATCCCTATAATTTAATTAAAAAAAATATGAAATAATACATATTATATATATATATAATTTGATGATTTAGTGATAACAAATGTCAAAACCCCGAAGGCTAATGATGCATATGAAGGCTAATGATCCATACATTCAATTTCCATATTTAAAATCATTACATGACATCCATTTTGGGGAGATCTCAAAAGATTTTGTGAAGGAAGAATATGAGTATAATTTCATTTAACATTCAATATTAGTCCACACTTGTATTTCAACAATCTCCCCATCAAGTGTGAATTACCGATAAACTTCCCCAATTCATGTATTTCAAATACAGTTTTAATAGGCTAATAACCTGCGTACATTTCATTTGGAAGCTCAAATACTTAATTACTCACATAAAAATATGGATTTCAATCCAATTGGATTATCTTTTCATTCCCTTCTATGAACGAAAATTCTAACATCATTCTATGAAGCATGATTTTCATCATCAACTATTCTTCCACAAAAAAAAAAATTTGTATTGATTCTTCAGGAACTATATCTATTTTGTAACATATAAGTTCTTCAAGAACTAACATATAACATTATATTTAAGTAGTAATATACTTCAATTTGTTTTTTTTCCTATATATAAATATTCTCATAATTTTATTGGATAACTAATACATCACAGTAAGTAAAATTCATCTCACATCCCAACAATGAAAATTACTCTAACAAAAATTAACAATCATTTATCAAATCAATTAAAGCAAAAAAAAATTCATTAAAAAAAAAAAAAAAAAAAAATTCATTAAAGCAAATTCGATACATGATAAGCATATCAAGCAATAATGCTCTTATTATATGATGAAAATGAGGAAGTAAAGAGAGAAAATTAAAGTAAAACGTAACTGAATTAGGAAAACATAACTAAAATAGTCTTATTATTTTTCCAATAAAGCTTGTCTAATCATGATTATCAAAGAAGTCAGCCACCTCCAAATGTGCCATTGCATCAAAGCCATTAATATCATCTAGCTCATTGGCATGGTCATTTTTGTGTGCCTCAACATCATCATCATGGAAAATCATATTTGCTTCCACATTATTCGCATTCCTTTTCATGGAGGCTTGATAAAGTTTTGCTAGATGTTCAGGTGTACGACAAGTACGTGACCAATGCCCCTTCATGCCACATCGAAAACATTTATTTTCAACAACTTTTGAAGGACCACTCTTGTCCTTTTTCTGCCATTCATTGTGTTTCTTTTTCTGATGGGCATTAGGATTAAAATTGTTACTTCCACCACCATGATTATGATAAGTTCCGCGTCCCCTGCCACGACCACGTCCACGGCCACGTCCTCGACCGCGGCCTCGACCATTATCATGGTAATTATTACGCACACTCACATTCGCTTCAGGGAATGGAGCAGACCCAGTGGGACGAATCTCATGATTTTTCATCAACAGCTCATTATTTTGTTCAGCTACCAGAAGACATGAGATTAATTCTGAATATTTTTTAAAACCTCTCTCACGATATTGCTGCTGCAGGAGCACATTTGAAGCATGAAAGGTGGAGAAGGTTTTCTCTAATAAGTCCTCATCAGTTATTTTTTCACCACATAATTTCAACTGAGAACTTATTTTAAAAACTGCTGAATTATATTCACTTACAGTTTTAAAATCTTGTAGCCGTAGGTGGATCCAATCATAACGAGCTTTTGGTAAAATCACCGTTTTTTGGTGATCATATCTTTCTTTCAAATTAGTCCACAATTCTAGCGGATCTTTTACCGTTAGGTACTCAGCTTTTAGCCCTTCATGGAGATGGTGGCGAAGGAAAATCATGGCTTTAGCCTTATCTTGGTCACTCACTTCTTTGCCAGTCAAAATGGCATTTCCTAGACCATTGGCACTTAGGTGGATTTCAGCATCTAACACCCAAGACAGATAATTTTTTCCGGTAATGTCAAGAGCAGTAAACTCGAGTTTTGTAAGATTTGCCATGGTACGAACTAAAACAATAGCAACAACGAAATTAAAATTATAATAAATAAATAAAATAAAACACCATGAATAAAAATATTAGAATTCACAATATATCATATCACAAAACAAGCTTATGCAAACTGTTGTGCAATATGGGCAATATAGAAGAAGAAGAAGAAGAAGAAGTGTCAATTTATGATATTGTAATATATAAATAAATGTTAATAAGCAAGAAATATAAACAAAAGAAAAATAGGATCAACATAATAATAATAAATCAATAATAAAATAACAATATTATAGTAACATATATATATATGTATGTATATAGGAATGTGAGCATGATAATAAATAATAAAAGACAATAATATGAAATGGTATAATGATGAAGATTAAAAAAAAAACTGAAATATAAACTTAAATTCATAAATAAAATTGCATGATAGTAACTTAAAATTAACATTAAATGTAATAACAGAAAGGTAAATAAAATGATATAACAAACAGAAAATTAGAACAATATAAATTGCAACTTAAATAACAAAATGCATAAATAAGATAATAAAAGGTATATATATAATATGTGTGTGTATATTTATGTGTATACATGTAAATATAAAAGCATCAAAGTAAATATGTAGACGGGGTGTTCCGTAAGAACTAAAGGGCGTATGAGCTAAAGGCGGTAAAACCTGCCAATCAGTTCATTGTGACAGCCTCTCTAATTCTCCGGAAGAGGTAAGGATATGATGCAATATATTATATATATTATATTTATATATTTATATATACACAAATATAACGCATGTGTGTGTATCATAAACAAAAAAAAAAATAATTGAAAGAATAAACACCATCCATTAACGCATGGTGCATGTGTGTGTATTATAAACAATAAAATACTATTGAAAGAATAAACATCATGCATAATAAACAACAAAAATAAAATACTACTAAAGGAATTGAACATGAAAATACTACTAAAGTTTTAGGGGGTATACCTAATACTTTCAGAGCAAATTCGTGCTGATAACGTGTGATGAAAAATTAGGAGAAAGAAGAAAGATGAAAGATGGAGAGATGAAGATAAAATAACAATACAAGAAATTTGAGAGAAAGAGGGAGAAACTCTTATTCATTTGGATGCCCAATGTGTAGTACATTGTTCTCTATTTATAGGCACTCAACTTTAACCAAGAGTCACATAAAGTAAATAGCAAGTTTAATCCTCATAAGTGTATAAGTTGTAACCTTTGAGTTATGGCAATAATAACCTTAGAGAGGTTATGGAGTGTAGGATTAGAAAGGTCAAGAGTTGGGAGAGGTTATGGACATCCATATATTTAATATTTATAACACTCCCCCTTGGATGTCCATAAACAAATATTGTGCCTCATTAAAACCTTATTAGGAAAAACCCAATGGGACAAAAACCCAATGAAGGAAAAAGAGTACACAATACTTATCAAAGCTGCCTCGTTAAAAACCTTACCAGGAAAACCCAGTGGGACAAAACCTTGGTTAAGGGAAAAAGAGTACAGCATGATATTTTCTCCCCCTAAACAGAATCATTTTACTTCCCCTTGTGACTACATCACTTTTGTCCTTTTGTCTCAATTGAGTATACTGATTTTTCAAGCATATTCCATCCAAAGCTTTTTGAGCATATCTTCATTTGGTCGAATTGCATTATCATCACGTGTTCTGCTAAAATGCATTCATTTAACATATCTCCATGATATATCTCGCATCTACGTATTTATTCAAATACATTATCCATTGTGCATCTGCAAAAGCTTAATTCTTCTACAAAATTGCGACATATAATACCAACAAAATTAGTAAATATTTATATGGAATATCTCTATTCATGATTTTGAAAATCACTATGGAATTTAATAACTTGATCTACTGGTCAAGTAATATATAAACTTATATATTTTCTAAGTAAAAATATATTTTCTAAGATAATTCTTATATATGCTTATGAAATTTTCAATCATTCAATGATTCTCAGGTAAATTTCATCATCAAGTGGGATATATATAATTATTAACGCATATTTTATTTTCATACACTGCCAGACTACTAATATTTGTAGAATACTAGTATCCACCTCAAAATAGTTTGCATTATCACAATCTTTATTGCCTTTCTGAAAAAGTATATTTCTCATAAATATTTATATCCCATAATAACTTTTATTTATGGATATTGGACTTCAGGTCCATGATTTTCACATATTTTGAACCATAATCATATTTTCATTTCATTTCTTTTGGCCAATCATCTATTTGTCACTCTTCATGACATACCTTTGTGTAAGATCCTCATTTAATCACGTGATATCATTATCGAAATTGTTGTCGACAACTTTATTCTTTCCGATTCCATTTTCTTTGTTGTGACATAACTTATTGAGATCTCTTTGTTAATTTTCAGATACATGTACCTCATTTGAGGTTTATCAATTAGTTATGTCTCGGCACTCTTCAGGAGTACCTGCCTCCTTAATATGATCATCTAAATTATAAGCTCCTATTATAAGCTCCTATTTATTGTAATATTTACATTTGGAATCGATTGATTTCTCATGCTTCAGGCATGTCACATTTGTCGGAGCATTTTCAGCTAGAATATGAGATTCGATAATTCTCATTTAGGTCAGTAATTATATCTGCAAGATATTTTGTAATACTTTATGAATGCAAAATCTTATGAACTTCTAGTTCATACTACTATACTTGAGGATCTACATTTGATAATGATAGTGCATTCAATATTTTTTTTCCAGCTACTTGATTTCTCCCCCTCATGTTTGGATAACTTTGTCGAATGACAATCAAATAATCATGCAATATAAGTCTCCAAAATCCATTTGTTTCCTTTTGAAACATTATTTTGTTTCATTTAGAAACAAGAAGAAGGAGTTCCTTATCCAACATTTATCTCAACTTTGTCTAAATATCCATTTATATACTTTGTAGTGGATTAATAGGCAATGTATTGCACATTCAAAATTTTTGAGATGGAAATTATCTAGCTCCTAACCAAAAGCCAATTTTATTAGGAGAGAACATTGTTAGCTTGACGTAGAGTGCTACAATATGTGATATTAGATATATCAACAAAAAAAAACTTTGTTCTCATAAATATTTCATGGAGGCTTTAATGAATAATTTCTGAATCATATAATCTGGAAATTGTGCATTCAACAGAATGATTTATTCAAACAATCTTGCAAACTCCAGGTTGCAAGCTAAATGATCGCATATGTAACCATTTTATAGATGCATCTATCAAATTTATTGAATACTTATATGGTTTACATGCTATTTTATTGGGCCCATGAGTTTGATATATTTCCAGAAATATAAATCCATTCCAAATCACAACTAGTGATCTTTTTATTATAAATTTTCTTTGAGAACAAGCAGCACAACATGATGTTAACTATACAAGAAGAATCTTCTGGTTCTTCAATGGATGTCAATAAATAATTTGAAAATTCATATATATGACTTGGATGATCAAACAAGTCATGCCAACAATAAATTTACTTAGATCAGTAAACTTCTGGTTTACTATATCATCTTTCTTATCTAACATTCAATTTCCATATTTAAAATCATTACATGACATCCATTTTGGGGAGATCTCAAAAGATTTTGTGAAGGAAGAATATGAGTATAATTTCATTTAACATTCAATATTAGTCCACACTTGTATTTCAACAATCTCCCCATCAAGTGTGAATTACCGATAAACTTCCCCAATTCATGTATTTCAAATACAGTTTTAATAGGCTAATAACCTGCGTACATTTCATTTGGAAGCTCAAATACTTAATTACTCACATAAAAATATGGATTTCAATCCAATTGGATTATCTTTTCATTCCCTTCTATGAACGAAAATTCTAACATCATTCTATGAAGCATGATTTTCATCATCAACTATTCTTCCACAAAAAAAAAAAATTTGTATTGATTCTTCAGGAACTATATCTATTTTGTAACATATAAGTTCTTCAAGAACTAACATATAACATTATATTTAAGTAGTAATATACTTCAATTTGTTTTTTTTCCTATATATAAATATTCTCATAATTTTATTGGATAACTAATACATCACAGTAAGTAAAATTCATCTCACATCCCAACAATGAAAATTACTCTAACAAAAATTAACAATCATTTATCAAATCAATCAAGTTTTCATCAAAATTCATGTCAATCTCACTTACAAAATAAAACTAATAATCATATTCTCTTATGTATGTGTGACAATTAAATTAGAATTTCACAAGATAATGTTTCATTTCAATGTAGTAGTCATTAAGTTCATGAATATATCAAATTTCTTCCACCAAATGAGATAAAATGTACCATTAACATATAAAATGTATTATTACCCTTTTCAAATAATCACATGGCTTAACTAACTCTTATCAACTCATGGTTCTTTCTTCTTCTTCTTCTTTTTTAAATACTATTTTTCACAAAATTAATTTCATGGCAAAATATTTAGTATTTATAACAAATTATATAGATTTAGTCACATACCAAATTATAAATGACAAGGGTATATTGTACTAGATTAAACAAATAATACCAGATTAAACAAATAATGGAAACAACTAAATAATAATTAAATGTCTTTACCAATATAATTTTTATAAAGTTATCATCATAAATCTCATGGTAAAATAATGAAGATGTCAACTTAGAAAGTAGTTGAGATATTATAACAAAAGCATACATCAACAACAATAATTCAAATCATATTCAATAAAAATAATAATTTATAATAAAAAGATAACTGACACATAATATTTTGCAACATTTTAGACTTTAATTACTAATATTTTTTTTTGTTTTAATTCCCTCTTTTTAAACATAAAATTCATTTTTCATGAGATAAACATAAGACTACTTTTTAAAGAAGAAAAAAAAATTCATACAATAACAGTAATAAAATTCATTTAACTATATATGCTAGAAAACACCATAGTATTTATGATAATAATATTTCTAAATATTTTATCATTCATACATTTGAGCAATTTTGTAAAAGTAAAAATAAAGGCGTACCTGTTTATTATCAACATTTGATAACGTGTCCAATGGCAGAAAAATTCAGCTCTTCTTAATATCATAAAATTAAATCCCTATAATTATTTTTCCCACACATTTCAATAAACTTAAACAATATTAAAAATAAACATAAGGTAGCCTTCTGGGATTATGATAATATAATTTGGCAATTTTTGTTATAACTGATTGCCACCTTTTTTTTTTTAATATTTGTCATCTCATAGCCTTTTCAATATGACAACCATTTTGACAATTCATTTAGTAGTTACATATTTCTTTATGGCTTCAGGCCATATTAAAATACTTGCTCATAATTTATATCAAAATATAATTATTTTCATATTTCCAAACATTGTTGCCTCAATTATCAATTTGGGTGTTGATCATATGTGATCACAGCAAAATATAATAATTAGTCTTCAAAACTATTAGATCTGGAAAAGTGATTCTCTATAAGTTATTTGTCTTCTAGACAATATATTCTTAAAAAAAAATATTTTTAAAGCTATAAAGATTCTTTTTGTCATTTGATAGCCTTCAGGGCTTTAATTTTTATAACAATTCAATAATCAGAGTATTACATTTTCTTTTTTTTTGAGTAATTTTGTAGAACTCACAATGTTCTTTCCACAAAAGAATTATTAAAAAAGGTGACGTGACTTCCGGTCATCGAATCACACTAAAGAAAAACTATTATATAAAATAATATGACTTCTGGTCATTTTAATCACAATATATAAAGTATAATGGCTTCTGGCTATCCTATAAAAGCAAAAGAGAAAAAAAAAAAACAATGTAATGGTATCTGGCCATTTAATCACAATATATAACTTATAATGGCTTTAAAAAGACAAATGGCTTTAAATTGAGTGTTTTATTTAGGTTCTGAGATTCCTGATCTTACGCAAGAGGGTGGCCGGATGGATGTAATTTTTACGGGTTTCAGTTTGATGGTGTCACATCAATGATGTACACTCATCATCATGAACTACATACAGGTACATTCTAATACTCCAATTGGTTTTTATAATCAGTCTCTGGTTTCTTGTTATTTTGTGTTGACTGAGTAAATAGTCATCAAGAGTTACAGGATTACCAAATTAAATTAAAAAAATGGGTAAAAACATCCACACTATTATGTATTTTCTTAGCTTAGACAAACGAATAGAGACATGGCTTCTACAATTGAATTTCACTCCTGATTGAGATTCTTGGTGTTCTCTTTTTTTCATCCTGAAAAGGGTGTCTGTACCTAGTGTGCTGACATTATGTGACATTGATTATAGTATTAGTGTGCACATTCTAGTGGGAAACAAATTATGAAATTATTGGAGCACCAGCATCTTCAGGATCGGATTTGGGTGTGAAATAATATAATCATCATAATACCCTTGACATAGAATTCCTTCATCAACTTTCGTGTGCAGTACGTAGGATGATGGAAAAGAATGAAGAAACGTTGTGGGTGACAGTTATTTTATGTGTTGGCGAGAGAAAGAGATGGTTGTTTGATGAAGTTATTTAAAATTGAGGCCTAGACACGCGGTACTTTGAAAAAATCAAATATTTTATATTGACATGAGGGTGAGAGATAATACAGTGGTATATGTTTATGATAAAATAAATTAAATAAAGTTGTAACATTCGGGGCATACAATTTTTGGAAGCATAAAATAACAGGGGAGCGAAAATGAGGCGAGGCAATAATGCCATGTGCCAGCATTATGCAGTGCCATGCCAACCTGTGAGATGATTAGATTTAAATCATTAGATGGATGCACGTGCTATTTCTTTGGTGGGCAGCCACATTGGACCTCCTCATTTGATAAAGGGTTAAAAGGCAGAAATGTCCCAGAAATTTTTACTAATAGCTATTGGGTGTTTGAAAGTTTTGGACGGGGCAACCCTGGAAGTTTCTAAAAATGGTGCAATATCACCGCCACCGTTTAAAGTGTCAATTTTGACCGTTAAAGTTGACTAATTTGTCCACATGGCACTCCATACATGGCAACTTATCACTCAATATATGCCCCATCAGCATTCCATCCACACTTGACCCTTCCTTATTCCGGATCCAGTTTCGGTGCTCGTCGCAAAGATAGGTAGAGGGCGCTCATTTACTCTGGACCGTTCAGATTTAAATCTTGACGGTCCAGATTTAATATTTTTAAGTATGTAATTTTTAAATGAATAATATGTTTTTTGACAAAATGATAGTTAAGATATTATCTTCATTTTAGATTTTGTAACTAAAAAAATAATTGTTTTTTTAAAATCACAAACTTAAAAATATTAAATCTGGACCGTCCAAATCCAATCTAGACGGTCCAGAGTGGATGAGCGCCCTCTACCTATCTTTGCGACGAGCACGGAAACCAATTCCTCCTTATTCCCTCCCTCCGTTCTCTCCCTTTGCAGCCGCTGAGTACAAATGTTTATATCAGATTTACAACAGAGCAAGACCGCGGCCATCTAAGGTTGGCCCCAGTTAGCAATCTCTCCAACCTACAATTTATACACAAAAATAATAAAGTGGAGAAAACTCATAAGGAAGAAAATGGAACTGTGTCCTTGTACGCAGAGATTCCTTCCAATGGATACTTCTCACCATCACCACCTGCCTCGGCCTCCACATCTTTCTCACCCAATCTTTCCTCCTTCTCCAATGCATCCTGTGTTATGAAGCATCCATGATTTTAAACATATGATAGTGCAACAATTGAGAATACCATATATTTTCTTCTGCCATGATATTTGATATTCTTATAAAGCTCAGTATTTCTATTTCTATTATATTAAGTTTCTGATATGCTATAAGGCAAGTATCGGCAGCACCATATCCTTCATAACTCAAACTTCCATTATGGGTGCCTTTTTGTCTTTAGAAGCATCAATATAACTTTCTATTTTGAGGAGCAATTGAGATTCTGATCTTAAAGAATGTGATGATTGGGGTTGCAGTGACAGGGGCAGTACGCAATGGGTGAAGATAAGAAAGACACCTCTGGGTTGTCTCTGTTATGGTGGACCTTGCTCTGTGGTGGCTTTGATATGAACATCCATATACATCGGCGGCAAGGGAAGAGGACAGGAGGAAGGGGTAGGTGGAGAAGTAGTGTTGATGTGGCATGCATTGACCGATGAGTTGGCATATATTGAGTGCCGGACAAATTAGTCAACTTTAACAGTCAAAATTGGCACTATAAACAGTGGGGGCAATATTACATCATTTTTAAAAACTTCCGAGGGCAATATTGCCCCGTTCAAAATTTCCAAACACTCAGTGCCCATCAATGAACATTTTCGGGGTATTTTTACCCTTTAACCCTTTGATAAATTATACTAGTAACTATAATCTGGTCAAATACATAAAGCGGATTTCAATGGATTTTGTAATCTCCCACAAAGGCCACAATTCTTAAATCCACGTGGTGTAGAAAATAAAGCCAACATTCACGGCCCCCTTACTGCGAATTTTTTTTGATCAAATCCTTACTGCGAATTACTACCCGTTGTATCTTTATTCTATTTGTATTACTGTATTCATTACGGTTTCCCATGTGTCAAAAATAATTTATTACTGTATATAATGATAAAAAACATTATCGTTGCTTTTGATCAACTCTCAATATGTTTGGATAATGGAGGAGTGGACCATATTGTAAAGTCTTGGTGTTCTTCGAGCGCTTCCAGGGGGGCACTTCAGGGGCAGAGGAGATTTTCCGGCCAGACATTTCCTCTTGAAATAATAATTTATGCATACATAAATCTCCGTTTGTTCTTCTAAAAAAACCTAATACGCTTTTTTTAGTCAACTACTAAATATGCTTTCTTGAATGCATAGTTCTGAATACTTTTCGACGACGGGACAAACAGATTGTTTCAGCTGATTAAACCAAGGTAATACAAAAAGAAATTAAAGGGAGGTGCTACTAGGTGAATATTCGTGTCCCGCAATAAAAATGATGTGTTGTCCAAATAAGGTCATTGAAATGGAATATAAATGAAGAACGTGGAATTAGATGCCGCGTCATTCACGACTTGGAAATGAAGCATTATTATATATTTGTCGAAGGACTGAACTTTTTGGGTGGAGAAAGCACCTAAATCGAATGAGATGCTAGTTTTGTACACTGTGACATACTCCCTCCATCTCAAAATATAAGTTTCAAATAACTTAAATTTATACAAAAAATTATTAAAATTAGTTAAAAACAATAATTATATTATAAATATGATATGTTTTTCAATTATATCCTTCTTAATAAATATGAAAGAGAATGCATGGGGAAAAGAAAATGAAAGAGAATGTGACAATAAGATATAATAAAGATGAAATACAATACATGGAGAAAGATAAATAAGGGGAAAAATTGAAAAAAAAATGCAATTAATATATAGATAAATATAAAATAAAAATTATATTTTGGGCTCTCACAAAAGTGAAGCTTATATTTTAGGAACAAGGGGTATCATATTACATAGAATCATAGATCGCATTATATTATTATTACAAAATCTCAACCGCTTTATGGGGGAAAAATTATTCGCATGGTTAAAAAGTGAAAAATGTGTCCTCATCCATCTCAGCAAGCATTCACAGCTCTACGTTAATATTTTCCACATTGAGGCGTCTATAAACACCTAGTTAGTTAATGATGTAAGACTCCACTAAATTGGAGGGAACATGGACTCTGAAATTTGAGTAGTTGGTTATTCGGATACCTGATAATAGGATCCAAAAAAGGTGCTGATTACCAATTGATATATATATATATATATATAATTGAGTGTCTTCCCTTCCTATCAAGTACTCCCTTAAGTCCCAAATATAAGAGGTAATATAGCAAATTTTTTGGTCTAAAATATAAGAGATAACATGCAAAAGTCAAAGTAATAAATGCATGTTTTTCATATTTAACTTTGTATATTAAATAATGAAAGAAGGGTAGAGAAAGTACGTATAATAAATGAGTGGGGTAAAAATGGAAAAATTTGTTAAATCTACTCATAATAAATGATTTCTACATATTTTATTAGTATGTATAAAAATGTTGACTACCTCTTATAATAAGAACATCGAGTGCCAATGTTTTCAATTAATAAAATAAATAAATGAGTGGCACACGTGGCTCCACGTTAGCTGGAATCTTATCTTGCAATGTCAGTGTCAAATGCATAACCTCCAAAACAAACAGCGTTTCCGCGTAGGGGTGTTCACGGGACGGGACGGGACCGGGACGACCCCGTCCCGTCCCGTCCCGAAGAAAAGTGTTCGGGACGGGGTTTCCGTCCCGTGTCCCGTCCCGTCCCGAACTTGTCCCGGTCTCGATCGGGACGGGACGGGACCGGGACGGGACGGGCCTTGTCCCGGAACTTTTTCCCAATTAAAAAAATTGACCCAAAAATCTTTTTTTTGCAGAGCAACACATTTGGTGGGTGATTTTATAGCATAATTAAATCTCCTCCAGTGCCATGAGCACTCCATATTAATACATAATAAACCAAAAACGTAATAATTAGAGTAAAAAAAGTAGCAACAACTACACATTTAAATAGAGTTTAAAAAAACTTCAAATGTGATGTGTTACACATAGATCATAGTGGCAGCGGACAAGAAATTTGAGATCAATGAATGGTTGGAACTTAGTTTTGAAGTTAGAGTTATATATTTTTTTAAAAAAAATTCATATATACTCAAATATGAGACAGATGACACATGTATTTTTTTTTTAAAAATTATGAACATACATATATATATATATATTCGGGACGGGACGGGATCGGGACGACCCCGTCCCGAGTCCCGTCCCGTCCCGAAGCGGTATTCTGTCCCGTCCCGGTTTGTCCCGTCCCGAAAATTTTCGGGACGGGACAATCCCGTCCCGAAATGGCCGGGACGGGACGGGACGGACCGGGACGGGACAGAGTTGAACAGCCCTATTTCCGCGTCATTGCTCTATGTATTCCTCCTTCCAATCCTTTCTATGCTTTCCTTTTATCCCTTCTTTACTTACTATCCATTTATAAATTAAATTTTTTTGCCAACCAATTTATAAATTAATCACTCGTCAAAATTTTCAAAAAAATTCTTTAAGTTTTAGAATATTTATGTATTAAAATTTATTAACTTTACAAATATTTAATAAATTGTACATTCATGTAAAAAAATTTAACAATGTCACTTATAAATAGAATAAAAAGAATCCTCTTTATCTTATCAATAGGGTAATAAAACACTGATATAATCCAGGCAAAAAAAAAAAAACAAACAAACACTGATATAATTAGTTTTAAAATAATAATGTACATAAGTGATTGAACCCAACTTTTTATCTACATGGAAATAAAAATGGGCATTTACATGAAAATAACATATTTTATGAAAACAATAAAAGAAATATCAGAGATTTATTCTAATACGACACACAAAAGAGGTATAATGATTCTGGCCGAAAAAGAGGGAGAGATACATTTTTTTTATTTTGCTGAAAAACGAAAGAAACGTCCAGAGAATGAAAGCGCAAAGAATTGAAAACAGAAGTTTATGTGAGAGGTGAGGACATAATTATATGGCTCAAAAGGAAGGAAAAAGGTTGTCACAATAAGAAAGCTAGGGCAGGAATAAACCAAAATAAAAATAGAAATATTTATTATTAATGAGAAGATAACAATAGAATAAAAAAGGGAAAAAGACAAATAAATACCTTCCAATTTGCAAAATCCCATTAACAACTTCATGATAGGTTGTTGTGTTGTTAATACCTATCATGAAATTGTTAATGGGATTTTACAAATTGGAGGGTATTTATTTGTCTTTTTCCCAATAAAAAATGAGTAAGGAATCAGAGAGAATATTTCTTTTGCATTCTAAGCAGCTTCTAAGTACATAACGATGTCCTCAGTTTACGACAAAGCCTCACAATTTCACAACAACCCGACTGTATAATAATAGGAAATAATTGATAGATAATACTGGCAAAAAAATTTTTTTTGATAGATAATAGGATTTTTTTTTTATAGATGATAGGATATATCGGGAGATAGGAACCTCCTATTATTTCTTTTTTGCCAAAATGAATCTCCTTATTAACATTGCATTTATACTAGCTCCGTTACTTAATATAAGATTTAGTTTACCATTTTAGAAAATACTAAAAAAACCAAATAAGTTATTATAAATTGATATGACTGAATTTTTTCTCTAAACTAATTTATTTGACCTATAAATTAACATATAATCTAATAATATACATAAGACGTTATGATTAAGTGGCTCATTTAACTTTCTCAATCTCCTAGAGAAAAGTCAACTAACTATTAGATCTATGAAGGTATCATTATTGCTCTTTTGATGTCCAATTAACAAGAAAAAATCCATGTAACAGGGGATATGTGAAAATCCTTTGTATTCTAAGGAGATATAGTGATATACTGATCAAATCAAAATAATTAGATTTCTCGAAAATATGGGATAATGGATGGATCATAACAGGGATATGGACATTTATTTATTTTAATATTTAATAGGAATATGCATTTATAAAAGGGAAAAAGACAAATAAATACCCTCTAATTTGCAAAATCCCATTAACAACTTCATGATAGGTATTAACAACTTCATGATAGGTTGTTGTGTTGTTAATACCTATCATAAATTTATTAATGAGATTTTATAAATTAGAGGGCATTTATTTATCTTTTTCCCTTTATAAAACAAAGACCATCCAATAGTTCACATCCCTTCTCTAAGGGCAACTGGACCCTCAACAAACGATCCAATCGGCCCAATGGCCTCACGACACGCGTCACTCGTTGATTGGTCCAGCATCTCCCACCAAACCCCGCCATGACCTTTTAGTTGTTTTGGGGGCGTGCTTTGGAAAAAGCTCATTTTTGCGTCGTCTTCATCGTCCCTCACATCTTGCTCTGCATATTCCTTCGTAACATTCTTTCTCTCTGTGTGTGTGAGTGAGCCTGTGACCGTACACTTCTCGCTATATATTTGAGGCTTGCTTCATACACACATACATTCATACATTTAATTTCAAGGAATTGCAGTTCAATTTTTTCTCACCTGCTGTGTCTCCCTCTCTAAATCCCTACCTCTAATTCCATCCGATCATGGCGAGTGGGCTTTCGTTTGCTAATTCCAACGGATTTTCAGGCTCTTGCGCCAAACCTGAGAAGCTCATTATCGATACTGACCCTGGGATAGGTAAGTTTGCTTATTTTAGGCTTTTTTAATGCTTATGTGCCCTTTTCGGTTCTCCAAATAAACTCATAAAGCATAATCAGTTCGTTTGATGATTTGATGGTTGCGATTTTCCGGCTGGGCTTTGTCCTGTTGAGTTGAGTTTGAATATTTTTCCACCTGGCGAGTAGTTTGCCTGATAATCTGATTGCTGGCTTCGCTTTCAGCTGCATAGTTTAATTCTCTTTTTCATTGGTCATTGAACAGAGAAATTCATTGCAATTTTTTGAATTTTTAATATCGTAAAGGTCACACACGCACGACACACTCACATCTTAATGATGTTCCTTCACATCGAATGTTTGACTTGGTGATGAGGCCAATCATTTTTTTTTTTTTTCCAATTTTATATAACTGTGCTTGCATTTTTTTTTAAAAAAAAAAATTTAATCATCTTGCATCTTGCCCCCTAACTTCTGGAGATTATATGCAAAGCAAAATACCTCTATTTTAAGTTTCTTGGAGTTGAAAACCAAGAAAACTTATTTGATAGTGCATTTAATCGAATACTTTGAAGATTCCTAAGTGAGCATATAAGAAAATTATCCGGATATTGATTTTATTTGTCGTAGAGACTTGAGAGAACGTATTTGATGGTAACTGGACTTGTACCAATGGTTTAAAATATCACATTTTCAATCGGATTAAGCATTCTGGGTCATTTATAATATTTGGTTATTGTCCTTCCTTGAGAGATGTAGTTTCGTGTTTTCAAATTCAGGCATAACCCAATTTGATTTGAACCATTATTTTTTGGTGACGAAATATGCAAATGTTCTCCTGGTGCAATACTTAAGTTCCAGCTAATGTGTCATACTCATAGGAGATATTCAATCCATCACTGACTCAAGTGGTTGAATGATGGTTGTGGTTTTCTTGTCTTTGTTTTGTTTTGTTTTTTTTGGAATAACTATTTTACTGTGAATGCCATTTTCATGAGTTAATGTTTTTGCTATCTGTAAATCCATAGACGATAGCATGACAATATTGATGGCGTTTCAAACACCTGAGGTGGAGGTCGTGGGATTAACAACCACATTTGGTAATGTTTCCACAGAAGATGCCACTCACAATTCATTGCTTTTGGTAGGTGTTTATCATTCAAATTCTCATCAACTTTGGCTGTGACTTTACTTGACAGAAAATTCTGTGTCTTATATGTTTTTAGAACATGTTCACGATCAGTTTGTCTTTTTATTGTGCAAAAGGATAGTGTGAGATTGCTGGCTGTCAAAATGTTCCAGTGGCAGAGGGCAACCCTGAGCCCTTGAAGGTAGCTATTTAATATGTACCTTTGAAGTTAACTCAAGTGTTTCAACTCAGTTGGGCTATATTTTAATGTCGGGTTAACAACATTTTTTCTCATACACTATTTTCACTGAACCAATGGATACACCAAACTATCAAGTGATGCAATGTTACCCTCAAACCTATAAAACATTGCAATGTTGAGTGTGTTGCGATGCTTTTTTAAGTTTGAGGGTAGCATTACACCACTTGATAGTTTTGGATACCCAGTGCTCTTGCTAAAATAGTTTAAGAGTAAAAATGCCCTTTAACCCTTTAAATATTTACCTTGCATTGCATGTCCTGCCTCATATTTCATCCACATGGCTCTGCAGATGGCTTTACATGTTTTAAACAATGGCGTTATGTTTTTTTTCCTGTTGGTTTTTACTTCATCTTTTGAGTCTGAAATATGCTTTATCATTTTGAAGGGTGGAATTCCCCGAGTTGCTGACTTTGTTCATGGTTCTGATGGACTTGGAAACATATCACTGCCCCCACCAAAAGCTAAAAAAATAGATAAAAGTGCTTCAGAGTTTTTGGTGGAGAAGGTTTCTGAATACCCTGGTGAAGTATCTGTGTTAGCACTTGGACCTTTGACCAATATAGCTTTGGTAAGTTCTAATATGCTTTCTTCTTATTAACGGTCATGGTCATCTAACATTTTTTTATTTGTATTCGCATGCTAATATGTCCTGATAGTTTAACCTTCGTGACTAGGCCATCAAAAGAGATTCTTCTTTTGCTAACAAGGTGAAGAAAGTGGTTATCCTCGGTGGTTCTTTCTTTGCCTTGGGGAATGTAAATCCAGCTGCAGAAGCAAATGTAAGTGGTGGTTCCATGCCTCTGATTTTTATAGAAGATGGATAGGGACTAATGGACTTTAGAATTTTCCTTTACGTTCTGGAAGAATTGTATGTTTTAAAGTTTTTCTTGTCAAAAGAGAAAACAATCTGTACTTTTGCAGAGAAAATCACTTTTTCCTTTTTGTTTTGTTTTGTTATGTTGTTCAAAATCACGAATCCACATCACAACAGACTCTGGACTATAAGGAAAATATTTTCTGCGAAGTTTGTTGTTGTAATAAATGGATCATGGGTTTGATACTTAGATTATGCTTCATGATCAGGTTTAATATTCAGTTGGTCTTCTTTTCTTTTTAATTTGCAGATCTACGGAGACCCAGAAGCAGCAGATGTTGTGTTCACTTCTGGCGCAAATATTGTTGTTGTCGGACTAAATATTACAACCCAAGTGATATTGACTGGTTGGATTGCCATTTCTTGTTTCTCTAATCTCTAGTCTACTTTTATTGTGCGATTGGGTTTTGTTGTAAATGGCAGATATTGAATACTGTCTTCTTATTTCAGATGCTGACCTCCTTCAGTTGAAAAATTCTGGAGGAAAACATGCACAACTTCTAAGTGAGATGTGTAAATTTTACCGGGATTGGCACGTTAAATCCGATGGCCTCTATGGTAATATGAATGTTATTTTGACGTCTAAAATCATGCTGTTTAAAGCATTTCTTTTTCCTTTTTATTGTTTACTTTGTTGCCAACTTGCCATTGGAATATGATAATATGATATTGATATCTGCTTTCAGGAATTTTCCTTCACGACCCTGTCACTTTCGTAGCACTTGTTCGTCCAGATCTTTTTACATACAGGAGAGGGGTAGTGAGGGTAGAGACACAAGGCCTCTGTGTAGGGCATACACTAATGGACCAAGGGTCAAAGAAGTAAGTCGAAACAATGGAATTGATTTGCTCCTTCACTTTATTTTCAGTGGTTCAAGTTGAACTAATGCTCAACACATTGTCATTTTCATTTCATATATAGATGGAATACGAACAATCCATGGACGGGTTTTCCCCCTGTTTCAGTTGCTTGGACGGTGGATGTCGATGGCGTCATTAAGTACATCAAGGAGACATTGATGAAACCCTGAGGTTCACACATCTTTTCTTTGACACACGTCAATAACAGGGGCTTTCATCGTTGAGCACCCATTCCTGGAAATATCATCTATCTGGTTATTTATCTTTATTGCACTTAGTGTCAACCATAACTTATGTAATCGAGGGTTCTTTGACGATCTCGTGCCCCAGTCTATCTTAAGTTATTGTATTGTTGAATATACTGCTTTACTTTTACCAGAGTGAGCACTCATTCTTTTCCTTAAATGTTTCCTGTTTATAAAATTTAAAATTTCCTTCTCAAAACTTATAGTATCTCGCAATCATCGGCTTTTAGCGAGTGAAGGTAATACATTTGTTCAAGTGTGGATTCCTCTCTAGATCTCATGTTTCCGCTTATTCCTAGTTTCCTTCTCCATATATGTCTCGCGTTCCAGTTAGCCAAATAAACAAAAAATCGGGTGTTCTAGAATAAGTAAACTCTCGATCACTAAGTTTATATTCTGTTATTTTCCACCTTTATTCTAACGCCTTGGTTATTGAAAACGTTGATAATTTGTTTAAAAAAAGAAAAGAAAAGAAAACGTTGATAATTAAGTGGCGGAATTTGAATAACCAAGTTATACAATTTTCATGGTGGATTTGAGTTTAGGTAACCTAAATATTAGACTCAGAGTGTGGCAGCTTATGTCCCAACTGTGCAGCTAATTATGCTGACAGAATGTACTTTGTAGTTAGGAGGACTTCGGAAGAAATACTTGTCTTTCACATAGTTGGCAAAACAAAATGCATGTCTTTTACTCCGTTATTTGATTAATGGGGAAATGAAAGAAAACAAGGCAAGATAATCTTTCATTTTTCTTGCTATCGTTCTTCAGCCGAACTTATAAGGACTCCTGAAGTTTTCAAATTCTTCACAACACTTTAACTCAACAACTTACCACACAGGCAGAGGCAATCAATGACTCTGACTGATCCTTCCCAAATTTGTTGGTTGCGTTATGCAAGTAATAGCCTCAACAAATTGGATGTGATATTCCATTGTCAATTACGACAATAATTTACAGCTTCACTTTGATGACCATTCCGTAACTTACAGCTTCTCTAACACGACATTTCATCATCAACATTTGCTGTCCAAATAACGAGAAGAATATGTATTCGCAGTGTGAAAACTTTCATCCGCGAACGATAGTTTATAGTAATGAAAGCTTCATTGGCTCAATAATCATATTTCATCTGCATTTGATAAATATATGGGTAAGGATGAGATGCCATTTAAGTGAAAAAAGTTTTTCCTTTTCTTACAAGGCATATATATCTTTTTATTGGAGACAATCATGTTTGAGACACCGTTTATATTAAATACGGGCACCTTCCTCAATGAAAACTTAAGCATTGGTTTGCAAAGTTGCAATGAGGGACTAATTTCTTTTGTTAGAATTCATTCCCTTAAAAAAGCTTATTTATAAACTCGTCTTCATTTACAAAAATGTCATATGCCCTCATTAGTCATGCAGTATTCATCTTTCACCTTACTGCATCCATTACTCGTGCTTAAGAAAAGGAGTATTTATTAACTAGATAAGCCCCTAATCAACTTTTAATTAAGAGCAAAAAAGAATTATAATTATACTCGTTTTATTCATGAGAATTAATTATTCGTGTCTTACAAAAGAGACTAGTAGTTTGAAGGAAGGATTGGGTGATCATAGCGTAAAATCAAACACAGCATTTACACCCTCATCATCCATTTCGGCAAGACCAACCACATTTATTAATTATGCCTTCTCAAATCAACGCTAGATGCTACACTAATTTGTGCTTTTTCTAGGTAACCCTACAAACTGACATTCCAAACCCTGATTCTCCTCCTCATTGCTTCCTTAGCTTGTGGATGCTTATTTCTCTACGGGAACACAGACTGTACTAGATGAAGCACCACTCTGTGAAAGGAAAAACTTGAATCAAATAGGAACAAAGTCAAAAGCAAAAGGCCATCTCATTTAATAAAGCAGTTAAACCAACTCTTTCCCATTTATTTATAGGTCATCCCCTTCAAACACTCGACACTTACCTACTTCACTGAGAGATCCATTTCACCTCCCTCCTGTATCTTTAATTTACCCACTCCACCACCAACCATGAATTGGTTTCTCCCTCCATTTCTCACTTGTTACGAAATCCCTATAAAACCCCGCATAATGCCAGAAATTAATAGTCCTGATAAGAATCCATTTAGTTAGTTCTCCCACAAGTTAGAAAACAGACATGGCTTGCGGGTGTTCTTCAACGGTAATGGCAGAGAAGATGTCTTGGTACTGTGCTCTGTTTCTGGCGGTCATGATGGTATTGAATTGCTGCGAGTCAGGAACAAGCGAGCTCGGGTTGGAGATGTTACGTGAGGAGAATATGATGGTGAAGAAGGGGTGTGATGAGATATATGTGGTTCGTGAGGGAGAGACACTTCAAACCATAAGTGAGAAATGTGGGGATCCTTATATTGTGGAAGAGAATCCTCACATTCATGACCCAGATGATGTTTTCCCAGGATTAGTCATCAAGATTAGTCCTTTCAACAATCGATGATCACATAGCACAGCAATGGAGAATGTTACGTGAAGCTGTACGAAGAGGCAAAATATATATATATATATATATATATAAAAATGTGTGTGTGTGTGTGTGTGTGTGCGCGCGCTTGCACTTGCGTTGTACTAGGCTGGATTTCTTTTTTCAGTCATGTAATTAGGTAACTGAGTGCAGATGGTTGGTGAGAAGTGGTGTTGAGCTGCGAGGATTGAGTTTCCTGACAGAGCATTGTCCAACCCGTTTCTCATGTAACATATCAAATACCATGTGAAATTCTAGGACGTTTTTTATTTTACCATTTGAAATTCTAGGACCTAAGATTATGTGTAGATTTGTTTGAGTTCTTCTTGTTTCCCAAGTTTCGATGTCTTTGTGTTGCTCAGACGCTTGAAAGTTAGAAATTTGCTGACGATCGAACTGCCTGTGTTTTATTTAATAATAAAAGTATCCAACCAATATGCATAAAATTACACAGCATATGGTTATGCTTATACTCCCTCCTATTTATAATACAAGACTCAGCTGGTTTTTTTTATTAAAGATATTAAATAAATCATCACTTTAAAATATTTATCATGTTTTTGAAATTAATTTACATGGCTAATAATTATATGTATAATTTAATTACATAAATTACACATTGTAATTAAGTAGTTTATTTGATTTATTTAATATCTCCCTAGAAAGTCAAATATATTAAAGACCAATGATTATACTGATATAGTTCAAATAAATATGCACAAGATTCAGCTGCCTTAGGCATGAGTATTACGTGAACGAATAAAAAACTTAAAAAAATTACTTAATCATTTGTCGTTAAACATACTTTTCAGTATTGTGCTGAATTGCAGACTTGCAGTCCGTGTAAAGTTTAGATAATTACGTAGAAGCTAAGTTTTGCTAATTGCTGTGTAAAATTTAGTAACGCAATTATGAATTATGTTTATAGTATTCACTTACTAGTTTCTTTCATTTGAATGGTACAATTAACTTTAAAATTCAAAAGCATAAATTAATTAGTTTTAGTTAAGGGTGATTCGGGAATGATAATAATTTTTAAAGAGGGCAAGAATCTTGATTAATTTTAATAACATTTCTTAATATTTAATTTACATGGCTTGATTAAAAGTGTATCTTACAAATAAGATGAGAATGATGAGTACTTGGAAAAATTGAGGCCTACCAGTAACTAGTATCATTTTGCTCTAATTAATAAGTGGGACGAGTTTTAGATATGCTCATATAAGCCTGAGATGCCCAGCCCCCCACGAAAAAAAGTACTTTCTACAATAATAATTTAAGTGGGTGGGAGCTGTGCTGGGGGGGGGGGGGGGGGGGGAAACCGTATAAGTAGTTGAAAGTTGAAACACGAAACTTGAAACTTCAAAGTCCGTAAACCCTGTGAGGTGTCAATTGTATAAACGAAATTTGATTCTTGAAAATGTTGACTCAAAATATAGCGGAGTCTTTTGTTATAGGTAAAATTAATATAATTTTTTAATTTTACTCTTATATAATTTATTACACATTCTATCTCTTTTTTATATTTAATATACAAGGATAAAATAAAAATCAAATATTTATTATTTTAACTTTTATATGTTACCTCTTATAATGTTACCTCTTATAATATGGGAAAAAAAAACTCTTATGTTATTTCATAATATGAACTGGATGGAGTATAATTCTTTTGCCTCTAAAAAAATTTGCTGAAAACATGAGGGTATATATGAAAAGAATTATGCAATGACTGTGAATCCTGAAAATAACTGGAAAATTACAGCTTTCTAAGCATTTTATATCTACTTCACAATTCTCAAAATCAGGCATATTGTAGAATTTGAATTTGACAATCTTAAGATGATCCAAATACTCTTTTCATCATTATGGGCTAAAACCTGTAGACGTTTATCTGTGTTAGTTACAGATATCTGGATCGAAATACTCCCTCTGGTCCTAATTATAAGATCACTTTGACTTTTTTGAAAAAAATTAAGGATGCAAAATTAATCATTTTAAATTGTTTATAATTATCTTTTTTCCTCAAAACTAATTTATTCTACTTATAAACTAGCCTATAATCTAATTATATGTGACATATATTATAATTTAGTGGTATAGTTTGCTTCCTTAACTTCCACAAAAAAAAGTCAAAATGATCTTATATTTAGGACGGAGGGAGTAATTTAACTAGCAAATTGGCAATATCCGCACCTGTACAAAATTAGCCTGTTTTACTCAAATAAGAATACTGTTAATTTGCCAATCGAACTCATGGCTTGATGGTGATCGGTAAAATTGCTTCCCTTGCACCTCTTGAAGCCTGGGGTTTAGAGCATGCACAAAAAAAAAAGTTAATTTTCACCCAAATTATATAGTCAAATAACCGTCCACCTTTTAGCATATCCGCAAATGTACAGATCGTCAAAAGTAGTATAGAAAAGTTGTCATTCCAACGTGGATAAAAATAAATTAATCATTACAATTATACTATTACGTAAAAAATTTTATATTTTGAAATTCAAATGTATTAGAAATGAAAATAACTGATAAAAACTAAATTAAAACTTGAATTAGTCACAAATCTTCTATGTCAGAATGGAAAGAAGGGAAAATGGAAGAAATCAACAAAACCAAAGGACTGAGATCAGCAGAATCTCTTCTCAGCTTCAACTCCTAGCTATAATTGCTTCCAAATTCGTTTACTAAGCCCCCTCTGCTCTATATCTTGCCCTGCTTCGGTTGTGTTTCAGCTCCATGGGACGTTGGAGAGAAGATGGTGATGTACAATAATGAGATGCTCACAGCCCTCCAAGACGAGCCCAATGAAAGAATGCTGCAGCTCTTTTTCTCTCGCAGCCAAGATCGATGAAGATGGGCTTCAATGTGTGTCAAGTGTGCGGCCCTCTCTCCTGCGCGTTTTCGCTCGTGGCCCAGAAGATGAGGTCTTGCGGCTTGCTTGGTTCGATTTGCCATTAGGTCTCCAATGCCATTGCCCACAAAACGATGTCGCGGCCCTCTCTCCTGCGCGTTTTCGCTCGTGGCCCAGAAGATGAGGTCTTGCGGCTTGCTTGGTTCGATTTGCCATTAGGTCTCCAATGCCATTGCCCACAAAACGATGTCGCATCCCCTATTGTTTCCCTCAATGATACATTCCCCTTTAATGAAGTCAAGACCAATAGCATTAATCTCCAATGGACACGTTCCTGATATGAAAGCAAGGAGAAATGAATAGTTGTATACCAAAATATAAGCTTCACTTTTTGTTTATCTCAGTATTTATTGTGTTTTTTTTTCAGTTTTACCATTTGGTTATCTTTTCACCATGCATTCTGATTTTCTTTCATGTTTATTACTCCCTCCGTCACATAATATAAGATCCATTTTTTTGAATGACCTTATCCCAAAATATAGGGCTGTTCAAATCTTTCCCGTCCCGTCCCGTCCCCGAGCATTTCGGGACGGGAAATTTATTTTATTTTTTATGTCCAAATTTTAAATCATTTTCCTTAATTTTGATATATTCTCTTACTTTGTGCTCCCCTTCTCCCATCCTTTTTGCTCATTGTCTCACCTCAATATTCATCCCATTTGCAAATCACTCTCGCCCCCTCACTAACCATTTTTGCTCTTAGTTCACTGCCCCTCATAGCCTCATACTTGCATTGTCTATCTCAATAACTTTATGCTTGCATTAGAGTTCACAAGATTAAAATTGCCATCATATTTTGCCAATTAAATCATTTAATGTGCCTTGAATTGATGAAATGTACTCATTTAATACCCTCATTTAATAATATGATTTTAAATTACGTATTTATTATTATTTTTCACCTATCATCTCTATCATCTAGGGGATAAAAGTGAAAAATAATCATTAATTACCCTATCAACCTCTTATATTGCGGACAAAAACTTCCCCATATAAAACTCATATTTTTTTAATCAATGACGACTACTATATTTTGGAACAAGGGAATTACATAAATTGACCATGAACCTTGTAGCAATGGTAAAGTCCCTGCTAAGTGATAAGAACGTCATGGGTTTAAAACATGAATATCTCTCCACTTAAGGGGTAAAACTGCGGACATCTTTCCCTTTCTAGACTAACCCACCCTATAAAAGCCTTGCACATATTTATATTATAGACACAATGAATAGGAAAGAAATATCAAAATGCTACATGATAAAAAGTTAAAAACATATTTACCAAAACACTACACGTCTACTGAATTGTTAGTTTCAACTTTTATGATGTCATTCTTATAAAGAGTGATTTAAATTTTGTTTTGTAATGTGACACTTTTCCAATTATATATACTAGTTTGTTATATTCTCAAGCCAATTTCAATATATATTTCGTTTTGACTAAAAAATCTTAAATCTTATTAGTCATGACTCATGTCTTAATATCAAATAACTTTTCTTAACATTATCCATATTTATTATATATACACATTTTTTAAGAAAACAATAGTTTACTATTATGTCCATTTTATTTTGATTAACTTTTTGATCCTATATCTTGTATTCAATTAATTATGTTATCTTATAAGTTTTGAAAATTCTACCTCAATACAGGTGGTCAAATCTGAAATTTGGAATATTCGATGCCCTCATTTTCTGTTTACATTTTTAAGGTGTTGTTTTATGTCTTTTTCCCAATTAAGAAGGTAGAATCGTACTAATTTATGTTCAGTTCACCCATTATTAACTTATCATTGTATTTTAATATAATTGCAAGTAGGGGTAAGAACAAGCCAGACCTGTGTTGTTAAAAGGAGGTTTGAGCATAGCCTGTGGCATATCACAGGCCATTTTTCAAGCCTGAGCCTGGCTTGTTAAGGGGCCTATTAAGAGGCCTGTTAATTTATACAGGCTAACAGGTCAATATGTCAAACAGACTGCAGGCTAACAGACCATTGGCCATAATACTGTAATAGGCAAAAAACAGGCAAATATGTCAAACATGCCGAAAATAGGTCAATATTTCAACAGGCTCGAAATAGGCCATAAAAACAGGCCTACTAATTACTCCCTCCGGTCCTAATTATAAGATCACTTTGACTTTTTTGAAAAAAATTAAAGATACAAAATTAATCACTTTAAATTGTCTATAGTTATATTTTTTCTTCAAAACTAATTTATTCTACTCATAAACTAACATATAATCCAATTACATGTGACATATATTATAATTTAGTGGTCTAATTTGCTTCCTTAACTTCAAAAAAAAAAGTCAAAGTGATATTATATTTAGGACCGGAGGGAGTATAATGTTATATGTAAAAAAATAAATGCTATGTAATATATGAATGAAAAAATATGTTAAAAATAATATTTAATTGGATAACAGATTAGCCTGATAGGTCTAACAAGCTTTTTTTAGTTTGAGTCTAGCTTATTAAGCATAACAGGAAAAAAAAAAAAGCTTGAGCCTAAGCATGGCCTCATGAAAATAAACAGGCCAAACAGCATGCCTCTGACAGGTCGGCTGGGCTATTCCCACCCCTGATTTCGTAACACAATCCTTCGTAGTAGTATTCATAGCTAGCAATCAAAATGAAAATTGCATAGTTATGAAGTTTTTTTTGGTGGGTTGGACATTATTTGTTTGATGAAGCAGTCGTCACAACTTAATTTAGTCCCCATAATATTTTTTTTTTTAAAATAAAGCCATGATCTTGGGTCTTTGTTTGTCGTCTTGGTGTGATTGAAGCTTAGAAGCTATAAATTGAGGGCAATTTCTGACTTCTCACTCTACCGACTCCGTCATTCCTTTTCTCCCTCATGGCCTCACACCACAAAAACGTCCCTTCTTCTCTATTCACTCTCTTTCTCATCCTACTTCTCTCAGGTCTATCTATACCCACTCTTTCTATTTTATACTCTCTATTAATTCTCTATTCTCTCCTTTTTAGCTTTCATAGTTTTCTTCACTAACCCACAGTTTGCATTTTTTAAACCTTAATTTCAGTGCTTCTGACAATATATATGTTATTACAGAGCAATGGGTTATGCAACTTGAGGCTCGTCATCATAGTCACCACCCTAAATTTCCGCCGAAGAAACTGTTCGTTTTTGGCGATTCATACGCCGACACTGGAAACATCCGAAGGGGTCTGTCAAAGGTTTGGAAAGAACCTTATGGCACTACCTTTCCCGGCAAACCCGCAGGTCGATTCTCTGACGGAAGAGTCCTCACAGATTATATTGGTATGTGTATGTGTTTCTTGCTTTTTTTCGTCTCTCTATAGTTGGTCTTTCACTTTCTATGATCTGACGCTGGTTGGTTCTCTTTTTGCCACAAAAGACTATTCAATATTACTCGATAGATTCAACTTTCCTTTTTCCCTTTTTTTCCCTGCTGCCTCATAATCGGGATCGTGTCCTATCTGCATTCTTCACTATCTCTCTTTTCCACTTAGAATTGTTTGTTTCACAGCATGATGTGGTCTCTTTACTTTCTTACGTGTGACAGCATGCTTTGCCACTTTTCTTTTTGTTAACTTTGTTAATCATTGCTTCAGCACATTCTGTAGTTCTTTCTTTAGTGCGCACTGCTGCATTTCAAGTCCCTACAAATGTGAAAAAATTCCAAAAAAAAATGTTATCTAAATTCCTAAATTTTATGAATTAGATTTTCACTATTCGAATAATGATTTTAATGAAATCAGTAATTATAATGATAAATTTATATCACCTATCTAAAATTTTAAAATTCATTTGGTATTTTCTTAGATTTTTCCCTAAAAATTTCACTATTGATCAATTCTCCATTTGATCGCCCACAATAATTTAACTAACTTTAATCTATGAATCGTGTTTGGTGAGGTAGAATAAAACAGAATAGAATATTAAGAGGAAAAACTCTCAAACATAATAAAAACATTATTACGTTTTAGAGTTTTTCTTTCTAATATTTGCTATCATTTATTTTCCTCACACTTTCCCTTCCATCCAACCATCGAGTAAATGTGTATTATGGATTTTTAATATAGCTCTAGCAGTGTATTTTGCATTGGGACCAAAATATCTGATTTAAAATTTAAGGAACCAGGAATTAAATAAGAATAAATTCAAAGAATTAAATATTACATCAACCCTTAAATTCATTATTACTTTGGGGTTGCCAACAATTTTGTAAGAATTGAACTGTAAATTTTGATTCAGATATATAGTTACAAATTCTTGAGTCTTGCTCTATATTTAAAATATATTTTTCAGATTTTTTTTATATAAATTTAACTATATGATCTATATAGTGTTTTGGAACTTAATTAAATTTCATTCTCACTTTTACTTTTCTTACCCCGAAAACTTTTTAATGGTTCTCAAAGCATGCTGCTTTTCCAGCAAAAGTCATCAATGACAGTTCTCCTTTACTTGTTAAACATAAATCAATACAAATTTACAATGACAGGCGAAGAAATGCATGGAATAATCTATTCCTTAAATTAACCAACATATATATATATATACATCGATCAGATGATTTTATATGGTTTACCGAGCTATTAAAGAAGTCATGCTGATGATGATTGGTGCAGCTAGGTATTTGAAAGTGAAGTCACCATTGCCTTACGGAATGCTAAAAGAAAAACCACATCATGTCAAGTATGGCATAAACTTTGCTTTTGGTGGAACTGGTGTTTTCAATACCTTAGTTCCAGGGCCAAACATGTCCACCCAGATCCAACAATTTGAAACCCTCATCAATGACAATGTCTTCAACAAATCCGACCTTTCTAACTCAGTTGCCCTCGTCTCCGTCGCCGGCAATGACTACAGTAACTTCGTGGCCACCAACGGCTCCGTTAATGTAAGTATTTATACAATATCAGACAGTTTGATCTTCTCCTTCAGGTTTATTACCATTCATTATATTATTGAACAGAGAAAACCATTTTTGATGTACCTATGGTTTATTAAATTTTTAATTTGGTACCTGCATGTTTTTTTCCGAGATGGGCTGCCCCCCTCAGATGTTGGGGGATTCCTATATTTTGTTTTTGTTTTTTATACTCATATATTATATATTAAAAAAATGACATTTAAATATATTATAGGCCAAAAATGGATATGTTTTCAATTTTTTATGATTTTTCAAATATTAGACACTTTTAATGGGGAAAAACAGTCTTATAGTTTTTAGTATCTAATATTTAAAAAATCATAACAAATTGAAAACATATCCCTTTTTGACCCATAATATATCAAAATGTCACTCTTTTAATGAAGAATTTAATGATATAAAAAAATATAAGAAAACTGCCCCAAAATTTTGGGGCAGCCGAGAGGGGACAGCCACACCCCCCCCCCCTCGTTTTTTTCCTCCTTATTAAACCCTTTAATTTTATTCTATCAGAGCAAAAATTTAGTAAAGCCAAAATACACATGTACCAATTGGGGAAGATTTTTTAATTATATACCCACAAGGCCCTTTGTCTCTAGACTCCATTGTTATCACTATATGAATTTGTCTCTAATCTCCATTGTTATATCACTATATGAAGTTTTTTTTCTGTAATATCACTATAATGAAGTTATGAACACTACGGTTATGCTTAATCTGATGTTATAATCATGGTTCTCTGTCTTTTCGTTGAATTTGTTTATACAAGGGCATATCGTCTTTTGTTGGGCTAGTGGTGAATCAGACGGATGTGGATATACGAAGGATTCATAAGTTGGGAGTGAAGAAAATAGCAGTGACTTCGCTACCACCTCTTGGATGCGTTCCTGAGATAACAGTCTCATCTTCATACAAAGCATGCAACGATACATACAACATGCTCGTCTCCATTCATAACACCTACTTGCTGGATGCAGTAGAGAAGTTGAATAATGGAGACACAAGGAAGGAGAAATCAAGCTTCGTGATGCTTAACCTTTATGAAAGTTTCTTGTCAGTACTGAATGAAAGCAAAAAAGAAAAGAGCAATAATAAGATGAAGAACACGTTTAAGCCATGTTGCGCTGGAGTGAGCAGTGAGTATTCTTGTGGGAGCGTGGATGAAAAGCAAGTGAAGAAATATAGGGTTTGTGAGTATCCAAAAGCATCTTTCTTTTGGGATACAGTTCATCCCACACAAGCTGGATGGCATGCCGTTTATAACAAACTGCGAAACACCTCTGATCTTCAACAACTTCACCATTAATATAAACAAACGAACAACACTGAGAGAATTTATTTCTGGGGTATTTAATGCATTGTGGTTCAAGTAGGATTTAGGATTTTCCGTTTTGTAATGTGGAATGGGACTGGTTACGTTTTAGTTCTATACGTGTGATAACTTACTTATCGTCATTCTTTTTCCCTTATTACAACCAGTGTTGCGTGATTGAAATAGAAACATGTTTTTATTCGCAGCATTTGAATTGGTGAGTCGTGACAAAACCGCGCATATATAATGTGGATTCAGAGATTAATTTATGAAGATTATTAGATAAAGGAGAATAGCTTAAAATAATTTTATATTAATTTAATTAAGAGCGGTATCTTAAAGATTTCTAAGAAATATTATTAATCAAATTAAATTATCGTATTTTTGAAAAAGAATAAGCTATCTAAACTAAAAAAAGATGTTTTGATAAAAGTTTAATAGAATATATATAACTAATAAGTAAGTTAAAGTGTCAACTTGTGCTGAATTTTTTTTAAAAAAGTGATTTTTTGGCGGATCTCATTTAGTACTTATCGCAATGATAAAATAGCGTTTCTCGTAACTAAAATGAAATATAGACTATCTAAAAAGATTTAAAATTTTTAAATGACGACTTTTACAATTATAAATTTATTTTTTAAAAAAAAATAACAGTTATAAAGAAGCTTTATTTTTTATTTTGTATCTATTAAAATAAAAAATTACTAAAAATATTAAAATAAATTAATTTAAATCTGGACTACTAAAATAAATCTAAATGGTCCAGATAAAATGATAAATCCCTTATTTATTTTTATGATCAGCATGAAATGTGATTTCAAAATGGCTTTGTATACACAGACATTTGGTGAGTAATTACTCTATTTGAACTGACTAGACACGACTAATCCGACATCATCTTTTGTTTTTTTTTTCCTGTTTTCTTTTTTACCCTTCCAATGTTATCCTTTGTACAAAGAATAAACAGATAATTGCATTTAAATCCCAATTAAAAGATTTAATTTTAGAGAGGTCTTAAGGAATTGTCAATGACAACTATTGATAACTGAAATATTTTGGTTAACAAATGAAAAAGTTATCAATAGACCTATCTAAAATTAAATCTCTTGAGATTTAAACGCAATTTTCCAAGAATAAAAAGAAGGAGCATCCAGCCCCAAATAACAACAATAGCCATATGTTGCAAGTCCATAATTGGCCTTAAATATGGCCCCTTTATTATGGATTCGATACAGTGTTTTTGCAATTTTCAAGATACGATTTCCCCCAATATACAATCGCAATGGTCAGTACGAATGAGTTCATTGCAATTGAAAAAAGGGTTCTTTGAACCAGGGAATATCCTGGGTCGTCGTCGTCGTCGTCATAACAAAATTGATAAATATAATAAAGCTTTCTATTCCCCTATATAAACAGAAGCAAAAGACATGGATGTTATATCAGTACCCTCTGCCTATTTCAATTACAAAAGTACAGTAGCCTCATAAACTCCAAAATCATCAGCTTCAGGTGAATACAGCTGAGTTGCTCGTCTTCCTCCTCCCTCATGGACTCACCCACCTACCACCACTTCTCCCTCCTCTCCTTCCTCCTCCTTATTCTTATCTCCCTCTCAGGTATACATATACCCACGCCCCTCCTTCTTGCATATGCCGAATTTCTTTCTTTAACTATTTTCGTATTTAATTTTTGTGATCGATCATTTAATCACAGAGCAAACACATACAGCTGCACAGAATAATAAGCATCATGAGAAACACCACCACCAGCCAAGTAGCCTATTCGTTTTCGGGGATTCCTATGCGGATACGGGCAATAGCATGAAAGGGGATTCAAGTGCCTGGAAATCCCCTTACGGTACAACCTTTCCCGGCAAACCCGCCGGTCGCTTCTCCGACGGCCAAGTCCTCACCGACTACTTCGGTACCTAGCACCTAGTCACTTTATTATTACGTGGATTAATAATGTCTCTGTTTTCTACATATACTATATATGGAATGAAATAATCATATATATATATAAAAATATATATGGGTGAACGCAGCTAGATATATGGGGTTGAAGCCGCCGGTGGCGTACGAAATGAGGAAGATGGTGATGTCAGAGAAGGTAAAGAAAGGAATGAACTTTGCATTTGGGGGTGCGGGAGTGTTCGATACATATAATGGGATCCCAAATGTGTCAACTCAGATTGATTATATGGAGGATTTAATCAAACATAAAGTGTACACAAGTGCCGACCTTACCAACTCGATGGCCCTTGTCGTCGTCGCTGGGAATGATTACGCACATTACGTGGCTACTAATGGCTCCTTTCAGGTATTTATTTATCTCTTCTCCCCAAGTCTTTCATTCCTCCTCATATATTTATATTTATATATTTATCTCCCCCCTGCGGCCCTGCCGATCCAGATAAGGATCTCCTTCCTTTCCTCCTAACCTCATCTTCCACATTTTTCTCCCATCTCATATCGCTTCTTAAAATTAAATGCCCACCCCAAAATTGGCTGGACCTGGCTTCTCTCCACTGTCAGGTCCGTCCGCTGCCGTTCCTGCCCAATCTGGACCATTGGATTTTGATCCAATGGTCCAGATTTAATATTTTATAAAAATAATATATTTATAAAAATAATTTTAAATCTCATAAATAAATTTAATCTGTCATTATTTGGTCTCAACAGTTCACAACTGTGATAAAAAATGAAAAATAAAAATCTAAATTTATAATAATAGCCCACAGTTCTTTCTTTACTGTTTAGAACAAATTTTGACAGATTAAATTTATTATGTGATTTTAAATTATTTTTATAGTTATATTATTTTTATAAAATATTAAATCTGGACCATTGGATCAAATTGGGAAGCGGACCGCAGCAGACGGACCTGGCAGTGGAGAGAAGCTAGGTCCAAATTGGCTTCCGTGAAAAATATATAACTTCTACTATACACACTCAGCTTTTAAAAACAATTTTGTCGTTTCCTCGTACACGTCGCTGTACATAATACTCCCTCCGTCCCTTATTATAAGAACCAAAGAGGTAAAATCACACAGATTAAGGAAGTGGTTGAGAGAAATAAATATGTCTGAAATAATTTTGTTTTCTCAAGTTTGCCCTTATTTATGTAAGAGAGAGAAATATGATAATTGTGTTATAAATGAGTATGAAAGAGAGTGTGAATAGAGAGAAAAATGATGGGTAAAATGAAAAAAAACTCATTAAATGCTTTGATAAATTGTATCTGACTCTTATAAAAAGAGACAAAACTATTCAAATTTTTTGCTCTTATATATAGGGACGGAGGGAGTATGATCTATGTTGTTCAGCTTATATTCTACTTTTTTTCTTATTTATAAATCAATTTCTAGTATATTTCAAACAAATAAAAAAAACATTAAACATCATAACCATGACTTAAAATATTACATTATTTTTTAATTTTACTCCCTATTTAATATGCAATGTGCCTCATGAAAGTGTTGTCAATGTAATAATAAACAGAGAGTATAATTATACATTCATACATAGAATTTCTTTTTTTTTTAATGCCCTATACATAAAGATCAAAATAAGTTTCCTCTCTCTCTCTCTCTACCCTATAAATTAGACCATATATATATATATGGGGAGTGTAAGTTGTCCGAGGCTATAGTTAATTATTTTTGGGTTAAATATCATATTTACCCCGGAAGTATGTACGGTGGATCACATCTGTCCTGAAAGTTTTTTTGGGTCCAATTTTGCCCCGGAAATGTGCAAAGTTGATCATATTCACCCTTTACCTTTTTTTTATCCAATTTTACCCCGGAAGTGTGCAAAGTGGATCATATTCACCCTTTACCAGTAAAAATTTTTTAACGGTATAGGGCGAATATGATCCACTTTGCACATTTCCGGGGCAAAATTGAATCCAAAAAAACTTTCGAGATAAATGTGATCCACTATGCATACTTTCGGGGTAAATATAACCTTTAATCTATTATTTTTTGACACACCAAAGAATATAATATTGGGTTTAGTTGGGTTGGGCACATATCCAGAATAATGTCTGAATTTGGGCCCTATATTACCGGGTACTTGTCTACTTATTGGGTCGCACATATCATCCATCCATGACCCAATGGAGCTCTATTACCTCTCCCGCTCCCTCTCCTTCTGTATTAACTTTTAATACAGCTCTTTGACGATGCTCTGATATGGTTCACTGAAACATTAGGGCTTACCGTCGTTCGTTGCATCAGTGGTGAATGAGACAAGTTTGAATGTGATGCGTATCCATGCGTTGGGAGTAAATAGAATAGTGGTGACTGGTCTTGAGCCCTTGGGTTGCCTTCCCGCCATTACAGACTTATTTGCATTCACCCAATGTTATGACGCCTTCAATAACTTTTCCACTCTCCACAACCGCCTCTTGAACCAACACATTCTTCAACTAAACCGGATCACTCACAAACACAGCCATCCTCCTACCTTCTTTGTTCTTGATCTCTACACCAGTTTCTCCTCTGTATTGAGCCGCCCCTCTACCTATAACATTCACCAGCTCTTCAAGCCATGTTGCCTTGGAGTCAATGCCTCTTTTTCGTGTGGAAGTGTGGACGAAAATAATGTGAAGAGATATAACGTGTGTGATAATCCTAAATCGGCTTTCTTTTGGGATTCGGTACACCCTACTGATGCTGGGTGGCATGCGGTGTATACTAAGCTCAGAACCATGAGGAGTTTCCAACGACTAAAGACTAATTAGATACTGAACATATTATTATTCATGTGTGTCAAGGAATGCCATATATAGATGAATAACAGAATAAGTGGCCCGTCCACCTGATTTGATCTTTCATGTACAATACTACCTCTCCTCCTAAATGTAAGATTTAATTATTCTACAAACTCGGTCTTAAATCATCTCATGGTAGAATGCCTTGTACGTATTCCCCTTGATTTTCAATTGTTAGCCTATCACAATACATTGGCAAGGAATTTTTTTTGTATTGCAGATTGCTTCATATATAAGTGTGTGCGCGCGCGCGCCACAAGGATTTTTTTTTTTTTTTTCACGGTGCGATGATGTTTGTAGTAGTAGGAGAGAGAATTGATCAGACGGCGTGAAAATGGGAGTACAAGAGTTGTTGATTACCTTCACGCAGGGAACCACTTAGGAAGATATCATAGGTAGATGATGAACTCGTCTTTTCTGGACCGTTTTAATTTGATTTGATGGTCAGGATTTAACATTTTTTTATTTCTATTTTTTTAAAATCATTTAATGGATAGATGTGATATAAAATAAAGGTAATCTCTGAACTCTCATATTTTTTAAAAATATTTTTCTTGTTTAAAAAAAATGAACAATTGAAAAAAATAAATTCAAACTGTCCAGATCATACACTATATGATCGATCCAGATGAGACAGGTGCATACTTCCTTTCTTTCTGATAGGTGCCTAAGTGGTTCCCCCAACTGATGGATCAATCTTTCTCTCCCCGTCTCTTCCTCGTCTCTAAACTCACAAAAGCTATGCCAAAGACCTTGAGCTGGGTTGTTTACTTAATTAATATTCTACATGTTCTTTATTATAAGAGTTAATTGACTTTTATTTTAAAATGACTAAATAAGTTATTTAATTAATCATAGCATATGTGATATATTATTAGATTATATATTAACTTATAAGTCAAAAAAATTATTTAGAGAAAGCATTCAAGCAAATAAATTTATTACTAACTTATTTAGTTTTATTAGGATTTTTCAAAAAAAATTAAGTAAATCTTACATTAAGGAACCGATGCACAGAGTATTATGTTTTCTATTTCTGTTTAGATCTTTTCTTTAAGAGGGTTCCTTGCCCTTGTTTCCCTGCTATCATGTGATTACTTCAACCAATTTAATTTGTATAACCAGATAAATTTTGGTGTTCACTATATATGTTTACCGTAAAAATTAGAAAGCATTTTTTACGAAAATAATGCATAGCATTTCCATTATGTACTTCCGAAAAAATTTTCCTTTCAAGAATACACACACATAAAGAAAGAAACAATATGTATATGGATGAACCCAGCTGATGAATATAATTTTTTTTTTTTACAAACTGGCGAATATAATTTGTTGAACGACAAATATATAGTACTTTTTTAACAGTTTAAATTTGATTTTTATTCTAGAGATAACTTAAACTACGTTGAACATGAAAGGCTTCAGTTGGCGGGGGAAAATGATAATAGAGGGCCATTTCCAATTTAAAAATACCATTGACCTAGTATTTAGATGTAAAAAAATAAAAGTAGTGGACTGAAAAAGCCTACGGATGGGTCTTGGACTTGCTTTTATGATCAACGAGAGCAGAATGGCCAGTAACCAATAACTTAAACAGAGACTATCCTCCTAATTGGAAATGAGCACCGATCGCAATATACACACATACCCTATGACATATTTGTGAAGGTGAATTTGTTTCTAATTATACGAAATCTTTCTATTTTTTTTTAAATTTTTTTAAATTATCTCTATTAATGCTTCTCAATAATAAACAAATATAAGATGAATGTGAAAATAAAGATAAGTGGTTAGTTTTGGTAATATCATGAGATTTTAACTAACTTAACTAGCATATTAAATCTAATCATCCCTCTCAATATATATGAAGTGTGTATGACAAATCTTTGGATTTGTATTGTTTTGATATGCTAAAGTTAAGGTTTTTAACATAGTTGAGATGCAATTTTGGTCTAATTGTGCATAATTAAGATTTTAGACCCTTAGATGAAATTAGCATAAAAATAGTATTAATTTGCCATAAGTGGTATTTAATTAGAAATAATTAATTTTTAGGGCATTTGATCCTTTTACTATTGTGTTTTTATTTGTATGACCATTAAAAAACCATGGGTGGAATACTTCATTTGCAATAGAAAAGCTCAATTTTCCAAAAGAGAATTGAGTCGGAGTTCAAAATTTTTGGTAGTAGCTCAATTTGTTACAGAAGCACACTCGGACGTAACTCAAATTTCTAGGCTGCGACGCAGTCTCGTAACAGAATCAAATTTGGCTGTGGCTCAAATTTTTAGGCCACAGCGCAGTCTCTTAACAGAATCAGATTAAGCTGCAGCTTAAATTTCTGGGTCGCAGCGCAGTCGCAATATGTATAATTTCAGCTGCATTTTGGTCCTTAATTCGGGTCATACCCGGTACCCACTCATCCAACCCGAATCCAATAACTTAAAGCACGAAATTAATATCTTATTTACTCAAATTTTGAAACCTTGAGCCCTCATTCTCTCATTTTCCTTCCTCTAAATCCATGACTCTCATTCTCTTGCTCTTGGTTGTTGTTTCTCCCATGAAGAACATCAACTAAGCTCTTGTATTCTTGGTGTTTGAGCTTTAGGGATGAGTTTGAAGCTTCAAATGGGAGTATTGTTTTTCATTTTCTCTTCCTTATATATATTTCAATTTGTCTAGGGTTATAAGAATTGTTATATGTATTTGGATGTGATTCTAATTTATATCTTTGTATGAAAGTGGTAGAAACAATTTATCTTGTTGATTTTCTTTGTATGAATACTTGACATTGCACCTATTGACTTGAGCATATGTTATTTGTATGGGTTCATCAATTAATTTATGTTTTCTTGTTAAAATCAATTGCTAAATTAGGGTTCTTGCTTGGTGGATCATGGTGTCAAGTGTTTGTATTTAGAAATTAGCAAGTAAATCTATTAATTGTTTGAAAAACATTGGGCTTAAATTTATTAGTTTCAATTTATTGATTGAGGTTCCAACAAGAAATTGGAATTAGTAGATTAATCTTATTACAATTCGGGGTTCCGGTTGTAGGATCAAGAGTTCCTTAAAATTAGTATATTTAATTGGGTCACGTGCTTAATCAACTTAGGTTAAGTTAGTTAATGTGCGGGGTTACAACATTAATTAAATCAATCAAAGCCTTGCCTGGAGGGGTTCCTCTAGGGTTTTTTAGAAATTGATTACTTTTTACTCCCCATTAATTTTTGAAGCAATGATTCCCAAAAAATTTCATTTACCAAGAATATCCATTCCCATTTGAATCCAAATATCCCATTATTAATCCAACTTTTTTATTTGCATTTTGAACAAATCACCATTTTCACAGCAATTTTACACTAAAAATCTAAACAATGCTTTTTACAGTCCAATTAGTTTACACTTTAGTTACTAGGATATTATTTGTGTTAGGCTTATCAAGGGAACAACAATCGGGAGTTAGCTTCTATTATCACTTTGGTCCCTAATTTCTTGAAGGGAGGTCCGATGCAACACTAAATCAATTAACCCCATTTCCGTTCTCTTCAGTGTATGTGTTATGGAGTAAGCTTGAAATAATATCCATACCGCAGAGTTTTCATGTAGCTAGATGAGTCAATATAGAATGCCCCATAAGGCAGAAGAATAACTAAACTGCCGTTCCTCAATGCTTTGGTGAGGAACTAAACTAAGAACAACCCAAATTTTGACTCCGATAAATGCTGTGCTCATGATTAGCATCAGCGGATAAACAAGATAAGTATTACAATTATTACATTATCCAATACATTGAGGTAATATAACTTTTGGGTGGACACGTGAAAATGCAATATATATCTGTCATGTGACTAAAATCCCCACTACGAGAACATCAAATCGAAGCCATCGAAAGTGGTCGATCGACCATATATATAGGCAACCTGACCACTGCTCATTGTCATAACTTTTATCATTAATTTTGAAAATTGCACTCGCCAGATTAGATTTTGAATATATGAAGCCGATCATTTTTACTCTTTTTACTCTTGCCAAATCGATATTCGATATGATTTGAATATATGGCATGTTTTGACTCTGAGTCCATGGCTCGGAAGTTTCCGTATTGGACGAGAATATATATATATATATATAGAGTATATAATATAATATATAATATATAGATATATTCCAGCACCAACACAGGACAGCAAACAAATCCGCTTAGTTTTAATTTAAATTTGAACTAATGGAAGGATGGGACAGCGCGCACACACTAGAAATTTCCAGATTGATGGCCAAGTTCGAGTATTGGAGTCACTTTCTTTGCCCTCGGTGGTAGTTTAAGTTTGAGAGAACCTCATCGAATTGAAAGCATCTGGTAGAGAGTATAATGAGACAGCCAAATACTTTCTTTGATGATAAATACAAGATTAAGTTAGTTTTTTTTAAAAAAAATTATGTATTATAAATGATTTTAAAGTATTCATATTTATAATTTTTCCTCAAAATTTAGTTACCATATAAACTAACTTATAATCAAATTACATTTAACGTATGTTAAAATTAAGCGGTCCTGGCTTTCTTAATATCCATATATATATCAATTTGATCTTATATTAATGAATTGAGAGAGTAATTTATATCTGCCACCCATATAATGTACCCCCTCTGTTCCTAAACATAAGACATATTTACCTAATTTGATTAAATTAAGGATGTTAGTTAAGTTAATTAAAATCACATGATATTATCAGAACATTCTAATCACATTCATTTATTTCTACCCTCCTTCTTTTGCTTGTATATTATTGATATGGAAAGCATTAATAGGGATAATTTAGGAAAAATGTGAGAAAAATAGAAAGAGGTCTTATAGAACAAGCTCACTTCTCTAAATGGATCTTATGTTTATGAACGAAGAGAATATTATTTATGAGATCTTACCAATGAGAAACTCTTAGGTGAACTCATTTGCCATGTACTTTGTCGTCTTTCCAATCACAAACAAACACGTAAAGTCATATGTGGATATTTTAATATGACTTGACACCTTAAAACAATTAGTTGTTAGTTAAATATTTTTTTTCAACTTACAAAGTTAAGATAACACAAAATATTTTTTTTTATTTGACAAGTAATGGTTTTAGTGAGTCTAGTTAGATCAAAATATTCACTCAAATCTTGCGAGTTTACTTATACTTGGGGAGACCACAAATGACATGGTAAACCGGATTCATTTAAGTATTTCTCCTTACAAATTTGTTTTCAATAAAACATTCGTCGTAATCTTTAGAAATATCCCTTCTCTTTTATTATTGGTTTCTCTTTCCCCCATCCTTATCAAATACTCCCTCCGGTCTTAATTATAAGATCACTTTAATTTTCTCAAAAAAATTTTAGGATACAAAATTAATCACTTTAAATTGTCTATAGTTATTTTTTCCTCAAAACTAATTTATTCTACTTATAAATTAACATATAATCTAATTACATATGACATATGTTATAATTTAGTGGTCTAATTTACTTCCTTAACTTCCACAAAAAAAATAGTTAAAGTGGTCTTATATTTAGGACGGGAGGGAGTAGTTATTTTAGAAAGTGATTAGAGTTTTTTTATATTTAATTATCTCTAAGTCAAAAAAACAATGCTGGAGACTATTTAGTCTAATATGGCACAAGATGTGCCCTTGGCAGCACCAGCAGCGCCAGATCTGGAGTTGGGACCCAACTATTCATCAGCTCTATGCCTGACGTCCAAGTTCAAACAAAAAAAATTAAATCTTACAAAAGCTGTTAACATGATTTTATAATTAAAAAGGATTGGATTGAGAAATATAATTGAGAAGCCGAGTGCCTTTTAAAACAGGAGTGTGGCATATTTTTCGCGAGCGTCGATATAAATATATAATTGGATATTTCATATTCGAGTCTATGAGATTATGGCCAATAATGGAGCAATCATATCTTGCGTCGACTCACTGGGCATTTGTTGGCCACTAAACAGATTACTAATTAATATCAGCCGAAGATTTACATCCCGTTTTTCATCGTTGGAGCTTTCTTAGGAATGAAAGCGATGGGCCGACGCTACGTGAGGAGAGAAGAAGGTGTCAGGGCAACTTCTTCAGATGGATCAAATTATTGAAAACGGCATAGTGATGATATCGTTGGAGCTTTCTTTGATCACTGCGAGTGAGATAAAATGAAACGTCTGTCGAGGGGTCCAACGCTGACATCTCCCTCCCTCCCTCCCTCCACAGACATCACATTCTTCTTTATCGCGTTGATGTCGAGGTGTGGGTACTTTATTGTCATTTTCCAGTATTTTTCCATATTTCATGTGCACAAATGCACAATCAATCATATAAAATAATAAAAGTACATAAATATAGCCAATCACTATTGGTTTGAGTGGTAAATGACCTCACCTCTATAAAAAAAAAAGGATAACACACTTTTAATTAAGATTCAAAAAACCGGATTGGACATCGAACCGGACGAGACACTGATTCAAGGGTCAATGGTCGGACCGGGTCGGACCGGTTATATTAAAATAATAAAATTTTATTGATATTAACATTAATAATCACTAATATCAAAATGTAAATGTAGATAGGTATGCATGATTCATCAAATATGAATATTTTAATGTTTCTATGTAGAGAAAAAGAGAAAATATTAGTTGATTACACGTGAAAATAAATATTATTCTACAATCCACATACTAAAATATAAATATTAAGAGTAACAATAATTAAATATTAAGTATATATGACAAATCCTTAGATTTGTGTGTTTTTATGTGTTTAAATTGAGGCTTCTTACATGAATAAGATGCAAATTTGGTCTAATTGTACTTATTTAATATCTTAGACTCTTGGGTAAAATTAGTATTAATTGGCCATAATTGTAGATTAATTTGTATTAATTAATTTATAGGGTTATTTGATCCTTTTCTATCTTATATTTACTTATAGGGTCGCTCGAGGACCAAAGGAATGGATCTCGGATGTAGAAGGATACTTGAAAAGGGGATAAATTTGGGTTAAAAGCTGAAATTTCAAGAAAAAAAGGGAAAATACAAGTTCCTGGGTAAATCGTAAAAATTACAGAAAAGACCCCGAAATTCTCAAATTACAGAAAATGACCCGAAATTTGAAAATTACAGAAAAGTTTCAAGGCAGAGAACATGTGAGCTCGCCGTGGGCTGGCCGCGGCGAGCTCACAGCGAGCAAAAACCCACTGCTCACGATGCAGCGTATCAGAACTTCAGTTTTTGGCTCAATTCGGATCTAACCCAATACCCACTCACTTGACCCGACTTGGGGGACATAAAGCTCGAAAATTAAACCCCATTAGGCAGATTTGGAGTCCCATAAACCCTAGCCTCCCATTTTCTCTCATTCCCTCTCATTTCCATCCCCTCCATCTTTCATTTTCCTTCCTCCAACTTCATGGCAGCCACTTCCTTCTTCCTTGTTGGTGTTTTCTTCTTGGAGGACAGCAGTTAGGCTCCACTATTCTTGGTGGTAGGAGCCAAGGGATGAGCTTGAAGCTTGAATAGGGGATTTCTAGTTCTAATCCTTCTTCCTCTTGTTGTATTTATGCTTTTCTAGGGTTATAGGAGTATATTTATGACATTTGGCTGTGTTCTTCATTTTTATATGTTGTATAAGGGTTGGAAACTATTATATGTTGTTTCTTTCTTGTTGAATACTTGACATTGTGCTACATTAACTTTGAGTTTGATGAAATTTATGGGTTCATGATTTTGTTATTCTCTTTGTGAAAATTATGTGTTAATGCAAGGTGGCTTGGTTAGTGGATCAAGAGTGTTAAGTTATTTGCTTGAGGGAGATGTCATAAGAATTAACTGATTGTGTTAAGACATTGGGTAAACACTCTTTAGGCCTTAATTTATTGTATAGGTGGCCATCAATGGATTAGGGTTTAAAGAGAAATTTAGAGCAATTATGGGGTGGCCTAAATTGTACGTGGATTAAAAGTCTTGCATAATTAATTATTTCTTGATTTTGAGCTTAATCAATTTAGGTTAAATTAAGTAATGTGCGGGGTTTCGGCATTGATTAAGTTAATCTAAGCCTAGCCTAGAGGGGTTCCTTTAGGGTTCTTTTGAAAATCAACAATTAACTCCCTAAAAATCTTTTGAAGCAATGAATCCCAAGGTTTTCATTCATCAAGAATGATTCCATCTTCATTCCCCTCCAAATATCACTTTTATCTTATTTTTATTTTACTTTTAAACATATCACACATTTTGCATCTATTCTATTCAAAAACCAAATACAATATTTTTACCCGCTTTTGTTAGTTTGCATCTTAGCTACTAGGTCATCTTTTGCGTTAGGCTCCTCAAGCGAACGACACCTGGGGGTTAGCTTCCATTATCCCCTTGGTTCTTATTTTCTTGAAGGGCGGACCCAAGGGCGCTACACGCACATACACTCGAAAGTGGTGCTCTTCAATATACAAGTAAAATAGCATTTAAAGTATTATAGTTTCCTAATTTCTAAAATTGAGTTAAGTGAAAGTTAGTAATTAGGTGAATTATAATAAAATAAATTTTAAAAAAAAGGCCAACCCGGTTCACCCCGGGTTGGCCGGTCTTGACCGGCCAAAGGCCCTCCCGGTTTTAAAGGCCGACCGAACCATTGGCCAGTTCACTGTTGAACCAGTTCAGTCCGGTTTTTTATTCCTTACTTTTAACTTCCAACAAACACACTTATTTAAAAAGATGAAAACTTTTTACGTTTTACGGTTTGAAAATTATGAATCTCAAATTCAAAGTAAGTTTGTAAAATTATGAATCTTAGATCCGAAATAGTTTGGGTATAGGTTTTTTTTTTTTCGGCCAGAGTTTGGGTATAGGTTTGATCAAATAGAAAAGAGTTCACATATACATAACAGCGAACGGTACCAAAAATAAAATAAAATAAAACAAAACTAAAACCTCAAAAAAATGTTGTGTCCATTTTTTTTCTAGCGTGACAGTGACACCGCTAGCGCTCCTACCAATTTGCATAATCCCTGGTCGAACCTTTGGCTTTTTTGGCAGATATTTTCCTTCTACTTTCAGTACAATTTGTATGCCATACTAAAATTTTATTTGTCAGTAGCCATACTTCAAAATTAGAATGATAGATGTGTTGACATACACGTTCACTCTTATATTAAATATCACATATATTTATCTAATTTGATGAAATTAAAGAAATTAATTAAAATCTTATAATATTACCAAAACACAATAACTATAAAACTTTATTCTCAACTCCCCTCTCTTATTTGTTTATTATTAATGAGCATTGATTAATAGAATTAATTTGATAAGAAGTTGAGAAAAATTAAAAAGAAACATTGTTTTTAGAATCAAACTTATCTCCCAGAATATGTCATATATTTATAATCATATGTGTGTATTACACTACTGAACTCCGATTTTTGTTTTAATTTAGATGATTTATGGGTACCTCCAATGATTAATTATTTGGATATACTCCATTGCTTTTCATGCATTTGGTGTATGAAAAAAGCTGGCAGGATTAGAGTGGATGGATATTTGCCAAAAGTAAGCCCGAGACAAGAAATTAAATCTGGTGTGTGTGTGTGTGTGTTCTCCCTTATGGGGGACTTCAATCTCAGCTGCTTCTATTTGCTGGTGTTCTAACATTTGTGCAAATAATTAGCTTTGACTATTATCAGAAGCATTATTTAATTTTATGCATGTAAAATTTTGCGAGATTTTATTATAAATAATATTTTGTAAGCAAGTAACCTTTTATGAATTAACTTTATTAAATCTGTCCATTAGTAAACAAAGGCCTTTTAATGAAGACTTTTTCAGTTGCATTTTCAGTTTCATCTCTCGTACATGAATTTGGTCCCTCAAACAATATTAGTTATCACGACGATCAACTATATGTAAAACTGACATGTGCGATAGCCCCATCCGTGCCCCAGAAATAAAAAAATAAAAAACCGGCATGTATAATTTAAAATAATAATGTATTGTAATTATTGTACTATAGTATTATATCAGTTTTTCATATAAGGCTCGGTTGACTATTTTAAGAAAATTAAATCAGTTAAATAAACTATTTAACTATATCATATATTACACACTATTTTTAAATATTTATATGTACGTATCACTATATTATATATCAATTTATACGTAAAATAAATTATTTTGGATAAAATTAATAAGTACAAGAGATAAAATTAAAAATAAAGAATTTTACATTTAGGAACAAAAAAATATACTCTAGCTACCTTTTATACGTAGGACTAAAGGTATCAATTACATTACTTTATTTTATAGAATATAACTAAAATAATCTTATTGATGGGAATGGGTGCGATCGCGTGTGTGGGGAATAGGCCCCAAATTGAGAGCATATCAAGACTCAGATTGATAAAGCCTAAAGGTAGGCAATACTATGATAAACCAATTTGTTAAATGTCTTGATGTGTGGAACAAAATTACTTCACTCGGTCAATAAGGTAGTTTTATGTTAGATTGGTTGAAAACAGGTTCCAAAAACTATTAGAGTTGATAACTCGGGCTGACCCTTCACAGGTCTTGGGGCCTAAACAGGCCGGCCCTTTACGTTTGGGTATGAAATATGACTAGTTTACAAAATTCGGCACTCAAATGGTCGGCCTCAGGATCAACCAGCGGTAGGGGTGTTCACGGGACGGGACGGGACTGGGACGACCCCGTCCCGTCCCGTTCCGAAGAAAAGTGTTCGGGATGGGGTTTCCGTCCCGTGTCCCGTCCCGTCCCGAACTTGTCCCGGTCTTGATCGGGACGGGACGGGACCGGGACGGGAGGGGCCTTGTCCCGAAACTTTGTCCCAATTAAAAAAATTGACCCAAAAATCTTTTTTTTGCAGAGCAACACACTTAGTGGGTGATTTTATAGCATAATTAAATCTCCTCCAGTGCCATGAGCACTCCATATTAATACATAATAAACCAAAAACATAATAATTAGAGCAAAAAAAAGTAGCAACAACTACACATTTAAATAGAGTTTAAAAAAACTTCAAATGTGATGTGTTACACATAGAGCATAGTGGCAGCAGATAAGAAATTTGAGATCAATGAATGGTTGGAACTTAGTTTAGAAGTTAGAGTTATATATTTTTTTAAAAAAATTCATATATACTCACATATGAGACAGATGACACATGTATTTTTTTTAAAAAAAATATGAACATACATATATATATATATTCGGGATGGGACGGGATCGGGACGACCCCGTCCCGAGTCCCGTCCCGTCCCGAAGCGGTACTCTGTCCCGTCCCGGTTTGTCCCGTCCCGAAAATTTTCGGGACGGGACAGTCCTGTCCCGAAATGGCCGGGACAGGACGGGACAGAGTTGAACAGCCCTAACCAGCGGGTTTGAGGTCCGTTTAGCGTTTTTCAACTTTTTTTGAATCTTTTTTCATAGAAAAAATTAAAACAGATACATCTTTAATATAACACATAAATATCATAAATATGAAGTCACAATACAAACTCTAACAAACAAACACTAATAAATCAGCAGGTAATGATAAATATTGTCCATACTTAATTAAGTCACATAAGAGAAACTACTCAACAATTAAAAGTAAGCAACAACATTGTGACTATCATCATCTTCTTCACCACTATCATCAGTATCAATCGCGTTATTGATGATAGATAAATTTAGGAAATTAGGGACATAAGTAAAATTTTTTAAATAGCTTATATATCAAAAATGAATTTCCATAATTAAAATGAAGTTTTTCGGAAATTTCCAAATATTTAAAAATGTTATCAATAGTTAGTCCTGACAAAGAGGTAGGCCAAGTTCTAAATTAAAATATATATGCAACTATTGCCAAACTTATTTTTTTCGAATTAGATTTTGTCTATTGACATAAATTGTAAGACTTGTATTTGTTTTAATCGCTACTACGTGTACATGTGTTTCATAGTGATATTATTTAAAAAAAATTATTTGTATGGGCTATAGGTTTATATTACAAAAAAAAGCGACATTTACTATAGGTTACAAGGGGTGCACTGAACCGCCACTAAACAATTGCTGGTGGTTTTGCCTTCCGCTACTAAAACTACTATGGCTAACATTTACTAGGGGTTATAAGAACCGCTAGTAATTGTAACAGCTAAAATTTTCTACTATATTATAGCATTTTAATTGAATTACAACCACTTTTAAATGTCAGAAGCACAAAAATACGAAAAATTCGAAACTTTTTCTTTTCAAACATTAAACCAATCTTCTTTCTGTTGGAATGGGCTTTTCTGACAAATTGGACAATTTAAAAGTTTTTCTATACAGAGTGGTTCATAAAACAATTAAAAGTACATTAATCATCTTAGGGTATCTATTCTTTATTCATAATACTTAGGAATTTAAATTCATTTATAAATTTATGCATTTCTATTTTCTATACTTTCTATTATTAATTTAATTATTTAATTTTATATCATATACAAATAACCCTACTAAAATATTCAACTACCATAGTCAAACACTCCTACAGATATTATTGATTCTCAAACCATCATCTTATTTTCTTTGTCTCATCTTCGTCCAGCCCTCCTGCCTTATCTCAACCATCTTACCATCTCCCAAATTCTTTGTAAAATAGCAATTCAACGCAGTTTATGTCATTCACTCTAAATTTCATGCATGCATTGCCATGTATACATTTTATAAACCTTTACAAACAATGATAGCATTTATCCTATTAATCTGTGTGCGATCTGGACCTACCAACCACTGATAACGAAATCTTTGTTAACTAGTGGAGGCTTTACATGCAGGATTTCTCGTTATAACATTTAAAGTCATAACGTAACTAGTCTAGCAAAGGGGGAGCGACCCACCTAAGCCCTGGAGTACTTCAAATATGAAAGGAATAAAAGACTTACCATTTATATGCAACAGGTATTACAAAATTATACATGCAATGTGATAAACTGCTACCTGACTTCTTTAGACCTTACTCCTGTACCAGCTCCTTCCCTTTATGTTATTTCGATGAACTCCAATCACTATTCAGAACCTATATATATAAGCTTATTAAAATCACATTTATAAATTGCTATACGCGTCTCTTTCGAAGCCTAACTTACTTAATACTACTCAAAACTTGTCTTCTAGGCAAATTATGATTTGCCCATTTTTATTTAGAACTATGACCACCCAAAATTACTTTAATAATTTACTTACATTAAACTTTCTTATTCCCAATGTTTGACCAATAGTTTCTATAAAAATTATTCTTTAAAATCCTTAGTTATTCACACATGCAACACACCTGTATATATACTTACTTTCTATTTATTACAAAATTACAAGAATAAATCAATCAACAATATAGATCAAGCCCAAGCAATACAATTCCTTAAAGAACATTACAAATTATCAATCACAATGCAGATCAATAACCATTTTCTTTATCTTCTAACAATTGCTTCACATTTACCCAACATAACAAATTTTTCAACAATATGTAAGTTATTTATTTGAATTATTTAAACTATCATCTTAAGATATTTATAAAGTTTTTGAACAAAAACAATTTATCAACTTCAACAGAACAAAACAGATCTTTAAACTTCCAATCCAAATCCATAATACCCTTTTGAAGATTCTCATACTTATCAAAACTTGAACATAAATATCTTAGAAATCTCTCTCTCATTCCCAATAATTGCCTATTAGCTCTAATCTTCCCATTTTCAATGTATATCCTTCAATGAATATTCCTAATTTTATCCTCAAGTTCACAGTCATTCACACAACCTATTCCCTATCTTTTAACTTTAAATAACCTCAAAACACATACAAAAATATCAAATCAAAACAAGATAAATGAAATCTTAAATTAACACCTAGTAATAATTCATCCTCAACTCAGAAAATCTTCAAAATCAAATATTTCTTATTCCAATCACCAAGAAAGACTCATCACATCAAAAGTCTGCTAAATCAATTGACAATTAGAAATAGTCACACACATTTTAGCTTTTACATTAGGTTCGAAATCACAATACATATAACTCTAATATCTTTAATAATACCAATAGCAATCAACCCTTCATCCCATCTAAATTCAAGGACCATCAAACAACTATGTTCCTATCCTAACTTTCTACCTTCTAAATCTTTACATACCTTAATACTTCCAAAAACCTCAATTTCCAACATTCCTGGATCCATTTAATTCCCATGAAAAGATATATACAACAATCAACTCCATAACTCATTAAAACAACCTTGTTAATTAATCCAAATTCAACAATTCCCTTCCAAGTATGAAATAAATCTTCTAAACTAATTAAAAATCAGATTTAAACCATTCTTACATTAAACTAACTACCCTTACTTTTAATCTATAGAACTTATAATCTTCTTGCTATATTACAACCTCATGTTCATTTATTCCCATAAGTTAAGTCACTATTTCATAAAATGTCCCCTCCTTTTCCTAAACCTGTAAGTTGTACTCCAAATAATCAAATCCCCAACCATCTTCTTAAGTCTCCACACTTCATGTAAAATCCTCAAACACCTTAAAGATTTAACAACTTAATTTTCCATACACCTCAAGATCACCCTCCATTTCAAATTACTAGCTTCCATTTAAGAATCAAAATTTCCCTTACCTTAAAACAACTTTCATTCCAACTTAACATCACATAGAAAAAAATTCCAATTTCAAACTCAATATTGATTAATTTCCTTCTTCTTTTCCACTTTCTCCTCTTAAACATCATTCATACCATACCATTCAAAGGTCCTTAACAATTACCATAAGTTAAATCATGCTCTATAAGTCAACTTCCTTCCCTTGTTTCTAAAATCAATACCTTACAAATCTAATCCTCAAGCCAACTACACCCATTAATCCACCCCTAATCATGACACTAATCTTTATACTTCATCTCTAATACATATGATCTATCTCAATATCTTTCAAGCTTAAATTCTCATAACATGGACCATAAACAGAGCATAGATTTTCAAACTATAAACCTTAAACAATTGGTAAGAATCAGATTTCTAAACTTTATAAATTTGATTCCTAACAACTGAAATTTGATTAATCCAAACCCAATTAAAGCCTAAAGCTATAAACTAAACCTCAAACATAGTTACTAGATGCGTGGAGTTAAAATAACAAACTCAAGTCAAACCATAATTGTCCCCTAGAAGATTCATTATACAGTTCCTAACTAAACGTCCTTTTAATTCATTTACAACATTTACCTAGAAGAGTCAAACTGAACAACAACAAAGAAAACAAAACATTCATAAGATTAATTTTTGAAATCCCAATTGCAAAGCCAAAACAAATCACTCAATGACCAAAATAGATCCTATTACATTCATAATCAACACTTACACCTCCTCTTGATCCTATACAGCCACAGATTGAAAATTCAAGAACCATGAACATTTTAATAAACTCAAAAATTTGTGCTAAACATTAATCAACCATAAATCATCAGACATCAACTTCATTCTTCCTTCCCCTATTATTAAAGCTGTCGGCCAGAACAACAAGAACAAAGAAAGATTGAACATTTAACAACAAAATCACAAGAACCCATTCCTTAATGAACCAGAAATCAGCAGCACAGAGGGTAGCAAAATTCGAATAATCGGGAAAAAGAACAAGAACTCGACGGAACAGGGCAGAGGCAGAGGAAAAATTATTCAAAAATTCCTAAACTCCCAATATTCAACATACAAGATGTTATATGTGCTTAAATTTACTCCTAAGAAAGACTAATTAATCATTCAAGCTATGGTTGCCCAGAAATCATCAGAAATTCCGTCGGTGAACAGTGAAGAGATTTTGGAATTTTGGAGCAACTCGACCAAACTCGAATCCTCTCTCAAAATCAATACTCAAATCGTCAAGAATATAGCCTAAGCATCATTTTCAGAAATTCATAAGCTTCAAAACCCCTCAGAAATTCGAATCATCCTCCCCCAAAACTCACTCAGAATCGGACCAAAAAGGAAGGAAAAACGAAGAAGAAAAGCTTACCCAAGGCCGACCCATGCTTACTGAGCGTTCTCCGCCACTTCTCGTCGCCGGTTGCTGTCGATTTTGGCAGGAGCCGCTGTGGGAACGACGAAGAAACAGAGGTCGAGAGAGAGAGGAACAGAGGGAAGTCGGGACAGAGAGAGAAAAGTGATGGTGAATAGGAACATGTGGGAGTATATATGAAGAAAGTAGTGAAGGAGATATTTTAAATAGATATTTTACCCTTTTACCCTTCCTTTTACAACTGAAGATATTTTAAACTAGAGACAGATATTGTCATTTTTATTTCCTCTTTCCTATTTTTCCCTTCAATGGTAATTTATTTACCATTACCATTTTCAGATAAATCTGAATTCACTCCCAAAATAACTTCTCTAGATATGCTTTAGTTTCCAAATTTATTTATAAGACTTTTTAAATACTAAATAATACCCTAAGATTCTAAATATTTCCTTATTTAAATTCATCTTCTAACTATTTTTCCTCAATTAATAAAGAAAATAAGCCTTAAAAATTATTAAAAAATACATCTAGCCTTATGAATTTATTTATAAGGCTTTTTAATTTCTAAATGCTACCCCAAGACCTTAAATAAATTCTTATTATCTCTATTTCAAAATTTGGGGTGTTACAGTAATCAAGTTAATGACTCTGTTAATTTAGTGGTGGCAAATGTAAATCGTCACTAATTAAAGAGTGCCGAATTTCCCATTGGAGTTTACTTTAGTAGTAGTTTAAAACCGCTAGTAAAAACCCGGGAATATGAAATTTAAATTTAGCAATTAGTAGAAATTTAAATTGGGAAAAGATTTTCCCTCACAATTGAATTAGTGGTGGTTGCAATCGCCAGCTCAACCGCCACTAATATTTTAAACATTAGTGGAGGTGCTAAGAAATTATAAAAAGAATAAAACTTTCCAAATTTATTTGTAAATACCAAAAAATATTAATTTTATTAAACATATTCAGAATATATTTATAATTAAACAATCATATTATATATAAAATCTTTATCATATTTTCATAATTAATATAACCCAAATGATATATTAAATACTCAATTGATAAGTATTATTAATATTAATTATAATGAATTATTCAATTTAACTGTAGTAAAATAAAGATAATTAAAATGCAGGCCTGAAAAAGAAAAAAATAAGTCAGAAAAAATAACATAGAAAAGGGAATTAGGTAATTAAAATAAACAATTATAAAATAGAAACACAAGGTAGAGAAAAGAATTGAGAGGAACAGAGAAGATTTTGAAGGAAATGATGGAATGATTTGTGAAGAATGAATGAAATGAGGGGAGGGGGTAAGGCTGTTCAAGTCCCAGGACGAAACCAGGACACCCATTTCCCGAGTCCCAGTACCGAAAGAGGGTGTGGGACCAGGACGTCTCAATGTTCTTTGACACAATCTCACTAACCAAGAAATAAACAAAGAACCTATATATTTTATACTTTAGTTACTAATAATATAATATAATTAATTTTTTAATATCACATATATACTTAAATGATTGAATCAATCAATCGATTAAAGTGGAATTGGTGGAAGAGAAAAAAGAGATGCACCTCCTAAATGGTTAAACTTTAAACATTTAATGATTGAATCAATCAATCAATTAAACAATTCTACGAAGAAATATAAAAAATCATATTTGGGTAGGGGATAGAGTAATTGAAAAAAATAAAAGAAGAAATGTATAGTTGGATTATGGGGAAAAAATTAAATAAGTAATTATAACTATGGTACTGGGACTGGGAATCCAGGAGACGTGACCGTATCCCTCTACCGTCCCGGTTTCAATTTGGTCCCGGTACCGAATCCCGCTGGTCTCAGGAAATTTAGGTCATAACAGGTCCGGGCACAACCAGGACAAGATCTTTTTGAACAGCCCTAGGAGGGGGTGGGTATTTATAGGGAATGGATACAAAATTTAGGGTTTGAGTAACGGTTTGAAATAGCTACTAATGAGTTTTCTATCAGATTAGTAGCGGTTTGAAAAATTTAGATTTTTTTTTAAAATAAAGATACAAGGAAATGTATGAATTTTCTAAAAAAAGATATATAAATGTTTGATATACACAAACACCGTTAATTTAAATGTTGCAGAATAAAACAATTGTGGCTTCAACCATCTTCTTGCTCCCACCTAAAAAAGAAAATAACAAATACAACAATTTTTAATAATAATAGTGTTGAAATTTGTGTAATTCAATTCTAGTGAAAAGACTCACCTAACAACTGGTAAATGTCCGTCTTCTTCCGAAATGAGGTTCTCGAAGTTTCTGGTTCAAAATGCTTACTGTTTAGTTCCAGATCATCTTCTTCACCCATTTCATAAAGGTTACAAGGCTTCATATGAATCACCATGTGTTAATCTTTGTGTTTGTGATCTTACACATAATAAACCTGCTGCAATTGTGAGGCAAGAATATATGACTCGTCATCTTGTACCTCCTTTGTGTGAATGAGCCTCGAGAAATTGACAGATGTAATGCCCAAGTTGTCTACTGGAATGCCTTAAAAAGTTTTGGTATCTTCCCACATGCAATTGATGAGAGGCGTGATGAAATAACCTTAATAGTTTAGCTCGCTGATGTCAATGAGCTTCCTATAATATGGTACGCCTCCAAATTGCATGTCAGTATCACGTGAGCTGGCATAACTCCTTGTACCAAATATGCCAAACACTCCAAAATTTTGGGTGAGAGAACCTTCATCCCATGCAATGGTACAAAACTTGAAATCGTGGATATTGTATGCTGTATATCTCCTAACATGGTCGAATGAACCAATTGCTAGATTTATCAAATCAGGCGGATTTGAATTGTGATCGTTGAGTATCCTATGTGCAAACTAATATGGAAATTTGCGATGGACTTTTTTATCCACCTCAACAGATGACCTTGTGTAGCTTTGTAGTTGACGTTTAATATATTGGGGGAAATCCCTTAAATTCAAAAATACAAATCAAAAGACTTTGTGGTTTGGAAATAAAATAATATGATGCATGTATAGTGTTAGAATTCTTATGAAATATAGGGCTATACTTGAGGGCAATTTGTTAAGACATGTAGGTGCACTTGCAACATCTCAGTAGGAGTAAGCTTGTAATACTGACTTCCTCCGATTGGCTTTTCGACGGGCAGGAATAATGTGTTAGAATGTGACTTGACATTGGTTGAGCTATCATCGACATGAGGAAGGTGGTTAAACGAAGTCTCGATGTCATCAAAATACCTCGAACAATATGTTAGCACCTTGTCACCAGAGTAACCCTCTACTTTATGTGTCAAACCGCCACTAACGTCACATTACTAGCAGTTTTGGACATACACTACTATAAGATGGGCCTAACAGGCAAGACCTTTTAAGCCCTCGGCCCTATAAGACCGGCCTAACTCCCTTTTAGGGGCTCCAAAATCAAAAAATTAGCCCTCCACTTAAACAAGCTTAGCCAGGATTACAGGCTCTAAATATAACATACTAAAATAGCGAGGTTCTTTTTATCAACCAAACAATGAAGCTTTAATTTGATCATTTAGTCTTTAAACAAGTATAATGCCAAAAAGCTAATTCATAATTAGTGACGATTTTCTCACCTGAAAAAATCATTTTGATCACAGACACTAATACTATTTAATACAATTATAGAGAGACGATGAATGATGAAATCGAAACTTTAATTAGATTACTAATATTTTAAATATAACATGTGGCGCATGTCTGTATATAATATTTGATTCGATTATCGTCTTATTGCCTTGAGGTCAAATACAAGATAAACAAATGACTGTACTATAGGGCACAACCTCAGGTTATTCTCTCTCTCGATGAGCCTTTTATTGGTTCCTAAGTGATCTAAATGCCATGAAATGCAATATGAACAAGGGGAAACAATTTCGGTTTTCTTATATATGAGTCTGAATGCAAGAATGAGCATAAAAATCCTAAAGTACTTATTTTTTGTATTTTTATAACGATCAGATGGTGAATGGAAAATGGATGAAGTGAATCTCTTAAAAATGGATTAGATGTAATCATTGTCCTCTTAGGATGATGGAAGTTTCTTGGCTAATTACCAAATTGACCTAGAGAAACCCCTCTAGACTAAGCTTAAATTCGAATGATTAATATTGGAACCCCGCATATTAATCTTTCCAATTTAAGTTGATTAAGCACCTTAACCAATTAATGGACCTATAAGCTTTTAGTCCCATAACAGGGCCATCCCGCATTGCTGCTTAATTTCCTTTAGAGTTATAACACATTGTTGCCTACCCAAGCAATGAATTAGGACTAAAAAGATTATGCCCAATGCTTTTATGCAATTAATCGGTTCATTTGTAACCAATTAAAACTAAGCCCCTCAATATGCTAAACCTTAAGGCTACCATTAAGTTCAATATCTAATCAATGGCCACCCATATCATTAGAAATTGTTAATCATCACTTAGTAAAATTGGGTTTTTTTAAGTTCTCTAATATACCAAACTTCACCTGTAAAATCCAACTAACTAATACATTTTTATTACCAATAATCAATCCATCAAACAAATATTAATGCTAACTATGATAGGAAAACGACCTTTCATACAAATCAAGCAACCCTATCATAGTTAGAAAAAGATCATTCTAATCATTCAAAGAATTATTCATGATAGAAAAGCAAGATCTTATTACAGTACAGACTATCGTGGATAATAAAAAAACTACCATGTTAGAAAAAGGATTTCCAAATAGGGTTAATAAAAAAATCACCCTGATTAATAGTTCAGCAAACCATGATATAAAAAGAGGCCATCTAACATGGTTATTTAAACAGAAACATGTACCACTAGCATTACATATGCAAAATCCTTCCTACTAATCAATCATTTAACTGCAAATAACCAATTTCAATCACAATTAATCATACTAACTATGATAGGAAAAGAAACATTCATACGACCCAAACTAGCCTATCATAGTTAAAAAAAAGGCCTTCCTTACACACTAAAATGCTATCCATGATAGAAAGAGCAAACCATAACACTACCCGAACGCTATCATGGATAGTAAACGCCTATCCTTGTTAGAAAAGCGTCACCTAACATGGATAATAAATTTCATCTTAATTTCTGACATTTCTTATACAAGCACTCGACATAACCATGTTAGAAAAGAAATTGACATAACATGGTTATTTAAACAAAACCTATGCAACAATCAGTCAAGCATATGTAACCGGTACAGTCATCCAAAATCCTAATAAAACCGAATTATAATATAAACATGCAGAAGCGAATGCAAGCCTAGGAGATGGCAATATACAGTTCAAAATATCACTACCGGCCAATTCACTGGCTCAGTTTGGACTGAACATTCTCGTCCCCTTCCTCCTTTACTCTGGTCTGTGCATGATCACCTGCAAAATAATAACCAACTATAGGAAGAGACAAATTGTCTCAGTAACCACAACTCAACTCAATACAAGAGTATGAGTGGGTTAGCAGAGCACCTAAAGGGATACCACATTTCATAAAAACATTTATTCATTAAAGAGTAATATATATAACAACAATCATATGATCATAGAAACCATAGTTTGCACGCTAAATCACATCACCAGGAGCTTATAATTACACATTAACACATCACCAATGCATGAGGTGACACACTGTACCCCTGTCTACAATCAGGATGGCAATTTCCCCTATGTCTACAATCAGAATGGGGATTCCCCTCTGTCTACAATCGGAATGGGGAACGGTCCCTGTCTACAATTAGGATGACCGATGGGCCCTATCTACAATTAGGACGACCGGTCCAACTAACCGCTCGGTTGGCCCACCGAGGGTTACATGGTGCGATGGTACGTTTTCAGTGTCATGCAGCAAACACAACATAATGATTCTTAATTATTCCATAATATCTCAATCACAGCAATCTATACATCGCATATTAACTCAACCAAGAAACCAACTAGGATACTACATAAAATTTAATAGTTTCATTGTATCAAAATAGCTGTAATTCAAAAAGGCACCCGATAGGCTCATTAATATGAAAGTAACTTTAAAATTTCATTTATAAATCAAGAGATACATACATATATAAAAAGGGATTTAAAAAATCTCGACTAACATCACACACAATAATGTAGTGAGGTGAGAGCGGTTACCTGGAATCGCCAAACACAAAAGAAAATACCGGGTTTGTAGCTCTCGAGCTCCGCTCGACGTACCAGTGTCTACAAATAATAATATAACACCTACACATGATTAGTAACTAATCAAGTGTCAAAATTCATCATTAAGAGACTTAGCCCCCCAGATCCCCTAATGGTTCTCTAGGCAACAAATTATAATTTTACGGCTAGATTAAATTAATTTAACCCATATTCAGCCTATAACAAAGTTTATCCTTAACGATCTCATCTTGAATCAAGAACCCCTTCTCACCTAATCACCTACAACTTCCAAATCATAATCAATTCTAAATACAACCAAGCTAAAACAATCAAAAACCGCCATTTAATATAAACAATCTCATAGGAACAATCCATTATTCTCAAACGACTATAATAGCCTAAACTCATCAAAAGTCTTAACTCATGCAACTTTAATCATCCATAGATCATTCTAAACATAATTCCAACTAAACTCAACTCCTTAACATCCTCATATAACCTCAATTACTTATAAAGATCTTTACATCACCAAGAATCATCACTAAATCCATACTCCCTTTTAGACACTACAATTTTCAACAATTTAAATGGTCAAAGCCTTTTAAAAACCAACATTCCATCAAGTCAAGTAGATATATAACACCATGCAACCGTAATGAACCCAAAATAATCCAGAATTAATCCCAATCGAACAATTTCTGAAATTTGTTCTACAACCCTTACTCAATCAAGCTTTAATAATCCAAAAATTTGTATAGGTAAAAAATCTAACTCACCCAAACCTTTAATCATCAATGTTTAACCTTGATGGGTTTATCTAAACATCCAATTAAAAAATCATACTCAGCAATCTAGCTCTTCCCTAAGTAACCAAAACTCTCAATTTCATCCAACACTAAATCCAACCAACATTATCGTTGAACTCCAATAACACTTTAGAAGTCATAAATCAAGTTTAAAAACTCATGTCAAAAGGATTTCTTGTTCTAAACTTAGCTTATTCCCATTCTAAGCAAACCACATCCCACATAGGCTGAATTCAACCAAACTAACCACATTATCATATTCAAATAGCCTAAATAAACATGTAGAATCAACCAATTTATTCCAATCAATCCAGAATTCAGAAATTAACAAAACCCTAGAGATTTCTATTTGAAAAATCAAGAACACAAGGGTAAAGAATGTAGGGAAGTTACCGAAATCAAAAGGCTCCCTCCCCCTCTGCTTGAAGGCACACCAGAGGTACACTAGAAAATCACCTCCCAACTGGCCAACTAAAACTCCCCCAAATCTCTTATTCTTTCGATGCGCCTGACGGAGGAACGGAAGGAGGAAGAAGAATAAGGTGGAAGGAGGAAGAAGATGTGCTCACCGGCGGCAGCAGCAATGGCGGCAACAATGTCGCCCCTTCCCTTCTCGCTCTGCCACTCGAATAGGAGGAAGAATGTCACGGTGGTGATGGTGAAGGCAACACGGAAGGGGGAGGAAAGAAAAGGGGATGGAAGGAAGATGGGGTTAGGGCTTCCCCCACCGCCGACGGCACCGGCAACGTTGCCGCAGAGCGGCGGCCTCCCTCCACTCTCCTATCTCTCTTGCACAGAACACGAAGGGGAAGGGAATGAGGAAGGGTCATGGGAATGAGGGAGGAATAAGGAAGGGAAGGAAATAATAAAATAATAAAAATGAGATAAATAAAATTGATGGTATAAGAAATTACTACTAGGCCCTTAGATCCTCAAAGTAAGTCACCTTCCTTAAAGACAAAAACCCCTTTTTCAATATCTAAAATATATTTTAAATCTCCACCAAGATGTTCTCCCACTAGGATCTCTTCTGGGTCAAAAAATAATTTTTTCGACTCTAATTTTCTCAAATTAAGGAAGAAATAGGCCTTTAAAAATCCCCAAAAATACTTTTACTTCCTACATTTATTTATAGGACTCTCCCAAACTCCTTAATTAATCCCAAAATCAAACGTTAAATCATCATTAATCCTTAATTAAATTTTTGGGATGTTACATCACCAATGTTAACCGATAGGAATTTATTTTTTTTAAGCACATTTATCATACAATTATCCATGTTTTAATTGATATCATTATATTTATTTATATAATTAGTATGATAAATTGTGCTACTCCATTTGATGCAATGAGTAGATAAATTTACAAAGAAGGAGGAACAAACGGAGTAAAAGAAGAAGGGACAAACGGAGTGGAAATCAGAGTAAAAAAAAAAGCATGCTGGACAGGATGCCTCAGCCACCAAAACAGGGTGCTGAGGCAACCCAGGATGACCTAGGACACCTCGGCCACCAAAACAGGGTGCTGAGGTGACCAGAGAAAAATCAAGTGATAGATTTTAGAGATCAGATTCGAAAATCAGGGCTTTTTAAAGGAGATAAGATGGCCAATTCGAGGAGACTGCAATTTGGGACGAAATTGAGAGAGAGAACAGACTTGTGGAGAGAGAAAGATCAAATTAGAGCTTTAGAGGAATCTTACGGCGCTAATCCGGGAGGCTTCTGCAGGGTTTTCTCTAGTCTTATTAATTTGTCTTGTTTAGTAGTTGTAATCATGAATCTGCTTCAAAGATTTGATTTCCTTTCAATTATGCGTAGCTAAATGTTAGACTAGGGTTTCTCTGAACCTCTATATGGATTAATTTTGTTAGTTTCCTTTCTATTGGTTATTTAATGCAATTCAATTTTGTTTTTACCTTGCTTATATTTCAAAAAGTGCATGATCAACACTTTACTTGTTCAATGATTCATCACTTGAGAGAGGGTGTTCTGTTGTAGAACTTAGATAAAAGCATGTTAGAGAGAAAACTCTTTGCTGACAGAGAAGAGATTCATCTGTCAACCTAATATCGTTAGAGTGAAATTAACGCTTAAACGTTTTTTGTTGGTTCAATAGCATGAGAGTGTGAGAGTCTTTGAACACGATTTTTCATAAATCCAATAGCATGAGAGTGTGAGGGTTTTGAGAGATAGAGATCAGATTTTTGACTCGAGATATCGTTTCTTGTCATATTCGAATTTCAGACGAAGACTGAATGCATTAGATAGCCATTAGAAAGGGTAATTTGGTAGGAATCATGACATATAGAGGGGATAAGAAATCCTATGTTTCATTCTCATCGTCTCAAAAGTAGTTTTCAAAGTTTGTTTTGTTTATTCCTGATTGTTTTTGTTCAAAACACAATTTTTAATCAACTTAAGTAGAAACAGAATTAAATTAATCAACCTGCATTAGATTAAACCATAGTCCTCGTGGGAACAATATTTTTATACTACGTGTGACCCCCGTACACTTGCGGGCGAACAAGTTTATTAATAACAAAAACCAATCGACAATTCTAATGCCTAAAGTCATGGACCCATTCACTTAATCATTATTAAAACCTCTTATAGTGTGATTATAGATTAGCAATGCTTTAGGTTCAATTACAATCCTACTTCAATCAAACTACATAGCAAACATGCTTAATAGAGAGAAATCAATGAAACCATAATGAAACATATATCATATCGTATATATTGAGGAGCACAAATCCTCATCACAAATTCAAACCACAAATTAGCATCCAACATTGATTATAAACATAATAAAATAAGTTCAACTTCAAATTACAAAACCTAAATTTAGGAATTGAAAAACCTATAGCTAGAACAAAGGATAAAACAGAGAAAACTCACATTTGAAGCTTGGAACTCATGCCTCTTCATCCATCTTCAAGAGTTGGAAACCCTAACCTCTCATGACATCAATAACAGCCCCAAATGGAGGAGAAATTTTGGCCATATAGGTTGGGTATGGAAGAAAGTGGAAGAAGTGGAAGTTAGATGATGGAAGAAGTTAGATGGAAGAAGTGGAAGAAAATGGAAGAAATTGAGGTTAGGATGGAGAAACGGGAAGAGGAAGAGAGTGAAGATGGAAATGGAGTGAAGAAAATTGTTAGAAATGGCTACAGTTTGACCATTTTAAGTCTAGAGCAAGTGAGCGTCAGGGTTAGAATTTATTTGGGTCGGATCCGGGTCAAAAATCAACAAAAAAAATTGTATTTCAGCTTTCCTGTCGGTGGGCGTTCGCCGTGGGCTCCCACAGTGAGCCTCGTTGTAAGGTCCCACGGTCAACGAGGGGCTTCTCTGCAATTTTCAAAATGTTTTGGGTATAATTTTCTCAATTTGTCCAAAAATTTGTATTTCGACTTTTTTCTTGAATTTTCAGCTTCTTACCCCAATTTCTCTCATTTTCAAGGTTCCTAAAATATAAAATAACCTAAAGCAAGATGACTAACTCTAAATAATCAATTAAATCAAGAGTAACCACAAAAGCATTCCAAAAATGCCCTTTTACCACTAAGTGCATGTAATTACTCTAGATCCTAATTTTTCACAAGATATACAAAGTCCAAATAACATGATTAAAGACCTCCAAAATGATATGAAATGTGTGTAAATTTTGTGATTGTCAATATTCGTCTAAGCATCTGCGTATGCTATTCGAATTCGTGTCTGAAAAATATAACTCTCCCCGTTATTAAATTGAAATTTTATTCAGAAGAGTCAAATACTTTGTAAGCACCCCACTGACCTATAGTGATTAAGTAATTGAGGATAATTCTAGAAAATATTTAACCATGCCATTTTTATTGTAATGGCAATGTTTTTGGCCTATTAGGACATAAGGGTAAACAAGCAAGAGTGTTTTTTGAAACGTGCCACGTACATGATTTAGAGATAAAATAGAAGAGGCCACCCAATCTCTTGGAATGATAGCAGGAGCAACTTTTATTCCTCCCTACAGGCTACAAGTCAAGAGTTCCAAACGGCGCCAAAGGCGAAAAAAAACAGAGAGAGATAAAATAGAAGAGGACCCGGATGTGCATGGTGGAGATCTTGAGAAAAAATAGTACACAATTTTTAACGCGTGTGAAGTTATTATTGATCTACGGCCCCAAATTATTTGCCTAGAGGAGGTTTTTTTTTTTTTTTTGCCATCCTAGAGGAGGTTGAATTACTGAATATAACTATCAATACCGCGAGGAAATTAAATAGGATCGAGAGGTGTATAGAAGACTAAAGATACTTATTAAACACGAAAGTAAATGCATGATGGAAGCCTAAAATTTCGATATAAATATATAAAAAAAATAAAAGCTTTATTAATGCCATGTAGACTAAAGATACTTATTAAACACGAAAGTAAATGCATGATGGAAGCCTAAAATTTCGATATAAATATATAAAAAAATAAAAGCTTTATTAATGCCATGTAGCGTACAATTTTTTTCCCCGGTTGGGGTAATTAAATGACTTTTGTCATGTCAGTTTGTCTGATCATATTTATTCACAAAAGAAGAAAAAAGGTGGAAGTCATCATCTTTATTTAACACCTGGACTGGTGACCAAGTGCTTTGCATATAAATAGTTTTCCTCCGCTTTTTAAATTAAGTTTATGGAACAAAGCGGACCCATTAATATATATGGTCGCAACCTTTCCTTCTTCAGTAGTTCATAATACCTTACTCCCTCGTCGTCGTCTGTTCTTAAATATAAAGCTTGTTTATTTCATTTGATTGAATTAAGGATGTTAGTTAAATTAATTAAAATCATGTTATATTATAAAAACACTCTAAACATTCACATTTATTCTTATCCTCCCTGTATTATATTTATAAACAATCTCCCTTCCCAAATAGGTCTTATATGTAAGAATAAAGGGAGTACTTTTTTTGGCCAAACAGTATAAGTTACTTAAAAATACATTCTGTTTTAAACTAGCTAGCTACATGCTAGAGAACTTTGATCACAAAACATAGAAATTCTTTGCTATTATGATTGTAGCTCCCTAAAATTAGGTTAAATGGAGTTGCCATCAAATTATTTTAAAATAAAATAATTTTGAAAAACTTTTTAAAAAAACGAATGATCTTTGAAGAACCAAATAAAATTTGGGAGTCGATTGTGTGTGGGGAAATTGTCAGGCATCCTGTAACATCCTAAAACTTTAATTAAGGATTAGTGGGGGTAAACAGGAATTTATTAATGAGAAATGATGGATTATGAGAATATTTGAAGGATTTTGAGGTATTTTTGAGGATTTTAAAGGCCTAGTTTTTCCCTTATTTGGAAGATAATAATTTTTGGGAAAATTATTTTTAGACTCAAAAGAGGTTATTGTGAGAGTAAATAAATAAAAGATATTATAGGGAAAATTTTGAAAGTAAAAAGAAAATTTTTGGTTCAAAAGAAATATCTTATTTGAGGATTTTAGGACCGAGTAGTGCATTATTTCTTTTTCCTATGCACTTTCTGAAAACATTCCTCAGTTTCCGCCGAGTTTCCCTCCGGTCACTATTCACGTCACTATTCACATATATATTATTATATTATTATTATTACTATTGAGTTACTATTTATTACTATTGAGTTACTGTGCACCTTTCCGTAAAACACTCCCCGAAAATCTGCCGTGTTTCCCTCCGGTACTATTCACATCACTATTCACATATATATTATTATATTATTATTATAATATTATTATTACTATTAAGTTACTATTCATTACTATTGAGTTACTATGCATTACTATTGAGTTACTGTGCGTGCATTATATAAACACACGCACACCTTCACAAATCACTCGTCTCTCTCTCTCTCTTTCCTCACGTCTCTCTCTCTCTCTCATACTCTCTCTTTCCACCATATATATTCCTATCACTAGACTTATTAGAGTCTGTTAGTATAGGAATAGTAAGCTTTTCGGCCAACTAAGCACATTTTTGGAATCCCGTAAGTCTCCTCTACCTTTCTATGTCATTAGTTTTTCAATTGGTTATACTTGAAAAATTAGACTTTGTCTAAATTGGTATTTTTGGGAGTCATAAAATTAATAAATTAAAGCTTAGGCCTCGATTATGACTTTTCCTAAGTATATTTTTCATTGTGGGAGGTTTTTCTTAATTATTGGAATTTATTGGATTGTTAGATATATTGAAAATTGGGACTTTTGATGATCTGAGGTGTCTATAGTTAATTAATAATTTTTAGATATTTATTAAGGTTTGGAAAATAAATTGTGGATTAAATAATGGATTTTTGAGGTTGAGAAATAATTTAGGGATGTAAGGTTTAATTTTATTTAGGCTTGAATTTTTATAAATAGTTATTGGAAAGATAAATAATTTTTGAATATATGTAGAGATAAATTTTAGAAATAGAAAGGGAGAATAAATGTTAAATTGGAAATTTAAAATAAGTAAGGGCAAATAAAGGGCAGTAAATAATTTATTTTCCCCGATCCTTTCCCTTTCAATTTTATATTGTATGACTGGTTCTAATGGGTATAACTTCCATCCGTAGGTGGGTGGGAGAGTATACCTCGTACTATTAAGGGTGCGTTGATTACATAGTTATTGTTATATTATTATGTGGTATGTCTTCCGTCCCGTGGTGGGGAGGATAGTAAGGTTGACAATGATCGATTGAAAAGGTAGAATCAGCGTGAGTTGGGAAACAGAAATTGTGATGTTCTATGATTAGAATTGGTGGACTAATGTTTTAAGGATATGAAAGGTAAATATATGACTTTTGCAACTGTTGGGAAGCTGAAAATAGAATTTGAATTTTTAAATGGTGTGAAATAAAATATTTGAAATTTTTGTTGTCCTGACCTTTGAGTCATTAATATTTGGAACCGATTCAAAAATATGTCTGGAGGTTCCTAAGGAATGAATAATTAATATTAAATAAATTAAAGTTACCTATATTTATATAGGTTCGAAGAGTTATGAGTGGTTAGGTTCCTAGGAGATTGTTTTGAAGCCTGGTATTAAAGGTGGAATAAATATGTTAAGATGTTCGATCATGTGTAAGCTTTGGTTGGAATGGACGTCATAATGAAGAGGGTGATCAATATAATTGTTTAAAGAATTTAAAGAGTTAGACGATGTTGAACTAAAAGGAGATCGTGACAGATAAAGGTATGACTAGAATATGATTGTAAGTTATGTTGGAAGGTTAACAAGATGATTATTAATGGATGCTCAAGATTATTAAACAGAAAAAAAAAAAACAAAAACAAATTGCTACTACGAGGTTTATGGTATGCCTAGGGTTATTCCTCTTGGTATAGCTATAGTTAAAGTCTAATGCTGAGATAAGATGAGAATTAGTGGGTAATCGAATGATTAATTTCGCTGTCTTGTATAAATGCTAGTTGGTATAGAAATAAATGGTAAATAAGCTGGGTGAAAGGAGTTCTGTTTAGAATTGGAAAAGATGCCCAAGCTAAGTGCATGAAAAATGTTCAGGATTGTTCATGTAATGTTATGAAATTGGGTACTATGAAAAGAATTGAGGACTTTCTGGAAAATAGTCAGTTTTGGTCTAGCAAGATAAGGAATAATAGTGGTAAAATATATGCGATTTCTCGTGGAAAAAAAAAAAAATTGGAATGGAATAATATGGTTTTGACTATGTATGTACCTTTAGGTATGAGGATGTGGTTAAGTTTTGAATATTTAAAGTTAAAGTCGGATGGGGCTTCGAAGTCTTGAGGACCTTCTGAAATCTAATAATTGTCTTAATCCCATAAGTGCTTATGAAGGTTTCTGCAAAATTTGATTATGGATGTCGATTTAAAAAGGGATTTTAATAGATTCAAGGTCGTGAATATTTGGATTGATATGGATTTTGAAAATTGAGAGGAATTTGAGGCTACTTAATTTCTTTAGGCATATTGGTATTAATGAAAAAAAAAATATTATTGGTTAAAACCATTGGGAAGTGAGACAGATGAAGTTAGGGTCTACTATGGAGTTTGAAATTTAAAGAAAATGCTGAGGTTTCTTGTCCATTAGAAATGTGGTTCTAACGAGAAGATTTTACTAGTTTAAATTGTTGAGGATTAATATAGATGAAATTGTAGAATTAAGGCATGATCATTGAGGCTAAATCGATTGAGTTGGATTGACTTGAGGTATAGTCACGATTTTGAATATGTGAAATTCTTTAATGGATATGAATTAATGGATGATGAACAGAGAATTTACTTAAATTCGAAATGGGAAAATGACGTTATATGATTGGAGTTTAAGTAAGGTGATTATTTGGGGCTATATGGTAGTTTTAATGATTTGGATGTTTTATATTGATCTCAAGTTAAGGATGATTGGATAGAACTTCCTATGTAGGCTTGTTATTGGAAGCAGTGCATAGGTTAAAGACCTATCTAGTAATCTAGTTAGGTAGAGAGTGATCCGATGGATTGTTATCACTCTAAATAGGGAGTGACCCCACAGCCCGGTAAACAATTAAGTATGTAAATTTTGTATATAGATAGGTTATGAAGCGGCCGCAATCTGGATAGAGGGTGATCTAAATGGTCGATTGGCTAAATTTAGTGAATGTAAAATAAGGATGTTTTGCCTTACCTTTAAATTTAAAAGGTTGTGATTATGGTTAAGTGAGGTTAATGTGAAGTTAATTAATTCCGATTTGAAGGTTTGTGATTGAGTTGAAATTTATCTTGGAGGTGGTTAGCTAAAGTGTTAGTGAATCAAAATAAGGAATTTGGTTTTTGGTGGATTCTTATTAGTAGCTAAGAAGTTACAAAATAAGAGAATATGACCGATGAGCATTAGGATTTGGGCAATGAGATTTGGTAGTTTAAACCCGACATGGTATGGTGCTTTTGGACGTGTGATAGTCGTGTTAATTAATATATTAAAGGTCCAAAGAGTGATAAGAATGATTAAGGCGTTATGGATTTCAGGATTGGATTAAGAAAGCTGAAGTATGGACTTATATCTGGGAGATAAGTATAGGTTAAAGGTTTGGAATTTTCAAAAGAAATGGATTTGTTATTGGAATTGAGGTGTCAGATTCTAGTAAATTGTTCTAAGAATATTGATATTGCTTGGTGATATGAAGTTATAGGTGGTATTAGGTCTTGAAAATAGCTAAAAGTATGACTTTCATTCACTAAAATCAAGGAGGTAAGATGTCAATGATTGACAAAATATGATATTTTAACGATTCTAAGAGCAATATTTGAGTATTATTTCTAGTAGTGGGTTGCCTTTGAATTAATATAGGTGTAGAGTGGCACCAAGAGGATGTAATAATGACCAAAAAGGGGCAAATACTTCAATAAATGGTGGTGATTTTCATAGTGATGATAGACTCTTATATTGGTGTTTGAGCAGTATAATAGTATAATTATTGAGGATAATCCATTTGTGGGCAAATAAGACCTTAGGAAAACTAGTGGGTAGCTTAGAGATTTTGAAAAAGCCATAGAAATAAGGTTTCGTGGAGTATCAAATAATTAAAGTCTTTAAATAAATGAAGTATTAGTTAGTATTGATTTATTTCTAAGTACTGGTAAATATTTCAAATGTGTTCGAGTGGGAAATATAGCATAGATTATTGTCTTGAAGTCCAATTAATTTTGAAATTAAAGTATAATTCTTTCAAGTAGGGAGGTGAACCAAGCTGAGGATTATGAAGTTGGTGATTGTTTGCATTGGGTTAAAGGAACCTAGGGGAGGTATAATGGATGTTGGAGAAGGATATTAAGATGACAAGCCGAATGATTGTTTGGGAACCTGATGTTATACAGTTAGGTAAAAATTTCATATGTGGGGAATTGTTGGATTGGTAATCTATTTCAAGTTCTAATAAGTAAAGTAAATATAGTGTGTTTTGTATTAAGAGTGGTTTTCGAGGGATTAAATTTACAAGATCTTGAGGCCCCAAGTGCTACTAAATAAAGATTGATGGTTATAAAGTTTGTGCTAAATTGGCGGGCTATCTAAATAAGAGTAAGGAAGTGGAAATAAGTGAAAGTTTCGGTGGTTTTGAAAGTTAGAGTTGGGTTGATGATAATTGGTAAGAAGTTAAGTAAAAAAAAAAAAAATTGTGAAAATTTGTTACTTTGCGGCACAATTACCTTACCAATTCCCTAGGTAGTGTTGATTGTGATTGATTATGTGTTATATTTGTTGTTCTGTGTTTTAGGAAGGTGAATTTTGGGGACAAAATTCCTAAAAGGTGGGGAGAATTGTAACATCCTAAAACTTTAATTAAGGATTAGTGGGGGTAAACAGGAATTTATTAATGAGAAATGATGGATTATGAGAATATTTGAAGGATTTTGAGGTATTTTTGAGGATTTTAAAGGCCTAGTTTTTCCCTTATTTGGAAGATAATAATTTTTGGGAAAATTATTTTTAGACTCAAAAGAGGTTATTGTGAGAGTAAATAAATAAAAGATATTATAGGGAAAATTTTGAAAGTAAAAAGAAAATTTTTGGTTCAAAAGAAATATCTTATTTGAGGATTTTAGGACCGAGTAGTGCATTATTTCTTTTTCCTATGCACTTTCTGAAAACATTCCTCAGTTTCCGCCGAGTTTCCCTCCGGTCACTATTCACGTCACTATTCACATATATATTATTATATTATTATTATTACTATTGAGTTACTATTTATTACTATTGAGTTACTGTGCACCTTTCCGTAAAACACTCCCCGAAAATCTGCCGTGTTTCCCTCCGGTACTATTCACATCACTATTCACATATATATTATTATATTATTATTATAATATTATTATTACTATTAAGTTACTATTCATTACTATTGAGTTACTATGCATTACTATTGAGTTACTGTGCGTGCATTATATAAACACACGCACACCTTCACAAATCACTCGTCTCTCTCTCTCTCTTTCCTCACGTCTCTCTCTCTCTCTCATACTCTCTCTTTCCACCATATATATTCCTATCACTAGACTTATTAGAGTCTGTTAGTATAGGAATAGTAAGCTTTTCGGCCAACTAAGCACATTTTTGGAATCCCGTAAGTCTCCTCTACCTTTCTATGTCATTAGTTTTTCAATTGGTTATACTTGAAAAATTAGACTTTGTCTAAATTGGTATTTTTGGGAGTCATAAAATTAATAAATTAAAGCTTAGGCCTCGATTATGACTTTTCCTAAGTATATTTTTCATTGTGGGAGGTTTTTCTTAATTATTGGAATTTATTGGATTGTTAGATATATTGAAAATTGGGACTTTTGATGATCTGAGGTGTCTATAGTTAATTAATAATTTTTAGATATTTATTAAGGTTTGGAAAATAAATTGTGGATTAAATAATGGATTTTTGAGGTTGAGAAATAATTTAGGGATGTAAGGTTTAATTTTATTTAGGCTTGAATTTTTATAAATAGTTATTGGAAAGATAAATAATTTTTGAATATATGTAGAGATAAATTTTAGAAATAGAAAGGGAGAATAAATGTTAAATTGGAAATTTAAAATAAGTAAGGGCAAATAAAGGGCAGTAAATAATTTATTTTCCAACATGTGAAATTGTTGGATAAATAATTAATTGTGGTTGTATATATATGGTTGTGTAGTGCTTGAATTGCACTAAGTTAGCACGGGGGAGCTGCACTATTGTGAGATTGGTGCCAGCTATCAGGTAACCGCTTTCTGCTTGTTTATGTGTGTGTGTAGTGTTAGTAAGAAATTTGAAATATTATTATTTGAAAATTATGATGTTATATGGAGATGAGATTTTGAATCACAAATTGAGATTTGATTATCAATTGATGATTGATGAGATATGGAAATGAGATCTTGGAATATTAATATTTTTATAATAAATGTCCTGTGGAGTATTATTTTGAAATGGCATAAATTTGTGATGTGAAATATTTGAAACGGAAATATATGTGGTTTTGGAAATTATTTAATATATGTATATTATGAAAATACTGGAAGGCCTGGTGCCTGATTGTGGTGTTGCATATCTATGTGTTGTATGTGAGAAATTATTTGGGTATGTGACACCGGTGAATTGGAATTTGTGCCATCACGTGATGAGGTACCCTGTTGCGCCACAGGGACTAATTGATATATTATGAGAAATAAAGGAGAGAAAGACGAAAGAGGGGAGATCGCCCCTCACGGATTCAGAAAGGACAGAGATCCTTATAATCTGTGGTACTATTCAGGGAGGGTAGAGAGTCCCTCGTGAACTGTACCGTGGTGATCAGGGGCGGGTGGAAGGTCCCGACTGGTCCCACGTGTTTTCCCAACGTTTCTAGTAAGATTCGTTTGGGTTGATTGTAATTATCAATGATATATATACTATTATTGAGGATGAATTGTGATGGGTTATTCCACAATTATAAACGATGAAAAGAGATTTTTGGGAATAAGATGTGCATTATATGTGAATACCTGAGCATGCTTCTGAATTGATATATACGTATGTATTCCACTGGACACCTTGCTAGCACACACCACACGTAGATGAGTAGTCAGTGGTTGCGTTTTGGGACTACCCCCCGTTGATCTCACTTTTGCAGGTCCTAGGAGTGAAGTAGGAGGTCAAGGGAAGGATCCGGGAACTTCTCACTGATATCGTGAGATATTCTGGACCAGAAGGAAAGGAGGTATTGCCACATTTAGGATCATATTTTGTATAATGCTTCCGCTGAACTTTGCTATTATGCTGGGGAAAAATTATTGAATAATACCTATTATGGTATGGTATTTTGTGGATGATGTATGGAGATTAATCATGGATAATGAAATTTTCTGTGATTGTACTGGGGAGAAAATTATATTGTGATGACGGAGATTGGAGTTGAGGTTTGAATTACAAAGATAATATATAAATATTATGAAAAGATCTTTTTCTAACTATGTTAGTGAATTTTTGGTAATTTATTTCTTTTTCCTAACATAGTTAGTACTATAAACATTTTAATGTTTAATACTGAGTGGTTAATAGTGGGATTGGAGTAATTGTTACACATCCCACAGCACCTGTTCATGAGAATAGTTACCAAGGTTAACTATTTAAAAATAAATATGGCTTTTAATTTTATTTTAATTACCCCAAAAAAATATTTACACAAAAATAATTATTTACATAGTTGGACTTGACCTAGGATTTAACATAAAGCCTACGTACCTTTTAGAGGGATCAAAGTCCACGTACTTCGGGTATAAATGTGTCACTGAATTTGTATCTTTTAGCCAAAATGTTTATTTAATTTATTTAAGAAAAATATTTATTATTGGTTTGTGTTTTTTATTTAAGAAAGCATGTCTTAATTTTTATTTTGAAAATAGACTTTGGAAAGAATTCTGGATTAAACTTCCTGAGGAGATTTCCATAATCTCACATGGAAGAATAATCGATTTTTCTTAGGGGGTTCTATAAACCTCACACGGCATAAAAATCATTTTAAAAACAATTTTATTTTCATTTGGAAAAGAAGATTTCTTAGAAGAATTTTGATTAAACTTCCTAAGGAGGTTACCATAACCTCACACGAAAGAGTAATTTGGTTTGCCTAAAGAGATTCTAAAAACCTCACACGGCATGAAAAACTATTTGGGAAAATTAATTAGAGGTCCCTGGGAGGACACATAATATAAGAAAAGTCCCACTAAATGCCCAAATTAAAGTAGGGTCCCAAGGGACCTCATTTTTATTATGTTTCAAACCTAAAAGACAATTTTACCCTCCTTATAATTGTCTAAATGAAACACCCTCACCCTCATTCACTATCACTCTCCCTCATTGCAGCATGAACGTGGTCAGGAACTCAAAGGGGCTGGGAAGACACTCACCAAGAACACTCCTTCATCCATCATCCATCTTCCATCTTCATCCAACTAAAATCATGGACTCTTGGATTTGTCTCTTCAACTAGTGGTATGTTGAGAAAATCGATTTCCCATGTTTGTTATGAATCTGATTTGGGATGAATGTTTTAAAACAAAGGTCAAAATTTTCCATATAAATCTAATTTTGGTTGAATGTTTGAACATAAAACATGCTTATACCCCTATCTTAGTGATTTTTTGTTGCATTTATTGTGTAAGTTGGTTTCTCATTTGTTGTTGATGAGGGTTTGGGTTGGTGCTATGTTTAGGGTTGTATTAGCTTTGTTTTTTCGTCCAAAAACAGGGGAAATCAGAAAAGGCTATAGCTTTTTCGGTTTATCAGTTAAAATTTCTGTTGTCGTCAAAGCTCAAATAGTTGTTATTGCAGGTCATTCAGTTGTAAATAACAACTTTCTAGAAGACAGTTAAAATTTTGAATAAATTTTATTAAGGGATGGGTTTTGTGCTCTGTTATGTTGTTCTAAGACAGAGGTGAAGTAAAAGGTTGAAGCTTTGTTGGGTTAACACCAATGTGTTGGTATTTTAATAAGGTATTTTCATTACTTTAATATAAAGTTGTCACAGATGCTCATTAAGTCGTTATATCTGGTCATTTACTTGTGAATAACAATGTTCCTGTGCAGGATGAATGAGAAGATGGCGGGACGACCAAAGAGAAAGAGAATAGAGTCACAATTCCAATACAAACATGTCTACCATTGTGGAAGATGCCATGAGGCTGGACATAGCGCCAAAACTTGCAAGAATCCAAATCCAACCTAATGTGTTGGATATACGTGTGGCGCTAATTTTTTGTATATGTTTGCCACTTTTTGTAAATGCATATGTCATTGTTTTGTAAATGACACACACAACCCTCAAGCTTGTTTTGGAGAGGGTGTGAAACTAGTGTATAGTGGCTAATTTTTTGTTGGACTACTTGTCCATGAATTGTAACTGGTGCTGAATGGCAAGTAAGTTGTCCATGAATGGTAAGTTGTCTTTAATGACAAATGTGAAATGATTATGTTATAACTGATTCTGTTATGAAACTTGTTATGATTGCCCAAAACGTTGTTATACATGCCCAGAAGGTTGTTATAGACAGGCCAAATGTTCTTATAATGATAAGGTCGTGTTGTATATGTGTATTAGTAATAATCTTGCTACAGATGACAAAGGCAATCCCATTTTCTGTTATCCTTGTGCTAAAAGTGCGACATTAAAGAAATTAAATGACTTGTGACAGGTGCCCAATAAGTTGTTACACATGGACAGAAGGTTGTTAAAGACAGCCCAGAAGTTGTTAGTGCTAAAAACGTTTACACATTGTCAGTTGTGCCCAATAACTTGTTACTAAAGGCCAATAACTTGTTACGTGTTGCCCAAAAGTTGTGACGAAGCAAACCCACTTTCAGTTATCCCTGTGCTAAAAGGCAACTTTCAAGAAATTAAATGACTTGTGAGGGGTGCCCAATAATTTGTTACACATGGTCAGAAGGTTGTTAAAGACAGCCCAAAAGTTGTTAGTGCTAAAAACGTTTACACATTGTCAGTTGTGCCCAATAACTTGTTACTAAAGGCCAATAACTTGTTATGTGTTGCCCAAAAGTTGTGACGAAGCAAACCCACTTTCAATTATCCCTGTTCTAAAAGGCAATTTTCAAGAAATTAAATGACTTATGAGGGGTGCTCAATAAGTTGTTAAATATGGTCAGAAGGTTTTTAAAGACAGCTCAGAAGTTGTTAGTGCTAAAAACTTTTACACAATGTCAGTGGTGCCCAATAACTTATTACTAATGCCCAATAACTTGTTATACATGGTCACAATGTTCTTACAAACAGCCCGCCCAAAAGTTGTTACAGCGCAAAATCTTGACACCTAGTAACGCGCGTAACAACTTACACAATCACTAAAAGTTGCCACAAAGTTAAAATGCTGCTAAAATTCATATAATTTATACAACTTGTCTTCCACCGTAAAAATTGTTAATAAAAGTTATTACAAAAGGCCTAAAAATTACTACATAAGGTCAACATCTATTTCTTCATCTTCCTTAAGATGTCTTTCACCCTATAAAGGACATTCTGTCCATGCAAGTTGTTCTCGTATGTGATGAGCCACCAGAAGCATTCAACCTTAATTTCACGGATAACATCCTTTGAGTACTTTGGCATCGTGTACCCTCCATCATACTCTGAACCATCCCAAGCCTATAACCATGATAGAACATGAACACCACAAGAATCCCTGCAAGGATAGCACCATATTTAAGCTTACAACAAGCACACTTGTTCAAAATAACCAACAAAGAAAACACTTCCTTATAAAACTTCTTGGTAAAGAGTGAAAACGCAGTGATTTTCAATTGATATTTACTTTCCCTACCCTTAACCATTCTCTTAACCTAAAATAGAGAAGACAAAAATTATAGCAAAGCTTAAATAACCATATCTCTAATTGCATTTGAGTTACCATAAAGACTCAAAGTGCTAATGTGATAATCACAAGGCCATTGTAAACTAGCTATAACATGATAAACATATGAAAATATGCATAAAAAAGGTACAGATGTATTATAAATATAGATTTTTGAAAGCCAATACGTAATCTAGCAATTAATTGCCTCACATATATCCAACACATTAGGTTGGATTTGGATTCTTGCACGTTTTGGCGCTATATCCAGCCTCATGACATCTTCTACAATGGTAGACATGTTTGTTTTGGAATTGTGACTCTATTCTCTTCCTCTTTGGTCGTCCCGCCATCTTCTCATTCATCCTGCACAGGAACATTGTTATTCACAAGTAAATGACCAGATATAACGACTTAATGAGCATCTGTGACAACTTTATATTAAAGTAATGAAAACACCTTATTAAAATACCAACACATTGGTGTTAACCCAACAAAGCTTCAACATTTTACTTCACTCCTGTCTTAGAACAACATAACAGAGCACAAAACCCATCCCCCAATAAAATTCATTCAAAATTTCAACTGTCTTCTAGAAAGTTGTTATTTACAACTGAATGACCTGCAATAACAACTATTTGAGCTCTGATGACAACAGAAATTTTAACTGATATGGAAACCGAAAAAGCTACGGCCTTTTCGGATTTCCCCTGTTTTTGGACGAAAAAACAGAGCTAATACAACCCTAAATATAGCATCAACCCAAACCCTCATCAACAACAAATGAGAAACCAACTTACACAATAAATGCAACAAAAAATCATTAAGATAGGGGTATAAGCATGTTTTATGTTCAAACATTCAACCAAAATTAAATTTATATGGAAAGTTTTGACCTTTGTTTTAAAACATTCATCCCAAATCAGATTAATAACAAACATGGGAAATCGATTTTCTCAACATACCACTAGTTGAAGAAACAAATCCAAGAGTCCATGATTTTAGTTGGATGAAGATGAAAGATGGATGATGGATGAAGGAGTGTTCTTGATGAGTGTCTTCCTAGCCCCTTTGAGTTCCTGACCACGTTCATGCTGCAATGAGGGAGAGTGATAGTGAATGAGGGTGAGGGTGTTTCATTTAGACAATTATAAGGAGGGTAAAATTGTCTTTTAGGTTTGGAACATAATAAAAATGAGGTCCCTTGGGACCCTACTTTAATTTGGACATTTAGTGGGACTTTTCTTATATTATGTGTCATCCCAGGGACCTCTAATTAATTTTCTCAAACTATTTTGAAAACTATTTATTTATTTTGATATATAAAAATAACTTTTCTTATTTTTTGAGTTTAATTTATAAGATAAACAGATTCACAGTTATTAACAAAGACAAACATTATTTGCATGATCAACTCTCGTTCATGATAAAAGATCAAAAAGTATTGTGAGAGCGTATACTTCTGATGCTTCGGGTTATCTTGTTGTAAAAAGATAAAGTGAAAGAACCACATGATAGCACTTACACAAACCCCACAATATTTATAACTGAAATTCATTGTGTTTGGACTAAAAAATGACAAGTGATTAGCAAGCCAATAAGTAAGTGGGTATATAATTTGTGGCATTGTATAAAATCTATATGCCCCAATCTTATTGTTAGGTTCATTGGCATGGGGCATTTAGACATGCAAAGAATGATAGGCGTAAACCAAATGATAAAATAAGAGGGATCAACCAAACAGTGGATCTCTTTCTATCTCCTTCTCTTGTCTCTATTTTCTCTCTCAATTCCTTTCTACCTCCTCAAAATTCTCTCATCTCAAAATTATTTTCTGTCTCCTTCAAATTCTTCTCCACTACTCTCTTTTATGTAGGCATCACTAGGGTTTTCACCTATAAATACACTAATTAATTTTTAATTTTCATTTTTTTTATTTTAATAACATTTTCTATTCTAATACTCCCTCCGTCCTTATATATAAGAGCAAAAAATTTGAATAGTTTTGTCCCTTTTTATAAAAACCTGACTAAATTTGTCAAAACATTTTATAAGCTTTTCTCCACCTTACCCATCGTTATTCTCTCTATTCACATTCTCTTTCATACTCATTTATAACACTGTTATCATATTTCTCTCTCTTATATACTTAATCATAAACAAGGGCAAACCTGAGAAAACAAAATTATTTCAGATATATTTATCTCTCTCAACCACTTCCTTAATCTATGTAATTTTACCTCATTGGCTCGACGAAAGGAGTACCTAAATGACAACAGTTTTTTGCTAATTTTATTTTTTTATTAATTTTTTAATCATGTGCCATGCACTAATCATCATTAATGGCTCACAATCATTATCAATTTTAATTTTTAAATTTGACTTTTACAATTATGACCCAACAATCAGCATCGATGACACCTAATTATAATAAATCAATAAATTTTTAAATTTTTTGTAATAATAATAAAGGTGTCATTTTTCAATCATAATTACTTGAGATTCTACAAGGATGATTTTCTTATTTTATTTTTATTATTTTTTATTATTTTGTCTGGCCCAGACGACTGTGATGATCATAAATTTAATAATTAATGAAATTAAACACAATCAATACAATATACTAGGTATATATTATATTTATTTTTATGTCAAAATAACTTAAGTTATCTTTATTTTTATCTCAAGATAACTTAGGCTCCTTGATAAAACTGTCATTTGACATCATTAACCTTCAATTTTTTAACAAGTCAATGTGAGAGTTTTATTTAATATATTCTGATACTACAACAAGGGCGAAAGACAAAACACTTAATTTTAATCGAATTACAAAATTCGATCACAAATTTAAGGTTGTATGTAAAACAAAAACGTTTGTGTGAAGGAAATTGTAGGTGGGATGTTGAGATGAACAGGGAAATGATATTTTTGAGGTGGATATTGGGGGCATTGCCATTATTGAGGAGACGAAAAGAGGAGATGAAATGTTGGCCACACCTCAAAAGGTTGATGCGCTTACGAGAATAAAAAGACGGGTTTAATTTATATATAATTGTATATTAACTGTGGCATAAGATGGAAGCAAACTGAAAGAGCGGGGCCAGGCCGAAGCCTGAATGATGATATATGGGGTATGCTATGGACTGTGGAGTTTATTGGAAGATGATATTCATTCATCATCGGAAGAATTTGTTCAATACAAGGGACTAGTTTTTTTTTTTTTTTTGGCCAAACAAGGGACTAGTTTTAAATCTTTGTTGAAAGAGATATTAGTTAACATTTGATGTTGAACAAGATTTTTTTATTACAGTGTTGAACAATATTTTGAGTAGGATTGTCTCCAATCATGTAGGATACACATACTCAAAAAAATTTAAACCCAATTTCTATGGCTTTGCTGATTTTTTTTATATTGTAATAAAACTTAAAACATGAGGAAATAAAATAACTTAGAGTCCTATATAACCCTCTTGCTACACAAGAAAGTAACAATAGACTATCTCGACATTATTTGTATGCCTAATTCATTGAGAAGACAATGTATCTTGCTAGAGCACCTGCAGCAGCATTCTTCTCTTTCTCAACCAGCTGAAGATACACTTTCCAAAATTGCCCAATCAGATTTCTAAATAGAATGATCAACTCTTCATCTTTATGGAAATCTGCAGTAGCCCTCTCAATACATCACAACACTTTTGTTGAATTACAAAACAATTGCACATTTCAAAAGCCAGTATCCCAAACTCTTCGAAGTCCCCATATGCATCCCAAAAGTTTTGTAATGATGCTCGCATTACCTACAATATTGCATGTAAAGGATTACAGTATGTTACCTCTGAAACATTGAAGGATTCCACCACATGTACCTACATCCGCATGCATAAGGACTGTCTCAACTTCCTCATACCTTGTTCTCTCCCACTTTTTGTAAGCATAATGGGTGGACCTATTAGAAAAGTCTTTGCCCGAACCATACAGTACCTTTGATTTATGCTAGTTCTTCATGCACACTAGGGGAGTGTTCTGGTGTACTTACTCGTTCCCTTCGTCTCCAACTAAGTCAACATGCAACGCAAAAAATTACGTTCCACTTACCAAATCCTGTATCCCGAGTATCAACAATGTTAGAAGCTACGAAGTCGTGTAAATATTTTAATTTGATTTATTTAATTTTATTAATCTCCATAAAAAGTCAACTTAATTTTATGTTAAAAGATGTAAATAATTTATCAATTTATAAGATATGTGAATTATTTTGAAGAAAAATAAAAAATAAAAAGTTCCTGAAAATAAAAAAAAGTATTATATCGAGGATTCTAAACTAGCCCTAAAATTTAAAACTGAAGGGTCTTTGATTTTACTGAATTTTACTGATGTTTGCTTTTACGTTGTCTCACCTATACATATATACTCTCAACTACATCTCACACCTCTTCTCTCAGTTTAGAATTTCATATTAATTCTTGTAACTTTTCTACTATTATTTGTGTTGTTTTATTACCTGAGGTGAAGGGTTCGCAGTATGTGGCCAATCCTTGAAAAGTGGCTTAAAAAACGCCAGTAACCCATTACAGTTAGCTAGGTGATCGATGAGTGAACATGCAAACTTTAAATTTCCTCCAAAAGTTGTGCACTTGATTTATAATCATCACAGTCATTGCAATATGGGCAGTTGGTAGGGTCGAAATAGATGTGGTAATTGCCCTCGGATATTTTTTTATTAGAACAACGTCGTCGAGGTATTTCACTTTCTTTTATTGTTTTTTTTTTTGGCTGCCGCCTAAACTGACGTACGGGCATACATCACAGGTTTTATGTGGCATGGAGCCCATTGCGACTGATGATGGAGATTTCAGATTAGAAAGACCCACACACAAACACACTCTAGAAATTTGCTTTTTTATTTTGCCAGAGAAATTTGCTTCCCCATTTCTGTCTTTTAAAATGTATATCTTTGTCATATTTTATTTTTTAAAATACTTCTATTCTACGTGTATGCAGCCTTCTTTAATTTCCACCCTCCGATTATAATTTGACTACATGAGTCGATATAATAAAAATACACTCCTTCCGTTCTTAAATATAAGACCTATTTACCTAATATGATTAGATTAAGATTACTAGTTAAGTTGGTTAAAATCATATTATATTATTAAAACACCATAATTACCAATCTCTATTCCCACCCCCTCTCTTACTTATTTATTATTATAGAGTATCATTAAGGATGATTTAGGGAAAATTTGAGAAAAAATTGAAATAGGCCTTATATTTAAAAACAAGCCCCCTCTCCAAATATATCCTATATTTATTAGGAACAGAGGAATCGGAGTACAAAATTTAATTGATTCCATCGAATTTGTTGCCACGGAGGGAGAAAAATAGTAAGCTTTTTAATTGCAATTTTATTGCTTTTATATACTAGTGTGCTTTAAAGTTTAAACTTATTTGTAGTTGGAGCCTTGCTCATTTAGGGCCTGTTTGGTATGAAGGGAGGGAGGGAAAATAGGTAGAGGAAAAAAAATTGATTTGGATTTACAAAAATTAGAGAAGCTAGAAATTCTTAATTTAATATTTTTTACTCTTTTATCCTATATCTTGTATATCTTAAAATATCATAACCCCACTTCTTCAATTTTTAAAATTTCAATTTTAAAAAATTTTCCTTCCCCTCCCCTCCAAATTCCTTGTACCAAACAGACCTTTACTGAATTATATTTGTCGATATTCACTGCAAGAATTATTAGTTTTTCATGTAGATACACGACTTTGTTAACGAGTATGGAATAAAATGATACTCTGAAAACAATAGTCCCCGTGCCATCGTAGTAGTTAAAACCAAGGTTTAAAAACCGGACCGGGCATTGAACAGGACGAGGCACTGGTTCAAGGGTCAAAGGTCAAACCGGGGTCGGACCGGGTCAAACCGATTATATTAAAATAATAAAATTTTATTGATATTAACATTAATAATCACTAATATCAAAATGTAAATGTAGATAGGTATGCATGATTCATCAAATATGAATATTTTAATGTTTCTATATAGGGAAAAAAAGAAAATATTAGTTGATTACATGTGAAAATAAATATTATTCTACAATCCACAAACTAAAATATAAATATTAAGAGTAACAATAATTAAATATTAAGTATATGTAAGTAAAATAGCATTTAAAGTATTATAGTTTCCTAATTTCTAAAATTGAGTGGAGTGAAAGTTAGTAATTAGGTGAATTATAATAAAATAAAATTATTTTTAAAAAAAGGGGTCAACCCGGTTCAACCCCCGGGTTGGCCGGTTTTTCCCTGGTCAACTAGGTTCTTGACCGGGTCAAAGTCCCTTCCGGTTTTAGATGCCACCCGGACCGGACCAATGGCCGGTCCACGCTTGAACCGGATCAACCGGTCCGGTTTTTTGTTCATTGGTTAAAACTTAAAATATAGTAATAAAAAAGAAAAAGGCATATGTATAGAAAATTAACTAGAGATAAAACTATGAAGCACGTTGGACTGATTATTTCAAGGGATGAGGTCATAATGAATTGTTCATTACGTTGGATTTCATACTATAGAGGAGCCCACCTATCACGCATTCGATGTCTAAAAAGAAAGGATATATTTTGGTTATAGATATTTAGAGAGTCTAGACGCAAGTTGGTGGAATTCCTAACCCAATCGCCAAAACTGTCTTTTCTCTGTCGTCTATTAACCATTCCGTTTCAAGTTGATTAGAAGTGATTGAAGAATACACACACGCATAATTATCTAATTTTCTAACTGTTTTTTTTAATCTATGAAAGTAACCCGTTTTCAATTTAAACGATAGAGATTAGAGGGGGTAAAATACAATATAACTTATCAATATTATATAATCATGCATGCATGTATCCGGCAATACAAAAAAAATCATTAAAATCAAACCTTGTTAGTTGTTATGAATATATATTTATGGATTATGCCAGTTGCCAAACGTTATCAGCTCATTCAAAATTTAAGCTGAAATTGTCTCAATTACCACTACGTAAGAGGTTGGCAAATATGCGTATATATGTGAATGTACATATGTTACCTCTGATTTTAAATGTAAGATTTAGCTAGCTAGAAATATAAATTGCATTACAAAACATATTTTATATTAAGAACCAAATGTATGTAGGATATCAATTACTTGTGGTGGCAAATGACGCCCAAGATTTATTATTAGTTCAGTCATGCATCAATGAATTATTATGAAAGCACATACTTGAATTTGAATTTTGTTTCTTAGAGGCATGTATGTGTGTGTGTGTGTGTCTATATGTATATCTTCTTAATTATTAGAAACAGCTTTATTTATTTGTCATATCAAAAAAAAAAAGAAAGAAAGAAAGAAACAGCTTTATTATTTGAGATATCATCAAGTGTTAAATGTAAACATTTTTTCAACAAGAATTTAGAATTTAGTTGGTCATATCGTAAAAGATTAGCTTCTTTCACAAGCTCTAATAATCTTTGCTGTGTAAATTTCAAAATATTGAGTCTCACGCACAAACATACTGATTCAACTGTTGTGGTATCATTCTTAGGTCAAATGTAAAGAATTTTTATTGGAATGCAATGGTGTAGTACAATAATGCAAATTGAGTTGTTTGCAAGGAGCCAATGCTTAATTAAGCCACCTAGTGAACTATATAACTAAATATGTGATGAAATAGGCAAAATATATTGTGTTTAGTTTTCGTGCTGAATGTAATTGAAGTAAATCTTTTTGCTATTTTTTATGAAAAGGGTTGAATGAAAGTAATTTTAAACAAAATGATAAAGATGCTCTTGAAGATTAATTTTTAATGGCTATCATAGCTCAATTAAGATATTTGGGGAGCGAGGGGTGCTAAATCACTAAAATACCAAATCCCATTAACTAATGGATCCAATGTCTAATTGATGGCACCCTATATAATTAGATATTGTTAATTCCTTTATCACCTTGAGTTTTCTCGAAATTTTTTAGAATACCAAACATCATTAATCGGCAAGTCTAACACCTAATCTCATGGATCCAATCAATCGGACATTATTAAGTACCTTAGAGTATGATTTATGGTTAGTAATGAATTAGCTAGGTTTGTTACAATCCATCTCATCCAAATTACCTACTATGACTTCGCATAAATAGAGGGAATTCAATGGAAATCATAAAGAATATACATATAATCATATGTATTGATGAGTTAAAATCCCCACATTACAACCAAAATCACAACAAACTCAAATTAAACAAACAATTCAAGTCTCAAGTGTATAAATGATAAATCTAAACATATGAATTCATAAATATAAAGAAAAGAGAAAAGAAACTAGACTCCCCTATGAAGACCATGAGCTTAAGCCACCTCCAATTATCTCCAAGAGCTATGAGTGTGTCTAGCTATTCATGAAGAAGTAGAGTTCAGTAACTCCAAACTCCAATACATGTGAAACCATGACGGAATGATGAAGGAAATTGATGGAAAATCGAAGGGAATTGAAAGAAAATGGGAGAAGAGAAGAGATTATTTCATTTTTACAGCTGTAGACCGAGTAAAGATGAGCTAGGGTTAATTTGAGATATATCATATTAGTGTAGGGTTTAGGGATATTTGGGTAAAAATAAGTAAAACTCGTTTTTGGAGTTTCGGGTTCGCATGACTTCATCATGGGTTCGGTGTTGCTGGACTACGGCTAAGTTGAGGCTTTTTTTTTGTAATTTTCATAAAGTTTTGGGTCCTAATTCATAATTTTTACAAATTGTCCAGCAACTTGTATTCTAACATTTTTCTTGAATTTTCAGCTTTTTTGCTCCAATTTCTCCCATTTGTAAGGTTTCTACAATATAAAATAATCTCACGTAAGATGAATAGTTCCCAATAATCAATCAAATCAAGAGTAATCACATAAAAACATTTCAGCTAAGTGCATATAATCACTCTAAAACCTAATTTCTTCACAAGATTTGCAATAATTTCGAAACAATATGATAAAAAACCTCCAAAATAATATGAAATATATATGCAAATCTTGAGATTTGTAGCACACACAAGCTTATTCTCATGATTTCAAAATATAAAGTTATCCTACTATGTAAAATACATAGAAGCATGTATACGAAAATAATTTTTATAGATTCTTTGAAGATTATGATCCATCTATAAAAAATGCATTTGAAGAGAAGGGCGCATTTGAAGAAAATATGCCGCCTTACGAAGCTTATAGTTATGGACGAGAGAATGACGCAGGTGACAATAAAACCAAAATAAAAAAGGACATCAAAGGACCATAATCTATGATATTACTCATAATGATGGACTTAAAAAAAGAAGTAATATAAAAAAAACAGTGAATTAGCTAGCCACATAATTAATCAGAGAATCCGTCTTAAAATATACTGTTGTTAATTAATTAACTACAAAATTTATTATTTAACTACGGAATTCTGTGGCTAAATTCGATGACTAATTTACTGTTTTTTTAATAATAAGTGAAAATATGTAAGTTGACAAAAATCAGAATATATATTAGTTGCCGTAGACTCATTTATGTTATAAATTTTTTAAAAATTACATGTAATTTATCTGTTACAAAATGTGAAAGGTAATCAAAATGCGGAAATTGAAGCTTGGTTGGAAAAATCAAAGTGAAGATCAAGTTACAGTTGTAAATTCTTTTTTTTTTTTGGTCGAAAATGACTAAAAGACGAATTCATCTACCTAAAAAATTAACTGATTTAGATACATGCCCATGCACATTCACGTTTGGCAAATAATCAATATCATCATTGGTGTAGTCTTGGATCATCATTAATATTGATATAATATCAATACAAATAAACATATATATAAAGCTGCGATATTTGTAAAATATAAATCTTAAGTTAAGACAGACAGGGGTACTGTTCGCTGTCCCTGTTTAAAATTCAATTTGGGGCACTTTTTAAATATTTTTTTTTTTTGTTTTTTACACTATTAGATTCTACATTAAATTAAAAGAGTGATATTTTGATATATATTTATAGGAAAAATCTTTAGAGTAACAAATCTTAAAAAAAATCATAAAAATTGAAAACATATCTATTTTTGACCCATAAATATATCAAAATATCATTTTTTTTATATAAAATCTAATATTATAAAGATATACAAAAAATTATTTGAAACGTGTGCTCAAAATCGAGGTCAGCTCACACGGCCAGCTGACAACCCGGCCCAGCCAGTTAAGACGTGGGGCCATAATATAAAAGAAATGGATGGGGAGAAGTCAAACAGTATATGGCTCTCTCTCGTATAATTGGCAGAGCACTGGATCAACACGCACATTCATAGCAGATGCACCCATCCCCCCTTATTGATTGGCAGATCGAACGATAATGGTCGGGGCATCGTGCGGTTAGGCTGAAATGTACACAAGTAATCGAACAGATTCAAACCAAGTTTTTTCAATTACTCATAAATAAATATATATTTATATATATATATATATATATATAAGAAGTTGGCCTTCAAATTAAAACACGTGAGCTAAATGTATGCATATGGGATGTATTATAGCACACAAGACAATACATCATGGGTGATGCACCAAGAAGATGCCCCTTATAAACTTTGTTTTCTAGTCACTTCACGGTTTCTTCATGCCCCCTGTTATATCGCTCCTCCTCCACTGATCATCAATCATTCTTCCTTCGTCACTACACTACAACACAACTATACTCCACTTCGTATGTGTTCCTCTTATGCTACTATTATATAGTAATCTATACTGATCATGATAATGATATATATACACACCACTGATCCCGGTAAAAAATATGTCCTATATTAAAGACCCAAGATCAATGTCCTAAATATGTAATATATTAAGGATAGGAGAGAATTAGTATTGAAAATTATTGATGAATGAAAACAATCCGTGTATATATAGTCATCACATCACAGCCAATGGAAATCCTCCTTGTTTAGTTTCTCTCTTCCCTTCCCTAGCCTTCATTTCGTCGCTAATTCCTCTGTGTATTTATCTTTATCCAAAATATTATCCATCACTATGGAACTTGCAGCTTACTTTCAGCCTTTCTGTGCTTTCCTTAGCTCTCACCTATTTTTTTCCACCACCATCTTCTTTATTTTCTCCCTCTTGTACCTCTCACATTCGTTGATTCCAAGACTCAATAATGTTTTCTGTAGCTGCGAAACTTGCCAGTCCTATCTCACTTCAAGCTGGTCAAAAAACTTCCCTAATCTTTGCGATTGGTTTGCTCACCTTCTTCGAAACTCCCCTACTAACACCATCCACATCCATGTCCTTGGGAACACCATCACCTCCAACCCAGAAAACGTCGAGTACATGCTCAAGACAAGATTTGATAACTTCCCAAAAGGCAAAACCTTTTCCATGATCCTTGGCGATTTCCTAGGTCGAGGTATTTTCAACGTGGACGGTGAACTATGGAGGTTCCAGAAAAAGATGGCCAGCCTGGAGCTCAACAAGTACTCCGTAAGATCCTTTGCTTTCGAGATCATCAATTGTGAAATCCAACATCGGCTGGTACCGCTCCTCTTGTCAAAACAAGACAGCGTCTTGGACTTACAAGATGTTTTCAGAAGATTCTCGTTCGATAGCATATGCCGATTCTCCTTCGGGTTAGACCCTAAATGTTTGGAGCTTTCTCTTCCCATGTCGGAGTTCGCAGATTCCTTTGACCTTGCCTCCAAATTATCAGCAGAAAGAGCCATGACGGTGTCCCCTCTAGTATGGAAGATCAAAAGGATGTTCAATCTAGGAAGCGAGAAGAAGCTAAAAGAATCAATCAGAATGATTAACCTGTTAGCCAAAGAGGTGATAAGGCAAAAACGAAAGGTCGGATTTTCAGCTCAAAAAGATTTACTTTCACACTTCATGACCACCGTAAACGACGACACGTACTTAAGGGATATTGTAATAAGCTTCTTATTGGCTGGTCGTGACACGGTGGCTTCGGCTTTAACCAGCTTCTTCTGGCTATTATCCAAACACCCAGAAGTAGAATCAGCGATTAGGCAAGAAGCAGACAAAGTAATCGGGCCGGACAAAGAGCTAACGAGTTTTGAGCAATTAAGGCAACTGCACTATTTACACGCGGCAGCTTATGAAAGCATGAGGCTGTACCCTCCAATCCAGTTTGATTCAAAGTTCTGCTTAAACGACGATGTATTGCCTGATGGGACGGTTGTGAAGAGTGGAACTAGGGTTACTTATCATCCATATGCGATGGGTAGGTCGGAGGAAATATGGGGTCAGGATTGCTTTGAGTTTAAGCCGGAAAGGTGGTTAAGAGATGGTGAGTTTCACCCGGAAAATTTATTCAAGTACCCGGTTTTTCAAGCCGGGTTTAGGGTGTGTTTGGGGAAGGAAATAGCCATGGTGGAGTTAAAAAGTGTGGCACTTTCTTTGCTCAGACGATTTCAGATGGAATTGGTTTCGCCTAGTCATACCCCTAGGTTCTCTCCTGGACTCACAGCCACTTTCCGATGTGGGCTTCCCGTACTGGTACGTCAAATTAATAAGAACCATATATAGCTTATTGTACTTTGATGATATTAATTCATCACATGTATAATATAATATGGTCCATAGGGGATCGTTGTTGGGATATTGTTTGAACTCTGAGGAAAAGTATAGAGATATAGATATATGGTCCATGAAGAAGAGAAAAAAAAAATATATGGTCCACATAGGGTTTGCTATAGGGTTGTCATATGAATGAAAACAAAATAGTATAGCAGGAGTCGGAAATTAAAGAAAAGGGCATTGTTTTTCGTGCACCTTGTGGGGGTGTATTTGATTATATACAGTACGGGTGAGGAGGGGGGAAAGTGACTTGTGGGGATTAATATGGTAGTGGCATGCATCACTTTAATTTGCAACAGAAGCAGAATGTCTGGATTGTCGGTGGAATCTATTTGATTTATTCTAAATTAATGGACTACAAACGTTGTTGGAGCTCTCTGTAGCTGTTGTTTTTTGACTGTGCATGTGCATAATCATCATCATCCTTCTTGAATTCAACAGATTTATTTAGTGCGCTGCAACAGTTTATTAATTAGTACATGTGTAATTGTGTTGTATACTTGTATTTGTAGATCTCATCAGTTAAGAGATCAGAGCGAATAGCTCATCAAGGAACTTGTGTATATATATGGTTGTTGCCTATAATGTACTATTTTGTACAGATTATGTTTATAATTAACTTTATATGATAGTTTCAGTAATTGTTAGAGAATGGAAGGCAAAGGCCAAATGGTTGTTGAGACTTCATATTGACAAGTGGATTTATTCTAACATTATTTTAATTCCTGCTTTTCTGGGTAAACTAAACATGAAGAAGGGGGAACTTTCAAAGACCTTATTCGATCACTTTGTTACTGTTGCGGATTTTATGCTATTTTGCTTTTGTGATTTTGAATAATAAAACTTTGGGGATAGGATTTTAATTTTTTTTTATGAAAGAGGATTCTAACTTTAATTGGCATAAAATTGTTTTTGAAACAAATTTGACTGAGATCACTCAGCAATTCACGGAGCCACTTCGAACGTATTTGAAACATATGTTCCAACAAAAATGAAACGGACAAGCTAATTGCTAGCCTCTGGTCCTCCCAACTAGAGATAATCATCCTAATTAGATACGTGAAAACGATGATATGACATTGGCAGGTGTGAAAAAAAGCATGGATACTGATCAGTAATATATCAAGCATTATTTTTGTTGTAGTGAGCGTGTGTGTGTATTATATATTGCGAAAATAAAAGAAGGATACATGTTAATCATGTTATATGGTTATTATTTAAGGTTGCAATTATGGGAGTACTTCAATTAGTTGCACGCTCTCCATATACAGTACCGCGCTTTACAGTATACCACTCCTTGTTTATGTGAATTTGCATATAAACATGTGATCCTGGGAACTCCTAATAACTACAAAATTTAGTATTGAAATCTAATCAGATCTACGCTATTATATCTGATTTGTATTGTCTGATTTGATTTTTTAAAAGCTTATACTTTTTTAAATAAATATTTTAATGGGAATATATAATAAAATAAAGATAATATTTTAACTCTCGAATTTTTTAAAACTATTTTTTTACTAAAAAACATCAATTTAAAAATAATCATATAAACCATCCAGATTAGATTTAATAAGTGCAAATCTGATTAGATCTTTATACTAAACATTTGTGTCTGGTAAAAAAAATTGGTTCCATGTGTATGTGGGCCTTTAGTATAAAATCAAACTTAGTTCATTTGGTGCTCGCGAACACGGTATCGTATCAAAAAATTGTGTGTGCAGGAGATGTTTTTACAAGATTTTTAACAAGAATTGCCAAAAATTTACGCATATGGATTACGGAGAGAACGTGGTCTTAGTGTGGATCAGAACTTTTGTGGCTAGGAAACAGAAGTTTTATTTAATTGTTTCCCATAAATACTGTGCGCGTGCAAATGCGTGCGAGAGAGATCGTCCATTTTGATTATGGGAATGCTTCTGATGTGGCTAAAAGCTTTTCGACAGATCCGTGGTCAATTTACACTCTTGGTGAATCAGATCTGGAGTCAATTATTCTCTTAAATTGTTCCCGGCTATTCAACAAGCGATGATGCAAATTCATGTGTCGTGGGGGAGAGGAGTGGTAGGAGGGTATGCGTCACGTGCGTTTAGGTGTACTTGTTCCTCTTTTCAGCTGTTACACATCAGCCAATGTGACACGTGCGTCCCCTGGGATTCCATTTGACGGTTTACCCATAATTTTTTTTCAATAGGAATAGGAATAGGAACAGAAAGAACAACATTAAAAATTAAAATTGGGGTAATTAATTATAGGTCATGTATAAGAAACTTAATTAAGATGAGATCCCACAAAATCACGAAATTAATCTCAGGTTCAACGAAATTGTTATCGCCTATCCTTTAAGTTATTATTGGCAGTTCAAAAATTATTACTGAATAAAGATTTAAAAGTTGTGATAGTCAGACCCTAAATTGTTATCACTTGGCCAAAAGTGGTAATTGCCAAGCCAAATAGTTGTTATTGCCTGGTCAAAGATTAATTTCATGATTATGTGGTCTCATCCTAATTAATTTCCTTACACGAGACCTATAATTAATTACCCTTTTAAAATTTAACAAATGGACTTAGTCGGGAAATGGGATTGGTAAGGTTAGTAAAATGATGAACTTACATCCGTAAAATTGTTAGTTCTTAACTTTGCTAATGAATTATATGTAAATATATAAATGTTGTTTGAGATTCATATCATGATCTGGAACCAACTCACTTTTTTTAACAAAAAGGTATTGACGATTATAAGAGCATACCATGGCCTTGATTTTATGAGGAATGGGGCAGCATTATTTTGTGCCCACGTGGGGCTGTACAATATTACTCCCTCCGTTTTTAAATATAAGATCTAGTTGACTTTTTTGAAAAATCATAAGAAAGCTAAATATGTTACTTATAATTTGATTTTCTAGAACTTTTTCTTTAAACTGGTTTATTTAACTTATAAACTAACATATAATCTAATAATACACGAAATACGTTATGATTAAGTGGCTTATTAACTTCCTTAATTTTTCTAGAAAAAGTTAACTGAATCTTATATTTAAGAACCGAGGTAATAACCTATAAGAAATTCATCATATTTCATTGGCAAAAAAAGAAAAACAATCGTCCTATTCCGAATATTTTGAAGAACAAGGACCTGTGTTGGGCATAGAAAAAGGGGAACAATAACATCTCCCTACGATTTTTAACGTGATTCGAATACGTTTGACATATCCCCTAGAAAATAAGATAGTCACTGGCATGTGTCCCTTATTTACAGTCCACGAGGTATTGTGTTTTGCCCCACGTGATCTGCAACGGCATGTAAAATATACCATTTATTCCTTTTCTTTTGTTTGGGCATTCAGCTATATTCTATAGTCCTTGTTTCCCTCCTTTAGCTTTATTGGATGATATCAAAATACTGTAATATAGGTGTTGGCACGTACGATAGAATCTGGCCTGAGGCACCAACTCAATCCCATACTTCCATGTCTTTTGTCTTTATTTAGGAAATAATAAGAATACAGCTCTATATTATCACATTTGTTTCAGAATTTTTTTTTTTTTGTCCCTTATGCTCTGCGCATACGGATAAAAAATTATAAAACAACGTGGATGTAATATTGGACGCTATTTGACAAAAATATCTTATATAATGAATAATTTATTGTCTTTAAAATGCCCTGAGTTATGATCATTATTTGTTATATTACGGGTCAAATTATAAACTAAAGCAACACTCGTAAAAATTATAGTTGAACGGTTATGATTTTCAAGATAAACTGAAACTAATTAAATCATCAGTGTATACTTGATCGTGGAATTAGTTTTATTTTTTTAATAATAAAATGTTCATGTTGGTTTCCCATCGTAACATGTAATAATATTTAATTACACACCTATCACGCCGGTTTCTTTATTCCAACTAAAAATCATTCATTTTTTAGGAAAACTAATTATATGTCCACTAAAAAGAATTTAATTAATATGATATCCTACGAGAATCCGGTAATTAAACTGTGGTCCCACGATATCAACTAATTAAGTTGAGGTCTCTAGTTTTGCTAGAAAGTTGTCATCGTCTGACCAAAAGTTGTCAATGACTGAGAATTTAAAAAGTTGTGATTGATACTCGTAATATTGTTATAAAAGCAAAAAAATTGTCGCCGTTTAGCCTTAACCAATATTGTTAGTTACCAAGATTTTATAACAGTTGTGAATTATATACTCATAATGTTATAAAGGTCCAAAGAGTCGTGAGGGGATTTGTAGCATCGTTAGTTACCAAACTTTAGGCCAGAAAATGACAATTTTTTCGCATGCGTCTAGCTAGTATCAATGAAATCTATGGATTTACCAATTATGAGCTGTGCACTTTAACCGTTCAGCTTAGATGATTACAACTTTTTTACCAGAACAAGGGTCCTTAGTTCGATTAAGGCACTTTTTTGGACCTCAACTTAACTATGGAATTTCATGAAACCCCATCTTAATTAAGTTATTTCTGTGGGACTTGTAATTATTTTACCCTTCTTTTTTTTGGTATAATCAATGTAAAATCATTATTGGCAACCGTGTTAATATACAATATATAGTGAAGATGTTAAGAAATGAAGTTTTATTAATATATTCAATATATAGTATTGTTTCAAAGTTGAATAAAATGTACTCTTTTTTATTTTTACCCTTTAAAATATATCTCAAGGATTTCGGCCAATATATATATATATATATATATCGTGGATCGGATGCGTAGCTCACTTCGTTCTTACCGTATCCACAAAGACGCAAGCAAGTTGATTGTTTCCATTGGTCATTGAGTACATCAGTGGGATCATTAGTTAATTAATATTTTATGAGTGTTATCACGCTATTTGAGTACTTTGTGCATATCTGTTTTGGCTGATCAGGGGAGTGACGGAATTTTTAATTTATTTCAATTTTGAATATTTAAATGAGCTCTTTGTCACGTTGTAGTTAAGGACGGTATATATATTACTCCCTCCGGTCCTAAATATAAGATCACTTTGACTTTTTTTTTAGAAGTTAAGCAAGCAAATTAGACCACTAAATTATAACATATGTCACATGAAATTAGATTATAGGTTAACTTATAAGTAGAATAAATTAGTTTTGAGGAAAATATATTATTTTTGGGATTGAAACTACTCTTTTTTGGACTGAAAAAAATAGTCAAAATGGTCTTATAATTAGGACAGGAGGGAGTAATAAATTATTACTTATTTTATACAAAAGGCAGTTCAGACCAAAACAGGCAGAAACGCGATGACATGGAGCCGAGCCGACGGCATAAATAATTTTTTCACCATTAATTAACTTATACATTCAATCTTAAATGTAGGACCCAGCCAGTTAATTTGTGCTTAATCAAGAACTACAAACTCGCTAGGTTCTGCATTTGAGGTTTGTAGGTTGTAATATAAGTGGGTTTGATTAATTTAGGTCAGGACGTGTATAGTTTGCCCCTCAATGAGATTAGTAATCTCTATGCGTTGATGATTGACAAATATAATTAGAATGAAAACTCAATAGGTGTTTGGTGAAAACATAAGTAAAATTCAAGCGGCCATGTTTGTTTCGGTGCAGCTGATTTTGAACAACTATTTATACGATAATTTGTGTTTTTATCCATTTCAATTAAAATTTTAGCTGTGAATTCATTTAGTTCTATTGTTTCTTATGAAAAATCAATTTCTCTTTTACAGACCATGTGATCCCATCTTTCATACTTTAAATGTGAACCCAAAAACAGAAAAATTAAGGATCACTGCGTGTTTCATATTTGCATTAGTTTTGGACCAAATAAACGTGAGAGTGGCTTCTAGACTACGGTCAAAGCCACAAAACCAACCGATTATCAAGTACAACCATTTAAAAAAGAAAGTTACTTGCTATTTCAGTTGAATTATTTAAATTTGATGTTCAATACAATTTACATAAAATTTTGGTTAAAGTACATTGTTGCCTAACAAATTCTGAGAGAAGTGCAAAGTATCATAAATTTTTTTGCTGCAGTAATGTTTGTTTTGTCACCCTTGAGGTAACATATACTACTATATGGTTAGATTGACAGTTAATAAAACATGTTTTTGAAAGTTGAAACAGGTCTGCATTGATACGTGGCAGCTGGCTCAAGTAGAAAAAATGTTTGAGTTAAAACGCATTTTGGCCTCTGAAGCATTTGTGAAGGAGCAAATAACACGGTGAATATTCAAAATGTGGAGTAGTTACCACCCGTTACGTTAATTTCATAATCTGAACAATCATTGGCAATGTTCCCAGCCAAATATTTAAGGTAATAGCTTTTTTTTTTAACCATTTTATTTTTGTATCCACTTCTTTTGTGTTAAAATAGAGTTTTCTCCCTGTCAAACTCGTACATGGTATGTTGTAGATTATGAATTTTAACTTTAATTTAAATTAGTATTCTGTTATTAGAAGAGATGGGTGTGATTGTTTTTCAGAGAAGAATTTTTCGTTTTAATTAGTGTGACATACTAAGCAAATACAAATGAGTGTCTTGTTAGTAACACAATGATACGTTATATAATTCTTACGTCTTGAGTTGTTTGCTTTAGTCTTTGGTCATATCTATTTCTCCATATCATCTCCGATCCAATCAGTCTAGCTCCCTTTGCTTCTCCAGCCATCTCCATTTGCCTTCTTTCGATGCTTCCATTGGTCATCCAATCTCCTTTATGCATCGTCTAGCTATCTATTCCTTTATTTGTCTCTCTTCTCTCTGTTCAAATTAATTATCCTTCAATATTTCTGATTTGGGCTTACCATCTGTCCCCTCCCTTTCTCGATTGTCCTTTATCCGCAAAAACTCGTCCCCCTCTCGTCAAGACATCACCACACCCTCCTAGTCTAGCGGTCCAAATGTCTTCGTTTTCTTTATCTTTATGGTCATTTTCTCTTCCTTTTCTCTAATACTATCCATCTATCTATAGAATCTGTTGGCTGAAAAATTATAAAATATTAGCCCACAAATTTCTCTAACTATTTCTCTCATTCCTATTTTCTAACTTACACTATCTTCCTATTTTTATTTCTCTTTTTCCTTATATATTTTCAGCCATAAGATTTGATAAATGGTTAAAATTAGAAAAATTGAGGAGAAAATAACCATAAAAAAGGAGACTTTCTGACCACCCATTTAGTTGTCCCTAAAATTAGTTTATAATTGACCGGTCATATTGCTTACATGTGAGCATGAATGTAAATATCACCGTCACACTACTTATAAAGAAATGACTATGACATAGATATTGATTATTCATTAATTAATGAATGATTAAGTGATATTAAGTTGAAGGAAAAGGTTTTAAAAGTAGGCAACATTTATAAGGAACGTGAAAGATTATAAACATTTGATGATTATAAATTCATATGACAGAATGTTGAGTAAAAACAAAATTTTAGATTATATACTCTCTTTGCCTTTCCTTGGGTCCCAGCTATCGAACTCAGTCCTTTAGGTTTAAAGACAAAGCTGTAAACCACAAAGGCAAGTGATAGCTAGCGATTATATACTCTCCCATTCAAGAGATGTGAAATAATGTAACTCATATATTCAGTTAAGAAGAAGAAGGAGAAGAAGAGTGTAACTCATATTGCTTCTCAATAATGATTGTTTTGTACCGTTCCTTTTTTTTTTTTTTAATTATTATTGGTTGATTGTCAGTCCTGCATGAGCAAAACATTAACCGTTAAAATAATTCCCTTTTTGTCGAATTGTTAACAATGTTCCAATGAATGCCATCGGTGACAAAGTTAATATAAATTTTCTAAAAATATAACTCATAATTGACTTTTAAACCAGCACTCAGTATCCCAGAAAAAAAGTAGATGTCTGATAGACTGTATGAGAATTATATCAATATCTTTTGAATTAATTTTAATAGATTAATTATGAAATAGTTATTTCGGCCAAAACAATTATGAAAGTTATTATGCTGCATCTTGCTCTGTGTAGGACAAAGTATATCAAAATCAATTAATAAAAGGTAAAATCTAAATCCAAAATCTATTATATATCAGGATAAAGATTTGAATGACTCAGCACGGACTATGTTTGCCTCATCTTGTGGTTGGGAACTGGGTTTATTACGGGCTGGACAGTTAAGAATATCAGAGTGAACTTCGAGTTACGTAGACCGTGGCCCTTTATTCTAAGTCTGTTGGGCTACAAACTGAAATTGTTTGGCCCAGTTAGCCCCCTCATTCAAGTGGGGGATCAGTCTACTCCAAACAAAATACAGTAATTAAAAAGTAGTAATCTACATGTGTACTTATCTAAATCTCCAAGCAATGATCTTATTGGTCCACATGTCCTATAATGTCAACTTTTATTACTTTCGTGATTGGTCCTCATGTTCAACTAAAACAGGTCATCATACATCTCATTTCACCGGTCAACTCATTCATTATAATCATTATGGTCAAATATGTCACTATTTTAGGCAACAATCCAAACATATATTTTTCATTTATAATTCGCATTATTTAATTTTTGATACCTATGGATTAATTATTTATTATGTTCAAATAGATCATTATTTTGTGATCAACCACCACCTTTCATCTGGCAGGTACGTGTTGATGAAGGGTAGATACTTAGGTTTAAGGCCTTCTTAACTGTAATGAACCTATAAGGTTATGTTATCCAGTATTATTCAGAAAAAAAAGACATTATTTTAGGCAAAAACCCAAACAAAAATATTTGATCTATAATCTGCGGTATCTCTAAAGAAAACAGGAGTAATAGTGATTTGAATTATTTTGGATACCCCATCGATTTCAATTTTTGCTGAGGTAAATATCTATTAATGTAATAATTTATCGTATCTCTAAAGAAAACGAGAGTGATAGTGATTTGAATTATTTTGGATACATCACCGATTTCAATTTTTGATGACGTATTAGCTTTTGAAATTTCAAAATCAACTATCGTATTCAAATTGGTCACTAATTTGTACAACAATAAAAAGAATATATTTGCTTTATAATCAGCAATAATTAATTTTGCTTTTGAAACTTAAAATTAATTGATTAATTAATTAATTTGGGGTTAAATATCAATTTGGCACACAATTATTAATAAAAAATCTCTTGGATACCAACCAAGTTTTAAAATTGACCAAAATGACCATCACCATCGAATCTAGCCAAACGTCCATTAAGTCTATCCCTAAGCCAATGAGGTGGAAGAGGGACGCATGCACATGTGGCATATATTTAACAGACGTTTGGCTAGATTCGAAGGTGTTGGTCATTTTGTTCAATTTTAAAACTTGGCTTGCATCCAAGAGACTTTTTATTAATAATTGTGTCAGATGATACTTAGTCAATAGTTCATTGGTCAAATTGATATTTAACACATTATTTTGTTCAAATGGGTCACTATTTTAGGCAACAAGCCAAACATAAATATTTGATTTATAATCTGCATATCTCAATATAAAGTCTGCACTGGCTTAAATTCTTTTGGATATGTCACTTATTTCAATTTTCGATCATAATGTAATATTGTTTTGTAATCCATATATATTTGTTTTTCACTGGATTTTGAAATCTTGAAATCAATTATTGTGTTCAAATAGGTCACTACTTTAGGAATAAGTCAAAACATATGGATTCAATTTACAATCAATAATGTTGATTTTTCTTTTTCAAACAAAAAAAATAATTTATGTGTTTAAATAGGTCAATAAACTAGACAAAGGACATTAATAATTTTTTTATTGGGGTAATTAATCATAGGTCCCAGATGACATTAATCATTTTTTTATTGGGGTCATTAATCAGAGGTCCCATATAAGGGACATAATTAAGAACATGTCACGTGAAATGAGAATTAATTTGAAGTTCCTTGGGATTTAGGTAATATTATTTCTGAATGGTGAACCCCACATAAATTATTAAAAATTCACCGCACCCCTCTCTCCTCCCCTCTCCCCCATGGCCGCTGACGCTTTTGCCCAAACACCCTCTCAATTCTCCCTATAACATTTACTCACAAACTATACTTTTAAAGACATTTTATATTACCACTGACCAATTACAAAAGTCATTTGCCATCTAACTATGTTAGAAAATAATTTAACTTAGTAAAACCACTAACATAGTTAGAAAATGATTTTTCATAATTTTTTTAAAATTACAATTTACAATCTAACCATGATAGAAAAAGAATTTCATTAATAAAGAAGTCTCTCATGGTTAGAAAAGATTCAACATACTTCAAGCAAGTTATTCATATTAGAAAAGAATTCACCTCAATGTAAGCATATAGCTAACATGGATAAATAAAAGCAACTTACTACATGGTAAATAATCCATCCATAAAGTTCCAACATCAGATATAATCATTAGGTAGTTTCTATGAAATTATCTATAATCATCATGATTATAAAGATCCAAACCATGTGTCGTCCTTAAACATCCAATGTCCCAAAACATAATCAATAATAGCAAAATATCCCTGGTTTCACCAAAGTAAGACCGGTTTCCCAGAAAAGAAAATACACATCAAATAAATAAATCAAAACGCTAAAGCAAATCCTTAGTTCAAAAGGAAAGAAACAAAATGTTGAAGATAAGCGGAAACAATTCAAAATGCATGGATCCCTATTGTAGCAATGATTTTCGTCTAGTTATCCAGAACTCACTATCCTAGTGAGAAGGTTTTAGATCCCTTAATTCCCTACAGCGTTGCTAGAACCTGTAAAAGTGAGATGAATGGGGGGTAGACCCACGTAACCACTAACTACTCGCCTACGTGCGGTGTGTGCTAGCAAGGTGTTCAGTGGAGCATTATAGAGTATGCATTAATTTAATCCATATGACAAGTACCAATTAAATGCATAGTGACATCAATGAATAACAACTCATACTTTCAAATACATATAACCAGATCGAGAATCAAGAATCACCATATAACACCAACAACGTTATCATACGGTCCAATAGGGACTCATAAACCTCGCATGGGACCAGGGGCGTTCTCCCAATTTTCGTCTTTCTTTTTTTAATTTAGTCCTTGTGGGCCAACAAGGAACCTCATCGCGTGATGACATTATTTAATTATCCGGTGATCATACACAATCATCACAATAAAGTCACAAATGTGTATATATATATATGCAACCATCAACAATTATATGGCACAAGACCCCTTCAATAATTCCTTCAAATTTAATCATGAAATAAACCTCCAATATATCATATCTTTTCAAAACATTACCATACACATTTCTATGCTAGTTCAACATATATACTCCATCAAACAGTTGTATTATAAAATAAGTTTTCAAAGTCATGTTCGTCTAGAATATAGGCAATAACCAAAAGTATAAGTTCTAAATACTTACTAACCCACATACACGCAGACAGGCGGAAGTAGTTACCTGTAGCCTGCACCGATCTCACAACAGTGTAGCTCCCTTTTTCGTGCTATTTTAGCATTACTCATACTCTACACATCAAACACAACCAATTACTATATACTAAAACAAAACACCAAATCATGATACAAGCTCCTATTACCCATTCCTAAACCCATCCTATATTCTTTACAACTTGACTTTGTCGGATAGATTCACGCCTATACGCTCCCTTTGAATATGGTAGAACACCCAACAATTCTATTACTCCTCAATTAATCACTTAATTACATTTATCCAACTTAGATCATCTAGACAATACATCAAAATCACAAACCCAATCATTCAATTTCGGATTCCAAGTCTAGACCCAAAATTTCAAGTCTAACCCATGATTATTCATACTCAAGTCCTTAATTAATGATTAATAGTTTATGGGTATACTCCAATTCCATTAGAAATCACCTAACAATCATCTCTCACAAGATTAGATTCGAATTCCCAAGCCCCAATTCGAAAATCATCAAGAACACAAGAGAGAATTGCAAGAAGATAACTTAGGAGAGATTTCTTACGAACGGGAAACGATTAGAAGCCCTAAAAACCTCCAAAGGTTCGTGCCTTAGCATAGAAAAATCGGACTCCTCACCCTCTGGCCGAAACTCCAACTTATAAACCCTAATTTTTATGTTTAAAACGCTATTTATAAGTGCAAAATTCGTGCTCTCGCCGTGGCTAGCCTGCGGTGAGATCCAGAATCCAAAGATTGTCAGGGCCTCGTCGTGGGTTCACCACGGCGAGGTGCCTCTGGCAGCAACCTAGGCAAATTTCAAAAATTCATAACTAATGTTATAGACCTCCAAAAATCGTAATCTAGGACTCTATGAAAAGCTTAGGATGTCTGCTTTCAAATAAAAATGGAATAACTCAAAAATTATATCATTTGACCTTTCAAAATGAAAAAATCCTAAGACTACTCCAAAACTCAGGTTAAGAGGAGGGGTTCAGCTTCAAAATCGCGTAACTCATTCCACAAGTCTCCAAAATTCATAAATTAAGACTTTTTGGAAAACTTAGGATGTTAGCTTCCTAATGCAAAAGTACTCATTTAAAAAATAATATCATCTACTATCTCAAAACTCTTTATTTCTTAACACTTTTTTAGAAAATCTCAAAACATAACCTCCAGTCATTTTATATTGTTAATTTTTCCTTTATTCCTCAATTTGATATATCAATCAACATGAATGAATATCCGACACTTACTTACAAATCACCTAACTCAATCACTATATTTATATCCAATAATTTCCCCTACCTAAATTATTTATAACCGAATAATTTATTTCCTAACTCTTCACTAACATTTTTCATTATTTTTATAACTATGATGTTAATTCACTATTATAAACAATCATTAGTTCATTTCCTCAAGCAATTATCGTAAGTTTCTATCTAATCCTTATATTAAAGATCTAGGATGTTACACTCCTCCCTCTCTCTCTCCCTCTCTTAGCAACTCCCCACCACCACCAACATAACCATAAACAGGAACAGTGAACATCCAAGTATCTTTAGATGCATGATCACAAAAAGCCTATGATTTGATGCTAAACTTTCAGGTATCTTTGTATAAATCATTAAAATATTGTTATCTTAAATTTGATTTTTTCCATGCCAATTTGAGTTTCGTCAAATATAAATACTTCTCGTTTGACATATTTTTAAGAAAATGGAAAATCCCTTTCCAAGTTAATATAATTTATATACTCACGAACACAAATATATCAATGACATAGTTAAACCCATAACCAGATTAAGAGGCGAGGAATGCTTGATAGCTAACTGTAAACCTTTTCATTAAGTATTTATATAATACCCATTTTTAAAACTCCTATAGATATAGTTAATTAATTTAATTAAATTGAGGAAACTATTTAAATTACCTTTTTTTTTAGATATTAAGCAAGCTAAATGAGCCATTTAATCATAACGTATTTTTATATTAATAGATTATATGTTAGTTTATAATTCAAATAAACTAGTTCAGAGAAAAAATTCAAACAAATGAATTTATGAACAACCTATTTACCTTTCTTAAGATTCTTCAAACAGGTCAATTAGGTCTTATATTTAACAATATATATTATGAGAATATATGTTATTTTATAAGTCAAACAAATTAATTTAAAAAAATGTAGGCAGTATGTTAATATTTTTTTGCTAAAAAAAAAACTATGTTAATATTTGCAATAAATTATATATCTACTAGAATGGAAGGAGTATTGATTTTAGCCATTTGTTCTTCTCGGTTTTAAAAGAATAAAATAAAAAAGAAGAAGGTCGATGAGGGAATAGAATAGACCTGAAAAACCTGCCGTTCGACTTCCCGCGGCGTCCCAGAGTGAGGTAAAAAGGGGAGAGCTTTCCGATTTCCCAGTGAGTGCAAAGGAAGAAAGGCCGAGCTGAAGGAGGTTTTAAGACAGAGCATAGTTTGAGATTGGACACGAGATCGTGGGATTGGAGAAGAACGATTCAGAGATTTTAGAGCACTAAAACATGTATATATTTCTTTCCCCTGTTGCTGCTCTTTCATTTGATTGTGGAAGTACGAGGAGAATGCTGGAGAGAATGAATCTTCATGTGTTTGAATGGGATTTTTCTAAATGGAAAACTTACAACACATAGTGCAACTTATACTCAATCGGACTTTCGTAACCATAATTTAACCCTCCTATATGCATGGGTTAACCTCATTTTCCTGACCTGTTTAAACCTCTAAAATTTTCAACTTTCAGTAGCTCTGTCATAGTTTAGTTTCTGTTTTTTTTTTTTTTTTTCTTCCGCCCCCGTCGCTGCTCTCTCATTCTCTCTAGCTCACATCTCTTTGCTTCTTGGTGTAGGTTCCACTATTAAAATAGTTTGCCAAAAAGAAAAGATTTTTAATAATGGCAGAGTCAAATGAGGGGCTTCCAGAGCCATCTCTTGCCCAACAATTTGGTTTCAAAAGGAAGAAGTCCTTGAAGAGGAAAGCCCAAAGAGCATTCAATAAGGAGGGTGGCTCTGTTGATGTGCAGGCAGAGGATTCAGCAAGAATCCATAATGATACAAGTGATCCTAGGGTTAGCACTTCATTTTTTGATTATTCAGTGAATAATTTCTTCAAAGCCATGGACATGATTGAAAAGCTTTGTGGGGAAGAAGTAGATTCTTATTTGGAGCAGAGTGAGATTCAGAGACTTTCTTCCTCTGTCACTTTCTTGAGGTAAACCGTGTGTTTTGAATGTTTTGTTTTATTTGTTTACTTGTCTTTCAGTAATTGTAATGATTTGTCTCTGAGCTTGACACATAATTGTCGTACTTGCTGGCTCATTTATCTCGTTTGGAGATTGTTATAATTTCTTTGATCTTGTCATGTTTCAGTAGTAGCAAATTCTGCATACTTGCTATACATGAATTCTAGTTATGCACTACTTTATCATTTTATGAGTTTATACAGGAAAGTTGGGAATTCCTTCCTTGCCTTGCCCCTTCTCTAGCTGCACCAAGATGTGGTTCACCCTGAGCTCTGTTAAACTTTTTTTCAGAACAAAAAATTGTGTCATGAATCAGTGCAATTTCTGGAGCGTCTTCTAGCCGCATCTCTTATAAAAAATAAATGTTAGTAGTCACACGTTGATTGCTAATGCTGGTTGTAAATTGATTGCAATTACCATTCGATGAGTCGATGGAATGAATGGATTGCTTTTATCAAATTACATCTCCTGTTTAAAAATAAAAATAAAAAAGAGCTCTAACATATCGTTTAAAAGAGGGATATGTACCATTTAACTTTCACTTGTATTATATGTGATGAAGGGACACACTTTCTGCTTTATCCTTAATTGCTTTTATTTCATAAAATGTTGATATTGTTATTTCATAAAGAACGGGAAACATATATGTACAGAGAATGGAGACATTTTCACTATGAACCCAGAAGCATTAGGTTTGCTTGTGGATTTGGAAGTCCTGAGGCAAACGATGCAATCAATTGTATTAAGTTACCTCAATTTTCATCTGCTGCAATTCCTGAGGTACAAACTAATTTTTATTGTCCTCCCCTTTTCTTTTGGTTTCCTGAGGATGATCTTGGCTATGTCAGTTTCCTGATTTCAATAACGTTTCAACTTAGATTGTCTTCATTATAGTTGTAGTGTTGCAAATATTTATAAATCATCGTTTGTTTCTGTCTTTACATGATATGCAGGAGGGGCTACATAGGGATGCCAAATCTCATGAATCGAGGTATGAGTGAGATTTTGACCATGCTGTTTGGTCAATGACGTTGCTACACGTTGCTACTTGCAACTCTGCTAGAGTATACACTTTCATTAACTTTTAATATATTATCTTTTATCTGGGTAGTTAGTTACTGTTTTATTATTCAGTTACTAGTCGTCATCTAATTTAGCCTGACACTTCTAGTCTTATCGCTGTAGAGACTCTTTGTTGTATGTTGGGGGTCCTGTGTGGGCATTGGATTGGTGTCCTCGGAGTAATTTGAAACCTGATAGTTCAGTTAAATGTGAGGTACAAGCTTTCTATCTTTGTTTACAGCATCTTTTTAGTCTTCCTTTTATTAGTATGTGGTAAAGAGATACTTTGAGCTTTAGTCTTCTGATACAAATTACTGGGGCAAGAAATACATGAAGTTATGGATTTCTCCTTTTGTGAAACTTTATACCAGAGATCAATTTCTTACTGATCTTTGATTTAGTTTCTTGCTGTTGCTGCCCACCCACCTGGAGCTTCTTATCACAAGATGGGTAGCCCACTCACCGGCAGAGGTCTTATACAAATATGGTGCGTTTTAAACAGCCGCAAAAGCAATGAAGAGGCACTTCCTCTCTCAGGGAAGAGTAAAAGAGCTTGTAAAAACAAGGGAACCACAAAGGACAATTCAACTCAAATAAAGAGGCCAAGAGGAAGGCCTAGAAAAAAGCAAACTGAAGTAGCAGTGGCCGATATGAATTCTGAGACCCATTGTGCTCTAGCTCTTGTGCCAGATGGAGTTGTGGAAAATGTTAAAGAGGCATGTCCTCCTTCAGAAAAGAGCAAACAAGATCCTGCCAAGAATGGGATCACAAATGACAAATTAACACAAGTAAAGAAGCGTAGAGGAAGACCTAAAAAGAGATCTAGAAAGAATTCAAATGAAGTAGCAGTGAGCGCTCTGAATTACGAGGACCAACATATGGAGGCTCTAGCCATTGAATTTCCTGAAAATTCAGCTGAGTTTCATTTTGCAGATGGAATTTTTAACAATTGTGAAGAATATAGTTTGCAAACAGATTCTGATGCAATGAACAAGTGTTCCAGCAAATCTGTATCTGCATGCACCCCTATTCTGAGAACTAATTTTAGGGAAGGTAATTTTAACTATGATGAAAGTCCCCTGCTGCTGACACAGCATGAGGATGATGCAAATCATCAACCAACTTGTACCTCTGAAGTGCAGCTTGGCGGAGCTACGTGTTCGATTCCAGAAGATGTTGCGTTGCCAAGAATTGTGTTATGCCTAGCACATAATGGGAAGGTAGCATGGGATGTGAAGTGGCGACCTTCTAATGCTTCTGATTCCATTTGCAAGCACAGAATGGGATATCTTGCTGTCTTGTTGGGCAATGGATCTCTGGAAGTGTAAGATTTCTGCTTAAGATGTTTGAAATGAAAGCCAATCACTTTTTTGTTTGGGGTCTCATTCTATTGTTCATGGTGGTGTCCTTGATATCTTTTCAAATTTATCTTCTCATCACTTGAATGAGCCATCCTTATTTTTCTGTTCTTTGTACAGTTAGAAACTGAAAAATCATGATGTTGATCTGTTTGTACTGAATATCATTGCTAGATTCGCGATGTTTAAAGTTCATTATTGCAAAGGAAATGCTGGTTCAAATAATAGACTCATGCTGTATTAAAAATTAAAGAAATTTCTAATGAAAAGTTGAATGGAACATAATGGATAATTAGTAAAGGTAGAATTAAGCCTTTCTTTGGTGTTTGACATTAATGTTATGCACTTATGCCCGCATTATTATCATTTACGTATAGGTGGGAGGTTCCTAGTCATTTTGCACTAAGAGCAATTTTTAAGCATGAAGAGGCCACAGATCCGCGATTTATAAAATTGGAGCCTGTATTTAAATGTTCAATGTTGAAGCGTGGTGGCTTACAAAGGTATGCTGCTAAATTTGCTCCTTGATTTTCATTAGAGTTATCAGTTAACCAATATTTTTGCAACCAACTTATGGATCTGCTGAACTTAAAAGTTAAAACTCATTTATGTCTGCTACACATCAACAAAACAAGTTAAAGGTGAATGACTTGTAAACCTAATTGATGAATAAAACTAGTTTTTTTTTATATATGATACTTAAACATTACTTGTTCTTGAACTTTAATAATTAACTCTTCATTTTCTTAAATAACATTTTTGCACTGTTAAGTATGTGGTTAAATTTGCTCCATTGCTTTGTCTGACAGTATCCCATTGACTGTGGAATGGTCTGTTTCACCACCACATGATTATTTGCTTGCTGGGTGCCACGATGGAACGGTATTATATGTCTACATTACATTAGTTGCCTTCTCTTGAGTTATTTGTGCTTCCTCGTTTTGTATAGATGTCCGTCTTTCTAAACAGTTAGGAAATGTATTTGTCCTTTAAGGTTCATTGGAATTTTACATTCAACAGCATATCACGACTAATGTAGTTGAAATATATCTAGGTTGCCTTGTGGAAATTCTCAAGAAGCACTTCATTGAAATGTGGTGGTAACATTCTTACCCTTGATTTGGTTTGTAGTGATGGGTTCTGGTTGATATTCATTAGATAAGCTTCATTGCTGATTGTCTCATGTTCATCTGCAGATACAAGGCCATTGCTTTGTTTTGCTGGGGATACAGTTCCTATTAGAGCAGTTGCATGGGCTCCATTTGAAGGGTTAGTGATGATTGAAACTTCAAGACCTGTTAGTTATTGCATTCAATATATTTAACTGTCATTATCTCCTAGCTTTAGAGGATTTGAATGAAAAAAAGCATATTTTCAATTTAAAAATCACATTAAATTCGTATACAATATGAACCTTTTTCTTACTTTTGATTTTTGCCCCCCCTCCCCCAAAAAAAATTTCTGCTTAATGGAAATGATTTAAGATATGCCCCAGCTACAATCTAATCTCCAGGAATCGGCTCAAATACCTATTCTGAAATTTATGAGGAGCTTTAATTGCTCCTTTGGGTTTAAATTTGCCTAGATAGTATCATTTATTATTCTGTCTTCCATTAAAAAATTGTAAAAACATAGTTTACTGAATTGATGGGTCTCTTTGGGGGGATATCTTCTCATTCCTATGGTAATATGGTCCAATGTGAGCGTGCCAAACCCCACCCCCCCGCGGGGGGTCAATGAATATTTCTCAAATAAATAAGTCAATAATTCACTAAACTAGCAAAATAGTCAGATATCAGAAATCATCTTTTTGTATCCATATTTTACACTCCTAAAGCTGAGAAGTTTTTTTAAAAGAACTATTTTGTTATAACTTTTCAGTGATCCAGAGAGTTCAAATATAATATTAACTGCTGGACATGAAGGCCTGAAGTTTTGGGATTTACGGTTAGTATGATTTCTTGAATTTATTGTTATGTTTTGTTTTGATTTCACTAAAAAAGATCTTGAAATAATTTATTGCACTATATCTTAGAATATGTTCTGTATATATTAGTAAATAATTTTTTAATAGTTTTGAATGGAATTATTTTTCAAATTTCCCCATTACATGTCATTCACACCTAGGGATGCTGCTAAAAAAGGCCATATGCTATGCATCAAATTGTAAAAGATAGCTGATACAGCACGCTGTTAGAAAGGAAAAAAATTGAATTAGTTTGTAATTAGTCTTCTGATTACATTTATTATGGATGAGGTTGTTCAATAAAATTTCGGACGCAGAAGGCTACTGATCATAACCAAACCTGAGATTTCCCTGCTCCATATTTGTATAAACACATGAGAAATATACTGGAGGGATGAGTAATGGGCAATCAACCTTCCATATCACAGACTCTAAACAAAGCAGTAACCAAACAGACACCAAATGCATCCAAGAATAATGACAGATAATCTCTAGCTTTTGGGAGACTGAAGTCTCTCCGGGGAAATCTTACGAATAATCATTTTTAACACTCGTTGCTTTGGTTCCTCATTACTCCTTGGTCATCACAGCATCTGTCCTCCACTTGTCCCACAACCTACCCTTTGTCCATTCGTTCTTTTATTCTTCCCTTTCTTCTCCGGGATCTAGTCCTTTGGGCTGACTTAACACTGGGGCTAGGCCAGCAAGCCAATATCATGTTAATAGGCTGATGTCAGATGGTTTCATTTGCTCACTTGCTTCCGTTATCATTAGTCTATTTTGCATTCACGTTCCTGTAGTTTCCTACTTTGATTTAGGTTAATTGGTTGGTTCTTCTATTGAATACATCCTCCTATATACGGCAACTACTGTTTTGAAATAAACATGAATTTCCGAAGTCATTATTTTCTGAAAATCTTCTCTATCAATAAAGTGGGAATTGCATAAGTTTAATCAGAAAAGCAGTGTTTCGTCATATTGTCTGTATGTCCATTTACAAAGGTGTGAAGTAGTTTTTCTGCTTCCTTCGGCATAAAAGGATTAAAGGACAAATATTGACATTTCATTCCAAGAGGTGAATTTCCTTTAGTCTTAGGTTTTGTTCAACTTGTTGATCGTGGTAATATCTATATGACTCAAACTTTATGCTGTTTACAGTGATCCATTTTATCCTTTGCGGAAGCTCCATCCTGTTCCAAGGATCATCTATAGTCTGGATTGGCTGTCGAACCCAAGGTAGTGTGTAATTATAACTGGATGAAATGCTATCCAGTCCTTTTATTATGGTTTTCTCAGAATAATTTTGTTTATATATGCTTGTAGTTGCATTATCATGACGTTTGAAGATGGAACATTCAAGACCCTTAGCCTGGCAAAGGCTGCAAATAACCTACCTGTGAGTGGTAAAAGAATGGGTGGAAAAAAACAACCTGGATTGCACGGCACCGCCTGTTCATCCTTTGCTATTTGGAGTGTTCATGTATCAAGAATAACAGGTACCATGATTTGCTATGCATTGTTTTTGTGACTTCCTCAGTATTGCGTCTCATGAAGAAGAATTTCAGTGTAGGGAAATATCATGTTTTGCAAAATAACTCCTTGTATTATCTCACAACACTCAACTAATAATTACAGCTAAATTTTGCAAATATTAGCCAGTTCTTGAAGCTGAGTACTGCTATTATTTTTTTTATCGTAGGTATGGCTGCTTATTGCTGTGCAGATGGTGCTGCCATCCGTTTTAGGGTAAGTTGAACATTTTGCTAGAGATTCCTCTTGTAATTAACCACTATAACTTCTTTTCGTGATGATGTGTGCACGATTCATTCTTGTAACTACCATAGTAGATTTTATACAGATTTATTATAATCTAGCTACTCAATCTGACTATTGGATATGCTTGTTTGGTTGTTATATTTCCGCCATAGCCTCTTCTATACATTTTCTCAAGATCAAACTATTTGTAAATTAGGGATAGGCTTAGTTGGTCTGCTAGGACTGATTCCTTGTTCCTGTGTATTGTTGACTTTTACATTAATAAATATTTAGTTGAGAGAAAAACTAGCAGCCAATATTACTTAAATAGATAGTACTGGAGTTTTAATAAGGATATTGAAGTTTGGGGTTGCTTGTTTCTTGCATTTGGCTTGAATGTTGAGTGCAGGATACTTTTCTTAAAAATAAATAAGGTTGAGGATAATTTGGCTCTTGACTTAAGTCGGTATAAACCTAATTTTTTCTCCATCCTTGGTTAAAAAAATGGAGCTCGGGTTAGAGATGTTTAGATGGCTTATACTTGTTTATTTTTCAAAAAACTTTACACGATTTTCAATAAATCGTTTGTAGATTTGGCTAGAAGAAATATTATGAAATAGAAGGGGAGCAAAAATCGAAAATTTCTGTTTCCTGCCCCCTCTGCCCCATTTCTTTTTCCTTTTTTTTTTTTCTGAGCTCTGCTTTCGTGTATTCAGCTCACCACTAAAGGAGTGGAGGCAGATCATGCCCGTCGAATCCCCCATTTTCTTTGTGGGTCATTCTCAGAGGAGGATTCAACTCTCACTGTTATCACTCCTGTATCAAATACCCCTGTCCCAGTGAAGAAGTCTTTTGACAAGGTTCGACATGCTGCATCGTCTTTCCGGGGGTTTTTATACGAGTCAAATGTAAACGGAAATGTGAATAATCAGGCAATGACAGATTTTAATTCCAATCCTGATTCTCAAGCTTTAGGTACAACCCTGGCAATTTTTCGTTCCATATAAATGCTGATTAGCTAGTCATACTTTTATTTGAATTATTTACATTACCTTTGATTTGTTTCAGTACCTTATGATGGTGACAATACGGGTTTTGAATTGACCCCGACTGAAGCACGGACAACTACAGAAAGACGCAAAAAACTCAAATCAGGTGGTAGCAATAAGAAAAGGCTGGTAGATAGGCAAGCATTAATGTGTGTAGATGAGGAGACTGCAGGTGGTAAAGGTGGTAATGAAAGGAACGGAGGGAGTGTGCCTGAAGTCTTTCCTCCCAAAACAGTAGCGTTGCATAGAGTGAGATGGAACATGAACAAGGGAAGTGAGAGATGGTTGTGCTATGGAGGAGCTGGTGGAGTTGTTCGATGTCAAGAGATTGTTTTGTCTGATATCGATAAGAAATATGCCTCCAAGAGATGAGTAAATGTTAACAACTTTTATATTTGGTTTATTTATATGATTATATTCTTCATGATCTGCATATAGCTGTATATTCTGTGGGTAATTATAATGCTTTGCTTTTGGAGGTCGATGAGGCTGGTTAGTGAGGCATCGATTGTACTGTTTTGTTGCCTATAGTAAACCTTCCGCATCGTACACCCTGTTCTCCTTCAATAATGTTGGAAAATTAATTATTTGATCCAGGTTTGACCAAGTTTACTATTAAGTTCTTATACTTTAACTCATTGCGACTCACTACTTATAGTTTTATAATCTTCATGAAACATCTTACTCATAAAGATGTTTGATCCAGGTTTGACCAAGTTTACTATTAAGTTCTTATACTTTTACTCATAAATTAATTACCGTCGGTGTTTGCTTTTGTTGTTAAGTTCATGTTTAGTCCGAGAATTACCAACTCTGGACATGAAGGCATATATACAAGTGAGTGAGTGGCATAAGGGGTGGGGCAACTGTTAAATTCACATGTTCTGCCTTTATTAATCACTCGTCCGCTCTTAAATATAGGGTCCGGTTGACTTTAAAAAAAAAATACTTCCTCCGATCTTTATTATAAGATCAAGTTGACCTTTTTTATGAAAGTTATGGAAGTGAATTAGACCATTAACTTGTAACATATGTTACATATAATTAAATTATAGGTTAGTTTATAACTAAAATAAATTAGTTTTGAGGAAATAATTAAAAGTGATTTATTTTGTATCCTTAATTTCTCTAAAAAAAGTCAACTTGATTTTATAATTAGGACCGGAGGGAGTACTAAGAACGCTAAATAAGTTATTTATAAATTGATTTGACTGAATTTTTTCTCAAAACTAATTTGTTTGACTTATAAGCTAACATAGTATAATCTAATAATACACAAAATATGTAAAATCCTTTCCTTATAATTATAATTTATAAAATAATTAACCAAAATAATGATTTAATAACCCAGCTATGATAGAAAAGAGAAAACATTCTAATAAAAGTCTACTATGCTAGAAAATCTTTTAGCCAACTCTCAAACATTAACCATGATAAAATAGAGTTTGACTAAATAAAATAAACACTATCATTGTTATAAAGAAACGTCGCTATTAAATGAAGTTAACTAAGATAGAAAATAATAGCAGTTAAAAGATTTATCATGGTTAAAAGAATGAAACTTATTCCTTATCAATTATCCATGATAAAAAAATGAAACTAGTAATTAAAAACTATCATGGACATTACTCATAAAAGCATTAACCATGTTAGAAAGAATAAAACCAGATTAACATGGTTATAAACATAAAAACCCCTTTTTAAAATTTCAGTTCATAAATAACAAAATAATAAATATAATCAGAATAACGTGGATGGCCCTAAGTTAGCAATACTCAACATTCATGCACAATGACTAAATCTCTGACACCTATCCCAACAAACTTGCTCTAAAGCTATCACGTGATAGTGTTGGATTTTGGGGGTGAGTCAAAAGTCTCACTAAGTAGCAATTTTATCATTATGCATGCAAACAAGTGTTTTTGAGGTGTCAAGTGAGATAGTTGAAAACCAAAATAACATTTCAACAATAATCATAGAAATAAGCATTTAATCAATTTTCAAATATATCCCCACTCTCCCTTATAACACCTTAACCTTATACCTCTGACTAAACCCATGGGCTACTTACTATCTCACGTGAATGGTAGCTCAGATTAACAAGTTTTTAATCATGTGATATAGACCGGCCAAAATCCACAGAGCACAAAATTGAACCATGGGTTCCCCCACTTATCAACCAAGTGGGGTGTCACCACCTCTTCCACACGGAATCTTGAGCAAGGACCAACAAATGTGCATCTCGTGGCCCTACACATTATACCTCTTTATGATCATAATTTTTCACCCCCTTATACCTCTTTAAATTTATCCCATAAAATCAACATCCGTCAAGGTTCAAAAAACCGGACCGGGCATAGAACCGGACGAGGCACTGGTTCAAGGGTTAATGGTCGGACCGGGGTCCAACTGGTTATTTTAAAATAATAAAATTTTATTAATATTAACATTAATAATCACTAATATCAAAATGTAAATATAGATATGTATGCATGATTCATCAAACATGAATATTTTAATGTTCCTATAGAAGGAAAAAGGAAAAATATTAGTTAATTACACGTGAAAATACATATTATTCTATAATCCACATACTAAAATACATATATTAAGAGTAACAACAATTAAATATTAAACATATGCAAGTAAAATAGCATTTAAAGTATTATAGCTTCATAATTTCTAAAATTGAGTGAAGTGAAAGTTAGTAATTAGGTGAATTATAATAAAATTTAAAAAAACATATTTTGGGGGGGGGGGAAACCAACCCGGTTCAACCTCTCAGATTTTGACTGGGTTGGCCAGTTTTGGGAGGGTTGACCAAGTCCTCCGTGAGGTCAACTACCCCTCCGGTTCAAATTGCCAATCGGATCGAGCCATTGAACGGTTTGTGGTTGGACCGGTTGAACCGCCTGGTCTGTCATCCGCCACTCCTTATATCTCATTTAAAAAAAATAAAACAAATAATTATCATCGATATATCATGGACATAACTCATTTTCAATATACATATATCACTCCAACGAATAATTATAAAATCTCTTTCTTTCCTCAAAATTTTGATCTCACGAGACATTTTAAAAAAATGACATATTACATGTTTCAAAATAATTCAAAAACAACATGCAAGCATACATAATAACAGGAAGGAAGTTACCTCTTGCCATAGCAACAACAATTATCAACAGCATTCAAGTACATGCTCAAACCCCTAATTTAATGGCTAATCTCTACCAATCTACGGTTTTCGTTTGTTGAAAATACACATTTACTCCAAGCCCTAACCTTCAAACTTGTTTTGCTCTCCACCAAATTTAAATCTCTAAGTAGTTCCCATTGTGTAAAAAAATATTTAAAAAATAACTAATGTAATTTGAAAATTTTATGGGCAAGGAAGAGAGCTTAAAAATATAGAAACTTAAACCGGTGAGAAGTAGCGCTTTGGCGCCTTAAAAGACGAAGAAGAGAAGACGTGGTGGGTGAGGGAATGATGCAAGTCTAAGGGTATATCATAGGAAGTGGGTCCCCTATGTGTTTATATGTAATTTTGTGTGAATGTGCAAAAATGCTCATATAGTTTGGTCTAAGGTGCACCAAACACCTCAAAGTTTTCATTGGCCCAAAAGTGCCCACGTAGTTACCAAAATGAGTCAAAAGTGTCCATACCGTCAATATACACTAACAACGTTAAGTTTTTCAAAGTTAGGGAAAACAAAAGGTGCAAAAATACTCACAAAATTTGGTTTGAAGTGCACCCAACACCACGAAGTTTTTTTTTTCCAAAAGTGCCAACGTGGTTACCAAAATGATTCCTTCAGTGCCTATATCGTTACTTTACACATGTTAAGCAGCAGAAATACACAAGAGGAGGTGTGGATTTTGTATTTCAATAAAATAATTGTCAAAACTATAAGTTCAAAAGCAATTTTTAAAAACAGATAGAAAAAAAAACAGAGTATTGAAATCTTAGGCAAATTTTACACAACATTCGTTTGCAGTCTCAAAGGACTATATATATCCATTGATGAAAAAAGATTGAAGCATGAAATTACAGAGAAAAATTTGAGCTATATGTATTTTTCTAAAACTTCGAATCTTCATACTCTGTTTTCTCTAAATTTCTGTGAGGTTAAGTGTTTATCATATACTTTCTTTGATCTGCAGGCATTTGTCTAAGATTTCAATACTATGTTTCTTTCTTATGTGTTTTTGAAAATTAATTTTGAACTTAAAGTTTTGAAAAATATTTTATTGAAATACCAAATTCATCCCTCTTGTGTACTTTTCCTGCCTAACATGTGTAAAGTAACAGTATAGGTACTGAAGGAACCATTTTTATAAATACGTCTGCACTTTTGGGCCAAAAACAAAGTTCACGGTGTTGCGTGCACTTCGAACCAAACTTCATGGGTATTTTTGCATGTTTTATTTTCGCTAACTTTAAAAAATTTAACGCCGTTAGTGTATATTGATGGCATATGCACTTTTGACCCATTTTGGTAATTATGGGGCACTTTTGGGCAAAAAACAAACATTATGGTGTTGGGTGCACTTGGACCAAACTAAATGAGTATTTTTGCACCTTAGCCCTATAATTTTTATTCTATTCAGTTTTTTTATAGATATATATATATATATATAATTTTTATTCTATTCGGTTTTTTAATGGATATATATAATTTTTATTCTATTCGGTTTTTTTTTGTCAATATCTTTATGTATGTGTATGAGTGTATCTATGAAATTCTAATCATTTTCAGTCTATATCTTAATCACATAATTCTCCAGGAATCGAGTAAGTTAAGCGAGAGTTTTATTCAAATTTAAATTATAATAACTAATGGGAAGGATATTTTAAATACTTGTTTTAATCCTACCAAATCTTGATAAATTATCGTTAAACTCAAATAATGTATTTGATAAACTCTAAGCCTCAATTATTTAATAAATTATATTCTCATTATATTTAAATATAATAATTGGGATGTTACAAAAAAATACCTAATGATTAGGTGACTCGTTTTGCTTCCTTAACCGTTAAAAGAAATCAATTAGGTTTTATATGAAAGTATATTCATGTATTTGCACTAGAGGGTAAATGTGCAAAACTGCCCATGTAGTTTGGTCCAAGGTACACCCAATACTGTGAAATTTTTTGGGCCCAAAAGTACCATGTAGTTACCAAAATGGGTCAAAAGTACCCATACCGTCAATAAACACTAACGGCATTAAGTCTTTCAAAGTTATGGAAAATAAAAGGTGCAAAAATGCCCATAAAGTTTGGTCGAAATACACCAAACACCGCGAAGTTTGGTAACTACATCGGCACTTTTGGGCAAAATTTTAAGGATATTTTTGTACATTTTATTTTCCCTAACTTTAAAAAATTTAACGCCGTTAGTATATATTGAAGGTATAGATATTTTTGACCCATTGTAACTACGTGAGTACTTTTGGGCAAAAAAAAATTCGCGGTATTAGATGCACCTTGAATCAAATTACATAGACATTTTTACACCTTCAACTTGCACTAGATGTAGGCGGTCTTCTTCGTCAACATCCCCACCGCCGCGACAAGCAATTACGCTTCTTCAGCATCATCACCTTCACCAACCCAATACCCTCAGCACATGTCCTCCCTTTGGTAACATTTATTCACATGCATGGTGTTCTTCAAGCTCCAAAAAAGTTTCTTATGGAACAGGTTTATCTTCGAAGTATTTTTCCCTTCCAATATTTTTCTATTGGAGCTTCCCTCATTCTGTTTTACCCACCCTAGCTCCACCGAAAAGTCCTATTTTTCCTCCAAGGCGATAAGGAGCTAAAAGATCCGAAGATTGGCCGTTGATACACGATCAGATCGGGCCATTCATTTTTTTCTATTCGTTATAGACTGGACCAAAGTTTCATCAGTCTGAGCTTCCTCAACAAATCCAAACAGCCCATGAACCAGTTTCACACCCGCGTCATCATTCTGAACTTCTCTCTGCTTTTCCGCTACCTACACCTTCAAATCCAACCCAACAAGTTCCTGCTTATTCTAATGATCGATTCTAACAGTGTCAGTGAACACCTTGTACATATTTCGAATCCCATTTATGAAAACGAGGAAGCTAAATGTAGAAGTGGAGCAAAGCTAAACCGAAAAGAAAAGCAAACATCCGACGGCGCCGGAGAAATTGCAGTCACTTGAAAATGGGTTTTTTTTGGGTAAATACGCAATTTTAGTAACGAACAATTATGTTATATGCACTCAGCAGAAAAATGAATTTCACGAACACATTTTGGTTATAAAGAATAAAATAAAGCTCAAATTTGGTAACGCCATTAACTTAACTTATGTTAACCGTTAAATTTGACCTCAAAAACTGATGTGGCAAAACTAAAAATTTTAATTAAGGACTAGTGATGATTTAAGAAGTGGCTTTATGATTAATTAAGGAGTTTTGAGAGTTTTATAAATAAATTTAAGAAAATGAAAGTAATTTTTGGACTTTTAATGGACTAATTTCTCCCTTAATTTGGGAAAATTAAAATTAGATGAATTATTTTTTGACTCAAAAGAGATTATAGTGGGAGGAAATTCTTAGCCGGTAATGAAGAAAATGTTTAAGAATTGAAGGGATAATTTTTGGCCCAAAGAATATCCTATTGCGAAGATTTAAAGATCTGATAGAAAATTCTTTACCTAATCTATTGTATTTTTCTTTAGGCCAAAAATTATCCTTCAATTCTTAAAAATTTTCTTCATTACTGGCTAAGAATTCCCTCCCATTATAATCCCTTTTAGGTCCAAAAATAATTCTTCTAACTCTAATTTTTTCAAATTAAGGGAAAAGCTAGGCTTTTAAGAGTAAAAAAAAAACTTTCATTTTCTTGAATTTATTGATAAAACTCTCAAAACTCCTTAATTAATCACAAAATCACTCCTTAAATTACCACTAGTCAGGAATACATTTTTCAGTTCTGCCACATCAGCTTCTGTGATCAAACTTAACGATCAACATAGGTCAAGTTAATGGAGTTACTGAATTTGTGCTTAGTTTTATTCTTTATAACCAAAATTTGTTCCAAAATTTATTTTTCTACCGAGTATATCTGACGTAATTGTTTGTTATTAAAATTGGATCTTTATCATTTTTTTTTCAAAGGAAGAAAAACCCAAACCGTGTTGCAAGGAAAGAGGAGAGAAAGTCCTCCTTTTTTGGCTGAGGTGGCACTTAAAAAGATGAGTGATGCAGATTGCAGATTTTATAAAGATTATAAAACCAATTAGGATTGGGTGGAATTAAAATATAAGGATTGAGTTGAAAATTTGGTCAAACTATAAGGATTAAATAATTAATTTTTTCTAAATTAATTGTAAAGTGTTCGCTCTATAAAGGACTCAGAACACCAGACAATGTGAGTGACGCAGTGCTTCTACAAAAATTTAGATATCAGAATAATATCAAAAAAATGTCTTCACATATACTGGTGTCAATTTGGAAAAATCTAGTTTATCGTTTCTATTTGTTGTTTTTTAAAATTTGTGTGACTTCTTTCCGAAGTTAGTAATAGAATTATTAGAATAAATTGTGTAATTTTTTACGGTGAGTGATAAGCCATGGAAATACACTAGTTTACTGGGTACAACCAAGTGTAAATTTTATATATGCAGATAGTCTATGATATAAAATATCATTAGTATAGGATGCAAAGTACTACCAAGTAACTAGTTTAAGGACAAAAATATTCATCTAGCCCTTAATTCTAAATTTTATATTCTAAGTATCAAATCAAATTTATCTTAGAAATGCCACGAATTGGACCTTCTGCTGGGTTACCGTGTCTGGAGTAGTTTGACTAAGCATATTTCATATGTTCTCTGGCTCTCTGACTACTCAAAACAACGGGTTGCCATCACCGTATAGGGTGTTCAAGAATCATAACATAAAATTTTAATGAATTTTTTTTTAAAAAAAATTGTATTGAAAAATAATCTCTATGGAACTAGGGACGCGTCTATTTGGGTTAAGGGTCTTGGATATGTAACTGCTCCCACAAGAATATGTAGGAGGAAATTAAAAATGAAAAATCGTGCTGGTGCTGTTTATTTTATTAGATTTTTATTAATTTTAAATTTAAGATTTTTATGTAATTTAGAAAAAAATCAGTGTGAAGTGCTGTTTTAAAATAGTTTGTAGTAGCTATAAAATATTAAATAATAATAAATACAATAAATACGTGTGATTTTTATATTTTATAAAAAAATATGTGAACATTTTGAAAAGGGTTAAGGGTAAAAAATATACATGTGATTTTATCAAAAGTTCATCCAACACTAAATGTTTTTTTTTTACCAAAAATACATATGAACTTTCAAATTTGATCAAAAATACCAAGGTTCAAAAAGCCGGACCGGACATCGAACCTGACGAGGCACTGGTTCAAGGGTCAAAGGTTCAACCGGGGGTTGGATCGGGTCAAACCGGTTATATTAAAATAATAAAATTTTATTAATATTAACATTAATAATCACTAATATCAAAATGTAAATGTAGATAGGTATGCATGATTCATCAAATATGAACATTTTAATGTTTCTATATAGGGAAAAAAGAAAATATTAGTTGATTACACGTGAAAATAAATATTATTCTACAATTCACAGATTAAAATATAAATATTAAGAGTAACAATAATTAAATATTAAGTATATGCAAGTAAAATAGCATTTAAAGTATTATATTTTCCTAATTTCTAAAATTGAGTGGAGTGAAAGTTAGTAATTAGGTGAATTATAATAAAATAAAATTATTTTTTTAAAAAAAAAAAAAAAAAAATTGGCCGGTTCAACCCGGGTCTTGACCGGGTCGGCCGGGTTAACCGGTTTTTCCCGGGTCGACCCGGGCCGTGACCGGCCAAAGGTCCCCTGTTTTTTTGTGCCGATCGGACCGGACCAATGGCCGGTTCACAGTTGAACCGGCCGGTCCGGTCCGATTTTTTGTTCCTTGAAAAATACACATGAACTTTTAAATTGAACAAAAAATACACATGTGATTTTGTAGAAACGTTCGTCCAGCACCAAGCGCTTCCTTTTGAAATATAACTGTAAATGTGATTTTTACCTAATTTGAAAGTACTTGTGTACTTTTTGTCCAAAAAAAACATTTGGTACTGGATGAACTTTTAACAAAATCATATGTGTATTTTTAATCCTTAACCCTTTTGAAAATAAAGGCATGCTTTGTCTGTTTAAGAGAAATTGCAACCGGTATATGTAATTTATTTTTTCATTCATTGTAATTACTCGCTCCGATCATAATTATAAGATATAGTTAACTTTTTTTTGGGAAATTAATGAAGAAAAATATACCACTAAGTTTTATTTTATGCTATATATAATTAGGTTACATGTTAGTTTATAACTAGAAAGAATTAGTTTTGTCAAAAAAAAAACAAATATAAACAATTCAAAGTAATGTATTATATATCCTAAATTTTGTTAAAAAAAAAATCAACTAAACTTTTATAATTACAACATAAGAAATATTATGAAAAAGTCTTTCGTGTTTCAATTCCCATTCTCAACTAGCAATATATTCGTCGCCATGTTCAAAAAAGGAAACACTACGAAAAGCATATTTTTCTTTTGTAGGAATCACAAAAAAAAAAAAAAAGCAACCATTATAGTGCATGATTTTTTTTTTTTGGCGTCTGTCCCTTCATTTTTTTTTTTTTTTAATTTACTGTTGTTATCAGAGTTTGGACTTGAGAGCTGAGAGTCCACCAACCCCAGCTGAAGCAGAGTGCACTAACTCCAGCCACCAAGTTTATGTGCAATTCTCAACTATGATTTTCCATATCACTATTCCGATTTGCGCAACTTGGCAAAGAGTAGTGGTTTTTCCATCATCTCGACCCTAGCTCAAAAACATTAAGCACGAACACAATTTTTACTCCATCCACATAACGTTTCCACATTCCCCTGACTGGTTGGTGATCACGTTTATTGCCTTCTTGAATTGCCCTTAGTGGAGGCAAGCGTGGATAGAGAGAAGATAACATCAACTGGACAAGGCTACAAAGTCATTAAAAGTTGAAGTGACATAACCATAGATATTTTTCTACATTTATAACAAAAGCACCTGCCACCCACAGGCAGTGAACCTAAAGCATCTACTATCTAAGAGCAAGCATAAACGCATGTGTTTTTACTCTTCAGTGGTTCCACAAGTTGCACCACCGTTGCCTCTTGTGCCACAAGGCGTTGGACGAGTCGGCGGTGATAGCAGCGTACCGATACGCCGGCATGATGAAGGAGTGGGTGGAGATTTGGGAGAAAGATTGAGCATTTCCAAGGCCTGAAATCTGAGCTCCATAGGATAATCCGCAACACAACCAATCCTGGGCCCAGCTCCTGTGGACCATTTGCGAGAAAGTTGGTGCCCCAGCTGATTGGACTTGGCAGCTTTCTTTGAATTGATTCTCTGCAATATAGCTTTCTTGGGCACTTCGGCTCTTGGGCTCTGAAGGCCACCAGACAGAGTCCTTTGGTAACTACCTCCAGATTGAGGTCGAGTCTCTTCCTTTCCTTTCTCGGCTTCCTCAGAAATTTCAAGCTCTCGTGTTTCGGCAGTGCTTGATGCTTCAGATGTTGCTCCTTCAATAAGCTTACCATCCTCATACATATCTGAGTCTTCACTCGCCTTATGTATCTGAAACCATGGGACAGAGATAGTCAATATCAATAAATATTGTGCCTATGGAATAATGAAGTTAGCTACAGAGGTCATGCATGTCCTCATCCTAATCAGAGGGTTGCGTTCTATTGAACCAAGATTTTTCTAATCTATGAAACTAGGATTAAGCGTTACAGAGAGAAAATGATCCCTATTCTAATCAATCACCTCAACTTCATCAAGATTGACGCCTTTTTCCTTGAGATACAATTGGAAACTGTCAAGAGTGTCATCTGTTGGCCGGTAATGTCCACTATATGGAGAGATGGACTGCAAAAAGGAAAGCCATTGAGAATCAGAAGCCATGTCTTAGTACAATAAGTGGAATCAGGACCATCGTTCGGCTGGTAACAAAACAGTAAGACCTTGATAGAACACAAATCATTCTACCTTAAGAATACCATGCTCAGCAACTAGCCTACCAGCAGCTAATGTAGCTCCTCCAGCTAGGAAACTGGAATGGTGGAATAATCCTTTCTTTTTCTGGAAGAATATCAAAATGTATCAGCGATTCTGGAAAGACGTCTACAAAATGAAAAATAGACTGAGCTTGAACGGCTACCTCCCCTGCATAAAGTTTCTTAGAGGTGCTCATAACGAATATCCACTTGGCATCCTTAGAATCTCTTTTCGTGTGAAGGAGATCTCCAGATTGTATGTGGACGATCTTGCCCTCCTCCACGGTGTACTCATAATATTTTCTTTCTTGCTGGAAAAAACAAAGCGAAAGAACCAAGAACAGGTCATGTCAGAAAAGCATGAACGGGCCAGAACCTTCGAAACAATCATGACAAACAATATAATCGGTCAACATGAATAAAAAGGAAAATCCATAAGTCTAAAGAATCACATACAGGTCCAAGGTACTTAATGCATTGTTTTTGAAGCTTTGATCGGGGACAATCCGGGTGATCAAAATTCTTCCCTCCTCCTATATCCAACCTGCAGAACGTTGAACTTATCAACGAGTTCTCCCCCATTCACACTTACAAAAATTCAGCACTAATTTAAGTTGTCCCATCAAGCCTCAATCATCCTCCGTGGCAAAAGAAATTTAAAAAAAAAAAAAGAGAGAGAGAGAAAAGGAATAGCAGTATTTTTGCTCTGGTAAATTAGTCTCACCAATAAAAGAATGGCTGACCGGCATCAGTTTTGCACCATTCCTCATAATACTTATGCAAGTTATGTCCATACCGATGGCGTGGGTCAATCTACAGTTAAAAGTACAATTCCAATAGATATGAGACTCACTGAATAAGAGGTTCAAGCATATTCCAGAAGAAAAAAATCTTTCTGGGAAAAGATGAAAATAAAGGGAATGAAGAACAGTACTTACGGCCTCAATCCAATGCTGAAAGGCCAACTTCTGTGCCTTAGAGTCTTTAGACAAACCCTTGCCCACCTGCCCAAACAGATCTCTCCATTATTGATTACAATCAAGAAAATCACCTAAAACGACCCTACAGGCCCCAGCAATCCCATCCAGTAATAAGACCAGAAAAAAAAAATTCCAGAGGAGAAATTCCAACCATACCTTTGCAGCATTTAATACAACCCGACTCCACCGTGATGCAGCAGTCTCAGGCAAATTGAAGAACGAAATCGTGCTGTGATTGAGCCTAACATAGTCTATCGCTTGCCACCTTCATCACAATAAGCTCAGTTTTAACTTTTTTCACACAAACAAGACAGAGAAATCATCGCAAGGCCAAAAAAAAAAAAAAATCTTCGGACCACACCACCCACCATAATTCTTCAGCAACAACAGCCGAATCTGCCAGTCTTCTCCGAGTACGGTAACTCCTGTAAACCTTCTGCAACTTCACCACGGCACTCGTCTGAGTACACGCGCCTCCCGACATCTGAGTTTTCCCACTTCCCTCTTCCGTACCGTATTGGCCGTCACCGGCCGTTATAACGGCGTCAGAAACCGGCGAAGCGTTCCCGCCATTGGGAGCGAAAGGCATTTCAAAGCGGTCGGGTTTAAGATCATTGACCGTCGTCGGAGCAACGAGGGGTGAAGATTTAAGGTCGGAGTTTTCAGAATCGGGAAAATCGTCGGTGTGAATGTCGCCCATGGAGGTGAGGGAGAAAGGGAATGGGGAAGAAGAGCGAAGGTCAAAGGTGGACGAGGTGTGGGTTTGAATTTCCATGGAGGAATGGGTCAAGGAAACAGATTCTGGTTTTTTCCACAGAAACCAAAACCGGTGACAGCGAATTGTGAGAGGGATGGAATTTATGTGCAGGCAAAAGGGAGCCTGCGCTTGGGAGTTGGGAGAGTCAGAGGGAGGTTTTGCTGCTGCTTTATTTATGATACTCCCTCCAGTCCTAATTATAAGACCACTTTAACTTTTTTTTTCAGCAAAAAAAAAAGTAGTTTCAGTCCCAAAAAAAATCTTTTTTCCTCAAAACTAATTTATTCTACGTATAAACTAACCTATAATCTAATTTCATGTGATATATATTATAATTTAGTAGTCTAATTTGCTTCCTTAACTTCCACAAAAAAAAGTCAAAGTGATCTTATATTTAGGACCGGAGGAGTATTATTTGTATGCTCACGCAGCTTTTTCGATATACCAACTTGTTTTTCTTTTATTGATGGACTTAATTAAATTTGCTCATTGTGCTGCTTCTTATACGCGCTGAGCCAGAGCGTGTGCAAGCCACTCGCTTCGTAGCATAACACTGTCACAGTGTCACTAATAGCCATCTTCCTTTTAAAAAAAAAAAATTGGTTCTGTAATCTGACTCCTATTCGACTAATTTGGACTTAAAAGATAGGATTGCTGCCCCATTACCCACGTGACTCACTTATTAACTTAAACAACTTAACCAGATGCTCTTTTGTTAACAAGCCATGTTCTTAGGGAGTCAAACTCTTACCAAACGATGGGGAAATTGTAGAAATTGTGATTGAGGGATTCATTTATTCCCAATTGTAATATAACCACAATTATTCGAATTTGCAATTTGAGAATTTCTATACCAAGTATAATTGCCTATTCTAAATTATCTTTGCAGTTGCAAGAATAAAATCCTTCAGTATCTAACTGTAAAAAAAAATACAATGGCATCCCAACCTTGGCTCTTCTAACAAATACTCTGTGTTTTTGTCTCCTCAAGTACTATTCCTAACATTCAAACTGGTGGTATTGGAAGGGAGGTCACTTACAAACTCAACCAAGGTTAATAACCTCTTGTTGAATCATATTTATTTGTTATGGGTTAAAGGGCATTTTGGCCCTGAAAGTTTTTGGGTTTGGGCGCTGGGCACCAGGAAGTTTTTAAGGAGCCAAATGTGCCTCGAAAGTTATAAAAATAGGGCAATTTGAACTCTCCATCAGCTAGTACTAACAGTCAACACTGTTGACCAAAATATGGTGAGTTGGCGTGCACACATGGCAACCACGTCATTTTTTATCAGATTTTTTTAATGAACAAGTGTAAAAAAAAAACCTTTCTATTGACGAAGATACCCATATGAGATCATCCTCTTAGTGATACTTCAAAGATGATAAATAGCATCAGAATGTATCAGATTGATCTCACGTATACTTCTGGTAGATAGAAATCTGCTATTAACAACACTAGAAGCATTGCTGTTATAACGAAGAAGCTCTTGAGCTCTAATAATTGAAGCATCGTCCTTCATCTTCAACATTAGCATCATCATCTAACTCAGATCCAGGAATTAACAAGTAGGGGGAAAATCCTTCTATTCCCCTCTCAAATTTTCTCCAGGCACCTACTACTTCTTATTTCTTTTTTTTCACCTCAAATGATTTTTTTGAGGTCACACCTTTGGGGGATCGGAGACACAAGAAGCGAGTGGGTAAACGGAGAAATGCAGACGAGAGAGGCATTTGAGGGCCAAATCGTGGGCAGCTTAGGAATCAAATCTGGGAAGAGCATTTTATCTGATAAAGAGAATGGATGCTTTGGCATTTTGAATGAATCTCTGGAATCAAATCTGGCAAAATCCTCTGTCGCATCTCATTGCCCTCCATTTTCCTTATATTTCTATTAACTTACCAAAATAAAAAAAAACTTACAATTCAAATTTTTTTGTCCATTAAATTACTTAGAGAAGCTCTAAAACTTATAATCATCAAACATCATGACTCGTGCTTTTTATCAATGTTTTGATTTAATAATTACTTTTCTTATCATCATGATCTCAAGTCAATCAAATTTCTATGAATATACTAATTATTATCTTGTTCCAAAAGCTTCTCCAATATGAGAAAGAGCATAGATATGAGTTTTTTTAAAAAAAAAATTCATTCAAAAATATGATGTGTCAAAAAAAGTGATGTGGCATGAGCTAGATGACATATGGCCAACCAACTCAGTATTTTTGTTTGCCAACAACGTTGACCGTTAAGGATAGTTAAAGGAGGGGCCAATCTACCCTATTTTTATAACTTCTGGGTCATACTTGGCCCTTCAAAAACTTCCTGGTGCCCAGCGCCTAAACCTGAAAACTTCCGAGGCCAAAATGCTCTTTAACCCATTTGTTATTCGTTGTTTTTACACTATTCTATGCAATACATTAGATGCATGGCCCCTGATTTACGTTTGGGAGAAAAGGCAAGTAAATAGCATTTTCTTGCGCATTCTTATCATAATTAAGGATTCAGTATTAGCGGTAGAAGCTCAATAATCACTTGTTATTCAAGTTTAAAACACAGAAACATGCATGAAATAATGTTGGTTGAATTCTTAAAAGAATTAGATTTTGCTCTACCATTTTAGTCCACTGCTGCTGGTAATGTAGCTGAGCTCATCTAATCATCTTCCCATTTCTCTATTTTTTTGGTATCCATGTATACATAATGTATTTTGTTAGATAGCGTTTGTTCGATAATTTTTTTTAAGGAAGACATTGCTTCTTGTGTTTATATGACAGACGGACAGAGCATCGTTCTTTTTTTTCACTTCTACTTATTCCAAAACACCTCTCACAATTACAATATTAATTGAAGGATTTTTGTCAAATCTTATCGACATATAGCATAATCGTTAGCCTTGAAGTAGAGTAAATTTGGCTAAACTTGGAAATTGACAGTGCATATTACTGACCCCAGGCGGTGGCTTTGAGTCACATGTTTTGTTAAACTAATACGGTAAACTTGTACATATTGTCTATATACTTAATGCTCCATTGGGTTTTAAATATAAATTTTTTATGGATATTGTAGTGGTCAAAAAATGGTAAAGATGAAATTAACGATATTTTTATATAGTTTTTAGGGTGATTACATAATGAGGAATAAAACGGGTCACCAACAATCAGGTAACGAGTGTCGGGATGGTACAATGGTTTACAGAGAATGGAAATAACGAGACGAGTATAAAGAACTTGGATACAAGATGTAAAAATAAATGAAAACAACAAGGAAATCCGTAAACAAGGTCGCAAGAGTGCTCTTGAACATAAAAGTTTTTTTGTCAACGTTCCAGTGCCTTCCTTCAGTCGATCTTCTTCTTTTATTATTTTTCTGGTTCGAAAATCAGTTCCTAGGATCATGGAAAGGTAGGTTCGATTCCTCCTCCACGATCCATCAATTACTTCCCATTCCAGGCTTCTTGAGAACGGGTCTTCTGAAAATCTTGCACCACATGCGGGATCTTCGATCTTTTGGCCCTGATATCATTTTCCTCGTGTCCACGTGTCCTTTCCTTGAAATATACCCGTTGGCTAGTTCTGGTTATGCCTCTTAATGGATCAGTGTCTTTTCAGGCGTGGCACCGTTTAGCCCAAGAGGTTCAGACTTGTAGCAATGACTATCCAAATGGGCTCACGTATATGGATCTGTCTTCCAGGCCCAAGAATTACAACCAGTCGCTTAGATTGGGATCAACTTTTTAGGCATACATTTACTCCCCTGGCTCCACGTGGCGGACGAAGGGGGAATAGGGAGGTATATCCATTCTTAACTGTTGATTGGAACCCCCGCAGCCATTGATTGCGCCTCTCCTGTCACCGGTCATATCTACGTCAGTCTTGCCTTTAAATTTTCCTCCATATGTCCCCAAGAACTTTGCCGTCTGTATTTTTCCCCTCTTGCATCCAATTGTTTTAGCTGTTTCGCCTTCTTTCGGCATTTTGAAATTTCTTCCGCTTTCTGGTAGGTTTTCTTTCTTTGCCTACACCTTTTGAGCTATCTGAGTATCTGTGAGTAAACGATTTGCTCACAACGAGAGGTTCAGTGAAATCACTGTTTACATCATAATACGAGAACAGCTTCATTGTCATAGAGGATATAGTCTGTGTGTGGATTCTTTCCATGGTTCCGAAAGCATTCCTGCGATGCTAGCGTGCACAAGATACTACAAATGTATAATCTCGATAGAGGGTTTAGTAGTATCAGCAGCCCTTACCACAACAGAACCATGTAGCATAGAGCGTGGATTCTTTGCGAGTTGGTGGCTTTGAGCCTTTCGGTATAGCTCATCATGTACTACCCCATGTGGTTAGTCTCTCATTTTTGAATCAAGGTAAGGAAAATTTGAAAGAATAAATATGGGAGTGAGATGACTACCTTTTGAATTTAAATGAGATGTAAGATAAATGCTCTCTGTAACTCTGGGATTAGAGAAGATTCTGTGCATTAAGTTGTTCCGAGATATAAGAATAATGTGAAAGGTCTCTTGTTCAAAATCTTTGCTTCCGGGATGCCTCTCGTATAGGGCTTTAATTCTAGGAAAAATTTGAAAGGTCTCTTGTATGAGAGCCTTAGTTCTGAGGATCATCCGAGATGTCTTGTTTCACGAGAATCTGAGTTCCTGTGCTGTGATAGTAGTATAGAGAGTATAAAGTTAGAAAAAATGAATCAAATTGGTTAAGGATAATACCTCTTTAGGTGTACAATGTTCCAACTCCGGGGTAGGGCTTTGCCTTTCATGTCTTGTAATCGGTACGCTCCAGCTCCTGTGATCTCGGAATGAGATAAGGTCTTTCGTAGGTTGGACTTAACTTCTCGTCTTTGGAATCCTTCATATTCAAAAATACCTTTCGGAGAACTAACTCCCTAACTTCGAACTGCCTTTCTTTGACGTGCTTATTATATTGTCGTACCAATTACTGCTGGTATGTAGCCATCCGGATCAATTCTGCTCATGTTGCCCGTCCAAGAGGTTTAACTCGTATTGCAATCTGAGAGAGTTTGTCTCTTCTCTGGCCCACTAGTATCTGAGATTGGGAACTCCATATTCCCCCGGGATCATGGCTTCAGCCCCGTAAACTAGAGAGAAAGGTGTTTCTCCCGTAGAAGTATAAGAGGTGGTCCTGTAAGCCCACAGGACTGCTGGTAGTTCTTCTGTCCATTTACCCTTAGCTTTGCCGAGACTCTTCTTGAGGGAATTAAAAATTGTCTTGTTACTGGAATCTACCTGTCCGTTAGATTGTGGATTCTTAGGGATGAGAACTTCAGTTAAATTCCCCACTTCTCACAAAAAATTTTGAACTTGGACGCGATGAACTGAGAACCAATTTCAACGATGATTTCTTTGGGGAGACCAAACCTGCAAACATGCTTCTATATGAAATCCACCACTTCTAACTCTTAGACTTGGGCATAAGCTCTTGCTTCTACCCACTTAGTAAAGTAATCTGTGACCATCAACAGAAAGGTCAAGCGTCCGGGAGCTTGTGGTAACTTGCCTACAATGTCCATCCCTAACGCATGAAGGGCCATAAGGAGCGATGGTATGCAATAATTCTGGGTGTTGATGAGTGGTTGACGAGAACCTTTGGCACTTATCACACTTCGTTACGAGAACTGTCGCATCTTTCTTGAGAGTTGGCCAGTAATAGCCGGCCCTTAAAGTTTTTCTCGTCAGGCTTCTTGCTCCGGAATGGTCTCCGCATTCTTCTTAATGGATTTCCTTTAGCGCATATGAGGCATCTTGAGGTTTGATACACTTCAGGAGTGGTCGTGTATAAGACTTCTTGTATAAGTCGTCTCCTATAATACAAAATCATGGTGCATGCACCTTTATCCTACGGGCTTCGTTCTTATCTTTGTGTAAGGAACTTGATTCCAAGTAGCTGTGAATAGCGCTTCGCCAATCCTATACAAGGCTGTGTGATAAAACCAATCCCGTTGTCTTGGAGATTGAAGGAGCTGAGAGGTAGATAATAGGCATTGTTCTGGTTTTCGAAGACGGGATTGATAATCCAAGATTAGTGAGGGAATCTGTTCTTTGGTTGTCTTCTCTGCCAATTTGGATGATCTTGAATTCTGAGAAAGTTCCGTTGAGCTTGGTGACGAGATCATGGTGCTGCTGCATATGAATGTCTCGTATCTGGTACGTCCCGTCTACTTGTCTCATAACTAGCTGGTAATCACTTCTTACTTTGAGGCGTTGTACACCTAGTTCGTTCTCTGCTTTGTTGTTAATGGCTTTGAAACAACAATGAAATGACTGTTTAATGACGTCTCTCGTAGGTGACTTTAGAACTATTCTGAGCCCTGTTACTCTATAATGTGCAGAGCCATCAACATACAAGATCCAGAGCCCTGGACGCGTAGAATTGTGACACACAAGAGTTCTTGTACAACCCCTTCTTGCATTTCGGGACTGAAATTGCTATGAAATCTGCTAAGGCTTGAGACTTGATTGATGTTTAAGAGACATACAAGATGCCAAACTGACTGAACTCAATGGCTCATTTTACTAATGTTCCCGAGAGGTCTAGCTTGTGCAAAACATTCCTCAATGGATGTGAGGTAATTACCAAGATCGGATGGCATTAGAAATATGGTCTTAGTTTTAGGGATGTATACACTAATGACAGGAGCTAGCTTCTCGATATGGGAGTATCTCGTTTCCGCGTCCAATAAAGTCTTGCAGAAGTAATATGCGGGAAGCTGCTTCCTTGATTCTTCTCATACTAAGATGACACTTACTACCCGATTAGTCATGGAGAGGTAGACGAAGAGAGTTTCAACATCCTTAGGCTTTGACAAAAGGGGTGGGCTGGACATGTACTCCTTGACGTCTTATAAAGCTTTTCACTATTCTCATCCCATTCGAAATTCTTGTTCTTCCTCAATGCTTCGAAGAAAGAGTGACACTTGTCTGAGGATCTAGAGATAAACCTGTTAAGTGCAACTATGCATTCTGTGAGCTTCTGTACATCTTTGATGCAAGTTGGAGAGGGGATCTACAAGATTTCCTTTACTTATGTTGGGTGTGCCTCAATCCCTCGACAAGATACCAGGTAACCAAGGAATTTCCTGGATGTAACTCCAAAAGAGCTTTTTTCCGGGTTCATATTTATATTATACTTCTTCGGAGGTCAAAAGTTTGTTGCAAGTGCTCTACGTGATTATTGGCATCTAGCAATTTAACCAGCATGTCGTCAATGTAAACTTCTATGGTTTTCCCGATCTAGGATGCAAACATTCTGTTTACGAGTCTCTGATAAGTAGCCCCTGCGTTCTTCAACCCGAAGGGCATGGCTTTGTAACAATAGGCTCCTTCCTCTATGATGAAGGAGGTCTTTTCTTGATCTCTTGGATGCATCAGGATCTGATTGTACCCTGAAAAAGCATCCATGAAGCTCAGCAACTCGTGTCCCGAAGTAACATCCACCATTGAGTCAATATGTGGTAACGGGAAGGAATCTTTGGGGCAAGCCTTATTCAAATCTGTGAAATCAATGCATACGCGAGGTTTTCATTCTTCTTTGGCACCACGACCACATTGGCCAACCAATCTGGGTACTGGACCTCTTGGATTGAACCGATATCCAAAAGTTTCTGAACTTCTTAGCTTATAATCATGTTTCACTCAGGGGTGAACTTTCTATGCTTCTGTTTGATTGGTTTGAATGTTGGATCCACGTTGAGTCGGTGGGTGATAATACTGGGATCTATTCTATTCATATCTGTGTGTGACTGAGCAAAACATTCTTGATTCTGAGATAGGAACGAAACCAAATGACTTCTTATCTCGGGGGTCAGGTCTGCACCGAGATAAACTCTTCATTCTGGGACTTGAGGATTGAAGCTTATGGGCACCAACTCCTTTACATCTTCACCCATGGTATAGGAATCCAGGGATGGCTACTGTGGTTACTACCCAGAGACCTTCGCCGCAGCCTTCATGGTCGCCTGGTAGCATTCTCGTGCAACACGCTGTTCTCCTTTAATCTACTTCACTCCCTAGGGAGTTTTGAATTTAATTCTTTGATGCAAGGTTGACAGGACATTATTCATCTGATGAATCCACGAATGGCCAATGATGGCATTGTAAGAGGAAGGTCAATTCATCACATGATAAGTGAACATCTTATTCATTCCGACAGCATATGTTACGAGATTAATGACGCCTAAGGCCTTCTTTGGCATCCCGTTTCCGAAGATTAGGGTTGTTGAGCAATGAGACACGGTAGACTCGAGACCCATTTCCTTCATGGTAAACAGATACAGGATGTTAACTGAACTCTCAGGGTCGATCAAAATCCACTTGACTTTGAAATTGGCCATAGTAAGAGTTACAACTAAAACATCGTCATGCAAGCAACCTGGGGCAGTAGTAATCTCATCCTTTGTGAAAGAGATATGACCTTATTGTGGGGGCTTCTTCAGGTTTTTTAACTGAGAGTGCCTCATATGCTATAGGCAGGGCACTGGTATGCCTCTTGGCAGTTGAACAAGTAGTTCCACTGATCTCATACCCTCTTGTTATGAAATTAATAGTCTTGGCTTGTACTGGAGGAGAGGTCGGCAATAATTTGGCTGGATTAGAGGAATTCTTCAGAGGATTATTCTTGTTTTGATTGCCCAACTAGTGAGTCAAATATCCTCGCTTCAAGAGCTCATCAACTTGTAACCTCAACGAGATGCAATCTTCCATTTTGTGGCTGTGTTCCCCATGGAAATCACACCATTTGCTAGTGTCACGGCTGTTAGGGGGAGATTTGATCTTAGGAGGCCATCGCACGGTGTCACCCATCTTATACAAAGTCTGGACCACCTCCTTGAGCGAGATGGTGAAATTATGCTCCTCAATTTTAGGTGGGAGATGTTTTTTAGGACAAGAGGACTTGTTTGGTCCCTCTCCCTGTTCTTGCTGCACTTAAGATATGGTTCTGCTCTCCAGGTACGATTTCCTTTGTCTGAACTTCGACTCTTCCTCTCGGAGGCATGAGATTCTATTTGGGTTTGCCTCCCATAGTAACTAGCAACATCTTCTTCCCATCTAATTTGGATCCAAGCCCTTTGCATCACTTCTGAGTAGCTTTGACAAGAATACTTCGTGGGCTCCTTGTAAAGGTCAGAATCGGGAAAGAGGCCCTTCTTGAAGGCGTTGATAGATGTTCTCTCATCTGGATCGGTAATGCAAAGTCTTTCCTTGTTGAATCTGGCCATGTAACTCCTCGTAGACCCCCCTGGCCTCATGCACAAGCGATAGAGGTCATTAGAAGTCTTCTCCACCTTATGGTTGCTAGAGAACTGATGTGAAAACTTTTCATGAAGTTGGGTAAAGATGGCGATGGAATTGACTGGGAGATTGGTAAACCACTTCAAGGGGGTCCCGAGAGGCTCATTCCAAAGTCTTTGCACATTCAAGCTTCATGAACTCATGCGGGATGGATAATGCAATCATCTTCTGTTTGTAGTGGGCCATGTGCTCATCCAGGTCTGTGGTCCCATCGTACAGGTCCATACTTAGGTAGTTGAATCTTTTGGGGAGCTTTGACGAAGCGATCTTGTCCAGAAACAAAGAATCAGCATAGCTGGTTAATGAATTCCTCTTCATTGGAAGGGCAACTCCAAGTAACTGCAACATGACAGATTTCAGCTCCTGTATCTCTTGCTCCAATCGTGTCACCACTGGGTTCTCATCTCGAGGAGGTTAGATCTCGGTTTGAGGTTCTAAATCTGAGGAGCTGTCGCTACTGACATCTTTGAGTTCATCCGAATCTTCGTCTAGGCTGTCGTTATTTGTGTTAACATCAGAAACAAACATGTGGTCAGCGTTATGGATTTCATTACCTGTGGGAGGTCCTTGCGGGACTCCCCCTGCTGTTGCTCTAGGGACATGCATGGGCATGTCTTCTGGCATGTCGAATGATGGCACACATGTACAGCACGCGGGGGGCGTTGTCGGGGAATGGGATCTTTGGCCATAGCAAGCCCCGTGATCTGAGTCTGCAACCCTTTGTTGTTGTTCGCCAAAGTTTCCAGCATTCAAGACTGCTCAAGTTGTTGCTCTTGCAGCAGTTCCAGCATCTCTAGGACGGGATTATGCGCTTCCGATGGATTTTCACAAGCATTGGACGATTTGGGAATGTCAGTCATTGCACCTGTTGTAATGGACTCAAGGTGTCTTTTGATTGTTGGTCCCCACGGTCGGCGCCAAAATATGGTGGTCAAAAAACGGTAAAGATGAAATTAACGATATTTTTATATAGTTTTTAGGGTGATTACAAACTGAGGAATAAAACGGATCACCAACAATCGCGTAACAAGTGCCAGGACGGTACAATGGTTTACATAGAATGGAAATAACGAGACGAGTACAAAGAACTTGGATACAAGATGTACAAATAAACGAAAACAACAAGGAATTCAGTAAAAAAGGTCGCAATAGTGCTCTTGAACATGAAAGTTTGTTTGTCAATGTTTCGGTGCCTTCCTTCGATCGATTTCCCTTCTTTTATTCTTTTTCCGGTTCGAAAATCAGTTCCTGGGATCGTGGGAAGGTAGGTCCGATTCCTCCTCCACGATCCGGCAGTTACTTCCCGTTCCAAGCTTCTTGAGAACGGGTCTTCCGAAAATCTTGCACCATATGCGGGATCTTCGATCTTCTAGCCCTGATCTCCTTTTCCTCGTGTCCACGTGTCCTTTGCTTGAAATATACCTGTTAGCTAGTTCTGGTTATGCCTCTTAATGGATCAATATCTTTTCAGGCGTGGCATCGTTTGGCCCAAGAGGTTCAAACTTGTAGCATTGAAGTTGTTTATCCAAATGGGCTCGTGTATGTGGATCTGTCTCTCAAGCCTAAGAATTACAACCCGTCGCTTGGATTGGGGTCAACTTTTTGGGCATACAGATATTAATACATTTTTTTATTTTAAAACTTCAAAATGAAGTGAGGAAAAAATTACATTGCTTTTAAAAAGTATAAAGATTTTATCTTCACAAGTCGGTTATTTTGTTGTTTTTTATGTAGATGACTATGGGAAATATTATAAACCCAAGAAGCAATTCATATACGAGAGTGTCCAGCTAGTTTGATTCCGAACAACTAATCACTACCAAGACCAAAACATTAATAACAAACGCGACTGATGAATTGAATGAGATTATTCTATATTTTTTTTGGTCGAAATGAAATTATTTCTTTTATACGTACAAGTGGAATTGTAAATGCGCCCACGGGGGATCAAACCCCCTACCCCCCACTAGCCTCACAAGGAAGTATATGCCAATTGATCTAAGTGATCATCGGCGGCCAAAATGAGATTATTCTATACACATTACCCTAACTCGCGTGTATTTATTAAGTGCAGGATTAAATATATCATAAAAATCGCGTATTATGCTGTTCGAATAGTATTTTAATTACCTTAGTCAATGGTGCTTGTTGATAAGATAAGCCAACAAAACAGACAACATTAATGTATAAGAAAAACAGATGACATTAAGTCATATAGTTATCGCCTAGCGAGACATAATAATAATAATAATAATTAATTATTGTAATCGTGATGTGATCAGTTAAAGAAAAATATTACAATTAAAAAACATTAGCAAGGTGCATGAAAGACGAGCAAATATTTGTTTATGTCGTGTAATTTATTCTGTAAAACTACCTCTAACTAGTCCCCACAAAATTGAAAGTTAGTAGTGATAGATAAGATAATGGATCGAGCAAATAAGTTACGAAACTAAAACAGAGGATACGAGCCACTTGCAATTACCTTGATTATCGAGAAATTTTGCGAATTAATAAGCCTCATGAAAGGAAAACGTACGATTGTTGGACACTTGGGCCTTCAATATGATTATACATTTATGGATGAAAATGGTTTTGATTGTTCATTTCTGTATTAATACCACTTTGTTTTTTATTATAAGTTTAATTATCACAAATTTTTTGTTCTTAAATATAAGTCCATTTTGAGATCAATTAATACTATTGTGACTATTTTACTCCTATGTTAAAAATAGGGAAGATGAGAGAGAAGGTTTATAATGTATAAAATATTATTTTAATACATATCTTTAAATAAGGGAAAACTTGGAAATTTTTTTTTAAAATAGGATATATTTAATGCTGTAACTTCCACTCATTGGTACTCACTCTGGTCCCTATTATAAGAGGTAGTCAAACATTTTACACATACCAATAAAAACATGTTGGAATCATTTATTATAGGTAGATTTTACATTTTTACCTTTACTCATTTATTACACACACTTTCTCTCCCTTCCTTGCATTTATTAATATACAATGGCAGATATGGAAAACATGCATTTATTACTTTGACTTTTGCATATTACCTCTTATATTTTGGACCAAAAAATAATATTACCTCTTATATTTAGGATCAGAGGGAGTATGTGAGAAATAATTAGGGTAGATTTATAAAAAGTAACATAGTGGTACATGATTTTTTTTTTTTTTTTAGTGTAATATAGATATACGATTTCTTTGTGGAAAAGGACAAGAGTTGTCTCTGGAGAGTGCAAACGCGCGGGGTAGCAATGTCACAGTGTGGAACGACGGAAGGTGGGCGCGCGTGCAGGTAGGGAGGGAGTTGGGGGGTTTGGGCTGAAAGAGATGTGGGATTAACAGGGCTACATATATTCAGGAGACAATTTAAGACAACAATGAAAAGTGAAGAAACACCCACTAGACAAGGAAGAATAGGAAATTAGTGGGAATTATTAAAACACAATTTTAAGTAAACGACACATAATTTGATGATGATGGATCATACTCTTCCCTTCTTGGCTTCTTACATGAACCGGTGATATCCACGGTCCGCAACTCCTATTCCCATAGAAACTTATTATAAAACTAATTAATTAAATTACATCGTTTAAATAGTTAAAAGTGTAAGAAATAATTTTTTTTCTAACCATACCTTATAATAAAGGGCAAGCAATAAAGTAATAATGAGAAGAGAAGAAGTATGAAAGAGAACATATTAGAAAAAATAATAACAATACATTAAATATTTATACAATTTCTAATGAACTGTTGTAAAAGGAACGAAGATAATTTAAATTTTTTTATTATAGGATAATTCGAATTTTAAACTCTTATAACAATTGGATATCTGGCGGGCAGGATTGACGTAATGATGTAGGTAATAAAAACAAAAGGATGTAATGATGTGGGTGAGTAGTTTCAGTGACATTTATAAGTCACGTACGGGGGGCATCAAAGATGGGGAGGGATTCTATATGTGGATGTGCAGTGTGCATTGGCAAGAGTCTACCTACCACTTTGACTATACTGTAATTTATTTATTAATTAGATTATATGTTAATTTATTAGTTAAATAAATTAATTTAAGAAAAAAATTTAGACAAATCAATTTATAAGTAATTTATTTAATTTTTTTAGGATTTTTCAAAAAATTAACTAGATCCTATATTTAAAAAGCAAGAGGAGTAAAAAGTAATATAATAAATTTTTTGTTCACACATTATTATAAGAGTTAACGTGAGGAATTGAAATGAATACTGTATTTCAATTTTTGACCTTATGTATTAAATGTAAAGAAATGAGAGATGATGCCTATAATAGTAAATGATATAAAACAATTTTACGCATAATCAATATCTCCTCTATATTTCCTTAGTACTCCCTCCGGTCCTAATTATAAGAGTCAGTTGATTTTTTTTTAAAAAAATTAAGGATGCAAAATACACCATTTTAACTTGTTTATATTTATCTTTTTTCCTCAAAATTAAGTTATTTTACTTATAAACTATCATATAATCTAATCACATGTTACATATATTAAGATTTAGGGGTTTAATTTGCTTCCTTAATTTCTCCAAAAAAAAGTTAACTGACTCTTATAATTAAGACCGGAAATAATATAATTCTTATGCCGAAGAAGCATACGAGATTCTAAATGAAAGAAACCTTGCATTCATCCATTCACTTACAATAATAACACTGATTTCGTACTGCATACAGGTAGAGAGAGAGAGAGAGTGTTAATTGACCATGTTTTAAGTTATGTTGTTAAATTTTATATATGAATATATAATTAAATTATTTATTAAATGTTAATTTTATTTTCATACAATAAAATAGATACTAAATAAGGACTAAAGTTAAAAAATTATCAAATTTTAACGTGGAATGGAATTGATAAGATTTAAAGTTTTATTTGATTAACATATGCTAGATAACTAGTTTTTTTTTTAAAAAAAAAACAGAAATACTTTAAGTGCCTGTTTGGGTGGAAGGAAAAAAGCAATTTTTTTACCCAAACTTAGGTTTTAAAAAATGGCAGTCAAACACTTTTTTTAATAAACCTAGGTTTGGACTCAAAACCTAGGTTTTAAAAAAGGTAAGCCAAACACTTGAAAAAATGTGAAAAGCTATTTTGGATTGGAAACCTAGGTTTTGGCCACCAAAACCTAGGTTTTGAATAAGCTACAATTTTCCTCTTTTGCACAAAGTACGAGGTACAAAAATGCCATCATTACACATGTCATAATGATCTACCAAAAATATCCTTATCCTCTCTCTTTCTCAACACATTAAACTTATGTCATTTTTAGTAATTTACACAGAAAAAGCTATTCTCACAACAATCATCCAAACACTCTCATTTTTACAAAAGCTATTTTTTCTAAACATCAGCTTTTTCAACTTTTTCCCCAGAAGCTATTCTCTAAAAGCTAATCCAAACAAGCAACTACTTTTTTCAGCTTTTACGCGAAGTACGAGACAGAAAATACCATCATTACACATGTCGTATTGAAATAACTAAAATGCCCTTATTCTCTCTCTTTCCTAACACATTAAACTTATGTTCTTTTTAGTAATTTACATATAAAAAAAGTTATTCTCACAACAACCATCCAAACACTTTCATTCATCAAAAGCTATTTTTTCAGCTTTTTTAAAATCAACTTTTTTTTCAGAAACTATTCTCCGAAGTTATTCTAAACTACCCTAAGGTGTTAAAGACTAAGACTAATGATGACTCAACCATTGTAAATGACTGCTTGCTCGGTAACCGCATTGCATCTATGGCTCTGACCTGCCTTCTTGTGTACGGATTATGTATTTCTTTTTTCTTTTTTTATCAATTTCGGACTAATCAATGTTCTCAAGAGTGTCGTTGCCGCTTTTCTTTCTTATTTATTATACCATATACTATTCTGGGGCTCCTTATTTATGAATGAAACCTTGCTCACCTACATGCTACCATCCTATCCCCATTAATTTGTGATTCCCGTTAATTTTAAAAAAACTATATAACAGCTGGAAAAAAGGGTTAAATAAAGCATCAGGACCACCTAAAAAATGGATTAGGAGTACCAGTGAGAGCAAGTCAATTATCAATTAGTAAACAAACATGTGCATGCATGCCGAGGGCTCGCAGTCAATTTTGCGTGGCGTTTATTTCCAGCTTGGCATCATTGCCCATCACCTTCCAGGCTCTTTCCATCTGGTCAAAGTTATCATAGCCTTAAATTTGAATATCTGTTTGTTTTCTTTTTGACAACTTCTGAGAGAGGAACCAAAAGGAAATTATATTGCTTTTTTCCACGGAGAGATCAGAGTATGAAATGATAATATCCCCACCTTTATGTTATGCTGATATTTTAACATACTTGTGAGTGTTACACATTTATAATTTTATTTATAAAATCTGGAATCCTCGACGACTTTCAACACCTGCCCCGCGTTACTTATAACTTTTTTGTCGCTACTGTTAAAATCGTGGGTGACTTGTGCACGCACTATTGTGCGCTGCATGAATCTTCCTGTACAATCTGGGTTACTTACCAACGTTGCACCATTTGAGAGCACTGCAGAGACATTTGTAATGTGTCACGTTCTTCACTTTGCACTCTATCACTGTTCTTCCAAGTACTTCACGTACAAATATATCTTTGCTAAGATAAACATATCAAGAAAACCCCATATCAGTTTATTGAACAATGAATTGAAAATACGCAAAATTAATGTATGTCCGGTTGATGAACTGAAGTCATTTTCATAGAAAACAACTACAGCCTACGCCTCTACCTATTTTGGCACTTCTCTTATGTTATAGTCCCTTTATTCCTAAATAAGTTACTTATAAATTGATTTGTTTGAATTTTTTTCTCTAAAATGATTTATTTGACTTATAAGTTAGCATATAAAATATTATAATACAAAAAATACGTCACTTTAAATGTATCATTTAGCTTCCTCAATTTCTGAAAAAAATTAACTAAATCTTATATTTAGAAACGGAAGAAAGTAACTCAAACTCATCAAAAACTTTGCACACCTAATAGTTAATACTAATGATTTGTAATTATGTTCTGGTGCAAAAAAACTTATAATTATGTTTAATAATTCATGTGTCATATTATATATAAGATTATTAGCATGCGTAAAGGTTTCGGTTCATTATAATTTCCATCCTACACATCGCTTCAAGATCCAGAGTGGAATTTTTTTACGGGAAGACGCCATGTGTGTTTTTCAATAACATTTAACCTAATGCAGTTTATTTTAACTTTAACACGAGTTTTTCTTAATTAATTGCTGTGTTACTTTGCACGCCTTCATAAGATTAAACAGTAAGATCCTTCAAACCCCATGAGGTTGACAATTGTGACGATCCACTCTTTGCTCCAACTCACATGCTTCATATCTTTACGAGACCAACTATTTCGAGGACGGGTGACTTGTTACAAACGACGAATCAGAAACGTCAAGTTATCCAAAAAAAAGAGAAAGCCACTCTCTTTTAAAAAAGCAAAGCACACTCAAATTTCTGCCATGTACTATCATATTATGCTTTTTTTAATATTATGCACACATTCACGTGTCCACTTTATAAATGGCTCACTCAACCCCTCAACATTTGCAGCCAAATATAAACAACCCAGTTTTTAACAATTTAAGTTCTGGCCAACGACCCAAAATTTACGTAACTAACATCCTTCATCATGATTCACACTTTCAACTTTTTTATCAGAAACAGTATATAATACGTGGAAGATAATCTGTCCAGATTTTAATTACAATACTAATAAAAGATTTAAAGGTAATAAGATAATCTACCTCTATAAAATGCGAAACCGATGGCGACATGGCGACAAGGATAGTATCGGAAGTCACAGGAGCCTTTCATTTACCGTCAAATAATCTCAGAGATTACGACGTCCTAACGTGCATTATTATGCAAGCATGTAGGATACTCTCAGGTTAATAATAAAAGATTTTTTTTTTTTGAACTGGAAATGAAAAGAATGGGTTCATATATAATAAAAAAGATATATAAAAGAAAATCTAATCATTAAGAAAACTAGATGAGTCACTTAACCATAACCTATTTTGTGTATGATAATTAGAATATGTCAATTTATACGTAAAATAAACTAGTTGAGAGAAAAAATTCAGATAAATCAATGTATAAGTAACTCATTTATCTTTATTAGGATTCTCCAAAAAAGTCAACTGAATATTATTTTAGGAACGGATGGAGTATTTCGTTTCCATCGGTAATTATTATCCTTTAGCCAACTAATAACGAGCTCAAAGTTTCAACCATTGGACTGTCGTTTTTAAATATTAAAACTATTTAATTTTTAAGGTATGCCAATAAAAGCACATACACAACTTTTTTAAAGAAAAAAAACGTCCTTTTTGGTTTTTTTCTGCCTTAGGCAACATCGATTAAAATATTTTTTAAGGGAGAGCTAGTCCCGTGTGGAACATCTAACATCTAAATTTAGATAAAACGGTTCAGATTTGATTTTCATAAAAATGACGTTTTCAAATAAAAATAATTTTTTTCCACAATGATAGTAAACATATTATCTTTATTTTAATTTTTCTACCCATTAAAATAATTTTTTTATAAATATAAACTTTCAGAAAAATCATTTCAGATGGGTAAAGTGAGCAGGATACTGATTCCTTCCCTTAAACTAGGATAACGCCTGTTGGTTATCTATAATTATATAATTATAATTATACATATTTATATAGATGAAGAACACTCCTTTTGGGGCACCATCTTGTTGGATATTTGTTATACTATCTTGTTTTCTAATTGATTCTCATTTAACTCCCACAGATTTGGGGCATCATCCTGTCTCTAAATCGATTATCATTTACCAACAGCAATTAAATTAGATTTCAGTTAGGCCCAAGAAAATCAGATTTCAGATACACAAACCAACATATGCCCGACAAAAGAATATAGGAAGAGGATACACTCCTTTTCCTTTTTCCCATTTTTTTCACTCAAAATCTCACCTCCATCTGTAGATTAGGTAATTTGTGATTCAGATTTAAAATTTCATAAAAACATTATTATAATATTTTATAAATTAAAATTAATTCATTTTTTATTTATAAAAAATATGAGCTATATAAATGTGATTTTAAAAGTTCAATTCTATTTATTCATATTTATAGTTATAATTATTGCAAAATAACAAATATAAACTCCCTATAATCTTAACCAAGGAATCTTCTGTGATATAATAAAATCCATTAGATGGGCCCAGAAACCAGGCCCATTAAAAAAATGGGCCAGAGAAGGGTTTTGATATAGACTTTGTAAGTCCAAAAGAAAACAAACCCTATCACCATATATTAAATTGCAATATTGCATAGTGTAACCATCTTCTTTATTTGTCCTTTTGCGTTGGAATTCGCCGCTTGTTCTCTTTTGATCACTTCAAACCGGATCTCTACATTCTCAGGTAATTCCCCGCTTCTAGTAGCTATTTTCTTAAGAATTTAGCTGAAATTGTTTCTTTATATTGAATTTTTTTTTTTCCTTAGATCACCTTATTAACATATCCTTGGCCTACTAAAACCAATCCTGGTGAGAGTTTTGATATAGACTAAAACCAAAAGACAACAAACCCTAGCACCATATATCAAATTGCATTGTGGGGCCATTTTCTTCATTCGCCTGTCAGTGCTGGAATTTGGCACTCGTTCTCTTTGGATCACCCAGAACTGAATCACTACAAACCATATTTCAAATTTTAAAATACAATTAATCATTATAAAATATTATTTACTAGAATATTAATATATTTTTGTGCATCATATGCGAAGAAAAATTTAGTTCTACTTATGGTGAAGTTCGTGGGCGGCATACAAGTTGGTTGGGATATGACATGTATAATTAGTATGGATGGCTGCAAACGAGGAGTTTAAATGTGACGTTAATATTGGAGTTTTTAATCACACTAAGACAAGTTTTCTGAGGGCTGAGCAACGGGCGGGTATGGACGGCCCGTGGGTCTGCCCGTACCCATACCTGTTTAACATAAAGGGGTATGGGCATGCCCATACCCGTGACAGGCCTTAAATGGGCGGGCCCTAAGCAGGCTCGTTGTATGCGGGCGGGTTAAACGGGCATTTGAGCGGCCCGTTTAATCTTTTCCTTAAAAAAAAGACCTACATCATAAACAATAAATAACACACATAATTTACCATCTGCAACTTAATTCCTACATCAAACATTCAACATTCATAAAAATTCATAATCCAACATTAATCAAACTTTAAAGTTCCAAGTCAAACTATTTGTAACATGATAGAATAATAATAATCCCAAAGTTATAAGTTTCAACTTCTAACATTCAAAATTCAAAAACATTGTAAAGAATTCAATCATCCATCTGTTTCAATGTCATCATCGTTGCCTTCATCACATCCAGAAAGTGCCTAACATATAAGTGTAAGTGAAGGTTAAAAAAATTAAAAAAAAAAGATTAAACTAAACGAGCTTTTAACCGGTACGGGCATGCCCATGGGTCTGCCCGTGCCCGTACCCGTTTATGTTAAACGGGTACGGGCATCGGGCTTTTAATGGGCGGGCCGTAAACGGGGAATTTGCAGGCGGGCAGGGCGGATTACGCGGGTATGGACCAGCTTGCTCAGCCCTAGGTTTTATATTAAAGGTATAACAAGTGTATATTTTTTCTGACAACAAGTGTATATTTCAATTTTATTGTTGCTTATTTTTAGAGTATACACTATACACTTGTGATCTTTCAATTAAAGTATTGTTAGACTTGTTATGATATAAAATATATTTAAGACTAACGGAAATTCAATACTCCCTCCGGTCTTTATTATAAGAGTCTAAAATTTAAATTGTTTTAGTTCAAAATATAAGAGTCTGTTTTGGATTTTGTCATCATTTAATGCTATTTTTTCTATTTTGTCCTCTACTTATTAATACTCTCTTTCATGGTACCTGTTAATACTCCTACTTATATTTTCTCTCTCTAGTCTCATCATAAATAAAGGTAATATTAGAAAAGAAGTTATTTTTCAAAAATATTTATACCTTTTAACTAACTTTTACTTGTTTTCTTAAGAAGTGTAATTTATCAGCCGTCTCTTATAACAAGGACGTGAGGGAGTGCATTGTATTGGATGACCCTATCTAACCTAATTTCATAACAACTTTTTTTTTGGGTTTAGTTGACATTGTACCTTATTTGTTTTGGATGAGATATGTGAATTAGAACATTGTTCATTTGGAAATAAATTAATAGGAGCGACAAATTACAATATCCTTACTTGATGCTTTAACTATTTCCTTGTTTAAAGCATAACCCTTCATCATTAACGGTTAACACAGAAGAAATCAACAAACAAAAAAATACGGAGTTTTTTTTATATTAAGAATAATGAGGTATTGGGAAAAGGATTACAATCTAGAAAATAATGTAATATTTCATCCAAGGGTGTCAAACCCACAAATATAAGGTCTTACAATATTGTAGCAAGGTCATAAACTCGGATTGCAAACCGGTAAGAATTCATCTCTACCAATAAATAGTTAATTCTCATGTGTATCAATAAATAGTTAAAGAAATATATAGGTTAAAGTATATACTTTTAGTTCTTTATATTTGAGGTAAATATGCAAATTTACTAATAAATAATTACTCAAAGAGCTGACACAAAAAAATGTTTTGCGGTGCTTAATTACCAATGAAGTTTTAAAACAGGAGCAATATTGACAATAGCGTTAGTAGCATTTGAACGACCGTTAAAAGAGACACATGTGGCGCTTACGTGGCATGACACCTCAACTTTTTTGCCAAATCAATTTTTTTAAAAAAAATCCTTCTGACATTTTCTCTTTCGATGGAGTAAACAAAACCTCTTCTCTATGAGCACCAATTACAAGGAAACATAATTATATGGCAGATCTTTGATTCACAAACAAACAATATTTCCTGAGCAACAACTCAACAGATTTACAAACCTAGTGAAGTAACTACAATAAAATAATCAAAGATGAATCATCAAAACCCGATCGAGCAACACTCTTAATGAAGAAGAATGGGAAAAGAATTTTTTTATTGAGGAGCTATCGGCAGCGCAAGGCTATCAGCCTCTATTGGCACCACCGGTGGAAAACTTCTTAGGTCTTCTCTAGTCTCGATCTCAACTGCGTGGGGAGGGAAAATTTTTTGGGGGAAGGGAACAATGAAGAAGAATGGGACTCATGCCAATTGTGAAAGTCAAGCTCTGAGGGTGTGGTTGCTGCTCCTGCAAACTTTGAGGGTGGGGGGAGGGGGAATAGGGAATTGTTCACTCCAAATATGGCAACATCGCCACCCTCTGCATAGGTTCTCGTCTTGTAATATTCATTGTCGATCGTACTCTGGCCTATCAAGCTCTCATTCAAAACAGTGCCGTCTTCTCCGATCAGCCCACGCCCTTTGAAACTAGTAGGATATAATCTTCAATTTATTCTCTGAATCTCAGCTTTCTCGCTCTAACTTCCTTGTGAGAGAGAAAGAAAGGGGAAAGTAGCTGTGTGAATCCTTTTGTAGTGAAGAGGAGAGAGGGAGAGAGTAATAGAAGGGAAGAGGTTTGCGGTGTTGCTATGTGTGGATGATTCAAAAAATGTGAGGAAGAAGTATGGAGGGTATTTTGGGGTTTCCGTGGGAATGGTGGCTGAAAGAGAGAAGCATTAGTATGATATTTTTTTAAAAAAAAGACTGATTTGGCAAAAAAGTTGAGGTGTCATGTCACATAAGCGTCATATTTGTCTCTTTTAACGATCGTTTAACTGCTATTAATGCCATTGGTAATATTGCTCCTATTTTAAAACTTTATTGGTAAATAAGCACCACAGAACATTTTTTTTGTGCCAGACGCTCTTTGGGTAATTATCCATTGGTAAATTTGCACATTTACATTTATATTTGCATCAGGTTGAGTTTTTTTCTCTTAAGTTTGAAACTTATGCTTTTAGTTTTTTTATTGACACCGTCAGTTTTAACATAAAATTCTAAGTCAACAAATATAAATACTGATTATATGGTTAAATGACGATAAATTATGGATAAATTTTAAAATACAAAATGATTATACTAAAGAATTACATTTAAGTTTATTTTTCTACATCTAACTATATAATTACAGTTTAAATTTGTTGAGTCAGAATAGTTCAGTAACAAAAAAAAATGATGTTAATAAAAAAGGACTAAAAGTGCACTTTCATACTTTATCTTACTCATTACTAGAGTGAAAATTTTCAAATATGAAATCGTTGAATTAAAAAAGGGAAATTCCATTTAAAATCTTTGAATGTTGAAATAACTAAATCTAGATTTAGGCTTACACTTTCAACAAACCCCTAATCAAGCACCTGGTTAGGAATTTATTAATTCGTTGATTTTACTTATATGCCCTGCTAATTTAAATAATGACTGGTATCCACATCCTATTATGAATCATTTGAAAGATTAAAGATAAAAGAGAAGGAGCTAGGTGAACTAGGGTTTTTATCGACAAAATTATATAAGAGTAGAAAACAGGTGTTCTCAGCTAACAAAGAAAATCGGTAAAAAAAACAACAAAGAAAATGGGGGGTAAGTTATGACAATTTCTCTTTGACCATAATGTGTAGTTAATGTTTATCCATGTATGAGAAATTATTAAAAGTATGAATATACTCACATAAACCAACAGATTTGGGGAAACTTCCCTTTTGTCCTAGTGAAAATCAGTCACTGAATTGACATATACAAGTCTCGAAGCAAAATATTCATATATTGATCTTGGTATAGATTGGTACTCCCCCTCCGGTCTTTATTATAAGAGGCAGTCAACTTTTTTATATATAACAATAAAACATGTTAGAATTATTTATTACAGGTAGATTTAACAAAGTTTTCCATTTTTACCCTCACACATTTCTTTTACAATTTTTTCTCCCTTCCTTTCATCATTTAATAAGGGTATAGATGGAAAACAAACATTTATTACTATAGCTTTGTTACCTCTTATATCTTAGACAAAAAAAAAAATTGTCATATTATTTTTTATATTTTAGATCGGATGTTACTTTAGAGTTTTTAGGCATAGCATTATTTCCGATGTGAGCGAGGTATTGTATTTTGTATCCAACAGAAAATGCTCAAGCAATATTTAATATGAATCACGTGTGGGTAAGTTAAAGATTAAGCATCAATATTAGTTTGAATCACTTTATTTCCATGTCCTTTCTCAAGAGAACTTGCCACAAAGCCACGAGCGAGAATGGTTATTTCCATGTCCTTTCTGTTATGCGCCTAATCAACATATAGAGAGTAAAATATTTTCAACCCCCTTCTATTTGATAAATATTACAATTTGATAATCTATATGAACCTTACTTAAATTAAAATATATGTTATATAAACTTCCCTTCATGCTTTAAAATTCAACTTCCATATCACAATGTGAATTAATTTTACAATTATAAATTTTATTTTTTAAATAATTTTACATTTTCAAAATTGTTTATTTTTAAAAATTATTTTTTATGTAAATTGTAAATTTTTTAATACATATATTGGTTGGAAATATTCTGAAAAATATATGTTTTAGTTTAAAATTTAAATTTTCAAATTTTAAAATGATAATATTTATTAATATATAAATATTAAAATGCATGTTTTATAATTTATGAATCTTAGGTGAATTTCAATAAATCAATATAAAAAAAACCATTTTAATCAATTTTATATGTTTAAAATGGTTTATTTTTAAAATATTTTTTTATGTGATTTTGTATTTTTTTAAATACATATATTGGTTGGAAATGTTTTGAAATTATATATATTTTAATTTAAATTATTAAAATTTAAAATGATATTATTATTTAATATATATATATTTAATAGCATGTTTTATAATTTATAAATCTTAAGTAATTGTCGATAAATCAATGTTCATAAAAAATTACTATTTTTATCAATTTTTTAATATTTTTCATTAAAAATTGAATTTATGTTCAAATTAAGCAACATATATTACATTGATCATAAATCATTAGTGTTATTAAATAAAACATTGAAAAATCAATTCGATATTTAATACTATGAGGATGAATTAGTAAATAAGATTTATTCAAATATAATTTTGAATTAAAGAAATATACCTATAGAATATTTTGGGATATTTTTTAACAGTGTTAAATGTTAAACTAAATTGAATTTTTTCAAAATAGAGGGGAGACCATTGTAATTAAGGTAAAGTAGAAGGATTTGCGTATATTTTACTTGTGTGTGTGTGTGTTTTTTTTTTTTAGCACAACTAAGGTACAAGGGATTTAGTATTAAAAGAAAGATACAAGAGATTTGAATGACAGAGACTTGAAAAGTTGCACACAAAATGGAATAAGAGAAATTAGGAAGATAATGGCTTAACATAAGGGGGTTTATTTTTATCTTTCAAAGAAAAAAGGGGGAAAAAAAAGAAAAGGCATAGAAAAAAATAATAATATAAGGGTATACAAGTAAAATAAACGAATTCATAAATCATCAATTAGACCTCATGACCATTGAATGTGCATGCCCACGTTTAAGTATTTCAAACATTTTTAAATGGGGTTTTCTCTAAAAAAAATATAAATTGTATAAAGATTATTGAATTATATGACTTGTTTGTTAGTTTCAATCCGTATTAATATAATTGGTTATTATGAGATGTTCAAAATTGGAGTATTAATTGGTTAACAAATCATATTTTTCTAGTTTTAACTCATAATCTAGAATATTCTCTACTTGTGATGCATGGAAATACATTAACATACTAATTAATAACATTTTATAATGATTTACTGTATTTTGAAACATTATTTGTTGATCTATTAATACTCAAATTAATAATATCTCATAATAAATAATTATATTAAAAAAAGATGATAAAATCCTAAAATAGTAAAATTTGAATTTGAATAAAATTATATTTCAAATTTGAAAATTGAATAAGTATTTTTTAAAAATGTATTATAAATTTGATAGATATAACCAATTAAATTATGTATATCAATAATTTAACCTAATTTATTGGTTAAGTAATGAATTATATATGAGTTTGAATTTATTAAATAAATGCTTATTAAAAAATAATAAGTATTTTTTATATGATATGTATATGGGTTTTTTTTTTTGGACCTTGATATGTATACGGGTTAACGAATTACAAGATTTGATATGAGAGGTTGATGATTGCTTGTAATACAATGGGATCGATTAAATGGGCCAAGGAATCAGGCCCATTAAAATCTGGCCCGAGAGGAGTTTTGATAAAAGAAACCCTAGCACTATATATCGTTGCGCTCGGCCATCTTCTTCCTTCTTATGCGTTAAGAGTTCGCCGCCTCTTCTCCGTGCCGATCTCTATAATCTCAGGTAATACCGCTTCTGTTAACTGTTTTTTTAAGAATTCGGGTGAAATTTCTTCCTAATATCGAATTGCTCGCATAATTTTTCAGAAAATGAAGGTGATTGCTGCATATTTGCTCGCCGTATTGGGTGGCAACCCTTGCCCTTCCGCCAAAGATATCAAGCATATCCTTGGCTCTGGTACTATATTCTTTTCGATTTGAATCACTCGACCTTTTGTTTTTCCACTTTATTAACCGAAGCATCAACTGCTAGAGAGGATTGTTTACTTATTTATCATGCCGCAGAGTCATTGTAAAAGTTATTTCTGATATTGCTTGATAGAATCGTTTAGCGAACTTGTGGCTTGTTGATGATGAAACCTAAGTGTTAGGGCTTCAATTTTGTTCTCCGTAATTGATTATTACTCATGTTTAGACCTAGTCTCCTGGAGTTGTGTTAGATCTTTCTGCTCAAGAAATATGATGATGTTGAAATATGTGTAGTGTACTACTTTTAGACGTCATTGATGACTGCCATTTTTTCTGGGATCTTATGCTGAAAATTTGTTTATATAGATTTTTTAAGTACTTGAGAATTTTAGATTTTTATTATTCTGTTTTTGGAACCTGTTCAATTTCAATGTGCAGTGGGAGCAGAAGCGGAAGATGATAGAATTGAGCTTCTCTTGTCTGAATTGGAGGGCAAAGATTTAGCAGAGGTTATTGCCAGTGGTAGGGAAAAGTTGGCCTCAGTGCCCGGTGGTGGTGGTGGTGCAGTTGCAGTGGCTGCTGCACCTGGAGCTGGTGGTGCCGCTGCACCAGCTGCGGCTGAGCCAAAGAAAGAGGAAAAGGAGGAGCCCAAAGAGGAATCTGATGATGTAAGTTTTGTTTGCTCAATGAATTTTCGCTAATAATCGTTTTAACTTTCAAGAGCTTGTCAAGCATCAGGTCGTATAAAAAATTGGTTTTAAAATGTCATAATGGCATATCTTCTTAAAATTTGTTAGCAATACTGACTACTGAGTAATAGTTGAGTAATGGTTATATAAGTACATTAAATTTGACATCCGATTTTTTTTGTAACGGATTGCTTTTCCTTTGATGATTCGGAGCCTAATTGGCTAATTGACAAGCGTGTACATATTTTGTAATCTGGCTTGTTGGTTGGTATATGCATCCTTATATTTGTTAATTGAGTTTCGTTTCTCTATCTCCAATTTGTGATGCAGGATATGGGCTTCAGCCTCTTCGATTAAGGCCATTCTTCCTTTATCTAGAAATATTTCAGTTTATAGCTAGTTTTGTCGAAGTTTTGTCTTGAAGAGCAATGTCGTGTCATTCGTGTCAATGATCCATGTAAAGTTATGGTTGGAGTTGAATTTGTTTAAGATTTTCTGGAATTTAAATTTGGGTATGACTCTTTTAGTGGAATGAGTTTCGCGATTTTTCTAAATGATTAGGTCAAGCGTATTTCTACAGCAATTATTTGGTTTATCTTTGCATGCCACCGCATTCAGTCCTTTCTAGAACAAAGAGTGAATCGGTATTTCAATTGGGTTTTCAGAATTAATAACCAATGGAATCTATTTAGAACAAAAGAATATTGGGATTATTGGTTAGGGTGAAGAAATAACTTGAAAAAAACTTTGAATTTGCATCACTTGGATTTCGTAATTTGAGTGTCCTACGATATTTAGTTATAACTTAGGAAGAAGGGAAAACTGCATAAGGGGAGATGTGCAGACGTACGAAGGATGTATATGTTTTGAATTAATGAGTTGTGATGCATATTTGATATTCTCTAATGAAAGGTTTAGAGAAAGAAGAGTAGAAGGGTAGAAGAATCGATGAAACAGAGGGTTTAAAGAACAAGAAATAGAGAAGCAGAGAAACCAAACACAGAAATCTGGGACTTAAATACTGGTGCACACTTTACTTCTCTTTTTATGCTTAGAGAGCAAAATCTTCCAATAAGCATCCAATTGTTGTAGGAGAAAAATGAACAAAAACCCATTTAGAAAATGATCTTGTAGGCCCATTAGAAATAGTCCATGACAGTGGCAGTTTTGGGCCTAATGCTTCGAAAACAAAGTCCATATGCCCACGATTTTTAAAATATATCTGTCCCTTCTAGAAAATGGCAGCCAGCTGTGAATCATATGCAAAAAAAAAAAAATACGTCCTTTTCTACGTATCGGAACCCACAAGCATTTTTACTAACTTTCCCTTAAACCATGCATTTGGTAGGAGCATTTCCTTGTAATAAAATGAAATTACAAGCCAACTGTAAAAGGAGTTTGACTTTTCAAACTTTACACTAGCTAGCCGGTAGGAGAGGACGCCGGTAGAACAAAGACCAGTGGTGGCACAGCGACCATGGGCAGCGAAAGAACAGAGAGGACCCAAGGCTCAGCTTCTTTTACGGGTGAGAAAACCTTGGAGGTGCGAATTGTTTCCCTTGCCACCTGGGGGTTCGAATTCAGCTCAATGGACAAAGCCATGGGCTTTGATTGGGTCCCAGTAGAGAGAAGAGCGGTTTTGTCATTACCACCTGTGCCAAAATCATAAGCTGCCGAGTTTTAAGAAGCATTGCCGAGAGAAGAAGGAGCTACTTGTTTAGAAGAAGAATCTGATGGGTAACCCATTCTTGATTTAGCGTTGATGATTTCTTGCATTCTTACTAAACGCCTTGCCTCCGTTAGATTCGTAGGATTGAACATACGTACCCGGCCTTGAATGTCATCCTTCAGGGTCGAAATATAAGCAGCTACAAGATAATTCTCTGGAAGGTCCAATTTCGCTGCAATTAGGTCGAAATTAGCATTATAATCGAAAACGGAACCTGTTTGATGGAGATGGGTTAGGTCGCTTATCAGGGATTCAAAAGGGGGCCCAAAATAATCCTGCAACTACACGGTGTAATCATCCCAATGAGGAAGACGGCGACGCAATCTTCTCTCCAAAGCTCGATGCCACATGAATGGTTTTTCATCAAGATGAATCAAAGCCATCTTGACCTTGTGTATTTCTAGTGTTTCATTAATTTCAAAATAATGCTCACACATCCATAGCCAAGTAAGTATATCGCCACCAGAAAAGTCTGGGAACTCCATCTTGATATCTTGATACAGAGTATCCAGCCGAGTTGTCATGGATGCGATCAAGGATCTGTAACCTTTCTTCAATAGCCTGAAATCTTTCCTCAGACATTCTTGAATCATAAGCCCTTGTAGTAACATAAACTAAACAGAGAAGAGCACGCGGAAAGCCGGAAAATGTCAAGAAATGTTTTTTTTTTCTCTGTTTGGATTTCTTTTCCTTGAAATTGCAGTGGAAGGGCGAAGGAAAGAATGGCTCTGATGCCACTAATACAGATTTGATATTCTATAATGAAAGGATTAGAGAAAGAAGAGTAGAAAGGTGGAAAAAAAAAGAAAAAAGAGGGTTTAAAGAACAAGAAATACAGAGGGTTAAGAGAAAAGAATAAGAGAGCAGAGAAACTAAACACACCAAGCAATCACATTATGTTAAGTCTAATATGAAATTAGGGTTAATCAGGTATATATATATTTAGGTAAACCTGATTATACAAATAGACTTTCTTAGTATAGGCTCATTTATCCCTTTAAGCCCAAAACATATTAATCACCCAATCCCTATCTAATTCTAATTAGCTAAATAATCCCATTAATTAAGTAATTGATACTAAACCCGACTCTACTCAACTAACCAAATTAACTAACCCTATTCCTAATTATGTTATCATATCAAGTTGTTAAAAAATATTGTTTTGATATCATTTACTAGTAATGTAATAATTTTTCATAAGTAAATAGTAGTAATGTTTTCTGATAAGTAAAGCAATAATGACATATTTTAACATAATTTTTATGTTAGATTTTCATATATCTTCATGGCATGGCATACAGGCGCATAAGTAGAATATTTTATTAAAATTCATTCTAACTGAATAAATATTTCAATGATTGAACACATAATTGGTTAAGAAGAGTTAGGTATATCTAGACCCTTTATATTTTAATTTGACAATATGAATTTGACTCTTTAATAAATATTTTAATAGATACACGGCCTAAAAACCCAATCCATTCACAAACACCAAAAGCTTACACAATTGAGATTTATGGGAGGACTCGTGGGATTTTGTTTAGGTTTTGCTTTGTTTACATTTTCCTTGTTTTTTAGCAAATCTTTGCATTCTTTAATGTGTGAATTTACCACAGATTCTTGACACCTCATCTAACGACACGATATGCAAAGAGAATGCCACCTTCCATTGTTTGACACTTCATCTAGCCATGTGTGATGAAAAGAACATGTCATCTTCTATTGCGTGACACTTCAAAGGTTCATTTGACACCCAATCACCTTAATGCCACCATTAAATCTCATTGCAACACCTCAGTAGTGTCATTGCCATACTTCTCATGGCGTTAACACTTAAGTCGATTGCTCTTTAAAAATTATATTTTATTTAGTCGTAGGAATGGTGCAATGATGAAGTGTGATAGTTAGATTTGAAAGTTTTAGTATGTTTCCTGATTTTTATAAGTCACTCTACATAATGACCATTTATCACTTGTATTCTTCAAGATGTGAATTCACAAATGAGCTAATCACCCCACCCTCACCCATCTTGTTGAGGAGGTTGGGGATCGATTCTCATGAGGTGAGGGGAAGTGTGTGTATGACTATGGTTAGAGAGGGGTATAAATTTTTTTTTTAAAATATTTTCTTCATATTTGAAAACAATTCCAAAATCATATTTGCTGTTTGATTCATAGTACGCAGATATCATATTAGGAAATAATGTATACTATCTCTGTCGTTAAATATAAGACCTATTTACCTAATTTGATGAGACTAAGGATGTTACTTAAATTAGTTAAAATCACATTACGTTACAAAAACACCCTAACTAAATCACATGATGTTACAAAAGCTTCCTAATTACTTGCCTTTATTCAAACCCTCCCTTATTCACTTATTTTTTATTGAAGAGCATCAATAAAGATAATTTGGTGAAAATTTGAGACAAATTAAAAAAAATGGTCTTATATTTAAGAATAAACTCAACTTTCCAAAAAGATATTATATTTATATTTAGCAACAGAGTGGGTACATAGAGGGAGAGAGATGCGAGAAGTTCAGGTGAAAAGATAAAACATATGCCTGCATGAACAAATATTTATTTAAAAGTAAACAAAGACACACAAGTTCTCTCAAGAGATAATACAGATCGTAAGTCAATATAGAACACGATAATATTTGCAGAACGCCATGCAATCGCTTACACAATCATATTTTACTGGCAAAGGAAAGACCTTCCTTTGCAAGCACATCCATATCCTGTACTGGAGGCTGAACCCTGGCAACATTGGCAATAGCCTTGTTCTCCTCTGGAGTTCCACTCTCCAGAAAGGCCCCAACAACTTTGCCATCTTTGACCCAGTATGATCCAAACTTGGGCTTTGGTGACTCCGGGTTGTTGTCTCCAAACAGCACTGTATCGCCAACATTGTCACCATAGAACTGCCAAGCCAGATCAAAGGAACGAGAATAGAAGTATGGAAGGTAATCATATTCTTCAGTTGTTTTCCCCTTCTCAGCTGACTTAATGGCCTACATAGAATAATATATTATCATCAAATATACGCCATAACATATGAACTTACACAAGTTCCGACAGAAGATAGCCATTATGAGAACCAGAAAACTGTTGTGCATATGATTCGAAGTAGCTTGAGTATTGATATATTGATTGGAAATGACGTTTAAGGGAAGCTGCAAACCTTCACTGCCTGCTCTGCTGATTTGCGAGCATGATCAACATGTTCAACTCTTCTCAACTCACCATACAATTTTAGAGGGAAAGTAGCAACATCACCAACAGCATATACGCCAGGAACACTTGTTTCAAAGAAAGCATTAGTCTGCAACCATCAAAATGACATGTAGGATGTCAATGGCCAGATGCAACAATCAAGTATTTCTCTAGAACTTATAAAGATAGTACCACAGACCTTGATTCCACCTTTTTCCTCTTCAACCTGCCCTTTGAATAAAGCTGTCTGAGGCCTTCCTCCAACACCAACAACAACAATATCAGCTTCCAAAACCCTGCCATCCTTCAGTTGGACTTCTTTTACCTGAATGGATGATGAAAACCATGGTGCTAAATAGGCTTCGCCGCTTTAAAATTTTCATCTGATTAAAGAATTTAGGGAGCAAATCAAATCATACCTCTCCATTTGAATTAGAAGTGAACCCAACCACAACAGTGCCTTTAATGATGTTGACCCCCTTGTTCTTATAATATCCCTCATAGAAAGCAGCTAAATCAGATGTGAAAAGGCGTGGCACTGCAACAACAGTTCAAAACTTCAAATTTAGAAGTAGAGTAACAAATAGATGAGATGTGTATAGAGTTGGCAAAAAAAAGATGACATGTGTATAGAGAAAGTGCAAAAGATCTTCACTTACTGCACCAAGGTTCGGGGTAGACCATGGTAACATCAATATTATTAAGTCTCAGCACTGCACTAAGCTCCAAACCGATGTATCCTCCCCCAACAACCACAGCTTTTGCATTCTTCTTTGCTTTGATTGCCGCATACAGTACATCTGCATCTTCAACCTCCCTCAAGTAAAAGATGTTTTTGGCATCTGCTCCTTGCGTGCCAAAATCCGTCAACCTTATGACCTGCAAAACAAGAGCAACGGGTATCAATATACCTAGAAAGCTTGGAAAATAATGGATGTGGAATTTCCAGATTCTATCCACAAGAATTCTTACTGATGAGCCAGTAGCAATAATTAAAATCTGGTAATTGATTGTTTCTCCTGCTGCACTAATCAAAGATTTTGCGGCAATATTTACTTTCACTATTTCAGTGCTAAGGATCAACTCTATCCCTGCAATTCACCAGTTAAATTTGCATGAGATTCAGTCCCATTCTTCTATTTTAAATAACTTCCATTTGACTAGATGACTAGCAAAATATTGGTTGAATAAATCATCTAAGAAAGCCTGCATCACCTTTCTCGGTATACCACTCAGGGAGCAATCTTTCTCCTCCACTTCCAACACATACATGGAATCCAGGAAGTCTGGCAGGAGCTGCAGAACCCAGATGTGTCAAATGCTAAACAGAGTGATAAAAACAAGAAGCCAGAATTAATAACACAAAGCTAACAATTGACTTTGAAATTTCTTTAAAATTTCACAAAAATGCATATAAAATTACGGTGATAAAAGCCATTGGTACAAAGAGTTGGTCCAATTAACAAAGGGAGGGAGGAATAAGAAAAAAGAAAACTTGCACATCTAACAATTTAGATACTTACACTCTGGAAACAGGTATGCCTTACTCAAAGCAGGACGTTCATAAGGTGCAACCTGCACAAATGTACAGTGAATGAGGGAATATGAAGGGGGGAACAGTGAATAGGGTGCAAGTAATAGATGCTACTCAAAAGAGTAACAACTAGAGAGCACCAAGGGTTATAGAACGAATAAGAATAAACGATAATGATTATTCAGGTCACTCATTGGAAAAACAATTTGCACCAGAGAACAGGCTTTTGGAGAAATCTTTTCTCTCTGGAAAAGGATAACAAATGCTAACCACACGCCCCCAGTGAATTTGATCCATGCATAAAATTTAGACAACACTAAATGACAGGAATATATATTTTATCAAAGACAGGAGGTTCCATGACTGACAGATAAATTCTATTAACATTGCCTCCAAAATCGACCAAAACTATTATTGCAACTTGCGAGGTTATACATCAATATATAATATGAAATGACGTGAACATTTGTTTGTGACCTGATCAATTTAAAGTTTTTACCCAAGAAAAGAAAAATCAATGGAAACGCAATCGTTATTTGCATCTTCCTATCAAGGTATGCTAGGAAAACCTTCAATAGGAAATTATAGGAAAGGAAAAAAGTTTGAAAGTGGAAAATCGTGTGAGCGCAGAAACAAAATGCAGTATATCCTACCGCTTCTTTAGATACGATTGCCAGCTCCCCAGGCTTAAGGCCTTGTTTGGCAAACTCTCTTGCTGCATAACCCTACAATATAGAACAGACGTTAGCCATGGTGAATTAAAAGAAGAAGATATAACAAATCACATGGAAGAAAAGTTTTCCAGGTAAGGAAGTCTAGTTATATTCTTGCTATATGAGCAGCCAGAAACATGTCCCAACAGAAACATCGAACAGTATTAATATGTATTCAGAAATTGTAGACCAGCCCTACGCAATGCAAGCTTTTTCAAAACAATACCGTGAAAAATTCAAGCTTCATCCGAACCTTATCTATGCAATTACATTTCAAAAGCTTTAAAACAAGGAACTAGAAGCCCGAAAGCCCGACCTTTGTCAAGTGGGAGCCTCAAACACTCTTAAGTCTCGGCAAACAAGACCCACATGCTTGAGAGGGCATTAAGAAAAGTGTATTGGGTTTGGCGTTGGAAACCATAACTTAATTGTAAATTCGCATAATTCCGAAATCTCTAGACCGTTTCGACAGGTAAAATATCCCCGAATAACTCGGATTCAAACAAATTGAGCAGGAATTCCAGAAACCATCGTAAATTGACACGAATCAAACAGAAGGAACAAGTAAAAAGGCCATAACACAAAACATAAACAGACCGTAATTGAAAGGAGATTACAAAAGGGAATTAGATCAAGCAAGAGAGGATGCTGATGATGATGATGAGAGAACTCACCGCAGCAACACCTCCTCCGAGGATCACGTACTTGAAACTCTTTGCCATGGAAGATCGGTAGGAACCAAATGAAGTCAGAAATGACAGTCAAAAGCTGAGACCAGAGAGGAGCAAGATATGATGAAATGGAGGCCGCGTAATTGGTCAGATCTTCTTTATAGGGCGACTACTTCGCATAATCTGATTGGCCCGTTTTTGTATTTATTATGATGTTTTTTAATTTGGTGATTTTGAGGTATGTGTGAACACAGATAATGGAGAAGGAATAAACACAAAAAAGTCCAGAGGGGCTGTTCTGGAAGGAGATCGGACTGTTATAAAATTTTTCGCGAGAAGTGGATTTTCTTAGCGATGGTGCTGAGTCCATTCATGAACTTGGTATTTAATCCCATTTCTGGTACGAGCAGGACCAATTAAATTATGACATGTGGTGAATATGATAAAATTATCGAAACTAATTAACACGTAACCAAATTTAGTTTGTCCGAACTCCTAAATCCAAGTGTTTTTACCAGCGGTGAGCTAAAGCCAGTAATTAGTGTTTACAGAAAGCCTATAAATCTCCAATATTAGTTCGTGTAATCGGGAGTACAAAAATAAGCAAGTCATGAGTCATCCAATACCAATTAAATATATGGATATGCCAGTCCGGTCAAAATATGGACTAATTTCATAACCTTTTTGCCAGATGGATTAATTCATAACCCACACATGGATACATTGTGTGCATAAGTTACATCATCTAAAAAATTTTTGGGCCCCTGCAATGTATTTGATGCCATTGATTTTTATTTCCCCCCTCTTATTACATCATTACATAGCAGCATCATTGAAATTAATCTTGGTAGCATTTATGTAATTACGGGGTGATCTGATTCTAGAAAATATAGACGTGGATCGAGAAGTTTTGGTTTGGGAATAAAAAAGTGGTGATAAGGATGCAAACGTGGAGCGGGAGAGAACATTGCCTCGATTTTTTATGGGCCGCGAATAAATAAAATCAGGTCAATATGCTGACTGATGTAACTCTCTAAGCAGTAAGCCCAATCGCTCCCAAGGCAAGGGAGTCCAAATGGGTTGGAGACACAAGATTAGGAACACTCAACGTAAGATAATGGTGACATTAATCCAGTTTTAATTTTAATCATGTTCATGTGTATGGACGGTGATACTTCGGTCGAAATGTCAGAAAAATTGAAACAATAAACGTCAAATGGCGACGCAACGTGGGAGAATCAAGGAGGAGGCGGCTGGCAGCTTAGTGGCGTCATGGATGACAACAATAGTTCCTATTCACATCTACAATCTACAATCTACATCTACAGTCTACAAATCTACAATCTACAATCTACAAATCTACAATCTACAAATCTACAATCTACATCTACAAATTACGAAAAAAGCGTATCAAATTTGTTGTTGTCGTTGCTGCTTTTCTTTTTCAGTTTTTTTTTTTTTAAAACCCATGTTATAAAAGCTAATCAATCTTTTTACACGTACCAATAAAACATGTTAGAATTATTTATTATGTGTAGGTTTAATAAATTTTTTTATTTTTATCCTTACTTATTTATTATACACATTTTCTCTGTACTCTTTACATTTACTAATATAGAAGGATATAAATGAAAAATATGCGTTTATTACCTTAGTTTTTACACGTTACCTCTTATATTTTAGACAAAAAATGTGACATGTTACCTCTTATAATTAATATAAGTAATTTATCAAATGATGTATACGTATAAATAAGATAAAATCACTACAAAGAAATTAAAAATTATGAAAATATATACTTGCAAAAATCTATCTTTTTCTTGTTTTAAAAGAAGTAGTAAAATACTCTAACATCAAATGTTTTAAAAATATTTTAAATTAATATTTATATCATCAAAAAAATATTTGCAAACTATTCTATATCATGCTCAATCTATAATTTTCACTAAACCTGTTATTAAAACTAAAAGAGCTTTCTTTTTCACTCTATTTAATTTATTTCTAATATATTTGTTTTATATTATGCAAGCTTTGAGAGGGAGGAGGCTTATGCGTTTAAAAAAAACGAATTGGGAAGGTTTTTTTTTTAATATTTACAGGAGAATATTTTACAGAACCACAAAACTTTTAAAACTATTTAAAAATATTATATCAAATTGAAATCGATGGAGCGAAGAACAATTTTTGACTTATGTCAAATTGAACTCGTAATTTGTGTAAACATGTTCTTCACAAGTCTAAAATTGTTAATCTATGGTAAATATTTTTTTCATATAGCACTTTGATAAGTCGCTTGAGCTTTTTAGTACATGATATAAATCATCCAATCAAATAATAATAGAGGAATAAATGGTAATCACAATAGCATAGCTCAAAGTAGTCTGTGTAGGGATATTCTCAACAACCATGACGGGGGGCTCCAACCATTCTCATATTTTCTACAATTAATATTTCCACTGTAACTGTGGTGTTAGTATAAACTCCTTAAACACATTTTCCAACAAACAATCTATTCCTCGCCACTCAAGAAGAGTATGGTTTGAGTCATTGGGAGCAATGTTTTAAAAGCCGGACCGGGTAATGAACCGAAAAAACTAACGGGTCATGGTCTAAACGGTTGGATCGGTTGGGCCGTTTAGTTAGACCGGTGACGTAATAATTAAATCAAAATTAATATTATATATATAATATAAACATAGCCACTTTAATTTAATAAAAAGTTCACAAGGTCATAACATCCAACCTTAAAAAAGCCTCATATTAATTTTTTTAATTGAAAAATCCCGATTAATAAGTTAACAACTAACCTTACTCAAGCATATTACAAAAAAATAGCAAGTGTATAAATATTTTTGGATGTTAATTTTTTGAAATGTTTATTAGATGCGGTCTTATATTTTTAATTTCTCAAAATAATTTTGAATAGAAAAATGAATATTGTCAACAATCATCAATTTTTTTTTTAAAAAAAAGGAACCGTAGGAATGATTTCTTGTGCCAGTAGTCTAGTGCCTACTGATAAGAAATAAACAGTAGAAGGAAATGGGATTTGATGGGGGTGAGAAAATCGATACCCTTCAGGCAGAATGGCTATTATCTATTTTGTCTGATTTATTTTTTGTCTCTCTCCTTTTATCTCAAGTCATAGCCATTTTTTCTCTTTCTACTTCCTCTCAACCTCTTCCTTTTTTCAGACATCATTGGAACATTCATCCTCTCCTCCTTTACCAGGTATTCGTGAAGCTTGGTCACTTATGTATCTGTGGATTTGGAAATTTCTACGACTATGATTTTTTAATCTTTCCTTCATTTTGTTCAAAACTTCATATCATTTGAGGACGTTCTTTAAATCTGCACTTGCTTTATTTTCCATTTCCCTTGTTGATCTCATCTTCCTTCTCCTTTTCTCTGTTGGAGCTTGAGCCGTCCGGTTATAAGAAAGCCGCTCCGGTTCACGGGTCCACCGCGGTTCCCGGCTCAGAAGGCGGCTTGCAACGGTCCAAAACGGCCTAATGCTTAGAACGGCTTTCTATACTGAACCAGCCCGGCCGACGGTCCGGCTCGGGTCTTCAAACATTGATTGGGAGCTATAAAACCACTCAAGAAGTCAGTTCTTTTAAACCATTTAAAAATTATCCTCCAAAATGTTCTTTTTTTTTTTAAAGTACTTATCAGTTCTTAAATATATGATCTAGTTGATATTTTTGAGAATCCTATAAAAGTTAAATAAATTACTTATAAATTGATTTGCTGAAATTTTTCTTTAAATTAGTTTATTTGAGTTATAATCTAACATATAATCTAATAATAATATACAAACTACGTTATGATTGAGTGATTCATTTAGTTTCTTTAATTTTTCTAAAAAGAAAAAGGTTAACTGAGAGTCTTATATTTATTCAGATCGGGAGCGAGCACTTTTTATCACATCTTTCAAGAGCTAATCCTAACACTGTAGAAGGTGGGAGCCGAGGGCCAGGCAAAATGAGCAGCTCTCTACTTAATTCGCAAGTCTGCTTAGCAATCCATAGCAACCCATTGGCCAGCGGATTAGTAGTTAGTGTGTCGAAGTGGGATACCTTGGAACAAAAAAATAAAAAAAGTGGTGAATTCATGGCAACACTCTCTAAAAGGGAATGAAAAAATCTCCGAAACCCAAACAAAAAACGCAAGTGATCTCGCCTCACAGGGATGACAAGGACCATAATTACAGTAGGAGCTCAAGCTTTTGTTGACCTTTCACACCTATTAATATTCTTCTGACAAAATCATCTCTCACAAAAACTTATTCATTTATAATATAAAGCAGAAGCGCGCAACATCGTTGTGCAACCCGCCATTTCCACTATTGGCGCCCCACTTTCCTTCTTCCTTTGTGTGGCTCATTTATGTGTTGTGCGAAAATGCACTCATAACAAGATTCGCTGCCATTGATGGAGTCAAGTTCAGATGGTGAACATGTTATACTGGTTTGCAAAAACCCTGATTCAATTGAAACGGAGACCGAGAATGAAGAAATTCATTTATCCACCACAGATGTTCTCAACTGGGATCTTCAGACCATTCTCCGTTTTCCAACCATCAAAATTCAAGCAAGTCGAAGCAGGTGAGTTACTCAATGCCTATAACAGGACCCGAGTTCTTTGTCTCCCTCTTGTGTTAGATGTTGTTAGATTCCTTTCTGGAGTGTGAATTCTTTTTGCGTCCTAGTTCAAGTGTAATCACTGTGAAATTATTTTCACTCTGTGCTGCAGGCTCATTGAGCGATGTTCTTATTTCCGGGGCCTCTTCTGTGGGAGCTTCAGGTAATAGTAAAACTGAATAGTTGCTTTTGAGCGGAAAGAATGTTAAAAGTCCCATTGGATGGTATATATTAAACTACTGGCGTCACTTTGACAGTATTAAGATTTTGGTTTTTCGCCAGTCTATTTGAATTGATTTAATGTTTTAAAGGCTTGTTACTGCTGCTTTTTTTATTTATTCCATCCCTGATTGATTTTGCCTTTTTTTCTTTTTAACGAAGGAGTTTGCAGCTTATATTTGAATTTCAAAATCTGTATAATTCCTGGCTTGATAACACGCTTCCTATAACTTCTGTAGTGAATCATGCCTGGGCTCTGTCGTTGTTGAGTGGAATGCGCAATCATTTATCGCCATTCTGAAGTATCTATACGACTGCCCGTTGGAGATCACATCAGATAATTTCCTCCCCCTTTATGAGGTAGATTGTGAAATGGTTTTACTTGTCTAATTTCATTCGGTCCAAAGAAACTGTCACATTCTTAACGTCAAATTTGTAAGGTGTGATTCATCCTTCTGTTACATATAGATAAAGAGCAAAAAGTGATATGAAAAACCAATTCCCTAACTATTAGTAGAGAACCTTTTCATTTCTTTTATGAAGATTGATTATTTGGCAGTTGCAATGAACATAATTAGAATAGGGTTAAGGTGCAATTTTGCAAGATTTCACTCTTGAGCTATTTTGCCCTGGAAGTTTTTTTTTTTTTGTTTAGAATTGTCTGAAAGTTTCAAAACGTAGTAATGTTGCCATTTTCCATTAAAATATCAATATTGACTGTTTAGAAGTGACATTGACCGTTAATATTTTAACTGTAAACAGAAAAATTGCTACGTTTTGAAACTTTTGGGGGCAATTTCGAACCCAAAAAAACTTTTAGGGCAAAATAACTCCTAGGCAAAAGCTTCTACGGCAAATTTGCACCTTAACCCATTAGAATATAATATCATTTAACATGGTGTGTCAAATTCTTCAATAGGGTCATCGTTTCTTTTGAACATCAAAACATGGCTCTGTACAAACAAGAATTACATTTTTTATTAACTTATGATTTATTTTGTCCAATATTAAATGGCTATATAGTTTCTCCTAGAATTCCTCCCTTTGATATATATATATATATTGAATTTCATACATTGCTGTGCAGTTTGATCTTTTTCTTGTACATCTTAGGGTGCACTTTATTTTGGTGTGGATTCACTTCTGTTGAAGTGCAAAATATGGTTTTCTGATGTGTCCTCGTCCAAAGGATCTCAACCAATACAGATGCAAATGGAGGACATGATTCTAATATGGAAATTTGGTTTGGAGCATGGTAAAATGCATTATTTTGATGTTCATCAGAAGTATTCTTATTTGACTTTAACATTATGGAATTCACTCTAACAGATGAATTTTTTAATGCATTACATTTGCAGAAAGTGATTTTATACTGGAATTATGCACATGCTATCTAGCAAGAAATTTTGTACGTTCTTGGCTCCTATCCTTATTAGAGCATGTGCATCCACCTTGTCATCTTACACTACTCTTTGATAATGTATTTCCAGAAGGTCAAAAGATTTTCCATTATTCTTAATCCTATGTGACTTCAGAGTCGAGACCCAAAAGACGACGTTCACAATTCCTTGTTTCTAGATTCAGCTGAGAAACTTTACGTATTCCAATTGTTTCTTCTATGTCTAAAAATTGTGGCACTTGTGGAATTTGCTCTCTAATGTTTTTTTTGGTGAAAGTTGGGTGTTCTTAACACCCTGGAAGTCTGGATTGAAATGATTTGTGCAAGAACTTGTCTTGAACATTGTTCTATGACACACTCTTAGTTAAAGAGGATAAAATGTAGTTTCTTGTTAACCCTGTTACAAACTTTTTCCTACCTGATTAAGCAAGAAAATACATAGCAACATAGGGGAAGCATGAATTGTTGATATTGATTCTGTTTGAGCTGTAGAAATTATGAGTAATAATTTAATGCTCATGCTGGTAATGCTTTGCACTTTTGTGCTTGACAAGATCAGTGGGATTTGGTGATTTTTTTATAGATATATGAGCAGAAGAATGTTAGAAACTCAGTCATACTATAAAAGTTGTTTAAGAATACTCTGTAGAGAATCTGAATAGTGTATTTTTGTATCTCTCTTTTAATATTAAATTGTAAAATTGATGATATCTGGTTTTTTTTACTCTGCAGATGTGGGCATCACATAGCACTTTATTTGAAAAGATTCCGCATGATATGTTGTTGTCTTCTATCGAGCATCCTCACCTAACTGTTGACAGGTTGAGTTGCCACTATTCTTGGAATAGTGTGATTCAATTCTATGTAATTTAAGAATCTGATATTGTAACGTCTTTACAGTGAAATGCATCTTTCTGATGCACTTTTATGCTGGCTTGAATGTAACTTCAAGAATATGGAGACCTTGGATAGAGGTGAATACATCTGTGACAGAATGTTGAAACAAGTGAGGATTTATGCCTCTTTATTATGTATTAGTAGGAAAAATTATTAGGAGATAAATGCAAGCTGAAATGACTCTGTTATATATAACTAAAGTCAAGTTGAAATACATCTGTGACAGAATGTTGAAACAAGTGAGGATTTATGCCTCTTTATTATGTATTAGTAGGAAAAATTATTAGGAGATAAATGCAAGCTGAAATGACTCTGTTATATATAACTAAAGTCAAGTTGAACTGTGATTTTGCCACCACTAAACAATTGGTTTATGCTGATAACTGAAACCTTAATGTCATGAAGGATATGTAGTTTGTGCACAAGTTTGCTGCAAAACTCGATGTACTATGCAGTTTCTTGGCATGTATGGTTGTATGTAGAACGGAGTTATCACACCTCTCAATTTGTAATGCTTTACGTTCATGTTGGTGAATCTCTTTGCTTTGAGCTCAACTTGATCCTACAATTTTGTGTATTTGATTGGATTGTCCTGTAGTGCTTTTTTCTTTTTCCCTTTTTGTGTGAAATACTTCAATCTTGATGTGTTTAAGACTTTATGAATCACTGCCTTCTCCCTGGGAAGCTTACATTATCCTTGATAAACTTTATCCTTGATAATGTAAGAGAATAATTGCATGTTTTCCAAAATAGTCTTGTAATATTTATCTGTCATTGAAATCAGTTGTTCTATAATATACAAGGATGTTGTATGGTTTTTAAACTAGAAAGTAAATTTGTAAAACATTATGTCAGTCAGGGAAGAATTGGTGAGGTAACCATATGAGAAATTGATAAGAAGTTTGCTCAAAAAATTTATAAGTACGTAAAGAGAGTTTATCTTCATTGATAATCACACATGTAATAGAATTTTCCTTATTTTTTTAAAATTTCCATGAGGTAATTAACATATTATTTTAAAGGATAATTATGCATAAACCAGGTTCTCAATTTTAGTTTAATATATGGTCACTTTTACTGATTTTGTTACATGTAACATTTTTACTATATATGCCATTGACATTCTTCTTTAATGGCCTGTTTTCTTGGGTTCTAAACAGGTTCGTGTTGGCCTTTTGCCTTTGTGGTTTGCAGCAGGTATACTCTACTTTTTGGATATTTCCCGTGGTTCTGTAATTTCTTATTAATCTTAATGTATAAATTTGTTGATAATTAAAGGTAATTGTATATTTGTTGATCAGGGAAAAGAACGTCTTTATTTTTTAGACAGCTTGCTGAAGAAAGCCTTGATTCAATTTTCAGACAACTAAATATTCTATCCATGGGTTCACAAAATCTTTTAGGGTATGATGACTTCCAGCATCTCAGGATTCGGCTGACAGAATATTCCAAGGTACACTGAATGCATGGAAGCCAGTGGGTATGAATTTGGCTTTCTTGATGATCAATTGTTTAATTACAACTTTTGCTGCTTTTTTTTTGTATGCACTGGTAAAGGGTTCAAGCAAACAATATTTTGGATCTTGAAGATTGCGTAAGATTTGTTGAGAATAAGTGTTGCATAATTATACATGCAACTATGCAAGCCTTTATTGAATGTTGACACTTTACAATGGTGGTTGAGGGTAATTATGGTTCATTTAGGCATGCTTGATGCCTAGTGAAACTTGTTAAGAGATTCTTGAAACACTTAAGTGATAAGTTCTTCATTCGTATAAGATAGCTGCAGACTCATATATGTAAAGTCAACTTTGTCTACTTTAGGCAAAGTCTAGCTGCTCCACTTCATGCCTTTGGCATTTGAACTCTACATAATGACTATTTTACAGTGCTAAAAATCAGTCATCAGTTTGTTTTAGTGTTTGAGTTAAGTATTTGTAAGACATCCTCTTGATTTCGTATATGTCTCCTAGTCTGGCTCAGTTTGTCTTAGTTCTCTGCAATAAGTCAGATATCATCTATTAAGAATTTTATTGTGATTAAGTGATGGAATTTTTTTTGCACGCAGAAAGTGAACCTTTCAGATTGTCCCCAAATAACACCTGCAATTCTGCTTCTGTCACTGGTCCCTCTATCACCTCCTATGGATCTCAGATCAAGAAATATTATTGAACTGCTTCACAATACCTTTGATCACCCCATACGAGACAAACATGCTTTGCCACAAATAATGTTGCAAACTTTGTCCTTCGAAGCAGTTCAGGAGGTAGATATCTCAAACTGTCAAAGATTGCTAATTGAAGATGCCATTGAATGCTTTTACAGGTCCTTTCCTTCTTTAAAAATATTGAGAGCTGCTCATCTTCTTAACATCAGAACAACCAATTTTCTTCAATTAGCGCTGAAGTGCCCTAAGGTCTGTGAAATTGACTTGACTGTTGATATTACTCCACTAATGCCAGCATTAGTTTCAATCGTATCATCAAGTCTTTCAGTGACATCGCTGATATCAGAGCGGGCTTCTAGTGTGAAATATAATGCAGCGGATGCCTTCTTATCTTATGAATTGGGACTACCACTTTCCAACATTACCAAGCTTACCTTGGAAGGAAGAACTGATATCTATGGTGAGCTGTTTATATGATGAACATATTTTACCTAAATGATTTCGTAGTAGTTTTATACCTTTTTCTTCATCAATAACTAATCAAGTGCTCTTTTATTGTCTATGCCAGATTCAGATCTCCGGTACATCTCCAAAATTTGTCTTTCATTGCATCACCTGAATCTTAAAGGATGCATTTCAGTCACAGACACTGGCATATCATATCTCATATGCAAATGTATAAAACTTAACTCAATTGTGGTTTGCGATACTTCTTTTGGGGAAAATTCAGTTCAAGCTCTTTTGGCGGCTATTTCTGATCATGGGAGCTTTTCCTTTCAACATTTTAGAGACAAGCATTTGAGTTCTGTAGCATCTAACCTTCAAACCCTGCATATGGGGGGTTGCCGAGGTAAGTTGCCATTTTTTATCACTGTATATGTTAGATCTTCCCAAATGGATTATTGAGTGCTCTCAAATTTTTTGATTGATCCAAAGGTTCCAAAATCTTAAGCAATTTGGATAAAGTTTTAATTTATCTCTTTGACTTGTCCCTTCTGTGCAAGAGGCTAGGGTTAAAATATGGGTAAACCACAGATCTGCCGAAACATTGTGCTGAATTCTATATTTCTTTATATAATATAAATTTTATTGGAAATTACATTTGTCATAAGCCATGAATAGTATAGCTCACCTTTACATACTCGTATTCTAGTTTATTTTAATTTTGAGAGGGGACAGAGCAGGGATTGCCTTTTGATCACTATTTCATGATTCATGATGACTCCAATACCATGTTAAAGTATTAAAAATTTCAAAATCTTAATATTACATCTTCAACATAAACATAAAGAGCCTTTATTACCTTGTGTTGGCTGCATTGGTTATGAATTTTTAAAAAGTTAAAATCAGGTGCTATTTTCATACTACAATTCTTTACCTCATTTAGATTAAGTTTCGTGTGTAATTGTTTAAATAGACCAAAGGACCAAAAATGGAAATAGCCTGAACAATATGTTTTATATCATATATGAACAAATGCAAGTTCACCTTATTGCTTGATACAACTTGTAACTGAGTCAAATGATAATGATTTCACTGTTGATTACCATTGTAACCTCTTAACTTGTTGGGCCTTAATTTTTGTGAACATGCCAAACTAGACTTTCATCTTCAACCCTCTCCTATCTAAATTTATTTAAATATTTTAAACCTTTTTAAATACCAATTCTTAATTCTTTTCGTATTTAATATTTTTAATAACTATGTAACAGTTATTTTATAGGAAAGCTGCCCAAAAATGCCTTCCCATAAACAGTAATACTCCCTCCAGTCCTAAATATAAGATCTATTTACCAAATTTGATGAGATTAATGATGTTAGTTAGGATAGTTAAAATCATATGATATTACTAATGCATCCCAACCATCTACCTTTATCCCCACCCTCCATATCTTGCTTGTTTATTATTGAGGAGCATTCATAGGGATAATTTGGGGAAGAGTTGATAACAATTAGAAAGGGGTCTTATATTTAGGATCGAGCCCACCTCTCCAAATAGGTCCTATATTTAGGACCGGAGGGAGTAATGAAAATTGGCTGCCTCATTTTGTTTGAAGATCCGTACTGAGTAAGGCTTCAAACCCCATAATTCAACTTCAGCCACAAACAAGATGCAATTTAATCAAAAGTTTTGATTGCTTGCGACAAGATAGCCAAAACTACTGGAATTCTATTATTGCATAGATTATAAATAGAACTAAATATTTGAAAAGAAAAAAGTCCTCAACACCCAAAGCAGAGGAAAGGAAGTGGATGTTTACAAATTACCATGTTTGGGACACATCAAAATGTTTCAGATAAATGGTGGATGAAATTGTTGAAAGGGAAAAAATTCATTTGAGATAAAATTGAAACTGTTCTCAAACTCAAGGGACAGAAGGCACTTTTGCCAGTTGTTTGAACATTACAGAGTACCAATGATGCTTTATGTTTATTTGATTAGCTTGCATGACACAATCTATAAATTTAGTTTGGAATGTTTAATCCATTTTGAGTTATTATCAGCATAAAAAACTATGTAGAGAAACATGTGTTGATTTATTTTGTAGGAGTAAACGAGTTATCTCTACTTAAGCTTATGTCTCAAATGGAACTGCTGAGGGGTCTATGCTTGAGAGGGATAGACATGGTTGACCAAGCACTTAATAACTTCCCAGGTTCTTCCTTGGAGGTGCTTGATGTTTCAGACACCAAGGTCTGGCATTAGAGTCTTGACTGCTAGCATGTTTGGTGTATCTCTCCAAAGTTATACAGAATTGCGTATTAATTTGTGGAAACAGAAACTTAAATTTTTAGTTGATGAAAGAGGTGTGGAATGTTGCTTAAATACTGATATATGATTGTTAGTGTCTAATTTCAACTTGGCACTTAGTGGTTAAGATTTTGATGTCTCCTATTGTATAAGCATCAATGTGCTGTGATCTGGAGGTTGTTACTGGCTAATCAACGAGTTATATACTTTTCCTATTGAGTCCTAATTGATAATTGTGTTGCGTTAACTGGTGAATTACAAGCAAAACCTGCTTGCTTCAATTGTAGAACAGAAGATTAAGTTGAGTGGCACCTTGTCGAATTTCATGGCCTCTCATGCTAAAGTCTTCCTTTTCTGATTTATTTAAATTGAATGATAAACAATTAACATGCTGAATAGGCCAATAAAATTTGGTCATTATGCAGAGATATTTTTGCTCATTGTGACTTTGTCAATCCCAAATATCTGGTACTTCTATTTGTGTTGTCCTTTCCATGATAATTGTGCGTTCCCCTTAGTTTAACCCATTTTTTCAATTGTAGATTTCTGGATCTGCATTAGCTCATACTATACATCGAAATCCAAATTTAAAGTGTCTAAAAGTTAGAGGCTGTAGTAATTTATTTCAAGAGGAAAATTGTACTGAGGAAAGAGAGTCTATCTACTCTTGTTTGCATGAAGAACTGTTCGCCAAGCTAGGGAGGATGAGCAGATTGGAGGATGTTGAATTTGGATGGGGCTTTTCATCACTCTCTCTGAAAGCTGTGGAACCTGCACTGATGAAGTTACGTAGAATCATTGTTGGTTTAGGTGGAATGCTTGGTGAAGATGCATTGAGAAAACTACCAGCAATTTGTCCCATGCTAGAAACAGTAATACTTCAGTTTCAGGTATTCATTATCCTCCCTTTGGGTTTCAGATTCTTGCTTCCTAAATGATAAAAAAAAGAATATTGCAATTGATGAAATTGTAATATAAATCAGATTTGGTGAAGGTCAAGTATGGACTTCTTGACCAATTCATGAAGGCTTTGATGGCGTTTCAGCCACCATTTCATCCCAAAAGCTTAAGCTACTGGGGCAATGCTTAGGGTTGGTTTTGATTAATATCTGTAACAAAAAGATCATTATATACACCCCCAGGACTTACTTGAGTCTGGAATAAAATAGATGGACACGTCTGAAAATGAATGGTGCCTTTGGCACTCTACAGAGAAGCTATGTAGACCAGATCATCTGCCAACGAGTTAAGGAGAAACCATAGCATAATTATCCAGGCCATGACTTCAATTCCCTGAAGAATGAATATCATAGTACTGTTACTGTTTCAACTCATATTCTTATCAGCCATCAAAATATCTCTATTATCTATATAATCAAATTGAAATGGCATACAGAGATTTGCATGCCATTAGCTAGGAGTGCCTATTTTTTGTTTCACAATGAAGCTTCTCATAGTGCAATGCCTCATCTACAATCCATATAAGTTCATCATTGCTACTTCCTTTCAATCAGAGAAGCCAATACTTTTGCCATGAATTGAGATGATCAACTGCTTAAGTCTTATCTTTTCAATTCCTTAAGTATATATTTGGATTCAGTAAATTTTATTTTGTTTGATTTGTGATCTTTCCCTGAGCTCTGTCTATTTTTGTAGTTATCCTGGATTCTCACATTTTATGAATATCTCAAAATTTTCATTTATGGTCTGTGGCTTTGATTTTGAACAGGTAATATCTGATAGTATTGTGGTGAGCATAGCCACATCCTTGACAAACTTGCAAGAGTTAGCTCTTTGCAATTGTTTTGGTGATATGTCCATATCAAGCTTCAAATTCGTCTCACGAAATCTCAGAAAGTTGAGGCTTCAAAGAGTAACCCCTTGGATGACCAATGATGATTTGAATATTCTGACTCAAAACTGCCGAAATTTGGTTGAATTTTCTTTATCAGGATGTCCTCTTCTTAACTCAGGTGAGGATTTATTACTTGTCACTGCTCCATTTGTTGGATGTGATTCTGTTATATGTGCATCAGTTTTGAGTTCGAAGTGGGTCTGTTGCACGGTTGTTAAACCTGTATATTTTTTTACATTATTCCTTTTAGCAGATTCTCAACATATAATTTCACGTGGATGGCCAGGCCTCATTTCAATCCATTTAGAGGTTTGATAGTTTCCGTTTTTGCCCATGAACAAATAAGAACTTCTTGTACATTGTGCTTCAACATATTGAAAATGATCTTCTTTTATTCTTTTTCCGTTTTGGATCAAAGGCTGAAAGTTGAAACCACTGATGAAAATAGTCATACGATGTACTTGTATTTTGACATATGTATACCAATTACTTAGTTTGTTTTCCTAAAATCAAGAACAATCTGCATTAATCCCATTTTATTAGAGCTTAAACTATGTAGTTTTTAGATGATCTTCTATGTTAGTGTAGAGTTTCATCATGGCAGCTGCAGCTGCGCTTGTCTTTATCTTCTGGCTGCACTTGAGAAATCTGAGGGGAAAAGGTAGTTCAAATTTTTGGATAGTAAGGTGTGGGGCCCATTGAGGAGAGAGAGAAATTGATCACTAATTCACTATTTATTTGACTTCAGGAAACACGTTGCTAAAGTTTTTTACCTCTCCATTGATTGATTAATGGCACTTCATTATCCTTTGTAATGTTTTATTAATCTATCAAATGCATAATGTTTAAAATGTTGCATTCACTATCGTTTAGTTCCTAGAATTTTTAATGTTGTTGACGCCTATGTTCAGGACTGTGGAGGTATAACAGCAAATGGGGTCTCTTCTCTTTTTGACTGCAAAGCTATTGAAGATCTCCAGCTGCGTCATAACGTGTGTATTCTGTTACCTTTTCAGCATAGTTTCTTTCGTGTTGTATGTATTTTTGAGTTCTATCCATCTTGATGATTTGAATATTGCATATTTTCTTATTGGAATTTTGTTGGATTGCTGCTATATTCATAATTATTTTTTGTTTGGTCTTTAATTCAGTCTTATTTTTGGTCAATACTGAAACTCTAATCATCTTAGGAGCTTTATGATTTGAGCATTTTATTGTTGTGACTTTATATTCTAAGCATTAGCATTACTGTTTAAAGTTTCTGACCACAAATATTATTGATGAAGATTAGCTGGTGTTATTACCATTCTCCTCGATGTCTACTTAAGTTTCCAAGAACAAGAGATCTTAGAATTTTAACCTTGTTAGAAAGGTATCGTGTTATTATACAAATCAAGGCCCCATCCATATTCATGGGTTATATTTCTATATCAGAGCCCCAAACATTGCATGGGATGATAATCCGTGAACTTTATTCTGAATTACTGATAAATAAATGAAGGACATTGATAATTACAATTGAACAAATACTTGAGGTTGGATTATGCATAAGTTTGAGGCTTTATTATTTATAATGAAATTCAACTCTTTCCCCTTTATCGTCTAGATCCATGTTCATTTATGTATTACATGCTAAACCTCGTCATCAATGATTGGTATATGTGTGTGCGCACGTGCATGCTCAGTTAATTCTTGGGGATTTTCACTGACACATGATTCAGGGACCGGGGCTGAAGAAAAACTTCATTTTTGATGCTGCTTCAAAGGTATGGAATATTGTTATGTGGTTATTAGAATTAAAGTCATTTAAGAGGATTATTATTTAGTCATAAGAGATTACTAGTATAGATAGAAGATTAGTTAGTTTAGTGGGATGTCGTGAAATCAAATACATTTTCCTGTGGCGCGAACGCATTTCATTTTTGGTTTTGTAGAATGATGGGAACTTATACTGTCTTTTATATCAACGATCAGATTCCAATGCTTCGAAAATTGTCTCTGGATATATGCGATGCAAGCGAAGGTGATTTTGACGTTCCACAGGTAAGTCATACAAGCATTATCTATCAAATTTGTAGTTTTATGAGGTCTTGGGTTGCCATGTCATTTATTTATTTATTTATTTTTTACCATAGCCATGTCATTTATTGATAGTTTAAATCTAATCTGAAATCCATGGTAAAATCTGATCATATTTGTCTTTTCTGAAATGCTCCAGACCCATGCAGACGGATACTTCTTGAGCAGCTTGAAGATAGCAAGATGCAAATACCAAATATGTGCATTTGATCTCCCTGCCCTCTCCCGGGAATCGCGTAGTAGGTCTGTGCACGTGGAGACGCTGGTGTTTGTATGGAACAGCAGAGATCTCACTAGAGCAGTTGTGAAGGAAAGGCTTTAAATTCCAATCCCGGATGTCCCCGAAGGATCTTTGAAGTTCAATCTATACCGCCCAAGAGCTTCATTTAGAAAATTATGGTGTGAAATCCCGTGACAAGTTAGCGGGCATCTTCCACACACATGCTTGGTATCAGGAATTGATTGATTGTTCTGTTACTTTTCTGCACCATGACTGTCTTTTCTTATAAGCGCCCAAAGGTACTTTCATTACTAGAAAAGCAGCAGCTTACCAGAAAAACCAACAGAGGTAAAGGAAGCCACGAAAAAGAAAGCAAGAACAGGGTCCAAACTCCAAACAAGAAAACTAAAAGCAAACGGAAAAAAGTGTAGGGATGTCTAGAAGCATGAGCCAAGACTGAAGATAGACCCATGGCTATAAAGCAGCATCAGAGGTTACGCTAATTCCTTGAGCATCCAAAGCGAGTTTGATGGACAAAGGAAGTGATGGTGAGAAAGGTCACACTTCCTTACTATCAGCTAGAACATCCAATACTCATTCTCCACATCTAGTTTGTAATTCGTTTTTTTTTTTATTGAAGTACTCTTTTTTTTTTTGAAGTTAAGGAAGCAAATTAGAGCACTAAATTATAACATATGTCACATAAAATTAGATTATATGTTAGTTTATAAGTAGAATAAATTAGTTTTGAGGAAAAAAATATTTTTTTTGGGTTGAAACTACTTTTTTTGGACTGAAAAAAAAGTCAAAAAAGTTAAAGTGGTCTTATAATTAGAACCGGAAAGAGTATATTATATTGAGGACTGACGTAAGCAGCAAGCAAGAGCTATTTTCCGTCATAAAAGCTGACATAGATTTCACGTTATCAACATAGCTCCATCTGAGACTTATAGGCTGTTTTCGGGTTTTATCTCTAAGCCTACTAGTCGTAGTTAAAATATAGTAGTCGTAGTTAAAATATAGTATAGTTGAAAGAGTGTCGTTCTGCAAGGATTATAGCATAAACATGTTAATTAGCATTAATTATGATTTTAATTGGAAATGAGTAGGAGAAATTCCAGAAATTTAGTTTAAAACAATAATTAAGTTGCAAATGGTGATAGAGAGAAAAATGGTTGAAAACATACTTGGTCAATATATAAAGGATTAGGGCTACTTATCCTCATTTTACTTCATGAACTATTTTAATTCCCTCTTTATTGGCATCCTAATGAAAATATGAGAGTCTAAGGTTCTTTGTCATTTGAAAAAGTTTTCTCAAGTCAAATTCAAATTTATATTTGCATTAATTGCACAATCTCTAGATACAATTAATGAAAGTTATAATTCACAACCAACCTCCTATAAATAATATTAGGTTGATAACTATATCTCTACGTTATCAATTAACCATCCATTTAAACCCTAAATCTCAAGTCCAACATGATTCCATCCAAGTTCTAAAACAAAATACATTGTCTTAAGCCATATTTCATTAACAAATCAACAATCCACAAATTAATTTCATTCATAGAATCAAAAGAGGGAAATACGTAATTCAATCCATTAAATGGCTCAAAATAACTCTAGAAACTAAAACAAAAACTTCAGCAAAACAAGACTCAATGACAGAAAAATGAGGAGAAGGAGGAAGAATGACAGCCAAATGGTGGAGTCCAAATCTCTCCAAGCTTCTCCAATCCAAGTCTTCAAACTTCAAGGCCCTTTCAAACTCTCTTAAGGTGGCGCACACTACCAAAAAAATTGCCCTCAAGTGTGTTATGAAGCTGCAGGCTTGAAAACCTACATTGTATGTCTGAAAATTGGGCGATTAACTCAAAACGCACAGCAGCTATCAGGGGTTCTCTGTGAACGCGTCAGGGAAGAGAGGGATGGGGTGCGTTCTGCAGCCTCCAGATTGCCATTTCTTTTCTTATTTTGTTAGTTCGGGTCTTTCCTAACTTTCTGCACATGTCCACCTCTTCCTATACAAGAGGGAGGGTTGATGGATTCTAAAAATTACTCGAATGTACAATCATTAAGCTCCAAATTTCACACAAATGTAGGTCTGTCTTTGTTCATCATTTTCTCTGAGTTTCTATATGCTTTGCACAAATATACCCCAGAAACTATGTACAAGTATGGGGAAAATGTGATGAAATATATGAAATTATGGAGTATCATGCATTCATAATAATCTCAACGGATAACTTCATGATTCTTAGAGAAGCGTCATTTGTGTGATTGAAGAGACACCATCTGAATTATCAGTTTCAGGCTTTCAGCAGTACAAAAACAATGTTATATGCCTATATCTATTATATACGTGCATGCGATTATCCAAGACCTGGTATCTTTTAAAGCATATAGCATGGCGATCGCAGTGCATTGAGGTTGAAACTTTAAATCCTTAGTCAACTCTAAATTCATGCTGAATAGTTTAAATTATTAGTTAATTTTATTTTACTTTTACACTTACTAGCAGTCTAGCACAGACGCTCTGCACAGGTAATGAGTTTAAATAATATTCAATGTAATTATAAAATTATTGGTCAATAAATAATTTCATTTCAACTTTTTTAGGACATTCGAGCTAAAAAAAAACTCTTTTGTATGTAAAAATCGCAATTTTGATTAAGTAGTAGACCTGTGTGATGCATAGATGACAATTAGAATACTCAACAAATTTCTATCCAAAGAAAAAAAGGATTCTCAACAAATCAATTTTTTTAATTAAGTTAAATTTAAAAATGCACTTAGGTATATTTAATATCATGTACTATTATAATTTATAGAATGAGTATTATTTATGATAGTGGGGAAAATAGGAGAAAGTTTTCATCGAAAACTCACCCATAAATTCACTTCATTGTGCATACGTCAATATTCACTTCATCGCAATTTTGATTAATAGACCTGTGTGATGCATAGATGGCAATCAGAATATTCAACAAATCAATTTTTTTTAATTAAGTTAAATTTAAAAATTCACTTAGGTATATTTAATATCATGTATTATTATAATTTATAAAATGAGTATTATATATGATAATGGGGAAAATAGGAGAAAGTTTTCATCGAAAACTCACCCATAAATTCACTTCATTGTGCATATGTCAATATTAAATAATTGAGTGTTTAAAATTATTAAGTAAAGAAGAATACAACTACTTTTAAATTAAACAATGAAAAATGTGAAATAGAACTCGAAATAATCTATAAAAAATTACAGCCATGAGCCATGGGTTTAACAAGTTCAAAATCATTATTTCATCTTTTAAAGAAAAAGAACGTAAAATATGAAAAACTATGTAAATATGGAACATTCTGGTCCCTCGTTCCATGACATAAATAAAATCTTAAAAGAATAATACATCCATCAAACAGGCGCCATTCTCAATTCTCACGTAAATTGACATTCTTTTCAAATCTTCGCTCTTCTTCCTCGTGAAAGGATTTTTCAGCCACTGGCGCCGTCAACCTCGACCTCCGACAAGAGAAGAGTTTCTTAAATTTCATCGATATTCAGGTATCCAGCTCCTTGCCCCGCCCCTTTCATTCGAATTTGGAATGGCTGGGATCTGAAATCTAATTGCCATTCCTTCTTTTGAAATCCAATTACAGTTAGTATAATAGATTATGCACTGAATTTAATTTTGCCTCCTGATGGTGGATAATGCTTGGTATCACTTAAAGCTGTAATCCCTCTCTAGCTAGGAGTTTCTAGTTACTGAAGCGTGATTATTTTTAAAAACCCAGTGATGCAGTTGAAGTTAATTGAAATTTAAAGATATCAGATAGAGTAATGCAGTGAGTTACTATAGCTGTGAACATGCTTCCTTATTCGGTCTTGGATTTTTTATATCAACCATTGCTTCTTATTATCTTTTATGCAAAATCCCTTTTTGAGTAGTTAGGAGATCGAATATTTTTGGATTCGCATGATAGCTTGTCAAGATAAATGTTTTTCATCTCCTAATTTTGAATTCTCTAGCTACTTCTTCCCTGAAGAAGTTGTGATTATGGTAGTTTATTTATTGTCATGAGAAGGGTTTGGATTGTCTCTGCGGCGTGCTCCCTCAGCGTCCCTCAGCGTCCCAATCTCATCCGTTGATATGAATCCAATGCCTCACAATGTGCCACATCATTGTACTATTAAAAATTAAAAAAAAAAACTGAATTACAATATTAAATTACTGAATAACTATGGATTACTTTTAAAGATTTTTAGTATGAAAAATTCCAGCTATTTAGACCTATCTCATTTCAATAGAATGATCTATAAGAGATACAGAGTTATCCAGTTAACTATAAAATACAAAAAAACTCTAGCTCCAAATTTGGTGGTAGAGTTTTACTATCTTTTATGGTCCTGTCTCATTTAATTTATATCAGAATGTACCTCTAATAAACTCTGCAGTTAAAGTGAGCAGTGTGATCAAGTTAACTATAAAATACTGTTGGCAAAAAAAAAGTTAACTATAAAATACAAAAAACTCTGGCTCCAAATTTGGTGGTGGAGTTTTACTATCTTTTATAGTACTGTCTCGCTTAATTTATATCAAAATGTACCTCTAATAAACACTACAATTAAAGTGAGCAGTCCAAAATTTTATATCAAAATCCCCTTAGATCTGGAATTTTTCATACTAAAAATCTTTAAAAGTAATCCATAGTTATTCAGTAATTTAATATTGTAATTCAGTTTTTTTTTTTAATTTTTAATAGTACAATGATGTGGCACATTGTGAGGCATTGGATTCATATCAACGGATGAGATTGGGACGCTGAGGGACGCTGAGGGAGCACGCCGCAGAGACAATCCAAACCCGTCATGAGAATCATCACTTCGTCTTGGGATATGTGCTACGCATCAAACTGCTGGTGGTTAACTCTTTTTTGGATAGCTTATGCCATAAAACACCCCGTCCCATGGACCGCACATCTAAAAACCGAGGTTAATGCATAGTTAAATGAATTATTTTGTCCCAAACTAAATGAAGTGGCAAGAAAACAAAGATTGAAATTTTTAACATTTAATATTTTGATTTCTGTATTGCGAACTTCTGTTTGACTTGTAGCAGTAATGGAATAGTCTTTCTCTTGTGCAATGCTGTATGCTATTTTGTTTGGTAGTTGATTATCTTCTCACCTTGATAGTCTTTATCTGAACTACTGATTGGATAGCTTTTCTGATATTGTTTACATATTAAGTTACACAATGTTTGGTCAGAGATATGGCAATTGATTTTCCATCTCATGTTATACTTGACAGATAGGGAAATGCCAAAAGTAAAGACAAATCGTGTTAAATATCCGGAGGGTTGGGAGTTAATTGAGCCTACCCTTCTTGAACTTCAAGCAAAAATGAGGGAAGGTGAGTATCTTATATCTTTTGCATGCTTTACAAATTTTATTTTGTTTCTTGAGAAATGAGCACTCTGAACTGTTTTATAATGTTTTTTCTGTGGCAGCGGAGAATGATCCACATGATGGTAAAAGAAAATGTGAGACATTATGGCCTATATTTAAGATTGCTCATCAAAAGAGCCGCTACATATTTGACCTCTACTACCGGAGGAAGGAAATTTCAAAGGAATTGTATGAATTTTGTTTAGATCAAGGATATGCTGACCGCAATCTGATTGCGAAATGGAAGAAGGTGCTTCTCATGAATTCTACAATTTTTTATTGTAAAGAATATGTCTATTGTGCGTAATGCTCTATAATATGCATTTTAAAATTGTGGACTATGGAAAAGTCTGACTATCCCCATCAAAATCATCGAGCTAAATATAAGCATATCTTGAGAATGAGAATATGGAAGATTATATTCAAGACGATCCGAGCCATGATATTGATATGGGCAATATATGAGGAAATGGGAGTTTCACACTCATTTACTATGATTAAATATGTTATTTCTTCCCATTACAATAATCCCTGAAATATAGGACTTCTTGAAACGCAGGGGATTTTTGTTCTTCCCTTTGTGTAAGAAATAAATCTGTTTCAAAATATATTTGACTTCCCTCATTTATTCATTCTTTCTTGGTTTTGACTAAGTAAACCCTCAGCTAGCTTGTTTGAAATTGCAGCCTGGCTATGAACGTTTGTGTTGCTTGAGGTGCATGCAGCCACGGGATCACAACTTTGCCACCACTTGTGTTTGCCGAGTACCCAAACAACTGAGGGAGGAAAAGGTTATAGAGTGTGTTCATTGTGGTTGTAAGGGCTGTGCAAGTGGGGACTGACTGGAGATTGACTCTAGTATCAAATGCGAGGAGAGCTTTCTCATGATTAGTCTCTCTGCATGATGAAAATATGTCTCTTACATTCTGAATTAGGCTTGTCTTACCAACTCTTTAATAATATGATGTCATAACTAACCGCACAGTTTAACTTATATCCGACAGATACTTTGTACTTTAAAATTGATTACCCCATGTAATATTTTCTTCATTTACTTCTAGGATTACATGTTTTAGAATTCCTTCGCGTGCGGGAAAGGCCAAGTCTATGAGAGAGATTTTTATGTGGGTAAAAATAATATGATACGGTTGCAGGAAAGTATTTCTGTTTTATATGCGCAGAGTGTATTTTAGCTTAAAAAACATTTTTATTGGCTTTGTAATTAAGCATGTCCACTCCACTTTACTGAATCGGTGGAGTTGCATATGATCCATGTCATCATGTTCTTTATAAATACACATTACTAGAGGGGGTATATACAGTCATCAAAACGGGTCAAGCCCTTTGGTGCAGGCCCTTTTAAACCCATTCAAGTGGAGGATGAGATTTATATTTTGGGGTTCAAAAGGAAATTGCATTTGGAAAGGCTAGCCATTAAGGTTTATTGCTAGCACTTTTAAGCCCATATATTTTTATTATCAAAATATTAATCTATTGCTTTTTTTCCCCAACATTTATAATGTAACATCCTAAAAATTAATTAAGGATTTATGGGGGTAAATAGGAATTGATTAATGAGAAATGATGGATTATGAGAATATTTGAAGGATTTTGAGGTATTTTTGAGGATTTTAAAGGCCTAGTTTTTCCCTTATTTGGAAGATAATAATTTTTGGGGAAATTATTTTTAGACTCAAAAGAGGTTATTGTGGGAGTAAATAAATAAAAGATATTATAGGGAAAATTTTGAAAGTAAAAAGAAAATTTTTGGTTCAAAAGAAATATCTTATTTGAGGATTTTAGGACCGAGTAGTGCATTATTTCCTAATCTTTTTCCTATTCACTTTCCGTAAAACATTCCTCAATTCCCGTGACCCTCTTTCTGCGCATTGCCTCCTTTCAATCACTATTCACGTCACTATTCACATATATATATTATTATATTATTATTATATTATTATTATTACTATTGAGTTACTGTGCATCAAATATATATATATATACACACACTCACCGTCTTCCTTTCCCTCATCCCTCTCACGACTCTCTCTCTCTCTTTCTCTCTCTTGCTCTCTCTTTCCACTATATATATTCCTATAACTAGACTTATTAGAGTCTGTTGTATAGGAATAGTAAGCTTTTCGGCCAACTAAACACATTTTTGGAACCCCGTAAGTCTCCTCTACCTTTCTATGTCATTAGTTTTTCAATTTGTTATACTTGAAAAATTAGACCTTGTCTAAATTGGTAATTTTTGGGAGTCCTAAAATTAATAAATTGAAGCTTAGACCTCGATTATGAGTTTCTCTAAGTAGATTTTTCATTGTGAGAGGATTTTCTTAATTATTGGGAATTTTTGGATTTTTGGATATATTGAAAATAGGGCTTTTGATGATCTGAGGTGTCTATAGTTAATTAATAATTTTTAGATGTTTATTAAGGTTTGGAAAATAAATTGTGGATTAAATAATGGATTTTTGAGGTTGAGAAAAAAATTTAGGGATGTAAGGTTTAATTTTATTTAGGCTTGAATTTTTATAAATAGTTATTGGAAGGATAAATAATTTTGGATATATGTATAAATAGAGTAGAGATAAATTTTAGAGATAGAAAGGGAGAATAAATGTTAAATTGGAAATTTAAAATAAGTAAGGGCAAAGAAAGGGTAGTAAATAATTTATTTTCCAACATGTGAAATTGTTGGATAAATAATTAATTGTGGTTGTATATATGGTTGTGTAGTGCTTGAATTGCACTAAGTTAGCACGGGGGAGCTGCACTATTGTGATATTGGTGACAGCTATCAGGTAACTGCTTTCTGCTTGTTTATGTGTGTGTGTAGTGTTAGTAAGAAATTTGAAATATTATTATTTGAAAATTATGATATTATATGGAGATGAGATTTTGAATCACAATTGATATATGATTATCAATTGATGATTGATGAGATATAGAAATGAGATCTTGGAATATTAATATTTTTATAATAAATGTCCTGTGGAGTATTATTTTGAAATGGCATAAATTTGTGATGTGAAATATTTGAAACGGAAATATATGTGGTTTTGGAAATTATTTAATATATGTATATCATGAAAATATTGGAAGGCCTGGTGCCTGATTGTGGTGTTGCATATCTATGTGTTGTATGTGAGAAATTATTTGGGTATGTGACACCGGTGAATTGGAAATTGTGCCATCACGTTATGAGGTACCCTGTTGCGCCACAGGGACTAATTGATATATTATGAGAAATAAAGGAGAGAAAGACGTAAGAGGGGAGATCGCCCCTCACGGATTTAGAAAGGACTGGGATCCTTCTAATCTGTGGTACTATTCAGGGAGGGTAGAAAGTCCCTCATGAATTGTACCGTGGTGATCAGGGGCGGGTGGAAGGTCCCGACTGGTCCCACGTGTTTTCCCACTGTTTCTAGTAAGATTCGTTTGGGTTGATTGTAATTATCAATGATATATATACTATTCTGGAGGATGAATTGTGATAGGTTATTCCACGATTATAAACGATGAAAAGAGATTTTTGGAATAAGACGTGCATTATATGTGAATACCTGAGCATGTTTATGAATTGATATATATATATATGTATTCCACTGGACACCTTGTTAGCACACACCACACGTAGATGAGTAGTCAGTGGTTGCGTTTTGGGGCTACCCCCCGTTGATCTCACTTTTGCAGGTCCTAGGAGCGGTACGGTATAGACGGTCAAGGGAAGGATCCGGGAACTTCTCACTGATATCGTGAGATATTCTGGACCAGAGGGACAGGAGGTATTGCCACATTTAGGATTATATTTTGTATAATGCTTCCGCTGAACTTTGCTATTATGCTGGGGAAAAATTATTGAATAATACCTATTATGGTATGGTATTTTGTGGATGATGTATGGAGATTAATTATGGATAATATAATTTTCTGTGATTGTACTGGGGTGAAAATTATATTGTGATGAAGGAGATTGGAGTTGAGGTTTGAATTAAAAAGATAATATCTAAATATTATGGAAATTCTTTTTCTAACTATGTTAGTTATTTTACTGAGCTAATTCCTTTTCCTAACATAGTTAGCTACATAAACGTTTTAATGTTTAATTGTGAGTGGTTAATAGTGGAATTTGGAGGTAAATGTTACATATAACCTATCACTAGTCAGTATCGGACACCTATTGTGTAAGAGCAGGGATAACTATCACTCTTCCTTTTCATACAATAACTATTAAATATCGTATCAGTGTTTGAGGTTTTTTTATAGCCATAATTGTTTTCTGGTTTGATTTGTTATTTTGAGAGTTACAACAATTTACACTTTATTTTATTAAAATCGTGATTTAACGTAGTTATTTAAGGAGATTTATTGTTTCATTTTTTTTATATATATTCAAAAATAATTGAGAAAAGTTCAAATTTAATATTGTGGCGTAAAAGGGTGCGGACTAGTCCTGAAATCACATATCTACCGACTGGGTTTTATTAATATGACAATTTTAAGACATATAAAGGGTCAGCCCATAGAATCCTAGGCCCTTCAAAAGCTAACTCCTTACACCTCGATTCATTTTTTTTTGAATAAAACCTGGATAACATTAACTTATAACAGGAAGTACATCAAAAACAACTCTAACGGGAGACCCTCTATCCTTGATCAATACCCGCCTGATAAATCTCAGGAGGTTGTTGCTCAAAAATAGCAAAAGCCTCATCTATCCTATGGGACAGCTTCGCTAATCTATCCGCTACATGTGTTTGTTCTCTACAAACGTGTATAGTCTTAACTATCCACTCCCTATGCATAAGCATTCTAGCATCACATACTATGTCAAAAAAGGGATGAGATCCCTCACAACCTCTCACCAGAAAGTTGATTGCTTCTATACAATCCGACATTACAGCAATGTTCCTATAACCCTTTGACCAGCACAACGTGAGGCCCTGAATTAAGCCTAAGAGCTCCGCGATCGCAGGAGGCACATTCGTCAACTTACAGCAGAAGCCCAAAATCCAATCTCCATCATGATTCTGAACAACCCCTCCACATCCACTTCTACCATCTTCCAGAACTGATCCATCCACTATCATCTGAATACATCCATTACCGCTACTGGTGACATCAGTTGCCCCAGGTGACCGGTTAGGCCCTAGCGAGGAGTGTTGCAACATGTCCTGATCCGCACAGGCTCTAAAGAAGCTTTGCTGAGGCTTGCAGGCCCCACCCTCTGTTTGACCCCCAAAAAGCTTGCTACACCGATTGGTCCAAATATCCCAGCACACATAACCAAACAGAACAGACCATGGAACCTTCTTTGTGAAACCTAATCCCATTTCATGAGATAGGTTCCATTTGACCCATTCCTCACCTTGTAAACAGCAGAACGTATGGACTTTGCTTGGATTGATAATAGCATCCCAACTCTGCTTAGCACCTGGGCAGTCACGGAGCAGGTGCATCACATCCTCCTCAGCTTGACAGCCAAACGGACACAATGCAGATGATGCTAGACCTCTCCTAGCTCTGAGTTACATCGTGTGAATTCGTCCATGGATTACCAACCACATGAAGGACTTGATCTTTTCTGGGACATGCCATCTCCATAATCGCCTCCATATGTTATCCTCCCTCCTAGCTGCACCTGTAAAAAGAAAGTGATAGGCATACTTAACAGAAAAACAACCATCAGTGGATGGCTTTCCAGTAGAATTTATCCTCTCCTCTCTTCTCACAAGGGGGGTGAGCACTAACAATCCGATCAATGATGTGGGGGTGAAACCACATGGCCAGCTTATTTCGATCCCATTCTCCGTTTCTATTGACATAGTCAGTCACTTTCTCCGTGTGATCAATAAAGCTTTCATATCCGGAGATCAAATCAATTAGTGGCGAATTAATCTGAGACCAACTCTCCAACCAAAACGAAGTGGCTCTCCCATTTCCAATTTTCTTTCCCAAACCACAAAGAAACTTCTTCCACACATCACAAATTCCTTTCCAAGTAAGTGAGGGGTTACTTCTCTTCCTAACATGAGGAACCTCCTGATCTCCACATTTGTATTTTGCCCTAATCACTTGAACCCATAACGCGTCCGTCCTGTTTATCAAGCCCCAACAAAGTTTCATAATGAAGGCTTTATTTTGCTTCCTTAAGTTTTTGATCCCCAATCCCCCCGCTTGCTTATCTTGTAGAACTTGATCCCACAAGAGTAGATGAAGTTTCCTCCCTTCCTCACTATCTCCCCATAAGAAGCTTCTGCTATGCTTCTCCAACTCCTTAATAACTCCTTTGGGGAGCAGCATAGTCTGCATATAATATGTTGGAAGAGCTGAGAGCACAGATTTAATTAAGGTACACCTCCCTGCTAAGTTCAGGCAACTTTTCTTCCAACCCGACAGCCTCTTCTTTGTTTTCTCTAGGATAGGAACATAGGTTCCATACGAGGCTCTCTTGTGAAGTAAGGGAATCCCCAAGTATTTTCCCAAGTCACCTGTAAGGCCTACACCCATTCGATTACTCAAATCTAACATTCTCGAAGCATGCACATTCTTGGAGAAGCATATCCTTGTTTTTTCTCTGTTCATCTTTTGGCCGGAGCACCCACAAAACATCTCCAAACAATTCAGCATGGTATCTACCTGAGAGCTAGCCGCTTCCCCAAACAAGATCAAGTCATCAGCAAAGAAAAGGTGAGAGATTTTTGGACCTCTCCTATTGAGACGAATTGGGGACCAGTCACCCCTTTCAATAGCATCTTGGATTACTTGGTTAAGCCTTTCCATACAAAGAGTAAATATATATGGAGACATAGGGTCCCCCTGCCGAAGCCCCCTTGTAGGCCTAAACATTTCGGTTTGCTCTCCATTCCAAAGCACATGAAGAGAGGAAGTTGTGATACAAAACATGATAAGGCTGCACATCTTCTCACCAATGCCAATCAATTCAAGAGTCTCTCGAATGAAGCTCCATTCAAGTCTGTCATAAACTTTTTCTAGATCAACTTTCACAGCCAGCCATCCTGTGCTACCCTTCTTTTTCTTCATTGAATAGATCACTTCCTGTGCCACTATAATATTATCACCACTCTGCCGCCCTGGAATAAAGCTGCATTGATGAGGCCCTACCAGTTTGCTCATAACTGTTCTTAGTCGTCTACTAATGATTTTTGTCACCACTTTGTAGCTCACATTACACAGGGAGATCGGTCTGAAATCCTTCAGGAACTCTGGTTGATCGGTCTTTGGGATGAGAGCAATATTGGTGTCATTTAATTCCTCAATCCTACTAGGATCTTCAAAGATACGCTTAATTTGCTCACAACTTGAGTTCCCAATTACGTGCCACATCTCATGGTAGAAAAAAGCCTGTAAGCCATCTGGACCCGGTGCTTTGAACACCCCAAGATCAAAAACTGCTTGCTTAACTTCCTCACTTGTCACCCCAGCCGATAAGACATTTTTCTCTACATCTGTCAGAGGAGGAAAATCACATCGAGTCCGACACTGCCTACCCAAATCAAATTCACTCCGGAAAAGGTTTTTATAGAAATCCATGGCCATTTGTTTCATCTCCGTTTGGTTGAAAACCCATTCCCCTTCCGAGCTTCTGATTCCCTCAATCCGATTTCTCCTTCGTCGGATAACTGCAAACGAGTGGAAGAATTTACTATTCCTATCCCCCCATTTCAGCCAATTGCAACGAGATTTCTGGTACCAAAGGAGCTCTTCCTGTGCCAACACTTTGTTATATTCATTCCACAGCTCCTTTTCAATTTGGCATAGGTGGTGGCTATCTCGTCTTGATCTAGCTCGCTCAACTCCTTCAATTCTGCGAAATAAATGTCTTTTCTTCCCTGGGATATTCCCTAAGCTGGTTCTGTTCCACTCGATAGCTCTTTCAATGAAATTTTTAACCTTGTCGTTCCAATCCTCTCCCCTCCAACTCTGTTTAACAACATCTACAAAGTCCACTTCAAGAAGCCAAGCTGCTTGGCATTTGAAAGTATGTTTCACCGGTTGACTATTCAAGCATTGAGATGCTCTCACAGAAATAACTCTATGATCGGAGCCAAACTTTCCCAAGTGGTATGCCTTTGCCTGCGGAAAATTGGTGTTCCAAGAATCATTAAAGAAAACCCAATCTATTTTCTCCTTCAATAGGTTTCATTCCCAAGTAAATTTCTCCCCTACACTGTCCATTTCAATAAGGTTTGCATTAAAAATGCATTCCCCAAACTGAGCCATTGCTCTGATGTTTGGTGATGCTCCACCTTTCTTGTCGTCATGGGAAAGGTAGGCATTGAAATCTCCCAATACTAACCAAGGATCATGAATGTTTTGGCTTAGATAAACCAAATCCTTCCAAAGGTTTACTCTCAGTGAAGGGCAAGGTTCAGCATAAACACTTGTCATCTGAAAAGAAAGCTGATTAACTTTATCTAACACCTGAACATGTATGAATTGAGTGGACGAAAGGAGGTAATTAATTGTAGCAAAATTGTCATGCCAGAGAATCCAGATCCCCCCTGCATATCCTGTTGCTTCCAGTCTAATCCATTTATCAAAACCCAGCTTCCTAACCATTTTATCAGCCTTACTCCCACTTACTCTGGTTTCAAGGAGAATGAGTACATGAATTTTTTTATCTTTTAACATATCCTTAATTCTACCAGGAAAAGTTTTTGCAGCAGCTCCACGACAATTCCAAGAGATTATATTCATAATTAACATTAAATTAAAGAAAAGAGCACACCCCCTGTCCTATGGAGAGACCTCCCGCATCTCCATTTCTGTACAAACACCTTCAGCATCATCTTTCACCCCCGCCTCCGTCTCAAACCAGCAGTCCACTTGGTCCTGTTCAAAGGAATGCACCCCCTCAATCCCATCGGAATTTAACGTGTCTGGAGGTGTAGTGTGGTGCCCAATAGGAGCTAGCAAATTTGATGGCGTCATTACAAGCTCCTGAGACTCCATCCCCACAGAAAAATTCCCAGGCACTTGATCCTCTTCTTTTAATTGATTTCCTTCATTAAAATCCTGCACCTGATTAAAATCCAGTGGGCCTCTGCGATTTAAAGATCCAATCACTATCTGGTGGGCCCTTGGATTTTTCCTCCTAATAATTGGGGAAATAATTACAGGCCTTGAACTAGTATTCCTCTTCCTTGCTAAGCCCACGCCGTCTTCACCCAAATCAACCTTATTCAAAATTTTCGAGCCCTTCCTACGGCCCATATGCGTTTTTTGTACCTCCAATTTAAAATCATTTAGCTCCTTTATCTTCGCAGCATGTGAACTCCATTTGGCCCCACCTTCCACTTCATTTTCAACCACACCACGTGATTCCCCTCTCTCTCCTGCGTCATTATAGCATACCCGGGCCCCACTTCCTACCTTTCTTGCAACATGTGAGCCCAGGCCGGCCCCACCCCTTACTTTTTTTGAAATAGCTTTTGCCTTTATACTCTTCTCTTTCCTTTCTTTTTCTTTCTTTGTACTAGCCACATCTTCATTATTTTTTTCCGCAGAGAAAGTCATCTGCACACTCCCCTCCTTTGACTTCTTGCTCGTTTCACTTTCAAGGGAGAAATTCATCTTCATCGTCTCCTCACAGGTCACGCCTTCAGTCCCTTTTCCTGAAATTTCTTTTCTCCTCCACTCCTTCACAGGCATTTTAACTTTCTGCTCCTGACTCTGTCCTTTTGAAGTGACAGAAATTTCTTCTTCTTGCAAAATGTCAAATCTTGTGCCAGGCCCCAAATGTGTCTCTTGCTCTCTTTGTTTACCACCGGAGTTCACTTTCGGCGGCAACCAGTTGTCCAAGTCCGGCGTGTGCATTCTAGGCCTAAAAGTGTTCTTGGCCTTCATCCACACCCCAAACTCTTCCTCCTCCTTCACACCGGGAACGCTTATTAAGGATTGCCTTCCAATAGAGGTATCTTGAAGGTTCTTGTTCACCTGATCAGCCTTCCCTTCCTTTAGATCCCCCCCAACCTGATTCTCTGCTCCAGTAGGCAAATTACAAACTTCTTGTTTATGCCCATACTTCCCACAGGTAAAACAAATCAGATCAAGACCCTCATACTCCACTGTATAAATTTTCCTCCTTATTACAAATCTGGATTTTAAAGGTTGGTTTAAATCAACCTCTACACTAACCCGTGCATATTTACCCCTTTCCACTGCAATATTTTTGTTACTGCACTGGGCTAGAGTGTTGATGTCCACTTTCAACGCTTTCCCTATGATGTTGCCAATCTCTAGCATACATTCCTCTGAGTATACGTGCATAGGTAGGGTAGGAATCCTTACCCACACTGCAACTTTCCTGAACTTGTTACAATATGGGTTAAAATTAGGGCTCCATCTCTGCACCGCCAAATAATGCCCTTGAATCATCCAGGGTCCATCAAACAATAGTTTCCTACTCAAATCTTTATTTTCGGAGCGAAAGACATAGTAATTGTTCGGCAGATCCACTAGCTCGAAATTATTGTTTTTTATCAACCAAGCTATCCTGTCCTTCATCTTATCAAGATTAGCCTTCTTTCCCAACAAGGTGACTATTACTGCATCCTTCCATGGCATGCACAGCTCCTTCAGTCTATCATCTGTCATAGGTAAGCTAGGTAAGGTTCCAATAATTTTTTTCTGTTCCTCTGAAAGTAAAGGTGCAGTTTCTTCCTCTTCCTGCAACCATTCCTTCATAGCTTCCTCCAATTCCTTTGAAAAAGTCTGCTCCTCTCTGCCCATTAACTTCGATTTGTATGATATTGGAGACCTTTGTTTCTGGTTGAATATTGCCTGGGGGCCATTTTTCCTGGGACCCATTTGAAACCCACTATCCCCAATGGACTTGACCTCTTCATTTTTTTCTTCCTGGGTCACCCCTTTCTGTCCCCCATTTGTGTCTACTCCTTCCATAATCACGTCATTATCCACTTTCTTAGCATCTCGATCCAACAGGTCTTGCTCCTCCACAGAGATTTTGCTAGCACTGATCGGTACATCCCCTTCATTGCTCGGGTTGTTCAGTGATACCCCCACACTCACACTCTTGCTCACACCTTCTCTCTCTAACATTCTCTCTCCCTTCATCTTCACCTACTATCTGTTTTTCACCTCGATCCATTTCAAACGTCTATGAGTTCCTCTGGTCTTTTTTAGGTTCACAAGGAAAAAATCTTTTTTCATATTTTTTTATAAGCATACTCTTCAGCTTGCTTGTTTACTGTATTATTGGTTTTTATGAGTATTATTTACTAGAGATTAGTTATTATTCTTTAATTACAAGTGTAACCCACAACTTACCTTTTGAAAGAAATTTGGGGGTGTCATTTGAACTAGAAGTTCGTGTCGGGTAATAATTTATCTTCAATTATACAGTGACGTGTAGATGTATATTTGCTAGCCCCTTGTTTTCACTAGAGTATGTTTATTGTTTGATTGACATTCTTCATTACACTATGATGCTTTATCGAAACTAATTTCTTTGTAGCAAGTATTTCATCCTTCGGTAATCAATTTTAATGCATTTGTGATGTTATCACATAAATTTTTCAATGTAACATCAGTTAATCTGGAATTAATTGATACATCAATTGATTGACGATTCAGTTCAAAAAAGGTAATTGATTAAGGATAATTTTCATATTTTACCCTTGGTCTAGACAAAATGACTCCTCACTCTCCTTCTTATTTCCTATGTAGTATTTGGAACTTCGTGTCCTCTACAAGGAACTGTCACTGTCAACACCTCTCTTTCGATATTTTTTTACAACGTATTTGTTTTAACCATATTTTCTACATTCATTTAGACAAAATGTAACAGAAATAACGTGTGAGCATGAATATTTCGGCTCGCTCAGCTCAAAAGTTATTCACTATAATTAATAATTACAGCCCCAACTCAGCCTCCTTCCTTCTTTTTAACATTTACCCTTCCTCTTCTTTTCAAATATTAACCCCTTTATTGGTTTATATTGTGAAGTCTCACATCAGTTGGGGGGGAAATGAATGACGCCTTATAAGAATTTGGATACCCATCCTTTTGACGAGGATAAAATCATGATGAACCCAAAGTGAACAATTTTAAGAACGCTGTTATTGATGATATCAGATGCGAGCCATTGAAATGTTAATGATGGTATCAAAGTCCGTGCCATCCTTCGCACATGCTGCTAGAATTCAACTTAATACTTCATCCTTGACAAAACAACATAAGACTCCAAACATAACTTCTAATTATCCATAGGTATTGTTGTGCATATCCCTCTAAACATAACTTCGAATTATCCATAGGTATTGTTGTGCGTATCCTTATCCAAAATATTATACACGTGCTAATTACTTTTACACGCTATCATGTTGTTATCTACTTTTCTCTTACAAAGATTGTAGCTTTGGATATATATATATATATAATCAACCAATCATTTAAGAGGCAATCATTTAGCAATGTTCATGATCACGAGCATTTGGCATATTCTAATTTTTATAGCATTTCGAACTCTAGGAAAAGATTGTTATATTGTAAATTATAACTACCGTTGTATGAACAATTAAACTCCTCACTCGCCTTACTTACTTGCCACGCACGATCCGGAGCGTTGATCTTGCCGCCTTCAACACCAATAACTGTCGCTCAATTTCTTTCACTATTTAACAAACGTTTCTCTCAGTCTCCTTTCCACTTCACCTTCCTCCTTTTCTTTTGATTACATTTCCCTGTTACTTTGTTGCTATACTCGTAAGTGTTGTTTGCTCTAGTTTCTCTTTGCCATCAAAAAGTATATATTTCGTTGGCTTACGCGGATTAAGTTATCTCTGTTTTAAAAGATTTCGGTCAAAATTAAACACCATCGGCCACTTTGATTCTTATTATTGCAATGATTGATTGATTTCATGTTGGATTATGAATGTATCATCATTCCATATCAGTATTGACTGGCCATTATTTTGATATTTGACCTTTGGTTTAAACATCTTGACTCCTTACTCCCCTTACCTTTTGGCCACACAAGATCCAAAGCGTTGATCTTGCCGCCTTCATCCAACATTTGTCGCTCTATTTCTTTCAATATTTAATAAACGCCTCTCTCAGTCTCCTTTCTTCACTTCGCCTTCCTCCTTTTCCCTTGTTTTCCCGTTGCTCTCACTTTCAATATTTTTGTTTGGTGAATGTATTTGATTTCACTTCCTCGTCACTACTACTTCTCTATTCAAGTCTGGTTTCCAAGGTTGGCGAACAAAGTATCACTCTCATTTTCTCTCAAGAAGGGCTAATTCTTTAGTAATATGCCTTCGTTCCACTTCGAGTGCTCCTCCATGATTAGGAGCACTTGGTTTTCACATAGGTGCTATCCGAAACCCTTATCTTTTTCGGCCCAGCATGTAGAGAGGGATTGTGCTGGGGGGCAAGCGAAAGCTCTGGGAGTCGGCAACAATTGATGGATGCAATAAGCAAGCACACTTTGGAGTTTTCAAGCACAAAAATCAGAGTTTTCACTTTCCGCTTTATATTCTCCTTTCACAGCCAACTCACCTTCTTTTGTTGCAATATGTGACGTTACTTCTCCACTTTGCCTTTTCCATTCACTATTTCTCATATTTTATTAAATACACGGACGGCACATGTAGCAATTTAGTGGTCTTTTTGTCCTTTATAAAAACTACTGTTAATTAGTTATTATGCGGCTAATGATAGCTCTTTTTAATGCCATCAAAAAATATATATTTCATTGTTCCAAGTGGGTTAATTTGTTTTAGTTGTGAAAGATTTCAGTCCAGATTAAACACCATCAGTCACTTTGATTCTTGCTAGTGATATTTCAAATTCTGGACTGTAAGTTTGTCTTCGTGTATAATTCATTTTATTCAAAATTTATACAAACTTTATCTTATATATATAGATATACTCCCTCCGTCCCTTATTATAAGAGCCAAAGAGGTAAAATCACACGGATTAAGGAAGTGGTTGAGAGAAATAAATATGTTTGAAATAATTTTTTTTCTCAAGTTTACCCTTATTTATGTAATAGAGAGAAATGTAATAACAGTGTTATAAATGAGTATGAAAAAGAATGTGAATAGAGAGAATAATTATGGGTAAAATGGGAAAAAAAACTCATTAAATGTTTTGACAAATTGTGACAAGCTCTTATAAAAAGGGACAAAACCATTTAAATTTTTTGCTCTTATAAATAGGGACGGAGGGAGTATTCTTTAATCTTAGCCAATCCTAGCTACACCCCTGTTATTAGCAATAATTGTTGTTGAACCTGATATGCTCCTGGAATTCAACTTAATGCTTCATCCTTAACAGATCAACATAAAACTCCAAGCATAACTTCAGATGATGGCAATATTGTTGTGCATATGCTTGTACAAAATATAATACAGATACTAATTACTTTTACCCACTACTAAGTTGTAATCTGCCTCTTCTCTTACAAAGATTGTAGCTTTGAAAATATAGATATATCAACTGATCACTTGAGAGACAAACCTTCACTATACCAAAATTTGATAGCATTGCTAATTTCTACTATATTTCCTCCTTATACAAAATATAATACAGGCACTAATTACTTTTACCCACTACTATGTTGTTATCTGCCTTTTCCCTTTTTCCTTGAACCGAATTATCTGCCTTTTCTCTTACAAAGATTGCAGCTTTGAAAATATAGATATTTCAACTAATCACTTAAGAGACAAGCCTTCACTATACCAAAATTCGATAGCATTGCTAATTTCTACAAATATTTTTTAAAGATTTGTGAAACTTTAGTATTTGTCCATTATGACGAGTATTTTGACAATTATAAGTTTTATAGCATTTCAAACTACTATGTTTCCTCCTTGTACAAAATATAATACAGGCACTAATTACTTTTACCCACTACTATTTTGTTATCTGCCTTTTCCCTTTTTCCTTGAACCGAATTATCTGCCTTTTCTCTTACAAAGATTGCAGCTTTGAAAATATAGATATTTCAACTAATCACTTGAGAGACAAGCCTTCACTGTACCAAAATTTGATAGCATTGCTAATTTCTACAAATATTTTTTAAAGATTTGTGAAACTTTAGTATTGTCCATTATGACGAGTATTTTGACAATTATAATTTTTATAGCATTTCAAACTCTAAGAAAAGACTTTATTATATTGTAAATTATATTATAGCTAATTTTATGATATAGCGTAATATTCATCCTATATCCTAAGCTCTCATTAGCAAAGTTATGGTAAGAAATTTCTTATTTAATTTATTTTTTGAAAAATATTTATACAATTTTAAGCACGCATTTTCTCAATAAACTGTAGGCAAATATTTTATTAAATATTACGAGCATAAATATTTCTTATTTACCAAAGTTATGCTCTAGTATATTTTTATTTTAATTTATTTTTTTATGAATTTTTTCAAAACAGTATGCAATTTTTGTAATGAAATGTAAGTTCTCTTTACCAAAGTTATGCTATAGTATTTCTTATTTAATTTATTTTTTGAAAAATATTTAAACATTTTAAACAATCATTTTTTAATGAACTGTAAGCAAACATTTTATTAAACTTTTAAAAGCATAAGTCTAAAAGGAGAGTTCAATCCTAAAAAACTAGCTCATTGGGAGGGATAGGCTCTTGAGACTATGAATCCCACTTTTATTGCGAGCTCCCTAGTGTGACACATACAATACACCCTGTTTGAGATTATACGTCCCTAGTGACTCCACTTCACGATATTCATCATTCAGTATCTTGCCAGTCAAAGGCTCCCTCAAGTAGCCTTCTCCATAACATTAGTCTCTCAATGAAAACACTAGTGTTATGAATATGAGTCCAAAGGGAGAGTCCAATTCCAAAAAAATTAGCATCATCGGAGGAAGAGTCTCTTGAACGCGACTTATTATATGATGCTCTCCAATGTAGGATACATATGTGAAGGAAGGTGCCATGAAGTATGGGTTCATAAGGCCTTCATCAACTCCAAATTGCTTACTTTAGGGTATGGTTCTTTCATGGGCTTGTACTTCTTACCTTGACTCTTTCACTGAAAGCTAACAAATGGAACGGGTTACTTATTGAGAATTCTGACCGGTAAGTGGCCGAGTAAAACTCTATATTATGATCCCTTCAAGATTCTATTTCTCAGTAGATGCATTGTCACGTGTTCCACATTAAGAATATTACATTGAAGTGGTAGCTTTATTTGGCTTTGGGAACTCAAACCCTAAAGGGTAACTTTTGAGTGTGGTTCTTCCAAGAACTTATGCTCATTTACATAGAATATCATACATAATTAAATAATTAAGGTTTTTTCAAAATAAAATTCTTTGGTTTATGTAAGTACATGCGGGAATTATTGGTTTTGTGCGCTTTCCCTTTATTTCCATCGGCATCCCGACTAGATCATTGGCATTAATATTTCTATCTTTTGATAATTAATTATTGTTAATCTCGTTGGATATTGGATTTCTTCAACTTCATAAATTAAGTGTTCGGTAATTCTTGTTCTAGACTCTTCAAAATATACGGGATCTAGCTATGGAAGATGAAAATAATTTCAAAATCGATGAAGCAATAGGCACTGGTTACTGAGGTGCTGAGGGTGTGCAAGATTTTGTTCAGTCCTTACTTGTTAATTCCCCATGTCCAATGTATAGCAGAAATAATAGTCTCGGTTGTGAAGTTGAACTCAAGACTATTTCTCCCCCTGGCGCTGGACAGAAAATAAGATATTGATCCACTCTAGCATGCTCACCGTGAGCATCTGGATTTCCAGTAAGTTAACTTTCTGCCTTTAGTTCTTCAAAAAAATTAAAAAATGAAATAATTATCAAAGCTGCCACTGGACTGCAAGTTCTAATAATAGAGCTGTAAGTACCATGGTAGTCATACAGAATCTTATTGCACCGTTCCATTAGTGAGATATGGTGGAAGAAACAGGAAAATAGCATTCAAGACTAGGAAATACATAACTCCAAATGTTTATTAGAACTAAGTAACAATGATTTTGAAGCTTCCACAGTTTTATCGTAGAGGATCTATCAGTTTTATGTTCAAAATTCTTTGAATAGTTACTTTGATTACTATCAAAATTGTTGTCAAGGTCTGCTCAGAAGAAATAAAAATGATCTCTGATTTGTTATGCAGTTTATCTAAGATATCGTGGGATGCAAGAATTTGATCGGGCCATTCATAACCTTGAGGTAAAATTTGATGCAAGTGATATTTTCACCTGCCTCCACTATGATATATTTCAACACGTTGCCAAATAAGTCTCTGAATGTTGTAGGGATATCTTACCATGATTTCATGGTGATTGATCTTTTCCCTCTTTGGGCCTACATTGATATTTGTATCACTGATGATGATCTGTTATGAAAAAAAATTCGGAACTTCTTGCAGACCTGTCCATGTGGGAAGCACTCAACCAGTCGAACCCGAGGCCCAAAATGGTGATTTATGGTACAGAGCTCCATTTTTCTGTTTTATTTCGACCCTGAAAAGCTTATTCTTATTCTTGAGTCTAGCTTATCTTAAATAGTTAAATTAATGCACTTTGCCGTACACGGCTAAAACAGGCTAAAATACTTGTTTAACATCAGGAAGGAAAAGGATGCTGCTGCTGCATCCTAGTTATCCTGCACATCTGGACATTCGAGATGATGAAAAAGCATCTCAAGACAGCGACGATTTTGGAACAAAAAATTGGAACTAGCAGTCAACGAACAATCTCACATGGTGACTTGACGGAGATAAAAACCCGAGACTATCATACATGACAGGATGCAAAACCATACCCAGAAAAATTAGCTAGAGGCCCACTTCATTAAGCCTAAGTGCTAATGAAGCTAGTTTCAGAAGCAGAACTACGAGGCAACTGGTGCAAGACACTTGTGGGTGAAGATGTGGTGGTAGATGATCTGAGAGCTTCTGCTAGTGGTCCTCCCATAGAAGCCACATGATTAGCGGAAGAGGCCCATCCTCCAGCCCAATTCAACTGCAAATGCTGTGGGCCCACATTCCCACTTCTGGGACATGGATCCTCTGCATCATCGCCCGTGGACAATTTCAGTGACACGTCCGAAGAAGAAGAAGCCTTTCCGGGCATTGAAATAGAGAGGCATGTGGCTGAGTTGATGGAGCTGGCGTTACTTTCGGCATTGTCAGGTTCCTCCTGAAGTGATCGTGGCCAATCATCGAAAAAATGCCTCAGAATATGCCCATCTGATCTCCCTTCACCACCCACATTTTCTCCATTTTGATTTTCAAACACGTTCTCTTTTTCATTCTTGATGGTCCCAGATGAACTACAAAGGAATAAACCAGGAAACACTAATGTAAGACACCAATCCATCAGAAAGTCACAAGAAAGAGAACCAAACAAAAAAGGTTAGTAATAATAATCTACATGGTGCTATTTGATCAGCATCTAAAGCTTTTCTGACCCCTTTGATCAATGGGAGAAAAGGATAGTTTTCACCAAGGTCTAGGGTCCTGCCTGTTCAACCTTAGGTGAAAGACATGATTCAACTTTTAATCAATCGATTTTAATTCAAACAAGCTAGGATTCACTTTTAGAATATAAAAGAAGTGGTCTTGGAAACAAATATTAACAAACAAACACAGGATGTCCCACCAAAGTAGTAGATCAAGTCACTCATACCAACCAATTAGGACCCATAACCGAAATAAACTAAAATTTTGCACTGCAATCCATAAACAGTTATCTGAGATAGCAGAGAAAAGATTACCATCGTTTCAGCTGAAGGAGATCGAAAGGGGATCTCAACGTTGTTGGTGTGAAATGAGGGGCAGAAACAGAGGCAGTTGTTGTAGGCGAGGGACAACCGCCGGCTCCGGCGGTGGGCGGCGTGGGAACTTCCACAGGCTTTCTTGAACGGTTTCGACCGCGATGCATGTGGCGCTCACAGTACTTCTGACCGGTGACCACGTCTCTGGAGCACCGCCATTTCTTGCCGTCCGTCCTCCGGCAACGGCCAGGCTCTGGATCCATGGTGGCCCCACCCCAGTATCCCGATTGCAACACTAACGCATGAGGAGTTCAAAGATTAATGAAAGATTTAGACTTGGAATGAATGAAGAGAGGCATGAAGTAAGGGGGGAATGGGAAGAGGGAAAATGGTACATGAGATGGTGAGGAGGGGAACTTACGAGAAGGCTGATAATGGAGGAAATAAGGGGAGGAATGAAGAAGGCTCTTCTTAATTGGCAGAAGAAGCTCAGGGGGAACAGCAGCACCAGCCAACATGTACCTGAATATCAGTGCCTGCAACTCCAGCTCCTGCCACTGAGCCACACTTAAATAACTTCCCATTCCTAACACAATACCAAAAATACATTCATGAGCAGGAAACGGTCAAAACACAGGTAAATCTGAAAGAGGTGAAAAAACTGAAGAGGAAGAGAGAAACTCAGAAAGCTAATTAAACTCTGACTGGTGTCTCTCACACGAGCGAGATCTTTTAATAAATAATATATCTAAAGATTTGGTTTCCGATAGAGCACAATGGCGTCGTGCGATCCATGTAGCCGACCCCACTTAGTGGGATAAGGCTTTGTTGTTGTTGTTGTTGTTGGTGTCTCTCACACGGTAAAAGCTTGTTGGGGAAAAGAAATCTCACTTGGGAACCTGGGAGTGGGTGGTGATGAGCAATCAGGAAAAGAGGAGAGGGAGCTGACTTTGGAGTTGAGTTCGGGAACAAATAGAGGGAGAGCAGGGGAAGATGGGGGTGAAGAATGCAGATGGGGTTCAAGCATGAGCCTTGGCATCTTTGCAAAATGTTGATCTTCTGATTCAGGGTCGTGCTGGTTTTTCCATTGCTTGAGATGGAAGTCCATTGGGACTTGTTGAGAAAGAGAGAGTGTGAGTGTGGATGAGAGGAGTGTTTGTGTTTGTGTTTGTGTGTAGGCTCTTGGGTTAGTAGTGGTTGGGGGGGTAATTAGGCTTTGTTTCGTGGGGGTGTGCTGGAGAAGTGAAGAGCAAGTTTGTAAAAAGGCTTTTTGCAGAGACTTGTGCAGTTTCCTTTATATCTTTTTTTTTTTGGGCAGATACCTTTGGGGGAGGGGTGAGTGGAAGAGAGAGAGAGGAGAGGAGGATTCTGACAGCAAAGCCTGCAAAGTTTGTTTTGAAGGGGAGAGGGAAGTGGTGGGGGAGGAGTTAGAGCACTTGAGGGAAAAAGACAGTAAGACAAGACAGCTGAGAGAGAGAGAGAGAGAGAGAGAAGGAAACAATAAAATAATGGAAACAAGGAGATAGCTAGAGAAGAGAGATGAAAGGAAGAACCTGCAGCCTGTCTGTCTTTCTGCTTTTGCCTTGGAAATACCACTATCAGGGATAGAATGGCAGCATAGGGTTTTGTGTGCCAAAGCTACCCTCAAATATGCCCTTCCTTCTCTCCTGTTTAAATAAAGGGTACCCTTAAATAAATACCCGTCCCCTCCTTGCTCCTTCCCTCTACTGCCCAAAGCCCCAAACTTATACTACTCATGTTCCAGTAATTTCCAAAGATAAATTTATTCTTATTATAACAATAATAATAATAATAATAATCAAGGTAAGAATAAAATAGTGAAATCAGTGACTATTACAGCTTGCATTTCACTCATGTGCAGACTATTGGCTTGAGACAGTTCTTGTGAGCAGCATAGGTTTAGATTTTTTATGTTTGTTTGGAGCTTTTTATTATGAATATGTTTACATAAATTTTTTTTATAAAAAAAAAAAAAGACTTTTGAAGGTTTGTCCTTCTACAGAAGCCCCTGTAAATTTGGGTAGGTAGTACTATCTGGTGTAATTTAAAAAAGAAGTTGGATTCCCCATAATTAGGGATGGGTTTTGGATGGATTTGGGAGGAGGCTGAGACAACAAAACAAGAGAATGCGACGGCAGAGGCACATAACAGAGAAGAGGGTGTCAGATAAGGGAGGTATGAGAGCAGTCCGACAGTGCATTTCATCATTATCATTCCCTCTCTTCAACGCCCTCTCATCACTTTCCACGCTCTTCATCATATCATATCCTTTTCTTCCCACCTCTGATCTCCCCTGTAACTTGACTGTAAAAGATACTCCTGTGATATATTGTTATAAAATATAAGGTGTTATTTAATTTTATTTGAGGAATAAATATATTTTTTTTATTTTATCTATGTATTAATTTTTTTTAAAGCATTTATTAATCTTTTTTTATAATTATTTTTTCTGTTATTCATTCATAAATAATGGTAGTTTTAAGAAAACAATATATTTCTTATATATTTATCATTTTTAACTAACTTTAACTTATTTTTCAGAAAACATCAATTCAGTCAAAAAAATATTATATAATGCGAGTGAGGAAGAAGTATATAAAACGGTTTTGTATTTTCAAAACAAGGGTTAAATGTCATATTTGCCCCGAAAGTATGCAAGTTATATCATATTTGCCCCGGAAGTTTTTTTAGGCTCAATATACCCCCAGAGCCAGAAGTGTGAAATTGGGCTCAATGTAGACCTTTTTTTATGGAACCCTAACCATCGTTGGACATGTATGCTTAATGTCCATGTAGGACTAGAGTTCAGTGTACACGTGTTTATTTTTGCCTCAAACTCCCTCTTCTCCACAAGAACTCTCTCTCTCTCTCTTCCCCTTCCTAACTTCTCTCCTCTGACACCCACCATCTCTCTATCCTCTGCTCTGCCACCACCGAAGAATCAACCCCCCCATCTCCGGCGCTGCCTCCAGCTCCGGCCAGTACCTCATAACCCTCCGCCTCAGCTCCCCACTGCAAACCCTCCTTCTTGTTGCTAACACCAGCAGTGACCTCATCTGGTTAACTAGAATCGAACATTCTACATTTCCCCAGTCACCATCTCGGTTAAAAACTCGTCTGGGTCAAAAACTCAATGACTTGTTCAACCCAAAATAGCTTACTGAAACGGAAAAACGTTGGAAGCAGTGATGGTTCATTTGTAACAAAATCAGTCTCCTTCGTTCCTTGAATTCGAAAATGAATTTCAAAGCACAGATAAAATAAAACCATATTCTTGACTCCTGAGAAATACAGACCCAATCTTTAAAAGGATAGAAACAAAATGTCAATTTCTCATTGCCTTTGAAATCATCCCAAACATATCAAATACTATGATTGAACAAAAATTACACATAACAATCAATATAAATTCGATCATGATCAAATTGGAATGCAAGTTAGAAAAGGAGAAGCTTTATGAGGGAAACAAAATTTATTCTCCTCTTGATTTTACTGATCCGAAAAAGGACAGTAGTAGGCTTATCTAGATCAACACGTAACTCAGTTTGAATTCATAATAAAACAAAATGCTTTTAGAGGTGCTTTATGAAGATAATTTAATTCTCCCTTGGTAAATTTTACTATTAAATAAGCATAAGATATTTGTGATTTAAATAATGGAACCCATCAGGTAAATTGAGTGGCAATTCGGAAAGGAACCGTGTAGAGGCTGTTAGATGAAGTGGAGACGAGGAAGAAGGTGAGGCGAGAGAAATGGAAACCAAGGAGAAGACTAATGAGACAACAGATTAAGTGAAGGAGAACCCAGAGAACTGCGGTCGAAGACTTGATTGGGCCGTCACCGGTGGAATTTGACGGCGTCGACCCATGGAAGCTGTTGGAACGGCGGATAATGTAGTTTTGCTGCAAAGTCGAGAGCTCCATAATGAAGGAGGACTGGAGGTCAGAGAGAGTCGACGGAGGAGGAGAAGGATGGAGAAGACAAGTTTGGGTTTTTGAAATTTGGGAATTGATTTGTAAAGATTGATGGTGGAGAGGGAGAAAGGAGAAATGAGGTTAACAGAGAAGAAAGGAAAGAGGAGAAGAGGTTGGAGCTGGTGATGGGCCACATCATCTCCCTTATGCCACCTATTCTTGCCACCTGTTCCTTCCAAAGCCAACCAATTTGTTTAACAGTCAACGTTTGGGCTTCGTCCAAAAAGGTCCACATTGAGCCCAATTTCACACTTCTAGGGGCACATTGAGCCTCAAAAAACTTTCGGAGTAAATATGACATTTCTTGCACACTTTCGGGGCAAATATGACCTTTAACCCTCAAAACAATAAGCATATGTAATCTATAACTACTACGTAGTATTTACCAATAATTAGCATTCAGCAGCTACTGTTATAAATTATGGCTTTGAAAACATTCGGACTTTTCTTTTTTCACAGCAAGTGCGCTGATCTCACATGTTTTCATTAAGACAGGATCATTCATTCTGGTTGCTCCTGGTTGCTCAGAAAGTTTGATTCAAAGTTACCAAAAAGGACGTCAACAAGTTAGGGGGTGTTTGGCTGGACTTATAACAGCCAAATAAGTCCTTATTTTCACAAAAAAAGGACTTATTTTCAGAAAAGTTAAATTGAACATGTTTGGCTGGACTTATAAAATAAGTAACTTATAGCTTATAAGTCAAAATAAGTACAAGTTTTTTTTTCAACTTATGACTTATGACTTATAAGTCACTTACGGAGGTAGACCACACAATTATGACTTATTTTACACATCCAATCATAACTAATCCAAATATAAATCACTTTTCCAAAAGTCCATCTAAACATACATCTCATTACACAATATGACTTATGACTTATAAATCACTTATAAGTCATATTTTTAACAGCCCATCTAAATATAAATCTCATTATACAATCTGACTTATTTTCAGTTTGACTTTTTTTTCATAAGCTCATTCAAACACACCATAAGACATTGCTTTGCTTTCATCTATACAGCCTCAGACCTCATCCAATTTAATGCAGTTTTGAGTTTGACACCAAACTATGGACACTGACGCATTTATGACACCGAATGTACATTTACCATAATAACCCAATTACATCCTGTCAGGTTGAATAACTCCAAATGAATTATGCAAAATTCAAAATTAGTACAACAAGAATTAGTTGGGATCAGTTCGTACTATACGATGTATTGTGAATAATTTGACGTTCTTTAAAATTTAGACAGCACATATAATCCACATTTTCATTAGAAATTCAAAAACTATATAGCATTAACATTTTCAAGGTAATTGTCAAGTCAGCATAACAAAAATTAAAAAAAAAATGTCATTGCAAATTGATTATGGTCGATTTTGTGATGTCCCCTTCAGTCAGAGATAGAAAAAACTGGTAATTTCTGTTGTGCTTGGGTTTTGAGAACTACATCGAGAAATTTATGGGATGATCTTTTGTCACTTGAATTTGTTTTTACATTTTTTAAAAAATAGTGTTTTTACTTTATAGGGGACAAAGAAAAGAAAAGGGCCAAGCAGTAGAAGGACAAGAGAGTTTTAATTCCATGGGACCCCATTTTTAATGTACCACCTCCTTTTCCATTTGCTCTGGTTCATATGTAATTCCATTTAAGAAAAAACTCCCCCACGTTCTTCATACAAGGTAAGTTATTATTTGGAATATTAAGAAAGTTAAAAAAAGTTTATTTTGAAGTATATGTATGTTCATCATTCTTTGGAACTGATTTGTCAAGCTTATAAATTTATGCATAATCCAAACTAATTATTATTTCCTCTGTTGTTTTTTGTGAACTTTAAATTTATAAATGAAGCTGATCAAAATATAAACTTCATTGCATGTTTTTGTAAGCATACATTTATTACATTATTTCTAATTACACCCGTTATTTATATTTTTCACATACATTCGCTTTTATCCTTGTTATCTTATTTGACACGTTATCTCATTATATTTCCAACACCTTCCTTCATCTCTAATAATAAGGACACAATCCAAAAATAAACTACCTTTCTTATATAATTACTATTGTTAACCAATTTTAATAGTTTTCTTGATAAATACAAATTAGTTATATGAAAATTATAATAATAAGAGATGGAGGGAGTATTTATATACAATCAAAATAACTCTTGTAACTTCATTAATCTTCTCATCACATATATAATTAGTATTCCAGAGACAATAGCTGGCCTTTCATTGTGTGATTGCTTTTAGTTTATGTTAACCTCCTTCATGTAGGTTCATCTACTCATCTAATCGGCTGATGTACACATACATATGTGTGTGTTTTTGAAGAAGAAGAAGCATCGCACCAAAAGGGGCACATGAGACGCAGGGCTATAGGAGGGTGCATGTAGAGATCGGAATATATATATTATTCTCTCCTGTCTTAATTATAAAATCACTTTGATTTTTTTGACTTTTTTTCCGGTCCCAAAAAAATAGTTTCAGTAAAAAAAAAAATTCCTCAAAACTAATTTATTCTACTTATAAACTAACCTATAATCTAATTTCATGTGACATATGTTAAATTTAGTGGTCTGATTTGATTCCTTAACTTCCACAAAAAAAAAAGTTAAAGTGATCTTATATTTAGGACCGAAGGAAGTATTATTAGACTGGTTTCCCCGGTGACAGAAGTGAAGCGTCAAATGAGTTAAGACATCATGACCTTTCTGTTTATTTTGGCCGAGTTCAAGAAATTTGGGCAGAGAAAAAAAATCGGATGGGTATATATGTGTAAAATGGTGTGAAAATAACCAAATAATTCAAGTGGAGATGAGCAGAGAAACTCAAAAAGGGAATTAGTAGCTGCATGAATGTTTGGAGAGTAAGCTAGAATCCAATGAATGGTGGGAGTGGGACCCCTTCTCAAATTGCAGGTCATGTGTTGTGACATTACAGACATGTCAACCAAGTGCCCAAACAAATATTCACAAAAGTATGATGTGTTTCCTTTCCCCCTTTTAAGCACCAACATGGGGAGCAACTTGACCCAATTTATAACGCATTCAATTTGTGGGACGCTTCCCCTCTCTCTCCCCCGTCCTCCTCAAATTTCTGTACTCATAGTGGGCTATCACTTCAACCCCTCCCCCACCAAAAAAAAATGTCATGGATGCTCCAATAATGCATATTGTATTATCCAGCTTTAATTTCCTACTCACCTAACTGTTCCGAACAAGTTAGTGGTATACAGAAAATTGTAATGTGAAGCAATCTTTCTAAAATAGAGTATGTAGAACAAGTGATAGTATTGAGTCACTAGAGATCGAGGGAAAAGAGGTGCCCTTAATTATTGGCAGACTGGTAGTAAATGATATCGGAATTTTGAAGGTGTAAGGATAAATTCATGGTCACGTGTATTAGTAGAAGAACAATGAAATAAAACAAAAAGGGGTGCTTAAGCATATAAAAAAGTAGAGGAGGAGAGAGAAAGGAGGGAAAGCACATGAGAGGACATGTGAGGGAGGGGAAATTACATCACTGACATACATTGTCAGTAAAGCGGTCAGAAGCAGTCAGCACCAACTGACGGCCTCACAAAAGACAGCTGCCACCTGGGCCCCACCCTCCCTTTGTTCTCTACGCACGCCCGCACGCCACTCCTCCCCCCACCCCTCACGTGCCTCCACGTGACCCCTCCCCACTCCGCATTTTCCTTCTCCCTTTCCTTTTTTTTTTAAAAAATTAAAATAAAAATCCCACTTATATTAGTATTTCATGATTTAGTTTTTGCTTAAATAAATGGACAAGTGTATTGCATGGACGGAACTGTAGCTTGTAGTAGTGTCCTTAAGTAAGGCCGTTTTGTTATCATTATTATTACAAGGAATCAAAGGCGGCGATGCCATCTTCATTTGCATCGAGTTACACGACACACGAAGAATTTTTGGGATTCTGCAACCCCCAACACATATATATTCAAATACCCATATCTCCATCCTCTTTTTCTCCTCATCGTATCCCTTATCTAAGATGCTCCTACACCCTAACAAAGCCCCAGCATGCACATTTCAATTCTTAATAGTAATACCAATCATACATACAATATGCCACTCCTCCTTAACAATATGGAATGCAACTTAATGGACCCATTGAGTTGGTTAGAACAGAACATTAGAATGGGCCGACATATTGTTCTAGTTCCTACTCCCTGTCACTAGTAAACTATTGAATCTTTATCCAAGTTCCTCCACTCCAACTTTTGTTGCTGTTCATCTTCTTTCGGGCTGGCTATATACAATACACGAATACTTTGTAGTTGCGGCCCACAATCTCTTCTAATGGGCCCAACAACCCAAAAAATTCGAGATACATGCCCTTTCAAAGTCTCTCCTTTATTTTCTTTGAATCTGGGCCAAACAATCACATTCTAGGCTGCGTTTCCCACCCCCACCCAAAAAAAAAAAAAAAACTAGGTTGAATCATTGCCATTTAACTTCGCAGTTCGCACATCTACAGTCTATACCCCACTCCATCCTTACTACTATTTGATATAATTTCGAAGTGACTATTTGTTTTAGGCCATCATTTCAACGGGACTGTTGATAACTTGATGATGAGGATGGTGATGATGATTCAGAAAAACAAAGGACGACTCATAGTTGACTTGGCCTAACTCCAATGGTTGTTCCTTGTAGGAGAGCATGAAATATTAAAAATGTCGGAAGAGCGGGGTGCCCTCAATTCTCATTAATTGTTGCCCGTTGACCTCAACCTTCACTCTCTATGGACGGGCACACGCGTCATTGAATTAGCGGCCTGTCTATCATAATACTATAACGCCACCAATGCATTAGATATTTAGACTCTCTTGATTTAGTTTCCAACCCAAGCTTGACTTCCGGGACCGGTAGGTCAACTGTATGTGCCATTGCTAACCCCCTATTAAATTTGAAGGTAATCTCATTATTATGAATCGGCTCGGCTATTTGTGGATAGTAGCAAATCATTGAGGCTTCTTCAACCGTACGTACTGGCGTTAACGACGGGCACAAGGACGTGTGATACGAGTTGAATTTCAGATTTGTCTTGTACGGCTTAAGCCTTCAACTTGGCAGTGTTAAATGTAGTGGTGTAAAAAGAGACAAAATGGGAATATGTTTGAATGCAGAGTGGGGAAGTAATTGAGAGACAGAGAGAGAGAAGCATGTGGGTGGAGTAACGGCTAGGGACCATGAAACTTGTGTGGGTGTGAGTTGGTAGGACATGAGGCAGAGGTGGTTGCACTGAGGACTAAGGAGAGGCCAAGTTGTAATTAATATGAGAATTTTGGAAACTTTGATGAGGCCACTTCAGGGTGACTCTGAACATCTCTCTTTTTAATTCCCCCACCACCTATCCCATTAAACTCCAAATCCTACTGCGCTGGCATTTCTTCCCCTTCAAATTTAATTATTTAAATGATTTTGTTTTTGTGTTGCTTCATTTGAAGGAAGGCACGCGGAAGAGAGAGAGAGAGAGAGAGAGAGAGAGATGGCCCCACCTAAAAGAGAGATTCCACACCCTGATTCGCATGATATTGGCCCTCGGATTCCCTCATTGCCCTGCTTCTCATTTGTACTCCCAGTTTCATCACACGACACTCTGTTGGTCCCCCACCCCCACCCACCCCAACCCATCCTTCCATTACTTTAATACCAAATCACACCCATCATCTTTGTTTATAAAATTAATTTGTAAATATGGCATGTTTTTAAAATATTATAATTATTTCCCCCAAACTCTCTTCCACCTCTTGCTTCATTATTACTGATGATGTTTTAACATAAGTAATTTGAGAAAATTATGACCAAAATTAGATATAAGTTGTACGTGCATATAGAATTAAGATAAACTATTTATAATGAAATGTGTAATTAAATTACGCGTTGTCCCAGCTGTGGCGTAGGAAATCGAGGAGGGAAGCAAGGAATCTGGAGATAAGTGAAGAACAAGAAATCCAAAATAACTTTGGCAGGCCCATTGCGGAAAAGCAAGCGATATTTTTGTCAAAAAGGTCACACAAGCTTCGTTGTTCCTCGTTGCCCAAAACAGCTCATCCTTTTTGTCCACTCCAACCGTCACCTTGCACACCACATTCTCCTTCCACTTATTTCCTTCCTTTTAACTAATTACCACAATAGGCTCGCCACGCAGGCCATGTGAATTATCCGAACAAATTCAATAATATTACAAACAAACAAAAATAGACCGAGAGAGGTAGTTGAAATATTAGGTCTGAATGTAACTGCCGAAAATAACGGAAAACGATATTTGGATACTGTGATTAATACTACACCAATGCGCCTCACATGGTTTGCTATGTTGGCCTCACAAGAACAGGACATCAACCCCCCATATTCACAAATGCAAGCTCCAAGCTCCAAGCTCCAACGGTCTCTTCTTTCATCTCTCCCCATGTTATTTACTCAATTGCTATAAATTAATCATTTTTCATAAAATTACACGACACGTTCAGTTAAGTTATTTCTGAGCCACAATGTTCCCCCCTTTTGGGCAATACAAAGTCAGTTTTATCAATCCGCCAGAGTGTCTGATTCCTGATGCTAAATTCTTTTATGCTTTAACTACTCAGCGTCTTTCGGTTCATTTGTTCACACTATAATATTGAGGATGCATGTTATGTTGTATTAGTCATCTATTGTATAACCACTACGATGATTATACCGTTGCGGTAACCTTGAAAAGCTGGAATTCGGCCTCGTTCTCTTCGGTGAAAAACCAAAAGTAGACGCATTATTTTTACAACGTAAACAGTCTTTTTTATAGTTCATTTTTTATTCTTAAAATTATAATTAGACATTAAAACCAAATTTTCTAAAGTAAAAAGTGCTTAAGAGTAATTGTCCTGTATGTGTTCACTCTGTTGGTCTTGTTATCAGTAATTCGTTGGCACTTTGGGTTGAATGACGTCATAATTGTTTTATTATTTTTATTTTAATTTGTTACAAAGTGTCGGGGAGGGGCTAATGAATAATGAGTAATGAGCCGAGCCGAAGGGATGTGGTCTGGTGGTCTGACATGTGAGTTGGACCGGGTCAACAGAATTGTTAAACCCACAACCCCCGGGTCCAATGGGTAATAAATTAGATAAATAAATCTTATATTTAAGAGGGAGAGGGAGGGAGCACTATTTGTTTGCCAATGGATAATTAGTACTCCATTTATGCTTTACACGCATTTTTTTCCCTGGGAAGCGACAAGTGCATGTATTAAAGGTTTGATCGATTCTAACATTTGATAAGTCTTAAAGGAATTTCATGTTTACAACTTTAGCATATACTCCTTCTCATCCACATTATAAACATAAAAGGCTGGCAACCATTTTACACAATCAAATAAAATACTGTGGAGTAATTTATTATGGATAAAATTAACGTCTAATTTTATCATTATAACATTTATTATACACCTACACTCCTTAAATTTATTATATAAGGGTAAAAATGGAAATCAAACATTCATTATAATGACTTTTATATGTTACATCTTATATTGTGGACAAAAAATTTCTTATATTACCTTTTATATCATAAACTTTGGGGAGTAGGATCAATCATTAACCAATCAAAATTTCATGAGATTGCAGGGAGGGACTAAAATCAACAATTAGATACTATAGACATCAAAATTAGAATTCAATGAAACTACAATGACTAATAATAATAACATATTTATACTATACCATTATACTATACTATCATCACAAACATAAGATAAGAATTCCATCAAAGTATAAGGAATAATAATAATAATAACAACCCATTTATATTATACTATACTGTCATCAACTTCGGCTTTTCTTAGTAACTTTAAAAACTGGAATCATGTCCATCCAATTAGTCTGAATGATTTAGAAGAAAACACATCACATAACCTTTTAAAATTGTATATTCACGTAAAATAATACTAGTAAAATCCGCCTTTGTAAAAGATAAAATCTTCTTCATAACAATCAATTATTTAAATTTGTTAGGATAAGAAAGTGTAAAGATACCGACCACATCTACTTTCACACCCATTATCACGTCTAGGAATGTATCAAAAATCATCATATTAAGGAGATGATTAAAAACAGACTTAAATGCCTAATGCATGAATGAGACAACTAATTAAAATTTGTCTGCTGGGGTTAAACTAATATCACTTGCCAACTCTGGGAAGTCTGTATTGAAATTAAATAACCGTTTTGCTTTATAAGTCTGCATTTTTCAAAAACGGAACACTGACACAACGTTGGTTCGGGTCGGGGAAGGTGAGCCGGGGCAACCCAACCCAGGTAATGGGCGCACTCAAGTTCACAACGTAAATACAGAGAAAGCAAGCAGAGCAGAGCAGCTCATCATTTCAGAGCCGAACCACAAAGAAAGGAGAGAGAGAGAGAGATAAAGCAAAAGCAAAAAAGATAAAGCTATCCGCAAACAAAGCAAGAACAAAAGAGACGATAATAAAAAGACTGGAATTCTGGGAAGAAGAAGAAGAAGAGCTATTACGAGAGAGAGAGAGAGGAAAAAGGGGCTTGGAAAACAAATGATGCAGACGGAGCAACAGAACCAGCTGGTTGTACAGAATTCTGGAAGCCTTAGCTTTAGCAGCCATTTGTCTAAGGAAGATGAGGAGATGTCCAGGTCTGCTCTCTCCACCTTCAGAGCCAAAGAGGAAGAGATTGAACGCAAAAAGATGGAGGTTAGAGAGAAAGTTCAGGCCCATTTGGGTCGAGTTGAGGAAGAAACCAAGCGTCTCGCCACCATTCGTGAGGTATCTCTTCACATACATGCCTGCTTTTCCAGATTTCACACTGATTTCTTTCTAATTACCCTTCAACTTAATTCTCTTGCCTTTTTCCTCTTTTTGAGTTTATATACTGCAACGGCTTTGTATTTTTGTCAGCAGCTCATGTAACTTTTATCGATGGGGTTCCACAATTCACCAAATTGAAGTGATCTGATATCTAAACTCTAAACCCCTCATCTTCATCCCTGCCTTTTTTTACGGCCTTTGTTTTTTGGGGCAAAAAAAAAATCTCCAACGATGGCCTTGGTTGGAGACAGATTTTTTCCCTGTGAGGAAACCTCAGCACCTTTTTTTTCCGCCTACCGAACAAATAAGTTGGTGCCTTAACAGAGCTTTGTAGCTATGTTGATTTGTAACGGTTAAATATTCCTGATTCGAGAGAGCTCCTATTGTTTCTTGATTCATAATTTCCAAAGAAAAAAAAAAGTGCTATCTAGTGACGAGGAGGACCCCCTAGTATACCGAATCTCTGAGGCCCTAGAGTATACCCGATCTGTGAATTTGTGGCTCGGATATTTGTTTTTCCCCCTTCCAATCATGATAAATCAAATTCAAAGTTCGATCTTTCTGAAGGCGAAAGTCATTAGATGGAATTTTGGACTGCCTTGCGTATTCTTCTCATAGGACAGCGTTCTAGGCTACTAACTTTATAATTGATGTGTTTGCTTTTTGAAAATTCTGTTGCCCCCTCAGTCTAGCAGTTTCTGTTGCTTGGCATTCATGTATGGAGTTTTTTATTTTTGTGCCTTTTACGGAGGAAAAAAAGTTAATGTTGTTTAGCTTATCAGGGATTATATATGTGGGATCCTAATTTTGCACAAAGATAGTAATCTGTAGTTTCCTGATTTGTCGTATTTGAGGAATATCAGGAGCTTGAGGCTCTAGCAGATCCGATGAGGAAGGAGGTTGCACTGGTACGGAAAAAGATTGATTCAGTAAACAAGGAGTTAAAGCCACTAGGCCATACCTGCCAGAAGAAGGTTAAGCCTGAGAAACTCAAACATTAAAGTTTGTGTAAACTATTCATGCATTATGATTACAATATAACTTAGTAAATTCCAACATTTTGCAGGAGAAAGAATACAAAGAAGCTCTTGAAGCATTCAACGAAAAAAACCGGGAAAAAGTACAGCTAATCACCAGGTTAATGGAGGTAATTAGTGCCATCCATCTTCACATCATCCTGTGCCTGTGAAACACTGGTATTTATGTTTAAATGTGAATTCATTTGTTTTGATATTATGGGTCTTGTTGCTGTGCTGTGAAATCAACAGTTGGTGGGCGAAAGTGAAAGAATGAGGATGAAGAAGCTGGAGGAGCTGAGTAAGAACATAGAATCCATGCAAACAAGTTAGCCAAATGCTAATGACTACTCTTGATTAGGATTGTGTGGTATATGAAGGATATAACTTAGTATATGTATTATTTGTGTCTGTGCTTGTGTATTTTCATCGGTAATGTTTGTTTTTCTCAGTAACATGTGTGGCACATTTAGCTTAATTTACGAGTGCCATCAATACTCGCCTTACAATTACGCTTGTAACTAAATACGCTTGCACTCTCATATTATTTTTTTTCGTTCACCCTTCAATTCACTTTTTGTATTGTTCTATTTTTAATTTAATTTATTGATGAAATTCTAATTTTGCTTTCCTGCTGGTCCAACAAACTCTGATGTCATTGTTGAATTTTTTATTTATCATTATTAGTGTAATTAAATACTATATATTGTGCCGATGCAGTGTTTATGGTACAATAATTTGTTTCGGTAAGAGAGCATTACAAATATATGATTTTACTTATTGTACGGCCAATTACTCAATTATGTAATATCATGAAAGGAAACATTGAAACAACATCATATGGTAGTAATAATACATGAATAATCAAGGCTGGGTTTGGCCGAAAGAATTCATAGGAGACCATGCCATGCATTTTTCTGTCACGAAAGTGGTAAGTGACGTTTTAAAAGGTTATCAGAATCATCAGGATAAATTCTATGATTTAAAGAATATTTATAAAAGTAATAATTAAAAAGTCACTATAAACACAGGGAAAACTGGAGAAAACGTTTTTTAAAAACGTTTTATTGATGAGAGGTGCAACAAACAAGTGTCTCTTTATCAGGATAAAATTGTAAAAGATGGCAAGGGATATGGAAGAGGAGAAAATAAAACAAAAGGAGGAATGAAAGGTGGGAGAAAGGGAGAGGGCGTGGAGGGGAAAGGGAACCGTAGAATTTACTAAGGCATGATTGTAATGTAAATGGGTTTGTGGCAACACCTGACATCTGACATGTACGTATCTTTGGGTGCTCGTAGCTCGTAACTCGTAAGTCGCAATTCCTAATTTATGACGGTTTGACAAATTTGTTCGCAGCCAGAAAAGTGAGTATTAGGCAGTCCCAATGTGACAAATCACCTGCTCTTAATTATAGTAATTAAAGCAAAGCATTGCGGGGAATCACAGAAGGCGAAACCTGCTTCATGGATTGTCTCATTATTAAAGCCACATCATTCATTACTGTCATTTCATGTCAGCGAATCACCGTATCCGTTTCCTAGTGTTCGGATTAGCTTTCTTAGATATAATTTTACGCGACTTACGTAGGAGTGCTTTTGACAATTATGTATTCTTGCTGTTCTTGTTTTATTTATAATTATAATATAATGCATTTTTTAATACGTTTCACGTGAACCAATAAAAATCTTAAATTTCATTAATTTTGTCTTCAAATTCATCAACTTTTCAATTTTACCTATTTCTTATTATAAGTCTAACTACCACAAAATTTTTTTTCCTAAATATAAATCCACTTTGGGATCAATTAATGCTATTGTGACTAATTTACCCCTGTGTTGGAAATAGGGAAGATGAGAGAGAATGGTTATAATGTATAAAATATTATTTTAACACATATTCTTAAATAAGGGTAAAGTTAGAAAAATATGATATATTTAATGCTGTAACTTCCACTTTTTGGCATGTGAGAAGTAGTTAGGATGGACTTATAATAAGGAACAGAGTGGTATTTAATAACCACTAAACTTCATGAGGATAAAGTCAACATATAATAAATGGGAGTGAAATTAAACATTCATATGAAAAAGTTAATGAGTTGATTTATAAATAGGACCAGAGGAGTATGCCAAATTGTCAATAGCTTCCCTTTCTAAATTCTCTTTTACAGGCTAGATATCAAAAAATGTGAGTGGCACAGGGGTTAGTAATCACACAGCAAAAGAACTTGGCTCCCAGGGGAAGGAACCCTGAATTCCTCTCATCATGGTCTTTCTCTTCGTATTAGTAAAGAAAGATGGTTACCTTATTCATAAGGTAGCCTAAGGAAAGGCACACCTTGGCAGATATCATATACAATATGCAACTTGTTTGATTTGGTTTTTTTTAAGGGTCAGAAGTGCTTCTGCACTGGAGAAGCCAATTTGTGCCATTTTGGGATGTTTGGTTCAGCTTTTTTGCAATATGACTTATGGGCCAGTAGTCTGTTGGGGCATCCAGAAGCTAGAAGCTGAAAATTTTGGCTTCTAGCTTCTGGCTTCTGATGGGTCCCACGCCTTCTGTTATGTATTACTCCCTCTGTCCCACAATATAAGGTCCTTTTAACCGAATTGCGGGTTCATAAAAAATTAGTTAGTGTTAGTTAAAAACAATAAATGTATAGGAAATATATCATAATGCCCTTATTTATGAATGAGTAAGAGATGGGATAATTATGAAAAGAAGATGAAAGAGAATGTGTGGGAAAATTAATGTATGGGTAAAATGGGAAAAAAAGCATTTATTACTCAAAAAAAGTCAAACAGGACCTTATATTGTGGGACAAAGTCATTCAAAAAAATGGACCTTATATTATGGGAAGGAGGGAGTATTTAATAAAGTGGGTAGGAAAATTAGACTATTAGACCCTTAAAATTGATAAGATATTTTCTTTTAATATAAAATTTCCTTTTTTATCTTAAAAAATTACCATAATATTCTCTAACTATTTTCTCCCACAATATCATCCTTTGAGCTAAAAATATTATTTTTTTCAAATTATTTTCCTTAAAATATGGGAGAAACTAATCCTTTAATAAGAATATATGCATATTATATATGTATTCCCTCCGGTCCTAATTATAAGACCACTTTGACTTTTTTGACTTTTTCTTCTAGTCCAAAAAAAAGTAGTTTCAGTCTCAAAAAAACTTTTTTTTCTCAAAACTAATTTATTCTACTTATAAACTAACCTATAATCTAATTTCATGTGACATATGTTATAATTTAGTGGTCTAATTTGTTTCCTTAACTTCCACAAAAAAAAAGTTAAAGTGGTCTTATATTTAGGACCGGAGGGAGTATTATTTAATAACAAAAATGTCTTTTTTAGTAATTTTTCATCTAAACTTGCTTTTCAAAATAATCATCAAAACATGTTTCTAAAAGTCAGATTGAAAAAAGCCACTTCTATCATCACAAATCCAAACATAAATCACTTCACACAATCTGACTTTTATCCAATCTTACTTCTAAAAAAGTCCTTATGAAAAAAAGTCAATCCAAACACACCCATAAATCTTTTTTTTGGGCACTACCGTAGGATGCGAATAGATATAGATCATGACGTGTGCCATATATGATATTTTGATAGAAAGAAATTACTCCCTCCACTTTTTATTATAAGAGCCTGAAATTTGAATTACTTTGGTTCAAAATATAAGAGTCTACCTTGGATTCTGTTATCATTTTTGCATTTTTTTCCTTTTTATCCCCTACTTATTAATACTCTATTTCATAGTACTCTTTTTTTTGTCAACACTCTTTGATCATAGTACTCTATAATACTCTTATTTCTATATCTCTCTCTAGTCTCATCATAAATATGGGTAATATTGCAAAAAGATGTTATATTTCAGACATATTTATATCTTTTAACTAACTTTTAATTGTTTTTTTTATAAATACAATTTGGCGGCCGAACTCTTATAATAAGGAATGGAGGAGTATATGTTTTTCCTCCTCTAAGACATGGTAACTTGAGATTTGTTAAAAAAATAAAGTCATACGAAACAAGATGAAATATGTAATACCTTTCTGGTCCTATTTATATGGTACAGAGATGAGGTTTTATTTAGTCCTATTTATAAGTCACTTCATTAAATTTTACACATGAATATACAATTTTACCGTTCATTTATTATGTATTGACTTTATTCTTATGTGGTTTAGTATATATTTAATATGGGTAAAATTGAAAAGTTATTGAATTCTAAGGTATGGTTAATAAGATTTAAGGATTTCCTTAGTTTGCGTGAAATATGTTGAAATTTTCTTATAAATAGGACTCAGTGTACTATTAAATTCATTGACAAGAATAAAGTGAGTGGCAGATTGGCAGAGAGATATAGCGGGAGGGAGAGAGGCATGCGGTTGGTGGTGGCTGGTTTTAATTAAGGAATGTAAGTGAAGCTAATTAACAAGACCGTTGAACAGCCAATCTATGCGGGAATCTAGATTAGTCTAAACATATTAATTGGTGCGAGGTCGACAATTTTTTGGGTTATTGTGAGTGGTGAGCTCCGCTTCATGTCCCATGACAAAATGTGAGGTGTGTCCATGCAGAATCATATATCAGAATCAATAGCTCATATTCATAAACTAAGACACAACCACAGTCTCTAAATTTCATATTTTAGAACCAAGAGTAAACCATTCAACAATATTAGCTAAGCAAAGATGAAGATCTGCAAAAAAACAGCAGTCCAAATGAAAGATGATTCACCATTATCACCATTGCCCTTTTTCCATCTTTGTTTTCTTGTTGCCCTAAGTTTCTTTAGCATCGTCAGGTAAAGATGATTCACCATTATCACCAATTCACCATTGCCCTTTTTCCTCTTACCACCCATTGACCACTGGGATGCGGAAATAACAGAAAATTTGGGAAGAGGAAAAAAAAAACTTCTTAAATCGGTATTAAGAAGACCCAAAACTTCCGATCAAAGCCACTAACTAATGCAAGGGAATAAGAGCGAATCGAAACTTAATACACAGATAAACAAACAGAGGAAGACGAAAAAAGAGGTTTCCTTTCTTTCAAAGTAGATTTGGTGGACATTGAAGGCGAAGAATATATTCCAGTTTCAAAGCATAATGCGAGAAAAAAAAGAAGCTCACCTGTAGGGCTATCCATACCCGGGACCTGGACCAGGAATGCCCATTCCCGGATCCCGTCCCGGAAGGAGGCCGGGACTGAGATTGAGTCCCGGTCCCGGGATTTCCCGGTACCACCGGGACCGGGAAATCACGGGACCGGGACCAGGAAATCCCGGCAAAAAAGATTTAAGTGTTTTGTGAGAAGAAGCTAGGCAAATTTTTCTGAAAAAAGCAAACTGCAATTATAATTTTGAACAAGTAGCAATTTACAACAAACCGACGTGCTTGAGAAGGGAAACCAGTAGCGCGAATTACCTTCACTTTGCTTTTCACTTCATAGCTTGAATTTGAAGAAGATGAAGAAGGTGATGTAATGGTCCTTACCCGGCGCCTCTCAAACTCCTCGTCGCTGCCGCGTCATACGCACGTAACGCCTCCTCCACCGTGTCAAAAGTACTCAGCCTCCTTGTCTTGGAGCCGATGAAGCCGTCGGCACCATTGGGGATGCGGGACGGAGGAGTGGCGGACCTGTTTCTCCCAAGCGGCGCTGACACCGTAGAAGGCGGAGGAGAGGAATCGGTGGTTGGGCAGTTGAGGTCTTAAGGATGAAGATGAACTAAAAGTTTTACTAGGGAGGGGGCAGGTGAGATCACGTGGGGGGTTTAGACTTTAGATATTATTTTGGGGGGTGAGGTTCAGACAAAGCCACGTGGGGAGTGGGGTGAAAGTGAATTAAACGGTTGGGTACTTGGTTGGGCCCTTCAATTGGGTCAATTATGCAGCCATCCATTCTCTAAAAAAAGAACATGAATTAAAGAGTTGGGTTGGGCACTTGGGCCCTTAATAATTTTATAAAAAAAAATACATGACCGAGACCGAGATTCCGGGGGCCTTTCCCGCTTCCCTGTCCCGGTCCCGGGATTTTTTTCCCGGATTTCTCGGTACGGGAAATTCCCGGTCCCGGAAGGCCGGGACCGGGACCGGATGGACACCCCTACTCACCTGAAAAGCGACGATGCGGCAGACGGTAGATGGCGCGCTATGAAGGACCAGAGCGAAGAATGAGGAAGCACGGTGTGTGATTTGGGGATTTTGGGGATGGCGGATACCTGCCGTGGGTTATGCCGTCCTCCTCCCAAACTGAGGCTTGTTGTGGCGACGGCGACTTTGCTGACTGCAGGTGAGAGGAATCGATGAAGATTGGCGGCGACCGGCGAGTTGAAGGGAGGACCTTGCTACTTGCTAGGGCGGATCTGAATGACGAGGGAGGCTAAGGGCACGGATGTGAGTGAGAGTGAGACGAGAGTTAAAGTGAGTTAGGGTTTTTTTTTAAAAAAATAAAGGCACAAACCAGAACATGACACATGTCATGTGTATTAAAAAAAATATAATACCTATATTCGGGACGGGACGGGACGACCCCGTCCCGAGTCCCGTCCCGTCCCAAATTTTTTTTTGTCCCGTCCCGATTTGTCCCGTCCCAAATGGACCGGGATTGGACACTTGTGAGTAGCCCTAATTTTAAGTCTAAGGATGTGTTTGGATTGACTTCTGAAAAAGTGACTTATATAGGGCATATTTGGCTGGGCTTATTTACTCAAAATAAGTCCTTATTTTGAGTCAAAAGGACTTAAAATGGAAAAAGCCCAAAAGAAGATGTTTGGGTGGGTTTGGGGAAAATAAGGACTTAGGAAAAATAAATTCAAATAAGTATAAAGTCATTTTTTTTCCAACTTATGACTTATGACTTATTAGTCACTTATAGAGGTGGACTCCACAATTCTGACTTATTTTACACATCCAATTACACAATCTGACTTATTAAAAATAAGTCACTTATAAGTTATTTTTTTCACAGTTGATCCAAACATAAATCTCATTACACAATCTGACTTATATATAAGTCATTTTTCCAAAAGTCCATCTAAACACACCCATATAAGTCAGATTGTGTAATGAGATTTATGTTTGGATTAGCTGTGAAAAAAAAGGACTTATAAGTGACTTATTTTCCATAAGTCAGATTGTGTATGTTTGGGTTAGTTGTGATTAGATGTGAAAAATAAGTCAGAATTTTGGGCCCCACCTTATAAGCGACTTATAAGTCAGAAATAAGCTGTTTTAAAAAGCTTATAGTTTATTTTGACTTATAAACTAGAAGTTACTTACAAGTCAAATTAACAATAAGTCAAAACAAACATGCAAAATAAGTTACTTTTACCCCAAAATAAGTACTTATTTCTTGAAAATAAGTCAATCCAAACATGCTGTAATAAACGTATATATTGGCATCTTTCAAATAAATGAAATTTACTACTCCGTACTATGTTGTTTCACTATAACTTATATTTTCTGAAATTATTTATAAATATAGTTAATAACAACCAACTAATCAAATTTATAGAATGCCGTGAGGTCCCCTCAAGTCACCCCAAAATACAATTATTGCGCACATTATATATTATATTTTAAAATGTACAGTGCATTATATCGTACTTTACTATCTTTTATTTCTTTCGTTGATCAAACCTAGGTTTGGACTCCAAACCTAGGTTTGAAAAAAGGTAAGTCAAACACTTGAAAAAATGTGAAAAGCCCTTTTGGATTGGAAACCTAGGTTTTGGCCACCAAATCCTAGGTTTTGAATAAGCTACAATTTTCCCCTTTTGCACAAAATATGAGGTGAAAAAATGCCATCATCACGCATGTCATAATGATCTACCAAAAATACCATTATCATCTCTCTTTCCCAACACATTAAACTTATGTCCTTTTTACTAGTTATTTACACAGAAAAAGTCATTCTCAAAACAATCATCCAAAACTCTCATTCTATTAAAAGTTATTTTTTCAGAAAAGCTGAAAAAAGCTATTCCCTAGAAGCTAGTATCTAAAAGCTAATCCAAACGGGCTGCTACTTTTTTCAGCTTTTACGCGAAGTACGAGATAAAAATATACCATAATGCCCTTATCCTCTCTCTTTCCCAACACATTAAACTTATGTCATTTTTAGTAATTTACACATAGAAAAAACCATTATCACAACAACAATCCAAACACTCTCATTTTATTAAAAGCTATTTTTTTCAGCTTTTTCAGAAAAGCTTAAAAAAACACTTTTTCAGATTTTTTCTCAGAAACTATTATCCAGAAGTTAATCCAAACAGGCCATAAGAGTCCATCATTTTCAGTCACCAAATATTATGTTAAAAATGAAAAGTGCGTAATCAGCAATAGCAAACAGATGACTGGAACCTGGAAGGGTGAAACACATGCCCTACCCATATGTGATGACGTCTTCATCAGGTGATCGTCATAGATTGGGTAATGATATACTCCCTCACTGGCAAAACCAGTTTCGTGCTTCTCATAAAAATAGTAAGGGGTGCTCCTCCACCCTCGATCGTTCAGAACCAATTTGAAAGGTCTGGATTTAATAATTTTAAATTTATAGTTGTGAGAACACAATAATTTTGTTGGGTTCAAACTCTAAAATAAAGATAATCTCTTAATTATTATTTTGTCAAAAAACATATTTTTCATTTAAAAATCATAAATTTAAAATTATTAAATCTAGATTATCCATTTTGGATATGGACGATCGAGGGTGAAGGAGTATCGAAACTGGTTCCCTCCATCTCTTACTATAAACTTCAAATAATTACTTTAATTTTTTCTCATCGAGAAAACTAATAAAATCATTTAGAAGCAATACTTATGTCATAAATGTAACTTGTTTTCTTATTATATCGTTATTAATAAAGATGAAAGAGAATGTGTGAAGATGAGATAATGAGAGAAAATATGACAAATAAGAGATAATAAATATAAAAGAGAATGTATGGGTATGAGATAAACAGTGGGTAAAATTGGAAAAAATGTTATAAATATCTAGACAAACGGAAAATGAAACTTATATTTTGGGACAATCGTATTCACAAATTTAAAACTTATAATTAGGGATGGAGGGAGTATATTATTTGAAGATCTAACATGGGGCAGTGTAAATGGGTTTGGAGTTATAGTTCGAAAAAGGTCATGATTGGAAAAAATATCTTTAAAAACAGCCTGGCAGAGTAAAATTAAATGTGCAAGGACGGCACCATATGGGAACATTATGAGAAGTCATCATCAAGTCCCAAATAAGAAGTGTGTTTAAAATATGTAGGTGTTTGGGGCATGATGAGAATGTAGCAAAATCATGTGTTGAAGTTGAGTGATATATAGAAGCAATCTCACTAGTTGATCAAAATAAAAAAGAAGTCTCGTCAGAATTCCGAGAGCGACTTCAACGATGTCGCCATGGAAGTGTATAAAATGTTCATCATGCATCATTCATTAATCACGCTTTTTTTTTATTATTACTATTATTATTATTATTAGGATTGATAACTATATGTCTGGATCTATCCTTTTTTTTATCAAGGACAAATTTCATTAAATATAAAAGGTTCTACAAAATGATTGTCATCAAATAAAAGAAACAAACAGATTAAAATTTGACAAAACAGAATGCATAAAAGTAGAAAGATCTCGTCCTTTCATGTAAAAGATATTGAAGGGGTTGAAAGACTGGAGCATCTTGAGGATATCAGCATCAACAATATCTCCTTGAAAAGTAGAGGAAATTTTAAAAGCACATCTTGACGCAGATGAAAGGAGGCAAAAGACTGGTGTGGTGAGAATAAACCACATGTATTGATCAATTAGGGCCTACTCTTAAGCATCTCATTTGAAATGAAGATTTCTGAAACCTAGAATTTTGCCAATGAAAAGCTTGAAGCAGCCCCTGGTCTGGATAAATTTGCATGGAACATGAAAGACCTAAACTTGCCCTGTATTTGAGAAACACACACCAAATATGATTTTGCAATACAATTTGTGGAGCTATAGGAGGGAATTCTTCTTGAAGGTTGTTGATAACTAGAGTAGTTGTATCAACGGCTCCAAATACTAAAAAATTGAAGGATAATTCTTGAGATATCTAGCGAGATAGATTTAATGGACAGGCTATAAAACCTTTGTGAATAATGTTGTTTCCCAGCCACCAAATGTAATTTAAAAAAAGTATAATTCTTTTAAGTTCATCTAGTAGTCCATCCTTTTGAAGACGTAGAAACAACGAATAGAGTCATTCTTTGAAGGATTTGAAATCATTCCATTTAGATTTGATAGAGATTAATCTCGACCAAACTGCCCCTAGCGAAAGGGCATGAAAAGTTGGTTTTGCCTCTCCAAACTTGTTAACTGGTTACATATGCGACCATGACCCATGGGCTTTCACTATGAATCTTCAGGCCTGAAGGCTCCAGATATCATTCACCATGAAGTGGGTCAAACAAGCCCAATATATTGTCTGTTCACACCTCCATTGGGCTCTATCCTCATTTATTCGCCCGCCCCAAATTCTGATTGAAGCCCCTCAGCTGTGTTCATGTAAGTTGTAATTGAGGCTCGTGTTAGAGGGAATCGCACTGCATTTCATTACACATTTAAATCTTTGGAATATTATTCATATAGCAACCCACATGTTATAATAAAATTACTTGACATATAAACACGTTTAATGATGAGTGCGTAGGCAGGGATCTCACCAATTGATCAAGGATCAGGGGAAGCCTCCTACAAGCTTCCTTACACCATTTAACTATTCCATGCCAAACATCGGATTCCATTCTATGGCTATTTTAAAAACGATAAAGGGCTACATTTGACTATAACCATTCAATATTAAATATATAAGCGTTTTAGCACAACTTCTTTGTGTGAGAATCACTTTTGTATATGATATATTATTGAACTGTAAAATGAATTAAATGCAATGCTCTTATTGAGAATAAGAATGAAGCCGAACATGAGTTTATGTATTTGTATATTTTATTTAAATTGTGAGTAAGGACAAAGAAAGAGCGAGGGCATGGCATTAATTCAAGGGCATGGAAGAACATTCCGAAACAACATGGCCTCATTATTGGTCCCATAATATGTGTATATATATTACTTGCAATGGTGAATCTGACTCTCACGAATGCCATCTGTAGAAAACACAATCCATAAAATACATGCCCATTTCCATATCTAATTCCATTTCAGTGGCTACATGAAGAGAACCTCTTCTGCCCAACCATTATTCTGCGTCAACTATTTTGTCTCCTCCCCATTCAATACACACTGCACGAGATTCCTTGTCTGCTCTCAGAGCGACCTGATCTCACTATAAAATTACCACTCTTTCATGCATCTTTTGCACCTCACAATACAAAATTACAAATACACACAATACGCACACTACAAATCAAATCCCCCACTCATCTCATTCCACTTGGTATTTTGGATCCTAGTGACTGACTTTTAACCTCACAGCGACAACCCTGCTTCCCATTACCTGCCACCTGTTCCTTAGGCAATTAAAAGTGACACCATCTTACTCACCACCATTATACCTTATTTCTTTTATTAACCAATAATTTCGGTGAAACAGTGATATTATTGGAGAGGTGAAAATTGTGATATGCATGTCCATACTTCAATTCCCTATAATAATCATGGTTTGAAGCTTTATAAACGGAGTAATGGATCAAAGAATATAATATACAATAAAGCAATTAATGTTAATAATATTGGGGAGTGGACAGGTGTCGCCGCCGGGGAATCCTATGCTGATGAGGGAAGGAATAAAAGTGCCACGTCATGAGACAGACTCTGACACGTGGATGAGGTGCCCCTCAACACCATTATACACGTGTGAAAATAGGCCCCTCCCCTTGACGGTGCACTGCCTAAACTCACCGTAGTTTACCAGAACCTTGTGATTTTGATCGCCATGCGTGCGACCACTTTGGATTTCGTCGCCGTCATCAATAATATAAGGGGTGTTTGGCTGGACTTATATAAGCCAAATAAGTCCTTATTTTAACAAAAAAAAGGACTTATTTTCAGAAAAGTTAAATTGGGTATGTTTGGCTGGACTTATAAAAATAAGTAACTTATAACTTATAAGTCAAAATAAGTATAAGTTCTTTTTTTCAACTTATGACTTATGACTTAAAGTCACTTACGGAGGTGGACCCCACAATTCTGATTTACTTTACACATCCAATCATAATTAACCCAAATATAAATCACTTTTCCAAAAGTCCATCTAAACATACATCTCATTACACAATATGACTTATGACTTATAAGTCACTTATAAGTTATATTTTTAACAGCCTATCCAAACATAAATCTCTTTACACAATCTGACTTATTTTCAGTTTGGCTTATTTTCAGTTTGACTTATATATAAGTTACTTTTCCAGAAGTCTATCCAAACACACGCATAATCTCTTCTCAAAATTGCTTCCCTCTTGTTTGTTCTGTTCACAGGAATGCCACTTTTACACGTAATCCTGAATCCCTCTTCTTATTTTTCCCACATGGGATGGGAAAACACGTTAATCAATTACTCAGGCCCGCTCCTTCATTAACAACGTAACAAGTATTATTAGATAAGTGATTTGTATTATGTCGTCATACATAAATACAAATTGTGGGTGTCGGCCTCTGGGCGTATGTTAACCTGCAACAATCAGCAATCACCTAACTAGTATATAATTATATGCGCATCTTCTTGTTATTTAATGCCACATATATACTTTATAGTTAGGATTCGCTTATCAACCTCAATTCGATTATATGTTCTCAAGATTAAATTTGGTGACACGTCAACGTGTATGCATTCATCTTTACATACAAAACGCCGAAAGCCACTCCGTCAACATTCTTTTTATATATATGTGCTTCTCCTTGTCTTTAATCTGCAGTAGTGATTCTGGAGTCAAGTTGGGTGTGCCCCAAAACCAGTTACATCAATAACTTAAATGTTTTTGGTGTTTAATTTACATCCTGTAATTCTTGATTGATTGATTAAAATCTAAGCCATCCTACAGTATATGGTAACTGAGGGGCGCACAAGATTCAGTTAAGAAGTCTAATTAACGAGCACATAGAATCGACAGTGCATCAACAGAAGTAGGTTTATGTGTTAGTATAACATTATATTAAGAAACCAAAGAGAGTCACGGGGGAAGGAGGAGCAGGTGCCATTTGTTTGTTGTTGGTCTTGTCATGTACTCCCCACGTAAAAGAACAAGAAAGAAAAAGTCAGGAACAAGAGAGACAAATGCACAAACTAAGTCACAACACAAGCACAAGCACGCGGCCCATGTGTTGTTTTAGAGTAAAAAAAGAGAGATACAGCCAAGGAGAACCAAATTAAATCATGGACAAATTAAAGAATCGATGTGAAAGAGGAGAACCACATTTGCCCATTTTTTATTGTTGCCAAAACTACCTCGATTAACCTCATCACAAATAGCTTGGGAGAGTGTTGGCAACTTGCCATTAGTGCCTGTTTGGGTACCCAAAAAAAGCACTTTTAGGTACCAAAACCAAGGTTTTAACAAATGGTTGCCAAACAAGTCAAATTTTTGCAAAAGCACCTTTTTGGTTGAAACCATGGTTTTGGGGTTTCAAACCTAGGTTTTAAAAAAAGCTATTTTTTCTTTCTTTTGTCTTGCTTTTTTTTGGTTGATGGGGTCATTATTGTACCTCATAAATGCTACTCCAAATTACCTTTTTATTTTCTTCGCTATTCTCCTACCTTCAAATGAGCCATCATATAAATATAATTTTTTTTAAAATATGCCTACAAAGACCCTGCTTGAAATTTTAAATTTACACAACACGAAAAAAGTTAGATGGCCTACTCTCTTTGGATATATAAGTTGGGACATCTGGATAACCAGATGCAAGAATCTGTTTGATGGAGAGCAAGAAGCAGTTAACTTGAGGACTACAGACAGCTACCTCAGAGCAGCATAGGACCAGGATCTTATCTCTAGATGTTGTTTCTACATCCACAGTACTCCAGTTCACGCAGAGTCACACGACACTGACCGAGAGTATGTGAGGCTCGAGATTGATGGGTCGGTCCTCAGAACAGGAAGCAGTGCATGTGGGGGATCACAAGAACTCCATGGGAAGATAGATTGGAGGCTTTAATTGTAAACTAACTAGTGTACCTCCCACCATCGCGGAACTTATTGTAGTTATTCATGGTCTAAACATTTGTTGGAACAAAAACTACAGGAAAGTGGTAGTCTCCAAAGATTCAATTGAGATGATTGACTTACTAGTGAGAGGTTGCTCGCATAATCACCCTTATAGAGATGTGCTTGAAGATGCAAGACCCCTGCTAGCTAGAGATTGGCTAACGGTACTAATAAGACATATGCCAAGAGAAGACAGCTTTCAAGAAGACAGTTTGATTAAAATGGCCCATGGCATGGAATTGAATTTTAACTTCTTTGAGGAACCACCTGACTTTTTAGTTAGTGATGTACTAGTTTGAACTTTCATAGTTAGTGTATTGATGTAAACTCTTGCGAGCAGTTATCCAATTTATATAAAAAAAATTGTAAATTTTAAAAAACAAAAGTGGTGGTTTTTTAAAAATATTTTAAAATCCACCACTTTTATTTTTTTAGGTGGGTCTGAGGATCTCAACTATTTGTTAATTCATAAATTTGAGCTATTTGATTATATTGACGAATTTTATTATTTTAATTTTTTTTGACATGTTTAATTAATTTTTATTATCAATTAAGAAATTTGATGTTTACCACCTTTAAGAATTAAGATATAATTATATCTTTTGTATGTAAATACCAAGTTAATTAATGGCTTTTTTGGTAATTTATACTTAAAAAAGTGATTTTAGTAACAACTATCAAAACACTACCATTTTATCAAAATTTATTTTTCTAAAAAAAGTTATCCTACTCAAAAGTTATTTTTCAGTTTTTTTGTTGTTGAAAGTTACTCTCGAGATGCTAATCCAAATATGTCTATGGATATTGTGTTTGTGTGAACGCAATTGACTTGGTTATGGGGATGGGAAAGTGAAAGCGTGCGATGACACTCGTACGTCAAACAACATCCACATCCTTCTTTTTTGGTGTAAAAAGCTTAACTGTCGGTTCAAAACACAAGGCTTTGTAGTTTCTGACGAATAAAAAGCCAGTAAACTCTCATACTGCTAAACCATGTGTTGGGGAGCGTCACGCGTCGCTCCTCCCAACGCCACACACCACAGTACTTGACCCCGCCAATCTGTATATATATGGCAAACATAGTACATGCGGTTCATAATATTTGTTTATCCCAAAGGTTATTATATATATCGAGAACAATGCATGCATGGGTGTGGTTTGAAATTTAAATTAAAGGTGAAAGTAGTGAGTGGAAATGGAAAAGGACTGAACAGGTGATCTGTTCAAAAAGAGAAAGCAGAGATATGGAGCAGTAAGGAGTAGGGCCTCCAAGTCACTGCATTTTTGGTTGGAGCCATCCTTCCTATTCGTATGATTAACAAGAAGCTAATAATTAAAGGTAGAATTACTTTTAGTTTTAGGTCCCAACGAAGAAAGTCAATATCAGACAAGTTTCAATGAGTTGTATAACAACTAAAATAGTTATTGTTAATAAATAGAAAAATAGTCATTGATAACTCTTTAGAACGTGTCTAATATTAATTATCTTCTTTAGAATTTCAATACAATTCTCCCATAATAAAATAATGGGTTTTATTTCACCCAAAATAAAAATAATGGGTTTTAGTCAAAATTTGTTCTGAAAGTCACCGTACCCCAGGAGGATTGGGTATCCGGCAATTTTGCCAAAAAAAAAGTAGGTAAAATATAGCAATTTTCCTTATTAACGGTACATACGCTAACCATTTACATTAATTTTTTATACGGATAATGCTAATTTTAAAAATGTTAAAGCATACTTGCTCATTTTTTAACACTTTTGAATTAAAATTGCTCCTAATTTTTTTTTTCCAGATATCCAGTACTCTTGAGTTGTAACTTTTGAGGCAAATTCGTATGAGAACCCTAACATAATGAATATTAACAAAAAAAGAGATATTATCCCCGTTGCTAATAAATATAAGATCCATTTGACTTTTTTAGAAAATAGATACTGTCATTGTATATAACAATTCATTTGACCCATACATTAACATGTAATCTAATAAGTAAATAGGATCTTATATTTATATACGGAGACCGTAATTTACAACAGGTGCATGAAAAACAAATGGTCAAGATCTAGTTCTTGGCTGAACAAGAGTTTGGCATCCGCCTTTAATTACCAAGTTGGCACGTCCTATTTTTGTCGTTTAGCTCCTCTAGTTTATTGGCGTCAACGTCTTCGGTTTAGAATTGTCAAGAGCTCAGATTTTCCCGCATGTTTAGCTGTAAAGCAAGAGTTTCAGTAAGTAACCTCATTTTATCGAATGTCATAAATCGATGGCCTTATAATTCAATGTTTCAGTAACATAGTCCGCAAAGCTAAAACCAAAGACCTAATCGTGCCTCGAAGGGGAGCCAATTTTTTTTTTTTTTAAAAGAAAAATTATCAATCAGGGAACCGTATCCTATGATGCGCGTTTATTAATGAGGGCATGTGCCTATGCAATAATATAGTACTAACATCATGAGAGATCTGTCTCGTAGTAATGACAAAATAACAAGAGCTGTAACACTGCAACAGAAGACGATAACAATGGAGAAGGAAATAATAAATAACTAGAAAACTGTGAATAAAACCCTGCCTGTACGTGTATGGTATGTTGCTGTGGGAAGCAGTTCCTTTTACGACGTGTGGAGTGGAGAGACCACATAACCCTGACTCACTCCTACCATTTGCACCAACTTTAATTTATTTCCTATTTATTGTTACCCAGATAAAGACAAGCCACTCCCCATTTTGTTGTTACTTCAATAAAATAATGATTAGTTTATCACCAGTTCAACCCGCTCATCCATCTTGCCTCGATTTTTTAACCCCCAAGCCTTAGATTTGAATCCGGAAGTCTCCTCCTTCCTTCTCTGTATAAGCTGGCAATGAACCTTGTTTGAACCCTCCACTCGTCACAACCACTAGAATGCTCTATCTTGGCTCTACTTTACATACACCATACACGTTTCTCTTCTCACACCCACTTAGCTTACACATTCCAATTTCACCATGGCTCGCCAGTTACAGGAGCTGCTCAAGGAAGACCAAGAACCATTCTTATTAAACAAGTACATTTCTGATAGGCGTAGCCAGCTGATTAAAAGATCTTCTTCCACCACTACTCTGCAACTCGACAAACCAAAACCAAAACCAATCAATCATCAAAACTCGAGCTTTCCTCCTGATTTCTGTAAAAATGCTTGCTTTTTCTCATTTGGCAACACCCCTGATCTCTTAAACTCGCCTTTTTTTGATTTCGCATCTCCGGCCAAGAGCCCCTGTAAGTCCCCCAATGCCTTCTTCCTCCATGTCCCTTCTCGAACAGCCACTCTTCTTCTCGAAGCTGCTCTCCGAATTCAGAAACAGTCCTTGCCTTCTAAATCTAAAACCCAAAATAAAACCAATGGGTTTGGTTTGTTCAAGTCATTGCTCAAGGGGCTAACCCCGCGAAACCAAAAGAGGGAAATACAGGGTGGTGACAGAATCAAGAAACATCAACAACAAGTGGTTTCTGCTGATAATCAAGTGGGCTTTCCGTGTTCCTACAATGGACGTCCTAGTAGTGCTGTATGGTCTGAGACCAATGAGGATAAATCTTTGGACATGGAAACATCCACTAGTACTAGCTACTCCGATGAATCCCATGAGGTTGACCTATTATCCAAATCCACCCACAAGCACGTTACAGATTGTGTTTGTTGTGATCATGACTTCTGTGCCAGCCCTTTTCGCTTTGTACTACGGAGTAGCCCTTCTTCTGGCCACCAGACGCCGGAATTATTGTCACCGAATCGCCCCAAAGCAGAGGTTTGTAGTTTATTTTCTTATTGTTTTTATTTTTATGGTTGCCGAGTATGTTACAACTTCAGTCCAAAAAAAAAAAATGTTACAACTAGCAACATCCTGGTTTGACTCGGCTGTAATGAACCGAGTTCGTTCGGCGGTCTTTTTTTCTCTTGTCGGCAACAATACTGGCCGGAATGTTGCTGTTGATTAACATTGATTTAACATGTCATAGTTTGCGTGGAGGGTCAGATAAGTGAATTCCAGGGCTTTTGGGTTTTTCTGGTTTCATGATTGTCCCTCCCTATCATGTGTGCTCCATGCAAATCTTATCTCATCTTTTTAACTCTACACTGGCTTTGTTCAGTGAATTAATTGCATGAAATAGGACAAATTATTATTTTGTTTCTTCTCTTGTTTTTTTATTGTTACGCCCCGACATACAATCTACTAGAAAATAATTTCTCATCCGTATGCATGTTAAATTTACAAGAATCGTTTTGTTGCTGATGAATAAATAAATAAATAAGAACAAAATAGAAGTCAATGACAAACCCAATTATGAAGCCAGTTTGAGTCCAAATCCATCGACATTAGGTTCATCATTGACAAATAATGCTATCTGCCCAATTTGGGATAATATTCTAATAATTGTTGTTATTATGGATTGTAATACAGGACAAAGAAAAGAACGGAACCGAGAATGTTGAGAAATTACAATTAAGGGAGGAAGATGAAGAGCAGGAGCAATTGAGCCCTGTCTCTGTTTTAGACCCACCCTTCGAGAACGATGACGAAGGGCATGAAAACAACTATGAGGATGACTGTTTTGACTTGGAGAACAGCTATGCCATTTTACAGAGTATGTCATAAGAATTTTAATTTTGTACCGATGAGTTTTTTTTGTGCGGACCTTTTCCCCCAACAAATTGTCCTACACTTATTTTCAGACTTGATTATGTGATACAACATATGATAGAGTAGTCTCATTCTGATATGATTGTCATGCCATTAAAGTATGAGAGATTAATTAAATTTGAACGTGACCCCACCCTTATAATAAAGGAGTTCTGTCCTGATTTGGATACTCCCATTCAATACGTCGGGTAGAATTTCAGCAATCAGTACTTTTGGGTAAATAATCATTTTCAGTATTGGAGTATTTCTATCACATTTTACTGGTGTGTAAGTGGTGAAGAGTAAATGATTTGGTACAGATAAGGTGGAACAGAGTCTGAACAGACTAATGCAACCAATTAAGTACATCTACGTGCTTAGACAAGGACTTGGGTTGGATTTACGCCTAGCTATCTCCAGATCTAAACCTCTAACATATGCTAATTGTAACTCCAATTAAATTCCATAACTGATTGTTTGTTATATGATGAGAAAATTAGAATGTTTGAATAATTATAACAAAACTATTATCCACGGAGATCTTTATATTGATAATCTCTTTTTTCTGTTGATTTTACAGGAACAAAGCACAAACTATTGCACAAGCTTCGTAGTTTTGAGAAACTTGCAGAATTGGATCCAATTGAACTTGAGAAGAGAATGTTAGAAGAAGACGTAGATGATGAGACATCAGATGAAGAGAATGACTTTGACAGGTTAGTCTTAGAAGTCATCTGCCAATCTAGCATCCATGAGAGACGGGAAATCCCACAAGACGACAAGAGACTGATTTCAGATCTCATTATGGAGGAGGAAAGAGAACTGAATTCCTTGGAGGAAAGGGAAATAGTGTTAAGAAGGGTTTGTAAGAAGCTGGAATCGTGGAGAGAAGTGGAACCTACAACAATTGAAATGATGGCACTACAAGAGTTCTGTAGAGAGGACGAAGGATGGAAGAAAAGTGAAGGGCACAAGGAGGAGGTGGTAGGGGAGCTTGAGGTTGCTATTTTTGGGTTTCTAGTGGAGGAATTTTCAGAGGAGCTAGTATGTTGAAATGGGAAGATTTGGAAGCATGGGGAGAATTAAATATGAGGTATTAACTTCATTCTTTTATTAGGTAGAAGAGTAGAAAACAATGTGACTGACAGTGTAATGTAATAAAGTAGGCTAGTTAGAGAAATGGCCCAACAAGTTAGACTGGGTTGCAGATTAGTATGTACATGACTCGTGTATGTATCTGCCAGGGGATGCTGTAAGTCGTCCAACTGAATTGAACATGATTTCACTAATACGGCAATCAGTGAGTTTCCTTGTTTATAAATGAACAATCCCTCTTTCGTTTATCAAAGAAGAATCCCATTTTACACATTAAAAACGAAACTAAAAGAGGAACCCCTTTGTTGAATCAGCTGCAGTGTTTTGTTTCTGTTTACTGTTTTCTTTTAGTTATGTCTAAGTTAGTTTGTTTTCCGGTTTTGCCTCTCTTATTTTCCCAGACTCGTGCACTTCTCGGTTTTTAGTAATGAATGGTATTTTCTGTGGCAAAAAAAAAAAAAATCTCTCGTGGTATTGTCAACATTAGACATGGAGACCCTTCAGGACTGTGTTTTTCCATACACACAAACACAACCTCAACGTTCAAACTTAAGACAAAATGGTTATAGGGCTGAGTCTTTTCCACTTGAACAAAACACTTTGTTAGCTAATGATTCTTTTTTTTTTTTTGGCACAACAAATTTAAGGCACGAGTTCAAATTTAAGTTAAGGCAAAGGTTATGCCTTTGAATGGTTTCTTAAGAGTGATACTGATGTCGAACAAGATAATACAATATTTGTTCATGTGTGAATTTAGGTACCCTGTTCAAGAATGTCTCCCCTAGTGAAGCAATTGAGAACTAAACATTTTCACTTATGGTGAAAATGCATGATTATTCCTTATCACTAAAACCACATACAATCGTTAGTTAAGTGGGTTGGATTTATCTCTTTCTCCCTTTTCTCCTTTACTTTCAAAATCTTTTATCCACCATTGGATTTAAAAAATGAATGGTTTAGATTTGTTATTTTGTAAAATCTGTTACCATAAACATAAATAAATAGATTTAAACTCTTAAAATCATATCTATATAGTTCATAATTGCAATTAAGATAAAATAAATAAATTTTAATCTATAAAACGTTATAATAACACTTTTATAAAATATTGAATCTAAGCCATCCATTTTTTAATTTAAGGGTATAATTGAGATTCTGAAAAAAATGAGAAAAAGGAAAATGAGAGTGTATAGTTAACCACACATTTTGATTCTTGAAGTTAACTACACATTTTAATTCTTGAATATTTATGACATTAGGCCAACTTTATTTGGGCCTACTACACCTAACTCCCACCTGTTTTGATTCTGGGATACAATGATTTCGGCTTGACCTCCAAGAGAACACGAGGCCCAATAAACAAATCCGCTATCAACGCCTGCAGTATTTTATTTGTCCTTGTCTTGCTCTCTCCACACCCACCACCATAAAGCCCATTTCGATACTTCCCCTCCCATCCTACAGACACACCAAGTAAATTAATTAATTTTAAAATAAAATGATTTATGAATAATTAATTAGAGGTCCCAACTACCAAAAAATAAACATAATTAAAAGATGAGGTTCCACGGTATTGTAATCTTGTAATCACCTGGGCACAACTTGTTATCATCACGAAAAAAATTGTTATTTACAACCCTGTGGCACCTTATCTTAATTATATATGTTTTTTCTTTGGGACCTCTAATTAATTTTCCCAATAATTTTTTAAACGTTTATAACAACTTGAACAAATTAATGATCCCTAACTTCAATTGAAAATTTGGAAAATTAATTACAGGTCTCATAGAAGAAATTTAATTAAGATGAGATCCAACAAAATCCCCTAATTAAATTGACTAAAAAATTGTTATCGTTTGGCCAAAAGTTGTCAGTAGCTAAGAGTATACAAAGTTGTGATTGATACTTATAATATTACAAAGATCCAAAAAGTTGTCATCATTTTGCCAAAAGTTGTTGTTTACCAATAATTTATAACAATTGACAATGATACTCATAATGTTGTTATAAAGACCTAAAAAGTCATTATTGTCTAGTCAAACGTTAATAGTGACAAAGAATTTAAACTCTTAGTCACTAATAACCTTTCACCAAATGATAACAATCTTGCCATAACTGAGGATATCAGTTTAATTAAGGGATTTTGTAGAAACTCAATTTAATTTATGGATTTTATGATATCTTATTTTAATTAAGTTGTTTTCCATGTGACATATAATTTTAATTTCCCCTTTAAACTTTCATTTTATACATCTTTTGAAATTGTTTTTTGTACTATATAAGACACTTGTTGTTGCAGTTGAAATCCAATTCACCTTATTCTCATCCTCACAAACAAAATTGAGTTCGAGCGGAATTATTTTTTTAACATGCATTGGTTAAGTCCAGCTTCTAACAACCTTGTTGGTTTTTTGGTTTGGCCAACACCAACCTCGTTTCAGTGCAAAAAACAAAACACCAACCTCGTTGAATTTAAAAGGAGAATGTGTAAGAGAGTCACAGAACGCACAACCGAGAACCGACCTGTGAGTGGGTCCCGCCAGGTCGCCGTTTTATTGATACGAGTGTCTCAAGTTTTTTAGCGCTCCAACTTTCTTACTCCCACTTTATTCTTATTTATAAATAGTTTTCTCTGACTACATGGTACATATTACTTGGATTATTTCTGTTTACTGTTACTCCAACTTGCTTAGTTTCACCTCCAAGTTGCTAGTTTCCACCACTTTCTTAGGGTCGAATCTTAGGATTTGAGGTCAAACTTAATAAGCCACCTAGAGATGCTTTACAACATCTGGCAAAAAAAATGAAAGATTATTTGTACAACATAAAATCCCTTTCTTATTTGTTCTTTAGGTTTAGTATTCCAAATTCAAATTTTAACCATTTCCCACCTCTTCCACGTCCACATTGGAAGGAATTGGTTCTGGTGAGCGGTGACGATGACAGATCAAATTTAAAATAAGTAAACTTCATGAGTTAGTGTTAAAACCCTCTTAACATAAATGCTTAAAAAATGCCAACTATTTAAGCTTTTAATTTTATGGAACTGAGAACATTGACGTCTTTTCAGTTATCTTCTTTTTTTTTTTCAAATTCTGCATTCTGCTCTATAATAATTATATAGCCAGATATATACGTGATGAAGATGTCACAATGAAACGTTCTCCTTCTTCTGTTTTTTTTTTTTCTTTTTGCTTTGAGATGATGAATATCAATACATGCATTTCCTAACCACATATAATATAATATTATGATAATAAATTTCATCAGGTGAATGCTATTCATTAATAAATTGAAATATTGAAATCACACAACTAACACTTCTTTTATTATTATTATTTTTTAGATATGACTTGAGGGTCGAAAGTGGATAAAGAAAATGAATAAAGGAGGAGGAGGCATCAAGTCTGAAAAGGAAGTTGTTTATGTTTTCATTTTTGGGCACGTGACATTGAGAAACGGAATTGGCATGGTTACACGTGGAACATAAAAAAGAACGCTGAGACACGAATTAGAGCACGTCGGACGCGTTTTCCATGTGCCCCGAAAAAAGAAACGCAGCTTTTATGAAACACGGGCCCCACCACTCTACACACCATAAAAACAATCTAAAACCCAACCTCTGATTCAACGTAAACTGTGTGTCTGTGTCTCAAACATTGAGAGATAGAGAAATGATGAACAAGAAGAGAAAAGCTGGAAGGAAGAAGTTCCAAGAAACTCGTCATCCAACATACAAAGGCGTGAGGCAAAGAAATGGGAAGTGGGTTTGCGAGCTTCGCCAACCTAATAACAACAAATCACGCTTGTGGCTTGGAACATTTGGGAGCCCAGACATGGCAGCCATGGCTCATGATGTGGCTGCTCTTGCTTTCAAGGGAGATTCTGCTTCCTTAAATTTCCCTGATTCTGCTTCCTCCTTACCTCGCCTTAATCATCGTACCTCCTCCCTCAGAGCCATACAGTTCGCCGCCATGGAAGCCGCCGAGAAGCTTCTTATCGACGGTGGCGGTGGGAAGAACATGTCGCCGGAGTTGTGTGACATGGAAGGTTGTGAGATTGATTTGGAAGAAGAATCAGGGGAGGAGGTGGCGAGGAGTAAGTATTGGGATGAGGAAGAGGTGTTTAACATGCCTTTTCTTATGGACAGTATGGCCGAAGCCTTGGTTATCACTCCACCTGCCTTGCATAGAGGCTTTGATTGGGACGACATCGAAACTACCACCGGCTTCAATCTTTGGGTTGATTGACCACTCCTATATATATATATATATATACCCTCAATTCCTCAAAGCTTTTAGCTCATTTACATATTTTCACATTTTATACATATATACGGAGTTTCTTCACTACTTATAAATGCATATATACATCTTCAGCCTCTGCTTTTCTCTCGCTGTTTAAGACGTATATACCTCTCCTTTTCTCACTATGGCGTTTTATTTATTCTCGCCCACCCACCATTTGCGTGGTTTCAGAATTATTTGAAGCAATTTTAGGACTCAGCTGTAGTATCTGCTATGGTTTTGAGCTGATCTTTTTCTCTTTGTATACTTTTTGTTTCTTATCATAATTTTTTTTGGCAGCCCGATAACCCATCTATACTTCTCCCGCTCTTAAATATAAGATCCAGTTGACCTTTTTTTCTTTTTAAAATCAAGGAAGCTAAATGAGCCACTTAGTCATAGCGTATTTTGTGTATTTAAATTATATGTTAGTTTATAAGTCAAATAAACTATAGGCCTGTTTGGTACAGTTTATGAATAGGGTTTGGAGCCAGAATAGCCTTCCAAAACCATAGTTTGGGCTCCAAATCATGGTTTTATAAGTTGTACCAAACAAACTCTTTCAAAAAAAAAAATTCAGGCAAATCTATTATAAGTAATTTGTTTTTCTTTCTTAGAATTTTTTGAACAAGTCAACTTTCCTTTTCCTATATTTAGAAGTATATTCCACCACTTCCTAAAAGTAAACAATATGAAGTGAGAGTGTGGAACTCCATATCATGTGATAACCTTGCGATTTGAATAGCCCGACGTTCTATTTATAGGGGAGTATATGAATATATTTTTTACTGTAGATTTTGTTTTTATGTTATGTAATAAATATTAAATAAGGAAAGTTCTTAAATTTTAATAAGACAGAGCTAAGGTTTAATGTTTTTCTTTATCTATGTAAATATATTATAAGCGTCTTATAAATAAGAACTAATGAATATGATAAACACACTCAAATAGAATTTCAACATTGTATATTAGATTTTTAAACCAATAAATATTGAAATAAAAATCATTTTTAAAAAATCAACAGTTTAATTTAATTTTAGATGATGTGCACATTAAAACTATTTTTTAATAAATAAAGTTATAAAAAACTATTCTAAACAATCCAAATTACATATCGACGGTATACCATGTGAATAAACCATCGGTGCCCTGCGATAAGCACTACAGCTTATCTTGCGTTTTGCAGAGCAGTTTGTGTATTCATTTGTTTTAGCATGAACGTGATCCATAAAATTAGTTTTAATTTGGTAAAAAAATCTATATATTCACGATACTTATTTTAAACCAGACTATGGCATGTGGATTCTTTTAAAAAATTTATTTTATAAAAAATCCTTGTTATTAATATCCTTTATACTTTAAATTCCACTAATTTTAATTTAATTAGATTAAAGTATATTGAGTACATAAAGCTAAGTGTCATGTCTCCTCCTTCAGTTTACCATGCTAAAAATTAAAAATTGACAACAAAGGTTAGTCCAGTTGATAAAAAGATTAGTTCATGACCATGAGGTTGTGCGTTTAATTTCCGCCGATACAAGAACTTTATTAGTGGCCGATCTGTAAGTACCTCAATGGGACCCAGCTCACCTAAACTTTACTTTAAAAAAGAAGAAGAAGAAGTAAGAATTGACGCAAGCAATGGTGGAGTTTGTTTTCCTTTTACAGGCCATTTTGGGCATCACCACGTCTTTTGTTCCTGAATAAATTTGGGCTTTCTAAGTACTCTATTATGGGCTTGAATGTTAATAGCCATAATATGCTTACCGGGGTTCCGTAGCCCTCTTCCTTCCATTTTTTCAAAAAACAAGGCCTAAACAATCAAATTGCTTAGAGATGGGAAGGGAGCGGAACATAACATGGGAGACTTCATAAATTTAACTTCAAACAAAAAAGTTGAGTTGCTTGTCTTAAAAATTATTTCTTTTATTTTGGGCCAAATCTTAAAAATTATGTTCTGATTTAATGCTTTAACATACATTGATAAGTACTCCCTCCTTCACTTGTTATAAACTTCACATTTGTGGAGGTAACTATTCCAAAATATAAGCTTTGTTCTAGGCCTATTTAAATATTTATTGCATTTTTTCAATTGCATCCCTTATTTATCTTTTTTCATATATTCTCTTTCATTTTTATTATCTTTTATTTATCACATTCTTTCTCATTATCTTTTTCGCATGCATTCAATTTCATCTTTAATGATAAGGGTGTATTTGAAAAATAAAGTACATTTCTTACATAATTATTGCTTTATTTTAATTAGTTTTATTAATTTTTTATAAACACAAATTAATTACTTAAAACCATAATAAGAGACGGAAGCAGTATGGAAGGATTATTAACGACACCACATAACTTTATTTTTTTTTAAAAAAAATAACTTTCAAGTGTTATTCTTTTTGCCGGCTTTCAAGTGCTATTTTGTTGGACAAAAAAAGTATTATTTTCAAATTTGAAAAACGAATACAGAAGATTTCAATTTTACCGTGTGCCACATCTTTCCTTCCAGATACAAATAATATCTGCCACTTTTTGAGAGAAAAAATATATTTCGAGTGTTTAAACCTTTAATCTTTGTCATAAATAATGGAATAAGAAGTCACATGACTCACATCCATAGAGAAAAAAGGTCCAGAATTGGGTGTTCCCAAATGTATATATGATTAAAAAAAGTAATTAAGCTCGTCATTTTACTGCGGAGTCCATTATGAGGGGTAGGAGTTGATATATATCTATATATATATACACACACACACACACAAACGCACACATAATTAAGATTCGATATATTCGTGTAATTTCGATGGCACCACTTAATGGGGTTAGGTGCATCGACATGTAATTACTACTTATTAGGAAGGTCTGCAACCATGCTTTTATGCTATCGACAGTGACGGCAACGCATGATGGGAATTTAGACACTCACCTCAATATATATATACTATATATTTAAGAGCGTCTGAGGATAATATTAGACATAAAAAAAATTCCACGATTCCAACGATTAAGAAATTATGAACTCACCATCTAAATAATTACTCCTCTGGTCCTATTTATAGGGCAGAGAGAGAAGGTTTTATTTGGTCATATATATAAGTCACCTAATTAAATATTGAGTATGAATGTATAAGTTTATCCTTCATTTATTATATGTTGACTTTATTTCCATGTGGTATAGTGGATATCTAATATGGGTAAAGTTGTAAATTTGTTGGATTTTAGTGGAAAGTTAATGAGTTTTAAGACATTCCTTGGTCTGTGTAAAATATGCTGGAAGTGACTTATAAATAGGAGCAGATGAGTATTAATTAATGACTACTAGCTCATCGAGGAGAATGCCTCACTTCGATGATATAAACTAGATTTTTCTCTCCATACAATGTATGGAATCACATATACAGAGAGATACTCCCTCTTATCTTTATTATAAGAGGTGGTTAACCTTTTTACATATATTAATAAAACATGTTGGAATCATTTGTTATGGGTGGGTTTAATAAAGTTTTTCATTTTTACCATGACTCATTTATTATACACACTTTCTCTCCCCTTCTTTACATTTATTAATATACAGGGACATGAATGGAAAACATGCATTTATTACTTTTACTTTTGCATGTTACCTCTTATAATAAGAACCGGAGGGAGTATGAAATTCACTTAACATTTTAAAGATAAAAATTAAAAATAAAAGAAAAGAAACTAATTAAAAAGTTTTTTTATATGAGTAACTCTATTTAGAAAGGTTAATGAAAATTTGAAAGGATGTGGCAATAGAAAGTGATCGTTAGAAAGTAGTGAAGGGATATGGGAGGTAGATCATCTTGAGAAGTTGCTATTTGAAAAGGTTCAACAATTATTAGAAAGAAAGTGATCATTAGGAAGTAATGAAGGAACTGATTGCAGAAATTAATAAGCTGAAAAACTTCAAGGTTTCTCTGATAAAAAAAGTTATATTAAAACAAGAAGAAATGCAAGATTGTATAATCTGGTATTCAATTTAAAATATAAATATGTTATAATAAGGGTTGTGAAATTGGCAAATATTATTTTTTTAATCACATATTCACATGGTAGTTCAAATATTGCTCACCATAAAAGAAGATCACCGGGACAAAATTGATACTCCTCTCAAATATATTTACCAAAATTTTCGACAATGTACATGTAAAATCAATCACCCCCTGATGCGGAAAAAAAATTGAAAGAAAAAGAAGTTGATAAGTTCCTTAGGGTTGATAGGAAATGCACAGATATATATATGAGAATAAAAAATATCCTAATTTAAATTATATACCTGAATTTAAAATTTAAATTTTTTTGAAGTAATTTGATTGATGGTGATTTGATTGAATGTAATTAAAGCATGAATTGGGTAGATGCATGCAATTAATTTAAAATTTGAAAACTAACACATCGATAAGAATGAAAAGGTTTGAATTTTGCATGATGGAATATTTATATAACCAATTATAAGACAACACAATTAATGATAAATTTTGGAAGGTAAATCTCTAACTGATTAAGAGAGAGAAGAATGCTGCGGTAACCCGCAGACGCTCTACCAAGACAAGGTCTTTTTAACAGATTAGGCATATAAGTAATGTTAAGAGAGTCTATTGTAACTTTTTTGCGTAGTGATGGGTTTACATAGGGCTCCAAGTTGTTTTATTTTCTCATGTATTAAAATTTCTTTTCTTAAAAATTTTGAAAATAGTGCCACATAATAAAGAAACCTAAAATGTTAGGACAAAATTGCATCTATAGATAATAAGTTTATATGGCATAAATAATTGTGATTTAAAACAGTGACATCATGAATTACGTGGACCAAAAAAGCATGCTTGGAGTTTTAGAAAAGTATTCCATATAGGTAGATAAATCGTCATGTCATGTCTTGTCCTTGTATTCCGGTTTTAATTATAAGATCACTTTGACTTTTTAAAAAAAAATTAAAGATACAAAATTAATTACTTTAAATTGTCTATAGTTATCTTTTTTTACTCAAAGCTACTCTATTCTAATCATAAACTAACCTACAATCTAATTACATGTGACATATATTATAATTTAGTAGTCTAATTTACTTCCTTAACTTCCACAAAAAAAAAAAGTCAAAGTGATTTTATATTTAGGACCGGAGGGAGTATATATTATACCAATCTGTTACTTATTATAAATACACCCTAACTACTTCTCATATATCAAAGAGTGGAAATGAAATTATTAAATATGTCATATTTTTTTTAAAAAATTTCAACTTTGCCCTTATTTAAAAATAAGTATTAAAATAATATTTATGCATTATAAACATTTTCTCTCATCTTCCCTATTTTCAATATAGGGGTAAAATAGTTACAGTAACATTAGTTGATCCCAAACTGAACTTAAATTTAGGAACAAAAAATTTGTGGTAGTTAGATTTATAATAAAGAACATGTGGTATGTGAGATATTGTTGTTTTAAACAATTGAGGTCTATTGTTATATTTTTATATTACAAAAATACCTGTAAGTAAATGATTAATGCTTTAATTTAGTCAAGGAGTAAGGGCCACCCGAAATAAAGAGTAGCCAACAACCATGAATGGTCGCCGTGAACAGTTGGATATACTAATAGCTACTATTGATGTACTACTTGATTTGCGAACATTTGTAACTGAAGAAATCATATATATACTACTCTATTCTTTATTATAAGTTTAATTATTAGAATTTTTTGGTTCCAAAATATAAATCAAATTTGGGAATAATTAATGCTACTTTGACTATTTTACCCCTATGTTAGAAATAGAGAAGATAAGAGAGAATGTTTATAATGCATAAAAAATTATTTTAACACCTATTCTTAAATAAGAATAAAGTTAAAAAATTTTGTAAAAATATAATATATTTAATGGTATAACTTACACACCTTGGTATGTGAGAAATAGTTAGGGGGATTTATAATAACAAAAACAGAGTGGTACGACTTAATTCTTAAACTTGGGAATTCACTTGGAATATTGAAAAACTGAGTCCAGCTGTCCAGATTGTGTAGAGCAGTATACAAATGAATACACGTGAGGTAGACTTAAATTTGCCTGAGAATCAGTCATTGAACGCACCGCAACAACTTTAGATAAGCAGTTGAGGGCTATTGAGAGGTGGAAGAGGAAGTTGAAGTCGAACCCTTTCATGGCCCACTATAGAAATTAAAGACTAATTCTCATTTGTGTATCCACACACACAAACTTTTGACCATTTCTCCACATCATGGATATAATCACTTGGGATTGGTACACGTCACTCGCATCAACAGGGAAACCTCCCTTATATATGTAAGTCATCCAGGCCACCCCAAGTATTGAATTAACCCCAAATCTTCCATCTTATCCCCCAAACCAAACAAGGCTCCATATTGCTCATCAGTCATCATCAATTCCATCCTCTCATTGATTAATTCCGCGCGCGCACACTTACACTCAGGGCTTATTCTGAATCAGCTTTACTTTATTAATTGTTCAGACATGGAAGTTCCATATGATGAAGCCACGGCTTCAACTTGTTCTAGCTGCAATGACGTCGTCTGGCGCAGTGTTCCCTACCCTCCTCAACAGAAGCAGGTCGTTGCTCAATTTCAAGGCTCTAATAACGACAAAAAGGTGTTTCTGGTTAAAAGGATTTATTCCATAAGGCATCATGGTCGTAGTGGCCTTCTACCCTCCCTGTTCTGCAAGCTTTGTCGTTTTAAAGTCCGAATCATCGTTTTACGTGACACCCATCCTCAACCTCCTCCTCCTCCTTTCATACACTTATATTATTCAAAACCCCTCCAACTATATGGAGTATGTCTCAACTCTCAATGAAAATGTATAACCATTTCTTTAATTCAAAACCTATTTCAATTCAATACCTGTCGTGTTTCTATCTGTAACTCGTAACTAAATGTTTAATAATAATATAATATAACCAACACCTCCCGGAGTCCTTTTATTTGCTTAGTTATCACAACTAAATTGCCTGTCCAAATTCTCCCAACAAATAAGAAAGAAAAGTGAGAACATGGGGAGAAAAGAGAGAAAGAATTCACAGAAATCTCTCATTTATTTGTAAGTTTCAGTTAGAAAAAAGATCCACAGAAGTTTCTCCTTTATTTATAAGTTTCAATTAGAAGGAAATCATTCAATGAGTGGAGAATTTTCAATAAGTTGTTGTTTAAATTATTTCAAAATGCTAGTTTTTATTTGGAAGGGGGGCAAGAAAAGAAAATTCCGGAGGACAACAAATGATTAGTGGAGTGATTATTAGCGGTGCTTAGTATTTGGGTGGGTCGGATGGGCTTTTATTAAGGTTTAGATGTAAGATGGGCGGGACACTTGCATCCATTACTTAATTGGATTTCACTCTCTGACCGGTAAAAACTTCAAATATTTACTGCAATACAGTGATTCAACTGTTTCATTAGATATCCCATCAGCAGTTACACTTAAAATCTATAATTCCATCGATTATCCAGGTATAATTTTTTCGTTTCAGCCTTCGATAACCTTTTGCGAACTGTGTATTGTGTCTTTAAATTAATGCTGAACAAGAATTATCAATAATGAAGCATGATGTAAATATTGAGATCTGTATCCAAGCCGATCCCTCCCCCAAAATACACACAAAACATACCAAGCAACATAGAACATAAAGTCTAGCGGGATCACAATTAAGAGATATGGAAAATAATTAATTATGACCAGTTCTCTTGAAATCATCAAATACCATTGAAGTCTTTAAAGACGTAGGCGATATAAAATCGAATGTGTCGGGATCAGAGTTGTAAATATAGTTTAGTGAGTTGTTAATAATAACCAAGTCCTTAAAGAGTTGTCAATAATAACAACTCATTCAACTATATTGACAACTTAATTATAACACATTCGATTTAATATTATCACCCACGTCCCTATAAATTTTAATGTAATTTAATGATTTCAAGGGATCTAGTATTGATTAGTGCTCTTCCATGGATCCTCATTATAATTCTTCCTAAAATGTATTAAAAATAATAATTAAATGGGGATCATTGTGCAAATCTTCAAATTGCATACAAATGAATAGATGGAAGCTAGACGAATCACTACTACAAAAAAGGGTTTCTATGTCCATTATTTTGGAGTTTTCATGTCACTTTTGTATGGGACATAAAAGCAAGTGACATGGAAAAATTGACTTTTCACGTCACAATAAATAACAGACATGGAAAGTTAGAATTTCCATGTCACATTTTATAAAAAAAAAAGAGGGACGTGGATAAGTCGCAAAATTTTGAGTTTTGTCAATTAGGTCTCCAAAAAACCATGTCACAAGTTATATAATGAGGGACGTGGTTTCTCATGGCAAGAGAAACCACGTCACTCATTTTATAACATGTGATGTGGTTTCTCCTGCCAAGAGAAACCATGTCACTCATTACTCTAGTATGTGGTGTGAATTTCATTTTTTTTAAAAAAAAATTAGTTCCTTTTTTGTTTTTCCCCCATATTTTCATGCATTGCATTGCTGATGGAAACATATTATTACAACGTTAACAGATGTAAACCATCAACCAAAGATATAACTAATTTAATCAAACTAAACATATATACATGTGACTTTTGCTGCTACTACTACTACATAAACAAAAAATTCCACTTTTATACAACTTAGCATTTTGTACAATGCTCACTAATTTCTACTAACCAAAAGAAAAATTAACTTGGGAATGCAGAGAAATCAAGAATCAAATTGGGAAACAAGCAAGAATAATTTCAAGAAAAGGGAAATCAATAAATTAAGAATGCTTGAATACATCCGGTAACTAATTAAAGGTGTACACATTTCAAACAAAGCAAGGAAAAAAAGCAAAAAGTAATGAAATTAGCAGGACGGGTAGCTAATTAAAGGTGTACACATTTCAATAACTAAGAATGCTCGACAAAAGAGTTTAGAACTCCAAAATAAGAAGATAGAGAAAAATACAAAGATACAAAAAATGCAAAACATAGAAAGCAAAAACCCAAAAAGAGAGAGAGAGTGGAGCTAAACTTGAAGAAGCAACAGAATGAAAGAAGAGGAAGAGATGTAGAGGTTTCGAGAGCTGGGCCGACAATGGAGCTGAGGAGGAAGAGAGGCACCAGTAATGGGGAGCGTTGGGCCCAGAGAGTTAAGAGAGCTGAGGAAGTAGGGAGCTGAGGATTTGGGAGGAAGAAGATGAAGTGAGGGAGCTGAGGGAAAAAAATGCGCCCTTTTTTTAAAAAATTTTAAGAAACAATGCCACTTGTATGCTTAATATGTGACGTGGAAAGAAACTATGTCACATATAAAAAAACCTGTGACATTGTTTCTTTTTTCCACGTCACATATCAAAAAACATGTGACATTGTTTCTTATTAGCTAAGAGAGGGAAATGGGGTGCTGAGGGAAAAAAAAGATGCCATTTTTTTTCAAAAAAAAAAATTAAGAAACAATGTCACACTACTACAGAAATACTCTATTGCAGCGCAACAATAGCAGCGCTTACAAAACGCAAGTGATGGGATAGGTATAATATGACCTATACTAGCGCTTTTAAAAAAAGTGTTGGTATAGGTATAAGCATATATCAGCGCTTAAGCGCTGCTATAGGCCCCTATGATTTAAATTTTCTTTAAAAAATTATCTAAAATCAATTTTAAATAAAATTTAAATCACACGGGCATATAGCAACGCTTATTACGTAGTAAGCGATGCTATAGGTCTAAATAGGTATTTTTAAATTTTTTTCATTTTTTAAAATGAATTAGTATTTTTAAAATTGGTTTTAGATATTTTTTAAATAAAATTTAAATCACATGGGGCCTACATAGGCCTAAATAGGTATTTTTAAATTTTCTTTCCTTTTTTAAAATGAATTAGTATTTTTAAAATTGGTTTTAGACATTTTTTAAATAAAATTTAAATGACATGGGGCCCTATAACAGCGCTTAAGCGCTGCTATAGGCCTAAATATGTATTTTTAAATTTTCTTTCCTTTTTTAAAATGAATTAGTATTTTTAAAATTGGTTTTAGATATTTTTTAAATAAAATTTAAATGACAGGGGGCCTAGATAGGCCTAAATAGGTATTTTTAAATTTTCTTTCCTTTTTTAAAATGAATTAATATTTTTAAAATTGGTTTTAGATATTTTTTAAATAAAAATTAAATCCCAGGGGGCCTATAGTAGCGCTTAAGCGCGGCTATAGGCCCCCTGAGATTTAATTTTATTTCAAAAAATAAGTAAAACAATTTAAAAAAAACATTGGCAAATTAAAAAAGGGAAAATATATTAAAAAAAATACTTATTTAGCCCCCAGGAATTTAAAAATTAGATAAAAACAATTTGATATAATTTTAAAAATCTGAAACAATTAAAAAGAAACAAAAGCATTTAAATTGTTTTTATTAAATTAGGTTACATATAAAAATTAAATCCCAGGTGTAACATCCCGAAAATTTAATTAAGGATTATGAATGATTTAAGAGTTGATTTTGAGATTAATTGAGGAGTCTGGGAGAGTTTTATAAATAAATTTAGGAAATTGTGGTATTTAAGGACATTTTTAAAGGCCTAGTTTCTCCCTTAAATTGGAAAAATTAGAGTTAGAGAAATTAATTATAGACTTAGAAGGGATCATAATGGGAGAAAATATTAGTGAAAACTTGAAGTAAATTTTTAGAATGAAAGATGGGAGTTTTATCTTAAAGAAAAGTATCTTATGTTAATTAATTGAAAGCTTCTTAGTAATTTCCTCCCTCCTATTTAAATTATTTTATTCCTATTTTATTTTTCTTTCTCTTTATTCCCTTATATCTCCCTTCCCCGTGCCTTCTTCCTCCCTCTCCCGGTGAGCCAAAACCCTTCCTCCTCTCCTCTTCCTTGCTCCCTCCTTCTTCCTCGCTCGTGCCGCCCAGTCCGGAGGGCGGCATCGTCGCCGTTGGCGAGGGTAGCCACTGTGGCTCCCTCGTTTTCTCCTTTCCTTCCTCCGTCCAAGTCCATGCGAGTTCGAGGCAGATTGAAGGGGAAATCGTGGTGGTTTTTTGCCGGCGTTTTCAGCGACTCCGGCGAGCTTCCGACGACCATGAACAATGGGTAAGCTCCCCAGCATCTCTTCCTTCCTATTGCTCATGGATTCTTGATTTTCCCAAATAGGAATTTATAGGGTTTGTTTTATTTTCGAATTTCTGGCTTGATTGGGGCAATTTCCTTGTGTTACATGTTTATTTAGACTATTTGATGATAGTAATGTGGTTAATTTGGTTTAATTTGGCTCTAATTGAGATTTTACTTGCTTAAAGATGAATTAGGCTAAGTTTACGACAAGAAATCCTTTGAATTTGGGCTTTTAAACTTGATTTATAAATTCTAGAGGGTTATTAGAGTCTAACGATAATGTTGGCTGGGGTTATTGAGTTGATTTAGAATTATGTTGAAAATTGGGATTTTTAGGTGTTTTAAAAAGGTAGAGTGTTGCAATTGGGAATACTGAACATGAAAGATGAGTTAGATGAATTAAATGAGGATGTTTGATTATGTTGAGTAGGGTTGATGAAGAATTTTGTGTAGAAAAATTATGGAAGAAATTGAGTAATTATAGGAAATTGTAAGCTAAGAGAGAAAGGAAATTATATTTCTTGGAAGTTTATGTGGATTATGAATGAATTGGAGATTCTAATATGTTTATTTTTGTTAGTAAAAGATTATAGGTTGATGAAATTGGAATATATCATTCTCAAATGTTTGATGATCTGCCCTTCATTCTTGTGTAATTCATTCTTGTGATTTTTCTTTTTTAAATGCATATTCTGAATGCTTCTGGAGGCCATCTTGGTATGGTTAAAGAGGAAGATTTAAAATGCAAGAATTTCCCATTTTGTACATTTAGTAGCCAGAACATGGAAGGTGCTATGGATTTCAGGTATTTATTTGTGATCATAACAAAATCCCTGGATTTTATGTGCTTGGGAAAGCTGATATATGAGAAGCTTAATATGTTCTAGTTTGTTAGCTTACAGAGGTACATTTACCATAAAGCAATTAGTTATGCCATAATTTAATTTTTTTATTTGCCAGCAATTTGATGATTATAACAATGCTTAGCGTAGAAAACCTTCTAGAATGTGACTTATAATATAGTCAGGACTGGGGGAGTATTTTGTTAAATATTCAAGGCCTTTCAAGTAATTCCTATATTGCAAGTGTCACTGAAAGAGAAATCAGTGGTCGTAATATGAAAACTGAAATATTAATTATTTCAAATGTCAATTCCTAGTTTTTTTAGGGATACTTTTCTTTACTTATACTTTTCTCTAAGTATATTACCTTATAATATATAGGAGTTAATTAATTAGAATGTTTGCTTTAATGTATTTGATCTCTGGATAAATGGTTTTTGATGTATATATGTTTTGGAAATGTCTGTAATTTCTAAATTGATGCAGAGATAAAAATTAATTTTTTTAAAAAAATAATACCTATCGCAGCGCTTAAGCACTGCTTTAGGTCACCTATCGCAGCGCTTAATAAGCGCTGCGTTAGGTTTAATACCCTATAGCATCACTGGCTATTGCAGCGCTTATAAGCGCTGCTATAGGGCCAAAATAAGTGCTGCTATAGACATTTTCTGTAGTAGTGTCACTTGTTTGCTTAATATGTGACGTAGAAAGAAACCATGTCACATATAAAAAAACATGTGACATTGTTTCTTCTTTCCACGTCACATATAAAAAAACATGTGACATTGTTAATGTCACATATTTTTTGATATGTGACATTGTTTTTTTTCACGTCACATCCTTTAATTTAGGGGCATCGTTTCTCCTTGGGTCCCAAATTTAATTACAAAAATGTCACCGAGTTATTTTCAATGTCAATTTTATAATTGACTGAAGTTAATTAGGGACAAGAAATGGACTTTTATATTTGTTACGCAGAATCAGTCATTGCATTGTACTTGGACAAGATGCTAAGTACGCAGTTGCCAGTTGACGTAGAAGTCTTCCTTGTCCCACTATTTAAAGCCACAGCCTTCACGAGTCAGTGACTGTTTCTTATATTAATTGCATGTATACACAACGCACACATACACTGCTCGTTGATCTTTATTTACATCCACATCATTAATTAATCAATCCAAATCTTATCACCGGAAATTTCTCATCAAGGTCATCTAAGCTTCTTCACATTGATTAACACTAGTTTAAGAACAGAATTGCCCTTTAATCCGAGCTTTAAATACATATGCCCAACTTTTTCCAGTTTTGAATTATCTTTCGGGACCCCTTGTTAAGTTCTCGCAACTAAATGTCCGTGTAAATTCATATTTCAGAATGTATGAATTAGTTAGACTGAGCTTGCAATAATTTTGAAAATTACACTCAAATAAAAATAAATTCATGAATATACAAATGGAACATTGAGCGATAATTTTAGTTTTATGTCGAATACAGTGATTAATGTGTTTTAAATATCAAATTCTGAACGTTAAATGGGCCAATTTCAAACCATATATATGTATAGTTTCTACTTTTACTCTTATATGGTCAGATTATATATAACATAATATAGTTTATGGTCATTTCTGTTTCTTACTACTTTTTTTATATAAAAAAATAGATATGATGTCTTGAATGCAAGTATATATCTCGAATTTTCAACTATTTAAATTTTATCATAATTATTTTTTTAAAAAAACGTGTATTTATATAAATAAAAGCCTAACAAAGTAGAAATAAAATTAAAGCAGGAATATTATAGGGGAAGATAAAAATTTTTACTGGAATGTTTCGTTTTTGAGTCCTAGCCGCTGCTACCTCCTCCTTGATTTAATTTCTCTAAATTGACAATTTAAGAAGAGAAAATTAGAAAGAAAAGGGCTTATGGTATTAGGACTTGGGAGAAGAAAAAAGTGAACCAATTATTTGATGTGCTTGGGTGGTTGGGTGGTTTGGATGAATATTGATAGCTGGGCTAAGCTACAATGATTAAAGATTTAAGATAAGGATGGCGTGGGAGAGATCACTATATCCATTTAATTACTTGATCGATGTGGGACACTGGGAACTTAATGGGATCTCCAGTACCATGCATTCTGATTCAGTTCCCTTCTTAGACATGCTTTTGTAGGATCATTCAAACTAATTAAAATGCATACAACATCTTAGTTAAATCCTATCTTTTGGTACTTCAAAGGTTTCTTTTTTTCTTTTTCACTACTGCAGAAGGGGTTTTTAAGTCCGTTATATTAGGGTTTTAACGTCACTTTTTTATGTGACGTTAAAACAAGTGACTTAGAAAAAATGGACTTTTTACGTCACTAAAAATAACAGACGTGGAAAGTCAGATTTTTCACATCATAAATTATGAAAAAAAGGGACGTCAATAGTCCCATAAAGGCTCTATGTCAAAGTCTCCTGCCTGGACTTTTCATGTCCCTTATTATCCATGTCACTTATTATCTAATAAGGGACATGAAAAGTCCAGGCTAGACTTTTCATGTCACTTATTAGGCTAATAAGTGACGTGAAAAATCCAATTTTTTTAAAAAAAAAATAGGGCCAGACTTTTCATGTCACTTATTAGGCTAATAAGTGACGTGAAAAGTTTGGCCTGAACTTTTCACATCACTTATTAGCTTAATAAGGGACGTGGAAAGTCCAATTTTTTTTTTAAAAAAAATAGGGCCGGACTTTTCAGGTCACTTATTAGGCTAATAAGTGACGTGAAAAGTTTGGCTTGAACTTTTCACGTCACTTATTAGCTTAATAAGGGATGTGGAAAGTCCATTTTTTTTAAAAAAAAAATAGGAGCATTTTTTTTATTGGAATCACCCACAATTCAAAAAATACCCCTTACATGAACATTTGAATTAAAAAATAGGGGTAAAATTTCCTATATAATCATTTGAAGTAAGATAGGATAATTATTAGTCACAACTATAAAACTACAACAAAAGAAATATATGTCCATTACAACAGTAAGAGAGCAATACAAACTCAACCACTACTACAAAACAGGCTTTTCATGTCATCAATTAACGTCACATATTTATAAAAGTGACATGAAAAAAAAACGCGGTGGCATTTTCGTAATTAAGTTGGAGATGGAGGGAGATACAACGTCACACATAATTTAAAGTGTGACGTTGAAAGTTTTAACGTCACACTTTAGATATGTGTGATGTTGTATGTTACAAAACGAAAAAAAAAATTGTTGTGACTTTCAACGTCACACTTAAATTAAGTGTGACATTGAAAGTTACAGAAATTTGTTAAAAAAAATATTTAAAAAAAATTGGTGACTTTTCAAGTCACACTTAATTTAAGTGTGACTTAGAAAGTCACCAATTTTTTTTTAAATTTTTTTAAAAAAATTCGTGACTTTCAACGTCACACTTAATTGACGTTGAAAGTCACGAATTTTTTTTAAAATATTTTTTTAAAAAAATTTCTGTGACTTTCAACGTCACACTTTAATAAAGTGTGACGTTGAAAGTCACAGAAATTTTTTTTTTAAATTGAAACACTTTCCACCCCCACACCCCCAATATTTCAGATCCCGCGCCCTCAGCTCCCTCCAAATCCCTCAAGCCCCCCCAGCTTCCCCCCCACAGCTCCCCCCAGCCCCCCAACTTTCCCCCCTCAACGACGGTGATTCACGGCGGCGTGGAGCTCCGACGACCCATGCAAGTACTGGGTTGAGTTCAGGTGACTTCCCTCTCTCCTATTTCTACCTTTAACTCCTTCGGTTTGAGCGATTTTGTGCGAGGATCGATCTGGGTGCTAGGGAATTTTGAAGCTTCTAAACCGGTCAAAAACAAGTTTAAGCTTTGGTTAAGGAGTTTTGTGAAAGATTTTGAGGAGTTGGTTAAGATTTTGTGAAAGCTTAGGTATGTCTGTAACTTTTCCTTACTGATGCTTGCACAGTGGAATGAAGGTGTATTTTAATTCCTCTTTAACTGTCCATTGCTGACATGGGTTTAGGTGTTCCATTCTTTTCCTTCCTTCATTCATTTCTTTATGATTTGTTATGTGTGTGGTCAGCCCAAGTTTTTCCTTTGCTCTTAGATTATCGCTGATTTAGGGAAATAAAAGGAGTTATAATGTCAGTTTATTGGAATTTAGGCTAATAAATTTATTATAGACGCAAAAAGGAATTAATATTAACTATGGTAAGGAAATTGATTTTTATGTACTCTAGGACATTTAATTTATACATAAAGGCATATTCATTTTTGCTGTTTGTAGTTTATATATTGGGGTTGTTGTGTTAATTAAATTCCTAGCTATTAAATTATATTTTAGACTGATTTAATTGTGGCAAGAAAATTATCATGAAAACTTATCTTGAGAAATTTTAAATTAAAGGAAACTTTGTTTCATAGTGTTAAAGTGTCAAGCTTGATTATGATTGATTATGATTGTAGAAGAGAATGATTCCTGAAGTTATTAATCATTAAGAATAAGGAAAAATCAATTAGAATAGATTATTTATAAGCAACCTTTCATTTTAAAAAGTTCAAGAAAGTGTGAGGCAAATCATAACTTTCTTGGATAAAATGAGTTGTTCTGCAAGACTGATTGTGTGTTCCTTTCAAGGTATTATGCATTGAAAAGCTCTGAGTTATTATAACGAGAATGGATATTATTTATGGGTTAGTAAAATATAATTTTGTTAGATGTATTATGAAACATGTCATTTTTGGAATGTTCATACTAATTTGGAAATTGTTCATTTTTATCTTATAAAATTTACAATGTCTTTGTTGTGTAAACATGGAATGTTTTGTGTGTATATATATATGTTTAGTTTGATTTAGTTATAATATAGCTATGTATACATGTTGTGTGAATAATGTATACCGTTGATTTGCATTATATCTATTTCTGTGACATTTGCAATGAATACAGATTGGGAAACCAAAATAAGTTAATTAAACCATCGTTTTTTTTTAAAAAAAAAAACTAACCACGTCACATTTTACAAATTTGTGACACGGTTTCAAGAAACCATGTCACACATTTATAAAATGTGACGTGGTTTCTCTGTCATATCTTTATCAATATAATCTAATTTTGGACAAACAACGTCACAATTTTTGTAATTTGTGACGTGAAAAAGATGACTTTTCACGTCACTTTTTGGTGTGACGTTAAAAGTCCAATTTTCCACGTCACTTGAATTTATGTCACACAAAAAAGTGACGTGAAAAGTCCAAAATTTGTGACGTGAAAACCCTGTTTTGTAGTAGTGAACATTTCATATATGTCAATTACAACTATTACTAAATCAAAACTTTTACACAAAACTTTATGGACGTTTCAGTATGACAAATCTCAGCTCAAATGCAAATGAACAGAAGCAAAAGCAGGGAAGGAACTTTGAGAATAAAAAAATCATCATGTACAACAATAATCAAACTTGAAATGCTAAAATCCAACTTTAATCAACTCATAACAGTAACCTCCACACCTCATAGGAAACTCGAACTCTTACTCTAATCATATAAAATTAGCACATTGTTTGATCGAATATCGTCTGTGTATGATAGATGGCAGAACTTTCTCATGTAGATATTCCAACCCCCTTGCTGCATCAACTGCAATTCGAACTCATTGCATCCAGTCAAGGGTTGGGCCTGGTTGTCACATGTTTGAGAAAAAATAATGTTACACACTCATTCCAATATCATTCTGAATTATACATAACACATAAGTCATTAGATCCCTGTTGTCACATGTTCATACAGATTACAAACTTTAAACCTGAAAGAAACCGTGCAATTTAAAGATGGCAGATATATTAAATTTAAAGGCCCAATAAACTCTGTTCAATGATAAAAACTAGCAGAACTCTCTTTTGTTGCAGTTTAACAAGCAAACTCTCCCTTTTCAGTTTTCCAGTCAAGAAGTTAGAGCAATACGATTGGGTGTTTCTCATTCCTATCTAAGTCCTTGACAAATGGATCAGGCTTCAACATAAAGATAAACATGTCGGATCATACCTCTAACAAAAGCTTTGTATCATCCATTGCATGAAGATCCAAAAGCCCACCTCCAAAATCCCCCTGAACTCAGGAGGAGAAAGCCCATCTGTAACATCCCAAAAATTTAATAGATGATTAGTAGCAATTTAAGAATTAATTTGGGACTAATTAATGAATTTGGAGAGCTTTATAAATAAGTTATGAAAATAAAAGTATTTTAAAAATTTTTAAAGGCCTAGTTTCTCTCTTAATTTGAGAAAATTTGGTGTTAAAGAAAATTATTGAGGATTAGTCGGGTGATTAGGAAATTAATTATGGGGAAATTTTGGATAATTGGAATATTTAATGAATTCTAAGGTACTTCTGAGGGTTTTTGAAGTCTGGTTTGTCCCTTATTTTAAGGAAAATAAATTGGGGAAGTTATATTTTTTATTGAAATAAAGATATTAGGAAAGAAGAATAGTTCAAGATTATTATGGAAAATTTTTGGTGAGGAAAAGGAAATTTTAGAGCAGAAGAAAATATCATATTTGAGAATTTTGGGGCCTAGTGGTTTAATTTTTCCCCTAATCTATTTTCTTTTTCTTTTTCCTTTCTTCTTTCCTTTTCTTTTTCTTTTCTTTCTTCCCTTTTCCTCTTTCCTTCCCCTCGTCTCTCTCTCTCTCGTGCTCTCATCCTCATCTCTCCTCCTTCTCCGTCGCTCCTCCCTCCTTCTTCGTCCTGGCCGGCTGGCTGGCATGCGACGCCGTCGCCGTCGACGGCGACGCTGGTCAGGGAGCCGCCGGGCTTCCTCCTCCATTTTCTCTTTTTCTTCCTCCCTTGTCCGCCGCGAACGAAGGAGGTTAAGAGAGGATAGTGGCGTGTCATTTTGGCCGGCGATCTTGGGGGTGGTTCATGGCGGTTCCGGCAGGGGTTCCGGTGGCCTTGGGAAGCTTGATAACAGTGGGTAAATTTCCCTTTGACTCCTTCCTCTTTTGTTCTTGATTTTTCAACTGAAACCTTATAGGGTTTGTTTGATTCTCCGAATTTCTGGCTTGATTGGGGCAATTGCCTTGTGCTACATGTTTATTTAGACTAATTGATTATTGTGATGCGGTTAATTTGGTTTAATTTGGCCCTATGTGAGATTTTACTTGCTTAAAATTGAATTAAGCTAAGTTTACGACAAGAAATCGTTTGAATTTGGGCTTTTAAACTTGATTTATGAATTCTAGAAGGTTATTGGAGTTTAACGATAATATTGGTTGGGGTTATTGAGTTGATTTAGAATTATGTTGAAAATTGGGATTTTTAGGTGTTTTAAAAAGGTAGAGTGTTGCTTTCGGGAATATTAAACATGGAAGATGAGTTAGATGAATTAAATGTAAATATTTGACAATGTTTGAGTAGAGTTGATGAAGAATTTTGTTGTAGACAAATTATGGAAGAAATTGAGTAATTATAGGAAGTTGTAAGGCAATAAAGGAAGGAAATTGTTGGGCTTCTTAGTATTCATGTTGATTATGGATGAATTGGAGATTCTAATATGTTTATTTTTTGTAGTAAAAGATTATAGGAATTGGGGTGATTAAAGTTTAGTTTGGTTGGAGGTTTGTAAAAATTGATGTGGGTATGATTGTTTGAAATTAATTGGATATTTAAATAAAACCATCGAGGCTAAATAATAATGATTAAAGGTTTGGGTGAGTTAGATTTTTGACCTATACGAATTGTTAGATTATTAAAGTTGATTCCAGATTATTGTGGGCTTAATAAGGTTAATGATATTATATATCTATATGGCTAGATGGAATGGTGGTTTTCAAGGCCTTGGCCCTTTAAAAATTGTTAAGAGTTGTATGTCTAAAGGGAAGTATGAATTAGGAAGTAATCCTTGAAGAATGTGATGATTATATTAGGTAAATTGATATCGGTGACAAATTATTACTGATTCAGATTGATTGGGAAAAATTGGTTAATGGTAACCAAATTTGCCATCCCCAAAATTATGATTGATCTACTTGTGTGCACATGCTGGAATGATTGGAACCACGAGGCTTGTAACATCCTAAAAATTAATTAAGGATTTATGGGGGTAAATAGGAATTGATTAATGAGAAATGATGGATTATGAGAATATTTGAAGAATTTTGAGGTGTTTTTGAGGATTTTAAAGGCCTAGTTTTTCCCTTATTTGGAAGATATTAATTTTTGGGGAAATTATTTTTAGACTCAAAAGAGGTTATTGTGGGAGTAAATAAATAAAAGATATTATAGGGAAAATTTTGGAAGTAAAAAGAAAATTTTTTGTTCAAAAGAAATATCTTATTTGAGAATTTTAGGGTCTAATAGTGTAGTTTTCTCTTTCCACTCTGCCGACACTCAGTTCCTCGTCAATAACTTGTCACTGTGCATCAATTATTATTCCTCAACCAATCACACTCAACTACTATTTACATATATTATTATTATATTATTATTTTATTATTATTTTTATCATTATATAAACACACACATACACTTCGCTGAGCACACACATACATGTTCACTGATCACTTCGTTTTCTTATTTCTCTATTTTCTCTCTCCCCTCTTTTCTCTTATATCACCATTATTACTCCTTTCACCGGATTTATCAGAGCCCGTTGGCATACAAATAGTGAGTTTTTGGGCCAACTAAGCACATTTTCGGAACCCCGTAAGTCTCCTCTACAATTCTATGCCATTAGTTTTTCAATTAGCTATACTTGAAAAATTAGGCTTTGCCTAAATTGGTAATTTTTGGGAGTCCTAAAATTAATAAATTGAAGCTTAGGCCTCGATTATGAGTTTTTCTGAGTAGATTTTTCATTGTTGGAAGTTTTCCTAATTATTAGGAATTTTTGGATTTATGGAAGTTTTAGAAATTGGGGTTTTTAAATTATTCGAGGTGCTTATGGGTAAATTGATGATTTTTAGATGTTTATTAAGGTCATATGAGGGGATTTAATTAATTGTTTTGATTGGGGTTTGCACCTAAAGAATTATTGAGAGATTATTGGATGTTAAGGAACTTTATAAATAGTTATTGGAAAGATTAATAATTTTGGACATATGTATAAATGGAGTAGAGATAAATTTTAGAAATAGAAAGGGAGAATAAATGTTAAATAGAAATTTAAAATAAGTAAGGGCAAAGAAAGGGTAGTAATTAATTTATTTTCTAACATGTGAAATTGTTGGATAAATAATTAATTGTGGTTGTATGTATAGTTGTGTAGTGCTTGAATTGCACTAAGTTAGCACGGGGGAGCTGCACTATTGTGAGATTGGTGCCAGCTATCAGGTAACCGCTTTCTGCTTGTTTATGTGTGTGTGCAGTGTTAGTAAGTAATTTGAAATATTATTATTTGACAATTATGATGCTATATGGAGATGAGATATAGGATCACAATTGAGATATGATTATCAATTGATGATTGATGAGATATGAAAATGAGATTTTGGAATATTAATATTTTTATAATAAATGTCCTGTGGAGTATTATTTTGAAATGGCATAAATTTGTGATGTGAAATATTTGAAACTGAAATATATGTGGTTTTGGAAATTATTTAATATATGTATATCATGGAAATACTGGAAGGCCTGGTGCTTGATAGTGGTGTTGCATATCTATGTGTTGTTTGTGAGAAATTATTTGTGTATGTGACACCGGTGAATTGGAAATTGTGCCATCACGTGATGAGGTACCCTGTTGCGCCACAGGGACTAATTGATATATTATGGGAAATAAAGGAGATAAAGACGTAAGAGGGGAGATCGCCTCTCACGGATTCAGAAAGGACGGGGATCCTTCTAATCCGTTGTACGGTTCAGGGAGGGTAGAAAGTCCCTCGTGAATTGTACCGTGGTGATCAGGGGCGGGTGGAAGGTCCCGACTGGTCCCACATGTTTTCCCAACGCTTCTATTAAGATTCGTTTGGGTTGATTGTGATTATCAATGATATATATAATTCTTGGAGATGATTTGGGATGGAATATTTTACACTTATAAACTGTGAAAAGATATTTGGGACCAAGTTATGCATTATATGTGAATATCTGAGCATGCTGTTTGAACTAATATATATATGTATTCCACTGGACACCTTGCTAGCACACACCGCACTTAGATGAGTAGTCAGTGGTTGCGTTTGGGGCTACCCCCGTTGATCTCACTTTTGCAGGTCCTAGGAGCGAAGTAGGAGGTCAAGGGAAGGATCTGGGAACTTCTCACTAATTTCGTGAGATACTCTGGACCAGAAGGACAGGAGGTATTGCCACATTTAGGATCATATTTTGTATGATGCTTCCGCTGAACCTTGTTCCTATTCTGGGGGAAAATTATTGTATAATACCTATTATGGTATGGTATTTTAAGAATGATGTGTGAAGTTTAATTATGCATAATGAAATTCTCTGTTATTGTACTGGGAAGGAAGTTAATTTGTGATGACAGAGATTGGAATTGAGTTTTGAAATATATATAAATATTATGGAAAGATCTTTTTCTAACTATGTTAGTTATTTTAGTAAGTTAATTCTTTTTCCTAACATAGTTAGCACTATAAACGATTTAATGTTTAATTGTAAGTGGTTAATAGTAGGATTAGGGAGTTAGTGTTACAAGGCTTCCATATTACCATGTTCTAATTAGATGAGATTGGTTGCTCTGCGGATGAGCTTCAGGAATTGATATATTCTCTGTCATACGTGTATCAGCGGAGCGCAACTGCCATATCGATAGGCGTCGGTTGGTTGAACTGAACTGGAAGACCGCATACTATGGTATATTTATTGTTTTTGGCCAGTTCAGGTAACCGCTCTCACCTCACTATTTGGTTGTGTGTGATGTTAGTCGGGGTTTTTCTCAAAAATCCCTTTATATATATGTGTATATGGATATTAGAATGTAACTAGAATTTCAAACGATATGTTTATATTAAAGTGCCTATTGGGTGCCTTTGAAACCCCATATACTTTCATATGAAAATCTCTTGAATTTGGTTATGATATATTTAGTACCCTGACTGGTGATATTGATGGATTGTGTTTTATCTGAGACGTTGAATATTGTGGTTGAGGTATTGAGAAATGGCTGGTGAATGGTTATTATTACATGGATGGTAAGGGGTGAGCTATGGTGTAAACCTTGTAAATAATTGTTAATGTAATTATTGCATGACACTGCATTGTACCATCGCGTGATATAACCCTCGGTAGGCCAACCGAGCGGTTATTTGTACCGGTCATTCTGATTATAGACAGAGACCTTCTCCTTGAGTATAGACAAGGAGATTTCCATCCTGATTAAAGACAGGGGGAGTCCCCATTTTGATTATAGACAGAGGAGAGGTTGCCATCCTGATTATAGACAGGGGCACAGTGTTACTTCATATTTACTTTTGTCGTATGTTATTAAAAACTGTTGCATCTGTAGTAGCAAGGGTGATAGTGCAGATGGATATACTTTTGATGATATGGTGGTATATATATATTACTTTGTTGTGGTTTAAATATTTTTATGTGGTACCCTTTAGGCGCTCTGCTAACCCACTCATACTCTTATATTGAGTTGAGTTGTGGTTAATGAGACATATTTGTCTCACCTTGTGGTTATTTACATGTTTGCAGGTGATCATGTACAGACCAGGGCAAAGGAAGAGGGAATGGGGCCCACCGGTTCACCTGGAACCGGTGAGTTGGCCGGTAAAGTTTCTTTGGACTGTATATTGCCACATATAGGCTTGCATTCGCTTCCGCATGTTTATGTATTGTATTGATATTAAATTCTGGATAACTGTATTAATAATTGCTCGGATTCAATTTAGTGTACGGGTTTTATTCAATAACCATGTTAGAGGAATCTTTTCTAACATGGTTATGGTGAATGCTTGATTGTTGTGAGGTTAGTGTTCTAAATGAGGATTTTTTTTATTAACCATGTTAGGAGGCTCCTTATCTAACATGGTTAAATCAACTGGTATTTGTTAATTAGGCGAATTTTTACTAACTATGTTAGGGGAATCCTTTTCTAACATAGTTAGGGAAAAATATCCATGATAGTATGATGGTTGGAGTATGTGTTCGCTTTTTCTATCATGGATAACCATTTGAACTTCTAGGTAAATCTTTTTCTAACTATGATAGAGGTATTGTCGTAATCGTAAGAAAACCCTTTTTCCTATCATAGTTAGCAGTGTAATATGATAGGGTTGAATTGTATGAAAAATCTTTTCCTATCATAGTTAGTATTGTTAATTATGATTATGATTGATTGTGATCGGTTATTAGAGATTAATTATGGATTAGTAGGAAGGATTTTACACCATCTGCAGCAGCCAGCAACAATGAATAACTTCCAGCACATCCAAGAACCAAACTTGCGGCAATTTTCCAAATTCATATTAGAAAAATGTTGGTACAAAACAAATTTCAGCAAAACAGAATCAAGTTCAATCCAAGAAAATTCTGGCATAGATTTAGCAATTTCTATTAACAAATCAACAATAATCATGGGAAATTTAAATATTGAAGGTAATATTAATAAATCTAAAAGATAATACTAAACTTACAATAATAAGCCTCAACAATTATATATACCGATGTGGGGAATCAGTCTTTCAACAATTTGACCAAATATAAGGGATGTTATAAAGAAGAGGAAATATCTAAACACAAAATAGGAAATACTAAGGTAGAATCAGATTTCAAATTTCAATTTGATTGAAACAAATTGATCCCTATAATCTTGGGATTTAACTAATCCTTAATTTACGGGATCCCATCAATCCTAAATATCCTAAAAATATGATAACAATTAATATCCTAAATAAATAAATATTGAGACCTAATATCATTCATTATCCCATGATAATAGCAACTCATCTCAATTAATATCCTAAATCTGTGGCCACTAAATTAGAAAGGTGTTGCCTACTACAATATGTTGATTAATTAAATGCTAAAACCAGGTAATATATTCAAATTTAAATCAAATCCATAATACTACAAATTGTCGCCAAGTATATACTACAAATATGCACTCAAGACTTGCAGCAAAACAAAATAAGAAGGAGTACAGTGAAAATAAAAAACAAGTATATACCATAGAGCATAACTCCTCGCTTTGACACTAAGTTTTTTACCCAATGCAAACAATCTCAAATTAGTGGCATAGATAATTTTTCTAGTAAACTAAAAGCAACAGTCACAGATAAATTTTGCCAAAACCTTCAAGCAATATATACCTCTCCCAGATGTATGATGGTCTTATACTTCACAAATGGTGAGCGTGTCTCCTCATTAAACTGAAAGAAACAAGAAGCCATCAATTTGTTGCAGCATAATTAACAAACACAAAAAACACACTCCAATAAAAGACTACAGAAAGAAAGAAAGATCAAAATATACAAACAAGGAGGGTTCACAATTCACATTCACAATTTCACATTTCACATTTCACATTCAACAAACAGATCAGAGATCAATTTTGACTTCAAGCTGAAACCTATACTTTCGTTAGTTAGTAGGATATCAAATGCCAAACCCCTCTTTCAAGGTCAAACATAATAAAAGCTTCTGCAAAACTAGTAGTGCACATGCAGGAGGATGAGGATTTCCTTGGATTAATATATTTAACCTCTCATAGAAAATCAGAAGTCAAGTATATCGAGTTCTAACAGACAACCAAACCATTATGTGCATAATTCTTGAGCTAGCAAACTAATAAAAGCATGCACACACACTATGCTGAAGAAATTTTCTTTTCCAACTGATTCCTCGTTTTACTCTGCACCAGTCAATCCAATAAATTTAAACATGCAAAGGAAACAATGAAACACTAGATTCTGACCTTTCAAGATATAATAAGTGTAAAATCCTTCCTACTAATCCATAATCAACCTCTAATAACCATTAAATTTAATTATTACACTGCTAACTATGATAGGTAAAAGAGTTTCCATATGATTACAACAATACTACTATCATAGTTAGAGAAAGGTTTTCCTAGAACTTCAATTGATTATCCATGATAGAAAAAGCGAACACATATTCCAACAACTAAACTATCATGGATAATTTACCCTAACTATGTTAGGAAAGGATTCCTCTAACATAGTTAGTAAAAATTTACCTAATTAACAAATGCCAGTTGATTTAACCATGTTAGATAAGGAGCCTCCTAATATGGTTAATAAAAATCCACATTTAGAAACATTAACCTCACAACAATCAATCATTCCCCATAACCATATTAGAAAATATTCCTCTAATATGGTTATTTGAACAAAACCCGTACACTAAATTGAATTTAAGCAATTAGTAATACAGTTATCCAGAATTTAATATCAATCCAATACATAAACATGCGGAAGCGAATGCAAGCCTATATGTGGCAATATACAGGTCCAAAGATAACTCTACCGGCCAACTCACCGATTCATGTGAACCGATTTGGCCTCGTCCCCTTTCCCTTCGCCCTAGTCAAGGCATGACCACCTGCAAAAATATAAATAACCACGAGGTGAGACAGACATGTCTCAGTAACCACAACTCAACTCAATATAAGAGTGTGAGTGGGTTAGCAGAGCGCCTAAAGGGTACCACATAAAAATATTTACCACAAGTAATACATATATATACCACCATATCATCAGAAGTATATTCAGATAATCATGCAGAACTTCGTAACTAAAAATCTTTTACAAAATCAAGGTATATCATTTTATAAAAGCAGTTAAAAATATATTTTACACAATCATCCATAACGTTCGCCCTGCGAAACGTTAGGTTGTCCCCTACAATTAGGTGGACCAAAGTGGAACTCGACGGGGATCTCAACCCGTACCCAGAACCACGGAGAAGTGGAACTCGATGGGGGCTACCCATACCCAGCACCACAACGGGGGTAATGCTCGATGGGGGCTACCCATACCCAGCACACCGAAAGGTAGTACTCGATGGGGGCTACCCATACCCAGTACACCAATAATATAATTAGTCCCTGTGGGCCAACAGGGTACCTCATCACGTGATGGCAAGAGTGTCCAGTGCATCGATGCTAACTACCACAACATATGCATCACAACCATAAATGAAATTTAACCAAAGCTAGGCACTTGGCCTTTTCCAACATTTCAAAAACCATATAATGCAACAGTTTCAAATCAATATATATATCATTTTCAAAAATGATCATCACAACACATGCTACTTTTCAAAGTACGAATTCCACATGACATTTTTTTTTATATAAAAATAATCAATGAAAATCATATCATACATATACCATCAAAATCCATGGTTGAAAAGGGAGTTTGAAATCCCTTACCAACAACACACCCACACATAGAACAAGTAGAGGCGGTTACTAAATATTATAATAAAACTGGGTATATCTTCATATGAAAGTAGGTGGGATTTTAAAGGTACCCGATAGGCTATTTTATATAAACATACTATTTGAAATTCAACGAGTATGCTAATAGACGTATATATATAAAGGGATTTTTAAGAAAAATCCCGACTAACATCACACACAACCATATAGTGAGGTGAGAGTGGTTACCTGAACTGGTCAAAAACAGTAAATATACCATAGCATGCGGTCTTCCAGTTCAGTTCAACCCACCGACGCCCATCGATGTGACAATTGTGCTCCGCTGATACACGTATGACAGAGAATATATCAATTCCTGTAGCTCACCCGCAGAGCAACCAATCTCATCTAATAGAACATGGTAATGTGGAAGCCCCGTGGTTCCAATCATTCCAGCATATGCACATAAGTAGAAATCATAATTTCGGGGATGACAAGTTTTGTTACCATGATTCAATTAATTTATTACAATTCTTTTAAATCCATAGACTCTATTAAACTTCCATCAATTCTTCATTACACCTATTAGAACCATTATTTTGCCTTTAAGCCCAAAATAGCTCATCATCCAAATTTCACTCAATCTTAACAGTTCACCCATTAATATCAATTCATAACAATAATTAACTACAATTATTTTGAGTCCATAATACTCTATTAAAATTTCCCAACCACCTTTCCTTCATCATTCAATACCTACAATTTCCAAAATCACCCCTAAACCAATTTCTCATTGAAATTACCAAATCTATTTCAATTTCATCAATCTATAATCTCTTACTAACAACAATAAACATTTTAGAATATCCAATTCACCCCATACTCCTTATAATCCAAATTCTCTCTAAATAACCTTCAAACATATGCCAACTTCCCCACATAATTCCTTTAAATCATCTTCTTTCATAAACAACATAATATATTAAAACAATCTAATCCTCCCTTAAACATCCTATCCTTCTTACCCAACGCTATCTAACCAAATTAAACCAATTACCATCACCATAACTTCAATAAACGTGTTAGGGCAATCAATTCACTCCAAAACATCATTATTTCCCCAGAACACTAATCTTTCCTTCTTGCCTCATAACTTCCTACAATTACTTAATTTCTTCCATAATTCTTTCTACAACAAAATTATTCATTAAATCTACTTCAAACATAGTCAAATATTCACATTTAATTCATCCAACTCATCTTCCATGTTTAACATTCCCAAAAGAAACACTCTACTTCCCCTAGAACACCTAAAAATCCCAATTTTCAACAAAATTCTAAATCAACTCAATAACCCCAACCAACATTATCGTTTAACTCCAATAACCCTCTAGAATCCATAAATCAAGTTCAAAAGCCCAAATTCAAATGATTTCTTGTCTTAAACGTAGCTTAATTCAACTTTAAGCAAGCAAAATCTCATATAGGGCCAAATTAAACCAAATTAACCACATTACAATAATCAAGTAGTCTAAATAAACATGTAGCACAAGGCAATTGCCCCAATCAAGCCAGAAAATTCAAAAATCAACAAGCCCTAGAAATTTTCTATTGAAAATCAAGAACAAGAGGGGAAATGGAGGAATGAGTGTTACCCAACTATAACCAGCCCTCCTCAGCCTTCCAGACTGCCGGAGGCTCGCCGGAGATCGCCCAGATCAGCCCAAATCGCCGCCCCAAGTCGCCCTCTCTTCCTTTTCTTCTCTGCCCGACGAACACCACAACGCGCACACGCACACGCTCGCGACTGGAAGAAGGGAAGGAGAGGACGGAGGGATGGGGGTTCAGACAGCAGCGATGGCGACGGCGATGGCGACGGCGACGGCGACGGCGGCCGTCGCCGTCCTCTCTCTCTCTCTTCTAGCCGAAGACGCAACAGGAGAGGTGAGTGAATGTGTGTGTGTGTCGTGTGTTTTCAGGGGAGGGAGAGGGGAAATAGGAAATGAATAGGGAATTTTTAAAAGAAATAAAATGAATAAGATAGCAAAATTACATATAAGCCCATAAATTCTCAAAATACGATATTTTACTTTATGATAAAATCCTCTTTTCACTTTCTAAATTTTGTTTTGAATATCCCCTACTACTTTTCTTCCATTAAGATCTCTTTTAAGTCCAAAAATAATTTCTCTAACTTTAAGCTTCTCCAATTAAGGGAGAAATTAGGCCTTTAAAAATATCCTAAAATACTAAAATTTCCTAAATTTAGTTATAGAACTCTCCCAGATTCCTTAATTAGTCCCAAAATCAATTATTAAATATCCTCTAATCTTTAATTAAATTCTTGGGATGTTACAATAAGCCAACAATCTTTGGTTTGATTGTGCTTGCCACTTCTTAAAATGAGTGAATTTTTGGATCTGAAGCCATTTTAGCACAGCCACCTGCGACAAAACCAAAATACATCCAAAATAAAGAAATTGAGCAACTATCAATCAAGCCAAAACAGGATTTCAAAAGATGAACAGGATTTCGGCGTTGGCTGCGTTGGTGAAGCACTCCGATGGTTAAAAGAGACCGGAAAGCCCAAATACTCCACTGCCATCGTCCCTTCTTCCATTCTCCCTACACCAAGATTTGTCTCCAAAATCCTTAGAACTCCCTCACAAGCTCCTCATTTTGCAGAACCCTCCTCACACATGACACAATCAGTACTAGCAACCGATTTTCTTCTCCCTGTTTCGAATTCAATACTTCCCATCGCTTTAGATTCTGGTCCGATTTGTGGTTCGGAGACTTGGTGTGAAGCGAAGATGGCCTGGTAGGGTTTGGTGAAGAGGAAGAAGGGAGTGGAGAGAATAAAGGAAGCAAGGACGGCAGAGTACGGGAACGAGAATGAGAATGAGAAGGGGAGCAAGGGTTAGGGCACAATGAACTCAATCTCTTTAAAATTACAAAATATGCCACCGTTTACTTTTAACGTCACTTTTCTTAAAATGAGAGACATTAAAAACCTCTCTAAAATTACAAAGTATGCCACCGCTTGTTTTTTGATGTCTCTTTTCTTAAAATAAGAGACGTTATATCTAACTTCTTTATGATACAACGTCTCCTACGAGTGACAAAAGACGTTGTTTCCCTCTTCATCTTACCATTTTTTTTTACCAAAATGCCACTTCCTTTTTTCAATGTCACATTTGTAATTAAGGGACGTTAATTAGTGACGTGAAAGACACCTTTTGTTGTAGTGTTTGGTATAGGAGCCAACTATATTGTACAACCAAGGCAACAAAAACTATATACCGTAAGTTCAGCCAACAAAATACTTCTTTTTCATATGAAGCAAACAAATACCCTCTACACTCCACATCCAAATCTAGGACTCAAGCATGCATCCATGCATTTTGCTGTTAGAGAAGTGTCATTGTGGAGCACGGGCCACACAAATTCACGATATGGCTAAAAGTTTACTCAAATGTAATATGTTAGTGTTATCAATAATAATCATTAACCGGATTCAACTGTAGTTAGACATGGTAATGGAAGGATTTGATTTATCTTCACTATTCTTCCCCTCCACTTTTTAAGTCTGTATTGTTTAAATTTTAATATCTAATAATTGAGATCAGAAATGGAGGGCTGCGCTAGTGGAGATATATCCCACACACAAAATCACAAAGTTGATTAACCGAGCTTTATTTTCTCCTTCTCATTATAAAAGAAATCCAAATTTTAAAACCCCTAAAAAAAAACTCAATTAATTCAAAATATGAGCAAACTTTATATTACCGTAAACTTCTCAAGCTCCCATACATAAATTAAATTACTACCACAAAGTTACCACTCACTAATTGTCAAAGGGAACCGGTTTCCTTATTTATTAAAAAAATGAGTAGAGAAAATTAAACATATTTAGATTATTTAAATCTCATCTGAACAATCTAAATTTTATTTTTATAAAAGGAAATGTTTTGTTAAATAAAAAATTATTTTTATTTTAGATTAAGTATCCATTAGAATAATATTTTAAAAAAGGTATTACATTTTCAAATGTCAAATTTAGACTATTTAAATAAGATTTAAATGATATAGGCATAATGACTGACTTTTCCTACTCATCTTTTTAATAGATTGGAAAATTAGTTCATGTGACTCATATAAATTTGAATACATCTTTCAATTTAACCAATTAATGGTTTGCACATTAACCCTACTTTCCTTCATTTTAAATGAATTAGGACCGTATTAGTATAATTGCGAGCATATATAAATCAAGCCATTTAGTGCACAAAAACCACACACGCACACTTGTATAATATATATATATATATGTGTGTGTGTGTGTGTGTGTAAAGCCTTTCTGGAGTGCCGATTTGAAAGGTTAATGATTATTTATCACTATCGCGAGTAATAATGACTAAGATACTGTCTACTCTACTAATTCTAATTAGTGCGCCGTTTATTTACCAATTCACCATCACTTTCGACTTCTTATATAGTCGACTGTTGAAGATTAAGAAGCTGCCTCTCTATAGTCTAATCAGTTAGTCATGATTACCGTAGTTTTCTTTGGATCTCGTAAATTAAAATGTGATACGTTGGCGGGGTACGGATTGTCTCAGCGCTAACATCCATGGCAACGATATTCTTCTTCGGCTATTATCTTTTGGAGGCCAGTCATCACCACCCAAAAATTCAGCAAAGTAAAAACTGAGTTCATCTTCTTTATGAGAAGTACCTTGGAAGAATTAATGAAATAAATGCAGGAACTTGTTTTGTCTAGCTTTATGAAAATCTTCACTTCACTGTTGCTTTTTACTTCTGCAAAAGCTGGGAGATTAAGATCAAGAAGGTCTATTTCTCTAATATTAGTGACCACCCAAAGATTGCCCAGATGGAAAAATCTCAAGGTGTACTTTGTTCTTCTTCAATTCTGATGTAATTATCCCTTCCTCGTTCTCAAAATTAGCTAAAAAAACTCTTGTTGTAACCAATCAATTAATGGAAATTGTTTCTTTGATCATTTTGAACCCGTTCAATAATTTAGATCCGATCACTAAAACTCACCAGTTTCTTCCCTATCGTGTTCAGATATGTGAATTAGATTTGCTGCCAAATGCCATTGATCAGTTTTACTTTAGCTGTTTCAATTTTGATGCTCACATTAGTTCGAATCTCAGCGAAAAAAGTTTACATTGGGCGATGAGAAATAGAGGAGGGAGTAGCAAAAAAATTTCATCTCTTTGATACTTCAAAGCATAAAGATCCCAATCACAGGAAAAGTTGCTGCTTCTGCTCTGTTTCTCCGATAAGTTTTTTCCCACAACATGAAGGAAAGATTCAAAGAAAAGACAAGAAAAATAAGCAACTTTTTCTCAACCTTCTTTTACAATGAGGAAAAAGCTTGGGTCATTTTCAGAAAGGGAAGAAGGTGGACAAGAAACTCCTTTGAAGATGAGGAAATTGAGAGTCTCAAGTATAGAGTAAATGAAAGTCCCCTGTTAATGAGTGAAGAAACACCCAAAACTTGAACCCACCACACACTGCCATCCACAACCAAATCTAGTATCATACTCCTGCAAACTCACAAAAAACACAATAACCTCAGATTTCAGAAAAAAAAAAAAAGACAGAAAAACTAAGAGAAGAAAGAGAGAGAAAGTCAGGACCTTTTGATATGGGTAGCTATGGATTTACAATCAACAAGATCAAAGAGATCCAGAGCTTCAGAAGTAGAAGCCATGGCTTTGATCTAAAATTTTCATCGATGAAAAACCAATCCAGGAGATAACTAGGGAGTTAGAAGAGGAGGGAGGGGAGTAGCTTAATGACGTGGAGCATTGGGACCCTTTAGATTGATTGAATGGTCAAGATCTAGAGCTTATGAGGGAAGAGGGGAAAAAAGACGCTGAGATAATCTGCTCCCACGTTGGGTGGGTGCCATGTATTTGCTCATATATACAAATAACAACTAACCAAACAAGGTAGATCAAAATATTAGTTTTAATAAATAGATAAAATTTGTATTTTTCTAAATGCATCCTTATTTATGAAGATAGATGGTGAATGCATAGGGGAGAAAATAAGTTAAAAAAAGGTTGAAAGATGATAAATGAAAAAAAAAAAAAGATAAGAGAAATACACGTAATTAATTGGTGGTAAAAGTTAAAAAAAGATTTCTTGCACAGAAAATTTGTAGACGAATATAACGCAACTTCTTTTTTTTTTTTTCATACACACAGGACCAACCATATCTAAAAGAATGTCACTTGTATATAGGACTGATGGAGAATATTGGAAAACAACATGGGTTCTTACTTTTCATGCATACATTGTTGGAGTTCAAATTATCAATTAGAATCGATGTATTCGTTGACTAATCATTAATATCAAAGAGAAAAACTTTAGGAAATGTAAAGAAAAATCGTCAAGAGTCCACATAAAATATTCCTTATGGTTCTTATATTATAACGCAAATCTAATAACTTCATTTTGATCAGAGACAGGTAGCTATGTTATTAAATTGTATGAAATAAAATAAATTTTGGATTTTACCCATAAGGTGATTTATAATAAGGATTATCATCTCACCTTATAATAAGGACTGAAGGAACATACACTGCTCTCGCAATCAGCCAAGTAAGCTGGTAGCCCAGGAACTTCTGTTTCTGAGGGATATGAACACAGTACATAGGAAGAAATTAAACAAACTTTAGCAGCTAATTAACTTAGTCGTTCAGGTCTAATTATCGTGACAGATGCAACTTTAGCCGATGAGAGGGGGAAGGGAGACAAGTGTTGTCATTGTAATGTCAGGTCGAGAGAATCGGTTTTAAGATTCACCACTACAATATAGCATTGATACTAGTGTTGTGTTGCTCTGTATATATGAGACAGTTGTTATAAGGTTGTATTTTAGTTAATATAGATGAGGGGGCGGGGCTAAGGTGTTATATCCACTATACTAATATGAGGGACATGTCATCCCTAATCATGAACAGAAAAAAGCATAGACGATATCTTAACAGTCAATAGTGGTGATTATTAACCTTTTTTCTCGGTGCTTAATCCAATGTTTATTACCTAATAATCACGGCCCTTGACTGCGCCCATCACTTTACTGTCCCTCCTTCTCCTGGATTCCAAATGGGTGGAAATGGTTCAGGTCATGCCTGGCCTATCCCTAATCAGGCCTGCCTTGTAACCTATACTCATCTGATCATATTTATAAGGTATTTTCAACATGTTTTATACAGACCAAGGATAACCTTAAATATCATTAATTATACCATAGAATTCGAAATTTTTTTAACTTTACTCATATTTAATATCTATTACATCACATGAAAATAAAATCAATATCTAATAAAGGAGTGAATAATGCCAACCAACCAACTCGACAAAGACAAGACAATTATTGAAGAAAACGGGTGGAAGTGGCCGAGGGGCGGCTCCTTCGTTGTGGGTAAACATGAAACCCGACTCTATGGACTAGAGGAAAGGCTTGCACAAATGAAAGATAGAGTTGTACATTTACACAAAAAATTTAATGAGGTGTCTTATAAATAAGACCAAATAAAAATTTCTCTTTCTACCCTATAAATAGGATCGGAAGAGTATATAATAAACTCTTTTTCTAAGCATGAACTGGTATGTTCACAAGCTTGGCCTGAAGACTGTTGAGAGGCATGATTTCCATGAGAAATTGAGAATACATATTAGTTAAGAGATTACATTTTTTTCTAGAACAAAATACATAAGTAGGAAGGTTTCTTAAGCCAAAAAAGCTATTTAATTTGACAAAATAGGACTTCCTGATTGTGAGCTTGTTTTCTATTAGACCTAGCTTGGATAGGCTAAAAATTGGCCAAACCTAACTCCCCTAATAGGCCCTACCCAAAAGCCCCCGATTCGTTTTCCAGCCTTACCCCTTCTGGCTACTCTCTACCCTTTAATGTGTAATCTCAAGGGAACGGGGATCATTGGATAATATGAAAGAAACCTAAACCCTTATGTGTTGCTCTCAATATAATTGTTCATTATTTTAATCATTTGATATGATGAGATCCCATATTACTTCCTTAGGTCTTAAATATAATATCTAATTTTTTTTATCTAAACTAGGTTGTTTGACTTATAAACTAATATATAATCTAATAATAACTCACATATGTTATGATGAACAAAACTTATTTTGCTTATTTAATTTATCTAAATAAGTCAATTATATCTTATATTAACTGGAGGGGGTGCACGTGTCACATGAGGGGAAACCAAATAAGAATAGTATATCTACTACATCTTTGCTACCATGTTCGCTCCTTACACTTAGCTTTCTAATTTTACTCATATATAAACTCTTTATGGATCAACATCAAATATTTCATTAATTTCTTTTTCTTTTTCTTTTTTGTTGGGTGGGGGGTAATGAAACCGCCTGTGTGAGAAATCTCTGAGGTTTGGGGATGGCAGGGAAAAAATTTGAAAACAAACTATGGTAATTGGGATTCAGCTTGGGTGCACATAAAATCTAAATCTTCTATATTTAATCTGATTAAGTTTCTTTTGACCCTGTAATCTGATTAATTCAATATTTAGCTTTTTTAAATTTATTTTTGTAAAAAAATTTAAATGGTGTAGAATTTAAAATAAAGATAGTTTTTCGAGTGTCAGATTTCAAAAAAAAAATCATCAAATAAAAATTTTAAATTTGTATACTTTAATTTGAAGGGAAAAAGACAAAAAAATCCCTTCCAATTTGTAAAATTCCAATAACAACTTCATGATAGGTATTAACAACCATTAACAACTTAAAATTTTTTATTTGAGATTTTGTAAATTGGAAGAGATTTTTTTGTCATTTTTCCTAATTTAAAACTACAATTGGACTGTACTGTGGGTCTCACTGCGGAGTGACGAGTAGCTAACCGAGTCTATGGTAGATGTCAATGTCATATACATGCATTTACGCATACATGATATGGGGACTGATCGAGGAATAGTTGGATGGAGGAATAGTTATGAGGGAAGGGTGAAGTGCCAGCGTCCATAGCACCTTAATTATATACAGTGTGTTTTCTCACGCAGCTGAAAACCCCCAAGCCCCTTGAATTTGACAAGTCTAAAAATGGATGAGAGATAGTGGACCACCCCCTCTTCAGCTTAGTCCCTCCAATCTTTAATACAAATATTGTTTGACTTTTTCTAAAAAAATTAAGGAAACTAACAAATAAACTGCTTAGTTATAAAATTTATAGTGTATTATTAAATTATATGTTAACTTATAAGTCAAATAAACAAGTTTAAAAAAAATATTCAGGCAAATCAGTTATAAGTAACTCATTTAATTTTTTAAAAAAAAATTCTAAAAAGCTTATTAGTAGTAATATTCTTATAATCGATCGCTTGCGATTAATGGTAGGTTGGAATCTATCAGAGGGTACTCGCAGCCTCCATTTCAACTGAGTAATTATCAATTTATATTGACTAAAACTTCCCCACTTGCCCTCCCATTCTTTATTTACCAAACTAGACATCCATTGCTTCCGATCTTTATATCTTATTTAGCACTAATATGTGTTCTCTTCAACCTGGATCCACGTTGATTTGAACCTAATGGCCTACCACTATATTCCTTATTATAAGTCCACATGAACTACTTCTCACATATTAAGGAATGGAAGTTATAGTATTAAATATACCCTTAATTTTTTTAAAAAAATTGACTTTACCCCTATTTAAGAATATGTATTAAAATAGTATTTTATACCGTACAGTATAAATCTTCTCTCTCATCTTCCCTTTTTCCAATATAAGGGTAAAATAGTTACAGTAGCATTAATTAATCCCAAACTGGACTTATATATATAAGAACAAAAAATTTGTTGTAGTTGAACTTATAATAAGAAAGAAAGTGGTACTACACAACTAATTAATCAGCCAAGGTAAAAATATTTTTGAATACGGCTGGAAATTAAAATATGCGTAATTCAAAGTAATTTCCAAACTTGAGGTGAAGAATTACTGTATATCAACCATTTAACGCAGAGCCTGTCCAAGAATGTAAATGTTTAGGGATGTTTGTATACTTGAATATATATAAAACCTAATGAAATAGGGTTTGGATGTGTTAATAAATGTAACCCTGGCACCTAGCTAGGGTTGTTGAAGATTCAAAGAAGATAACGCCAATCATCAAATATGCCACATCTTGGGAGATCAAGAAACACGTGCACCCAAACGCTTACATTTCATTTACCCACATATCACTGCATGATAAATAAGTAGAACTAGCTTGCTAGAAGCATATTACAGTGGAACAGAGTCAAACCTCGCAATAATACAGAAGACATGTATATACATAGACGGAGATTTTATGTTAATTTTTGTCTCCCAAATATAAGATTTCGTCATATCAAAGCAAAGCAAGCTTTGATGTGAGAGTTCTCCCATATAATATATAACAGCCTAACTTCTTCTGCTGCTTCTTTTCATCGTTCCTTTATTAACAAGCATTAATTATATTGTCACATGCAGCACATAGACTACTATAAAGGGAGGGTTTATGCGATGACGGGAGACATTAATTACGGAAATTTCCAAAGGTTCTCATAATCATCATCGCCGCCAACATTTCCTCCGGCAGCATCATCAGCACAGTTGTTGTCGCCACTAAAATCCACAGGAGGAGGGGCGACCATCATTCCTTCAGCCATGTTGACAAGAACATTAGGTAAATCAAATATCAAATCCTCGTCCATAAACTCAGCCCCACCAGTTTGTTGTCCCTCGGAAACACCAACACTATTGGCATTAACATTACTTTTACTATTATTGCCTTGTTCGTTATTGTGCCCGGATAAGGCATCCCTAGCTGCCCCGGCGGCGGCGGCTGCACTGGCGGCGGCGATCTGAATATCACGGGCAGAGCGGGACGCCGGAACGGGCAGGGAGGAAGCCGAATCGGGGAAGTTAAGGTCGGCGTTGTTGCCCTTAAGGGCAAGGGCAGCCACGTCATAGGCAATGGCAGCCATTTCAGGGGTAGGGAATGTGCCTAACCATATCCTATTGGGCTTCCTGGGCTCACGAATCTCACAAACCCATTTCCCACTGCTCCGGCGCCTCACACCCCGGTACACTGGGTGGCGCCCTGTTGCCACCGCACCGCCACCGGTGGCAGAGGAGGTAGAACTAGAGTTAGTATTGTTGGAATGCATGTTTTTGGCAATATGAGGATTTGATTGTTGAGATTCCATGGCGGTTGGAAGTTGAGGAAGGCCATCATTTATGGGGGATGGGAAATAAGAGAGAAAAGGAACAGAGGTTGAAGATGAAAGTGCAAACCAGTTGGTGATGAACTACGGCGTGTGGAGAGATGGGGTGTAAGCCAGCTTTGGTGTTGCATATCTTGGTTGGAGACCGTGTTCCGCAGCAATTTATGTAGCCTAATTCCCCCAACCAAAAAGAAAAAAAATATAAAAAGAAATTATAAAGGGATGGACATTATGTGGTATCGCACTTTTGTTAGTATTCATCAATAATCCCATTTTCCTTTTTCTGACATAGATTTGATGTGTTGGACAGAGATTTTAGTTTTCATCTCAACAGTGATGATCACTACTGTGCAAAAACAACACTGACGTGGGTTTTGTTTTGGGTATACAATTAAAATGTCAAGTTTTCCTTTTTTGTGTTTTCCCCTCAACCACTGAGGTAGCTAGCTGTAGCTAGGGTTCGTGTTGCGTTGCTGACTTTCTGCCTCCTACATCAGAACGAGAAACCGAAACTGATGAGACATCATCTATCCAAGACAGTACAGTTGATTACCTCGTCATCACTATTAATTAGAGAGCAGTTTTTTTTTTTTTGAGCTTTTAATTAGAGAGCAGTTTAAATATTAAAAAAAAAATCTCTTCGAATTCTGTATGATAGGATACCACATATTCGGTGTGTAACGTCCAAAAATTTAATTAATAAGGATTTGTGGTAATTAGAGAATAGATTTTGGGATTAATTAAGAAACTTGGAGAGCTTTGAAAAAACATAATCATGAAAATAGAATTATTTTGGATATTTCTAAAGGCATAATTTTTTCCTTAAATTGAGACAACTAGAGTTGGAGGAATTATTTCTAGACTCAAAAGAGATTCAAGTAGAAGAATAATATTAGCTGGTGGATATTAAAAATAAATTTAGAAATTGAAAGGGGATTTAATCTTTGTCAAATATATTATATTCTGAGGAATTTGAGAGTTTATTAGTAAATTCCTTTTCTATCCAATTATTTTATTTTATATTTCCCCTTATTTCCCTTCTTCTTACTCTGTTCCATCCCTCCCCTTCGTTCATTATCACCATCTTCGACGAGAGAGGGAGGGAGGGAGAAAGGCTCCCATAGGCGCTGATTTCCACCGCCGGCACCGGTATCAGCGGCCTTACCGTTCCCCTCTCCTTCTTTCCCGTCTCCTTCCCCTGTAACTGTGTGTGTGCGCGTTATACGAGAGAGAAAGAGATAGAGAGGGTGATGGTGGTGGGTTGGCCGGCTATTTTGGGCGATTCTAGTACAGTTTCAGGCGACTATGAAGAGTGGGTGAGCTTCTTTATACTTTTCCTCTATTGTAGTGCTTGATTTAATCAAATATTGAGTTAGGGTTTTGTTTGATTTATGAAATTCTGGATGGATTTGAGCAAATTGATTGTTCCTACTTGTTTATTTAGGATATTTGATGAGGATAATATGATTAGTTTGGTTGAATTCATTGTGTTAGATTTAGTGTTCGATGAAGATTTGGAGTGGTTGGGTGCTTAGGAGAGAGCTAGCTAGATTGTTGAGATAAGTTGTGATGAATATGGAAGAACAATTTAGATGAATTTTGTTAGAAAATTGGATTATGTTTGAGTTACGTTAATGAAAAAATTTGATTTAGAGGAATTGTGAAAGAATTTGGGTGATTATAATAAATTGTAAGACAAGAAAGAAAATGGCTCTGGATGTTTAAGTAAAATTGGAGATAATTGGTTATTTTGTGTTTTGATAGGAGTTAAATCAACTTAATCAAACAATTTGAACTATGGGATGTTTGTTGTTCAAAGATTTAACAAGGTAGGGTTGAGAGGAATATGGAATTTTGTGATGAAACTTGGTGGTTTGATAGCTTCAATAGGCTTATTGATATTTGTCTATAATTTCAAATGATTCAGATTATTGAGATGTGTTGAATTTTGTTTTGTGTGTTCAAAGTGTGGAAATTCTTGGGATAAGCTAGGTGGATTGAGTTAGATGATGATTCTGGGATAATGTGATAATGAGATTGAGTTAATTGATGTTAGTAATTGATTATTAAAGGATTCAAATTGTTGAGATTGGACAAATTGCAACGAAGGGTTATATATGTTTGCCCTGGGGATGATTTATGTTTGTAATGCAAATAATGATGAGGGGATGATGCTTTTACGAGTTCAATGAGATAGTACGGATTAGGGATTTATAGTTAATGATTGGGAATGGTCTCTCTAGATTCGGATTGTGAATTGAAGTATATGTGTTAAGTAGTTTTGTTAATGAAAAAGATGTTCTTGATTTAAGAGAGATTATTGAGGTTGGATGTTTGCAATATGTTTGGTATGAGTTTAATTTAACTAAACCAAGCCAAATAAATGTAATTAGATTTCTTTGTACAATTGGGGCTTCTTTTTGGCTAAGTCCCGAAGTATAAGAATAATTCCATTTGAAATGTGTCTTGACCGTATGTATGTATGTTTGTGGTGATTGTAGACACTAATGGATCGAGCTGGACTCGAGGACTCTGCGTTTTGGGTATTTTATTTTATTTTTGGCTATTCCAGGTAACCACTCTCATCTCACTACCTAGTTGTGTGTGATATTAGTCAAGATTTCTAAATCCCTTTCTGTATATGTATATACCTCTTAGTTTATAATGGATTTAAAAGTTACTTTCTTATCAATTAGCCTATTGAGTGTCTTTGAAATTATTGCAGCTAATTTAATACAAAGTTTGACATGTATTATATAGTATCCTGACTAGCTGTGCGGCTGAGATGGGTATTGATATATGTATGGTTGTAGGGGGGATATGTATGATATCTGGGAATCATTGTGGTTGTGATAGTTGTTGCATGACACTGAATAGTACCATCGCGCGGTGTAACCCTTGATAGGCCAACTGAGCGGTTATTTGTACGAGTCATTCTGATTTTAGACAAAGACTGTCTTTTTGAGTATAGACAAGGAGTTCCCTATCCTAATTAGAGACAGGGGAGTCCCCATTTTGATTATAGATAGAGGGGAGGATGTCATCCTGATTATAGACAGGGGCACAGTGTTACATCATGTTTACTTTTGTCATCCTTTCTTGAAAACTGTTGCTTCTTTGGTAGCATGGGTTATGGTGCAATTTGACATTCTTGTGATGATATGGTTGTATATATATATTACATTGTGGTGGATTAAATATTTTTAAATGTGGTATCCTTTAGGCGCTCTGCCAACCCACTCATACTCTCGTATTGAGTTGAGTTGTGGTTACTGAGACATGTTTATCTCACTCTTTCGTTGGTTACATTTTTGTAGGTGATCATGCACAGACCAGAGCGATGGGGAAAGGGGACGGGAATGTTTGACCTGAACTGAGCCAGTGAATGGGCCTGTGGTGATATTTGGAACTATATATTTCGATCGGCTAGGATTGCCTTCGCTTCCGCATATTTTTGATTTGAACTTATTATGAACTATAAATGACGCCATTGATATTGTTTGAGTTGATTGCTTAATAGTGTGTGATGTCTGGTATGTATAGCTGATGAATTTCCAGCTTTTAGTTATAGTTTGAATGATTGGTAGGTGACTTGTCCGAGGTTTAGCATATCCGCAAGCGCACGTGTCGTCAAAAGTAGTATAAAAAATGTTGTCGTTCCAACAGGGACTAAGGCAAAAGAGGATTAATCATCACAATTATGTTATCAATTAGGTTGAGTGAAATATTTTTGTATTTTGAATTTCAAAAGTACCTAAAATGAAAATAACTTGACAAAAATTAAATTGAACTTTAATCAAAACAAAGGAAAATCTAGGATTATTTATCCACTTTGTATTTCATGATGCTTGATTGACCCTCCTCTAATGACAATTAATGAATACTAAGTTGATGTTGGAAGTCATATCCATTTGAATAACTTTCTCAAGCTTACCCAAACCTTAATTAACTCTAATATGCATAATCTCTTACTACATATTATGTTAATTAGTCTCTATAAATATCTCACTTCAATTTTACAAAACTTGGTTAATGAATATCTCTATCTCATTAACAAACTCTCAATCCCAACTTGGAATTTTGAGACAAGTTTGAATTCAACCCAGTTCTATGCTTAATTAATGCTCTCTCAAGCCACTAATTAGGCTAACAAGCTAAATGTTGGCTACCACTTAGGATAAATAAAGCACAAGTTAAATTCACAACCTAATAATCATTAATCATCAAGAGAGAAAGAGTTCTAAGCATCAATCCATACAAAACTTCAAAATAAACCTAGAACAAATTAACTAGCTACTCATAACTACAAATAAAATCACAAGAGTCATCCCATCGGCAACATCCAAGCAAGAATAAGATCATATAATTAAAAGAAAGAAGAAACGGAACAATATATTGTTCAAAGCACTCCCTAAAATGCCATCCTTTCTCTCCTCCTATTCAGATGCAGCTCGCCTCCTTCAATTGCAAGAGAAGAATGAATAGTATATGGCGGATCTGGTCTTCAATCGATCACCTCCACGATCTTCTTGTGAAGATGATCAATGAAACTCCAAAGCCCCTCTCTCGCCTCTGCTTCTTGCTCTGAAGATGTTGAAGACGATGGATGAAAAATGAAGGTGAACAGTGAAATGTGCCGCCCTTGTCCCCTTGTACTGCACGAGCTCTCAGCTTTTTCTTTTTAGGTCTCTTATTTCCATTGCCCAAAACGCAGCGTTCTGTAGGAAACTAAAGAGAGAATAAAACTAAAAGTAAATAAAACAAAAAAAGAAGAAAATTGAAATAAAAATGATAAAATTGCTACCAAAACAAACTGCAACTAACGGTAAAGACAACTCTGAAATTTTTTTGTTAAATATTTTTTTATATCCTAAATTTAACTATTTCAATTTTAGCTTAAAACTACAATATTTATTTAAATCCCCAAAATGATCTACCAAATTGATATCTTGTCAAAACCTTAACAAATCCCCTTAATTTAGTATTAATGACTCCATAAATTTACCCAAATACATATAAAATCTAATTAAAAATAGGGAGTCATCAGTAGCTACTCTTATGCATGTGTTTGATGAATAGGCTTGATTGTATGTATTCAATTAATTATTATTATCTGGTGATGTGGGCTATGAGTGTTCTATTCCGGGTTTACAGACCCAAGGCGTAACATGTGTGGTTATATTATATGATAGATAGGTTTTTCTTTATAATCATGTTAGAGTAATCATTTCTAATATGATTATGTTGAATGCTTGATTGGCATAATACTGGTAATTACAGTGGAATTTTTATTAACCATGTTAGGTGGCTTTTTATCCTAACATGGTTAACTAGATTATTGCTTGTTAATCAGATGAATCTTTACTAACTATGTTAAAGGATTCTTTTTCTAACATAGTTGGGGATTATAATCCATGATAGTATAATTGTTGTGCTGATTGTTTGCCTTTTCTATATGGATTACTCTTTGAATTCCTAGGTAAATCTTTTCCTAACTATGATAGGGGTATTGTTGCAATTGTATGAAAAACACTTTTTTCTATCATAGTTAGCAAGGTAATTGTAATTAGATTTGATAGTTAGTGATTGATTTGTGATTAGTATGTAGAATTTTACAGGTGCTGTCACATGAACGTGTACAATTTGAAAGCACATTATGCATACTGCATGCATATAAATGTTTCGATATGATATAGCGGCCAAAGTACCCCGACTAGAGTATTCTTGAGCAAGGTTTTAATTTGTTTTATTATCGAGAGGTATTTTTTGCTCTGCCTGAGGGCAAACATGATTGTTAGCCTAGAGCGGCGTGGATATCGCTGTTTTATTTGTAGGTATCTTCATCAATAACATAGGGGTGGGGTAGGGGTCACACAAGAGATTCCAATGGAACAGGGAGATGAAAATGCCATACTCTTGTTCATTAAACATGCCACGCTCACTGATCTTTTTAAGTGTTGGTTGCGCAAAAAATCAGGAGCATCGCGAACTTTTTTTTTTAATTTAGGGAGTTTGATGGAGAGAATTAAGCGGTCATTGGTCAATAATTGTAGCTAGAAATTTGGGAAGGCATATCCAATAATTGAATGACCCACTCATTTGGTTCTATTTATAAGTCACTACAAAAAAACAATGAATTTACCGACGGAAAAAATTCCGTCGGTAATTTCCAACTGATTTTCGACGGAAATTCCGTCCGAAAATTTACCGACGGAAATTTTTCCGTCGGTAATTTAATTAATTATATTATTTTATTTAATTTAAATTAAATGTTAAAATATTATTACTGACGGAAATTTCCGGCGTAATTTCCGTCTGTAATTTAATTAATTATTTTATTTTATTTATAAATTATTATTTTAATTTATAAATAATATAATAAAATATTATTACCGAGGGAAAATTTTCCGTCGGTAACTTTAATTATTTATTATTTTATAAATAAATTTTAATTTTAATTTATAAATAATATATAAAAAATATTAGATTAATTTATTTTAAAAAATATTTTATAAATAAATAAAATATATTTAATAAAAATTAATATATATACACGTATATACATATAAATTTATTACCAAATTTAATTTTTAATTTGTTATTAAATAATATTTTATTTTTTAATAAATAATTAAATATTAGTAATAAAAACGACAAATAATATAATAAAATAATTATTAAAAAATGTCATAAAATAAAATGAAAAATAATTATAATTTAATAATATAAAATGAAAATAATAAATATAATGGATTGTATATGAATATAAAAATTATTTATAAAAAATAATAAAATTATTAATATGTAAATTATATATTAATGATTATAATATATTTCATAATATATTAAGATTAAAAATAATTATAATAATAGGAGTTTAAATATTATAAATATAATAGTTTGCAAATAATTTCAAAAGGTGTTCGTAGCTCAACTGGTTAAGTCATCAGACACGCCCCAACAGGTTGCGTGTTCGAATCTCTCCAACGACGAAATTGAAGGCAATTTGTGGAAGCAACACGTGGCTGCACGAGAGAGCGACACGTGGCGAGGTGTGAGCAGGGACACATTGCAGCACGAGACAGCGACATATGGCGGCTTAAATTTTTTAAATATTTAAAAAATTACCGACGGAAATTCCGTCGGTAATAATATTTTAATATATTATTTATAAATTAAAAAATAATTTATTTATAGAATAATATTATTAAATTACCGACGGAAAAAAAATTCTGTCGGTAAACCGATTTGCGACGATGGAATTTCCGGTGGAAAAAATTCCGTTGGAAAAATTTTTCTGACAGAATTCCGTCGGAAATTCTTTGTTTTTTTGTAGTGAGTCAGTTCCAACATATTTCATATAGATCAAGGAAAATCTTAAAACTCATTAATTTTTCATGAAAATCCAACAAATTTCCAGCTTTACCCATATTTAATATCCATTATATACCACATAAAAATAAAGTCAACACACAATAAATGAAGAATAAACTTGTACATTCACACGAAATATTTAATGAGGTGACTTTTATATAGGACTGAATAAATCTTCTCTCTCTCTTGCCTATAAAGATAAAGGAGTATATATGATCACTTACTTGACCTATTACCGGGTGCTATTTTCAACTTTCAATCAATTCATCAATTATTATTTTATTTTAATTAAATATCGCATTTTGATGTAACAAAAAGCATCCATTTTGATTTTGGAAAGTGGAGATAGCATCATATGTTTTCAAAAGAGTAACAATTGTTGGGTCCTTGGCCTGTACGGAAACTTTGTGTTGATTTATATGCAGCGTGGCTCTGTAATACAATATTCGCCCACAACAATATAATTTCGATTTAATGGGCAATATGATTTCTTTTTTTATTAGCTCTCTGTTTAGCCGATAAAGTTACAGAAGTTATAGTGCTACACAAACTAAAATAAATGTGTGTTCGTTTATTTATTTTCCAAATTTTTCACTGCTGTACGTTGATTAGCATATGTCATTATTAAAACAAAGAAAAACTCCTTCACGAGTAAAATTAAAATGAGCAGGGGTAACTTATTATTATATATATACCTTTATTTAAACGTATATTACAACGCATATTTAAAAATTTTATGGATATTGTCCTCTATTTGTGTCTTCTTTTTTATTATTGTGCACTTTATCAGCTCGGTTTATCTTGTTAAATAACAGTTTAACTTAACCTGGGTTATGACATTGGCACATACTGCGTACAATTTCCACTCATGACAATATTGAACTTAAAATACTTCCAAACAAATTTGTATTTAACAAAAAATATATGTAGATTACATGTGAACAAACTTAACATATTTAGCCAACCAATGGTCAAATTAGTTTGGATAATAGTTGGCGGAGAAATTGGTAGGATTTGAAAATGTTTACCAAATTGACACTCTACCATTATGCACCAGGATGGACCCGGAGACACGATGGCACGTCGATCACCAGGAGAGAGAATGTTGTCCCGCCTAGGCCAGAGGGAGACTTTTGTGGGAATGAAAATTGGAATTTTGGGTCTCACTTGTTGATTTTCTTTATGCTTGGTTTAACCATTGAATCATCGACTACCATCACTATCGCTACTCACCACTAGGCGCTAGCTCATGCTTGCACTGAATCCGATCGATCAGGCCCTGCCTTTTCATCATTTCCTCCCTTACATATCCTATATAATCCTGTAAGTAAACGCGTGGGGGGTAAATAACAACAAATATATACATCGCATACCAAGTGGTAACTAAAAAACCCAAGCTTTTTCACCAAAAAAAAAAAAAAAAACCAAGCTTAGTAAAATGAGAGACAAGATCTTTGACAGCACAAGAAACACTTGGTTTAGCATAACTCATGGGCATAATAATTAGAGATGTGATTTAGCAATGATAATAAAATAATATTGCACAGACTTATTAATTAGGGGGATTTGGAAGTGGAAAATTGTACAACAAAGTAATGTGAATGAATTAGAGTGGTGTGGTCGACTAGAGTGATGCATGGAATGTGTTCAAAAAAAATCGTAAGAACGCTATGAGGAGAGACAGGAGATCGAACCCCACCAATGGTATGTCAGCCTTGACACTTGCAAAGTGAAAAAGATGTGGTGGGCAGATAGCTAGAAGGGGAAGGGCTTTGAAATTTGGAGGAACCAAAACTAAGTTTAATGACCCACTCGCTACTTGCACACCAAAAACTTAATTAATTAAATGGATAGTTTGGGTTATCGTTGGGAGTGATCTGTCTCACATTTGTGTAACTACTACGTTTACAGTATACCACTACGTCTACGTGGCTATGTTCATGATGATTAGAAGTGGAAAGGGAATAAATGGACTTAATAGCTAAATAGGCCGTAATTATACGTTTAGGGTTATGCCGCTACCGCATACCGCGTATGTGTCATTACATCTTGTTAATTACTGTTTCCCTCCGCGGTTAATTTTGTCGACCAACTACCACTTACCTTTTTTAATTTCCCTTTCAGCATTTCCCTCTCCATATCATCCTCTTTGAATTTTTAACCCACGCGCTCATTATTCTCGTGCAGGATTTGCCCCCCATTTTTTTGGGTCAAATAATTTGCCCCCATTTGACCCCCCCCCCCCAAATCACCATGCATATACCATGCATATGCTCTCTCAAGTTTATCTGCTCGTTATGTTAAATATATTGTAGAGGTCAAAATTTGGTGAAACCATAAATCGATTGAAATTTTATTAATAGTGAAGAAAGGGATAATCAACAACTGTGGTTCAAATACAAAGACCAATGGACGGTCATGAGACAATGAAAATTACAACAAATTCAATGAAAATACATGGTAAATGTAAAGCATATAAAGGGAGAGCAAAAGAGGGGGGAGTTACAGTGTATGACAAGAGCAAATGACAATGCGGGAGTATGGAGTAAGAAGTCGGGAATAGAGGGTTGGCTTCATCGAGTCAGGAGGTGTACTGATGCAGTGGTGACGCTCATGAGCACAAATGAGGAGCGTTACTCATGAGCATAAATGAGGAGCGTTAAGTGCTTTAAAGTTGCTTCAAAGCGATTTAAGTTTGACATGAGTCAATTGCGAAATTAGCAAGTCACTTCCTAGTTTTGTGGATCTGACAGGTGGTGGAGGTGGTCCTTGATTCGACTTGGTAATTGATGGGTAGTAGGGGTCGATACAAATTCGACTTAGTAATTAATTTGACCAAAGCATATGCTATATGTATTCGGTTTGTTTTAGTGAGCCTACCCATAAGTGAACTTATACATGGGGCTAAAGAATGTAATAATTTTTTTGCCATCACATATACTCCCCATTATAATCCCATTTTGATTTGCGATTTAACTTTATTTAGATTTATCTTATCCTTTTTTTCTGCAATCGGTTAAAAATAAATTTTCATTATAATTATGTGTAGCATTTAAATAGGCTCAAGTTGAGCCTATTTAAAGCATACCATATGTGATTATATTGGTTTTAAAGCCTTCCAATGGGAACAATTACTAGTATGTAGTGTGACAATTTAGTGAAGCCTCACATTTATTTTTCGTAGGGATAAGGGTCTAAAATGTCTCGAAAGTTTTCATCAAAGAGCACTGAGTGTCTGGAAGTATTTTTAGGGCCAAATCTACCCTGAAAGTTGTAAAAATGGGCAATTTAACCCCTCCGTTAACATCTCTTAACGATCAATGATGTTGACCGAAAGTTACAAATGTGGTAAGCCTACGTGAAATCCACGTCATCCTCATTATTTCACATCAGATTTTTTAAAAAAAATAAACAAATATTTCGCAACTAAATATCTCTTCTTCTTTTTTTAAAAATATGTTTATAAAAAACTATTTTTTATTTTTTATACTTAATATATGACATGGGAAATATGAGGATGACATGGATGCCACGTCGGCATGCCACATAGGGTGACGTGGACGCTACATATGCATGCCACGTTTGCATATAACGGTCAAATGTGCTAACTATTATAGTCTGTTAACGGAGGGTAGTTTTGTCCCCTTTTTGTAACTTTCGGGTTAGATTTGGCTCTAAAAATACTTTCAAACACTTAGTACCCCTTGGTGGAAACTTTCGGCGCATTTTAGGCTCTTATCCCTTTTTCTTATTGTGTACATGTGACATTATATTGGAGATAACCTTCTTCCGAAGCTCAATCGTACACTAAATGATCACGCTTCTCTGGACGGGAATTTGAAACATTCGCCATGAGGAACTTTGTTTTTGGTCATGAGAGAGGGCTACAGCCAAAACATTCAGGGATTACATCCCATACAGATACAATCATTAGTAACTAAGAAATGCAAATGAGACGGACCAGAATCCAATAAAGAATACCGATAAAGAGAGCATCTGTAAGATGATTATGCCCTCTTGAAATACACTGAAGCTGAACATCCCATGGATGCATCACTATATTATGCTCTGTATATGGCCAGTTAAAAGACTTGTGTTACTATGAGCAACTAATTTCTTTGCTGAACTCAACACCTATATCGATGACCTCACATTGTTTCGTTGTGAGGAAAAAGCCCAGCATTTAATTTTTTTGGGCCAACAAAAGCCCAATCCTTAATTAATGTTTCGACCATGTTAAAATAAAATCGTGAACAACAGCTGGCAAGAGATCCTCCATGTACGGAGACCTACGCTATCTACTTCACTGCAAAAGCGACCTTCAAATTAAAATTGGAGAAGCTAAACTCACCAACATTCGACGTAAGCACTGTTCTTAAAATGACAGTACTAAACTCACCAACATTCGACGTAAGCATTGTTCTTAAAAAAAATGTTGAAATGCTTTCATGGACGTGAGGATAGCAACATGAATGCCTTCTGAAGTGATTTGAACTAGAGCTTTATCCCTGATAGGGACATGAATGCCTTCTGTAGGAACCACGTTATTAAATATTAATGCACCGTTCTCATGATGCAGTTTCAGGTATCAGAGAATATTTGGTATATATGGCAGAATGAAAATGAAACATGAGGGAAGTGGAGTTGCGTTGTTTAGGGTTATGGAATGTCACTAATATGCTCCATGGAATCCGATCCAAACAAAAACCTCTGGAAAGTGGAAGCACATTATTAAAAAGAAATCATCAACAACAACAACCCATTTACTTATTCGGTGAGGGTTATTTTCGTCGTTTTAATTTTCTATATTTCCATTTTTTAAAATTTTTACTTTATCCACTTTTTTCAGATATAAATCCCTGCCATTTCTATGTTATTTCATTTTCCATTCCTTTTATAAATAAAAAATCCAATAACATTTTTACATCCCCAAAAGATGCTACAACAGCATTGGACTTCCGCGATTCTTGTTTTTGTTGACGAGTTGGCCCATCAGTGTGGGCTTATTTACCGAGAGCCAGCTGAAAGAGTTGTCTATGTACGTTCAAGATGTAAAGGTAAATGTTAATGGGGTTGGGTTTTCCCCCATATATATATACACACAAACATAAATAAATAGATTTAACTCTCAAACTCATATCTACATGGTTCATAACTGTACTAAGAAAAAAAATAAATCTTAATTTATAAAATGTTATAATAATAATTTTATAAAATATTCTGAACCATCCATTTTTTTATATAAGAAATGAGATAAGATTTTGAGAAGAAAATGTGAGAAAAGAAAATGAGGGAATCCTCTCCCATCTCAATGTCTGGGGGGAGTTGAAACCAATACGAGGGAAGGGGTTTAATTATTGACGGCGAACCCTTGAATCTTTTTTGTTTTGAAGAAGGTTTTTAAATTCTCAAAAAACAGAAAATCTTGATATTATTACTTTTCTCATGGAAAAACAAGAGACAGGCTAGCTACAAACATTACTTCCTTCAAACTTACATCCGAGAGACCTTTCTTATATCAATGATATCTTCCTATTTATATAAGTAACACTAATAGATTATAAAAAAATCTTACTGTGTTTTTTTTTCTTTCACTTTTTTCTCCCGTTAATTATTGGTTACTTTAGTTAACCCATTCTCTGTCACACTCATTCGTCCTCTCCACAAAAAAAGGGTGTGTTTTTTTTTTTTTTTTGTTTAAAAAAAAACAAGTTTCATTTTTGAAAGGTGGGTGGGGACAAGCAGCCCAAAAACCGCTCCTTGCAGGTTTGGATTAGACATTCAAAAGGTCAGAAATCTTTTAATTTGTTCATTTGTAACTTGTAACGTAATTCCGATTTTTGACTCTTTAAGATTTGTTTGTTGTTTTTACATTCAAAATTTCAAATGAATGAATGAATGAAAATCAAGTTGTGCTTGCAGGGAAGGCTGCACATACATACTGGGCGGTGCGTGAAATACTAAATGATGAGCTTCATATAAAAAAAAAGTAGCAATCACGTCAAATGGTGACAGGACGGGGTGGGAGATATATCCTAGAAAGGAAATTGAGCAGCATCAAATGTTGAAGGTTGCCCTTTTTAATTATTTGTATGATGGATCGTAGATACGTGATAGCAGAACTAGTGGGAGCAAATAACAGTGGAGATTAAGAAGCCTATATATATGAAGGACGTCGGCTATATAAGTATATGCGAGACACCTGTGTCCATTTTTGGACACGATATGATGATTGATGACCCTAACGCAAAGACGCTTTTTTAGCTGCTCCTAAAAGCTCCTCTTTTCCTTTCATTACATATCCCCTTCAAATCAATGCCTCGCCCTCACTTTCTTACCACTCATCATTCACTGCCTCCTTTTTCTTAAGCCTTACAACTCATTCCCTTCTCTCTCCCATAATCACATTTTCAAACCCAAATTAAAAAGCCCATCCTTTAATCTAATCTTGCATTTTCCCGCGTTAATAGCGCACTGTGCAGGACACACATATATGTGTTTTGCGGCCATCAATCAAATTCTTGTTTGATTCTTCGCCTTTTTTCCTTTTTCCTTGCTTTTATGTCACATAGTCGCTCACAACAAACGAAAGTAGGCTCCCTCACTCATAATATGGTTGATGTGATATGGTGCTTTGAATGTTGCTTCAACTAGGTAGGTAGCCCTAGCTAGCCAACACACAACAAGGCACACCACCTTTCGTTTTCATGCAAAGCCATCATAGTGGATGTGGGTCCCACCCTCGGATCTCCTCGGATCACCATCCATCCCTCCTAGTGACAACTATATATTCATAAGTATCCATTTTGAAATATTTGAGATGAAATGAATTATATAATACATGACAATATGTTTGTACTGTGCATAATTTTGAGAAAAGAAGAGGGCTTCGGGCTTCATGTATTATGGGCTGTGCAGTGCAAATAAAGGAGGAGGGGAGGGGAAAAGGGAATTGACTTTCCAGTTTGATCTCATGATGATAGGGCCCACTCTTTCCCGAGATGACACTTTCCCTGGGGCCATCTATATCCGATGAGGGAGGGGCCTGCGAAATGTCAACTTGGAATGGATCCACTCAATCTGGTCCGTCCATCAGGAAAGGACGGGCGTGGGGGCCCACCCTACAGGAGCCCCCACGTCATCCAATCATTCACTGCCTGGTGGCCACGTCATCAGGCTGCACACACCTGATCAGCGAGCTTCATGGGCATGCCCACTCGTGCACACAACATTTTTTTTTTTTTGGTTGCAGAAGAGTGAAAACTGAAAACAAATCAGGGTGGATTTATCATTTATGTGGTTTGGTATAAATAAAAGGAAGAGTGAATAGTTGGGGTAAGGTATGAATGCGTATGCATGGGTGGAACGTTCTGCTGCTTGAAAAGCAAGCTATCAGTTCTGTGCCCTTCTCTGACCCGTCCCAATCACACTCACACCAGGGTAGAGGACTGAGATATTCTTGCTCACTTCTTTTTTTTTAAAAAAAAAAAAAAAAGAAATTGGACGTGAATAATATGTCACAATGTGAAGGGCTATAAGAAATTAATAATAAATATCACGACATTAATGTTGTTGGGCTATGATTAAATGGTTTTGTTGGATGAGCATTATGAATTATGAATTAATAATAATACCAAGTGGAGAAGGAAGGAGAAGAAGTGGGGGAGGGAAATGAATGTGGAGGAGAGGAGAGGGTACAAATGAGAGAAAGGGTGGAGACATGAACAGAGGTCGGCATCACCTGCGTGTGATCACGTGGTCTTTGTAGTCTCTGTTCATTTTCTCAGTTCCCAGCTGCCCGACAAATGGGCCCCACCATCCCCTTCCCCTCCTTATTTTATTCTTACCTCCAACTTTCCTCTTGTTTGTTTCCCCTCTCTCTTCCCCGTTTCTCTCTATCTCTTCCTAATTCTCATCCAAATCATTCATTATTGATTTATTTCGACCCTCATTGCACACCCCTCCCCTCATCTTACATTCACAGCTTCAAATAGTATCGCTGTTTATTACTGACTGCTTAAAATCTATGTTTGACTTCCAATATAGTGATATGCCTTGTTGTTTGAACTATGTATATATTGATATATGTCAAATACTCCCTCCTCCAATCCTATTTATAAGATCATTTTGATTTTTTTGACTTTTTTTTTAGTCCAAAAAAAAGGTAGTTTCAATCCAAAAAAAAATATTATTTCCTCTAAACTAATTCATTCTACTTATAAACTAACCTATAATTTAATTTCATGTGACATATAGCTTATAATTTAGTGGTCTAATTTGCTTCCTTAACTTCCAAAAAAAAAGTCAAAGTGATCTTATATTTAGGACCGAAGGGAGTATATTTTAACCAAACACAACATGCCCATCTTCCAGTTACCATTACATCAATGCACATAAGTATTATTTTGTTTCTTATTATAAGCTAACTACTAAAAAAATTTTGCTCCTAAATATAAGTCCACCTAGAGGTTATTAATGATAGTTTTTCAACTTTAAATTTATTTAATTCTTATTAGGAAAATGGAAAGAGAAAAGAGATGTGAGAATAATTTATAAATGTAGAGAGATGAAAATTTTGAATAAAAGTAGTATTGAAAAATTTCATTAATTTAAGACATATTTAATAAGGTAACTAACAATTCTTAATATATGAGAATTAGTTAAAATAAACTTATAACTAGGCATCAAAGTGATATCATTTAAAATCATCAATTTCACATAAATCTAATACACTGAAATTAAATATCAATCTCCGACTTACTCATCCGACCTTATTTATAGGCATTTCCAACACATTTTACACAAATTAAAGAAAACCTTGAATTTAATTAACTTTACCTTAAAATCTAATATTTTTTCAGTTTTACCTCTATTAAATATCTATTCATCACATAAAATAAAGTCGACACATAATAAATGAAAGGCAAAATTATACATTTATAAAAAAAATGTAACGATGTGACTTATAAATAAAACATTACCTTTCTAACCTATAAATAAGAACATAGAATCAATATATATGAGTGAGTTGATCTAGTAACGTTTAGCATTTGGGATTATTGTAGATAATTAAAGTGCGAACAAATACCATGTCAAATTCAATAAATAAAGAGGTTAGAATTTAGAAACGATGACCCTGAAAATTGATGAATGGAAGCGGATGGCAATCAGATAAGTTAGGCTGTCTTTGTAAATTAAAAATAACTAGTCTAGATCCGTGCAATGCACGGGATACTGGGTTAGAATATTATAGTATAAAATTTAAAATTATTCACAAATATTAGATTTTAAAAACTATTTTATGAGTAATTTCAATTAATCCATACTTCTAAGTAATAAAAAAATCGATTGTTATTTTATCATGAATTAAGATCCCTATTTTGGAGGAATTAACCCAAAAATTAGGGTGCTAAAAAAATAACCATACCTTCCGTTAAAAATAGAAAAAAAAATGTATTATCCCACTAAAACATAACTAATATCCAATTAAAAATCAAATATATTAAATTGAAACATCCCACCATGTGATCTGGCAAAAAAAACTTCCCAATACAAAAATCAAATATATTAAATTAAAACTTCCCACTAAATGATGTAGCAAAATAAAAAAAATAAAAAAAAATTCCCACTACATGATCTGGAAAAATAACTTCTCACTACATGAAAACTTAATTTTTTTTTATTTTTAAATAAATAGATTTTAAAACTTCTCCGACTACACAAAACTTCAATTTCTTTTAAATAAATAGATTTAACCCATAGAAATTGGAGTCATAAGGACTGCAGTCCAAAAAAAGACTGCATTTGAGGAAGTGATGCACCAAAAAAGATTTAATAATAATATTGTCAAAAAAAGGATAAAAATAATATTTAAAACTACCTCCATAGGAAAGAAAAACTACCTCCATCAATCTAGGGATAGTGTCATTAGTGAGTTGTAGGTAGAAATTAAGGGAAAAAATTTTCATATTAAAAAAAATAAGTTTATTCATTTCTCTTGATAGGCCGCCACGTGGCGAACAGGGAAGGATAACAAATAATACTTAAAACTACCTCTATAGGAAAGAAAAACTACCTCCATCAATCTAGGGATAGTGGCATTAGTGGGTTGTGAGTAGAAGTTAAGGGAAAAATTTTTCATATTAAAAAATAAGTTTATTTATTTCTCTTGATAGGCCGCCACGTGGTGAACAGAGAAGGATAAAAAATAATATTTAAAACTAACTCCATAGGAAAGAAAAACTACCTCCATCAATCTAGGGATAGTGGCATTAGTGGGTTGTGGGTAGAAGTTAAGGGAAAAAAATTTCATATTAAAAAATAAGTTTATTTATTTCTCTTGATAGGCCGCCACGTGTTAAACAGGGAATGATAAAAAATAATATTTAAAACTACCTCTATAGGAAAGAAAAACTACCTCCATCAATCTATGAATAGTGGCATTAGTGGGTTGTGGGTAGAAGTTAAGGGAAAAATTTTTCATATTAAAAAAATAAGTTTATTTATTTCTCTTGATAGGCCGCCACGTGGCGAACATGGAAGGATAAAAAATAATATTTAAAACTACCTCCATCAATCTAGGGATAGTGGCATTAGTGGGTTGTGGGTAGAAGTTAAGGGAAAATTTTTTCATATTAAAAAAATAAGTTTATTTGTTTTTCTTGATAGGCCAGCACACGGCAAACAGAGAAGGATAAAAAATAATATTTAAAACTACCTCCATCAATCTAGGGATAGTGTCATTGGTGAGTTGTGGGTAGAAGTTATGGGAAAATTTTTTCATATTAAAAAATTAAGTTTATTTATTTCTCTTGATAAGCCGCCACGTGGCGAACAGGGACCTGCTTTGGCCCCTACTTTTATATTGTCAAAGATATATATACTGGTGTTTTTTTGGGTCAAACAATAAATACAGGTTTAACTGTTAAGCTGCCTGACATCTTATATGCAGATTTGTTACTTTCATAGAAAGTGTTTGACTGGGCTTTCTTGGGCAAAATAAGTACTTATTTTTGACAAAAAGAACTTAAAATTAAAAAAGACTTCAGGTGCTTGTTTGGCTGGCTACCCCATATAAAAGAACTTATAGCTTTTCAGACCCAATAAGTACAAGTTGATTTGTTCAACTTATTTTGGGTGCAAAAGGACTTATATCCGTTGGAGGGGCCCACTTTTTTTTTAATTCATCTGCCATTTAATAAATAACTTGCCACTTTCTCTTTCTCTCTCCCCGAAAAACACCAGACCTCTTCTCTCTGCTCTCTGCTCTCTCGCTCAATCCCTCTATTCCTTCGAGTTGCAGTGGCGAGCTCCGGCGAAATCAGCGGTGAACGGCGGCGAGACGAAGCTAAAACGTAAGGGAAGCGTGATTCGACCGTAGGTAAAGTTGTTCCTTCGTTTTCTTCCTCTTTCTGGGCCGATTTTGGGTGGGATTTGGGAGAGTGATTCGAATTTTTGGGGGGATTTTTGAAGCTTCTAAATGTATAAAAATGAAGCTTAAGAGTCGGTTAAGGGTATTCTTGAAGTGATTTTGTGAACGAAGGCCTGTTTGGTCCGATTTGGTTCAAAGATTGGCTCGGGTACTGTTCATCCGACGCCTTTTTCATTGATTTCTGGGTGTATGTTGCTTGAAACTTTAATTCTTCGTGTTTAAGAGTATGATTGGACCAAGAAATTATGTTGTATGTTGAGGATTTTCCATGGTTCCAGATTTTGCTATTTCTTGTGTTGTTGATTTTCCATCTTCCTCTGGTCCTGTGCTTGGCGAGATGTTGATGAGGAAGTGTTGATAGTGATAAAGTTAAATTAGAATAATGGCTTGCATGCTTAATTTTGTAAATTTGGATTGATGATCATTGTTCTTTCCCTGCCCCTGCTCTGTCACCGTCGCCCTTCTTGTTCTTTTCCCTTGTTCTTTGTTGAATGCTCTGCTCTGATGGATCTGAAATGGGAAAATATAATTTATATGATTGTTTTGGTTGAGTATTGTCGCAGGTAATAAGCTTTAGTTTCATTAGATTTGAGCATGACATGGCATTTTTCAGTATTCACGGCTGATATTAGACACTGATATTTGAAATATCCCTGAAAGTCAGGTGGACTTTAGTATTTGATTCCTCTGTTTCATGATAGAGAGGGAGTGTCTGCATATTTATAAACAGACGCACACTCACACTACTTGCATTAGTGCAAATTAAGGTTTATGCTTAACTATAATGTGAGAAAAGACCTTGAGCTGTGTCGTTTTATTCATGGCTTAATAGTGTGACTTCCTATAAGTGTTATATTGTATATTGATAATGATATATTGATGACTTTAGGAGAGTGGCTCTCACATAACTCTTTGATAACAAATTAATCAAGCTTTTTGTGAAGGATTTATTTTAGTTGTTTGGATTGATGTGTGATTATTTTTAGCTGCATTTGCATGTTAGGTGGTTAATGGCTAGTTAAAAATGTAGACTAACAAGGAAAGGCAGGATTTTTTTTAGTCTTGATATAACTATTTGCTGTGAAAGAGGTTTGGATTGTGGATGTATCAAAAAAATGAAAGAAGAAGAAGAAGAAGGGTGTATTGTGGAATTCATGCTGCCACTGGGGAAAACCTGTCGAATCTGAGATGGTTAAATCTATGATTTGGAACTTTTTAATGTATATTATGTCATAGAGTTTAGTTTTTATTATTGAGGTTAAAGTTTAATGATGTTGAAAGGTTTTAGTGGGATGATAAGGCATAAGAACTGATTCTTATATGTTGCTAAAAGAGAGAATTTGTAATTATGATATATGAAATGTTTGGTTACTGATTTAGTGGAAATTATTGTTGATTTATTGGTTTTTGTAATGTGGATTGTTGGAGTTTATAATTTATTGAATGATATGCTATTGTTATGTGGATTCATTGCACTATATTGCAATTTATCCCATAGAATTATGGACCAAGGTAAAGCAAAATGGGATATTGAGTTAACAAGGACTTTCATCAACATATGTATTGAGCAAATATATGCAAAAGAACGGAGAGCAACCTCTTTTACAGTCCAAGGATGGAACAATATTTTTAACACATTCAAAGAAAGAACTAGGAAAACATATGATAAGAAACAAGTGAGGAATAAGTTTGAGATTTTGAGGAGAGATTGGAAGATTTGGGATGAATTAATCTCTAAAGAGACTGGTCTAGGTCGGGACCCTGTCACAAATGCAGTGGTTGCATCGGATGAGTGGTGGGCACGGAAAGTGCAGGTACATTAATTGCAATGGTTGAAATTGTTATATATATATATATTCATAATGTTGTTTGTTTATTTCATGTTAACTTTAATTTTGGTTTCCTATAAAAGCATGCAGGAGAATCCAGGTTACAAAAAGTTCAGACATAAAGGGTTGATGTTTGAAACGGAATTAAAGTTCATATTCAAGGATGTGATGGCATTCGGAGATAATATGTACGCACCTTTCGTACACAACCTCAAATACGTATAGATGATCATGAGGATGTGTACATACCCAGCATAGACAGAGAAGAAGGATCAGGGGACAGCGAAGAAGAGGATTTTGGTGCTAACATTGGAGCTAGTGCAGGAGTTACAGATGATTTGGAAGACTTCAATATAACAACAAGCACTGTACCTACTGGTCCTAGCGGTTCAGGGAGTCGTGGGAAGAGGTAAGTTGGTGAATCTTCCGTAAAAAACAAGAAAAAAAAACTTGCAGCATCAAAACAAATTGCAGATGCAGTCAGTGCCATAACTAATGTATCTAAAGACAGAACATCAATATTAAATGAAATTAAAGGGACATCATTGATGGAGGTTGTGAAAGAATTAACTTCCATTCCGGAAATTGCAACTAACGATCGCCTTCAAAACCGAGTATTAGACTTATGAGGGACAGGGGAAATCGGGAAATATTTTGTTCACTCAAAGATAATCGGCCCTATTTGATATCATGGTTGGAAGATATGGCATACAACCGAGAAGGGAACAGTCCTCCACCAACATGAACCATATTTCATGCCACTTTAATTCTTAATGCATTATGAATGTATTTCTGTGAGTTATGTTTTATATTTCATGACACTTAGAAGCATGTAATTTGCAGTTCTGGACTATGTTTTATTTTTATGGATGCATTATGATGCTAGTAACTTATGAAAATATGTAATGGATCGCCAATAATTTTATTATGTGTTTGGATGTTTAAAAAAGTATTAATTTTATGATGATACTCACTAGATTTTAATGAAACTAGCAGGTTCAATATTCTATGGTATCTTGGAACAATCAATTCATGTCAGAAGGGATTGAGGAAGACGAACAATCTCAACTCATTTCCCTTATAAATGAAGAGTTGGATGAGTATGAACAAGTATGTGCGTTGGTGTGTCAATATATGGCGCCGTATGTGTGCAAAGAACCACGTAACAACAGTAAGCAAACGGGTCATCTATGGGGGCAAGAAATATTGGCAGGGCACGACTCTAAATGTTATGAAATGTTTAGAGTGGAAAAACATGTTTTCTATAGGTTATGTTATAAATTGGTTGAGCATGGGTTGGAGGGTTCTAGGTATGTTGGAGTTGAAGAAATGGTTACCATGTTCTTGCACACTGTTGGGCATGGACAATGTAATAGATTGATACAAGAAATATTTCAACATTCTGGAGAAACTGCAAGTAGGCTTTTTCACAGAGTATTAGAGGTATGCCCTAATCTAGCCCGAGAAAATATCAAACCTTGTGACCTTATGTTTCAAGACTGTCACCCAAAAATACGGGATGATCGGCGATATTACCCATTTTTCAAGGACGCAGTTGAAGCAATTGATGGAACTCACGTACAATGCGTGGTTAATCAGCCCGTGCGTGATAAATATATTGGGAGGAAGGGATACCCTACACAGAATGTAATGGCTGTATGTGATTGGGATATGTGTTTTACGTTCGTGTTGGCGGGATGGGAAGCTTCTGCACATGATGCTCGTGTGTTTCACGCTGCTATTTCGATTCCTTCAATGAATTTTCCTTATCCACCTGAAGGTATATTTTCGACAACTCCAATTCAATTAGACCTTTTATGTCTTCATGTCATATTTCAATTTTAATTACTTGTGACAATGAAAAAATTATTTCATCTTTCATTAGGAAAATATTATTTGGTCGATTCTGGGTATCCAACACCAGTTGGATATCTTGGTCCATGTAGACGAGAGCGTTATCACCTTCCACAGTTTAGGCGTCAACTAGGATTTAGAAATCATAACGAGACCTTCAATTATTATCATTCAAGTTTGAGATGCATTATAGAAAGGACTTTTGGGGTATGGAAGAATAGATTTGAAATTTTACAAAGAATGCGCAAATCCAGGTTCCCAACACAAGTCCGCATAGTCTATGCAACAATGGCCATACATAATTTTATCAGGAGAAACTCCCAAACAGATGTTCATTTTACAGAAGCTGGAGATGAAGGGGCTTATGGTCAACATAACAATCGACAACAAAATCATGAGGCGTCATCGTCAAATTCAACCACAATGATGTCTTCACCACAAATGAACTAACTTAGTGATAAAATTAGAGCTCAAATTGTAGCAAGCATATGATCCAATTATTATATGTATCATTATTTACCTAAAAAAACTTATGTTTGTATGATTTCTAATTCATATGACTTTTTATCCATTAAATATATTTTTTAAGTTCCCATTTTATTATATGATTGCAAATAATTGTAATTAAATTTACATTTCAAATTGTTTTGCAAATAATTAAAATGAAATTTCCATTTTATTTTTTGAGGTATTTTAAATTTTCCACTCAAAATCATCATAATTCAAAGATTTAATGGGTAATTTTAATTTATTTATATTAATCTTACTTTTCAAGAAGTCCATCCAAACACCATTAAAAGTTCAATTGACTTATAAGTCATTTTTTTAATAGCCCATCCAAATATAAAAGTCACTTTCAGTTTGACTTATTTTTAGTTTGACTTATCTATAAGTCACTTTTTCAGAAGTCCATCCAAATACACCCATAAACGATTATGTAAAAAGTTAAATATGAGCGACGGAACGAACACAATGCAAATTGTGGGGAGATAAAATAAAGGCGGAGGTTCTTCAATTATATCATCATGAAGTCTCCAGGCCAAATCCCACAATAATAAAATAGTGGAGAGAAGAGGGGAGGGATGACTTTTCTATTGGTACTATATATTACGCACAGTGAATAGCCTTTTTAGCATAATGAAAGCGCCAACATTTACTGAATTGTTCTCATATATATACATACAGACGGTTGAACGACATAATCTATAAAGTAATTGTCGTCTCAACCCTTTATGGCCCGAAAGCGGATGCGTATACATAGATTTGCACATATATGGTTATATTAATTTTATGGAGCTTCTTATGTGGTCAGACATTGAGATGGAATTGTACCAAAAAAATGATGATTTATGAAATATTGACTCCAAAGGACGCTGGGGTCATAATTTTTTAATGAGCTTATCATAGTCTCAGTCATGATTTGCGAAAAGTCTATAACATTTGATCCAAGGGGGCGCATCATACAATGTAGTAATTCGTGGATTTAATTGGGATCACATTCTAGCTAGTTTCTTCTGATTAAATATAAGATTTAGTTAATTTTTTTTAGAGATTAAGGAAGTTAAATGAACCAATCAATCATAATGTATTTGGTATAATATTATATTATACACTAGAATATAAGTCAAATAAGTAAGTTTAGAGAAAAAGTTCAGGTAAATCAATTTATAAGTAACTTATTTAACTTTTTAGTATTTTCCAAAAAAATAACTAAATCCTATATATTTAGGAACTAATGAAGTATTTTTTGGGGGATGCACGGGGAAGTGATGAAATGCATTAGTTTGGCACTTTGAAAAGAGGCAGATTAGTTAAAACACGACACTTAATTTGCCTCTGTGCAAGCGTTTACCTGATTATATTTGAAAAACTTTATAATTAACACGCACGGGGATTTTTCTAATACTACAAACTAATTCATGTATATGTAATATGCGCACAAGCGCCTGTACACGAATAAATCGCTGCAGTTTCAAATAGTGGCTCCTTAGTCCTTATATAAATATCACTCTGTTCCTTATTATAAGTCCACTCTAACTACTTCTCACATGCCAAAGAGTGGAAGTTATAGCTTTAAATATATCATATTTTTCCAACTTTGACAATGTGTTAAAATAATATTTTATACATTATAACCATCCTTTCTCATCTTCCCTATTTCCAACACAGGGGTAAATTAATCACAATAACATTAATTGATCCTAAAGTGAACTTATATTTAGAAACAAAAAATTTGTGATAGTTGAACTTATAATAAAAAATAGAGTGATACACACAAAGTTTTGAAAAAAAATATACATACATAAAAACATGCATATATACATATATCCATATCTTAGCTTGCTGTGTAATTTGTGATAAATATCCGTTTTCTTATGTCACGAACTTCAAGGTCAGTTTGCTTTTGCCCGCTTTAATTTTCTTTTCTATACATCATGATGGTTAAAATATAGAAGGGACAATTGTATATAGGTCCCAAGCAAGAGAATTAATTTCAGAGAGGTCCCAATGAGTTGTTAATGACAGCTATTAACAACTGCAATAGCCTTAGTTAACAAGTGAAGAAGTTGTTAATGGACCTGTCTGAAATTAATTCTCTTATTCGGGATCTATTTGCAATTCTCTCGATATATAGAATACTATTCACATTCCACCCAACTCTTGTCACCTGACTCACATTATTGTAACCTTTTTCATTCTCTTTCAGGATTTTTAAATTTTTTCTATGTATAGTTTCTGCTTGTGAAATTTTTTTAAATTTCAAAATAGTATAATTAGATTATATAAATTAATTTGTTTATCTTTTTAGTAGTCTTTTCCCCGTTTCTGTACGTTCTACTTCGCAAGTGTGCGATAAGAAAATCAAAGACCATAGACCAAAATATGAGAGGCGCGTGCAAATTTTGAGCATCACTTTGAAAATATTTCTTTTAGGTAAACATCTTTCAGAATAATTTGAATATAGCACTCGCGATGTGCTTCACGGTGGATCATGCGCTTGCGAAAGAGCTAATATTCTTCCCTGTTCTATAATAATGACTTTGTTATTGATTTAAATGCGTGGCGACGAGTGACTCAGAAAGGGAAGCGGAATATAAAGTACCCCCTTAACACCTTTGTTATTAGCTAGCTTAGGCCAATAAGGGATTCAAGAACAAAAAAAAATGCTCATTAGCATTTACGTTGTTATAACGTTTTCAAAAGACTCGTAATAAGACACTGAAATTTCTGGCAAAAAAAAAAATAATAATAATAAGACACTGAAATTATAATTAATGGCATATTTTAAAAATAATAAAATCCGACTCCCTCTCTTCAATTTTATAAAAAAATGTTTATTTCTCTTGAAAATTAGTTGATGTTTTTAAAATTATTTCCTGTTTTCATAAATATTTTTCCCTAAATAATATTTTTCCTCTTTCTCTATTTTTAATGAATCGAGAGCATCTTTTGAAAGGGAATTTTCGGGAAAACACATACACACATAATCGTTTAAACTATATATTGTAAAAACTTGTTATAGATAAAATGTTAAAGTATATACTTTTATTATTTTATTTATGTTTGTATCAGGCATGGTTTTATATATGTTTATTCTTTTACTTTGACAACTGTCCTTTTAGTTCTTTTTTATTTACATCGTTAGTTTCACTTAAAGAAAAATTATTACTTAGTAAATCTAATTGCAAATTTAAATAGTGATTATATAATTAAATGTGGATAAAAATTGCTAATTTTTAAGGTATAAAATTAATTTTAAAAAAATAAAATTTAATCATATTTTAACAACATTCAACCACATAGTCGCCATTTAAATTTGTTGAATCAATATTTTCCATTAAATGAAACTAACGGTATTAATAAAAATGATTAAAAATTTACTTTTCAAAGTTAAGGTACCAAAATAATAATCTACCTAATACAAATATTAAGGATCCGAAGTATACATGAGACTGTTTTCAATTTTGTATGTTGTTTTTAGGCAACTCATCAACGTATTGCCGATGGTATTATAAATTATAGCAGCACACCGTTGTGTTTTGGTGTCAGATTACAAGTTTGATCTAATCATAAGCTGTCACTTATACTGGAATAGATGGGTGCAATTGCCTTATATGATTTTCCAATTTCATGAGAAGCCCTTGATCTAAGTCGCCATATTATGAAGGACAGTGTGCTAGGCTGCTAGCTGTTAGGCCACACCAGAAATTTTTTACACAATGATGCATGTTTTATGGTGCACAAACTTTAATCTCACGATTACAAGGGCTATATGTGAAATTTTTGGAAAATAAAATCACAAGTAGTGTTATGTGCTCCTTTTAATGAATTTGTTTCAGACTGTCAGGCATAGACCTTCAAAATATGTGGTTATTTCTTCTAAAAAAAAAAGTAGATATATTTGTTTATTGTATTGGTTATAGAATTCATGAGAGTTCCGCGCTTATTTCTTTTAAACAGTGTTATGAGCTTAGATACTAAAAAAAAACACCTCATTATTAACGGTTTTTTTGTCACAGTTAACCACAACTGTGACAGATATTTGGAATTTGTCACGGTTAAATGATCAAAACCATAAAAAAATTTAGCAAGAAACGTGGCGCGTAGAATTGTCATGAGCAAATAAAACCGTGACAAATCTTTTTTTTTTTTTTAAAAAAAAAGTATTCAAATATTTGTAACGGTTTGAACCGTTACTAAGCTGTAAGGGTCCGAACCATTACAAAAGACATTCTTTCTCCTATATAAACCCCCTTCCTCTCATTCTATACCAATGATGTAAAAACCGGACCGGACCGTTCAACCGTGAACCGGCCGCTGGTCCGGTCCGGTCGATGCTGAAAAATGGGATGTGGTTGACCCGGTCAGGGGCCGGTTCAACCCGGCGGTTGAACCGCCCAACCCGGTGGTTGAACCGGGTTGACCCCCTTTTTTAAAAAAAATAAAAAATATTTATTTTATTATAATTCACCTAATTACTAATTTTCACTTAATTCTATTTTAGAAATTAGGAAACTATAATAATTTAAATTCTATTTTACTTGCATATACTTAATATTTAATTGTTGTTGCTCTTAATACTTGTATTTTAGTCTGTGGATTGTAGAATAATATTTATTTTTATGTGTAATCAACTAATATTTTCTCTTTTTCCCTCTATAGAAACATTAAAATATTCATATTTGATGAATCATGCATACCTATCTACATTTACATTTTGATATTAGTGATTATTAATGTTAATATCAATAAAATTTTATTATTTTAATAGAATCCGGTTTGACCCGGTCCGACCCCGATCCGACCATTGACCCTTGAACCAGTGCCTCACCCGGTTTGATGCCCGGTCCGGTTTTTTGAACATTGTTCTATACACATACACTCCTCTCCATCCTCTCCTCCACCTTATACATATCTGCTGCATCTTTTCTACGTTATTTTTTTAAATCAGTTATGTTATTTATTTTATTCACATACAATTCATATTTTTTATTTGGTTTCTAATTTTTTTATATTTTTGTTGCAGGGTTGTCTTTTTTTTTTAACAATGATAATTATTGTTTTATATAAAAATACATTCAATTATTTCTCTTAATATAATATTAAAGGACAAGATTAAAAGAAAATTAAATTGTGAAGCATCAGTTTAAAAAAGCTTAAAAGAAAATTGAAATAATTAATAATTTAATTGAAAGAAAATCCATAAAATCTTAAAAAAATGAAACAAATAATCTGGAACACAAACAGTGGCTGAACCATGACAAATATAAAGAAAATCAAGGCAAACCTGTCACTGTTCAAAACGTGACAAAGGTTTGTCACAGTTTTCTCCAAACCATGTGACAGGCTTGCCACTGTTCTGATAAAAAAGGTGACAAACCGTCACTGTTTTTTGCAAGAAACGTGATGGTTTGTCACAGTTATTTATGTAAACAGCAACAAATTTGTCATGGTTTTTGTTAAAAAACGTGACTATTTTTCTCTAGTTAGTTCGGTTTTTGGACCGGTTTTGTAATGGTTTTCTTTAATAATAACCGTTACAAAACTATAGCTCGCTTGTCACGGTTTTGTCATCAACCGATTTGCCATGGATGGTCCTTGTCACGGTTCTTCTAACTGTGACAAACGTATTTATAATGGTTGAAACTGTGATAAATTCACGATTTTAACCGTTACAGATGATTTTTTTTTTTTTTGTAGAGAGATCTCATACATACAACTCAATTAAATCTAATCTTGCTTTGAATTGAGTTAGATCTAGAGTTCATTATAATTTAAATCGAGTTTCTTTCAAGTTAATTAGACTGTGACGAGTTAAGTGTCAATTGATCAATCAAATCCCATATATATATACATATCTAATTTATCATTTGATTTAAGGACACAAATTTCTTACTATAATTGAGACTAGGGCATGTTCGTCTTTCCCTAATAAAAGAAGTCTATATGATTCTTTAATCACATTGGATATTAACTCAGCAGAAGCACTATAAAATATTATCAAGTAGTATTATTTATAACATGACGGATGTAACTCTTCAAATTAAACTTGATACAATATAGGTTTGCATTTATTTTGAGAACACTTTTATAAACAAAAGTCACCATGCATTCACATGTCATATTATATCTCAATAAACGATTTTAAATCTCCCTATTATATTCTTATCTCTTTCCTTATGTTGAAGTATGAATTAGTTGCATAGATATATATTAGGTTTGTCTTTCCGTCATATAAACTAAAACCAATGTGAAGGAATTTACCTCAACATTATATACCATTAATTCATATCTCAATATTTCGATGTGGGACATTTATGTTATCTTTAATAAATTTGTCTTAAAAAAAGCAGTATAGCTTAAAAAAAATTAAAATAAATATCTGGTTTCTTCGATTAATTAACGGAATAGAACAAATTTGGAATAGGTGATAATTTGAATAAATAAACAGTTCAGCGTATGATGAATTAAATTTTAACATTGACAAAAGGTGTAAAAACCTCCAATGGGAAGCAAAACCTATAAATTACAATAATTCAACTAGTTTTTCCTGTTCTAATTATTAAAATCTTTTTCATGCGAAGGAAAATTATCTCAAAAGCTGACAATCATTCAAGCCAATTATTCAGACGTTAGGGATTCATCACTTAATTAGTAAATTGAACTTGAAATAAAATTATTAGCTTTTCACCAATCAACTAAGCATTCAGAACCGAATTTTGTAATTTTAGTGTGGAATATTTATGAAAAGAGCAATAATTGTGAAATGGGAGCAGGGAAAAGGGTGTTGTAGATTGTAGTAGAGAATAAATAATTAAAAAAAAAAGTCAAAAAGGTGGCGTCTAAAGCACTATACACGCGTCAGCAAGACAAGACTCTGCTGTCTCGCATTCGACATGTCCACTATTATCCACGCGTCGACCTCTCATTGGCAGACTTTAACGTCTCTTAATATTAAACAACTAATTTTCCTCGTTTATTTCTCGTGCTTCCTCACTTTTCTTGCACTCTGCAGAGCCAGACAGATTTTTTTTTTTTTTTGACCTGAGAGCCAGACAGATTAAAACTTAACTACTACCATCCCTATTTCATTTCATATTTTATCATTTGAATTAGCATCATACTCATTAATCTTAACAACATTTCAATTTATTACTTGGGTCCTGTTTGATGCAAGATAAAAGTAAGGATGAAAAAAAAACCCTAAAAGTGAGTCATTGTTTTTAAAAGCTATCATTTAATGAATGCTAAAAGAAATTTCTCGCTTTGAATTTTCTTTTTTAAAAAATACATTTTCCATATGCCAAACATAGCTTTAGAGTGAGTCATTGTTCTGCATAAATCATTTATTTTTTCTGAAAATTTGTATGATACATTAATCGATTATTTTGATTTAAAAGTAATCATATAACATGTGAAATTCACGTCAGTGGCCAGCTATATTCATGTTCATTTTATATATTGGTAGGGGAAAAAATCAACATACAACACATCAAATTACTCGCAGAGTGCAAACTATCCATTCAGTTGTAGACTCTCAATGAAAATGTATACGCCCCGTGTAATTCTCATTTAGTGCATTTTTTTTTTAATGATAAACATAACATATATACTAGGAAAAAATCAAAATAGGCGACAATATGATATAACATATATTCTAATAATTAAAAATATGTATATCCATGCAAATAAAATGAGTTGTGAGTTTCGGATTGGTCTTGATGTATACAAGTATAGGCATAAGGAGAGAGCCGAGCTTTAGTGTATATAGAGTATATAGACGCAGCCAAGAAGCGCACCCCATCTATAGTGAATAAAGGCGGAGTACATTGAAGAACCATTGTTAGCTGAAAAAGCGAAAATGATGGCTTAATATATTTAACTAGGCTAATATAATCTTTAGTCATTGAAATCTGTCTCTGTCTGTTTTAATTTTGGCTTCTCAAATTTTATTTTTCTTAAAGCATATGCCTTTAAAAGTATAAAAACCTCTTATTTGAAATTTAAGGGACCAAGCCCACAAAATGGAGGCAAATTTAAAAGACTAATTCCTATTTAATGCTCCCTCCACTTCTAAATATATAAGACACACTCCTTTTGATCTTATTATAAGGTATCAACTAACAAATCTTATATACCAATAAAATTAGTTAAAAGCATTTAATTTATTATGAATTTCAAGTAATTTTCAATAGTACGCCCACTAATTACCCTAAACTCTAATACTTTATTACCTAGTATTACTCTCTCCCACTACCCGTACTAAATATGGGCATGCATGGGAAAGAAATAATTAAGAGCGTATAGGAAACTAACAAGTGTCTTATAAAAATGACCAATAAAACTTAATGATTTGTGCCTTATAATAAGGAGTGGAGGGAGTATTGGCCTAATTTAGTTATATTAAAGATGCTAGTTAAAATCAAATGATATTAACGAGATTACCTAACCACTTGTCTTTATTATTTCTAACTTCCCTCTCTTAATTGTTTATTAATAAAGAACATTAATTAATAGGGAAATATTACATTGAAGAAAGGGAGGGGTAACATAATACTAACACCCATGACCATGAGAATGAGAGGGGGGGGGGGGGGCATATATGAAAGAAGGTAGGGAAGAGGGGAGAGGGGGAGATGGGACCATTGTGGGTGGCATAAGAATTGAACTTTTTCGTGGACGACACGATCCGAGCCTGCCGCTTCTTCCTCCCCTCCTCCTCTTCACTCCCTCACACATACACCTTCTTCTTCTTCTTCTTCCTCTAGCTCACTGTCTCATATTATGGAGATGGAAGATAACCACATCCACAACAACAGCAATCACCAGCAGCAGCAATACGCCGTGGCGGATCTCCGCCACCTCATCAACGGCACTCCGTCGGGCCATTTCACCTCCTCCATTCCTCCTCCGGCGCATCCCACGGGGGAGCTGTTCCAGACTCACCGGAGTCTCACTCCCTCCCCACACTACGACATCCTCATGTTTGGCCGTCACTCCCTCCACCACGACTTCCCCTCCGATTCCCCTCCTCCCAACAACATCACTAATTCCTCCGCCGCCTTCACTCCTCCTCCTCCTCCTCCTCCTCCTGACACCACCGGCTGCCTCCCTGGGGATGCATCCACCGGAAGATGGCCCCGCCAGGAGACCCTCACCCTCCTTGACATCAGATCTCGCCTCCACCCTCAATTCAAAGACTCCAACCACAAAGGCCCCTTATGGGATGAGGTCTCCAGGTACGTACCTTCACCTCTTCCAAATCACTACCACCTACTTTATATATATATATATATATATATATATCTTCATTATCTCACCTTCACCTCCACCTAGTGCACACAATTAATCCACCCAACACAACCCCTCTCTCTATATATATTTCATTAAATTTATTAATTACTTCTAGCTACCTATATATAATACACACTAACATCAACACTTCACTTTTAATTTGTGTTATATAATTGTGGGCTGTGACTGATTTCTGGAAACTGATGGGATGATGGCCATGGGTATAGAGGGGGGGTTGTACGGTTATTATGTTATTTATATAAACTGTTTCTTGCTGGAAAATGACAACACTGCCTTCAGTGGGATACCCCCCCCCCCCCCAATGTTTCGTCTCTCTACTCAGTTTGTGATTCTTGCTTGCCTTGTAGTACTTGCTTCAACCACTCAATAATAACTTCATGTGTATGTATATGAAGCCTCTGGCGCCGTACTGCCACTGACTCGTTTTTCCATTTTGAAAATTTGTACCCCTCCTTTTGAGTGCAAGTCTTCCCATTTTCCCTTCAGCCCTCACTCTCTCACTTATCTTCAATTGATTCACCACTATGGACCCGTTTTCTAATTTTGCATCGCCTGAAATGACATCAACCCCGGGCTCTCCCTTCAAAAATCTTATTGCTATGGCAAAGTTGAATGGTCATATATGCTTGGTTGTATTTGCTATAACTAGGTACCCAAGAACAAACCATATAGAAACGTCATCAGTGGTGCATGGCATTATTAATTAATTAATACTACCTGAAAGAAAACACCGTCACATGGGCCTGCCTCTAACTAGGGTTCTAATAATAACTTCCTACCATCAGCTACCCTATTCGTCCTTTCCTGATTATTCCGTAACCGACTTGTTTTCGCTTCTCTTTGATGATGACCAGGATCATGTCGGAAGAATATGGATACCAAAGGAGTGGGAAGAAATGCAGGGAGAAATTCGAAAACTTGTACAAATATTACAAGAAGACAAAAGAAGGCAAAGCAAGGAGACAAGACGGGAAGCATTACAGATTCTTCCGTCAACTTGAAGCATTGTATGGAGGAAGCGCCAACTCAAACTCACTACCAGAAACCAATTATGGAAGCAGCGGAGTTGGCTTGATTCAAACACCTTCGTCCCAAACAAATCATCATCATCATCAAGACATGTTTCAGTCTCATCACAGCCACAAGGCTAGTGACAGCCTTAGCCTCACGAACTCATCAGATTTTGGCACGTCATCATCGGAGGAGGACAACAATAATATCTGCAGCATGGACAATGATTCAACGGAGAAAGGGAGGAAGAGAAGCAGTAGCGGAGGCAGATGGAAGGCGAAGATAAAAGAATTCATAGACTCACAGATGAAGAAGCTGATAGAGAAGCAAGAGGCATGGATGGATAGGCTTGTGAAGACGCTTGAACAGAAAGAGAAAGAGAGGGTTTTAAGAGAGGAAGAATGGAGAAGACAAGAGGCTGCAAGGTTGGAAATGGAACACAAGTTTCGAGCAAAAGAGAGAGCATGGATTGAAGCAAGAGATGCTGCTTTAATGGAAGCCTTGCAGAAACTAACAGGAAAAGAGGTAGGAAATAAGGCTCAATCTCCTGTTGAGCAAGCTCTAATTATGGCAAACCAAAATGAGGAGGGAAGTGAAATCCTCAATGTAAGTCATAGAGGTGTGGACACGTGGCAAAAAAGTGAGGTCACAAGGCTGCTAGAATTAAGGGCGGAGATGGAATCTGGATTTCAGCAAAGTGGGTGTTCGGAGGAGGTTATGTGGGAGGAAATCGCCAGTAAAATGGCTTGCTTTGGATATGAAAGGAATGCTTTGATGTGTAAACACAAGTGGGAAAGCATAACAAAGGAGGGAGTGAAGAAGCGAAAGGAAAAGTCTAGAAGCTGCTTTTACTTCGATGGGAACATGAATAATAATAATAATGAGCAGCCATTATCCTTGTATAATAACCAAGGAACTACTACCACCTCGTACTGTGATATCAACGTTAAGCATCACGACAATGAGAGGCTACACACAAATGATGGCTCTTCACCCTCTAATTCCAATGCGGTTGCGGCGGCTGATGTTAACTGTTTTCCCTTCTTTATTAGCACCGAAGGATCAGAAAATTTGTGGGAAAATTACGGCTTGAAGATTAATAAGGCAAATCATCATCAGAACCAGTGAGTAGTGGAAGATATGGTTGAGTATAATCCTTGCAGCCCCACGGTGATTAATTTGACACTTTTTTTTTTCCTGATATGTCGCAAGAGCCAGCTGATCTGAGAGTTTATATATATAGATTGTTAAAAAATAGCCAGGTAGGCGGTCCATTTCAGCTCATTATATATATGTGGGCATTTAGGGCGAAAATAACTAGTTCAACAACCGTTCAAGTGGCACGGTTCACTTATAATATGCTCACATGTGACGCCAATTCAGGTGAGTTTCTTTCAAGCGATATCTTTCGTTTTTTAGGCTGCTTGTGAATGTGGAGTCGCATTTATTTCGTGTTACTTACTTGTACCTTTAGTAATGTCACTATATATATATTAGGCTTTTTTTTTTTCCTTTAGTGTAAAGTTGAGATAAGTGAACTGTGTCCGAGTCTGCGGCCTGTGCCTGTGTACTGAATGAAGATGAACTGTGCATTTCTGCATCACTTCTATGACTTGTATATATATTATAAATTATTAACTCGGTAATGGTAAGATAGTGATTCAACAACCAAATTATGTAATGTTTTTGTCACAATAATACTTTTTGCGGCTGTTTTTTTTCATTGGAGTAGACTTCTCTTCAACTGCTGTCATTTTTCTTAGTTTGTCCTATAAAAACCAAATATCAACTAGTTTTTATTTTGAAACGGGTGGGGGAAAATGTCCGGTCTATGTTTTTTTTCCCGAGAATTTGAAATATAAGACTTAAGTTTTCCAGTATTGATTCTTTTGTTTCATGTTAAGCTTTTGATTAACTTATTAGTGCATTGTGCACAAAGTTGGCGATCGTGTAGTACAATTGAAGATGCCATCAAAAGTTACACTTCTAAAGAATCCCGTCTTAAAGAACAAACTAGGGGATGGGAGAGTTTAACTCCTTTTGTAAAAAAGGTTTCCATATGTGATATTGTGATCATGACATGACTTCTAGAACACGACTCTACCAAATAATTTCTTGCAACAAGAATGTAGTTTATATTATGACCACACCCACATTTTGTATACGTATAGATCTCTCTCTCTCTCTCTCTCAAATTATGTTTGGAGTTTACCAGGAATGGCACCTAAGGCTTGAAAGCTATAAATCACTTCATGATGCCCTCCATTACAAGTTGAGCCGAACCCGACTGGCATATGGCTTATGGCTTTTGCCCTCCACTGCGATAAGCAGAAAGTTAATTTGTCAATTCTTCTAAGCCAAATGGAAGTACGGGTGGCAGGTGTATTATTTCATTTTGAGCGCACAACAGCAACATGGATCAAGCAAATTACATGTGTGTGTGTGTGGGAACTGACAGTAATGGATCAGGATCATTTAATACCATTCAGCAAACAGTAATGTTGCAGCAAGAGAATTCTTCGGCGAGGCAGTGGACTGAGTTATTAACTTATTATTATTATGTGGTCCTGTTGCTGACCATTGACCTACATCACCCTTCCAGAAATTTTGGTCCCTGCTGCACACTTGGCTCACGTCTTTTGTTCAGGATTGCTTCTAGCTTTCATGGACTGTTTGTGCGTGTGTGTGTGAAACACACTCACATGCGTGCGCACACGTGGACACATATATATATATATGATACATAGGTAGTTTGACGATCCACGCAACTGTTTTTATTTTTATGTAGAAAAACACACATATAACAGCAAGAAAAAGATTGAGCACGATAATCTGCTCAGGCAGTCCACTAAAGAAAGATGTTTCAGAAACTCTATAATTTATACGGCTTTATCAGTCTTGTGATAGGGTTTCTGTAATCAAATGATGATGAAAGTAGTTTTGTTTTAAGTAAAAACATGTCTCGAAGTCAAAACCCTACCCAGAGAGAGGCCTTAAATAAAAAGGGTATTCAACCCGAAAATGAGAGGATTAATGAATCTGGAAAGTAGAGGAGAGTAATGAGGAATGAATGATTGAGAGAGAGAGAGAGAGAGAGAGATAAGAGAGATTCGTGAGAAGTCTCGTCTTGAAGTTGCGTAATAAGACTGGGTGGTGGGTGCCTCACGTAACGTACAGAGGTAAGTGTGCTTACACAAATAAGTGAAAGAGGGAGGTGGATGGACGAGCAGTGTCCGTACTTGAGGAAGGAGTAAAGAAGTTTCCTGCAAAAAGTGTCCGTCACACTCTGTTTGGGGAGACATGGCAGTCAATATCATCACAGCTTTCTTTTCTGCATTCAGCTTTTTTGTTCTTCTTCTTCCCCCTCCCTCCTTGTCCTAACGCCTACATCCAACCGATCACTTCTGTTTATTAGCGGTCAAACCAATCCCATTTTGGGTTTAATTTAATGGAATCCATATTCAAAAGTGAAATGTGCTTTCCCACTCTTGCTGCTGACGTGACTTCTTACTGAACCCCTAAAAAATAATAGAAACTGGACCCTAATGCCAATAATTTCTCACTTAGCCTCATCCGTCCGTCCAGATAGGGAAATCACTCTTCTCCAACTCTCTTTACGTTTGCATAACAGTGACGTACAAAGGTAATCGTCACTTCTTATCGCATTCACCAATCAAGTTCCTTTCTGGATTCTGCAGGTCTGTCACACACAGACGCTTACATCAACTTGTACATGACAACAGATCTTGCCATTGTTGGCCCAAATTGCCCAAAATGTGGCCCATTAAATACACATCTCCCATCAGGCTAGAAAACGGTCACTTCACTTTGGCCCAGAAAAGGTTATGGGTAAAATTTGCAATTCAAGTATTTATCCTACTCTGAATGGGCCCCTGATAGCAAAGGGCTGAAAAAAACTTTCTTAGGACAGAGTTTAACGTTGTGTGAAAACTTTAATAATGGGGCCCTTTGCCCTGATCAAATATTCAAGGAAATGGAATGTGATGGCATATTAGCTTATTGAGTGCGTGGGCTAGCTAGAAGAGGCAATTAAGCTGAATAAATTGCATTCAACAACATACATTCCGCCATCTGATTCAGATTTCTGTTGTACAAAAGATGGCAGCAACACTCTATAACGAAAGGGAAAACGAAAAGGAAACCGAGAAGGGTAAAAAAAAAAAAAGGAATATAAAAGTACATACAGGGGCTGAAGCTATTATATATCCTCAGGTTTATTTATTTTAATCATTCTATATGACCAACAATGGGGAATAAAACTTAGAATTCAGCATCTAAAACAACACAGAAGCCCTGGTGTGAAGAGATATAATAACCAACTCCGAAAACCAAGGGCAGATGATAATGAGCCTCACAAAGCTTAGTATTTGTAATCCTTGACATGGAGAGACTCAGAAGCACCCTCACCAAGTGTTGCATCACCTTTATAAGTTCCAAGAGTTGCTTCTGAGTTTGCCTTACACCTCACCAACAAAGCCTCCTGTGCCTTGGAAACATTCTCCTCTTTCCCAGCCCATGCCTTAATAGTGCTCTGCTGAAGGGCCCTTCCATAAGAGAAAGACAGGGACCACGGTTTCTTCCCATTCAACTTGTTCATGGCATTCAGATTCACGGTGGCCTCCTCCTCACTCTGCCCACCGGACAAGAAAACCACCGCCGGCACGGCCGCCGGAACAGTCCTCAGCAGAGCCCTAACGGTAAGCTCAGCAATCACCTCAGGCTCAACCTTGGGTGAATCAGATCCAGGGGTCACCATATTTGGCTTCAACAGGGTACCTTCTAGAAGTACATGATGATCATTCAAGGCCTTGTAGCAAGCAGCAAGAACACGTTCGGTGACATCAGCACATTTATGTATATCATGAGATCCATCCACAAGGATCTCAGGCTCAACGATGGGGACAAGCCCGTTCTCCTGGCATATGACCGCATAGCGAGCCAATCCATAGGCATTTTCATGGATGGCCAACGGAGATGGCTCGTTGGGGCCAATTTTGAGGACGGCACGCCATTTTGCGAATCGAGCACCGGCTTCGTAGTATTTCTTGCAACGCTGGGCCAGATCATCCAAACCCTGTGTGGTTGTTTCTCCATTAGTGCCTGCAAGTTCAACCGTTCCCTTGTCTACCTTGATTCCAGGAAGAACGCCTCCTTCCTTCAACACATCCACAAAAGGCTTCCCTGCACCGATCAATTCAAAATGTCCACCAATATATAAGATAATAAGCAAAGAACATATACACACACAATTAATTCAATTCATATTTCAATGTATGTAAGAATATACCTGAGGCTGTGGTTTGGTAGAGGGTTTCCTCGAACAAGATGACGCCACTGAGGCAATCGAGGGCGCCAGGGGCGGTGAAGAGGAGTTCACGAAGGGCACGCCTGTTGGATTCGTTGTTGTCGACATTGATGCTGGCGAATCGCTTTCCGATTGTGCCGGTGGACTCGTCGGCGGCGAGAATGCCCTTCCCTGGGGTCCCGATGTAAGCCGCATTGGCAATGAGCTCATCTGCAATAATTCGAACCCCATTATGATTACAACATTCAAAAGAACTATACACAGGATATTGTTAAAAAAAAAAAAAATTAAAACCAGTGCGATTCCGTTCATTTTGCGATAAAGCAAGCAATTGTCATTGAAATGCCGGATCGAAGCATGTGACGAGAGGGAAGGCTTTACAACAAAGAGAGGAAGGCGGAGAAAACAACAGGGCACGAAATGAATGAATGAATAAGGAAAGACGTTGGAATGAGGGAATGAATCACAAGAGAATGGTACGTACCCTCGTATTTGCTCTTGAAACAAGACATGGTTGATTTGTTGAGAGAGGATGAGACGAATTTTGTGAATGCGAGGAGAGATTTGAAAGAGAAGCGGTTTGAGGGGGAGGAAGGGGCAGAAGGAATTTAATTTATATTGGACTGTCAAGGGGCGCGCGGAGAAAGCGAACGGTTATGCTGCCATTCTCAATTCCCCATGTATTTTACACCTCTTGTTTTTGCCTCCCTCCTATTACTATATTATAAACTATCGATTAAAATCTTTGTCAATTTAGGAATATACGTTCTGAGTACTCAAAAATTATGAATATAAAATACTTCCTTCCATTCTAAGTATAAAACATATTTGCTAAATTTGATTAGATTAAGAATGTTAATTAAATTATTCCCTTCGATCCTAAATATAAGATCACTTTGACTTTTTTTTGTGGAAGTTAAAGAAGCAAATTAGACCACTAAATTATAACATATGTCACATAAAATTAGATCATATGTTAGTTTATAAGTAGAATAAATTAGTTTTAAGGAAAAAAGATTTTTTTGGGACTGAAACTACTTTTTTGTTACTGAAAAAAAAAGTCAAGAAAATCTTATAATTAGGACCGGAGGGAGTAGTTGGTATGACACACTTTTTTTTAAACACCCAATCATATTCATTCACTCTTTTCTCCTCTCTTACTTAATTATTATTGAGAGGCATCAATGAAGCTAATTTTGAAAAAAAAAATAGATAAAAGTTAGAAATAATTAATATATTTATGATTAAGATTATCTCCTTAAATATGTCATATATTTAGGAAGGGGGAGTAATATTTTCTTTTATTTTCAACGCATATGTGTGGAAAGAAGGGATGACGGCGGTTGAAAACAAGAGGCGGGCCGCTGGAAAGGGTCAAATAGCGTTTTTGTGATATAATTAAGAAAAAAGGAAGTCAAGTCACAATTAGCACGAGAGTTCCTAATTTCAAGAAACAATGTGCAAAAAAAGAAAAAGGAAGGTGTGGATGGAGTTGGTAAAATAAAACGGGGAAGGACGTGAACAAAGCCAATAGTGTTTTAGTAAAATATAACTGGGTGTTACAATTTTAGCACAAGAAATACTAATCAATAACGCTACTTATGCCAGGCTCTATGTAAAAAATAGGATCTTATAGTATGATCTAGTTTTATTTTTCAAGAGAGGACTATCCGCTTTTCTACTTTTCTACCTATATGCTATAAATAACAAAACAAAATATCAAAATGTTAAAAATGGAAAAAATATTTAGCAAGATAGTACACCTAAAACTGGCTCTTCATTAATGATTTTAGAGTTGTTAAAAGAAATCATTCAAGTGAATAGCGATTTCTAACTGGTGCCATTCCTTCTTCACTTGAACGATTTCAGGTTGATGTAATAACACAAATCTTTTCTTCTAATGATTAAACGGTGCATTATCTAATTTTTTCTACTACTTTCTCTCTCATATGTGTGAGTAAAATGAATGAAGAAAAAAATTATCACTCATTCAGCCATTCTAGTTCAAAAATCAAAACATAAGATATAGTTACCTAATTTAATTAAATTAGGGAGATAAGTCAATGAATATGAGAACCTTTTTCTAAAACACTCAAATGATCATCCTTAATTTCCTCTATCTCTCTTGATTATTATTGAGGAAGTAAAAATGGGAACAACTTGGATAAACATTAAAAAAAATTATAAATATGTTTTATATTTTAAAACCAATACCAACTCTATTAAAAGGCAGTATATTAAGGACAAGGGGACAATAATTACATAAAACACCAATAATGTTTCTTTTGAGGGCACAAAAAAGTATATAGGTAGAAAAGCTCAAGAGGAAAATCAAAACTGTCTTGTGATGTCACACTCTCAATCCCCTTCAAGTGAATGCAAAGGCAATAAATATTATTGTCCTCAAAACTGTCTTATAATGTCACACTCTCAATCCCCTCTAACCCATTATGGGTGAAGGTGGTGGCGAGTTTGGCGAAGGCAATAGTCCGATGGAGCCGGGGAAGAAGAATAGAAGAGCGTAGGGGGAGAAAAGGAAAAAGAAAATGACAGCTGGAATCTACATAGAGCATTTAAAATCTGATGTAACACCAACAAGGACCGAGTTAAGAACTCAATAAAATTACAGGGACTGAGTCGTACCGAGTCAAGCTATAGGGACTGATTTATAATCTGGATGAAACTGCAAGGACTAAATGAATAATTTTACCTTCATATTACATTCCTGAAACTAAGATGTATCCACCCTCATGCTAGAGCCCAGACCATGCCTAAAAGTACTCTCATTTCTCCGCTTAGTCTAGACATTATTTGGCCACAATTCTTGTTCTAGTCCACAGCTTGCTATTTCAGAAAACCACTTCTTTGCGTTGGACCAGTGAACAATGGGTCCTCAACTAATGTATTAAGGCCTGACGGAGAGCCATCGGCTAGCTCTAGCAGATATATTGGGCTCCACCTAAAAGCCCATTGAGTTGTCCAGTTGTAAGAAAGTACTCTCATCAATTTCCGCATAGACAGACATTACTGTGATCAAGTAATGGTGCTTCGGCCGAAAATTAACACGGTACATCAGGACACACATTTGATTTTGAAAAACAGGCTCAGAAATTAAATTGCGAAGACAAACTTCGAAAGTGGCCCAGCTGTGGCGACGGATACGATCAGAATTCGATTAATTAACTGAAGTGAGCAACTGAGTGGAGAACATTGCAGCTATTTTAAATACATTTCGTGGATTTCACAACAGCACAGGGAAAAGCCCAGGAGTTAAAATGAAACAGAATGGCACAAACACATGGTAGAGAGAGAGTGTGCATTGATGTAAGAAGGTGTATAATTTCAAGCGATATCACATAAGCCATGCAAAAGACGAGTTTTGTAGCCTAAGGTAACAAGTGTGCAGGGCCATGAGTCCCATGATCCTCAACTAACCCATCCATTCTTTAAATATGAACTGACAGGACAGGACCACCACAACAACTATATCGTCAACAAAAAAGAAAATAAAAAAAAAATACTACATATTGAAAAAAACAAGAAGAAGATCTAAGAACAGGAGAAAAACAAGAGGGTACTTGTTGCTTCATCAAAGCCAGCCAAGTATTCACCCAAAAAAAAAAAAAAAAAAGCAAGCCAAGTAAATCCAACATAGAAGAAGGACAAGAAATGCAAAAGAAAAGAACAAAGCACAAGTGATCTGTTCAGTTCAGTCAGAATTGTTAGAGGCACATAAGAGCAAAGAGAAGCCAATTCTGTGGGGATCCTTAAATGGACCCAAAGTCTTCTCCTCGAACCAAAGCCTACTATCCATACCATTTCTTGTCCTGAACATAAACACAGCACATCTCTTACTGGGTTTGAATAGCCAATCATGAACGTCCCACATCATATCCACCATTAACCCATCCTCCAAAAATATCGCCTGATTCCCTCTGAAATTCCACCTCAACCTCTTCACTTCCAATATCATCTTCTCATCAATGCTCACACACAGTACATAACCCTTCCTCCTCGACCCTTCTTCCTCCATCACCCACTTTATTAATATCTCGTGGACCAATCCTGTTTCACAAAAACGTGCCTTTGTCGAATATATGTAACTCCCACAAAAACGTTCCCTCCGATAAACCATTGAACTTTTCAACCCCACCGTGTCTGATTTCACTTCTTCCGATGATTCCTTTTCCCTGTCTCCTAGACGAAGAGCCAGTTCTGAGTCAACCAGAACGACGACGTAGAACCCACTCGTTGGCTCTGGCCCTGACTCGTACTTAGCATCCGAGAGATCCCATATGACTTGGATTTTAAAGTCGTGGACTTGGAACGTTTCGTTGCCTTTGATCTCTCCAAGTTGTCGAGAATTGACGTTGGAGGTGGGGTTGATGTTGCTGATCGTTATGTCGAAGCCAAACCCCATGAGCTTTTTGGTCCAATTAAGAGTGATTAGAAGCTGTTTTTGATGGGAGAGATCGACTCTGTATGTACAGGAGATTGAGTCTCGAACAGAGGAACTCTGTTTTGGACAGAGGTAGGCTTGATTAGAAGGCCCAGAACAATATGAATCAGATATTCGAATGGCGTGTTCGTTGTAACAAGATGTTATGCTTCTCATTGTTAAAAAAAGAGTCTCTTTCTCTCTCTATCTCTCGATCAAACATGAACGGGCTTCGAGGTTGAAAGGCAGAGGAAAAAAAGGTGGGAGAATGGGTAGAAAGAGAGAGGGATTAATTGAAGGTGACAAAAAGAGGAGGGCCCTTCTTCATTCTGAGATTTTCCATGTGAGAATGTCCTTTCTGTTCTGCAGCGTACAGCTTAAGAGAAAGAGCACTTGAGACAAAATAATAAAAAGAAAGAAACCGAAGATCCGTGTCGCTCCAATAAAATACAATTTAACCATTCATTTATGAAAATTTCAGATACTTGACGAAACCGAAACTGCACGACCTTCCTCGCCACTTCACGCACCCACACTAAAATCTAATGAAGTCACCATCCTTATGGTTTTGACCCCATCTCATCTTATATTAAAAAAAATGTCAGTTACTTGTATGGATTGACTACAGTTTTCAAATAATAATGATAGTGAATTATTTTATGGAAACGGATCGTGCTAATCAATGAGTTTGTATAACAAGCAAGCTCTGGTAGATAACCATGGTGACATGTGAGTTGGGATGACACTGACGGACATTTGATCAGGATAACGATGGTGATGTTGAATTGTGGATGATGAAGTGATGAGAGTGATGTGGTTGGACCCGCCAAGTAATGTCAATTGTCAAACTCCTTCACATTTACCTCATTCGACCAAAGACGACTATGGTTTAGGTTTCACTTGCTTAATCCTTGTCTTATTGCTACTTTGTCAGTTATTGAAACTTTTATACCCAAAAATGTTCAAATCAAGTTGGCTACATATCCATTTGCTTTCAATAAAAAGCCTCTCCTGACGGATATTTTTTTGGGTTCATCCACGAGTCAATGCAAAGTTTTTTAGTTACAAAAGCAGTTCCTTTCCCCCTCTGATAGAGTAGAGAGAAAAGAAACATTAGTAACCATCCCCACCTTTTTAGTATCCTGCTATTCATAATGATTTTTTTCTTTTTATAAAAAAGTGATATTGTTGAATTACGTAGGAAACACAAATATATCATACTTCCTTTAAATAGGGAATGGGGGGTTCAAAGGTCGAGCTATATTGAGAGATACTAATCAACGACTTTATTTATTCTCCCAACAAAAATATACAAACTGTGCACGCAGCGTTATGGTCTCATTGACAAATAATTTTGGGTAAAAGGTCAAAAAATGACCATGTACTTATGTCCAAGTAGAGTCGGGAATTCGGGTCGAGCTTTGATTTTAGACCAAAAAAAGGGGACCGGGCTTAAACGGGCAGGCCCGTCGGGCCACGGGCTTAGACGGGCTAGCCCGCGGGCCGGCCCGTTTATTGCCCCTCCCTTTTTTTAAACATTTTTTTTTATTTTTATTTGCTCAAAGAGTTAAATGGGTATGCTATTTTTGTATATATGCATATAGACGATAATAATTTAACTACTTATTATGTTAGATTCAAGTTCCATATGTCCCACTTTTATACTTTAATTCCTTATTACTAAGAATATTCTATGTAATTGTGGTGTGACTTCTAGTTCTAGACTTAGTACATAATTTATGAGTTGTTGAGTTGGTATATAACAATGCACTAATGCTTGTTAAGTTTGTATTTAAATATAATTTGGATCATATATATTTATATTTTTTATTATAGGTCCATTATTTTCGTTAGCAATACATATTCAAAATTAAGAAAAAAAATATTTAAAAAAGGCGAAGCCGTCGGGCCGGCCCGAGGCCTGATGACTCAAGGGCCGGGCTTCACAAATAGGGGTTTTTTTTGTTTGCGGGCTTAAACGGGCTTGGCCCATTTAAGCCCGGCCCGCTCGAATTCCCACCTCTATGTCCAAGGTGCATCTGACACCTTGTACTTTTTTTTGGCTCAAAATTGTCCATCAATTTTTAAATTCGGGTCAATAATGACTTTTCCATCAAATTGGTCCAACGGACGTCTCAAATTTTGGCCAATAATGACTCCTCCGTCAAACTGGCCCAACGGACGTTTCAAATTCGGGCCAATAATGGCTCATCCATCAAACTGCCCAATTTCCGTTATTTTTTTATGGATAGGTCCCACACTGAAATTTCACAGGAATCTAATTTTTATTATGCCAGTTTGACGGAGGAGCCATTATTGACTCGAATTTGAAATATCCGTTGGGCCAATTTGACAGATGAGTCATTATTTGCCCAAATTTGAAACATCCGTTGGGTCAGTTTGACGAAAAAATCATTATTGACCATAATTTGAAAGTTGATAGACAATTTTGAGCCAAAAAAAAGTACAAGGTGCCAGATACATACATAAGTACATGATCATTTTTTACCCTTCACCCAATAATTTTTATATCGCCCTCTCAAACAAAACGATCTGTGTTAATCTAGGTGAATACGAAACACACATTTTTGGGCAATTTAAAATCAACCACGTATTTTCGGTGATAGAAGGTTTATTTAAAGCTGATGAGCGGCAGGAAACTAGAATGAATGTGTTTATTAATTTTTATTACCTGATCTTCTGATCTTATCCGGCATTATCATGCTGTTAAAAAGCTTCCCAATTCTTTAAGGATCACTGAGGATTGGTTGTATTGTTTCCAATGATACATAGACTGTAGCTTGTACATAATTTGATTATTAATAAATTTCCTTTTCACTCGAAAAAAAAGCTTCCCAATTCTCCGTCAACTTGCAAGGACACGTAATTGAAAATTGATTTGTTTTTTATTTGAACTAAATTGAGTTTCCCCCTTGACATATATGGTAATACAGGGTACCTTTTTTTCCTTCAAGTTGTGTGAATAATGGAGACATTTGCTAAAGAGCAATCGACGACTTCTTTTAAAAAAAGAATTGGCCCCCAGGCGCGCGATGAGCAAGGGAAATAGTTTATATTATATGGTGAAACCAAATTCACGTGTCTTTCATTCATAATAAACCACTAATAATAGTAAATATTATTCTTCTTGTAAATTTATGCTATTTGATCATTAAATAACGTCAAATATTGTAAATTTGCATTATGCAAATGGTACAAGCTTATTGTTCAATACATAAATTTGTGTCGTGCAAGTGGTAGATTCGACAGCCTTCTTTATAACTAATTTGTGACATCGGTCCTTCAATATGATTTTTCCAAATATCATTGGTTACTTTTTTTATGTTAGCCAATGACAGAATAATAATAATAGTAATCTACTCCTGAATATAATACATATTTAACTAATTTGATGAAATTAAAATTTTTGATTGTGTTAGTTAGTATGTTGTTATTTTTCTAATACGGTAATATCACATTGGATGGGAGTGTGTGTGTGATAAGCTCCTATATTTCATTCATATCATCACAATTTTCCTCACTGTTGTAAATAAATTTTGTGAATAAAAGGTTTAAAGAAGTAAAAAATCAATAGAAAGAAAGAAAGAAAAGGGGAACTGCATATGTGAATGAAATGTGAGCTTAATAGATATGAACTTGAGTTATTTGTAGAACTCATCAACCCTCTTTCTATTGCTTATGTAGGAAGAAGTGAACCAATGGACAAGCTAAAAAGCAACCAAAGAGATGGAGATCCAGAAAAGCAAAGAAGCCAGAGAACAAGGGAGCTCGCCGCCGCCTCGCCGCGGCGAGCCCGTGGCCAGGAGAGGGCTTTTCTGCCCAAATCATTTGTTTGCTCGCCGCGGCCTCGCCGCGGCAAGGTAACGGCGAGCAAAGACCTCTGCTGCGTGTTTTGAGTAAGTTGAAGCTGATTTAAGTGATATTTAAGCTAGGGCTTCGATAGAACACAGGGGGGACGGACTGGAACACGATTTTTGGGAGCTAAGAGTTGCAAGAGAGAGCTTGGGATATGTTAGCCACTAAGTTCAAAGCAAGGTTTCTTCTTCCGGGCTTGAGGGCTATTCAAAGAGGAGAATTGCTAAATTTCAAGCAAGAGCCCGGTGAAACGTTCTACGAGGCATGGGAAAGATTTAAGGATATGTGGAGAAATTGTCCCAGCCATGGTCAACAAAAACTTATTCTGCTAGAGGCATTTCAAAAAGGGTTAAGTGAAGCAAACCAAATGATGTTAAATACGGCGTCCCAAGGAGGAGTAGGTAAGATGAAGTGTTCTGAACTACAACAGCTATTTGAGGATATTGCCACTAACACTATGCAATTCAGAGGATCATCCAGTGGATATAGTGACTTTGGTGCTCAACTTGAGGCAATAAACAGGAGGTTTGACAAGTTTGAAATGAAGTTTGACAATCATTTACCTAAGGGTCTCCATGCATTGCAAGCTCCCTTGCTCACTTGTAGTAGTTGTGGAGAAGATCATCGAGCAGAGGACTGTCCCTATACTCTTGAGACTATTCACTACATGGGCAACCAAAATCGCATCCCTCAAGGAAATCCGTATGGCAATACTTACAATCAAGGGTGGAGAAATCATCCTAATTTTTCATGGAAGAATGGGCCAAGTCTTAACCCATCTCATGGGGCCTCCTCAAGTAGACCTAATGCTCCACCTGGTTTTGCACAACCACAACAACCACAACAATCAAAGCCCATTGATGAATCAAAGATTGAAAAGATGTTCACTCAATTAATGGCTAACCAAGAAGCTACAAATGCCAAGTCTTCTCTTCAAGACACTGTCATTAAAAATCTTGAAGTTCAAATGGGTCAACTTGCAGCCCAAATGAACATTCTAGCGCGACAAGGCTTGCCCAGTGACACCATCCCAAACCCCAAAAGAGACGGGAACGAAGAGCTCAAGGTGATCACTTTAAGGAGTGGTAAAAAGACTGATGATACTCCTAGCTCTAGCAAGACTCCTCCAAAATCAAGAGAGGCACCTCTAGATGTGGAAGATATTGAGGAGAATGACAATGAACCCGTTGTTGACGAAGAAGAGGAGAGCAAGAAAAGAAAGCAAGCTGATGAATCTGTAGATGACGTGGTGATTGGGCAAAACGCATCGCATGAAGGTCTTGATGACAAGAAGAGAAAGACTCATGTTTCGCCGCCCAAGTATGCACCACCACCACCATTTCCTCAAAGGCTTAAGAAGAATGTGGAAGACAAGCAATTCCGGCAGTTCATTGACATGTTCAAACAGTTACATGTGAATATTCCTTTTGCTGAAGCTCTGGAGCAGATGCCGAAATATGCAAAGTTTATGAAGGATGTGTTGACCAAAAAGAGGCGGTTCAATGAGTTCGAAACTGTGGCGGTAACTAAGAGCTTTACTGATGTGATTAAGCAGATCCCTCCTAAGTTGAAGGACCCCGGAAGTTTTTCTATCCCTTGCCATATTGGGGATAAATTCTTGGGTAAAGGTTTGTGCGATTTGGGTGCCAGTGTCAATTTGATGCCCCTCTCTATTTTCAACACCATGGGATTGGGAGAAGCAAGACCTACCACCGTCACTCTTCAACTAGCTGACAGGAGCATTTCTTACCCTTTCTTACCCTAGAGGTATTATAGAGGATGTATTGGTCAAGGTAGACAAATTTATTTTTCCCGCAGATTTCATTGTATTGGATTTTGAGGCGGATAAAGACATGCCTATGCTATTGGGGAGACCTTTCTTGGCAACGGCAAGAACTCTAATTGACGTGGAAAAAGGTGAATTGACCTTAAGGGTAGCTGATGAAGAAGTCACATTCAATATGAATCAATTGATGCGTACTCCAAGTGTGCATGATGATTGTTGTTCCCTAGATGTGATAAATGGGGTGGTTCAAGAAGAATTTGATTTGACTTGCATAAAAGATCCAATTGAGGCTGTTATGGTCGGGGTTAATTTGGAGCAAGAGAATGTTGACGAATGTATGGCCCTAATGAATGCCTCCTTTTCATTTCCCAAATCTCGTCCTTCATTTGAGGCTCTAGATCTCACATCCACTGAGAGACCAAAGTTGCAACCTTCCTTGGAAATACCACCCTCTCTTGAGCTGAAACCTTTACCATCTCACTTGCAATATGCCTATTTGGGTCCAAAAGAAACTCTTCCTGTCATTATTGCCTCTGATTTAACTTCTCAACAGGAAAACCAACTGGTAGAAGTGCTTAAGGCTCACAAAAGGGCCCTCGGGTGGACCATTGCTGATATCAAGGGTATTAGCCCTTCTATGTGTATGCACAAGATTTTCCTTGAAGATAATCATAAGCCTTCTATCGAACACCAAAGAAGGCTAAATCCCAACATGAAAGAGGTGGTGAAGAAGGAGATCCTTAAGTGGCTTGATGCGGGTATCATTTACCCAATCTCTGATAGCTCATGGGTGAGCCCAGTCCAATGTGTGCCTAAGAAGGGTGGAATGACTGTAGTGTCTAACACCCAAAATGAGCTCATACCCACTCGAACTGTCACCGGGTGGAGAGTATGTATGGATTACCGCAAGTTAAATTCTGCAACTAGAAAAGATCATTTTCCTCTTCCATTCATTGACCAGATGCTTGATAAGTTAGCTGGGAGAGAATTCTTTTGCTTCCTTGATGGTTATTCGGGTTACAACCAGATTGCTATAGTTCCAGAGGACCAAGAGAAGACAACCTTTACTTGCCCCTACGGTACCTTTGCCTTCAAGCGCATGCCGTTCGGTCTTTGCAATGCACCGGCTACATTTCAGCGGTGTATGATGGCCATTTTTGCTGATATGATCGAGCATACCATAGAGGTTTTCATGGATGACTTCACGGTATTTGGTGATTCTTATGATGAGTGCTTATCAAATTTGGCCCGAGTTTTGCAAAGATGCGAAGAAACCAATTTAGTGCTTAATTGGGAAAAATGCCACTTCATGGTGAAAGAGGGTATTGTGCTAGGCCATAGAGTGTCTAAGGATGGCTTGGAAGTGGACAAGGCAAAGATTTCAGTGATTGAGCAACTCCCTCCACCCACCAATGTCAAAGGTGTGAGAAGCTTTTTAGGACATGCGGGGTTCTACCGCCGGTTCATCAAGGATTTCTCAAAAATTACAAAGCCCCTTTGTGCTCTGCTGGAGAAAGATGCTGTTTTTGATTTCGACAAGGCTTGCCTTAAGGCATTTGAGGAGCTTAAGAGGAAATTGATCGCCGCTCCAATTATTGTAGCTCCGGATTGGAATTTACCATTCATTCTCATGTGTGACGCAAGTGATTATGCCGTTGGAGCTGTGTTGGGTCAGAAAAAGGAAAAACTCTTTCATCCCATATATTATGCAAGCAAGACACTTGATAATGCCCAAGAAAATTATACCACCACTGAGAAAGAGCTCCTTGCAGTTGTGTATGCGTTTGGCAAGTTCAGACCTTACTTGGTAGGTGCTAAAGTGATTGTTCACACTGACCATTCGGCTTTGCGTTATCTGTTTAGCAAGAAAGACTCTAAGGCCAGGTTGATCCGGTGGGTGTTACTTCTTCAAGAGTTCAACTTAGAAATCGTTGACCGAAGAGGGTGTGAAAATCAAGTGGCTGACCACTTATCTCGATTGAGTGTTGAAGCTCAAGTGAATGAAGATTCGGTGATTCATGAGGTGTTTCCAGATGAGCAACTATTTATGGTGATAGCATCTGACGCACCTTGGTATGCTGACATCGTCAATTTTCTAGTTTGTGGGATTGTGCCCGAAGAAATGAGTCATCATCAAAAGAAGAAATTCCTACACAATGTCAAGTATTATCATTGGGAAGAACCATTCTTATTCCGTTATTGTGCCGATCAGATGATACGCCGTTGTATACCGGAATGTGAGCAGTTAGATATCCTTACCTGTTGTCATGCTTCTGATTATGGAGGTCATTTTGGTGGAAACAAGACTGCTGCTAAAGTCTTGCAATCTGGATTCTTCTGGCCGTCTTTGTTTAAGGATGCACATGCTTTTTCCATAACCTGTGACAGATGTCAACGTCTTGGTAACATCTCCATGCGGGATGAAATGCCTCTAAACAACATGTTAGAGGTTGAAATTTTTGATGTTTGGGGGATTGACTTCATCGGACTATTTCCAAATTCCTTCAACAACCAATACATCCTTGTAGCTGTTGATTATGTGTCCAAGTGGGTTGAGGCAGTTGCTACTCCAGCTAGTGATGCCAAGGTGGTAGTAAAGTTCATCAAGAAGAATATATTCAACCGTTTTGGAGCACCAAGGGCCATTATCAGTGATGGTGGAACTCATTTTTGCAACCAACAATTTCGTTCACTTTTGAAGAAATATGGGGTGAGTCACAGGGTAGCTCTAGCCTACCATCCCCAAACCAATGGTCAAGCCGAAGTCTCAAATAGAGAGATCAAGAAGATCCTTGAGAAGACAGTTAACACTGCAAGGAAGGATTGGGCCTTGAAGTTAGATGATGCCTTGTGGGCTTACCGCACCGCTTACAAGACTCCAATTGGTATGTCACCCTATCGGTTGGTCTTCGGTAAAGCCTGCCATCTTCCTGTGGAAATTGAGCATGGAGCAATGTGGGCTATAAAAAAGCTCAATTTTGATGAAAATGCAGTTGGAGAGCAACGTCTATTGCAATTGAATGAACTCGAGGAATTCTGGTTCCATGCCTATGAGAATGCCATGATCTACAAGGAGCGGACCAAGAAGTGGCATGACAAGCATATTAAGGCAAAGACTTTTGAGCCGGGCCAGCAAGTCCTTCTCTACAATTCAAAGTTGAAACTCTTCCCAGGCAAACTCAAATCCAAGTGGTCGGGACCATTCACTGTTTTGCAATCATTTGACAAGGGCCAAGTTGAGCTAGAAAGCAAGGATGGAGAGCGGTTCACAGTCAACGGTCAGAGAATCAAGCATTATTGGGGTGGTGAGGTTGATCGTCAAACTGCCTCAATATCTTTAGTAGAGGCCACATGAAGCTGAGAAGAGTCTAGCTAAAGACTGTAACTTAAGCGCTTCTTGGGAGGCAACCCAAGTTTTTCTATCCTTTCTCTTGATTTAATTTTCGATGTTATTTCAATTGTGTTTTAGTAGATTTATCCTTGATTCTCCTTTTTGTAGGAAGAAAAGTTTTCCCTTAACACTTAGATCGTTCATGGACTATTGGAGAGTACACTATCAGACTAAGAAGGCAGAAGCAGGCTCCAAAGGGAAGTAGAATTCCACTTCTAGCTTGAAATCTATTCTTAATGGCATCAACATGTTGTGTGATAGTCTTGAAAATTGTTTTTGGATGATGTGCAATGATTGAATTGACGACTTGCTGCATTTTCTTGCACTTGTGAAGAAATTGTGTGAATTTTGGAGATGGCTGATGTAATATGGGAGCCATATGAGATTTTGGGTCATGTTCAGGACATTCTGGCATATATGTATGGTTTTCTAAGGTGTGTACGTCAGTCTCGTGCAAAGTAAGTGCAAACCAGGGCTATTGCACAGAATGGAAGTTAGCTCGCCGTGGGCTCGCCACGGCGAGGCCAACGGCGAGGAGCTTATCTCTCTGCCATGTTTTGGGTGTGCTCGCCGTTGGCTCGCCGCGGCGAGACAAGCGGCGAGGGCACACCCATTCTGCCATTTTGGGGCCTTGCTCGCCGCGATCTCGCCGCGGCGAGACAACGACGAGGTAAGTACCCCTCTGCCTCGTTGTATAAAAAAAATAAAAAAATAAAATAAAAATAATAATAATAAACAAAATTAACAATAAATGCCAAGAAAAGACGTGCTTGTCCCCACTTTCCCTTACATATTTCAATCACAACCCTTTGAACCTAACCCCATTTTCATCCACATTCATTCTCTCCTCCAAATTACCACTCACCTTTCTGTCTTTTCATTTTCTAACCCTTTCCCCCACAACTTTTACTGAGCACTGCGTCACCCATTCTTTCCATTCGAACCAACCACTTCTCTCGCCCCCCTTCCTCGCCGTCTTCCTCTCATTCAAATCCCCCACCCTCTCGTGCTCTCCCTTTCGCCTTCTTTCTTCTCCATTGCCGGCCACCACTCTCCCTCCCTTCCACATTATCTTTCCTTCTCCGTTCGGGCACCAACATCGCCCTCCACCCTTTCTTCCTTTCACATTCGTGCCCTAGGTACCTTTTCTGGGCCACATCTTTGTTCCCCTCGAATTCGTTCCCACAGCAACTCATTTTTGGTAATTTTCATCCTTTCTTTTGCTTTCTTGTTAATGTTAATAAAGTAGAGTAGATAGTTTAGAGTACTGGGATTTGCCTTTTTCTTTTTGGGAGATTTATGGGTGATTTCATAAGGGGAATGAATGTGATTAACCCATTGGAGCTAGCACGAATTTTTTTTGAGCAATTTGGGGGGAATGCTCAATGTAAAGTGAGCATGGGGGTAGAGTAGTTCATGTGCTTAATCATTGAAATTTGTGACAGAGATTTAGTAACCATTTTGATGGATTATATTAGCTGAGTTTAGAGTAATTTAGGAGGCATTTATCCACTTTTGGCACACTAAGTTTGTTATTGAACCATAGGCAATGGTAGCGCGGACTAAGACATAAGCTTGGAATTGTTGAATTGCATTGATGGTTTAGTGTAGTTCACGTTTGGAGGTGGATCTCTTTTTCTTAGGATTTGTTTCATTAGGGCTTCATTTATGTAGACTTCCGGCTTTGTGCTAAGTGTTTCTTTTCTTTTTGTGTGTGTTGCTTGTATGTGTCATTCTCCAGATCATGCCTCGCACCAAGGCACTGGCTGGCCGAAACAAAAGGCCTCAACAGGACGAGCCAGCTGTTCCAACAAAGAAAAAGGGTAAATCGCCCATGGACAAAGTAAAGCAAAGGCCTCTTCTTCAAGAGAGGGAGTTCCCTCAAACCGACCTGGTTCCATTTTACAACCAAGCTACCAACCACTACCACTTCCAGGGATTACTTGGCCCAAGGCGAACAGGCAACGAAGCGCTGGTGCGCTATTATTATAACCAAGTGTCCAATGGATTGGTTGAGAGCGTCTCACGTCGTGATACAGGCCAGTTGTTATACAAGTTTATGACGTCCCAGGTTATTCGGCAGTATTACAATTTGCCTGAAGTCCCGGAGTGTGCATATCAGCGTATCAAAGGTTCTGACACTGATTACCCTCTTGGGCCCATCGAGCAGACACTAATTAGGCCCGGACAGCCTGGTTGGTTCCAAAAGCAAGGCCCACAGCTCTACCTGCGACGGTCTGCTCTCTATCCTGATGCTAATGCGTGGTGGCACTTCATCACTTATAACATCCAACCTTCAGAGCATCGCAGTGACTTTAATAAGGACATGGGACTCCTTATCTACCTCTTTATTACGGGACAGCCAGTCAGAGTGGAAAGCATCATCCTTAGCAATGTCATCAGCTGTGCCAAGCCAACTAGGGAAGGGACTGTACTTGTTTTTCCACACTTGATTTCTGACTTGTTCCTCCAGAGGGGTGTGCCTGACCCTCGATCAGATCCCCATTTTCCCGCGCGAGCCATTTTTGACTATAAATTGCTTAAGGGAATTCCACCACCATCCATACCAGAGCATGCCGATGATCTACCACCAAATTCTCCTGTGGACCTTCAGACTTTTTATGATGAATTTCAAGAATTTGCTAGGGAACGGAGGGAGTTTGAGGCTGAGCAAAACCGTCGGTGGTACAAGTTTGAGTGGTTTCAGGATTACATTGTCAAGAAAGTAAGGAAATGGTCCAAGAAATTTGGAATGCACGATGCCAGTGATGAGATTCGGAGGAAAGGATCTGAAGAAGTGAGGCAGAGAACTGAGCGCAACAAAGAGCCTATGCTTGCCAGTGATGAAGAAGAGGAGGAATCAGATTACGATGAAGACGGATCTTCTGACGAAGATGACGAGCCCTGATTTGGATTGTTTTTGTTTGCTAATTTCCCGTTTAATTGTATTTTCGTTGTTTTGTTTGTTCTTTTTTTTTTCCCAGTTCTGTCTTTGTGAGCTCCTGATAGCTCAGCACTCTATTTTGGTATGTTTAACGGTTCTATCTTTTGGATGCCTGTTGTTTGGGCTCGTGCCTACACTGTGGTTTTGTATACATTGTTGCTTGCTCACATGACTGTGACTTGACCTGAGTTCATTGTTATTTGATTTTCTGTGTGCAACTAGCTTTGATAGAGCTGTGGCCTTGTGAACTGTTACTATAGTTAGCTCCTTTTGCACATCATTTAGCTAACTTTCACACTGTTGCCTTTGGATATGCTTGGTACATATTACTTTTAATACAGGTATTTTTGAGCCTTTCATGCTGCAATTTTGCATGAAAGAAGGCCCTTATTTTTCCCTGTTGACAAGTGAGGACACTGTCAATTTTAAGTTTGGGGGTGAGGGTATACTTTTGATACTTTTGCTATTGATACTTTGGACACTTTTAATTTTTGAGGACATACTTTTGAAAATTTTTGTGGCTGAAGCAATCTTTGCGAAATTTAATTTTTTCTGGTTGAAGGTTTAATTAGGCTGATTAATTATTCCTTACGATAAATGCATGATCCAATGATAGAAGAGTTGCTTTGGTAGTATGTTTGGGAGGAGATGGTGGTCAATATGTGTGAGTGATTGAATTGCATTTTAAAGCTAAATTCCTAGCAATTTTTGGAAACAAAATTTATGCACAAAAGATCATGGAATGATTTGAATGTTTTTGTTAGGGGATCTTGTAGCAAATTGGCATGTATTCCCTTTCTCGACTTAAAAGCTGTAGAACTCATTTTTGAACTTCTCGAAACAAATTGGTGTTTTCATACATTGTTGAAAAATGATTTGGGCATTCATTTCAATGAGATTGAGCCTTTCAAGCCAACCCGTAACATAAATCCATTTGCACCCTTTCTGAGCCTTATAATGAAAAACCATATGAGATATTATTTTTGGAACCACAATATACCTTAACCCGAGTAACCTGAAAAACCAAGAAATACCCAAATCTTGAAGATAATTGGCAATGCAAGGGTTGGATGAGTGTTAAGTGTCATTATGATACAAAAGTGGTGAAGGAATATAAATGGTGTATGTTGGTTCTCAAACAGTTGTACTCTACAGTCATCTTAAAAAAAAAAAAAAAAAAAAAAGGTATTCCAAAAACCTCAATAAGACTTAGAGTACAAAGACTTTGATTTGAAAGAAGTTTGGGGGAAAAGTTGTCTCAGGTGATAAGATTGCAAAATGAAAGGAAATGAGGGAGATGCAAGAAGTCAATTATCTTAAGATATTTGAATCCATATTTTGACCCTTCTTTCATTTAACCTAACCCCAAGGCCCCATTACAAGCTTATAAAGTCCCATTGATTTTGAAAGTGTTTGGAATCATTATGCTGTGTAGAGAAAGGAGATTCTGAGCTTATTAAGTTTTGAGGTTGAGACTGCGTTATACAGGTTGAAATGTCACATTTAATCTTGACAATTGCATGATAATTGTTTTATGACTCTGCACACACACACTCTTAAAAATTGATAGGAACGTTGTTTTAACCTGTGACTCGCGCATTTACATCTGTTCCACTTCTTTCCTGCTGAATATAAGATTTTGAGCAACCAATGAGGAAATCATCATGTGTGGATACTGAGGGGATAATTATTGAATCTAATTCTTATAATGCCTGCGTTGCTTGAGGACAAGCAAAAACTTAAGTTTGGGGGAGTGATAAGCTCCTATATTTCATTCATATCATCACAATTTTCCTCACTGTTGTAAATAAATTTTGTGAATAAAAGGTTTAAAGAAGTAAAAAATCAATAGAAAGAAAGAAAGAAAAGGGGAACTGCATATGTGAATGAAATGTGAGCTTAATAGATATGAACTTGAGTTATGTGTAGAACTCATCAACCCTCTTTCTATTGCTTATGTAGGAAGAAGTGAACCAATGGACAAGCTAAAGAGCAACCAAAGAGATGGAGATCCAGAAAAGCAAAGAAGCCAGAGAACAAGGGAGCTCGCCGCCGCCTCGCCGCGGCGAGCCCGTGGCCAGGAGATGGCTTTTCTGCCCAAATCATTTGTTTGCTCGCCGCGGCCTCGCCGCGGCGAGGTAACGGCGAGCAAAGACCTCTGCTGCACGTTTTGAGTAAGCTGAAGCTGATTTAAGTGATATTTAAGCTAGGGCTTCGATAGAACACAGGGGGGACGGACTGGAACACGATTTTTGGGAGCTAAGAGTTGCAAGAGAGAGCTTGGGAAGTGTTTGGAAACTTGGAGAAGCCCGGAGAGATTAAAGATTCTTACACCGTGGTTTCCATTCTTCTTCCTTCTTCTCTTCTCTTGTACTATGAATTCCCTGTCAGTTTTTGTTTTAGGTTTAGATACATTTATGTGTAACTAAATCCCTTTTCTAGGGTTACTTTGAACCATTTCATGGATTGAACCTTATATTCCCTTTCTTTGATGCAATGAATGAATGTATATGTGTGTATTTTCATCTTGCTTTTATTCTTCAAGTGCTTGATCACCACTTGCTTTGTTAAATGAGATATTTCTTGAGAAAGAGTATTTTGTTTTAGAACTTGGATGAAAATATGTTGGGCTTGAAGTTTATGGTTTTAAACGGATGGTTAGTTGGTAATGTAGAGATATAATTACTAATCTAACATTGTCTTTAGAAGGTTGATGAGCATTTATGGCTTGTATTAATTGTTGCAAGAGATTGTGCAATTAATGCAAGTAGAAATTTGATTTTGACTTGAGAAAGCTCTTTCAAATGAATTTGAACCTTGGGCACGCGCATTGCTTTATTTAATTTGTTAAAAAGAAAGGAATTTATTAGTTCATGAAGTGAAATGGGGATAAGTAGCCCTAGGCTTTAATTACTCTTGACAAGTGTTTTCCAAACCATCTCACTATTTTACAACATCTTGCAATTAATCTTTAGATTTAAAATTAATCTTCAACTATTCCTTACTCATTTCTAATTAATTACGCAATAGTACTAATTAACTTGCTCAACTCCCAATCCTTGCGGAACGACACTTTTTCCTATACTACCTTTTAAATTTGACGACCTGTACGCTTACGGAAATGACAGCAAAAGTCAGCTAAGTCAGTGTGTAACGTAAAAAGTAGGACATTAGGGCTGTTTGGATACCAACCACGTTAGTTGGTTTTCTTTTCATCCTTTGGTCCTAAATTAATCCAAAAAAAAAAAATTTCTAACGCCACCAATCATCTTCTTTTATTCCCTTTCCCATCTCTTGGATGATTATTGTTGGATGAACACCAATAAAGAATATTTAGGAAGAAGTTGACAAAAATTAGAGTTAAGTCTTATATCTAAGATTAAAACCAATTCTTCAAATAGATTCTATATTTAGAAGTCGAGGGAGTAATAATAATAATAATATCCAAATATAGATATACACTAGTTGGCAATGGAAGTCTCATGTGATTGGACCACGGATGAGTAACATTTAGTAAAATAAAGCGGAATAATGTATATTTGATTCTTTAATGTTTAGAGTGAAGGCCAATTCTCAACTGTAAAACGGAAGGGTTGAGATGTGATGCTCCTTAATTAACTCCGTCAGCATTTAATAGGCTTCCACATTCTGAAGGTGGTTGATCGGTATCACAGAAAGACGCTTTGAACTTGACACCATTGTGCCGTCCATCACTTTCCTTGGGCCTAAACAACTCTTCCCCCACAACCCAATGGATCAAACGCAAATGCAGCCTTAAATGCTTGCTTGGACGACAAAGAACACCAAGAATGATTCAAAAACCACTTGCCACGTTCTAAACTCATCCTTACATAATTACTTCCTCATGCATTTATACTCAAAACCTTCATTACACCACATAACATGTACATGGTCTATTCACAATAATACAGAAAGCGAACAGTACAAGTGGAGGCCTAATCAGTCTCCTTTTTCTGCAGAATTTATAACTTGTATGTGTAGTATATAAAGGAATATATGCGTATGTGTGTGGATGTATTGCGTTTACCGCTGAAATTCAATAGGCCTAATCACTACTGCCAGATAAAAACAGAGTAGTTTAATTAAGACTATGAGGCGGCAAGAGAGAATATTCGTTTCTTCACGTAACAGTGGCTTGCAACAGTTACAGAGGAAGCCAGGGGTTGAAGTATTTATTCGTTGCATAATGTGTGGGTTTTTAGTTTGCTTCCAAAGACGGCATACTTCACCATAATTTATTCTAGCGACCACCTCAGTTTTCAAACGCTTACCCCAAGCCTCGTTTACCCACAAAAAATGAAAAATGACACATCGGGCAAATCACGTTCACAGCCCCGTGAAATATGGATTTATAATTTATACACGCGCATAAGTTTCTTGAATATTTTTAGTGTCATATTATAAACAATTTGGTGGATAAGTATTCACTCCAAACGGTGCCCTTTTTTATATTTTTTAAAAATAATTTGAATTTGTTTTACATTATTCAACTTTATTTTTTATTTTGCTTTGTTTAAATTTAATATGTTAATGTTTGATAAAAAAAAAATTCAATTTTCAATTTTTAAAACTAAATAAATGATATATTGTACACGATCTTACAATAAATCCCTTGAACTTTATTATTCTTTTGGTATAAAGGAGGAGTAGAGTTGTGGGGGTGGAAATAGTCCAGGCCTGGCCTGGCCTAACCATAAATAGGCCTGGCCTGTTCTGTAGCTGATTGGCCTAAGCCTGGCCTGTGGCCTACAATAGGCCCTTTCTTCAGGCCTAAGCCTGGCCTGATTAAAAAGCAAGCCTGGCCTGAAACCTGTTAAAAGGCCTGTTATTAACAGGCCGCCTAACAAGTCTAAAACAGGCCTATAACTCAAAAATCTAAAAGTACATTTTTTTACTCAACAATAGTATGATACTCAATAACTTAAAAACACAAGTCTGTTACAAAACAGTAACAGTCTAAAAGACAAAGTAAGTAAATATCAACAAAGCTGGTAGTCTGATACAACCAACAAAAAATAAAATGAAAAAGTCATAGTAGAGACGGGAAAGAAAGAGGAGAAGATGGATGTATTGGGTTCTAAAGTGATGGATTTGTGTCCTTGGCAAGAAGGAGAAAAGGAAAACGATAAGATAGAGTGAAAAGTGAGGGTAAGTGAAAAAAAACACTCTAGATACATATATGTGGAATTTTATTTCAAATTAAGGGTATAAATGTAATGTTATTATTTTTAAAAAAAAAAATATACAATAGGCCTAGGCCGACCTGTTAGTCCTAATAGGATTTTTTAAGAGGCCTGAGCCTGACCAGTTTAGGAAAATAAGCTTTAACAAAAGCCTAAGCTTGGGCCTATGACCTGTTAGGCCTGGGCCTGGATAGGCCTGAAATAGGTCAAGTTTAAAGCCCTTATTAAAGGTCTGGCCTGTTTCCACCCTTAGTAACTATATCCCATAAATTCATTATCAACTAAAGTCCTGAGTTGTATAGGAAAATCCCTTTTTTTACAGCGAAAGCCCCTTGTACTTTACAATTGGATAAAATCCTCTTAAACTTTTAAATTTGTACACAGACATATACCCATTGTTTGCGACCCTTTTTTTTTTTGAGTTACGTTTGTGACCCTTTCTAGGTTGCTCCTTGTAAGTAGGATTAGACAAAGACAGGGCCTTCAGTGTCTTCGACCCAGGCACGTTAACCCATTACAAGAGGAACATTGAATATATAGCTTAGGGCCTAGTTTTAAATAGCCCGATTCCCATTTCTTTTGTTGATTTTTGAAATTGGGAAAAATAAATTTGGGACGAAAATGGTTAGTATAGAGAGATTGACCGGGGTGGCGAGAGCAAACAATCATTGATATTAGTAATGGGTGGAAATAGGCAAGGTATGGACTCGCAGATCATAGTTAATTGGTTTGAGTATGACTTGAAGCCTGTAATGTAATATAGGCCTTTTTTAGGCTTGAGTTTAACCTATTCGCAGACCAAGTGATGACTCCTCATTTTTAATTAGATTTAATATATATATATGGGTATTTTTGAGGAGTTATTGATGCAAAATTAAAAGGATTTCTTGTGATTTGTTAAGATAACAATTTGGTGTATGATTTGGAGATTGAATTTTAAATATGTTAGTTTTAAAATTAAAAGAAAAATATTTAGGCTTAAGTAAAATACTAAAGAATCAAACAAATGTTTAAAATCTGAAAAGAAAAATAGAAGAAGAAAAATATACAAAATCAATTGATGTTATTATTATATGTCATATTGTTGTTTTATTTCTCCTTCCTTTTCAGATTAGCATAGCACCGTGGCTGTTTGGAAATGAAAGCTAGTATATTGGTATTGATTTGACCAAAAGACCATGGAAAAGACAAGACAAGAATCGGCAATGTGTTGGGGGCAAGAGACAAGGCATAAAAGAATTGTAAAAAAAGCAAAAAGGGTGTGAGGGAGGAGATTAGGGCAGCGCAGAAATCATCTTCACAGCTTTTCCTCACGGTCTTCGAGAGGAGGAGGAACACGAAGCACCTCCAAGCTTCACTGTTCACTCTCATCTCCATCTTAAGCGATTTTTCTGCTGCAGGCCAGAAGCGGAGAGCAAGTGACAGCACACTCATTGTTCACCCATCTTCTTCACGCCACCATGTTCTTCCAGAGCGAGATCCGGTGTTCAGCGCGAGAGAGAGGCACGGCTTCACTGATTCATCTTCTATGTCTTCTTCCTCTTTGAATGACAGTGAGCTGAAACCACCAAGAGGGAGAGCTTTAGAAGCAAGCTTGGAGGCTTGGAGAGGAGGATTTGTTAGAGCTTTTCTAAAGGGTTCTTTGCAATTTCCTTATTTTCCTTCTCATTTGCTTTTCATCCTCTTGGTTGTTTCTGAATCTGAACATGTGTTTGATGCTGCTGAACTTTGAATTTTCTTATGTGTAGCTAAATTTAACATCTAGGCCTATTTTGAAACTTACACAGTTCATACCTAAACTCTATTTCCAAACTCTATTTTCTTGTGCTAATTAATTACTGTTATATTGTGGGTTCAATTTGTGCCTAACGTTTTTTAAGTGGATGGCCAATATTTAGATTGTTTGCTTAATTAGTGGATTGAGAGAGCATTAATTAGGTAAAGAAATATATTGAATCCAAACCTATCTTGTAATTCTAAATTAGTATTGGAAGTATGTTAGTGAGGTAGAGATATTCACTAACAAAGTTTTGTAAAATTGAAGTGACTTATTAAAAAGACTAATTGATGATAGTATGTAGTAAGAGATTATGCATACTAAATTCAATTAATGTTTGAATAAGCTTGAGAGAGCTATTTAAATATAAGAGACTTCAAACAACAACATAATAGGTATTAATTATCATTAGGGAAGGAACAAATGGTATAATGAAATATAAGTGGATAAATAGGCCTAGGCTTGTCCAATTGTGTTGAATTTATTCCAAGCGTTTTCTTTTGCAATTTGCCATTTTTAATCACTTAAATTTTATTAAATCATTTGCCTTTTGCCCATTGTTAATTTGAAATGCAATGAACTTGGTAAACTTGCTTATTACATAGTTCTACTTTTTACTACTTTACTACTAAACTTGACCCGTGCGCTTATGGTGGCAATTTTTGCGAACACCAAGCCTGGTCTGAAGCATGTTAAAAGACTTGTTATGATAAACAATAGTATAATATACAGCAACAATGTAAGAACACAAATCCGATGTAAAAGCAACAAGATTCTAAAAGACAAAGGAAGTACACAGCAATAAAACTAATAGTATGATACAACCAACAAGAGAAAGGAAAATATTGAGGTCGATGAAAAGTGAGAACACATAGATGATAATAGAGACGCCGCTAAGATTGAGGGGGGAAAACCTAGATATATACATGTGTAATTTTATTCTAAAATAAAGGTACAAATATAATGTTAATAAAATACATTTCTTAAAAATATAACAGACATAGGCCGACATGTTAGTCCTAATAGGCTTTTTTAAAATGTATGTGCCTGGTCTGTTTAGTAAAATAGGCTTTAAAAAAAGCCTAGACCTGAGCCTAGACAAGTTTGGAATAGACCAAGCCTAAGGTCCCTGTTACGGGCCTGACATATTTCCACCCATATAATAGTTTTTTGATATGAAATCATAGGCATAACCGCATAAGTTGCAACAATATATACATATATTTATATGTAATTACGATATATTATTTAGGTAATGTTAGACATGTATACAGAGCATGAATCCACGATCTTATTATGACTTGACATGAGAAGGTAACGTTGAAGAGTAACCAAGGCGTGGCTACTAATAGAGGCTGAATACATGTGTGCTGATGGAGCGGCAATGAATGTTTCTTCATTACTCCAGCCTTAAAACAACGTATCAGTTTCAATGGTGATTTTATCAGTGAAGGATATATTGGTTGAATGCAATCTGATGGGATTTAATATAGGCTGGGTAGTTTAGAGCCTAGGCAAATATAACTAACATAAAACGAAAACAGAGGCAGTTACAACTTAAAACCCTGAACTGAAAGAAAAAAAAAAAATAGGAAAGGTAGTAGAGTGGAGCAGACATAATGTTCATGGGATTCTAGTAATTGATCGAGGAGGATCATTACACGTCACACCAATGCCTTGATTTCATTTTAAGCACAGATTTTTGTTGGGGTTAGGGACACCCATTTACCTAATAAAAGGGGCAGACACTAACTTGTTCATTGATTGAACTTAAAAACGAGATCGAACTCCTCTTACTCGATGGGAGATGCCTTTCCAGTTTCCACAAAGCAGTGCTTTTGGACCTTCTCTTTGGCTGCCTTTCTTCCTCTTCTTCTAGGCCTCTCTTAGTGACCAATCCACGAATGGCCTGTTCCATTCACATTCAGTGACGTCCGTAAACTGTCCCACCCACCCCCCCAAAGCAACCAATAACAACAGTTACCCCTCCCATTATAAAATAAAAAATCCCCCCTCTCCTTGCGTCACCCCTTCCGTCACCCCAATTCCTAACTCCCATGATTTCTCTGTCCACTGTCTGTCTGTATACACATTTCCCCCATTTTTTAATCCTTACTAAGGAAATAGTCTACACTCTACATATAGAAAGCTTTTAGTAGCTGTACTTTCAATCTCAAGCTTGCCCGCATGTAATAAAGAGAAAAAAGAAAAGAAAAGAAAAGAAAGTCAATGACTGTTGTTACTCATCTCAATGGACCTAAAACTAGCTGATTCCAAATTCTTATACGGGCCTGACATTACCCGATCCTCTTCCTCCCCCACCATCTTCCCTCTCCTCCGCCTCACAACATATCCCACCACCGCAATCGCCGCCACGACAACCACTGCCCCACCCACCATCCCCACCACCATTCCCACCCTCTTACTCCTTCCTCCCTCCTCTTTCCTCACCTTAAAATATCCCACCTTGTACTCCACCCCTGTCCCCACCATCGTCTCTATCTCATGCTCCACCACATAACATAACCCTGTCCCATTATCATACAATGCCCCCCAACACTTACAATCCTTCTCACACTTCCCCTCACATTCCTCCAACGTTTTCACCCTTTCATGCTTCATTAACTCTTTATGTGGTGGCTCCACCCCTTTCCTCCTCATAACCCAATACTCCTCTTCGCCTATACCCGACCCGCATAAATCCCCATACCCGTTTTTCATACACCCCAACGCTGATGAATATTGCGTCCTGTTATCCAAACATGAACATTCTGACGCCCCTGGTGTGCACAAACCGTAGGAACCGCAGGGATTTGGAAGCTCGCATGTGTTGTCTATGGCTTGGTAGTTCAATACCCATGTTGACCCGTCCCAGCAATAACCCTTTAAATTCCCGTCTTGTTCTATGCGTACTATTAGAAACAGAGGATTTGGGAGTTGAAAGTTGTTGAATTTCTGTACGTCTAAGGGTTTTGTGCTTGTTTGGTACATACCCAGATATCCGTTGGAGCTGATTCGAGCGTAGATGGGTCCCGCACCTTCCACTATTTCTGCCTTAGCTTCTAATGGAGTTCGCTTCCAATATAACTCTTCAGATCCTCCTCTGTAATTGGCATATAGACCCATGAAGTCTTCTCCCATCCGCATCGAATAGAGCCCGTTTGAGGATACCAAAGCCATTCGAGCTGTGAAATTTTGATCCTGAACGATGGTATTAGTAGGAAAGTCAAAACTTTGCCAGACAACAGAGCTAACAGAGTTCACGTTGTTCTTATGTATTTGCAAGTTAGAAGTGTTGAGAAGGACGATGCGGTCACCGTTTGTGGGGGTTGACCAGAAAAGGTTGGATTCAGGATCTGAAATGACAAGACTGCCGTTGAAGAAGAGTCGAGTGGATTGGGACCAGGAAGCCAAGTGATTTGGATTGGCAAACCAGAGGGGCTCCGATGAAACGACGTGAATAACGGCGACGGCGAGCTGGTTGTGGTTAAGACGGAGGAAACCGAGGGAGAAGTTTCCGAATTGATCGGTGAGAACTGGTTGAAAGGATGATACTGAAGAGAGTGGAGTTACATAGAAACCTTTCAGAATTTCTTGGTTGGAATTGACGGCCGCAACACAAGGCCACGTTGTGTTTGATGAGAGAGCAATGAGAAAAATGATGAGTGCAGAGGGAGGGCCAAAAATGGCAAACATTGTGATGGAGAGGATTGATATGAAGCAAGTTGAGTGTGATGTTAGGGAGAAATTTATAAGGTGAAGCTAGCTAGGGGTCGGTGAGTGACAGGTAAAGAATATCATAATAAATTTCTCCACTCAGTTGTTCGTCTATCTCGCCAAATTATGAGCGGGTATAGCACATATCGATTAATTTAAAATCCCAATTATAGATCTTCAAGGATTGGTTTGATATGTATGGAATTGGGAGGAGAATGTGGATGGAAAGAAAATAATAAAAGTTTATATCTCCCTGAATTTAACTGTATCCATTTAATTGTAATCTATATATGGATTGATCTTGGGTGTGATTAGGATCTGAAAACAATAAAATGTTTTAGAAATCAGCTTGATGGAGCTGGATAGTAATATTCAAATGTGGGCGTGTAGATATCACATCGATCGGGTGGCTTTCATCGAGATGTTCACACGGTTTATTCACACGGTTTATCAATAATTTATTGCGAAGATGAATGGATTTCATTAGTGGGTAGTTAAAAAATGAACGGATCAGTGGGTGGGGGGTTGACCATATATCACGTAGGAGATGAGCTAACTCTTGCCACAGGGGCAACTTGTAGAAGGTTTGCTTCCCCCACCCCCCCCCCCCTTTCTGGGGCATCAATGCTGTTGGGACTCTATTCTCGTAACGACGATGGGACAGCATAACATTTAAGTCAAATGCTACCCCAACAAAAAAGTCAAAGTTATGGGGGAGGTTCATGTCTTAAATTTGTCACCAACTCTGCGCCACCATGTACTCTAGATTACTCCCTCAATCCTTAAGTTACTTTAAACTTGTTTACAAAATAAAAAATAGTTAAAATGCTTAATGATGATTAATACGATAAAGAATTCGTGGCCTTTTTTTTTTAAAAAAAAAAAAGCATCCATACCATTTTTTTCCGATCAAATGTAAAACATCCATACCATTCAATGATTACTATCCACTAGCCAGTCGTATCGGCCTCAATTATATTTAGACTCGAAGGGAGGGAGTGTGTAGTTGCAGAAATACAACAACCTTTGATTTGATGACTAGAAACGGTGTTCCTTTATTTACTAAGATAAACGACTCCAATTTGCCATTACGACAGATGAAACGTTTGACAATTGACCTGCCATAAATAACAGTTGAATAATAGCACTATGTATTTATGGAGTAGAATACTACATGCATGCTAATAATATTGAAGAGATCTGAGGCAGATCAATCATATATAAGACACTAGTGGAGGGTTATATATATATATACACAGGCACGCACATACATATTCAAATTCAAGCTTCCCAATCAAGTGCTGGGCTGAACTTCGCTTTCTGATGACAAGATTGATTGATGAGTTAACGTGAAAAGGCAAGGCAACGCCAAAGAAGGGTAGCTCATGCAATCAAAGAGAGGAAATAACGGTAAGGCAAGCATCTCATTAATTGATGCTTTGCATCTTCACCTTCATCAATGCCCAATTAGACTTTGCGTTACGAAGCTGACTTTTCTTCTGACTTTACTTCCAATGAAGTTGACTTTCGGAATGTGGGAGCTGAAAGAGTGCGCGCGCATGCATTGGTTAGGTCACGTGCCTGCTCAAATCCCCAACATGGCTCATTTCAGGAGCGTGGTGTGAGCTCAACCTTAGGACACAAACAAGCTAGGCTTTTAGTTAAATAGGCATGGGTTTGCGACAAAAATATAAAGTTTAAATCTGAGTCTAGGCCTGTATGTAGACATTCTTTTGAGCCTGAACCTAAATCTTAAAAAAAAAAAGTCTCTTTAAAAACCTATTTAAAATATAAACGTTTAAATAAAATTAAAATCTTATATTTTTTTTAACTTTGTATGGCCATAAATCTAGATTTTCTATCTCTTCATTTTATCGTAGACATTGTGCATAACTATTCCTATTAAGATTATAATATTTCATGTAGGCACAATTGAATTAAAGTTGCAAAGTTGCAATAATTATTATGCTTAAACAGTTCATATAAATAAGAGAGTGACTATGTTAACACTACATCTTACATGACTGAAAGGGAAGATATCAAAAAAAGATGAACGTCTAATGAATGAAAGTGTTGAGTTTTGTATATGAATAATAAAGTGTAAAGTTTAGAATTAAAGCTAAGTTGATAATATAATTAATATTATAAATAATTTATACATTTTATATTATATATATTATAATATAAATTAAAAAAATAAATAGGCTATGCCTATAGGCTAGGCTTAACAAAAAAAAAAACCTTGCCCGTTTACTTAAATAGGCATGAATATAAGCCTATCATATTTACTAAATATGTCATGTTAGACTTAAAAATAGTTTAGGTCATAGATACATATGATATGGGCCTGACATATTCCTACCCTAAACCTGAACCTGAGACCCATGCCGTGAATTTGAATGGCTTGAGCTTTTCTTTTACTTTTTGTTCATTCAAATTCTTAATCGAGACCATAACAATGAATATTATTCTAGCTAGGTATCATGCACATAAATAACGGAGGAGAAAACAAATGGACTTTTCAAAAAAATAAAGAAGAAGAAGAAAAAGAAAATTAAAGAACTTGGATGATGCAGAGAAAGTTAAGATTTTTCAGATGGGTCCAAATTTTGTGAGGGATGGACCGGATGGTTAATGACAAAAGTCACGACCACGGAATCCTGCTATTGCTGCTTCTTTAATACTCCTCATTAGCTTGTCGGAACGCTTCCTCTTCTCTTCTTTATGGTTTTATTCTTTTTTATTTTTTTTAATCTTAACCATCCATTAAATCTGATGACTGACAATATATAAAATTTAGGCCCATAAATCTCTCTCATCTTTATTTTTTAGCTTATACTATCTCTCTATTCTTTTCTTTTTTTTTTTCTTTTTATCTATAAGATTTAATGGATGGTTGAAATTAAAGAAGAGGAGGAAAAAAGAAATATAAAGAAGAGGAGAAGTTGGGGACCGCCTCACGAGCCTCGATCCTGTGTTGTAATTTTCCATCGCCCTCCTGGCCCTGGATGCCATATACACCAATTGCTCTTTTCCATTGTATACAAAACTTGTCCTTTTTAATAAAAAATAATAATAGATTCCGATTATATTTATTATGTAAATATTCACAAATATAAAATTTTTCTCTTAAAATTTACATTATAGAATATTTATAATATAATATTAAATAGAGCAATATTTTGAAATAAATTTTATATAGACAATTTTTAAAATTTAAATCAATCATATTTTAAGAGAAATATCTGCGGGTAATTATAATATGGGAAAATGACAGAAAAAGACCCTCGAATTACACAAAGGACAGTTCAGTACAACGAATTTCGAAAAGGACAGTTCAGTACAAATGACTGAACTGTCCAAACCCAAATTTAAAATAAATGTCCAAAATGCCCTTGCTACAACTAAGTTGGGAATCCCTTAAGCGAAGTTGGGAATTCCTTAAGGGAAGTTGGGAATCCCTTAAGCGAAGTTGGGAAGGCTTATGGGAAGTTGGGATTCTCAACTTCCCACAAGGGATTCCCAACTTCCCTTAAGGGATTCCCAACTTCGTATAAGCCTTCCCAACTTCCTTTAAGGGATTCCCAACTTCTCTTAAGGAATTCCCAACTTCGCTTAAGGGATTCCCAACTTAGTTGTAGCAAAGGGCATTTTGGACATTTCCTTTAAATTTGGGTTTGGACAGTTCAGTCATTTGTACTGAACTGTCCTTTTCGAAATTCGTTGTACTGAACTGTCCTTTGTGTAATTCGAGGGTCTTTTTCTGTCATTTTCCCTTATAATATTATGCACATATATTGATAATTTTCAATGAAATATATGGCTTGCCTTAAAAATTATCATTGATGTAGTTGACTTTTTTCTCTTTTTTGTTGAAAAAGACAAGTTAAGATTCTTGTTGCTCATGTTTTGGGGTTTACGGCCCACAGTTTCCAATGTCCAACTAACCCAATGGGTCCATTGTCCTTTTGGACGCACTACGGAAACTGTAAAAAAAAAAAATACTACATAAAAATGTACCAAATAAAACGATACATAAAAAGATTCTAAATAATTTCATCAGTTCATATTTGCTTGATAGCACATTCTTTTTTCTTTTGCATTTATTTACTATCCTATCTAATCATTTTCGGAGGGAAGGATTATCATACTCTCTTGCCCCCTCCGTACATCTCTTTTTCAGGGCCTACGGATATTTGAGCTACAAACTCTTCGGATATTCCAAAGACTCATGAGAGGTAAAGTAGAAAACAATTATAAAAACTACTCAAGGTTCGGATAGTCTTAAGGGTTTCTTAAATTGAGCCTTAAGTTAAGGAATATTAACCATCAAAACCGTGATTTAATGATGTCAAGGGTGTTATATTTTTAATAAAATAAACAAAGATATTTACCTGTTACACCGCTAGATCATGATCCAAATATGATTAATATCCCTCAACTGAATTGAGTTGACTTGAGTGGATCCCACAAAGGTATCATTAGGGCATTTCAGACAACATTCAAAATGCTGGTCAGAAAGAAAAGAAAGTCAACAGTCAAATGCACGCCATATATTAACTGTACTAAGTATCAATTAGCATTAATCTAATACTATGATGTATTTGTCACACTAATCAAAATTGGCTAATCTGACTTGACAGCATGCTCTGATGTTTTCACACCAACTTAGTTATCTGTTGTCTACCCAAAGGAGAAATAAAAAAACACACACACACGAGCGCGCGCGCGCCGGGGGGGGGGGGGGGGTTTACCATCAGGTGCACCTTGATATTCTGAAATGTAATCTTCATAAAACAATCTTATATCTGTCTGTAACATTTAACAAAACCTCATACTTTAAAAAAGAACATAAAGTTTGATTTCTATATCATGACCCATCGATCGAATTATTGGTAGGCCACATAAATTTCACTGTCTTTCACATACTAGTTAAAAATTAAGTGAAATAGATGCTTATTTTCTCCTGCTGGGATCAGAATACACTATTTCGCTACGATGTGAGCAGCTTAATGTGCACTCCCACTCCATCATCCCTAACTTCTTTTTGTCTCTAACTTATTTGTTCTGTTTACTAATAATCGAATCACTCACCAAATCACAGCATTAAAAACACTATTTTTCTTCGAGTTAGTGAATGACATGCATCAAACGTCATATGTGGAAAATATTAATCAATGGCTGGTGGGTTATGTAGTCAACGCATAACTCATTTTGCTGAAGAAATAATCAACAAATTTAAATAATTAAAACGACGATGAGTATTATCATGATTTTTAATTATTTTTAGGGAGACGGCGTATAATTTAAAGGAAGGCGTTCATTAAAACACGGTACAGTGTCAAATTTACAGATCATATTGAAAGTTTTTCAATTAAATAATTATGATTTGATGGTGGGTTTATTTTCCTAGGGATTTCTTCCTCGTTGTTCCCGTGTAGGTTTCTAAGATCCCAGTGCATCGAGCAATTATGATTTTTCTCACGTCTCGTATTATTTTGGCATTATTCAGCTTTTATCTGTGAGAAAAATTACCATCTTTATATATATGACGGAGGCATGCAAATATGCAATGATCATCATCATCATATTATTATTATTATTGTTATGATAATTAACCATCACATATCATTATTAAAATAAAAAAGTAAGCATCAGTGGGCAGTCCACAGATACATTTGATTACGAGTGGACATCCACTACCACTAGATTATAGTGCGTATTTATAATCTCTGTTCTTTCTTTCCAAACTTTAAGAATCTCCATAAAAGGAAGAGAACCGAAACGTGTAAACTCTTTTTACATTGACAGTGGCCACTTTAATTGGCTTTGTTTTGTAGCAACTTAATGGACCACCATGATGGTGACAATCCTTCTTCTCTCTCTCTTTCACTGTCTTCTTCCTCATCAGAGAAACGCTTCTCTCTGCATGAAGCCAAGCCATTCCGTGCTTGCTCTTTTCACATGGACGCTTGTGTTCTGAGTTGACCAAACCTCACGTTAAAATCGGTAGGCCCCAATGGAACTAGTAACTGCCATTTTTTTTTTTTATCAGAGTCCTCCTCGTGACTGTCATCTTTTGCTTCTCTATTTATCTCCTTTCTTCCAACTCTTTTAGAATCATACATATCATTGATATTTCCTATCACTTCTGCTCTAGCTCACTCTAACCTGGCAATAGCCATGAAGAAACCAAGCCTTCATGTGTTCTTCTGCTTACTTCTCTCTCTTATGCTTCTCTTTCATTTCTCAGCATCTGCTCGTCTTATACTGCCCTTTCAAGGTAACTGTGAGAAACAATATTTCATTTTCTTTCATTTTTTTTATTTTAGTTTTTGTTGTTTTTCCTGCTTTTGCCTGTTGGTTTCTGAGATCGAACTTGATACAGATGAAAAGGAAGTAAAGGCCATTGATGTCGCTGATGCTCGCTCAACCCCCGAGCTCAATTATGATGTTGAAGTAAGAAAAGATCCATCTACTGCCTCTAAAATTTCATCTCTCATTGACACAAGAAAGAAAACAATTTAAAAAAAAAAAGTTGCGACATACATCCGGATTGTTTTGTTTGATTTTAGCATGTTGTATTTTCATTGGATGCAATTTCATGCAGCTAGTGGAATCAGATGGGTGTGATATTAAGGAGGATGAAGAATGCAGCGATAGGAGGATGATTGCTGAGGCCCACTTGGATTACATTTACACCCAGCACCACAATCCTACCTATAAGCATCAACCTTAGTACCGATTGTCAGCTTCAATTAACTAGAGACGAGCCCAATATTTCTATGAAACATCTTCTTACCATTTCTCTGGCCTTATTACATGAGAATGAAATGTCAAAGCTGTACTTACGATCTTTCAGTTTGCGGCCTTCAAAAATTGTGATAAAAACTAAAATGAGTGCGGTTATGCGAAACACTACCATGGTGCAATTATTGGATATTTTTTATAATCAGGAGCTTAATTATACTGCGTGGTTCATTAATATTGATTCAAGCTGAGAGCTTAATTATACTGCGTGGTTCATTAATATTGATTCAAGCTAAGAGCTTAATTATACTGCGTGGTTCATTCATATTGATTCAAGCTAAGTGCAGGTTATCTAAACTAAATTAAGGCAATCGACGTGTAAAAGGAATAAAAAAAAAAAAGCAGCCACATTAAGGAATGGAAAGATGATCACTCTCGCTCTCACTCGTTAAGGCAGGCTCAATTTTCTACCCACACTACATAGCTGTTTGAAGAAGAAAAAGAACAAAAAGTGTGCAAGTAAATAAACTTCAGACAGCCAATTTCACAATCAACAATCTCACTTCTACGTAAGAAAAAGGACCAAAGTCCATCAACACATTATTTGAGGTTATATAATAATAACATTGCTATTAATTTATCCCAGCACAGAATCAATGCCCCCCTCTCCGCTTCACCGGAAAAATGAGACACACGTGTGCACGCGCACATGATAAGAAAGGGGTTATCGGAAGAGGCAGAAAGCAGAGTGTTGCTATTGAGCGATACATGGAGAGCCATCCGGTAATTATAAGAATAATATGGCTGCAAATGCTCTGGCTTGAATAAGCACCAGATGCCGCTTAAAGTGCAAATCCACCACGCCATAATAAAATAAAGGAACAACCACGTCAACGGGCAAGTTAAGCTGCAAAAACTTTCTGCCATTTATATATTGAATACTATGGATTCCCCCCCGAACAACAGGGAAAAGGAGGGGAAAAAAAAGCTCAAAATTTGTTTGATGGCTCTAGGCCCCGTTAGAGGCAATCATAAAGCAATTTAGCACGGAAGAGCCATGAAAATCAAGTACATGCAGAGTAAACCTGAGTACTCTTCGAAAGCTTCTGAAGATAACACCATCGCTCAGACGATCTAAATTAAAACTCTAAGCTTGTTCCTGCCAAAATATAAAAAGGTTCGATAAATCACCAGCAAGACAACCGCACATGACATTCAAGTTGAAGCAAGCATGTAACAAGGGTGAAGAGGCAAAAGAAAAGGTAACAGCCAAAAAAAGGTGGAAAAAAAATAAAATCTATTACACACCAAATCTAGGCCTGCCATTTGCAAGGCTGTAATAGAGAATACGACCTTGAATTTTAAATTCTATTTTCTTCCAACCAAAACATACTTGCTCCCACCCAAGATGTATTTTAGAGACAATCAATCATGAAACTGCTCCCCCCATATAGAGAGCCTAGCGTCCTAAACATCAGATAATACGCCTTACCTTTGTAGGGGTGCTAGATATGGAGCTCCCAGATAAGCACCAAGTGTGTACAATGGGACCTCTTTCACTACCGCCATTAATGTACATCTCACTATCACAACTGGAGACAGGCAGGTAAACCGCCCCTTTGAACATCCACTCATCCCTTTCTTGACAATAAAAATCTTCAAACAGCTCACCACACAGCAAACACAAGCACTGCTCTTCATCAGATGGAACCTTAGCATCCTCTTTACTTATATCTGATTTATTGCCATGTAAATCTATGGGATCAACACCCTCATTCTCGGATGACATTTCATCCTTGCCAACAACCCAGTCACTTGACCTCAAATACCATCTCCTTGAGGCCTTCGATACATCACTTTGTTCTCTTTCTCTCATAGCATGCCACTCCAAGTGTCTATTAAATTGTCCTTGATGTTTAAGCCTAAGGCCACAAACGCTGCAATGATGAGGGAAATTATCAAATAGTTCTCCGATCACAGGTAAATGCAATTTTCGGATCACACTGGGCTTAAACTCGAAGCCAATTAGATCTTTTATTTCTGGGGGGGTTGATTGACCAGAGGAACCTTTTGCAGGCTGATCATCTTCAGTAGGTAAAGCAGGAACAGTTGCAGAATCAGTAACTGACACAGGTGGCAAAGCCCTACTGGTGGAGATGCTTTGGCTCTGATCGTCCAATCGAATTAGCACCTCAGCTGGCACCTCAGTAGATGAGTCTATTTTTGCAGAAATTAAACCCTTTGCAACTAATGAGCTTAAAAGGTTTGAAACTGGATTAGATTTACTATTGGTGGCATTTGAGGTCTTGGCAGAGGCACTACTCACAGTAGAGGAAGCTGGTGGTAAAGCAGGCAGCCTTGATGGGGCTCTAACCTTTCCTTGAGATTCTTTTGGCAGAGAAGACGAGTCATCATTAGAAGGACCTGATCGAGATGGAGATTCGACCCCAGGCCCTGAAGAAACTGACGTTGTAGGAGATGATCCACTTGGCCGGTTAGGCTGAACCCCTACTTTTGATGGAAGGTTCCTTCTGTCCAAAAAATTTGTACTCGACTGACCACTGTTGAAGATCCCACTCTTCATAACTGCAGCTAACATAGTACTTGTAGTTGACTGCTCTGAAGTTTCTTTAGAGCGGGCCATCGTTTCCTTCATCTCAGCCGCTTCAGTATCAGAACCAAGATGCTGTGGCTGCGAAGCTGCATTATGTTGTCTTGGCTGAAAAGTAGACACTGAAGGCAATGGACCCTGCAAGTCCTTTTGACGTGATCTCTGTGAGTTACCAACCTGCATAGCATGTGGAAGGACAGATGATGAATCTTGAATATCTTGGCTCCGTAGACGTCCTGAAAATTGAGACATTTTAAAAGTCTGTGGATGGTCTTGCTCAGCCAATATCCGCATTTGATGAGGATAGTGCACATTAACAGGTGGTGATGGAGACTGTTGTCTCAAAGGCGACTGCAAAGGAGACTCAGCTCCCACAGAATGCAATTGCTGTTGTTGCACTGTTCCTAACGATCCTAATGCGGCATTTGACAAGAAAGGCCGATTTCCAATTTTGACATTAGAAGAATTCACAGTGTTTGGCAACCTACCAAGAGTGGATCCAATGCCTTCTGAAGGATATGGCCTATTATTCAGCTCATCAAAAGGCTGCTGCTGCTGTGATTTCCAAGATAATGATGGCCGATGACCAAAAGCAGGTAGGCGTTTCATTTCAGTGGTTACATTTCTATCTTCACGGAACGTGTTTTGAAGGTGACCTTCAACTGCCTGCCAGTAGAGCAAAAAAGATTAGTCAATCAAACCAGCCTAGATCTATATCATGTCATTCATCATATGCTGCTGGTTAAATCCCATTATAGCACATGGACAAATGATACATTATCACTCTTATCCAAACAAAGCCATCTGAGTTAGAAATGAGCTAGCCAATTTTGACTATGTATTGCATGAAAAACTGCTATCTTATACCAACAAGAAGGTCATTCAATAAAGGGAAAATGTCAACCCCTTGAAACATCTTCTGCTACAATCAAAGGTTTTGATGGTTTATCATTATTCTGGGAAAAAGATCGAAGTTACTTTTAGATATTTCCTGCAAGTGATGAAGGTGTGTAGCCTACAGAAAGAGTGCAAGACAAAACTAAGTTAAGATAAATGTTGGGCCAGGCTATATACATTACACACTTCACAAAAATTCGAAACAACATTTCCATCTGCAGGCAATGCATAAAAATGGACGACCAAATGACTATCATACCTTCAATGAAAAACTTGTGGATATTTGAAAATCGACATTCAATAAACAATACTATCAAACATAAAAACAAGTCCTCTTATTTTGACTTTGGAAGGCCTCTCCGGATCCTAAAAAGGTGTCAAATGATTTTGCAAAAAAATAAAATAAAACACTGGGGATGGGGCATCTGTTGCCACTGACCACCTGTCTCCAATAGCAATATCTGACATCAGTAACTAAAATTAATTAAAGCCAACTCTTACATTCTAAGGCATAAACCAAAAGAGGCATTTTAAGCAAAGAAAATCTCAAGTATATCATCTTAAGTCACCAAAACCTCTCAACATATCCTGAAACCTGAATAAAGATTACGACCAGACAAATTATCAATACCAGTGAACAAAGTCTTAGACTCTAAGGTTTGACATTAGCAAGCTTACCAAATTGTCGTCATCAGCAGTCCAACAATCTTTGCCCAAGTTGCTAGAGACATTAGATGCACCATGCTCAGTCATTCCAGCGCTCACCTCATCCCACATGTACTCCTCTTCCTCAGAATTTTTCCAGCTACTAGACAAGAGATTACTCTTTATGCTAGCTAAGCTTCGTGTAGGCTGATTTTGTTCATCCAAGTTGGTGGACTTTGGTGCTTCATGATTTGATAAGCTACGCTTTAGACTGAAACCATTCCTTTGGACAGACATCATGTCTGCAGCATTGCTGCCTGCTTTGTACCAAGCTTTGTCACGTGCTAACTCAGAAGTCCTGCCACCAGCTCCTCCAATACCCAAACCTGAGTTCCTTGAAAGATCAGAACCATATTCCTCGCCTCCATAGGATGTACCAATGCCCTTATCAGGAACAGAATCATTATATGGATCTCTATTAGAGCCCTGAATGTTCTGCGATACACCACATGATGCTAAGAACTAGGCCATATATATATAGCAAAATGGAGAAAGATAGCAAAATGGAGAAAGATATTCAAAAACCCAAAAGAATGAATTAAAAATTAAAAATTCACATACATGCATGTTAGCACTGGAATCCATCCATGGTCGAGCAGCACCTAATGCTCTATCTGGCCTTTCTGCACCATCACTAGAGTTTGTAGTAGTTCCAGCAATATCATTTGTTCCTTTAATCTTCATAGCACAAATAAAGACAGAACAAAGAATCAATCATGAGATATGTGATGTTAAAACAAGCATACACGTGAATAAAAATAAACAAGTAATATGACAGCAAAGTCACCGCTATAATTAATCATAAGTATATATAAAATCCTTGGATTAATGAAAGATAAAAGAGTTTAGCTTTCTGGCATCTCGCCCCCCAAGTTCCCAACTGGGGAGAGGAAAAGGAAAATTCACTATCCCAAGTGCATATTCGCAGGCTCAGGTTGCTAGACAAATCAGCTTTCTAGGCAGTCCAGTTTTAAAAACACTAGCATCTCTTGAACTCTTAAAATTTAAATAACAGATAAAACAATAGAAACCATAAAATTACTAACTTGTAAAACTCATCTACCACGCAAATATTGTACAGTCTCAACAAGCAACAGACAAAATTGGGGCATGATACCAAACTATTTCAGACCCAGTTTCGACATGCAAAGAATGCATGACCATGACAGCAAATTTCTAACACTCACAACACAATTAACGCTCAACTTGACCTATCTCAAACGTATCCAACAATCTGAACTAAAAAGGATAATATGTGGGCGGGAATGCTTCACCTACCCTGCCAGACTGCTGAAGACGCTGCCTCTCCAAATATTTAGGATTCACGTGGATACTATGCTGTGGTCGTTGTGACTGTGAATCACTCCTCAGTGCAGATGCAGAAGATGAACCATTGACAGCAGGAGTGAAGCAAAGATCCTTCTCAATCATCTGGAGGGTCTGGGATGGAAAGACTCCTTTCCAAGTTCCAAAAAGGTGCCTCATGCTTGAATGGACAGAAGAATCAACCTGTCTGTATGCCTTGCAGAATACCTAAAATGTAAAGGAGCAATTTGGCAAGTACCTAGTTAAAAGTAGGCGTGTAAAATCAGAAAGATATCTGTGAAAATATGTAAGAAAAAATCTCACCAATCCTTATACTAAGATAATCACTGTTCATTGTACATGGAAGCACAATCTCTTACAAAATCATTACTCTTGGAAATAAACCAAATTTTAACAGTTCAGAGTACAAATTTTTCACATAAAGGCATAAAGGTGAACGTAAGGATATGTAAAGAAAAGATATCTGACCTCAGGTAGTCTAGCAGCAAAGTACTTTATATAGTCCCGCCCAATATTCTTAACAATACTGTCTAAAAGATAAAGAGATGGCAGCTTTTGTTCAGTGGGAACCTGGAAATCATTAACAGCAGTAGATGCAACATGAGTTTCTATGTGAACTATAGAGTTTAATCAAAGTAGAAAGAAGCTGCTTGGATAGATGTAAATAAGGTAAATATTTGAACCAGCCACCCCTGCTAGCTCAAATTTAAAAGCAATAACCATCAGCCTTGTTTATTAAAAAATAAATATTATTCCTTCCTTGAAATATGTAGATTATTATGACTCTTCAAAGACTCGGGTAAGATGAAATTTCAAACTATAACATAGAGTCGTTATCCATTAACAAGAATCAAAAGCGAATCACAGTTAATCTGTTCTTTCTTTGTTTTCACTTATATGGGCACAAGGTAGATCTTTGATATCCCTTCTTTCCTTATTACTGTAGTGATGCACCAGCTTTCCAACAAATTCTGTACTGTTCATATCTATTCTGCCTTCTCATATTTTCCAACAAATTACATCTACGAGCAAAGAATGACCCACCTGCTCATCACCCATTTTCTTATAATAAAGAGAGGAGTACCCTTCAGGTCATTCTATGCATGCAGGCATTTAGACAAATCTCTACAAGGCAAGAAAACAGCTGCAACACATACATAAGGTTGCAAAGAGGGAAAGCACCAGACATCTAAAAGCACATTATATTATATCCTTCTACACTAATTTTGTTCTCCAAAAGTGCTGCACCTCAGTCACAATTCACATTTTAGATACCCAAACATAAATCCTGCATGACATTATCTTGCCCCGAAAAATGAATATGTAAATATGTCATTTTTTTAACCTGCTTTAACTCACTCCAAGACACTAGCATATAATTGAAATGATACAAGTTCAACACATATATGCGACTTGGCTATGTAAATTCTGTCTCTTCCATGGAGTAAATTAATTCTAACATGAAATTCAGCCGCTTCCTGATTCTCCAATAACCAAAGAAACACGAGCTAAAAGCTTGAGAGGTGGACAAACAATCACACATGTGCTTCAGAAACATAAGGCAGCCCAACAATTCACAATAAGGGGCAGATATTCTATAACCTAAATGAACAAAATAAAATGAAGAGGACTACAACACTAATTGGGAGTGCTGTATTGGAGAGAATATATCCTCCCCCCAAAATACATAACACTCGATGTATTAAAAGATTTCTTCCCCTGTCAGCAAACAAACCTGACACCGGGGGATTATGGAACACTTCTTTTAACAGCAGTGCTATTTATCACATGAAATAACAATTTACAATCTCTTTAATATTAAGCTCTTGTGAAGTTGGCCGAACTGCTATGAGCAGGCTAAAGGGTAGTTTCCATCATTTTCGATTTATTAAAAATGAAGTACAGTTATTTCCTTTCTTGAGTAGTTTATTGTATAACTTGAGATTTGAGAACCGCAACTACAGCTGATCTATAGCTAAAAGCCTCAACAAAACCCTGGGAAGGAAATCAAATGCAGCATAGCAACCTTTATTTAACTGATATATAAACACCATCATTTAAGTTGGCAACTGCAATTTTTCTCACCAATCATCATTATCGTGCAGACATACTTAAACTGAGGGAAATTTGTTCTTTAAAACCATGAAATTTCACTAATTTCAAGCTTGTAATACACCAAAATTTCCTCATTTTACCTCCATTAAAATTTTAGTACACAGACAAGAAGAATAAGTGATAACACAACCAATTGTAGTTATTTCAGGAAGATCAAGAATTTAAAAAAAAAAAAAAGTCGCCCTTTTTATTGCAAAAGTCTTACAATTCAATATAATAAGCAATGGATAACATAAACAGCTACACAGTGTAAACTGGGTTCACCTCTAGAATGTTAGCACAAACAGTGGCAGCAATTGCCTTCGCGGCATAAAGATTCTCGCCTGCAATTATAGTCAAGTTGGTGATTATTGGCTTCGAATTGAATGTCAGCTCAGCAAGTGCGGTTTTGTACTGATTAACAAGCTCTTGATGGAGCGGTTGGGGCTGGTATCCACCGCGACCAGCTTCACCACTTTCGGAATCTCTGTCGTTTGTTCTAAACCTTGTCTGGGTTAAGGAATTAACTCCAGAAGCCACTTGTCGCTGAGGAAACGGTCGGAGACTAGGATTTGAACCGCGCTCGAGCTCGTCGGTCAGTCGAGGTTTCTTCATACCAGGCTCTCGAGATCTATCGAATGGTCTACGCGAGCTATCCATGTCCATTACAGGATAACAAATCTAAACCCTAATATTTACCCTGGTACAATGCCAATCCTATGGCTAATTTGAACAACATAAAGAAACAAATGACATCAAAACATTACTACCTACGCTATTATATTTGATGGAATCGACTGATAACAAAGGAGATAATACAAATAAACTCTGTTTTCAAATTGTACAATAAGAATTGAATTGAGATGATAACCCTAATCCCGATACACAAGAAACACAAGAAAGCGTAAGGAAAAAGAGGATTGAATGATGAATACAGAGCCTTGAATCTTGATTCCGAGGTTACATGTAAGGGGAGGACGATTCCCTAGGGATCGAATGCACAGGACGCAGTAGTGCAGTGGAGCCTTCTCATCTCGCTTCAGAAAACGCGCATTCGATAGCGGAATATATAACACTCCCGCTCTAATACCCTATTAGCCTTTATTAAATTAGTTAATAGTTAATATGGACGAAATTTTTTTCAACAACAAATATAGAGTCTATTTATTCTCTTTATCTTTCTCTTGTTTTGAGTATTATTAATGAAATAATGAGATGAGGCTATTTAGAACAAAAATTGTCAAAAATAAAAATTAGTGGTATATTTTTTTAAAAAAAACTCCTCAAATAAATGTTATAATAAAGACATGAAATTTTTTGTTTTCTGTCCAAAATCAATTCTGTGGTGGATTCCAATGGGGAATTGTTTTCCAACAATTTCAACGAGGCAGGCGGTGTATTTTTCTTAAAAATAATAAACATGTTAATCAACATATTTTATTTCACCCCTTTTAAATTTGGCGAGTTAATTTTCCATGAAGTAAAACTTTAAAAAACACACTTTATAAGTTGAAGGAATTAAACTTGAAGCTTGTTACATACTTAAGGGCGTGTTTGGTTCAAAAAATGGGGGGAGAGATTTTAATATTACTTTGTTTTGATTAATTAATGTTAGTATTTTTATAATATTTTTTGAAATTTTATAAAAAAAAATAGTGGTGGCAAAACAGTCAAAACATAGAGATGGGAATAAGTAGAGGTGTTCACGTGGCCCAGCCGCCCGGGGCACCCGCTCTTGCTCGGACAAAAAATGCCTGGTCCAGCCCAAAAAAAATAGGCCCAACGAAAAATGAGCATGTTTGTGGGCGGGCGGGGCATCGGACATGGTATGCTGTCCTGCCCACAAAATAAATAATATTATATATTTTTTAATACATTATTAATATTATATATTTATATTACATGTTAATATGTATTATAATTATAATATTTTGATATATATATAGCATATTATATGTATAATCTTATTTTTATGGGTCGGCAAATAACAATAGCTCCCCATTTTTTATTCTTGATTCAACCATTCGAGTGATCACATGGGCATGATGTCCGTCCTGACCTTACCCAGCCCAAAATGGTATGGGCTTCTATTGGGCAGAGCGGGTGCAGCCCACTCATGTTTTGGGCAGGGCATCGGGCAGGGGTCCTGCTCTGCCCAACCCTTCCCATGCACACCCTAAGAATAAGGACGATCTCAGCTTCATCAGGTTGAACCCTACTTGGGCTCTTATGAACCTATTAAATTAAAAACCATTATTATACTTAGCATTTTTCTTCAGAACAACTTACTTGTAAATTCATATAAAATAATATAAAGATGTATAACACATGATTATACAATTTATTTAGTTTTCTTAATAAAAATTATTCATTTTTATATTTAATATTGAAAAAAATAATACATACAGAGAGTTAACGTTTTAAAGATTTGATTGGTGATGAATATAGCTGTTAAAAAACTTTCTGCTCTAATTGTCCCTAGTCCTGTCCCAGACCTGTTAAAATCGGAATTTCTCGGGACAAACGGGATCCGGTACCAATATCAGCGATACCAGGTGTAACATCCTAAAAATTTAATTAAGGATTAGTGGGGGTAAACAGGAATTTATTAATGAGAAATGATGGATTATGAGAATATTTGAAGGATTTTGAGGTATTTTTGAGGATTTTAAAGGCCTAGTTTTTCCCTTATTTGGAAGATAATAATTGTTGGGAAAATTATTTTTAGACTCAAAAGAGGTTATTGTGGGAGTAAATAAATAAAAGATATTATAGGGAAAATTTTGAAAGTAAAAAGAAAATTTTTGGTTCAAAAGAAATATCTTATTTGAGGATTTTAGGACCGAGTAGTGCATTATTTCTTTTTCCTATGCACTTTCTGAAAACATTCCTCAGTTTCCGCCGAGTTTCCCTCCGGTCACTATTCACGTCACTATTCACATATATATTATTATATTATTATTATATTATTATTATTACTATTGAGTTACTATTCATTACTATTGAGTTACTGTGCACCTTTCCGAAAACACTCCCCGAAAATCTGCCGTGTTTCCCTCCGGTACTATTCACATCACTATTCACATATATATTATTATATTATTATTATAATATTATTATTACTATTAAGTTACTATTCATTACTATTTAGTTACTATGCATTACTATTGAGTTACTGTGCGTGCATTATATAAACACACGCACACCTTCACAAATCACTCGTCTCTCTCTCTCTCTTTCCTCACGTCTCTCTCTCTCTCTCATACTCTCTCTTTCCACCATATATATTCCTATCACTAGACTTATTAGAGTCTGTTAGTATAGGAATAGTAAGCTTTTCGGTCAACTAAGCACATTTTTGGAATCCCGTAAGTCTCCTCTACCTTTCTATGTCATTAGTTTTTCAATTGGTTATACTTGAAAAATTAGACTTTGTCTAAATTGGTATTTTTGGGAGTCATAAAATTAATAAATTAAAGCTTAGGCCTCGATTATGACTTTTCCTAAGTATATTTTTCATTGTGGGAGGTTTTTCTTAATTATTGGAATTTATTGGATTGTTAGATATATTGAAAATTGGGACTTTTGATGATCTGAGGTGTCTATAGTTAATTAATAATTTTTAGATATTTATTAAGGTTTGGAAAATAAATTGTGGATTAAATAATGGATTTTTGAGGTTGAGAAATAATTTAGGGATGTAAGGTTTAATTTTATTTAGGCTTGAATTTTTATAAATAGTTATTGGAAAGATAAATAATTTTTGAATATATGTAGAGATAAATTTTAGAAATAGAAAGGGAGAATAAATGTTAAATTGGAAATTTAAAATAAGTAAGGGCAAATAAAGGGCAGTAAATAATTTATTTTCCAACATGTGAAATTGTTGGATAAATAATTAATTGTGGTTGTATATATATGGTTGTGTAGTGCTTGAATTGCACTAAGTTAGCACGGGGGAGCTGCACTATTGTGAGATTGGTGCCAGCTATCAGGTAACCGCTTTCTGCTTGTTTATGTGTGTGTGTAGTGTTAGTAAGAAATTTGAAATATTATTATTTGAAAATTATGATGTTATATGGAGATGAGATTTTGAATCACAAATTGAGATTTGATTATCAATTGATGATTGATGAGATATGGAAATGAGATCTTGGAATATTAATATTTTTATAATAAATGTCCTGTGGAGTATTATTTTGAAATGGCATAAATTTGTGATGTGAAATATTTGAAACGGAAATATATGTGGTTTTGGAAATTATTTAATATATGTATATTATGAAAATACTGGAAGGCCTGGTGCCTGATTGTGGTGTTGCATATCTATGTGTTGTATGTGAGAAATTATTTGGGTATGTGACACCGGTGAATTGGAATTTGTGCCATCACGTGATGAGGTACCCTGTTGCGCCACAGGGACTAATTGATATATTATGAGAAATAAAGGAGAGAAAGACGAAAGAGGGGAGATCGCCCCTCACGGATTCAGAAAGGACAGAGATCCTTATAATCTGTGGTACTATTCAGGGAGGGTAGAGAGTCCCTCGTGAACTGTACCGTGGTGATCAGGGGCGGGTGGAAGGTCCCGACTGGTCCCACGTGTTTTCCCAACGTTTCTAGTAAGATTCGTTTGGGTTGATTGTAATTATCAATGATATATATACTATTATTGAGGATGAATTGTGATGGGTTATTCCACAATTATAAACGATGAAAAGAGATTTTTGGGAATAAGATGTGCATTATATGTGAATACCTGAGCATGCTTCTGAATTGATATATACGTATGTATTCCACTGGACACCTTGCTAGCACACACCACACGTAGATGAGTAGTCAGTGGTTGCGTTTTGGGGCTACCCCCCGTTGATCTCACTTTTGCAGGTCCTAGGAGTGAAGTAGGAGGTCAAGGGAAGGATCCGGGAACTTCTCACTGATATCGTGAGATATTCTGGACCAGAAGGAAAGGAGGTATTGCCACATTTAGGATCATATTTTGTATAATGCTTCCGCTGAACTTTGCTATTATGCTGGGGAAAAATTATTGAATAATACCTATTATGGTATGGTATTTTGTGGATGATGTATGGAGATTAATCATGGATAATGAAATTTTCTGTGATTGTACTGGGGAGAAAATTATATTGTGATGACGGAGATTGGAGTTGAGGTTTGAATTACAAAGATAATATATAAATATTATGAAAAGATCTTTTTCTAACTATGTTAGTGAATTTTTGGTAATTTATTTCTTTTTCCTAACATAGTTAGTACTATAAACATTTTAATGTTTAATACTGAGTGGTTAATAGTGGGATTGGAGTAATTGTTACACCAGGACCAAATTAGAACTAGGACGGTAGTGGGATACAGTCATGCCTTTGGGATTCTCGGTCCCGGTACTATAAGTATAATTACTTATTTAATTTTCCATAATCCAACCATTCCTCTATTCATTTTTTTTTCCAATTAATCTGTCCCCCACCTAAATATTACTTCTTCTCTTTCTTCATAATTTCATATATAATCCTTTAGTTGATTGATTTTTTTAACCATGTTTAATTGATTGATTGATTCAATCATTTAAGCTTTAGAGCCCATTTGATTCAATTGCATGCTCTTCTAATATTGCAATGTAGTGCAATTCAATCTTTATTACCACGAAGATGTTTGGTATGACATCAAGTGGAATGGTAAAAAATACATACTTTTTATTAAATTAATTAAAAATAAATGTAAAATTACTAACTTATCCTTATTATAATTCCATGTTTTTTCCAATTTTCATCTTTACTCCGACTTTCTATCATTATCCACCCAAAATGGAATATATTCAATGGGAAGAAAAATCCTGCACATAATTATCGTGATTTTCCTTGGACTCAATTGAAGCCGCAGATTTTGACACAGTAGATTTAATGGAAGCGGAGAAATTCGTTAATGGTGGGGAAGGTGAAGAAAGGAGAGGCCACTAATGGTTGAGAGGATGAAAATGTAGCGATGACAGTGAAGATACACTTATATTAGTTCTCCTTCTTGGATCTATGTTTTCACAACTCCTTTGTTGTTGCAAACATCATCGTCGTCGTCATCTCCTTCCTTGAACTCAGGTGATGCCCAGACTTTAATAGTGTTGAAGAAAGTCAGCGATTGTAGGGAGATGAATAGGGAAAAGGTCGCAGGTGGAGAATAGGAAGAGGTTGCAAGTGCCGAAGAAGATACAGATGTCACCGGTGTTGGAGAAGACAATGACGTCACCGGGATGCTAGCGGCAGAGACGATAGATGCTTCAAATAAGGAGAGAGAGGATGACGAAAGATAAGAGAAATGGGGATGGTATTCTTTTAAGGGCAAAATAGACAACTTACCGATGATTACAGCCCTGCAATGAACATTCATAAGGGGAGCCTATGAATAAATATTACCAAAAAAATGTGCAGTTCTCATTCCCAGTGCAATCTTCATTACTCCCAGTGCAATCTTCATTACTGGTAACAAGTCTAACCAAACATGATTAAAGTAGTGATGCCATAAAGATTACCATTGCAGGCTTGCAATGTAATTGAACCAAACGGACCTCTAGGGTTTAACCATTTAGGAGGCATGCTTCTCCTTTTTCTTCCACCATTCCACATCTCTTCCTAGTTCCAGGTGGTGTTCTCGTTGTCTTCTCCTCAAGCCTCTGGTATGTCTCCCCTATCATCCCTATCGTTACCCACAATTTTAGAGTTCTTTTATCTTCAAGTCTATTCTAATTTATAGGTGGAATATAAACATGTCTCCTATATATATTCAAATCCCAAATATGGACCCGTTAAAATTGTAAAGTGCAAGTGTAGAAAATATTGACCAGTATCAATAATATTCACACTGTGTTCTTCCATTGTTGGCTAACTGGCGATAATATAATAATATTATGATTATATTGTTTTTTATTCATTATAGTATTATTATACCACATTAAAATGTTTAATAAATAGAGAGCAAGAATCATTTTGTTTCTTTTCAAAATTAGCTGGCACACATGTTGTCTATTCTTGAGAGATTGTTTAAAAAAAAAAAAATTAGGACGTCTCAGTCCTGGTTCATGTCTCGATCCCATCGCAGTGGGTCCAGGGTCCAAACCCCCTCAGTACCGATGCTAGGACTAGGACACAAATGATGAGTAAATAATACAAACTTATCGTGATTTTTAGCATAGGAACAAATAAATATTGCTTGCTCCTCGCTTATTAGCCATTATTGTATTATTTAGGTAATTAAATCCCTTTCTCTGTTAAATTTATAATTTATAAATGTTAAATTTATCTTAAGCCTTATTGTTTCGTTGTAGTATATATTTATCTTAAACCCTAACTGAGCAAAGGCCGCCGTAGGAAGCAGAGGCATATAAGAACGCTGTCTCCAATCCGACCTTGAAGAGGAAGGCGACCATGGTGGAAATCAAAACGGCCAAGACTCGCAAGGGTAGACGTGAGCTTGACAAACGTGCCCCCAAACTCGTGAGTTCTTCATTGATTCCTCTTTCTCTTCTGGCTTTTTTTATTCTTGCCATGGAAATTGTACCCTTATGCTTTCTACTATAACGAATTTTGGTAGCGTGTGTTATTAATGACTGTGCTTTGCAGGTCGAATCGGGGAAGAAGACACTTATATTGCACGGGACGAAGACGAGCGGCGTACTAAATTCCGTGCTTTCAGAGATTTATCACCTCAAGAGGGGAAGTGCTATAAAATATAGCCGTAAGAACGATAACATCAAGCCTTTCGAAAGTGGTGGCGAGGCTTCTTTGGAATTCTTTTCACTTAAGACGGATTGTAGCATATTCGTGGTGCGCATATAACCCTTCTCTTCTAACTACTGCGATCAATTACTTATTTTTTTTCAATTGTACATTTATCCTGTTATTGTTTGTGCACAAAAGAATACTTTTTGAGCTAGGTGGAAGCACATTCTGAGTTCTGAGTTCTGACTTACAGTTCCTTTTCTTGCGTTTTACTGTCGTTTTTTACATAAATAACGGGAGTCACTCCTGGCAAGGGAAAGAAAATAGAACTGGCATTGAATTGTTGTTTTTAATAGTCCCTATTTGTTTCATCACGATGCTTGATTCTTCCATGTTGCTCTGAAAACTAATATGTCCCCAAGTTATTTCTTTGGGTTTGGTCATGATTATTTCCCCTGGCAAAGTAGCTACCAGAGTAATTACTTAATGATCGATTGTATTTTGTAGTATGGATCTCACTCGAAGAAGCGACCTAATAACCTTGTTATAGGGAGAACTTACGATCATCATATCTATGATTTAGTAGAGGTTGGGGTTGAAAATTTTAAATCCATGGAGTCATTCTCTTATGATAAGAAGCTAGCACCCAGAGAAGGGTCAAAGCCTTTCATTACTTTCATTGGAGAAGGATTCGAGAATGTGGAAGAACTTAAACATTTGAAGGAAGTCTTCCTTGATCTTTTTCGGGGAGAGGTTAGTCCCTGCTTAACTTACATTATGTTTATACTTTTCTCTAATGGGTTGATATTATAGAAATGATGATCCTGATGTTTCTAGGTTGTGGAGAATATAAATCTTGCTGGATTGGACCGAGCATATGTATTTACTGCCCTGTCTTCAAATAGGGTATTCCTTACACACTGTGCATTGAGGCTGAAAAAGTCAGGTACCATTGTGCCAAGAATGGAATTAGTAGAAGTTGGCCCTTCCATGGATCTTGTTGTTCGTCGACATCGTCCTCCAAATGAAAGTATAAGGAAGGAAGCCATGAAAACTACAAGGGAGAAAACAAAGAAAAAGGTGGGATGGATTACCTGATTTTCTCTTAATTAATTAATTAATTAATAATGTGAAGGTTTGTTTACAATTCTATGTGTGTATTCTGCTGCTTACAGGAGAAGAATGTTAAGAAGGACGCAATAGAGGGCAAGGTTGGCAATATATACATTCCTGATCAGAAGGTAAAAATAACTGTCTGTTTATGTTTTGTTCATAACTTTGACTTTGACTTATTGTCTTGTCTCCTATTATTGAACTGTATGCCTGGGCCTGGCATGTTGCCCCAAAAAAAAAAAAAAACTACATATTTTGCGGAGTTTATTTTTGGGGGGCGGGGGTTCAAATTTTTTCCACTTTTATTTTTTCCTGAGCTGCTTGGCACCATTTGAAATTGACAATTGACAAATAGTATTTGGTGGGGGCATAGAATTCCATTTTTTCCTACCATAGGAAGCTGAGTTGTTTTTTATACATGTTACTGGTCTACTCGGAGAAAGGATCATTCATTCTCTCAATTTACTATTTTTTAGATTGGAGAAATGGCTTTGCCAAATAAAGCAAAAGGAGTGAAGAGGGAACGCCGGGAAGCCAAGTTGAAAAATGGGACCGGTGAACATGAACATGCATCAAAAAAGAAGAAGGAGGATCTTTAAATCCTAACCTACTCTAAAGGAAGTGCTGTTGGTTGCATTTTCTTTTTTCTCGCATTGTGGGCTATCCATCACTCTGCCAACAGTTTTGATGTAGTGTACCAAATGATTGACTTAAATCAGTTTCTGAACAACATATGCAAACGGAGGTAACTTGAATTTGTTGAGACCAGTGTCATTGGAGGAGACTTCATTGGCGAGAGTTTACCCAGAGATCTGCGGAAGTTGGCAAAAATTCGCCTTTTCGGATTTTTGGTGGAGCAGATTTTCTATTTGTACGTATAAGTTGCGAAATTTTTGCCTCTGATTGTATCGTTATCGTTAGAATGAGCTCATTACATAGTATTTGTTAACGTGCGGCGTCTATGATTTCAAGATGCTCAGTATATTTCCTTCGTACCACATCCTTTCTCAATCTTTTCCAGTGTACGGAGGGGGTAGACTCGCATAAATTAATCGAAGGCGCCCCCTCAGGATTTTTGTTTATGTTGGTAGGTCAACTTTAACCAGTTATCGCTCCTAAAATCCTATCTCATGCAAGTATGCAACAGCACAATTTGGATAATCTACTATGCGTCCATATTTCATGACATGAAAAAAAATTGGGATTCGCATTCCACTTTATGCTCATGTATTTCACCACAAATTATTTCATTTGCATGTCCCCAAGACATGGAGAGCAATCACAGCATGTAGCAATAATGAAAAAAAATCTAATTACTAACTGTTAGGACCTGTTTGGTTTACAGAAAATATTTGGACGGAATGGAATTGAAAGGAAAGGAATGGAATAGAAATGAACGTTGATACGTTTAGTATGCACAAGAATGGAAAATTTTATATTTGATTGATTGAAAATAGTAGTAAGAAAGCTAAGAAATATGTAGAAATGATCATATTACCCTTGATGATTATTTATTATTAAAATTTATATTTAAGTTCAAAAATTCAATATTTAATACAATATAATTATTTAAAATGTAATAAAATATATTTAACTTAACAAAATTAAATTTTTTTTATAAATTTCCAGAAAATGGTGATATATATTAAATAAGTAAAAAAATAAAAATAGTAAACAAATGATAAAATTGATTATGGCCTTTGTTTTCACTGGAATGGATGTACAAATTTTGAATTTGGGTATCCAAATTCAAATTTGAGTGCCTAAATTCGAATTTAATTGTATTAGACCTTGTGAAAAAAATTGAACAGGGCAAGTTTGCCATTGTGAAACAAAGAAGAGCGCCATTGAAACATAGCAACCAGAATCATATAATGAAATAAAACAAGATCTTCCCAAATATGAGTCATTTATTTGTAATGTAAAGAGAGAAAAATTAATTAATAACATATATTATGATATAAAAATATCTCCCCCAATCCCAATCGGTTTAAATCTGGTGATCTGCATCACTCTTTCGAGAAAAAACAGATCTGCATAGCTCGACCTATTAACCCTCCTTCTACAAACCTTCCTTCAGATCTCCTTCTACATACCATCGTTCGGATCTGTGTATCTTCGTCTTGCCACTGATGTTCTCTGCAATTTAGGTGAGATCGAAGGATTAAGGAGAAGAGTTGGTGATCGTTGTTCACTTTTCTAAGTTACTTCCCTGCAATAAGTGTCGTTTTCCTTAGACTCCGTGTTTATGCAAAGTAGGCGAGATCGAAGGATCAGAAGAAGAACATATGTGAGGGGTAAAATGGACTTCGAACGTTTCCATTAGAGGCAAGTAAATAGGTTCCCACCAATATAGGTGGGAAGCTACTTTCCCATGTATAAAGGAAATTAGCCCGCCACCGGAAATGAATTTCTTGGATAGTTTGGCAACCAAATGTACAGGAATGATGGAAAATGGCCATTTTCCTTTTCCTGCCGCAACTTTTCCGTGAACCAAACGGAGCCTTATATCTCCTGATGTTAAAAAAAAAAAAATCATAATGTCACCAATACAATGCAGAATTACAATTATGGCATATTTACAAGGGGAGTCCTTGGGACAAAAACTTCCCGATCGTGAAGATTGACCACAAGAAAATCATCAACGAAATTTCGAGAGATAAACAAATTCACCCAAGGGAGTGAGTCTTGTCAATGGACAAAGCCACAAAGGTCTAGCAGAAGTTAAGGATATTACAGAAACAAAAGATGGGAAAGGATATGACATTCGGAGTAGAAATTGGCAGCAGCAGCACCATTTAAATATCTATTGCATAACAGAAAGTGGCAGTTAATTTTCTAACCACAAGACACCAATTAAGGCTCTCTAAAGTTTGTAAGCTGCAGTCTTCACAATACATTACATTGGCATTGGATATACCCCTACCCTTATCTGGTTGGGAGCTTCGTGAAGCAATGAATCCTAATGGCGGTCACTAGTTAGGGCAGGAATATGATACTCTTATTATTGGATTGAATCATCCTAAGTGGTGATTTCATAAAACTAATAACTAATGCCTATGCCTCATCAAAGACGGTATGGGTGAGGGCCCTAAAGAGAGTGACAAGCCTGACACCAAACTATAAGGAAACATCAATTGCTCCCCAAGTGAAAAGGAATATCATATGTCACCACATTTCTTTATGGAACATCCCCTTTGTATTTCATGTGCTGCTTTACCCAGCCCTTCGCCGAAGACGCTTCTTATTAGGCACGGCTAAGCTTTCCATTGATCAGATCATGCCATAAGTCAGATAAATAAAACAAATGAAAATAAGATCATTAGGCATGAAAGAAAGAAAGGCCATTAATCTCATAAATTGAATGAACAGGCATGCAACAAGCAAAGGAGAACACAAGAAATCAACCAGGTTTCACTAGCATGGCATACCATTTCAGGATTTCCCTTCTTCTAGTGGTATCAAAGAAGGCAGTGCAAAAAACAAGCCAATCAAAACCCAAAAGAAAAGGTTATCCATTACTTGAGTTCCATACCTGCACTTGTTCGCTCAAAACACCCATCATGGAAGAAAACAATTGGTGCTAATAATTAAGAATAAATGAATAAATAAATATGAAAATTAAGAGCGGATGAATCGCACACTATTTAAAAATCAAATAGTTCAATTATAAAAATCCTAGGAACTAAAGCATATTAAATATCCAAGGGCAATAAGTGCATAAAGCAAAAGCCCTATGGATCGACATTCCTAGATCTATCATCTTTTGGGCGATCAGCCTGACCTTCTGTTTCATTTGCAGGGAACTCATCAGTTGGCCACTTATCGTCATCTAGGCCTGAGTTTCCTGTTTCCTGCATATAGCTTATATCCCAGAGGTCTGACATGCCACCTGTCACCCCAAAATCTGGCATTTCATAATTCACTGGAATTGGACTGTCCCAAAGCTCATTCACAGAGCTAGAAGTAGCACCGCTAACATTAAAGCCTGGGTTCCATACATCTTGAACTTGATTAATAACACTTTCAGCTTCAGGCGGGTAAAACATCGAAAAACTTTTCTCCCTGGTAAGATCCTCCGGGATAACTTCTTGATCTGGTCTCATTACATTCTTTCCCTTCCAAAGATGATCTTCAAGCTGTAAGCTTGACGATCCTTCTCCTATGATTCCTGGAGCTGCCATCATTTCACTAGCTGCAGCCAATTCATCTGATACAACATCAGCTTGTCCGTACGGATTTTCTGCTACCGAGCCATCTTCCCTTGCCCAACTCAGTGAAGGGTACTCAGAAGAACGTTCAGTAGAAATTGGATGTAGTACTGGTGTTTCCGAAGGGTTGGTAATGTCTCTCCAATCAGGTTGGTACTTTACAATCTGCCCTTCATTCAAAGAGTCTGATGCTCCTGTTTCATGTGGGTGCTGCTTGACAAAATTCCTTCTCACTCTTGGGGAACCTATACCTCTGGGTTCCTTCTGTTGTTTCAGGCGGGCTAAAAATGCTGGATTTTGAAATAACTTGGCCAAGAAAGAAACCATTTGTTTCTGTTTCTGCTCTGCAGACTCAATCCTCTGGTTCACTTGTCCTGCTTGATGAACAGTCCTTCTCTGTTGTTGCTGCAAATCAACCAAATCTTGGACTAACATACTTCTTTCCTTTCTCAGTCTTTCTACCTCGACCTCAACTCCAGACTTCCCCGCTTCAGTGGATGGCCCAGCATTACCAGCATGCTGGCATTGCAGTGTTCTGCGCCTTTGTATGTTCTTCAGTAGATGTCTCTTCCCTCGCTTGAAACCTTCATTCGCAAACTCCCACTTATCAGGGTCAATCTTGCGGAACCCCTGGATAAAAATGACAAAAGAGACTTGAAAAATGAACATAGTAGAAACATAAGTGATTTCAAGGCCAGGAAGGGAGAGGAAAATGAGACGAATAATAAGCAAAGCATAAGATAGGAAACTGTTTGGTCACCAAACTATAAGAAGATGTGCGGTATTAGGGTATGCAATCTGTGAGCAATAACTAGCTTACACAGAAAGAAGGAAATTATCAAGATGATAGCATTCGGCAATGATTAAATTGTTACAGAATTGCAAATTCCCCATCGAAACTTGGGATACAAAGTGCTCAAGATAAACATCCTTGCAATAGAAGAAACTCTGCAGGCCAAATATTCCTTCAGTCGCCAATCTCTCAATCCTAGCTACATTAGAATTAGGAAAACATCTGAACCAAGCTTTAATTATTCAGTTCCATTAGAAACCAAGTTTTTGTCTCACTCTAGCTGCAAAAACACAGATATCAAGAACACACCCAACCATTCCAAGGCCAAATCGATAGAGAAAGATCATTCAGAGAGGATTCTAAGCAAATAAGGAGAACATATATACACAAGCAAAATGCCCACAAATTGTTACATTCCAGTTGATACAAAATACTGTTAATATATATACATGGTCGATTCAACTACCAACCCTGGTTACAACAAAAACATGAAACATAAGGAAGAACTATTACAACAAATACAAGGAAAGGGGGGAAAATACAACACAAATTAATTGAAAAAAAACAGCAAACACAAGTTACATACAGATCACAGCAGCCTTTCCAGGCTGTGTTAAAGCAATACCCACATAAGTATTTAGCTGGCGGATAAAACTGGAGAAATTGTTATGCTTGAAATTCCTTGGCAAGACGATCCTTGCAAATTCCACAGGGTCCCATACAACGAAACTAGCACCAGCCGAGCCCCAAGATATAATAGGATCCAGAGATGGATCATCCACCAGGTCGTAAGTTTTCCATAGAAATGGAGGAATCGGATTCTCCTGTAAACACCCAAGTGGGTGAGGCAAATCAACATCCTCCAACTCACCTCTTGTTTCCATTAATCCTACCTCCTCCTTAACAGTTGTTGGCACCAAAGAAGCTCTCTCATCACTAACAGGAACAAGAGAAGGAGGTGAAGCCAGAGATGTCGAGCTCATAGTTGAGAATTCCCTAAATTCCATGAAAGGGGAATCATACAAAGACGAAGGAGGAATGCCAGAGAGGCCAATGTCCTCCATTGATAAACCAGCAGAACTCAACATGGGAGAGAACCCACATGTTGTTTCCTGCTCCAAAGATTTATCCTTTGACCTCTTGGGAGAATTCGGTTCACCTTCATCGTTCGGATTCATGTTAATTACAGGGAGTAGAGGAAACAGTGTAGAGTACTGTTTCACTAGAAGCAAAAAAGAGAAAAGATTAATTAGGCCCTAAAGGAAACGATTTGGCCAGGTTTATATAAGTTTGGGAAGGTGACTGTAATAATAGCGTGTGTCGCCGACAAGGTGTTCCAGAAAAATCTTCAAAAGTGTAATCTTAAAAGGCGGTGGAGGGTCTTCTTCGTCGACCCTTCTTCTTCTTGTTGTTGTTGTAGGAGTAGAGTAAGAGTCCATTGGCAATTGGATTTGAAGGTGGGGTTGGCCTGTGTTCCATCTGATACACTGATAAAGCACCGACCTTTGTGTGGTTTCCTGGTAGCTACGTTCAATTTTCTGGTTTCTTAGTGTGGGAGGCGGTTTTTTTTTTTTTTTTTTTTTCTGGGTCTTTGATTTTTCTGGGTTTTCTTGGTGGAGGTTGAAGGTTTTGGCACAGCTACAGTAACGAACTGCTCGTGGCTGGTGTCCACGGGAAAGGAGGGGCCCACATGTGTGGTAGATATTTTGGTCTCGTGTCGTGGCTTGGTCAGATATTAATATTATGAGGGTTGGTATTCATTCCTTGGAGGCGAAGCTAAGTGTATTGACCAATCACAAAGCACCAAAACTTTGTTTTGGATTTTAATTTTTTTGGGGCTTTGGATTTCTTATGGCCCACCGTCACCGTCTCAAGATTTCACCCTCCAACTTGTTCAGCCAATGGCATGAATTGTCCGGTGGCATTTTGAAATTAAAATTAAAAATGGAGATAATAATGGGAGCAATAGTGATACCTACAAAATAATTGGCTAAAAACAATTTATAACTAATAATGACGGATTAAACAGAAAAAATATTCAAAAGTGAATTAGTAAAGAATTGCTGGCATTTTAATTCAAAACTCTTTTTTTTTTAGGTCCAAATTAAACTCTTACAAAACAATTATGTCTCTTAAATTAAGATAATAGATGTCACGTATTGTGCCACTTATCAACGAAATTTGGGCAAATATATCCATATTATACCATGTTATGGTGTCATTTTGCTAATGAACCGTAAACAAAAGCGCACAAATCTTTATTTCAAATTTAAGGTATACATCAATAAATGTTGAAGGCGAATGGAAAAAATTTCGAATTTTTATTTGACTAAACTGCGAATGGAAAAATACATATATTTAAAAGTTTCATAATAAAAAAATTAAGTATAGAAGAGAATTGGCAAAGCCCTTAGGCACCAGAAAAAAAAAATATTTCCTCCGTTCTTAAATATAAGATTCAATTGACTTTTTTTGGGGAGATTTAGGTAGCGAAACGAGTCACTTAATCATAACGGATTTTGTGTATTATTACAATATACACAAAATAACTAGTTCATATATTAGTTGTTGTATTACATTATTAGGATAAGACTTGGTTGTTGTTGTATTACATTATATGTTAGTTTACAAGTTAAATAACTAGTTTAAAGAAAAAATTCAAAAAAATCAATTTATAAGTAATTTATTTGACTTTCTTGTGACTTTCCAAAAAAGTCAATTGAGAGGCAGTAAAAAGACATGCTAATCAGAGAGAGAGGTGAGTGAGAGAGGACGAAGTAGAGAGAGAGAGAGAAGCTGCGAGCTTGAGAAGGATCGTTCTCCGGTGTTCCCAAGTGAGGGTACATCTCGTAAGCACCCCCCGGATCGAAATCGAGACGGAGAAGAGGTTGCCGACGACGAATGTACAGATTCCATTCCAAGATCAAGCGAGATTCTGGGAGATGAGAATACAATGGTGAAAGAGAAAAAAGAAAAAAAAGAGAGTGAAGAGAAAAGGGAGCTGAAGACAGCAAGCAAAGCTTCAAAACTGAGAGGAGCTTTCACTGGTGAAGTAGGGCTAGTGTCGAGAGATGAGGACTGGATGGAGCAGGAGGAAAGTGACAAAAATCCTGTGAACCAACCATCTTTGTCATACAAGGAAGCACTCCAACCAAAGCACTTAACTGAACAATACTTCGAAGCCGAGATGATGTCCAGTGATGTCTGGGACGGATCTCTGCTGAGCAGCAATGAGGAAGAAATGAAAGAAGGGATAGTGGTGACTGACACAATGATAGGGCTGAATCTGGAGTTCACTGAAGCTGAGAAGAGAAGATTAGAGAAAAAACGGGCAAGATCCTTAATCATAAAGCTCTTAGGAGCAACAATGGGCTACATGCAGCTACGCAGAAAAATCTTGCTCATGTGGGGAAAATCTGGAAAAATAGAATTATCAGATATTGGCAATGGTTTCTTCATTGCTTCCTTCCAGAACTTAGAAGACTACTACTTTGCTCTTGAAGGAGGTCCCTGGGTCATTCAAGGCCACTACTTAACTGTACAAACATGGAAACGGAATTTTAACCCTTGGAATGAAAAGATTAAAAGACTTGCTATTTGGGTTAGACTTCCAGGACTGCCGGGAGATTATTATGATAAGAAATTCTTCTACCATCTAGGAAACAAGATTGGGAAAGCTATCAAGGTGGATGAGATGACGCTTCATAGAGTAAGAACAATGTATGCTAGGATGTGTGTAGAAGTGGACTTAAATGCACCATTATTACCATCCTACTCAGTAGATGGGAACCAACTGAAAATAGAGTATGAAGGGCTCCACTTAATTTGTTTCTCTTGTGGAAAATTTGGGCATATAACTGAGCAATGTCCTCTAAGAAGAAGCCAGGAGAGTCCAAAGAGAGACCAACCTAAGGAAGCTACGGAAAAACAACCACAAGCCGGAAAAGCTTCTGGACCGGCAATGGAAGAATGTAGCATCTATGGAGGTTGGATGGTGGTCCAAGACACCAGGAAAGGTCGCCGTCAGTCCTCAAAAGAGTCCAAAAAAGCAGAAGGGTCAGATAAGGTAGGTAAGGGAGAGAGGAAGATGGGAGTATCACGCTATGCAGCCTTGGAGATTGAAGAGGTCACTCATAGTACGGAAGCTACTGGGTCAGAGAAAAGACACCCACTCCAAGAGATTTCCAACGTTAACTCCTCAAAAGACTTGAATAAAAAAGGGCAAGTCAAATCAAAAGTAAAAGCAGGAAGCAAGATGGAAGCAAGGGCATCATCGAGACAGGGGAGAAATGAAGAGAATCAAGAAGAAAAGGCCAAAGAAAATAAAAAGCAGGAAGTCAAAGGATTGGCAAAAAGACAATTGGCAGCACAGAAAAAGGACAATGGGAGAGAAACCACACAAGATAATGAGGTGGCGAGTACAGAAGTGGGAAGGAATGAGAAAATTGAAGCAATAAAAGAGAAAACTTTAAAAGGGGCCCAGGAGAGAAAAGAGGAGGGGATATCGACTCGTGGAAAATTAACTCATGAAGCCCAACTCAATGGGCCTAATTCCGGCCCATTAACTGAGGGAGGAACAAATCCTAGGATCCAATCTACAAGTCTTGTGGATACCGAAATGGGCCTAGATGACGCAAAGCCTCCTGATATTATAGATGAAAACCAGTTGCTGGGTCTGTCTGCCGTGGAGGCGCAATTGATCCATGAAATGGACTTAGAGCAAGAGGAGATAGTGCCAGAGACGACCTCACAAGGGTGTAATCTGGGCGACAATAATTAGGTGAGTATCAACCTTTTCCTTCTATATCAATCAGTTTAAATGATTATAGTGTGGAATGCAAGAGGAGCAGCCGGAAAAGAATTCGGGCTTGCTTTTAAAGAATTAAAGCGGAGTGCTAAACCAAGTATAGTAGTGCTGATTGAGACAAGATGTAGTGGGCCTATAGCTCAAAATGTAATCAGAAAATTTGGGTTCCGTCACCAAATAATTGAGGAGGCCCGAGGAATGATTGGAGGCATTTGGATCTTATGGGATGATGATATGATCAGTATTACTGTGATAAAGCAACACCATCAGTTCATTCATTGCTTAGTGACTGGACTTGGCAGAAAACCTTGGGTTTTTTCAGCTGTATATGCGAGCCCTCGAGAAGCAGAAAGAAGAGAGATGTGGGATGCATTATGGGAAATATCAAAAACAAACTTCATGCCATGGATGCTTGCTGGAGACTTTAATGATATAAAAGGAGCAGATGAACAAAGGGGTGGAGCCATGATCAATGAGAATAGGTGCAGGAGATTTAGTGATAATATTCAAAAATGCCAACTGGTGGATATGGGAACTGAAGGGCCGAAATTCACTTGGAAGGGCCCAATAACGCAATTTACATCCAGAATCTACAAAAAACTGGATCGTGGTTTATGTAATACAGCTTGGATAAATGAATTCAGTGAAGCGTTCATTAGAGTTGGTCCAAGAGTTCAATCTGATCACCATCCTCTAATGATTCACCTAACAAAGAAGATAGCGAATGATGCTCATAGGCCATTTCGTTTTGAGGCCATATGGCTAACCCACAAAGAATTTAAGCCTTTCATTAGAACCCACTGGTGCAATAGTAACGCTACTCATGAGGAGCTACGCAAGCTGGAGCCTCAGTTGCTGGAATGGAATGTAGAGGTTTTTGGACATATTAAAAAGAAGAAAAATGAAATCTTGAGAAGATTAAGGGGTATTCATGCAGCCCAGCAAAATCAGAATTCCCTTTTCCTTGAGGAGCTCGAAAAAAAGCTCAATCATGAATTAATGGAAGTTCTCAACCAGGAAGAAATTCTGTGGTTCCAGAAAGCAAGGACCAAATGGCTAAATGATGGAGATCGCAATACTAAGTACTACCACTCAAAGACCACCGTCAAAAGAAGGAGAAATAGGGTCTCCACCCTAAAAAACAAAGACAACATCTGGATAGAAGGAGAGGAAGAAGTGGGGGAACTCGTATGCAGTTATTTCAAAGACCTTTTCTCAGAAGAAGAGAGAACCTTTTCATGGATAGGTACGGACCATTCCTGGCCAAGAATCTCCGATGAGGAGTGGCAGTATATATGCGCAGAAATTAATGCAGAAGAAATAAAAGAGGCCATGCATTCAATTGGGGGCCTAAAAGCTCCTGGAGCTGATGGTTACCCCGCGATTTTTTTCCAAAAGAATTGGGATATTGTGGGTGAAGGAGTAATAAAGTCAGTAAAAGAAATGTGGATGCAGCCAGAGAAAGTAAAAAAGATTAATAACACTCTTATCACCTTGATCTAAGTCCAATTAACCTAGTTACTAATTGTTTCAGCGTCTCGCTTGCATAATTAGTCAACTAGGCAATCGTTAGAAAATCGCTTGGTAGTGAAAACCCTTGACAACACACAATGAGTCTCCTCTTGAAGGTATAATTTGACCCCTCAAAAATGGACCTAGTGTCTAATGCTAAATGCAAGAAGCAAATGCATTAATCCAATCTAGCAATCCAAAGTAGATAATCAAAGCTACCACATCAAATTGCATTATGCCAAGTGATTAACACTAAGGTTTATGCACATAAAAGCAATCACTTAATTACATACATAACCCAAAAGAAATCTACCCATAGGAATAGAAAACACAGCATCTCTTATTCCAAAATTACATATTAAGTAGAAACAATTAAGAATCTAAATCAATTACATAATCTAGAAACAAAAGAAGCTAGAGAACTCCCCTAAGTAAGCATTGAAGTTCCAATTGCATTGTTGCCACCAAGAAACCCCAATTACTCTAGCCAATCATCCTCTTGAACCCATACTTAATGAATTGACCTTCTTGCTTCATGAGAAATGAATGAGACGATGGAAAATGAGAATGGTGAAGGTGATGAATGGGTGGTGTGTGAGTAGAAAGAGGAATGGGTAATGGAGAGAAGGAGCTGGATGAGAGTGAAAAGGATGGTGAGGTGCGCTTGCTCTTGGAAATGGCGTGAAGTGTGTGAGCTTCAAGAGAGGAAATGAAGGCTGAGAGGTGTGATTGAAAATGGAGATGAAGGAGGTGGATGATAATGGACTGGGAGAGAGGTGGAGACCGCCGACCTAGGTGGGGAAGATGGAGATGGAGACAGTGGAGATAGAGGCCGGCGATGGTGGTGAAGGGAGAAGGTGAGGACGAGAATGGTGTGTGGTGGCTGTGATGGTGTATGCTCTTCGTGGTTGTGATGGATCAATCTTCGTGTATGGGCACTCTTTTAGGGATTAAAGGAGGTAAGGGGCTGTTTGGTTTATGAAATTCAAGCCCTATATCCAAAGGTCTAGGCTAAATTCCCAAATAAGCTTCCAAACGGGACCCTAACTCATTTAATCTCTATTTAGAAAAATATAAAAATGAACCCAGCAATTTTTATTCCATCTTTGCCCTCTTTTAATCTCCCAAATTACCTAACTTGTCCTTACCCATTTGAGATATGCAGTGCAACGAGACTTCGTTGTAATTTCTGAAATTCGAGCACTAAACCGTAATTTCTGGAATTCGGACACTTCTTCATCTAGACTTACTACAATGACAAATTTAAGCACAAATTGTAATATCCCAAGTTCATAAATCATAAATACATGAGTTTAAACCTTAAAATGTTCAATTTAGTACTTAAATACAATTAACTCAATGCAGTGGAACTCTAAGTGTAAAAGTGCCTAAATTACCATGTATTAGCCTAAGACAAATGCTAATTTCCCAAAATTAGTGGTTAGAAACATAAAATAATCAGGTGCAATCAGTGGTGCTTCAAGCTTGTCTTCGTTGTTTGAACGATTGGGCAGTAGGCATGGGTTAGCATGGGCTTGGCCTACTTTTTGTTTATTCTAACTAGGCTCAAGCCCAATGGAGAAGCGTGGGAAAGGGCGCTCACATGGACCATTTTTTAATTTTTATCTTTAGCAAAATGGGTTGCAATCATTACAAGATACTTGACTCCCACACAAGTTCACTTTATCATGAAGACATGAACCGCTTCTATGAGAATTTATGTCTTCTCCCCCCACTATGTCATCTTCTCCCCCCACTATGTCTTCTCCCCACACAACTACTTTTTGTTTATTCTAACTAGGCTCAAGCCCAATGGAGAAGCGTGGGAAAGGGCGCTCACATGGACCATTTTTTAATTTTTATCTTTAGCAAAATGGGTTGCAATCATTACAAGATACTTGACTCCCACACAAGTTCACTTTATCATGAAGACATGAACCGCTTCTATGAGAATTTATGTCTTCTCCCCCCACTATGTCATCTTCAAATCCACAACATGTTTTGAAGGAACATACAAAGCTTGCATAATTACCGATACATGCGGCAATTGTACAAGATTGGGTACATTTATTAACAAAACAAATCTCATTTCTCAATTACAAATTGGGCTAGCGCCATTTAAAGCGAGCAGTTTGGCTAGCCACTTCAACTACCCTAGAGAGATTAAACCCTTCGAAATCAGGTCCTAACAAAACGATCAAAAGCTTTCAAAGACATGTGTGGAGAAGATGGAGATAATAAGCTTCAGAAGATCCTGGGCATTTACGCGCTCTCCCATTAGTTTCCCTCTCCAGAAGCATGTTTCCCTCAATCCATGCAAAGGATGTTCCTAGCATTTAAAGGGAAGTCTTTTTTTTTTTGGCCAAAACATTTAGTCCTTTTAGTATGTGTTTGATTTAAAGTTTATTAAAGGTACAATTGTTAAGTTAAAGTTTAACACTCTAAAGTTTTATTTAAACTTTTCTAACACGTGTTTGAATACAAGTATAATCAATAACTTGTGTTACGTTAATCAAAAGTACAATCATCAAAAGCAGAAGAAAGGGCATTTTTACCTACATGCTATAAACAGGAAAATTATATACCAATACACTAAACATTGAAAATTATTTACCTAAATACTACATCTAAAATCGTTCTTGTGAAGAACGATTTTAAAATTACACAAAAGTCGTTCTTGGCAAGAACGACTTCTGTGTTAGCTTTTTTTTTTAAATTTTTCTATTTGAATGGCCTGCCACCTTTATACTTCCCGACTTCTCCCACCCCACGTCCAATTGTAACATCCTAAAAATTAATTGAAGATTTGTGGGGGTAAATAGGAATTGATTAATGAAAAATGAAGGATTATGAGAATATTTGAAGGATTTTGAGGTATTTTTGAGGATTTTAAATGTTTAGTTTCTCCCTTATTTTGAGGATAATAATTTTGGGGAAATTATTTTTAGGCTCAAAAGAGGTTATTATAGGAGGAAATAAATAAAGAATATTATGGGAAAATTTTGAGAGTGAAAAGAAAATTTTTAGTTTAAAAGAAATATCGTATTTGAGAATTTTAGGGCCTAGTAGTGTATTTTCCACTCTTTCCTCCTGCCGACACTCCCTCGCATCAATAATTTCTTTCATTCCTTCTTTTCTCGCCAGTGACTCTTACTTTTTCATTTATTAATATTTTATTATTCCTCAACTAATCACACTCAAATACTATTTATATATTATATTATTATTATTATTATTATTTATATATACACATGCACGCACAGATTACTCTGCCCCTTTCCTTTCTTTCCTTCCTTTTCTCTCTCTCTCTCTCTTTCTTGCTCTCTCTTTCCACCACCAATATTCCTATCATTAGACTTATCGGAGCTCGTTGATGTAGGAATAGTAAGTTTTTCGGCCAACTAAGCACATTTTCGTAACCCTGTAAGTATCCTCTACATTCTTATGTATTTAGTTTTTCATTTGTCTATACTTAAAAAATTAGGCCTTGTCTAAGTTGATATTTCTGGGAGTCCTAAGATTAATAAATTGAAGCTTGGACCTTGATTATAAGTTCCTTTAAATAGATTTTTCATTGTTGGAGGTTTTCCTAATTATTGGGAATTTTTGGATTTTTGGATATGTTGAAAATGAGGGCTCTTGATGATTTGAGGTGCTTATGGTTTAATTAATAATTTTTAGATGTTTATTAAGGTTTAATTTTATTTAGACTTGAATTTTATAAATAGTTATTGGAAAGATTAATAATTTTGGATATATGTATAAATGGAGTAGAGATAAATTTTAGAGATAGAAAGGGAGAATAAATGTTAAATAGAAATTTAAAATAAGTAAGGGCAAAGAAATGGTAGTAAGTAATTTATTTTCCAACATGTTAAATTGTTAGATAAATAATTAATTGTGGTTGTATGTATGGTTGTTTAGTGCTTGAATTGCACTAAATTAGCACGGGGAGCTGCACTATTGTGAGATTGGTGCCAACTATTAGGTAACCGCTTTCTGCTTGTTTATGTGTGTGTGTAGTGTTAGTAAGTAATTTGAAATATTATTATTTGACAATTATGATGTTATATGGAGATGAGATTTTGAATCACAGTTGAGGTATGATTATCAATTGATGATTGATGGAATATGAAAATGAGATCTTGGAATATTAATATTTTTATAATAAATGTCCTGTGGAGTATTATTTTGAAATGGCATAAATTTGTGATGTGAAATATTTGAAACTGAAATATATGTGGTTTTGGAAATTATTTAATATATGTATATCATGAAAATACTGGAAGGTTTGGTGCTTGATTGTGGTGTTGCATATCTATGTGTTGTATGTGAGAAATTATTTGTGTATGTGACACCGGTGAATTGGAAATTGTGCCATCACGTGATGAGGTACCCTGTTGCGTCACAGGGACTAATTGATATATTATGGGAAATAAAGGAGAGAAAGACGAAAGAGGGGAGATCGCCCCTCACGGATTTAGAAAGGACGGAGATCCTTCTAATCCGTGGTACGGTTCAGGGAGGGTAGAAAGTCCCTCATGAATTGTACCGTGGTGATCAGTGGCGGGCGGAAGGTCCAGACTGGTCCCACATGTTTTCCCAACGCTTCTATTAAGATTCGTTTGGGTTGTTTGTGATTATCAATGATATATATAATTCTTGGAGATGATTTGGGATGGATTATTTTGCACTTATAAACTGTGAAAAGATATTTGGGACCAAGATATGCATTATATGTGAATACCTGAGCATGCTGTTTGAACTAATATATATACATATATGTATTCCACTGGACACCTTGCTAGCACACATCGTACTTAGATGAGCAGTCAGTGGTTGCGTTTGGGGCTAGCCCCGTTGATCTCACTTTTGCAGGTCCTAGGAGCGAAGTAGGAGGTCAAGGGAAGGATCCGGGAACTTCTCACTAAAATAGTGAGATATTTTATGCCAGAAGGACAGAAGGTATTGCCACATTTAGGATCATATTTGTATGATGCTTCCGCTAAACCTTGTTATTATTCTGGGGGAAAATTATTGTATAATACCTATTATGGTATGGTATTTTGAGAATGATGTGTGGAGTTTAATCAGGCATAATGAAATTTTCTGTTATTATACTGGGAAGGAAGTTATATTATGATGACAGAGATTGGAATTGAGGTTTGAAATATATATAAATATTATGGAAAGATCTTTTTCTGACTATGTTAGTTATTTTTGTTAATTTAATTCTTTTTCCTAACATAGTTAGCACTATAAACGATTTAAAGTTTAATTGTGAGTGGTTAAAAAGGGAAAGTTGGAGGTAAATGTTACACTAGTTACCCCGCCCCTCCATTCTTTCTTTCTTTTTTCTTTTTAAGTTTTTTTATTTTGATATTTTAATTAATTTATAAATGTAGAATATAATAATTTATTAAATAATTATATTTATATGGTTATATATCTGATATTAACAATTTTAAAATGTGTTAAGTGACATCCAACATCTTAAAACAATGTTTTGTATGTTCTGAGTTTAAGATACTTGATGGTAGTAAGAAAAAGACTTTAAGGTCAAAATTGTAAAAAAGTATTTTTAATATTCAAATATTCTTAAACTAATCAAATTTGATAAATATGTTTTATATTTAGTACTTGAGGGTACTTAATACTATGTTTTAAGAATATTTGAACCTTAAAAACAATCTTTTACAATTTTATATTTGAAGTATTTTTCTTACTAGCATCAACTATCCTAAGCTTAGAACATACATAAAATTAGTCTAAGATGTTGGATGTCACTTAACACATTTTAAAATTGTTAGGGTTAATATAACTTTTGGTTTTGAACTTTCAGTCAATTTTGATTTTGATCCCTGTACTTTAAAACAGGTGATTTTGGTCCCTTAACTTTTAATCAATTTTGATCTTAGTCCCTAAAATATAATTATTTAATAAATTAGCAAAATAAATTATATATTCTACACTTATAAATTAATTAAAGGGTAAAAGAGTAAAAATCAAGGTAATCAAACCCGGACCCGTAGCTAGACCGGTTGAGGTAGTGGGTCAAAGGTCAGTGGGTTAGACCGTAGTCAACCCGTGAGCCAACTAGGTAGAAAATAAAAAATTAAAAATATATTTAAATTAAAATCATAACCTCCAAAATTACAAACAATAATTTCATTTACCACATTGAATAACTAATAAAAAAAATAATTCTAATAACCAACATTTTTTACAGTTTTCTTTTACAAATTGACATCATCAAACACAACCATTCAACTTATTTTACTCATATTCCATTGATGTCACATTTTAAACTATTCACAATTCATTTTGCATCTAAAACTAAAAAAAGTATATTACCATTTACCATACAAATGAATTTTTCTTAAATAAATTATGAATTATTTCATAAATCGTCACCCATCAAGGATTAAAATAAGGTCATTCAAAATTATTTTTATTGCAAGAGCATGTAAGCATTTATACTGAAATTCTTTCATTATTTTAAAAAAATTTTCTTTCATTCTCCCTTCCAGTCAAACTGATTCAAAATTTTTAATTTTTTTATTCCTTTTCCTTCTCTCTCACCCACGTGACATCTCTCCTTTATCTGAACATCTCTCCTTTATCTGAACAAACCTGACCCAACATCAATTCATTGCTAAGCCTACACTCCTTCTTCACCCTTCAACACGCATCCATGTCCTCCTTCATTTACCCACACACGCATCCATATCTTCACACTCCTCGGCTCCTCCTTCTTCCAGGTTGCAGTGGCTTCTCCAGTGAGAGGGATGAAGGCAAGAAAGAGGTAGCACCGCCAGTCAACCCATAGATCTTAGATGAACTATGGTTCTTTTCCACCATTGCGATCACAATCATGTTGTCATCTGCTTCTTACCTTCTTCATCTCTTGTTCTTTATCTTCTTCATCTCTCATGTAACTCTGGATCTGATCTTTTGAGGTTGGAAATATGCAACTCGGGTGACTCGTCCCGCTCGGCGAGTCAACCGAGTTAGTCCCGAGTTTCTCCGGGCTTGCCGAGTTACCCGCACCCGAGTTTGATGCCAGACCGGACCGGCCTTATGCCCGGTCCTGCGAGTTACGGTCCGGACCGGCCGGGCCGGGTTTAATAACCCTGGTAAAAATACCCTTAATCTTATTGCAAAAAAAGCTGCCAGCACCTTAAACAATTTTATGGTGCTAAAATGCATGTAAACATTTGAAAAGGGTCCAAATATACTTTCTCCATTAAATCTCCCTACTTTGACTGTTAGTGCAGATCCATTGACCAGAACTTGATGAAGTGTGCAGTGACATGGCATGGTTGTTTTGAAAATTTGACCTGGTTAGAGGAATTTTGATGCTGACGTGGATTAAGGCAAATAAGATTTTTTTTTATGTTTAATTAAATGAAACCAGAGCTGAGAATTTCACTTAAAAAAATAAGAGCTGAGAAATAACAATAAAATAGAGTGTCCAAGCTTTAGTTAAATCAAGAGAGGTAGAGCATGAAAAATGGTTCTGTTAGGGTTTCTTCGAATCGGAGAGCGTTGAATCAAAACCATGAGTGCTACGGTTCACATCAAAATCGAGAGAAACTAGAGTGAAATTCAAGCCACATTCGAGCCACACTGGGAGCTGGGAAGGCTAACGGTGGACCAAAGACTCAAATTGAGATGGGAAAGTCGAAGCTTTAAAGGGAAAAGGGAAGAGATGGTTTGAGCGAAAGTCGAGCTTCATGGGCTTCACTTGGAGCAAGTGAAAAGTAAGGGAATCTTGGGTTAAAGTATTGCTACTGGATTTGGATTTAGATGCCACCTACTTTTGTCAATGCTATCTCTTTATGCATACTTGTTGAGATTAAACTCTCAGGTGCAATTTTTTGGCAAGCTCAAATCAGATTTTTTTTTTTTTTTATTTGTGCACCTGTATTATTTGTCAATGCTATCTCATTCTGCGAGCCAATATTGCCCTCATCTTTTTATTAATTTCACGCTGCGACCCAATGGCTCATATTAATATATGTCCACTCCAATTTTTTTTTTTATTTGTGCACCATGTATTGGTGAGCATGACTTGTTGTGACATGTATATTTGGAAAAGATTACAATGTTGCTAGTGACGCACATAAATTTTGTGCATTCATCAGTACTAAACAAATTTACATTTGTTGAAGAAGATGAAGAAGCCATACCTCCGTCTTCCTCTTCCTCTTAGCGGCTTCGCAAGGGATGGCGATAGGTCCGATGGAGATGGGTTGTTGGTCGCGGCTTCAGGAGAGAAATGGGTTTAATGGAGGGATGGAAGGATAGAGTGGGAAGAAGGAGTTGGTCTGGTTCAATGGTGATGCAGGTGTGTTTGCTGGAGGTTTAATGATGCAGGGCGGTTTGGTGGTCACGGATTTAATTGTTTTAGTGGGTCGGTAGAGCTGCCACGTTTTGCAACCTCGCCACGTGGCCTTATGCTGGTCAAACATTAACAGTGGTCTGGGAGATTTAACGGAGAAAGTATATTTGGGCCCTATTCAAATCTTTATAGGCATTTTAGCACCTTCAAATTATTTAAGGTGTTGGTAGTTCTTTTACAATAAGATTAAAGGTAATGAATAATTGGGGGGGGGGGGTGTTGGGAGTAGGCGTGGGGTGGGAGAAGTTGGGAAGTGGGGGAGGTACAAAGGTGGCAGGTACTCAAATAACTTTTTTTTTTTTATAAAAAAAAGCTTCATTCTTTGTAAGCATGATTTCTGTATAAAATTTTCTTCGCAATAACGATTTTAAATGTAGTATATGAGTAAATAATTTTCAATGTGTAGTATATTGGTATATAATTTTACTGGTAAAAATGCCCAGAAGAAAGCCTGGGTTACTTTCTCTGAATGGGCTTTCATACGTACTGCTTGCGTTTGCCAAAATAACTTCATAAAGATTGAGGCACATTTGGGTTGGCAAAAAGCCGAACATGTGGTCAAAAGATTAAAGTCACAAAGGTGGCCGCTAATAAATTACTGATTCCTTGGATGTTAGTCCAATTCCTACGGCAAAGGGGTTATAATCACCGTAGACTCATTTCATTGACTGCCTTCAACAGTGACCAGAGCCAATGCCCAAGAAAATGTTCAAAAATGCAAGCAACGCTGCTTATCATTAACTGAACCTAATTACAATTGAGAATTTACATACAAAATCGAGGATAAGAAAAAATTATACAACATTTCTTCATGAGATATCAGTATCACCTGATCAAACAATACTTTTTCGGAATAAAGATGGAGGACCGCTTTCTGTTGCACATCAGATTTCTTAATTCCAATTAGGACACAAATATACAATTGACTCTGCAACCAAGTAAACAAGAACAAGCATTAGTTTGTCTTATTCTTCTTCCCATCCCGCTTTCTTTCTTTGCAGAAAATGCATGGTCTGGTGAAAAGAACCAGGACATGCAAAAACTTCAAAGGCAATACCATCATGAATAAAGAAATTTGACAACACCCCCCCCCCCCCCCCCCAAAAAAAAAAAAAAACACACACACACACACTGGAGAAAAAACCGATTTGGGTTGTAGCTTGTTTGCCTCTGCAAAAAAAAGTTTGATATACATTCCCCCATACCACCAACAAGACCCTACCCAAAAGAAGCAAAGAACAAAGTCTAAGCCAGATCTAGTGCTATACAAAGCGAATACAGATTTTGGTACGCACCTGGAACTCCTAAAAAGTTAAAACAGTATAGTCCTGTTAGACATCAAATCTAATAAAGTTCCGTGCTATGTGCATGAATATGGACTCCAGATTCCAGCCATTCAGGAAAGTAATGGTGGACGGCCAGGTTGAGGTGTAGGTGTGGGGGGTTTGATCAATGATTTCAAAGAATCCATGATACTTTCAAACGAAGGACGCTTCCAGGGCTCACTGCAGTGAATCATGCATATCAATAAAATCCATAATGGTATATTAAAGCATATTATCAGAAGATGTATACTGAACTCACTTGGCCCAGCAAGCCTCTATTATTGCAGCTACTTGAGGATTCAAATCTCGTGGGATCTCAGGCCTTTTGCCCTTGAAACCAACAGCTGCCACAACCTACAACACAATAAGTCCTAATTAAGATTTAAACACTACAAATTACTCTGCATCTAACATATTAAACTAAATGACCTAAAAATGAAAATGATATGCAAGTCAAGTCAGAGCATCCACACGTGCAAATGATCAAGCATCATACAAGACGACACGTTAAAAACAGTAATAGAGTGCACCACAAAGCATCGTGAACATAATAGTTTCAGTCCTTGATTGCCTTAATACACACTTCAACCAAAATGCATGTAGCAACCATTTTGGAATTTCCATCACCAACAACCGAACCCTATTTACTTACAAGCACCAGATCTTGGGTAATTTCCTGTATTAAGCAAGGATATAACTGACCTGTGCTGGATTCAAATTACCCCAGGGCTGTTGCAATGTTGCAAGCTCCCACAAGATTACACCAAAGCTATAAACATCTGACTTCTCATTTGATGGCTCATCACGTAGAACTTCTGGAGCCATCCACTCAGGCTAAGGGATCAAAGGAGATAAATTGAGTGCATAACACCATAATCAAACACTGGGAACTTAATACATATCGAAATACATGTAGTCAAGGAGACTTACAGTCCCAGCAGCTGACTTTGATGAGAGAAATGTATTTGCCTTTAGACGGGAAAGCCCAAAATCACAGACCTTAAGGAAAGGAACAAGAAAACATAAGGACTGTACTATTTTCTCTTGAAAGACTAATCAAATAAACATATTGATTGCTTAATTGTATTCGTCTTTCCATAAAAGGCAACAAGAGTCATCTTATGATCTATTAGGAACAAGAGACAACTAAGCAATGCCATTTAAACCATATTGTACGGAAACTTTCATGCTTGGTTAGGATAAAGAATGAGAATTGTTGATCATTAAGATTAGCATCACTAACATCTCAGGAGAGAATCTAACAGAGCTGACAAAAGGAGAACAAAGTGGTTCAATCAAAAGGTAGGATAAGAACGAAGTAAAATTCAGCCAAAACTTTAGATGGAACTCTTAAGACTAAGTGTGTCTGAGAAATCTTCATTTTTACCTTAACAGTATATTTCTTGTCAACAAGAAGATTTGGGGACTTCAAATCTCTATGAACAATAGGTGGGTTGCGTTTATGAAGATAATTCATACCCTTTGCCTGCACATGAAACAACAATTTTAACCAGCGTAAACAAAAACAATATTGCTACTCTCAAAGTTAAAGAAAACCAAAAATAAAATAATGTCTATTTCTTCTATGCATACCACATCATAAGCCATACTGAGTCTAACCCTTTCACCCAACATCTCTTTGGCACCAGGTTTATGCAACAATCTGTACAAGCTTCCCCTGCATTTAGTTCAATCTCTTAAGTTGGAAGAGGTTGAACATCATAACCATAAAAACAAAATCTCATAATTTCTAGTCAAGAGGGACTGGTGGAGGTGTTGTAAAACCTTGATAAGTATTCTGTGACAATTGACAAGTTTGGAGGTTGGGTGACTGCCCCCATAAATAAAACAATGTTTGGATGCCTCAACCTCTTCATTATTGCAACCTAGCAAAGTGAAAACACAGCCAACATCAAAATCTAATGCAACTGGTATTTATTTCAGCAGGAAACAGATTCAGAACTTTATATTACCTCCCTCAAAAATTCCTTGAAACGTTCAGCGAGAAAATCCTGTTCCATCAGAATTTTAACAGCAACCTCCTGCAAGCCATAATGTTTAGAAGGTTGTAAGTAAATCAAGCCGAAAATATAAACAACAATGAAGGGATATTAAGATTACTATCAGGGATGAAACAGCTTAAGAGATCAATAGTTTGGCCTAAAATTTAAAGGTCAAAATCCTTAAGAAAGTCATACAATCCACAAAGATGAAACAAAAGACCCCCCTTCAAATGTGGTGTAATGCTGGAGGCGTTCAGATCTGTTACTTACATATGCTTACACTGAGTAAATTAAGTTTTGACTGTATGGCAAGACACGTAAATTGAGATTATGCAAACTTAATGAATAAGGCATCATGCAACAAATATACGGTCAAGGGATTTCAGTGTCAGTGTAAATAATAAAAAAAAATAAGTAGTTTACCGATCCATTCCACTCAGCACGATGTACAGTTCCAAAAGAACCTGAAAATGAAGCAAATTCAACTAACGACTACTAATACAGATAAAAAGAACTGTGAAACAGGGAAGAGAATCAGCTGATTCAAATTCTGTAAATTAAATTCCTAATGCAAGACTAGAAAATTCATTGGGTAAAGAAGAAATACCTGACCCTATTCGCTCTTTTAAAACAAGATCACTCCATGGTATGTCCAAATCCTCCATATCAAGGCCTAATTCTATGTTAGGTTTACTAGGAACCAGTTGGCTTCCATCAGCAAACCGCCTACCCTCAATAGCATCTACATTTGGATTTGTAAATACCAAAGGCTTCATAATATCTCTATGGCCAACAGGTAGGTTATGATTTATAGGCAGTGGAGCCTTGCCCAAAGTCGTAGAGTCTGCAATCTTCTGGGAAGGTTTACATGAATTAAATGCTTCAGAACCTTGATCTTTTGTTCTGCTGCTTTCCTTTGAATTTGACCTAGGGTTATTTCTGTCCCTGCACTTCCAATCGCACTGTTCTGAAATATAGAACCCAGAGTTGCCATTAGCAACAGCTCCTCCGATATTTATGTTATAGTAACTTGCTTCAAATTAAAAGTTTAAACTAGCAATAATATAACACATACATAACTGCAAATCAGTTTGCATGGTCATGCAGATGATAACCAATGTCAAATGTATTACATGGACAATCTACTTGATGGATACACCTGCTACATATGTGGGCTGGCTCACAAATTTGTCAACAATCAACCCAGCCACTCCATATGTATTAAATACCAAACAAAAAGTTCTAATGCAACCCTACTCAATTTTCTTCTTTTGAAGAAAAAAATCTTCCTATGATACTTTAGTATGCCGGATAGTCATTATTTTGATTTTGATTATTATAATGCCAACTCCCAAGACTGACACGTTCTCCCAGTTTCACAATGCAGAACCCAAATATCACAGCAGAAACCCCTGCTCCTTTTTCTGACCAAAGTAGAATGTGGGGGATTCAGCATTTCTGTCCCTTAGAATAAAAATTCTTAAGACATAAGCTCAAAAAGGAAATACAATAGTTAAGTATTTCAGTATGTATAAGATTAAAACTAAAGTCAGTTTGTACAAATACAAGTGACAAAAAACAAAGCAGCAGGTAGAAAATTCAGATCACAGAGCTGTAACATTACTACCACCTTACTTAGTAGATCCATAATATAATGGAAGACAATTTCCTAATGGATAAGTCTTGAAGCAGGTTTCATCATTTGATTAGACAAATATAAATGTAAAAAGAAAAAGAATCTTGGAAATAGATCTTATTTAATAAGGCAGATCCTCCAAATACATGACAGCAGCAATATACCAAGCCCAAATTTAGAGTATAAAACAAGCTTAGAAGTATGATTACTACCTGCAGAATTATTGTCAAAAGCAAGCTCAAGGGACTGACAATCAGCGAAATACTGTTTGGCCAGTGACCTGAAATCAATTGTAGGTTCAGCCGGTTTAAGTCTTGGAAAGCACAAGGGTGAAGGAAATGAGATGGAAGATGGACCATTGAGCAAGGAATCTGGCTCCCACAAGTAACCTGGTTTCCTAATTAAATCAACCAGATATTCCCTGAAATTACATGTAACCAGATCACATGTATCAGCATCCTAACATAAAGTTGATTTTGAACGTCAATATACATGAATGATCTCAGAATTAGCTACACCCTCACTGCCCTTTCACAGATTTGCATTCCCATGGTCACAACTGAAGCAAACCAATTTCTAAATTACAATACAACTTATGAACATTAATGGATATGCTATAATGATGAATCATATACCTATCAAGTCCAAAACGGACGAGGCAAGAGGAGGCATCATCTCTAGAGCAATATTTACAGCCCTTTGCAATCCGACATGGTAAATCAATGGAGTCAGCTAATACCTGTAGATATTGTAGATCAAGTATGTCATCTCAAAAACTTGATAAAATGGTCGCTTGTATAAAACGACTGAACAAAATCATGGCAATCTGGCATATAGATGCATAACGCAGCCATGAACAACCACATAGAAGGAGAATCTTACTTTGAATAATGTAGCACGATGTCTGCAGAGGCCAACAGAAAGACTGCCTATTGGAACAATAACAGATCCTAAGCAATCTTTAAGATCATTACTGCACTCCCGCCAAATAGAAAGAAGGTCATCCTCCCCAACAGATGCTGAGCCCCTTGTTATATCAATGAAACATAGTTAGAATAAAATAACTAAGAACTATGCTTACAATTCATGCAAAGAATGCCAAAGAGACTCACCCCATTTGGTTGCAAACCAGCTTGGCAAGCTGGTCAACAACCCCTTTAGAGGTTGTACAGCTACCAGAAATACTATGCGCTCTGTTTTGCAATTCCTTTAAGCTGGGATCACTATGCTGATCAACCAAAACTACTTCAAGTGAAGAGTCAGCACAAGGATCCACAGACTTCAGTGATTCAACAGATGGAATGCGACCATTTTCCAGCAGATCAGTGCACATAGTCCACACATAGGAATCCATCCCATGAACTAAGTAAAAGCCATCGAGAATTTTGTTGGAATATGATAGGCAGCCATTAACCTGGAGCTCATTATTAATAAGAAAATGTGATAAATTTGTGTGTCTACCAATAAGAGATGTGAATCCATCAATGCCAATCTAATTCCACATTCCTCGATACATTTCTGGAAAGTAACAGGAAAATGAGAAAAGTGGGGTAGAAGAAGGGAAGGGAAGCAATATAACAATCAACGGTTGTTTAATTTTACAGCATTTAAGTTCTACACAGCCAAAAACTGAAGAGTTTCTTTAGAACCAAGCATATCAGTTAATGCCTGGAGAATGAATCAATCAATATGGACAAAATAGGGAGCTATATTAACAATCAGAAAATGGCATAAGCTACCTACACTACCAGGAATCTATGAAGCATGTCCGAAGACCTGGGCGATGTGACATGATAAATCTAGAGTTTCCATAAGTGTGTCTTTGTGTGGGTGCCTAACATTAGTTGGACATAGACACAACTCTTAATTTAGAATTGCCCATGCTCCATAGCGCAGAGTACACTACATCATATGTACTTTTACAAGCTAAAATTGAAAAGCTGAAGTCCAGGAGGCTCATTTTCCTCCTGTCATAGTTATGACAAAGAGAACAACTAGTTGATCTGTTTCCTCCACGGCCTAACAGCTTGACAGGTAGGGAAAATAAAGAAAAGACACTTTATACCTGGAATCCAGTAACTTCTTCTAGTACACTTAAAATAGTGATTCAAGATTCAAAACTACGTTTGTAATAAGTGGAACAAAAATTTAGGATTTTATACTCACGCAACCTCCTTAAGTACAAGTTTCAATATAGTTCAACCCATCACTCATTGCACTGGAAAAGGATTAAAGAGTTTGAAAGAAGTTTGTCCCCTAATTTTGATCAACGTTTTTTATAATCTCCACATTGATGCAGTCAAGAAACACCTGATAATCCCATGCAAATTAGTCATTTATAAAATCATATCAATCATAGAACCACTGGACCATCATATAAGAGCGCATTGTATATAATTTAGCTAACAATCTAATAAGTCACAAAGATAAACTCTAAACAACCAATCATGATACCCAAGCCACAGGATTACTACCATATCTATTCATACATTTCAATTTACTAGGACTTAACATCTTCATACCACTTCGGCCTCAACACTATAACACACGTGAAACCCCTAAATGCCCCCATCCCTAGTCCACAGCTATTCCCATGACTTGCAACCAAAATCTAATAACAAAATCCAGCGCATCAAACAGAATGCAATCAACATACCCAGAATCTATGTGACAAAGCCTCCGGAGAGCTCGCCGATGACGACCTTAAACCAGATTCATCAGGGATTGGATCCAGAAAATTGGGATCATCAGCACAAGTGGCATCAGATGAAAGGCGAACCGCCAAAGCTAGCTGTAATTGATAACTCTCCTCCGTCTGCTGCGCCCAACTTTTCCCCGAAAACGACCCACCTGATCGCACCGCAGTTTCCGTCAACTTCGGCCTTAACAAATCGGCCCTAACTCCATCATCATGCATACACCCAAAGGCATCAACCTCATTCGCAGCTGCAGTAGATAAAGTCGGAGCATAATAATCCCCTGATAGCGAGCTTTCACCAAAACTGCTCTCACTAGACTGTCTCTGCAACCCGATCGACGGAAACAAACTTCCGATCCGATTCCCATGCTGAGTCACCCTATGATCAGTACTCAAGTCCCAATCAAAACCTCTGTCCAACCTTCCTTTAATATTCTTTCCATCACCAGATGAAGAACCGAACAACGATGACGTGGCAGCTGTGCCGGACGACACGGCTCCACCACCGTAGTGATCGTCGGGAATTTGATTCAAGAGTGTGTAGTTGGATCTTCTACCAGGCATTTCCATAGAGCTTGTTAGTTGCTACTATCCGTTAATCACCAAACCCTAAAACCCGCCATTACTTCTTTGTCTCCCAGGCTCACAAGGTGAGGTGAATGCTGCGAACTTTCTTTCTCTTGTCGGAGAAAAATTAGGAGACGCGGCGAGGATTTTTTTTTGTTTTTTTAATTCGGTTGCGCAATCGTAAATATTCCAGTTTTGTAATTAATCCGTTTTAATTAATTGATTAGGGAGTAGTTGTTAAGCTTTGTGGGCTATTTTTACTTTAGTCGTGGTTCGGTGAATTTACGGTCCGCGGGGAAACCGGGGTTTGGCATTCACACGAAGGGTCATCCTGTCCTGTCCGTTCAATCCACGCGCGCTCGAGCCTTGTTGGGAGTTGGGACCATTTCACGGCAAATCTTAGGGCGCCATTATTTAAATTTTGGATTAATACAAGGCTGCTCAATCAATCAGGGGATGGAATCGTAATCATAAATCATGAAGAAAATTATAATCATATATCCCACTCTTATATTAAAAAATAGAATAAAACAATGGAAGGACCCATGGGGGCTGCCCTTGACCATAACAAGCCATGCAAGTGGCAAGTAAATTACTATTAAACAATATCCCTATTTGGACTTGGTTAATTTGAGGGGGGAATTTAATAATCAGGATGGAGACAAGTGGGAACAGCTTTATCCAGCGATTGGGGGCTTGGATACATGGGAAACTTGTTTGAAAACAGTTTTGCTGGAAGCGATAGATTTGGGGGAATTAAAAACCATGGGGTTATGGAGATGTTCAATGAATCTAAAGCTGTACCAGCGCGTCATCAATGTGAGACTCTTTCTTTTCGCCATTAATCTATACTTAATTACATTATCAAAGTCATATGTCAATATTTAATGTTCCAGATGGAAGATTACTTGCAGTTTTAAAAAACGACCAACAAAAGGAGAAAAGCCCGTTAAGAACGGTGAGCCCAGCCATCACAAAACAGAGTTGTCAACTGCGCTGCCCATTTTGTTTGACATGGGGAGGGACATGGTCGGCCCGTGACCCTTGTGATACCCAAACTGTTGATACCAATAAGCCCATGGGCTTTGACAAAAAAATCCCAATGTCGTCTGTATTATGAATTAGGCGCAGTTATCCCAAATAAACCATGCCACCATTTATGGACTTCTGGAGAAGCTTTTCAACATTATTTTTGAAAACACATCTATACAAGTTGTCTGTCCCTTGTTTGGTTGGAAAAAGAAAGAAAATCTGCAAAAGATATCAAAGCCAAAATCTGTAAACACTGCTGATTTCGCTAGACCAAGGAGAATATCCAGATACTAAGTTCAAATAAATCACCAGTCTACATCCTAACGCTTCCTAGTGGCTAGTGCTAGTGATTACAAAAGATACAGTGTAACTGCTCATAATTGCACCTCAATTATAGCATAATAACTAGTCATAAACTTACTACCATAACAACTGCGAGAAAGTAATATTTACTAGTATTAAGAATGATAATACCGATGGTGACATAAAGATAATCACCCCCTATCTCCCACTTCCTCATCCATTGCTTCTGCCACCTCCACTTTCCCCTTCAGTCCTAACCCTTTCCTTCAATTGTATGTGATTAAAGATTGTTGGGGTTTTCGGGAGACGAGTCCCTCGGTAATATCACAGTTTGGGGGGCAACATCATTTCATATCATTTGAGGAATATAGAATCAACGAAAAATAGTTGAAAGGTGCTTCCCTACAACGAGCTGTAGAGACTATATATGCTTTGCTGTGTGTCTGGAAGCGGTCCTAAATCTTTAGCCCTTGACCCGGATATTTCATTGCACAAAAAGCTGGATCCTATATTAATAATTATCATGATTCATGATACAATATTTGGTCCTAGTCAGGAAAATTGCCCAATATTTGAGCTTGAAAACAAAAGCATGATACAAGTTATCAATAGCTAGGTCATTATACACATGTCTGGGTCACATAGTAAGGGGTGACACATTTTGCCTTGTTCTTTCGCGTTCCTTTCAACTGAAGCTTCTAACTAGTGACTGCCAGAATATGAAGTAGTGGTCTTGGTTTCAATCATTGTGAGTTGTGAGCTTTTCATCCTCTACTTACCGCCAGACTTTTCTTTGGTCCTGCCCAACTTGCTAGCTGGAAAGTGTAGTCTGGCCATAAGGGGACGTGGTGCTCGTGTTCCACGCTCAAATCCCCGCACACAGACAAATCCTGCAAAGCAGTTACACCATCTGTTCAGACAGGTTGGGTTCCACATAAAGCTTATCCATATGGTACACACTCTATTTAAGCATTTTTACCAACAATTCAACAAGTTTATGCCTATTTTACATGCTGTGTATTTAAGCATTTAGGAATTATGATACACTTCACATGTTTCTCAAGCATCATGCAGGCGTAAAAGTCATTAAAGTCATGATTATCTGGCACTGAAATATTTCTATCATTTAGAAGCATACAATTTGTCAACTTTGGATGGTTTTCTTTTTATAAAATAATCAATTTCGTTAGGGAGAAAATAAAAGGTTAGTACGGACTACAGAGTTCATATACAAGAACTAAGGAGAGGACAATTAGAAAGAGAAACTAATCGGGGATGGGGGACGGAGGAAGCATCATATGTGTTCTTAGAAGCAAAAGATTTGAGAAGTATAATATCTGACATAACAAAATCTGCAGTAAAGGAACCACACTTGCTCTACTGTTACCTTTTTCTGGGATCTTTAACCTTAGTTCTTATTTTTAATTCCTGAACTGTTATCATTTTCCATGTGTTTTAAAGTTCTCACATGTATTATCCTTTGGTGATTGCCCCCAACTGTCTTGAAAAAGATCGGTGATGATTTTTAGCTTTTCTACCAAAGCAGGACAAAATCTGAGAACTAAATCTTACCTCTCCAAAAGCATTGCTGAATTTCTGGTGTTGATAGACCTGGTTGAAAAAAACCATATGATAAATTCCACTTTGTCATAGAGAGTGATTCTTAAGTTATCGAATAATGACAGTTCAGACGCCTATACCTTTAAATATTGATGGAATTGATGTTCCAAAATAAACTGTTCGCCTATTAAGATTCCAAATCAAACTTCGGGGAACATGAATCGGGTCCAGACTTGTGACATGGTCAGCAAATACCTGTGTTAAATGATATGTTTAGTACAGCTTAATACTACAAAGATTAAAAAATGTAAAAGCAGAACACATTTTAAATCAGAGATTTCACACCCCTCTACCTCATTGACTTGAAAATAGGTGCCATTTAGTGGAAAGCTTCCTCTCATGGCTGTTCGACATGGTATCTGTCAATAATTAATCATACATTCAAGTCAGCCACTTAAAGTGCTTGGAGATAACACATGGTTGATATCATAAATTTGATCAAGATACAGACCAGGATTGTCCCTCGCACTATCTGTGAATTTGCTTCACGAATACTATTGCATGAGAAACATTCCCTCTCAGTACACAGTTGGCCATCTCCTTGGAAGCTGCATCTGCTTTCTGGTGGCTGTATAGAATCTGCTGTCTCACCTGATGCAAGCATTAATGCAAATCACAGAAAATCAGAAAACTGAAACAAATGATATATCCGTGAACTTTCCCAACTTGTAATGCTACATGCTGCAGACACAGACCTAAACCTATTTTAACGCATAAGAAAAGGCCATGGCAATTGAACTGCATTTTAGTTTACCTGGAGTCCATATGGCAAGAAGGTATTTGCATGGATCATCAGGTTCTCGCTCGTCCCACTGGATAACAGAAGCAAAGCAATTACATGTACATCATGAGACATAGAATTCGATAGACAGAGTGAACAGTAACTAACCCCTTCCAAAAGAGGATGCGAATCTGGGAGTTCATAACTGCAAGAAGGTGAACAAGGAATCATGTATAGACTACTGAAGCTTTTTGCTATAATAATTTAGGGGATTTGATGTCTGTTGAAATTTAAATTAGCTACTTTTCTATTATCATATTTTCTGTGAAATTTATTTCATCTGTGAATACGGACAAATGCAAGTCTTACAATGACTGAATAGCCTTTGTTTGGAACCAGAAACTCCATTTTCATCGCCATATTTCCTTTGTTTAATTGTTATGATATTATCGCAGTCATCCCATGTTTTTAGTTGAATTTAGTTATTTAACTTCCATTTTTAGTAAAACAGAGGGGGTGTTACTTACACATGGTGCTCTGTTCGCAGGCGGCTCACATTCTTTAGCTTGGGTGTAGGAATAGAAGCTGCTTCTGGAGTCAAAGCAACCAAGGCCTTTGACATTCCATCTTGAAGTTCCATGTTTCCTTGCATATAATTTTGCAAATTAAGAGTGAACTCTTCAATGTTAAGTTTGATCGTAGGAATTTCACAGGTATCTTCATAGAATGCATCCTCTATATCCTTTTCTAAAATTTGGGTGCATTCTGCTTCGGGTGTTGCTGGTTCTTCGATGATGGGTTCACAGGTCACTGTTCCAGATTTTACTTCCAGTTGCTTTTGTTCATTTTCTTCAGCAGGAATTGTGTTTTCAGGGAGAAGCAAGGGTGGCTGACTGACTATCACAGATGGGTTTTGATCAGACCCATTGTTTCCAGCTGTGCTGACTATGCTTCTCTGCTCTGGTCCTGGCAGGGCAAGCCTTGCACTGCATTCAATGTTTATCTGTAAATTGATTTATCATGACTAAACAAATGCAAGTCATCGTAATTTCAGGGTGATTATTAATGCACTATTGTTGCCCGCATTGTAAATAGTATCTGCAGTTCTTTTCAAGGTACATGAAAGGAGATCTGGATGGCAATCATGCAATGTAATGCATTCACTATTGATAATCATGAATCGCATGATTTTATAAATACCTTGCAAATGCACTAGCAAAATGTCTGCATTCTCCTCTCATTGGACATGCATTGCAATTTGGTTTGCTTTTTGTGCAAAAGACCTGCATTTATTTTTGTTTTTACTCATATCATAAGCCACAACTGAGTACTATTAGTCTCTAATGTAGAATATAGAATAGAAGTACTTTCTTTACCTTTCCAAATGTAATCATCTGGTAATGCAGCTCATACCTGTAATATAATGCAAAATAGAAATTGATCAACAGATAAGTTGCGCCCAACGTACAGAGTTGATGAAAATACTTGTATTCATTCAGTTACTAAAATAAATTGTAAAGAACTCTTTACAATGTTTTTTGATCTAGCTTGCAAAGTCGGGGCCAGAGATATTTTTGTATAGACTCCAACACTGGGTACCTGTATCAGACCATATATTAGCAGTTCTTATCTGAGTAAATCATGGTCTTCAGACAGTATTTATATGATACTCACAATTCAAGTAGATGCAACTGCAATGACTCTGGAAGTGGCTGGAGGGGTACCCATCCCAGCCTTACTGCTATACGCCCAACATTTGTGTCCACCTATTATACAGCAATGAACGTTCAGTGTTCAATTTTATATCATCTGGTATTTTCATAAACTGTTTCCAACTTACCGGGAAGGCAAGATGGTGCAGTGTCAAGAGTCGTACACATTCTACACTTTTCAACCCCAACCCTCTTATGCTTAGCAAGTATTCTCTGCACGCATGAATTAGATTCACAATAAATAAGATGCATGTTGGCTAGTATTTGAGTGACATGGGCAGAGTGTGCATGTCAATGCAGACAGCTAGTGCTTTAAGAGTTTGAGATTTTCACAGCATTTTTATTTTTTTTTGCGCTCTGAATTTTCACGGCATTATAGAATCAGTATGTGCTAACATTATTTTAATGGGAACTAAAATATCATTTAGACAGTTGAATTGACCTCATAAACTTACTTTGCTTGATCAGGTGGGACATCCCTCAACCATTCAAGATCAATGCCTCCATGTTCTTCGACCAGTCGATTTAGGAAATCCTGCAGAGTACATCACGTAAAATTTGTCATGCAGGGCTTTTATTTTTATGAAATGTGCTGATAATAACTTTCATGTTAGTCCTATCATACCTTTATACGCTCAGCAAGCATGTTGTTCATTCCTCGTTCTTTAATGGCATCAGCAATCTCATTGACATTTGCACATCTTACAGCATCCCAATCTAAAGAATCCATGGTATCTGCTGTCTTTTCCCTTTTCCCTTCCTTGAGTTGTGCTTGTACCCGTAAATTATCCCAGTCCACTTTTTTCATTTTATCCTTTCCAGGCTTTCTGCCCTTTGATTTTATTGGGTCAGCATTTATCTCTGTGCTTTGATTCATCATGACATAGTTTTGGTCTCCAGAATTTGACTCAGCTAATTTTTGTACGAGATCATGAGTCTGTGTAGAACTGTGCAAAAATATTTGCTGCTCCACATTATTTTGTTTGTGAAGGTGAAGGTGAGATGGCATACTTTCTGATTGAGAAATTGCATCTTGATTCTCGGACTCTCTTGCTTGTGAACTTGATTTGTTCATATGGATCTCAACTTTATCATTTGAGGAGCCACTTGATGGTGCTTCCATTTTCAAATAATCAAAGCTGTGACATTCAAGTGCTCCTAAGTTGTTGTTGAGAGTCAAAGTATACTCACTCGACGAGGTCAAGGATTCGCTCAAGGAGGCTTGAATAACATCTGATTTTTCCAAGTCTTCTGATTGTTTGTCATGCTCCATACCAAAAGATAGATCAAGTGCTGCCTTATTGTTCTCAGATGACTTGGTTCCCATTGAATTTGCCATTTCTAAAAGCTTTCTGACACAAGTCCCGTTGTCCAAAATATTGTGCTTGGCTTTGCTTGATAGGTCTTCTGCTTCTGAGTTGCTATCTGAGTTGCTATCTGAGCATGACCCTATTTTCTCAGAATTTTGATCAATTGAAAATCCTCCTGATTGTTGAGATGAAATGGCAGAGCATTGCGAAGAAACTATGTCAGTTAACTCTTTCTGAATCTCCCCATAACATGGTTTTTCCTGCCCTGCCTGTGTGTTAATGGCAGCAACGGGCTTGCTCATTGAACTGTGGCGTTCCCTAGTGTTGCCTTCATTTGTTTTCAACAGCATACAGTTTGATTCATCTGCTAAGCTTGTAGTTCCCGGGAAATCATTGCTGTTGGGTGCTTCTTTTCCTTCAGAATGCTGAGTGAAGTCGTTCGTCAGAGAACTCTGGCAACAAACTGGTTGTCTCAATATCTTGTCATCCCATTTTGTATTCTCCTTTGGTTCAATGATGAGGGCTTGTGGTTCATTATCAAAAATGCTTGTGCTTTCCTCATGGTGTATTTGGCTTTTGTTGCTTGCGTTTAGAGGAAATCGAGAAACAAGTGACATGAATGCAGAACTGTCAACAAAGAAAATATCAATGAATCACATTGCCATGACATCTCTCTGATTTATAAATGTCCCATTTATTAAACTTGCATAATACCTGGAAAGATGGTCTGAAACATTTTGAGTGAGGAAAACTCCAACGACAGAATCCACAACTGATCCTTTCCATTGAGAAAAGCGCCTATCACCTGTTGAATTTGCTTTATATGAATACAATTAAAATGTGACCAAAGCCAATAGGTGCAAGAAGTGAGTTTTTCATTAATAGATTTTCTCAAAGCTGCAATAATGGTTATTGGAGATGATTCTTCCAAACATTGCAGGGTGGTGTTTTGACAATTTTGCTTGTCTTGAAATTACATTTTCAAGTACAAATTTGAAGATGTTATTTTCTTGTATAACATTTTATGATATTTGTTGCTTATAGCATACTCAGACATCTATATACAAAGAAGCAGACTTATTTGTCATGGTGCTCATATGTGTAGGTCCTTACATTTCTTTAGCATACATGTGGCCCTATGCTTTCTTCTAGTGCTATCCCAAACACAAGACTAGGCATTTCAAACGATTACACCATCATAGGGATACCTATAATTTCTTTCAGTTGTACTAGACAAGGATTGTTGCCCATAAAGGGCTTTTTGATGATTTTACTCCAAAGAGCGCCCCAATGTGCAAAGCTCCCCCTAGGTGAGGTCTAGGGAGGGATAAATGTACACAGCCTTAACCCCGCTAGCGGAGAGACTTTTTCTAAGGTTTGAACCTAGTGACATGGCAGCAACATTTACCATTGCTCCAAGGCTCACCCTCTAATGTTTTTATTCTAATGCAGGAAAAGAATAAATGTTATTGTTAACTTCCTAAACTAGTGTATTTCCTATTAGTTATCTATCTGTCATTTTGTTTTGGGCACGAGATGCAGGTGATGTTTTGTTAAATATGCAAGTCAAAGATAAATAATTTCATATTTCTTGCGGGCATTGCAATGACACCTTGCACAAGATGCATTCGGGCAATAAATGAGTCTGCTCTTCCTCGGAATACTCTACGTTCTTCTTCCCACCATTTGGCCTTTTCTTCATCCGTTCCATCAATCCCATGACTGTTTATATCTAACATCAAAAGCTTCCAAACTTTATCAGTCTCCGCATCAAGATCAACTTTAGGCCGTGGTAATCGTTTTCTGATGGGATCAAACAACCCCTCGTATGGAATGATGGCACCATCTCCTTGGGTGATCTTGTCCTTTTGATTTCTCCGTTTGTAAGGGATTAGGGCCTTTTGATCATGAGATGAAGTGGCTCTGACATTTATATCTAGGTGTCTAAATTTCTCTGTTAATGCTTCCATTATCTGCATGCTATTCCATGGCTTTTGATGAGCAGCATCTGCACCAATAGCTTTTGGGCATCAGGAAAACTTGAGTAAATTGTTTGTTTCTTTGACAACCACAATAATATTGAATAAAGAGATAATATGGTTTAGATGAAATACCCAATGACATGGTCCAAGATGGCTGGTAACCATTCAACAGGAAGTCGTGATGCATTTGATTTGTGCAAGCAAATGTTGAAAGGGCAAGTTTTTTTCTATTTTCCCTTGCTGATCGTTTTTTCTTGAATGATGCATGCATCTGCTCTGTAACTAAAGTATGAAGACTAGTAATTGGTCTTTCTCCATTTGCAATTGTTTGCACGTCAGAACTGCTTAGTTGTCTTGTGAATTGATTTGGCAGGATGTTACAGTAACTAGTAGTAGTTAGTGTAGCATAATCACGTAATTTAGTTGGGGTTTTGGATCTTCTTTTAGTTGGCATTCTCTGACTGAAAGATATCAGGCTTTCAAATGCTTGAGATCGGTCATGAGTAGCTCTGTCTGTTGCATCAAATGCGACTGGGTTTTGTGCTGCATTATATTCACAAGAAATCAAGCACTTGGAGCTTGATGCATAAAGATCATAGGGATATGTCGCAAACCATAGATTCTTAGGGGGACCCAAAGATGTCCTTGCTGTATTATTAGACGCTGGCACCTTCTCACTTCTCCTTTTCTTCTGAACATCAGGAAATGGAACCCAGCACCCCTGGTATGCAAGCAATCCATTATAAGGCACCCCAATTAGATTCATGTGGCTGACATCTGCATGGTCAGTGGTAGAGGAGTGTTGTCTTTTGGTACCACCCATATGTAATCCTGTGGTCAGATTTCCTGACTTACTGCAGTTGGAATTGTTTTGACTTGATTGTGTCTCAGATTGTTCATGTCCATCCTGAGTAATCGTACTCACACCTTTCCTTTTCCGACTCCTTGCAGTGCGGGCATTTGGCATAGCCTCATGAGTATTGATGTTTGAGAGAGATGTACTTGGGGTTGTATGTGTTTCTTCCAATACACCTATTTCTTTGGCAATATGCAAAGTCACATTTTCAGTTGGCACAGTGGCTTCATCTCCTGGTCGCTCTGTTGAATCAAAATTCAAGGACCTCCTGCAAGACCTTTTAGTAGATCCAGGCGTGATAGGCTCGGTTGATTCTATTGTTACTTCTGCTGGAGGTGGTGTAGAAGCCTTATCTAGTCCTTTCTTTCTCACGTACTTCCTCTTGCCAGTTGGCTTTTCTTTTGGTTGAACAGGCTTTGGAGTAACTGGCTTTCTAGCACTCTTTGGTTTGCCTTCTCTGATGACCTTGGGACGGTGTTTTTTCCTCCTTTGTTTTGGTGTTGGTGTTTGATTTAAGTCAACAACAACATGGCTGCCTCCCTTGTCAAGGTTGTGATTCTCCTTTAACGGCGTAGAAACAGCAGCCAATGATGATTCCGTGACAGCTTCAGAGAGTTCTCGGTTGTCTGGTTTTTCACTGTTAGTGCTGGGGACATTTTTGTCCAACTCCACATAAACCTGCATATCTTCAACTTGTCTGCTTTCCCCCCTTATTGCTTTGCCTGGCGTGGGAGGTGCAAAGTGTGAAACAGTTTTCTCACAGCAACCAGAGCTTGTGCTTGTCTGAGATGTAATCGGTGAAGTGCCTGTATGACCCAAAACAAAAAAAACAAAAAAATCCACGTGAATGTCATAGAGAATTTACTAAGAAAAAAGAGGGATGCCACTTAGTTCATGCTCTCAGTTTTATCAAATATTTCGACAGGGTGTCCACGAGATACAAGTTATTACAGCAGAATTGTAGTTTCTATGAATAGGAATATTTTTTATAGGGAAAAGGCGGGCTTTTCAGTTGAGATGTTCTGAAGTCAAAATAAAAAATGCCAGACTGTGCTATTGAATGTCTCATTGAGGTCCTGCAGCTAAGTCTCTCAGCTCTGTCCCTTCTTAGTACAAACTTCTCTGGTTTAAAAAAAGAAAAAAAAAAGTTAAACTTTATGAATCCTCAATGGCTACATCCCAATATTCGAGTATTTTTTCCTTCACCGCAAGTAGGAATGCCAATAATAAACTCGGCGAGTAAAGGAAAAGAGAAAAAACATATTTTGCTAAAAATGTTAACTTACCTTGTGGCTCTTGGGGAATGTGATTAATGGTATTGACATTATGATGGCTTGGTAAAACAGTAGCGAGGTTCGAAAGAGAGTCGCTTTGTGAGTTGGAATCAGGGAAAAGTGGGTTCTTGCCTTCATTGTTAGCGCCTGGATGAGTCCCTAATTTGTGTAGAGATGCTGCATCTGCTAGAGCCAAGAGATCCACAAAACCCATACTACCACCCAAGCCTAAAACAGCTCCAGCGGTGGGATTTACACAAGTTCTAGCACTTTCACTCTCAATGCTCGTTACTGCAGAAGTAGATTCTATCTGGTCCTGCATCTTCATGTGTAATCCTGCACCAAATGATGATTGAGCACATGCAACTACACTATCAGTACATGAACTACTAGTCTTCAAGAAATTTGCTTGGTTCAGCTGATTTCTCTCCCCATCGGTACAGATCGGCTCTGTTCTTGGAATAATAGGCTTCAGAGGGGTGGAAGGAATCCAGAAAGCCTCTTTTCTGCTTGATTCACCCACCTCCATTCTTCTGCTTTAGCCCACAATAACTGTTCTAACCAAAAAAATGTCAGCAACAAACAAAATTGACGAGTTTGATTGCTCCAGAAGCTCAAAAAAGTCCGGATTTCACTGATTTCGTCCAATCTTGATCGTTTCTTCGGTGAAAGGCACACCGATTTTTAGGTCCATTTTAAGGGGTGAGCCTGCGAGAGGAAAAATGGAAGAAATCTGAGAAACCGGCATCAAGAATCTGTGAAAAATTGTTGTTTGATGAGATGGAATATTCAGAACAAACGAGAAACGGAAAATGCTGTTCAGGGTAAAAACATCTAAAGAGGTGGGTTTCTGATTCACCTTCACATAGCAACCGGTGACTGACTAATAAAAGAGGAGAGTGACGACAAAGAATTTATGTCATTAAATTATGAATTAATCTGAAGAACAATTTGTTTGGAAGGCTGAAAACTTGAAATAAAACATGATTTCCCTATTATTCTCTTTCAAAACCTACGCTTCTTCACAGCGCTAAATCGGAATCACCATAGATCAGAATACCTGAGAAATTGACGGGTTAATTACTGTAGCTTCTGGGTCAATGCCGGAGAGCGGACTTCTTCACACATCATCTAACGAGCTAAAGAGAAACAAATCCTTTCTCGGAGTGAGAGAACTGGGAAATGTTAGCTGCAATAGCCTTTTACATGGCATACGGAGTTAGGCGGAATTATTTATTACTCATTTCATGAAAGCGATTCCATTTCCACTTCCATCTCACGTAACTGATTTTGGCAGTTAATCTCTTTTGTAGCAGTACGATGTCTGCTATCAGAGAATCAGAATTAATAATAAAATAAGAGTATCTTTCGTCAATAACAACAACGATATCTATATCTATATTTAATAATAATAGTTCGACGTTGTTGTGCATGAGAATACTCTCTTTTAAGATACTTTAAATAAGATATAGTTAAGGCTTCTATATTTTCTTTTTTCGGTTTATGCTTGTTGTTCGGGACTTGCTTTATTTCATTTTGACGAAATCACCTGCAAGACAAATGGATGAAGAGAAAATTAACGGAGAAGCGGAAGGATATAATACATAAAAATAAAAAATCTGAACAAGGGAAGGGGTGGAAGGGTATAACAGGGTAATCGCGAGGGGGCAAAGCTAACGGCGCGCGAAACGTTGAAGGAGGGAAGAAACACGTGAGGGAAGTGAGTACAGCATCGGATAATGTGGCAGCATGGCTTTCACGCCAGGCATGAGAGGTAAAGGTGAGATGACCGTTTTGGGTTTCCTTTGACGTCATCTTGACGCCGTTACTTCCCTTACCGCTTGCTCATGCTCTGCGCATTTCTAATTCCGGCAAATTCTTTGTTACCCTTTTTCTTTTTTTGGTAGAAAATTTATCTTATGTTTCTAAGTGTACATACTGTTTCTTTTAATTTTTAAAAAAATATTCATGTGATTTTGAGTCAGTCGCATCATTTATGAATTATATGTTTCATATTGTAACTCCTTATTATTACATGTTATTAGGCTTTATACAATCTTCTTATGCTGTAATTTATTGTCATTTGTCACTATGAGTTATTAGGATTTATTCCTCATTATTTATCGTCTGTTAGAATATTAATTATCTCTCTTCTACACCAACATAGCAATTTATCAAAGCTTTCTGTTCATAACAAATGTCAATTTAGGATTTTTCATGCAGACTACAAAATGTCATTAGATGATACATAAAAAAATCCTCAAACAAAATTAATGATTTAGCCATCAGTTTATTGTCTGGATAAGACAACAAATAATATATCTTACAATATGGATCTGCGGACACTTTAAAAGTTATATGGATGATTAATGCTTTTTAACTCGAAATCCCCTTTGTCCGGCTGAGATCCATTAATTCAGAGGCAATCACTGAATGAATGTGATTTATCAACAAAAAAAAAAACAAATTTAAGACAACTTTAATAAGGTGAAACAATTTTACTAAAACTTTTGACATACACAGAGTGTTTGGTGGGCTTATAGTTATAAAGACCGGATGGAGTAAATTATAATCCATTGAAAATATTCATAAAACAGTATTAGCTCCATAAATGTGATATTAATGAAGGGGAGACAGTGAAACCGTATAACAATTTGATTAGATTTGTAATTAACATCTAATAGGATAAAACTAAAACTTAAAGGTGACATTTATTTTAGGCCAGCTAAGAATTTAAGATCCATAGGGGGAACACTCTTTCCATCCTAAAATACAACTAAAATTTTTTTTTTCAAATAAGTCCAATTTAATCTACTTCACACTGCTTAAGAGAGTGAGTTAAATATAAGTTACATCATTAATTTTATCATGAATAATAAAATTACACTTTTTCATTGTTGCCATGGAAATTATACATATTTCTAGTATTATTTTTAATCAATCTCAAGCAGGCCACACATTTCCTAAATGAAGTTGTAAATTCAAAAATAATATATACTTTGGAATTTGGATACGATCAAATATAACTTCTATTTAAAGAAGAGAAAACAGTTTACAACCAAAAACAGTACATGTAGTCGTCTATTACTGTATTGGATACCAAAGAGCAGAACAAAAGTTAGATAGGAGTAATGATGGAGTATACGATAATAAACCGAGTAAATCAATAAATAAAGTCATATATAGACAACTAGCGCTATGCATGACAAGAGTTATCTTCATTGAAGTCTGGAATGGGGCCACCGAAGACCGAACCCCTGAGTGCTCGCGTTGGTGGAAATTGATGTTCACTTTTTCTATTGAAAGTTGTGGACAGAAATCGTACAATTGTTAGTTAAATTAGTTATTATGCCTTCGTTGGTTGATAATAAGAGATGAGATATTCATTGTCTCGTTGACAGATACTTTTAACTGTCACGTGTATCAATAAAATTGGTTAAAATTATTAATTTATCGTCAAAAATTTATTATTTCTCATCATTTATTATATACTTCATCATCATGTTCACATTATGAGAGCTAACATATATTTTTTTTTTTAGATTATTAAAAGTACTATATAAAAGTCAAGATAATAAATTTTTTTTCCATTTTTACTCTGGGATAGTAAATAATGATGAGAGAGTCTTAAATGTAAAGAAGGGGGGAACTAAAGAATTATATATTAAATGATATAAAGGTAAAATAGGAAAATTAAATTAATTTTACCCATAATAAATTATTGGGTGAAAGTGCAAAAATGCACACATACAATTGTCTAAAGTATGCTTGACATTATATACAATCTAATGGTGCAAAAATACCCATGGTGATTGTAAAAGGGCGTGAAAATGCCAGAGGCGTTAAATCATCCAAATGGTGTTTGTGTGTAGGTGTGGATCACGCTGAATTGTAGACCTGTCATTCTCTGGTATTTTGACCGTTAAATGTGGGTGGTGAGATGGAATTAAAATCGACACCTAACCTTTGAGAGATCTCATAAAGCTTCACGACCTAGAAAAATCTTGTGACCCCAAAAATTCCTAAATCTCATCTTCACAACCCAATCAGCTTCACGACCTGAGACGAAACCCGACGTACTAAAGGTAGCCTGAGACGAAACCTCTCTAACTTCTTCTAGAGGCCCATAATCATCCATTGGGTTCGTATCCTCCTCCCCATGCTCACTACCATTACAAGGGTTCAAAAAGCCGGACCGGGGCGAACAGTCTGACTAGAAAACTAGCGAATTGGACCCAAGTCCAGTTTGGTTTGCATGATGAACCAGGGGAGGAGTGGAAGGCCGTGTCGAATCGTTCGAACCGCCCTTGACTCAGGTAAACCATCGAGAAAGGTGGGTTATCCAGTTCATATTTTTAGAAGCTGATACGTCGAAGAAGAGGGAAGAAAGTAACCATAGACATTAACAATGATGAGATGTGAAGAGAAAATGATTAGGAAAACCTGGATGTAGAATGATTTGAGAAAATATCAATGATGAGAGATGGAGAAAGTTAAGAAATAAGAATGCCTTGTCAGCCACAAACCATCAGAGAAGCGCCTAGTTGTAAGAGGGACAGAGGGTAGATGCCGGCCACAAAGAAAATGAGGAGTAAAGAGCTGAAGAGGAAACTTACTAAACTAAAGTTTCTAGTGAATTGTGTAATGGGTTTGGGATCCCACTTTCTTATAAAAAAACAAAATATATAAATTAAAACTGTTTAAAAAAGATATCTAAATGCATGAATGTTTTCTTTAACCAATGTAAAGGCTGGAAATGCTGAGATGTTGGTTAAATAAATAAATAAATGAGGAATTACCTTTTAATATTTAAAAAAGTTAGTAGAAATTGAATTTAACTAAAAAAGTAAATATATTATGTATAATATATTATCTCTTGACCAACTAATTTGATTTGATCTTAACTAACTTTAAATTAATTAAAATTATTTATAGCCAGATATTAATATTTTCAAATTTCATTTAATTTCCATTATTTTTAGTCAGACCGGTTTGACTCGAGTTGACCCCGATCTGATCACTAACCCTTGAACCAGTACTTCGCCCGATTCATTCACTTATCCAGTTTTTTAAACCTTGGCCATTACTGCACACTACTTTAAAATCTGATTCAACGCTCTCCTGAGTGTCAAGGCCATTACTTTCAGCTGCATAGCTCTCATCCCCACTATCACCACCCTCATTTGCATTTAAAACACACTCCTCAAGTGCATTTACAATAGAGTCCTCAAGTGCATTTAAAATACAGCCCTCAATTTCATCTATATCTTCACCAAATTCAGGTGCATTCAAAACAAAGTGCACAACTTCATTTATATTATCATCAACTTCATTTGAATTTAAAGCAGGGTTCTCAACTTCGTTTACATCATCATGAACTTCATTTATAACAGGGTCATCATATCCATCTAGATTGAGTGTCTCCTCTATTACACCTTGTTCATCATCTCCTATAAGACATATAGTGTTTATCTTGTTCAATAACATCTCACGAGCTTCCTGACCTACTTCAACTGTATTTGCATCCTTTAACTTAGTCTTATCCGCTCCTTTAGAGTTTCTTAACTTTGCCACAAATACAAAGCATAAAATAAATAAAGGGCTTCAATAGGATTTCACTGTATATGTTAGAAACAAAATAATAAGGACCTAATTGAAGATTACCTGGGCTTTTCGTCCTTTCCATTCTTTAACAATTTCAGCCTTAGAAGAATCAGAATCTCAGCTCTCGCTTTCTCTCGCTTTCGTTTTCAACTTCAAATTTATTGATTTCGTTTGAACCTTCAAAATCTCGCTTTCTCTGTGTGTAACCCTAGAATCTCGGTTTCTCTTGCTTTCTTTGTGTTAACCCGAGAATCTCGATTTCTCTTGCTTTCTCGCGATTTTGTTCAGCCCATCTCCATCGCGATTTCACTACTTTGTCAATAGGATTGCTCGTTGATTTCTCATCGCAATTTCTTTGTGTGTTAATCTTGATTTCGGTTGATTTCTATGCACTTTCCTTTCGTTCAATTTTCCTTTTTATCGTATTTTTAAATATTATAAAATGTTTTCATTTCCTCCACTCATAATCCTAGTCAACTCTATATAGCCACAGTGGAGGACATGTGTACAAAATTTTGGGCCCCACAGCTTCAACAAACAGATGTTAAGTTTATTTTGACGCCTTGGCATTTTTGCACCATTTTTCAATCGTCATAGATATTTTTGCACCCTTATATTGTATATGGTGCTAGGCTCACTTTAGACAATTGTATATAGGCATATTGCACATTTACCCTAAATTATTCAACTATACTTTAATGATCTGTTTGATTTGACTGAATATTTCTTATAATGTGGATGGAATGGAGTATGAGCATATATATATATACACATTATTTAATTATCGTGGAAACGATCACTACGTCTTATAAAAAACCAAAATTACCATGCAAAAAATGTCTTTTAAAAGGAACAGGAGGAACAGGAAGAGGAGATGACAATTTTTTGATATCCAATCCAATCAATAAAATACTTGGATTAAACTCACTCCGTATCTTTATGCCAAAAAAAAATAAAAAAACTCACTCCGTATCTTTGTATTTTTTGTATGTTTTGACTCCAGAACAGTTAATTTTTTGCCCCTATATAATTTATGTTGTGCAATTAAATCCAAAATCTTGTATATTTTCAAAATAAAGCTAAATTATAATTTATGAAAAACCAACAAAATCAGGCATATATCTACCTTCAACTCCCCTTTTTAACTACAAAAGGGTATGTATTTTGGTTTTTCTGACAACATAAAGAAATCCCCGATTGAGTCTATTTCTCTGATTGAAAAATTGTTAACATTGTGTTCTGAATTTGGATTGTATTGTTTCAGCTGAAATCAATTGGAATTTTTAGTTGTTTTGATTACAATATGTGTGTGCTGGCAGTATTATTTTTAAAAGCATTATTGAGACCTGGAATTGATGTGTGTGTACGTGTGTAAAGTTTACAGAAAATTATATAACTATAAAATTAAAGATTCAAAAGTCAAGTAGCAGACATTGTGATCTACTTAGGAAAGTTGTGGGAGCAGGAGTCTTACCTGTGTTTCTCTTATTATTATGGGTCATGCCAAAGATATTTTTGAGCTGTTTGATAAAATGCCCACCCACTGCACTAGCTTTTTATGGACTTAATTTGTTACTCACACTTCTCTCATTGTTCATCAAATGCTAATGCCGACATTCACTCTTTAAGTTGCATTCTCTCCGGTATTTTGCCCACCTACTAGGGGGTCCTCGAATATTCCAGCCCTGAACTTATTGAAACCAGGACGTCCTAGTACTGGCAAGACCCGAATGAGAACCGCTATTATTGTCTTCGAGATCTTGGTCCCGGTTTTTGTAAAAAATAATTGGACCTTATAAATTAAATTGTCCTTTTATTTTATTTTTTTACCACAACCATACTTCGTTCATTTTTTTTAACTCATCTTGAATGGGAAGTTTTCGCGTATCTGTTGTTTTATACTTTATATTGTTGGCTAATTTTTTATAATATAATTGTATTCACTCCACATCAATTTGTTTATTTATAAAGATATAATAAGGTGCATTTTTCCGTAAACATTATAACTTTGTTAGTTTGAACTTGTGATAGATGATTACTTCAAAAATTTAAATAAGGAGCATTTAACTCGTATTATAGGATGTTTTTTAAAATTAATGGTGAGACTCCCAACGTAACTCGGATGGAGCTAGGGATGGGATTGGGGCACAAATAGCATCATATCAAATTTTGGGTCGAGAACTGGGGCGTGGTGTCCCAAACTTGTTCTAGTATGTACGCGAGATATTATTAATGCAAACTTTAGTTTTAATATGTTCTTTAATATAAAATTTAGTTGGCCTTTTTTTGAGTCATTGATAGAGCTAAAAAAATACACTTAATCATAGCATATATGGTATGTTATTAGAATATAGCTTATAAATCAAATAAATTAATTTTAAAAAAAATCAAGCAAATCAATTTATAAGTAATTTATTTAACTTTATTGATATTTTTTAAAAAAGTCAATCAAATCTTATTTTAAGTAACAAGAGGGAGTATTTGATCTTATATTATAAGTGAAATAAACTAGTAGGAAATTTGATAAACAAATTGTATTGTTATTTATAAAACTTCTAGAGGGTTGCATTATTTTGTATTTCATTTGCTTCGAAATATATAATTCGGTAAAAAAATGTTTTGGTGGTACTGACAATTTTATATTTTATAGCAATATTGATATATTTTATAATGATAGGATCTCATATCAGAGAATGTGTGAGAGATTGTGATTGTGTTATCATTGTGCTCCAAATCCAACTCAATAACAAAGCTGTAACACTCGAAATTCAAACCAACAGCATGAAAAAGTGATCAGAGCTATCTAATTCTCTTATCACCGAAAAACGATTTCCTTACTTATAAAAAAGATGTTTATACGAGTTAAACATACTTTTAAAATGTCTAAATCTCATTCAAACAATATGAATTTGTCCTTTTTTTTCAATCTATAGCTAAACATATATATATATATATATATATATATATAAAAAAATCATATTCAAACCAATGGATGGGATATTGACAATTTAGATATGTTTAATTCTTATTTTAATGAAAAAATTATGAAGCATGTATTATGAAAGAAATGTTTATTCCATTTCCAAGACCATGTTATTGTATTATACCAATTTTTTTCAGAAAAATCTCTTATTGAAACTTTTATTGATGAGAAACATCTAAATCAATTCATTGACATAGAACAATTTGCACCATGCAGCAAACTATAACAAGTATAGGCAACAATTATTAGATTAATTTTTTTTAATTGATTCTGTGCTCTACGAAATAAATATGTACGTGAAACAAGCAGGCAACCCTATAATACGATGAATACGATGATACGAAGCAGAAGAAGGTTGTGCAAAAGAAGAAGAAGGTGGGGGGAATATGACATGACAATTATAGGATAAATATATCAGTCTCTGTCCATGAAACTATTCTCCAATTCAAAGAAAAATTTAAATCCAGATTAGCGGCAGCGATGAAAGCAGATCATAGTTTAGTCACACACTCACACTCACCTGAAACAATATATAGTACATATAATATAATAGTCAAACAGGACACGCATTTCCAGAATCAAGTTGTATATTAAAAAATAATAAATACTTTATATATGATTAAATATAACTTGTATTTTAAGACGAGAAAACAATTTAGAATAAAAAATAATACATGTATTAGTGTATTGGATATCAATGAACAGTACAAAAATTAGATAGGAGTATGATAATAAACCGAGAACATCAATAAAAAAAGTCGTACTCCCTCCGTTCTAAAATATAGGATCTAGTTGTTTTTTTTTTCTGGAAAATCCTAAGAAAACTACATATTAAAAAATGATTTGCCTGAATTTTTTCTCTAAAATAATGTATTTGACTTTAAGCTACCATATAATAATTTAATAACACAAAAACACGTTATTATTAAGTGGTTCATTTAATTTCCTTAATATCTCCAAAAAAGTTAACTAAATCTTATATTTTGACCATTTCTCGATTTGTGCGTATCATCCTTACGCAATGCCATGAGAAACTGAGGAATATATGTGGCCGTGTTTGATTTAGCTTATTTTCCTCAAATAAGTCCTTATTTTCCCCCAAAAGAACTTAAATGGGGAAACTATCATTTTTAGATGTTTGTTTTGACTTAAAAAAATAAGTACTTATAGCTTATAGGTAGAAATAAATAGAAGGAGAAAATTTCAGCTTATGACTTATAAGTCACTTATGGCAAAAAAGTCACTTATAAGTCGTTTTTTTCCATAACTAATCGAAACATAAATCTTATTACGCAATCTAATTTATGAAAAATAAGTCACTTATAAGTCATTATTCTTACAGCTAATCTAAACATAAATCTTATTACACATTTTGACTTATATATAGGTTACTTTTCATAAGTTAATCCAAACACATCGTATACTCAGTTAGCACCATCGTAACGGAGTTTTCTTCATCGAAATGTGGAATGGGGCCACCAAACCTCCTTAGTGCTGGGGTCAGTTGAATAGTTGATGTTCACTTTCTCTATTGGAAGTTGTGAAAAGAGTGAAGGTTAGTTAAATTAGTTATTCTTTGGTGGTTGACTTCATTATTTGTTCAGTTGATTGTCATCTCTTTAATGGGTTAAAGATCAGATTTACACTGGAAGTATGTTCGGTGGATCACACTGCTCTGAAAGTTTTTTTTTGTCCAATTTTGCCCCGGAAGTGTGTAAAGTGTATCATATTCGCCCTTTACCATTAAAAAACTCATGTTGATCGTTAAATAGTTGACGTTGATAATTAATATTTTAACGGTAAAGAGCGAATATGATCCACTTTGCACACTTTCGGGACAAAATTGAAGGAACCAGTTTCGGTGCTCGTCGGAAAGATAGGTAGAGGGCGCTTCTCCAATATGGACCGTCTAGATCCAATATAAACGGTCTAGATTTAATTTTTTTAAGTTTGTAATTTTAATAAAACAATTATTTTTATAGTTACAAAATCTAAAATGAAGATAATCTCTCAACTATCATTTTGTCAAAAAAACATATTATTCATTTAAAAATTACAAATTTAAAATTATTAAATCTGGACCGTTGAGATTCAAATCTGGACGATCCAAAGCAGATGAGCGCCCTCTACCTATCTTTCCGACGAGCACCGAAACTGGTTCCAAAATTGAACCAAAAAATACTTATGGGGCAGATGTGATCCAACGTGCATACTTCGGGCAAATATGACCTTTAACCCTCTCTTTAATAGATATTTTCAATTATCACACCTTTCAATAAAAATAATTAAAATTATTAAATTTATCATAAAAACTTTATCTCATTGTTCTTATTAAATATGAGCATGTGTAAAAAATACTTAACTATAATTAAAACAAGATCGCTACGTCTTATAAAAAACCAAAAATACTCTGAAAGATGCCTAATAAAAGGGACATGTGATATCACTTTTTTAATATCCAGATCAATCAATTATTTGGATTAAACTCACATCATATTTAATAAGTTTTGACTTCAACACTGATATTATTTTCTCCTCCGCAAACTATATGTTGTGCATTCAAATAAAAAATTCTTGTATACTCCGTTGGATCCACATTATAAAAGTTAGCAACAATTTTACATAAATCAAAGAAATATAATAAAATCATTTATTATGGGTAAAATTAATGTGGTTATGTAGTTTTACCATTATATCATTTATTATACTCTCACTCTCTCTTTCCTCTTTACATTTAATTAATCTGTAGGGGTAAAAATGGAAATCAAATATTTATTATCTTAAATTTTACATTTTACCTCTTATACGTGGACCGAAAAAATTCTCATATTATATCTTATATTATGGACCAGAGGGAGTATTTTCAAAATAAAATAAAATAATAATTTGTGAAAAACCAACAATATCAGGCATATGTCCACCTTCATCTTTCCTTTTTAACTACAAAAGGTATGTATTCTGGCTTTTTAGGAGCATCAAGAAATATCTGATCGGGCGTATTAATCTAATTAAAATTTGTTGATAGTATAGTTCTAAATTTGGATTTTAATGTTTAAGCTGGAATTTCTTACCGGCAAAAAAAAATGTTCCAGCTGGAATTAATTGGAATTGGTTGTTATTTTAATTTCAACATGTGTGTGCTGATAGTATTATTTTTTATAATGTTATTGCGACTTAAAATTGATATATGGGGGTATATATAATGTTTATAGAGAATTATATAACCATAAAATCAAAATTTCAACAAGTAGCAGAAGATGTTGTGATCTCCTCGGGAAAGTTTGTTATTGGTCATGCCAAAGATATTTTTGAGCTGTTCGATAGATTTTTTCATGCTACTTAATTTGTTACTTACGCTTCTCTTGTTGCTCATTGAATGCCAATGCCGATGTTCACTTTTTAAGTTGCATTCTCCCGTTCTGTATGGCCTACTAGGGGGCGCTAAAAAAAATTGGATCTCATCAATTAAATTTCATTTTTTATTTTTTTACCCCAGCCTTATTTTATTCTTTTCTTTTCACTCGTGGTGAGTGGGAAGTTTTCACGTATTTGTTGTTTAATCTGTTATATTGTTGGCTACTTTTTAATAATATAACTGTATTGACTCCACATCAATCTGTTTATTTATATAGAGATATAATGAGTTGGTCAAAAAAAAAAAATATAGAGATATAATGAGTTGGTCAAAAAAAAATATAGAGATATAATGAGGTACCATTTTCAGCAAGCATTTTGACTCTGTTAGTTGACATAAATGACTACTTTAAACAATAAAATTAGGAGCATTTAACTCATATAATGAGATTTAAAAAAAAAATAACAGTGAAACTCCCATTCCTTATAGGGGTGAGCAATGGGCGGGCTGGGTAACCCGAACCCTAACCCATCGCCTGCCCATTTAACATTAGGTGGGTATGGGCTAGCCTATACCCAAGCCTCAACCCATTTAAACCCGAACTAAATGGGCTATGGGTAAACCCATTAATCCCTTGACCTATTTTTTTATTATTACAAATTTCTAAATTTCTTATCAAAGTTAAAAATTCAAGCATCACATTCACATTTTAAAAGTGACAGTAGGATTCACAACTCCACATCCATGTTGACATTATAGTTTGTTGCACAAAAAAACTTAAATTTAGACAAATACCATAATAACATTTTTTTAAATTTACAGGAGAGGAGTGAGGGTTTTTCTTTTTGACATTTTACAATTTTAAATTTTTACTTATTGAAATTTACAGGAATGCCAATGGTCACTGACTCACTCTCATTGGACAAAATTAAAATAAATTAAACAAATATATATAAATGGGCGGGTATGGGCAACCCAAATGTGTGCCCATCACCTGCCCATTTAATTCTTAAATGGCTGGGTTTGCACCCGCCCATCATGGGCTTTAATTGGGCGGGCATTAAATAGATAAAAATTGATGGTAATGGGTTAGCCCATTAGGTTTCGGGTATTTTGCTCAGCCCTAATTCCTTATAGGTTACGGGGACACATGACATTACATCCATTTCTTGGGTTGAAATCTGGAATGTGGTGTCCCAAACTTGTTTCTAGTGTTTGAATGCTCATGGTATCGCTAATGCTAACTCTAATGAGTCTCAAGTTAATGCCAAGTTCCTATTATCGCCTGTGTATGTGTATATTGGTCATATCTATGTATCACAACTATCCATTTCATTTATCTACGAAGCTCTAAACACTTATTTATCAAATATAGTCTATCCGTTTTTAAATATAAAATTTAATTCATTTTCTTCGAGAGACTGGGGAAAATAAATAAGGCACTTAATCATAACACATGTAGTATATTATTATATTATAATATCATATATTAGCTCATAAATCAAATAAAATATTTTGCAGAAAAATTCAAAAAAAATTAATTTATAAGTAACCTATTTAATTTTATTAAGATTTTTTTAAAAAAATAATTGATACTTATGGAACATATAGAGTATTTGATCTTATATTAGTAGAAAATTTGATAAACAAATTGCATTGCAGTTTATGATTAGGCATACATATGCGTTTTATATTTCGCTTTGGTTCTAAATATAAAATTCAATCAAAAAGTTTGTTTTGGTGTGATGCTGACAGTGTTATATTTTATATCAATATTAATAGACTCTATAATGATAGGATCTCATGTCAGAGAATAATGATTATGCTATCATTGTCCTCCAAACCCAACCCAACAGTCATGCTGTTATAGTCTAAATTCAAACCATAAGCGTCAAAAGTAATCAGGTGCTACCTAGTTCTTTCTATGGACTTAGATTCTCTTATCTATTTTTTCGGTCTTCTTCCTTTTTTTATCCTAAAATTACATGGTTTTGGGGTCAAAATTTTTGTATTTGATTTCATCATTATATTTTACATAAAATTAGTGACATTTTGATATCTTAGAGACGAAAAATTGTTTATTTTTCAATTTTATACAATTTTTCAAATATTTCATACTCTAAATTGAAAAAAAAAATACAGATTTTTAAGCATTAAATCTTTAAAAAAATCATAGAAAATTGAAAACTGAAACATTTTTCATACATAAGATATCAAAATGCCACTAATTTTAAGTAGAATATAATGATGAAATCAAATACAAAAAAATTGACCAAAAACTACATAATTTTAAGGTAAAGGAAAGAAAATGGTCGGAAAAACAAAGGAGATAATCCAAGTCCAAAAAATATGTCTATTGATAGTTAAACATATATAAGCCATCCTAAACTCGTCTAAACAGTCTATAATTGTTTTTTTAATCTAAAGTCAAATATATATATATATATAATTATAACATAAATTCAAATATAAATCATCTAGATGAGATATTGACATTTTAGATATACTCAACTATCTTTACTTATCTTTAAGGCTTCCATTTTAATGATAATAACTTCAATGCACGTGCATTATGAAAGAAATGATTCATTTATTTAGGGGAAAATGTCAATTAATCCCCATAGTAACAAATTAATCTTAGATTCCCCCAAAAAATTTTGAAGCTTCACTTTTCCCCTAAGGGGCAAAAAAAAAAATTAAATGTTTCAGCTAAAAGACCAAAATGTCATTTTCGAAAGAAGCACAAACATTTTGGAAATTCCCCATATGTGTCATGAAAATTCAATTGTGAAATGTCATATACTTTAGTGTTGGATTCTATGATTTTTTAGACTTGAGAATAGTCACATTGATGTTGGAAAGAAGAACAAACGTCTTGAAAATTTCCCCATATGTATTTTGAAAATCCAGTTGTAAAATGTTGGATGCTTTAGTATTGTGTTCCATAATTTTTTAGACTTGTAAATTTTCACATTGATGTTAGAAATAAGCACAGACGTCTTGAAAACTCCTCATATCTGTCCTGAAAATCCAGTTATGAAATGTTGGATGCTTTAGTGTTGGATTCCATAATTTTTAAAATTTGAAAATATTTATGTTGATGTTGGAAAGAAGCCCAAACATATTATAAATTCCTCATATGTGTCTTGAAAATCCAGTTATGAAATATTTGATGCTTTAATATTGGATTTCATGATTTTTGAGACTTGAAAATACTTACGTTAATGTTGGAAAAAAGCACAAATGTATTGGAAATTCTCTACTTGTGTCTTGGATTGTAGTTACAAAATTCAATAAGTTCATTTTGATCTTTTAACGGAAACATATAATTTCACTTTACCTCTTAGGGGCAAAGTAAAGCTTCAAAATTGTTTGGGGGATCTGATATTAATTTTCTCTTGTGGGATTAATTGAAATTTTCCCTTTACTTAAAGAACATGTTATTGTATTATACCATTTTAAAAGAAAAGCCTCTTATTAAAACTTTTATTAATGAGAAATGTCTAAACCAAATCACTGGCATAAAACAATCTGTGTTAGAGCTTTTCATGTAAAAATCAAGTGGGTGTGTTTGTTGGGTACTGGCATTGGCAGCTACCAGCCCACCATGTTGGGCACCCCAGGGGCCCATCTCTGGGACACCCCGGTATTGGCAAGCCCAACTCAGGTATTGTAGCTCGGTTGGGGGCCGCTCTCACGGACCCGACCCAATGCTGCAGCATTTGTGGGCTGGTAGCTGCCAATGCCAGTACCCAACAGTGTTTAAAGGAGAAGTCTCATATTGTTTGTGTGAGAGGAGATCCAATGATATATAATATACTTTGTGTTCTTGGACAAACAAAAGGGCCTAAAGAGGAGTGGGATTCGTATGCTCGGCATAAAAGGATCTTAACATGTATTTTAATTTCCTACCTTTTTGATCCTACCATGTTTAACTCAGATTACGGTGGTTATAAACATGCTGTGGCCAAAAATTTGCACCACACGGCAAAGGCAAACTATAACAAGCAAAAAATATTAGATTAATTTGTTTTAATTGATTATGTGCTTTACAAAGTAAATATGTGCGTCAAAGATATTTTGTTGGATTGCCTGATCGAATGAGAAGGGGGAAATAAATGAAATTAAATAAGTGACGTTAAATGTTGAACTTGGCAACTCAATGATACGATTATAGGAAGCAGAAGGCGCGGCGAACATGATAAGACAAGTCTAGTATAAATATATTATTCTCTGTCCCTCAAAGTCTCAAACTATTCTCCATTCTTTTTTCTTTTTCAGATGCCGTCCAATTCAAAGGAAAAAAATTCAAATTTTAATCAGTAGCAGCGATGAAAGCAGATCAGTTAGTTTCATCACTCTCACCAGAAACAATATACAAATCAGTCGAGTATATTGACGATTTAAACACCAAATTACACTGCATCCTTGGATAAGAAGAGAAATGAAGAATATGGAAGAAGGCACCATCTAACTAGGGTTACATAAGAAATCCGATGGCTTGTTTGGACCTGGTCCGGTCTGAGGCCAACCCAGTCCCGGGATAAATTGGCCTAGAACCATGACAACCAACACACGGTCAAACCCAACCATCAAGCAGGGCATGACAACATTGAGAAGGGCATAGGTTTTAAGATCAATAACTCGGCCCAACCGGGAAATATTATTATTTTTATAAAAATAATATATTTTAACTAGTCACAATAAAAAATATCTTTTAATTAATTAATATTTACTATACCATATAATTTCATTATTTTTCCCTTGGTATTTTATTTTAAAAAAAGTATCTTTTAATTAGTTAATATTTACTACACTATATAGTTTTTCTCTCTCTTTTTTTTAAGGATCAAAAGACTTAAGGATCAATAGGACATGTCCTACTTGATATTTATCCCAGCCCCCAGGTCAAACAGGACTGGACTGGATCGGAAAAAAAGTTGGCCTAAAGAATTTTAGGACATAACTTATGACATATATTTAGCTTAATCCTATCCAATTTTTGTCCAACCCTAAGTCTAACGATGGAGACGGAGTACACAACGTCAATAGACGGCAAGGAAATTCTTTTTATTAAATTAATCTACTGAACTCTCAATCTCATGCTCCTATCTTTTCAGACACTTTATGTATTTAATAATTTAATTTAAAAAGTCCCCAAATGCAGAGGGCAGAGAGGGAATCAGACAAGCTTTGGGTGAGGGATTAGATTCTCACAGTCTCACGTGACTGTAGTACCGTACTTGTCATCTTCCACTTCCACGATGCATAAAAGATAAGATTATCCAACCACACTATCCGTTGGCTAACTCTCCTCTCTCGTGATGGCAAAGCCTGATTACTCTATATGGTTATAGACTTACAGTGTCTCTCTGCTCCGGACCCTGATCACACCGCCTAACCTAACCATTCTCCTGCATTAATGCCCAACATTTCTCTTTTTTTTAAAATCAATTAATTAGGTGATGAGAATTACTTTGATTAAGAATAATTTCACATACTCTTCCTGCCCTTTCTATAAAGGATGAAGTTTTTTAATCATATGGAATTATTTTGTTAAATACTTTTGCGCCTAGTAATCTAACACAGACAGGTTAATCCGTAACCCGTTGACCCAGCTATGGAACTGCCTAGGTAGAATACTAACATGGGGATCCAGCAGCTTGGGACGATCAAGGGTAATCCGAACGTAAGCTGGATAACCCGGCCGGTTGTTTGGTTGATTTGGTTTGTTTTTTTAAAGCCATTTTTAATTTTTTTATGAGTATGAATTGTATGTAGCAATATTAATCAAAGTTAATGATGATTTAAGTGTTAATGACTATTAATTTAATGATTCAATGATTATAGACATTAATATTTTGTTATCATTTATCTATTTTGATATTTTACTATGAAAAATATTTAATAATTACTTATTATGGTGTCATTGGATGGTTGATTATTACTCTAATATAAATATCTCAAAAAAATTGTGAAGAATTTGAAAAAATATATAATTATTTTGTTAGTGATTCAAAAGTGAAAATTAATATTTAAAGTAGAAATTATTTAATGTCAATATGATATGATGTCAATTTGTCAAACCAATTGTAAATAATGTAAGATACTATAATGATTTATTGATACTGATTCAAGGGATGAAATGAAATTTATTGTTTAGAATTTTAGAAGGTGTGATAGGATTTTAAGTATTTTTTTATTGTTTATTTCTCTCCAAGCTAACTCTCCGAGTCAACTATAGGGTTACCCACTGTCACAATTGGGTTAGTGGCCGATGTAGGTTTGATTACCTTTTGCGTGATTGTACAATTTTTTTAATTACTGTGTAAAATTTGTTATTATAGAGTATTCCCTCCTGTGCTAATTATAAGATCACTTTGACTTTTTGGGAGAAATTAAGGATGCAAAATTAATCACTTTAAAATGTCTATAGTTATCTTTTTTCCTCAAAACTAATTTACCTTACTTATAAACTATCGTATAATACAATTACATTTAAAATACATTAAAATTAAACGGTCTATTTGGCTTCATTCATTTCCACAAAAAAAAAAGTTAAAGTGATTATATTTAGGATTGGATGGAGTATTGTGCATATTAAATCAAGGTAAAGCTTAAAAAGATTCGAGGTACATTTGATAAGGCTTCTGGTTTTCTTTGGCATATACTAGTATATGTTCTTTATTATAAATCTAGTTTAACTAATTCTCATATACCAAGAATTGTTGTAGTTAGATCATTAAATATGTCTTCAATTGATAAAATTTTTCAACACTACCCTTATTCAAAATTTCCGTCTCTTCACATTTATAAATTATTTTCACATCATTCTCCTTTCTCTCATCCCAACAAGAATTGAATAAAGTTAAAGTTGGAAAACAATTATCAATAATCCTTAGTGGACTTATATTTTTTTGGGAAAATTTCAGTTTACCCCCCTAATAAGGAATTAATCTCAGATTCCTCCCTAAACATTCTGAAATTTCACTGCACCCCCAAGGGACTAAAGTGAAATTAAATGTTTCAGCTAAAAGACCAAAATGTCCTTATTGAATTTTGTATTGGATTTCCAAGACACATATGAAGAATTTCCAAGATACATATGAAGAATTTCCAAGACATTTATGGGAAATTTTCAAGACGTATATGAGGGAACTTTTCAAAACATTTGTGCTTATTTTCAACATCAATGTGAGTATTTTTAAGTCTCAAAAATCATGGAATCCAAAACTAAAACATCCAAAATTTCACAACTATATTTCCAAGACACATATGAAAAATTTCCAAGACACATATGGAGAATTTCCAAGACACATATGAGAAATTTCCAAAACATTTGTACTTCTTTCAATAAGGATATTTTGGTCTTTTAGCTGAAACATTTAATTTCACTTTAGTCCCTTGGGGGTGCAGTGAAATTTCAGAATGTTTTGGGGGGAATCTGAAATTAATTCCTTATTATGGGGGTAAAATGAAATTTTCCCTATTTTTTTTAGTAATTGGACTTATAATAAGGAATAAAGTACTCCCTATATAAGGTCAATTTTTTTGAATGACCTTGTCCCAAAATATAAGATTCTATTTGACTTTGTTTGAGTAATAAATGCGTTTTCCCTCATTTTACCCATGTATTAATTTCTCCCACACATTTTCTTTTAACTTCTTTTCATAATTACCCTCTCTCTTACTCTTTCATAAATAAGGGTCCTTTGGAAAAAAAAAGTATATTTTCTACATATTTATTGTTTTCAACTAATTTTAACTAAGTTTTTAGGAAACCGCAATATGATTAAAAAGACCTTATATATTGGGACGGAAGGAGTAGTATGAAATATGCTGGGATGAATTGTAAATAACACTAAATTATACATAATTATGTCATAGGTCATTTTTATTTATATGAGTTTTGATGTTTGTTACACTTAATTATAATTTTTAATAAAATTCATATCATATATTCGTTTAATTGATTTTTTTTTTTTGAGAGAGAGATAGAGCATCCGCCTGTGGAAGAAAATAATTATTGTAAAATGTAAAGTGTTCACAAATGACGTTCTTACCTGGACAGGGGTTGTAAGAAAACGGTGAAGAGTGAAAACTGGGAGCGGTGTGAGTTAAGAGTAATTTAATAGAAGCACTTGAAAATGTGTGTCAAAAACTCAAAAGTAATCAAAACTCAATTGATAAGGATGAACCAATTTAGCCCCTTGTTTTTCTTTTGGTCCTGCAGAGCTCAAGGGACCGCTTGTTGATGGGCCCATAGCAACATCGCTTGCCAACTTCACTCTTTTCGCTGCACCATGTGGGTTCCAATGTGACATCCACGTGCCCCTATCCCTAATCAATAGTGATAACGACAATGCAACTACTAATTCGTAGAATTAAGAAAAGCTGGCACGTTATGTTTTTTTTTTTTTTGCCATCAAAGAAAAATAAATTTCATTGTCCAGCCAAAACCAGCATTTCAACCGAAGCTCCAATGCTTAAAAAATAACCCCACCATTCATTAAGGTTTTTTTTTTATTTAAAGACAAAATGATATTAATAGCAAGAAAATTACAGAGGTCTTATTACAGATTGATCAGGAAAAGTAAAGACAAAAACATTAAATTGAGTAATTGATAATGATGTAATAGTAATTAGACTGAAAGGTTTGAGCAGTGCATTGATGTCTCTGGCAATTATGTGATGCACTGTTAGACACCAACCTATAAAGTTGATCAGTTGTTTAATGCATAAAGATAAAAACCATTCATTAAGTTAAATTTAATGCGTAAAGATAACGTTGTTTAATGCATAAAGATAAAAACCATTCATTAAGTTAAATTTAATGCGTAAAGATAAAAACGGTCCAACGAACAGAGAGATTATGGAAAAAATATTTAATAAGGAAATAAGAGGAAACGAGTGCTTATATTTGTACAGAGCAAGAATTTGTTCCCAACTTTCCATTGTAAGGACTTAAGGAGAGTGATATAAATTATAAGGGCTTTCTTTGAATTTATTTATTGGTAATGGATTTCGGATTCGGCTTGCCGACATATTTAATAAAGCTATTTGACCGAATTACAGAATGTTAACTTAACTAGTATGTAATTTAGCAGTTAAATTAGATCTAATTGAATAGAGAATCGTATTTGAAAATAATCTTGTCCATATCCAAGAAATCTTATAAAATTAAAATATTATTAGTGATTACCTGATTGGGATACATTATTTATACCAACCGCAATCATTTATCCGTTATTCAAAGGTGGATGAAATATATGAGATATTTCCTTCTTAAACATCTCACCCACCCTATAAATGGGTGATTAGTAAAAAGACACTGCAAAATCCATTGACGGGCTCTGAGTTCCATCTCTTCTCCCTCTTCTCCAAATAGATCGGTCCTAACTTTAATTGAGAATGATAATGTGAGACATAGCTGGACAATACAAATGTGTGCGAAGAATTAAGAATTTAACAATGAATTTCACTCTAGAAAGGTAACCGAAGATGTACTAAGAAAGAATTTGAATAAATGGAGAAAACGATTCGCTAACAGTGGCGTTTGGCATGATTAAGTAAAATTAGCTATTCACATTGCAGCACTCACTCCATTTCTGAACTTTTGGCCGCTAGTGGTAAACATTATTGAGACGTGCAAGTGAGAAGGCTAAGAAGTTTGTATATGGAAAACGCTTCCTCAAGATGGTGGATCTATACACATTAATTACAAGAAAATAGTTCAACTGCCAAAAGATAGATGAAATGACGCCTTATGGTTATCATATAACTTGGTTATCATTCAGTCTATTTGTTCTAAAAGGTAAAAGCTTGCCGAAACAAGTCCTGCGGTCCATAATGTTGTGCTTGGCCATGCTTGATAGGTCCTCTACTTCTGAGTTGCTATATGAACATGACCCTAATTTTTCAGAATTTTGATCAACTGAAAATCCACCTGATACTTGAGATGAAATGGCAGCACAGTGTGAAGAAACTACGTCATTGAACTGTGGCGTTCCCTAGTATTTAATTACATTAGTATGCAGTTCGATTCATCTGCTAAGCTGGTAGTTCCCGGGGAATCATTGCTGGTAAGCGCTTCTTTTCAGTAATGTCTTTCATGAGAGAATTCTGGAACCAAACGGATTGACTCAACAACTTGTTATCCTATTTTGTATTCTCCTTTGGTTCAATGATGAGGGCTTGTGGTTCATTGGCAAACAAGCTTGTAGGTTGTGGCAATCTTTTTCTGCTGGGATCAAAAGACCCCTTGTAGGGAATGATGACACCATCTCCTTGGGTGATCTTGTCCTTTTGATTTCTCCGTTTGTAAGGGATTAGGACCTTTTGCTCATGAGATGAAGTGGCTCTGACATTTATATCTAGGTGTCTAAATTTCTCTGTTAATGCTTCCATTATCTGCATGTAATTCCATGGCTTATGATGAGCAGCATCTGTACTAAAAGCTTATGGGTATCAGGAAAACTTGAGTAAATTGATTTTTCTTTGACAACCACAATATAATTGAATAAATAAATAAGGTTTAGATGAAATATCCAATGACATGGTCCATGACGGCGGGTAACTGTTGGACCCCGTCTCACCTTCTGGGCCAACACAAAGGAATCCAGGCCCAATAAGCCTATATCGCGCCATCCCAGAGTCCGCGGACGTCACCCACCAGAATTCAAATTCAAATCGACGGACTGGGCAAGACCCATACCCCATACGACGCGGAGGAAATTGCCAACAGTCCTGGATTGTCGCCCACAACGTCCACTATCCCATAATGATCGCCGACATTTTCGGGGGCGACCGAGCTCCCTGGGAGGCATAAAAAGAGCTGAAGCTACATTAGAGAAAAATAACGGAGCTTGGGTGAACACTGAGACTGAGTGACACACTTTCTGAGCTCGATTAGCAATACTCTTATATTCTTAAAGCATTCTGTATTTTGATTATTCGAATCATATCTGTAACCACAGTTGCCGGTGACCCCGATCATTAATAAAATTCTCTTCTTTTATCTTTATATTGATTGTCCCTAATTTTAGCATCAACATTTTGACACCGACCGTGGGGACTCCGGCAACAACCTTTCAAAAAGCCACCAACTTCACATACGACAGCAATCATGTCGTCCTCTTCTGATTTTCCCAATCTTGCTGAGCAACTTACCCGGATCCTGGAAGCTTTGACCGAACAATCCGAAAGGATGTCCCGCCAGGAGAAGCTCGCTGAAGAACAATCCCAACTGCTAAAAAGCTAGGAGGAGGCCGTCAAGACCCAGGCTGCAACCCTGAAGCGGCTGCAGCAGGAGAACCAAGGACTCCAATCCCAGATAACTGGGTTCTCGGTCAATCGCCCCGCCCAGCCGCGACCTGTCGTGACATCGGGCATCCCAGCCATGCCCTCTTTCAACGATCCTGATAGTCTGGTTCCAACAAGGAACGCAGGTAAGCATGTCCCAAATGCCGACCCTGACGCTGTTATTTGTGATGCAGGCACCAGTGACGACATGGCCGACGCGCCCGTCATAGGGCAGCCCCTGTCGCAGAACAAAGAACGACGTTCTGCTGCGAATGCTGATCCCTTGGGGAACGCGGAGTTGTCGGAAACAACAAAGTTGAGAAAGGAGTTGAAAGAGCTTAAAAAAGCCATGCTCCAGGTCCCCGGGATCGCTCAGCCTATCGTGCCGACTCGTCTCGGCAACTTCTCTGATTCCCCGTTTATCAAGTCCATTGCTGAGGTCAACATGCCCGAAAGATTCGTCTACCCCACGCTGCCCAAGTATGATGGAACCACGGACCTGGACGAACACATGGCGCAGTACAGACAGATCATGATGGCCGCTGTTGTTCCATCGGACAAAAGAGAAGCATGCATGTGCCGAGGTTTTGGCATAAGCTTGGTTGGACCGGCTCTGACTTGGTGGACCAACATAACTCCAGGTAGCATAAATTCATTTTTTCATCTAACAGAATTGTTCGTGTAGCAATTCGCTAGCAGCAGGAATCTACGTAAGACGTCTGACGACCTCTACAGAATCCTGCAACGACCTGATGAGACAAGGCAGATCATGACCAGGTTCACCAAAGAGATGGTGAGCATCCCAGAATGCGACCCGATCGTCGCCGTCCAAGCGTTTAGGAGGTGCTTGTTACCCGATTCCGACCTGTATAAGGAGCTGACGAAGCACCAAGTTTCAACATAGTCTGAGGTCCAGTCGAGAGGTTGGGCCCAGATTCGTTGGGAAGAGGACAATGGCAACTACCGGCAACAATTCATTGCCCAGCAACAGCAGCAGAAGGCTGACAACAACTTTATCGACAGGCGCAGCCATAAACCAAAGGGTAAGAATTGGCGATCCGAGCCATATCCTACAGGTAACCAAAACAGGTCCAAAGGTTAGAACTCCCAGGCCGACCGCCCCTTCCAAAGCTGGAAGAGCATAACTTCTCAGTCACTCCAACCGAACTCGTTAATGCACTGCACAGAATGGGCGATGCAGTCAAATAGCCTGCCAAGATGAAGAAGCCTGCAGATAAGCGTGATCCCGACAAATAGTGTGATTTTCACGGCAACCACGGCCACAACACCGCTGAGTGCATATCCTTGAGGAAGGAGGTAGCGGAGCTCCTGAGGCAAGGACATCTGAAACCTCTCGTAAAAGGTAAAAATAACACTAATACAGATAATGAACAGCGTCAGGCCGCGCCAGTCCAGCCCCCTCAGAATGCCAGAACCATCAATAGCATCATAGACGGGTCCGAGATAAGTGGATCAACCTATTCTGCAGCAAAGCGGCACGCAAGATCGCTCCCAAAGGACGATCTGAAGGCCCTGTCGCCGATGGAAGCAGTCCAGCAAGTTGAAGGACCAATCACTTTCGACGACACTGAGGTTAACCGATCATCGTGCCCTCATGATGATGCCCTGGTAATATCGCTCCACCTTGGTAACTTTAACATCAAGCGTGTGTTAGTGGATGCAGGTAGCTTAGTGAACATTGTCTACATGCAGACAATTAAAGAAATGGGACTTGAGTCCCAAATAGTGAAAGCCCCGACAGTCCTGGTGTTCGGCAATGGAGCACCAGACAGGACCGTCGGTGAAATCTCTCTATTAACATATGCAGTAGGAATTAACCATTTGTTCAAGTTTCAGGTGATGGACTGCCCTTCAGCGTTCAACGCCCTCCTTGGCAGGCCCTGGATCCACCGAATGCAAGGCATCCCCTCCACGCTGCACCAAACCATCAAGTTCTCGACCCCATGGGGCGTCAGAGAAACTAGAGGCGAGTAGCGAGTGAATGTTACCAAGCCACAATGAAAGGCATTGACAAGTCCCACGCATCAGCATAGCAACTACAGGTGTCGTCTCCTATGGACAGGGATGAACAGGGGGAAAACCATCTGAACAGAGTCTCCTTGGACCCCGACAAACCGGACAGGATGATATCCATAGGAGCGGATCTAGACCATAAGGTCAGAGAGAAACTTATTTCCTTTTTATCTAACAATTTAGACTGCTTTGCTTGGTCCCATGCAAATATGACAGGGATCAGCCTCGAGATCATAATGCACAAGCTCAATGTGGACCCACTCCACAAGCCGGTCAGACAAAAGAGGCAAAAATTTGCCCCTGAGCGCAGCAAAATCATCAATGAGGAGGTCCAAAAGCTGCTGGACATTGGATCAGTCAGAGAGGTGCAGTACCCCGACTGGCTGGCCAACGTTGTCGTGGTACCCAAAAAGAATGGAAAGCACAGGGTTTGCATAGATTTCACATACCTCAACAAAGCTTGCCCAAAGGATTCATTCCCCCTGCCTTATATTGACACCTTGGTGGACGCTACGTCAGGGCATGAACTGCTCAGTTTCATGGACGCCTTCTCTGGATACAACCAGATATTGATGCACCTCGACGATCAGGAAAAGACATCGTTCATAACAGACAGGGGGACTTACTGTTACAAGGTAATGCCCTTTAGACTTAAAAATGCAGGTGCAACATATCAAAGGCTAGTGAATCGGATGTTCGCACAACACTTGGGCAAAACCATGGAAGTATAAATCGACGACATGCTGGTCAAGTCTCTAAAGGCGGAGGACCATCCTGGCCATCTGCAACAAACGTTCGACTTGCTCAGGAAATACAACATGAAACTCAACCCCGACAAATGCTCGTTCGGCGTCCAGTCTGGGAAGTTTCTTGGATACCTGGTCTCCAGTAGAGGCATTTTAGTAAATCCAGGCAATAATTGACATACCATCCCCCCATTGCGTGGAGGACGTCCAACGCTTGACAGGGAGAGTGGCGACACTAACGAGGTTCATTTCCAGGTCGTCGGAGAAATGCCAGCCCTTTTTCAGCGCCCTCCGTAAAAACAAGGAATTTAAGTGGGACGACAGCGCTGAGCAAGCCTTACAGCAGCTAAAACAATATCTTAGTAGCTCACAGTTGCTCTCTAAACCCAAACCAGGTGAAACAATATACTTATACTTAGCCGTTGCATCTAACGTTGTAAGTGCAGTTTTAGTTTGAGAAGACAAAGGGAAACAAAACCCCCTCTACTATGTGAGCAAGGCGCTGTTGGACGCCGAGACCAGATATTCGACGATGGAGCGACTTGCACTATCCTTGGTGTCGCATCAAAGAAGCTAAGGCCTTACTTCTAGTGCCACCCGATCACAGTCGTCACCACCTATCCACTAAGGAATGTGTTGCACAAGCCCGACCTGTCGGGAAGGCTAGTAAAGTGGGCCGTGGAGCTTAGCAAGTTCGACATCACAGGCCCTTGCCGACTTCATAGCTAACTTCAGCCCCAATTTACAGGTAAGCGCAGACAAAGAAGTCTTGTGTTTTAACCGACAGGTCTAGCCATCCACATGGACATTGCACGTCGACGGATCTACCTATTCAAAAGGAACGGGACTCTGCCTCACTTTGCAGACCCCTGAAGGTGACCTAATTGAGCAATCAATCCGTTGTGGATTTAAGGCGACCAATAACGAGGCAGAGTATAAGGCCCTCATAGTAGGACTGAAACTGGCGTTAGACATAGGCGTTTGAAGCATTGACGTGCGCAGCGACTCCCAGCTGGTATCCAAACAAACAGAAGGCGTTTACCCGACCAAAGACCACCGGATGAAGCTGTACCATGACGAGGTAACAAACTTATCCCGCAGGTTTGACAGCTTCAAAATCACACAGATCAGTAGGGACGACAATCAGCAGGCCGACGCGCTGGCAAACTTGGGATTGTCGTTGGAAACCTCCGGACCAAGACAGATCCCTCTTTACTACCTGTCTACCCCGACTGTCGAGGTATGCCACGATACTGTCCTGAGTCATAGCCTAACCTGGGATTGGCGATCCCCTATCATGGCCTATTTGCAGGAAGGTGTCCTACCACCCGATAAAAATGAGGCACGACGCGTCATTGTATGATCGGCCCAATTTTGCTTGGTGGGGGATGACTTGTATAAAAGATCTTATGCGGGTCCGTTACTGCGTTGCATAGGGCCGGTTGATGCAAACTATGTCCTGAGGGAAGTGCACGAAGGCGACTGCGGCGGTCACAATGGCAGCAGGAACCTAATCAGGAAGGTCAACCGGGCAGGATACTATTGGCCGACCCTTCAGAAGGACACCATCAATCTGGTATCCAAGTGCGACAAATGCTAGAGGTTTTCCACCATTACCCGACAGCCACCTAAACAATTGCATACCATCACCCTGGCCTGGCCCTTCCTGAAATGGGGGATAGACATTGTGGGAAAATTCCCTCCAGCTCCAGGGCGTCTTGTCTTCCTCTTGGTCGTCACTGACTATTTCACAAAGCGGGTTGAAGCGGGCGCGTTCGCCCAAGTGCAAGAACCTGAGGTAATAGACTTTGTCTGGAAAAATATAATATGCAGGTTCGGTCTCCCTAAGGAGATGGTGAGCGACAACGGGTCGCAGTTCATTGGAAGAAGATTCAGGCGATTCTGTGACCAGTGGCACATCAAATTGAAGTTCTCCACACCACGGAACCCCCAATACAACGGACAAGCTGAGTCCAGCAACAAAACCATCGTCAATTCCCTCAAGAAAAGGTTGGACAGGGCGAAAGGCAAATGGGCAGAAAAGCTCCCTGCAGTACTATGGGCCTACCGAACCATGTCAAGAACGGCGACAGGAGAAACCCCATTTTCACTTGTCTACGGCTCAGAAGCCATGACCCCAGTGGAAGTCGGGGTACCCTCCTTACGCTACCAGTGGACTAAGGAAGAAACGAACAACCAAGAGCTAGCCCAACAATTGGACCTGCTTGATGAACGACGTGAGCTAGCCCTCGTCAGGATAGCCGCTTATCAGAATATGGCGACCAAATTCTGGAACAAAAACGTTAAAGAGCGACATTTCCAAGTGTGGGACTGGGTGCTCCGCAAGGTGTTCCCAAACACCCCGGAAAGCAGAGATGGCAAGCTGAGCCCGACGTACGAGGGTCCATATCAGATCACCGACATCGCAGGGCCAGGCGCCTATTGGATGGCTGACGTGCATGGAAAACCCCTCAAGAGAAGCTGGAACGCCATCTACTTGAAAAGGTACATACTCTAGTCCGATTTCAGTTGTCTTTTCCTCCTTGAACATATACTAACAACGGGGGTGGCGAAGGATGAGCCAAGCCCGATACCATATTCAGACAGACGCCCCAGTGGCACTGATCCAAGTGTGGCAAAAGGCTACTGACGCCACACATCCCCATTGTCAAGGTTACACACCTTGTCCTACATATACATGTGGTACTCCTAACCATGAAATAGGACGCCCTAGTCATTACACGGCTCACGGCCACCCTAAGATGGAATTAAGCGACATTGCTTTGGCATGGTCCCCTACCAAGCTATCACGCGGGGGGACCAATATAAGCCCGAAAAAAGGTAATTGCTACCAATGCTTAAACATGAGTAATTTGTCTAGAACCATAATCCCGGTTCAACGACATGAAAATTATTTAACAGGTTCGAGCTACGCCTACGTCTACCACGACAAACGGCTACCCCGACCTCTAAATTGGCAAACTAAGGTTCGAGCTACGCCTACGTCTACCACGACAAACGGCTACCCCGATCGCTCAATAGGCAAGCAATAAAACGCCACCTAAACTTGCGAAGGTATACCGCCCAGGTTGGGCCACGATACTTAGCAGCGCGAAAGCAAAACAAATGGGCATGAAAACATAAAGATATTGAATACATAAAGCAAGTCTCCAACAAACGCCGACGAAGCGGCAATACAAACCGGTAAGAGTAAAACAGTCTGATAAAGCTAGAAAATAAAGACTAAGTCACTAAAGCTGAAGGGAGCTAGCATCCTGGGCGTCGAGCAGCTGAGTGTCGCCCTCGATAGCGGCGGGTTGCTCCTGCTCCTGAGCATGACCTTGCCCCTGCTCCTGCTCTGGGCCAGCTACGCCATGAGTAGCCAACATCATCGCCCCTTCCACCATTTGGGCAATTGTGTGTTGATCTTCTCCGTCATCTGCGGGTCCGTCGGCCTTTGAAGCCGCAGGAGCAATAGCAGTCGGGGGAACATCAGAGTCGGCCTCGCCAAACAACTCCTCATACTGGGCAATGACCTCCTGAGGCTTCCAGTACACATGTTGCCCGTCCAGGAATTCTTTCATCAAGTCACGACGGGATCGCAGGTGCAATTCAGCAATGCCCAGGTCGAGCTTCTCCTGCAATTCGGCGTTCTTGGCCTCCTTTTCCGACAGGTCGACCTGAAGCGCTTGTATTGTCCCTGTCTTGGCATCCACCTCTTCTTGGAGGTGGCGATTTCCTCTTCCTTCCTCTTTAACTCGGACTGCCAGGTCTGGTACAGCTTCTTCCGCTCTTCATTACTCTTTTTAAGAGCCTCTCTGGTCCGGTCCCTCTCCCCCTCTGAGGCCTTCAATTCGGACTTCGCTTTGTCCAAAGAATCCCTATATGCCTCCCTCAACAGCGCATGGTGACGAACAGATTCCAGCACCTGATGATCAACGGGAAAAAGATAACGCACGGGTAAAACAAAATTGCGCCAAATTACAAGAAAATGGGACTCACCAAAAAAGCATAGCGGACAATCTTTTCTATCTCGCCGTCCGGTCCTAAAGACTCAAAGTACGCCTTGTCAATTGGCAGGGGCAGTTGCGACAGGACAGGATTAGCCAGCTTAAAGTCTTCCGAATTGGATGCCGAGGCACCTGCGGGGAAAGACAGCACGATCTCGTCACCCTCGGTCGGTAGAAACAGCTCCGTCTTTTTCTTCTTGCTTAAGGGCTCTCCGAGGGCTACGCCCTTGTCCTTACCAGATGCCATTCTCTTAACGCCCTTGGGGGCGACGGAAGGGCCAGAGGGACTTCTGATCACCCCGACAGAGGGGCCACTTTGGGGGGTCTTGCTTGTGGCGCCGGGAGAATTACGAGCAGAGGTACCTTGTTGCTGAGCCTCATAAGCGGCCCGGGACATAAGCTTCTTGGTAGCAACACGTTTGAGGGAGGCCGCCACGTCATCGGCACTCATTTTCGGGACGCATGACGCGTCTGATTTCCCTGAAAACAAGTTCAGCATGAGATCAATGACAGAATGAGCCATAACAAAAACAAATCCTAAGGAGAGCCTACTTGACATGACGTTAGCAAAAACCCAGTCACCGTCAGGAAGGGCAAAAATCCTCTCAAGCTTTTCTAGCGTGGAACGGTTAACGATTGGAGGAACTAGGAGTTCGTCCTCACCTATAAAAACCAAGGCAGAAATAAGGTCAGCTATTCAGGAATTTAGTACAAAAAACATAGGAACATACATCTTACTGAGCTCTCGCCACTCCCTGCGAAGGGGGATGTCCGGATATCCCAGACGGGCGATGGGAACCATAATGAACCTGATATCCCACTGGCGGTCGTTGGGTAGCTTGTCTGCCAACCAAGTAGGACTACCCGTACTGCGATGTGCCAATGTATAACACCCAGGCCTACTCTTCACCAATTTATACGTCTCACAGAGATCAAACATATCTAGGGTGATACCTAGTTCTTGGGTGAACACCCCGACGGCGGCAGCCAACCTCCACACATGGGGCATAAGTTGGGAAGGAGACAGGTCGTAGTAGTAGCAAAATCTCTAAAATTACCCTAGGAAGGGGAAAAGGAGAAATAAAGCGAAAAGCCTCTACACTCAGGGCAATAGTATTGTTGGAATAAGAGTCCAGTCGTTCAGATTCTTCAGGCAGCCTATACTCGACCGACGGGTCGAAACAGTGAAGGTTTGGCAATGAGTCAATTTCCTTAGGCTTGAGGGAAGGAGGATGACCTGCTTCCATAACCCCCGACCTTCTGGTCAAAGAGTGGATGCCTGAATCCACGGCCTGAATGTCGGCCTCACCCGCTTGGGCGCCGGCCACAGCCACTTCAAGACCGACGCCATCGCCCACGAGTCTTGCCTTCTCGACATCCCCATCGTCATTGGAAACGACGACTAGGGCTTTCGAGGCAGAGGGTCTGGAAGAAGGACGACGGTACAATAAACGACTAGAAAGTCTCCTCCTAGGTGGGGGGCTATTTTCTTCTTCTTTAAGGCAGAACTAACGGAGGGAGTTGCTTCTTCCATCATAGTCTCGTCGTCAAGAGGACGAGACGCAGTAGAAGAAGACGAACTCTCTTTCCCAGAAGGGTACATAGTATACGAAGGGTTTGAGCTCGAATCAGACATTCGAAAAAACCAGGAAATAGCAACAATACAGACAAAAAACTAAAACGACGACTGAAAGCAAGAATGCACAATATACCTGGGGGAGGGCAATGCCCTAATCGCAGGAGATGAGAGAGGAAATGGAGAAACTGAGTAGTTCGTAGGAGAAATGGAAAATGGGAAAGGAGAGAATGGTTCAGCTTTTTCCCATTTAAACTCAGCTTGACGACGCCGTTGGATGGCGCCACGTCCTTGAAGTCGTATCACAGCCGTTCGACGTAAAGGGAACGAGACAGGTGAACCGTCAGCTGCAATCTCAGCCATCAGATCACTGTAACAGCTACTTCCCAATGTAAACTGACGTTGACACCGTGAAGTGGGGGACTTAATGTTGGACCCCGTCTCACCTTCTGGGCCAACACAAAGGAATCCAGGCCCAATAAGCCCATATCGCGTCATCCCAGAGTCTGCGGACGTCACCCACCAGAATTCAAATTCAAATCGACGGACTGGGCAAGACCCATACCCCGTACGATGCGGAGGAAGTTGCCATCAGTCCTGGATTGTCGCCCACAACTTCCACTATCCCACAATGATCGCCGACATTTTCGGGGGTGACCGAGCCCCCTAGGAGGCATAAAAAGAGCTGAAGCTGCATCAGAGAAAAATAACGGAGCTCGGGTGAACATTGAGACTGAGTGACACACTTTCTGAGCTCGATTAGCAATACTCTTATATTCTTAAAGCATTCTGTATTTTGATTATTCCATTCATATCTGTAACCACCGTTGCCGGTGACCCCGATCATTAATAAAATTATCTTCTTTTATCTTTATATTGATTGTCCCTAATTTTAGCATCAATAGTAACCATTCAGCAAAAAGCCATGATGCATTTGATTTGTGCCAGAAAATGTTAAAATGATAAGTTTTCTTCTATTTTCCCTTGCAGTTCGTTTTTTCTTGAACGATGCATGCATCTTCTCCGCAACCAAAGTATCGATACTTGTAATTGGTCTTTCTCAATCAGCAAGTATTTGCGTGTCAGAATTGCTTAGTTGTCCTGTGAATTGATTTGGCAGGATGTTACAGTTTCTAGTAGTGGTTGTTGTAGCATAATCACGAAATTTGGTTCGGGATTTGGATCTTCTTTTAGTTGGCCTTGTCTGACTGAAAGATCTTTCAAATGCTTGAGATTGGTCATTAGTAGTGCTATCTGTTGCTTCAAATCTGACTGGGTTTTTTACATCATTATATTCACAAGAAATCAAGCACTTGGAACTTGATGCATTAAAACCGTAAGGATGTGTCGCAATCGATAGATTCTTTCTGCAATACTTTTTAATAGATTCAGGCATGACAGACTCGGTTGATTCTACTGTTACTTCAGCTGGAGGTGGTGTAGAAGCCTTATCTAGTCCTTTCTTTCTCACGTACTTCCTCTTGCCAGTTGGGTTATCTTTTGGTTGAACAGGCTTTGGGGCAACTGGCTTTCTAGCACTCTTTAATTTGCCTTTTATGATAACCTTGGGTCGGAGTTTTTTCCTTCTTTGTTTTGGTGTTAGTGTTTGATTCAGACCAACAACATGGCTGCCTCCCTTGTCAGGGCTGTGTTTGTCCTCATCACTTCCCCTTTTATTCTCAACATTAGGAAATTGAACCCAGCGTCTCTGGTGTGCATGCGATCCATTATAATGCATCCCAATCAGATTCATGTGGCTGATATCTGCATGGTCAGTAGTAGAGGAGTGCTTTCTTTTGGCACCACCTACATATAATCCTGTGGACAGATTTCCAGTATTACCGTTGCTAGTATTATTTTGACTTGATTTTGTTTCAGTTTTTTCATGTCCATCTAGAGTAAGCACCAGGCCTTCTCTTACGTGGTTCTTTCTAGATTTGGCATTTAGCTTTGTCCCAGGAGGATTGATGTTTGAAAAATTTGTACCCGGGGCTGCATGTGTTTTCTCCTCTACATCAATCCCTATGCCAAGATGAACGGTTCCATCCCCTAGCACAACATTTCCATCTCTTCTTTGCTTTGATAATTCAAGATTCAAGGATTTTCCACATGACTTTCTCACGTGCTTCCTCTTGCCAGTTGGGTTTCTTTTTGATTGAACAGGCTTTCTAGTTCTCTTGGCTATGCCTCCAGTGATGACCTTGGGTTGGTGTTTATCTCTCATTTGTTTTGGTGTTGGTTTTTGTTTCAGATCAACACCATGGCTGCCTAGTTGGATACATTTGATGCGTAAAACAACTGCATCTGCCAGAGCCAAGAGATCAGAAGAGCTCATACCTCCCAAGCTAGAAACAGTACCAGCAGCGGGCTTTGGACAACTTCCATACATGTCACTACCAATGCTCGTTACTGCAGCAACAACTTGTCTGGCACAGGAGGTGCGAAGTGTAAGTTCTTGGTCGTGTGACGATTCGCTATTTTTGCTTGGGACATTTTTCCCCAATTCCACATTAATCTGCATTCCAACAACTTGTCTGATTTCTCTTCTGATTGTTTTGTATGGCTTAGGGGGTGCAAAGTGTGAAGTGGTTTTCCCACAGCAATTAGTGGGTGTGCCTATAAGGGGAAAATGTTTCATGTCATTGTCGCAAAGATTACACTGAGGAAAAAGGGGAAGGCCAGTTAGGACATGCAAGTTACTATAGCTGTAATATACTTGAACATTTTGCAGGGGAGAAGGTTGGGTTTTCAGCTGAGATGTCCTGGAGTGATAATAAAATGAAGAAAAATGCTTGACCATACAACCCAACGTTTCATTTAAGCTTCAAAATTTCCTGCTTAGTATGAACTTCATCCCCTCACCCCACTAAAAAAAAAACAAACTTTTTTTTTTCTTAAAAAAAAAAAAAGTCAAGTTCAGTGGATTCTTCGGTGTTGACATCCCAACCTTGGCGCATGATTTTCCACGAATCAGCAAATGGAATGCGAATAGACTCTAAAAAGCATTTAGTATTTGGCTAGGTTTTCACATACCTTGAGGCTTCTGGGTTTGGCCAAGAGAGACATTGTGGTGGCACAGTAACGAACAGGTAGAGTTTGGTAGAGATGCTGCTTCTGCCAGAGTCAGGAGATTGACAAAACGCACACCTCCCGAGCTTGAAACGGTACCCGCGGTTGGCTTTGCATTTGCAAAAGTTCCAGCAGATTCTGCTTCGTCCTGTATCTTCATGTGTGATCCTGCTCAAGATTACTACTGAGCTGATCAGACGAAGCTACATTACCAGCATCACGATCACGAGGGGGAAATACATGTACTAATGCGAGTTTTCATAAAGAGGAATATTCATATTCCTAATATACAGCGAGATGGGAGTATATACATGCCGAGTAGGTTGCTACAGTCTCAGGCCAAACAATTAGGGGAGAAGACAAAAACCTACACTACGAATAGGGGTGTTCACGGGACGGGACGGGACCGGGACGACCCCGTCCCGTCCCGTCCCGAAGAAAAGTGTTCGGGACGGGGTTTCCGTCCCGTGTCCCGTCCCGTCCCGAACTTGTCCCGGTTTCGATCGGGACGGGACGGGACAGGCCTTGTCCCGGAACTTTTTTCCAATTAAAAAAATTGACCCAAACATCTTTTTTTTGCAGAGCAACACATTTGGTGGGTGATTTTATAGCATAATTAAATCTCCTCCAGTGCCATGAGCACTCCATATTAATACATAATAAACCAAAAACATAATAATTAGAATAAAAAAAGTAGCAACAACTACACATTTAAATAGAGTTTAAAAAAACTTCAAATGTGATGTGTTACACATAGAGCATAGTGGCAGCGGACAAGAAATTTGAGATCAATGAATGGTTGGAACTTAGTTTAGAAGTTAGAGTTATATATTTTTTTAAAAAAATTCATATATACTCACATATGAGACATATGACACATGTATTTTTTTTAAAAAAAAATTATGAACATACATATATATATATTCGGGACGGGACGGGATCGGGACGACCCCGTCCCGAGTCCCGTCCCGTCCCGAAGTGGTACTCTGTCCCCTCCCGGTTTGTCCCGTCCCGAAAATTTTCGGGACGGGACAATCCCGTCCCGAAATGGCCGGGACGGGACGGGACGGACCGGGACGGGACAGAGTTGAACAGCCCTAACTACGAATACGAAGTGAGAGTGACTGTTGGCCAAGAAAGAGAGAGAGAAAGAAATGAGAGTGACTAAAGTAGGACATGTTATAAAGGCCAAGTATTATACAGGTTAAATGAGCAATTCTAGCAACAATGTTTTGTCAAAGGAGCATGTGACACCATAATGTTTGATAAGGTATAAAAATGCTCATAAACTTTATAAAATGGTACCATTTTAATACAGCCGTTAATTGCGTTAAATTCTACCAATCTCACAAAATTAAATTTAAATTAAAAATCAACACTATCAAATCAAAAACCAAATTCAGATTACGATTTTATATTAATATTGAAATAGTCGGAAGACTATATTATCTCGCAGACAAGGATAATAAGGTATCAAGTGTCTAGAGACGGTAATAGAAAGACAAAAATTAAAATATTTGGTAAAATACAAAATATATTGAAAATGAAAAATTGGAGTAAATATTAGAAGAAGAATTTTAAAATATCAAACAAATGTCGTGATAATATAAAGACAAATACAAAATATCAAAAAAAATAAAATAAAGAAAAGACAAATATATGGAGGTGAAAGAAGCCTAACGAGGGTGCTCAGGCCTTCAGTTGGCCGAAAAGAGTAAGCAAGAACTAAATTACGCTTCATTCTCATGGAGGCTCAGGCCTTGCATGCATGGAGTATTAACCCCTCGTGTGGTTAAGCTTCATTCCCTTATAAAGCAAGATATGTTAGGTAAGGACAGGAGAAGCAGTAAACGAGAGAGAGAATAATAAAGATGGGTAATCTGAGCGTGTGTGTCGAGTCTAAAAAGAGCAAAACCTAATCAAAAAGATGTCACTTAATGAAGGTGCAGTCCAAGTAATGTCAGCATTGGATTTCTCCAAGTTCCTATTCGTACAAAACAAGATTAAGGTTGTAAACTCTCGAGTTGTGTTCTTTTTCCTGGCTCAATCTCAAGACATATTGATCAGGGTTAAACGAAAACAACCGATTTCATAATTTCCCTCACTACTTGATGCATAAGCACCATCTAACATGCGGTAGTAACTCCCTTGCAAGAGATTCCACTTTTTCTCTTCAATCAAAAGGTGATCAAGAAAGTGCGGAAGCTTAAGATTCTTGGCAGGGGTGTCCTATAGTCGTCAGCACATGAAGCCCAGGTTTCTTAGTATACGTAAGGCAATATCCTCCATGGAACAAGTTGACGATATTGGGCCCACATTTCTTTATACTTCTGTGCACAACGAGCTTCATCCCTTCTCTCTCTCCAGATCAGAAGAATCAGAAGATAAATTGGATAGAAGTATGGAACTGGTGAGCTGTAAAAATGAGCAAACAATAAATGCCTGGAATCCTTTTACCGATGGATATTAATATCCGTATTTTCATATCAAAGTTCAGCAACAATATCAAAGACACACCTGATACCACAGGGTAAGCTAAAGGAGAGAGCCAGCAGCAGATCCCCCAGGTAATTACAGTGTCTCGCAATACCCCTTCAAAAGAATAATTAACTGCATCAATAACTTCCATGATAAACAGGGTCAAGATATGCAAGTTTCTCACAACAATTCAGCAATAACAATGACGTCGTACTGTGATACAGAAAAAAGCACAAACTTCGACTGACAAAAAGTTCAGATTTTCCTTATAATGCCAAAGTGGTATATTCTAGTGTTTGGCGATGCATTTGTTTTCTTAAAAAAAGTATGCTTCACTTCTAAAAATAATAATAAGAATAATCATAATAAAAATAAAAGGAATTAATATATGATGACTTTTCTCATGAACTTGTAGAACATGGGAATGGCAAACTGGATCCATCATCTTTTTACCTTCAAACAGCCCTGGCCCAAAGCAGGGGTAAAAGGATCTTCGAATCGGAATTTATATTGCGATTCTTTTTCTTTTTCTTTATTGTTTTGTTGGAGGGGGGGGGGGTTTATCTTGTCAACTAAATAGTACAATCAAGCCTATAGCCTTTACTGGCTCAATCTCACTAGATTTTGTTCACCCCTAGATCATGTTTTCTCACCATAAAGTGCTATGCACATGCTAATACAATTTACTAACCTCTGAAAAACACAAATGCACATTGTTTCCAAGCAAATTGATGATTTTTTACACTCCATAACTTGACAACATAAAATGTAAGGAAGAACAGGAAAATATGCTCATATTTCATAATGAGAAGAAAAGTATCAGATGAAATCTTACCAATAGCCAGAAGCAAGTAACTTGCCTCCAATGACTTTTGGAGGCTTACCCCATATTAGAGCCTTTGGATTCTTTTTGAAATCATGTTTTTGCTTGTTAGCTCCTCGAAATACCATGTATCTGTGTATTTTTTATTCAACAAAGGAAATATTAATATGGTCTCCATAAATAAATGCTTATATGCTAAAAAGATATTAAGGCCTACGGTTAAGTTACCCAATCAGGAAGATAAAGCAATTTGCAATAGCAGCAGTGATAGGTAGCTCCACTTTGTTCCACAAAAGCCACCATCCCTAACGGCAATAACAGATTGTTAACGCATGCAAGATCTGTGCACATCATCTTATATAAAAAGGCACATCTATGAAATGGCTGGGGTAAGGTCCTCTCTCCTATTGAGACTAATATAGGCATTAAGTATTCATCAACATAAAAGCATTTAAGAGCAATTTTGGCCATTACTAGTATTAATAGAGAAACATTATTTCCATAAAAGTAAATGAACAGGCTACACAGAGCAGTATACATCCAGCACGTGAAGATTTGACCACGATGAACTTTAGAGTATAAAGAAGGCAGGAGAACAGGTGCTCGAGCAAGTGGCCCAAGAAAGTGATTTTATAACTTCTTAAAGTAAATAACTTTGTTTGCCCCCAAGAGTTCCAAACAGTTTGAGACTAAAACACTCTAATTCATAAAAATGTCAATCGACCATGGGAAAGGTAAATCTAAATCAAGACCTGCTATTTGAAATAAAAGCATTGCTGTAACAAGCTGTATGTAATTACAAACTCTCCTCATGTCCTTTCTTATTGTTATCATTTTATTGGGGAACAAATTTTAAGCAATTTATATATTTGTCACCAAGTTCCCAACCAAAACATGTCAAGTATCTTGTTTCTACTTTTTACAGAAAACTGTATGGTTCTCTAATTAAATTTCCCATGAAAAACCATATACTATCATGTTTTAATTGGAAAACTTAATGACAAGGGTATAAGAGCTGCATCTATGTCTAGCTTTTTCCTTACATTTTTCCCAGCATATAGTGAATTTTCACCCTGTCATTTTCAAACTCTTTATTTTGCTTTTATTCCCTATCCCAGTTCATGGTTCTAGCAACTTGCCTGAATGCTGAAAGTGAAGGGAATCCACACTAGATCTCCAAAGACCAACATGAATCCCAGTCTCTCAGCGATTATGTCCCACCTGCAAACGAGGATTCTCATTATTCTCAATGGATAAGGAAGATTGACGAATAATGAGATGTGACCGAGTAATCACTTCCCATTTACTGGAAGAACCAATGCAGGACAAAAGAAATTGTGCGATGAATAAAGATTTAAGATTTTTTTTTTTAAAAAAAAAACATCTGTATATATCTATAAATCAATATCATCAATATATAACATAAAAACTCAAACAAGTCGCACTGCTCACAAGCCATGAGCTGTGCGGCTTTCTAAGAAGTGACAAGGTATGGGCAGCAGTTTTCTAGCCAAATAATTAAACATAAAGGTCACAATTTCTTAGCCATCTGATAAGGTATGTGACTTTCTTACCAAATAGATCTCCTAAAAATAGTAATTAATTCACTTACGTGGATGTCATGTACTCCTCATGTACAAAGTAGTCCAGAATGTATAACTGGAATACAAAGGTGAGAAATTTATGCATCAGATGGTTGCAGTAATGGTCATATATCAAAATATAATAGCATGCATGATTTCTGGCTTACAGCACAAAATAATTGGTAAAGGATCATTGATTGGCCCAAGGTACCATCTTGAACACTCTTTGCAAGAACTGATAAATTGATAAAAAGCCACCCCATCATTCCAGCTCTAACAAAGAAAAATCTGCAAAATATAACTCCACTAAAGGTTTGGCCACATGTTGGATTAAACTTTACCCTCACAGTCATTACATTATGCTAAAGATGTTATATGCTCTCTTCATTGAAAAAGTCAGTCATGATGCATATCAGGATACAAAGTTGAACTTAGAACACTATTATCTTATCCTATCCATGTTTCCACTGTGATTACTAATATTAAGTACAAAAAAGCAAACATTTTGCATGCATACTTCATTTACACTTCTTCTGAAGGCATGCTGCACGGATTCAGTGTTAGGCAGCCCGTTGGGTGTAGAAATATAGCAAAAATGGTTGTGCCAATGCATTTAGCAGGACAAAAATGGATAAGAATCCCATACAGGTATAGACAACAAGAGCATACAAATAATTAAGCTTTTGGTTTTTATAACAATCATTACAAGATAGATGAAGAATATTTTCCATAAGACGTTTGGGAGAAATACCACCCAATCTTGTAACTCATTAATACACAAGTGGGGATAAAAAAGCAAGAGGAACTGATGAGTAGATCACATACTTGAGGTCAATACCCATAAAATGAGGATTCAGCTGTATTCCAAACCACCTGTTAAATTAGAATAGAAAACAGATTAAAAAAATATTGACCACAACGATTGAGTTGACTCAAGGGAGTAAAGTCGACCATTTCACTGCTAAATGCAACACTCAGTACTTCTTCACAAAGAAAGAATGATGGCATTTTTAGTCTATTTCAATATTTATAACACAAATATTGACACCTCAAAATATGTGCATACTTGTAGAATAAAATTTCAAAACCTTGATATTAATACCATCAGTTGAAGCCAAGGATCAGTAAACAAAAGACATTGATATTGCCATTCTTATCTTGAGAATAAGGTGCAATAAGCACCCCATGGATTACAAGAAGTACTAGTTAGACTATAATAAATATCATATTCCAATACCAAGATGCACGTCCAATGTATTAAGACTTTTTCTGCCCAAATCCATGGCGTCTCATTTTGCATATCCTTGGGAATCATATGAAAAACAGTTGTTTACATTTATTTAGTATACATTTAACGATACAAACAGAATTTTGCGTGAAAAGCCAAGGCTGGGGAATTGAAGGAACTAGGAACCTCCTATATTGTATTGAATGAAAAGTGAGAAAGACTTGTAGCATATATGGCATAGGATAAGGGTATTAAAGAAAATACATGTAACAGAATACTTTAAACCATTTTCACTTGAGATAATATCAATCTAAGCGACCTTGATTTTTTGAACATACCAGTCATGAATAAGATTTCCACTGATGTGAGGTTTTAGGGATGAATCTTTACTACGTGACTTGCAGCCAGCAAAATAGAGGACCAAAGTCACCTAACATGTATATATGGAAGAAATGAACAAACAACATAGCTGAAAAGGAGGGAAAACACTGTAGAGAATAATTAGATGAGTAGACATTCAAATGAGTTATCATTTGACAACATTGCAACTTGTAAGATGACATTAGGATTTTAAAGTTTAAAATTAGTCAGAGAATAACCAATTTTTAACCCTTGATATTAAAATGAATAATTGGCTAAAGATGTATATTCTCAAAACCCCAGCCTATTGCTATCCTTGAGCTGAAAAGCTTCTAATTAAGCTCCGTTAGTATTCAGTAATACTGTATAACTACCAACACGATTTACAGCTGAATAAGCACCTGCATCAGCCAATAAATGCCACACTAAAACTTCTTCCTAACAAACTAATATAGCCACATGATATTGGAATAGAAAATCATATCATAGTGAACACATGACTTAGATACCATAAGATATTTTTATTGGTGACATAAAGCTTCACATACAAGAAAACTGAAGATAAAAGTTGCGGACAGCAGCTCCAGTCCTCTCTCCGATATAACCTGCAATAATCATCATCATCAACATATATAAAATTAAAATCCTAAATACCGTGCTTTTCCAGTGAAGTCAAAAATGCTTTCAGTTTGAATGCACTATTTTTCCTTTTTTAAACTTTTGAGGTGCAATCTAGTTGACATAATTCACTGTAAAAAATAAATAAATAAAATCGACGTTTGGTTCTGCAGAATTTTATTCATAAAAAAATGTTTGTTATTGCACCTACTGACTAATGTTACAGGAGCAAACAACAATAAACATAATAAAAATCCAATTGCATTGAACAGAATTAAGCAACAGAACGTTAACATGCAGATAATACATACAGTAAGCGATATGAAACCCATATTGGCGCTGATCTCAAGAAGTGCAACCAACAGGAGTAGCAAGAACAAACCTGGAAAATGTGGAAAATGAATTATATATCTACTCAGGTCACTTAACTGACTTCTTTTCAAGGAAACATTCTGATATAATAAACATATATTCAATCAAAACTAACCATTGCAGCGGTAGTGAAGGCGAGTTCCATCCGCCAAAATCACACCAGGGACAACTTTTCCAGGCACAATGGCTCCAGCAATCGCCAAGTAAGTAAAGAATCCTACTAATAAAGCAACCTGGTCCAGATGAAACAAGTGGGAAAAATATAAACAGAGAAGAAACTTCACGTAATAACCAAATAAGGGGAATGCTGAACATTTAATTCACGCATTATCTTCAGTCCCAAAAAAAAAAAAATCACTACTTTGGATACTAACGGAGTTCCAGGACGGAATTAGAGCGTAAATCAGAAAACCCAGATCCATCTTTGCCTCTCTGACTTTATATTTATCAAACGCGTGGCCTCGTTGAGATCAATCTTTTGATTAGATGCGAGGCCACTTCTCTCTACCCTTGCTCCTTTCAGTATTCCTCTCAGTCTTTCAGCTACTGAAGCCACAAGTGAGATGTGATTCAACAATAGGCGCTCCAAAGTCCAAACCTTATTCTATTTGAAATTCTATTCTCTCCCCGATCCTTTTGTCTCTACTCTCACTCTGTAGTTAACATTAAAAGAACGATTTTTGGGGAAAATAATGTGAATGGGAAGGGTAATTGACTTTTATTTTCTGGTCCTTATAGTGTAGTGTGTTAACTACTAGCAGTCTAGTACTTTTTTTTTTTTTAATAACTAGCAGCACCCCTTACATATCCATATCAGTCTAGTACTACAATCTTGTTGATCGTTAAAAAAAAATGTAACTCAGCCAAAGACCCAAAAAAATGTTTTTTTTTTATGTAAAATGCCCAAAACTCTTTATGTTAAGCTTTTTATTATTATTATTATTATTATTATTATTATTATTATTATTATTATTATTATATTGTTAGATTTTTTTGGTCTAAATATTACTATTGTTAGATGTTAGATGGCAAACGTCTTTTCTAACAAAGGCTCTATTGGCAAAACATTGTTAATGCCAACAGCATGTTTAAATGAACTTTTTATGTTAGAAAGGCACTCGTGAGTGTTAGAAGGGATTGTGATTTTATGCTTTAGTTTTATCTTAGTCTTAGCCACGTTGCATCTATATTGATTTCGCCTATCTCAAATCCAACATTTAGTTTTTATTCAAAAAAAATGGAGAATTGCAAATAGGTCCCAAGTAAGAGAATTAATTTCAAACAGGTCCATTAACAACTCCTTCACTTGTTAACCAAGGCTATTGCAGTTGTTAATAACTATCATTAACAACTCCTTGGGACCTCTCTGAAATTAATTCTTACTTAGGACTTATGTGCAATTATCCAAAAAAAAAAAATTAACATTTAGTTTCATTTTACGTTTTCAATAGTAATATATATCAATGAAGATGTCAGGGGAAACCAAGTCTTACCTTTATCTCAATAAATCTGGAAAATAGTGGTTTGAATTTTCTCCTCATCTTCCCCACTTTACATATCAATGAAGATGTCAGGGGAAACCAAGTCTCACCTTTATCTCAATAAATCTGGAAAATAGTGGTTTGAATTTTCTCCTCATCTTCCCCACTTTACATATTAATTACTAAAATATTAATTGATATATAAGAAATTCGTTTTTCTGTATTTAATGTTTAATAAATTAATTTTTCTAATGTTTTTTACTGCAGTTTTAAAATGTTGAGAGTTCAATTTAACTGTTTATATTTATATACTTATATTTAGTAATTGAATAATTTATCAATATTTTATAATATATTAAATCTAGAAAAGCCTAATTTCAACATAACTATTGCTTTTGAGATGAGGAGAGCCTTGACTGATCTATGTTTGAAAAAAATTGGGTTGCGTCTGAACATCCATTAAGAAGACTTCAAGTGTATTTTTGACAAAGTACTACTTTGTATCTTTTAACAAATTTCTTCATGCCTGCAAAACAAGCTCTCGAGTCTTGACACAGATAGCTTTTCCATGAAAAAATCCTCCTCCCGTCCTATTCCATTGTCCTAAAAAGTCATACCATAATTCCAAACATGGCCTTGAGATTTTAAAAAACAAATACTGAAAATTGAACTTTATCTATTCCTTCTTGGTGCTAACGCGTAACTCGCAAAAATATAGATATTACAAACTATTATAACTAAAAAAAAAACTAAATAAACAATTCAAATTAGGGCACAATTCAAAAACTAAGCTTACTGGACGAGCAAACAGTACAGACCAGATTACATGCCACACTGACTACATAGTCTTAATCATTCTGGCCACAGGCGCGATGCTGCCACTATACTCTATGATCATCAAATTCACCTCCATTCTGCGCAGCACCCTGTTCATTATCATCACCATTTCTGCTGTACTTGTTGCCAGTTTCTTCTTGTTCCTTCTCCCTGTTCCATTGCTCTATTTTAGCTCTCCTTTCCGCACTACTTTCTCTAACAGGACTCCTGTCCCTTCCCACAGGACTTCTACTTCGATTTGTTCTTCTCCGAGGACTGCGGCTCCTAGGCAACCTGCTCCTACCTGGGGGACCGTGGTGTCTGTCATAATCTCTTCTACCAGAACCACGTCCGGCATGAGAACGGTCGTCCTGGTTACGATGCCTTGGAGGACTCCTGCTCCTGCTACCCCCACGACCTTGCCATCGCCTGTTTCTCCCAAATAACTTCCTTCTCAACTCCCTAAAAGCAGAAAAGCAGAGTGTAAATAGACAATCAAACCTAACATGCCAATGGAAAAAAAATGTTTGAAAAGTGACGTGCATTAAGCTGGAAAACCAACCTGCTAATCTTCTTCAGGTGCATGAAATTGCAATAGCCACCGCGATTACAAACATTTTCCTCATACTGCCTACAAGTAGCTTCTCGAAAATCCGTCACAGGAGAGAAGTCAACAATGATGGGTCGACCTGGGGGTGTCATCATAGTTAGAAGTTTTGTAGTAATGATAATTGCAACAGTTTAATGCTGGGATAGAGGCCTCAATCATAAGATAATATTCACTATTTCATTTTTTTAAGTCATTAAAGCGCAGCAGTGATAATTTACACATGGCTCATGTTCTGCCAGTGAGCCATTGCATGTTGGAGAAACTGTGAGTATGACCATGCCTTCTAACAACAGGGAAGAGAGAGATACATGGTAGAGCAAGCCAACTAGCCAGTCTCGTAAACCATAGTAAACATGCATCCCAGTTAATCATGACAAGAAACTGATTGCCTTTGTTTATAGAAAAACATAGCTCCCACTTAACCAAAATAACTGGATAGAATCACCCCAAGTAAAGTATCAGATGCAAGCAAGAATGTTTAAAAATATCTAACCAGGGAATCAGCAGAATAATGAGACAAGACCAAAAGGTAAAAACCCTGAGGAGAGGCATAGAGAAGAGACACATTCATGTTTGATACAAAGCATATGGAAGTTGATGCATATGGAAGTTGAAGCTTGAAATCACACCCACATACATGCATACATAATAAATGATTGATATAATCATCCATACACTAGATGCTGCACTGATCCTCACCAAACCAACTTGCAATAACAGTGAACAAGACATGTTTATAGATGTCAAGATGAAATAAGACTAATACAATGAAAAACAAATAGCATTAAAACCCTTTCCAAGGAAAGTCAGTCCACAAGCGAATACCATAGACAGTTTGTCAAATTTGACCACATCCAGATAAAATCTACAGCAATGACTCAAACGAATCAAATGTACGACCATTAAGACCGACTTCCGATCAATGTTAGGTCACAACTGATAGAAGGCCAAATAATAATTCTAAGGAAAATCAATAGTGCCTGAAACCCATAAAAAAAATGGTTCTTTCAACACTTATCCCTATCAAAGTTAACTCCTACGATTCCTATACCAAACATACAAATGATAACGTTAAGGATGCAATATGTCTGATAGGACTAACAACACATGCCAGATGAGTCTATTCTTGTGATACTCTGTCCACGGTAAATCAATTTCAGTCAGAAATGAAAGCAACATAAAGACTAAAAAAGCACAAGCCAATATGTTACAAAACAATGATAAAGGAAAAGGAGTGAATATGGAAATTAACCTGAATAAAATCTCCCAGTCAGATTCATCAGCGCATTAGAAGCATGGTCCTCCTCTTTAAACTGAACATACACATTGCCGACCTGACCGACGAAATAATAAGCACTACATAATCAAACCAAAAGGACAGAAATGGGAAAAGAAATAAGCTGGGGAAAAATGTTGTACCATGTGATCGGCTAAATTATCACAAATATTCAAGCTCTGAATTTCTCCATACTTGCTCAACTCCTCAAATAGATCCTCATAGAAATCCTGCACTCACACACCCACAATTTCCAAGATTAAAAATGTCATTACTCAGAGCCAGAATCGCCGATTTCACATGCTAACAGTAAGTATAAAGAGAAAACGAACGATCAACACCGAAATACAGAGTGAAACGACAATACAACCTCGAAATGATCTTGGACCTTGTCGGGATCAAGTGATTGGCCTTGGTTAGGGTCAACGACAGGAGTGATCATGTCAGGCCTCTGGTACATATTAGAGAGGAGGAGAGTAGGGCTAATGGTGGGCTTAGTGTGAAGTCTGGAGCAGCGGTCACCATGCCTGCAAGCTCCGATCTTGAAGTAGAAGGGGCAGTTAACCCTGTCCTTTTCGGTTCCGAAAATCGATGCCAAATGCTCCGCCATCACCGAATGAACGCAGAAATCAGATTCAGCTTCTTATACTACGCTTGGCTCGAGCGAGGCTCAAAATTTGTGCTCTTTTTGGTTTTTAGGGTTTGGGTTGAAACAAGTTCACAGAGATCCCCTTCTTCACAGGAAGGCCAGTGAGAGAATGAGGAAGAAAGAAGTGGGGTTTATGAAAATGCCTAGTCACACACACAAGGTTATATACTTATATATATCTGATTTATTAATGTTAACTCATAATTAAATCATTAATAATTTCTATAATGTGATGTAGAAATTAGATTAAATGTAGAGTTTATGAAATATATATTGATAAAACCTTTTAGGGAAAATGACAAATAAATACCTTTCAATTTGTAAAATCCCAATAACAACTGCACTATAGCTATTAACAACTCCACTATGAGGCATTAACAACTAGTAACAACACAAAGTTCCTTATTTGGGATTTTGCAAATTGAAAGGTATTTTTTTGTCATTTTCCCAACCTTTTATATGTTCTGGGTAATTTGTCGAAAATAATTTTGAAGACAATATACATTAGACTAAATATTACATTGTTTATATTAAGTTAAAGTATACTTTTTGGTCATTTATCTTTGCATCAAGTCCTCTTTTAGTCCCTTAACTTTTTTTCGAATAGTAAACTGCATACATGAACAATATTACCAAGTTACAACACACTATCTCTTAATTTTGAAAAGTGCACTTTTGGTCATTTTTCACTAACGCTGTTAGTTTCATTTAAAAGAAATAATTCTTACATTTTAAAATTTGACAATTTTTATAAATATTTAATTATAAAATTATTTTTTAGATTTGCTGAGTTAGCATTTCCCATTAAATGAAACTAACAGCGTTAGCGAAAAAGAATCAAAGGTGCACTTTTCAAAGTTAAGGGATCAAAAGAGGACTTGATGCAAAGATAAATGACCAAAAATATACTTTAACCTTTATATTATGAAAGAAATGGCGCATTTTTAGTGTTCATTTATCCATTTTGCATAAGGTATGTATTCCTTCCAGTCCTTATTATAAGATTATTTTACCTTTTTTTGGAGAAATTAAAAATATAAAATTAATCGCTTTAAAATGTTTATAGTTTTCTTTTTCGTCAAAATTAATTTACCTTACTTATTAACTATCGTTTAATACAATTATATTATATTTAAGATACATTAAAATAACTGGTCTATTTGGCTTCCTTAATCTCTACAAAAAAAAAGTTAAAGTGATCTTATATTTAGAATTGAAGAGAGTAATAAATAAGATACATGAAAATAAATGGATAAAAATCTCAAATACATATTTTGCTGGTGAAATCCATTCAAAATCGTGGAAGAAAACAAAAGGTATGAAAAAATTTAAGAAGGCTGCTCAAAAAAAGTAGGGAAAATTTCAGACAGACTTCTAAAACACAAAATCTTACATCAATGATTTCCAATTAAAGTAAGTTATAAATTTTTTTATCAAGTGTTATCAATCACTTATCAGTTATGCAAAACAAACATGATTTGATAGTATTTTACAGTTTTTGAAGTCTTTTTTAGAGAATTTTACCAACTATAAAATGTCCTGGTTATAATCTTTTTAGTTTCAAAAGTATACTCTTCTTCCGTTTAGTTTTAGAATTATTAATTGTAGAATTAACTTCCTGTTAAAATTTTCTTAGCTAAAAACAAAGGCTGTCCGGGTATAAAAAAAAATAATCAATATAAATTGGACTTATATTATTAAATATCCGTGCAATTGTATTAACACTTGAAAAAACTCAAAAATACTGGACAATTTATCAAGATTATAAATGTAAAACGGGCTTCGTCCAGTTTCCTTTTTTTTAAAAAAAAAAAAAAAGTTGCTTTCAATTTACTCCCTCTGGTCCTAATTATAAGAGCCAGTTGACTTTTTTGGAAAAATTAAGGATGCAAAATACACAACTATGAATTGTTTATATTTGTTTTTTTCCCTCAAAACTAAGTTATTTTACTTATGAACAATCATATAATTCAATTATATTTTGCATATATTAAGATTTAGGGATCTAATTTGCTTCTTTAATCTCTAAAAAAAAATCTACTGACTCTTATAATTAGAAACTAATAAAGTTGAACAATTTAAAACCTTTTTCACATAGGGATGATAGACCCATGCACCCATTGCACACGCCTGTATTAGGCCACAGTTTCTTTAAATTGAAGCGAGAATTGCCTGAGATTGGGCCACAGTAAATAGACAGAAATTCTATTAGTTGTTATTTTAAATAAAAAATGCAATCTCTCACTCACACTATCTTTGTGTTTAGTGTTTACAACATGTCATGCAACTAAGCTACAATATTTTGAACTCATATTTTAACCAGCATTAATATTTCTTTCTTTTTTTTTTTTGAAATCTTATTTACACTTAAAAATGTACCGCTGTTTATCTTTGTAGCACTTGAAAACAAATCCTTTAATTTTTTTCATGTTATCCGAAATAATAAAATGGAGGTATAAATATTCAAGAAATAGAAAAAATATCTATATATTTTAAGAGGAAAACACCACCGTCAAGCAGGTTTGCCCGAGAGGTTAAGGGGGAAGACTTAAGATCTTCTGCACACAAGTGCGCGTGGGTTCGAACCCCACAGCCTGCATTAGTTGCAATTTTTGAATTACACAATACACAATAGAAAAGCTTGAGAGCCAGGACTATTCCTTTTCTCAGTTTTTTTTTTTTTTTTGGCCAACTTTTCTCAGTTGCAAGTCCTGTTTAGTTATAATTCTTATTGCAATGGCACATTTTCACCAAGTATATTTGTAAGTTCATCAAAAGACCATTTTTTCTCCCAAAACTTTTCTATCACTCAATTGTACAAGTGAGCGATCTTATTTAATATTTACGAAGATGATAAAAAATCTTGCAAAACTGGGGATTGAGTATAAGCTTGGATTAAAAGCAGCAACTAAACCTCTGACAGTTCCTTATATTTACCCTCTCTTTTATTAGATTCATTTCAAGGAATATGGTATTTTTCAGCAATGAAGATTTTTCCTACTTACATCATGTTTTGAATCCTTAACTTAAGGATCATTAGTTCTACATTTAAGAATCAGTTCCAGTGCTCATCTGGCTCTCCTCCATTCTGAATCGTCTAGATCTAATAATGGAGGGTTCAGATTTAATATTTTTAAATTTAAAATTTTTAAATGAAAACTATATTTTTCAAAAAAATAGTAGTTAAGATATTATCTTTATTTTTAATTTTCTACACACTAAAATAGTTGACATTTAAAAAATTATAAACTTTAGAATATTAAATCTGAACATTCCAAATTAAATGTAGATAGTTTAGAGTGGAAGAACACCCCCAACTCACCTTTCTGACGAGCATCGAAACCGATTCCCTGGGTTTATTTATATGCCTTATGTTTCATTTAATTCAACTGAATCAGTCATTAAATTAAAATATCATATAATACTTTTAACGCTTTTGCAAATTATTTTTCCCGTCAATCAAGTTAAATCACATATTTTCCAAGAGATTGAAGAAGGAACAACTTAACAAGAAGGCATTATAATTCAACATCAACGTCAATAAATTACTATTTAACAAAAACTATCACTTAAAACACACATTATCTTGGTTACAGAATTCTAGAAGTGTCCTTTACCCAAATTTTTCTGCACCGTTAGGAAATGAAGTCACGGAATACAACGGTTGACGCAGGGTCGCGTTTCTTGCCTCATATCTGGCGTGTAAATGGTCAACGAGGATTATAAATTTATAATGCAGGCAACAGATGACAAAGTCCCAAAACTCACATGCTTAACATTAACAAACTCGTACATTAGCAAAATACAGTATCTGCTCCAGAAATCAAAATTCAAGAGTTATTGACAAAAAAGCTCCGGTAAGAAAGACTGGCGTTTCTTTCTAACTGTAATCTTATTCATAACACAACTGAAACCATGCTGGCAAAATTTCATTGCCCCTAACTCATGCAATGCCTACATATTTTTCAGCTTTAAGAACTCTAGTAGGGTTCAACAGGTGTGCGGAAGGATGCTCCGGCATAGACAGCATCAGAACCAAGCTCTTCCTCAATTCTCAAGAGCTGCCAGGACAAAAATAAAAACACGCTCAAAAAGACTTAGACAACTAAATGATAAATACAAGTATTTAATATTCAACGAAGGCATGTAACCAACACGAACCTGATTATATTTAGCAAGTCGCTCTGACCTGCATGGAGCACCGGTCTTAATTTGACCCTGCTCAGGAACAAATTATGACAGTTAATTTGAAGTTTAATACAAAGCCTTCAACGAGGAGCCACTAGCACGACTTTTACGAAAGATAGAATAAGAACATACCGTGGCCAAACCAACAGAAAGATCAGCGATGAAAGTATCTTCAGTCTCTCCACTGCAGCCAGAGCATTAAAAAGTCTCAAAAGATGGCGCAAAAGATATATGCAATTAAACTTCAGTGATCATTAGCATTTCAAGGAAGAACACAGACCTCCTGTGGCTAGCCATTACCCCCCATCCAGCTTTCTTGGACATCCTGACAGCTTCAATGCTTTCAGTCACAGATCCGATCTGATTAACCTGTCAAGATTGTGGCAAGGAAGATTTATATTAGTCATACAAGCACTAATAGCAGGTTCCAGTGACTCAGACCTAAAAACATGATAAGCAGATTATTACCTTGAGCAAAAGTGCATTGCAGGCTTTTACGTCAATTGCCTTCTGAACCCTCTGTATTTTTTAAAAAGGAGGAATACAACCAATCAGTCATAGCGATCCTTATAATTAGGATCCCCCACTCCTTCTGGGGTGAACCTCAAGTCATTCTGCTCTCTTCTAAAGTCATAATCCAACAACAACCACCCCCTCCCCACCTAAGTAAACTATTTTTTTTTTTAAATAAAAATAAAGAGTTCGGCAATTAGTAACCTTAGGATTGGTGACCAAAAGATCATCACCAACAATTTGCACTTGGTCTCCGACCTCTGCAGTTAGCTTGGAGTAGTGCTCCCAGTCATCTTGGTCAAAAGGATCTTCAATTGAAACAATAGGATATTCTGATGTAAAGGATTTGTAAAGATCTTTGAGAGCAACTCCAGAGATCTTCTGTGAGCCATCATTGTTCTGCATGTGAAACAGAAGATACAAAAACAAAATTAAACCAGCACATATTTACTAAGGAGTAACATTAGGTCACACACCATTAACATGATGTCCTTCCAAATTGGGGTATTGGTTTATATAAAAATGAATTGTTAATGATCTTCTCAAGCAGTCAGATATGCAAACACATAATGCCAAGCAGGAGAAAATGGCAACAAACGTATCTTGCTTTTTTAGGATGAACAGATAACATATCTTATTCCCATGAAATAAGGTACAATAACACAAACCAGAAAAACCTTTAGCACAAGACAGCAGCCAGAAAAACAATGAAATGAAATATATTAGCAACTTCTGTTTAAACCATCGATTAGTACTAAATCACACATAAGTTTCCCGTTTCTCAAGCTTCGAGGTGACCATCACCTCATGAGATGTGTTCACAAAACCATGATGTTTTTGGGTACCAAGGTATGTTGAATCTTCTAAGTAAAATGAGTGAGTGGAAATTAAAGTTCAACTACCCCTAACTTAAGTGCCTACATATTACAACAAGCTCACCTCTTCCTTGAAGTTCAGGTCATATGTTTTGTCTGAAGTGTAGAATTCAGAAGCAGCAACATCCATTCCAATGACAACCTAAGAATAAAACAAACTTGTCAAATCCCACTACATGAAGGGATTAAAAAAGTTTAAAGAACCATAGGCAGAATAAAATGGGGGGGATAATAAGAAAATTTACTTTTCCTGTGTAGCCTGCTTTCTCTATGGCAACTTTCAACAATTCCAATCCTTCCTTGTTCTCCTGAACACTCAAAACACAACCCTAATGTCAGTAAGCGACCAACAACTAATCATGGATCCAAGCTATACACATGTAAGATCATAAGAAGGTTGGGCTGTGTCGACCTGGATGTTAGGAGCAAAGCCACCTTCATCACCAACATTTACTGCATCTTGACCATATTTCTTCTTAATGACAGCCTGAAATCACATGGCATAATTGACTAATCAAAAAACAGCTGCAAAAATTTACATTAAAGATGCAAATCAACAGGGACAGAAGCATATGCATGTATGTGTGTGTGTAATTAAATAATGTAATGCAGGAACTGCAAATAATCCAAAATTAAAGCTAAATACCAGAGGCTTAATCCTAAAGAACTATGAAACGAGTGAATTACGGATTTACTTATATTGACAAAACAAAGCATATGGAAAGTGTTAAACACAATTTGAGAGGGAAATGCATTTCACATTAACAGACCTTCAAATGGTGGTATACTTCCACACCCATCTTCATGGCTTCCTTGAAAGAGGATGCACCCACAGGAAGAATCATAAATTCCTGCATATAAAAAAGGATCAGACACTTGTTGCACATTTAATCTCTCCCTCTCTCTGAGAGTTTAGAGAGCATGCCTGCATGGCAAGCTTGTTTCCAGCATGTGATCCACCATTAATAACATTGAAAGAGGGAACTGGCAACACCAACTTCTTGTTACCAGCAAGATTTGCAATATGCTGCATAAAAAGACATGGGCAATATCAGCGCCAAATATTAAAACACACAGAATAGCTACATTTGGCCCCCATACTTGAAAATGTGGACTAGATCTAATTGTTTTTCTCAAGTATGGGTTTTGTCAATCCATAAAATTGCATATTATAAAAGATATACAAGTTAGTTGCATCAAATATTAGCGATGTCGGGAAAAAATCTAAATAATGATACACTTGCATATTTTACATGTGGCAAGTTACTCTCACAGCTCAAGCATCAAATACCTTGTAAAGAGGAATCTTCAAGACACTAGCGCCAGCTTTGCAGACTGCAAGAGACACTGCCAATATGGCATTTGCTCCAAGCTAGAAAAAAAGTTGCATTAGCACAATTGAATTATATGAGCGATGTAAAGTAACAAATGCAATACGCTAAGCACCTTTTGTTTGCACCAACCCCATTCGTTAACAGTTCCATCAAGCTGTTGAACCATGAAATTGTCAATGTCGGTCTGCTGAGTTGGATCCTGTCCATTTTACATTGCAACAGTTGCGTGAGATTATGCCAGACAGAGCTACTGAAATCATCTATTAATGTACTAAAAAACCATAATCAGACTATCACAAGATTGCTTCACAAGTTATAAAGGTTACGCTTTATCAATACCGAAAATAGTAATACTATAAGAATAGAGTTTAACTAACCTTGCCAACCAATGCAGGGGCGATAATTTTGTTCACGTTATCAACAGCCTGAATGAGGAGGAAGACAAAGTGAGCATGATAAGCGTATAGATGCATCAACCCGGGAATTTATCAGACTATTTAGTGTAAGGGACGGGATTCACCTTCGATACACCTTTTCCGAGATAGTCAGATCCTCCATCTCTTAATTCAAGAGCCTCATAAATACCTAAAACAATATCGGTTGTTTACATGAGAATAAGCAAAATACCATAATAAGTAGTATGTATCTAAACTGACCATCGTCAGGGGATACAAAGTGTTCGTACGGTACGAGATTGAAGTTAAAAACTAAAACCAAAAAACACTTGAAACATTCCCAAAGTTTGTAACATCACAGATCAGTAGAGATGACCCCAAAAAAAAAAAAAACAATAGATGCCAGACAAGTAAAGCATACCGGTGGAAGCACCGCTGGGAACAGCAGCTCTAGCAAAGGTACCATCGCTGCATGTCAAATCTACCTGTAGTAATCAACACCGTTATCAAAGATGTTAAAAACGCTTCTGAAACAAAAACCGTTTCTTAAAAAAGAAACAAAATAAGGTAAGAGATATAAGAACATTCTATTCAGAGATTCAAACGACCATCTACTAAAAGGAACCCAAAGCATAACCCGATGAATCATCTACATTAAATAATCAATCTAATTCGGAAAAAAACACCGACAAAGTGCAAAATCAGATCATGAACGATAGAAAGAAGAGGTGACAGTGAAAGTGAGACTGTTAAGAAGAGATCGGAGGCCTAAAATGATGAGAATAGAAGAGATTAAAGGAGGCGAAGAAGGATTAAGGATGAGGAAAGATTGAAACCTCGACGGTGGGATTGCCACGGCTGTCGAAGATCTGCCTTGCCTTGATGCTAACGATGGTAGCCATAGATCTAAAATGAGAGAAGGAAGATGAGCAAGTGGCGACTTGGAAGTTGAAAGCTTGTTTTAGGAGACAACACAGGAAAACAAAGAGAGTAGTGGCTATTATTTATAAAACCCTGAATTAAGTTTCCAGCTGTTAGGTTTAGACTGGGGAAACCCCCTTGTTTTTTGCCCGCACCCCTGAAAGGTATTTTCTTTCTTTTTCTTTTTTTTTTTATCTTGCGGTAAACTTTTGCGGTTATGCCATCTTTTCGACACGATGACCAGTCATATACTCACAAGTCAAAAGTCATGTAAGTTTTTCTTGACCTAATTTAAAGTCTATTTCAATTCAATGGCGGATATTCTGGAAGGTTATGTCCTAATAATATCATTTCACCACTGATTTCTGTGGCAGGGATAACATTAACTACATTATGGAATTGGAAGCCGTTCTCTCCATTCTTAGAATTAGATCAGGCTAAAATATAGAAAATTCCCAAACTTAGAATGAGTTGCCTGCAATTTCTCTAACTTCTAAAAGTTTAAATACTTGCATGATTTATGTTTCAAAGTTAACACATTTTTATTTTATGTTATGTCTTTTAAAAAGAAATAACCATTAACATATGAAATATTGTTTTAAGTATTTTTAAACACTTTAACAATATAAAATATTTATAAAAAGAATGTAAAATACTTTTTTAACAAAATTCTTTACATATAAATAAAATATCTTCAAAATATGAAATACTTTAAATGTAATATCTTCAAAATATAAAATATTTTAAATGTAAATAAGACATTTGTTTGATGATAACATAATATACTTAAAACTGTATATCAATTGAAGAAAGTCATTTTTTAAATGATATAGCATGTAATAAGAAAATATAAATTTTGATAGGGTAAAGACCGTAAACTTTAATATTAATTTTTACAATAAGGTGATTGAGAGTTGAAACATGAAACATGGGGATCTTCAATTTAAAGTTTCAAATGTTATAAAAGTTATATTCAACTTATCCTAGATTGAGGGGGTTTTATATAATTACTCATTAAGTTATATTAATGTAAAAGTAATTAATAATTAAAAATTAAATAAGCTATCATAATTCGTGCAATTCAGTGGATGTAGTTAAATTCACATTTATCGACCAGTTGAAAATAAAATATCATTACTGTTCTTATCATAGCGCCGTTTATGGTATAAATTAAATTGGAGCTAGTAAGCAAAGTGGCAAAAGGGGAATTATGTTAAGATTAAAATGTTATATAGGGTGTATATAATGTGTCTTTTTACTCCGTGTTGTTCACTAAAAGAATTGATTTAGAGTATATATTTATTTCATGCCATTGTTACCTTTATATCTAAACCTGTTTTGATTATCTATTTCCAAGAGGGAGGTGAGAAGTTAGTTCAGACTTTAGGAAAAGTTTGGTGGAAGCATGCACCACGTTGGTTGGCACGGAAGCAGCGCCTTTGTATTGTTCGCCCCATATGCAGGGCAAACAAATGATCGCCCTCATGAATTTCACGCAGACTCACCAAATGTTCTTTTCCAAATCTGATTATTCAGTGAGTATAGTACGTGGCCCGTGAAGGTAATAATCATATACTATCGTCATAATCCACACATTAAAGGGGGTCATAGAGCCAAATGAGATTAGCCTATTAGGTACTTTTATCACGATTTTTATAAATTGAGTCTGGGGTGTAATATGTGCCTGACTTAAAATTTGAGGTACTAATTGACACCCCATAAAAGAACAGTTTCCAAATTATAGTGTTCTTATTGGCTCGCGTCTGTAATTATCTTTATTAAAAACAGTTTATTTAAAATGATAGAGATAAAACTCCCAAATAATAATTCTAGATCGGATCAAATTGGAGGGCCCAAGTTTACACGTCTGTAATTAAACACGCACACCTGTTAAAGTAATGACATAAAACATAGCGTGATTATAGGTTAGGAGGATTTACTACATGTTATACACAGTCATTGGATTTTTTCCTCCATTATCTTCTCATTATCTATGTTCATTGGATAAAATATGAATTGTGATATATAATATCTTCATACAACCATTTGGTAAAATATTTATATGTTAATTTTTCTATTGTATAAGTGTACATAGTTCAGTTAAAATCGAACACGTCAAAATTATTTATTTATACGTAAACATATTATAATATTTTTAAGGTATTATACTTAGTTCATTTTGATTTTTAAATTTAAAAGTGACAGGGAGGGAGAGTGCGCCGTATGAATTTCGTCACAGCAATGACATCTTAACTGAAAATTTCAAATTCACATCCTTTTAATAAAGTAAAATAAAATGTGCGCATCTTCAGGGCATAAAAGTAAAATGATAAAAAAATCACGAAGGATAATTCTGGAATGATGCTGGTCACCGGGCAACACCTTCCAACCAAATATTTTCTCTTTTTTGACCTGAACCAAATATTTTCTCCAGACGTGTGTTTTTATGGATTTATTTTGATAAGCGCTGATTTTTACGAAAAAGATGTTTAATGGAATGCTGATGTTGAAATATCGCTGATATTCTTTCCCCGATAGTATAGCATCGGCGGCCACCAGGGACTTAGCGGTCAAACTCAATTTGCAATTTGCAATTTGCAAATACTCAAATTATTTTTACTTGTAAATAGTGTAATTTCTCTATCACACACACCAACATTGCAGCAAGTTAAAAATGCAATATATTCATATACGTAATTTCTTATAGTATATGTGTAATATTAATATAGTTATTTTTAACGATTCCAAAGATTGCTTTTATTTAATGGTTATTTATCTTATACTATGTGAATAGAACAGTAATTCTCTTAGTTGTCTAATACAACAATTAGTGTTAATTTTAAAATCTGTATAACAATAATTTATGTTTTAAAATGCACATTTTGTTATTAGTAGCTGCTTGAAATTTCTTTTTTTTTCCTTCAGCCGCTTGAAATTTCTATTTAGGGAAACTTCTAGAAGAAGACTGTCCAAATATGCACACAAAAAAAGATACAGCGAATTTAAAAAATGACAGAAACATGCCACTGATCTAAATGTCATTTGTAAATTTAAAAGAAATGACAAAAATGCTCCTTAAAATTGGTAATCCTTTATTCGAAGTTGGTAAACCATTATTCAGTCCTGGTAACAAATAAAAAGAAGTTGGTAAAGTTATGATGTTGATAAATGAATAGAGACATGTTTGTAATTCGTTATCTATAGTTGGTAATCTGTTATCTGAATTTGTCAATCTTTTATACAATTCTGGTAACAAACAAAACGAAATTGGTAAAGTCAGAAAGTTGATAAAAACGATAGATAAATGTTGATAAGCCATCATCTAAAGTTGGTAATCCATTATTTAATGTTTGTAAACCATTATTCAATTATGGTAACAAACAAAAAGATGGTAAAGTTATGATATTGATAAATGGATAAAGACATGTTGGTAATTTGTTATCTAAAGTTGGTAATACGTTATCCAAATCTAGTAATCCATATTACAATTTTGTCAAGAGGCATTTTTGCCATTTCCTTTAAATTTATAAGGGACATTTAGGTTAGTAGCATGTTTCTGTCATTTTTTTAAGCTCGTTGTATCCAACCGTCTTTTGCATATTTCGACGGTCTTTTTTTATAATTCTCCATTCTATTTGTGGGTATTTAAAATAATCAAAGAGTCTTAACAGTTTATTCAAATATGGTTGTATTTTACCAATATTTAAGCAGGTAAATTCACAAATTTATTCTGTACATCATTTTTTTTACATTATATTTCCTACATTCTTAAATATGGGATCTATTTAACTAATTTAATTAAATTAAGGATGTAGGTTATCTTAGTTAATATGGTGTGTTTGTTCTAAAACACTCCAATCATTTTCTCTTATTCCCTCCCAATCTCTATTTGATTTTTATTGGAAGAGCACCACTAAGAATAATTTGAGAAGAAGATGACAAAAATTATATTAAGGTCTCATATTTAGGACCAATACTCACCCCCCAAATAAGTCATATATTTAGGACTTGAGGGGAAGTAGTATACCGGAACTCAACCAAAAAATTATATCCGAATACACAAAGAAAAACAAGCTTTTAACGGGGCAGCTAATTAACACATGGCCAAGAATAGATGATTGAGCTTGATTCCTCCTCAAACAAACCACAATTCGTCGAAAAGCCTTGCAAAAAATGATTTCTGAGATAGGTCCCTCTGATCTAAAGTGTGATGCTATTAACTAACTTAGTTAATTGTTGTAAAGCTAGTTACTAGTCCCTCCACTTCTAAATATAAAACATATTTACCTAATTTGATTAGATTAAGAATTTTAATTATGATAGTTAAAATCAGATGTTACCAAAATACCCTAACCATATACCTTTATCCACACACTTCCCCTCTTACTTATTTATTATTGATTATTGATAAGCATCTATGGACAGATTAGGAAAATGTAGAGAAAAAATGGAAATAAATCTTATATTTAGGATTAAACTCACATTCATGTCTTATATTTGGGACCCTAATGAGTAGTAGTAACACAGCATCATATCAGAGTCATGGGATCGAAAACTTTTGGCATGTAGTTGAAGTTTACTTTAAATTTCAAACATTGAATGTGACGGATGAATGAATAAATATTAATGGGGCTGAGGCGACTTCAGGCGTCAGCAGCATTTTTTTGTGAAGGTGGATCGCATACTTTTATTTTATTCGGGGGTACTCACAGTTTTAAATTTGCAGAATTGGGTGTTGCTCATGCTGAAAGGCAACCTAATTACATAATTTAGTTGACAAATTACAAAATCATAGACTAAAAAACGTTGACATACATATTCCAATAAACTCTGATGAGCAGCATGGCGTGTGTGATTCAGGCCTAGTTAGAACTTGGAACAATCTAGCAGCGTGCCAGCTCGCGCCACCAGTCTCTCGTTCACCGTCACTCTTTGTTTTTAAAAGTTAAGTATGATATATAAACAATTTGATGGTGCAAGTGATCAAACTTGGGAGCTTCAATTATGTAAAATTTTAATGTCATTGGGGTATAAGGCTATTGAAGTGTTGCTTGTTTGCACTCTGTTTTCACCACCTGCCCCAATCATAGTTCAAGATACACGGGATTTAATTTCATTAAGAGAACGTGATGGTTAGCATGAGAAGGCCAAGGGGTGTCTAGGAACATTCTCAAAAATTATCTTCATGTTCTACAGGGACAACATTTTTCTCATAAATTTATCCTATACAGCCTAAATCATTTTAAATTAGTTGAATTATGTTGCCTCCCAATAATCAGATTTCACCACCACTTTCCTTGCTCCCATGCCCCTGGCAGGCAAGCCCAGAGTTCCCAACGGAGAGGATCCCGCTACAATTTACATTGCCTATTGTTATTTTTTTTATTTACTCTTATTCTAAATTTCGTTTCATATTTTATATATTAATAACTGCATTAACACGTCCTAAGTAAAGTTTCCAAATATATAAAAGATTCGTTATTCTTGTTGTTTTCATTTTTTCATGTTTACTTTTTTTAATTAGAAGGATAGTGACAAATGGAATGAGGCTACTAACATGATTGAAGTCACATTCTTACTTATGGAGGACATATCATACCACTAGATTACAAGTCCTTATGTATATTTTACTCATTTTAGTTTAGTGATGTTTACCACAATATAATAAATATACCATCTCAATAAAATAACTAAGGAAAAAGTCTATGAAACATGTCAAGTTATCACAAACCCCCCCCCCCCTTAAATAATTACTTGATCAAATACATGATATATTTATTTAATTTGATTATATTAATATGCTAGTTAAGTTATCTGATTTATCATTTTTCCCCTTAAAACATCTTAATCATTTTCATTAATTCTCTCCCCATAATCTCTTATTTGATTATTGTTAGGGTAACATTGAGTTGTCTTGGAAAGCAATTGAAAAAAAAATGGAAATAAGTATTTCATTCATGATCAAGATGAACAACCCAAACAAGTCATATATCAGGGACCAAATTAGTATCACCCTTGTTCAATGATATACAAGCTAGATGGAGTTTTGATATGGTTCTAAATATGACACTCAAATTCACCTTCTCCCTCAACTTTATAATTTTTTTCTTCAAAATGTCTCAATTAATTAGACCTGTTAAGAGAAGGATGTCATCTTAAAGTGGTTATGACTGAAAGGGCACTAAGAAAAACTAATATTCGTAAAAATTAGTCAACTGTGTTTTGATTTTTTTCTCAAATAACAAATATTATTTCATTAAAATAAGAGAAAGTGAGATACAAAACTCAAATAAAAGGTCCGTAAACTAAAAAGAAAGTCCAAATAATAATGGATAGAAACCATGAAAATAATATAACCCTAACATAAGTAGGAAAGAGTCGCCGTCACCAAAAGCCATACCATCTTTACCATTTCTTCATCAGAAATCGTGAGGAGTTGTTGTTTGAAGAACCATTCAAAATGATCCACTCCTCTTATAGGCAATAAACCAACCAAATTGGTTTTTGAATAATTTTCGTGAAGAGATCTCGCATAAATAAAAGAACCCACAAACACCAATACGAAATATGAAGATTTGGTAAAGGAAATTCTCATTGTCGAGCGCACAACGAGCAACACTATCTTGATCCCAAAATATGCTTCGGATTCGCCATTGCGCTGAATCTGTCAATATGTGTTTGATTCCTAAACTGCTATAAGTTGTTTTTTATTAAACTTTTATTTGGTTAAAGTCACACATTTACAAGACAAAGCAATTCAGTAAATGAAAAACTGTTTAGACACATATTGTAACATCCCAAAATTTACAAAATGGACATAAGGAATTAATTATGTTTTAGGGATATTATTAAAATATTAAAAAGAATTAAAATAAATAAATTTATGACATTAGGTATTTTTAATAATTTCAAGGCTTATTTTCTTTAACAAACAGAGAAATAATTAGGAGATAAAACTTAATTTGGAGAAAAGAGATAATAAGGGTTTATTTAAAGTTTTAGGATGACAAGTATAAATTAAAAAGCCTTATAAATAAATTTATGAGGCCAGATATATTTTTAATATTTTTTCTAAGTTTATTTTCTTTATTAGCTCAAGGGAAATAGTTAGAAAATAAATTTAAATAAGGGAATATTTAGAATCTTGGGGTATTGGTTATTAATTAAAAAGTCTTATAAATAAATTTAGAAGTTAAAGTATATCTAGAAAAATTATTTTGGGAACAGATTTAGGTATATTTCTAAATGATAATGATAAATAAAATTATGATTTAAGAGAAGAATAGAAAATAGGAAATTAAAAAGACAATATCTGCCCCTAGTTGGAAAATATCCTCAATTAAAAGGGAAGGGCAGGATGGTAAAATACCTGATAAAAATAAATATCAGATACCTTTAAATTACAACCACACACATGTCCCATTGAATTAATCTCTCCTTCTTCCACGTATACATACGCATTTGAGAGAAAAAAAAAATATATACTCCCTCTCTCTCTCCCCGATATACACACATCACACACCTTATTATCTTCTCTTTGCCTTGCGAACCCGGCGGCATCCTCAGCCCAGACAGGCGGCGATCGGCGACGAATGACGGCCATACGCGGCGGAAGAAGGTCAGGAAGGTTTGGGTCATCTTAGGTGAGTTCTTCCTTCTTGTTTCCTCTTCTATTTCGGTCCGTTTTCGAGAGAAATGGGGGGAGGGATTCGAGTTCCTTTGATGTTTTTGAAGTTTCTGGATTCATAAAAATGGTGCTTGGGCTTTGTATTTGATGGTTTGAGTATCAATTTTGGGAAGGGAAATCAATTTGAGTCGGATGGCTTCAAGAAACTCCCTCTTAGCACTGTTCACCCGACGGCATTTTTGGGGCTTTTGGGTGGTTCTTGTTTTGAAGCTTAATTACCCGTGATTAATAGCAATTTTAAGGTGGTGGAATGGATTGCATGAGTGATTTTGAGGATTTAGGAATTTTTGAAGCATTTTTCTTCCTCCCCTGTTCGTTTAAGCTGACGAGAATTTGGGATGTTTTCTGGTCAATTAATGCATAAGTGTTTGATGAATCATATATGGGAATAAGTCTCAGGACGTTGAATGTTTGGAGATATGATTTGATGAAGTTGAATTATTGTTCCTTGTTTCCCTGTTCTGGCCGAATTTAAGCCTTATGGTGATTGTTTGATTCTGTTCTTTTCTTTGGTATATGGACGTTCCAAACACAAGGAAAAGATGTTAGAATAGGTAAATTTAATTAAGCTGGAGTTTTGTTCTTTCTATTGCTTCTCTATATCTGCCGGCCAGGGAGGGTAAAAGGGAATTAATGATATTCTATTTTGCTGTGGGATGTAAATTATAGTTGTTGCTGATGGATGATAGATACTGAGTTGTTGAATTTTGCTCCCTCTGTTCCCCTTGCTCTTGCTCTGGCCGCTGGCCACTGGTCCATGTTAGGGGAAGGAGTGGAATTTTGTTGTTTGATTTTAGTTAGAGTTATTGTAATGGTGGATGAGGGTGGTTAATTGTTCAGTTCTTTTTCTGCTTGGTTGACCGGTAATTACAAGAATTAGGAAGGTAAGAAAATTGATAATTAAGGTTAAAAGGTAATGAGGAAGTTGCTGTGATGATTTCAATATGTGTAGCTTTATAGTTCTGTTTTGGAGTCCTAAGATATCTGACCAAGTGATTCAAAGCAAGAAAGAATGCTTTAGGATGCTAAATTGATGACCGAAAGTGTTACTAAGGGAATGACAAAGAAATTCCATATTTGGGATTAGAGTTTGTATGAGATTTAGAATAAATCAATTTAGAGTTTGAAGTATAAATAAGCTAAAAACTGATGTTTGAGGTGTGAAGTGCTAGGTTTTAGTGGATGCAAATAATTTAGTAAAAGATATGATCTTAAATGTTATTTTGGGATTAAAGATTTGGAACACGTTGGATGAGATGTCTTTGTCTGGTGAGAAGGGGGCAGATTTGAGAGGCTTAATGATATAAATGAATTAAGATAGGATTAAGTAAACAAAAAGGAAATTGATTGGATTTGGAATTGAGAGAAGTGGGAAGTTAAAATAGTTGTTAATGTTAAGCAGGAAATAATTATCGATGTTGTTGATGGTTGGTTATTGGTTTATTAGTAGGAAAGAAGGATGGTATTATAATTGATTAATTAAAAAGGAGCAGGAAGAAATTTAAGGAAAATAAGAAGTTAAAGTGGGTGTTCCTTTGATTTGTTGAATTTGAATTGAAATGCAATTTGAATTACCTTTCTGAATAATTGACTTGACATTGAATGTTTGTTAGGTCAAATTAATGTTTTGGTTATTGATATATTGTTTAGAATTTCCAAGTCAAAATGTTAAGTTGGTTATAATTGATTGGAGATAAGAAATTTTAAGTTGGATTGGAAATTTGTGTTATTATATTTAGAATGTAAGTTTAATGTAAATTAGTAAGATTACTTTTATGTTGGATGCTTGTTATATGTATATTAGTTAGTGCTTGTGCAATGTTGATTGATAATGATGATTAACCATTTATCTAGAAGTTAAGATTTAGTATTAAAAATAGAAAGGGGCTAGAATTATAGGAACATGAGAGGCGTTTAATTATTATGACTAAGATTAGATATTAACATATTATTTTGTACTATGAATAATTATAGGACAGAATAGTGGGATTGAATTCCCAGAGTACGTAGAAGAGAAGAAATACAGTGAAGAGTAAGCCGAGGATACAGGTAGCAGTTTATCTCATTAAACTAAATTGCATGTATAATTTTGTAATATCTGTTTCAAATTTACATTATGCATGAAGGTGAATACCTTGTTAATTCCTGCATAGTTATTTATGGAGTACTCCAGGCTTAGGTGGGTCGCACCCCCTTTGCCAGTTCAGTTATGTTATAACGGGATAGTTATAACGAGAAATCCTGCAGGTGAGGCCTCCACTAGTTAACGAATATATTGTTAATAGTGGCTGGTAGAGATTGAGCGCAGGAAGTATGTGTAATTGTGATATTTGCACAGATTTATAAAATATATACATGACAGTGCATGCATAAAAGTTTACAGTTAATGACATAAACTGCGTTGAACTGCTGTTTTTCAGAGAAGCTAAGACATAGTGAGATGGCTGAGATAAGGCAGAAGTGCTGAAGGATGACTAGAAGAAATTTAGTTTATGTTTAGAGAAAGTAAGGTTATCTGTATATGATGTAAATTGAAATTATTGAATTAATAGTAGACAGCATAGAAAATAGAATGGTATAAGTTTAGAAAAAGAATTTAAATTTCCTAAATACTATAAATTAAGAAAATATACCCTAGAAGGGTTAGTGAACTTTTAATTGTTTTATTAACCACTTTATTTTATAAATAGTTTTAAGTTATTCCAATTTGTCTGAAAAGCCCATTCCAACTGAAAGAAAGTTGGTTAAATGTTTTAAAGAAAAAGTTTAAATTTTTACGTATTTTTGGGCTTCTGACATTAAAAAGTGGTTATAATTCAATTAAAATGTTATAGAATAGTAGTAAAATATCCAGGTGTTACACATATTCGTATGAAAGCATACATAATACGGGGAAAATAATCAGTTAGATTCAAAGCAATGGGAGCATAAAGATGTATTATACTCCTTCCGGTCCTAATTATAAGATCACTTTCACTTTTTTGACTTTTTTTTTTCCAATCCAGAAAAGAAGTAGTTTCAGTACAAACTTTTTTTTTTCCTCAAAACTAATTTATTCTACTTATAAACTAACTTATAATCTATTTTTATGTGGCATATGTTATAATTTAGTGGTCTAATTTGCTTTCTTAACTTTCACAAAAAAAAGTTAAAGTGATCTTATATTTAGGATCGGAGGGAGTAATATCTTAAAAATCACTGGCAAAATTTAAAGTTTAAAGAATCCACAAAGCATCCTAGGGGCTTTCTTTATTCCAAGGAATAGATATAAGTTGCATTAAAAAGATTAGAAAAGTTGTTTGTAAAATTTTAATAAAAAATATAAGGTAAAAGAATAAAAAAATATTTACAACTTTTAACACCTTTTCTACAGTTTTTATAAAGTGAAAATGACAGAAAAAGACCCTCGAATTAGCAAAAGGACACTTCAGTACAACGAATTTCGGAAAAGACGAGTCAGTACAAATCCGTACAGTGACTGAACTGTCCTTTAGCAAATTTAAAGGAAAAGTCCAAAATGCCCCTGGTTCAATTCCCAGAAACGTTCAAGAGATTCCCAACTTTTGTTAAGGAATTCCCAACTTCGCTTAACTTTAAGGAATTCCCAGAAACGTTCAAGGAATTCCCAATTTCGCTTAACTTTAAGGAATTTCCAGAAACGTTCAAGATATTCCCAACTTTTGTTAAGGAATTCCCAACTTCGCTTAACTTTAAGGGATTCCCAATTTTTGTTAAGGAATTCCCATAAACGTTCAAGGGATTCCCAACTTTTGTTAAGGAATTCCCAACTTCGCTTAACTTTAAGGGATTCTCAACTTTTGTTAAGAAATTCCCAGAAACGTTCAAGGGATTCCCAACTTCGCATAAGGAATCCCTTGAACGTTCAAGCGAAGTTGAGAATTCCTTATGCGAAGTTGGGAATCCCTTGAACGTTTGTGGGAAAATATTAAAAAAGAATGAGATGTAATATATATTACTTTTGTAATATATATAATGATAGTACTTGGTGGCCTGGTGGTAAGGCCACCAGGCCACCAAGTGGAGGGGGTGAGTTCGATTCCCACCCACCCCCCACATACATTTTGTGTCCCTTTTTCAAAAGGGACACCCGCCACGTGGCAGCCCCACACCGCGCCACGTGGCGCGCTGTGGGGTTGCCACGTGGCGGGGTGTCCCCCGCCAGCAGTGGTGGGCCCCACCGCCGGTAGTGGTGGTGGGCAATTATTAAAAAAAAATAATTAAACTAGGGGCATTTTGGACTTTTCCTTTAAATTTGCTAAAGGACAGTTCAGTCACTGTACGGATTTGTACTGACTCGTCTTTTCCGAAATTCGTTGTACTGAAGTGTCCTTTTACTAATTCGAGGGTCTTTTTCTGTCATTTTCCCTTTCTTGCTTCCTTACTATGCAGTGGCCAGTGGGGGGTTTTGTTTTGTCCTATCCCTACAACAATACAGCGCCGCAAGCAGCAGGTAAGGACTGAGAATCCAACCTTCCCAAATCGCAAATTTCACCTTCCTTCGTCTTCTTCCCTTGTAGGCGTCGTCCCCTCATCTTCCCGAAATCCTTCGATGGCCGCTTCCTTCACTTTCTCCAGACTCCTCTCCACCACAGCCTCCGCCGCCACATGTCGCCTCCCTCCCAAACCACTCTCCTCCGCCGCCCTCTCTTCCAAATTCTCCATCTCCCCTTCCTCCCTCAAATTCACCCCTCCCCGCCCTCTCTCTGTTTCTCTCTCCACCAAATCCTCCGCCATCTCCGCCTCCATCTCCGTCGGCGACAAACTCCCCGAGGCCACCTTCTCCTTCCTCGACGCCTCCGACGACGTCAAAACCGTCACCGTCTCCGACCTCACCAAGGGCAAAAAGGCCATTTTCTTCGCCGTCCCTGGCGCCTTCACCCCTACCTGCTCCCAAAAGCACGTTCCAGGCTTCGTGGAGAAATCCGCCGACCTCAAATCCAAAGGCGTTGACACTATCGCTTGCATTTCGGTCAACGACGCCTTCGTTATGAAGGCGTGGAAGGAGAATTTGAAGGTAAACGACGAGGTGCTTCTTTTGTCTGATGGTAACGGGACGTTTACTAAGGCGATTGGGTGTGAGCTCGATTTGAGTGATAAGCCTGTTGGATTGGGTGTACGGTCTAGACGATACGCTCTTCTGGCGGAGGATGGTGTTGTCAAGGTCTTGAACTTGGAGGAAGGTGGTGCGTTCACTTTCAGTGGTGCAGAGGATATGCTGAAACTGCTCTGAATTGTTGAAACCACGGTGACCTAGGGTTCTTGTTCTGCGGATTATGGTATTACGCTTTGAGATTACTGTTTGTAGTTGGTTCGGTGAATAAACCTTGATATGATGAATAAAAATAGACCCACTCATGGTGTTGTCACCAACAGGAATAGTGTTTTCTTGTGATTTTTGTGATTTGTAACGAATCGATGGTGATTCCTTTTGCAAAACAAATGGTCAGGTGTTTGGTTTGATTGATGGGCGTTTACGATGTTGAGGGATAGAAATATAAGGAACATGCTTGAGTTGTGTGATAAATTTGTGAGGAAAAAAAAAAAAAATCTGCCCTGCTCCCAGAATTTTAATCCGAACGAGGCTCTATCATGTCGAAACCACTTTGAAATTTGTGTATAAGAACATGGAAATGAAAGCGTTGCGCTGATTTCCTTTCCAAAACTCGTTTTCGCTTTCAGTGTGTTGGTGGCTGGCTTTTGGAAAACGTAATTTCCCCAATTCATTATTTGACAAAGTGAACTCATCTTCTTATCACGCGAATAATAAAAATGTGATCCAATTTTGCCCGTTCTTACACAAGCATGTAACCCCTGCGATTTGCCGATTTCTCCTGAGACTGTGCTTCTTCCATCCTGTTCATGGACTCCTCCAGTCCTAATTATAATATCATTTGACATTTTTGGATGTGAGGGAGTATTTGATTCCAGCACTTCAATCCTCTTATTGTAAGCATTCTGATAATCACCTGCACAAACAGACACTTTTTAATGAGCAGAGGGCCAGAGGCCACTTCCAAAAACACGGCATTTAAAAAGGTTTCTTTTACCGAGAACCACTAATACTAACTCCATCCCTAAATGTAAGCTGCGTTACAAAGTCGATCCTTGGTTAAGGCTCCCCTGGTGGGACAAAACGAGTGTAAAAGCCCAAGATACAAAATTCTCCAAAATGTGACCTAAAAGAGAAAAAATAGAGAATGTTATGTGGTCAGCGAATATCAGGCCCAAGTGATTTTATATGTACTGAGAAGTGCGGATGGTCCAAACTGCTACGAGTGATGAGTTTAAGGTAACAGGACTCCAGATTTATATGTCTATACACACACACATTACTCCTTCGGTAGTAAAATATAAGACTTATTTATCTAGTTTGATTATATTAAGTATGTTAATTAAGTTAGTTAAAATCATATGATATTATCAATGCACCATAACCATATACTTTTATCCCCAAACCCCCCTCTCTTGTTTGTTTATTAATGTGGACCATTCATAAAGATAATTTGAGAAAAATCTGAGAACAATTAAAAAGATGTCATATTTTAGACCAAACCCACCTCCTCAAATATGTTTTATGTTTAGGACCGGAGGAAGTAATATGGACCATGCAGGATGATTTACCCCTATATTATGGGGAATCTAGTTTCAAATCCCTGTTAGGGAAGTTGTTTACATTTCATGCCTCACATTGTCTCAAACAAGATACTTCTAGTAGAAGGATACTCGTTCTCAGCAAAAATAAAAAAAATACAAAAATGATAGAAGATGGTGGGTCTAATTTCCACATATGGACCCGAGGAAAAAAAAAGGGATTTTACTTTAATTCACTTCATAAAATATTCTAGAGAATTCAAATTAGTTGAAGACGCCGTCCAGAGTTAAGTCAAGTTAAAGGAGCTAACCCTTCACGAAGAATCAAAGTTTGAATCTCGGTTCGAAGGGATGTCTACATTAATTGTCTCTGGTAGAATGATACTCGTGTATGACAAGAGAAGTTGAAAACAGCATGCTATCATGCCGGCTGAGTGCTCTGTATCACACTGTCACACACACACAATCTCATTTCTTTCTTTTAAGAACCAGGTAGAGGGATTGCCGGGTATTTAGAATGGTTTGGTGGGTTACATTAATGGGATAGGTAGAGAGTTAGATCCTTTGGATATGCTGTTTACAAAGGTCTCTTAATAATGGAAATGACTTTGTTTTGTCTTTCTGTTTGTCCAGGCAACTCTTGTCTACTTCCCATCTGCAAAGCGGACTTTTATTAATGCATACACGAGGAAAAGCTGATACGAACCTTTATAGCCCCTGGGCCCCAGGTGCTATTGACAAAAAATAAAAATAAAGAACACATTTGTATAATCTTTTCCCATTTCTTCAGACTGTAAAAACGAATACACTTCAAAGAAACCAAAAAATAGAAACAAATAATATTGATGTTGAACAACTGCTACAAAATCTAACAAACAATCCATCCAATCAAAGATTTTTTGCTCTGTAGAGGATTCCGACGCCTCAGTGCTGCGATTATTCCCTTCTGTATACTTCATTTCAATGGCAACAACTTTGCCTGTTGTAATTTCCTTATCTTTGCTCACTATTCACAAGAAAAACTATTGAATTCTTTCAAGTCACTTGCTCTTTTTTGAACTAACAGCCTACAATTTCAAGAACCTTGCTGAAAACACAATACTATATTACAGAGCAGAGAGAATGTTTGCACAGAAACTGGAATTGCCGAATGAGGAGAGTCTTCTAGGAGTTGGGAACGAATGTGCCAACATATCCAAAGGCCAAGATAAAGAAGGCAATTGCTTGCATATAAAGGAAGATAAAGTAGTGATTTTTCCCGAACAGCACATCGTAGCAACCACAGAAGAAGAGGTAGAATCCAACTCCAAGTTCCAACAAGTGAATCCTAATGATATTTTAACAAAAAGCACATAAATTGCTAAGCACTCGTGATTCATATAAAGCAACGGATGTTTATGTGATAGAGAAGCCAGAAAAACACACACACACACACACACAAAGTACCTGTCTCCAAGCCTGAATCGAGGCTTCTTAGGTGCTTTAGCTGAAGCTTTAGCCTTGAGAGCATCACCAAGCTTCTCCGTGACAACCCATTCATTCACTCGACTAGCCTCTAGCAGACCAATGATTGTTGCCTTTGTTCGATGCAGAGACATGCAATTCTCAAAAAGAATCCAGAACACCAGCAAATGAAGCGACCTTAACACAAAAAACACACACGTCCAACTAAATCAGTACAAGAACAAATACAGAAGTTGTCTTTTAAGAACATCTAGGTATGCTAGTTTGGTTATGAAGAGAAAGAGAAAGGAATAAGATCAACCTCGGAGTTCCAACGGCATTAAGGAGGGTGATGATGGAAGGGATATATACAGCCCCCCATTTTGGAACAACAACCTCAGGCACCAAAACTGTCGCAGGTAATACAATGCAATAGAACACAAATGTGTTGATGTGGGCCACCACCTTCCGAACGAAGAAGAAGCTGTAAATCACATGTACCTTCTTCCACAAGGAAACTTTCTGCACACCATGCATATACATACATTTACGAACTCAGATGGGATATGAATCTACTTTAGAAAAGAAGAGAACATGTATGCATTAATCGTGGTTCTCACCTTGTTTCTTACAATCTCCATAACCATTTTCCTGAAGAGATTAGCTGGCCCACAAGACCACCTGTGCTGTTGGAAGCGGTAGGCCTTGAAAGTGCTAGGCAATTCATTCTTGACCTGTTCCAAAATTAAAATCACAGTAAGTAAAACGTGAAGATGTGAATTTTGTAGGAAGGACCATATTGAAAAGCATGAAAATTTGTGAGAAAGAAACCTGAATTTTGCCCAAGAAGAGGAATTTCCAGCCTTTGAGACTGGCTCGCACGGCAAGGTCCATATCTTCTACAGTGGTCCTATCCTTCCATCCACCAGCCTCATTCAGCGCCGCAATCCTCCATACTCCCGCAGTCCCTGATGTTTATATATCCATCTCATTTCATTTTCATCCAAATCTTGACCAAAAAAATCAAATAAAAATCATAGCTTTGATGTCTGGGTTGATGTGATTAGTTAGTTACCGTTGAAGCCAAAGAAGGCGTAAGTGGAAGACCCCACTTCTTGTTCCACTGTAAAATGGTAATCCAGTGACATCTCTTGCATCCTGGTCATCAAACACTCATCGGAATTCACTGCAAACCAAGAAAAAATATGCCACGTCAGCAACAGAGCAATTAAGAGGTTGTTTCCAACGTGGTTGTACTTAGGTTACTATTTTCACAATAATTTTTGCGGAAGAGATGGGCGAAAATAAATTCATTTGTCGGTTAGTAGAGAGAGACAGTGACTGGGGTATGAGGTCCACCATTAAAAACTGCACATGCATCTGCCGGGGATACAGAAAGAAGGGAAGAAGAAGAAGATGATGATGAAAGAGATTAAGCATAGCAGAATAGTATAGTAAGAACAACAATGATGACATCAACGACCCACAATGATTCCACCAAAGAAGAAGAAGAAGGATAGTGTTAATCACATGAGACAGATATACCCTTCCTTTGAGATACATACACATGCTGTCTTCGTATGTGGCCACGACCTTCAATACTAGTAAATAATTTAAGGTCATGGACCCCTGTCATAGCTTTTACATTTTCTGCTTCAGCATATGTCCTTTACTAATACCGCTCTTTCTTACTCATCTCACCATTCTTTAAACTTACTCAAAAGCGCAAATAATCATTACTTTTCTGATCTGAAGAGGAAAACATCCTTACTAAGTACTATAATATGTGATTTGTGTTATATATTGGTCTTACAATTATATTACTACAGTACCACCTTAAAACAATTAATACCGAGAATTTATGTCTCATAGGATTCCCCTTAACAAGGTTGTATAACTTGTAAGTAGTGAAGGATGGCCAATGCTAAAAGAGGGTTAATTTAATTATGAACCCCATAAGCAGGGAAAAAAACAAGGGTTTCTATGTTTTTTTTCTCTACTTGACTGATCTATCTTGAACACACTTTCCCAAACAGTCATTCCTTTTCTTTCAAGCCTTTCCCCTGCTTCTATATTTAACTCTTCTTTTTTCCAACCAATATGTGGTCCAACTCCTATGTGACTTTTCGGCTCCAAAAGGTAAAACAATTAATTGTTGCCATTTTTTGGTGCATATAATTACTGATATATAGATGAGTGACTTACTATTTCAACAGCATAAAAGGTAAAAAAAAACACACACACACACACGAGAGCCATTATTTGTTATTAACTCATTATTATTACCACATCATGCTTAATGATCCCCCAGATTATCATCTCGTTCATGACTTTTCATGACAGATTGTACAGAAAAAGTTTGTCATGCCCTCTATTGCAGGCCATCGGACGAAAGAAAAGAATCAAGAGGATGCGTTATGTCCACTAATTTTTGTATATTAGTTTCATGGAGGGTAGTTCAAACTTTATAGAGTGGGCCCCACCTCAACAACAAGAAGAACAAAAGTAAAAAAAAAATTAAAGCAAGAGGATACGAGATCAAAAGATGTATACGTGCCTTAAATCGAAGACAACCAAGGAAGACTATACTGTGATTTTTGTAATGTCATGGAACCACCACGTTGGACCCACCTCTTTCCCCACCCAGAGAAACTTTCCAAAAGCCAAAAAAAAAAAAAAAAAAAAACCCCCACCGACAGTTTTCTAGAGGAAACTCTGCTTTAAGAACTTCCATCGTAAAAAACAAGACTTATGAGACAGAACAGAGCTGCCATTGGACAAGAAAAAGATAAAATCTAACAAGATAAAAAGCTAAGGAAGATGGTAAATGAGAAAAAGTTTTAATTACCAAATTTCCAGCGAGCCTGAACGAGGGCGATTTCAGGATTGTGAGCAAGAAATGGTACAGTGCGCCAGAGGAAATCAGGCTCAGGCTGAAAATCAGCGTCAAAAATGGCAACATAATCGCAGTGTTTCACGTAGCTATGTTTCATTCCTTCTTTTAGAGCACCTGCTTTATACCCATTTCTGTTGTCTCTTACTTCGTACTTTATGTTTATCCCTTTGCTTGCCCATCTTTGGCATTCTAGCTCCACCAAAGCCTGCAAAATTAATTTTGTTTTCACTTCCCAACATCAATATTTTTACTCCTCAAACACTTACAATATTATAACCAGTGTGTGTGGATTTCGCTGTTCACCTTGATTGTCGGGTCTGTGGAATCATCAAGAACTTGTACTATGATTCTGTCGGAAGGCCAAGAAAGACCACATGCTGCTCCAATTGACAGCTGATAAACCTGCATTTACAAGTAGATCCAATAGAACTCAGCCTGAATTCTGTTGAAATGTGTAAAGAGGAAATTAAACTAAACCCAAGTGGGTAATTAAGTTCTAGTTTAGTACCTCTCTTTCGTTGTACATTGGGATTTGAACGAGGACCATAGGATAAGCTGAGTTTCCTAACTCGAGGTCGTCCTTTAATGGCTCCCATTTGTAACGCTTCTCTGGTTTTCGCCCAAAAAGCTTCACCAGAGTAATGACAACTCCCATGTACACCCTCTCCACGAAAAGCATCAAAGACATGGCCAAACAGAGATACACAGTCAATCTCAGCATTGGAACCACCAATGGCAATTTGATTTGATCCCAAATGAAACCAAGTTGAGTAGTAATGTCATCTCTCGCCCCTTGAAATGTGTCTGGAAGAACAGTGGTGGATGAAAGACGATCCATTCTGAAACTTTTTTTTAAAAAAAAAAAAAAACAGAGGAGATGAAACCTCACTGGAAGGATTTAAAGGAGCAACTTTTGATAAAGAAGGAGGAATATATCGGCTAGATGTTTTGCTTCAATGTCACGCAAAACAATGGAATGTTGTTCAGTGTGGCTGAAATAAGACTATAAGCTTGAAGAGAAGTGAGATGGATCTGAAGCAAGGAGGTTTCAGAAGTAATGGAGAAAGTTAGAGAAGACAAGAAAGGAAGTTTTGTGGTGCTTAACTCTGTCTTCTTCTTCTCTCTCTCTCTCTCTCAGCGTCCTCCTTCTTCTCTGATTCTGTAATCAATTCAAGGGAATGCAGAAGCAGACAACACTTACAGAAGCAGAAGCAGAGAATTAAGGAGCTTCGTGATTGTGAATATATAATTATTAATAAAACAAAAAATGTGGGTGAGAGAGGGAGAGGGAGAGGGAGAGGGACCAGAAGAGTATTGTATGTATTGGTGTTGTGTCTGTGAGTGTTGTTGGGCTTTTATAATGTGTTTGCCTCTCAATGCTTAATCACCCTAAAGCTATTAGTAACATAGAATCCTGTTTTAGCTGCAAGCCAAAAAAGAAAAAAGAAAAAGAAAAATAAATTAAAATCCATAATAATAATGCTAACAATGATAACATCCTTGTTATTGGGTGTATGATTTTTTAATGGTGTCAGATTTGCACATGTGTATAAAAAAAAGAGAGATAAGTCACGATATTTCTACCCATGGCTTTCTTTGTAAGAGCATTTACAGAATTAATATGGTACTAATATTTCAGAAAAAGTAAAATGAGCATATATGGTAATCTATCCACTGCTAATATTGTAATTTGCGTGTGAATCAGGGTATATCTACAGTATTTTCAACAGTGAAAAATCACGTGTGGCGTGTTCAGATTGGTTGGTGTTGTGTAATGTTTATTTAATTGTCAGGGTAGACAAACAAAGAAATTAAAATTTGCTGGGTTCATTAAATAGTTTCCCTTTTATGAAAATGGGATCTTCTTCTACTTCCTTTTTCATCTCATCATAAATGATATTAATATGAGCAATATCTGCAGCAATAATGATGATGTTGATGAGAAAATCTGTGATTGGAACCCTGAACTGATGCAATGCAATGTGTACAAGATTCTGGCACGGCTTTGACTGTTTCTTTTCCTTTTTTGGTTTTCTCTGTAATTTAATGTAATCCATGGCTATTGATTGGTTCCAACTCTTCTCCCGTAAACTCTTGTGTGGTGGATTGAAATTTGAAATAAATCAAATATCAAATAATGGTACAAGATCTACTTACATTTTGAATTACAACTAGTTACATGCTCTCTCTGTCTCTCAATTCCTGATATAAGACAATTTTACAAAATGTGTAGCGGCTTGATTTATTCTAAAAGTATTTTAATCCTCATTTTTTAAAAAGTGGTAGAGACTAGAGAGTGCGTATTTTTTCTTTTAAATTTACGGCATTTGTTTTATTTTTTTTATAATAAAAAGTATTAAAACGGCAAACTAACTACTTAAAGACTATAATCAACATATTTTATGGATATTTAGGCAGACCCACAAATACTAACACTTCTCTGTCTAAGGTTCATCCAGAAATAGCAAACTTTAGAGGTGGGAATTCGGGCGGGTCGGGCTTAAAGGGGCCGGCCCGCCACGGGCCGGGCTTAAACGGGCCAAGCCCGTTTAAGTCCGCGAACAAAAAAACCCCCTATTTTGTGAAGTCCGGCCCTTGAGTCGTCGGGCCTCGGGCCGGCCCGCGGGCTTCGCCTTTTTTAAATATTTTTTTTCTTAATTTTGAATATGTATTGCTAACGAAAATAATAGACCTATAATAAAAAATATAAATATATATGATTCAAATTATATTTAAATACAAACTTATCAAGCATTAGTGCATTGCTATATAGCAACCCAACAACTCATAAATTATGTACTAAGTCTAGAACTAGAAGTCACACCACAATTACATAGAATATTCTTAGTAATAAGGAATTAAAGTATAAAAGTGGGACATACGGGACTTGAATCTAACATAATAAGTATTTAAATTATTATCGTTTATATGCATATATACAAAAATAGCATACCCATTTAACTCTTTGAGCAAATAAAAATAAAAAAAATGTTTAGAAAAATGGAGGGGCAATAAACGGGCTTAAACAGTCTAAGCTCGCGGCCCGACGGGCTAGCCCGTTTAAACCCGGTCCCCTTTTTTTGGTCTAAAATCAAAGCCTGGCCCTCCTCGGGCTAGGGCCTAAACGGGCTCGGCCCGAATTCCCGGCTCTAGCAAACTTATCAATTTATCAAGGGAAAATTAAAAAAAAGACCCTCAAAATATCAAAAGGACACTTTGTTACATCGAATTTCTGAAAGGACACTTCAGTACAATGACTGATTTGTCCAACCCCAAATTAAAATGAAATGTCTAAAATACCATTGGTTCAATTATGTAATTCTTAACTTCCCTTGAGGGATTCCCAACTTCCTATAAGGCTTCCCAACTTCCCTTAAGTGATTCCCAAATTAGTTGTAGCAACGGCATTTTGGACATTTCGCTTAAATTTATGGTTGGACACTTCAGTCATTTGTACTGAACTGTCATTTCCAAAATTCGTTATAGTAAAATGTCTTTTTGGTAATTTGAGGGTCTTTTTTTGAAATTTTCCCAATTATCAATTTATATTTGTATTCTACAAAATTCATTCGTCTTTTTATACATCCGTGTGTACTTTCTTAATTGGAGACAATTATAAGCAGTGTATTTAAAACCGGACCGGACCGGCCGGAAACCGGCGACCCGGCCACATGTCCGGTCCGGTCTGTGGGCGAACTCGGAGGAGATCGTGACTCGGCAAACCCGCTGAAAACCGGTGTAACCCGGGAAAAGCTCGGGAAAACCGGTGAGTTAGACGGGTTGGTCGGGTCAGTCGGACAACTTCTTAGCTCGCCGGAAAAAAAAGCAAGAAATCCAGAGAAAACGAAAAGGTCCAGAAAAAAAGAAATGAAAGAAAGCAAATAGCAGAGGAAGAAGGAGATGCATGAGACAGCAAGAGGGTGACCTGAAAAATTGATAGAAGAAGAAGTTGTGCGAGACTGAAAGAGAACCATCGGAAAGAGTTGCACGAGAGACATCAAGACTCACGAGGCTATCGGAAAATGAAGAAGAAGAACAGGAACCACCATCTCGTTTTTTGATTCAAGAGCATAGAAGAAAAGGTTGTTTCTTTGAAGTGACATGTTAGGTGGCTTGTTGGGGGTGTGGGAGTGATATAAACGTATAGTGCCTGTTTGGATTGGCGATTGAGAGTGAAATAAGCCCGATTGAAGCAAAAAAAGTACTTAATTTATTTAATTGATATGGTTTGGGTACTCATTTTGAAATCACGATAGCCCACTTTCTGTCGTGATTTGGAGTTTTTAAGTACTTTTACCAGAAGCTACAGGAGGGTTGCTTTTGCGATTGGAAATATCACGATTGAATTTATAAACATTAAAAAGTCTAAACTACCCTTACTTTCTACCTAAAATGTCTAAACTACCCTTACTTTCTACCTAAAATCTCTCATGACCCAATTTATCTGAATTCTTTTTTATTTCTCAACGGAATAATTTTTGGTCTAACTATCTTATTTTTTTATTGTCATATATATAAATTAAAATAGTTATTTTTTTGAAAAAAAATATATTTATTTTAAAGAAGGTGTATTTATATTTATAGGAAAGTAAACTTATAAGATAGAATAAAAAATAAAGAAAATCTAATTAAATTAAACAGAGAATATCTAAATAAATTAATTATTCTTTTTACAAAAAAGGTAATTTCTTTATAAATTTTTACAAAAGTGACGTGTATATTTATTAAATTAACTTTTTATTGTGGAACAAAAAAGTAGGGTGCAGTTGAACTAACAGATTAAATTGAATAAGTTTTATCAACCCAGATTTAAATTACGAATGTTAAACAAATTTAAACGTTATAAAGCAATTTCAAATTTTAAACATTTGGGTAATATATATAAATTGAGTTGTTTCGGATCCACCGCCAAGAGTCAACATAGTTTCTTCACCAGAAATGGATCGCCTTCGAGACTCTATCCGTGATGAGATTGTGCGATGTATACAACATAATTAGGTATTATATTTATCTCTTTTATATTTTTTATGACACTCTTTTCTATTTAAATATTATGCAATTATTAATAAACTTTATTAAATTCATGCCTTTTTTGGTAATTATACACCCATAAGTACTTTTAATAAATGAAATCCAAACATAATCAAAACTATCAATATCACTTATGAAAAAAAGTATCCAAACAGAAATCACGATTGTTCAGTGTCACTTCTACCTAATATCACTTATACAAATCACGATTAATTAAAATCACGATTCTCTATCGCTAATCCAAACAGGCACATAGTCCTTCCTGTTTTCAAAGCTTGGCTCAGAAACCAATCTCGTTTTACACAAGAAAATTTCTATAATATCACACAATTTCATAATGTCTTTTCATTTATCCATCGGTCCATCATCATGTAAGCTGGGTACTTTATTTATAATTATAATATATCCTATTATCATAGTACATTATTACTTTTATTGTTTAAAAAACATGCTTAGTTAAGTAAAATTCTTATAGATAAGCTTTTAATTACACATAATTATGCCTTATTTTTTAAATTATTTTCAATTAATTATAAACTAATAAAAAATCAGAGATATAACAATATTTTTAAAAGGTTATAAGATGAAAATTTTATATATTTTAAGTAAATTGCATATTTTAATTATCACCGGTCTAACACCGAGCTGACCCACGGTCTGACCCACTAACCCTTGAACTACTATCTTATCCGGTTCACTCACTGGTCCAGTTTTTAATACCTTGTATAAGATATGGGATGAAAACACATCTTTATTGAAATGCGATGACATTTTTTATTGATAAATGCATTTTCCCATTTTACCATCAATTCATTTAATATATTACATTATCTTTAATCACTCTTTCATTTATCCATTTATAAATGAGGGTGCTTTTTTTTTTTGCCCAAATAAATGAGGGTACTTAAAAAAAGAGTATATTTCTTGTATGTTTATTAATTAAAATTAATTTTAATTGTCTTCTCAGAAAACCAATATTCAGTTATTAGGACCATTATATAGAGGAAGAAATGAAGTATTATATTTGTTTTCATGGAAGCGGAGACTTATTTGTACCTATAATTAAGCAGCCTACATGGCAATTACTAGTCTGTAGTAATTGTAAGTTTGTACTACTTTGGAACTTTATGGGGGATTATATGTTTTAAAATACACCAAATAAACGAATCTGACGTGTCCGCTTAGTGGCGGCAATGTACCATGTTACGGCAGTATTAGAAATAGCTGTATTTATTTTGTTTACCAGTAAAGTAGCTTTTTATTTACTAATCCTCATGAATATAAGACTTATTTATTTCTTTTTTTATATATTAATTAGAAATTAACGCCTAATATTAAATATATTATCAGGTATCCGAGCAACTGATTACTCTTGTTTTGGGGTTTGTAGCTTCCATTCTCGACATAAGCATCTCCTCTAAGATTTGAATTCGAGATCAAGGGATCTAATAGAGTCTTACACCGCTATACCAACTATGTGTTGGTATAAGACCTATTTACTTAATTTGATAGGATTAAATATGCTAATTAAATTAGTTAAAATCACATATTACTACCAAAACACTCTAAAGTCTAAACACCTAGCTTTTCTTCCAACCCTACCTCACTAACTTGTTTTTTATTGAGAAGTTTAATAGGGATAATTTAAAGAAAATTTGAGAAAAATAAGAAAGAGGTCTTAAATTTAGGAACGAATTCACCTACCTAAAGATCTTATATTTAAAAGGAAGTAACTAAAACGGATTCGTGTAATCTATGTATTAAGCCGGAGCATCTAGTCAGATTAATGGTGTAAGCATTTTTCAAGTACCGTTCCACTTTCGTTTTTTAAAATTAGTATTAATTAATCCAACATCATCAATAAATGCTATAAGTATAATGAAAAATCATATTATATGCGATTTATTAACAAAAATAACTTGTCTCAAATATTACGAAATGTGAAGCCTAAAATCGTTGATCAAAAAATAAAAAAAGGCTAAAATCTAATTGTTTTTCTGTCCAAAAAAAAAATAATTGTTTGAAAAAAAAAGAAGAAAAAAGCTGCGTAGTCCCGTTACAACATCTTCCACATTAATTATTTACGGGTGAAAAAGAAAAGTCAATCGTACCGTTGCATTTAATCGATGAAAGGATTCGACATTTAGTTATTTTGGTGAAAGTTCGATTTCTGAAAATACCAGTTAGTTACTTGTGGTTTCAATCGCAACAATGTATTTACACATTTCACAGAAATAAATCTTAGTAGATTATGAGTTAAAAATTCTGCCCTTAAATTGTACTCCCTCCGTCCTTATATAAAAAATTTGAATTGTTTTGTTTTTTTTATAAGAGTCTCGCACAATTTGTTAAAGCATTTAATGACATTTTACCCATCATTATTATCTCTATTCACATTCTTTTTCATACTCATTTATAACACTATTATCACATTTCTTTCTCTTACATTAATAAGGGCAAACTTGAGAAAACAAAATTATTTCAGACACATTTATCTCTCTCAACTACTTCTTTAAATCTATGTGATTTTACCTCTTTGACTCTTATAATAAGGGACGGAGGGAGTATATGAATCCAACTCCTTCCTAACATTTTTGTTTAAAAAAAAAAAAGAAATAGATGCCGACCATCACCAATTTGACATACAATCGTCAGTGCATTGACCGATTTGCCCTTCCCGTTTTCCACCTGCGTGACAGCTAATATATATGCTTCGGCCACACAAAAAAATGTTTTATTCGAGATAAATGTGCATACTATGCGATACAATTTTAATTGAAATTATATGTATGAGAAAAATCACATTTTAATACTTAAAAATTAATTTAACATCAGTGAATAAGTTCTTCAAAGGTTCTCTTTAAAAATCAGTTGCAAATATTAAATTAAATGATAGCAAAATTTACGGGTTAGTTTATCTCATCATCTTTTTTCCCCATCCCTCGTCATTTTATCACCACCGTTTGATTGACATAATTAATTGTTCATATTTAATAATGAATAAAATTAAGATAAATATTGTATAAAAATAGATAAATTTAAACTACTAAGATTTAATCTGAAATTTTTTACTGCAAAATGATATAAAAAAATAAAAATGATAGTATTCAAAATCATTCAATCTTAATTATTCATTAATTAATCTAAAGGTGGTGATAAGATGAAGAGGGATGAGGAGAGAATCTTTTTCCTAAATTACCAACCTATGCATCAAAATATTAATCCAGGACAAAAATATTGTCAGCCTGCCTACCACCTTCATAGAAATACTATGTGACGATAGTATCGGTATCAATTCCTTTTTTTAATACAGAAGAGAGCAGTTAAATATACTCTACATTAGAAGAAATAAACAAACGAAAATCATCTAATGAAACTAAATGAAAATCAGTAGGCATCTTCAAAGTACATTTAGCAAGAATGTTAGCTTCAAGGTTTACCTCTCTTCTAATGATGAGTTGAATTTCTTTTTTTTTTTTCAAAAGAAAAAAAAAGAATTTATAAGTCACAGAGATTTTCCAACAAATCAGTATAATTAGATTAATTGAAAAAATCAGGGGTTCTCATTAACGTTAAACAAAGTCAGTTGTGGAAAGCTTATACGGAGGAGGCTTTGACTTCCAGGTTGGTGAGCGATTATAAAAAGAATTGAAAAAAAGAAAAAAGGTAGTTAGCTATCCTTAATTTATTACACGAAACAGAAATATATAAAAACCATGTAATGGAAAGTCTTCACACACACATGCATGTATATCAACCACCTATTGGAGGGATTATTGCCCTTGTGACCCTCTAACTCACTGCCTTGAAACTTCTTCCGATTTTAATAATAATTTAAACCCACCTTGAATTTAAGTAAATTAACTCTTCTGGTATTTTCAGCAAGCTATTACTCTCATATAGTTATATTATACTCTTATAATACTACTTACTATTTATATGTTATAAGGTATATGTAGGAATCAATTGTCACTAGGCGCGAGTACGTAATCATTGGATTAACATTCAATCTTTTTAATTTTTATACAGATCCAAATATTCGCCACATGCACGTGTTCCAACTGGCTGATGAGAGGTACGTAGTTGCATATTTTCATCGGGGTAAAAATTGCATTCTTGTAATATCCTCCCCCCCCCCCCCCCCCCCCGCTATTTTCTTTTGATATAATTCGGTGTATATCAAGATGTTTGACGAGTTCACTCTATTCAACTTCTTGATAGTTTTTTTATTTGTGCCGTGTTTGTGAACATAAATATTGTTTCCCACGTATAACTGCCCAAAACATTTTTTTTTGTAAAAAAAAAAATCTAAGAAGATGTTCGTATCACTTTAATTACTCTCATGAGGATGAGGTAATGTTTGTATGACTTTTAGAAGAAATTAAAAAAAAATACATAAGGCCAAAAAAAAAAGGTAATTGATCGATCACAATGATATTTGTTGCCAGTTTTTTTTTCCCTCCCAACAAAGCAATGAGATACAGAGCAAAGTCAAGATCTTGACAAATATTCCAAGTTTATTTATTAAAAAAAAAAAGCTCAGAAACACATGGTTTCTCCCAAACCTCATGGTGATCACATTATTAATTTAAAAGGCGATTATTTAAAAACAATTTAAATGGCGATTGCCAGAAATCTTCAAGGTCTCTTTTGGTCCTTCGTTGGGTGTGGGCCATGCATTATTCCACATATACTCTACTAAAGTATATGGACAGTGCTATTTAATTTTATCACCTGCGATTCAATATAATTTTATATTTCATATTAATATTAAATACTAGAAAATAACTCTTGTCAGTACTTCACTCACCAACCACCCTGTTATAAAATCAAAGCATGTTTATTGTCCCTGTTTTGTCCTTCTTTTTCTATCTAATTATCAAACAATATTTATAAAATTAAAGTTAATTTCACCTTGAAAAATACACAGACGAACTCAGTATTTGCTAGCAATTTTTTAATTGGAAAACTGCAGTCAGATCCTAAGTGACACATATTAATAAAACATGGTTCATTGAGATCTCAGAATTAAAATTATTAATATGTTCCAAAAAACCTAAGGATAATATAATACAATTGTAAAATTATTTAATTGCCCTCACCGATAAATAAAGAAGAACACTAACAATTATGAGTGTCATTGTTAACAAGTTACAATATTTTGCTTGGTAATTGCATTTATTATTAACAAGTAATATTATTATGATCAACACATTTATTAGTAACAACTAAATAATATGATATTAACAACTGTCACAATATATATTAATAACTAACCAGAAATGGTGACTTTATAATTTCAAAATCGCATTATATTTTGCACACATCCCTTAGGACCTGTTAATAGTTTTGAAATTTCAATAGACCATATAATTTTAATTTGTTTTCTTTAAGATATGAAAATATGCAACTTTCATCTTACGCAAAAAATCAGTACCATTAATCATACGTGCAAATCCCCCGTGTAAAAACGGCAATCTAACTTTTGCAACTCGGAGACAGAAAAGAATAGAAAAAACCTCATTATGACCCGAATCTGAACCTTTTTCTAGTATAATAAAAGAAGTATGTATTTTTGTTCATTAAACCGTTCAAAAATAATGAGCTTGACTTAAAAAGTTTATTATATATACACTATAACCGTTGAATAAAAACAACATTTATATAAACACACACCCTCCAAAAGGATTATTCAATTATGGCAAGCCTAACATACAGAAGGATTCAGATTAACTCAGCTCCGTGTGGTTTATATATAAGCCAATTGTTATTGAGAGAAATTGCTCAGTTGCGTATAATATATCATTATTTTATCTCACAAAACCTGACGCTATACTCGACAATAGATATATGGCAAGCATGGTTTAATTTAGTTAATTAAATAAGTTTTGTCAATAATATATTTTCTATTGATATAATAAAGATGAACCTAATAATAATACATTTCTTGGATTCACAAGTTACATAAGTTCAAAAAAATCAACTCGCTCAGTTCAGTTTAATTAGTTTTCCATCAGTTGGAAAACATAAGTTTAATTAGTAGCTATCGCGCCAAATTACCTACCAAATTATTCTGATAAAATTAACTTAATTCGGTCATTGAAGTCTTTGCAGGTTATAATAACATTGAATGAGTATGAACTGCTTCGATCTAAGAATGATCAACTTAGTTTGAAGTCAGAGTAGGTTACATCAACATGGTATGATTAGTCCTTTCTAGATTTAATTCTGCTGTGTCGTTTATGGTTTTGTAATGAATACACTAATTGGGTGGGATTGGAAATTAATTATATTTAATCATGTTCATAGGTCATAAATCTTTCTATATCGACACCTAATTCTCCTTTATCCCAAGTCAAGTGCTGAATGAAATTTTTCGACACACAATTGCTCAGGCCATTATGTGTATTATATATTATCATTATTCGTCTATCACTTTAGCAATATATTTCCGTTTTTATGTCTCTATCATCCAGACAAAAGTAGCACAAATAAAATAGCACCAGTGACCAACGTAACAGTTGCATTGATTTCAATTAAGATCAAATTAATTGCGAGCACATACAAAATTGGGTAGATAAACTGTCATCAAGATTAAATTAAACATCAAATTTGCTCCATTATAAAATGAATCAGCTCACATGATGTCAGTTATATGGTACTCCCTCCGGTCCTAATTATAAGACCACTTTGACTTTTTTGACTTTTTTTTTAATACAAAAAAAGAGTAGTTTCAGTCCCAAAAATAATATTTTTTCTTCATAACTAATTTATTCTACTTATAAACTAACCTATAATCTAATTTCACGTGACATATATTATAATTTAGTGGTTTAATTTGCTTCCTTAACTTCCACAAAAAAAGTCAAAGTGGTCTTATATTTAGGACCGGAGGGAGTATCTGACAATTCAGCTTCGCGTGGGCTAGAGGTGTGGTCTAATCTTAATTAAGATGCCTTCCCTTGTAATCATATAATTAGTCACAAATCTTTCTTAGTCTTCACCTAATTAATATTCATTCGCTTGGTGAATGTTTAAAAAAATCACAATACATAGTAATAATACTAATCATTGAAATAAACTCAAAATTTTCAATTTTTAAATCATCCCCACTCCTAAAATGTACAAGCACACAAATTCATCAATCGTGTATTATCTCAAATATGTATTATCAATTAAATTAGTTTTTCGTGTCTCCGTTTCAAATATCGACAAAATGACAAGCGTCGGCAATAAATAAATACAGGATTTGGTGAATTAATTTAAGTTTGAAATTAAATTAAACTAATAAAAGTTGGATGAAAAGCCAAGTTATTGGGTGGATGGTAGTGATGCTTGTGTCTATTTTAATCAAGGGTTTCAAAGAACGAAGAATAGATTCGCCGTCCCCTCTAATATTCCATCGATTAATATTCAATAGCTCAATAAATTGACCTATACAGAGATACGAAAAATATATGCACATTACTAAAGTTTGAGCTAGTATTTAAAAGAAAGCTTTTATAAGACAGCATCAGAAAAAGAAGAAAGCATCGTCGGTGGAACCGTAGTAGAGTATACGAAACACAAACATTTTTGAAGGCAAAGAGGTAAAGCTGACCGATGTGGGGGCTATTGGTATCATCTCTGGTCATAACATTATGAATGTGTGATAGATGAAATGATGGTGATTTGCTTCTGTATATCTTCGCTATAACTTTCATCTAACAAAACAAAACAAAATAATTATCACATACAATATATAATAATAAGGATAATTGTACTCAGGTCCCAAATAAGAGATTTAATATCAGACAGGTCCATTAACAACTTTATCATTTGTTAATTAAGGATATTTCAGTTGTTGATAATTATCATTGACAACTTGTAAGGATCTCTCTAAAATTAAATCTAATATATGGGACTTGAGTGCATTTATCTCATAATTTATATGACCTTTCAAACGAATAAAATAAAATGTTTAGAGAGGGGATAGGGCAAGTGAGAGCTTTCATTTTAGATATGTATGTCTTTATTGGAATAACTAGACATTGCACCTTATTCTACACCCATTTCCCCTTCACTTCTCACGCTTCAATCTTAAGCCTGTCCTCACCTTTTCTTCTTCCTTACTGTGTTGACTCATCTATACACCATATATATAGATATATATCAGAGTGAGAGCTCAAAACAATTATTTAATTAATTTATAATTAAACGTGTTTAGTTTTTTAATTTTCTATAATATGCTGAACTACTGTTGACACGTTTGAATCAGTATTAATTTGAATCAAATGGAACTTACCTCTGACCGAGGCAAACTCTTTTCATCAATAATTACACATGCTTAATTAAATTTTTGATATCAAACCATATGCTCTATTTGCTTTATATATACTTGAATAAACTATTTCATTGATTAAAAAAAACCACGTGGCATATATATGACAATATATTACATCAGCACGAGACTTTTGTTTGTTTCTTATGTGCCCCATTTATGCACCTAATAAGCTGGTATCCAATTCTCAAGAGGGCGCTTTCGATTTACTTTGGATTCTTTATTTGTATATACTTTTCAACAATTATTAGAATAATAATGTGTTGTCCACACTACACACATACACCAAGCAGAGAGATTCAAATACTTGGCCAATCATGAGGAGAAAAGGCTTAATGAGCACATAATACTAGCTTAAGTAGTATATTATATTATTCTCTAACCTACCTTCACGTACTGATCCTCTGCGAAGTGGATAAATGTATCTATTATTATTAATGAAATGAAGCAGTAACAATCAAAACTAGTGTTGGGGGGGCAAGATTTGATGCAGATATGCCATTGGGGTCACATTTGGCTTTACATAGACGAATGCTTCACAAAACAATCATGAAGGTACACACACACATGCACTGCTACTAATACTATTTCTTCCATGGAAAGATAAAATAAATATGAGAGCAATTAATACACTTGGACACCATGTGAGGCCAACCATGTGTATCCATCTGGAATGTAATGTGCTTTTTGTGAGAGATGGACCGGAACAACATGTAGGACAACATATGAGTGTGTCATGAAAGCTAGCTAGCTAGCCTACAAGTGTTTGATATCTAGAAGACCAATTATACAATAAAAAAATTATAATAAACTAGAAGAAGACTCACTACTAGAATATTACAGGAAGAGAAAGTTGAGATTTCCCTTTTGGGGGTGAAAAAATGAAGAGTGAAGAAGAAGAAGAAGTAGAGGGCATATTGGAGTGACAGGCTGGAGAACAATGATTAAGGAGGAGTTTCCTAGTTTTGAATATTACGCTGTCAGGCATGTTGATGTCCTTGTTGTTGTTGTTGAATGTGGAGTTTAACAATTTGAGATTGGGTGGTGAATGGTGATGCTATTACACTACACACAAGCACTCCACATAAGTAGATGACAGAACAACCACTCTGAAAAATGTCTCACATCTCTCTTTCAAACCCAAATAATGACTATGTGGCAGTCAAGAGGTCACTTTTTGCCTTCCACCGTTCAAACTCCTTCCTCATCAAACCACTTCTTTCTTCTTCCGAACCAATTAAGATGCTTCATTGCTTCTAATAGAAATCTCCCCTTCGCCCCCCTTCTATTTTTTTGTCTTCAGTCTCCTTCTTTACGTGTTGCATATCTACTTTTGACCATTTCTATGAATAGCCTCACTTAGCCTCTCTCTGCTGTTTCTGCTATACATCAACTCAAACTACGAAGTAACCCTGTTTTTTTACTCTGTACGGTACTAAATATATAACTTATTTAGGAATGTGAGCTTGATCCTAAATATATGATATATTTCTAATTTTTCCCAATTTTTTCACAAATTATCCCTATTGATGCTTATTTAAAATAAACAAGGAAGAGAGGGAGGGTGGGGATGGAGATATATGATTAGGGTGTTTGATAATATCATATGATTTTAACTATTAACATACTTGATTTAATCAAATTAGAGATCTTATATTTAAGACTGGAGATGGTATGTATTTTACACATAAAAGAAAGTACAAAACGTGTCAATATAGACAAAGAATCAAAATTAACACTGTAATATAATATGTACAGTGACGAAGATTAGCTGGAATAAGAACAAGAGGACAAGGAGCCAAGAGGTTCTATGTGTTTGACAAGTCCCATGGCTACGTATGGTCACAGTTCTTTTATGTAATGGGATTGTTTTCCCACCACAATACCCTTTTTACCATTAATTAGACTTAACACTACAAAATTTTCATACAGTATATTGGATCCAAGAAAAAGGGAGAAAAATAAACATAGTATTTGTAATAAACTATGAAGGAATAATATTAACATTCTATCTGACACACACAAGCGGATCGATTTAAAAATCCCAGTCCTTCAAATTTAAATGGAAAAGGATGATGAAATTACGTTTTAAGAGTTGAAGTTCAATTACGATAAGGTCTCTTACATTAACATGCGCAGGACACAGTAAGAGATAATGGATAATATATATATATATATATATATATATATATCTCATTAGTTAATTGTAGTGCAGCTTTTACTCAATTATTATTTGTGTGTGTATCTCTTATCATTCGTGAGGGGAGCTAGCACGTAGGGTAGAACATTGCATTTGAGTTTTGCGCAGGGACAGAAGTAAAATGAACCACTTTTTATTTTGTGAAACTTGAGGTTTGTTAATGATTAAACAAAACAGGAGAAAGTGAGTTGCTACCGATTGTTGAATGAGATCTCTGACTTTTGTTTTTTAAAATCAGCAAAGACTTAACAACCACATATGTTGCGATTCCTGTCCTCGGTTGTCGGTGTGGTGGTGTTCATCGACCTGCTTAATTAATAATAATAATAATAATAATAATAATAATAATAATAATATATGCCTATTCTTCACACACGCACGAATTAGACATAGCCTGTGTTATGGTGTGCGAGCAGAGTTTCGTAAAAAAAATATATATTTTACAATTAAGTCAAGTCTAAATTTCATGGTAATTAAACCCGAACCGGTAACTAGCCTGGTCGAGGCATAGGGTCAGACAGTCAGTCCATAACTAACCCGTGAGTTAGCCTGGTGAAGAATAAAAAATTAACTAAAAAATATCAAAGTAATAATAATTTCCAAAAATCCAAAAAATAACTTCACTTACTCATCTTGAATCATTAACAAAAAAATCATCCAAGTATCAACATTGTTTACAAATTCTTTGACAAAATGACATCATAATATCATATCATATTACTATCCAATGACACAAAATGGTGAGCAACCAATTAGTACCGTACTAACTATCCATTATATCAAAATAGGTATACGATAACAAAATATTTTCACCTTTAAACCTATCATCACTACACTAACGAAGAACATGGCGAAGGCGAGGGAACCGACAACCACGTCGGAGACGAACACGGCGACCACCAACATCGGTGACAAACACGAAAAACACAAAGGGTTTCATTTTTCTAAAGAGATTTTGAATGGAGTGAGGGAGAAAAATTGACAGGAATGAGGAAATTGAATAGAATAATGAAATTAATATTAAAAAAATAAACAACTGCGTTCAGGCTTTTTTGGGGGAGGGGGAATCGGACCGGATCGACCCACATAACCCGCCGGGTCGCTCGGGTTTTGACCGAGTCATCACACCCCTGGGTTCGCAACAAACCCGGCCCGGTCTGGCACCCAAGTCAGCGGGTTCTGGTCTGGGTCGGCCGAACAGGGCCGGGTTTGATTACTATACTAAATTTAGATGGCCAGGAATGACTTCGAGATTATAATTATACACACTGCACACGTATAACGTAAAGATATATAGGGTTAGGCAGGGCATGACCCCTGCCTGATGCCTGGCTCGAAAATTGAATGGGCTGCATTTTGCAGCCTGCTGCCTGCCTTGCCCATGAAGAACCAGTGCCATTTCGAGTTGGTTAGTTTATAATTATGTTGCATTTTGCATAACACCTTACCATGATACTCTCTCCGGTCTTGAATATAAGATCATTTTGACTTTTTTTGTGGAAGTTAAGGAAGAAAATTAGACCATTAGATTATAACATATGTCACATGTAATTAGATTATAGGTTAGTTTATAAGTATAATAAATTAGTTTTGAGGAAAAAAGATAACTATAGAGAATTTAAAATAATTAATTTTTCATCCTTAATTTCTTCAAAAAAATCAAAGTTATCTTATAATTAGGAACGGAGGGAGTACCATATATGAAAAAAGTTCAAATAAAAATAATTCTTTAATTATCAAATAGATTATATAATTTCCCAAAACATAAAATATTTTTAAAAGAATAAATATAAATATTAACATTACACACAATTATACATTAATTTCATAAACAAAAACATAAAAACACATCTTAATACAATACATTTATAAGAACAAGAAATAAATAATATCTATTCATAATCTATTTATATATATTTATATATATTATTTTTTAGATAGAATTATATATATTTTATGGGTAGGGCAGTATATTATACCTGATGCCTTGCCCTGCCCATGATGACCCATTTTTTTGGACAACTTTTTCTGGGCAGGGTATTTTTTAACTAGACTCGGATGGACATTGAGGGCCAATGGGTTAGATGAACACCCCTTTAGTAGTAGTATCATTGAAGAGGTGGCTATGCTAAGGTTGAATAAACTGATGGTGGACTGGTGGTGCATGCGTCAGCAAATATGAAGTTGACAGTCCAATTTTTGTTTAATAAAATGGCATGTGAAAGGCTTAGAGATTAGCTAGCTAATGGAAGCCTATGTTAAAATTTTCCAAGAGAATGGCTCTTTATTAATAATGATAGTTTCGACATCAATTTGATTATCTTAAGCAAGAGAATCGGCAGTACGATTAGCCCCCCTTCATATGAGATCAAAAGTAATAATCCAATCTTACTATATTAGAAGTAAACGAATTTTTCTGATGTAGAAAAATTGACAATCCCTTTCAGACTCCAATTTCCACAACTAAAACCCATCTCATTCTTCATACCAACTGAACATCAAATTCGGCTTTGAGAATTTGGTTTCAGAAAAGTGATCTTTTTGTTTAATCAAAAACTTTGATTGATATGTTTCCAAAGAAGGAGGCCTCAGCAACATCCAGTCTCACGCTCATACAGATCCGAGCTTTAATGCAATACAAATGGAAAAAGGTTTTGAAACATGTTCCTATAGATTAAAAAGGCTTACAGTTACTGAGCGAAACTATTCTTCGGCCTCTAACCCTCCTTTGTACAAAAACAAAACGAATTTCTCGCATCATATAAGCCCAAAGTACAGCCGGTTCCCTTCTGCGTACCATAATTTATAAGCTATATGTTGGGTTGGATGCCTATTGGAAAGGCCCAAACAGAACCATCAAATATTAGCCAGTTTTGTAAATCCATATTATGATAACCTTTTTTTTTTTTGCTAAGCATATAATAATTAACAATCCACTCTTCAAAATACTAGGTAACGATTGATCACAATAGTTTCTCCCAAGTCAGAAAACAAAAAGGATGGTGTAACGAGCACAAGTCCTTGGGAGAACCACACCCCAAAAGCTAGTTATTGGGGTTGGGGAGCTAATGACTTATAAGACCCCTCTTACAAGGAAACCTCCCCGATGTGGGACTTGTAACAGTGCACCCCCCTCGAGAGCCGACTTCCTGGCAGCTATACTCTACGACATTTCACTCGGCCTTTCTGCCGGTCAACCCCTCCGGTCAGAACTCTTCGTAGATAGTCCTTTCCGATCTATCAAACGAGACGGCGTCCCGGCGGCTCCACTCTACGGCACTTCACTCTGTGCTTCACTCAACCTTTTGTTGATCAGCCCCTCCGGTCAGAACCCTCCTTAGGTAGCTCTTTCCGTTTAGCCGTCTCTCAATGAAAGCACCATTGTAACGGGCACAAGTCTTTGGGAGAACTACACCCCAAAAGCTAGCCATTGAGGTTGGGGAGCCAAGGACTTATAAGGCCCCTCTTGCAAGGAAACCTCCTCGACGTGGAACTTATGACAAATAGACACAATGACTTAGAAGCTTCTAAGCATAGGCAGTAACACCTGCTTATAGATAGTTTGAGTCGGGTTCAATGTCATTGTCTTAAAAGAGTTATCTTCTAATCACCAGTATGAGGGGATGCGGCACCCCTTGTAATTAAATGGATTTTCTAGCAATGTAGTGGGTGACTAGAACAATGAAAGAATACAAAACTCAACAGACACTAACAATCAAAAGAGAAAATAAGTTGTGCGGACTCATACTCTAGGCGATGAACCAAGACACATGTTGGGCAGCAACCAGCAATAAACCATTTCAAAGTTCATTAAAGCCGCTTTATGACATATGAATTTCCAATCAAAAGTTGTGTAATAACAATATCGGTTTTGAATGTTCTCAATGACAGCGATAATAAAGAAATAAAAACTTATCACGGTCCTAGTAACCGAAAGTATGGATCTATTCGGTAACCTCACGCGGCATAACACAAATATTTGATTTTTCATGAAACATGCTTCGACAAGAAAGTACCCAAATTGTGTTTAACTAGCGTGTAGGGGGTTATGCCAAAAAAAAAAAAAACTAGCGTGTAGGGGGAAGTTGGAAGATTTCCATTAAGTCTTCCTCTTGGGAGCATGATGTTAAACTCGTGAGCTCATTATTTCTCGACTGATTTACTTGCACAAGCTTACATACTCCTTCCGGTCCTAAATATAAGATCACTTTGACTTTTTTTTGTGGAAGTTAAGGAAGCAAATTAGACCACTAAATTATAACATATGTCACATGAAATTAGATTATAGGTTAGTTTATAAGTAGAATAAATTAGTTTTGAAGAAAAAACATTTTTTTTTGGACTGAAACTACTTTTTTTTGGACTTGGAGAAAAAAGTCAAAAAAGTCAAAGTGGTCTTATAATTAGGACCGGAGGGAGTATCATTATTTATACACCTAAGATTTTCTTTCCCACAAATAATACTATACTAATTCCTTTTGACACACCCACACATTCACTGAAACTCTAATAAACTCTACCGTTGTGCTTCCCAATTAGTTCATGACTCTGGTTTTATAAGAATTCCTTCTTAGATCTAGAAACAGGTATGCACCTAAGGACGCTACTGATAGTGAAGGCATGAATGTCAATGAGAGCATAAGTGAAACATGCAAGTAATCTTTTGCTGAAACATCAAACCTTAATCAACAAACTTCTCCGAGTAACAGCTGACAACATTCTTGATACAGTAAAGAACTAGAGATCAGACAAAAAGATGAGTCCTCATTCCTTTCTAATATCTGACAAATATCCTAATACTAATAAAATTACACCAGAACAAAATAATCTGGTTGTTAAGCCAAAAGGTGCCAGTTAGTTTCATTCTGTGATCATGTCAGCCTCCAAATCACCTGAAAGAAAAATAACATCCTGCTAATGATAACAGTGTCAGAAAATACCACAATGACACATTGCTGAGTTGATTTTAGAAGAACTGCACCTAAAAGCTCTATTGTGCAGGGAGAGATATATTGATATCCGGATACGGCCTTTGATCCGAAAAATGTTGAGAACCGTTCAAATTCTCGTTAGAGACATCCTCAGATTCTGTCGGTCCTTGTTCTGCTATGTGGGAAGCTGGTTTCAAACAGGCTTCACCATTAGGAATTTCTTGTGAAACAGGCCTAGCTGCCATCCCTGAATTAGGAGAAGCCATTGTATGTTCTCGGTGCCGCTTCTTTTTGTGTTTCTTATGGAAATAAGCATTTGACATGAAGCTTCCCATAACAATCTAAGATCCAATCAAAGAACATAAGCTGAAGCAGATAATTCTATGTATGCTAGGAAGATTATATTCAGGAGTTAGAAGTTGAAGATATCATGAATATAATGCAATACCTGGATTGGGCTAGCAGCTGTTAATAAACCGGCAACACCACCTCCTATGACCCGGCCATCCGGACCTGCCAGTGAGACACTCAACCCGCCGGTCCGACTTGTCATGCCACTACCATTGTCGTTCATTGTGAATGACCCAGACAGAGACAAAATCTCAAATCGACCCTGTAACAAAACAATAAGTGTATATAGGCTCTCAAGTTTGTTCTTGGACTTTTTAAACTGGAAAAATGAACCTTAAAATTCTGATCTGTGAAATTGCAAAACTGAAACAGAGTTGGGAGGGGAGAGAGAGATCATACCTCGTAAGTCAATAAGCCACCGGAAGAACCGGGTTGGCGCATTGTGACATTAGAGATAGCTCCATTGGCAGAGAGAATGCATATTCCTCTGGGACCGTTTTGTGCAAATGAAAAAATTTTCCCCGCAACATCCTGCAATAATGTAAAGTATTACTCATGTGTACAGTATTATAGCATAATACTATGTGAATCTAATGTATATGACTAAGTATTCACTCAGGCTTGCGCATTACCTCTCCAGTATGAACAGTTACCACATGAGGAGTAAAATCCCCACCAGCTGTGTTTGCAAAAAACCCACCTTCAAATACAATGAATCAGATGTTAGAACATCTGTTTCTCAAACAACAAAAAAATCTGGGAATCCAACCACTTCAGTTACATATAAAAAAGTTGGTTTCTTTTCACCGATTATGTATGAGCCCCAAGTCCTAGGGACTAAAAGAACTTAAAAAAAAGCAAAAGCAGAGGGAAACTCACCGAAGGAAGCAAAGATTTGGGGAAGAGGCTTGGGTCGAGATTTTTTGGAGGAGAGAGAGAAGGCAGAAGCAGACTGATGTTTCTGATACGACGTGGTTAAATTGCCATTAGCGTCATATTTTCTGGGCCTTCCTCTCTTCTTCTTCCCCAACAAATCAAAGCTTGCTTGGCCTCCACTTGCCGGAGTCGTGGCAGCTTCTGCAACTACTATTGCCCCTCCACCACCGTTCACGGCGGCGTCCGTCGTGCTCAGCGGAGGCAGACATGTGGTCGGAGTTTGTGGGGTTAAAACCGACACACTTTCTTCCATTAGAGTACTAAACAGAGGTTGTCTGTGTTTGTTTGAGGTTTGAACAATGGGGTCCCTGAAAATGGCGCCACAATTATGAGTTGGAGGAGATGCTATAGCCTCCTTTATCCTTTACTACAGAATTTTGGTTGCCTCTTAGGCTTGCTTTCTTCATGAAACTAAACCAGTCTCACACTGCCATTTTTGTTTTGCACTGGTGCAAACTCCATAAATACGGAAATTGCCTTCCAATTAATAAAGTTACATATCCATATAATATTTAAATAATCAAAACATGTAGACAATAAAAAATGAGAAAATTCTTGATGATCAAATGGCATGTTTTAGTGCAATCCTGAAATTTTCAATTTTGAAAAATAAAATTTGATTAGATTTTTTTTTAAAAGGCTCTAGTTAACGATCACAATACCAGAAAATTGGAATTAAATCGTCATTTTAAATTGGGGCCTAAATCTGCACCTAAACCTTTCTCAGGGGACAATTAGTTTTTTTTTTTTAATAGAACAATTACTTTTGCACCTCGGCGAACTAATTCTGATGGCCTGTTGTGGTATTTAATTATGGAAATCCAAATTGACCCCTCTTAATCTAGTCAAAATATATTTTAGAAAGAAAAAATATATCTCATTCATATGACCCCACTAGATTAGGGACCTGTTTGGGGTGGTTTTTAGAATCATGGTTTGGAGAAAAAAGCTGAAAAAATGCTTTTGAAAAAATGGCTTTTGATGAAATGGGAGTGTTTGGATGATTGTTGTGAGAATGGCTTTTTCTAAGTGTAAATTACTAAAAATGACATAAGTTAATGTGTTGGGAAAGAGAGAGGATAAGGGCATTTTCGGTAGATCAATATGAAATATATAATGATGGTATATTTCTACCTTCGTACTTCGTGTAAAAGCTGAAAAAAACAGCTTTTTCTCAAACCATGTTTTTAAGCCCAAAACCATGGTTTGAGGGAAATTTTCATTTGTTTGGCTGAGAGCTTTTGAAACTATGGTTTTGGACTCAAACCATGGTTTCAAAAGCCACCCCAAACAGGCTCTAGATGGCTCCTAGTGCTAAAACGTGAATCAAATCATTAGGACTTTTATGCAATTTTGAACATTATTGATTTATCAACTATTGTCCAGTAATGTTGCATTAGTTAAACTGACGTGATGCCGTAAGGTTTTTGACAGCAGTGAATGTAAGAATTGTAAACATGTATGATAAATAGGGGTATTGAAATGGCTCAGTTATCTAATGATATAAAACATGGTAAAAAGATTTAGAGGCTTACTCTCGGTTAGGAATATTCTTTTCTTACTAGATAATCTTGCCATGGGAATAATGATGCTTTTTCAACATCAAAAGGGTAAAAAAAAAAAAAAAAAAACCGACTGAAACAAAAGGGAGTCATCAGATGAACATTTTTGCAATGTGAAGTTGATGCGCTGCTGCTTTTAACTATTATAAACAAAAGTAATTTTTAGCCCCAAAAAAAGTAAATTTATTAGATTTTAGGGAATTCTTCACTTGAAAGCAAAATTTGCTGCGTTTTCTTTTTAAAGATGGGGAAAATATAAATATTGCACTTATAAAATATTCGAGTCACAATTAAAAAGTCCAAGTCCAGTCCTTGCGCTTCCAAACTTTAACGGAATTTAGAATATATATTTTGTTGGTATTACCAAACTCTATTTCCAAAAGATTAGCTATTGGGGCTCACCCCAACCCTTTAGACTTAAATATGCTCTTTGACCATTACTCCTATTAAACAAAATAACATTCACTTGTTCCCGGATAATAAATTAAAATAAATAAAAACAATACATATTGTAGTTTTCAGAATTGCAGTCAGCACCTTTGGAGGGAAAAAAAAAAAGGAATTGCAATCAGCTTAAATCAATATTCCTATAATTTTTCATTAAATATGATAATAATAATAATCATCGTCAACTTCGCCTGTTGTTACTGCAAATGACACATTGCTCATATCATAATGGCATATTACCGATATTTAATAACAGCCAGCATTTTTTTTGTGAAAAAAAAAAATGACAGCCAGCATTTTCAAAAACAGAGGAATAACAGCCAGCATTTTGATCAAAGCTGATAACAACTCCAAACAGTAATTTTTTGATAATAAAACTACGTGAATATTTATTTATGTTGATTATAATATTAATATAAAAAACTATATTTTCCTATAAATAAAATATCTATATACAGGACAATACATCCATTAACAAATCATTTTCACAAAATGAAAAATTAAGTACTGTGCTGTTTAATTTATCAATCAAGAAATCATTTTGTGTGATATGACATTTATCCCAAACATGTTTTTTCAATGACGGGATAAACAGCTTTTTTAAAAAAATATATTATAATATGTAAATATGGAAGTCAAAGCAATTTTAGAAAATTTTAATATTCCAGTTATTCTTATATGTAAATAAAAACGACTTATGTTATGAGTATGACTGTATGAGGGAGCATAATTTAATTTTAGGAAAAAACTGCTCATACAATCCAGAGTGAGAAAATTAAATACAAACATATCCCCTAAATTTCCTTTGCATAATAGGTTTAGGTAAGAGGTTTCTTTACAAGACAAATTTTTATGTTTATAAGTTATAGGAGTATTATTTACAAGTCAAATTTAACAATTAGTATAAGATTTAAGTGTGCATTTTACATTTTATAAACTGAGCTGCCTGATTTACAATTCAATATTATAAAACTTAAATTAACCTTTTAATTTCTCAGTCCTCAGTACTAATTAGAGTATGATATAGATATTAAAAACTAAATTAACTTTACTTGAGGTAGATAAAGAAGCGAGGTTAATACATATAAGACCTCTGTAATGAAATGAAAACTCGGAATAAGGGCAATCTTATCACTACAATTTTAAAATCTATAAATTAAAAATTCTATGTTATCAGTTTAAAAACTTTTATTTTAATTAATACTTTTGTAAGATCTTTCTAAATATATTTGGGCATTTGGCTCTGAAAAAAGCACAGTAAAATAAAAGCTGTCGGTAAGACCGTTGACCGTCCTGACAAAATCACGCTACCCATTATTGTCCATTATTATAATTAACTGATAATTAATAAATTACTACTTACAGTCTAGCATAAAATATTTATTTACTGGTTTTTGCGCCTTCAGGAACTTCGGCCACAAGTATTTTTTTTCTCCAATCGTTATCATGGGCTAAATTAGTCAAAAAGTAAATCAGATTCGTTTAAAAAAGAAAAATTAATTCGGCATTGCGTTTTAGACTTAGCACCCTATTTAATCTTTAAAAATCATCAGTCGGTTCACTTTGATGATAGCTTTTATCTGTGAGTCTTTTCAACGAAACATAATAAAATTATCATTTACAATTTTTTGAAATAAACTTCTTACGGTAAAATCTTATATTTTACTTTAAGATTAATGATATTTCTTTTTCATTTTCCTTATTACAAATAATATTTTTGAACAAAAATATGTAGGTATTCAAAAGCACAATGATAACTCCGGAGAAATACTTACTTATTCTCTGAATATCATGTCATTTGACTATAAAGCACTCAGAATGTAACAATTAGTTGAATTTAATTTTAGATGGTTTAGAATATCAGGTCATTTGACTATAAAGCAATCAGAATGTAACAATTAGTTGAATTTATTAATTTTAGATGGTTCATGTAAAACAATTCACATTTTATTTTGTTTTAAATGTAAACATCTCATCGTTATTGTGAATGATAATTAACTTTTTTTCTTAAAAACAAAATAAATTGTGATTTATTTAAGCATCAAACAACTATAGCTAAAATGTACTCTATTGATGTGATATATTGATAGTACATTACTATTTCTCCAAACTTTGACCCTATCTTTATGATTCTCTTTGTTAAACGTGGATTTGTATTAATAATTGTCATCGACTTTTTGCTTTTTATTTTTTATTATTTTAAGTTACATGAATTTTATTCTCAAAATATATTAGATTAAATAACAATGTTGTAATAGTATATCTACTAATTTTTAAGAAAACCTAATTTAGTAACTAAAATGTGTTAACATTTATTTGATCATTTGAACACGAAATATTGATTTTAAGTTTTAACAATCATACAAAACGTTTTACAAAAATTGCATGTAATTGAGCTAGATAATATTCATGTCTGGCCTAATTATGTAATCATGCAAAAAATATTTTATTTAATGAGTGACATACTTTAAAATAAGGTATCATTCTTAATTTACTAGCTTAATATCCTCCCCTTCCTCGGTCTCTATAACTAGCTACCTCTTGCTGTTCTTTTTTAACTTATAAGCTTTGTTTACTCTAGAAAGGGACCATATCCATAAGAAACAAAAGCAAAATAAAATAAAAAAGAGGTGAGAGTTGTACGTACGCACTTATTTTAAATGGTTGGCAAAAAATTGATTTATACGGTAAAGTGAAGAGGGATTAATTACGTTGCATAAAAGGGAGGGCTTTATTTAGCAATGCTCTATTATGCTCCTCAGCCTCAGAGTAGGCTTCATACTCTAACGTCCACAGCTCCACCCTTAGGCCTTTGCCCAGTCTCCATATTCCTATACTTAAAACTTAAAAGCTAACCAAATAATTGCGAGTTGGCACTATTCGCTATAATTAAAAAATATGGTGCAAGTTGGGGAATTTTGTTCTCTTGACTGGACAAAATTCTGATTGGGAAAAAAGACAGGACTAAATTCTATATTGGGAAAAAGACAAATAAATACCCTCCAATTTGTAAAATACCATTAGCAACTTCATGATAAGTATTAACAACTTCATGATAGGTTGTTGTGTTGTTAATACCTATCATGAAGTTGTTAATGGGATTTTACAAATTGGAGGGTATTTATTTATCTTTTTCCCTTCTATATTTAATATATAGTTGAGACTTTTTTTTTTTAATATTATGAGTTAGGTTGTATTGAAATTTTGGATAAATGTGTAATGAACATCCATAATTTTTTTTTTTTTCAATAAGCACTCTAAAGTAAGAATGACTTTGTAGTTTAGTAGTATGACATTCCTCAGTAAATAAGAGGCTGCAAGTTCGATTCTACTTGTAACATCAAACTATTATTGTCTGTCATTTTAATTAAAAAAATCAGCACCCTAAAGTATTTTGAAGTGCAATCATCACCTTAAATTACTCGAAAGCGTTTTAGGTACAACCAATTTTATTGTCTTCCATCACTATTTTTACTTTGCAAAAAAGAGAAAAAAGATAATAAATAAACATTTGTGATTGTGTCACTAAGATTGAAATTGTCATATTTTTAATGTTTTATGGTGCTAACTACAACAAAACATACTTCAAGGTGTCAATTGCTCTTCAAAAAATAGTTTGAAGTGCTAATTACGTGTCAAAATAATTTAGGGTGATGATTATACTCTAAAAAATAGTTTAAGATGTTGATTGTAACTTAACCCTTAAATTTTTATTAGATATTCTTCTACCGTTTATTGCTTTATTAATAGAAATAATGGATACAATCAACAACAATGAAGTTAACTGAGTGACTTTGAAATTTGTAAATAGATTTGCCGTCAGGTTTTAAGACTCGTCATGGCTAACGTTAAAAAGTTATTCTCACACAAAATGAGGTCGTGATTTTTTATATAATAGTGATGATTATTTTTTCTTACAAAAATTACACTATACAAAAATATAATTAAATAATGGGCAAGATTTTAAAAACAGCAAACATCAGACGCGGACAAGGAAAAAAAAAAGTAGAAAACCCAAATAAAAGCAACAGATGACTGCGACAGAGATAAACAAGGATGCAATTGCATTTGAATAAGTTATTGCTTCAAGATTAATAAATTAGAAATACCATTAATCTACAACCTCATCTCATGTAACTTGTAATTTTAAAAGTTGGAAAATGAGGAGTGAAGTTGAATTGGGCAATCAAGTACAGTTGTAAAAATAGGTTCCTTTCCTTTGGCAACATATTTCTCTTTTGCTTTACCAAGCACGCGTCTGGAAAATCATAATCTTTTGGATTTGGTTTACCCATAAATAAATCTATTTTATTGTTTCTTTAAATCCGGAAGACCCCAAAAAGTATTCCATGAAAGAGAGATTCTCAAGCCATCATCATGTGGGGGTCTATGTCTATCCATCTATTCCTCTCTCCCTCACTAACTCCAAGTTTCAAACTTTCAAATATTTTACTATCATTGTGAATTGTGAAATTCAAATATACCCTCACTCTCCCGAAAACATTTCAAAGTGATATTCCATTTTTCCTCCTCCACAAAAATCTAACTAAATAAACTTTTATTCCCATTGGTCCTTTTAAGCTGAGATCTAAACATAATGCCATTCTTTTTCGAGTTTCAAGTTTCAAAATGCACATTTATGCAAAGAATGGAAAAGAAATTCCAACCTTGTCGTGACCTAATATTGAGATGTGTGTGGAATATATAGGGACCACAAAGTGTGGTGAGGAGATAGAGAAAACCATAACTTGGCTTGTAATCAAGAAATTAATTAAAAAAATTTGCTCAAAAGTTATAACTCCATGTGGCTTCATCTTCATGCCCTAACCTAACACCACAATAAATATCTTTGGAATTGTTCCCATCCACAGCTCTTAATTCAACAATCTGCCATTATAAAAAGCCTTGCAGCTTTTTTCCATTAAAATATCGCTCATTTTATTAATTTTGTATTACCAACTTGTCTGTCACCATTCAACGAGGGAGTTTCCATTTGGCATTTTGGGTGCATTCATTGCTAACTATAGGTTATATATATTCCCAGTAGCTCAGGAATATTGCAATTTAGTATTTTAAAAAATAATTTGCATTACATAGTAAAATTGGTCATTGATCAATAGTTTCGGTTTTTATGGACCTCTTTATAATAATAGTGTTTTAATCGAATTTTACTGTATGCATTGGTGTGAGATAATTATTTGTTTCCTATAAATACATCCTTTTTTTATTTGATATATCAACCAGCAATAATAACCTTTTTCTGTATTATGTTACCAGGTATCCGAACAATCAATTATTCTAGTTTCGAGTTTCGTAGTTTCTCCTCCCAACATTAGTGAGACCTTACAACGTTAGATCAATTATGCGTTGGTTTTATAAACATTATCCTAATGAATATAGGGAAAATGACAGAAAAATACCTTTAAATTTCAAAATCTCAATAACTATTTCAGTATAAGTATTAACAAGCTGAGTATAGTCATTACCAACTATTACCAACTGCAAATCATCTACTTGAGATTTTGAAATTTGAAAGGAATTTTTTTGTCATTTTCCCACGAATATATCAATTTACCTCTTCTCATAATATATTTAGAAGATAGTTAGTTAACATGTCAATGAAATTAGTTAAAAACGATCATTTGGTATGGTCGCGTGTTATTTTTTTAAAAAAGTATTTCTTTTAAACAGAAACAGAAGGTAAAAATCAATTTAGTCCCGACTATTTGTAGGATGATTTTTTTGTTGGCCTTATCCTTCTATTGGAAAATGTTGAATACCAAACTTGAGCATGGGGTAGTATAAGAAAATACGATAATTTGTAGTTGGCGTCTACTTTCCACCGTGTGTGTGACTTTTAAGGCCTCGTAGGCCCAAATTCTGTTCATCTAATAAAAAGGGCCTGACCCAAACTATTACTGGGCTCATTTTCATTTCCATGCAGTCGCAGGCCCACACCCAAGCCCCAACAGAAACTTTGATGGTTAATTGGTGGCTGCTCTATCTGAAACACCTCAGTTTCTATACTCTGCAATATAAATTAATCAAAAAATTTAAAATTTTTAAAATGTAATTAGGTAGTCATTTTACAATATTTTCAAGTCCTCATTCAATTTTTTCCCGGGATGACGACGGTGGTTTGACTTGGCGATGAGAATTTCTACTCCACATGACTTGCAAGTTGTTGGCAGTAAATAAATAAATAAAGACTGAAAAGAGACTTGCAAGTTGCAAAAAATTGAATGGAATCATAATTTATGGTAACATTTTGAAGCCAATGCCGTAGATTGAACATCTTCGCCGCAATCAACCAGACAGTAAGTAGTTGTGTGTGACGGCTTAGACATGCTCCTCCAAATTCCCCATATATCCGCTCTTCAAGCAAACTAAAATTAATGCATGTGTCTGTTTGGATAACTTTTAAAATTAATTTTAAAGACGGGATCCCCTAAAAAATCATCAAAATATTCACATTAACATAATTTAATTAAAAGATCCTCAGCTAAACATTCATATTTTGATTAAATTAACTATGAAGCTCTCATACCACATTTCGTACAGATGGCTCATATGGGTGTGTTTGCAAAAGTGTTATGTCACAAGTCCCACATCGGGGAGGTTTCCTTGCAAGAGGGGCATTATAAGTCCTTGGCTCCCTAACCCCAATGGTTAGCTTTTGGGGTATGGTTCTCCCAAGGACTTGTGCTCGTTACAATGGTGCTTTCATTGAGAGACGGCCAAACGGAAAGGGCTACCTACGGAGGGTTCTGACCGGAGGGGCTGACCAACAAAAAGGTTGAGTGAAGCGCCGAGTGAAGTACCGTAGAGTGGAGCCGCCGGGACGCCGTCTCATTTGATAGACCGGAAAGGGCTACCTACGAAGGGTTCTGACCTGAGGGGCTGACCGGCAGAAAGGCCGAGTGAAGCGCCAAGTGAAGTGTCGTAGAGTGTAGCCGCCGGGACGTCGGCTCTCGAGGGGGGTGCATTGTCACAAGTCCCACATCGGGGATGTTTCCTTGCAAGAGGGGCCTTATAAGTCCTTGGCTCCCCAACCCCAATGGCTAGCTTTTGGGGTGTGATTCTCCCAATGACTTGTGCTCGTTACATGTTAGCTAAAATATTATTTATGAGCTAGTGTTATTTTCAGCTTATAATTGATTCAAGCATGTAGTATAAAAATGTTCGGTAAGTTGTGACATACCTGTCCTAATATTTATGGTTTTATAAATAAAATAACCCAATCTGAAATACAATTAAAACCAAACTCAAAATCCAATAAGACAAACAAAAGTAACTGTACTAATCCGGAGGTGAAGGGCTGAAAATGCAGAGCAAATTTCAGTGAGAGGTGTGAAGGGGGCCCACCAAAGCAGCATCTTCTCTTTGAACTTGTTGCAATTATTATCACAAACCACTAACCACTAAACTGTTCCCGTGATATCCATATTCCCGTAAAGCTCCTCAAACCCATTCCAAAATCCAAACTTTCATATTTGGTTGTTGACCCCTTTTTCCTCACTCTCTCTTCTGCATCTCTGTTCCTATTTCCTAACTATTTCGTCCTTGTTCCTCCTTCCTTATCCTCTTCTTTCCCTTTCACTAACCTCTCCGTTTGTGGTCGCCACCCTGAGCTCTCTGTTTAAGATGCTGTACTCTTCTTTTCTCTGTCGGACCCAATTTCTTCTTCTTCTTCTTCAGCTCAATGTCGCTTCAGATGCTGACGCCCGCTGATTTTCTCCATGTGAAGGTTAGGTTTATGCTCTTCCCATAACCCTCTCTCTTTCTCTCTGATGGCTTTGAATCTTTGGGGGTTTCTTTTAATTTTAGGAGCTGCCCTGCATTATTGGCCTCAGTGACCCTAGAAGTAGGGGAAATTTTGGAATTTCGAAAAATGGGTTGGGACCCTTGAAGGCTCTTAAGTTACTGAGTGTAGATCAATGATTTGTGAACTTATCTTCTGTTTTTTATTCCTGGTCCATTACTGCCAAAACATCTGGCCCCCTCAAAATCGCCATTATATGTCATTTTATATTTCACAATCGTAGTCCGTATCTACCGAATTCTAGTGATGTGTATAGCTTTCTGTGGAATCGCGTAATGGATGTGTTTTTACCTTCTAATTTGTGTGTACGTGTTGTGTTACATTCAGGTTAATAAGTTTATCCTATTAGTTTCATTGGATTGGACATTTCAATGGGGGGTGAAACGGTAAACGGGTCATGGTTCAGCGTATTTTGGCCTGTTTCTCGCAAGATTGCACTTGACAACAAGGCGTCAATCGGAATTTTGGCGTCGGAAGTTGCCAGCTTGATGCTGAAAGTGGTCAATTTATGGCGTTCTCTGACTGATACGGAGGTAATGAGTCTGAAAGAAGAGATTATAAATTCGGTTGGGCTTAAGATTCTGGTGTCTGATAGTGATGATTTCTTAATGGAACTTGCATTGAATGAGATACTTGATAGTTTTGAATATCTCGCAAGGTCTGTGGCCAGGTTGGGTAAAAGGTGTACTGATCCTGCATTCCATCGGTTTGAACTTTTTGTTGATAACCCGGGCCAGTACAGTTTTCAATGGTCTGGATGGGAATATAAATCTAAAAAGATGGAAAAGAAGGTGAAAAAAATGGAAAGATTTGCTGCTGCTATGACACAATTGTCCCAAGAGCTTGAGGTACTCGCTGAGCTTGAACAAACATTCAGGAGAATGCAGGCAAATCCCGAGCAGAGCCGAGTGAAATTGCTAGAGTTCCAGAAGAAGGTCGCTTGGCAGCGCCAAGAAGTCAAAAATCTCAGACACATGTCTCCTTGGAATAGAAGTTATGATTATATTGTCCGGTTGCTGGCGAAATCACTCTTAACAATTCTTGAGAGGATCATACATGTTTATGGAAATAGTCATCTGTCAACTCAGCAACAGAATGACGGTCCTGATATGGATGCTAGCCATCTTCCACGCAGCCATTCCTTTTCTGTTCCAAAGCATTCTTCTTTTCACCCATCATATAATCAGTTTAATGGATTTCATTCAGAACCACTTGGGAGCAGGCCTGTGTCAAACTTAGAGTCTGTAACCGACAAGAGCAAAAGAGCAAACACACTTCAACAAGTTCTCAATGCACCTGCTTTACGTGGAAAGCATCTTCGTTCAGCAAGCAAACAGTTAGCTCATATCGGTCCCTTCAAAGGATGCATGTGGGTAGGAAATGAATCTCCTGTTGTACAGAGCTGCATGCCAACAACTGGAGGTTCTATGAGGTTGAATGACTGCCACATGAAAAGCGTTGATAAAATGAACATTGTGGATAAGCTATCTCTCTCTTGCAGGAATATAATATATTCTAAGTTATCCATCAAAGGTCGACTAAAGCCTGCTCCAATTACCCTTGGTGATTCTGCTTTGGCGCTTCATTATGCAAATGTTATTATATTGATAGAGAGAATGGTATCATCGCCTCACTTGGTTGATCTTGAAACTAGAGATGATCTGTACAATATGTTACCGGCAGCCGTGAGAAGTGCTCTCAGAGCTAAGCTTAAGTGGTGCATCAAAAGTAAGGATTCTTCTATCTATGATGCTAATCTTGCAGAAGGATGGATTCAGGCACTCGCACAAATACTAGAATGGTTGGCCCCACTGGCTCATAACATGATAAAATGGCACTCTGAGAGGAATTTTGAGAAGGAGTACACCACTTCAAAGGCAAATGTTTTACTTGTCCAGACTCTTTACTTTGCAAACCAACCAAAAACCGAAGCTGCGATGTTAGAGCTTCTTGTCGGCCTGAATTATGTATGCAGGATCGATAAAGAAATTGGCAGGAGAGATACAGCCGAGTTTGCTGACGCTAGATCATGTAATGGTGTTTGTTTGGGAAAGAATGATATCTGTAATGAATATGCTTAGAGTTGGGCAATGACATTGTATAGCACTTTCAGGGTTCCAACGTGTTGAAGCTCAGGTTAGGTTTCGTTGTATCTTTTAACAGGATATGTACATGCACTCAGATGTAATCTTACATAATTCCAAAACGAAAGAGACCTTCTTTAATATATATCAGTCTATAGCATTTGATCCCTTTCTTTGTTCTTTATTTCTGCCAACTGTAAAGCAAACAATTAGACACAGCCTTCTATATTCTATCGATCTCGTACTTTACCATTGTCTTTTTTCTCCCTTTGTTATTGGTGAACTGTTTCCCCACTCTCTGTTTATATTATGGTCCGCTCAAACAAAATAAAATAAATTAAAACAACGCAGCTGAGGGTTCAGACTTCAGACGCAACGACGTTTTTGGAAGTTTTGTAGAATTTGAAATGAAAGCTATTATTTATAGATACACACAGAACTATGGACTGGAATGGCCGGTTAGTTTTGTTTTATACAGCAACCATGTCCTTTGTAAGGAACTGGGACGACTCGGAGGGGAAGAGCCTTCCTTAATGTGATTCCCATTTTCTCAGTCATGTCCATATCCTGAGACTTAGCCGCATCTGGTAGAACCCAATCAAAAGCATGCAAGACTGAACCCAGAGCCAAAGGAAGCACACGAGACGCAAGGGGTACGGCAGGGCACATTCTTCGACCTGATCCGAATGGTATGAACTCAAACTGGTGCCCCTTGTAATCCATCTTGTTTCCCTCCATGAACCTCTCTGGCCTGAACGTTAACGGATCCTCCCAAGAATTCGGGTCTCGCCCGATCGCCCAAACGTTCACAAGAACCTGAGTCTCTTTAGGGATGCAATAGCCTGCCATCTTGCAAGAATTCATGGCCATGTGAGGCACCAAGAAAGGAAGAGGTGGGTGAAGTCTAAGTGTCTCCTTGATCACTGCTTTTAGATAAGGAAGTTCCTCTATGTCCTCCTCTTCCAGCTTCCTGTTTGCCTCTATTTTGCTCCTAAGCTCAGCTTGCACTTTCTGAAGCGTTCTTGGATTGTGTAATAGCTCTGCCATCGCCCATTCCAGTGTGCTTGTTGTCGTGTCTGTTCCTGCAGTAAACATTTCCTGTACAAATCACATTCTGTTACATATAGTATCATGAATTGATAATACTCACAATATTAGCAAAGAACTTACAAAGACAACCACATTAATAGTCCTCGGAGAAAAACTATAAGTGCCTCTGGCTCCTTCTTCACGAAACTCGAGCAAAACATCTAGGAAGTCTTTTCTCTTGTCATGATCTGCACATTGGCCATTTTCTTCACAAGTCTCCTTCATCCTATCTTTGATGAAGCAGCCTGCAATCTCAAAGGCTTCTTTTATGTGAGATTGGGACTTCCTCTTTATTCCCTGAGGATCAAGCCACCTCAAAAATGGCAAGAAATCTGCAGCATTTGGCTTCCCAGCCAACTCCATCACTTTCCCAGCATGGTAAAAGAATTTTTGCCCTCTCTCTGAATCTGGGTCCAGCAAGTCCTTTGAGAATATAAGGTTCCCAATGAGATTGAAAGCCATTAAGAAAAAAAACCTGCCAATATCAATAGAGGCAACACCACCACCACTAGCTTCTTCAATGAAGTGAACCATACGGTCTATGCACTTCCGGCGAACCCCTTGCATGGCGTCTAACCGGCTCGTGACAAAGAACTCAGTGGTGCTCAGCCGCCTGAGCATCTTCCAGTGAGGTCCATATTGAGAAGTTATGAGAGAACCCTCATGGCCATAATCATCTCTCATAGCCTCATATATCTTCCTCCCGGCCAGAACCACGTCATGGTTCTTAAACATGTCACGAGCCACTTCACTAGAGGATATGACCACGGTGCACATAGACCCTAACCAAAGGGTCATGATGGGACCATGTTTACGAGCCAATTGGGCAAATGACTCGTGTGGTGACCAACCCAATTGGAAAATGTTGCCGACCACAGGCCAACTAGTTGGTCCAGGTGGAAGCTGAAGCTTAAATTCCACACCAGATTCCACCACCTTACGTTGCTTATTTCGTTCCAAAACCCAAGTGACCACCCAAACCAACATAGCTAGGATCAGGCTCATCACTATTATGTGCTCCATGATGATACTATCGAGATTTTAGCTGTAAATTTTTTTAAAGATGGATGTGCTTCTTATATAGCTGCTTTGATTTTGGCCCTGCGAAAACCAACAAAACTGATGTGTGCTTTGATGCTAACGTACAAGCTGATTTATTCTAGAGAACAAAATAATACAAGCTTTGTGCAACTTTTGTATTGTCACTTTGTATGCTGGGGATCTCTTTTTCTTTACATTAACGTGAATTACGTGATGCCATTTTCGTTGGGAAGCAGTTTGGGTTCAATGGTGTGTGATGAAACGGGCCCGTCCTGATTTATGTATCCAGCAAAATTTCAAAAGCCTTTTTAATTGGCTCAACTTTTTGTCTTACGTGATTTGCTTCTTCAAAAAAGTCGGTATTATACATGCTTAAATTAACTTGCTCGTAATTTTGTAGATCGAGAATCGAGATGATTAAATATTTGAAGGAGCAATAGGATACTTTCGTGCAGTATCGTGGTTTTAAAATTTCGTTTATCGTTGGATTTGCTTTCGGGCACGCAAAATAATATTTTCATTTAATCCTTTTATGTGTCTTATTATATGTTATCTCCAGTTCTTAGTATATGATATTGAGGGATAATTTACGGAGTTTAATGAAACTAAATGAACCACTCAACTGTAAGATATATTACATTATATTTATGAAAATTTTATGTATATTATTAAAGTATATATATCAATTTATAAATTAGACAAGTTAATTTAGAAAAAAGTCAAAATTATTTTATATTAAGATTAAAAGTAAACCACAATTAGCCCTTATTTTTAGAATTTGTATAATAATTTTTCTTGTGGGGTAGGCAATAGTCAATTATACATTCCCAATGTAATATAACAACAGCGCTAACTATGATACACTTTTTTTTTTTTTTGAACTGAAACTATGATACACTTATTTGGATACCAGGATATGTAAGAGTAAAAATGAAATGTTATTTCATCCTCAATATCAAATTATAAATAACATCATGATTGAATTTATAATTCACACACATGTATTTTAAATTTAGGTTCATTCTGTTGTGACGTTTTCTCGTGGAGAAAACTTGGTGTATGGCTGATTCTCCTTTTAATTAATTCATGATACATTTTTCATGCATATCAATGTCATTGTATGATTTGATTTGGTAGTTAGTACACAGGTCAGTCTCAAACTGCTTGTTAATTAGTGTGGCCGTACGAGATAATTTATTAGGGTTTAGTTGTTGATGCAACTTCAAAATATTTATAAAGTGCGCAGTACTATATTACAGGGACCATGGCCTGGTTTTATAAGGGGACCATATGTTTCACGATTACTTATTTGCCTTTTGGGGACCGTTTTAATGTTTAATTAATGTCAATTTAAACTTCAATTATATATCGAGTATCATTCAAAATTCTCATAGATTCCAAACATTTCCCACATATCATAAAATTATCATAAGTCGCATCATCCTGATAATCCGCCCCCCAAAATGATATGGCAAACTTTTGGAGATTTGTCAAAGAAAACGTTATTCATCAGGGACGATTATAATTAATGAAATAAGATATGTTATTAAAAAAAATCAGGGACGATTATAATTCAATGATGATATGATAAGGTTTTAAAATCCTGCATTACTGACTTTCAACTTATCTCTTGAATTATTTAGATTAGCTCTGATGTGGTTTTTAATTTGTCTATTCCAATTCAGCCTTCTAGATTTTTCTCTTGTTATGAATTGATTTTTGTCATTGCCTTACAATTCCGCCATGAAAAAAGGATTTTATGTTTGATGATGAAGATATCTCCAAGATTGTCGCATTATATTCATGGGCGAGGGTATCAAAGCTATTTAGCACGTGGAAGTGAAATTGAAGTATTTTTTTTATTTTGCATTTTTTATATAGGTCAAATGGTCTAATGAAGAGCACACACTATATATTATTGCACACAAACACACTTACGCAAACTTGAACAGGCTCGAGGCTCGAACCAACCACTGTACGTCCCATATGAGCCAAGGCACGAGTATGGACTTTTTGAAAAGGTTTTTTTCTTTTAAAACAAAGATTATATATTTATATACATATGTGTGTGTGTATAAACGAGAGTACAAACCTATTTATAAAGCCTAGGTCATCACATACAAAAGATGGGCCAAATACAAAATAAGAAAAATAAAAGTAACATAACTAATTAACGATATATTCAACTCATAGGCTCTGATTCAAATAGCAAATTGATTAAGACCCTAAGGACTTCTTCTCTAGCATATCTGATGTTTGCACTAGTTGATATGGGCACACTTTAAGATCATTTCCACGAATGTGGTGCCAATACCTATTGAAAAGGTTACGGAGGAGAGGAAGATTGAAAACAATGTTTATATACAAGTTACTTTCACAATATTTATTTAAGAGTCTAAAATCTGAACTGTTTTGATTCTTTTTATAAGAGTTTATTAAAAGTAGTTGGGGGTATCCAATGCATTTTTACCATTTTTTTCTTAATTAATTATATTATCACTCTTCATCTTTTTTTAATACTACTTTCTCTTTTATTATCGTTCTATTTCTCTCTCTTACTCCCTCTCTTATGAATAAGGGTTTGGTTGGAAAATATTTATTTCTTATATACTTATTGATTTAACTAGTTTTAATTGTTTTTTTAAGCTGCATAGTTTATTTATCAAACTTTTTTATAATAAGTACCGGGGCTAGTAATAAATATTTTTTTTTGGCTAATTAAAGATTTTGTTGACTGAATACAAGTTTGTCATGTGTTCCATATAATTAATTTCACCTGACAAGGTAAAGTTCATTGTGGTTCGTTCTTCCTTCCATTGTTCATTTCCCTGGTGAGTTGTTTTGAAAATTTCTTTGGTCCATCTCATTATCTCTTAAGAATCTTTTGTTTATCTGGAAGCTGCTTTCTCGTTTCATTCCCTCAGGAGACATCTTATAGAATCATCATCTTCAGATAGATATTTATTGCGTGTTTGGTTGTTATTGTTTGGAAATAGTGGAGCATATATTCTTTCATTGCCCCTTTGTTAGGGTTATCTGGTTTGGCCTAATTGTTATTCGACCAAATTGGGAGAATTTGAGCTCTTTCCTCATTTATTTCAATTTTTTTATTGGGAAAAAAATGGCAATCACTCTCATATTATAGAGCATATTATTTTCCTATTAAATCATGTTTGGATGTTTCGAAGCAAATGTCTGCATCAAGGTGCTTATATATCTCCTTCAAGATTAATCAGGCAAATTTTTCAAGCCATCTCGCTCAATTCTGTAGTTGATTATGGTTCATCCCCATCAAGATCATTGACTTTGATGTCATCAAATATTTTGAATCATATATCTTCTACTAGTTGGATGCTCAAGCTTATTAAATGCAAAATAAATAAATATTCTTATTGCATGTCACAGATTTTCATGGGATCTAAATTGATAGGTACTTTCATTTGGCAAAAAGATAAAGCTTTCTCATTTGTATTCTCCCTAGATGTCTTCGGACTTGCTTGCTATGGATTTTCTCCAGTAATATCATCAAAGATTATGCTTCTTTATCCATTGTTCCGAATTGTGGACTCATCTTCTCTCTTATAAAAAATAAAGATTTAGGTGGTGATGTTATATAGATGGATAGCTCTTATCAAGTTTTTCTGCAGTTTATTTTTCTAAAGAAGTGGACTTGACTAACACTGATGTGTCAGTTTTCTCTTTTCAATGGTCTAGTTGTAATTATATTACCATTTAGTACCTTTATTTATTATTTATGTAACCTTTTTATTTTAGTTAATGAAAGTTGTCTTTGATTTTAAAAGGGATAAGGTACAAAAATGACCATGTAGTTTGATACAGGGTACATCCAACACCGCGAAGTTTTTTTTGGAATAAAAGTGCCCACGTAGTTACCAAAATGGGATAAAAGTGCCAATGCCATTAATTTATACAAAGTCGTTAAGTTTTTCAAAGTTAGGAAAAATAAAAGATGCAAAAATACCCATGAAATTTGGTCCGAAGTGTATCCAACACCGTGAATTTTTTTTTTTGCCTAAAAAAGTGCTGACGTAGTTACCAAAATGGTTCCCTCAGTACATTTACCGTTACTTTACATATGTTAGGCAGGAAAAATACACAAGAGGGTGGTGAATTTCGTATTTCAATAAAATATTTTTCAAAACTTTAAGTTCAAAATCAATTTTAAAAAACAGATAAGAAAGAAACAGAGTATTGAAATCTTAGGCAAATGCTTCCAGATCAAACAAAGTATATGATAAACACTTAAACTCACATAAATTTAGAGAAATAGAGTATGAAGATTCGAAGTGCTAGACAAATACTTGTAGCTCAAATTTTTATCTGTAAAAAAATGCTTCAATCTTTCTCATCAATGGATATAGGGTTAAAGGTCATATTTGCTCTAAAAGTATACACGGTGGGTCATATCTTCCCCGGGAAGTATTTTTTTAGTCCAAATTTGCCCCGAAAGTGTGCAAAGTGGATCATATTCGCCCTTTACCGTTAAAAAACTTACGTTGACTGTTAAATAGTTGACATTGACCGTTAATATTTGGGTTAAAGGTCATATTTACCCCAAAAGTATGCATGATGTATCACATCTACCCCGAAAGTTTTTTTTGGTCCAATTTTGCCCCAAAAGTGTGCAAAGTGGATCATATTCGCCCTTTACCATTAAAAAATTTTTACCGGTAAAGGGCGAATATGATCCACTTTGCACACTTCCGGGGCAAAATTGGACAAAAAAATGGTAAAGGGCGAATATGATCCACTTTGCATTCTTCCGGGGTAAAATTGGACAAAAAAACGGTAAAGGGCGAATATGATTCACTTTGCACACTTTCGGGGCAAAATTGGACCAAAAAAACTTCCGGAGCAGATGTGATCCACCGTACATACTTCCGAGGTAAATATGATCTTTAACCCTTAATATTTTAACAGTAAATGGTGAATATGATCCACTTTGCATACTTCCGGGGCAAATTTGGACAAAAAAATACTTCCGAGACAGATGTGATCCACCGTGCATACTTCCGGGGTAAATATGACATTTAACCCATGGATATATAGGCCTTTGAGAATGCAAACAAACATTGTGCAAATTTTTCCTGAGATTTCAATACTCTGTTTCTTTCCTATATGTTTTTTAAAATTGCTTTTGAACTTATAGTTTTGAAAAATATTTTATTGAAATTTAAAATTCACACCCCCTCTTATGTATTTCTTCTGTCTAACATGTGTAAAGTAACGGTAAAGGTATTGAGAGAACCATTTTGGTAACTATGTCGGCACTTTTAGGCCAAAAAAAAAATTCACGATGTTGGGTACACTTCGGACCAAACTTCATGGGTATTTTTGCACCTTTTATTTTCCCTAACTCTAAAAAACTTAACGCCGTTAGTATAAATTAACGGTATGGGCACTTTTGTCCCATTTTGATAACTACGTGGGTACTTTTGTTCCAAAAAAACTTTGCGGTGTTGGGTGTATCCTGGACCAAACTATATGGGTATTTTTGTACCTTTACCCATTTTTTTTTAAAAAGTTCACTGTGGTTGTCGGCTTCGTTTTGAAAATCACTCTTATAGCCGATTTAAACGGGCTGAAAAAAAAAAACATAGCCAATATTTAACTGTTGAAGGAGACTGGATCGGTTAGCGTCCTCTGCGGCTTGCGTCCTCTGCTCCTCCTCTGCTCATTCCTGACCATACACGTGTCCGTCCCACCTCACCAATGAGCATCATAACCATTGACCATTTTCTCTTGCTTTTCCGGCCAGATCAATCATCCCAACGTTGACGCCGATGCCGTGGGCAGAAAATCGAGAGAAGGAAGGAAGACCATCTCCGGCCACCGCGCTATGCTTAGCACCGCCTCCGAACACTCCTTCTCCCACATGTACAGTCCTCCGTCGCTGGCGAGTCTGGTCCTTGCAGGCGACCGAGGATATCGTAATATCTGCGAAGGTCGATGGAATTTGTGGCGGTGAAGCCGAACCGGTGCCACGTGTCAGGTGACGAAGTTGGTGGTTCGTTGACGAAGAAGCGATGGATGTTGTCGGCGGCGGCGGCGGAGACGACGTCGAGGATCTTGGAGGTGCCGGAGTTGGCGGCGAGTGAGGCTAGTGCGCAGTTGGAGGCAGAGGCGAGGCGTTGGTTGGAGTCGCCGTCGGAGGAGGTGATGTTGTTAAGGACCCATAGGACTTGTTGGGCGAGGGTGACATATTGGATTCTATGGCGTTTGCACAGTGAACAAGTAATTGTTCCATGCAGTGCGGTGTCGTTTGAAGCAGAGAGGAGGTTAATGGACAATGAAACGCAGTCGTTTTGGGAGCAGAGGAGGAGCAGAGGACGCAAGCCGCAGAGGACGCTAACCGTTCCCTGAAGGAGACTATGACAAGCTCGAACCTTTCCTTCACTGATTTATTAGCTTTAGTCACACACACACATACCCGTGCATAAAAACAATTCCAGTTTAGGAACTGCCTTATTTCCTCAGTTATTTTTTTCACATATTTATTTGTTTTTTACAATTAGAATTTTGAAGCAAAGGCTCGTCAAAAAAAGTTTTTGTCAAAACTGTTGATATTTGTTTATTAATTCATTTCTGAAAGTAGTACTCTATTTCAGTATTTTGCTTACGCTGCCGAGAATGGGGCTATCCTGATGATGTGAATGGGAAATTTAAAATGCAAAACGTATTATCTCTTGCATTATCATTTTTTTCCCCACGTACATAATATATAAACAAAATTAGAAGGCCTTTGGTGTCACGGTTTGTCAATAACTTATATGAACGAATGTAAATAAAACGAAAGCTGAGTTTCAAAATCGAGTATCATTATTAGAGGACCACCTAAGAAAAGGAAAGCAGAGCAGTGTGAGGTCTTTACAAAAGCTGGTCGCATATATTAAGGGGCAGAGGCAATGACTCTCACCTTATCATTCCATACTTTCTTAAAAAAAACTTATAAGTGAAAAATCTAAAAATTAGATAACTAATTCATATACTTCCTCGGTTCTGTTATTTAAGGATCAAATAAATTTTTTAGAGATAAAAGGAGTTAAACAAGTTACTTACTTGTATACAAATATTAGTTTGGATTACAGAGTTGATAGGTTATGCAGATTAGTTATGAAAAAATAATTAGTATATATATATATATATATTTTTAAGCAACATTTTTTCAACTTCTATAATTCTCTGAATAAAGTTAAATCGAGCTTTATATTAAGAATTACCACTCTGTTCATTATTATAAGTTCAACTACTAGATTTTTTTTGTTCCAAAATATAAGTCCACTTTGGGATCAATTAATGCTACCGTGACTATTTTACCCCTATGTTGGAAATAAGAAAGATGAGAAAGAAGGCTTATAATGTATAAAATATTATTTTAATACCTATTCTTAAATAAGGGCATAGTTGGAAATTTTTTTAAACTTAGGCCATATTTAATGCTATAACTTCCACTCCTTAGTATGTGAGAAGTAGTTAGGGTGGACTTATAATAAGGAACAGAGTGGTATATATAGCATATTAAAGAAACTAGTTAAATTTCCTATTTATAAAAATTGTGTGGGAGTTCTCTTAAAATTCATTATGTACTCATTTGAATTGAAAATGACTTTACTGAAACCTCATATTGTTTGAGAGAGAGAGAGAGAGAGAGAGAGAGAGAGAGAGAGAGAGAGAGAGAGAGAGAGAGAGAGAGAGAGAGAGAGAGAGAGAGAGAGAGAGAGAGAGAGAGAGAGAGAGAGAGATCAAATTATTGTAGTTACAACTAAAATCAAAATTTCAATTAGAGAGAGAGAGAGAGAGAGAGAGAGAGAGAGAGAGAGAGATCAAATTATTGTAGTTACAACTAAAATCAAAATTTCAATTAGCTGGTGTATGTGTAACAACTAACATGGACGGGTACTTTTATTGCTTTTTGCATGATTATACTACTCCCCTCACCTTGGGCTCTGCCTGGAGTATTCATGGGAAGCGCTTGAGAGGAATTTTTGATAGAATTACTAGAAGCATCTCATCAACATGGAATTCATATCTTTGTATTTAGGAGCATGTGCAGTGGAAGAAGAAGAATATGGGAATGATGTAGTAATTTTGAACAGATTATCGCGCTTCAATGAATAAATTTTAAAACATGAGCAGATCAAAGTACTTGATCATCTAGACTCAAAATCTAGTATTCAAGTTCCATACCTACATGGTCCGATCCAAAAAACTGGTAAAATTAACTGATTTTTTCTCAATTTCACATTTGCCTTTTATTAATGTCGTTGGCTGATAAGCTTTTCTTTTCCCAGAGACCTCAGGCTCTGGCATTGGACAAATTTAGTGGCATTACTGTCTGTGACAAGCGGTAAACGGCAACGCGTTATCCAGACACACAATTGGATATTGAAAACTAAAAACATAGCTTTGGCCTTTTGTTAAGCAGAAAATCCCTTGAATCTAAATCCCCTATGTTCCCCCTATATATCAATTAACAATCAACGCTTTTACCAATTCTATCATCAGATATCTGGCCAACCGATTGTTCAAGTTTTGGGGTTTGTAACTTCCCCCAAAAGTCAGCGTCTTTTCTAGGAGTCGAACTCGAGACTCCAAAAGATAACCATATGTTAATTTGTTTGCCCCATTTTCCAATGATAGAGAAAAATAGTAATTAAATACCAGTAGTAGCGGGGAAAGAAAAGAGGACGCAAGAACGTTAGAAATTTGGTACGCCAGTCTCGGCGCTTCTTTGTTCTGCTTTTTCCAAATCAATAAAGTAAGTGGTGCCACTGCAATGGAACACCCAAACAATTAAATGAGGGAAAAATAAAGCTGAAACAATTCCCTCACTTTTTGCAACATCATGCACAACCATATAACCAGATGAACACCAGAAATGCCCCACCCATATTCATATGATAGCTTGGGTATATCAATTTTTAACCCCCACTAGAAGACAAACGGGGGTATTATCAGAATATCAGTACAGCTATTACTGTAAACAGGTAAGTCATTATAGTACGCAAGGTTAATGTAATGTTGTCTCTCAAATTTACCTCCTCCTTAATTTTAGTCTCTGAATTCCAAACAGGATGTTTTAATCATTTTGATAATAGATGATCTAGTTTTCATTAAATAATATGTATCAATGGTTTAAACGAAATGAAATTTAAAGGATAAAAACACATTAGTTTAAAACCTGAAGTACCAAAACAAAACAAAATTAGGGATAAGCTTGAAGCAGTAGAGTTGTAGTATTGACCCAAATATATGTGTATATATATTATTTATTGATTTTGTGGTGGACTTGAAGTTTGGACATGAGCCATGTCCGTTGTATTAATTAATGAACTGGATCACTTTATGGGTTGGAGGTGCGAATTGCCAAAAAGCTTTTGCTTCCTCGTGACTTAAAGTAGACTCCTCTTTTTTCACTACAAAGGAAAAAGAGAAAGAGGAGGAGGCACAACTCAAATGATGGCTTGCTCTTTATTGGTGAGAGCCTCAAGGATTTGTCGACAACACAATAATGCATGTTCATTCCTCACAGTTGAAACATTTACAAATTAAACTTATCGCATATTCACGGTCAGTGCCTCTAAACTAAATTCAAAAGACAGGGGGCTGTAGATATAACAAAAGAGTCTTGATAATATGAACCTTTAGAATGCGTAGACAGAGAAAGAAAAGCACAAAGCAACCAAGAAATCACCTAAACTAAAGTTGGTCACCGTGAATTGTTCTAGATGATTCTCCTTCCCTTTCTTTCTGATCTTCATCATCTAATCTAGAGGGATATGCGCCTAGAGTTTATGCTCATTATCGTCCAAATCTTATCAAATCCGGCATGTTATTAATAGCTTAACGCATGCTAATATTTTTTCCCATCCTCCACTCATCGTAACAATATGCACAGTGACTTCTTTGCTTCACAATGTTGCTTTACAAGTCTGAGTAATTTGTAAGAATAACGTTGATATTGCGGTAATAATCAGAAAGTTTCATAATTATTTAGACTTAAACGTTGCGCATGCTGTGGTCCAAAGTCAAAGAGGACTATGGTTTGGTCCAATACCTCAAAATAAAGGCACACAGTGAGGATACGTAAGATAACAGATGAACAGTCGTCCTTTGTGGAAAACTTGTTTACCCCATTCCCATCTCCATTATTATCACCAGATGAGTACTATTAAAGAGTAATCTTGGATCGTACATGCGTACCTATTTCGCTAAGGTGCATAGGAGCGAGTACTGCTGGAGTTATGGAACTCTAACATGGTAGTACTATAAATAAATATTAAAGAGAAGGATGATCAACGAACGTAACAAATTTATTCTTTTTTTTTTCTTTTACTATATTTGCAGAAGATGGGCAAAAGAAAAAGCTATATGTTGATACTGACTTGACTTTTTTTCCCCCTCTCATGGCTGAATAACGGTAATCATGAGCACATACATCCATTTTCCAAATCCCGTACCAGCTGCCACCCTTTAATCATCACATTCCCCATGTCATTAATTACCACACCATTGAATCATAAGAACCAATCCTCACTCACACACACCCTTTAATCATGTCACTTCCTCCGTCCCTCTTTCCCCATTGAAAACCGAAAATTCTTCAAATTTTTTTGTCTCTGCTTTGAGCATACGAACAACACCTGAATTGAACATCCACACTCTGCTCTTTCTTCTAATATCGAAACAACAATGCCGTCATTTCTCCTTCCTGCCTGACTCCAAATCCCAGAGACATCATATCTAGTCATAACATGAACAAGCCTTATTATGCATTGAACCTATCTTTCACCTTCTCCTTCATTTTAGCTTTCCTCTGTTTCAACACATATCTGTGTTCATCTCAGAATGACACCCAAGTTCTCACTCTGTTCCGCCTCCAAACCGACGCTCATGGCTATCTCCTCTCTAACTGGACCGGCGGCGACGCCTGTTCCGCCACGTGGCACGGCGTTTACTGCTCCTCCAACGGCCACGTCATGGCCGTCTCTCTCCCGTCCCTCAATCTCCGAGGACCCATTGACTCTCTCTCTTCGCTTTCACACCTCAGCCTCCTCGACCTCCATGATAACCGTTTAAACGGAACCATTGCTCCTCTCTCTAACTGTACTCGCCTCAGGCTACTTTACCTCTCTCACAACGACTTCTCCGGCGAGATTCCTCCGTCAATAGCTTCTCTCAAGCATCTCCTCAGGCTTGACCTTTCTGACAACAACATTAAGGGCACAATTCCCAACGAAATCTCTTCGTTAACTCACCTTCTCACTCTTCGCCTACAGAACAATGTGCTCTCTGGGCAAGTCCCAGATCTCTCTGGTTCGCTTGTTAATCTCACAGAGCTCAATTTCACTAACAACGAGCTGTACGGACGATTACCTGATGCAATGTTAAAGAAATTCGGAGACAAAACCTTCTCCGGGAATGAAGGATTGTGTGGATCAACGCCATTTCCTGTTTGTTCCTTCACAGGGAAAAGCCCTCCTTCTTCTGCATCACCGCCTCCGCAGATAGTTCCTTCGAATCCAAGTTCGTTGCCGGAATCTCAAACAAGCGTGATCGTCAAACCCAAAGCCCAACATCGAAAGGGGTTAAGCCCAGGAGCTATAGTAGCCATAGTGGTGGCGAACTGTGTTGCATTGTTGGTTGTAACTTCTTTCATCGTGGCTCACTGTTGCGCAAGAGGACAAAGCGAGAGCTCGATGGTGGGCAGTGAAAATGGGAAGAGAAAAAGTGGGAGTAGTGGCTCTGGAAGCGAGAAAAAGGGGTACGTAAATAATGGTGGAGGAGATAGTGATGGGACTAGCGGTACAGATCGAAGCAGGCTTGTGTTTTTTGATCGGAGGAATCAATTTGAGCTTGAGGAATTGCTGAGAGCATCGGCGGAGATGCTTGGAAAAGGAAGCTTGGGGACGGTTTACAAGGCGGCGCTTGATGATGGTTCTTCTGTGGCGGTTAAGAGGCTTAAGGACGCAAATCCATGCGCCAGGAATGAGTTCGAGCAGTACATGGAAATCATCGGGAAGATCAAGCACCCCAATATTGTCAGATTCAGAGCATATTACTACGCCAAAGAAGAAAAACTTCTCGTCTATGACTATCTCCCCAATGGAAGCTTGCATTCTCTTCTTCACGGTAACTCTTCGTGTTGAATTCATATATTTAGTCCTCCGCTGAGAACCAGTTGTTAATCATAACATATACAATATATAAAATATTTTGTGTATTATTAGATTATATATTAGCTTATAAGTGAAATAAACTATTTAAAGAGAAAAATTTAGACAATATATTTAAGTTTTTTAGGATTTCCCAAGAAAGGTCCACTGATTTTTGTTTTTAGAAAAACGGACTGTTTTGGATGTGTATCCTTCCATCATTTTCACTCGTTGATTTTCTATGGCAGGAAATCGAGGACCAGGAAGAATTCCACTAGATTGGACCACAAGAGTGAGCTTGGTGTTAGGAGCAGCAAGAGGACTAGCTCGTATCCATGCAGAATACAATGCAGCAAAAATCCCTCACGGAAACGTAAAATCTTCGAATGTGCTTCTTGACAAGAACGGCGTCGCTTGCGTTTCCGACTTTGGATTGTCCCTATTACTGAATCCTGCTCACGCCATTGCAAGATTGGGAGGTTACAGAGCTCCAGAACAAGAACAAGTGAAGAGGCTGTCTCAGCAGGCAGACGTATACAGCTTTGGAGTTTTACTGCTTGAGGTTCTCACAGGGAGAGCTCCGTTGCAGCACCCTTCGCCGGCTCGGCCTCGCGCCGGCGAAGATGAACAAGACGAGGATCTTCCGAAATGGGTTCGATCTGTTGTGAAGGAAGAGTGGACGGCGGAAGTGTTTGATCAAGAACTGTTGCGTTATAAGAACATAGAGGAAGAGCTCGTTTCAATGCTGCATGTGGGGTTGGCTTGTGTGGCTTCTCAGCCAGAGAATAGGCCAACCATGGCTGAAGTAGTTAAGATGATTGAGGAGATAAGAGTGGAACAATCTCCATTAGCAGAGGACTATGATGAATCGCGTAATTCACTTTCACCATCACTTGCCACCACTGAAGATGGCCTTCCTTGATGGTATTTTGCTTTGGTGTATATCTTACTACCCTACTTACCATGCCGTTGCATGATCTCGCTGCACATCACTTACCTTGCCGTTGCATGATCTCGCTGCACATCAGTCTTCGACTTCACTGGCTCTTCGAATTGTGTTAATTTGTGTTCTTTTTCTACTAATATTCACAAACTCTCTGTAATTGAAGCGTTGCGTGTAGGAAAAATCTGATAATATTGTGTTTCTGGTTAGAATAAGTATTATTTGCTTGAATTGTATAATCTACATTTGGCGTTTGCATCACTGAACAGTCTGGATGATACCATTTGCTTTCTATGGCTCTAAATCGCCCTTCACTTTCTAAGATATATACACTTTCTAAGATATATACCATTACAAGTTACATTTTATTGGATGGCCACGACTCGACCCTTTATTCTTAAAACCCATATGTAATTCAATGTGCCTACCTTCTACTAAAATCAAAGAAAAGATGGGCTAAACTGAAGTTTATTAAACTCACCTATAAGTCGAATTCGAGTCAAATTCATGTTCGCATATTCTAACAGAGTAATTACTTACTATCTAGGGTCAACATAGAGATACACAAGCATTGATATCGTACAGAAGCGCAACTTTTTACAACCAGTTAACCATGCAACCTATAAATAGGGATTCGCAAATTTTTCGGCCTCCTCCAACCCACTCTGCACCCTACAGAACCTGTCCAATTGTGATAAATTAATAGGCTCCTCACTGGCCATAAGCACTTCACCCAAGTGTCAACATTATTTGCTGCAGTTTAGCAAGTAATATATGTTAATTTATCAGCTTATGGATCCGGTTTGGTCAATTAGTGTACCAACTTGTTCTCCACACAAAGCTTTTGAGATGTTCCCAGGCTCCAGGAGATTAAAAACCACAACTGTAAAAGAAACCCGGTAAGTAGAGAAAAGGCCACTGTCTCAATAAAAATGAGATTTGGGTGCTAGAAAACTTCAAATTAATTAATTGCTAAAATGTTAACTAGGCAATGCATTACTAACCAGGAAGGGCGTTTTCTTCGCAGAATGTCAGTGCCGCCATATCCATAGAGGTGGCACCTCTTGAAACCAGCTCCCTGAAGGATATGTGCTCAAAAGTGAAATTGCCATCCCGGGAGTTGCAGTCATATACACCATCTACATTAGTACCCTTGAGAACAGCCTCAGCATGAACTGCATATAAGAAGGATATTATGTTAAAGCTAACAAAAATTGCATAGATGCATTTGTTGTGCTTCTTTGTAAAGGAGAATGAAGGAGAGATTATGCAGAAAAATAAAAAATGCACAAATTCTAATATAGCATACTCTCAGAAGCTCGAAGAGCTGCAGCTGTATCCGTTGAAAAGAGTGGATTTCCAGCGCCAAAGCCAATGCCACCAAATATAACAACTCTGCCTTTCTCAAGATGTCTGATGGCCCGCTGCCTATTGTATGGTTCAGCAAATTCATGCATGGCAATGGTAGTTTGTACACGAGTTTGAACACCCATCTTCTCTAGAGTTGATTGGAGCAATATAGAATTCATCACAGTAGCCATCATGCTGGAAAGCTCAAGCACCCACAAGATCAGATCACATTGATATTATAAGAAGAACAATTAAGAGTGAATTATCTTATTAGACAATACCAGAACCATATATATAAAAAAGGTCTTTCCCCAAGAAGGAACCGGTCTGTACATTGCCCTATTTACAAGGCAGAAAGAATATACTGGTATAAAACCAAATACAAGGTCTGTACATACCCAACTTGGTATGCAGTACATCTTTCTAAACCAGTAGCAGTTACCCATGCATCTCCACAGAAAAAGTTACGACCTCCAACAACAATTGCCACCTGAGATAAAATTATAGGGCAATTGTCAGCTAAATGAAAAGGGTCAGCAGACATCCCAGAATTCAAAGGACAATCATGAGAATATGGTACCTCCACACCATTGCGAGAGGCTATGGCAACTTCTTTTGAAATTAACAAGGCCACCTGGCGATTATGATTAATACAGAAAAACAAACAAAATTGGTTTTATCGGACCATCCAAAGAGAGTATTTAGACTACATTATTACTTGCTAAGAGTTTATGAGTCAACTAATGATGTCAAGCTTGGCAATTTCCATATGTGAATAGACAATTCGAATGGCTATTTTTCATTTTTTGAGGATAGTCAGAAAAGCCACAACCTTTGGGTCAATGTTGCAGGTAGCAGATCCAGTAAGAGCAGCTCCACTAATTTTAAAGATTACCCTTCGCCATCTAACATTTGACATCGGTTTTGACTTCAAGCTATTTAGCTGACCTCCACTGCTGGGCATTGTGACTCCATATCTAAAAATTAAGAGGGAGCATTAGCAATATTTACAAGGATATAAAATCATAATCAACGAGAGATTTTAAAAAAAAAGAACATGTGTCACAAAAAAATTGAATAAGCCATTGACTACAATTCTCCCAGCTATGACATGCTGCACAGCAAAGTATCAATATAGCACGAAAGATTATCAACTTTCTGGTTCAAAGGCTACAAAGTAAATTATGTAATCACAGTGGCCATGCAGATTAGCAGATTCAAGTACAACAAAGATAACTCGTGCCCTCAAATCAGAAAATAATACTACAATGGAGGAGATGAATAGCAGTTGAATACAAGCAAGCACAAAATCACTTATCTGCTGTTGAATGTACAGTTGGCAGCAATACAAAAAAAGAAACTAGGAAGCACCTTACAGATTTCGAGATCCTAATGAACTCGGCATGAGAATAAACAGGGTGAGGATAAGCAACTTAACCACACGGAATGTAAGTCAGAGACTGTATGAGGCAACTTTTATAATCATATCAAATTTTTTGCAATTTAAGGACTGGACCTCAGACCTAGAGAAACCAGATCACAAATCAACCTACTTCAGAAAAGTCCCAGTGTCCTACTAAATTTACATATGCTAAACTATATGTCAAGCCTTCTATAAGGTGCTCTGCTTGAACCCCCAAAAAGTGTTGCATTGCCAGATGTGAGTATTAATATAAATGGAAGATGAAATAGTAAGTTAAACAGGATGATTTTAATTGCCATGTCTAAAATACCAGGCTGCATGGAAAATGGTAATACAAAGAAGCGAAGTTCTGCCGGGGATTTGGGAAGGTAAAAGATTAATGGTTGACAATCATATGGCTTACAAAATTCCGAGCAACGGGATTCAGTAAAGACGGTAGAGATCGAAATTCTGCTAGTGTATCCAGACTAAAAATAGAAGCAGAACTTTTCAACAGGTTCTGCTTGACGCTCCGTGAAGAATGAAATTATGAAAAATGGGATTCAGTAAAAACGGGGAAGTACCAAAATGCCAGTTCACACTATCCATCGTTGCTAAATCTACCTGAGCTTCTTCATACAGGCATCTAAAAGTCCAAACTTTAGGGACTGGTAACCTCATGATAACGTTTGGGACAAAGGGCTCAACGCAAGGAAAAATCACAAGTTAATCGCACCTTTTTGGTTGTCTGGGCGAATTCCCACCAGAAGCGATCCCCTTGTCTTCATCCTGCACATACTTTGTAGATAACGAATTACCAACGATCTGCTCCATCTGCTTGAACCAAGGCCAATGACTGGCAGAAATACCACCATTGTTCATCCTATGCCTCTCCAACTTATACCTCTTCTTCAAATTATCGACCTTATTCTTGCATTGCTCGACGCTCTTGGTCTGATTCTCACAGCGCTCACTAACAATGGCGGCCACCTCCTCCCAATCCCTGCCCCTAAGATTCCCTCGATTCAGCTGAGTGAACTTATCAGTATAAGCCTCAAGAAGGCAAACAATCGCCGCATCGCTCCACTCCTCCCTATCCTTCCTATACTCGCCGCCGTTAGAAACCTTGGGCCTCTTGTAACCGTACGACGGAGTGCCGTCGCCGGCGGCGTCATCCCGATCGTTTCGCTTGTCGGCATCGTTGCCGAATCGATAGGCTTCGGCGGAGTCGGCGACGGGAGTGACGGCGGAGGAGAAGGAATGTGGGGGGTAGGTAGATTGGGGATGATCGTCACTGAGGAGGGAGAAGTCGTCGTCGTCGTCGTCGTTGCAGGAGGCCATAAGAGAGAGAGAGAGAGAGAGAGAGGACGTTACGGATCGTGAACAACGACGTTAGGGAGAGAGAATTGAACGTTCAGGAGACGAAGTGGTGGAAGGCTGGAAAGCATTCACGGAGCTCTCCTTCCGTGACTGCTTCTGCTATTTGCCCTGACGGTCCCGTTAATTGACTGCCTACCTCACATCTCCCTTTACCCTCCCCCTTCACACGCGCCTGCGCGTAAAATATCTTGCTAAATAAAGTATTTTAAAATTTAAAATATTTATGTTATCAATTTTTTTCAACACTAATATATCTTGCTTATAGAATAATCTTCAATCTAATTATATATATATATATATATCACATGTTATATGTAAATGGTCTATTTTACTTTTTTAATCTAAAAAAAAGTTAGCTTAATCCCATAATTAATAGGTGTTTTTGTGTGTGTGTGTATCCCCTTCTGAAGATAGAATTATTACAGGTTACATAAACTGAACAAAATTTTCCACGCGTAATGTGGGAAAATTCAAGATAAATCATAATGTCTTTGATAATTTATATGTCAACAAATTTTGGCAAATGCTTTTCCTGAAATTAACTTATAAAGATGCCATTGGTGTCAACATCAATATCAGACTTATTTCAATTTATGCTAATTATTTTAAGGACTTTTGTCTACCTAAAAAAAAAAAAGATTCTAGAGGTGTGTTATACTAGTAAATATGATGGGGTGGGTTAGTGTAAGATGAGGCCACATTATGCACTAATGAACTTGTAAAGGGAAGGAGAAAGCCATTTGGGGAATGAAAATGGAAGTAAAAGCCCAGTGGAGTAAGTGGGCTTGTAGTTAAATTAGGCCCGCAATCCTTTTGTGAGTCGCGTGGGAGATAAGTAAGGTAAGCGAATGAAAGTTGAAGAGAGGGAGAAAGGAATAGGAAAGATGAAATGAAACATTGGGAAATGGTGAAATAAAGGTAAGCGGGTAATTTTCCTAATTTGACCGCCCACAGAGAAAGTTTGAAAAATAAGGAAAAAGTGAGCAAAAGAGAAGAACAACAAATCCGTGGGGCAGGCCGAGCTCACAGTTTTTAGAGCTAAGCTAAAACCATGCCTTCCTCCAACCTCTCACGTGCCTACCCACCTCCCTACACGCCCCATTTCTCATCTCCTTTCTTGCGCTTCACTCCATGAGGACCACGCTTTCTCTCTCATCTCATTCACTCATATTATCATCATCATCTAATCTTCCTATTTCTTCCCTATTATTTATTTAATAGATTCTTTAATATAAAATATATTTGATTTTATTAGAGATTGATGAAGTCAAATAAGTTACTTAATTATAATATATACCATGCATTATTATGATATGTGTTAGCTAATAAATCAGACAAACTAATTTAAATAAAAAATGCAGGTAAATCACTTTATAAATAATTTATTTATCAATAAATCCTGAGAAACCATTTCTCCTGAAAATATATATGTATGTGTGTGTATATATATATATCCAAATATTAACTTGTCTTCCCAAACGGACATTCCTTCAGCACCCTTCTTTTTCATTCGTTTCTCTATATTTGTTTGAAAAATATTGACGCTTCATAATATTTTTAACTATCAAAATCTAAAGTTATTTTAAAATATATAAGTAAAAATAGATTTAGATTGAAATTGAAATTGAAAATAACAGTAGTAATAAATATAAATAGTAGTATAAAACAAGGGGAGAGACCAAATTCACAGCCACGTCAAAACCCAAAACCCACAAAGGGAAGACTTGTTTCGGCGCAAATTGAAAAGTAAAACGAGGCTGCGGCTGTGGTCCGAAGCCAGTAAAAAAAAAAAGGCATTGGCATATTCTTCATACCTCAAACCTTTTTCCTTCGTTCAGTGTTCGGACTCTTCACGCACGCACGCCTCTTCTCCCTCAACCTCCACCTCCACCTCTCTCCGTTCGCTACTCGCTTTGCTACCAAATATGCATTCTTCTCACCTCCTTCTCGAGGAACCCATCAGGATGGCCTCCATTCTCGAGCCATCCAAATCTGTAAGTTTTTACTCTTTCTTCTTCTTTTTATTCGGCTCCTTTCTGATTGAAACAATATCTGGCGAATCTCCGTTTCGATCGATCCATGGAGGGCTTTTCTTGCTGCCGATTTTCTCATTTGCTTTCATCTTTCTGTGTTTTCATTCTTTTCTTCAATTCTACAGAGTTTCTTCCCTGCAATGACTAAAATTGTCGGTACACTCGGTCCTAAATCTCGATCAGTTGATACTATTTCTGGCTGTCTCAAAGCTGGGATGTCCGGTAAGACTAATTTTTTTGTTACTTTATTCTCATTCATAGTTCTTGTTTGGTACTAATTATGTGCATGAGAGTCAGTTCTCATAAAGCTGTCTGGCTCTCAATATGTACGCGACTAAATTTCTTTTCTTGCATCTGAAGCATAGAGTGAAATTGTGTACGGTTTGTTGACTGTTTCTTGTAGTGGCTCGTTTCGATTTTTCTTGGGGCGACGCGGAATATCACCAGGAAACCTTGGAGAATTTGAAGGCTGCCATCAAGGGTACTAAGAAGCTTTGTGCTGTAAGTTGTCTACGGATTATTTTAAGATGCTTTAGATAGATAATATCCTATTTTTCACTTTTGCAAATGGGCTTGGTGGTTAGCTTTTTACTGTTTGATAGCAAGAGTCAGTATATTCTGCTGCATGAAACATGTAAAATCTTTTTCTTGGATTTTTCTTTGTTAAAATAAAAGTATTGGAGAAAAGGTTTGACTTCTTTCTACCCTTTTGCCCTATCAGGTTATGCTGGACACAGTGGGTGCAGAGATGCAGGTTGTTAACAAGACCGAGAAAGCTATTTCACTTCAGGGAGATGGCCTCGTGATTCTAACTCCAGACCAGGGACAAGAAGCTACTTCAGAGATTTTGCCCATTAATTTTGATGGACTAGCAAAGGTTCATTGCTCTTCTCCTATTCTGTGTTTTTGTCGTGATATAATGTGACACACTCTGTATCTTCTATTGTCAGAGAGAATGTTAACTTAAAAAGGATTTCGTTTCTATCTAATCGCACCCCCGTCGTCCCTGGAGTGCATGCTTGAAATCAATAGTTGCTCTCCTCAGTAATGCCCTGGGTTGTGTGGCTGGAAAGATGTGTAATGTCTGATAATATTCAATCAAAATCCCATCTCCCAAAGATAGTTTAGCCATATTCGGTTTTAATTTTGCTTTTGGTGTTAGAAGTAGTAAATTCTAATTTTTAGCTGATTCCAAAGCAAGTCCATATATCTGTATTGGCCCAAACGTTTTCTCTACGCAATTTGAAGTGACTTTAGTTGGGCTTATTATTCTAACTGTAACCTTTTGCGCTCAATTCTGCTTATTCTTCTAATTCTAATTCATATGACAGTCATTTATTTTCTTTTCTATGCAATGTGTCATCTAATTTAAACCTTAATGTTTTGTGTTCACATTTGTCATTTACAGGCTGTAAAGAAGGGAGACACCTTATTTGTGGGGCAATACTTGTTCACTGGAAGTGAAACAACTTCTGTATGGCTAGAGGTGGGTGGTGACAAAAATTCAGCTCAGAAGGCAAAATTTACTTGAGATATAATAGATTTTAATTTTGTAGTTTGAGTATTCATGCGTCTTTCCCTAAGTTATCTGGTTCAGTTTATGAGTCGGTTATGTCTTTAACTGCATCAAACTGGTCCTACATAGTGGTTTTGTGATGGGGAAGTATTAATTTATTTGGCTTCACTAAGCACGACTTGAAGTACGTTGCAGCCAAATGCCCTTGACAAAATTAGCATTTCTTGAAATCATGCATGCATGATCAGTTTTGAATGAATTTTTTGCAGGTAGATGAAGTCAAAGGGCAAGATGTTGTTTGTTTGATAAAGAACTCAGCAACATTGGCTGGAGCATTGTTTACTCTGCATGTCTCTCAAGTTCATATCGATTTGCCTACTTTAACTGAGAAAGACAAGGAGGTAATTTCTTCTGTCATATTGCATTTGCAATTAGTCACCCATAATTCCATGTGGAGCAATTATCTGTGCTGCTGCTTCATTAACTTTTCTTTGGATATTTTTCAAGGTTATTAGCTCATGGGGAGTTAAGAACAAAATAGATTTTCTTTCATTATCATACACTCGGCATGCAGAAGATGTTCGTGAGGTATTGTGCATTCTACATCCAATACTGCTGTTGATTTCAAACTTGCATTTCTAACTTCTCATTCATGTTGAAGCTGCTTCAGGCTTTAAACTTACAGAATTTTATGTGTGCAATGCAGGCCCGTGAATTGCTTTCTAAGCTAGGTGATCTCAGTCAGACCCAAATTTTTGCGAAGATTGAAAATGTTGAGGTGAGTTTCTTACCTTCGTGATGCATCAAACAGACTATTATTTCTCTGTAACTCTTACAGGCTATTCTGAATCTGATATTGTCTTCTCATCTCTATTTTCTAGGGACTGACCCATTTTGATGAAATCCTTAAAGAGGCTGATGGCATTATTCTTTCCCGTGGCAATTTGGGAATTGATCTTCCTCCCGAGAAGGTTGTTTCACATGTCTTTATCATTTTGACTGATTTTTTAGCTTTCTAGTTTTTGGTTAATTCTGGTACTGATTAGAGCCAAGACTAATTGATTTGGAGAATATATAGATGTTTATCAACTGCCTCCACTTTTGTAGGTATTTCTATTTCAAAAGTCTGCCCTTCACAAGTGTAATATGGCTGGAAAACCTGCTGTTCTTACACGTGTTGTGGATAGCATGACTGGCAACTTAAGGCCAACTCGAGCAGAAGCCACTGACGTTGCCAATGCTGTTTTAGATGGTAAGCCACTTATTGTGATATTCCTTGTTAAGGTGATGTTACCATGCTGTTCTGTTGACACTAGTTCGTGTATTATAATGTAACCTTGTATGTGATAATCAGACAGGAAAATTTTATTGCGTCTTTTTGGTTGAATTCCTCTTTAATGATAATTTTTATTTTGCTCATTCGCTTTCCCATCTTTATTTTAGTGTTCTGCATATTTGTGTTGCATGCTGTCCAATAGCCTGCTGTCGGTGATTTTGATATTACGAAACGATGGTCCTCTATTTTCAGATTTCTTCCTTTTTTAATATATGCAGGAAGTGATGCAATACTTCTGGGTGCTGAGACTCTGCGTGGTTTATACCCTGTTGAGACTATTTCTACTGTTGGAAAAATTTGTTCTGAGGCAAGTTCTTTATACTTGTTATTATGTTTGTTGCTTTGGATTTTGATCTATATGTGGTTGGTTCAGTTGTTTTGGTAGGGAAAGCTTGATTATTCTGATCAAACATAAGTTTTTTCATGTTGGATAATGAGCTTGTGCTTGATGGTCCTCTAGTTAAATGCATACATATCATGTAGAATACTAGAATTATTGCAAGTTTGCAGTTAAATTCTACAGCTTCTGAAGAATTATTGCAAGTTTCCTGTTATACCCATTGTTTGTGATATAATGTAGAATACTAGAAGTTGTCGGTGTTATGGCTGAAGTTAATCATGTTTTGATATAATGTTACTTTTCCCTTGGTGGGATATAACTTGTAAAGTGTGCATGCTAACTAAGCTTTAGCGGTGGATGGATGGACAAATTTCAGATAATGACCATATGTAGGTCTTGAAATTGGCATAATTGGACGGTAGCTCCTATAGAGAAATTCTTATGAGTTATATTATAATCACTCTGTGGTAGAAGGTACCAGTAAATCACTTCATTTAGAGGTCTAAATGACCTTAGTTTATATGTGACTAATCTGCTTTTCACATCAAGTCAGAATGAGAATTTACATAGCTGACTTGAAGGTTTCAGATGAGCAAATTGGTTTATAGCATTTAAAATCCTTCTTTTTCCGGTTGTAGTGTGAATTATATGATGGATTTGTTCCAAGATAAGAATGGACTGTATTGTACTTTTGTTATTCTTAGTTTTACCTGATTCATCAGCTTCTCCTATGTGTTTTTTTTACATCACGTTTGAGGGATTGCCTTGGCTCTCATGGTGGGTATTGCTTGCATTACCCCTCTAAAATTGAAAAAAAAAAATCAGTTGTTAATTTCTTTGAATTATATCAAATGTTATTTGAATTGTCATTTATCATGTTATCTGATATTTTCTCTGCCTTTTTATTTCCTGTTGCTGTATGCATGATTTAGGCTGAGAAGGTTTTCAATCAAGACCTTTATTTTAAGAAGACTGTGAAATATGTTGGAGAGCCGATGACCCACTTGGAATCTATTGCATCTTCTGCGGTATATGCATTTTCTTACTGCTTTTAATTTTATTATTTGTAATAGCAAGTTTTAGTGCATATTTTTAAATTTCTCAAGAACATGGGTTAATTCTATGTTGGTTTTGTGTGGTTGTCATGTTGGTTGATATTATTGTGCATTACTGGAAGGAGGTTTCTTATATATAATAATTTATCTACTTAGGTACGAGCAGCAATTAAGGTGAAGGCCTCTGTAATCATTTGCTTCACTTCATCAGGAAGGGCTGCTAGGTACTTTTACAGTGATTTATTATATTAGACTGTTCATGTCGGAGTTGATATTAGCAAGTTCCTTTCAATGCGGAAATCAACAGTGTGGTAGACTGATATAAAACATTTTTCCCCTTTTGACATCGCCACTTATTTCTGAATGTTTTGTGAATTCTAAATATGGCGTGTGTACTTTTCAGATTGATTGCAAAGTATAGGCCAACAATGCCAGTACTCTCTGTTGTGATCCCACGACTTAAGACCAATCAGCTTAGGTGGAGCTTTAGTGGAGCTTTTGAGGTTAGTCCCTGACTCTGAATCTATTATAAAGCTAATTTTTCTTTTAGCTGTCCATAGGTGTGACTGACGTTCTTCGCTCTATTTGACAGATTAGTTTTTATCAACAGTAGCTAATAAGCTTCCCATAAAAGTATCACCTTAAGCATATGATGTTAATAATGATATCAATATACACTTAAGTAGGTTGTGGGAGGAACTAAGTTTTTCCCCCTATCTGAACTCTCATCATGCTTTGTACATTTAAATAAGAGCAATTGCTCCCTCCCTCTCTCCCTCTCGTTCAGGCCTATCCTCCACCCATTTGCTGGAAATATCATATACACTTGTCATGAACATAAATAGTTGAAATTTAGGGTGAAGGCAGTTATTTGGTTGGCAGAACTTAAGGGGTTGGAGAAAGAATTGAGTCCTATGAATTAGTGCTCTACTCCTGAAGATGAGGTTAACTAGAGGATAAACTTGAAATGATTATGACAACAGCATTTATTATTTCTATTTTTGTAAGACGGATGTTTCAAAAGTTTCATGATACTACTATTTTCTGAATTTCGCAAATAGTGAAGTACTTTCTTATCTGCACTTAATAACTAATAAAAACGGATTTCTTTAATGTTTTATTCTCAAAGAAAATCAGCAATGATTTTATTGAGCTTCGTTTGATGATACAATTTATTGGCATGGTTTTTTAACACTTATTCCATTGAACTATTACAGTATTGATGCATTTTGTTTATTTGTTTTGGTTCACCCATTTATCCAAACTTACAAAGAATTACATGTGTGACACAGGCAAGGCAGTCGCTTATTGTAAGAGGTCTCTTTCCAATGCTTGCTGATCCTCGACATCCTGTAAGATACCATTTTTATGGGATTGCTATTTTAGTACTTGTTTCTTGAGATTATCCCTGCCTGGTATTTTTTTAGTGAAAGTCTGGTTTCCCCCCTTTTTGAAAGGAATTAGTAGTTGAATACTTGAATTTAGGTCAAGGTGAAGAAAAGCTGAACTAAGGACTTCACACTACTCCTCTGGTCCTGTTTATAAAGCAGAGAGAGAATGTTTAATTTGGTCTTATAAGTCACTTCATTAAATATTTCGTATGAATGTTCAAGTTTACCCTTCATTTATTATGTGCTGACTTTGTTTTTATGTGGTATAGTAATTATTAAATATGTATAAAGTTGGAAATATGTTGGATTTAATGGAAAGTTAATGACTAATGAGTTTTAAGGTTTTTCTTGATCTGTATGAAAATATGCTGGAAGCGACTTATAAATAGGACCAGAGGAGTAATTGTTATTTGAAGTTGTTGAAATTTAGAAGTGTCCGTATAAGTTTTGAATAAACTATTTGACTTGTGGTCACTTTCACGGTCAAATCTTGTAATGCATTTTATGGCCTTGCTTTTGGAACATAACCTTCCTCCCATGGAACTCACTGCTTTTAGTTATAATAGGGCTCATGGTTTTTATTTATAAGAGGGATTTGTCCCGTAGTTTTCTGCATAATCGACCAAATCAACGACTGCATGCTGCTTTTTGAGCAGCAAGGCGTTAATCATATTGATCCCAGAATTTGATCTTAATGCTCTATTCCGGCAGGCGGAGTCAACTAGTGCAACAAATGAATCTATTCTGAAGATTGCTCTTGATCATGGAAAGGCGGCAGGAGTTATAAAGTCGCATGATCGTGTGGTTGTTTGCCAAAAAGTTGGTGATGCTTCCGTGGTGAAGATTATCGAGCTTGAAGATTAAGTTTGGATTTTTTTTTTTTGGTTTACTGCTTTAGGGTTTCCTTTATTGGTCAATTCCGATAATTTTGAAAGCAGGCAGATCATTCTGCTCATACTAGAGGTTATTTTCCTCTGGGTTTTGGAGGCTAGAAATACAATTGGTGCACGGGAAAGGAATGTGGATGCAATTATTACCCGCTGTCAAACTTAAATTATCAGATGAATATGCTTGCCAATTTTTTCCATTAAATTATAGTATAATGACCCATATATCTCTAAAGATAATGACTCATTTAATGAATAGTATACCTGATACCATTGTGAGACTAAGATGCAATAATATTCACTGCTCCTATACATGCTATTCATGTTTGATATTGCAAGTCCTGAAACTTGCATGATTGATTCAATTCTTGTGGTGTTGAGTTATAAATTGCAATTAGATGTGAAATCATTTGTGTATGAAATCTGACGGATGAAGTTGTGTATAGCTTATAAATGGCATGACTTAATAGGGTTTTTATTTTATACTCCCTCCAGTCTATATTATAAGAGGTAGTTTATCATTTTAAACATTCCAATAAAACATGTTGGAATCACTTATTATGGATAGATTTTATAAAAATTTTCATTTTTATCCTTATATAATTTATTGTACACATTTTCTCTTACCTCTTGCATTTAATATATAAGGGTAGGAATTAAAAATATGTATTTATTACTCGGACTTTTAGAAGTTATCTCTTATATTATGGACTGATAAATTTGTCATGTTACCTTTTATATTATGGACCGGATATAGTATAAGTGTATTAATTTTTTTTTACACTATTATTAATTTGGGTTAATATAACTTTTGATCCCTGAACTTTCACTCATTTTTTGTTTTGGTCCTTAAAATTTAAAATTTTTTGTTTTTGTCCCTGAACTTTCGGTCAATTTTTGTTTTGTTCCCTGAACTTTACAATCGATGGTTTTGGTCCCTGAACTTTCGGTTAATTTTGGTCTTGGTCCCTGAACTTTCAGTCAATTTTGGTTTTGGTTCCTGAATTTTTAGTCAATTTTGGTTTTGGTCCCTAAAGCTCAGGGACCAAGACTAAAATTGATTGAAAGTTTATGGACCAAAACTATCGATTTGAAAGTTCAGGGACTAAAACCAAAATTGACCGAAAGTTCAAGGACTAAAATCAAAACTTTCAAAGTTCAGGGACCAAAATAAAAATTGAATGAAAGTTCAAAGACCAAAAGTTATATTAACCCTATTAATTTTAAAAACTTCACGTATAAACTGCAGGGTGATTGTGTAATTTTATGTTGAGGTGGATGATGTTTAGTTGGCGTGCCCATCTTAAATTTTTTGTAAAGTAAACCTTGATCTCTTGAGGCGGCCTTGATTAGATTTTAGTCAGTTGTGTGCGGCGGGGAATGTCATTAATGGGCGACAAGGACCGTAGACTTCACTATTTAGTATTTATCGAATTGGGTTAATGCCGATGCCATTAGGCTTCTCAAAGTCAACCCATGTTCAACGGCTCTTCGTACATTGAAAGATCGATCATGTTTGTGCTGCCAATTCGAGAACGTGACTGTCATGTGACGATTCAGAACTCCACCTTGGTCAATCAGTGTTGCATTTATTTTGATTTTTATCACATTTTTATAAAGATTTTGACGGTAAAATAGTGTTCATCGGTTCCTAAATATAAGATTTATTTACCTAATTTGATTAGATTGAAGATGTTAGTTAACTTAATTAAAATGAAATTATATTATAAAAACACCAAAACATTTACTTTTATTTCCACCCTCCCTCTCTTGCTTATTTATGCATTAAAGAGTATCAATAAAGGATAATATGGGAAAATGTTGAGAAAAATTAGACAGAAACCTGCTATTTAGGAACAAGTTTATTGCTCTAAATAGATCTTATATTTAAGAATGAAGGTAGTAGTATATGTATAGGGATAAATGTGATGGGAAAAATTCACCAATGTTTTTTTCACAAAAGACCAACATTATGTATCACTCCATAAGAGAAAGATAACCGAATTACGTTTTTTTGGAAGAGGTGGTTAAAATTAGTTGTATATAGTAAATCCCCTGGCAAAAACAAAAGGTTGTGTATAGTAAATAAATGTAATTTTTTGTATTTCAGTGAGGGTAAAATGAGAATTCTACAAAAAAAAAATTCAAATATTACTTAATACTATCTTATGAAAAATGAGCATGACATATCCAATAATGTTATCTTATAAAAAAGGAGAAACGAGGGTGATTACTACTCTCTTCGATCCTAAATAGAAGACCTATTTATGGAGATAAGTTTGACCTTAAATATAATATCTATTTCTAATTATTCAAGATTTCTCCTAAATCATCCTTACTACTATTCCTCAATAACAAACAGGCAGATGAGGGAGGGTGGGGATAAAGAGGGTGTATTGGTAATATCATGTGATTTTAAATAACTTAATTAATATTTTTAATTTAATCAAATTAAATAAATATAGCTTATATTTAAGATAAGAGGGAGTAACTAGTAATGCACCTATGGCAGCAGATTAGGTTTTTGATATTTCATCCTCAATTATCAGTTTTCTTTTTTGATATTCTTTTTGAATATTATAATTTTTGATATCATCCTTAGCAAACAGAGCGCTCGTGGCCTAATGGATAAGGCGCCTGACTTCTAATCAGGCGATTGTGGGTTCGAGTCCCACCGGGCGTGCATTTTTTCATTATTAACTTTTACACTTCTCATATTTATATATTTTGCCAGTTATACTTCTCATAGTAGAAACATAACCTGAAAATTTTAGTGGTTTAACGATACAAAATCACAAGAAGTTTCCAACTTCGAGACTCGTTTCATCCAAGCAGCTCCAAAAAGTGCCCCCCTCCCTTCTCTACGAAGTAGAACTCAGCTCCCATTTATTACTCATTATCATGTATGCACAGGGAGAGTTACTGCACATAATTCTAGTAAGCTAACTGATGGCTTCTTTGGGTGATTCACTCTCATTTTCCTTTGCTTAACTTTATTCATTCACAATGTTACTTTCACATCATCCTTGCAAAAATAACACTACTATTAGTCCCCAAATAACCTGAAGACGACAATACTATTCTTACAATATACATGTACTCAACAAGTTTCCATTTTCAAACATGTCGCCCATTCACCGATCGGGAAAAAAAAAACATAGTTGGAAGAAGCGCCAAACATTTCATAGAACCATAGCAAATTACAAGAATGTTGCTGCAGCTGTAGTTGGTGATGATGAAGATTGAGTCAACAGCTCAAGATTTTTCTGGCGTATTAACAAAACCATCCTCTCATTCTCAAGCTGCCTCCTTTGATTCTCAAGCTTTGCCCTCTCCATTTCCCTCTCTTTCTTGCTGCTAAATCTCGCCCATTTCAGCCTCTGCTTCTCCAGCTCAAACGCCTCTACCTCGTACCTTAACTTCTGTTCCTCCAATTGCATCACTTTCCTCTTCATCCATTGCCCCTTCTCCAACGCACTTCTCCCTCCATCTTGTAACACACCCATCACTTCATTGCTCGTTTCCTGCATTGTCTTAGACGACAAAGAACACATTTCTTCTTTCCTTCCTCTCTTCATGGAATGTCTTCCTTCACAATTCTCATCCTCCTCTACTTCATGTGTATTCCCTGTTTTATTAGTACCCCTTGAAACACCTTCCGCTGACTCTTCCTCGTCCTCATCAGAAGAATCCTCTGACTCATCATCTTCATCTTCATCTTCGTCCTCTTCCCTGCTCGCCTCTTTCGAAATCTTGAGCCTTTCTGATCCTGGCTTCCCCAAATTCCCCATCCCAATTTCCGATGAGTGTGAACATTGGTTCTGTTGTGGTTGAGTTGCCGGAGATGGCTCTGCTCCGATCTCCGGTGATTGTTGCGGCTGGGGCCCACCGGTGGTGCCACCATGGCCGCAACTATTGTGGTAAGCGCACATTTCTCTGAAGAAAAGATGCTTAGAATTGAGCAGCTTTCGAACTTCCTCTTTCCTTTTTGGTGATAAGTCCATAGTCTCTAACAAGCTGTGATTTTCCACAACCAAGCAAGATGTTCCTTTTCCCAGAATGTCATTCACTCTCTTGTACCTCTTGTTCAAATCATTGAACTTGTCCTCGCATTGTTGAGGAGAGACGAAAAACCCTTTTTCCATCATTGCCCTTGAAACCGATTTCCACTTTCCTTTCTTCTGTAACAGACCGGGAGGTTTCTTCTTATCAGTTCCTGCTTCTGGACCACCTTCATCGCCAATGTAATAAACCGCCATTATCAAGAGCTTGACCATAGTGTCCGTCCACTTCATTCTGTGCCACTGAGATGCTTTCCTCTTATCTCCAGGGCTCACGTTTTCCTCTGCTGCGAATCCTGCTTCATCTTCGTCACTTAGAGCCATTTGTTGATTCATCTTCGCCGAATAAGGGAAGCCATGCTTGATCGATTGTTGGGAAGGTGCTTGAGGAGTTTCAGCTTCATGGTGGGATGAAGCGTAAGAAACCATTTGAGAATTATGCATAGGATGAGGGTTTTGAGGATTTGACAGGTTTTGTTGTTGCTGATTCTGTAACTGGTTTTCTACTCCAAGCAACCCAGAACTGATGCTAGAAAATATTCCACCACCAAGTCCATTGGGTTCCATCAACACCAAAAAAAAAAAAGAAAAAGCAGCTAAATTTACAAATATCCCAACAACACTTTTGAATTCCCTAAACAACCAAATCTGGTAAGCATTCAACGAGAACGTACCCGTTAATTGGATTGCTGAACAAATAATAGGTGCAAGACTAGAACAGTAAGCAATGAAACATTGGCAACTCCATATAGCAAGTAGGCGTGAAATATTGCTGCTTTTACTAGATGAGATTGTTGAAGGATTTGAGAAGGAGACAAGTTCTGAAATCCGAGGATTAGTAGTACATAGTATATGGTAGAAAGAGAGAAAGAAGCGGTTTTGTGGAGTGAGGGTGGTAGGGGCGACGGGAAAAAAAAATACTGCCCATGGTTTTGGTTTGGTTTCTTACGGCTTTGGAAGATTGACCCACAGATTTTGTCTACGTGGTTATTTCTGGTCAATACAACCCATCGCCTTAGCCCAAACCAAATGCCCGTTAATTCCTGTGTGCTATCTATGTGCTAACTTTCGCTTTCCGTTTTTTCCCCCATTTTTCTCTTTATTACTGCCATCAGTTAGGGGAAAAAAAATCATATATCATGATTATCCCTCTTTGTTGAATGTGATATGTATTCATTATAATAAAGTTACTACCGTTATTATATTTTTTCATAGTAATAAGTATATTTTTTACTGATATATAAAACAATGTACAATTTAAAAAATGATTTTCATAATAATAAGTGTAGTTTTTTATGATATATATAAAATAATGCTTACTTTAAAAAATTTAAAGTATACTTTTAGTAATTTATATTTGCACCAATATCATTTTGTCTCATAAGTTTAAAAGTGAACTAGTATCATGTTGTCTTATAGGTTTGAAAATTGCACTTTTAGTTACTTTTTTACTAAGGTTAGGTTATACTTTTGGTCATTTATTTTTGTATTAGGTGCCATTTTATTCCCTTAAATTTAAAAAGTGCACTATTAATCTTTTTTTACTAATGGTGTCAGTTTCACTTAACGGGATAGACTGCCTCAACAATTTTAAGTGGTGATTCTATTGTTAAATGTTGACAAAATATGCTTAAATTTAAATTTTTTTTGCATTAACATTTTTGTTTTTTTAAAAAATTAACTATGTTTTATCCTTATTTAATCATATAATCACACTTTAGATTTGTTCAGTCACCATTTTTCATTAAATGAAACTAACACTATTAATAAAAAAAATGACTAAAAATACACTTTTCAAATTTAAGTGACCAAAATAATAACTGATGCAAATATAAAAGACTAAAAGCATATTTTATTCTTATACTAATGACGATAGATACACTTAAAGAAAATTCTAATTCAACACATACAACTTGTGATTTTGTGCTTAAATGTTGATAAAATAGATCTAAATTTATTTTTTAGTGCAACCATTTTATATATTTTAAAACATAATCTTTTTTATTCGCGTTTAATTTTATAATTGCCCTTAAGATTTGTTGAGTTATCTTTTTTTCTTTCAATACGTAACTAATGGTGATAGTAAAAGAAAGAATGAAATGGGGGTTTTTTAAACTCAAATGACCTATAAAGGATTAAAAGAATTTAATCAATAAAAAGCACAATCTTAGGTGCCGATGCCGTTTATTCTTCTTTCCTTATTTTACCTCCAATCTCCGGAGAAGTTATGAAAAAAAGGTTGACCATGTCATTGTCATAGCTTTTTTTTTCTTCCGAGTCCATAGGATCCGATCAAAGATTAAAAGGAAAATGAAAAGAAAAAATCATGACAATGAATTGTGTATGAAAATTTTAGCCCAAAAAAAACAAGAAAAATGATTGCGTATAAAATTAAATAGGTGTTGAAAATCCAAAGAGCAAAGATAATGATGATGATTAAACCTAATTAAATGACCTATATATGTACGGCTCGGAACCCCTCCTCTACACTATTCTCCTATTTTCCTCTTCTTCCCCTCATCTCAACCCTTCATCTGATCCAATGGGCCACATTTAAGGGTTCAGATTCTCTCAGCGTCTTTTTCCTCAGAATCCCTCATATGCCTATATTTTAACCGTTGGATCAATCTGAAAGTTAACAATGCGACACGTCATCAAGCTATTTTCTTATTTTCTTTTCGGGCTTCTCTCCCCTCTTTTCGACTTTCTTCCGATTTCTAGCTTCGGTTATCTCCAATTGTTTATCCACAATCTCATACCTTTGTTTCTCGCCACCCAACATTCTTTTCCTCCTATTCTAAATTTTATTGTGGTTCGAACTAATCTGAGTACAAAATTGAAATGAATACAGTATTACTGACTATTGACGGCAACTCTTAATTTAGCGAATTTGAAATCTGAAAGGGAGAAATAGGAGAGTTTAGCATCAGGACCTGCGGTGAATGGGTTCAAACCAGCAATTTCGTTAAGGGATTGGTAAAAGAAAGAAGAGCTTGTTGAAAATGTTAATTTTGTGAACAAAGAAGAGATAATTACAAAAAACCCAAGAATAATTAATTGCACAAGTGTCCGATTTGTGGTAAAAATTTGCCATCTGGACAGGCTCTGGGTGCTCACTAGAACTTGAGAAACCAGTTCAGGTAATCAGAAACTTTCTTTATCTCAATCTTCCAGTTTCTACAGAAAATGAGCAACAGTCAAGTGGAGAATTACCCCAAGCAAGACGCACTGGTTGGCCTCATATCTGATGAAATTTATTCAGGTTTCAAAGAGATGAAGTGAAGATTTTCAAATAAAGATGTAAAGAACAAGTTTATTCCTGCATTTATTTCATTAATTGTGTTAAGGTAGTATTTCTCATATTCTTCTCATCAGTCAGTTCATAAAGATGAACTCGCAGGTTTTAGTTCGCTTATTTTTGGGTGGGGATGGCTTGTAGAGATGATAATAGTGAAGACTAATTAGGAGGAAAAGAAGAATAATTTCTCTACAGGGGAGGCAATCGTAAACAAGAAGAGAAGGGGGCCTGGGAAGAGAGAGGGGTTGATGAGAGAATAGCTTGATGACGTGTTGAATTGCTAGCTTTCAGATCGTTTGGACGGTCACGATATAGAAATTCTGAGGGACGCTGAGAAGGACGATGCTTAGAGAATCTGCTCCCCACATTTAATCACTCACCTCACAACCCACACACAGCAGTGACGTGATTTTCGGAACAAACTGCGAAACATGAACATGAAAATCAGAGGCAATTCTCTCCAGCACATTAACATGATTTTTTTCTTTAGCTGCTGAAATGACGCACCCATAATTCAATAATATATGCAATATATAATGGGAAATTTTTTTTAGACATTATCAAGAAGCAAAAAAATAAAAATAAAAAAAATAAACTGCACAAAAGGCATAGCGCAAGGCGATTGTTTCTGGTCTTCGATGTCGACTCGATGGCAGATATACCAGAAATACTCGTGGTAGGCAAACTCCATTTTTGTTTCTTCTTTGTGTAAATTAGAAATCTCATAAAGCGAGAAGTGGGATGAATAACTGCAGGAAGAAGGAGCCCTTTGGAAGCATCAATGGTTTGTTGTTGGATGGATTGATCCTAATTGCAAATTACCAAGGCAAGAACTGCTGGAGAGAAAATAAGTTGCCTCTGATTTTCATGCTTCATTTTTGGCAGTTTGTTCCGAAAATCACGTCACTGCTGCGTGTGCGTTGTGAGGTGAGTGATTTAATGTGGCCCGTTGGATTAGATGAAGGGCTGAGATGAGGGGAAGAGGAGGAAAATAGGAGAGTAGTGTATAGGAAGGGTTCCAAGCCGAAATATCTATGGCTGAGCTGGGTTGACAGTGAAATTAATCTGAATTATTTTTTTACGTGAAATTAATCTGGATTCTGGTAAAGTATGCTAGAGAGTTTTTTGTTTTTTTTTTGGCCTTCGTACTATAGCATACTGAAGCATATTTTGGGATTTATATCTCAAGTCTTACAAATGTCGAGATTCTGGTAGTTAACGAGATATGTTTCTATTCTTTTTTTCCGCCATCTTTTGATAACATTTTCCTCAATTAATAATGTATGAATCAGGAAAGATGCAAGTGTGTGCTTTTATGATATGATTATGACCAAACCGACCAATGGAAGCTGGATTACATGGAGCTACACTGTTATGTGTTTGTGTTAGAGAAGCCCAGACGGCCCAATGAGTTCGATCTACTCTAATTATTCGCCCTCACTGAGTCAGGCCCAACAATATGCAGGGTCTTTATGGCATTACGTTTTCCTCACTACCTTATCTTTACTTAAGTAGTACTCCCTTGGTTCCTAAATATAAAATCACTTTTATTTTTTTGTGAAAGTTAAGAAAATGAATTAGACCACTAAATTATAACATATGTCATATGAAATTAGATTATAGGTTAGTTTATAAGTAGAATAAATTAGTTTTGAGGAAAAAATATATTTTTTTGGATTGAAACTACTTTTTCTTTTACTGAAAAAAAGTCAAAAAAATCAAAGTGGTCTTATAATTAGGGCCGGAGGGAGTAGTACTTTTTTTAAATGCTTTCCTTAAGTATTTATAATGAACACAGGAGGGAGTAATTTGTGTCGGTGTGTGTGTGTGAGAGGGAGAGGGAGCGGGAGACATTTCGGGGAGCCCAAGCCTAAATAAGAAAGAATATTTTCTCGATTATACTCTACAAAATTGGCCTTGTCGATTTATAGTTTTATACCGGGCCCGAAATGAGGTTACATTACTTCCTACAACAATACTTAAATATATGAATAATTGGAATTAAAATGGAAGCATGTATACATAGAAATTAAAGAGGCAATGTCAAAATCCCGGATCGAATTGGGAGGTTCAGTCGGAAAGCTGGCGCACCAGTATCATGTTCGGGTTAGGTCAATGAGGGAATCGAACATCGGTTTAAAATGGCGGGAGATGGTTGACCCACAAAACACAGGTGACTCGGTCAAAAACCAAAGAGGTTGAACCAACCCGCCTTTTTTTTAAGAAAAAAAATTGTGGTTTTTTTTTATTTTGTTATGATTCCCCTAATTTTAGAAACCACATGTAGTAAACTATAATATAGTTATGTTAATTATTCTAAATGCCATTTTACTTGCATATGTTTAACATTTAACTGTTATTACTCTTGGTATTTGTATTTTAGTCTATGGATTGTAAAATATTTATTTTCATGTGTAATCATTTTCTTTATTTCCTCTATATATTAGAGACATTAAAATATTATTCATGTTTAATGAATTATGTATATGTCTCTATATTTATATTTTGATATTAGTGATTATTGCTATTATATTTTGTTATTATCAATAAAATTATATTATTTTAATATGCCCGATTTGACCCCTAGTTGACCCACAATTCGACCACTGACCCTTGAACCAGTGCCTCAGCCTGTCCTGTATCCGGTCCGATTTTTTTAACCTTGATAAGAAATGTGATGAGCAAATGCCTCATAATCTAGTGGTATGATATGTTCCCAATAAATAAAATGTTTAGGTTGATTGATTCTAGCTTAGTTTGTAACATCAGACCACTAGCCATTAGCAACTCCCTCTTTAACTCAAAAAAAAGTAAGGAGTGCAATGAATTAAATAGAAAAATTGGCAATACGCTCTAAACTCGTATTTGGCGTTACTTTGCCACATTGTTTCGCCGAAAAAGAAAACAATAACGTGTTTATAGTTTACGCAGCCACCTGGTTCATTTGTTGATCTACCAACTCTTTTAACCACAAATATAATGTAACATTTACTTACATGTTTATTTTATATAAAGTTTGACGTATATGTACATTTTTATTTCGGCGCGTTTTGGACCTATTTGATTTTTTATATGACCATAAAGAAAACTAACACTGTGTTGAAAACGTTTAAAAAGGCTGCACTATGATTCATAAGCAGTGAAGCTTTTTATAGGTTAAATAGAAATATACTATATTGACGTTGATTTATGAATCGATTTTTCTCCTGGACGATTAAAATACAATTCACGTGGATGGTATGCGCTTCTAGACCAATAAAAAATGTTTTTTAAAAACTATGGAGTCCAGAACAGAAGGCAAAAAGGCAAAAATGTCGCCCTCAGGATCGATATATAATGAGACATGAGACATCTATGACAGGATACAAAAGTTTAAGGGTTCATGTGATTGCTTTTTTAAGATCTACCTATTAAATATTAATCAACGAAGGTATGCAAGTACAGCAAACGTTTTCATGTGCAAGAGAAAAATAATTCATGTACATATGGAGTAGATCGTAAAGTAACTACACTCAAAGAAAATGGAGGTCACGACTGAATCAAATTCAAGAAAAGGAAATTACGCAGCATTGACGACACATAAAAAATGGCACCCAGTCACCCACTCCTTTAAAGTCAAAATAAACCAAATGGTTTTGATTCAACGCGGTAGGTTACGAGTGAGACACGGACATTTTCTACACGCAAGAAAAGAGACATGTATTTCTATCCTCTCTTTTATTTTATTTTTTTCTTCATTTTCATTTGTTATTTTTTTTTTCTGCGAGTAAGTGTTGTTTAACTCACCAAGTGGAGCCATGGAGTTATAAACTTATAAGAAACAAAAAAGGAAGAAGAGGTGGTGTTGATTTGTCGGACAGCCTTGATATTTCTGAGTGAATGTGTTTCCGTTGGACCTTGCACGCTGCATGATGATCTCTGTCCTTAGTGCTTCCACGTCCGGTTCGTGACTTGTGGCAAAATTAGGGGTCTTTCTCCTCCAATCCAACCCGTAAATGTTCATAAAATTTGGTTCAATTGATAATTGATAAAGAGGATGACTTATAGCACAATATTTGAGTTCGAATTTCACCAACATAGGGGTTTTATTGGTGGATGATTTGTAAGTGCTCTTAATGATCTATTGCACCCTGAAACCCAACTCACTTAAAATTTTCATGCATTAAAAAAGATATATATACACACATTGTAGTGGTCAAAAAAAGGGAAGTCAGGCACTCGCAATTTTCTCACTACTGATTTATGAAATTGACTGAAATAAAAATGAAGAAAGAGTCACTAGCAATCTATTCTAAAGACTTGGTGAAAATGCAACAGTAAAAAACCTTTCCAGTATAAAGATTCAAATCAGAAAAGAAACTTAAACAAATTCACAATTAAACTCCAAAATGATAACAAATGGAAAGCATGAAATCCGCTCTTTTGTTTTCTACAGCTGGTAATGATTTTCTCCCGCCTAATATTCGACCCCCCCCTCTTTCTCCTTTCTCTCTTTTATTTTCTCTGCTCCAGGTTATCGTTGCAGAAGATCAGGTAATTGACTCAGGATCTCCTTCACCTGTCCCTTCCCCTTCTCTCTCTCTGTGCTTTAATGCTTAATTATTAGTTGGATTGTAGGAATTATGTTTTATGCATTACTTTTTCTCTAGCTGCCATGTAGTCTTTAATTAAATTATGACCGTTGAATCCGTTATGTTCATCACATTTGCATCTATTGGTGATACGAGTCTTCTCGTAGCATTGCATCTCGTCTTCCAGGATGGTGCCTTCTCAGTTGGGCCCGGGACAGGTATATGTTTCTTTGCTTCATGGACCCTCTTTTGGACTTGTCTTTTCAGCCTAGGAAGTTCGGTGCTTCTCTTAGAAATAGATGAAGAAATTTGGGGTTCACATACATAATATTAAATATAAGATGAAATTGACTTTTTTGGATACTAAGGAAGTCAAATAAATCGTTTAATTAAAACATACGTAACACTGGCTTATAAACAAGTTAGTTTTAAGAAAAATATTAATATAAATAATTTTAAGTAGTTTATTTAACATTATTATTATCCTTAAAAAATCAACTTGACTGGGGAGGCTACATATATTTTAAAACGGGTTGGGAGATGGACCACTTGCAAGGGGTTAACTGCTAATCCGCACCGTTTACAATATATTTAGAGGAAATGGTCATTTTTGGCCCGGAAGTTCTAGTTTTGAAACAATTTTGATCCGAAAGCTTACAAAATGTCGCAATATAGATTAATTTTACAATATAGATAGGCTTTAAAAGGTCTATATTACTACGTTTTGTAAGCTTCCAGGTCAACAGCGGTGAGTGAGAGAAAGTGAGTGAGACGAGGGAGACGACTGAGAGTGAGAGAGAGTGAGATAGATGAGGGAAGGAGGGAGAGAGACGATGGAGACATATGAGAGTGAGAGTGAGAGAAGGCAGTTATATAGTTTTATTTTTTTAAAAAAAAATTACACCACATGACCACACATGTGATGAGGTTACCCATGAATTTTTTAAAAAAAACATATGTACATTCGGGACGGGACAATCCCACCCCAAGTCCCGTCCTGTTCCGAACATAGATTCTGTCCCGTTCTGAAATGCCTGAGATAGGATAGGACGGATCAGGACGGGACAATTGTGAACACCCCTATTTATCTATTTATGTGTTCTTGACTTCTTGTGAAATTTAACTCCAAACTCTTGGGTTAGAGATAATGCCGCAGGACTACTGTGTTCAGCAATTAAGGAGGGACTTTTCAGTTATTGAGGGGGAAGCTGGGCCATGTACCTAGCACTGTGTAATTATTTTTTCAAGCGCTAAGCTTGCCGCTAATATGTAAAAAAAAAAAAAAAAAAAAAAGAGATAATGCCGCAGGCCGCAGCGAATAAAAAAGCAATTTTGGTTAGATTTAAAACAGATATTTTTTCTTAAAAAGCTAAAGATAAAGGCCGAACAAAAACAGATCAAACATTCTGAACCAAATGTTACAACTTACAAGCAAGCAATCAACCAAAGGAACGGCTACGATCACTTCTCCAGCAAAGCATCAACGGGTCGCGTAAGCCCTAAAAATTAATGTCCCTGAAAGAGTGGGCCCCACCTAACCCCACCTCTGCTTCCGGCTCAGCTTGCAAAATCCCTCCCTTCGTACTCAAATATTTTGCCGCAAGATCTTTTCAAAGGAATGAAACTGTGACCTTCACTTTAATCTTTCTTCAACCCCACCAATTGCTTGCTCTGTTTTGAATTATTCTTAATCTCAATTCCTTTTCCGTACTTCTTCTTCGCATTTCTCATTCTTCTTGTCGGTTAATTTCCCTCGGGGCACTATTTCTGCACCATGACCTGAACAATAAATCGAATATTCTTTTTTTATTTTCGAGGGCCTCGAAGAGCATGGGTGCCTCGCTATCTAGCCTGGGAACAAACGGCTCGACCATTGGTCCGGGCCTTGGGGACATCCCAGAGAGCTGTGTGGCTTGCGTTTTTTTGTATTTGACTCCGCCCGAAATTTGCAATTTGGCTCGGCTCAATCGAGCTTTCCGTGGCGCGGCGTCATCTGATGCAGTGTGGGAAACAAAGTTGCCACCTAATTACCAAGATCTGCTCGATTTAATGCCTCCGGAAAGGTACCAGAATTTGTCTAAGAAGGATATATTTGCGCTTCTATCGAGACCGATACCGTTTGATGATGGTAATAAGGTGGGTGTTCTTCAGGTTAGTTTTTATTTATTTTTTGTTGAGCAATTTGTTTTTTATGATTTGGGGTTAGGGTTCTTCTGGAATTTTGTACTGATAGGTTATGTGGGGTTTGTGCGGTTCTCGGAATGCATATGTTTTGGGAATTTTGGGGTTGTTTTCTACCGTGTTTGGATAGATTAGGTCTTTGGCTTCGAAAAATTTAATCTTTGTATTGTGTATTCTGTCTAAATAATGCTAGAGTGATTTACAGGAAGTATGGCTGGACAGAGTCACGGGAAGGGTTTGCATGTCCATATCGGCAAAAGCCATGGCGATTACTGGAATTGAGGACAGGAGGTACTGGAATTGGATTTCTACTGAAGAATCTAGGTATGATTTCAGAAATCTCTATGCCTTTGTGCTTGATCATGTTCTTCAGATGGATTTGATATGATCTCCAACGACAAACACAGATAGTTTTTTGTCTCTATCTTCGATTCTTTAAATGTACATTTGATTCTAAAATTGGTTTGCTTCAATAGCAAATGGCGTGCTTCTTCTGTTTTGTTTGATATTTTTGCATGCCTATTCATTGAAGATTTGGTGCAGGGATGCATGTGAACTGGGTAGAATTTTTGAATGCTGAGCTTGAATTGTAGGTTAGAACACCGAATTGAGGTTAGAATAGGGTGGATATGTAGTGTCATTACAGATGATCGGTGAATGTGCATGAAAATGTACGGGTTTCGTTCTTACACAGAAGGGAAGGCTTAGGATTATTATTTTTGCTCTGCAACATACTCCTCGATTAGTGGGCTTATGACAATAGAAGATTATTTGAATTCAATGGAAGAGGTTGTCTAATCTAATCGTTAGATCTAGATGTAACTAGACTAGCAGCTCACCCTGTAAAAGTTGATTCTATTTGTTTGGTCAAGAGCCACTCAAGATTTAGTGCAAACACTCTTGGTTTAAGTCATTGCTAGTTGCTTTAATTTGCTTGTGACTGTTCTACTGTGGTTTGATTGGCTTTCTTTGTATGCTTTATTTTCATTATACCTATCTTTCTGGAAAACTGAGACTGTAAAAATAATTCTTTTTAATTGCCATATGACCAGGTCCATGGTTTTGAATTGATTAGGTTCTAACGTCTGATTATTTTTGTTTGTTATCGTTTTTGCCACTAATATTTCTGATCTTGAAATAACCCAGCAGGTTCAAAACCCCTTTTAGAAAATGCAAAATAACAAAATATTTTTTGGCTTTTAACTATGGGGGTGTTCACTTGCTGAGGTGTTGCCTTGGCTCAAATTTCAGATCAAAAGTATCAAAAATGACCTAGAGAAATTTATAGAAATTCTCAATTGGATTAGGCTTGCCATCCTCTTGGAGCAGTTAGCAGTAATCTCCCCTTTTTATTGGTTTGTGCTCTTTAATTTGGCCTAAAGTTAATAAAAGCTCATTGGAATTAGTGAGGCTACGTGGCAACCCTGTAACTTTGTAATTCTGTCTTATGTGAACAGATATTTATTTTCATCAAAACAATTCTTGCTGATATCTATGTCTTTCTGGCCGACTCTATTCTTGAAGATATTAAAGCTACTTGATTGCTCAAAGTCAAAAGAGAAGATTCCCATGTCATTGTCATGATCCACAGTCATTGTATATAATGATCTGGATGATTGTCTACTTTCCTTTTTATTTTGCTAATTCTATTTCGGTTAAGAAATGATATTTTGTTTCAAGATATATTCAATTTGATATAGTTTTAATAGTTTGACCTGATTTTGTGACCATGAATTGAATTGATGCATGAAATTCTCAATCAAGTTAAACAAAACCCTCTACTTTATGAATCAAACACGGTGTACTTGCACACACGACAAGTTTTATGTACCCCGTTGAGTTCCACTACACACTGTATAGTTTACTTAATCTTTGAACTTTCTGCCTATTGATACTTGTGCTGCGTTTCTTTCTAACAGATCTAGGCGTTAAGGCTACTTTACATAATTTCCCCCTGTTGTATTATGTCACCATCACATTACTTCCCTATTTCTACCTTTTTAAGTGCCTATTGTTACTACTTTCTTAAAGATATTGTTTTACATGCTGTTGCTCATCATCTTCAGGTTCCATACTGTGGCTTATTTGCAACAAATCTGGTGGTTTGAAGTTGATGGAGAGGTGAAATTTCCCTTAACTGCTGATACATATACTCTCTTCTTTAGGCTCCACCTTGGAAGATTTTCCAAGAGGCTTGGGCGGCGTGTGTGCTATTATGAACACACACATGGTTGGGATATAAAACCAGTAAGATTTGAGTTGTCAACTTCAGATGATCAGCAAGCATCATTTGAGTGCTGTTTGGATGAGACTGAGCGTGATGATGGATATGGTAATCATAAGCGTGGAAACTGGGTTGATTATAAGGTAGGTGAATTTGTTGTTAGCGGATCGGAACGTATAACAGAAGTTAGATTCTCTATGAAACAGATTGATTGCACACACTCCAAAGGTGGGCTTTGTGTAGATTCGGTATTCATTATACCTAGTGATTTGAAAAGGCGGAAGATGAGAGGTGTTTTAAAGTAGCCACAAGCAGAGTAGGGAGTTTTTGTTTATTCAATGTGGTCAGACATCTCAGAATAATCTCTTGGAATCCACTATACATCATATACTTAAGGGGAAAAATAAGAATGACGAGATTGAGGAGGATGTCATCTTTTGCGGGGTTTTTTTGGCAGTACATATATATCCTCTTTGGTCATGTAATAATGATTTCGTTTTTTTTTGTTTCTATAATCTATACATATGTTGAAAAGGGGAAAACAAAAGAAGGGGGGCTTGGAATTGCTGTATCCTGCTTTTCTCCAGTTGCTTGTTGCCCTCTATGTAATTTATTTTGTAACTTGGCTTTGATGCAAGAACAGAATTTCACTTAGACATTTTTTCTTCTTTATAAGTCATTTACACTCAATTTTGGGAATGTGATTATGTTGTTATGACAAAGCAATTTTATGTGCCCTTGTCGTATATATTGTCCATTATATCAACGTTCCTAAGTTTTTACTTGCGGGAAAGTGTTTACTTGTTATTCTCATGCAAAATGCAAATACACTTATCTATTTTTTTTTTAATCTAAGAGGATTCAGATTGTTGTCCAAAAAAAAAATACAGGTGATGGCTGGATTCAGGTTTCACGATTTGTGACACAAATGCACTTCACTTGTATGAATTGTGGGTGTTTGTTAATATAAATGTGGTAAACGGTTTTGCTGAAACCAAAAGCCTAGTGGCTATAGTAGTAGGAATAGGATGTAGCAGCCTTGTCTATTGACACATGTTTCCTCAGCAGACTTGCTTTTTTGGGCCGGCTGTTCATGGCATGCTTTAGTTATTTGATTTCACGAATTCCACCCTTGAGTTGAAAACATTGTACAGCTCGTTGTTTTCAACCTTTCATATTTACTAATAATCATTTCAGGACCATCCTGATGTCAGTGCGAGTCAGTGACGTAAATATATCTCGCTACCTTGCTTTAAATTTATGGCTCATCGCCCACCTCACAACTACCTTTTTTTTGCTTTCCCGCTGTTCAACACTTTACTCTTTCTTAGACTTGCCTTCTAATTTATTCAAACATTTGCATTCATTTTCTAAACGCATCATTTAAATTTTTAAGTATTCATAATTTATAAACATTTCCCTCTACATATTTTATATGTCACATGAATAGATTAATGATGATGATACCGGTTGCTAAAACTGATGTATAAATGGGCTATCTGAAATGTTTGCCTTCGTTACCCTACATGGACTCTGTGTGTGTGTGTGTGTGTGTACATATGGGTCCGACATTTTGCTGCAATTTAGGAGTTGGAATTTATAGTCCTATTCTCGTATTCTCTCAGTTCATTTATTGAATGTCAGCCACTCTGAATTGTGGAAACCATAAGTACATAACAGTCCTGGTAGATTTCCTTCATTTTCACCTCTTCACTGCGATATGCTTCAACTCCAAAGCCTTCCCTCACGGTTTCACACCGCACAAAGTTAATACTACTGTCAAGTAATTGAGATTCTCAAAACAGGAGACAAATTTTCAAACCACTAATTGAAATGCATTTAGTTCAAAAGGCAAAGCCAGATCCCAATTTCATGCACTGATAAGGAGACAGAAGCAGGGGTGAAATTGAGAGCACATCGGCTTTCATGTCTGCTATTCTGACACATCTCTTGTGAATAACTATAAGGTGAAATAACAGAAATGACCTGTAAGTTCTCTTTGCATTTCCTTCCATTATTATTCGTCCTCTCTCATTGGATCACAAGTTTTTCATTTCCTTGCACCCATTATTACCTGTTTTACGAATGTACCACAATCTGGTCCCTAGCTCCACCACTGTTTTCCCCCTAATATGGCCCCTGCATTGAAATTCGAAATGTAGAGAAGAGAAGATTCAAATCTCACAACACTCTTAGCTAGTTAGTGGTCCATTTCCATCGAGTCTGGATGGCCCCCTATAAATTTTGGGGTTGGAACACTAGGAAGAGATAGGGAAGTGAAGCCAAAATATGGATTGGGATTGGAGCATAAGACCTTCTGTTCCTCAAGCTGAGTCTTCCTTTGGCTTCCTCAATAACTTTAACTACTCTCCATATCCAGGTAAACCACTAGTCTCCTAATAAAACATTGACCTTTTTATATGTTCATGCTCAATTTGCCTTTCTTTTTTCACTGCCACTCCTACTTCTCTTTTCTGCATGTCACAAGTGAGAAATCCTTCTTACGTAACGTTTGAAAGCCACATTTGTCTTGTGGTGAAGATCTCATTCTTCAGTGATCTATTAATTTTAATACATCTCATGCACATTCAGGAATGGGAGTGAAACATCCAGCAATGACAGAGGCTAGTGAGAGACAAGGGTTGACTCCGGGAAAGGACAAAGTCAACACCGGAAAGCAAGAACAGCAGCAGAAGAAGAAGCGACTAACAAGCAGGCAGGCAGAGTCACTGGAGAAGAGTTTTGAGAAGGAGAAAAAACTGGACGCAGAGAGGAAGATGAAGCTGTCAAAGGAGTTAGGGTTGCAGCCTCGCCAAGTTGCGGTTTGGTTCCAAAACAGGAGGGCAAGGTGGAAGACAAAGCAGCTTGAGCACTTGTATGATGCTCTCAAACAGGATTTTGATGCCATCTACAAGGAAAAACAGAAGCTTCAAGAAGAGGCATGACATCACATCACATCTACTTCATTAATTTTATAGTCTGCATATAAATTGTTCATTTTATTAATAATCTCATTGCGGGTTCCATGCAGGTTACGACGTTAAAAGCCATGCTGAGAAAGCAAGAATCTAGGACACAGGCATCTGCAGATTATCTTCAAATCTGGGGAAGAAAGTAGAATTCTTTCACGGGGAAGTCTTTGCTTTCTTCGAGCATAGTTTAGTATTCCAAATCTGTAAGAGAGGAGTAATTGACCTGTCTTAGCTATTAGTTTTAGCATAGGATTAAGTGAGACGATTCCTAGGACGTTAATTGGATTATGGTGATAAAAAAGTTTGCCCTGGCAATATATAGGACTTGTTATGACAATGAGACTGAAAGCCTAGAAGGGCATATTGCAGAAGTAGTTTTCACTTTTCAGAGTAATACACTGATTCTTGCTTATCTTTCTTATATAATAAGGGTTAATACAACTTTTGCTCCTTGAACTTTTGATTAGTTTTGTTTTTGGGTCCCTGAAATTTAAAATCAGTGGTTTTGGTCTTTAAACACTCTATCAATTTTGGTCTGCGTCCTTGAATTTTAAAATCGATGGTTTTGGTCCCTGAACTTTCAATCAATTTTGGTTTTAGTCCCTAAACTTTAAAAAAGCTTGAAAAATCAGGACTCAATGGTTAAAAATGGTACAAAGTTCTAGGACCAAAATTACCAATATAAACTTCAGGGATTAAGACCAAAATTGACCGACAGTTTAAGTACCAAAACCATCGATTTTAAAATTCAGAGATCAAAACCAAAATTGAGCAAAACTTCAAGGACCAAAAGAAAAGTTGTATTAACTCTTCGAAGGATGATTAAAAGATTATATGTTTTGGCGTCTAATTAAGATCACTTTAACATTGTCGATAAAAATGATGTGATATTTTAGAAGATTTCTACCAAAAACAGAAGTGGGCCTGTAGGCCGAATGAAATCTAATAGGGGCAGAATTGGGCTGTCTGGGAGAGATAATGACGAATTTGCCCCTGACTTTGCGTTGCGTGATGTATATAAAGGAATTGTGTCCAATACTCCAATGTCACCGATCAATACACACCCTCTTCCATTACTGTTTTGTTAACTTCACTAACAACATTTGAATCCATCAACCTGACACAGATGAAGTGGCAGAATAAATGTCCGTTGTGGGTTTGTCCTCAAGGCTCAAACTATATAAATATATATAGACATATATACATAGCATTAGTTGTTTTCTGACACCATACACACACAAAAGATTCAGCAATCACATGCACTCAGGCGAGGGTTCAATTTTTTAAACCCTTAGTCAATAAAGATTACTAACGTAATTATAGTGCCCATCTGTTCTATTTTAATACGATATATTTCATTTATCAACAATTTTAAATATATAAGATGACAATGACTTTGTTTAGAGATTAAGGATTAAATTTTGATCAATTTAAAGTAATTACATTTATCATTTTTTTCGAAATCAATTTACCTTATAAACTAACGAATAATTTAATTATATTTTACATATGTTAAAATTAAGTGGTCTATTTGATTTTCTTAACCTCCATAAAAAAAAGTCAACTTGATCTTATATTTAGGTAGGCAAACCCTTCGTGGATTAATTTTTATTGGTATGCTTACGGAATAGTTTCTGGTTGATGGATCTAAATCACACCCATGGTGGTTGTTTGTAAGTTACCGTATAATTAATAAAAAAAATTTATGGGTTGGTTTAAGATTTATTGTACCCATTGATCCTTAATATAATACCTATTTAAAAAGTTGATGTTGATTCTAAATATAAGAATTACTCTCAAATTGTACCAAACTGATGATGCTTGTGCCCAAAATAAAAATCGTTCATACAGAAAACACTTTGTGTGCAATTCTATAATCATTCCAACTTTGAACGAATTTAGGTGTAAACTTATGATGCTTGTGCCCAATAAAAGTTGTTCCCACAGAAAACATTTTGTGTGCAATTCTATAATCATTCCAACTTTGAACGAGTTTAGGTGTAATATACGAGTAAATATTTTTCACAATGCAAGGTCTTGGTATGTCCTTTTACTTTACGTAGTATGCGAAAAATGTTTGCAATTGTGATGGCTACACAGGAGTTTAAGGACCCGTTTGGTTCAATCCCACTATACCCTACAATGCATTGCAATGGAATGCAATGGGAGTGCAATGGAATATTAATTACATGGATAGTTTTTGGTATGTTATTTATGAAAGATGCAATGCGTTAATTTTAATAAACTTTTAAAATCAATATATGACAAAAAGACTAATTTACCCTTTAAAATATTCTTATGGGATAATTATTTCCTTAAACCAATTTGTCCCTTTCATTTGTTGTTTGATATGGCGCTGTTGGAGATATATATCGCCGCGAACGCTTTGGTGCCAATGAGACTTGTTGGAGGAGAAACCCTAAGAAAATGAAGACAGTGGGCATCAATTAGTGAATTCATCGACTTTATTCAATGTCCAAGCAAGGGCAATTTCAAACTTTGTCTCTATGATGATGCAAGCAATTAAGGCCTTCTTTAAGCTAGTGTCCTTCCCGCTACGCCACGATGTTGATTCATATTCTTATGGATTGATCCCTAGAAATTCATGAAGCTGGAAGAGCACTAACGTAGGGTTCGAAGCATTGAACTTTGAAGTTTTTGTTTTTTAAATGAAAAGGGCTAGATATTTTTAATTTAAAAAATTGTAAGGAAAATAAAATATGGTGTCAGGGATTTGTACCTTAATGATATGATGACTAGGTTTGTTTTTTAGGGTAATTGATGTCTTTTCACTTAGGTTAGTGAGGATAAAATTGACATTTTATAAAGGATTGCACATCTGTAATGAGTATTCATAGTGGGACCCTATGAATAGAGATTACCAGAAAATATGCAATCCTTATTACCATCATTAATCCAACTAAACAAGTCATATATGGTAATACGATAAAGATTACCATTGCACACCTGCAATGCAATTGAACCAAACGGATCCTTAGTCTTCACTATCTCGAGGGTTAATTAATTTATTTTAAACTATTTAGATTGGTTATAATTTCCAAAAGTAATTTGTATGATCTTTTAAGCTTATATATAATATAAACTAATTATTACTTATATAAAATCAAATAACTTATTTACCTTCTTTAATTTCAAAAAAAAAAATCAACCTTTAATCCCTTATATTAGGTACCAAATCTAGTAGCGTATTTAGGTTATCCGGGTCCACCTAGAAAGTGACTGTATGTTGAGCTAATTAAGCACAAGTACATGATTTTCACGTTAAGACTGATAAGTACGGATTTAGTAATAAATAATGTGTTGCATATTATATTAAAAACTTCAATCAACTTGCTTTTGCTAACCGACCCCCGACATTAAAGTATTCCACCAAGCAACAATCATTGAGGGTTGTCTGCGTTTTCACTACTACAAAAAACCCTTTTTATGTCACCAATTAACGTCACTTATTTAAAAATGTGACATTGAAAACAAAAAAGAAAGAAACAACATCACACTTAAAATTAAGTGTGATGTTGAAACTTTTCAATGTCACACTTAAATTAAGTGTGACATTGAAAAGCACTTTCCATGTCACACCAAATTTTGGTGTGACATGGAAAAGGTTTCAACGTCACACCAAAATGTGGTGTGACGTTGAAAGTTGTTTTCCACGTCACACCAAAATTTTGGTGTGACGTGGAAAACCCGTCCCTCTTTTTTTTTTTTTCTTTTGCCGCCCCCCTCCCACTTGAAACCACTTTCAACGTCACACCAAAATGTGGTGTGACGTTGAAAGTTGTTTTCCACGTCACACCAAAATTTTGGTGTGACGTGGAAAACCCGTCCCTCTTTTTTTTTTTCTTTTGCCGCCCCCCCTCCCACATTGAAACCAATTTCAACGTCACACCAAAATGTGGTGTGACGTTGAAAGTTGTTTTCCACGTCACACCAAAATTTTGGTGTGACGTGGAAAACCCGTCCCTCTTTTTTTTTTCATTTCCCGCCCCCCCTCCCACATTGAAACCACTTTCAACGTCACACCAAAATGTGGTGTGACGTTGAAAGTTGTTTTCCACGTCACACCAAAATTTTGGTGTGACGTGGAAAACCCGTCCCTCTTTTTTTTTTCATTTCCCGCCCCCCCTCCCACATTGAAACCACTTTCAACGTCACACCAAAATGTGGTGTGACGTTGAAAGTTGTTTTCCACGTCACACCAAAATTTTGGTGTGACGTGGAAAACCCGTCCCCTCCTTTTTTTTTATTTCCCGCTCCCCCACTTTAATTTTTTCATTTCGCGCCCCCCAAAATAAAAACCATCAACTCCAGCTGTCTCCCACCCCCACCCCCCCCAAAACAAAAACATCAACTCTAACTCTCCCTCATCCACACCCCCGTGTCCTCAGCTTCCCTACCCCCCCAACGCCCACAGCTCCCCCCTCCAACACCCCTAGCTCCCCCTGGTGCCCACAGCTCCCCCACCCCCTAACCCACAGCTCCCCCTTCCCTCCCCCCACAACTCCCCCCAGACGCCCCCCATCCCCCTCACCCTCCACCTGCAGGTTCATTTATTCTTTTCTTTTTTCTTTTTTTTTCTGGTAATTAAATATGCAATTTCTATAGGGTTCTTTTTTTTTACTTGTTCAAGGTTTTTTTTCAGCTCTGTTTTCCTCCTATCGGGTTCAACAATTTCAATCGTGCCTCCGTTCGCAGCTTCACTTCATCCAGGTTCCTTCTTTTCCTTTTTTTTCCTGATAATTAAATCTGCTGCCTTTTTTTCTCAATTGTAAATTGCAAAAAATGCCATAGAATATTTAATGGTTTTGTAAGTCTTGTAAATTGGTCTGCCATAGAATGTTTAATGTTCAATTGTAAATTGGTTTGCAAATGCTGTTACGTTGTAATTGCTGCAAATATTGCATACTTGCCAAAATGTTTTATAAGTCTTGTAAATTGGTTTGAATAGGTTTTTGTTCTCAAATTGCTGAATATCAACGGGGAATAGAAAAATTAAAAACGTTTTTTTTTTTAAAAAAAAAAAGAAACCACGTCACAAATAATATCTTGTGTGACGTGGTTTCCAGGAAACCACGTCACACAAGATATCTTGTGTGACATGGTTTCCTGGAAACCACGTCACACATAAATATTATGTGTGACGTGGTTTCTCCGAGCAACTTAGAACGTCACACATAATATTATGTGTGACGTTGTTTCTCTAACTTTCTATGTCACTTGTTTATGTGACGTTAAAAGTCCATTTTTCATGTCACTTGATTCAATGTCCCCTGAAAAAGTGACGTGAAAACCCCCAAAATTTGTGACGTTAAAAGTACTTTTTGTAGTAGTGTTTGTGGTTTATATATCTTGTTGCTGTATGTGTGTGTGTGTGTGTATATATATATATTTTGCCAGAAGTTTCTATCATGTTACTAAGCATTATTATTATTTCTACATCACTGTGGGGAGAAAGCCTCGTTAATTTCCACTGTTTTTCTATCATATTTGCTAATAATCTACCTCTTTCCCATGTACTATTATGCCGTTCAATAAATTTATCTATCAACTACTCCTTGTTTCACCCAAAATGTTCTCCCCAGTCTGAATATGATCGAGCATTTATTAATTATGAGGTTAGTAGTCTCACTTGAATGCCTAACTGCGTGAGACTTACTTGAGTAATCATGTTTGCTTCTTTAAAATAAAACGATAAGTACAATTTAAAAAGAGAAGAGGGAACTCGACAAGACTTTGATTATGAAAAACTAAAAAATTTATCTGATATTGATTCGATGCTCCTACCATGATGGTCATCAATCACGTATATTGAATATGAGCTTGCAATCAGGTAACGAAAGTGACAATTTTTTTAAAATAATAAATCCATGACGTTCTATTAGTTTTTTTTTTTTTTGGTCCCGTTTTTTTAATAGGAGTTGGAATTAGTCATCGAGTGAGTATTTGACATTGAATCAAAAGAATCGTATTCCAATAATGAAGTTTTATTTTTGTGCTATTCTCGCACCAGTTGATATGGCTCGATCAGTACGTCGTAATCTTTTTTTTTTTTTTTTTGTGTGTGGCCTGAATCACTTATCAATACGAAGTGAAAGTGCCATTCAAAATGTAGACATTTTTAATCTCACATTTTACTTGTGATGATTGCATGTCTACATCTTTCGGTCTTAAATAGGTTATTTTCTGGGGAAAAAAATTGTGATCATACCATATTACTTCCATGAATTTTGGGATATTCAATATTCTTTACTGAATATACCCTCTACTCTTGCTAAGGAGGATAGAATTTGTATTTGATTTTTAAATTGATATCAGTACTCAGAGGTAAAAATAAGAACTTATTCATATTCAATACAATAATAATGTAACTAACTTTCTTAAAAATTTACGGGAAAGTTTTTTGGTGTGACTTATAGCTTGTAGTCTTTTACTGTGTATAGTCTTGAACATAAGGCCATATAAATAAATAACAAAAAATACAAGGTGCTAGGAACTAATTAGTATAACTGAAAACGGGCAAATTGGTTATTCTTGATTAATACTGCCTCCAATCCCAATCCCTTGTATAAGATTTTACTTGGTTAGCATCTTTGTATCAAGCATGCAAAGCTCCAGACATAAAAATGTCCAGAAAAAGTTCCATCACCCCCAAAAGTTACAAAAACAAACTATATATATATTTAGTTTTTCTTTTTTGAAGAACAACCATATATAGTTAGAATGAGGAGGAATATACTTGTGTTTGTATTAACTTATAGAAAAGTGACTTATATATAAATCAGATTACAAATAAATTAAAGATTGCTTTAACTTGCTATGATTGGGCAGGGTGTAATTCATGTAAAAGGACGGTGTATATCCGCCAAAAAAAGCGAGAGCCCCATCACCCCATGTGAATACGTGATGCCTAATTCAACGATAGATATACATGTTATTAGCCCACCACCACGTATTTGATTTCCTCCATAATGTCATGCATGATTCAGTTTCCATGTTACTGTTGTTCATAAATATTTATCAAATTTTATATCTTATTAGTTCTTGAAAGACCTGATTCCTTATTTGAAATGTAAAGATAAACGCAAGTCTAACGACACTATTCATCATGATAAATTAAGTCTGCCTATATTTCACAGTGGATCTTATTCCCTCCGTCCCTATATATAAGAGCAAAAAATTTGAATAATTTTGTCTCTTTTTATAAGAGCCTGACTAAATTTATTATAGCATTTAATGAGATTTTCACATTTTACTCATCATTATTCTCTCTATTCACATTCTCTTTCATACTCGTTTATAACACTATTATCACATTTTCTCTCTTTTATATAAATACTCAATCACAAATAAGGGCAAACTTGATAAAACAAAATTATTTCAAACATATTTATCTCTCTCAACCGCTTCCTTAATCTATATGATTTTACCTCATTGGCTCTTATAACAAAGGACAGAGGGACACAACAAAGGATAAACTGGTGTTAGATTATAACAAATAATTCCATCAAATTCCAACACTCATCTAAGACATTATTGCACTAATATTGCTAATTGGTTAAACAAAATATAAAGAGGTTCGGAGAAAATAATAGCAATAGTCAATTTTGTGGAAGTAAAATGAGAGCAAAATATCTGTGCGAGAGGCAGACGAGGGTTATCTAGTGCTCCTGTGCTCGTGGCCGTTCAAGTCAATCCACAATCAGCAAAGGCCAATCAGTGAATTGGACCACAAAAATAAATACAGAATCGCAATAGGCCCTGCCTTTCATATTCACTCTTGTCCTTTCTTGGTCCTTTATTGGGAGATGAAACTTGGGCCACGCTACAAAACACTTGGAATTCTTTTCAGTTTTCAGGAATCTAAACAATAGTGCTCACTCTATTCATAATATAAGGTTTAATTTTCTGAATGATCTTGTTCTAAAATATAAGATTCTATTTGATTTTATTTTGAGTAATAAATGCGTTTTTCCTCATTTTACCATGCATTAATTTTCCCATACATTCTCTTACATTTTCTTTTCATAATTATCTTCTCTCTTACTCATTCGTAAATAATGGCAACTTTGGAAAAAATGGTATATTTTCTACACATTTATTCTCTTTAACTAACTGTAACTAATTTTTTAGGAACCTGTAAATCGGTTAAAAAGAACTTATATTGTAGGACAAAGGGAATATAATTTAATTAATGCTCACAAGATATAGTTGGACCAGATAGGCAGATGATCCCGCCCCATGTGTCTCATAGTGTAAACAAAGAAACAATAATAATCATAACAATCAATCACGAGATCTAAAGACTGAACCTATTCTACGTATATAAATACTCTATCCCAAATTTTTTTTTTTTTGACCAAAAGTCCTCTAGCAATCCCAATGGATTTACCCATTTTTTGCAATACCTTTAAGCCGTGTTAGGTTTGCACAAAAGAAGGAATAAAACTAAAAAGGTAATTTTAAATAAGAAACGCCTTTGACGCCGTTGCTGCACAATGACTATATCATTTTGCATAATCTGTATCTATTTGTAGGCATGAGCATGAAATAAACACAATATTACATGAATGGGGAAGGTGTTAGCCAGGAACTAACACTCTACCAACCAACCTACTCTCCACTCAGTAGGGGCCATACAACCTTATTAAATGGACGGGTACGTTCAAGCTGGTCAATTAGGCATTGACCAACAATCTCACAACGCTCAATCTGCAAGCTATAAAATTTTCACACAAGGGAAGGCGCACATAGTGCGGTCTTATTGCTTGGGAGACATTAACAAGCTTCCATGCACGATGGTCAATAAGGAATTGACCAACAATCCTAAAGCTAACACTCAATCTACAGTACAAACTGATTTTTCACAGGAGAGGGGCCAATGTGGCTCTTATTTTACCTACATATAACCAAGGATCTTCCATGATGGTCAACTAGATGCTGACCAACATTCCCCGGCCAATAATGCACTTACATCCTTCCCATAAATTTGCAAGGTCTTCTTCACTGTACCCTCTTCATTCTTTACAAATCATTGACTGCTACAAAAGCCTAAAAATCCCATAAATTCATGGTTGTGTATCATTCGAATGCTACTCTCAATGCCAACCACGCCTGCAAGAGGGGGGTGGGGGGTTTCCAATCAGTATATGTAGAGACATTTCAGAACTATATAACGAGCAAAAGGTTGGTTGATTAGCATTACCCATGGTGACAGCGCTAGCAAAAATGACGCCAGAGAGAATGAATATGATAATGGATGCCCTCCTAAGAATTGCTATCAATCTTCTCACCACGCATTGTCCCCAGAAGCCAGCCAAAATAGATACTGACGTCAGGTATAACGCTGCCAATTACATGTGTAGAAAATCAATAAGGTTAGGGAACATGGTTATATCCACACAAACATATGCCCATGCATGTGCAATTAGTAACAGCTGTGAGACTAGGCATCAAACTTTAACCCAATGTCATTCTTAAAGACCAAGCAAAGTTGAGAATCGAATAATGTAAATTACCGTAGGGAATGGGAAACCTCTTGAGAAGGTAAAATTCCACCACCGACAAAGATGAAGAGAACATCATGACAAATGTTGCTGTTGCACTGGCAACCTGCAATATAATTTAGATTAAATAAAACCTTCAGTCGATCATTTAATAGCTTGGGGACAAGCCTGAAGCACATGTGAGTATGTAAATTCCCTCTACACGTACCTGGGGGATGACGCCAATCTCGAGAAGAAGAGGGCCCAAAATGAAGCCACCACCAGAACCAAGAAGGCCTCCAACGGTACCCCCTAAGATTCCACACAGTGCACAAAACGCAAGGTGAAGAGCTGTCCATTCTATTGAAGCCTCACACATACATTCTGGGTTGCCTGTGGTCGCCCTCTGTCTGTAATCCTTGTACAGCTTCACTGCTTCATACCCAAACACCACAAGTGCGATGGGAAACTAAAGTATCACGAGAAAAATAAGTAATAGATGATTTTGGCCCCAATAATTCACAACCTAATAAGTCAAATAAATTAAATAACCCATGTGAGCTGTGAATGTGTTGTTGTCATCTAACCTGTAGGCAGAAAAGCACCCAGTACCATGCACTGCAAGCCTTAACTTCATTCTGCGCAGCGGACCCACACCCAACAAAGAAATATTTAAAGGGTATAGCACAGATATAAACTGGGATATTGAAAGTGAAAATAAGAGAGAGGCTTGCCTTGATGACTTGAAGTAGTAGGAAAGAAACCCACACAATCGTTAACACCAAAATCCTTTTCCACCTCAGGTTGAAGCAAAGAATTTGCTGAACAATTTAAGCAAACAATGAGACAAATAGGTGATAGGTTTGTCCCATAAATTAAGAAACACAAAAAAAAAATAAAAAAAAAATAGAAGAGTGCACAGAGAAATTGCTTACCATGGGTGATTTCTCTTCTTTAGGTATCAACGGTTCATATTCCGTGTCGACTAGAACTGCATAGAGATTCCGTCACTATCAGTAATCACTTTAATATCAAAGAAAACTATTAAGACACATGACTAAATACGCCATACAAGAACCGGACATCGCGCAAAACAGTAATTACATGTAATGATAAAGTGATTATTAAAAAATACTAACTTTTTTTCATTTTACTTTTACTTCAATGATTGGGCTGGTGTGACACCATTTTCCGGGTATTTAGAGTATAGACACACTATGCAAACAAATCCGAAAATAAAACCTAGTGAAGCTGTAAGTTGAAATACGGGTGCAGTGTCTTACGTTCTCCACGGGAATTCACCTTAGTCGCTTGCTGATTAGCAATTTCTTTCTGCAGTGAGCGCAAGAGAAGAAAAGAATTAGAAACGCGGATGAGATCGATCGATGCCGACAGTAAAAGCTACTGTCACATGTATGTGTATGTATAGTGACATCATACAAGGAAATCTGCTAATTCAGTAAAAATAGAAAAGAAGAAGATAAAAACTAACCTTCAAAACAGACTCTTCCTTCCACATCTCGATTCCCTTGAAGAAAGATCTGGATGAAGTTCCTGCGGGGACATTACAATTACAATTTTAAAAAAAAATCAGCAAAGATTTTGAGGCTAATTAAGAAGGCGTATGCAGTCCAATAGAAAAGCATGTATAGGAGTAATTAAGAAGAGAATGGGGCAAGAGACCTATGAAGAGGATGATGATGAGAACAGTGATGAGCCAATAGGGGAAGACAACGCTGAGAGTGACGCCCACAGTGATTCCAAGCATAAGCATGGGCTGGAACAAAAGCGCCAAGTCATAGTCTAATATCGGAACCTCTTTCGTCGGATGCGGCACTCTCAGATTGTACCAAACCGATGAAGCCGATGCCCCCATTATCATACCTGCAACATCAATCACAACCCCAAATCAAAAGTAGCGATAAATCAGCTTGAGCCGTTTTCTTTCTTTTTAAAAAACTAACGGTGAAAAACAGGAATTGATCGAGGAATAGAATATAGTTCGACATGTGTGGAAGAGCATTAGGCAAAAGAGGAAGACAGAATTAGAGAGAGAGGGGGAATTACATTTGGAGAGAGCGGCGGCGGATTTGGTATCGAAACCAAGAAGGAGAGTGAGCATGGGGACGAAAATGCCTCCGCCGCCCACACCGCCAACAGTTCCACATGCCGACCCCAGAAATCCAATCAACGTCGCCAACGCAAGCCTCCAACTCCCCTTCAATTCCTGCGCCCACCAATTAATCAATCAAACGCTACCGTACGTACGTGTATATTAGAAATAAATAACCAGAATCATTATATTATCTAGAAAGAGGGACGTACGGGCCAAACATGGTCGTCGGTTTGGGATTGAGAGGAATAGAGAGAATTAGGAGGATGAGAAGAAGCGGAAGGTTGAGAGAGGAGGAAAAACGAAGAGAGGAGAGCAACAGAGAAAGCGGAGAGAAGGTACAAGACGAATCTTCGTGTGGAGATAGGCATGGCGAAAATGTGGCGACGAACGATTTAGCAGCTATTATCTAGTATTTCTATCTTCTCGCCCCTAATGCCAATGCTAATGCAATTTATGATTTCTCTCCCAAGAAGCCGTTTTCCTCACATGCATGTCCCTCTTTCATATTCTCGCTACGTGTCCTTCTCTCGTTCGTTGGACATCGCTCCACTCACCCCTCCCCCATCTCATTTCTTGACTGTAATAGTAATAATAAACAACATTATTTTTTATTGGGAAAAAAAAAAAATTGGTTTCTGGTCAAAAACATTTTTGAATTGGTTTTTCCATTATTGTATCGAGGGTTGGGTGGTGACTTCCTCCACCAGTCAACCTCCTGCCTCTGTCTGTCTAGTTCTGTTTTAATTCAGCAAGTTTTGTTTTCCTTTTTTTAAAACAAATTTGGTTGTCCACTATTTTTTGTTTTAATTCAGAAAGTTTTGGACTTTGGACCCTGGAATATACTGCTTGGTCCTTTGTAAGTCTTGATTCCTAGAATCGGGAACAAATTAATGCTGCAAGGGAATTACGACCATTTATGAGGCCATTCGCTTCTTGTGGGTCGATCAATTATTGACCCGCATTGAAAATATCCCTTTCCTTGAAAAATCATGCTAAGTACCGTGATGTTTCGTTTCTCCAACCCAATTCGTTTCATCACTCATTTAGGTGCTGACTCATTTTAGCATTGTTCCTGTTTTCAATGATTGTTTCATGACTTTCGTCTTCTAATACAGATCCAGGCAACAAAAATCAAGAATACCACCCTGTTCCTTATTATAAGTCCACCCCAATTACTTCTCACATACTAAGGAGTAGAAATTATAGCATTAAATATATCACACTTTTAAAAAAATTTCAACTTTACCCTTATTTAAGATGGGTGTTAAAATAATATTTTATTCATCATAAACCTTCTCTCTCATCTTCCCTATTTCCAATATAGGGGTAAAATAGTCACAGTAGCATTAATTGATCCCAAAGTGGACTTATATTTAGGAACAAAAAATTTGTGATAGTTAAACTTATAATAAGAAACAGAGTGGTATATAGATACCCCCGAAATGCGGAGCTTATAAATACATCTCTGTACATTAAATATTAAAACCAAAAAGGGATTGATTTTTGGGTATGATGTTTTTTAAGGTTTGGTTGGTCGATTTCCTGTTCATTGTCAAAAAAGGATGGGTGTGTATCATACAAGTGGGACGGACCATAACTTGAGTAGTTACTGCACCGTGTTTGTTTGCTGCAATATTACTCCCTCCGTCCTTTATTATAAGAACTAAATAGGTAAAATCACACAGATTAAGGCAATAGTTGAGAGAGATAAATATATCTGAAATAATTTTGTTTTCTCAAGTTTGCCTTTATTTATGTAAGAGAGAGAAATGTGATAATAGTGTTATAAATGAGTATGAAAGAAAATGTGAATAGAGAGAATAATGATGGGTAAAATGGAAAAAAAGTTCATTAACTGCTTTGACAAATTGTGACAGGCTCTTATAAAAAGCGACAAAGCCATTCAAATTTTTTGCTCTTATATATAGGGACGGAGGGAGTATTATTTAGGTCCCATACCAACAGTGAAATTGTTCTGCGTCCTCGTCATCACTTAAATAAAAAAACAGTATTTCAAACAAAATGTTGCAAATATTGATGTTACATGATTGGATGTCCCTAGCTCCACATTCTTGGGATTATTTTTTTCTATATCCTCCCAATGAATGACTTGTGGGAGTTACTTATGACTATTGTCATTATGCCCATATTTACTCCTTTGTAACTATAGCTATAGACTTTAATGTGTGGATGCCTATAAAAAGATGTTAAGTATAAGGCATTTATACTAAGAATTACAAGTGAATGAGAAAAGCTCCATTCATCCCTCTTCTAATGTCTTTGTCTTATTATCTCATTTTCTCTTCATCTTTCTTCTTTCCTCTTATTTTTATAACACGTTATCAGCACAAATTCTTCGCTCTGAAAAATATGAGGTGAGAATGGCAAGCGCACAAGAGGGGGGGTGAATTGTGCTTTCGTAAAACTATCAAACTAATTAAAGCAACACAGAATTTATACTGGTTCGGCCAACACTGCCTACATCCAGTTCTTCAATACCTCGTTGGGTTCCACTAATCACAGGTTTTACAACACAGGTTCACCTGCCAACCTTTACAGAGTTTTAGAATCCCTCTAAACACTCCCCCTTACTACCTGTAAGGTTACTATCCCTGTTCTAAAGCACCAAGCTTTCAGAACAACCTCAAACAATAGAGGATTTCAATAAATATGTTCACTTAATGAACTGACTGTGATAAACACTTAAATACAGATAGAATCTCTAGAACAATAAATACATAAAACAAAGAGCAATGAATGAGTTCGTGAATATTCTCGTTTTTCGTCAAATACTACATAAATGCTCGAGTTTTGTATTTATATCTCCTTTCAGATTTTTGCCCTAGCGTTCATCTTCAAGAGGCCGTTTGAATTTAGTCGTTGAGAGCTTATAGCCGTTGGCATTTAATGCAGTTTCTTCATCGGGCTTAACTTTCTGCTCTAGCTTCAACTACTCTTGTGTAGGGTGAGCTAAGAGAGATGTAGACTGAGCGTTCTAAGCATCCGTACAAATTGTACCTGCATAGCAGCTTTTTCAGTAGTGCTAGCATGTTTTGTTATCGCTAACTGCATAGAGAAAATCCTGCACTTGAGCTGTTAGCTAACCAAGTAACTATATAATGCACAGCAGATGCTATCGCAAGCTTAGTCTATTAGCTTAATGAGATAGAGACAATATTCAAGGAATTTCAAAGCATTTTCTATCAATAGATATAAGTATTATCGCTAGCATATTCTTTTAGTTCAATGTTCAGCGTACTAGCTATATCATATCAATAAACATGCTTCTATCGATAGCTAATCTCATTATCGCTAGTTACTTGATTTGCTCATTAGCTTTAAGGATACTGAGTTATTTGGTCATTCAAAGGTAATTCCAGGTATCCCACTTTCGATAGATAAATATGTTGGCGCTAGCAACTATGTTATCACTAGATAACTCTTGCTCTCAGGCACTAGCTATCTGAATGTCTATTAACTGAAGCACTTCGTTATCGATAGCTTAATCTGTTATCGCTAGCTAGCTGATTCTATTAGCTCAAGGACATGGTTCATTGTTCAGCTAGTTATTCTTCCTTTTATTTATCCATGTTCTTAATGAGCTTTTAGCGATAGGGTATTCCTTTAGCGATAGTGAATAACTTAGCGATAGATATTAACTTTGTTATTACTAAGTCTTCATTTGTTATGGCTCTGTCTATTAGCTATAGAGATACACTTAGCGATAGAGATATTTATTCTTAGTGTTCTGCTAAGTTTCCATCTACTATAGTTGAACCTTTCAATAGTGATAGTCTTTAGCTCTAGCGATAGAGATCTGTTACCTATCAGATTTTACTTGTTTAATTTAAAGGTAACTTGCGCTTATTTACTTATGTTATATATGGGGTCAGTCTTCATCAAAACTTAAGATTCTAACATGAGGTATACTCTCATGGATTAATATATTATTATGGTATTTTTTTTTTGCCAGAATATATTATTATGGTATTATATCATACCTTTCTTTGACCTCATTACTCTTGCCCAATTATCATTTGCATTATTTTTTTTTAGACCCTATTCCTTTCCTTTACTCATACGGTTACATATATATATATATACACCTTATTCTAATTATTTAATGTTACCTCTAATTTTAATTTTAATGTTCTATTCTATTTTTCTTCCATTGATGATGTTATTCAATTATATATATATATACATATGTATTATTTATTGTCGCCCACTTTCTTCTCATTTGGTTTGTTAGATATATGTGTGTTCCTTATAAAATAATATTATATATGATTATATAATGTGATCCATATGATTAAGAATTTATATATTGTTTATACCCTATTATGAATTTAGATTTACTTGATTAATTTCATTATATTATTATTTTGACTTTATAAAATGGCCGCAGCTATAATACTTTATATTCTGTGATTAAATGACCAAAACTCATATCGCTTTCTCTAATAATTCATATATTGTTGTGATTTGATGACCAGAAGTCACATAACCTTTTTAACAGTTCTTTTGTAAAAAGAACATTAAAAACATTATGAAACTAGATGACTAGAAGTCACATGACCATTTTAACAGTTCTTTTGTAAAAAGAACCAAAGAAAATTATGAGTTCCACTAAATTATACCACAAGAAGAAATTGTGGTACTATGATGATTCAATTTGTTATAAAAACCTTGAAGGCATATTAGTCGTGTATCAAATGACAAAAAGGAGATTTATATATTTAAAATATTTTTGTGTCCTAAAGACAAATAATTTATAGAGAATTATGATAACCTGAAGACTAATCAACATATTTCATGATCAATTTCCATATTGAAAGTAAAGGCAACAATATGTTTGATGATATTTAGATCGTTGACAAATATTGTAATATGGCCAGAATCCATATATATATATCGTGAAAATGAAGGCCAAAATGGTTTTGGTCCTGAAGACCAATATTTGGAATTATTGATAATGTACTACTGAAAGTGGGAAAAGTGATTATAACAACGAATACAATGGAAGAATTAACAATTGAAGTATAGTAATAATGGTTTATGGCTTTCCGATGACAATCATATTTGGCCATTGTCATTGCAAAAATGATATGTCCCATAGATAGAAAAATGTGGTTTCGAGCAATTGCCAATGACAATCATGTTTGGCCATGGTCATTGCAAAAATGATGTGCCATAGATATAGAAATGTGATTTCGAGCAATTGTTACAAAAAGTAACTAGGCCAAAACAAAATGCTTATTGAACCAAAAAGAAGGCCACATGATGTTGAATAAAGTGCCAAAAGTGGTCATAAAATCAAAAGACTAAAATGGTTACATTATGATATTGATACATTTTATTGAGATCAGTGTTTTAATAGCCGGACCGGACAGTCCGGCCGGTCAAACCGTCGGCCGGAGACGTTTCCGGCTCGGCTGATGTGCGAAATCCGTTCTGAGAGTTGGACCGGATTGACTCGCCTTTTAGCCGCTATTAAGCCGTCACCCGCTAAAAAGCAGGGAACCGGGGCGGCTAAGAGAAAATCGTCCGGCAAAATCCCATTCCAGACAACCACTTAAAAGTTCCACTGCAAACCTCGCCCGAGCAAATCCTTAATGGCTATGGCGAAGACTAATAGTAGCAGAAAGAAGAAGAAGAAGAAGCAGCAGCATAAGACTCGCATGAGAGATAAGAAATGGATACCCGGCGTTGGAAGTTGGAACACTCAAAGGAGTTGAAGGGAAAAGTAAATGTTGTGTTTAATATGAAGGCTGTGCAACTATCTACGGTCTACCAGACAGTTTAAACAATTTGTGGGGAAAAGTAAAAGTTGCATCAGACTCAAATTTAAAGACAAATGAAATCACCACCGTCAATCCATTACACTAGAGAGTAGAGACTAGGAGTCTAGGAGTAACATAGGCATACTTTCCTTACATGTTGCGTTACATCACCTACAGTGGAGGTCTGGAGGAGTCAGTAAAGTATTCATTGTTTTAAAATTTGAATCACACAAAAATTAATTCTAATTTTATTATACCAATGTTAAATATAACATGTAATTACACTATTTAAAATTAAATTAAATTATATATTAAGTGAGATGAAGAGCAAAAAGACTAGTTCTAAATTCACAATTTTTTTATTTCTTATACTTTATTTTATTTTATTTCTTATACAAATTCACAATAATTTACACTAATTCTAAATTCACAAAAAGACTAATTCTAAATTTTTTTATACTTTTATTCTATTGGGACACATGATATTGTTAACTTTTCATGAAATTATATTGAATTATATTTATGATATTATATATAATATTTTTAAATTTAATATTTAAGTTACCGGCCCGACCGAACGATCCAACCGTTTGAATCATGACCCGCTAACTTTTCCGGCTCGATATCTGGTCCGGCTTTCAAAACATTGATTGAGATATTTACATGTCAATTTAAATTCTCATCCTATATCATCATATATGTAATTTATTTCGTATGCTCATATTTGAATAAGAAAACCAATTTCTTATCAAGATTTATTGTCATTAAAGAAATGCAAATGAAATATGTTATCGGAATATCTGATATAGTGTTGGTAAAAGCCGTTTCTCAACTATTGTTATTGTATTTGTTTTTTTAAGAAAAATAAAATTTCTTATTAATGTTTCTTGCATCAAGCTTCCACAATGACTTTATACCTTACTATCGTGGAGTTTAAAAATTATTTTAAGAAATTTGGATGACAAACATGGTTTATTGTTTTAGTTTTTTTGCCTCTCTTTAAATATAAATATATATAGATATATTGTTTATGTAGTTGTTGACTAGAAAGAGTATTTAATTATTGGTCATGTTTTTTTAATTTTAACATATTATATCAGCTTATTAACAAATTTAAAGTGAACATTTTTTTATGTAAGCTTTAAATATTAATCATGATATGATAAAGATGATATACTCTTTATATAAGAATTAAACAAGTTTGATCATCTTGTAATTAATAGAGTTTACTGTGTCAAGTGTAATATCCTAGAAATTTAATTGAGGATTAGTGGGTTCATTAGGAATTGATTTATAGGAGATTATGGATTAAGAGAATATTTGAGGAATTTTTGGGAATTTTAAAGGCTTAATTAGTTTCTCACTTGTTTTAAGAACAATAAATTTGGAAAACTTATTTTTAGGTTCAAAAGAGGTTATTATGAGAGAAAATAATTAAGGGGTTTGGTAAGTAAATTTTCGGAAATGAAAGAAATTTTGTAGCTCAAAATAAATATCTTATTTAAAAATTTTAGGGCCTTACAGTGTGTTTTTCCCTATCCTCTTTATTTTATTTTCCTTTTCTATTTTTTTTCTCTCCTTTCCTATTTACTTTCTCTTCTCCCTCCTTTGCAGCACGATACTCCCTCCTCCCTCTTTATTTAAAAATGATATATTTGTTTATGGACATCAAAGGGGGAGTGTTATGAATATTCTTGTTACATGAGTGGATGCCCATGACTCAACACTCATCCTATAGCTTCCCAATGAATATCTTGTGGGAATTTCTTAGGGAGAATTGCACATAGGTCCCAAACAAGAGAATTAATTTCAGACAGGTCCATTAACAACTTTTCACTTGTTAACCAAGGCTATTGCAGTTGTTAATAGTTGTCATTAACAACTTCTTGGGACCTCTCTGAAATTAATTCTCTTACTTGGGACATATATGCAATTGTCCCAATTTCTTATGATTACTGTAATTATACCCATCTTTATTCCTTTGTAACCATAGCTATAGAATTTAATGTGTGGAGTCTTATAAATAGAAGCCAAACATAATGTATTTATACCAAGAATCACAAATGAATGAGAAATGCTCAATTCCTCCCTCTTCTAATATCTTTATCTTTCCATTCCTCCCTCTCTAATGACTTTATCTTATCATCTTATTTTATCTCCATCTTTCTTCTTTCCTCTTATTTTTATAACACATAATGAATTTTTTTTCCCCGAAAATAAACCGTGATTTTTCATCCTTTTACGGTCTCAACTCTCAATTATTGTATAAAGAGCTTTGTTGGGTCAAGAATTAATTAATTACTCATGCAATTGGCACGAAAACCACGCCATCAACCTAGCATTAGCAATGACTCGGACAAATGCAAATTATGTTTGGGTGGACTTTCTTCCGTCCACATCAATCAAGGTTCCTATCAAAGTTAAATTATAGGTTACTTGTAAAATATAGCCAATGGAGTATATATGAATATATAATATATAAATTGATAAATGGAACGAAAACCAGACATGGTTTGATGAAGCACCACGATGAAACACGGGCTTTCTCGTTCATTGGATCATCTGGCCAGATCAAAGTTTTTGATGTCGCATTATTAAATCAAATGGCAAATTTTTAATAGATATATTAGGAAAAAATTGGGTCGTGGTGAAAATATAAAAAATTGCTTGGATCACAAGTAGGCTTTGGATCTTGGCTATTTTCCTGGTAGGCTGAGAATCTTACGTATAGGCCCTACAAGATTCTGAATGCTGAATTTACGATTTTCAAGGTGAAGGTGCAGATTCTCAGGTCTACTTGGAATTTTGGATTACAAGTTGCCTGTTGAGATTTAGTTAATGTAAAATTAATTATATATGTTATTGGAAAGAATTTAATGAAAATGAGGTCCCATAAAATTGTGATCATCTGTTTACAAGTTGTTATCATCAAACAAAAGTTGTTATTTACAATTATGTGGGATTTCATGTTAATAAGGTTTTTTCCATAAGATCTGTAATTAATTTTATCTTTATTTAATCAATCAACGGGGGTAAAAATAAAAACCAAAATGAGGTAAATACCTTTTTTTTTGTAATGACCAAAATCATATAAATGAAACATCACAACGCACATGGTCACAGTCGCTAACTTTTTTGAATGCTTCGAGAGTCTAAACACTAAAAACTACTCTCCCGTGTCTTAAATATAAGATCACTTTGACTTTTTTTGTGGAAGTTAAGGAAGCAAATTAGACCACTAAATTATAATATATGTTACATGTAATTAGATTAAAGATTAGTCTATAAGTAGAATTAATTAGTTTTGAGGAAAAAATATAACTATAAACAATTTAAAGTGATTAATTTTGTATCCTTAATTTTTTTTTCAAAAAAGTCAAAGTGATCTTATAATTAGAACTGGAGGGAGTAAAAACTAAAATCTTAAAGTAATAAAGTATTTGAAAGCAGTCTCGTATATACTACTAGGATAACGCATAGTTTTTTTTGCAATTCCCCAAGGAGATTCGGAAATTGTGGAGGCTTAGTTTGATCAAGACGCTGAGTATTGAAAACAAATTACAGCCCTTACCCTTGGTAATTACTACCTCCGATCCTAATTATAAGAGTCGGTTGACTTTTTTTGTCAATATTAAGAAAGCAAAATAGACCCCTAAATCTTAATATATGCGACACGTAATTAGATTATATGATAGTTTATAAGTAAAATAGCCTAATTTTGAGGGAAAAAACAAATATAAACAATTTAAAGTGATGTATTTTGCATCTTAAATTTTTTTTAAAAAGTCAATTGACTCTTATAATTAGGACCGAAGGGAGTATATTGAAACGCAAAATTGGTTGAAGATCATGGGGCATTTTGAATAAGAGCACTCTGTTTATTATTCTGTTTATTATTTTATTATTATTATTATTATTAATATTAATTAAAATTAAAATAAATTATTAGTTACTAGTATTAGATTTTTATATTTCTATTTTTTTGTAGTTTTATATTCTAGATATATATAGTTATAGTATAGTTAATTTTTTAATTATTTTTTAATTTTTAATTTTTAATTAATTTTTTATTTTCCCCACCAGTCAAGTAAAATAAAACAGATCATTTCTCTAGGAACATACAAACCACGAGTTTCATTATAACCCTTCTAAGATCGATCTATTTCGTCTGATATTTCATAGGAATAAAGGATACATGGATATAGTATAGAATTCGATTTTTTCTGCTATTAAAACTAAAAAAATAATAAAAGAGACTTTCAAATAACTAAACAGAAATACCGGCATATATTTAAGTTGGATTTATTGATATGAGAATGAGCTGTTTATACCGTTCGGCCACAATGACTCCCGTTCCTTTCTCGGCTGCTTTATGCCAAATTTTCAACCAAAACAATTTTTTTACCCACATATCAAACACACTTTAATTTTAAGTCCAGAAATTGCCTTTTCATGTATGCTTTCTTTTCGATATAGCTATATTCTGTCAACTTTAACCTCAATTTTAGGGACTAGAGTCAACCTTTTTTTTTTTTTGGGTAACAGAGTCAACCTATTTTGGCACAATTCGAATTAGATTTAGTTTTTCCAATTTTATGTCACAAAATAACATTTTTCTCCAATTCCATGCCCCCATTTCCAACATAATAAACTGGCTAATTAAAGTAAGCTAAGGAACAAGTCTCACGGGATAATATACAGTAATAAACAAGTTTCAGAGACTGACATCTGGTATTAAGTTAGCAGTAGATATTTACACTAATAGTAGTAGCTGCGTTGCCGTTCAAAAAAAAAAAAATGGTAGCTGCGTTCTACATCTAGAAATGAAATTTAACTCCTTACATCCACCAACCAATCAATACTATTTAATATTATTGTATATTTCATGTTCCCATTAATTTGAAAATTGACTTATTTGGTTTATGTGGTGTCGATATATTATCAGAACAGAGAGACGTAGGGCCGTGAACTACGATTATGTGAGATGCCAATTTCAATTTGGAATTGTCTGCCAAGTTGTCATGGAATCATCACGCTGATTTTTTCTTTTTCCCAGATGCAAAATGCCTTTTCTCCTCTTATAAAGTCTGCAGAATGGATATCGGTGATTTATTTTTTCCTTTTAATGAAAGGGGAAATTGTAGTAGTCAGAATATTTACAACATCAACCGAATAAAGCTAGGATTAAGAAATTATACATGAGATCGGTCATCTTATTTTTTTATGTAGCATCGGGTTTGACGTTTTTTATAAGCCCCTTGCTAATGATTCGAGGTCCCCCTAATTGACTCACAGATCATCGTACTCCATCAATATATTTAACAAAAGCGATGGAACTTTTGAATACTGTCTGATAATTTCCTCGCAGTCAAATTTGAATTAAATGAATTTTACAGGAAAGAATAGTTAAAATAGAATAGTTGCCACACACCCACATAATTAAAAAAATCACTCATAAGTCATAACTACATGATAGCACAATTTAGATTATATTGAAATAAATATTAAAATTTGTAATTAAATTATATGTTCATTATACTTTTTGACATAAAGAATCGATGACAAATACAAAAAAACATGTAAATGGGTACAGTCAAACTCAAAATATGGTACTTCCTCCGTTCCTAAATATAAGACCCAGTTGACTTTTTTTTGGAGAAGTTAAGGAATTTAAATGAGCCACTTAATCATAATGTATATTGTGTTTTATTAGTTCATATGTTAGCTCATAAGTCAAATAAACTAGTTTAGAGAATTTTTTTTAAAAAAATCAATTTATAAGTAACTTATTTAATTTTCTTAAGATTCTCCAAAAAAATCAACTAGAAACGGAGGGAATATATCCGGAAAGACCATAGGTCCATTCCTTTTTGTGGACTCAACAAGGCCCATGCAAGGCCCTGAAGGCCACGCTCTATTTTTGTCCTACATCATCATCATCAATCATCCATTTCAACTAAGGGCCCGTTTGGTTCATGGAATCCCCACCGATGGAAGCGGAAAATCAGCATTTTCCCTCGGCCTGGCGTGTTTGGTTGGCGGATCTTCCATATTTTCAGTTCCGACGGCAGGGCTATTTTCCTTTATATAAGGGAAAATCGGTTCCCACCATTTTTGGTGGGAACTGATTTTCCCGTGTGCGATGGAACGTGTGCCCAGTCTTCCTCTTCTCCTTCTTCAACCCATCTTCGTCTGAAGCTCAACCCATCTTCGTCGTCGACTTCGCCCATTCTTCCCCTTCTCCTTCTTCAACCCATCTTCGTCACCGACTTTGATGGACAGAGGAACGAGACTCTCGAATTCATCGTCCCTTTTGGTCTGCAACTCTCTCCCTCCGTGCTGCACTAGTCACGCTCACACAGGGAAGAGGAAGAATTGATATTGTGTGTGCATTCTGGGTATTTTTTCTTTGTTTTATTTTCTTCATCTCTTGTATTTCTGCTTGCATATAGATACCCAAAAACTCTGATGGTGATATTGTGTGTATATTCTGGGTATTGCATTGCATTATGATTGAAATTTTTTTAGAGATTTCGACGCAGCTAAACTCTAATTTGGACGGTCAAACTCGAATTTGGCACACTAATTTAATGTGAAAATGAGGTCAAACTCGAATCCAACTAATTTGGCAGACTAATTTAGTGTAAATATGAATTTTTTTGAAATTTTATTTTATATTTATATTTTTTTATTGTAATTATTTACCTGATATGAGAAGTAACTGAGAGTTTAAACTTAAGAAGTGAGTTTAAAAATTTTAACAAGAGTTTGAGGAAGAAAATGTGAGAGATATATTTTTATTGGATAAACAAAGATAGTTGGAGCTCCAAGAGAAGTTATTAAAGATACAAAATTCTCTTCAAATAATTATGTAGTTATTTTTTAATCATATTATATAAATATATGTATATTAAAATTAAAATCATGTGATTTATTTAACAGAAATGTTTTTATTTATTTATTTATGTAAATTATAAACTTTTTTATTAAAATTAAAGATTTATTGAAATTATAATTATTAGAAATAATTTATTCATTTATTTTTATGATTATTTAATTTTAAAATATTTTAAAATTTTATATTAGTGAGTTTAATTAAGAAATACTCATTAAGGGTAATATGGTCATTTGTAACTATTTATGTGTTTCCTTACCACTATTTTCAACCAACTAAACATAAAATTTTCCATTCCTTTTCTTTCATTTTCTTTTATTTCCATTCCGTCCGAAAATTTCTGTGAACCAAACGGGTCCTAAGTAATTAATCATTTTGATGAACGGAAAATAAAAGCTAATGACTACTCGTTCGGATTTTTTTATCATTCATTTCAACTAATTAATTAATCATTATGATGAACGGAAAAGAAAAGCTAATGACTACTCGTTCAGATTTTTTTTATATAAAAAAAGAAAAAAAACTCCGTCGAAATACCCATTACAGGTTTTAAAGACAGGAATACACATTTCCACTGTACATGCATGGAGATTAAAGTGGTTCCGCAATCCGCACACAACCAGTAAGACATGTTAGCTTCTTTATTTCAGAAAAACAAAAATCAAAGGCTCTATGCATCATGAAGGGAGCCCCAAAAAGGAACACACACCTGGGACACATTAATTATACTATATTGTTGTACGTGTATATATATATATATATGTCCTCTAACAGTGAGAAAGGGTGGATCACATTTTCTCGCGGCGGTCGGTGCGGCTGACTACAGCTTCATCATCCATGAGTCCCACATCGTTGAATGTTTGACCCGCCATCTGATCCGACGCTTTCAGTGTTGCCGCCACATCTCCTGCCGGATTCTCTCTCACGTCTATCACCACCTTTGCTCCCTTACCCTCCCTGTCATTTCCAACCATTTATTATTCTTGCTTAATAATCTCATTCTATATTATACTGTTATCCAATTATAAACATTTCAAACCCGTATTCATTCTTCAGCTTTGATTCATTGGCTCTTGGGGTTGCCTCGTCCTTTCCTTCCACCTTTAGCTCCTCCATTTTCCGCCTTGCCTCCTCCCCTGTTTCACTCAGTTTTCCCTGCATTCCAACGTACGCTTCCGTCATTCCATAAACATCCACTATCACGTACAACATTAGTCAAATGATACAAAAATCAATGACAATAAACATTGTTTGAGACCACCTTGGTCTCTCCCGCTTTCTGTTTGGCTGCTTCTGCAGTAGTCTTGTTCTTTGCCCCCTCCTTTGTCTCCGCTGCCTTGTCCATCGCGGCCTGGGTCTTCTGCTTCGTCGCCTCCGCCGGATCGGCGGCCTTATTCTTGGCCGCTTCCGCCGTCTCCCAAGCCTTATTCCTGGTCGCCTCCGCGGTCTCCCAAGCCTTTTGCTTCGCCTCATCCTTGGCCTCCTGCGTCTTATTCTTCGTGGCCTCCGCCGTCTCGGAAGCCGTCTGCTTAGCCTCATCTTTCTTTCCGGTCAAGTAACCCACAGCCCTCCTAGCTGCATCGGTGGCGGAATCTTTCAAATCCCCAAGCTTCCCAACAGTAGTGTCCTTCCCTTCTCTAGCTTTCTCAGCCGTATAGTCTTTATACTCCCCTGCTTTCTCCACAGTAAAATCCTTCCCTTCTTTTGCTTTCTCTGCCGCGTAATCCTTGTACTCCCCTGCCTTCTCCATTGTCGCATCCTTAGCTTCCTTTGCTTTATCTGCAGCATACCCTGCTCTTTCCTTAGTCGCATCCATGGTTTGTTGTGCCTTTTGAGCTGCATAATCTGTGTACTCTCCAGCTTTCTCCATGGTCGCATCTTTAGTCTCCTTGGCCTTCTCTGCCGTGTAGTCCTTGTACTCCTTAGCCTTCCCTGTCGCAGAATCATAAATCCCACGAGACTTGTCGGCTGATATGTCTCTCACTTCTCCTCCTTTTTCTCCAACCTCTTGACTCTTCCCAACAACAGCTTCCTTTGCGTGTTCGTATGTATCTTGCACTGCTCTTAACATAGACCCTATCACACCTGGCTTCTCCTGTTCTGTGTTTTGCTTCCTTTCTCTATTGGCCTCTTCAAGATCCTTCGCTGCTAACTTGGAGGCTGCCTCTGCACGTTCCTCCTTGAACCTCACATTAGTCCCTTCTTCTCCATCTCTTTCTCTGTTCACGTTTCCTGCGTCTTTGGCGGCAAGCTTAGCTGCTGCCTCTGCTACTCGTTCTTCCTCGAATTGTCTTGACGCCATTGTTGATCTATCTCCTGGCTGATGATCACTTCCTCGATCACACTCGCTGCAATTGCCCAAAAAACAAAACAAAAAAACAAGAAAAAGAGAGCAAGAAAACAGGTATTATTAATTTCAAACGTTGTTTGGAGGATGTGGATTTCTAATGGTGCTGGTGTATATGTGAGAGGGAGTAATATATAATTCGCCAATTTTTGGGTGAGTTGTGACACGCGTTGTGAAGTGAAACTGGAAGTCACTCGTGTTGGGAGCTAGGGAGGGACACTTGGCAGCCATGCTCGACGATAAATGTGACACGTCCTGAAAGATGTGCCTGGGTGGAGGTGGTGACATGTAAGGCTTATTTTGGTAGAGGACGGGACGGTGCCTCCGTGAGCATTTCTTTTCTTGTGGATAAGTTTCATTTTTCGCTTGGCAAAAACTCCAAGAAAAATTGAGAGCGTGAAAAAATTGTAAACGACAAAAGTATGCATTTTTTAATTATTTGTATTTTTACAATATAAATTGATCATTACTAAATCTTACGGGTAGAAATTTTGGAGATAGATGAATGAATCCAATGTGATTTAATTTTCCAATTTTTAAAACCAGAATCTTGGTCACTCCTATCTCTATTTTTCTTATTTAAACACAAAAAGGGCATTTATATTTTCTAATAATATTAAAAAATACTTAAAAGACTTTATTGGCCTCATTTATGAATCTATTAAATGTGTCGGGCTTAATTTAAATTTTACTCCCTCCGGTCCTAAATATAAGACCACTTTGACTTTTTTTTGTGGAAGTTAAGGAAGCAAATTAGACAACTAAATTATAACATATGTCACATGAAATTAGATTATAGGTTAGTTTATAAGTAGAATAAATTAGTTTTGAGGAAAAAAGATTTTTTTTGGGACTGAAACTACTTTTTTCTTGTACTGAAAAAAAAAGTCAAAAAAGTCAAAGTGGTCTTATAATTAGGACCGGAGGGAGTAACATTCCAGTTAGATTTAAATACGATTCTCCTTTTTTAGAAAAAAAAAAAATCAATTCTCTCCCCTTATTACTTCTCATGGAATTGTCTGAAAAATGGGTTAAAAACTAAAAAAATATATTATTGTCGTTGTAAGTGTTGTCTGTTTTCTCTTCCCCTCGCTCTTTTCTCTCTTGTAGGGATATATTTCCTTCCATCTCTCTTCTTTTCCCCACTCCTCTATCTATTTTATCTCCCTTTCAACATAACCTTCAAAACTCACGGATGGCCCTAAAGAATAGTGAAAAACCTTACCTAGGAGTTCGATGCAAGCATAAACCAGACCATACCCAACTTATAAATTGAAATATACAGAGGCATGTTGCTACTTCTCCTTGTAATTTGTAAACAGTTGTGATAAAAAGTTACATCCAGACCGTTAAACAACCGTTCCACCCTTCATCTTCGACTAATTAATTAAATTAGTTAAATTCAAAGGATAAAGTTAGTAACAAGTTAAGACTTAAAGGACCACATGATTAATTTTCCAATAATCAATACAACCAAAGTAAACCCCTCCAATTTGGTTTTCTATAAGTTTGAACTTAATGACTTAAAAAAATCACACGATGAAACACTAGATACTGTCTTATGATTGTAGCAATTGTTCTTACTAAAAAAACTTCTAACTTTAAATGACACTCCATCTCCATGGACGACCTAACATTATATATCTTCTACCACGTGACGTATTTTCCAGAAGCTATGTGTAGGCAATATGAGGAAAATGTTTGCACTGCTCGATCTTTAGTGCAGGAGCTTTAATATCCACTATCTGGCCATCCCAGAGGATGAGAAGCATACCAAATTTGAGGTACTGCCAAAAAAAAGTATAAAAAACAAAAAACAACAAGCAAAATAATTAAAAACACCCAAAAGAGAATTTGTTTACCTACTTGTAATTTCCGACAAGAAACCCTCATTTTTTTAATAGTTATTTCCCCCTCCTCTTCACTAATTATAACTATCCATTAAATTTGAAAAAATATAAAACATGTTAACATAAACTTCTTATATTCTCTCTCCCACCTCTTAAATTATTGACTACATTATCTCTACATAATTTTTTTCTTTTCTATTATTATTTTTCAGCTATTAAATTTTATGAATGATTAGGATTAGAAAATAAGACCATAAAAAAAATGAGTGGTTGCCGCTTAACGTCCTTAATTCCTTATGTTTACCGCGGATAATGCAGAAATATAAGAGTGCAGTTAATTCTTTAATGAGGGTTTTGAAACACATAAATGTGTTGTTTGACCCTCCATGATCGCATTCAATGGTCTTGCAGTGTTTTTCCACTCCATCTCTTGCGTTGTCCTTCAGTGAGGCAGGATAAGCTTCGATGATGTCTCATCCCGAAACATATAAAGTAATATTCTCATCGCACACCAATCCATGAACTCTTTAACATTTTTTTCCGCCTCACAATTGCGGAAAAGAAATTGAGAGTTAACCAAAACCCCATTTGCAATTTGGGTTTCTCATGTACCATTGAGATATTACTTTATCTTGTCCTTATTATAAGGCATTAACTACCAATTTTTCTTGATTCTTTTTATAAGGCACTTGATAGTTTCAAATGAGCATTAATTACATTTTTTCATGTATGCCCATATTAAATATAGTGGGAAAGATGATAATTAATATGGTATTAGAGTTTAGTACAATTGATAAGGACAATATTGTAAAGTACTCCCTCCGTCCCATAATATAAGGTCCATTTTTTTGAATGACTTTGTCCCATAATATAAGGTCCTATTTGACTTTTTTTGAGTAATAAATGCTTTTTTCTCATTTTACCCATGCATTAATTTTCCCACACATTCTCTTTCATCTTCTTTTCATAATTACCCCATCTCTTACTCATTCATAAATAAGGGCAATATGGTATATTTCCTACACATTTATTGTTTTTAACTAACTCTAACTAATTTTTTAGGAACCCGCAATTCAGTTAAAATGACCTTATATTGTGGGACGGAGGGAGGACATATTTAATGGTTTTAACTAATTTTATTGGTTTGTGAGATTTTATAGTTTATACTTTATAATAAGGATTAGGGGGAGTATTTACTTAAAAGCGCATCTAAATTAATCAGCTTTTTTCCCCCCAACCTGCACATACAGTAAAATCAAAGGCAGTCGTGCGTGTAACTCTTTCTAAAATTAAAAACTAACAAATCATAATCATAATGGGAAGTACTGCATTGTCCAAGAGCAAACCTCAGGTATCTGTGCAAGGTCTGATAGCAAACCCCAAGTTAACTCTGCAAGGAATCTAATAGCAAACCCCAAGTTAACTCTGCAAGGTCTGATAGCAAACCTGCTAAACAACATTATTTGAACATCTACAGGCTCTCATACCAAACATTTTAGAATAAGATATTAACTATCATACCAAAAGTTTAACGTGCAATAGCAGAGATGCACCATTGATACATACCAAACACGAAACATTTCACCCTTAAACTATTTTTTTTAATTAAGAAAATTGTGTGTATTTTCCTTCTAAAGTACCCTATCATAGTAGCAAGCATTACTTATTTTTGTATTAAATGGTGAATTATTAAGCTATTATTGTATTATTTAATTATTATCAAGAGAATATTGATATCTATGGGTTGTTTGGGGAAAATTAAACTATGGGAAATAATTTATACCTTTAGAACTAAAGCCAAACCATCAATTAAATCTTACACTGAAAACCAATAAAATGTTATAATATGTTCAATCATACAATGAGAAATGGCAAGGAAATTAGAATTTGATTTGCTTGAATTATGCTCCACATATTACACATCACATACATATTCTCTACCATATACTTCCCCTCAAGATACAAATTCAAAATTTATATTCACTTTTCTATTATCCTTCGTTTAAATTTAATTAAACCGCCCACCCAATATGTTAGTTGGATTGGAAATTCAGAATATATTGAACGGAATTCATTTATGAAGAACGAACGATCCAAAATTTCTTCATTGGCTAGTAAGTCATTAGTTTTTTTATTTTTTAACCATTAGTCACAGTCATAAGGTTAAGATATAATATGGTTGAAATCCCTCTTAAGAGAATATAATAACTTAAAAAAAGGTTTTTATTGGGAGGTTAAGTTGGTATTGTGGGTTGTGACATGCATATTCAAACAAAACGTAATTAAATTTTTACATTGTTCTTATTTATTAGTTCATTTTGTGAAAAAAAATTTTCACCATTATAAGGCCACTTTAGTAGCAATTACTATCAGATTCACTTAAAAAAAATGACAACTCAACAAATATAAAAAGTGATTCTATAATTAAATGTAGATAAAAATGCTAATTTAAAATATTAAAAAAATTATACTTAAAAAAATTAAAATTTAACAACAAAATCATCATTTAAAGGTTAATTGAGACTAATGGTGCTAACAAAAATGGACTAAAAGTATAATTTTGAAAGCTAAGGACTAAAATGATAGTTCATAAAAATATAAAAGACCAAAAATATGCTTTAACCTATTTTTTATTACACCACTAAAATAATTTTTCTATTGACTTTTGATCAAGTACACCCTTGGCTATTTTTTTTTTTTTATCAAACCTTGGCTCTTTATGACTTTAAATCATTTTATTTCAGCCTAATAAAAAAGCATAAATGTTAATTTTTGCATCCAATATTTTTTTTTTTACAGGACATTAAAATTTACTCACAACAATAATCACAACATCCGAATCAGACAGTGTCACGAGTCCTCAATCCACTGGATCACAATTTGTGACAATAGAGGCAATTAATGATTGTCTCGAACTTTGATGTTCAATCTTCGAAGCCAAACAGAATGAAGGATCATATGGAAAACATCGAATCGCGTAGGAGGATAGTGCACCTCAAAATGTCTCCTAATCTGCGCTACTCTTCTCTGCTTCCTTATGTACTGCCTCGTCGAAATACTCATCAATATGTTCTTCAAGTTAGGAATATCCTTCACGGAAACCTCCACAGAAAATGATTTCCAATTCAAAACATCGCTAAAAGGAGGCACATAATGATCTGAAATAAGCACCGGCACACAGCCTGTGTAGATTGCTTCCACCACTCTTGGACTCGCTACCTCATACCCACTAGGACAAAGACAATACCTACTCTTCCTCATCACCTCATAGTATGATACCCCCTTTGGCAGGTACTTGTGCACCTTAATATCCTCATCCTTGTCCTCCCAATGTTCCAGCAGAATGGGCCTGATTGGCCCATGAACCCCTCCTGCAAAGAATGCTAGAATTGGACGTCTAGATGCAGACGGCCCACCCACAAACCCGGTTATTGTACCCGTTCGAAGATTAATCTCTGGCAAAGATACATCCTTTGTTGGGTTGAATCCCTCTGAGGTATTGGCATTACACAGCACACGTATCGAGTTTTTGTACATGTAAGGAACCGAAAATGTTGCCGCTGGCCCCTAAAACACAGCAAATTAAACGCAAGCTTCAATGATTATATCACTAAAGCTTCAAATTTTTAGTTTTGCATTGTTTAAGGTGAGGTTGGTTACCCAGTCATGGCAAGCTAGCATGAAGTGGTCGGCTCCAATGCTTCGGTTCCAATAGGGATATCTTGTAGAAATGAGATTTGCATAATCTCGGACAGTTTTTCTAATGGGACCATAATCGCGAGAATCTCGTTCGTACACGAATCGAACCATCATAGTAACGCTAAAAGGAAGGAAGAACACGTGTGCTTTCTCTGGGTCTCTTGTACGGAACTGTTTGTTTATCTCAATGGCGTGGATGAAATTCCCTTCTATGGCATATATGCTTCTGCAAGGTCCGTTATGGAATACCGGTTGCTCACCTTCTTCATACACAAACACTTTGAACTGTTTCTCCATTTCTATATAGCTTCTGTTATAAGCAATTTTGCAAAGAACAAAGAGTAAGGCTTTGAGTTGGATGAAAACATATAGAAAGAATCGGCAGTTTCAGAGCAACAGAATATTACGGTTTTTTCCTTTCCCATAGAAAAAGGAGAAGCGTGAAAGAGTTACCTGTGGAAGGCTTTAGCATTCCAATACATTGGGCCCACAGGTACAAAGTCTGCATCTTGTGTTTGATTTCCATTTTTGGCTTCTCTAATTGCTGCTCGAGCTTGAATGAGTTTGCCTTCTGTTCTTTCGAAGATGCTGATTTTTCTTTCTCCCCCTTGTTTCACAATAGCACCATAAGATTCGTTCCTTGTTGTGTTACTCCTGACAGAGAAGTTGAGGATTTTTCCTGTTTCGTTCTGTTCAAAAAGTCCAGTGATTGGAATTAGTAAAGTTGACAGCAAAGAAGGTTAATTTGTGCAGTAAAATCTCAAAAGTGCACTAAAACTTTTGCGAGATTAACAATAATTGAACATTTGTTATTATGCGTAGACCAGAGAAAAAGAGGGAAAACGTGAGCCGCATGTGCGTTGGCCAGACATAACTACACATGAATGGCTTTGAGTACATAATGTCATCCAGTATTGATAGAATTCCCATGAGGGAAAGCTTTGGTCAATTATTTAATTGATGCAACAGTTCCAGAATGCTATTGTACTGAACGCCAATATTCATAGTGGAAAAGGGTGACATAATGAAAGTGAATCGAAAATTCATAAAAGAAAGTTATGGGAATTCTTACAGGTAATTGGAGTGGGAGTATAGCCTGAACGGAAAGCGGTGGAGTAGAAGAATGATTGAATGCAGTATCATCAGAGATAGCTTTCTCCTTCTTACTGTGACTGTGAGCATCATCCGCAGCCGCCACCACTCTTGACCTTAAATCCAAAATCCCCTCCCTTTGTTTTCCAGACGAATCAGTAATTTCCACAGTGGTCACACGATTCTTTAACGAAGAAGAAGAAGAGGGGTCAAGAGAGTTCCATGACACACGTTGATTGGCAACTAAATTCCACTTGAAGGGGTTCGGACCCCACACCGAAACAAGCCCAGCAACCAACATGAGAGGTAATATAAGCAACAAAAGATTCACAAAGGAACATGACTTTGAACCCAGCCATGCACCATAATTTCTTCTACCACCACCCATTTTCATCTCTTTCCCTAGAGAAACTCAGTGACCAAGAATTATAAGCACCTCTATATATATATATATATATAAACATGACATATCCAGCTAAGCCTCGCTGGTCTCCATCTTTTCTTACACGGCGGCAGAAATTAATTCCTCTGTTTTGGCATCATGTCTCTGTTTCTTGACATAGAGAAGAGCAATGGGGAGAGAGAAACAGAGAGGTGGATTAAGGAAGGAAGGAGAAGTTTTGGTAATAACTGGTTGCAAATTGCAATACAATGCCTAGTGTCTTCATAGTCCTTCCTCAATATCCGAGTTTCTTTCATGCAACTTTTTGGGTTTCCGTTTTTACCCTTCCTGCTCAGTACCAACAACCCACCGATTCCAGCCTCATATTGTTCAATGGCAAGTTATCTCATCCTTTCCAGCCATATTGAGGAGTGAGACAAGAGAGCCTCTATCACCTTATCTTTTGATCTTATCAGTAAATGTTCTTTTTTGTTTGATTTTCCATCTTGAAATGCAGCACCAATGGAAAGGGGTAAAAATATGTGGTATAGCAAAGCCTATATCACATTTGTTTTATGATAATGACTCCTTGTTTTTTTTTAAAGCAAACTTGGATAACAAGAATACAGTCAAATATGCACTGGACAAACTTTGTGGTTGGTCGGGGCAAGAAATCAATACTGCAAAATCATCCATTATCTTCAATTCGAATGTTTCAAACAAACTCAAGAAATCAACACTCACAACTATTAGGTGTACGATTTGCTTCCAGACTAGGTAAGTACCTAGGCATATATGGATGGACCCGTGGAGAGATAAAAAAAACAAGTATATCATCATGTCATTGAAATGATTGATAGAAGGACAACGACATGGCAACCATATTATTGTCCCAAGAATCAAGACTTCAGTTCATAAGATCGATTCTATTAGCTGTTGATGTTCACATCATGTCACGCATCTCCCTGCCAAAATTCTTGTGCGATGCCATAGGTTCTCGCTGTGTAAATTTTTTTTGGGGTAGTTCTGGTGGGGCTGACAGAATGCATCTTCTAAGCAAAAATGTACTACTATTGCCAAAATCATAGATGTGGAATAAAATTATTTAGTGTGCTGATATACTGAGACCTAACATTTAATTGTCAGTTGGTAATGGTTAGTGCATAATTCACTCAACTATCCATTGTGGTGGCGAATGCATGCAGCATAATTCATCAGTTGAAGGGATCCAACAGACAGTTGATGAATTGTTAGTACATAATGTATCATCCCAATTTTTATTCAAAGTATTTAAATAATAATGATAAAAAATTGTTATTTTATAGTAAATAGAAATTGCCATATAATTATTTAAGAAAACAGAATTTACTAAAACTATGGTTATACAAATAAAAGTTTAGTAAAAAAAATAGAATGGATTAAAAACAATATAAATTAAAGAATGGTTTAAGGAAATACTAAAAGTAAATGTAAAAGGTAAAAAGAGGAAGAAGTTAAAGTTAAAATTAATTAGTAGGAAGAAATTGGAAAACATGGTTTAATTTAATAAAATTTCAAACCTTACACTACTTCCGCATTGGCGAGGAGCGCTGGTATCCTTCTCCTTGCCGGCATTTGTGACGTCAATACAAATATTTTAGGTAATCAAATCTACTTCTTTTCACAAAACTTCCTTCGTGAAAGTTATTCTACATAATTTTTTTCTTTCTAACGATACCATTTTTATACTGATTTGGACGAATTTTTGGGTACGAATTTTGAGTATATTTTGAATTTTGACCATAGAAGTCCATAAACATATAAACCTAAGTTAGAAGAAAATTTTCATCAGTTCAGATTTTTTATTTGATGACTGTACGAATTTAAAATCAATCTTTCTTGTTAAAAACTCTATGTTTATGCTCTAAATAAGTTTTGAACTAATGGAACTTGGGTTAAATAACTTATTTGAGATATGTAAAGTATTATTAAAGTTCTACTCGATTTATAATGTTTAAAGAATTAAAGAATAGTGATTTATCAATTTTTATTGTTAAAACCTAAACTTTAAGTTAGATATTTTGTTTAATGGAATGTAATTATGGGTGATTTGAAATCCAAATGAGTTGTTTAGGTGGAAGAAATATTTAAATTGAGGTTAGAATAGATAATTGTGATATTAGAGAGATGTTGGAATCTTTGGGTAATTATGTCAAAATTTTGAAATTTATATAATTAAGTCAATTGTTCAAATTGTATATTAAATTTGTATCTACATTATTGTTTAGCTTGACTTGGAACCCTGGTTGTGGTTGTGGTGTCTTGGTTCCTCAAAGTTTGTGAGGATAAGCTTGGAGTTGAGGTAACTGGGATTAAATTACTTTATATTAAATTACTTTATATACATGCTTTGGACTGTAAGGTTTTCTTAACCTTATTTTTCCTAGCGTATTATGCTTTGAAATGTGATATTAAATATATATGTAGCTATATTAATACGTTTGTAAACTTATTCTGGTGAAGCAATGTGTGTGAATAAATTGATTATTTGGAACTATTTTTTTGTGTATTAAATAATTGTGATGAAATGATTATTTTTGAATTGAAGATTTGATTTATTATTTACTTGCGAAGTGCTATGATGTGATTATCATATCATATGAAATGACTTGTTGATGTAATTAATTACTGTTGCATACGTGGGAAGATTTTGTGGGAGGATTTTGGGAAAAGATAAGGGAGGACTTTGTTCTTAAGTCCGCGTGGCATGTCTACACTACTATACATAGTGTTTGGCCTTTTGTTAAGCCCTCGTACCATAGTCCGGTAATGGACAGCGTAGGTACAAATGAGACAGACACCTCTCTTGCCATAGTCCAGCAATGGGCCGTGTAGGTATGGGAGGGGACCCATTGACTTGTTGTGAGTGGAGTGGTCTTTGGTCGGATTACTCAGCACAAAGGGTCTGGGTTCAAGTTAGGAGTCATAAGGTGAAGTATGGTGGATGGATGGGTCTTCGCATAATTGTTTCCGTACAATGTATATGTGTGTTCTATGTAGGGCTGAGCAAAAAACCCGCGACCCGCGGGGCCCGCCCGTGACCCGTATATTTTGCCCGTCAAAGCCCGCCCGTTTTTTGCTCATAAAGTAAGCGGGCGGGGCCCGCCCATTTAAGTATACACGGGTACGGGTACGGGTGTGGCCACGGGTGCCCCGTTACCCGCCCGTTTATATATTTTTATTTTGAAATATGTTAAGTGGCAAAAGGCATCCTCAATATTTTATTTCAATGATAACCTTTATTGGTCAAGTGGCAAAAGGCATCCTCAATATTTTATTTCAAAGCTCCTTGTCCATGGTTCGATTCCGCCGGCTACTCTCCAGTCTCCACTTTACTTTTTTTGTCCCACACATGACAAGACAACTCAAATAAAAACAACCATCCATTTGTTCAATTCCTTTCCCCCATTCCCATTCCATTCCTGCCGCCGCCTACTGTGTTTGTCACCTCCTTTCTTTATTTTTTTTTTCTCTCCCCCATCACACTCTTCACATTTTCTTCCCTCATCTTCCTCATATTGTTCAGATCTGCTTTCTTCTTCATATATCTTTCTTGTTCACACAGATCCACCTTCTTCCCTCATCTTGCTCCATAATCCGCCGCCGCTTCTCCACCACCTCGCCACTGCAACAGATACCCACCCCAGCAACCAGCCCCTTCACCTTAGCAAGTAGATACTCCTCCTCTTCCTTCTTTTCTTTTCTTCTTCTTGTTGAGTTTTAATTTTTAGGAGCCTGGCGAGTTCTCTTTTTTTTTTCTAGAGCTTTTTCTGGGAGAGTGGGAGGCTGGCAAGTTTTTTTTTTTAATGATGATGGTTAAACGGGTTACCCGTAACCCGCCCCGTACCCGCGCGGGTTTTGCCAAGCCCGTTAAGCACGGGTTTAAACAAGCTTCTTGCGGGTACGGGCTTCCCCGTACCCGTTCAAAAATAAACGGGCGGGCTACGGGTACACCCACGGGCCACCCGTACCCGCCCGTTACTCAGCCCTAGTTCTATGTATGTGTGTGTGTATCTATATATATGTAGTTGATTGTAAATATTATAAAGTTATTGTTGCTTCACTAGCTTACATCCATTCTTGTATATCTTGTAATTTGATTTCGGTAACTGGGACTTTATGTCTCACCTCATCGAATTTAACATTTTTCAGGAGAGCCCTCTAATTTAGGACGACGCGAAGGGAAGCAAGCTGAGGCATAGGCACTTGTAGCCTTGTATGCCTCATTTTCGTAAGGTGTTGTGTGTTTTGTATATTGCCAACTAGGGCTATCATATTTATACTCTATCTATAAGGTAATTAAACCCGGACTGGGCACCGGATCAGCTGAGACAGTGGGTCAAGGTTTAGTGGGTCAGACCATGGTTAACTCGGGGGTCAGACCGGTATTTATTAAAATAATATAATTTTATTGAAAAGATTATATTTCCTCTGGTATTAAATATAAGAGCTAGTCGAATCTTTCAGAAAATGCTAAGAAAACTAAATACGTCACTTATAAATTGATTTACCTGTATGTTTTTCTAAATTAGTTCGTTTGACTTATAAACTACTACATAATCTAATAATATCACATATATTATGATGAACTAACTTATTTTATTTTTTCATTTTAAAAAAATCAGCTAAATTTTATATTAAAGGCATGAGAGAGTAATATCTATATTTTGATTTTTTATAAAAATCTTTGGATACATTTATACGTTGTAGTAACTACTTTCAATTCAACTATGCATTACGTATTAAATTATTTCTTATTTGTATTTTATTTGCTTTTCTTCTATCTTTATTGTTTCCCTTAAGTTTAGCAGATTAAATTTGGCAATTTATTTCCTTCACATTTTTTTTTCTTTCTTTTGTTTCTTCTCTCCCTCCCACCCACCCACGTGAACCTTCTCTTTTCCATAAAAGCTCAAAAGCCAACTGTACACACTACTGACTACACATAATAGGCAAGACATAAGGTTGTTGCTCTCTAAGCTTCTTTCTCTCATCTTCGGTCAAGATTTTCCCAAAGTGCTTCTTCTTCCTTCTTCCATGAGCAGAGCAAGCATGGGTAATAGCTTCCATGGCTTCTCCGGCTGTCGATGATGGCAATGAATGAGAAGTATCGTTCATGTGTTAGATAAAACTAACTTATAGATCTTAGATATTAGGTTCAATGGTATCTACGTAATGTTTCCTTCCCACCATGTCTGATCGCACCTTCTATTGCTTATCTCTCTCTTGTTCATCTTCCCTTCTCTTCATCTCTTCTAGTCTCCTGTGTATTTGGGTCTGAGGGCGAAACTCGACTAACTCGGCCGGTCCGGTCCGGGTTTGATAACATTCATAATATTGTTGCATTCAATCTTGTCTTTTGGAATAATTGAGATGTGCTGGATTACTTCTTGTTGGCTAGAGGCCATCTGACTATCGTGTTTGTTTTGTTTATGGGGTCCACTATTGATGTGGTTTAGAAAAGTAATTATGCCATAGATATTTATGTACAATAGATGTTAATCTAAGTAGGGTTTGGTTTATATGTGATAGACTTGTGGGTTGGGTTCTGTAACCCAAATTCTTTTGTGCCCTAGATCTTGTATGTGGTTAATGTAGTAGGTTTATGGGCGGGTTTTGTGCCCTGAACCCCAATGTTTTTTTATGTTGGATTCGTGAGCATTCTTTTATGACCCAAGTCTTATTGTGGTTGTTGTGCTTACTCAAAGAAATCTGTGAGGGACGTTTGAATGGGGTGAATCGTTTTCTTAACCATGTAGTATTGTATTTTAGTTTTCTTCTTTTCTATCATGGTTAAGATTAATAAAGTATCGTTGTTTTTTTTTAAACTATGGTAAAGCTTTTGAAAGTGTAGTTAAATTCTCTTATACCATGGTTAACCTTTTTAAACTCGACTTTATTCCTTTTCTACTATGGTAGTATTTAAAATAACTTTGTCTTTTTTTTCACCATAGTAGTGGTTTGTGACTTAATTTGGTGAATTGTTTGATTGTTTAGGAAAGGGTGCTTCACATAACAATCAATTATGGTTCACAAACACATGGAACGGTGACTTAGTTTGCTCTCTATACGATCAGAACACAGCTAATCGCATCCTATAACTGCTACTTTAGATCTCAAATGGTGATGATAGAATTATATGCAATGCTCATATTAGTGGAGAATATACAACAACACATGGTTCAAGATCTTATTATCTCAAAGAACTCAAGGGCACAAAGATTATTTTTGGGAATTTCTATGGTCCATCAATCTTTCAAACAAATACCTTCTTTTTGTTTGGAAATTTTTGCAGAAGGCCATTCCTATTTATGATATGTTGCGTCATCATCACCTTAACGTTACGGGAAATTGCTCATTTGGGTGCATGTGATGAAACACTTTACCATCTTTTCTGTGTGAGCGTCGAATACCTAAAGTGTTATGGTTTCTCTGCCTCAACCTAAGACTACCACAGACAAATCTGAATAGATTCAAAGATTGGCTCAAAAGTCTACTCCTAAATCTCAAATGAGATAAAGAAATTGAACTCATTCGCAAGCTCATGATCATGATCAACCTCATATGGATGAAAAGGAATCCGATTATTCATCAAAATGTTAGTGTTGATATAATTGGTACTCCTTCCGTTCCTAAATATAGGACCTATTTGGGAAGGTGAGCTTGTTTCTAAATATAAGACTTTTTTCTATTTTTTCATAATTTTCCCCTAAAATATCCCTATTGATTTTCCTCAACAAGAAACAAGTAAGAGAGGGTGGGTGGGAATAAAGGTAGGTGATTAAGGTGTTTTGATAATATGATGTGATTTTAACTAACTTAATTAACATCATTAATCCAATCAAATTAAGTAAATATGTCTTATATTTAGGAATATCGAATGATAACATACCATGGTATCCTTGTGCAATATAGCTTTCGACACTGAAGTCCATAAACCGAGCCTTCAGGCGAGGGATCAACCACAGTCAAGGTTAATTGCCTCAACAACCGATTGGATAATTGTCCTCAAAAGCTCCAAAGTGAACAAATGTCGGAAGATGGCTATTTGGATCTGCTACCAGAAACAATCATTAACTAGATTTTTCTCCCCCGTGCGATGCACGGAAGTTAAAAATAAAAATGAAATAAACAAAAGAATATAATTTTTTTGAGTACCTATTTTATGATTAAAAATGTTACTTGAAAACAACAAAAGTTGATTACATATGGGTATAAATAACCTAAAGAAAAAAGTAATAGTTGACATATTTGTTATATTTTCATATTTTAAAATTTTATTTTATGAATATTTTTAAAATATTGATAAAAAAATATAATTTACAAAAGTCCCCTAAGATGTAAATGTGATATATATATATATATATATATATATATATGTATGGTTGTATGTATATATCTTTATATGATTTGAATTTTGTAGATTTGATTAAATAAGAAACTATAAATTATTTTTAAAAGGCATGTTTTTAGATTTGTGAGTTACCAAAATGAAAATATTGATCTTCCTTTAATTTTATTCATAAATGTCTGTGATTGTTCAGCGGGATAGATAAGTATGAATTTTGAAAATAAACCATTTATATAGACAATAAAATAACGATTTAAATTGGAAATAAATGTTAGAGCACAGCTCATGGGTAAGTTGGAATTTTGAAAATAAAACAATCATGTGATTAATGCAATAATAATATAAAATCAGTATCAAATGTGTGTATAATGCATTAACTATATGATATATGTGACATATCCACCTATTTGATTTAAATTTAAAGAATGAACTAATATACCACTAATTTTGTTGATGGAAGGTGATGTAAGCAATTAAGTGGACCAATCACAAATGTGCTTGAACTTTCAGAGAAATAATATTTTTTTGTAAGAATTTTAATAAAGTAATTGTTTGGGAGGACTTCAAAAGAAAAACTTTTCAAATAGAAAAATAATTAATACCATGTTGTTTAATTTACTGACTTATTTAACCACATTAATTATTTTTTAAATTTCAAAAGAAAAATTAATAATAATGATTGTAAATCATATATATATGTTTTAATTGTTGCCTAAAATAATGACTTATGTGAAGAAAATAATTAATTTGTAAATTGAAAAGTCAAATATTTCAGATTAAAAACAAATACATATGAATTGATTTTTCTATAAACAATATTACACTAAAAGGTATGTACGTTATAAAAAAAAGAATTAATATAGAATACCTTCTTAAAAATAGATATATATGTATTTAATAATTTCTCAATATTAAATAACTTCCATACATTTATGTATTTAATCATTGCTTTGCTTAATTTTAAATAACTCTCAAAATTTAAAAAAAATACCTTCCCAAAAGTAGAAATATATAATGAGTAATGATTAATCATTGGCAATTAAATTTGAAATTAAGAATAAAACATTCCTTTATGATTTTGGTATGTGAACATGTGGACTAATAATTGAGTTAAGTGAAGATGATGTCATTAGATATGTGGACCAATGGGATTGTTAGTAGGAGCTTTCAAGAAATATATAGATATAGATATAGATGGATAGAAGGGATCAACTTAAGTTAAATCCATTTTAATTTTAAGTGATTTTATAATTTATGAGGTTAGGTAAGGCACAAAAATTAAAAACATTTCTTTTATAGTGAAAATAATAAACTAACACTAATACATATGGATTGATTTTTTTATAAACAATATTACACTAAAAGGTATAAGGTATGTATGTTATAAAAAAGAGAATTAATATAAAATACCTTCTTAAAAGTAGATATATATGTATTTAATCATTTCTCAATATTAAATAACTTCCATACATTTATGTATTTAATCATTGCTTTGCTTAATTTTAAATAACTCTCAAAATTTAAAAAAATACCTTCCCAAAAGTAGAAATATATAATGAGTAATGATTAATCATTGTCAATGAAATTTGAAATTAAGAATAAAACCTTCCTTTATGATTTTGGTATGTGAACATGTAGACTAATAATTGAGTTAAGTGAAGATAATGTCATTAGATATGTGGACCAATGGGATTGTTGGTGGGAGCTTTCAAGAAATATATAGATCATGATGGAGATAAAGAAGGCATCCTCAAATGTCTCTCTCTGCATGATAAAATGCTTCCGATTGTCAATAGCTTGGATCATGCAAAACCCTTGATATTCCTTTGGCTCAAATATGCACTTATGGCTTGTTGGTAGATCCCAACATACCTCAATGTCAACTCCGAGAGCTTCGAGTGATATAATCAGCAGGGGATATAATGATGCAGGTGAATGGTTTTTCTACCTATAGTTCTTTCTATTGTAGGCAACTTGATCAATGTACTTTAAATTCTCGTCCTAGATTAAAGACTATTGTATAATTTTAATCATTAAATATCATTTTTCTTTTTATCTAAAACAAAAACAACCCACCGATTCCCATATTAAATGCTTTGAGACTCTGATTTTTGGATTAGTCTCAATGAAAAACTCAAAAAAGACTTCCTCAGTTTTGTTTGAAAGCCCACTTTAGTTCCCACATGTCTTGTTATCCTTTTCTCCTGCCTCGAACGACAGTTTTGAAGAATGCCAACCCATCACGGAATGTTGATGTGTGTATTTCACTTAAGGATGGGCTCAGTTTTAGTGTTAGCGACTGATTATTCTCAAATGGCTAAATTTTTTTGCTTTGAAAATTCTTTGTATAATTCGTCATCGTATTCTAATAAATAAAATAAAATTGTTCTTCATTTGAAAGGAAAAATGTTGTGAGAGGTTTACTTCGCATATGATAGGGAAAAACAGAGAGAAGTGGAATAAAGTGCATATTGGTAATATGAGGGAGAATGAGCTTTGCAGGGTGAATAAAATCTTATCCATAATCTCTCTCATCTCATGCACGCCACCTCCAACCTCCCCCATTTACTTGCTTAGCATGAGAAGGACTCATCACAAGCACTTCTATGTTTTATGGATTGCCTTTTCCCTTCTAGCCTCTTCACCACCAAATCAATGTCCATCACTCTTCGTTAATATTATCTTCGGTCCTAATTATAATATCAAGTTGATTGTTTTAGAGAAATTAATGATGCAAAATAAATCACTTTAAATTGTTTATATTTATCTTCTTTTCCTTAAAACTTATTTATTTTACACACAAACTGACATATAATTTAATTATATATAACATATGTTAACATTTTATGGTCTATCTTGCTTCTTTAATCTCCAAAAAAAAAGTAAATTTGATCTTATAATTGAAACCGAAGAAAATACCATTGTAGTAATAAGATTTAGGGGTAAAGTCTAATGTGTGTCATAAGTTTTTTTAAGAGTTACTGTAACTTGGAAGTATATCCCGATGCAATTTTGTGTTGAAAGCACTAAAATGGAGTAGTTTTGCCTTTACAGTTGATATATTAACATTTAATGTCAACTTTTTAACTATCAAGTATCAACATGATTTTTTAACGAAATAGAGCATTCTTACTATGTTTTTAAACTTTTAGGGAATTTTTAAACAAATAGAGCATTCTTACTATGTTTTCGGTTTATGGTTCAGTTTTGGGTAATAAATTTTGGTTTGAAACTGAAAACCAGAAAGAATAAGCCATTAAAAATAAAGCCCAGACCCAATGCCCAAATGACCAAGTCCTCCTAGCCCAAACCCGAAGCCCTTCAGTCCCAAAACAATTAGCCCAAAGCCCCAAAATTAACCCTAACCCTCAGAGTCACTCACTCTGTCACTCACTAGTTCATCACTCATCTCACATTCTCATAGTCATCAGCTCAGCCCTCGCCAGTCGCCTTTCCCTCGACCCTCGTACTTCAGTCCCTCTCCTTTCGCTCTGCAATTTCCTTCCTCATCTAGCCTTCCGCTTCCTCTCCTATTTGCTCTTCGTTTTCCCTTTTGTTCGCTCTTCGTCTCTTGGTGGCTCTCTTGGTCTCTGCCTCAGCCCTAGCCATTGCTGAAATTTCTGCAAATTGAGCGCCAAGCCGCCCGTGCTCGTGAGCTTCAAGAAGAAGATTACAAAAGGAACCGGTCCACATTTCTCACTGCAATTGCTGATATAGAAGATGCTCCAGACAATCCTAATCCAAGGAAAAATATTGTGGTTTTTGATGAGGTTGTTGAGAAAGTTGATGAGCTTCAGCCTAAAAAGGTCATTGATTTGGAGGAGATTGATGAACTTCAGGGCAATGTTTTAATAAACGAAACGGACCGGTGACGGAGGCTTGCAGCGGCTCGCCTTGCATGGTCTGGCCGTTTTGGGCCGGCTATCAGGTCGAAAGCTGGAATATAATCGGGAACCGGAGCGGGCTAGCAAAAAAGCGAACGACCCAATTTAAGAAAGAAAAACTTATATCTGATTGGCTGGGTTGGGGGAAAAACTCAGGAAAAAAAACCCAAAAAGCTTCAAATTCCATATTCTCCTCAATCCTCACATAACCTAGTATTCGCGGCACATATACAGGTAGAGCTGGGAAAATGAGCCAGCCCGCGTGTTGTAGGCTGGATCATCATGGGTTAAGGGTTGGACAGGCCTGCACCTTAAAGGGTTGGGAAAACCCCAACCCTAACTAACCCGCCAACCCGTCACTTTTTTTTTTAATTTTTTTTTAATTCTATAATAAAAAATTAAAATTCTAAATCAACAAAAATATATTATAATTGCCTCAAATAAAATAGAATACCTCAAGTACCATAAAAATATGGACTTCATAATTACATATTTTTTTTGTATAAACATCTTCCTAATTTTATTGTACTAACAATATTATTAACAAAATTTAGATTATAAATTTTAGTGAAGTGTCTAAAAAATACATTAATGAATTAAAAAGCTTTTTTTCTTTTTTTTTAATAAAAAAATATATTTGGCGGGCCAATTTGCCAACTCGCAGGCTATATGGTGCGGACCGCAAGGTTGGGAAAATCTCAACCCTATCCCTGCTCAACCTGCGAGCTGAGCCCATATTACCGGCTTTATATATAGGTCCTATCTTGCTCTCAAATTTGAACAAAACCATAAGTGCTTGCGTTCTTCTGGCCACTGGGATATTGTTCTCGGTTCTCTCGAAGGTAAGAATTGAATATTTCAAATCTCAATGCTCTTATATACTCCCTCCGGTCCTAAATATAATACCACTTTGACTTTTTTTATGGAAGTTAAGGAAGCAAATTAGACCTCTTAATTATAACATATGTCATATATACTTAGATTATATGTTAGTTTATAAGTAGAATATAGTAGTTTTGAGGAAAAAAGGTAACTATAGACAATTTAAAGTGATTAATTTTGTATCCTAAATTTTTTTAAAAAAATCAAAGTGGTCTTATAATTAGGACAGGAGGGAGTACTTTCTTTTTCTCTTGTGGAGGTTACAGTAAAAGAGCGGTTGAAGTTGAACAAGGGACCACATATCATTGTCCTTATCCTCTCAAGATCTCTAAAGTTGATTTTAAAATAACATGTGCAAGCTTGCAAATTGCAAGGGACCGCCCATATGTTTTTTTTTTTACTTTATAGTGTGAGTGTGAGGGACCACCGACTGATTTTTATTTTTGTTTTTCTAGAATATATGGAGAAAGAAAGAGAAGGTTTATACATTATTTTTTTTTTTGACCTGTGGTTTATACATTATTGAATAACAAAGAATTGGTGGATTTGGAAGACCGATCTTGCTTTGATTTATTTTTCTTTTTTTTTTGTGGGCGTCTATATTATATTAGGATTGTTTTCTTGATGGGAGGGTCAAATATGTTATTACTTATTTCTCTTTTCTTCCTATACTGGCCCTCCTGTGCGTTACACAGGGAAATTACCTTTAATGTAATTTAATTATTATGATAATTCAGTTAATATTTTTAGGTAACTATAGTTTTCACACGTCACTCCTCATGTTTAATGTGTAGGAAAAAAGCAATAAATTAAAAATGAAGCCACTACATCACAACATATTTAAGGCTTCTTCTAACTCTTGTACGGACTATTGCCTACAACTATACATCTTATAATTGATGAAAACATGATCAAAATGCTTAAAACCTAACCGCCCCCCCCCCCCCCAAAAAAAAGATTTATTAAAAAGGGCAACAAACTTGTTTAAGTAAAATATTTGAAATCTAGGCAAGTTGTTTAATATTTTATGATATCATATTGGTTTTCTATACAAGGAAATGCCTCCATTCTAATGATTATTTATTTTAAATCCTTTCAACTTACTATCAACTTAACTTTTAAGTGAAACATATTTCATCAAATTTGTTCGAACATTTCTCAATGTATAAGCTTGTCTTTTCCTCTTCTATTTTCTTCTCAAGATCTCATCTCCACATCTATAGTAAGAAATGAATGGCTTTCTCCTTTTTCTCTTGTAGTTATGAAATGTGTATATCTAATTTTAAGAGTTTTAATTTATTTACTTGTTTTGTAAAATATTAATTCTTAACCATTTTTTGAGGTAAGGGTGAACGTGAGATTTTTAGAAGAAAAGCTAAAAAAAAATGAGAAATATAAAACCTAGATCACATCTAACTTTTGAAAACAAATCTTAATTTAATTTTATTTCCATTCAATATAATAAAATAAAGAGACTATGAATTCCAATTCTAAGTTGTGTTTACCCAAGAGCAGGAGGTTGATGAAGGCTAGATGAGCAATCTTTGGAATTTTTTTTAAATGATCCTTGAGATAATGTCATGCAGTTTCCATTGAAAAAAAAAAAATTGTATTTTAATTCATTTTAAGAGCCTATCCTTCTATTTACAGGTGTTCGGCCAGAGGTGGAGAACATATGGAAGGTCTTATGGCGATGGAGAGCCCCAGAGAAAATTAAATCCTTCATGTGGTTAGCGGCTCATGGGAGAACTCACACGGCACAACTAAGAAAGGAAAGAGGTTTGGACGATAGGGCAGATTGTCCGTCGGGATGTGGTCAAGATGAAGATGTGCTTCACTTACTTCGGGATTGTCCGAAAGTTAAGGAATACTGGAAAATGATCCTTCATCCGGATAAATGGGATATCTTCTTCACCCTACAAAGGGTGGATTGGATTAGATGGAATCTAGATAATGATGCTGGGATGCCGCGGACAAAAAAGGTACCATGGTCTATTCTGTTTGGTTATTTGTGCTGGGATATCTGGGTTGCAAGATGTAACAGGCTGTTTAACACCCAAGACAACACCCCTCCTTTAAATGTGGATCACACTTTTTTCAAGGCTTGTTCAGATCAAGACTTGATTAAAGTAGGATACATGATAAAGAAGGATGAGCCAATGAATGTTCAAGATTTGGAGCATCTTGAGGGTGCTGTTAAACTAGTAGTTGATGGCTCGGTGCTGGAAGATGGACGAAGTGGGTGTGGAGGATATGCTCAAGACCAGTATGGTAGATGGCTAGGGGGATTCAGCTGCAAGCTAACCAGTGTTCCTCCAGTTTTTGCTGAGCTAATTGGAGCTATTCATGGGCTAAACTGGTGCTGGGACAGAGGCTATAGGAAAGTGAACTTTTGCATGGACTCGTTAGAAGCCATCAATTATATCCTTAGGGGGTGTGACGATAACCACCCCTTTAGGGATATCATTGATGAAGTTAGATCAAGTTTTCACAGAGACTGGTGTGTTCAAATTCATCATGTAATACGAGAAAAGAATGTAATAGCAGACAGACTAGCGAAACATTCCCATAGTTTGCTAGATGTTTTTTGTATGTTCCCCCAACCCCCACCTTTCATTAATGTGGTGGATGTTGATACTTCTTAGGAGTAGGTGATTGTATTGTTAGTGTTAGCCTCTTGAGGCATGGTTTCCAGACTTATGCAAAAAAAAAAAAAAAGAGCCTATCCACCGAGTGCCTCAACCTGCAAGAAATAATCAAATATACTTATAAAATATAGTCAATCAGTAGTTTGTGAACTTGCTCAAATAACACAGATGACAATCAAGAGAATCATCTCGACATTAAGAAATTAACTTATAGTCAATCAGTAGTTTTTGGACAAGAATTAAAAAAATGTTGACAATAAAGGGAATCATCTTCCTAGAAATCAAAGAATAAAATAAGGAAGATAAGATATACTAACCAACACAATCATTCAATTTCACTTTTAAATCTTAAAACACATAATCTCCAGTATAGTCAAGCTAAAACTAAACAAAAATATATTTCCCTCCATATATATAAACTACTAACCTTGCTTGCCTACATTATCTTTCCCTCCATCTTAAGGAATTTGTTTCGAGAATCCCAATAATGTGTAGCAAGTTGTAAAGTAAGTCAATGTGTGAACTTTGACAGCACAGACATGAAAAATCATGCCCTTAAGTTTTCACCTAGAACTAACGGATAATGAATGATTAAAAATAACACGATATCATTTTCCTTCTCCTATAGCCGAATATTTGTGATTTTTTTTCTAATTTTTCTCGCCATCACAGGGCAATAAATATCTAATATTTTTGCCAATCAAACTCAACCATACACCACTAAAACAAAAAAATATGATATAAAACTCAATCAGGTTTTAATGATTATAATTAAAACAAAAAACGTAAAGATGGGGAAAAAAAATTAGCAAGGAGAGGAGCTTGAAGGTCATAGAACACAGGAGGCGGCCTGGGAGATCTTCAAATCTGAAATATTTTTATATTACATTTTACAAACTGAGAGGCAAAAATGGCCGCAGAGCAAGGTTGCCATTAATACTCTAAGCAAGAGTAAGGAAAGCTCATTCTGAATTTAAAGTTCAACAACCATTTTAATCTTGGAGCATAAGCTCACCTGCGCGACTTAGAGTGAAAAGAATGGAATGTGAATGAAAATAGAGATTGGGAAAGGTGCGTCTCTAAACACATCCGAAATAGGCTGCAACGATGGGATCTAAATGGGAAGACATCCAAAACTGGACAGCGAAAGAGGAATGAGGAGGTAAAAGAAAGATTTAAATTCGAATCTTGAAATGAAAAAGATGGTCCAGTTTCGGAGGAAAAAACTGGGTGTAAAATTCGAATGGGAAGTTGGAGCGGGAGATCATGTCCAAAGTGGACACATTCCCCACTAATCTCTATAGCAGGATGGATTACCTCATATAAGACGCCGAGCTGTATGAGCCACATGAAACGATCTCTTAAAGCTTCCGTACGCAACTTCCGAAAAGGTGAAAACTTTAGTTTCTCTTCAACGATCTCATCTTTAATGATGGGTTGCTAACACAGGAACTAAGGAACTAAACTTACTTCCAGATCATTCCATTCGAGCGGTTGGACCACACATATAACATGGTCATTACCTCAATTACTGTGCTAGAAGACCATGCTAATGGCGACTGGTAAGAAGAAGGGTTGGAACTTAGCAAGGCCACCGCCATAACCTTCCTTGGGCAGAAGAATAGAGCTCAGATTCGTCACTAAGTGTTTGTCTCAACTCTCAATTATTTCACATTTTGTTTGCCGTTGCCGGCCTTCTTCTTTCTTTCTCTTTCTTTCTTTCTTTCTTTCTTTGAGAAAATGCAATGACTTGAAGCTTGCATTTTCAATTGCAAAGAGACAATGGAGGTGGCCATGGTCATTAGTGCACATTAAAGGGCTAACATTATGCGAAACCGCTACAAAAAGTTGGGTTAGAGTATTAAATACATGTAGAAACATGATCTGCAATACATTAAAGGGCTAACATTATGCGAAAACCGCTACAAAAAGTTGGGTTAGAGTATTAAATACATGTAGAAACATGATCTGCAAAGCTGAATCACGCATCTATCCTAAACAAAAAAGAATTGAAGAACAGATTATGTGTATGTAGAACATATCAGAAATAAAGTGTTCTTATTCTGCGAAAACTGAGAGAAAATGTTGCAAGAGCTACTTTGATACACAAACAAAGATTAAGTTAAAAAGACACCATCGATTACATCCATCATAAACAAACAAAACATAAGAACAGAGAATGCTCAAAGGTCTCGAAACAGAGAGAAAATGTTGGAAGAGAAACTGCATACATAAAGAGAGAGTAATATTTGAACTTCAACAACCGCTAAAGAAACATTTGCTATTTACCTATGGAGCAATGGAAGAGGGGGATGAGTTCGGATGAAACAGAGGGGGAAAATGTGGTGTGGTGGAGTGTAAGGTGTGTGTCTGGTTCCGAGTGGCGCGTGGGTCTTTCTTAATTTAAATGGTGAGCATTCAAATTTTGTGTGACTTTGGGAGGGAAACTTCAATTTCGAATTTTGAACTTGTTTCCTCAAAATTTGAATGCTCACCATTTAAAAGCAATGACTTTCTGTGAGAAATTGGGCACAAAGCCATAGGAGATGGGTATCGGCTTTGTGAACAGTAATTCAGGTGAGGAGCCGACCAATTTCAGGCATCTTGCAGTGTAAAATGAGAGAAAGAGATTTCGGCAGGAAGGAAGACTTTTATATGTAAAATAGATAGATAGATAGATAACTGGGAACTGCGCTGAACATTATGAAAAGTGGAGTATGGGTTTTACAGTAGATATGCAGCTGTCTAAATTATGGAAAATGGGTATTGATATGCTTGTAATTTTTATCGGGTTCTTCACTTGATAATCAATCTGTGTAATGCATTTTATTATGTTGTCTTCTATGGTTTAGCCCCATTATTCTAAATTTGTTTATGATTGATTCTATGTTTATCATTCAATTTTCCTATGTTAGAAGGCATTGGATGTTTAGCAATATAATTACCAAATTGAAAGATAAACAAAAGTTCATAATATTTGAAGAGAACATGTTAATTTTTCTTAATTTATTTACTTCCAAGTTCAAATGAATTTCATACTGATTGTGTTTTTATATTGTAGAAAATGTTGTCCCAAGAAATTGATACTACTGCATCACAGTGTAAGATTAAAGTCAAATCCAGCTTAGGAGCATTGTGTTGAAGTGCCAAACAAGTTCAGGGGCTCAGAATTACTTCAGATGATTCGGATGTTGAGGACTTTGACAAATTCGACGGCGAGGTGAGTGAATTCGACCATAAAAGTCAGAGTCCTTCGTTTGATTTAGATTGTGACAGCTATGGAAAAGGTAAGGCTAGAATTGTGGAACCCAAATTTAAGATTACTTTGGATGAGCTTTTGGATAAGTAAGGTTGTACTTATATCACTATCTAGTAATTTGGAGATTGAGATTACTGGAATTCAACATGATTCAAGGCCAATCACTCCTAGTAATTTGTTTGTGTGCTGTTATGGGCAAAAAACCGAAAACCCGTTAAACCGAACCAAAAACAATTGGGTTTTTTGGTTTCGTTTTTTGCCAGTTTTCGATTCAGTTTTAAACCGAAAAACCGTTTGCTCACCTCTAATTACAGGCCACTTTAGTAGCAATTACTGTCATTTTCCATTAAACTTTGGTAGCAATTATTCTCAGTTTCACTTGATAGAAAAAGACGGCTCAACAAATATGAAGAGTGATTCTATAATTAAATGTAGATAAAAAAAAGTAAATTTTTAATTATTAAAATAATTCTACTTAAAAAAATTAAAATGTAACAACAAAATCAACATTTAAATGTGAATTGAGACTACGGGTGTTAACAAAAGAATACTAAAAGTACAATTTTCAAAGTGAAAGACTAAAATGATACTCCCTTTTATCTTAAATATATGATCTATTTAACTAATTTGATTAAATTAAAGATGTTAGTTATATTGATGGGTATGTTGCTTTTTTTATTAAACACTCCATTCATCTGCCCTTACTTCATACCCTATCTCTTATTTGACTATTGTTGAAGGAACACCAATAGGGATAATTTGAGAAGAAAATAACAAAAATTAGAATTAAGATATATATTTAGAACGAAGACCAACTATCCAAATAGGTCCTATATTTAGAACCGAAAGTAGTAGTTCATAAAAATATAAATGACCAAAAGTATACCTTAACCTATTATTTTACAACACCACTAGCATAATTTTTCCATCAATTTGATCACACCCCTGGCTCTTTATTTACTTTTATCTTTTTTTTTTTGGATTTTTTTTTATCAAACCTCGGCTCTTTATGACTCCAAATCATATTAATTCAGCCTAATAAAAAAGCATAAATGTTAATTTTTGCATCCAATTTTTTTTTTTTTTACAGGCATTAACATTTACTCACAACATCTGAATTCTGAATCAGACAGTGTCACGAGTCCTCAATCCAATGGATTGCAATTTGTGACAATAGAGGCAATTAATGATTGTCATGAACTTTGATGTTCAATCTTCGAAGCCAAACAGAATGAAGGATCATATGGAAAACATCGAATCGCGTAGGAGGATAGTGCACCTCAAAATGTCTCCTAATCTGCGCCACTCTTCTCTGCTTCCTTATGTACTGCCTCGTCGAAATACTCATCAATATGTTCTTCAAGTTAGGAATATCCTTCACGGAAACCTCCACAGAAAATGATTTCCAATTCAAAACATCGCTAAAAGGAGGCACATAATGATCTGAAATAAGCACCGGCACGCAGCCTGTGTAGATTGCTTCCACCACTCTTGGACTCGCTACCTCATACCCACTAGGACAAAGACAATACCTACTCTTCCTCATCACCTCATAGTATGATACCCCCTTTGGCAGGTACTTGTGCACCTTAATATCCTCATCCTTGTCCTCCCAATGTTCCAGCAGAATGGGCCTAATTGGCCCATGAACCCCTCCGGCAAAGAATGCTAGAATTGGACGTCTAGATGCAGACGGCCCACCCACAAACCCGGTTATTGTACCCGTTCGAAGATTAATCTCTGGCAAAGATACATCCTTTGTTGGGTTGAATCCCTCCGAAGTATTGGCATTACACAGCACGCGTATCGAGTTTTTGTACATGTAAGGAACCGAAAACGTTGTCTCTGGCCCCTAAAACACAGCAAATTAAACACAAGCTTCAATGATTGTATCACTAAAGCTTCAAATTTTTAGTTTTGCATTGTTTAAGGTGAGGTTGGTTACCCAGTCATGGCAAGCTAGCATGAAGTGGTCGGCTCCAATGCTTCGGTTCCAATAGGGGTATCTCGTAGAAATGAGACTTACATAATCTCGGACAGTTTTCCTAATGGGACCAAAATCGCGAGAATCTCGTTCGTACACAAATTGAACCATCATAGCTACGCTAAAAGGAAGGAAGAACACGTGTGCTTTCTCTGGGTCTCTTGTACGGAATTGTTTGTTTATATCAATGGCGTGGATGAAGTTCCCTTCCATGGCATATATGCTTTTGCAAGGTCCGCTATGGAACACGGGTGGCTCACCTTCTTGATACACAAACACTTTGAACTGTTTTTCCATTTCTATATAGCTTCTGTTATAGGCAATTTTGCAAAGAACAACGAGTAAGGCTTTGAGTTCGATGATAACACATAGAAAGAATCGGCATTTTCAGCTTAACGGAAAATTACGGTTTTTTTTCACATAGAAAAAGGAGAAGCGTGCATGGGTTACCTGTGGAAAGCTTTAGCATTCCAATACATTGGGCCCACAGGGACATAGTCTGGATCATGGGTTTGATTTCCGTTTTTGGCTTCTCTAATTGCTTCTCGAGCTTGAATGAGTTTGCCTTCTGTTCTTTCTAAGATGCTGATTTTTCTTTCTCTCCTCTGTTTCAAAATAGGACCATAAGATTCGTTCCTTGTTGTGTTACTCCTGCCTGAAAAGTTTAAGATTTCTCCTGTTTCGTTCTGTTCAAAAAGTCCCGTTATTAGAATTAGTACGATTGACAGCAAAGAAGGTTAAATTGCGCATCGAAATCCCAAAAGTGCACTAAAAATCCTTTTGCAAGAATAACAACAATTAAACACCCGTTATAATGCGTAGACCACAGAAAAAGAGACAAATTGTGAGCTGCATGTGCATTTTGGCCAGACATAACTACACATGAATGGCTTTGATTACATAATGCCATCTAGTATTGATAGAATTCCCATGAGGGAAAGCTTTGGTCAATTATTTAATTTATGCAACAGTTCCAGAATGCTATTGTACTGAACGCCAATATTCATGGCAGAAAAAGATGACATAATGAAAGTGAATCGAAAATTCATAAAAGAAAGTTATGGGAATTCTTACAGGTAATTGGAGTGGGAGTATAGCCTGAACGGAAAGCGGTGGAGTAGAAGAATGATTGAATGCAGTATCATCAGAGATAGCTTTCTCCTTCTTACTGTGAGCATCATCCACAGCCACCACCACTCTTGACCTTAAATCAAAAATCCCCTCTCTTTGTTTTCCAGACGAATCAGGAATTTCCACAGTGATCACACGATTCTTTAACGAGGAAGAAGGAGAGGGGTCAAGAGAGTTCCATGACACACGTTGATTGGCAACTAAATTCCAGTTGAAGGGGTTCGGACCCCACACAGAAACAAGCCCAGCAACCACCATGAGAGGTAATATAAGCAACAAAAGATTCACAGAGGAACATGACTTTGAAACCAGCCATGCACCATAATTTCTTCTACCACCACCCATTTTCAACTATTTTCCTGAAGAAACTCAGTGACCAAGAATTATAAGCACCTCTATATATAAAAGAACATGACATAGCCAGCTAAGCCTCGCTGGTCTCCATCTTCAGTTACATGGCGGCAGAAATTAATTCCTCTGTTTTTGCATCATGTCCCTGTTTCTTGACATAGAGAAGAGCAATGGGGAGAGAGAAACAGAGAGGTGGGTTAAGGAGGGAGGAGAAGCTTTGGTAATAAATAGTTGCAATACAATGCCAGGCGTCTTCATAGTCCTTCCTCAATATCCGAGTTTCTTCATGCAACTTTTTGGGTTTCCGTTTTTACCCTTGCTTCCTGCTCATTACCAACACCCCACCGATTCCCATATTAAATGCTGTGAGACTCTTTTTTGGATCAGTCTCAGATGAGAAAAAGACTTCCTCTTTCTCAGTTTTGTAAGAAAGCCCACTTTGGCTCCCACGTGTCTTATTGTCCCTTTCTCCTGCCTCGAACGTGTCGTTTTGGAGTCTGCCAACGTATCACGCAACGTTGATGTGTGTTTCACTTAAGGATGGCCTGCGGTTTTAGTATTAGCGACTGATTATTCTCAATTGGCTACATTTTTTTTACTTTGACAATTCTTTGTATAATTCGTCATCGTGTTCTAATAAATAAAATAAAATTGTTCTTCATTTCAAAGGAAAAAAAGTTGTGAGAGACCTAGTTTACATTAGGAAAGGGAAAAAGAGAGAGAAGTGGAATAAAGGGCAGATTGGTAATATGAGGGGGAATGAGCTTGGCAGGGTGAGTGGAATAAAAGCTGATGCATAATCTCTCTCATCTCATGCACGCCACCTCCCCCATTTACTTGCTCAGCATGAGAAGGAATCGCAAGCACTTCTATGTTTTATGAGTTGCCTTTTCCCTTCTGGCCTCTTCACCACCAAATCAATGTACTCGTATATCACTCTCCATTAATACCATTGTAGTAGTAGGATTTAGGGGTAAGGATCTAAGGTGTCTCATAAGTTTTATTTAGGAGTTATTTTAATGTGGAAGTATAATTATTAAAATGGAGTAGTTTTACCTTTACAGTTGATATCTTAATAGTTAATGTCAAATTTTAATGATCAACATGATTTTTTTTTATAGAACAGAGCATTTTTGCCACCTTTTTAAACTTTAAAGGCAATTTTTTTTTAAAATAATATACAAGAAAAAATAGCCCCTGATTGAAAATTTATGGGAAAAAAAATAGACTCTTAACCTTAAAAATTAATGAAAAACCTTCACAAATGAAAAGTTCACAATGCAGTTTAACAAGATACACTTAAGCACTTAACTTATCAGGAGTGTTGGATATTTTTTGTAATTCTTCACCCAGCGAAGGAATTCATGCATTTTCCGTGGAGAGGAGATCAAACACGCAAAGTGCAAACACAAACTTACTCAAGAGAGGCTTAATGTTAAGTACTTAATACTTGCTCTGTGTGTGATCTAAGACATTTAAAACACGGGAGGTATAGATTGAGGCAAGACTTAAGTTATTCACTCTCCAACACAGTCATTAATACTTGATGGGTGCTGTTCACGCTTCACACTTAATTATTGCTTGTGGTAAGTCGAAGCCATATAATGCTAGAAAAGATACAATTTATGCAAACGGTGCATTTGGATATATATTGCAGCTAGCAAACGCATCACGTGAGAACGAATCATGGTTTATACGTACCCAAACATGCCATAACGTAACGGTGGATGTATAATGTGGAATCTACCGCAAAATTGACGCAAATATGATATACTCCGTGCAATTTTTTGTCTCTTGAAAAAAAAATTGAGAGTGATGGTGAAAGCGAACAAACAGAACGTATGTGATAAATGGAAGATACATATAATTAAGTAGCTAATTGTCACAGTCATTGTCTCGCTCTCACATCTCTCTTATCGGTTATATATACCATTTTCGTGACATGTTTTTAATCTTCGGATATATGTAACCTGTCATTTTTTGTTTTATGCCCTCTTTTAGACATGTTGGATTTCCGCTGTGTTTTGTCTCCTCCTTTTGTTATCATTTCTTTTAAAGCCGTACATTGATTTGATTCCTTATTCAATATATAATGCAAAATTTATATTGAATAATACTCTCTCCGTCCTAAATATAAGATTATTTTGACTTTTTTTTAAGTCAAGTAATCAAATTAAACCACTAAATTATAACATATGTCATATGTAATTAGATTATATGTTAGTTTATAAGTAGAATAAATTAGTTTTGAGAAAAAAAAATAACTCTACACAATTTAAAGTAATCAATTTTGCATCCTTAAAAAAAATCAAAATAATCTTATAATTAATACCGGAGGGAGTATATAATTTACCAATCATGAACTAACATTGATAAATTGAACGTTCATAACCACGTGTGGCTTCATAATAAGCATGGGAGAAGACAAAAACTCAAGTTGAAAATCGGAGTGCCATGAAAAATAATGGGAGCACTTTGAACCCTAACTCACATATTGACGATTCTTAAATCAAATTTCGTTTTTAAGGATGTTCATGCTAAGTGATATTTGTTTAGACTTTAGATCCTTGACATGGATAGATTCGGCCTCACATGACCTTGGGCTGTGAGACAAAGTATTGGTAATAGGCCAGGGATTAATTTGGCTTTTGAGTATCTGTATCTCATGATTTTTCCTTATGAATTTTCTTCTACTATCTTCCTCCTCCTGTATATCTGGTACTGATTATTGTTACTTGCCTGTAACTCGATCGGATATCTTATCACAGATATACCCATCAATATTTGTCTGTATAGGCATATATAATCTAATACATTGCAGTTAGCTCGCATAATCTGACTTTTACCTGGCAAACTTATCTACTAGGTTGCTATTATATGGGTCCTCATAACAATTCTTCAATGTATATTTTTTTAGCTTCATTTTCTTCTTGCATGTGATTAATTAACGATATGAGAATCAAATCATACACTCAGTCTTTCATACGGTGCCCAATCTCAATTAATGCGAATAAAAAAAGTTCAAAATTTCAATTGTTATCATCGATTTTGACCTCTCCTCCGTACAATATATTTTCAAGATCAGTCACTTCTAACTAATATATAAATTAAAACCATTGCAATTAATTAATTAGAGTCACATTGGAAACCCATGGTCAATTGATGTTACGCAGGGTGCTGATTGCTTCAATACCCATGTATTTGATCATAACATTAGAACTGTACTCTACTATTTTATTTTTGTATTGTTTTTAATATATTGTTCTTTTACACCAGCGTTAATGCAACACTTATACATGCAATTCAAAAACAAAATAGATTGGTGTGTGACTTAAATTTACAAAAATAATGTTAAAAGTTTTTAATTAATATTTCTTACTCTTTTATCTTACATATTATATTTCTTAAAATATTATAACTACAATTCTTTAATTTTTAAAAATCCAACCCCAGTTTGTAACCTTTCCATTGAGGTTCCCATCCACTGAGTTTAAAATACACCGTTTTATTTAAAAAATTATGTGGGTAATTATTTTATCTCTAAAATAAAGGGCTTTGATTTCGGGAAATTTGTTTCTATTAGGGATTGGATGTGTTTAAATAAAACAATATAATTTTCTTTCGGTGGGGTTTCCATTAGTTTCCAAGCCGCATTGACCAGCCACACGTCACTATCACATTACTAGTCCCATGTAACAGCTCGTCATCCCGAAGGATGAGAGGTATACTGAATTCGATGTCCTCCCAAATGATGACAGGTATACAGAATTTAGGGTCCTGCGAATGAAAAAATGAAAAGAAAAATTTAAAAACAACAAGCAAATTAATTAAAAACACATTGATGATGATTTGCTTACTTCAGTGAGGCAAGATAGGTTTGGAGTTGGATATCTCTTGCAGAAAGTAATTCTTACCGCATAGTGATGCCATAACTCACCTTATGTACGCAGATGATACTCTTTTGTTCTGTCAAGCATCAAATGAACATTGTAGGATCATAAAGGCCATTCTTAATAGATACAGTATCATCTTAGGATAACATATAAATTATCGAAAGTCGGTACTTATTTGTAGTCCATCGGTTTCTCATTCGTTGAAGCGATCTATGGCAAACATGCTTGGTGTTAGATTTCATTCTCGACTGGGGAAATATCTTGGTACTTATATAATGATTACAGAGGAGACAGCAGAATGGATGATGAGGCAATTCAGAGAATAGATGCATGACTTGCGGGATGGAAAAGTAATCTTTTGTCCCAAGTAGGTCGGGTGATTTTGATCAACAGTTCCCTTTCATCCTTGTTGGTTTATCCTTTATCCTTTTCAAATCTCCAAAACATAATTGTCGAAAAATTGCAATGTGTACGGAAAATTTCTTTTGGGGTATTGCAGCAAAAAGGGCGAAAACTCATCTTCTCAGTTGGGATCAAAAACGGCGAAAACTCATCTTCTCAGTTGGGATCACCTATGTCAACCAGGACTCAGTGGTGGTTTACAATTTCATCAACTTGAACATTTCAATTTAGCTTTATTGGGAAAGCATCTTTGGCGAATAATTCATGATGATCAATCCTCAGTGAGTCGTATTATGCTGCAGAAATATTTAGATGATGAGAAATATTTCCAGCTCAGAACGACTTACAATAGTTGTAGATTGTGGAAGCAAATCATCAAAAATTGTGGATTCATAGCAAATAACCGTACTTGTCAGGTTGGTTTTTGGTAGCCTTTGCAGCAGTCAGGTTTGGCATATAGTTCTTATATTGTGTCAGATCTTATAATGCGCCCTCACATAAGATGGAATTTCCCTCTATTACGCTCTTTGTATCCTTTGAAAGTGGTTAATCAATTTAAAGGTATTCCCTTACCGATTTTTCAAAAAAAGGATATAATTCGATGGAAAGGAAATATGTCAGGATCTTACACTGTCAAAGAAGGTTATCAATTGTTAACTACAACTCATCCCTTCCAGCAATCACGTCAATCTCAGTTACAGAATGTACCCTTTCAGATTTGTAGCCTCAGGTGTGGAAACATAATCTTCATCCAAGAACAAAACTATTTCTTTGGAAGATATTGAAAGGAATTCTTCCAACAACCACCTTCCTCAAGCATCGCCATATGGTAATGAATGAGTTTGTTTTTTTGTTCAGAAAATAATGAATCTTTAATTTAGAGCATTTGTTCCTACATTGTCCTTTTGCGAGAGCATGTTGGTTTGGATCCTTTCTAAATTTAAAAACAAATGTTCATGCACACTAGACTTTAACACAATGGACTCGACATTGGTTTTCGTTTCATAATTCTATTACTTCTTATACTTTTCAATTCCCTTTTAAATTATTAGAATCCATATAGTATGCAAGAAACTAGGTGTGTTTTTCAGTAAAATCTTATACTCCTAGCCAGGTAGTTGCAATGGCAATAGCTAGAACAAATGCAGAACAGATAGTGTTTCAAAAAGACACAACTCAAACAAATGATGCAGTTAAGTGGTTGTACAAAGGGAGCTAGCATCGCATATCATCTCTTTTGATCTCTTACACACGGTAACTCAGGATCATTGGCTGATCACTTTCAAGATAAATAAGTGGCCCCAGTTAGGAAGAAATCCAATTATCTGGATCCATTATAATTTAACAATCTTCCATCAATGGTGTCTTCATCATGCTATCACTCTGGGAGCTTTACAACTACAACTTACAGCATTACGGGATGCTTTGGCGTTTTTGGTTAATCAACAATTAATCGATCATGTAGTAACTTTACCTTTGTTTTTATATATTACATACTCTTCTCATGTTAAAATACTTCAGCAAGACATTACGGTCCCTTGACAGTTCAGTTTCCTTGTATGGGAAATAGGAACCATGCTTTTTGATTTTCCATGTTATTACTTTACAATTTAAATGCAAAATTCCTTTTCCATAAAAAAAACTCTTTGATGTTATTTTCCGCCTCAAAATAATGGAAAAGAAATTGAGAGTTAATCATTAACTCATTTTCTTTTTCTTTTTAACTTGTAGACACTGTAACATCAAATGCAGGCGTGCGTATAACTTTGTCCAAAATTAAGAACGACAAATCATAATCAAAGCTTGAAGTAATGCACTATGTAGGAGCATACCTCAATTAGCTGTGTAAAATCTGATAACAAACCTCCAAAACAACATTTAAACCTATACATGGTTTGATACCAAACATTTTGGCATAAAACATTAATTATCATGCCAAAGTTTTAAGGTGATAGTATAGGCAAACCATTGATCCATACCCTAAACATGAAACCACAAGCACTACTCATTTTATAGAATAAATGGTGTGGTAATAAACCATTATTGTATTATTGTTCTATTTAATTTTTTTGTTAAGAGAGTTTTAATAATTTTATAGGATTGTTTGGGGAATAAAAATATCTGAAATAATTCAGCAATAACTTACATACTTAATAAATATTTTTTTCCTGCCACTAAATATCTGATTTCTGATGCTAGTTAATAACAACAACCATGCTTAATAAAAAAAAATTGGGTAAGGAGCGAAAATACCCTTTATCTTTTCCAAAAAGACCTACTAACATCATAAACAAATTTTGGGTGCGAAAATACCTATAAAGATTTTAAAATGGTGCAAAAATAACATATCGCTATCTAAGGTAACGTTGAATGTTTAGTGTGAACCTTTTGATGAAAATTGCTGATGTGGATACATATTTGACATAAAAAAAATATTTGAGTTGGGATAAAATATAACAACAGCGACAAAATTTCTTCCCCTCCTCCAAGAACATCAAGACCATCACCTTTCCCACCATTAGTGGGACACCATAATCTTGCCCCTTTCATTGTGTTTTCAACCTTGAGAAACTCTTAGGTGAACCCGGTTTGCCACGACATTTGTGGTCTCCCCCAATTACAAATAAACACGTAGGATATGACGTGGATATTATAATCTATGTAGGCACCCTAAAAAATTACTTGTCAAAATAAAAAAATTCATTGTGTTTTCTTAACTTTACAAGTTGAAAAAAAATTATCTAACATCTAATTGTTTTAAAGTGCCTACACAGATTATAATATCCGCGTCATATTCTACGTGTTTGCTTATGATTGAGGGAGACCACAAATGACATGACGAACCAGGTTCACCTAAGAATTTCTCTTCAACCTTCCACTGAAACATAAATCAAACCCAGAAAACCCATACACAATCCAAATATTAAAACCTAGAAAACCCATACACAATCCAAATCTTAAAACCTGGATATAATCTAAATATAAAGCATCCTTACACAATCCAAATATGAAAATCCAGACACAAGATTTCAAAAAATGCTTTCAGATCCCATCTTCGTGGATTAACCAATTAAGGCAAAATGCAAACAGAGGACATGAAACATAAAAGGCAATTATGTATATTTTTTTTACTCTCAATAGCAAAGAAAGAGACACAGAAAAAAATGGCCTAAGTTAAAATGTTCTTTTACCAAATGCCTCTAAAGTTAGTCAGAGGGTTTCTACAGAAATTGCTGAATCCAAATTGAAAATCACAATGGTTCCTTGGTTTTGGCCCTAAAGGAAGGCATTATAAGCCGCAGCAATGAACTTGGTCCACGCAGTAAGACTGGCGACAAGCCCACATGCCATCGAATTTTGCCATTAACACCGTCTCTGCATATGTTACTTGCGAATCACCATTAACGCCATCTTTGCATGTCTCAGATCATAGAAGTGAATTGTCACGATCCTTTCTCAAAGTCTCTCCATCTGAACCCTCTCACATCACTGAACACCTTCAATTCTGACTTAACGGCCATTTGCAGTCATTACCGTAAGCGTACGGGTTGTCAAATAAAAGATAGTAGTATAGGAAAAAGTGTCGTTCTACAAGGATTAAGATTTGAGTAGGTTAATTAGTACTAATTGGGTAATTAATTAGAAATGAGTAGGAAATGATGGAAATTGAAATTGAAGAGAAATGGTTGCAAGAAGTTATAAATATAGGAAAATAATAAACACACTTGTTCAAGATAATAAAAGCCTAAGGTTACTTATCCCCATTTTTACTTCATGATCTAAGTAAATCCCTTCCTTTTAATACCTTAATGAATTAATGTATGAGCCCAAGGGTTAAATACATTTGAAAAAGCTTTCTCAAGTCAAAATCAAATTTATGCTTACATTAATATCACAATCTCTTGCCACCATTAATGCAAGCCCTTTTTCTCAACCACCCTCATAATGACAATGTTAGGTTAATAACTATATCTCTATGTTACCAACTAACCATCCATTTAAAAACATAAATTTCAAGCCCAACATGATCACATCCAAGTTCTAAAACAAAATACACTTTCTCAAGCCATATTTCATTTAACTAAAGCAAGTGGTGATCAAGCACTTGTAAAATAAAGAGCAAGATGGAAATCCATACATGTAAACTCATTAATAGCATTAAAGGAAAGGAAATACAAAGTTCAATCCATAAAAATGGTTCAAAGTAACCCTAGAAAAAGTTTTAGTTACACATAAATGTTTCTAAGCTAAAAACAAGAACTGAAATGGAGTTCATAGTACAAAAGAAGAGAAGAAGGAAGAAGAAAGGAAACCAAGATGTAAGAATCTTCAATCTCTCCGAGCTCCTATAGGTTTCCAAGCATTTCCCAAGCTCTCTCTTACAACTCTTGGCTCCCAAAATTCGTGCACAAGTGTATTCTCCCGTGTTTCTTCGAAACCCTAACTTAAAATGATTTCTGTCAGCTTCAGTTTACTGAAAACGCCAGCAGAGGCTTTCGCTCGCCGTCACCTCGCCACGGCGAGCTATCATGTGAAGAGAGGCAGAAGGGGTTCTTCCTCGCCGCGGCGAGCTCCTATCTTTTCTGGCTCCTTATTTACTTTGTTCCACTGGTTTCCTTTCAGCTTTTTCCACTTGTCCACCTCTTTCTACATAAGAAATAGAAAGAGGGTTGATGAGTTCTACAAATAACTCAAGTTGATTTCCATTAAGCTCCACATTTCATTCACATATAAAATTACCTTTTCTTTCTTTATTTTTATTGACTTTTAGTTTCTTTCAACCTTTTGTTCACAAAATTATTTACAAGAGTGAGGAAAAATTGCTATGAAATGGATGAAATATAGGAGCTTATCAAATTCCCACAGTATCATTGACAGCTCACCATCACCTCCGCCGGCACCAAGCTTACAAGAATCGACCTCGACAGCGATGAAGACGGTGGCCAACGCACGCCGGTGGGGAGCAAAACGGTGAATTTTTAAATGATCTAATGGTGGGAGAAGGACGGCTCTGTTACACTACTGGTTCTCTGCAAGGTGGCTTGAAAATTGTTTGAAGATGAAGGTTGGTCGGTGCTCCACAAGGTTGTGTGCTCGTCGCTGCTGGTGGTAAAGTGAAAGGAAAAAGAGGGTGGCGTGAAAATTGAAAAAGAAGAGTCAGGTGGAGTTCAACTGGCAAACTTGTGGGGTCCACAACTTAAAAATAAATAGAGTTAAGCAAATTTAATAGCCAAGTGTTTTTGGGCCCTTTTAGAATCATTATGGGTAATCTTACGCCCTCAAATTGTTTAAGGTGTCAGTAGCTCTTTCGAAGAAAGATAAGAGGTATTTTTGCTCCTTCACCCAAAAAAGTATTTCGAGTTATGTGATAAAGAATGAAAAAGTTTAATATAGTACTTAATTTAAACATAAATTATATCATATTTGTAAAAATGGTTAAGGTGTATTTTGACCAATAAAGTATTGACAGAGGAGTGTCTGGCATAATTATGTTTTGAAGGGTTCTTGTATACCAATAAAGTTTTAAAATGAAGCATATTAGTCAACGCAGTTAAGAAGCACTTAAAGGCCTCCGTCCATGTGGCAGCTTGTATGATGGCAGGGTGTGACATGTGTCCACTGGTGTGCTGACGAGGCGAGACAGGTGTCAACTTGTGCGATACCACGTGTCACGCCACGTCAGCACAAACGAAGGACGTCAAGTGCTTCTTAACGGCGTTGGTTAATATGCTCCATTTTAAAACTTTATTGGCATACAATGAACCTTCCAAACATAATTATGTCAGACGCTCCTGGGCCAATATTTTATTGGCCAAAATGCACCTTAACCCTTTTAAAAATTATACACATCCTATCAATTTATAAGTCAAATAAATTAGTAGAAAAAATAATAAATTGAAGAAATAAAATAAAAACAAGGCCTAATATATAGGATGAAATATCAACCCCTATTATATTACTCCATCCGTTTATTAATATAAGTCTAGAAGACTTGGTTATTTTTTTTCAGAAACATTGATAAAATTAAATAACTTATTTTTAAACTGATTTATCAATTTTTTTTTCAAACAAGTTATGATCACAAATGTTATAATTAAATAAATCATTTACTTTCCTTAACTTAAAAAAAAATAAAGTAAATTTTACGTTAAGAAAAGTAAATCTGATATTAGAGAACCTGGTGAGCATTAACAAGTATTATATGTAATAATTTTTGTTGAATCTCTGTGTATACCATACTGATAGTCACGACCCAAAAGGCCATAAAATGTAGGAGTAGTAATATTATTAACAACATTCATTCAGTCCGAAAAAAAGTAATATTATTAACAATGGGTAAAGGTACTGATTTGGTACTCTACTATTATGAAAATTGTTGCCAGCATAAAAAATAATTTCTAGTAGCAGATGCGGTACTTATCAATTAAATTCGTAACTTGATTAGTAATGCCGTCAATTTGTCCAAACTTCCGTTAGAATTGGCTTACGTGGCTTTTTTTTTGCCCTTGCGATGTGGTATGGATATGTGGCATTTTTTTTTATTATTATTCATTTATTTATTTATTGTTTTTTATTCTTTTTTTGTAACAACAGGTAGATAAAGCCTTTGGCCCCCAAAACCGGATTCCCCCATGTATACGGTGCATTTTTTTGAGTCCTTGACCTTCTCAACTGAACCAGGTAATCCGGGCTTTTTTTTTGGATCAGGTAACCTGAGGCAACAGACTAATCCGTAGCGGGGTTATATACGCTATTTGGTTCAGTTGAGAAAGCCAATAACTCAAAAAAAGGTGCCGAATGCAGGGGGAATCCGGGTTTGAGGGCCTTTATAAAAAATAAAAAAATAAAAAATAAACCCGAGTTACCTGATCAAATGAGAAGGTCAGGGACTCAGAAAAATGCGCTGGATATCAGAGGGAATCCTGGTTTGGGGGCCAAAGGCTCTATCTGTTTGTTGTTACAAAAAAAATAGAAAAAATAAACCTGGGTTACCTGGTCTAATTGAGAAGGGTAGGGACTCAGAAAAATGCCCCACATACTGGGGGAATCCGAGTTTTGGGGCCAAAGGCCCTATCTACCTGTTGTTATAAAAATAATAAAAAAATTTAAAAAAATAAAAAATGCCACATCACAAGGGTAAAAAAAAAACGGTGTTACTAATCAAGTCATGAATTTAATTGATGAGTACCGCACGCATCTGATAGTACTTAAAATTGTTTTTTATACTTAGGGCAATTTCAATTTTACTGAATAATCGCTTTTACCCTGTTAACAACAGTCATATTGGCGTTAGTTTACTTTGATCAGTTCATGGTTTCGTCTCTCCATGTAATAAAAAAGCCATAAAATGTGCAGATATCAAGAGGAAAGGGCAGAGAAATCGTAATGGTCGGGGGTAGAAGCAAATAGGATTGAGGTTAACCACTATTCAGCTAATCTTCTTATCTCCAATGGATCGTTCTCGGAAACACCAGGTTGGTTTTCTTACTTTTTCCTGATCTCATAATTCCACCACCAGATTGACTTCGTCGTTGATGTGGTTCTGTCCCTGATTTAATTTAACCTAGAATCATGATTTCCCCAACTATGTGTTTCACTGATGATAAATTCGCTTCTGGTTTTTGGTCACCCCTCAATCTTAATTATTCAAGAGTTTTACCCTGCGGGTCATTCTTACTGTCGTGGCTCATGAATAGTGATTGATGCTTCGCTTTTTGGTATTGATGGTGTGTTCAGGTATCCTTGAGAGGAGCAAGCGCAAAGGAGATAACAAGGGATGCCCTTCTTGAGAAGGTTTCTCGGGAAAGAGAACTCCGCAATTATGCAAAACGGGCTACTGCTTCTGCTCTATTCATCCAGGTGCATCCTTGGGAAGAGTTTTATTCATTCATTCATTTATTTTTTCAACCATCTAATTTTTATCCCATTTGAGATGACATTATGTTCTCGATGGACAAATGGTGAGTACTGTCTATTTTTTAAACATAAATGGTCCAATTTCTTTCGGATATTCGTTAATATTTCAAGGTGTATTCATTACACACACAAGTTTGCACAATGCAACTAGGAATTGTTAACTTGATATATTGGAAGTTTACATGAGGCCGGGTGCATCTCAACTTTTTTTCCCTGCATACTTTTGATTTTATTTGTTATTGGGAGAAAATAAGGGATATCAGGTGAAAATATGTACCATTGAACAATATTATCGGGAGGTTTACAATCGAGTTCAATATAATGAGCCGACATCTCTGCTTAAATATAACTTGTATATTTGGTTTCTACCCTGTCTAAAATAAAAACCTTAAAATTTTTTACCTGCTTTCTTACTATTATCGTATATTTATGTATTAAAACTGAGAAACAAACTGTTTCCTTGATGTCATAAGAGAGTATGGAGGCGCTACAAGGTTACAAGGTTGGTTGCTCGGCAACTCCAGCAGGAGTGGGAGACGTTGTTGAACCATTACACTGGTGTTACGACAGCAATATGGATTGCCAACAATTTGTTGCGACCATTTCTTTTCTTCATAAGCCGGTTCTCATCTGAGCATCAGGAGGCTTACAGCAAGAAAATAGACTCTATGAGGATTTGCTTTACAATCTTATTGGAGAGCCTGAACTCTTCTGGTTTGTCCCCCATTTTCTTTGTTGGATCACAGATTTATGTTCCTATAATTTCATAGACTTCAATGTGACTGCATTTTTCAAGATACTTTTTAAATATGAAAGTACATTTATTTTGAAGGTTCTCTCTGTTCTGAGTTTCAAGCTCCTCTGTTATGCATTGGTAGTTCAGTGGAAATGCATATTTTACTAAGCTGAAAGTCTGTTCACCCTTTTTCGATGTGATTAAACTCTATTAACTTTGGATGTTGATCTGTTCTTTTTTCCCTTTTATTTTTGTCAGAGCCTTAGGTTGGAAGTCTGTTGGGCTTTTAAACTTATTTCACCGTAAGCCTGCAGTTCTTCTATCTTGTTGATACATTATTACTTTGCAAATGGAGAATGATGCAATTACATTTTATATCTATAAGTACCTGTCCATTACCAGTCTGGCGCTATTTTTAGTTGTGGAGTAATTGAGAAGTTACATTTTCAAATGAGACACCACCCTGGGCTATATGAGAATTTTGATAGATATATCTTCCCCTTTTCTAGATTCAAGGAGGAACTTCTGCTCTCTAGCAGTTGGTACACCTGAAGAAAGGAGAATTTGGGGTCACCAAGCTCGAGGGCTTATCTCTGTTGGCTTTGTCATTCTTTCAGAGTTAAGTAAAGGCATTTCAAGAAATCAAGATATGACCTTGGTTACCTCCCTTGCAATGCGTGTTCTTGTTATGTTAACTGATCTGAAAGGATGGAAAGGCATTACTGATGACAATCGTCAGGATGCTGATATAGCAGTGAAAGGTTTGATTGAGTACATGGGGAGTAATGACAGTGGTAGTTATGTGTCTATTAGTGGATATATTAGTTCATTGGATAACTATTCTTCACAAACGAAGAATATAAACCAGACAGATGATAAGTTTGTAATTACTGCAAGTGCAATAACTTTGGCTTTGCGGCCATTCTATTTGAGAAGCTCTGATGTTAATGTTCCTGCTATGTTGGATGTGGACCATGCTGCTAGGCAGTATTGCACATTCATGCTGACAGTTCCTTGGCTTGTGAAGCGTCTGCCATCTGTTCTTCGACCTGCTATAAAGCACAATTCTGTTTTGTTTCCATGCTTTCTTGGTATACTGGTAAGCATCATTAATCTAGAACATCGCCATTTCGTAATGTTTCTCTTTAATTGAATGGCCAGATGACACCTTGGTTGTATTTATTCACATATTAAATCTCTAACTAATATACATCTTTATTGGTTTCTTTTTTCCTTCGAGGTGAATCAATCATGCAGTGATGCCAAGCATTATTTACTTAGTTGATGGCTGTGCATTCATATTTGACTTCTCTTTGCACATTCAATTAGGCATGTGATTGTTGAATTCAGAACATGACATAATATGTTAATATCTTTGCTTTACTGAATGTGATAGGTCTTGGATAATCTTAGGCACATTTGTATATATATCCTGCATTTTAGGGGGGCACCTGCCCGGCATATGTAAAGTTAAGTAAAGAATATCATCTGAATTTGTGGGCCTGATGAATTGTTCTTAACTTTTTTTTTTTTGGCCAACAATTGTTCTTAACTTTAAATATAAAAAAATATTACTAAAAATCTATAATCAGTATAGTTTTTACTTTTTTTTGAAACAGACTAAGTTACTTAGAAGTTAGGAGTTGGTGGAAATAGTGGGCCTGTGTAGATTGGTATGGCAATTTTCTTCTGTTTTCCATGCAATAGAAACAACAAGTTGATTTCTTTTTTTCTTTTCTTTTTTGGGTAAAGGAAATTGATGGATGCTAGATGTTTTGTCTCTCTATAGTAGTATCAACTATGGATAATAATTCAAAGTTGAACTTTCACCATTTGTCTTTGAGCCAACGAAGTGATAAAATATAATTATGATTCTAAGATTCAAACATATCAGAACTGATCGAACTGTGACAGTGATGACAGATCTTGAGAGAGAATATTTCAATGGAGATATCACATTTGATTCATTTAGACACTCTTATCTCCTGCAAGGAAATTCCAACAGTTGGTTGGGCTCTCACTAACATTATCTGCCTAGCAATGGGGAATGAAAATGAATCTGTGGATCCTCAATGCTTCCATCAGGGTCTAGACCATGCATTATATGTCCATGTTGTTAACTATCTTTCAGAAACCCTACTGTCTCATCTTTATAATGTTGGATGGATTAAAAAGGGGAAGAAAGCTATTCAGAATGATTCTGACGCCTCAGCAGAACCCATGGATACAGTTCTTTATGAGAATGAAGAAGCATATGATTCCTTTCTGATTTCCTACATAGATCAATTTAGGCCTGTTTGTCAGCAGTGGCATCTTCAAAAACTTTTGGCTGCAGCAAACAAAGATGTCACCGACAGGGCTGAGATTCTGCTTCCAAATGGTCTGGAATGCTTGGGAAAGCTGGATTTGAGTGATATTGCTCTTTTTTATTCGAACGTGCTAAAAATATATGCAATCTTGAATCCAATTCGTGGCTCCTTGCCAGTTCTCAACATGCTATCCTTTACTCCTGGATTTCTTGTCAAGGTGTGGCACTTGTTGGAGGATTTCATTTTTCATGGAGACAATCACACTTCTGATTACCACATGAGTGGAAAAAGCAAACATGATGCATCTGAGAGCAGGCTAAAACATGTCAGTAAGGATGGGGCTAATAAGTGGGTCAGTGTTCTTCATAAATTAACTGGTAAGTCCCATGCTGCATCAAATAATGCTGAACACACCAGCAGTCATTCTGAGCCTAGCGAAATGAATGTGGATTCATCTGATGTATGGGACATAAAGCCTATGAGGCGTGGTCCACAAGGAATTTCTAAAGATACATTTGCTCTACTTCATATATTCTGTGCCACCTATTCTCACCTACTTTTAGTTCTTGATGACATAGAATTCTACGAGAAACAGGTAATCTGCTCGGTTTCTTTATGGTATGCCCCCACCTTTCTTTCATGCAAATGTTTCGATCTACACCTCAAAAACTAAAGCTGCCTTCTGATTTTTTCCAATATGCTTAGGTTCCATTTAACTTAGAGAAGCAACAAAGAATTGCATCAATGCTCAATTCTCTGGTGTATAATGGCTTGTCCCATGGTATGAGTGAGCAGAGTAGACCCCTCATGGACTGTGCTATCAGATGCTTACATTTAATGTATGAAAGAAATTGTCGGCATCAATTTTGTCCTCCTGATTTGTGGCTTTCCCCTGCTAGAAAAAACCGGCCTCCTATTGCAGTGGCTGCCAGAACTCACGAAATTTCATCAGTCAATATAAGATATGATGATTCATTGACTTTTCCCAGTATGGGTTCTGTTATCACCACAACTCCTCATGTTTTCCCTTTTGAAGAGAGGTATCTATGTGATGGTCTGTTTAACATGTTTTCCCTGTTCATTGTCATATTCTATAGGTATTTGAATGACATAGGTGAGAAAGCACTGATGGACAGATAGGAGAAAAAAAAAAGTTTTATTATTGACTATGTTTTCACAATCAATGAATATATTTTAGTGAGTGTCCTGGAAAGTTAGATTCTTTTATTATGTTAATATTCAGGAACCTTTGAATTGTTTGTAAAATTGGTGAGCATGTGAAGAGGAGAAATGTTGTTTTGAAACTAATAATCCATGGGGATTAATTTTGAATTTCTTTCTAGAGTTGAGCGATCTATGTTGTATGTGATATGGAAACAAAATGAAATTCTATTGCATAGTTACATTCTATGATGGATAGTGGTTAATGATTTGATTTATCACTTTGATAGAGTTGAGATGTTTCGAGAGTTCATTAAGATGGATAAAGCCTCCCGAAAAATGGCTGGTGAAATTTCTGAACCTGGTTCACGGGCTATTGAGATAGTAGTACGTCGGGGTCATATTGTTGAAGATGGATTTCGGCAACTAAATTCCCTTGGGACAAGGTTGAAGTCATCCATCCACGTTTCTTTTGTGAGTGAATGTGGCCTTCCTGAGGCTGGCCTGGATTATGGTGGGCTATCTAAAGAATTTTTAACTGACATATCAAAAGCGGCCTTTGCCCCAGAGTAAGTTACAGATTTTTTTTTTTTATTATTATTGGACTTTTGCTATTGAGAGCTCTACCTCACGAGAGCTTGGGGAAATCCATCAGTGGAGAGCTCTACCCCTTAGGAGGTTCAGCTCTTCATTTTACTGCCCTTTCTTATTTTCGTTATGTGGTTATCTGCTCTTTCTGAGCTATCATCATAATTAACAATTTCATTTGTTTTAGGTATGGGCTATTTTCCCAAACCTCAACCTCCGACAGGCTTCTAATACCAAATTCTTCTGCAAGATTTTTGGATAATGGTCTTCTGATGATTGAGTTTCTTGGAAGAGTCGTTGGTAAAGCTCTTTATGAAGGAATATTACTTGATTACTCTTTCTCGCATGTTTTTGTACAAAAACTATTGGGGAGATATAGCTTTCTTGATGAGTTATCAACACTTGATCCCGAGCTGTACAGGAATCTTATGTATGTCAAGGTAAATCTCAAGAAACATATCCATGCTGTATACTCTATCTCCCTGGCCATATTAGTTAGTCATTGACAGTGAGCAAAATTAAATCATGAGCGCTTGAAAGTTAAAACGCCTCTGGCTGTTAATTGCCTGGTTTTTTTTTATTAAATTTTGACAACGTTTTGATGTTGGCTTTCAAACTATAATGTTTATTCTTCTATATGCGTCTGGTTGAGCTGTGGTCCTTTTTAAATATGTTTAATTACAGCATACATGTAGTTTACTTACAGAGCTGATTCTTGGTGGCTAAGACATGTAATAACAGAATTTGTACTAGGGCATTTATGCTTCTGGCTGGGTATGCTAAATTGTGTAAACTTCCAATATTGTGGTTATGAAAGTGTCATGTAAGGTGGTTAGGTGTGATAGCAGGACCTTATAACTTACAAAAGAAAAATAGAAAAAAAAAAACTGACAAAGGATCAGGAGTGATTATTTTTTGCTATATTTTGTGGGATCTATGTGCGTAATCATTGTGAAAATGGTTGCCAAAAGGCACTTTATTACGTTATTACATATATGCATACTCTTGCATTTTATAGTCCTCAACAAGTTTCACATATTCTTTCATGCAGCATTATGATGGTGATGTCAATGAGCTCTCTCTTGATTTTACTGTTACTGAAGAATCATTTGGGAAATGGAATGTTATTGAGCTAAGGTCTGGTGGCAAAGATACCTTGGTGACAAATGAGAACAAAATGCAGTACATACATGCAATGGCAGACTACAAACTTAATCAACAGGTTTTATCATCAGCTATTACAGTCTTATTGTAGTCACTCAGTCTAATACTAAATCCCTTCTGCATCATTGGTGAACCTGTCATGTTGAATGCAGATATTGCCCTTCTCAAATGCATTCTATAGAGGATTGACTGATCTTATATCTCCATCCTGGTTGAAGTTATTCAATGCAAGTGAATTTAATCAGGTATTTCATTGGATAAGATTATATTTTCTTCTGTTTTATTTTACACTTCAATTCTGAAAATAGAAATGCCATATCTATGTTAGAATTTTTTTACATGTCCATTGCAGTGCAGATTATCGGGTTCTTAATCTGTCGTTATTTTGAGACTTATGTTGTTAAGTTGACCATGTTATGAACGGATTTTGAGCTATTTCCTAGCACACATTATTTTGAACAATATCCTTTGGAACAGTTATTTGGTATTTTGCAGCATTGAGTATCAAAACCTAAAGATTTCTCTCATTCACTTCTTCTGCTGTCCTTGTCTTATTTTCCTGTTTCTTATCAGCAGGGCTATATGATCTTCTAAAATATGTATTTTTCCTAAGTTCTTTTTCACAAGAAGGTTCTGAATTATACCACGATGCAGTTGCTTTCAGGTGGAAAGTATGATATTGATGTCGATGATTTAAAAAATAACACACGATACACAGGTGGTTATAATGAAGGAAGCCGGACAATCAAGATATTTTGGGAGGTACTGATATCGAAACCTTTATAGATTGAGTCCTTTATTTTAGTTTTCAAGGATCTATGTTTTCCCTCAATTTATCAACTGAATATTCTTCAGAGATGTTTCAGTGGTTTATGTTTGATTTGTTACTTGTCAAGGGGCATTTTAGTTATATTGAATAATAGTTAACATAGCTTAGCTGGTATTAGTTGACTGTAACTACTTTTGGTTATTTTGGTTTGGGTATAAATAAAAGGAAATTGTAGATAGAAGGCGTTGAATAATGAATTGATTCTTCTCTCTCTCTCGCCTTTTTCTCTCTTTCTCTCTGGCTTGTACCAAATTGGTATCAGAGCAAATCTTCGGTGATGGCGCCGGAGACTCGATCATCTGAGTGTCTGGGTGATCTGGAACACTGGCTGGAGATGAATTTTGCCATGGTTGAAAGCAATCGCACCCGGCTGGAACAACATTCCACGGATATCACTGAGTTTACAATTTCCTTTTCTTTATACCTCAGCCAAAATAACCAATAGTAGTTACAGTCAACTAATGCCAGCTAAGCCATATTAACCACTATTCAATATGACTAAAATGCCCTTCGACACACAACATGATTCTATTTTTTTTTTTTCAACCTCTATCGTGTTGCATGTGCCTTTTATTGTTCTTATGAAGCAACTTTAATATACATGTCCTTAGTTTTTGGTGTTTTCATTATAATTGTGTTGGGTTAGTTAGTGTTAGACTGTAAGTAGCATTTCTCTTTGGCAATATCTTAGGTTGCCATCACTACGTTAGAACTTGCATTTCTAGCTTTTTGATAAGGGAGCTTAAATCTACTCAGAATTGTGGGGCTAGATAAACTAGGTACTTTGGTTTATTGTTCACGAAATCTCGTCCGGATTATGGAGGCCAGTTTAATGTCAAACCAAATGTTTGAATTCAATTTTATATAACCTCCTTTCAGAACTTGAATGTGAATAGGCTTAATAACCACATTACAGAACGATGTTACTAGGTGGCTGGTGCTTTTGCTGTTGGCAGAGTTGTTTTAAAGATTCACATCAAACCAAATATTTATAAAGTTTGATAGAACTCATTTAGAGTTTTTATGAGGATCAAGGTTGATGGTCACATCACATACTGGCATTACTAGGCAAATGGTGGTTCTCTAAAAAAAGTACTAGATAGTCAACAAGAACCAATGTTGTAGTCTTCCAGTTAAAGTAGCGGGGAACCTATTCCTTCCATCCCCTCTCCACTCTGTTTGTCTCTCTAAACTCTGCTAAATCCTGAATCATGTTTATTCCTGTAGAACAATGTCTTTTGACTTTCAGTTTCAATCTCATGGAGAATATATATGGATTTTACTTAAGCTCATTCTGTAGATGCCCATTTGAAGTTATCTGTAATCTTTTTCATTTTTTGGTCTATGGTCTGTAGGTGATGAAAGACTTTGAACCCCAAGAACGTTGCATGCTTCTGAAATTTGTCACTAGTTGTTCTCGTGCTCCATTACTTGGGTTCAAATATTTACAGCCTACTTTTACTATCCACAAGGTATGCTTTTGATCATGTTTGATGCCCCTCATTTTGTTGTTGCTTATTATGTTATGGAACATGTTTGTTTTCTTGCGCTTTATCGCTGAAGGTCAAATGCTGTGAGTTAAGAAGGCAGCAAATAGCATCCTGAAACTGTTTTAATCTTCTTTTGTTAGATAGAATCTAATGCATCTATCACAGAATTTTTTAGGACATTGCTTAGTCTTGGTTGTATTTCATCTGATGCTCAATGCCTAAGTTTCTATAAGTTGACAGAGTTGTCTTCTCACCATCACCATGCCATATATGGGCAACAGAAACCTGTGCTATATGCATACATCATCATTGCATTTTTCATGGTTGCACCATCTCTTAACACTACCAGTCTACATTTTTATGTTTTGGCAACCCTTTTGCGTGGTCTAATTAGTGATTTGTTTCTAAGACCTTGTCAAGAATTAATCATGATGAATTAAAAAATGATTTGGTTTTCTGACCTATACTGACTCTATGTACCTCTTCAAATTTAACTTATCTCATCCATCCTCTGCCCCTGCGTTCTCATAATTGAGATATTGTGACCAAGTAATGAAGTTAAAACAACTTCTAATGAAGAAAATGAGAAGTTGATTATATTTTACACAGGTTGCTGGTGATGTCCCTCTTTGGGCGACATTTGGAGGACAAGATGTTGAGCGGCTTCCTTCAGCTTCAACTTGCTACAATACCCTCAAGGTACTGCTTATTAGAGGAGTCCATATTTAGCTACGTGTTTATGGTCGTTGGAGTCATTTTATCCGAGAAAAAGTCATTTGCTATTTAAGTCATCTCTTGTCAATTTTCAGATTGTTGAAATGTTTTTTTTTTCCCAATCATCACAGCTTCCAACCTACAAACGTGCAAGTACGTTGAGAACAAAGCTTCGATATGCTATCAATTCAAATGCCGGATTTGAACTCTCTTAATTTGCCTCAGGTAATTATATTATCTATTTTATAATTGATTCATCCCGATTTCTGTTGCTTCTGCTTGATAGATTGTGCTCAGTATAGTTAGCGCACGTGTCCACATTGCTTTTCAGCTGCCAAATTTATGGTTTTTACGTGCAATTATGGGACCTTTATTTTATTCTCATAGCATCCAACACATTAGAGAGCAATAGCAATATTTTCAGTTGTATTCGGAATGCCTAAGTGATCAGGGATATTCCCTGTGCTAATAGATCATCTGCCAAGGCGTTATTTGCTGCTTCAGATGGATGAAATCCATCCCAAAACACGTACTCTGTTGCATTGGCACATGTTCCCACAGACACGGCATTGCAAAGATAGGAGGTTTCTATTAGTCCCGTACCACAGCAAGCCTTTCTTGCTTCAAAAAAACCTGTGACCACAACAAGTGCAAATGAATGAATGGTAACTTTCATTTTCTCAGCATAGGAGAGAGATGAAGTATAGTCTTGTTGGAAAAACTTAATCTTTAGTGTGTTGATGGGTGAGATGTGAGCTCTAGAAATTTGGTGATTCTGATTTTTTGAGTGTTAAATGCAACCTTCTAGGCTGATAAAAAAATCTATCTCGCAATGTTGCGCATATTTTATGGAATTTTAAGAATAGTCTACCTGTTCATGAATATGTAGATAAGTTTTAGGGGCTGGTTTTCAGGTACATACCGTTGTCACTGGGGCTGGTAATCATATCCAACAGAGGCTGGTAGATATCAAACACCACAAGTTTTAGACGAGGGAGTCTGCTCTTCAAACCCTCTGAAGTGCTCTTAAGTTTATTGTTAAACGAAACGGCATCATGGTTCAGTCTGGCCACACACTGGTTGCTTCCGGAGCCAAACAAAGTAATGGCTGCAGGCAAACATCCAATTGGCGGTAACGTTGTTACTCCTGTCCTCCTTGCTCCCAGCCCATAGAGATCCTGTTGCATGTTCATATTTAAAGACGTGATACAGAGAAACATGTAAACTAGTGATTCTTTTCCTATACTTAAATTTATCATGTGCAGTTTAAAGACGTTACAGAGAAACATGTGAACTAGTGATTCTTTTCCTGTACTTAAATTTATCATGTGCAGTTGTAACATCGAAAATCTTGATCATTAACATGCAGTTATGATATACACTAGTTATTATATGGTGTTCTAAGGTCGCATGACAATGTTATTATATTACTCCCTCCCTCCAGTCCTAAATATAAGTGTTATTTAGGGAGGTCTCCATTCCTAAATATAGGTTCTATTTAGGGAGGTGAGTTTGTTCTTAAATATAAGATAATTTTTTAATTATTACTCACTTTTTCCCGAAATTATCTATATTGATGCTCCTCAATAATAAACAAGCATAATTGGGAGGGTAGGAATCAAGATAGATGATTAGGGTGTTTTTGGTAATATCTTATAGTTTTAAATAACTTAACTAATGTCTTTAATACAATCAAATTAAGTAAATAGTATTTATATTTATGAACGGAAGGAGTAGAAAATATGCAAAAAGTTTAAATAATAAAAAACCGAGGCAATAGAAAATATTCGATCATATTTAGTGTTAAAACCCATTTTTGTTAGGTTTGAGATGTTAAATTGGAATATCATCATATTCACAAAAAAAAAAAATTTGGAATATCATCAGAGTTTTTTCGAGCAAACCAATTATACATAAATGTCATTTTCGTTATGTTCAAAACTTTTGTCATGACAGTTAATGCTTTATCTAAATGTTTAGTGCATCTGCATTCTCCCTAGTCCCTACATTATTTTTCAAGCAATGTTTAATAATAACTTCAAAAAAACAAAAAGTTAAAAGGGGACACATGGATTACAGTAGTACTCCCCTGCTCCACATTATAAGAGATAATTAACAATTTTGCACAAACCAAAGAAACATAATGAAGTCATATATTATTGATAAAATTAATGTGATTTTCTAATTTTACCCATATATAATTTATTGTACCACTCCGTTCTTATTTATAAGTCTATCTAATAAAATTTTGTTCTTTATTATAAATACATTTTGAGAGCAACTAATGTGAGTGGTACAATTTTGTCTAGTTAATGTAAGAGAGGAAGTTGATAAATATAGAAAGAGAGTGTGAATTCATTGTTCAATGAGGGTACAATTGAAAAGATTAACCGATTGTGGACATTTTTAATGACATAGCTAAATTTCTTTGGTATGTGGGAATTAAATCAAGAGGACTTATAAATAGGAACAAAGCAGCACACTCACACCCTCTTTTCTAATTACATTTAATATACAATAGCAAAAATGGGAATCAAACATTTGTTATTTTGATTTTACATATTACCTCTTAAAATGTGGATTAAAAATTCCCATATCATCTCTTATATTATTAACAGGAGGGAGTATGATATATTTGTGATAGAATACTGTAAAAAAGATACTTTTGTCAATTATTTTGATTATAAGTCAACTAAAATGATTAATAGATAAAGTTAACCTCCCGCAAATCAAGCCACTAGTCCAGAATGAGATGTAATTGTAAAATGACGATATGATGTTAATTGTCCCACCGAAAAAAAATAAATAAATAAACAAACCTGAATGAAATTAGTGTAGGACGCCATGAGAATGTCTGAGAATTGATCAGGCGAATAGACACGATTCAGAAGGGCGTTAATGTAGTAGTTCTGGAGAAAATCACTGCTTCCAGCACTAAGAAGGTGGATTGCGCCTGAGAAAATCTCATTGGCCTTGGCATTTCCCACCATGCTCACAACTTTTCTCTGATACTCCCTATAGTGTTTCAACTGCCGAGTCAACGAGATCGCCCCCTGCAAAACCACAAAAAGGAGAGGAATTTGATGGTGTTTATTTGGACAGCACATATATGCCTTTAAGAAATCTTATTTACATATAAAACTGCTGTCCCTTCGTGATAACCAGAAGCACCAGAGGCAAAGTTGGCTCCTATCAGAAGATTTGTCCCTCTAGCCTCTTGGCTAAGATAAGCGGGTTGATGTGAAGTAAACCCGAGGTATTCAGCTGAAAAAAAAAGAGGAAAGAATAAAATCATGGCTTTTCAAAGAGAAGGTTAAGGGGGGAAATATAACAAATGCTACCGCATACTTACCAGTGAAATCTATGGCTAGTTTTCCATTGCAGAACCTTCCGGTTGGTCTGTGAGTGACAAAGTCTCTTCCATAAGGAGGAAAATTTGCCTTTACCAATGTTACAAGGTTATTATTATTTCCCACGTCAACCACAGAGTCCCCAAATATCATTAGCGCAGGAACCAGAGGATCCCCATGGACGAGTGCCAAACCCAGAACAGCAAGTAATGAAACAAAGAGGGAACTTGAAACACCCATAAGAAACAGAACAAAATGAAGTAGGAAGAGATTTGAGGGTTGAATGAAGATGATAATGGCAGATAGAGGAATGCAAGTAGTGGAAGAGCATTAAAAGACCAAGAAAGGTCAAAGTGAATTAACAGATATCAGAAGAACAATGATTCTGAAAATGCTGCCTATGTACGTGTCGAAGCAAGTTCAACACCCTTTGAGAGATATAATGATTTTGTCCTCTCATTCAGTCTCTCCAACCAAAATTGTCATCATTTTCGGATAGATAACGGTATTGGATTAGGTGAAGACAATTGTTTAGTCACAGCATCATGTACACTCTCTAGAGTTTCTAAGGGGAAGTCTATGCTTAATTGTAAGTGGCTCTTCGCACTAGGCACCAAAGTGGGGATCTCCAACTGGTGGGCACTGCAGAATATTTTTGCCCATAAAAAGGAAAGATGACTGGTCCGTAAAAAGAAGGCTCCAATATTTATTTTTAATGAGAGTCATCCACTTACCCAATAATTTATCAAAATTATAGTTCTATCTCCTTTATTTTGAAAACATATATGAACCTCCCTTTGGAACAAAATATATGCTACACAATCTTGTATCCTTCTAGTTTTAAAGTTTCACTTCTATCTATCTAACTGTTAGTTGACAGTTAAATCATAATGTTTACTCATTGTTTTGACTAATATATCCTTTATTAATATAAATAAAACTTAATAATCTTTTCAATACATCTTTACCAACATTAAAAATTAATTTAAATTTATACCTTCATATTTTTATATTATTAAACCTATTAATTTTGATCATATGATTTTTATAATTGTATAGTGATAGGGCCGGCTCTCTTCTCTCCTCTTCCTCTATAACTTTTGGGGTTGTGGGAGCTCTTCTCTCGTCGTTGTGCGAGTTGTTTCCACGGCGTCTCCCTCCCCGGTTCCAACTGGAGAAGGAGACATCTGTATTTTGTAACAGTTTACTTTTATTTTCATGTTTCTTTTGGTTTCCTATGGTTATGTTGCTTTTCTTTGCAGAAATATATTGGTTTGGGAGTCTAGGCGACAATGAGGGTTTCTTCTATTCAATCTTCATTCTTCATCTTTCATATTGGTGTTTGTGGGTTATTTTGTTTCTGTGAGATCTGCTCATAGAGATCTTTCAGAAACCAATTTGGTTGGTTTATTGCAGATATGATGTATGGATACTTTGGGATGGTTCTTCGAACAACCACTGCTCATGATGACTTTGTTGCTGGTGACAGTTTTTTTTCTACCCACGAATTCTGATGAAGGAATAATAAAGTCGGTAAGGTTCTTGGTGGCGACAGCTTCCTCCAACCTATGTTAGATTATGTTATTTTTAGGGTTTCTATACATTATTATTTGGATTTTCTTTTTGCAGACCTTTTATTTTATGCTTTGTATCTCACTTTTCCTTAGTTTAATGAAATAATATATGTTATTTGGCAAAAAAATTAATTGTATAGTGATTAATTTTTTAAAAAAATAATTTTTAATGTTTAAAATCGTTTATTTTTAAAAATAATTATGATATTATTTGTAATTTTTAAAATACATACATTGGTTGGAAAATTTTTGAAACTTAATATTTTAGTTTAAATTATTATATTTTTAAATGATATTATTTTTTTAAATTATATAAAACATATGTTTTATAATTCATCAATCTGAACTAAATTTTATTAAACAAATGTTCTTAAAAATTACTGTTTTGATCATTTTTTAATAATTTTATGTTTAATTTCATGAATTTTTTTAAATTAAGAAAAAAGATTGAATAGATCACTAGTAATTATTAAATAAATTATTTATAAATAAATGAGAAATTTAATATATTATATGGGTAAATAAGTAAAGAAGATTCCCTTAAATTAGAGTAATATACTTTTAATATCTTTTCACAATATTCTTTAATGGTGTTAGTTTTTTTTATGACTTAATGGTTTTAGTTGTTGGACTAAATTATATGTTTTTAAAATAAAAGGGATCCTTGTGTAATTAAGGTATAAGGAGGTTACCAACAGGGGTTGGCGCAGTTGGGTAGGCAGCTGCGCCACAATCCTCCTTACCTGGGTTCGATCCCAAGTAAGGAGATTGTAATGTATTTCTGTTGGGAGCTCTCTCTCCTGAGGTCCCACCAAAGGTGGGCGTACCTTCGGGCCTATTCGATTGGGGGCGTCAGGACTAGTCGGTTGTCGAGGGCCCATGCTGGTAAATCCGGAGTTGGCCTTCAGGTTAACGCCGGATACCTGGACGGTGGTGTAATCGAAGGCCAAAAATGGTCTAAGCATTCATTAAAAAAAAAAAAGGTATAAGGAGGTTGATGTATTTTACTCTTTAATAATAACAGAAAAAAGGAAACAACTTTTGTGTATGCAGTCAGAAACCACTAAATGTATAAGTTGCTTTTGCAAAACATGTAATCATAAATCATGATGAACATTCATACTTCAAATTGGAAATTAAAATTCTGAGGCTTATTAATCACAAGCATTATGGTAAATGAAAATTGAAAAAACTAGAAGTTTTTTTTTTTTTTTATGTTTGTAATAATGTAAAGATGTTCTTGGAAGGCATTAGAGAAACTTTGCAATTCCTGCAACAGCACGATACACAGAAATGTGGAAGAATTGCTTCAAATTTCAACTAGAATTCCTGTGAATTTTCACAAGGACTATTAAAAGAAGAGAAAAAAACAGTTAAAACATTTGAAAATGTTCGGTACAGCTCGCAAGGAAGCATCATGCTAGAACATATTTGTAGTTATTTTCGATGTTTACCAATGGGACGTAGTGGGGGCATCTTCTCTACATCTCTGCTGTGTGTACCGAAGAAAAGGTAAAAGAGGACTATGTTCAAAAGTTCAGACTACTTTTTTCAATTCCTAATTTACAATTATGCTAATTTCCCTCGAGGCCTCAATAAAAATAATCCATGTGAGGCTCATGTCCTTTTTCATGCAGAGGGAATTCGCTTATACAATTGTTTGAACATACCGTCAAAGAAAAGAAGCCCAACACGGAACACATCAATTTGCAAAAGGCAAAGGCAATGGCATTGAGTAATCTGGAAAGGAATAAGATTCCAAAGTGCGTGAAGAAAGGTTGATGATAGTGGAGTAGTCATAAAGCTACATATCACTGTTCCTGTAAAAATAGGACAAGCAAGAACACACAGGCATCAAATTATAAAACACATGCAAACCTTTCAGCATTTTATGAGCTTTTTCCATTTGGCTTTCATCAGGAAACACATTTACCAATCGCTGAAACATCTCAATCGTCTTAATGGAAAGCACATCATCTAAAACAGAGGTTTTAAAGCCAGTGATCCTCAAAGCAGGTATTCCTTTGGCTGTATCTTTCGCTGGATTCATCTATGCCTGGATGCTGTCAAAGAAAAGCCTATCTAAGGCCTTTTCTTCATCAGGAACCAGAGTAAAATCCTCAGAAACTGGTTCTCAGCATGGGATTACACGTGAAGAAAGTTATCACAGCCATGCTTCTACGGAGGATGAAGTGATTACACCTAAGGATAACAGAGTTCTTCCAGAAACCTCGGTTCTTCATTACAATCCGTGTTTTGAACAAGAGATTAATGGCCTGCGAAGCCGGGTTGAAGATATGCAATTGAGAGAGTTGGTGTTACGGTTACAGTTTGACCACTTTTGTGATTTGAAAGAGCAAGAGTCTCTGCTTATGGAAGTTAGAAATTTGCTGTCCCTTGAGAGTACTCGCGTTGATTTCTACGATAGGGAGATTTCGTCAATGGAGGCAGAGAATAAGAGGTTGGAGACATTCGCAGTCCAATATCTAGACATCATTGAACAGCTTGAGCAATGGAAATCAGAGAATAGACTGCTTCGGAGGAAGGTTAAGAAGCTAGTAAGAAAATCAGAAGCAAAATCTCGCCTCATTCACGAGCAATCTTTGATTATCAAGGCCCAAGAAACAGAAATCATCAGAAGCCGCGATGACTTGTGGATGAAAATTAACGTCATCAATAAATCGGAGGAAGAAATCAACGAGATGCAACGAGTTCTATACGAATTGCAGGACGAGAAGAAAGAACTTCTAATGAAGCTTCAAACAGCAGAAGAATCATCTGCGACTAAGGTAAGCAACCAGTTGAAACAGTAAATATAAAAACTAATAAACTTTTTTTAAGAAATTAAAGAAAATAAATGAACCACATGTTTTGTATATTATTAGATTATATATTACCTTATACGTCAAATAAACTAAATGAGTGAAAAAATTCAAAAAAATCAATTATTGGATAAAAAAATTTAATTAGTTTTATATTTGATACCTGATTATAACATAAGCATAGAAATAGAAATGCTAAGTATAAAAACATTGTGAAGTTGAAGTACTGTTAGGTCAGGTCGCTGAAAGCGGTTCCCATTGGCAGATTAACATAGAAGAAAATCCAAATGAAGAACAACACGAGAAGGTTGTGAAGGAAAGAGCAGGTGAAGTGAGAGAGATAGTTAACTTGGGATGGAGCAATGCATGCCTGAGGAACGAGCTAATAAGGGCAAATGAAGGACAACATCAAGAGAGGAAACAGGAGGGAGATCACTTCGAAGTGGAATTGGAAGGAAGCAGTGGAATGGTTCAGTATGAGTCAGAGCAAGAACTGGAAGAATCTCCTTTGCCTGGAAATGGTGCAGCTCATAGTGATAGTGGTGGTGGTTGCTCGAGGAGAAGGAAATTGATGAAGAGGCTAAAGAGGTGGGTGGAAGGAAGCGAAAAGGCTAAATTGAAGGAAGAAGAGAAAGGTAGGCCTTTTCATTCATATGGTACAGAGGAACCTCCTCTTATGGCTAGAAGGTCTTGCTCTAGTGCTTGATTAAACCAACAAACTACTTGGCTGTTGCAATGAGCAACACCGTTCAATTTGGAGGTTTTTTTTTAAAAAAAAAAAAAAAAAAATTGTTTCCTCAGCAGAGCCATCATTCTCCAATTCAAAACAATAATCAAGTATCATATACCATGTAAAATCCGAACTACTTTTATTCAAGTATGTTATCATTAACAGAAAAATGAATAACGAATTGTCTTCACTTTATTTTTCAATTATATTCTTGTTTGGTTTAGCCTGTTACTTGCATTAATGATAGAAAATCAAGGTGTAATGTTCTTGTTTTTTTACCTCAAAAGTGTAATGTTCACTCTCCAAGGTTTCAACAAGTGTTGTTAATGCCAACCAAAAAAAAAAAAAAAAATAGCAATATATTTTCATGCACGTCAGCATGCCTTATATCTGTGCCCCACAAGGAATATTTTGTAATTTTGAACGAGTGCATTTCCAGTGTTTGAATATGCAGAATAGATTTCTCCCCAAAGTATTCCTTTTGGTCCATCTAAATCTAATCAAATGCCAAGGAAAGCTTCATTACTACGTCATTCCATCGCTACTAGTTATAAACGATAATAGTCAACTTACGCAAAAACATTTTTTGAAAAAAAAGAAAAATGTCTAGTCTAAAAAGGCAATTTGCAGAGGAAACACTGCAAGGTTCATAGCTCTTGAGAAGCCTAGGCCGCAGCAAGCAACTCCTCAAACTAAGAGTTATGTCCTATTCAGTTAACGGCAACTTCGGTTGAAAGGCAATTTGGATGAAGTACATCCTGGCCAGAAACAGCGGCATTAGAGTTTTCAAGCACCTGCACGGCTTCTTCCACCTTGGCAATAAGAGAATCCGGAGACTCCAGGAGAAGCAGCAATTCTCCATTGTCCATCTCCAAAAGCATCCCTGTAATTTTCGATGATAGTACAGGCTGCCACAGGTTCAAAATAGGCAAATCGTTTTAGTTAACTGACAGCCTTCCCCCAGTAAGAGAAAACCAGTGCATTGGCTTCACCTTGAGTTTATGAACTAGAGGGTAAAGTTGCTCGCCCAGTATCTGTTTCTGCTGTTCTGGAGTAGCAGCAGCAAGCATACTATGCAGCATTTCTGATCCCAAAGATCCTACCAAATTGCTACCAACAGAGGAGCCTCCAGATACTTTCTCCATTTTGGGCTGCCGCACACTGCCACTGGGCGCATACTTTGTTGGCCCAGCTCGCTGCAAAACGCCAAATGTCAGATATCAAACTAATACCGACTTTATGTTTTCTTAAATGAATATAAGACCATGAAAGAAAAACATCCTAATCATCAGGCTCTCAGTCTTTCCTCATTTCTGCCTCAGATAAAAAAACTACAAGAAGATACTCCCTTATTGGCGGAAAAAAAGGCCATATCAGAAAACAAGGAATGCAAAATGATCCAACAAACCCTAAACAAATTCTGACGTGTATGGGAACAACACCAAACCTGTTGTGTACTTGATTCTCTTGAAGAGTTTGATGATTGATTTGGCTGATGCGATTGTACCATACGAGTACTAGAGTGGAGATTTCCCTGTGAAATTGTTTGTCCATTCATCCTGCCCCAGTTTTGCTTATTTTGCCTTGCAGAATTGGAAACCTGTGAATGAAAGAAGGAACAGAAAGAGTATATACCTTGACAGAAGTACCACCAAAAGATGATTTTTCACCCAAAAAACTGTAATAATTTATACTGATATAAGGAGCTTGTAATTAAAGATTTTCTCACCATAGGAAATAGTGGTTGTTGAAATGGTCTGGGAGGAGGAGGTGCAAAGCTGTTAGTCTTCCATCCTTGTGTCAACCCCCACTGTTGATACACTAGCCCAGAAAGAGAAGGAACCTGTGAAACGGCCCCAGGAGCTGCATAATAATAAGGACGATATCCGCCAGGAATAACAGCTATTGAAGGTCCATATAGTCCTTCTATTCTCTGTGCATGCTGAATATGCAATTGTGCTTGCCTATCCTGCTTCTTTTGAGCAATAGCAACATATAATGGTTTGCAATGAAACATATATCCTGTGGCATACATATCATATATATATCAACTTAAAGGTAACTAAAACAACACAGTAAAAGCACTGTTAACACTATGATTGTAAATGGAAATGCCGAACACTAATAAAACTTGCATCAGATATTTCAAGTTTCATCATGGCAGGGATGCAAATTTAAATGATCAGAATTTATAGTTTTACATCAACATACCAAAACAATATTACTATGCTTCAAAGAATTGGATATGCCACGCACCATAATATTCACCAGCTCATGATGACTGAACACTTATTTCCCATAAAATGCAATTAATACTGAAAGTTTAATTTAAAAAAAAAAGCCTATTCATTCGATAACATGGCAACAGACTTCCTGTGCAACAATTTCAAAAACCACCCTATGCGCAATTGAAGAGGGAGGAGGAAGGATTATTTTATTCATGTAGAGATGGCTCAGCTGAATATATGGAACCATAATATATCCATGTATTAAAGAATACCTCATAGATAATGTCATAAATCATATTGTTAAATGCCGGAACATAGAGTATAGCTTGTAAAGTGAATGAACAGCAGATATCTGAAATTGTTATACTGAAGACACAATTCACCCTGTTAAAATCTTATGAGCTACACTTATAACCAACTTACCATGAAAGGTGTTCACAGCTTTATTAGCCTCTTCAGGGGTAGAGAAGCAGACAAAACCAAACCCCTTGCTTTTACCTCTGCCATCTCGCATAACTACTGCAGATGTTATTGAGCCACATGCATGAAAAAGATCCCATAGTTCTTCATCACTTACGTCTTCATCAATGTTCTTCACATACACATTTGATACCTGGGAATTAAATTAAGATATATAGAGCCATCAGAAAAAGGAAATGGCAGGATAAATCGTTACAAGATGGGGCATAGCATACCTTGTATTTTGAGATTTGTTCCTTGCGTTTCTTCTCAAAATGATGGTGCAAAATAAGCTCACGCTCGGCCTTCTTTTGTGCCCTGGCTACGTATAGAATCTTTGAGCCTGCTTATTACAAGCCAAAACCGTACGATATTGGAGATTAACACCAAACAAGAAGTTTTTGGTAACAGAAATTCTAGGCAGAAAAAGGGATAAACATATTACCGAGTTGTGATCCATTCATTCCTTCCAATGCCAGTTTAGCATCATCTGGGTTGTCATAGTTCACGAAGCCAAAACCCTTCGAGATCCCATCCTCATCCTTCACAATAACTAAACTAGAAATTTTTCCAAAAGACGAGAACTTTTCCTGTAGAAGCTCTTCAGTAATTTTGGGGTCCAAATTCTTGAAATATAAATTTGTATATTTCGCATTAGAATTTGGCAAAATGCGGTCACTTTTTTTAACAAACTTTCCAGCATAACTGTGACAATTAGAAAACATATTGAGCTTCATCTCTGGAAGTAATCTTATACAAATATCCAAAAAAGCAACTAAATGAAGACACCAAAAAAAAAAAGCATACACTTCATTTTCATTGCACAATCATGGTAAAAGATGCTTTATCATACTGATAAACAAAGCAGAGTTTCACTTACATTTGCTTATCTTTAACAGTAGAACCATTCATCTTCTCGATGGCAGAATTTGCAGATTCCTCGGACTGAAATTGAACATAGCCATATCCTTTGCTTTTTCCATCGTCATTCATGGCAACTTTGCAGGACAAAATAATACCGAACTTTTGAAACAAATCTTGTAGTCCCACATTATCTATTGATTCAGGTAGGTTCTGCCATGGTATGAGAAACACTTTCTCATAAGAATACACTTCAGAAAAATAGGGAACCAAACAACAATTTAATTATTTCATTAAAGAGTTGCAAAAACATACCTTAACGAACACATTCCCTGTACCACTTTTAGTTGCATCAGGATCACGATTTGACCACATGATCCTTATCGGTTTTCCATTCATTATAGAATGATTCTTCACCTCAATAGCACGAATTGCTACTTGAATCCAAAGACAACAAATTACGGTATATATCTTCAGTAATTTACTTTCACTATGCTATCAGAAAATCACAGTCTATAATTTATCTGAGTTTTGACAACGTGACAAATGAATGCGATTTACAATGTTAGCTTCTCATAATTTTTTTATGCAGTACAAACAAGGTCAAAGAGGCCAAGAAAAATAGAAATGAAGAGAAGATTCTTGGAAAAGATACAATATATCAATCAAGCCAAGCTTCTATAACCTCCCTAAAATTAGGGGACCAAGAAATGAGACACTACTGGTCCACAGATCTTCTAAATTGATTTCTTTATACAACACATTAGTATTATACAATTATAACAGCTGCTAGTACAGCGAACGCACCATGCAAGAAATATTACCGAGCAGAAAACCAGTAACTTGATTTTTTTTTAAAAAAAAAAAAAACCATTATAGTAGTTTCATTGAACTGATATCCTAAAATCAAGAGAGAAGTGGTTACCATCTTGAGGGGAGGCGAAGTTGACGTAGCCGTAACAGAGAGACCGGCCTGTAGCGGAGTCCCTACAAACTCGAACGGAAGTAAGGCTCTTGAACTCAGAGAACATTTCAGACAGTTTACCCTCGCCGATGTCAGGGTGGAGATCGCCGACGTAAAGAGAAGCTGCTGCTGCGGCGGCCGGCGTAGTATTCGCCATCTGACAATTGAAACGCCAAATTGAGCCCACAGCGTTTCTTTGCAAAACTTGATGACAGTCTAAAGAAGAAAAGAATTGGGAGGGTGAAATTCTTGGAACGACGAGATTGATCAGAGGGAAAGAATGAATGTGAGTAATTGTTTTGATAGAAAGAATGAAAGTGAGTAATGAGTGGGAGGAAAAAAGAAGGCGGGGAATGAAAGATGAAAGGGAATTTTGATTGGTTAGTGAGAGAAAAACGGGAGAGAGTGTGATTAGAGAGAGAGAGAGAGATGCAGAGGAAGAAGGTGGTGTGAGGATTTTTGCATGGACGCTGGGAGGTTGGGCCGTTCAGGCCAAACGCGAGCACAGATTTTTGGCCACGCGCGCGTGTAGAGCGTGGCAAGCACGGATTGGTTTCAAATCAAATTAATTTTATGGGCTCTGGCTTATGGGAATTCAAATCAACTTCTCACGTCAATGACAGCGACCCTGTATCTTTGGCTTTGCATTCCTTCTTTCTTTCTTTTCTTTTAATAGCAATAATAAGCTTAATGCTTGGCGGATTAACCCCTATACAATATTAGTAACATACAGTCAAAGTATCACAAATCTTAACCTAAATAGGTTAATAGTTGATTCGACAAAAGGCCAGGGTCTTGAAGTATAGTCAGCTCATTCTTCGCTTTACTCGCTGTTCTAGCTAAGTAATCTGCACACCGTAAAGCTTTCTTGTGATTCTGCACAATTTTCATGTCCCAATCTGAACATATCAAGTATTTCTATCTCATAGATTCATCCTGTTAGTGGGTTAGTTCCCAGAGTCTCTAAGCAAAAGCTCCAGTGTATCCATAGAATCTGTATATAACTTGATTTTTCCCAGTTTAAAGCTTTTGCATACCAACAACCCATTTTTATGGCCATCAGCTCCGCTACCACTGGGGAGAGACAATCGGCCATTCTTTTTTTTGGCTGAAAGCCACCAATCCACGTTCCTGAGCTATTCCATAGAATTCTGCTACAAGCCCCCTGATTTTGTGTACTAAAAGATCCATCTACATCAATCCTCACAAAACCAGCCTAGGGTGTTGGCCATTTGGCTTCATTCCTGGGTGTTAGCCTGAAAAATTTGACGTTGTGATCTCCTTGTCTCTACGCCCTCCTGTAACAGATTCACACATCTGTGACTGTAATTCTATATATAAGTTGGTGAGGTGAATCACTGTTGCATGTCTCTTCCTGATAAGCTAGTACATCGTTCCAAACACCTCCGCCCAATTCCATTTGCCTTCTCATTTTGATAAATTGTCAGGTGAATCCGCCATATCATTTGTGTGTTTTGTTGAATTGTAAACAAATAACCTAAGTGTGATCTAAGAATTTTAATTTAATTTGGCAACCCACAAAAATTACTTAGGAGATAAAAAAATTTCAACTTACAAAATAAAAAAGAAAACATAAAAAACTTTAGATATAATTTTTTTATTTTATATGAGTTAAATTTTGGGAAAATTAATTGTACATGGAAGAAACATAATTAAAGTGAGATCTCAAAGAACTTGAATTCTATTATATTTAAAATCATATTACTATTTTACCCATATTCCCCCTCAACCCCTCCCTTCATCTCTCCTACACTTTCTCCCCCAAAACTTCCGTCCCCCTCCCCTCCCCTCCACCGCCATGAAAGCACAAAGATTTCGAAGAAGGACACGAAAATTCGCTCCGCAGTTTCTCAGTCATCAACTTTCGTTTGCATTTCACACTCTGCCTTCCTTTTTCCTTCGAATGCGCTCTGAATATTAAAGCCATTTCAATTTTAACTCAACTACAACCAATTGTTTTACGAAGAAGAAGAAGAATAGTTATTCCATTTTACGAAAATGCAATTCGCTAAGCTTGAAGATTCGCCAATGTTCCGGCAACAGGATCTCTGTCATTCTCGATATTGTGCTTTGATTTTTAATGGAACGATTAAGTACGGATAATGCGTTGGTGTAATGGACTAATGGGTGGTTTTATGCGAGATATTGATTTTATGCATATAGTATTGTGGATTTTTATTTATGAATATCTTAAATGGTTTTGTTTGTGAGCTAAGAAGAGGTGTTTTGAATGTGGAACGCCTCGAGAATGTGTTTTATGGGAGAGTGCACACTTATGGAATGCTTAATTTTTAATGGCTGTGGTTGCAGCTGCAATGTTTGGAAGAAGGTGTAGATTCATTGCAGGCGAGATGCCAAAAGTTCCACAAATCTGATTATCTTTCAATGATTATGTTTAATTAAGGGAGTTTCATTACGGACGGTGGAGGAAGAAGATGGAGGGGAGAGGGAGGGAGGTTATGGGAAGAAGAGGAGAGAGAAAGGGAGCGTTTGAGGGAAACCAGGGTAAAATAGTAGTAATTTGCTTCATGCATCAGGATTTGGCGATTTGTCCGAAGTAATACTACATTTGACATAAAGTCAAATCAGATGCGTTCATCTTCTTCTTTTTTTGTACGGTGTTAAATATAAGATTATTTTGATTTTTTTTTTAAATTAAAGAAGTAAATTAGACCACTAAATTATAACATATGTCACATAAAATTAGATTATAGGTTAGTTTATAGGGAAAATTCCAAATAAATACCTCTCGAATATCAAAAGGACAAAAAGGTACCTCCAATATACAAAATGACATAAAAGGGATCGTTCCCAATTTGGAATAAACAATTTTAAGGCAAAAAGACCAAAATACCCCTGTCTCAATTCACTTTCAAAGTAAAGTAGTTAATGGCTATACTAGAGTAGTTAATGGCTATACTAAAGTGGTTAATTGCTATACTAGAGTGGTTAACGACGTTCACAAATATAAGAGTATTTGAGCCCAACTAATGAATCAGTGAAGTAGTTAATTGCTATACTGGAGTGGTTAATCGCTATACTGAAGTGGTTAATTACTATACTAGAGTAGTTAACAACTTTCCTAAAAACAAGCATAACTAATGAATCAGCGAAGTAGTTAATGGCTATACTATAGTGGTTAATCGCTATACGGGAGTGGTTAAAGGCCATACTTGAGTGGTTAATGGAGACAGGGGCATTTTAGTATTTTTGCCTTAAAATTGTTTATTCCAAATTGGGAACGATCCCTTTTATGTCCTTTTGTATATTGGGGGTACCTTTTTGTCCTTTTGATATTCGAGAAGTATTTATTTGGAATTTTCCCTAGTTTATAAGTAGAATAAATTAGTTTTGAGGAAAAAAGATTTTTTTTAACTGAAACTACTTTTTTTTTTACTGAAAAAAAAAATCAAAAAAATCAAAGTGATTTTATAATTAGAACCGGAGGGAGTTTTTTTTTTTTTTGGCCAACATCTTCTTCTTTTATATTTGATAATATATAAATCATGGTATCTGTATACAATATTCACAGTTCATGAATGAGAGAACTTTTTTTAAACAATATGAAATATAAAGAAAAATGCGTCTAATTAAAATATATGTAATGAGCTTCTAATAAAAAAAAATCTGATGAGCTAATTATTTTAGTTCTAATAATCCATTTTACAGGTATCCACATCAATATGGTAAATGATATATACCATTCAACTTTTAATTTATAAGAGTTCGTTGTATTTTTTTTTTATTTCCAATTCTCACCCAGTTTTTTAAGTGCCTAGAGTGTTGTTTAAAGTCAATGATCGTCTGCCCAAGTGGGAAGTTTTTTTTTTTGCAAAGACGGAGTCTAGTCATTGACATGGTTTTGTGTGTAAAAAGAGTCCTGCCACTGTGTAGAGCATTTTAATTGGATTTTTTTTGGGCCTTAAGCCTTATAACCTGAGTTAGCACATCCCATTCGTAAACCAAAATCTCAGGTTACAATACAGGATTTGTATACTAAAAACAATAAAGTGATAAATTCGATACTTCAAAATAAGGAGGTGTCTTCAATAATATTGGGTCCTTGGCGCCCCATTGATTCAAACCCATAAAAACTAAAGGGTCTTAGCTGGTTCAACAATGGACGCATATTATATTTAATAAAACTATGATGAGGAAATAAGCGTCTTTATAAAAAAAAAGGAGGAAATTAACATGGGAAAGCCTGGTTAGCATTCATGGTTTTTATTTTGGCCATTCCTTCTATCCACTTCCATGCAAAAAATTTAGAGTAAGATTTTAATTTCATTCATACCAAACACGCCATAATCATGGATTATTTTGGGATGGTGCAACAGCCTATCGTGAAAGAAGGTGTCACCTTATGAAATGGTTTGGGACATTTTTGCCCCCAAGTAACTTGGTACCCAGTCACCTCACGTCGCCAGAATCACCTTTCAAGAAAGGCATCATCAATCATCAACTGGCAAAATAAATTTTGACATGGTTAAATTCATTGATCCCCATTTGCTGTCCGTCTCCGTCGTACCTGTCATTTATCAAAGAAACCGCCCCAAGTAAAATACCAAAAAAAAAAAATAATGATAAATTGATGACTCAGTGAAAAAGACAAGGAAGAGCATATTTAATCTTCTAATTTTACATCAATGTTTAATTTAGCCCTTTAAATTTGTAAACTGGTTTCAGTCACCATTATAATGCTGACTCAAAATATTTACACGGTGATTGTGATTAAATATTGAGATCATAATCTTTAATTTAAAATTTCCAGATTGCAAAAATATTTAAAATAAAACTTGAATAAAATTATTATTCAATAATTAAATTTTAAATATATTTTGTCAACCATATAAATTTGTTCATCGAACATTTTCCCTCATTGAAACTAACATTTTTTAACAAGGAAGTAAATAAAAATACAGTTTATTTAATCAAAAGTTAATGCAAATAACTTGGACAAATGTAAACGAAGAAGTTACAATCGCTTTCTACCTCTTGATATCTTATCCTTCCCACTTGAACCGCTTGGTGAGCCGTAAGCTAGATAACGAAAAAGCCTCACTGAACTACCATATAGATTGGAAGATAGGTACATCAATGACAGGTTCAAAAACGAAATTTTTGATGCACATTCCCCACCTCAAATACCATCCATGATAAATAAGGATCAAAGTCGGTGGGTAACAAATTGGAATCAAACTATTTTATACACGCTTAATATAATAATACAACTACATCCGCGGAGATAATATACAATTCTGGCAGTTCTCATCAAAGTCTCTTTACAGTGAGATCCTAATTTTGGTAAGATGGATACAAGAAGCCCCATTTTGCCAGCGATGCTAAGCAGAAAAAATACAGAACCAAAACAGCTAAATGTTCAAACCACATCACCAGATGGCGTCACCGATAATGAATAAAAAACATCAGCAACCCAAGTAAATTTTGCAGTGGGCTAGAAAGATCGAAATTTTGAATTTCCTATTTGAATCACAAAAATTGGAACTCCCAGAAAACTGCTATGTGCATAAAGAAAGCTGCAATGCTTAAAGGTAGTAACTTGGTGAGACTGTCTGACTCTGAACTGCTCACAGTCACCTGTCCTGCACTAATGTACTCATCCTTGGTTGTGGTCACAGAGACATTCACAGACAGAGAACCTGGGCAGCAATTTTATATTACGACTTAGTAAGAGATCGAATACACACACACACACACACACACACACTCCTTGTAGGCAAGCAATAGTCCTGTCTTGAACTTACAATCATAGTTAGCCCATCCAATTCGTTGATGAGCTAAGTCGTAGACAAATATCTTATCTTTAAGGACAAGATCTGCAAATTTTCATACAAGAAAATTGATCAACTCAATATTTCAAAATAAAGGTGCGTTGAGTGAAGATTCTCTATAGTAGATGCATAACTGAGAATGAACATGGAAACGTAATTTATGATTAGCACTCATGGTTTTTCAAACACAAAATAAACAAACTTTTATAATCAGATGCATTCCAAATAATTGTTTGCCTTTCGAGAAAACTCTCATTTTTGCCAGTACTTGAGGACTTTATTCTGTTTAAATAATCTTGTTCAAGTACCAACCTCCTAAAATTGAAACTCCCTCCTGCACTTTCTGGAAACCAATACACCACTCTGGAACACCATCCTGTTAAAATTGAATGGCACGTCAGGGCATAATCAAGGGACTACAATTGAGAATAATGTCTTATCCATAAGTACGGAAATATTCAAGATACAATCAAACAGAGAAATCAAGACACTTACAATGAAATCAGTACGTATAAGATACTGTTCTGGTTCTAAAACCATGGATGCTCCACCAGCAAAGATCAAACTGACTGAAGGAAATATATTACCTACACTGAATACATAACAAGCAAGTTTTCAATGAAATCTTTATAATCCATTAAATGCATACTTTTCTTTTGTGAGAGAATAGAACATCTAAATCTTTATGGGAAACAGGTAAAAAATAACCTGGTTGAGGCCAAATAACACTGGCTTCCTTTTGAAATGATGGGAGTGGCTGACTGTGAAACAATGGTGGTTATCTGCATATTTATCAAGAAACACAACATTAGTAGGCCGTGTAGGTAAGATCAATCCACTTGCTAATAAGTAATAACACAAGATGAATAAGGACTCAACCTCAACCAGAGCTAAAGGGAAAGGGCATGGCTTGTTTCCACACTCCTGTTTAAAGGATACTAATAATAATAAAGTAGACTTCAATATGGTCTTTAATTTTTGAAGTATCTTACCCCATGCAGGTGCACATTAAACCATAGTTTTTAAATGAAAACAATTTAATTTACATCAAGGTATGGGTAATTTATCTACATTAACTAGTGGGGGAAAAGGTCAAGTGTCTAGACACAAAATGAATGAATCTGTTATCGCATATGTCAGACGAAACAAAAGGCATGTGAGGCTCAAAATGTAAGTTTTATTTTGAATAATGTGACCACTTAAAGCATAATGCTTCAAAATTATATCGGAAGAACCAAATGACTTACAGCATTGACCAAAGGATCATATGCTTCTTGAACAAGGTATGCCATGGTTGTACCAGTATCAACTATAGTTCCTCGGTTGTTAGATGTTGCAAAAACTGCTGGATTAATGGGGATAATTCGTCCGTTAACACCAATGCTCTGAAGATTTAAGTTGTAATGAGGCCTGAAATTTGGTTAAGGAAGAAGTCAAAATATATTACAAGTATATAAAACCACATGTTCTTAAACAACAAAAACAGCACCAAGCAATTTAAGAAAAGTTTTTGACAGCAACATCGTTTCTATATTGATTTTAAGACATTTTTATCAGATTAAAATAATACACTGTGTTCCACCTTTTAATTTTAAGGTAAGAAATTGATTATTAGAAACTGCAACCAAATAAATAATCACAAGTTTTAAAAATGGTATTCCCCATCTAGTTGTTTCACTCTTTTGCCCAGGTGTGGCATTTAGCATCATTCCCCATAGAGAACACAACAAAACATGATTTCTCAATTGACACTAAAGAGTGACATATTTTTTACATGCTAAACATTCACCGAGATGTTTGTTAAATTTTCATCAGATCAAATTGCAGCAACAATCCTTCATCTCCTGTCATCCAAGTAGTGTAATATGATCCTATATTCCTAATTAATTACTTTATAATTATTAAACAAGTGTTCAACAATTAAAAATTGACACTGATGAAATGAAAATGGCTAGTTTTCATGAATTTCTTGGACCAATGCATGCAACCTATACATTTCCTCCATATAAATAAGATGTAATCTGCCCAAAAAAAAAACCCTTCGGCTTGGGAAAGAAAATATGATAGAAAGAGTACAAGAGAGGGCTTACTGTGACGGTACAAGAGGAGTATAAACAAGACTTGGCTCCAAAATCTCACCAAGAACTAGTATGCCTCCTCCATTACCCTCTCCTTTTAAACAATGAGAAAATACTTTGGGGGTCATGCCTCGTGAGGATATTTGTGATATAACGGATAGAGCACCAGGGCCAAACCCAAAAATTCCATCCACTGCTTTATCTGGCTTCGTCAAATCTCCAGACTGATAGGTACTACACCTGTTCTCGGGCATTTAAATGAAGGGGGCAAAACTAAAATAAAAGAAACATTGGAAAAAGGTGTAGATAAACTCCAATATTGAAGATCAAGCTCTTTCAGATTTCCCTCTCTTCCCGGCATTAAGAAAGCCACTTATTGACCATTCAGGCCATGCCAATGTTCATCCATCCCCCTAAATTTCCCTCACTACACTCGTGGATTTCCTATTACTTAGAACCAGAACACTACGAGATTTGCAGCTCAAAGGCAGAATATAATCTTTTTCAAGGGTTTAGAAGTCATTATTCCCATTACTCTCAGCCTTTCATATGTTTCAGATCCCTACATGAGCACAAACTTAAATAGTAAAAGCTCAAGAGCTCACCCGAAAACAACTCTAGCTGAAGAATTAGACAGCATAGACTGCCCAAGGATCATGTCAAAATACATCGCATCAGAAACATAAAACCCCGATGTTCCACTTCCATCTCCATACTGAAAGGTGTAGCTGCACTGGTTAATCTGAGGGGTGCATTCAGTTGCGGCACTTTGAGTTGAGGAAGTGCATACTGGGTCTGAGCAGGAAATCAGCGTTGAAGTGGATGAGCTGGCTGTATCAAAGAAGTTTAGCTGAATCTGTAGAGTGCATGACATTACCAAAAAGAAAAGGGCAGTTATGCTATAGGATGCCATTTCATCTACTAAGGAATCACAAGTATGAATACATAACAAATGTCAAAACTTTACCTCCAATTCACTAGATTGAGGGCAATTACCGCAAGTATTGCAGTTAACCCACAATATGTCACTTCCAGTATCAATCTGGACGTTGAATTCTCTTGGAGGTGAGCCCAGCTTCACTTTTGTATAATACAGCCTGAACAATAAAACCAATATTACCCCATGCTTGAAAAACCAGTAATCACCTAGATACCAATAGAAACTAAAATGCTTAACATAGAACGAAGAAACGAAGAATACAGGGAAGCCAATAAATGCGAGAGCATTAAAAATCCTTAAAATGCGAAATACATGAAACCCAGTTGCTGGAACTAACCGTACCCAATAGAGGAAGGATCAGAGATCCCTTTGACTGAGAAATCGACCACACCACCACCTGATACATCTTGCAACATTCGAGCATGCCGAGCTCGGTCGCGAGCTCTGAGTGCTTCCATCTCCACTCTCCGGCTAAGAGGAATTGCTCTTTCCAGAGGGAGGAAACCACCGGAAAACCCGCCGTGAACTACTGGTAACGGCACCAAAATGACGGCTAAGGCCAATAACATCGGAAGAAAACCCCGCATTTTCGATGTTCCCAGGTTTCCTTCGCAGAATCTAAGGAAAATACTTCCAGTTTTCGTGCATTAAGAGAGAAAAAGGGTTTTGGGACAACGGCTTTGCTTAACACTGTATATCATCAGTTAATTGAACACAGACTAGATTACCAATACTGGCAAGTGACAAATTTAATGGCCTAATGGCGCCGCTATATATAGAATCCGGGATCCGTTTTTTTTTTAGTGGCAACTTATTGTAGTTACATCGAATACTTTATTTTGCTTTTTCACAGGAGCGACATTGTATCATGTCTCTAATTACTCATGAAAGAGACCATTTAACTTTACTTTCTCTCTATTTCAAAGCTATTGAAAAAATGTCTTATCTCTGTTGTGATGTATCTCTGGGAGAATGGAACTGTACACTTGTCTGATAACACCCGATCATCTCTCCTTTTGGCCTTACCAAATCCAAGCAGATTGGGACCCTTGTATGTACCAAGATTGAAAATGACAGGGAAAGTTCATTAAAATCGGCATGAATACGGGTCGGAATGACAGCGAAAAGAACATGGAAGTTTCGTATTTTGCTTTCAAAGAAAGAAAAACACGTTTCCAATTTTTATTTTTAGTGACATTAAATGGTGTTAAATGTGGTTGAACGATAAAAATATTAGTTTTCTTGCGAGAAAGGATGGTTTTTTCATCTTAACATTTCGTAAGAATTGTTATAAAATCGACGAGTTGAAATCACATATAAAATCATGTTTTTCTAGTTTTATTATGGTGGGTGAGAGAGAAGTGCAAGGGAGAATGGGGGTAATGCATGATGCATATGCACAATTTGACAGAAATTCAAAATCATTTTCTGAATATGAAATATTTTTTATATTATAAAATAATACGTTAATTTAATTATTAAAATTAAAAGTGATCATAAATTTTTACACTATATAATTATATATTGTAAAAAAATTTATTTTATTTTATCTTATTTTAAAAGAGTTTTATTTTAAGAGATATTTTTTTATACAAAATACGATTACCGAAATACTCAGCCAGCATCAGCCGGACCAATACAATCAAATTGCAATAAATCAACTAAAAACTCTGGACAACTCAGAATGTGGTGATAGCCCGGCACTACGCTAATAGCTTGTTTTGCAAGACAATCTACTACTGCATTAGCCCTTCTTGAAATATATCGCAGATCAATTTTCCAAGGTCTTAACAGCCATGATTTAAGTTCCACTAATATATAATAATCCGTGTGCTATGCCTCAACATCATTTTGGATAAGATCAAGAGCCGTTAATGCATCAAACTCGACGATAACCCTTCTTTCTCCTCTTTCCCAGACTAATTTAAAACCACAAAGAAGCGCCCATAGCTCTGGCGTCAAACAATCCCCTTCTATTGGTCTTAGCATAAAACCTTCCAGAAATTGACCATTGCAATCCCTACGTACACCGCCACAACCTTAGCCATTGCTTGCCGAGAATGCTCCATCTACGTTGAGTTTTACCCAACCTTGTGGCAGCGGATGCCATTCAACTCTGTAATCGACGTTGGGGATTCCACTAAGGTTGATATCAAATAAAACATATTTAGATATGAAACCAATGAATAAATGTTTGATTATGGTCAGAAGCCATAGGCATATATATGCCCATTTAGTAAGGGTAAAGGGTCAAAATTGTTATAAAGTTGAAAAGAGCATGAGATGTTATGACAAATGTCAAAAAGGCAATAAGTTGACAAATAGCAAAAGCGACATTGAATTATAGAGAAATATGCAAATGCACGTATTTATCGTGAAAATGAAAAGAGATCACCATTAGCCTTGAAGGTTATCTTATATTTAATTTTTATTATTGTTTAAATTTATTGGGATGTGAGATAAATTATTATAAGGATTTAATATTAAGATATTAACAAGTGCACAATTCCTCTCCCAGTGGATATACTTTAAGATACATTTTCCCACATTCTTTTCAATAAAAAGGTACGTCTCTGTTTTACTTTTATAAGTATGTTCAAATGTCTGTATGATAAGATGGTTAGAAATTATAACTATCATAGATATTGTGGTATTTTCCAGCAAATATGATTAAATGTATTTTAATGTGCTCATTGTATGAATTTTTTTTATAAAAAAAGGTACTATTGTGTTTATCTCATGGAAAAATGACTTTTCAGTCTTATTGATATTATAATTGTTGGATTATGGAACAAAATGTTGTTTGTGTTCAAATAAATCAAAATCTGATGATGATTACGATGATATAAAAGAGAGAAATGGAAAAAATGGAAAAAAGGAAAAAGCTTAACAACTAGAGTGTAAAAAGTTTCAAAATATTATGTGTTGGTTATCTTTTTATTATTGAAGGAAAGGGTTATTGCTCTTGAATCAACTCACATGCTTTTCCACTCACAATATGGTTTGAATTATAGTTGTTGATATGTGATATTTCAACTAGCTTTTTGTGTTGACATGTTCATTATATTATCATGAGATTTTTATTTATAATGATGACTTTATAAATATTATATTGGCAAAGATCGTCATTAATTATTATCTAGTTATTTTCATTATTTGTTTAATTTGGTACAATATACCCTTATCAGTTATAATTTGGTGTATGCGCTAAATCTATGATTTGTTATATACCAAATATCTTGCCATGAAATTAGTTTTGTAAAAGAAAAATAATCTAACAAAAGGAACAATAAGATGATAAGCGTTAATTAAACTATGATTATTTTGAGAAGGGTAAAGATACAATTTATCTATTTATGGAATATTATTATATTACTAATGATTAATGAGACTATATGGAAATATTATATGCTAGTTCTTGAAGAACTTATATGTAACAAAATAGAATAGTTCCTGAAGAATTAATGCTTCATAGATTAATATTGGATCTACGATTCATTGAAGGGAATGAAAAAGATAATCCAATTAGATTAAAACTCATATTTGAGTAAGCGAAGTATCGGATCTTCCAAATGAAATGTGGGTTATTGGCCTACTATAATTGTCTTTGAAATACATGAATAGAGTAGAGGAAGCTTATTGGTATGACTCACACTTGAGAGGGAGATTGTTGAAATACAAGCGTGAGTTAATGTTGAATATTGACAAAGTTCTAATCATATTCTTTCTCACAAAGCCTAATTGCTCTCTCAAAGATGGATGTCAAGTGAAGATTTTATATTGAAATTGAAAAGTTTAATGTTGGTTGAGAAACATAATATAGTAAACCAGAAGTTTACTGATCTAAATAAATTGTTGTCATAACTTGTTTGATCATCCAAGTCATACATTATGAAACATCAAGTTAGTGACATCCATTGAAGAACCAAAAGATTCTTCTTAAATAGTTAACATAATTCAAGATTTATGTTTTGCTACTTGTTCTCAAAGGAAATTTTTATTATAAATATCATTAGTTGTGATTTAGAACGGATCTATATTTCTAGAAATATATCAGATTCATAGGCCTATTCAAATGGCATGTAGACCATACAAGTATTCAAAAAATTTGATAGATGCATATATAAGATGGTTATATGTACTATTAGTTTGCAACCTGAAGTTTGCAATATTGTTTGAATAAATTATTATGCTGAGTGCACAATTTCCAGATTATATGATCCAAAAACTATACATCAAAGCCTCCATGAATAGCTAGATCAATACTTATGAGAACAAAGTTTCTATTTCATTGTTAACATGTTGCAGCACTTATTAACATCAAGCCAACAATATTCTCTCCATAAAATTGGCTTTTGGTTAAGAGCCAGATAATTGGCTTTTGAATGTGTGATGTGTAACATTACCTCCAAATCCCACTATTAACCATTCACAATTAAACATTAAAATGTTTATATAGCTAACTATGTTAGGAAAAGGAATTAACTTAATAAAATAACTAACATAGTTAGAAAAAGATCTTTCCATAATATTTAGATATTATCTTTTTAACTCAAACCTCAACTTCAATCTCCGTCATCACTATATAATTTTCTTCCCAGTACAATAACAGAAATTTACATTATCCATGAGTAAACTCCACACATCATTCTCAAAATACCATACCATAATAGGTATTATACAATAATTTTCCCCTAGAATAATAACAAGGTTCAGCGGAAGCATCATACAAATATGATCCTAAATATGGCAATACCTCATGTCCTTCTGGTCCAGAGTATCTCACGATATCAGTGAGAAGTTCCCGGATCCTTCCCTTTACCTCCTACTTCACTCCTAGGACCTGCAAAAGTGAGATCAACGGGGGTAGCCCCAAATGCAACCACTGACTACTCATCTAAGTGCGGTGTGTGCTAGTAAGGTGTCCAGTGGAATACATATAAATATATATCAATTCAGAAGCATGCTCAGGTATTCACATATAATGCATGTCTTATTCCCAAAATCTCTTTTCATCGTTTATAATTGTGAAATGACCCATCACAATTCATCCTCAAGAATAGTATATATATATATCATTGATAATTACAATCAACCCAAACGAATCTTACTAGAAACGCTGGGAAAACATGTGGGACCAGTCGGGACCTTCCACCCGCCCCTGATCACCACGGTACAATTCACGAGGGACTTTCTACCCTCCCTGAATAGTACCACGGATTAGAAGGATCTCTGTCCTTTCTGAATCCGTGAGGGGCGATCTCCCCTCTTACGTCTTTTTCTCCTTTATTTCCCATAATATATCAATTAGTCCCTGTGGCGCAACAGGGTACCTCATCACGTGATGGCACACTTTCCAATTCACCGGTGTCACATACACAAATAATTTCTCACATACAACACATAGATATGCAACACCACAATCAGGCACCAGGCCTTCCAATATTTTCATGATATACATATATATATGAAATAGTTTCCAAAATCATATATATTTTAGTTCAAAATATTTCAAATCACAAATTTATGCCATTTCAAAATAATACTCCACAGGACATTATATTATGAAAAATATTAATATTTCAAGATCTCATTTCCATATCTCATCAATCATCAATTGATAATCATATCTCAACTCTGATTCAAAACCTCATCTCCATATAACATCATAATTATCAAATAATAATATTTTAAATTACTTACTAACACCACACACACACACACACACATAAACAAGCAGAAAGCGGTTACCTGATAGCTGGCACCAATCTCACAATAGTGCAGCTCCCCCGTGCTAACTTAGTGCAATTCAAGCACTACACAACCATACATACAACCACAATTAATTATTTATCCAACAATTTTACGTGTTGGAAAATAAATTACTTACTACCCTTTCTTTGCCCTTACTTATTTTAAATTTCTATTTAACATTTATTCTCCCTTTCTATCTCTAAAATTTATCTCTACTCCATTTATACATATATCCAAAATTATTTATCTTTTCAATAACTATTTATAAAAATTCAAGCCTAAATAAAATTAAACCTTACATCCCTAAATTATTTCTCAACCTCAAAAATCCATTATTTAATCCACAATTTATTTTCCAAACCTTAATAAACATCTAAAAATTATTAATTTAACTATAGACACCTCAAATCATCAAAAGCCCTATTTTCAATATATCCAAAAATCCAAAAATTCCCAATAATTAGGAAAAACCTCTAATGAAAAATCTATTTAGAGGAACTCATAATCAAGATCCAAGCTTCAGTTTATTAAGCTTAGAACTCCCAAAAATACCAATTTGGACAAAGCCTAATTTTTCAAATATAGCTAATCGAAAAACTAATGACATAGAAATGTAGAGAACACTTACAGGAGTCCGAATATGGTCTTAGATGGCCGGAAAAACCACCGGTCCGGCGCCGACGAGCTCCAAAAGCTCCAGTCTAAACTTTTCTATCTACTTTCTAAGCACAAAATTAGACCGAAATTAAGTAGAGGAACGAAGTACAATATTGGAGGAGGTGAGAGGAGGAAGGAAGAAGAAGAAGATTGATAATAGTGGTGGTGGTGGTGGTGGTGCAAGGTAGAGGAAGAAGAAAAATGAAGGAATAAGAGGAAGAGGATGAGAAAATGAAGAGTAAGAGGAAGGAGAGGAATGTGACAGTGGAAGGGAGAGGTGAGTGGGAAAAATAGAAAATAAAAGGGGAAAAGATGGATTAATGATGATGTTTGTGGAAAGAGGAAGAGAATATAATGATGATGTTTGTGGAAAGAGGAAGAGAATATAATGATGATGTTTGTGGAAAAATTAAGAGATAGGGGTGACGGTGGAGAGTGAGGGAGAAGAGAGAGGAAAGAAAAAGATTAAGGAAAAATACACTACTAGGGCATAAAATTCTCAAATAAGGTATTTCTTTTGAACCAAAAATTTTCTTTTCACTCTCAAAAATTTCCCTATAATACTCTTTACTTATTTCCTCCCATAATATCCTCTTTTGAGCCTAAAAATGATCTCTCCCAAAATTATTATCGTCCAAATAAGGGAGAAACTAGGCCTTTAAAATCCTTAAAAATACCTCAAAATCTTTAAAATATCCTCATAATCCATCATTTCTCATTAATCAATTCCTATTTACCCCCACTAATCCTAAATTAATTTTTAGGATGTTACAACTCTCCCCACCTTTTTAAGAATTTTGTCCCCAAAATTCTGCTAACATAACTCCAAAACAAGCAAACACAATACATACAACGTATAAAATCACTCAGTAAACGGAACTTACCCAAGGAATAGGTAAGGGTATTCTCGTCGCATGCGCTCCTCGGTCTCCCAGGTCTCATCCCCTGGAGTCATACCTCTCCAAAACACCTTGACTGGCCTAATTGTTTTATTCCTCAACTGCTTATCCTTAACATCTAAAATCTTCTCCGGCTCAGCTTTATATGTCAAGTTTTCTCTCAACTCGACCTCCTCAGGCTCAATCACATGCGAAGGGTCTGGATGATATTTCTTCAACTGAGAAACATGAAAAACGTCATGAAGATTCGATAACTGCGGAGGCAATGCCACCCTATACGCCACTGATCCGACCCGTTCAATGATATCGAAAGGACCCATAAACCGAGGAGTGAGCTTCTCAGCTCTTATGGACCTCCCAATACCCGTCGTCGGAGATACCCGAAGAAAAACATGATCCCCAACACTGAACTTTAACGATCTACGTCGTTTATCTGCATAGCTCTTCTGCCGACTATGGGCAGTCAATAGCTGCTGGCGAATCAACTTAATCTTCTCTGTCGTCTGATCCACAATATCTGGGCCAATAATAGCCCTCTCGCTAAGCTCCGTCCAACAAATTGGCGACCGACACTTCCGACCATATAAAGCCTCATAAGGCGCCATCTGAATACTCGAATGATAACTATTGTTATAGGCAAATTCCGCCAATGGAAGATGTCTATCCCAACTGCCTGGTAGCTCCATAGTGCACGCCCTAAGCATATCTTCCAAAGTCTGAATCGTCCTCTCGGTTTGACCATCGGTCTGAGGATGATACGCAGTACTGAACTTAAGCTTCGTACCCAAAGCCGTCTGTAAAGACCTCCAGAACTCAGAGGTGAACCGTGGGTCTCGATCTGAAATAATACTCTCGGGAATCCCATGAAGCCTGACGATCTCGTCCACATACATCTGAGCTAATCTAGCCAAAGGATAATTAATCCTGATCGGAAGAAAATGAGCGGACTTAGTCAAACGGTCCACGATAACCCAAATAGAATCGTGACCAGACTGAGTCAAAGGCAAGCCAACCACAAAATCCATCGAAATACTGTCCCACTTCCATTGAGGAACCTCAATACTCTGCAATAGGCCACCGGCCGCTGATGTTCGATTTTCACCTTCTGACAGGTCAGACACTTTAAGACAAATTGAGTCACGTCGGACTTCATCTTAAGCCACCAATAAACTCTTTTTAAATCATTATACATCTTAGAAACGCCAGGATGCATCGCATAACTGCTCTTATGAGCCTCCTCAAGAATAGCCTTCTTGATATCTTCATTATCCGGAACACATACTCTTTTCCTAAATCTCAAAATACCTGAATCACCCAGGTCATAATCCGGATAGACACCACTATCAAGCTTTTCTCGGATCTCCTTCAGATGACTATCCAGATCTTGAGCCACTCTTAAATCCTCGAAGAACCCAAACTGGCCAACAATTGCTCCACAAAATGCCACTAACTTCTCTGTCCTAACATGAATAACACGACAATCTCTGAAAGAAGACTGCTCCTCCATACTTAAAGCAGATACATGCACTGATTTCCGACTAAGGGCATCAGCAACCACATTTGCCTTTCCTAGATGATACTTAATTTCAAACTTATAATCCTTGATCAGCTCCATCCAACGACGTTGCCTATTATTCAATTCCTTCTTATCCATAAGATATTTCAGACTCTTATGATCACTGAACACCTCAAACTGTGCCCTCATCAAATAATGTCGCCAAATCTTCAAAGCAAAAACAACTGCTCCCAGCTCCAGGTCATGAGTCGGGTAATTTTCCTCATGAGGTCTCAATTGCCTAGATGCATACCCAATAACCTTACCATTCTGCATTAAGACACAGCCCAAACCCATGAAGGATGCATCTGTATACAACTCATATGGCTGACCCGGATCCGGCAATGTCAACACAGGTGCAGTTGTCAACCGGGTCTTAAGCTCCTGAAATGCCGACTCGCATCGATCAGTCCAGATGAAAGGCCTATCCTTCTTGGTCAAATTAGTCAAAGGCCTTGCAATCTGCGAAAATCCCTGAATAAATCGACGATAATACCCGGCTAATCCAACAAAACTCCTAACCTCAGTCACTGACTTAGGAGACTCCCACTGCAAAACTGCCTCAACTTTACTTGGATCAACTGCAACTCCCTCGGCAGATACCACATGCCCTAGAAACTTTACCTCCTTGAGCCAAAACTCACATTTAGAAAGTTTGGCATAAAGCTTATGATCTCTGAGAACTCGCAGGACGGAATACAAATGCTCCTGATGCTCTTCTTCACTCTTAGAATATATTAAAATGTCATCAATAAACACCACCACAAACTTATCCAAATACGTCCTAAAAATTCTATTCATATAATCCATAAACACGGCAAGGGCATTGGTGAGCCCAAATGGCATCACCAAAAACTCATAATGTCCATATCTCGTCCTGAATGCAGTCTTAGGGACATCCTCTGCTCTAACTCTCAACTGATGATACCCAGACCGAAGATCAATCTTGGAGAAAACTGAAGCTCCTGCTAATTGATCCAACAAATCATCTATTCTAGGCAACAGATACTTATTCTTGATGGTCACTTTACTCAATTGCCGGTAATCGATATAGAGTCGCATGCTACCATCTTTCTTCTTTACGAACAAAACTGGGGAACCCCAAGGTGATCCGCTAGGCCTGATGAAACCTTTATCCAGAAGTTCTTCAAGCTGCTTCTTAAGCTCTACCAACTCCGAAGGAGCCATCCGATATGGAGCCTTAGAGATTGGGCCCGTGCCCGGCTCTAACTCAATGGTAAACTCCACCTCCCTTTCGGGAGGGAGTCCACGCATATCATCGAAAAATACTTCTGGAAAATCTCTAACTACATCCACCTGATCGATAGAGATCTCGCCCTCCTCCTTAATGGAGAAGAAAACCATAAAGGCCTCACAGCCTTTTCTCACACACCTCTCTACACGAGCTGCAGATAGTAACATCGGCGCACTAGATGATTCAGCATAAGACACAATCTTATCCTTACAATGCAAGACTACATTGTTTTCCTCTAACCAATCCATACCAATAATCACATCAATTCCCCTCAAGGGCAAACAAACCAGATCAATTTTCGATTTACGGCCTTCAAACCATAAATCCAGATTTTTGCATACTAAAGCAGTCTCAAATTTAGCACCCGCAGGGGTAGACACACGCATATTATATGGCATAACAGATAACTCAAAACTAAGCCTCCGAGTACAATCGAAAGAGATAAAAGAATGCGATGCACCAGAATCAAACATCACATCAATATCATGACCATGAATAGAGACCGTACCTCGAATCATATTAGGAGACATCCCTGCCTCCTCAGCTGATGTAGCATAAACTCTACCCTGAACTAAAGGGCGACTGGACTGAACTATTGGCTGCTACATACTCTGGCCCCCATCTGGGCAATACCTAATCGTATGCCCAATACGACCGCATCCAAAACATCTATAGCAGGCTCCCTGGTGGTACTTACCACACTTACTACAAGGACTGGCTACATTAGGATTTGACTGAACTGACTCTCCATAAGTCACCTGGCTGCCTCCTCTCGACTGACCTTCTGAACCAAATCTCCACGGGGCTGAATCCTGACGACCCCTACCTAATTGGCCATGCCCAAAACCACCAGACTGTCCTCTGCTGTGGCTACCATATTGACCACGTCCATAGCTACCTGACTGACCACGGCCATGGCTCCCAGAGTGACTCTTCCTTCCAGAGCCACTAAAACTGCTACTACCACTTGCTCCAAATTTCTTGCTAATACCTCCCGTCGGCCCAAAGGAATGAGAAGGCCTACTCTGGGCGAGCTAAAAAAGTCTACCATAACTCTGATGGCCGAGACCTGGGCCTCCAGTATACTTAGCTGTCACTGCAGCTGCCTCCCTCATCATGCGATCCGCAATCCTCAGCTTCTCACATGCTTCTTCAACATTCTTACATTTCTTATCATGCACCTGCAGTCTCAAATCAGGTCTGGCCTTCTCAAATAACTGATCTATACGCCACTGAGGGTCGTCCTGACGCTGTAGGAACGAAACATAGCGAGATAACTCTGAAAAAGTAGCAATATACTGATCCACTGACATCCCACCTTGCTTGAGATAATAAAAAGCATTCTCCTTCTCCTTCCTAAGAGAAGGAGGGAAACCGCGATGCATTCTGGAAACCGCGATGCATTCTGGAAGCTTTCAGCATGACATACTCCCTATGAGAATCATCAATATGAAACATGGACTGTAACAATAGAAATCATATTAGATTTGTTAGTTACAATGTTGTCATAATAAAACTAAATTGTAAAAATGCACCTAACCTGAATCTCTGACCAAACCGCGTTCTTGCAGCTCCCTGCGGTTCTCCAATCTGTGATAGTAATAGGCACTTTCTGCCGAACAGTGCACCCAATAAAACCAGAGAGGTCTTTCGCAGTCTCCCCGATTGGTTGGTTATTTTCGTTCCATTTAAGTCTGGTCTTTTTTCCCAGAGATCTGCGCCTGAGTAGTTTACGCATAAGGGTGATGCCACGGGTAGCATCCGCCTCGACAGCCTCTCTACCAGCATCGATATCTGGGTCCACAATCGGTTGTTCTTCTTCCTCGTCGTTCAGGGGGGATCCTTTTTCCTGCAAATTAAAATAATGAAACAAGACATGATTTTAGTGTAAAATAATTAAATGAAGTAGTTCACAATGTAAAACAGAAATACATACAAACTTAAATCAATATGAGGGCTTTCGTCTCTTTTTCCTCTGTGTTATATTATCTAAAATTGTTTGCTTCCTCTTTTTTGTTGGATTTAGGGTTGTGTTGAGCCAAATGCCTTCTTCATGATCACTCCTTACATGAACAGGCTCATCTTCATCGTCATATCCGTCTGCATCAATCTCTTCTGCCAGTAACGTATCAAATGAAGGATCCTCTTCTATCATATTCATATCATCATCACTACTTTCATCATCAACTTGTTCGGCATAATTTTTGTTCGACTGCATGACAACTGACCAATTCTTCTTAGAAGGATCGGCAATGTAAAACACTTGTGATGCTTGGGACGGTAGAATGTAAGGATCATCCTTATATGCAACTTTAGAAAGATCGACCGATATAAACCCAAATTCATCTAACCGCCGTCCACTATGGTTGTTAACCCACTGACATCGGAACACAGGAACTCTAAACATGGTGTAATCTAACTCCCAAATGCAATCAATCACACCAAAGTATGCCATCTCCGCATATATAGGATTTGTATCTCTCGCACTGGATATATGTAATGCCTCGGCAACAAGTGTGACTCCACTATTCTGCATTGTGCTTTTTTCATCCTGGTCTTTTGTATAGAATGTGTAACCGTTGATTGCATAGGCAGTGTAGGAAAATGCGTGCAAACCCGGTCCTTTCGACAGCCAAAACAATCTTTCAGAAACTGATCCAACATTAAGATCAAACTGCTGACAAATGCGAGCATTGAACCATCTAATGAATGTTTTGTTGTGCTCCCTTGTAATCAAACTCTCATTTCTATCACCGTGTATTTCCCGCAGGAGTTTTTTGTGTTCTTCAACGAATGGTTCAACCTCAGGAGTGTTATGAAGAATATACAAGTGAGCAAGCTCCCTTTCAGCATTCGAAATGCGTATTAAGTTGAACCCACTTATTCCTTTCCCCAATAATTGCCCATCGTGACGAGACTTCGGCAAACCAACATGTGCAACACTTGATAAGTAATCGGCACACAAATCACTCGCTTCTTCAACGATGTATCGTTCAGCAATACACCCCTCTGGTCGATATCTGTTTTTGACATACCCCTTTAAAACTTTCATGAACCGCTCAATCGGGTACATCCATCTCAAATAGACTGGGCCGCACAGTTGAACCTCTTTGACCAAGTGTACAGTAAGGTGAACCATGATGTCAAAGAAGGATGGGGGGAAATACATTTCAAGTTCGCACAGGATACGAATGATCTGCCTCTGCAAATCCTGCAACCGTCCTATATCAACCACTTTACTACAAATGAGCCTAAAGAAAATACACAGTCTAGTGATCATCCTACGCAGTTTCTTGGGTAAAATGTTGCGTATGCCGACCGGTAAGAAATTTTGCATCAGGACGTGACAATCATGAGATTTCAGGTTCTTCAACTTCAACTCTTTCACGGATACAAGGTTCTTTACATTTGAGGAGTAGCCTTCTGGAACTTTGATCCCATTCAGGAACTCACAGAATGATCTTTTCTCTTTCTTCGAAAGGGTGTATGCTGTTGGAGGTAAATAAGTGCGGTATCCTCTCTCGACAGGTGCCAACTCTTGTCTTATTCCCAACTTGAGCAGATCTAACCTTGAACTGACACCATCCTTAGTTTTTCCTTGCATATTTAGCAACGTACTAATTAGGTTATCACATATGTTCTTTTCAATGTGCATCACATCAGAAAGTGCCTAACATATAAGGACTTCCAATACGGGAGTTCGAAGAATATGGACCTCTTCTTCCAGCCACTTGTCAACACATTTTTAGCAAAAGGCTTGCCAAAATCATTCTCCAACGCGTTCACCTTTTCAAAAATGTCATCCCCGGTCAATATCCTCGGTGGCCTACCTTCTTCTAAGCTCCCGTTAAATGCCTTCTTCCACCTCCGCCAATGATGTTTTAACGGCAAGAACCTCCGATGTCCCATGTAAACATTTTTCCTACAATGCTCCAGCCGCATCGAATGGGTATCATCTTCACATATAGGGCACGCACCATATCCTTTGATGCTGTATCCGGACAAATTACCATACTTTGTGAAATCATTTATCGTGCCAAACAACATGGCCCTCAATTTGAAACTTTCTTCCTTACATCCATCAAAAACCGTCTCACCCGAATCCCACATATGCTTAAGGTCTTCAATCAAAGGATCCAAGTACACGTCTATATCGTTGCCGGGCTGTCTAGGCCCGGAAATAAGCATACTCTGGGAAATCATTTATCGTGCCAAACAACATGGCTCTCAATTTGAAACTTTCTTCCTTACATCCATCAAAAACCGTCTCACCCGAATCCCACATATGCTTAAGGTCTTCAATCAAAGGATCCAAGTACACGTCTATATCGTTGCCGGGCTGTCTAGGCCTGGAAATAAGCATGGAAAGCATCATAAACTTGCGTTTCATGATCAAATTTGGGGGGAGGTTGTATATCATTAAAATCACCGGCCATGTACTGTGAGTACTACTCTGAACTCCATGCGGATTGATTCCATCGGTTGCCAAAGCAAGCCGTAAGTTTCTCGGTTCTTCACCGAAATCAGGGTACTCGTAATCAATTTTTTTCCATTGGGGGGCGTCTGCGGGGTGCCTAAGCTTGATGTCTTTAATCCTCTCATCAGCGTGTCATGTCAAAAGTCGTGCAACATCCGTATTACTGTACATGCGCCTAAATCTTGGAATGATCGGAAAGTACCATAACACTTTAAAAGGACTCTTACCTTTCTTTCCATACTGAGATGTACTGCATTTAGGACACTTCTCCAATGACGAATACTGGTTCCGGAATAAAATACAGTCGTTGGGGCATGCATGTATTTTCTCATATTTCATACCGGTCGACCAGAGAATTTGCTTCGCCTTGTATGTTTTCGAGGGGAGTACATTCGCTTCTGGGAGTATATCTCGCAGAGCGGACAGCAGCGCGGTGAAACTTGCATCACTCCAACCGTATTGTGCCTTCAGGTTATACAATTTAAGCACCGCACTCAATCTTATGTATTTGCTGCATCCCACATACAAAGGCGTCTCTGCATCGCTCTTCAGTGTCTCAAACATTTCAGGATTCTCCTCACCCACCACGTTCAACATTTCTTTAAGATCATTGCTCTCATCACACATGTCTCTATCAAGCACATTCGAAGCGCTACTAACATCAATTACCCGGTCTCCACATTCATCTTCATAGGTCTCACCGTGCTTTGTCCATCGTGTATAAGACTGATCGATTCCATGACAAATTAAATGACTTAACAAGTCAAGAGGACGAAGACGCTTCCCATACAAACACGACAAACAGGGGCATATAATTCTGTTAGCATTCTCTGCATGCTCTGCAGCAAATTCAATGAACTCTTTTGCTCCATCTATATATTCCCTTAAACGCCGATCACAAGACATCCATTTCCGATCCAACATGGTAACCTACTAAAGGAAAGTGGCGGTAAGATCGATCTATATGACTTACTCATTAGGTAGCCACCTTATGATGTTACCTTATTTTTTTAACAAAAATTCGGCAGTATAACGGCTACAAAATGAACGTTCCCAGGCTCAAAGCCCTCTCTTTTTAACATAGAAATTGATAGCCAACTATATAAACAGCAACAACTCAATATATTTCCACAGCCCATCACAACAGATTTAAACCAAGCATGATTTAAACATGCACAAAAATCAAATGGACTTGTTCATATATCCAAGCATGATTTAAACTAAGCATGATTTAAGAAACAATAAGTTCATATCTCCAATTATGATTTATAAAACAATAAGTTCTTTATTACCTCCAATATAACCCTTTTCTTCATAACATTAACTCGATATATTTCCTTGGCTCAAAGCAAAAATTTCATACAAGTAACATAAAAGACCACACAGTTTTGTCTCATCACCCAACATAGAATTTAGGTACCTGAATGAATTCTTCTACTTTGTTTTTGATGAAGAATGTGGACCAAGAGGATACTTCTTGAGATCTTTACAAAATAAATAAACAATTTATTAACATACAAGACAATATTTCCCTTTAAAGATATATGACATAAAAAAATTCAATATATTTTTTTTCCACCATCATCAACTAGCAACATATTAAGAACAATAACATTATAATCATAAATTCATCAAATCAGATCTAATTAATCATTGAAGTCCTTGTATGTGAAATTGATCCACAAGACAAAAGAATAGCATGGGGGTTTGTTCAAAATCATCATATAACCCCTTCAATTGGACATCCAAGCATCAGACCACATATATATAGCAATTTATAATTATTGCTAAATTTCATTTAAGGTTCCCATCCAAGAACAAAAATCTCAGTCCTTTAATCGGTGTTTTCTTCCCGTTTAAAGTCAGATTCCAATATTTTATAACTTGCTCTAGCCTCTAGTTCAACCAGAAAAATAGAGAATAAACATTTTATAACCTGCTCTGGCCTCAGTCATTAAGCTCACAAATTAAGAATAAACATTTTTAAACCAACCAAATCAATGTCCAGCCTCTCAAAGATGTAAGAGAAGAAAAAATTAAAAAAACACCTAGTTTACAATTTGAAGCAAGTAAACCAATAAAAAAGCACCAAAATCACATATCTCTTAAGAACATGACTAACGAGACACTCCAAATAAACTAACATTGCTTAAATATTAAACTTGAGGTTGCTTTTCCATCAACTGTTAACAAGAGCAAGAGACCAAATGCACACACAAAAAATTGCCCATGAAGCGAAACTCGATATTCAGTCAACACACGAGCAATCTATAAGATTCTACAAATACATACAAATCAAAGCTTCAAAACGCTACACAACAAAACCCACACTTTCCTTATCGGAAACTGAGGGAGATTACCTTCAGAAACAGAGTTACGTCAAAGGCAGATTGGAAAGGAGAAAAAGCCACAAGCTGCACTAAATGAGAGTTACAAACTGATTCAGCGGACGAAAGAAAGAATGAGAGGAAGGAGAAGAGGGTTTGGGAGATGACGACAAAGGGATCGATTTCCAGATCTGAATGAAATGGGCGATGTTTGGTGCTTGAAATGGGGGACAGAACGAGAACCTTATTAACGCGGCAGTGGATGAGGATTTGAGTTCAGATGGGGTTCAAATGGGTGGTGCTTGTGAATGAGGGGATTTGGGTTCAAATGGCTCTAAGACAGCTGAGGGAAAACGAGAGATCGAGCTGAGGGAAAACGAGGACAAATGGAGGGAAAAATGAATATTTTAGGGGGTTTGGCGCGTGCCTATCCCAGGGTTTAATATAAAAATTAAACCCCAGGGGCCTATACCAGCGCTTAAGCGCTGCTATAGGCCCCCTGAGATTTAATTTTTATATGTTACCCCATGTAATAAAAACAATTTAAATGCTTTTGTTTTTTTTTTAATTGTTTCATATTTTTAAAATTTTATCAAAATATTTTAACTAACTAATTTCTAAATCCCAGGGGGCTAAATATGTATTTTTTTAATATATTTTTTATTTCTTAATTTCCCAATGATTTTATTAAATTAATTTACTTATTTTTTAATATACCAGCGCTTAAGCGCTGGTATAGGCCCCTGGGATTTAATTTTTATTTAAAAAAAAATGGAAAACAATTTGCCAATTTTTTTTAAATTGTTTTACATATTTTTTAATATAAAAATTAAACCCCAGGGGCCATTTTCCCATCGCTTAAGCGATGCTATAGGCCCCCTGGGATTTAATTTTTATATGTTACCCCATTTAATAAAAACAATTTAAATGCTTTTGTTTTTTTTAATTGTTTCATATTTTTAAAATTTTATCAAAATATTTTAACTAACTAATTTCTAAATCCCAGGGGGCTAAATATGTATTTTTTTTAATATATTTTCCATTTCTTAATTTTCCAATGATTTTATTAAATTGTTTTACTTATTTTTCAAAATAAAATTAAATCCCAGGGGGCCTATAGCAGCGCTTAAGCGCTGCTATAGGCCCCCTGAGATTTAATTTTTATATGTAACCCATTTAATAAAAATAATTTAAATGTTTTTGTTTCTTTTTAATTGTTTCAGATTTTTAAAATTGTATCAAATTGTTTTTATCTAATTCTTAAATTCCTGGGGGCTAAATAAGTATTTTTTTTAATATATTTTCCATTTCTTAATTTTCCATTGATTTTATTAAATTGTTTTACTTATTTTTCAAAATAAAATTAAATCCCAGGGGGCCTATAGCAACGCTTAAGCGCTGCTATATGCTTATACCTATACCATCACTTTTATTTATAAGCGCTGGTATAGGTCATATTATACCTATCCCATCACTTGCATTTTATAAGCGCTGCTATTGTTGCGCTGCAATAGGGTATTTCTGTAGTAGTGTTTTATTATTTTTCAAATAACCTTTATTAATTTTATTAAATAATAATCAAGTAAGAGAGAGAGTGTGTGTAGAAATTCAGGAGGAAAATTATGGTGTTTTAGGGAAAAACGCCATATTAATTTAACTAAACTAACATATTTAAACTAATCAAATTGGACAAATAAATCCCACAATTAGGAGCGAAAAGGGTATCTACAGACTATAACTTTATTTCAGTTTTTACTACCTTTGTAATGGAAGAGAACATATAAAAGTTAAGTATGTAAGCTATTACATGGAGCTCAAACTCGTAAACTGACCTGAATCATATGCGAATCTACGTAGAGTATTTAGGCACAACACATAGCTTCAAAAAACTGTCGGACCAAATACCAATTACGGTATTTCAAATTAGTGATGGTGGCAACATGCAAATTCTTGAATGTTTTTTTATCATAACAAAGCCTTCCAGGGGCGCTTTCCCACTCAATTCTTTGTAGATTTGGCGCACAGACCTCAGTTGCAATCACATCATTCTCCTTACAATAATTACAAAAAGAGCCATAGTTATTATCAGTGCAATCCGCGTAGCTCAAGGCCAGGAGGTTGTGGGTGATAATCCTCACAGGTTGGAACCCGCAACAACACTCAATGGTTAAATCCTCCAAACATGAGCTTCCTATTGTAAGGTCTAATACATTTTCTTGAGAGGCAAGTCACTCTGGAGAGTAGTAAACTTTTTAAGGATGGGAAACTCTGAGAAACCCACCAGCCAACTGAATCTTGGGTTTCAATATTCTCCACATGCAGTCTCTCAAGAGAAGCAAGCGTCATCTCATCATCAGGAAGCTTCACATAGACGGGTTTAGTCATGTTTAGTTTTAGAGTTTTCAAGGACTGAAGTCTAGGGAGGCATGTAAATATTGAGGGAAGACTGTGCTCAAGAGAGAGGTTTTCCATACGAAATGCTTGAAGTAATTTACGTAACCAACGCTCGTGAAGCTTACTGTGTTTGCGTTTCATGCAAAGGGATGAGAAAGATGGTTGGTTGATTTTCAAATCATGAGGACGTTGTCTTGGAAGCTTTTTCATGAAATTGGAGACATGTTGGCATGAGCAGTTGGGAGAATAAGGTGGATGTTGAGAGAAGGAGAAGGAAGGGGCAGACATGCATAGGGTTTGGAAACTTCGAGGAAAGAGAAAATATGGTGAAGAATGTCATCTGGGAGACTGCTTAATGAATTTCTCAACTTCCTTCCCATTGCTTCAAGACTCACATGTAGGCTTGCAGGAGACCTAAAAATTTTAATCAACCAATGCAGAAAAATTCTAGTATTCAACATTTAAATTGGAATCAATCAAATTAATTTGGCGGAAAATTAGGAAACTACTTGCCTAGTTTGGTTCCATAAAAATCATGCAAATTTACACAAGCATCATTGACTATATTTTCATTATAGGTCACCTACTCATTCTCTAATACTCCCTTCGGTTCTAATTATAAGATCAAGTTGACTTTTTTTATGAAGGTTAAGGAAACAAATTAAACCATTAAATCATGACATATGCTATATGTAATTAGATTATAGGTTAATTTATAAATAAAATAAATTAATTTTGAGGAAATATTAAAATTATAAATAATTTAAAGTGATTTATTTTGTATCCATAATTTCTCCAAAAAAAAAAATCAACTTGATTTTAAGATCAGAGTATATGACTTCCCAATTAAATCAGCTCTCAAAGAGCCCTCTTGAATGGGAGAATAATATAATTTATCGATAACGAAACTGATATAATGTCAAACATTATATATAGGGTAGAAATCATATTAAAAAATTTCATTGTGATCATAAATAATACTCCCACCGTCCCATAATATATGGTCCATTTTTTTGAATGACCTTGTCCCACAATATAAGGTTCTATTTGACTTTGTTTGAGTAATAAATGCTTATTTTCCCATTTTACCCATGCATTAATTTTCCCATACATTCTCTTTCATCTTCTTTTCATAATTACCCCCTCTCATACTCATTCATAAATAAGGGTAATATGGTATATTTCCCACACATTTATTGTTTTTAACTAACTCTAACTAATTTTTTAGAAACCCGTAATTCGGTTAAAAAGACCTTATATTATGGAGGGAGTATATATTTATACAATAAAATGTGGGAGGTAAAAGGGATGGTTCGCTTGTCCGCTTGGCTTGTCGTGGGCTAGTTCATACATTATTAATTATCTACAAAAGTAATTCGATACCGTACAATTGAGAGTGTGAGCAAAAGAATGCGAATACACACACACACATATTAAGAGATCAAACAAAACCTACAATTGAAAAGGTTTTGTGTTTTTGTAACAGAAGCACTGCTCATTAAACACTAATTCCCATTTAAAAAAATTATCTCGTGTTTTTTTCCTTAAAACTTGTCGTATTATTTAATATGGATTAGTCATGTTGAACTTGAAACCTATTTAGCTATCAGCTAGATACAAAGAACAAATTAATTAAATGACTGTTTTCCGGGCGCTATGGCATCTGTTTTTAGGATTGTTAATTGTTATTATTAAGAATTGAATGAATATTTGAGCGGAAAAAGAAAATTAATTAAGATTACTATCAATCAGAATCCCTTATAAAATTAGGTATATTATATTTGAAGAAAATCAAAATAACATAAATATGAAAAACAAAGGTTTTAGAAACAACATAGAGAGGAGAAGAAAGAACGGAGGACACTAATTAACCGGCGGCAGGCTCGTGTGAGGTGTGATGGCGTCGGGATTGCTGGGTCACAACTCCAGAGTCTAGGCGGCTTTATGCTTGAGATGCGTGGTATTTTAGGTCGGATTTTGGAATTGCATCTAATTTATTATTCGGATAATAAAACTATATTAATTTACATTTTAGATAAATCGAAGAAAATAATAGTAATACACTAATACTTATGCTCGTCTGTATATTGGAACATCCCAAACTTTTAGGGGTTAATAATGTAGTTATAAAATAGAGTAAAACAGGAATATGTTATACTTTATGATAGGTTATATGTTGTAAAATTAATTTTATACATTAGTGTATTCCTGATTAAGAAAATATAAATGAATATTAAGTGAAATATCTTATGGAAAACACACATGTGTATATATAATTGTTGGTGTCTTGTAATATTGTTTCCACTTCTCTTGTGATCATTATTATTATTAGGAGTCATTTAAATACTGTTATTAGAAATAAATAATTATTTGAAATATGAAATATTTTAAAAGATTGAATGTTGTTAGGATTTTCGAATATCTTATTTAAATTCAATCAGATTTGATATTTGAATAAATCTTAAATAAGTATAGTTAATATTTTATTTACACCAACACATAATTGGTCTAACGGTTTAAGGCCCCGTTAAATTTCTTGAGATCTCAAATTTTACTGGTAGAGAAAACACTTGTCGGGAGGGAAGTTACGAACAATGAAACTAGAGTAATCAGCTGCTCAAATATATTCTAATTTCTATAAAGATTGTGTAGATCGATAATTTACGAAGACGCATAAGCATATTTGAGTGTGAATGTATATTGTGTATGTTTAAAATTAAATAAGAAGAAAATAAGGGCTTGTTTGGTTTTGTTCTTGGTTTTTTGTCTTCAAAAATTGTTTTTGAAAACTGTTTTTAAAAAACAAGTTTTGGAAAAAAGTAAACAAAAAATGAGTTTAAAATTTATTTAAAGTGATTCTTTTCTTAAAATTAGTATAAAAAATATATAAAAATTTCTTTGAATTAATTGTTCATTATTCCAAAATTACTAACATAGAAATATGTTTCACCGCTGGAGATGACGTAACAATGACCATCGATAAAGTCAACAATATAAGTCATTTTGAGACATCCGCCAATGATGTCGCAGCCATCGTCGGTGAAATCCTTTGGGATAACGAGGTGGTGGGTATCAAAGTTCCTGCTAAGAATATCTTTACCTAAAAATAAGATGATTGTAGAATTTCTTTACGTAAAAATAAGATAACTATTAAATCTTATTTATATAATCTATTTCAACATTGATATATATATATATATATATATCTTTATTAGTTTGAGATACTTTCATTTAACATTGATGTGCATAGATTGAAAATTCACAATTTATTTTACACTACTGCGAGGTCTGGAAAAGACATTACAAATTTCATTTTAACAGCACGCAGTACATGTCATGTTATACATTTCTGGATGCGTCTTACGGGACATTAAGAAAAATACATATGTGATTTGTAAGGCCTTACTTTTAGGGCTAATTTTCAAGTAAGATCAGCAATAAGAAATGTATTCAAGTTTGTATGAGATTTAAATCAATACTAGTACTTTTTCAAATTTTTACTTATCTCTGGAAAATTCCGAAAATGATGAAAACTTTTCTAGTAATTTTGAAATATTGTAACTATTTGCACAAAAATGAGTTTGACATGATTAAAGTCTTAAATTTAAGTTTGAAGGGTCCTCTATCCAAAAAAATATCAAATAGAATATGCACTAACCTATATGGTACAGCTTATTGATTTTTTAAATATACCTTTACTCACACACCGAGAATTATCTATCTGGTTGTGTGATTTTTGATTGCTGGTATCCAACTCTGATTCATTTCATTTTTAGGTTTTTAGAAAGCCCTATATGTCTAATATTTTACATAAATAGTTTAGGGCAAAAGAAATTCATTTACAATCTCATACATAATCTATTTATTCATGGATCAATTCGCTAGAGTAAATGAATTTCTTTTGTCCTTAAATATCTATATAAAATATTAGACATAGAGAGCTTTCTGTAAACCCAAAAACAAAACAAATCAGAGTTGTATACCTCCAATTAAAAATCACACAATCAGACAAATAATTCTGGGCATATGAGCGAAGGCATATTTGAAAAAATCAATAAACTGTACCAAATGGATTGGTGCATGTTCTATTTGATATTTTTCTCAGAAAGAGGACTCTTCAAGCTTTAATTTGGGACTTAGAACTATGTCAAAATCATTTTTGTGCAAATAGTTACGATTTTGCAAAGTTATTGGAAAATTTTTGCGCATTTCAAAACTATCCAGAAATGAAGAAAATTTTTAAAAAGTTGTGGTTTTGATGTTCTAAATTCCATACAAGTTTGAAAAGTTTCCCATTGCTAATATAGCTTGAAAATGAGTCCTGAAAGTGGGGTGATATAAATCACGTGTGTATTTTTAAACTTATTCAATGGAAACTATGACTTTCTAACATAATTTGGAACTTATAGTTACTTTTGATAAAAAAAAAGGCACTGGTTGCTGGATAAACTTTTGACAAAATCACATGTGTATTTTTACCCTTAACCCTTTATTATGTGTTGATTTTATTTTCATGGGGTATAGTGGATATTAAATATGGGTAAAGTTGGAAATTTCTTGGATTTTAATGGAAAGTTAATAAGTTTTAAGTTTTTTCTTCGTCTATGTGAAATATGTTAAAAGTGACTTATAAATAAGATAATAGGGGTATGATATAGGTTTCGCTTGCCATTACTGGATATGACGAGCTTTCCTCAGGGCTCCTGCTTCTCCCCGCTAGTGAGAGTAGCGACAGTGGTCAGACTCACTCCAATAAAAGAATTAGAAAAAAAATTATTTTTTAGATTTCTAAGGATTGTTTTGGGAGAAAACGAACTCTTGAATGCTGGGAGTTAGATTAGTTGAAACTTCTTAAAAATAAGAAAAAATTTTAAGAGTGTATATTTATAAAAACATATCAGAATAATAACAATATCCCCATAAATTGATTCATCAAAACAAAATAATTTTATTAAAAAAAACTCAAGCTCTTATTATTTCATTTATAATTTATAATAAAAAATCATCATGATATACATCGCGTATGTATTTAGAAAGTTAATTGTGGTCCTAAATATATAACATATTTTTTATTTTTGTTAAATTTTTTTTCAATTGTATCAATTGACACAATAAATCTCTCAACAATAATTTAATAAGAGAATTGGATAAAATTAAAGGAGATTAGTACAATGTTTTAGAAAAAGGTACGTGGTGCTAACTAAAATCTGTTATATAATCAAATTAGCCTAAAGTATACTTTTGGTCATTTATCTTTTCATCAAGTCCTCTTTTAGTCCCTTAACTTTGAAAAGTGCACTTTTGGTCATTTTTCGCTAACGCCGTTAGTTTCATTTAAAGGAAATAATTCTTATATTTTAAAATTTGACCATTTTTACTAATATTTAATTATAAAATTACTTTTTAGATTTGTTAAGTCAGCATTTTCCGTTAAATAAAACTAACGGCGTTAGCGAAAAAAAGACCAAAGTTCGTTTTTCAAAGTTAAGGGACTAAAAAGAGACTTGATACAAAGATAAAGGACTAAAAGTATAATTTAGCCATCAAATTAAGTATAACGTGTCCTTTATTTATGATTGGTGTTCAAATATAGCAACAATTCATTAATAAAATTACACATTTAGTGCTGACAAATCCAAAAAGTAAGCCTCTACAGCTTTACTCATATTATAATTTTTAAAGGCAAATTGAGTAGATGAAAATAGAATTATTACTGTGTGTGGCCTGGAGAAAAACGGGTTGGTCCCAAAAAAAAGCCCCGTTTTGAATATGGATTTGGTATTAAGCCAGTACTAAACCCATTTTTAATATGAGTTATATTTTTTCTAATCCATAATCATTTTTTTTGCTGGTTTCATGTTAGTCCACGGGGTTTCGGCCCGTATTATCGTCTCTACGTGTGGGGGCGCACTTACGTAACGTGAGTATATGATAAGAAAAGATAGATTTTGTTGTCAGAATAATGTTTAAAATTAATGGTTCAACGGTCTCCTCTAATTTCAATGATTATGTTTTTTTTTTTTTGGGGCACCAGTTTTTATCCATATAACATAGAGTAATGCATGAACAAAAAATTGAATTCATTAATATAAACATAGAGTGATGCATAAACAAAAAATTGAATTCATTATTATATCTACAAATGAAAGGAATAGTCACTGTTTTTTTTTTCTTTCAAAAAACAAGTATGATGAATTATTATTTAGAGAGGCTTGTTTGAAGTTAAAGGCGCAGTTAGTCATAAAGGGAATGCAACGGAAACCAAAGAATTGCTGCAATACCAGTGAGGTTGGATAGTTGTGGTGCTGAGATGGATGAATAAACCAGAACCTTCCCTCCTCCGTTTTTCACTGATGTAGCCAAATTCTTATACTTATGCGAGCTTTTATGCAGTCTCTCCGTTATGAGTAGTGTATCAATCCCCCCCATCTTATGCGCCGCCTCCACATCCTTAAACCCATAACACGCCCGATCCGAATCATTGTCGAGTAGATTCCGTAACTTCTGCAAAGTCCTAAGCTCCATCCCAACCTTACTATCTCTTATCAAATCCATTACTCCATTGATATTCAGCACTTCCTTCAGATCATCCCACTCGTTCGTACACTCTGTTACCACAATTCTCGACTCATTCTCCTCTATTGTTTTCATTCTCAGCCTCTTCGATTCCGATATCAGGTACGTCCTAAACCTGTCCTTTGTCGAGCCAACACTAGCAATCAGTACGCTCTTAATGCAGCGGAAATCGACGTTCTTCACAACCGCGTCGAACAACTCCTGGAAAAACTTGCTTCCCGCTGATTTCTTTTTTGTTTTTGAGGCCTTGATTTTACAACGGAGCGTGGTAAGCAAATTCCCCACCAAATGAACCTCCGCTTGGTTCTCTTGTATGAGGACGACCGCGAGATCTGTGCCTGATGGAGAATATTTGGGGGATTTGGATAATGCTGAAACAGAGGTTGAATCCCAGGAGTTTTTGTAGAGTTGGAATGGTTTCTTCAATTCGATGGTTAAGGTGTGGGATGAGCCGGCTTCAACGTACTCGTTTTTCTCTGTGTTCCTGCCTTTAACGCGAATGGTGGTTGAATATTCGTCGTAGTCTTGGTGCGTGACTTGGAGTGGGATAGTGAGTTTGACTCGTATGGGGTAGCGTTTTGACTCCAGGTGAACTTTGCGAGTCGTAACTGTGGTGACCACGTCTCCGACGGTGATGAGGCTGTAAATCACTAGTAAGTCGTCGGGTTCTTCGGGGATGATATCCACCGTTCCTTGTTTATTCGGTGCGAAGTTCTTTTCTAAAAGCTTCATATGTGATGTATTGCCAACTCTGTTTTTCAACCAGGAGAGGGGAAGAAAGTTAGTGCTGAAAGAGAGGGATACCGAAAATTCAACTATGAATCTATGATTGAATGAATGATATACGAAGCCTTGGTTTGGATGTATATATTAGCGTTTCTGGTCAAAAAAGAGGTAGGATATCAATATATTATCCTTTTATATATAATATCGTATCCCAATATCTTCATTATCTGATCCTGAAATAGATTTTTAAATTTTAATTATTTTTATAATATTTTGATTTCAAAATAAACTATAAAAATAATTTAATTTTACTTTAGTGATTAATTTCATGATGTTATTTTTTATTTGAATATTTTTTTATGGCTTTGCTTTAAAAAATGAGTTAAAAATTAAATCACGATATTGTTGTCATTTTAAATATACATTCCCCCTTCTCCGTATTCTCCTGCCCTATCCATTCCCAAGAAGGGATGATTTGATAATGTATACTTTTTTTCTTTGCTAGATTTCTCTCGCTCCAAAAATAGTGTAAAGCATAAGAAGGCAAATTGAGCAATTGATCAGAGGGAGCAACACCGAGAAGATAAGCAAAGAGAGAGAAGAGAACTAGAGAGGACGACCAAAGGGGAAACCGTCAGGCTGAGCAATTGGCTTCTACCCACCCTCTCTTCGAGTCTCCCTTCGTTAATATCATATCTAATTGATTTTTTTAGGGATTTTTTTTTTATCTGAAATTTTTTTCGGGATTAATAGAGCTAAATAGTAAACAATGTACTTAATTATGATATATGTATTATATTATTAGATTATATATTACTCCATCCGGTCATAATTATAAGATCACTTTAATTTTTTTTGAAAAAATTAAGGATGCAAAATTAATCACTTTAAATTGTCTATAGTTATCTTTTTTCCTCAGAACTAATTTATTCTACTTATAAACTAACCTATAATCTAATTACATGTCGCATTTTTTATAATTTAGTGGTCTAATTTGTATCCTTAACTTCCACAAAAAAAAGTCAAAGTGGTCTTATATTTAGGATCGGAGGGAGTAGTTTATAAGCCAAACAAACTAATTTAAAGAAAAAAAATTCAAACATCCAATTTATTAACTTATTTTTTTTTAAGATTTTTTTTTAAAAATCAATTAGATCTTATATTAAGTAATGTTGAAGTATTATTTTTAGAAGAAAAAACTCCTGAATGTTGAAAGTGCATATCAGGTAAACATATAGAGAAATTAAGTAGATTAATTTATGTAGGAATCAAAGCATAAATAAACAATGATATCATCATTAAATATTGATTTTTTGTTTGATAAATACTCTTTCAGCTTATAAATAGAAGACTTATTTACTTGATTTCATTATATTAAGGATTAAGGATGCCAGTTAGGTTGTTTAATTTCTCAACCCCTTACCCTCTCTATCATTTGATTATAATTGAGAGAGTATTAATGAAAGTAATTTAAGAAAAAATAGACCAAAATTAAAATATACCCTGTACGTATTTTTATTTTTTAACAGATAAAAGGGAAAAATGGATGGAGAAAAATAATACAAAAAATCAGCTATTGGCATTCGCCCATCACAATTCTTTGATGCTTCATCAGTTTGAGTTATTTTTATTGAACATTGAAATAGATATTAAAAATTTTATTACCCAAGTCCAAGTGAGAAGATATTTTAAGAATATAAATCTCCATAAGATTTTATAACACTTTCAAATGCTTCAAAAATATTATTAAATAACAAAGCAAGTATTTCTATGTTGTCGCGATTTCCGCTCAAAATATATATTAAAATCTAATTGTGATGTACCCATTCGCAAAAACACCTGAAACACGATTTATAATCTGTTTCGGAAAGCATCTTAGGAGACATTAATGAAACATATCCCGCCCCTACTGATGGAGAGGTCACAAATCCAAATATATATATTTATATTAAAATTATAGAGTGCAAATCATAAAGGATTATAACACAACGCTTTCAAGTCCTTTAAAAAGCTTATTAGAGAAGAAAATAAATACTCTTATGTTGCGCGATTTCTACTCAAAATATATGTCAAAAATTTGACAAGGTAAACAAAATTTTTTTACGTGTTTTTAATTTATCTACTTATTAGTTTTTATTCTTAATTTTTTATTTGCAAGACCTTGGATTGGGTATACCTCTCATCTTTTGGATGACGAGGGAGTGGGTATCAAAGTTCCAATAAGTAACAATTTCTTTACATAAAAATAAGATGATGGTAGAATTTCTATAAGATGATCAAATCTTACTACATAAGAATGGGTACTTAGAATGTATTTTTTTTTTTTTTGGTCAACTAATGTATTCATCATTCAATACTTGCGTAATGGTAGAATTACCTGATGATGTATTTAATTATAATATACGTATTAGACTATTAGACTATTTATTAGTTTATAATTCAAACAAATTAATTTGAAGAAAAAATTCAAGCATTCAATTTATAAGAAATTTATTTAGTTTTTTTAAGAGATCTTTTATTAAAAAAATGGAGGAACTATTATTTTTAGAAGAAAAAATTCCTACTCAGAGCATAATATTGATTTTCTGTTAGATAAATACCCTTTTCAGTTATAAAAATAAAACTTATTTACCTGATTTGATTATATTAACGATGTCAATTAAGTTAGTTAATTTCTTAACCCCTTTAACTGTAACATCCTGAAAAATTAATTAAGGTTTAGTGATTTTATTTAGGAGATTAATAAGGGGATTTGAGAAATTCTAGCCAATTTCATGGTTTAGAAATAAATTATATTAAGATATGGGGAATTTGAGTGTTGTTGATGATTTCTAGGGCTTAGTATTTTCCTATTATAAGAAAGATAATTAGTTATTTAATTTAAATTGGAGGATGTAATTTGAATTTAAGATTTAATTTGAATTTGAAGATTAAATTTGGATTTGAATATTTAATTTGAATTTAGGGATTTAAATTGAATTTGAGTTCTTAATTTGAATAGAGGATTTTATGGAGATTAGTTTTAGAGATTTATGGTGAAAGGTAAATTAATAGGTTGATTCTATGGGTTTAGATTTGTCTGTTAGGTGACTTGAGAATTTAAAATAATTTTCTTAATTTGAAAACTTAGAATTCATTAAAGATTTTGAAAATTATTGCTTGAGTAATGTATTATAGTTTATCGTTTGGGTTATCTAAGTTGATTAAAGACATTAAAAGGTTTAATTGTGATAGAGTTGATCCTTATGGGTGATTTTTCTTGATCTGAGTAGCTTCAAGCTTGGTTTTAATCAGGGAAATTATGAATTTGGGTATTTGAAGTGAAATTATGGAATTTAAAAGATCATTTGGACTCAACAATATTACTGGTAATGTTAAAAGGGTTATGTATGGTGTATGAATTAATTTGAGAAAATTGGGTTATCTCTTAGGCTTGGATATGGAAGAGTCTGCATATGGAAGATTAAGGAATTAATTATTGAATGGTGAAGGGATTTTTGAGGTTAAGTAATGATCGGTTAATGGCTGGATAGGTATACCTAAGATTGAATTGGGTAATTAGAATTAGTGGTGAATGATGGTTGTGGTGGAATAAAGAAATGCTGACACTATAAATTAATAGAAATAAGATTGAGTAACTAGGAATTTAATCTATGGCTTGTGATTGCTTTTATTAGATAGTGATTGTGTTGTATGAATATGCGTGTAGAGTTTGATTGTGCTGAGTTGGCACGGGGGAATACTGCAACGTTGTGAGATCGGTGCGAGCTATTAGGTAACTGCTTTTTGCTTGTTTATGTGTGTGTATTTGTTAGTATATGATTTGAAAACTGTAAGATTCTGTAGCTATATGAGACATGTAAAATAACTATTGAAACTCTTACTTTCCTATTACAACGTCCTGTGGAATTATATTTTCAATCTGGCATATTGTTGTGATTTGGCATGTTTAGAACTGAGTATGCATTGATTTTGTAACCATTGCATAAGCACTTTCTAAAAATATAGCATATGCCAAGAGCCTGATATTTGTGGTATTTGCATACCTATATTGTTGTGTGGATTTGGTTGTGTGTGCGACACCGGTGGATCTGGAATTATGCCATCACGTGATAAGGTACTCTGTTGCGCCATAGAGACTAATTTGGTTATGTTACTATAGGGGAGAATGCCCCTCACAGGTTCAGGATGGGTAGAGAGGCTCCAACTGACCTGTATGTGGACCAGGGCGGGTAGAGAGGCTTCGACTGGTTCCACTTGATTTTCCTGGCGGCCTGTGTGACTGCTTGGGGTTTGTTTGTATTATGATTATGATTATTGTATTTTGAAGATGCTAGAAATCATATGAAATTATATCTCTTTTGTACTAAAGTATTTGAAAATAGATATGGAGATTATATGGTGTGCATCTTACTTGATACTCTGAGCATGATTAAAAACATGTATATGTATCTGTATTACAATTCCACTGGATACCTTGCTAGCACACACCACATATAGATAAGTATAATAGACAGAAGCAATAAAGAATGCATGAGCCCTAAGTGGCAATACTATTCTGTCCTGATGGCCAAACATGTATATGTATCTGTATTACAATTCCACTGAATACCTTGCTAGCACACACCACATATAGATAAGTAGAATAGTGGTTGCGTTGGGGCTACCTCCATTTATCTCACTTTTGCAGGTCCTAGTAGTTGTGTATACGGTCAAGGGAAGGATCCGGAAACTTCTCACTAATTCAGTGGGTAATTTTGGGCCATCAGGACAGAATAATATTGCCACTTAGGGCTCATGCATTCTTTATTGCTTCTGTCTATTTTATTTCAGTTTAACTGGTTTTAATTTGAAACTGTGATTTCTTCATGACTTATTATGTTAGGCTGTTTAGTTTATTAATACTTTTTGAGGGGCCGGTCCAATTCCGGAAGATTTTGTTGTTGGTTGATTTGGAGAACATTTATGGTTTGAGTATTTTGAGACGCTATGACTGCTTTGATAATGTTTTAAGTATGTGATTAATTTTATAGGGATGTTTATTTATATGTATATGGTCTATTTTAATTACCATGATAGGGTGTTCTTTTCTATCATGGTATATGTGTATTTTAATTATCCATGTTAGCGTGTAATGCTAGGAAACTTCTTTTTCTAACATAGATATTTTCTTTAATATGATAAATCTTTTTCTATCCATAATAGATTATAACTGTATATATTTGGAAATCTCTTTTTCCTATCATGGTTAATCAGTCGAATTTGTATTTTATAGAAAGTATGAAAAATCCTTTTTCAAACTATGTTAGCTATTTTGTTAAGTTAATTTCTTTTCCTAACATAGGTAGCTACTATACCGATTCGATGACGTGAAATTAGTGATTTAAAAATATATTTAGAACGTAAATGTTATATTACCAACTCTGTTTTGAGAGATCGTTAATGAAAGTAATCTAAGAAAAAAACAGACCAAAATTAAAATATACTTGCATTTTTATTTTTCAAAAGAAAAAACAGGGAAGAAAGGATGTAGAAAAAATAATACAAATCAGGTCATATGGCTTGATTAGGGATTTGTTGAAAGTGTAGGTCTAAATATGGATTTGGATATTTTAAATGGATTTGAATGGGATTTTCCCATCATATTTATTAACCCCTCCCTTCTCTATGACTGTAGTTGAGGGAGTATTAATGAAAATTATTTAAGAAAAATAGACCTAAATTAAAATACACCTTATATTTTTAGAGCAAGATGAAGTATTAAGTAGGGGTAATTAATTACAGGTCCCATATAAGGGATTTAATTAAGATGAGGTCCCACGAAATCACCTAATTAATATGAGGTCCCACGAAGTTGTTATTGCAGGTCAAAAAGTTGTTATCGCAAGGTCATAAGTTGTTACAGATCAAGAGTGATTTTCAGGCCACAAGTTGTTATGGCAGGCTAGGGGTGTTCACGGGACGGGACGGGACCGGGACGACCCCGTCCCGTCCCGTCCCGAAGAAAAGTGTTCGGGACGGGGTTTCCATCCGGTGTCCCGTCCCGTCCCGAACTTGTCCCGGTCTTGATCGGGACGGGACGGGACGGGACCGGGACGGGGCTTGTCCCTAAACTTTTTCTCAATTAAAAAAATTGACCCAAAAATATTTTTTTTGCAGAGTAACACACTTGGTGGGTGATTTTATAGTATAATTAAATCTCCTCCAGTGCCATGAGCACTCCATATTAATACATAATAAACCAAAAACATAATAATTAGAGCAAAAAAAGTAGCAACAACTACACATTTAAATAGAGTTTTAAAAAAACTTCAAATGTGATGTGTTATACATAGAGCACAGTGGAAGCAGACAAGAAATTTGAGATCAATGAATGGTTGGAACTTAGTTTAGAAGTTAGAGTTATATATTTTTTAAAAAAATATTCATATATACTCACATATGAGACAGATGACACATGTATTTTTTTTAAAAAAATATGAACATACATATATATATATTCGGGACGGGACGGGATCGGGACGACCCCGTCCCGAGTCCCGTCCCGTCCCGAAGCGGTACTCTGTCCCGTCCCGGTTTGTCCCGTCCCGAAAATTTTCGGGACGGGACAATCCCGTCCCGAAATGGCCGGGACGGGACGGAGTTGAACAGCCCTATGGCAGGCCAAAAAGTTGTTATTGCAGGCTGAAAAGTTGTTATTGCAGGCACTAACAACTTTTCGGCCTGTAATAACAACTTTTCGGCCTGCCATAACAACTTTCTGGTAGGGACCTCAAATTAATTAGGTAATTTCGTGAGACCTCATCTTAATTAAATCCCTTAAACGGGACCTGTAATTAGTTACCTCGATTAAGTATCAAGTCCGATCCTATCATTCAAAAAATATCAAGTAGTCCTGTGATAAATTGAGTTGGAAATCCTATTTGTATGGCAAGAAGTTGTGTACCAACATTTGTTCTGAGGTTAGTTTCGTCACCTGACTCAGCATGTAACATTTTCACTGATTTTGGTCGTGGTGGAGGGTATGGCCTCCAGCTCACTGGCCATGCTTCCATCTATCACCATGTCATTGTGCTCAACCCTTCTTCACCACTCCAATGTCATAATACCTGACGCATTTTTTTTCCTAAAATGGAGAGATGAGTAACTAATTCAAGGTAATGTTGGTTAGCTGTAATTTATGGTTGTGTACTACTTTTTTATCAACCGATATTAGGTTATGTTGGTTAATCATAGTTTCTGATGGGGTATTTTTTTTAATAACTGACTTTAAAATTTAAAATAGTCTTTTGATTCTGTTTATCAACATCACTTGAATTAATAAAAAGGGAGAACGCGTATGAATCTATTTTTTCCAATAACAAGAGGCTTACTGTACTTTACGGACCAATGGAGTATTGACAGTAACACACATGCCATCAAAGATGTTTCCTTCAAAGCATACAATATGAACCACAGTCCACGGTGTTTAGACTCGCACTCTATCAGAAAAATACTGTTAATTTTTAGTTTTTGGCAGAATGAACTCCTAAATGCTGAGGGAGAAAGAGTATGCTTCAATTAGTGTTTGTAGAATTTTTTTTTTTGTTCGAAGTGTATGAATAATTTACTTCTTAAAAAGGTGATTTTAAATAAGACAAAACTTAAGTCAAATTGCTTAGTTCAAGTATTTCCATGAATTCAATCATAATTTGCCACATGTGATATTTTGCCCCATCAGCATCTTACCCTAAAAATCCCTTTAAACCACCGTCACTCTTACAAATATGGGAAAAGATATTTAGGGCTTTATTGGGTTGCCATCAGCCAAGGAGTAATCACTGTACTGTGATCGAGGAAGCCAAAGGCTGGTATGTTATAACTCCCACTGAGGAGGTTTCCGTATGAGAGGGGCTTTATAAGTCCTTGGTTCCCAAACCCTAATGATTAGCTTTTGTGGTGTGGTTCTCCCAATGACTTGTACCCATTACAATGGTGCTCTCATTAAGAAACGTCTAAATAGAAAGGGCTATATACGGAGGGCAAGTCCCACTTCAGGATTTTCATGTGAGAGAGGCCTTATAAGTCCTTGATTCCTCAGCTCAACTGTTAGCATTTGGGGTGTGGTTCTTCCAATAAATGAATTGTGATGGTTACACGGTATTTCTTTGCACAGTTGGATTGGATTATATGCCTATATGGAATTAAGTCTAGCAAAGCCAATTATTATCTGGATGTATACAGCTGAAAATCATGAGTTTGATAGATGGAATGATTTGTGTTTAAGAGCAAGCAGTTCTAGTTTAGACTCAGTTTATGATTTATGATTATTCCTTGGGTTAATACAACTTTTGGTCCCCGAACTTTCAATCAATTTTGGTTTTGGTCCTTGAACTTTGAAATCGGTGGTTTTGGTCCTCAAAATTTTGATCAATTTTGCTTTTAGTCCCTGAACTTTGAAGTTTGTGGTTTTGGTCCCTGAACTTTCGGTCAATTTTGGTCTTGGTCCCTGAACTTTCAATAATTTTGGTATTGGTCCCTCAGTTTTTAAAAAAAAACTTCAAAAAAAAAAAGTTGAGGGATCAATACCAAAATTACTGAAAGTTCAGGGATCAAGACCAAAATTGGCCGAAATTTCAGAGACCAAAACCACAAATTTCGAAGTTTAGGGAGCAAAAACAAAATTGATCAAAAGTTCGAGGACCAAAAACACCAATTTCAAAGTTCAAAAACTAAAACCAAAATTGACTGAAAGTTCGGGAACAAAAATTGTATTCACTCTTATTGCTTTCTTTCCAAATATTTCCATGTGAATTATAACAGCTGTTTGTCACCGACAGAAGCAGTCAAGCATCAAAGAAACCCATTAAATTAACGCAAAAGAATCCTAGTCTTGTTCACCCAAAAATACCTTCGTGCACCCTTGGCCGATCACACTGCGTTGATTTTCTTAGGTGGAGGCAGCCTCAAAGACACCGTACAATTCTGTCTTAACAAATGTACATATTGCAAAGGAATTAAGAAACTGGAGGTGGTTTAATAGGATTTTAGGAATTTTTTTTTTATATTTTTTGTTATGATAGCCAAAAGTAGAAAAAAGTGTGCTTTAACAATTTGTTAAAATAGTTTTGAAAGACAGTAGGCTTTTTCAGATTCACCCAGCCACACGTAAATCCGGGAAACACATGGGGCAAAGAGGTAGATATAATTTGGGTTAGAATCAACGCATAAACAAACAACAATATTAATTATTATACACACAAATGAAAGGAATAGCCAATCCCTTCCTGATTAATCAACTACAAGCTGTACAATATATTAATTAATTGATTTAGAGAGCCTTATTTAAAGTTAAACACCCACGTCGTCGTCATCAAGGTCAGGCAGGGGAAACCTGAGAATTGCTGCAACACCAGTTAGCTGGGAAAGCTGTTGTGCTGACACGTGCATGGCAGAGTATACAAGAACATTCCCTCCTCCCTTCCTCACTGACTTAGCCAAATTCATATACTTTTCCCTAATCTTTATATCTGAGCTTCTATACAGATCGTCCGTTATCAGTAACGTCTCTATCGCCGCCATCTCTTGGGCCGCCTCCACGTTCTTTGGGCCATAACAGGCCCGACCCGAATCGCTATCCAACAAGGCCCACAACTCTCGGAATGCCCTAATCTCCAAAGCAACTTTACTATCTTTGATCATGTTCATTATCCCATTATCATTCAGCACTTCCTTTAGATCTCCCTTACATTCTCCCACCACAATTCTCGACTTGTTGTCTTCTATTGTTCTCATCTTCAACCTTTTCGCTTCGGAGAGAAGAAACCTTCGAAACTCGTCCTTTGTGGATCCAGAACTCGCAATCAACACGCTTTTGATGCTGCTGAAATCGACGTGCTTCACGAAGGAATTGAAAATGTCTTGGAAAAACACGTTGCTGGATGATGATGATTTCTTTCTGGTTTTTGGAGCTTCGATTTTAGAGCAGAGTGTGGTTGATCCGTTTCCGACCAGATAAACCTCTGCTTGGTTGTCTTGTATAAGGACAACGGCGAGGTCAGCGCCTGAGGATTTCTCCGAGGTTTCGGATAACGCTGTTACAGAAGTGGAATCCCAGATTTTCTTGGAGAGTTCGAAGGATTTGTTCTTTTCGAGGGTTAAGGTGTGAAATGAGCCGGCGGCGACGTACTGGTTGGCTTCGATGTTTCTGCCTTGAACGCGAACGGTGGAGGAATCTTTGTGGAAATCGCGGCACGTGACTTTGATGGGGATTGTGAGCTTGACACGTGAGGCGGTGTTCTTGGTGGATTCTAGGTGAACTTTGCGGGTCGTATCGGCGGTGACGATGTCTCCGTTGGCGATTAGGTTGTAAATAACCCATAAGTCGTCGGGTTCTTCAGGGATTATTTTGACTGTTCCTGGTTGGTTTGGCGAGAAGTTCTTATCTGAAAGCCTCATTGTTCTTTGCTGAGAGAGATGATATGGGTAACTGGCTGGAGATTTTTTTTTCAATGGTGTTGGTGATAATTTTAGGTTGGACATAAAGGGAACAGCAAGAGCTTAAATTCTTGTACTGATTAAGTTGAAAGACAAAAGTCTAGAAAAGGAATATCCCTTATTGGCCAATAAAAAGAGAAAAGGAATATCCCTTGGAGGAGCGATATTTAACTTGTTGGATTATTCTGTTCATCTGGGTATATAGACCATTCCTTCTTTCGTTCACAAGTTGAGGTAATTAAAGCATTCACGGTTTCCTTTTCTCTATTTAAGAAGAAACTGCTATTCACAAAACTTGAGAGGGTCAGTTTGATGAGAGAATTTTGGTCCTTGTACAGTAAGTAGAAATGATCCTATGTCATTGACGAATAGTTGGTCTAAAGTTAATTAGAGTGGTAAAGGAAACACTTGCGTAAGGGGAAACTACGACCCCAAAACTAGAATAATTATTTATTCAGATAGCTGTTAATAGGTTAAGGAAAGTAGCTAATTATCTTTTAATATTTATATATATATATATATATATTAAAAAAAATGATCCCCTATATATTGTACAAGAGTACAGAATCAATGGAATTTAGTATTACAAAATCCTATTTGACATTTTTAATTGTACAATATGCAATGATAAGATACATCAGCCCCCATAAAAAAATTCAATGATGGAAGGCACGTCTAGTGACGTAAGAAGTGGTGCTCTGCCACGTCCATTCCTAATTCAAACTCGAGTACTGTAAATATAAATTCGCGGCATCAATGGCTTCTTAAGCTATGCTTGTGCACTATAAAGGGAGGGAGAGAAAGAGAGAAGATGAGACTCGCAATTGCATTCATAATTATTGCAGCCTTACTATTTGCGGGCCACACCACTGCCATAGTCTCTACTTCAGATGAAGCAAATGGAATCATCCACGTTGCTGGCAAAGTACTGTGCCAGGACTGCTCTCAGGGATGGAACGAATGGATCCAAGGATCCGACCCAATCAAAGGTACCTCATTTTTCTTGCCACTAATAGACGTATATTTCTAAAATTGTCAATCTCACCCTTGTTGATCTTCACTTGATATGCAGGAAGTAGAGTGTCGCTGACATGCTTGGACGGAAGAAGCAGGGTTATATACTATACAAGCGACACAACAGATGAAACAGGGCAATTTGATTTGGCTGTGAACACCCACTTGTATGGCAAGAAGTTGGACACAAAGCTTTGTTCTGTGAGATTAGTTTCGTCCCCTGACTCCGCATGTAACATTCTCACTGATTTTGGTCATGGAAGGACTGGCCTTAAGCTTACTAATCCCACTACCATCTATCGCGACGTCATCAAATTTGTTCTCCAGCCCTTCTTCTTTACCACTCCAATGTGTGATAAACCTGACACTTCTGATTCTCACGACACCCCACAACCTCATTATTAAGTTTTAATGTTTTCTTTTACAGGTTTCATCTTTTTCTTTTTACCTGTTTTCCGTTCTCCTTGGTTTTTTCTTTTTCCTTTTTGCTTTTATTTTTCCAGAAATTGTAATTTCATCTACTAATTTGATGAGAATATGAGATTCTTGCGCATATGTTAGTGGATGTTTCATTTTAGAGACGTCTATTATCCTTGTCCCCTGATCATTTCGAATATTTAGTTGGGAAGGCTGCAAGCAATTTCAAACACAATTGTTTCAAATGCGACTCTTGCCACATGCGTAGTAGAAAATCTATATCAGTTGAACGCTGAGGGTTGATAATATTCATTGGAGAAGGTTAAACTTGAAATATTTTTTTTAAGATTAAGGGTAAATACACACGTGATTTTGTCAAAAATACGTCTAACATCAAATGTTTTTTTTTTAAAAAAAAAAGTAACATGAGCTTCCAAAATGAGGATAAAAAGTACGGTTTCCATTAAAACTATGAATGTTGACTGTGAATTCTATATATTTCGCTAAAACCGGTGAAGTGGTAGTTGACATGGAAGTTTTTAGTCAACGTGGGAACATTTGGGGACAACTATTCCGAGTCTCTCCTCCACTGAAGTCCGTGTTAGTCGCCACCGTGTCAAGCAAAATTCAGAATACAAAATTCCAAATTTCTCTTCACTTCAGCTGGGCACCATTTTGGTTAAAGAGTTTGGTTAAAGAGCTATTGATGTGGTGTCAGAGACATGGGAGGATGGTTGTGGAAGAGGGGTTCCCATTCCCTGCGCAGCACCCATATTCTCATCACCTTCTCATCACCCAAAACTGTGCCGTTTTGGGTGATGAAACCCCTCTTTTTTTTTTTTTTTTTAAACAGTAATATTTTATAAAAATAAATATAATTATAATAATACTTTTAAATCTCATAAATAAATTTAATCTGTCATTATTTGGTCTGAACAGTTCACAACTGGGTCCAGTTGTGAACTGTTCAGACCAAATAATGACAGATTAAATTTATTTATGAGATTTAAAAGTATTATACTAATATTTTATAAAAGTAAATATAATTATAATAATACTTTTAAATCTCATAAATAAATTTAATCTGTCATTATTTGGTCTGAACAGTTCACAACTGGGTCCAGTTGTGAACTGTTCAGACCAAATAATGACAGATTAAATTTATTTATGAGATTTAAAAGTATTATTATAATTATATTTACTTTTATAAAATATTACTTTTTAAAAAAAAAAAAAAAAAAAAGAGGGGTTTCATCACCCAAAACGGCACAGTTTTGGGTGATGAGAAGGTGATGAGAAGGTGGGTGCTGCGCAGGGAATGGGAACCCTGTGGAAGAGGATGAGGAAGAGGGGGAGAGAGAGACAAGAAGAAGGAAAAAGAGGGATCTTGAGACAATTTTTATTAAAAACTTAAAATATTTTAAATCAATTATTACTGGACTCATATTGACCAAACATTTCCACGTCAGCTGCCACTTCAACAGTTTTGATCAAATGTATAAAACTCATAGTCAATATTCATAGTTTTAACGGAAACTGTGACTTTTATTCCTATTTTAGAAGCTCACGATCACTTTTGGTCCAAAAAAACACTTGATGTTGCCACTATTGATAAAATCACATGTATATTTTTTACCCTTAACCCTTTTTTATATGTAAAAAAAGTCCCTTTTTATAGAATTTGAACATTAATAGACAAAATGTTGGGTATAATGCTAATTGGAGCAATCATCTACTCCCCGTCCATTTATATAAGAGCAAAAAATTTGAATGTTTTGTCACTTTTTGTAAGAGTCTCATTAAATTTGTCAAAGAATTTAATGAGTTTTTCCCACTTTACCCATTGTTATTCTCTATATTCACATTTTCTTTCATACTCATTTATAACATTATTATCATATTTCTCTCTCTTATAAACTCAATCATAAATATGGGCAAACTTAAGAAAACAAAATTATATCATACATATTTATCTCTCTCAATTACTTCCTTAATCTGTATGATTTTAACTCATTGACATTGTTGTCAAACTCACGAGTTAACTCTCAAACTTTACCGTTTTTACGTTTCTATCTAACCAAAACATGTTACAAGTCATTTAAATTTGTACTAGTCGTAAACTCGATTAAACTCACGAGTTTACACACCAAGTTTATCATTCTTACATTTCTAGCTTAAGAAATAATATTGTCATTGTCAACTTGTTCTAAATCTCTAGCTAATTATTTTTATTTGACTATATTCAATAAATTTATATATAAATTTTATAGAAATTTGAGTTTGATAAAGTATGGATGTTGATATATTTAATGTCAATTATTCATATTTAAAATATATTTAAGTTAAATTATTAATATTTTTGTATTTTTATTTAATTATGTACTTTAAATACATATTTATTAATAAAAATAAACCCTTACGAGTTTACGATCCAATTTTACGTTCTGATCACGGATTTACTTACTCACGAGTTTTACAAGTTTAGGCATAGACTTTTGTAATAATAAGGAAAGGATGGAGGATAACGAAGTTTGAAATGCTTACCACAAGGGATGAGCAAATAAACAAGAATAAAGATAAAAGAGAGAATATCAACGTCTTGTCCATGTGTCTGTACAGACAACAAAAAAGACAGAGAAGCTGTTGGGCTAGGCCCAAAGCCTCTTGAGCTTCTAGTACTAAAATGCCCAAGTTAGAGGCGAGGGTGAAAATTGGCGGGTTTCTAACAGTCCACGTGGACGTAGAATTAGCCGCCAAAACTGTCATAGACAGGAGTGCCGAAAGATTTCTTGGTGCACACTGTTTCTTTTCCTTTTCGGTTTTCATTACCCAATTAGATTGGAGGACCCGAGATCCGTGGAAGAGACTCGGACATGGCGACCTACCTTCGGAGATCACTGAAATTGCATCGATCGGCTGTGGCCGTCGCTTCCAGATCCGGTAATAGGTGTGCTTCTTCTTTTTCCTCTTCCTCCACATCGCCTTCGCCTCCATCGTCGTCGTCGTCTGATAAATCTCCGAAGGTGGCGAAAAAACTTGTTGATCGTCTTTCAGCTGTCATTGACGCTGTCAACGATCGCAAATTGCCTCCTGAACTTCGAGGTCAGCGCAACAATGTCAGGTAATCTATGATTGTTGCACTGTTATATTAGAATGTCTTCTTTTAAGAAATCTAATTGTTAAACTGATGATGGTTTGAATGGAAGCTGATTGGTTTTTATTTTGTCTAATTACAAAGATGACTTCGTATTTCATTTTAGCTTCTTTGCAGTTTTGTTCATTTTTCCTCTTACTATTTAGGGTTGGGCACTTTAATACTAGCAGGTTGGTGGCTTTATCATTTATGTCATTAACTGGAACGGACTTTAGCTAATTAAAATTGCTGAATTGGCGGTTATTCCTAATCGCTGCATCGACTGATGTACTCTATCATCTTTAAATTTCATTGTACTACGAGCTTGTTCGTCTCCATTTTAATTCCAGGTCACGGCCGCTGAATCGTGCGTATATTGATTGTTAATTAGTGGTTCATTTCATTTTTTTCCCCATTTCGAGTTGCGCAGATTGATGATAAAAAGGGTAGCTTACAGCTTGTGGGAATAGTTGAACTCTGTAGTTTGACGCATGGCCAAGTAAAATGTACCCTGTTTTGCTGTGTCATGCTTTTCTTTCAGATTTCTCTTCATGGATTCCTTAGTTCTTGATGTTTCAAGGGTTATTTTTTTTGCCTCCCTCTATTTCTGCAATTTGTAAATTTAACTGATTGCAAGAAATAACAGAGAAAAAGAAGAGGAAGAAGAACGGAGGGCTGTATTTATTGCTAATAAAGCAAGTGGTGTCGAGATTGTATGATAGACTACTTTGTGAATAATTCCTCCATATCTTCTGCCTAAACATTCGTTAATTATTGGACAGATCAGAAACTGATATAATCAACGTTGTGGAGCAAAGAATATGGCATTCCATGGAAGAAGGCCAGTTCGAAAACTTGCCAGGGAAAGGCAAGCCACTTAAGCTAGATACAAATCCTCATGCAGATCCAGCTGAAGATACCTTGTACAGAATCCTATCAAAAAATGGCTGTGCACCGGAGTGGGTTGAGCTTAACAAAGAAATAAGAATTAATATATCTGAATGGAGGGCAGCATTGAAGAAGGCCTGGATAAGTAAATGCAGTGATAATCTTAAGTGGCAAGAGAATTCAGAAGCTTTGAAAACGCAATTACGAGATATTAATAATAAGGTGAGTGATGAATTTCCTCCGCGAAAGCTTTGGGAATTCAATGCCTGCTTTCTTTGGAATTTTATAGTCCGTTTTCGGCAATGGTGGTGCACATTTAATAAATTTGACATCTTCCTGCAGGTTTTTCGATATAATCTCATCGTCCCTTTTGGTAGGCAAATGTTTGGCCTTAATTGGGAGAAAGAGCTCACGCGTTTAGAAGAATAAGGACACTCAATATTTGTAGTTTGTTGGGCTTAAGCAAATTGATTGTTCTATTAGAGAATCAAATTTTGTCGAATCTTGGACTGTCATGCCGAGATAATTCTCAGTTGGAATCAAGCCAGGTGAAATATCAGTTGCCTCACTCAACCTATGCTTAAACCCTTTCCTTGGTATGTCTTGATTAGATACTGGAAAGGGAATCCGCTAGAATTATAGCTTTTGACGGCTCAGTTGATAGGGTTGCGGTTTAGATGTCTACTTATGAAAGATCAAGGGACAAAAAATTTAAGAAATATGTACAAGAAGAACTTTATACTATTTATAACTTAAAGGTCAAAGTAAACAGTATAATTGTTCAATGATTTTATTGCCTTTGTGCCCGGGATTTGTTTTGGTTTTAATCGCTGAGCAAGCACAGGAGTTTCTTAAAGGTAGTTCACTGGTCGCCTCCCCTCGTCACGCTGTGTGCACATTGAATGCCCGTCAGCTCCACCGGACAAGACTAAAAACAGTTTCTTATTTAGTTTACATGTCGGAACCTGCAATAGCCAAAGCTGATTTCTTTCTTTCAGTGGGGACTTTTGAGAAGTGTAGATCAATATAACTTAATATCATATGCGCAATCAAGTTATTGTACTGTTAACTTGTCTATCAATACCTTGTTTGCTTCAGATTCTTCCTGATGATTGAATGATGCAAAGGATAGAAGTGACGAGAATGAACAAAAGCATGCAGTTCCTATTTTAACTCGGGATGCATAACCTCCGTTGGTGAATGAATAATAAGCTTGTTTATCTTCATCGTTGGAAGAGCACTTCGCGCCAACAACTTGAACACGAGCAATTAGGCTAAACCGGTGAACTGTGTTTTCTAGGAATATAAAACGCAGGCTACCTATACGTATTGGCATACCAAATACAGCCAACTTTAGCAAATTGTAAACGCCTTTATGATCATACTGCATCCAAGAAAGAAAGAAAAGGGTATAATGGATTATAAACTACGTCTTTCAAGATTAAAATAATTAGTATATATGCACTTATGCAGCATTATTCCTCAGGACGGTAGTAATTACTAGTATTAATTTCTATTTTTCGTATCGCCTATGTGGGAATCGGTCTTGTTGACGATGTGGCAGTAAGATGCGTGAGCGCTCTCCTATGGTAAGTGGCACGTAGTTGTTTGTACTTCTTCACAAAAGCGCCAATGTCAATGTCCCCATCAAGGAGTTGCCGGTGAAGATTTTCACAGTCCTCTTCCAACTTGTTCATAGACTCTGCAAATTCATTTTATTATTATTATTATTATTATTATTATTATTATTATTATTATTATTATTTATTTATTGTATTAGTGAACCCAACCCTAATCTTTATAAAGATAAAATCCACCCATCGTCAACTTATCAGTTCATATCATACCTTGAATCCTTTGGAGAAGAGATGCAGGGGAATTGGTCTTCAGTGTTTCTTCTTTCCGCTTCTCAAGCTCATTTAGTCTCTCTTGAGCAGCAGCTAACTCAGCTGTACGAATTATTTTACACTGTTCCCGTAGAAGGATGAGAGCTCCATAACATGACTTTCAGAAAAAAAGCCACACAAATCATAGGTCGGCAGCATTACCTGATTCCTAAGTTCAATGACACGAGGTTCCTTTTGTAGATTTTTTTCTGTATTAAAGAACAAAAGTATTTTTGATAAGTTTTCCAGTATCAAATTTGCTTGAATATCATGAAAAGTTAGCACAATAAGTATAATACAACAACACACCAGCAAGCTGTGAATTCTCCTTGCAAAGTTCATATTTCAGCTGATCATATCATTTGGCAAAAAGTTGTTAGACACAAAATTAGAAAAACCACCTTTCCGTGTCAGCAATAAAAACAAAGTGCAGCAGAAGAATTTATATATTTAGAATACCATCACAACAGGACAGCAAAATCCAAGCCTAAATTTTTCTGCCCCTTTCTTCTTTTCTATGGAAGTTTTTCCCCCTTTTTGACCAGGGGTGTCATATTAATGGTATTGCAATCGTCACTAATTCAGTCCAAAAAAAAAATAAAAATCATCACTAATGGTATTAGCTTCCTCTACTGTTTAATGATGTGGTCACTTGTGTGTGGTGTGATTCTTGCATGAACAGAACAAGCAAACAAGAACTCAATATTTCTATATGTGAACACGCGTATCATTATTGATTGCTTGAATGGGCATTGAGTATAGCAACTTAGCAAATTGGAATACTAGGATGCGTATATCTCGGAATTCTACCTTTCTGACGGACCTAACTTGTAATCATAACTTAATCATTTTTTTTTTTTGTTTGGGGGGCCGGGGGGGGGGGAGATCAGAGAAATGTTGGAAAACTAGGTCCATAACCACATTCCATAGCAATAGAAACCCCATGTACAAAGTGTGGTGAAATATATAGCTTGAACATGTGCATAAACTATTCTAGTCAACACAAGAGCTTGATGCTTCTGTTTACAGTCTCCACATAAAATTTGATGAAGAAATTATTGCCGCAATAATTGAAAGTCCTTAACAAGTAATTACTTTACCTTAACAGTTTATCCCTTGTACAAAAAATACCCAAGAAGTACATACAAATGTTCATGCAGCACACTAAGACCCAGTGATCAAGACTTTAATTGCAGAGACTTGATGAAAAGGAAGATTAAAAACAGAGGGCCCTGACTCCCCCAAATTCTAATTATACCGTGATTAAGTGTTAATGAAGCGGGAAAGCTATCCTAGTTGACAATATATAATATCCTCGATCTCAATACTCCAACACTTAAAAGGTTTTATATGAAGCTAAAAGAGAAACGGAATTAACGTATCATTACAAAATATATTTAAAACTCTAAAGATATAGCAAGCTCAGCTAGACAGCATACAGTTCAAAGTTCACAAACCAGCATGGGCAAGAGTAACAACTTGAAACTTACATTATTTTGAATCTTGACCTGATCGAGAGAAAGTAAAAACTGCTGGTATGCTTCTTTGTCAGATAAAAGTTGTAGTAGCTCACCGGCACTGAACAAATAATAAAATGATTGTTTATCACATGAATTTCCAATACTTCAAAACAGTAGAGGTGTCTTAAAAACATTACTTCACCTTTTGTACTTCAAAACAGCAATAACTCCAGCAGCTTCAGCAGGTAAAACATGTGAAGGAGAATGGAAACTTGCAGTAGGGCTCAATAAACCGTAACTGCTTGAGTAGGTGTCACTTGGAGTTGAAGGTCTAGAAGAACTTGGAGAACTCAACACAGAAGAAGAATACCAGGATTGTGAGGAATTTTCATTCGGACATGGCTGAATATTATCATGCTCTTCTGATCTCCTGTAAGAAATTTCGTTCGAGTTACCTTTAGTAGATGTTTAATGATCGGTAGCTCGTTCCAAAATGAGGATCCAAACGGGGGAAAAAAAAAAAATCCATTTGATCGGTGGAAGAGCACACCGCAGTTTCCGCATAATTTGATGAGTAGAAACAATTGATAAAGCAAAGCAAAACTTTGGAGGGAAAAAAACGCATAATCCTCACAATAAATTAGTGATTACCAAAATTCAAACATTGTTAACTGGTCTGAATTGCAGATTTTGAGACAGAAGAGCGCGAGGCGATCTCGAATATTACTAGAACTTGGTATCCTTTCTCACGCTTCACTCTCGGGAGATTTGTCGGAGCACGGTCCTCCTCATCCAGAAAAACGAATGAAGCAAGGTGGCATCCACATTCGGGTGATCTGTGATCATTTGGGCCAAAAATATTTAAGGTGTTGTAAAATATTTATAGTTAGTGGATGTCCATATTATTATCTCTTAGGATTCTTTTCTCTCTAATTATCCTTATCTCATCTCCATAACCTATTCCTCTTAGGATCCCTCTTAGGATTCTTTTCTCTCTAATTATCCTTATCTTATCTTCATAACCTATTCCTCTTAGGATCCCTCTTAGGATTCTTTTCTCTAATAATGTCATTCACTTTGTAACCTCTCTATAAATAGAGATCATGTACAAGGCATTTGTACCATTGAATCATAAGTGAAATTGATATCTTCTTTCTCTCCATCTTCTTCTCATATTCTCTCATCTTGTTGTTCTCTCTTCTTTCTCTCCATATTTCTACTTTCTATTTATTTTATCACACGTTATCAGCACGAGTTCGCTCTGAAATATTAAGGTATGCTCCTTATATATTTTAGTGTTACCGTTATATATATAACATACTGTGTTACATATTATAATTTTTTTTTTTAATTTTCATTGCATCATATCCTTACCTCTTCTAAAGAATTAGAGAGGCTGTCACAATGAACTAGATTGGCAGGTTCTACCGCCTTTAGCTCATACGCCCTTTAGTTCTTACGGAACACCCCGTCTGCATATTTAATTTGATGCTCTAATAATATATATAAATGTATATCACATTATAATACATACTATATATATGAATGCACATATTATATATACATATATATATTTTCTCATCTTTTTATGCTTTTATTTATTTCTTCATCATGATACTATTTCATATTATTGTCTTTTATTACTATCATGCTTACATTCTTATGCATATACATATGCACACATATATTACTATCTTATTGTTATTTTAATTATTATTTTATTATTATGTTGATCCTACTTTTGTTATTTATATTTTGTTGCTCATTTACATTGATTTAAATTTATTTATAAGTTTATTTAATGATATGATATATTGTGAATTCTAAAGTTTTTATTCATGCTACTTTATTTTATTTTGTTTATTTATCATAATTTTAATTTCATTTTGTTATTGTTTAGTTCGTATCATGGCAAATCTTACCAAACTCGAGTTTACTGCTCTTGACATTTCTGGAAACAATTATCTGTCTTGGGTGTTAGATGCTGAAATCCACCTGAATGCTAATGGTCTAGGAAATACCATTTTGACTGGCAAAGAAGTGAGTGGCCAAGATAAGGCCAAGGCTATGATTTTCCTTCGCCACCATATCCATGAAGGGCTGAAAAATGAGTACCTAACGGTAAAAGATCCGTTAGAATTATGGACTAATTTGAAAGAAAGATATGATCATCAAAAAACGGTGATTTTACCAAAAGCCCGTTATGATTGGATCCACCTAAGGCTACAAGATTTTAAAACTGTAAGTGAATATAATTCAGCAGTTTTTAAGATAAGTTCTCAGTTGAAGTTATGTGGTGAAAAAATAACTGATGAGGACTTATTAGAGAAAACCTTCTCCACTTTTCATGCTTCAAATGTGCTCCTGCAGCAGCAATATCGTGAGAGAGGTTTTAAAAGATATTCAGAATTAATCTCATGTCTTCTGGTAGCCGAACAAAATAATGAGCTGTTGATGAAAAATCATGAGATTCGTCCCACTGGGTCTGCCCCATTCCCTGAAGTGAATGTGAATGTGCGTAGTAATTACCATGATAATGGTCGAGGCCGCGGCCGCGGTCGCGGACGTGGCCGTGGCCGTGGTCGTGGCAGGGGACGCGGATATTATCATAACCATGGTGGTGGAATTTACAATTTTAATCCTAATGCCCATCAGAAAAAGAAACACAATGAATGGCAGAAAAAGGACAAGAGTGGTCCTTCAAAAGTTGTTGAAAATAAATGTTTTCGATGTGGCATGAAGGGGCATTGGTCACGTACTTGTCGTACACCTGAACATCTAGCAAAACTTTATCAAGCCTCCATGAAAAGGAATGCGAATAATGTGGAAGCAAATATGATTTTCGATGATGATGATGTTGAGGCACACAAAAATGACCATGCCAATGAGATAGATGATATTAATGGCCTTGATGCAATGACACATTTGGAGGTGGCTGACTTCTTTGATAATCATGATTAGACAAGCCTTATTGGAAAAATAATAAGACTACTTTAGTTATGTTTTCCTAATTCAGTTACGTTTTACTTTAATTTTCTCTTTTTACTTCCTCATTTTCATCATGTAATAAGAGCATTATTGCTTGCTATGCTTATTATGTATCGAATTTGCTTTAATGAATTTTTTTTTCCTCTTCTCTTTCCTTTCATGAAGAATATGGATGTTCCCCATGATTTCATTGGACACAAGGATGAAGATATATGTCTCATAGATAGTGCTACAACACACACCATACTTAAGGATAGAAAATATTTTTCTTGTATAAGTAAAGGAAAGGCAAGCATCAGTACTATAGCGGGTAATACAAGAATAATTGAAGGCTCCGGAAGAGCAATTATAATATTACCAAGAGGAACAAAATTTGTCATCAATGATGCTCTATATTCCCCCAAGTCTCAAAGAAATTTATTAAGTTTTAAAGATATCCGTCAAAATGGATATCACATTGAGACTATCAGTGAGAAAAATATTGAATATCTACATATTACAAATATTAGATACGGGGGAAAATGTGTCCTAGAAAAATTACCTACATTGTCTTCTGGTTTGTACTATACAAGTATTAAAACAATTGAGACAAATGTCATAGTAAGCCAGAAGCTTGCTGATAAAAATACATTTATTGTTTGGCATGACCGGTTAGGCCATCCCGGATCAACTATGATGCGAAGAATTATTGAAAATTCACGTGGACATCCATTGAAGAACCAGAAGATTCTTCAATTTAAAGACTTTTCTTGTGCTGCTTGCTCACAAGGTAAATTAATAACAAAACCTTCTTTGACAAAAGTTGGAGTTGAATCCCCTACATTTCTAGAACGAATTCAAGGGGACATATGTGGACCTATTCATCCACCATGTGGACCATTCAGATATTTTATGGTTTTAGTAGATGCATCTACAAGATGGTCACATGTGTGTTTGTTATCAACACGTAATTTAGCATTTGCTAGATTACTTGCTCAAATAATTAAGTTAAGAGCACAATTTCCAGATCATGCAATTAAGACAATTCGTCTTGATAATGCTAGTGAATTTTCATCTCAAAAGTTTAATGATTATTGCATGGCAACTGGAATAACTATAGAAAAATCTGTTGCTCATGTCCACACTCAAAATGGTCTGGCAGAATCATTTATTAAATGCCTCCAACTGATAGCTAGACCAATGCTTTTAAGAACAAGACTTCCCATCTCAGCTTGGGGACATGCAATATTACATGCAGCAGCTATTATACGCATCAGGCCAACAAGTTATCATAAATTCTCCCCACTACAATTGGCTTTTGGTCAAGAGCCAAATATTTCCCATCTTAGAACTTTTGGATGTGCCGTATTTGTGCCTATTGCTCCACCACAACGAACAAAGATGGGACCTCAAAGAAGGTTGGGAATATATGTTGGTTATGAATCTCCTTCTATAATAAAGTATTTAGAACCATTAACTGGAGATTTGTTCACAGCACGTTTTGATGATTGCCATTTTGATGAATCAATTTTTCCAACATTAGGGGGAGATGATAAACAGCTGGAAAAAGAGATCACATGGAAAACGTTATCTCTATCTCATCTAGATCCTCGTACACAGCAATGTGAACATGAAGTTCAGAAAATAATTCATTTGCAAAATATTGCTAATCAATTGCCAGATGCATTTACTGACCTCAAGAGAATTACTAAATCTCACATTCCAGCTGAAAATGCTCCAATTAGAATTGATGTCCCTGAAGGACAACCAAAAGTTGCAAATGAAACTAAGCCTCGCCTGAAGCGTGGTAGACCAATCGGTTCCAAAGATAAGAATCCTAGAAAGAAAAAAGGGAGCAAACAATCAAGATGGTCAATTTGAAGAGGTTGGTCTTATAGATGAAACCCAAGACATAATTAATCAAAAGACCCCAGAAGAGGTTCAGGTACCTGAAAATTATGAAGAGATCTCGATAAATTATGTCACAACGGGAAAAAGATGGAACCGAGAAAATATAGTTGTCGACAACGCTTTTTCATATAATGTTGCTCTTGAGATAATTAATCAAAGTGAGGATCTTGAACCTAGATCTGTTGAAGAATGTAGACATAGAAGTGATTGGTCAAAGTGGAAAGACGCAATTCAAGTAGAGTTAAATTCACTCTCAAAACGAGAGGTTTTTGGACCTGTCGTCCAAATACCAAATGGTGTACAACCAGTTGGATATAGATGGGTTTTTGTGCGAAAACGAAATGAGAAAAATGAAATTGTTAGATACAAGGCACGACTTGTAGCACAAGGATTTTCACAAAAGCCTGGCATTGATTATGAAGAGACATATTCTCCTGTGATGGATGCAATCACTTTAAGATATTTAATTAGTCTGGCAGTAAGAAATAAACTTGACATGCGTCTAATGGATGTTGTCACAGCCTATTTATATGGCTCTTTAGACACTGAAATTTACATGAAAATCCCTGAAGGATTCAAGTTGCCAGAAGCATATAAAAATTCTCGAGAAAATTATGCGATTCGCTTGCATAAATCCTTATATGGATTGAAACAATCTGGAAGAATGTGGTATAACCGTCTTAGCGAATATTTGTTAAAAGAAGGTTATAAAAATGATCCAATTTCCCCATGTGTTTTTATAAAAAGGAATGGATCAGAGTTTGTCATAATTGCTGTATATGTTGATGATTTAAATATAATTGGAACTCCTGAAGAGCTTCTAAAAGCAGTTGATTGTTTAAAAAGAGAATTTGAAATGAAGGATCTTGGAAGAACAAAGTTTTGTCTTGGATTACAAATTGAGCATCTCACAAATGGAATCTTTCTTCATCAATCAACTTATATTGAGAAAATATTAAAGCGATTTTATATGAATAAAGCTCATCCATTGACTACTCCAATGGTCATAAGATCACTTGATAAGGAAAAAGATCCTTTTCGTCCTCAAGGGGAAAAGGAAAATCTTCTTGGTCCAGAAGTACCATATCTTAGTGCTATAGGTGCACTAATGTATCTTGCTAATTCAACACGTCCCGATATAGCATTTGCTGTAAATTTATTGGCAAGATTTAGTTCTTGTCCAACAAGAAGGCATTGGAATGGAATCAAACATATATTTCGATATCTTCAAGGGACAGGTGATATGGGATTATTTTATGAATCTGGATCACAATTGGTTGGTTATGCAGATGCAGGATTTTTATCAGATCCACACAATGGTAGATCACAAACAGGATATTTGTTTACTTATGGAGGTACAGCTATTTCATGGCGTTCAACGAAACAAACTTTGTCAGCTACATCATCAAATCATGCAGAAATAATTGCAGCTCACGAGGCAAGTCGAGAGTGTGTGTGGTTAAGGTCAATGACTCAACATATTGAATCAGTGTGTGGTATGGATGTTGAACAAAAGGTTCCGACATTATTATATGAAGATAACACAGCATGCATAGCTCAACTGAAAGGAGGATATATTAAAGGAGACAGAACAAAACATATTTCTCCAAAATTCTTTTTCACTCATGATCTTATAAAGAGCGGTGATATAGATGTTCAACAAATTCGCTCATGTGACAATCTTGCAGATATGTTTACCAAGACACTTCCAACAAGAACATTTGAAAAACTAGTATATAGTATTGGAATGCGCAGATTCAAAGAGTTAAAATGATGCTATCATCAGGAAGAGATATTGTAATGCTACACTCAAAGTGATGCTATCATCAGGGAGAGATATTGTAATGTTACACTCAAAGTGATGCTATCATCAGGGGGAGAAAATGTCATGCTGTACTCTTTTTCTCTTAACCAAGGTTTTATCCCACTGGGTTTTCCTGGTAAGGTTTTTAATGAGGCAGCTTTGATAGTATTGTGTAATCTTTTCCTTAATGAGGTACAATAATATTTGTTTATGGACATCCAAGGGGGAGTGTTGTAAAATATTTATAGTTAGTGGATGTCCATATTATTATCTCTTAGGATTCTTTTCTCTAATAATGTCATTCACTTTGTAACCTCTCTATAAATAGAGATCATGTACAAGGCATTTGTACCATTGAATCATAAGTGAAATTGATATCTTCTTTCTCTCCATCTTCTTCTCATATTCTCTCATCTTGTTGTTCTCTCTTCTTTCTCTCCATATTTCTACTTTCTATTTATTTTATCACATAAGGAGAATTGTATTTAAGTAAAAAAAAAATAATTGATGTCAAATAAGTCTCATTCTTTTTAACAAATAAAATGTCACTTTAACAGGTGGAAAGCAGAAAAGGTAACATTCACAATTTGTCATTTTTGGGTCTTTTGTAATCTTTTACTGAGAATTGGATTCTGGGCTTTATAACACACTTTAAGATCCGACATCTCATGGACCAATTCACGTTGGCATCATGAAATCCTAGCCCACATATATTAGCATTATTGTGTGTAATGGTCATTTTTTTCAGTTTTCCCGCACACATACACGCATATATGCATGATATGCTAATCTTACGCTTCATGAGAAAAACATGCCTAATTTTTGCTTTCTATTAACTATAATTGCCCCACGCTGCAATATAAAATTTGCACCTGCCGCTTAAAACTTTTAAGAGATGTTGTACATGTCATCATTTAAACATGTCTAGTTTAATTTAAAACTTCTTTTATAACAATAATTATAAACACACAAACATACAATCATGTAAATGTCAGACTCAAACCTATAATTTATGTAAGATGAGGTGAAAACACTTCTTATTATGATAGCTAGTCATCGACACTTAAACTATTTTTAACGGTTCTTTGGTCATTTTATAAATTAAAATAGTTAATTATCTAAGAAAATCACAAACACGTTCATCTGGCTTCAAACCCTCCCCTCCCCTCCCCCCAAAAACCTCCAACCAAACAAGGCCTTAAAGACTCAAGCAAGGATATTGTATCTACAAACCTGGCCTGTATGTGCAAGAATTTGCAGCATGTAGTTTTGCCTTGAACCCTTGCTTGAGAACCAATTATGTCTTTTGCGTATGGATGAAACAAGAATTACCTAAATTGGGATAATAAGCAACCTCACGCCATTTCCGATCCCCTTCTCTCGCTTAAAATGGTAATTATCAATTTTGTCCGTCAAATCAGTCGCTTGCACATGGGCTCATGAATGAATATCAAATATGTAATATAACTCAATTGGGCTGGTTTTACAATAAAAGAGAGAGTCTCACTTTTGCGAGATCGATTGTTCTTATACAAGCTAAGTACCTTCACGAATTAATTATTTTCATTCACTGATATATGACTCAGACTAATTAATAATGACAACTACTATCTAATGTTAAGTGGAACTGTGTGCTTTCACAGAATGCATGTTTGTAGATTTTATCCGAATGAAAAAGCATTTGTCGTTTAAGATGGATAATTTTGCTGTTACAAGCAGTTATTATATATTGAAGAAACTTGTGTTGAATGTGCATGATTGAACTTTTTTTTAAAGCAATTTCACAAACGTTCACTGTTCAGTATCATTAACTGAACGTTTTTATGGAGGAAATATATCAATATAATGAGGGAAATTATCAACTCAAAAGACACATATTTAATTAATATTTTAAAATTATGCTTGCTAGCCATTCTTACGAGTTCCAGTCTTGTCTAGCCTAACATGTAAAATTCATATATGGAGTTGCGGTTTTTAGCAGGTAATAATTGGGGTAATGAATGAGATTCAAAATGTTGAGGCTGCGGAAATAAATAAGATAGGAGTACATCTCAAAGAGCATTTCAATTAGAAAAGTGACTCAATGGTAAGAAATTTAAAATAGAAATTAAACAGATGTTGGTTGCCTAATCATGTAGGTTCGTAACATAATGACAATTTGACTAATCAATGAGAAGATAATTCATATTATATATGCCGATGGAGTCAAGCTGTTGAAATATTCCCAACAAAGCTACAATATTTAAAACAAAAAGTGTTATTACAATGAGCATTTACAACCGCCCCAACATCCTAAGCAATAGAATATTGTGAAAAGAGGCATTTAAAAAGTTAAGATGAGATATAGAGAAACAAAGAGGGGGTTAGAGGAATGTCGCTGTCTTCAAATGTTTGTGCGTGTAAATTCTAATGAACCGGTGAACTCATAATTGAGAAAAGCTTGTTGTTTACAAATTTTTATATAAATATATATATATATATATATATAGATATAGATATAATCGTTTGGATGCATTCTCAAACTATTTTGTCGTGAAGTGGAGGAGGCAGAGCCATTTGAGATGCCTTTTGAAACGGTAAAAGAAGTGAGGCTTTTATAGTAATAATTACGAAAGGATCAACATTATCTTGCATGTACTATGGGATGTATCAAATTATTATAAGGTCATTAACATATTATACTATACCTTAAATCACAAGGAAACTGCATGATGACGATTATATATGTGTGTGTGTGTGTATGTAAAGGCATGATCTTCTTTTCCATATTACATTGTTCCCAGCCTTGCTCTCTACATAAAGTTATCAACTCATTTATTATTAGTTAGAATTACGTTAAGATTTGCCAGGCTAGATTGTGAAAGTATGTATTTTTATATAAATATATATATATATATATATTTTTAATGCACCCTTAGCTTTCACTTTTCCTCGTTCCTTTGCCAATTGATGAAGCCTCGAAATTAAAAATATTGTACTTATTCTTGCTTTCTTTTTTCTTTTTTGCCTGGTATTCTTGCTTTAATTTCTTAATTCTGCACTGATATATACATGATCTGCATGCACGTAACTATGACCTTTTTCTGGTTCAATTTTGATGACACACACTTAACTGCGGTACGGTCACGATATAATTATCTTTCATAGAGTATATTCTTTTATGGTTGGGGTTTCTAAATGCTGACGCTGAAGTGATTAAGATCTCAGTAATTTATCGAATACTGCATAATTCGCATTGCTTTTTACCACGCAATATCCTATCAGCTATACTTTCATCTTATATTGATCTAGTTTACTTTTGACGCTCTTGATTATGGGTTTAATTGGGTCTCCAAAAAAAATTCCTCAATTTAAGTCTTTTTCCTTCTGACTAGAGATCTTTTGGCTTTATTGTTTCACAGATGTTGATAAAAAAAAACGCCTTTATCTTTTCCTTTGATTTCCCCTCCCTTTTTAACGTTCTTGTTCACCTTTCGTCTAATTAAGCTCGTGAAACAATAGCTCGACCATGAAACGTTGGGTTTGATTAATTAAATAACTGACGCAATTTTAGGAAGAATGAAACATTTTTCTAACAATGTGGGTGCCGTTTATATATGTTTTTCTGAAACCTTTTTCAATTTGACCGAAACTAAAGGGAAGATAAAAGAAAACTACAGTAGCTAGCTAATGGCTCTCATTAATAATTAATTTGGCTGTATGATTATGTGATCTTCTTTCCTCTTGCATTGTGGACACTGTATAAAGTTTAAATTAATGGAAGAAGCCAACAAGGAAGGAATTCATGGGATTTTCCAAATAACGGTGAAATGTTATCCTAGTTTGGGTGAATTTCACGATGTCGGTTGCGATATAAGAAAGGTTATCTTGTTATGCACGTAAGCATTGTAAATAGGTAGTCTCTTAGATTTCAAAGAGAATATTTTTTTCTTTTAACGTAACTTTGTATTTAAAATACTGTCATTTATCAAATTACAGATCAGTGGTAATAACTTCTAATCAGTTCCAAGAATCTATTTAACAAAATACACACTGAAATAAGGAATTACTTATCATGGTTGTGGATTTTCATAATATATACTCCTCTCTGATCGTAATTATGAGATCAAATTGATTTTTTTAGTGAAAACTAAGGAAGCAAATTATACTGTTAAATTATATCATCTACTGCATGTAATTATATTATACTTTAGTTTATAAGTAAAATAAATAAGCTTTGCGGGAAAAAGAAAAATATAAATAATTTAAAATGATTTGTTTTATATATTTAATTTCTCAAAAAAATCAACTTGATCTCGTAATTAAGAGAGGAAGGAGCATATTATGAATTTTCTTTTCATCGCTGTGGACCCTACTGGAATTTGGAGTTGCCGTCCGAAGCCTGCGATAATTGAACATCTATAAAAAATAAATAAATAAAAAACACTCACACACACAACAAGAAATTATGTAATCTACATTTCAGTGCAGGATCAAAAAATATACATAAGTCGGAATTAAATGATATTCGCGTGATGTTGATTATACAAGTTTAATTTATTCTTTCCTGATATGACATTCCGCCTACGATATATACATGTGCACGGAAGATATATACATCCATTTGGGATTATTTATTGTATAATTGTATACCTTGAACGGTATAGACGAAAATAAGGTTTTAGCCTCCAAAAATGTTAATAATTAAGGGGAAAATCAAGTTATGAACTTTTCTGATAAGATTCAGATAGCAAGCAGTGTGTTGCACAAATAGGATAGCATACTTCATCATGTGAAATCGGTTCCAATGGTTTTCTAACTCCCGTTTTAGAAATTCATCAGTGGAAATTATTATAACGGTGTTTTTTTTTTCATGAATGCGTAAGTGGAAGCAAATCCAACAGAATGATGAACATTTGATGATATAATAATGACCGTATTTATTTGTTAAATATAGATCAATATACATATCCACACTGTAAACAGTGTTTATTGAATATCGATAAGTTGCTTTGATTTTAATTTTGCCGCTACATCGCATAGCCTTTAATTTGTCACCAACTGCGTACGCCTCTACTTATCCACAGGCGCTCCTGCATGCACCAATTAATATTCTTTAAATTATAATTAACACAATAACTTAATTGGAAAATTACAAAGGGTTTGGAACTTAATTTCTTACCTTTCCTTAATGCACGCATACAAAAAGATTATGAGTGCTACAGGATTTAATAACCCCTGCAAATTAAATAGATTTTGTTTTCGATGATATAGAGTATAATCCAAGGATCATGCTCATCTATTACATCTGGAAGGGCGCCACACACAGAACCAACTTGGATATGAACCATGATACTAATAAGGCAAGCCCTTTAAGACTCTTTTTTATTTTTTTGTTGGGGGGGGGGGGGGGACCTTTAAGACTAATTAACTCCATGTGTTTCAACCACTAAAATTTAGGGACAAGATATGTGAAATTGTGAACATGTTATTTTGAGTACACATATAATAGTTGGTTGAGAAGCTAAGCTACGTGACACTTGGAAAAAAACGATGTAAAATGTTTCTTGTGCGAAAACAAATGTAACAAGTGATCACTGACACTATCAAATTGTAGGATGCTAGCTGCTAGCTGGGAGTGAACAATGCAATGGTGTGGGTGCGTGTACATTTACAGAGATATAGGTTAGATGCGGAAGAGAGGTGGGGCCAGGATGTAGGATTAAACCAAAGAGATGAAGCCACGTGGAGGGGACCAAACACGTGGGAGAGGAAGGCGTTGTTCACTTTTCTTACTATACACCTCCCTCCCTTGTTCATTGCCACGTCAGCACACCCCCTAACCTTCCTCGACTTCATCCATCCAACGCCTCCTCTCTTCTTTACTCTCTCTCTCTCTCTTCTTGACTTCTTCATTTCTAAGTCCAACGCCGTTTACTCTCTCTCTCTCTCTGTGCATTTTCACCTGCCACTCTCTCTATGTCTCCGCCATTATTTCTCCTGAATCTCATTCTCATATTTCTCTCTTCTTGCTCTCGTTGACTCCACATTCTTGGATTTCTTGTTTTCCTCACTCACATTTTCCCTCTCCCTCTCTCCCTGCCTGATTCCGATCTGGAATTCTTGATCTCTTATGAATGTTGATTTTGCGCTTATTCAGAACACAATGTCGGTGCCTCCTTGGCTTGAGCCCCTCCTCACCACTTCCTTCTTCACTATCTGCCGCTTCCATGGCGACGCCGCCAGGAGCGAGTGTAATATGTTCTGTCTTGACTGCAATCGCGACGCATTCTGTTTCTATTGCCGTTCCTCCCGCCACAAGGATCATCAAGTCATTCAGGTAATGTATTCACCCTCCTCTGTTAAATTTTCCTTCTGATTCGGCATTTTGATTATGTGAATGATTGAGACTGGATTTGGTGATTAATTGATTTGAATTGTTAGATACGGCGATCTTCGTATCACGATGTGGTGAGAGTTTCTGAGATTCAGAAGGTGTTGGACATCAGTGGCGTTCAGACGTATGTGATAAACAGCGCCAGAGTGTTGTTCTTGAATGAGAGGCCTCAGCCTAAATCTGGGAAAGGAGTAGCTCACATTTGTGAGATTTGTGGAAGAAGCCTCTTGGACCCTTTCCGCTTCTGTTCTTTGGGCTGTAAGGTGAGATATTTCTCTCTCTCTCTCTCTTGCTTCTTCATATCATTGTCAATATGCACATCATTCACAACTCACAATCATCTTCATCATATGGCCATAACACCCACCACCCGTACATGTCATCACCTACATTTGAAAACACACATCACCCTCATCATTATAATTCCAACACCCCTCATTCCTCGCTGTTCATAATAATCTTGATTATCTCGCCCATTATGCAATTAATGAATATTTGAGGGCTTCGCATTGACATTTACTCCCATTTGATTATACAAATCGTAAAAGCAGAGCCGAGAGCGTGAGTTCTTGTTTTAAATAATGAGTAGGGATAATTATTGGCAGGGGAGGGGGAACATGGGCAGGGTTAAGCGTCAATCAGAATAAGTAATTAACTAATTATTGTTTGGATTAAATTACTAACAAGATTCTGTGTGTTGGGGGGGAATCATTTTTTAGCTTGTGGGAGTGAGGAGAAATGGGGACGCAAGCTTTGCTTTGGAGGGAAACAACAACAGTAACGAGGGAATATCAAGGAGATCAGTTTCAGTATCAGAAGAAGAATCGCGTGAAGGCTCACAACAAGACATGTATCCCGCCACGCCTCCTCCACCTGCTGCTTCAGCTTCATCCGCAAGAAGAAGAAAAGGCATTCCTCATAGGGCTCCTTTTGGCTCCTAATTTTAATTATTTCCCATTTTCCACCCACAAATATTGGTACATATTCAATTCCACCCAACCCAACCCACCTTTTTCCTTTTCCATTTTTTTTTTTTTTATAAAACAAGAACCCCACTGTGAGGGAAAAGAACCTCGTTATTGATCAGCATGATGCTTGGTGGCCCTTTGATTGGGGGTTTTTTTGTGTAGATGCCTAAAAGAGGGTAAAAAGGATACACAGGAAATTTCTTTCCTTTGCTTTAGGATCTGGGTCCCATAGCACACAACAAAATTCTCTCTTGTGAAGATCGACCAATAATGCAGATTTGTTTAATATTTTGATACTTGCGGGTTGTACATGTCATTAAGAAATTCTTTTCACATAAAAAGCAAAGTCTTTGTGGAGTTCGTTTTATAGTTTTCATTGGCCCGCCATCCACATGGGCCGTCTACATAAGGATAACACCACCTTCTTTTTATTGTTCATTATTATTATTACGTGCATGTAATATAATGAGGACAAATCTACTTTCTATTTATCATTGCCAGTTTTGGTATTCTCAGTAGTGTAGTGCCCTCTTTTCTGTTCTGCTTCTTGCTTTCAAATTTCTAATATATATTGGTCTAAAAAAATTTCTAATACATATATATCCCTCTCTCGCTTTTCGCTCCCCATTTTTCTTTGCTTCTTCTTAATTGTTATTTCATTTTGTCAAGAAAATTAGGAGAAGTGGGGAGGGAGGGAGAGAAAAGGTATCAGATGTTGAAAGATCGTGTTTATTACGTAGCGTCGTTTTCTATCCCAAACAAATGAGCCAAAGCAAATTAGGTATAGAGCAGATGTTAATTGATAGCTACCCAAAGTTTTCAATTCTCAAAACGTGCGTCACCCAAGAATTCAACTGAAAGGGTAGGTACACTAATGTTTTTTATTTCCCATTTCAAAAATAGTAACGACGTGTAATGTTTGATTAATTATGTCACTATCTTTAAATTAGAATGTAATGTAATAATTGCTTTGCTAATATGTCAAACCTATCTGCATGTATTTATACAATGCCATTAAATATTAGAATTTATCTTTAAAAAAATAATTCTATAATTTATTATTATTTTCAAATACCAATTTATGATGTCCATGAAGCCACATTAAAATAGAATACTCATTTAACTAAGATAAAAATATGATAAACTGTTGTCACTAGTGAAATGACTTTTATTTGCTTTTCAGGGTTTTCAGACAAAGTTCTCCAACACTATGGACCTAATAATTAATTTACCCATGACGATGTTTAGTTAAGATGCCCCTGTGCGCTCTGTCTTTTTCTGTCCACATATCATGGTTCCACACAAGAAAAAACGACAATATTTTTTTTATTCACTCACACACATTACACTTCTTTGATCGGTAAAGGTTTCTTCCTCCTCCTCCCACCACCACCACCAACACCCTCCACAATCTATCTTAATCTTATTCTGTTTGACTTTGTAACCAATCTTATTCAAAGACGCCTTGGCGCCACTGAACCAAACAGAACTTTGGCAAAAATCACACCACATTTAACATTAAAAATGTTCATTGAGTTTCTCCATCTTCTATATTCTTTATTAATGCATCATATCCTGTTGTGCGGGCGATTTCTAGAAGCAGCGGGCCGAAATGAAAATTTTCTAACGTACATGAATATGCTGCCTTTTCCTTCTTTTTTTCTTTCTTTCCTTTTGGCCACAAAACTGGGATTTTTACCGTGATACTATAAATAAAAAAAGATTTTACCAAAATGCTACACAAAAAAAAATATTTCCCCATATACTACACATGAAGTCGTTCTTCAGGTGAACGACTTCAGAATTACAAAGAAGTCGTTCTTCGCGTGAACGACTTCCATTGATTTGATCTTTTTTTAATATTTTTGTAAAATCTGTCTTCTTTCATTCTTCCTCCCGTACGATTCTTTTACAATATTCTCATCTTTCTAGATGTTCAATATTCTCCTCCTTCCACAAACTTTGGCTTCTAGACAATAAATTATGTATTTTGCTTGTAAAATATTATTGTTCATGAAAATAAAATTATATGCTTTTTTTATAAACTTGGTTATTAGCTTTTATTTATATGTTATTTTAAATTTAAATTAATATTCACTTTATTTAACTTATGTGTCATTATTTGTGTTTTATGTAACTATTACTCCCTTGTCCTTAAAACAAGACTTTTTAAGGAAGTTAATCTTGGTCTTAAAATTGTATGACATTAATTTTTTTAATGTTTACCCAAGTTGCTTCCATTATACTCCCTTAACAATTATCAAGTAACAAAAATGGAGGAAATTAAGGAAGATGATTCAGGTAGTTAAAAAGAAGTTTTCCCTTATATCAGGTAATTTATCTTCTTAACTTAATTAAATTACTTGTAGTAGAAAATCTTATATTTTTTTTGGAGGAAATTCATTCGGCGTTCAGTTAGGAGAAAATAAGTGCATGACGACTAAGAAATGAGAATCGTTCACGCGAAGAACGACTTCTAACGATTATTGATAAGGGAGTATAATGGAAGCAATTTGGGTAAACATTAAAAAAATTAATGTCATACAATTTTAAGACCAAGATTAACTTCCTTAAAAAGTCTTGTTTTAAGGACAAGGGAGTAATAGTTACATAAGACTCAAATAATGACACATAAGTTAAATAAAGTGCATATTAATTTAAATTTAAAATAACATATAAATAAAAGCTAATAACCAAGTTTATAAAAAAAGTATATAATTTTATTTTCATGAATAATAATATTTTACAAGCAAAATACATAATTTATTGTCTAGAAGCCAAAGTTTGTGGAAGGAGGAGAATATTGAACATTGAGAATGATGAGAATATTGTAAAAGAATCATACGGGGAAGAATGAAAGAAGACAGATTTTGCAAAAATATTAAAAAAAGATCAAATCAATGGAAGTCGTTCACGCGAAGAACGACTTCTAAAGTCGTTCTTTGCGTGAACGACTTTAGAAGTCGTTCACGCGAAGAACGACTTCTAAAGTCGTTCTTCGCGTGAACGACTTCTTTGTAATTCTGAAGTCATTCACCTGAAGAACGACTTCAGGTGTAGTATATGGGGAAATATTTTTTTGTGTGTAGCATTTTGGTAAAATCTTTTACTGTTTATAGTATCACAGTAAAAATCCCCACAAAACTAGTACAAGTAGTATATTATAGCTCGAGTGGGAAAAAGAGTGAGAATTTCAGTAAACACGACCACGAACAAATAAACACAGGACATACAATACGAGTAGTGTAACAACTGGTGAACTGAGAAATGAAAAGGACTTGTATGAAAAACAGCCGAAACTGTTTTCTGATATGCTTCATTGATGAAGCCTTTTCGTTGATCCATGAAGTTTATTTGCCCACAAGTACTGTACCAACTTACAAGGTCCATTTGGAATAAAAAATGTGTAGCAAAATTTTAATACTCATGCATATATAGTTATTCATCATTATCAATATATTCACTTGTCTACAAATCTCTGGGAAAAGATACAGCGAAAGTTGAGGAAGAAAGCATTAGATCGATGCAAAACGAAGATACGAATGTGTGTCACATGTACAACACTTTATGTCGGGCCATTCTTTTGCCGCATATAATATGTCCTATATCATGAAACCAGAAGGTTATTACAGTATAAATGATGTACCTGTATCTTCTTCTTTGTACACGTGTGTGAAAAATTTATTGTAGTTGAATTGTTGGGAAGGGCAGAGAGATCAATTAAGAAAGAATGAGACGTAGAGAGCCCACCCAACATAATCTATAGCTAATCTAAGTAAAATATAAAACCGAAAATGTCAATTCGGTAGAACGCCTTTGGATCTGTCATTTCTACTGTTCCGAAATTGGGTAAAAGACACCATGAACATGGACGAAATCTGATCAAGCGCATTAGAATTCCCAGTAGTCCCAGCAGCAGCAGAAACAGAGGGCGGCGAAGAAGAGCAAGAAGAAGAAGAAGCTCTATGATCCTCGTCTCTTTCAATGCAGACAGAAACATAGGACGAATTATCCAAGGAAACAGACCTCTTCATCCCCATCATGAAATCCTGAGGCGAATTCTCCGGCACAGGAGAGGCTCGTGACGTAGACCCATAAGAAACAACAATGCTATGATCACTCTGTACACGACTCGCATTATTTACTTCAGCATCAACGACGGTTTCTGAAGACACCACCACCACCACCGGCGGCGGCGGCGGAGGAGGCGATATAACTAATGGGGCACGACAATTGGGACAATTGGAGTTGTGAACGAACCAGGGATCAATACATTCGGTGTGAAAAACATGGCTACAAGAAGGCAATAAACGAACCTTGTCTCCTTCATACAATTCGCCCAAGCAAATAGCACAATCAGTTTGGTCCAAACGAAAGGTGTCACCTTTAATGTAAGAGTAGGGAAGGATTGGGATTTTCTTGAGGGTGTCAGGGTCAACGCCTGAGGGAGTGTTGTCGTTGGCCGGTGGAGTTATGGACTGAGTGTTTTGTTGCGATTGCTGGCGATTTTGAAGGCAGAGGCGGACGATGAAGAAGTGGTAAGTGACTAAGGCGATGCCGGAACAGATGATGCCGGCGCCAGATATGATAAAAGGGTTCACAATGTAGCCAGGTTGGTTTTGCCCTTCACTGTTATTGTTCATGTCTGATCTGATCTCTGTGTGTGTGCTTGTTTTTGTTTTTTGTTTTTTGTTTTTTTTTTGGTTCTGTTTTCTGTGTGTCTGATTTGGGTGTGAGACTAGTTGGTTGATCAACTTGTGGTTGATTATGGTTAGACCGAGTTTATGGTTTCTTGGGCTTTCAGATGTGAAGTTAGTTCCAATAAAGAAGGAGGTCGTATGGGTTAATCGCTACAGAGATTTGCTTGCCATGGCCTCCACGTAGCAGCTTTTAGACTCTGATTTGCCATCAGCTCCATTCTGGTGGCATTCTTTTCGACAAGTGTCACTCTATTGTGTTAAACAACTTATTTAAATAGTAACTTTATTGCGGGTCCCTTTTTGGGCTTTTGGCTCCTTATTGTTTCTCTTCGATAGGATTAATTAGGATAAAATGTGGTTGGTTGATTACGGTCAATTTTTATTACACTGGAATCAGACTGTATAAGATCAATTTGATGGAGATTAGGAAATCAATTAGACTACTTAATTTTAACTTATCCCACGTGTAATTGTATTATACGATAGTTTATAAGTAAGGTAAGTTAGTTTTGAGGAAAAAATATAACTATAGATATTTTAAAGTGATTAATTTTGTATCCTTAATTTCTCCAAAAAGAATTCAAAATAATCTTATAATAATCAGGATACACCTCTAAAATATTGCATAGGGAAAATTTCATTTTACCTCCATAATAAGGAATTAATCTCATATTCCCCTCAAAAATTCTGAAATTTCACTGCACCTCCAAGGGACTAAAATGAAATTAAATGTTTCAGCTAAATGACCAAAATGTCCTTATTGAAAGAAGTACAAATGTTTTGGAAATTTCTCATATGTGTCTTGGAAATTTTTCATATGTGTCTTGGAAATATAGTTGTGAAATTTTGGATGTTTTAGTGTTGGATTCCATGATTTTTTAGACTTAAAAATACTCACATTGATGTTGAAAATAAGCACAAATGTTTTGAAAAGTTCCCTCATATGCGTTTTAGAAATTTCCTATAAATATATTGGAAATTCTTCATATGTGTCTTGGAAATCCAGTACAAAATTCAATAAGGACATTTTGGTCTTTTAACTGAAACATTTAATTTCACTTTAGTCCCTTGGGGTGCAGTGAAATTTCAGAATGTTTTGGGGGAAATATGAGATTAATTCCTTATTATGGGGATAAACTGAAATTTTTCCAATTGCATATTTGTTAGATTAAAAACATGCCATGCCATGGACCTTTGTGTTTCCGGAACTGAACAGGTTAAGGAAGTCAGAACCGAAAACCTAGAAAGCCCAAAGACTACAGTGAAGGGTCGAGTCACACACACCTTCACTTTTGGACCAAAATACACTGAAGATGTCCAAGACAGATGAGAGTACAAAGAACAAACATCTATGTTTTCTTTCTATCTGTTTTTGTTTATCTCCTCAGGCTTTCTGAAGATAAAAGTTTTATATAATATATATGACCTATAATAACATTTTATTTTATTTTTTTCCTGCTATTTATCTCTTTCACTCTTCGTCTTATAATTACGACATATTTTTTTGAAAATTTATTTCTTAGTATTTATCACGTTCACTTGCCCTCTTATTTAAGTCATATAATTTTTTTATCAAATCCATCTAATTGGGTTCGTTAAATTAAATAATATTAAAACAATGATAAAGTAATGACCAGAGAAGAAGAAAAATTATGGCTTTGCTTGGTTTCTTTTTTTTTTTTAAAAAAATTGTTTTTATTTTAAAAGTAAAAAAACCTGGTTGGTAATTTTTTATGTAGTCAGGTGTATTAAAACCAAAAGAAAACAGAAATATATTTTTTCAAACTACAAAACATAATCAGTTTTTAAACGTACGCCTTCTACGTGAGTTCTTATCAAAGATTCGCTCCCTATTTGCTTACTTCTTGGTATGTTTAATTTTTGGGGAAAGGGTAAAAAATGATCGTGTACTTATACTCAAGGTGTATCTGACACTTTATACTTTTTTGTGGTTTAAAATTGTCTATCAACTTTCAAATTCGAGTCAATAATGACTTTTCCACCAAACTGGTCCAACGGACGTTTCAAATTCAGGTCAACAATGACTCCCCCGTCAAATTGGCCTAACGAACGTCTCAAATTCGGGCCAATAATGACTCATCCGTCAAACTGACCCAATTTCCGTTACTTTTTTATGGGTAGGTCCCACGCTGGAATTTCACAAGAATCTAATTTTTGTCTGGCCAATTTGACGGATGAGTCATTATTGACCCTAATTTCAAACATCTGTTTGGCCAATTTGACGGAGGAGTTATTATTTACCTGAATTTGAAATGTCTGTTGGGCCAGTTTGACGGAAGAATCATTATTGGCCCGAATTTGAAAGTTGATGGACAATTTTAAGCCAAAAAAAGTACAATGTGTCAGATTTACCTTGGACATAAGTATAGGGTCATTTTTTACCCTTCACCCTTAATTTTAAATAGGGTTAAGGTGCATTTTACCAAATAATTTGTTACAAAAAGCGCGTCTGGCACAATTATTTTTAAAGTGGTCCATATAAGCCAACAATCTTTTAAAATGGGGCAATTTGGCCAATATAGTGTAGAATTCTGTTGTGCCAAGTACTCTTTTTTTGTAATAAATTATTGGCCAAGTTGCCCCATTTTATGAGATAGTTGGTTTATATGAACCATTTTAAAGGATGGTTGGCTTATATGGACCATTTTAAAAATAATTGTGTTAGGCGCTCTTTTTGTAACAAATCATTGGCCAAAATGCACCTTAACCCTTTTAAATATAATTTTACAATAATTATCTAAATAGATTTGTTTTGTTTGCAAAAATTATTTTAAAAAATATATTGAACAATAAAAAAATTGAAAGTAGAAATAAACATGCTCTATATTCTATACTTCTCGAGTCGTTGACCTGTCCATTACAATGAATGAAGACAGATGTCCTAGTGGGTTCGTAGCCAGTTAGTCTCCGATTTTCAATTTCGACCATTGACTTTTAGCATTTATCATTTCACTTTCGTATTTGTAAGTTGTAACACCGTACGTTACTTCCTCATTCATCTTTTAGTTATAAAATTTAGTTCACTTTGTTTAGAGATTAAGGAGATAAATTAGACTATTAAATTATAATATATATTACATATAATTAGATTATAAGTTAGTTTATAAGTAAAATAAATTAGTTTTGAATAAAAAAGATAAATATAAACAATTTAATTTGACTTATTTTACATCATTATTATTAGTTTAGAGTATTAACTTATACTGGTAACATAAACAATTTAATTTGACTTATTTTACATCATTATTATTAGTTTAGAGTATTAACTTATATTGGTAACGATCATGATGGTCCCCAGGAAATATTTTTTAAAACTTTGGATTGAGCTTATAAGAGCTATAATTGATAGGTAACCTGCTCTATTTTTTCTGTAGTTTTTTATTCCGACTGTTGAGTTATCAAATTATTTGCACGATTCTAACATTGATTAGCATGGATTCACATTTCATATGAGTCACGACACAACAATCACATGGTGATTTTTTTTTCTTTTAAAGTAAAATAGTAACCTTATTCATAAAAGGATGGGAAAATTTCAAAAAAAGACCTTCGAATTACACAAAAGACAGTTCAGTACAACGAATTTCGAAAAGGACAGTTCAGTACAATGACTGAACTGTCCAAACCTAAATTTAAAGGAAATGTCCAAAATGCCCTTTGCTACAACTAAGTTGGGAATCCCTTAAAGGAAGTTGGGAATCCCTTAAGGGAAGTTAGGAAGGCTTATGGGATCCCAACTTCCCGTAAGGGATTCTCAACTTCCCTTAAGGGATTCCCAACTTCGTATAAGGCTTTCCAACTTCTCTTAAGGGATTCCCAACTTAGTTGTAGCAAAGGGCATTTTGGACATTTCCTTTAAATTTGGGTTTGGACAGTTCAGTCATTTGTACTGAACTGTTCTTTGTGTAATTCGAGGGTCTTTTTCTAAAATTTTCCTAAAAGGATATCAGCTGCAGCAACCCTTTGCGGACGTGGCTTCAATAAGAAAGGAAGCAACCGACGTCAGCTGCCATAATTCAGCTAGACTCCATTCAATAATAACGCTTCATTCAATTCAATTAAGCCAATAATAATTCTTCCATTTAAATAATTTTAGTCCACATGTGTACATTAATTTTTGTTTTCTAAATGAAAATGTCTAGATTAAATATTTTGTTGTTTAAACGAATCAATGTATGCTATTATATTAATGTTGGTGTTATTACTAATTACTCTCTTCCCCCACTTAATATAATTAATATCTAGCTGACTATTTTAAAAAATCTTAAGAAAATATAAATTGATTTGCATGAATTCTTCACCACATTAGTTTACTTAAGGAGAAATTCTTAATGAAACCGGTTCATCACATCATTTGTAGTCAGACCAATCAGAAGTAAACACGTAATGTTTGATGTGGAGATCTGAAGAGAAATTCTTAGGTGAACCCGGTTTGCCACTTCATTTGTGGTCTCCCTCAATCATAAACAAATACGTAGGATATGACGTGGATATTATAATCTATATAGGCACCCTAAACAATTAGATGTTAGATAAATTTATTTTTTTCAACTTGTAAAGTTAAGAAAACACAAAATAAATTTTTTTATTTTGACAAATAATTTTTTAAGGTGCCTACATAGATTATAATATCCACATCATATCCTACGTGTTTACTTGTGATTGGGGGAGACCACAAATGACATGGCGAACCGGGTTCACCTAAGAATTTCTCAGAACTAAATATGATTGGACATCCTAAAACAATAAACTTATAGATAAATTTATTTTTTTAACCCGTAAAATTAAGAAAACAGGTTGGAATCTCTATGTCAGATATTACATGTTTGCTTGTGTGATTTTTAAGATCATAAATGACATAGTGAATCGGATTCACGTAAAAATTTCTTGATTAACTTATTTAATTCTCCAATAAAAAATAAAGATCAGCAAAGTCTTGCACTTGAAAAATAAAGGATGGGAATATAATATATAAGGAAACAGAATCTCTCGATTTGTTCATGTTCATGTTCATGGAGTGGAGAGACGTTGCAGCACAAGCACCACCCAGTTTCTATCTGAACTAAAACCAGACCAAACTGAACTCCATCATCATCAACTACCATTACTCAACCGAAACCATGGTCTTCAAATGTCTCTCCCTCCGTACTCCGCCCACTCCTCCAATCTCCAGCAACCAAAAGCCCTCTCCTTCCCCTAACCCTCCCCCCCAAATCTCCCTCTTCTCAAATTCCCATATTACCCTCCGCCACACCCGTCCACACATCCTCAAATACTCCGACTCCGGCGACCCTCTCCTCCTCAACGAACCCGATCCATCACTAACTAATGACGATCTCAAACCCACCGCTCCCACCCAACGCACACTCTCCTCCTTCGAATTGGCCACTCTTTGGGTCTCCCTTGTCGTCGGCGTCCCTTCCTATTACCTCGCCGGAAGCCTCGTCGACCTCGGAATGTCTTGCTGGCAGGGCGTCGCCACCGTCTTCGCCGCCAACGTCATACTCCTGATTCCCCTGATTCTCACCGGCCATCCCGGCGCTCGTTACGGCATTTCCTTCCCCGTTCTCGCAAGATCCTCTTTTGGGATTCATGGTGCTCATGTTCCCACCATTATTAGAGCCCTCGTTGGTTGTGGTTGGTATGGGATTGAGTCTTGGATTGGAGGTGAAGCTATTTTCCTTCTCTTACCCAATTCAATTAAACAATCGAGATTCTCTCGCAATCTTACTTGGCTTGGTACTTCCCCACTTGAATTTACTTGCTTTTTCATCTTCTGGGCTGCACAATTGGTTTTTGTCTGGAAAGGAATGGATGGGATTCGAAAGCTTGAGAAATACTCTGCCCCTATTCTTATCCTCCTCACTTCCTGTCTTGTAATTTGGTCTTACGTTAAAGCCGGTGGCTTTGGTCACATGCTTTCTTTATCCTCTAGGCTTTCGACATCAGAGTTTTGGTCCCTGTTTTTCCCTTCTCTTACTGCGAATATTGGGTTTTGGGCTACGGTGGCTCTGAATATCCCTGATTTTACTCGCTATGCTAAGAGCCAGGCTGATCAGGCCGTTGGTCAAATTGGGCTTCCTATTTCCATGGGGGTGTTTACATTTGTTGGTGTCGCAGTCACATCTTCGACGCAGGTGATATTTGGGAGAGTAATTTCTGATCCAATTCAATTGCTTGGTCAGATTGGTGGCCTCACTACCATGATTCTTGCAATTTTTGGAATAAGTCTCGCCACTATTACTACTAATATTGCTGCTAATGTTGTGGCACCTGCAAATGCGCTTGTGAATCTGAGCCCCTCTTGGTTCACTTTTAGAAGAGGAGCTCTCATCACTGCTTTGCTTGGGATTGCTTTTCAGCCTTGGAGGCTTCTTAATTCTAGTGAGAGTTTTGTGTACACGTGGCTGGTTGGGTATTCTGCGCTCGTAGGTCCTATTGCTGGGATTCTTTTGGCCGATTATTATCTCATACGATCGACTAATTTGAGCATTGGAGATTTGTACTCTCGTAGTCCTGACGGGGCTTATTATTATACAGGGGGCTTTAATTTGGTGGCCATTGTGGCTCTGGTTGTTGGGATTTTCCCAGTTATCCCTGGTTTCTTGCAGAAAGTTGGAGTTTTAAGTTCGAATATTCCTCAGGCCTTTACGGTAATTTACAGTAATGCTTGGTTTATCAGCTTCTTCTCCGGTGGATTTGTGTATTGGATTCTGTCTCGTTTCACAGGAAAGTCAAATAAATAGAATTCCTCGTTTCTGTGTTTCCAAACTGGTGTATGAAAGATTTAGCTGTGTGTGATATCTGGATTATAAAAACATCATACGTATCATTGGAAAAAGAGTTACTACCTCTACTAAGAAAGAGAGCGTTGAAGAAAGTAACACTTTTTTTTTTTTTACCTTTAAAGTAACACTTCGAACTTGTACTTCTAATTTTGTTTATTTGTTAGTGTCACACAAGTGAAAGTCCCATACTTAAATAATAGCACATTCGACGAGCTAGCAATTACTTAACAGACGGATGTGTTACAAACTTCTAAGCTAATGTAATTTTGATGAATTAGTCTTCACCAAAGTTAACGGAAGCTGATCAAAGGTAGTAATAGAAGATCTCGCATTGTCTTGCTGAAGGATCTTCCCGTCCATTTACTTAGAGCAATACTAGGTGGTGCCGTAAAACAGGTTTCATAATTCAAATTTAAGTTGAATTTTACAGATTCATTCAACAACAACAACAACAAAAACAACAACAAAGCCTTATCCCATTAAGTGGGGTCGGCTACATGGATCGCACGATACCATTGTGCTCTATCGGAAACCAAATCTTTAGATATATTATTTATTAAAAGATCTCGCTCTACAACTTCATTGAGTGTAAGTCTTGGTCTCCCTCTTCCTCTCTTAATCGGACTCCAGACTGTTTGATCTACCATCCTCACTGGCGCATCTAATGGCCTCCTTTGTACATGTCCAAACCATCTCAAACGATTTTTTACCATTTTCTCACTGATAGGTGCCACTCCAACTCGTTCGCGTATATGATCATTTCGAATCTTATCATTTCTTGTGTGACCACACATCCATCTCAACATCCTCATTTCATCTACCCCAATTTTATGTTCATGTTGACCCTTCAAAGCCCAACATTCACTACCATATAATACTGCTGGTTTTATAGCAGTGCGATAAAACTTCCCTTTTACCTTGTGGGGTACTTTTCTATCGCAGAGAACTCCAGTAGCTTTCCTCCACTTACACCACCCAACTTGAATTCTATGATTAACATCATCATCAATCTCACCATCTTGTCTTATAATTGATCCCAAATACCTAAACTTCATCACTTGAGGGATTGTTTGCTCTCCCAGTTTAACCTCCAAATCACCTCTAAGTTGTCTATTTGCAAAATTACAATGCATATATTCTGTCTTACTCCTACTTAAACGGAAACCCTTCGACTCCAGCGTGTTTCTCCATATCTCTAATTTATCATTAATCTCCTCTCTTGATTCGACCAAAAGGACTATATCATCAGCAAAAAGCATGCACTTAGGGACCTCTTCTTCTATAGGCTCAGTTAGAGCATCTACTACTAAGTTAAACAAATATGGGCTCAAAGCTGATCCCTGATGTAGGCCAATTCTTATAGGGAAGTCTTTTGTCTCACCTCCCGGCGTTCTAACCTTAGTCAACACCCCATCATACAGATTCATTCGATGTTAAAAAATGGTTTATACCTTTTTTTAAGGGAGCAGCCCAATAAAACATTAGTAGGCTAAGAGGGTAACCCTATAGTAGTTACTAAGCAGTGGTCTACAATAGCAAATAGATAGGGAGAATTTTAATATATGACCACTGCAAACAATTAATTAAAAAGTAGGACGAAAAGATTCTGAAATATCAATTTAGGTTCAAGGTCTTTAAGTGAAATTAAATTAATGTGGAGAAAGACAAAAAATGGCCCACCCCCACATGGCATATCTGACACTCTCTCTCTTCTCTCACACACACACAGACCCCACTTATTTTCACACGAACAAGTAAAAGCTCATATGAACAAAGAAAAGCTCATATGTACAAGGAAAATCTTATATGCACAGCCTCAATAAAAAATAAAATATTCCTCTCACATTTTCTCTCCTCTGACACCCTCTCTCTCTTCTGACACCCCCTCTCTCTGTGACACGCTTTTCTCTCTCTCACACACACCCCACTCATTTTCACACGAACAAGAAAAAACTCATATGAATAAGGAAAAGCTCATATGCACAAGGAAAATCTCATATACACAAGCCTCAATAAAAAACAAAATATTTCTCTTACCCTCTCTCTCCTCTGACACCCTCTCTCTCTCTGACACGCTTTTTTCTCTCTCTCTCTCTCTCACACACACACCCCACTCATTTTCACACGAACAAGGAAAAGCTCATATGCACAAGGAAAATCTCATATGCACAAGCCTCAATAAAAAAACAAAATATTCCTCTCACATCTCTCTTCTCTGACACCTCTCTCCTCTAACACCCTCTCTTTCTGACACGCTTTTCTCTCTCTCTTTCTCTCACACACCCCACTCATTTTCACATGAACAATGAAAAGCTCATATGAACAAGAAAAAGCTCATATGCACAAGGAAAATCTCATATGCACAAGCCTCAATAAAAAGCAAAATATTCCTCTCACCCTCTCTCTCCTCTGACACCCTCTCTCTCTCTCACACACACACACCCACTCATTTTCACACGAACAAGGAAAAACTCATATGAACAGGGAAAACTCATATGCACAAGGAAAATCTCATATGCACAAGGCTCAAGAAAAAAAACAAAATATTCCTTTCACCCTCTCTCTCCTTTGACACTTTATCTTTCTGACACGTGGGGTCAATGTTGTATTTTCTCCTCTCAATTTAATTTCAGTTTACCCCCACAAGATTCAAGTGATATTTCAGAATCTTTTAGTCCATTTTGAAATTAATTTGCTACAACGGTCCTATATTAAAATTTTCCTTAATAGATAACCCTTTGGGCTTTTCAGCCCCTTTGGTCAATTACTCCTAAAACAAGAAGAGAAAGGATGTCCATTGACAATTATATAAGAAATGGGTCAATCGTTCCAGTCCATAACGTTCCCTACCCGTACAAATGCTTACGAGTTGAGATGAAGTTGGGTCTACACTGCTTAAAATGACCAAAGTAACTACAAAATCTTACCAGAATTGAGAAATGGACTAATTCAGTGCTCAGACACTCATCCCATATCCCCCATAAGGAGGAGATTGTCTTATAAATAAGAAATCAGAAATCCACATTTACCAACATGGGTGGGATCTAGTATAGGAAATTACAAATTAGCCTCACATCGTTTCATTAAGAGAAATGCCTACAATTCACTATTCAGTCATATGTTCTACAGGATTGCCCCTAAATAAAATGACACCTATGTATAACTAAAAAATTCTATACTATTGTATAAAAAAATCTATAACTATTAATTGTTTATGAGTTGTGAGATCGACTATTCCGCTGTTCCAAAAAAAAAAGATCGACTATTCCTTTAATCCCACTTAAATCTAGTCTAATGCACTAAAATTGTTATTCAAGATTTATTTAAATTCGACTAACAAATACATATACACGCGTCACAAGCACACATTGGCAAAAAATGTGCATACGCTTAAATGAACTTTTTTCACAAAAACAAATCTCAAGCCCGTTAACCATCTAACTACATGCCCAGATTCACACCTTGATCGCACGCCTACACTCGCAGAAGCTCACTCACACCTTCCTATTTATTCACTGCACAAGCCTACAAGCACCTATGTAATGGTAATACTTATTATATGTGTACATGAATGATAGATATAATAGTTAATATGATATATAAATGAAACAATTTTTAAACTTTTAAGATATATGTACGCAAAATAAATACACACACATCTGTATATGTATAATCATTTGCATATAAAATCAACACATTAATCAATAAAAAAAGAGTATTGGATATTCAAAAATTATAGTATAAAGGCTGGAACAAATTAAAACACACATACGAGTAAAATGATTATTATACCTTACAAATAATTTTTTTTGCCTATTTTACTGGTACATTTTGAATTGATGATAAAGACTAATATAAAATAACGCGAATGTAGCCATATGTACTAGTACGTGATGTGTATTGTATTGGTTGACCAAGAAAAATGTGAATTATTATATTGTATTGTGTGTTTGATTGTGAATATATGTCTACCTTTAAGTGTCAATATGATACATGAAAGCATCGTGTGTGTGATTGTGAATATATGTCTATCTTCACTACAAAAAAATGGACTTTCAGCGGCGACTTTTATAAAGGTCGCCGCCGAAAGCCTTTCGCGGCGACAAAAAGTCGCCGCCAAGTCGCCACCTATGTGGCCGTCGCTGAAGGTATTTGCGGCGACCAAAAGGGTTGCCGCTAAAACTGAAGTTTCCGCGGCGACAAATTGTCGCCGCTGAAGGCCATATCATGTCGCCACAGAAGCTAAACCCTTCAGCGGCGACTTACTTGACCCTTCAGCGGCGACTTTTGTCGCTACTGAAACCCTTTTTTTATGAAAAAATAAAATTAAAATGTATTCATTTCCCATTAAATGTATATCCTATAAATAAATAAATAAATGACTTAAAAATTAAATATTGATAACAACAATACATTATACTAATAAAATCAATTATATTGTACCCAAAAAACAATCTTATACATAATATTCAAAGTCCTCAACATATATAGATACAAGTCAGATGAAAAGACTAAGGATGGGGATTTGCTTGCATGTTTTTCATCATGGCAGCAAATTGAGCTTGCATTTTTTGCTCCATTCTTTGTTCCCATTGCGTACGCTCTTCTTCCATCTTTGCACGTTCTGCAGCAAGGTTTGCCTCATATTTTTGTCGCTCCTCTTGAATTTTCTTATCAAAGTCTTCTTGTATCTGTATTCGCACTTGATCAATTGAAGTTTGACTCGATTGAGGGCGATCTCTCTTCCTTGAAGGCTCTGCTCCATAACCCTTTCCTATAACATATCCGGATCTCTGCCCAAGAACACTAGTTAATATATCATCATCGGTCATCCTGGCATCACCCTCTAATTCCTGTGTTTGTCTTAGATCCCTCATTTGCACCTACATTAAAAGTATAAAGTTATGGAATAAGACAAATATTCATAAACAAAACAAGAACAAATAGTACCATACATACATAAGCTTCTTCGGCGGCAGGATCTGACCACTGTAACTGTCCATCTGCCGTCTTTCTGGTGTGTTTGATCTGCCACAACTCTTCCAGCGGTGGGCATTCTCCAGTTGTGGGGTCAGTCTACAAAGTACAATGAAAGAATACAACCAATAGTATACTAAAAGATAGAAAATTAAGTAAAACATAAATCAAAGTAAGAGAGAGAGATTGAACTTACAACAAAGTAATCTACTTCAGTAAATGATAAACAACCACAAGTATGTTTTGTAACCTGTTTCGCTCTGTTTTCCTTGTTTTTGCCACTCACAGTCTATAACAAAGTTAGTTAACTGATAAGTATTTGATTGAGAAAATAATGAGAATTCATTTCAAAAGTTTGTAAGGTACCTGGAATTCGGGGGATTTAAAATATGTCAATAAATACTCCCAATCTTCAGGACTTATCTGATCAGGTGGTTTAGCTAACATATCTTCATCACCTTTATATTTTTGGTAGTATTTATGCAAATTGGTCTTCCAATTGTTAAATGCTTTTTGGAAAGCCATTTTTAAATACTTATCAAACTTTTCTTCTTGTCCAGCAATCGCAGGTTCAAATTTGTCCTAAAAAAATTTAAATGCAACCAAGTTAAATTCTTCACTAATTTGCAACCAGTGACAATCATTCTCACATCTTCAAAAGCTTAAGATTAGTTTTTCAAAAGCTGAGCAGTGAACTAACATAGACAAGTGCTATCAATGCTTAAACATTATTGCTGATTAATATAAAAAACAGACAAAATCATTGACATAAACAATTTCACTTCACAGGCTAAGCAGCAAACTATAACAAGATTTAAAGCTAATTTCTTCATAAACCATTCAATGACTCAACTTCAGATTATGTCACTAGTAATAGATGTAAAAGATCAAATAGCTTATAAGCACTAAAGTAGGTATCATTATTTAGAAACACCAACATTTGAATTTAAGGATTGTACCTTCACTTTGAATAGCATATCTTCACCATGCTTTTTAAAAGCATCCTCCCACTTGACACATTGCCGCAAAGATATTGTTGTCCTGACTGTTAAACCACAATAGTTAGCTAAGTCTCTTGATCCTGGTCCCACTGGTCTGGCCACCTTATCCGATAATTTAACTCGAATCTTTGAAAATCTTGTTCTTGAATCCACGTTGATTGATTTATATACTCCTCTCCTCTTAATGATTGTACTAGAAGAGCCTATCATTCAAATGAAACAGTTAAAATATTTGTTAGACATTCAGAAATAAAGGTTAAGTGTCAGTAAAATCAAGTTAGTGTCAATAAAATTTACCCGCACTACTATTTTCAGTTGGAGCGGAGTTGTCAGGCTGATTCTCATGCTGAGTACCACCAGGCATTGTTGGCTCTCTATATGGCATGGAGCAAGCACCGCCACTACTAAGTGAGCCATGTCCTCTCCTTACGCTAAGTAAACGAGACTTCCCACCTCTTCCTCGAAGTCCAGACATGTCCTGCAAGAATGTACAAATTTAGCATATTTTCTAAAAAGCACTGAACTATAAAAACACATTTACTTAATTATAATTAAAACTACCATTCATAGACACTAAATTCATTCAATTGATTCTTCTGAGAAGTTATCACTACTATGAATATCTTCTGAGTCACTCTCTTCCATTTCATCATTTGCGTCACTTTCTTCTTCACTATCACTATCATTATCATCAAGCACATATTTAAAGCGTCTTACAACAGTGAGGAAGAAACAATAGAAGAACAAAACAAAAATTGAGCTCAAACTTAACTACACTAGATTCGAAGGGACACTAGTGACAGCAAGAGAGAAAATAAAATTGCTAACCTTGGAAGAAGATTTGAGCCACGCAATTGATGAGCAAGGGAAATAAAAAAGATTAGGGAGGATCAATAATAAAGGACAAGAATGACAGTATTGAGTAGAGAAGAAACCCCAACAAGTAATGAATTTCCAAAACTTCCCTCCCTCCCTAAGATTAGTGATGTCAATTACAAGATTTGGCATTCCTTGAATGATGACTCGGTAGTTGATGTTCAATTAATGTCCAGCATTCTTATAGTTGCCTCATCATGACTTCTCAAAGTTTATCTTGTGGTTCATCAAATTCCCAGGCAATATAAGTATACCATGTAAATAAAAAAAATGGGGATGTTGAAATTCAGAAACTTTCTATGATTTGTCCTATAGCTTAGTTTAATTAGAACTTAAATCCAAAAGCAAACAATGTAATCTACAAACTTTCGAATATTAAATCAATACCAAATAATACTTTTTCTTTTTCGACTAATACTTTAAGGGAGTACATTGCAAGTTACAACAGAGATTTACTTAGGAAGGATATTATGTTGCGTGGGCATTAGGCCCAATTTTGTGACCAAGCAATTTTTTTTTGTCTCGTAGCCCAAAAGGTTTTGTCAGTTGGGCTTAGTTTCTTTGCCAACATGGTCCAGCCTAGCCCAGAATGGATGAGGCAGGTCAGGTTTATGAGATCAAGTCAGTTTTTGTGCAGCCCTCCAAGAATGTCTTTTTCATTACATGAACGTCGAATGAAACAAGAAGAAAGACAGTTTCCAGTGTGGTGAATGAGTTTTGAATAGAATGAACTAGTTTTTTTCATTGTTAACATAATGAGAATTTGGAGAGGGCTTTAAAGTTTAAACCTAACAGTTTCTGCAAGAAGAAGAAATTATGAACAACCAATTTACCATGAAGAATAAACTAGTTAAATGATGCAGATGTATCAGTAAAACCCAATTTTGGTTCTTAAAAAATGAAACAATATCTACCCATATATATATGTACATATGCATGACATGAACCTCAGAATTCTAATGTTGTAGTATAGTGTAATATTATAGAATGGACAAAGAATTTCGTTACCATGAAGAAACTAATTAGATAAGGTATGTGATATCAGTAAAACTCCATTTTACTTCTTCAAAGATTCTAAAAGCTGATATTGAAGTTGAACATAAAATAAGCAAAGAAATTATCATGAAGCTTTGGTGAGGTAGCTACAAGACTAGCCTGAGATTGCAGAGGACTTGAATGGCCATTAGTATGATTATCATCTCTATTGTTCATATTTCTGTTTTCTTGTCCATATTTCACAGTAGGCTGCTGCTTCATCAGTAGCCTAAAGGACAATGTATGAAGCATGGCTAAAAGGACAATGTTTATGACCTAAAGCTATGGATAATTCAAGGTAAGAAAAGACCTAAAGAAATTTGGCTCATAGTACCAAATTATATCAGAACTGTTCTTATAACTAATATCACTAATGAACATAGTTTGTCTTAGCAATAATTCCAATGACAATGAAAATTAGCCTTGTTACGGACAAACCCACGCTGACTAAACCAGGTTCGTGCAATGACGTTCAAAGAAAACAACCTAATTTTACATTCCAGTACAAGTAGAAACCAAACAAAGAGAGACTAAAACAAAACAATAATGTGAAGAACGCTAACAATTGAGATAAATCACAAAGCAGAGGCTTCAGTAGGTGTTTAGGTGGCAAGAAAGTGGTATTAGACAGATTTACTCTAGTTGAACCCATCACTAATTAAATAAACATAAAAACAGTACATACCGAAAGCCAGCAGCAGCAAAAAAAATGCAAAACCCTTGGGGAAAAAGCCAGAACTTAAAACATTTTGATGAAGCTCAACAGACCAGAATGTTACATCCTTCATCCAATCATCAAATCATCAAATCACAAATCAATAACTTTAGTACCAATAAACTAGAAAAAGAAATGGCATAGGAAACAAAAGTGGAATAAAGAATAGTTACATTCATGTAACTGCAAAGAATTAATATCTAACGAAATTAACAGAGCCATTGTAGTTGTAATAATAGACCATGTAAAACAAACAAAATTCAAATAGGTATACACCAGAAACTGATATATTTGCAAGCACCCTTGAAAAACAATTAGTTAATAAAACATAATTCAGTTTTCTTGCATGTCCTCCGAAACAGACGTGAAAATCAGAGGAATATATATAATAAACAAAGACCTCTGTATCTCATTCTCCCTTCCCATTTATAGCTCTTAAACTTCTTTATCTCTCCCTCTATGATTCTGGGTTTTACCAGAATTCACCCTTCAATTTATTATAATTAAAGTGTGAATTCTAAATGCTTAGTGACCACATTCCTTCAATTTGCATCACAGAACAATCCTACTCCTAAGCCTATAACCTTAGTCCCTAACCTCTCTATCTCCCGTTCTTTCTCAGTCTACAAACCCAGAATCAATAACAACCAAAAAAACAAAAAAAAAACAAGAAAAGAAAAAAACCCAAACAGTATCAATCAAGAAAAAAAAAAGATTCATACAGATTGCAGATGAATGTTCTCCTTCTGCGTTTGAACTTCAGCGAATTCAGCAATGCGTTGATTAAGGGATGCTTGGAGTTCAGCAACACGAGACTCGAGCTTTGAGGATTTAGCAGTAAGAGAGAGATACTTCTGCTCTATGCACTACTACAGAAAATGCCTATAGCAGCACTTATTTTGGCCCTATAGCAGCGCTTATAAGCGCTGCAACAGCCAGTGTTGCTATAGGCTATTAAGCCTAACGCAGCGTTTGTTAAGCGCTGCGATAGGTGACCTAAAGCAGCGCTTAAGCGCTGGGATAGGTGATTTATTTTTTTAAAAAATAATACCTATAGCAGCGCTTATCTGAATAAGCGCTGCTATAGGTATTATTTTTTAAAAAAAATTAATTTTTATCCCTGCATCAATTTAGAAATTACAGACATTTTCCCCTTCTCGGCCCGGAAAACTCGTAGGAACAGGGGAGACAAGAATTAAATCCCAAAAATTCCCTAACCTCAAGAACACACATTCAATCCATTCCATAGTCTTAGAATTGCTAGAAACCAAAAGCAATTAAACTTCAAAACAACAAACATCCGAAAATCCCAATTTTTGCTTCGGATGAACAGTGCCAGAGGAGGAATTTTGTGCAAAAATTGGTCCTATTCAACTTCCTTTCCCAAAATCGACACTCAAAACATCAAGAACAAGCCTCAAGCACCATTTCTATAATTTCATAAGCTTCAAAAAAATCTCAGAAATTTGAATCATTTCTCCCCATCCACTCAAAAATCGCGGCAGAAAAGAGAAGAAACAAGAGAAGAAGGCTTACCTAAACTTGTTTCAAGCTTCTCCGAACGTTTTCCACCGTCAAACGCCGTCGATGGGGCCGATTCCGCCGCTGGAAGACGAAGAACAGAGAAGAGAGAATGAGAGTGTGTGTGCGTTGGTGAGAGAGGGAGGTTGTGTGTGTGTGTTGAGAGAAAGAGAAAGGGAAATAAAAGAAGAGCTTGTGTGTGTGTGTCATTGAGGAGGGAGGGTGGATGAAATTATGGAGGGAAATAAGGGAAAATTGAGCGGGTGTATAAAAATTGGTATTTTTAAATTTGGTTTTAGATATTTTTTAAATAAATTTAAATCACAGGGGCCTATAGCAGCGCTTAAGCGCTGCTAAAGGCCCCTGTGATTTAAATTTTATTTAAAATTTGTTTTAGATAATTTTTTTTAAAAAAATTAAATCACATGGGCCTATAGCAGCGCTTAGCGCCCAAGCGCTGCTATAGGCCCCTGTGATTTAAATTTTATTTAAATAATATCAAAAACCAATTTTAAAAATACTAATTCATTTTAAAAAAATAAAGAAAATTTAAAAATACCTATTTAGGCCTATATAGGCCCCTGTCATTTAAATTTTATTTAAAAAATATCTAAAACCAATTTTTAAAATACTAATTCATTTTAAAAAAGAAAACAAAATTTAAAAATACATATTTAGGCCTATAGCAGCGCTTAAGCGCTGGTATAGGCCCCTGGGATTTAATTTTTATTTTAAAAAAATTGTAAAATAATTTTCCAATTATTTTTAAATTGTTTTAAATATTTTTTAATATAAAAAATAAACCCCAGGGGCCTATACCAGCGCTTAAGCGCTGGTATAGGCCCCCTGGAGTTTATTTTTTGTTGAAAAAAATATGTAAAACAATTTGCCAATTTTTTTTAAAATTGTTTTAAATATTTTTTAATACAAAAATTAAATCCCAGGGGCCTATAAGTGCTGGTATAGGCCCCTGGGGTTTAATTTTTTTTGAAAAAATATGTAAAACAGTTTTCCAATTTTTTTTAAATTGTTATAAATATTTTTTAATACAAAAAATAAATCCCAGGGGCCTATACCAGCGCTTAAGCGCTGGTATAGGCCCCTGGGATTTAATTTTTATTTAAAAAAAATTGTAAAACAATTTTCCAATTATTTTTAAATTGTTTTAATTTTTTTTAATATAAAAAATAAATCCCAGGGGTCTATACCAGCGCTTAAGCGCTGGTATAACCCCTTGGGGTTTATTTTTTGTTGAAAAAAATATGTAAAAGAATTTGTCAATTTTTTATAAATTGTTATAAATATTTTTTAATACAAAAAATAAATCCCAGGGGCCTATACCAGCGCTTAAGTGCTGGTATAGGCCCCTGGGGTTTAATTTTTATTTAAAAAAAATTGTAAAATAATTTTCCAATTATTTTTAAATTGTTTTAAATATTTCTTTCAATAAAAAATAAATCCCACGGGCCTATACCATCGCTTAAGCGCTGGTATAGGCCCCTGGGGTTTATTTTTTGTTGAAAAAATATGTAAAACAATTTTACAATATTTTTTAAATTGCTTTAAATATTTTTTAATATAAAAAATAAACCCCAGGGGCCTATACCAGCGCTTAAGCGCTGGTATAGGCCCCTGGGTTTTAATTTTTATTTAAAAAAAATTGTAAAAACAATTTGCCAATTTTTTTTAAATTGTTTTACATATTTTTTAAATTCCAGGGGGTCTATAGCAGCGCTTAAGCGCTGCTATATACTTATACCTATACCAACACTTTTATTTATAAGCGCTGGTATAGGTCATATTATACATATCCCATCACTTACATTTTATAAGCGCTGCTATTGTTGCGCTGCAATAGGGTATTTCTGTAGTAGTGATGAGAGAACATTCCTGAAATTTCAAGGAAAATGAAATTACAAAAAGATTAGGACAACCGCAGAAGAAGAAGAAGAAAACCCAAAACAATTCCAAGAAACAAGAACAAAGCTTGGTGGAGAAAATCACGCACGAACAAAGTTTCACAACAATGGGGGCATACCCAGATTTCTTCAACCCCTTTTCTCCCTCACGCATGAACAAAGCTTGGCCGACGGAAGAAGCAAGAACGACGCTTGGTGGAGAATTTGGGGAAAGAAAGGAGTGAGAGAGCGAGAGAAATTTGGGGAAATTTGGGAGTGGTTTCGCGGCAGAACGAGGGAAAATTTGAGATTGGTAGTCTAAATTTCATTTTGAGATGTTACATATGAAATATGAAGTAAATTTTTTCAACATTAGCTTATTGGTTTACTTGGCTTGAAAGGGGGTCTCTGTACATAGAGGACTCAAGTTCGATCCCCCAAGACAGTCTTCTTTTTTGTTTTAGCAAGGACTTTCAGCGGCGACAAGCATTGTCGCCGCTGAAAGTGCTGGCTTTAGCGGCGACTTTTTTAAGTCGCCGCTAATACACACACATTCAGCGACGACTTTTTTTGTCGCCGCCAAAAGTGTACACTTTCAGTGGCGACCCAAAATGTCGCCACTGAAACCCCCCTTTCAGCGGTGACAATTTTTGTCGCCGCCAAAAGTGGCCACCAAAACCCCCATTTTTTGTAGTGAAGTGTCGAAATGATACATGAAAGCACGCACATTTTCAACTAATGAAACTGACTTATTGGCCGATTTTGGGTCTTAATCGTAAGCATACGAGTCATCAAAATGTAGTATAGTTAGAAAGTGTCGTTTCACAAGGATTATGGTTTAAGCAAGTCAATTAGCACTAATAATTGAGCTCTTGATTGAAAATGAGTAAGAAAAATTTCAGGAATTGAGTTGAAAAAAAAAATTAGTTGCAAATGAGGATAAGATGGAAAAATAGTTGTAAACATACTTGATCAATTATAAGAAAGGCCTAGGACTACTTATCCCTATTTTACTTCATAAACTAATTGAATTCCCTCTTATTAGTATTCTAATAAAACTATGTATGAGTCCAAGGTTCTTTTGCAATTGAAAAAGCTTTCTCAAATTAAATCAAGTTTAAATTTATATTCGCATTAATTGCACAACCTCTTGCCACAATTAATACAAATTATGATTCCCAACCAACCTTCTTTTTTTTTGATACATTTCCCACCAACCTTTTGACAATATTAAGTTAGTAACTATATCTCTATGTTACCAATTAACTATCCATTTAAAATTCTAAATTTTAAGCCCATCATGATTTCATTCAAGTTCTAAAACAAAATACATTTTCTCGAGCCATATTTCATTTAACAAAGCAAGTGGTAATCAAGCACTTGAAGAAAGAGTAGCGTAAGATGAAAATTCACACATAAATTTCATTCATAGCATCAAAAGAGGAAAATACAAAGTTCAATCCATAAAATGGTTTAAAGTAACCCTAGAGATGGGTTTTAGTTACACATAAGTGAAGCTAAAACAAAAGCTAAAGCTCTAAAAGAGTTCATGACAGAAAAATTGAGGAGGAGAAGAAATGAGTAGAATGATAACTAAATGATGAAACCTAAATATTTTCAAACTTCTCCAAATCTAATCTTCACTCTTCCAAGCACCTCTAAACTCTTTCAAGTGGCACAAGAACCTAGAAAAATGCCCCCAAGTGTATTATAATCGTTCTGGCTCGAAACCCTAGGTATATCTCTTTAAAGCTCGCCCAGTTTAACCAAAAAGCACAGCAGTGGCAAACCCACGGCAATCACAAAAGCTCACTCGTCGTGGTGAAGTCTCTATTTCGGCTCCTCTTGATTTTTTTATTTCTTGCCTCCTAGACCTTTGTTTTCCTTTTGTTACTTCAAGTCTTTCCTAACTCTATGTACTTATCCACCTCCTCCTATACAAGAGAGAAATTAAAGAGGGTTGATGAGTTCTAAAAATCACTCAAATATATAATCATTAAACTCTAAATTTCACACACATGTAAATCTTTCTTTGTTCATCTTTTTCTATGAGTTTTTGTATAGTTTTCAAAACTATACCCTCAAAATCATTCACAAACATGGGGAAAATGTGATGAAATGTATGAAATCATGGAGCTTATCAGAAACTGAAAGTCTATGAATCCTGAATCGTAATTAATTAACAGCTAGAGATAGGGATATGCTATTTTTCTATAAAAATAAAATAAAGATGAGGACGTATAGGAGACACATAAATTCAACTCTCGGAATCAGCTACAAAGGGGGGAAAAATTATAAAACATGATCATATAGAAGTGGGCGTATACTCTATCGTGTAAGTGACGTTGGACCGACAGGAACATGGTTCGGCCCCCTCCCCCAGTTAGTTTAAACTTTAAACCATCAATTCCTATATAGTGGGTTTATTTTCGGTCAACCATTTTATTTATTTAAAAATAAGCACAAAAAATTGATCTCAAAAATTTCACACGTGAAATGATAAAAGGGAAATTGGTTATAAGGACCAAAATGTTGGAATGAATGGTGGGAAAAAGAGGAAGACGATCAGCCTTTGAAGCTGCAGATTCCAAAATATGCAGTCAAGTTTCAAGAAAGATTCATGAATTAACATTGAAGATTCCTAAATCTCAATCATAGACTTTGAAATCTGCAATGCAGCTTTAGGAGTCATAGTTCCTTTCTGCTAATATTATTTCATCCTTTGTTCACCAAAAAAAAAAAAAAATTCATCCTTTTGGTCCTTATATCATATGCCAGTTTTCTCGTAAAAAGATGGCACATGAGAGCTACAGAACTTTAAAAAAACAACAACAAAAAAGACTTCGGTCATTTCGAATATATATTTTGTAATTTTTTTAAGATCAGAGGTCCTCAAAGTCAAAGACCTTTAAAAAAATTGAAATCTACAAAAAACTTACAATATATATGAACTGGCTGGCTAACTGAAAACCAGCAAAGAAGTATCAGTGTGACAGACAGGCCATAGAATCTAATATAAAGCACTGGTTTGAGTCATAATTGATGATACAATAATGAATAATGTTAACTGTGTATCGCAGTGAAGTGTGTAGCATGTATATATATATGAAGAACGTGCAACGAATAGTGAAGAAAATTACAGCAAGAGTCAGTGTAGCTAGGTATAGCTAGCTAGGTAGCTTTGAAACACGGACATGATAACCAACTTGGAACCTGCGTGCAGGCTCTCTTTGTACGTAGGACAAACTCATGACAGTACAGTGTCAATGAATTTTCTATCAACATTATAAATTAAAAATATATTTAATTTATTACATATAGCTAGTTAGGGTCAGGGCAACTTGTGGCTGACGATTCAATTACAAAATGGGATTTCGGCTAATTATATTGGCTTCAAATATGTCTTTAATTTGGAGGGTCGTTTACTTGCTTATTTGTCAGCTACTGGTTTAGAATATTATACGTGGATTCTTTTCTGATGAGACTCCAGCCATGCACACACATATAAATATACATTGACCCGCGCATTCACGCAATTATATATCTTTTTTTGTTATTTTTAATTGGTAGGCAAATTAAACGACAATTACAAAGTTCAAGAGCTTCTCAACACTACCCAGCTGTAATGCATGCATGGTCTCGTGGATAAGCTTTTCTTTCTGTTTTTTTTTTGTTATTTTTCTAAATCTCTCTGGGCACAGAAGAGCTTCACATGGAATAATTACTAGTTTAAAATTATACTTCCACTGTCTCATAATATAAGGTCCATTTTTTTTAATGATCTTGTCCCAAAATATAAGGTCCTATTTGAGTAATAAATACGTTTTCCCCCATTTTACCCATGCATTAATTTCTTCCACACATTCTCTTTCATATTCTTTTCATAATTACCCCCTCTCTTACTCATTCATAAATAAGGGCACTTTTGGAAGAAATGATATATTTTCTACACATTTATTGTTTTTAACTAACTTTAACTAAATATTTAGGAAACTGCAATTCGATTAAAAAGACCTTATATATTGGGACGGAGGGAGTACTATTGTTACACTTTTATACTCCCTCCAGTCTTTATTATAAAAGCCCGAAATTTGAATCATTTTGGTCCAAAATATAAGAGTTCGCCTCATATTCTATCATCATTTAAAGCCATTTTTCCTATTTTGCCTCTACGTATTAACACTCTCTTTCATAGTACTCATAAATACTCTTACTTATATTTTTCTCTCTAATCTCACCATAAATAAAGGCAATACTGAAAAAAAAAAGTTATTTTTCATACATATTTATAACTTTTAACTAATTTTTACATGTTTTCTTAAAAAGAGCAAATTTGTCGGCCAGACTCTTATAATAAGGATCAGAGGGAGTGCTCTATATTATTGTTATGATTTTCAAAGCATTTAGCTTATAGGTTTTGATTAATTTCAACTTCATTCTGATTAAGGTGTGGTTGGGCAAGGGGCCTTTCCACTTACTTGTCTCTCCATTTCCTCTCCACTTACTATCTCCATAATTGGATTTGCTTTCAATGGTAGGGATCTATTATAATTGGAAAAATATTATATAATCAATAATAAATAGAAAATAATATTTTCCAATTATATTAGATCTCCACCATTGAAAGCAAATCCAATGGTGGAGATAGTAAGTGGAGAGGAAGTGGAGAGACAATGTAGTAGTCTAATAGAGACTGGTAGGGGTGTGCATGGGCAGGGTTGGGTAAGGAAGGACCCCTGCCCGATACCCTGCCCAAAACATGAGTGGGCTGCATTTTGCAGCCCACCGCCCGCCCTGCCCATTAGAAGCCCATACCATTTCGGACTGGGCAAAGCCTATGTGACCACTCCTTAGAATGGTTGAATCAAGAATGAAAAATGGGGGGCTATTGTTATTTGCTGACCCATAAAAATAAGATTATAAATATTATATATTTAATATGCTATATATATCAAAATATTATAATTATAATAACATATTAACATGTAATATAAATATATAATATTAATCATGTATTAAAAAATATATATAATATTATTTATTTTGTGGGCAGGGCCAAATAGGCAGGGTAGCATACCATGCCCGATACCCGGCCCACCCAGCAAACATGCCCATCTTTTGTTGGGCCTATTTTTTCGGGTTGGGCCAGACATTTTTTGTCAGAATAGGGGCGAGGACTCCGGACGGCTGGGCCACATAAACACCCCTACTTGATGGAGAGGCCCTCACCCGGTTTGGTTAGCCAAGTGATTATATATATATTATATCTGCGCGCTCGTATGGGTCAATAATTTCATTAATTAGTGCCATGCCAGGGTTATACGGTTTCCAATTTCCAATACAGCAAATAAATGGCGAAGCCCGTATGCAGATTTGCGGTGCAAAACCACAACTTAGATTTAATTTGCTATATGTGGCCAGAATAAGATACGGTTGTTTTTATATTTATAAATTAAAACTCAATCCTTATTTTACGGACTTAGTCTCTTTAATTTTCAGTTTTTCACGCATGGAGAAAATATATTAAAATTAGTCAATCTTTCTATTTTATAAAAAATGAAGTGACATTTCATAACTACTTTTCATTAAAGTCTTTAACATTTATTTCAAGATCATGCAAAGATAGAGACTTACTGTTATAATTATAAGTGTAGTATTTTAAAAAGTCTTCATCGGAAATAATATTTAAAAAGAATTACTCTCTCATTTCTTAAATATAAATATAAGACATGTTTACCTAATTTTGTTTAGATTAAGGATGTTAGTTAAATTAGTTGAAATTACATGATACTATCAAAGCACCCAAATCACTTACATTTGTTCCCACTCTCTCCCTTTCTCTTGTTTGTTTATGATTTATGAGTATCAATAGAAATAATATGGGAAAATGTTGAGAAAAATTAAAAATATGAGGTCTTATATTTAGAAATAAACAAATCTCCCTAAATATGTCTTATATTTAAGAAGTAATACACATATACATAATACATACATACACACTTCACAAGTTTCTCAGACATACATACATACAATTCACAAGTTTCTCAGATGATTTCATATCAAACATCAGGGATATGTCAAAGTCGGATCAGACTAATTGATTGGACTAGCTAGTTGGCCAATGAATTCGCCATATCTCCTCCAGTCTGAAATATCTCAGTAATTAACCGGCCGAAAAGTGAATCGTTAGGAGAATCAGTCAAAAATAGTTTTTAAAATAATTAATAGCTTAGCCCAAAATTATATTATTCTGTGTTTTCTTTATTTTTTTTTATGTTTTTATTCAGCACTGGTTAAAAGTTGCAACACACATGTCTTTAACATTTTTATGTCTATTTTGTGTGATTAACATTGTATAAATCTTCTGACTGGATAAGATGCGTACGCAAACATTTATTTAGAGACGTAACCAGCTAGTTAAGTGTTTTTCCTTGTTGTTTACCATGTCGTGTCTTCGTTCGGCATTGAATTGGATCTCATTGACAAGATTAAATACGAATTCGTTAATGGTGTAGAATATCAAGAAAAGTTTTGTAAACTTTTCTGCTATCATCTCACCAGGATACGATGTAGTTACGCATCATGTTCAAACTCTCTTTAATCTCTTTTCTAATGTATGTTTTGGCACAACCACAGGTTGCAAGTATGTTGCTATGGTTAGGTTATTTCCAATGTATGTTTCTTTAAGACCTATGTAAATTTCTTTATTAGTAATATCATTTTGTCTTTGATTAAAAAAAAAAGTGCTTCTTCTCCAATACCAGAAGGATCAAGAATATCAAGGAAAAACGCATGTGTCCAAATTATTCGGAATATTCAACAATGCGAGAATATAAAATCCTTGAAAATTTTTATGGAAGCTTAATTAATTTGAAGCACTGATAATTTACATGGATTAGATGCGTAGGCATCTATGCGACTATGCGTAATTATTGTCTGGTGGCTAAAATGATTTCATTTCATTATGCAAGGCCCAAGATTAATCGATAGATCAGTCCCTTGTTTTTTGGAGAGATACTCTCAAAAGTATAAGGAATCTGCGTAGTGTTTGGGTGTGTGGGGTCCATCAGTGAATTATCTCAACTTGAACCTGGACTAAATGTATTTCACGTACGTAACGGAAGATTTTTCCTTGATGTTCTTTTCACAAGCACAAAGGCTAATTGTTTCGTACCGTCTGAAAATAAGGCATACACACACAGAGTGATATGAATACAGTCAAATTTTGTACACTCACTATAAAAGAAATTACAATATAATCTGGCAGAAAGTACAAGTTAGATTATCATTTATGGATCTTTTTTGCTTTAATCTGGCAGAAAGTACAAGTTTGATTATTATTTATGGATCTTTTTTGCCCAAAAAAAAGATCCAAATAATAATAATAATAATAATCTAGCTTGCACTTTCCGCCAGATTAATGGCATATCTTTCATAGCGTGTGTACAAAATTTGGATCTAACTGCACAGATAAAAGGCAGTGCCTGTATCTTTGAATCCAACACAACCCAGTTTGAAAAGCTCCACCCGAACAGATTTAACGTCAAGGAAATAATTAATGATATATTTGCAATTGAACTTTTTTTTTTATCAATTTCATATTAAAAGCCGAAGAGAAAACCAACTAACACGGTTGGTACCTATGATGGTCAAAAAATGGTAAAGATGAAATTTAAGATATTTTTATATAGTCTTGATTCTTTGAACTTACAAGAGTTAAATAAGGGGCCACCAACAACCACGAATTAAATACAAGGACTAAGAGACGGTCCTGAGATGATGAAATTACAGGAAAATCAATTGAAATACAGGGAAATCAGAGAAAATATATTAAAGAATTTACAACAGAAAAATATAGAGAGAATGAGGAGATGAATCCCGGTGGGTGACAAAAGTAGAGAAAATACGAGAGCCATCAGGACAGGAGCATTTGTAAAACAGGAGTCCTGGACCTAGAACAAGAGAAGTTGGGGATGAAACGAGAGCCGAGGAGTCATACGTCATGTGGTGACGATACAAGAGTCAAGACGATGCTGGAATAATAGGAGCCAAGATGATACGTGAGCTAAAAGGCTTCTTTACCAGAGTCACAGGTCTTGTGGGATAACAATTTTTATATGGAATGAGGTGCCCAGGAAGCTTTAAAGTGCTCTGTGTGTTTTTTGAATGGATTCCCCCGCTTGATAGTCTTTCCTGTCGTCTTTATAGAGATTGCAAAATTGTTCAGAGTAATTGATCGTGTGTGAGTGAGCTCCTCTTTTTGTGCGTTTGATAGGTAGTGGAGGAAAAATCATGTCTTTAACTCGGTAGTCTCATTTGTAGTGGATAAGTTGAGAGATAAGGGGGATATGTTGGTTCCACCCTCTTCTCCAGGATCCTTTTCTTGGGGCATGATTATAGGAGCCTTCTTTGATGAAGTCTTTGGCTTGCCATGTGGCATCTCTCTAAGCTACTGTTGTGGGCTTCTTCTACCGGGGCCCAAGTGAAAATTTTAGGGCTCACAGTACCCAAACAGCCTGAATGTCTCACTTTATACGTTAACACACATACTCCCATCCGATGTGGGGCTTAAGAGCTCCTACAAGGGACCCCCAAACACGCACCACTATACACATTGCAATTGAACCGACTGTTTAGAGATAAGATTGCTAAGTAACCAGTTCTCATTGTCATTTGTCAACTTTGTGGTAAGTTTGCATCATTTAATTAACTTAACCATCCAAGTTACCCTGAAAGTTGGTGATTGACAACGTTTTCATCAATCGAACAGGAAATGCATTGAAGAGAGTGATTGAATAAACCAAATTCAAGGATTCCATGCTTCATCTAGATCTCAAGTAAGGTTGGAAATAGGTTAGGCCGAACTAGACTTTAGTTAAATAGACCTTGGCCAACAATAGAAATATGTAAGCTTTTTCTTTGGTATGACAACCTGACCCTTCAAAAAGCCTTAAACCTTTTTAAAATCCTATTTAAAATTTAGGCCATTAAATAGACTTAAAAACTTGTACGTCTAGGTGAGCTAACACTACATCTTAACTATTGAAAAGAAGAAATAAAAAAGAGGCGAATGACTACTAATGAATTAAATGATTAGAATTTGTGAATGAATGATGAAATGTAAAGTTTAGAATTAAAAGTTAAGTTGCTAAAGTTATAAATAATTTATTTAATTGATTTATTTTATATTATATATAATACAGATTAAAAACCTAAGTAGGTCAGACCTATAGTTTTTTATGTTAAGTTTTAAGAAAAAAAGTCTGACATATTTACGTAGATACTAAATAAGCCTATCAATAAGTTTGAATATAAGCAAGTGATTAGGTCTTTATGAACCAACAAATTTCACATTTTTGTATTCATCATGGATGTAGGCTATGTATGTCATCTTTGAAATTTGAAGCGGTCCAGAAGGATTATGGAATAACTAAAGGTGTAAACAGAACTCTGTTTCATTGCGAATTTTTCTTTCACAAGTGAGTAGATACACAGTAATAATGAGGACTTATGCACTGCGATCATATAAAATGATGATATAAATAAAATAAAGAGTAAAATACACTCAATCCCCCACTATTTTAACTTAATTACGGAAACCTCCAATTTATTTTGAAAATATATAAAACTCCTTCAAAATTAAAATATATGTTACACAAACTTCCCTTCTATATTTGAGAATTTATTTCCATCCACTCAACCATTAGTTGACCGTTAAATTTGACTTTTAAACTTTGTTTGGACTAAAATACCCTTTTTTTAACATAATAATTAGTTAAACATTCATATTTGTCAAAAATAACTTTTTATAAAATGAAAACTAATTCTAGCACACTTATATTTTTCAACGGCGGCACAGACACATATTTTCAAAATTTCTAATAAATTTATTAATTTTATGTAAAAATAAAATTTCATAATTTAAATTTTTAAATATATTCATTAAAAATATTAGTTTTAATTTATTTAAAATTTCTAAATCATATTTCAGTTATGTTTTAATTCATATTATGTAAAAATTATAAAAAATTAAATTATATGTTTTATTTAAATTTATAATTTATAATTCTTTTTTTTTTTGTAAATTCAAAATTCTTAAATAGATTTTTTTGCCCAATATAAAACATGATTTTTGATACAAATTGTAAACACATTTAACAGAGTAAACATTTACTAAAAGAAAAATTTTTATTTGTGTAATTAAGTTTTAATTACTTAATTTTATATTATCTACCGGGAATGAAATTTTTGAAACCAAAGAAATTTTAGTACTTATATAATTTAGGGATTTATTAGACGGAAGGGTAAAATAGTAAATTAAATATTAATTAAATTTAAAAATTATATTTTTAGAATATTCCTAACGGTGTTATAGGATTGAATTAAACTGTATATTTTTAAAATAGAGAGGAGGCATATGTAATTAAGGCAAAATAGAATAGATGTTAGTGTATTTTACTCTAAAATAAACTTATCACCATTCACCATTACTTACCCATTAATAACAGTAGCTGCTGGGCTGCGAACAGAAAAGGCAATTGAGAGCAGCCTCTAGTTTTGAATTTTCATCGTTAAAAATGTGATGCAAGGATTGTACAGAAAGTATGCGCAATTAATTGGTCAATGCAAGGTTTGATGACTTAGGCTATAGAATTTTCGAACTGACTTGGGCTATAGAATGAAGATAAGTCTTATATGGTACATTTGATTTTAATTTTTGTGTGAATAATATACTAAATTAGTCTAATAATATTTCAAAAAATGACGCTATACATATACATATAATGAACTTGTAAATAATTAGTTAATGGAGCCGTGCCATATATATATGGCTGGGATAAATATTTCTTATCTTTTATTTGCCAGAAAGACTTATACAGAAATAGTATGATTATTTTAAAAACTTTAATTTATTATACACTATAATATATTGATGACTTGAGAGTATTAATCAGGGTATAAATTAGTGGCCGTATTATATATTGTTGTAAATATTGTGGGTTGTTATAAAATATTTTATATTTATATTTTTCAGGAAAGTTTCAATTTAATATTGATAATGACGTGGCAATTGATGAAGGCTGCTAGCTGCTAAAGAGTGTGGGCCCAGGAAAAGAGGGGATGACTTGTTCTTTTTAATCAAAAAGAGTGGTCTATCCATCAATGCTAACAACTTAATTATCTATTAGGAAATTTCCACCGCCCATTTAGATGTGTGTGATCGGGGGTTTGACTATACGTGTGTGTGTGTGTTCATGTATACGTATGTCAGTGTAAGATTTTGAGTTAGAGGATAATAATTACATGAGGTTACACGTGACAAAAGATAATACGTGTGTAGATCAATCCACAATATCATTCAAGAACTTGTACAAGCACAGATAATAATGACGTATACCCCGAATAATAATATTAATGACGTGGAAATAGAGAGGTGGGCAGGTCGTGGGGAAGAGACAAAAGCGTTACTTAAATAAAGTTGATAGATTATATATGTAATGTAGAAGATGGTGTCTTATTCCCCTACAATTCTCTCCCCGTGGTCTAACTTAACTCAATTTTGTCAACGGTATTTTAACGTGTAACAAAACTAAGTCCTTCCTATTCAGAAACCACATCCCGGTTTCTTCAAAACTTGCTCCTCTTTTCCTCCCCCACTTTCCCTATATATACACCCTTATCTCAATCCTCCTTCCCCCACACACATGCACACCAATTTCCTGAGCCCTCTGTGTTTTTTTTATTATTGCTCTTTTATATATCTAGGTAGGCTGGCTACTTCCCCATGTCTTCTTCACCAATCACATACCACATTTTGATCTCTATTTATCCCTCCACATGCATGAGCACAGAGTGATCTCTTGAATTCAAGTGTGTGTGTGTGTGTATATATTAATTAATAGAAAGTTTAGACTTTACAGTATCACAATTAGTTAGTTTAGGTTCAACTTGCATGTTCAATTATATTTATATATATATAAGGCATCACGAGACTTTCCAAGAATATCACATGAAATTGTGCTTTTGCTTGAAACAGGTGATTTGATATGTCTCCTGCGATGTTGGTAGCTGATGATGATGAGAGCCGCTACGAGGAAACTCAAGAAAGCCAATATCAGAAAGGTGTGAAGCTTCTCTGTGAAAATGGGCTTCAAAGGGTACCCAAGAAATACATATTACCTGCCTGTGAACGACCCAATAGTACGGACACACTAGACCCAAATGTTGCAAAAAAACAAAATCTTCAATTACCCATCATCGATCTTGCTGATTTGCTTGGTCCAAACAGGCCCCATGCCCTTCATTCCCTAGCCGAGGCCTGCCAACTGTACGGATTCTTCCAGGTGTGTACAATATGATTGCCATGAACTTCTAACACGTTTCTGGAAGTACAGGTTGAACTACAAACTGAATCTTATATAAACGACCGGATGTAGTACTATATATATAATATAATCTGATGATTGAAGTTTGATATATATGCAGCTGGTGAACCATGGGATACCAGAAGATGTTATAAGGAAGATGATAGAAGTGAGTGGGAGGTTCTTCAACATGAATTACGAGGAAAGAGCAAAGTACATGACACCTGATATGAGGACTCCTGTTCGATATGGGACTAGCTTCAGCCAAACCAAAGACGCTGTCTTTTGTTGGAGGGACTTCTTGAAACTTCACTGCCATCCCTTACCTCAATTCCTCCCCCATTGGCCTTCTTCCCCCGTCGACTTTCGGTTAGCCTCTCTCTCTCTCTCTCTCTCTCACACACACACACACACAAGTGGGAAACATTATTTTACTCATTATATTCAGGCCTTCCCATTGGTAGTTTGATGTAGCCGCACATATCCTGAACCCTATTAGATCATTTCTAGTGAATTTTAATATATTGCTGAGTGCTGCATTGTTAATTAAATTAATATGGCATAAGGCCCAATCTTGTTTGATTCTGATTACTTTATCTGTCGTTAATTGTGATATGTACCCTTATGTATGCGCGTTGTTATATTATTTTTTATAAAGGGAAGTGGCATCTACCTACGCACAAGAAACCAAACACTTATTTATGACACTAATGGAAGCCATCCTAGAGAGTTTAGGCATCATGGAAGCCAGCCAAGAGGAGACAAAAAAGAAGGAAACTCTTAAAGACTTCGAAGATGGGAGCCAGATAATGGTGGCCAATTACTACCCGCCATGCCCAGAACCAGACCTAACTCTTGGCATGCCGCCTCACTCTGATTATGGCTTCCTCACCCTTCTCCTTCAAGATGACGTCGAGGGCTTGCAGATCCACCACCAACAACGTTGGCTCACCGTTGACCCTATCCCTAACGCTCTCGTTGTTAACGTCGGAGATCACTTGGAGGTTAGTTTTACCTTTGTTTTCAAGTCTACATATGATGATGTAGTAAGTGGTTTTACTCGTGAAGAGGATGATACAAGTTTAAATTTTAGAAAAAGTACTTGTAAACAGATCAGAGGCGAAAACCTTTTGCAATCTGCCTCGATCAAATTTTTTAAAAAATAAACTTAGATATAATGCTAGTAAATTTACTTTAGAGGTTAATTAGTTTTAATTGACCAAGGGTGTTTTGTCTTTTGTTTTCCTTGCTTTTTGCTAATGGAACAGATATATAGTAATGGGAGGTACAAGAGTGTGCTACACAGGGTTTTGGTGAACAATGTAAGGAGCAGAAGGACGGTGGCTACGTTGCATAGCCTTCCCTTCAACTACAAGGTGAGACCGTCACCAAAAGTCATAGACGAAATGAATCCGAAGCGTTATAGAGACACGGATTTTGGGAGTTTTCTTGAGTATATTTCCTCGAACGAGCCCAAGAGAAAGGATTTCCTGGAGTCCAGGAAATTGACCAATTAATTTTGGAGAAAATTTGTCAATTGAAGATAATGTAGAAATATCAACATGGGGCGCAGGGTTGACTTTGTAATGTCAAAGACTCAAATATATAACTGCAACATATATATATGTGTGTGTGTGGGCGCGCGTACCTATCATGTTTTAGTTGGAACCACTCTGATATGTAACGTCATTGTCTTTTTAATTTCCCTCTCCTCTGTGTACTTCATTATTTTGGGGATTGGTCTAGGAGAAATGTAAAATCCCTGCACCTCGTGTAATAGAAAATTTTGGCAATATTTTGCACGGCATTAATAACATATCTTGTTGATATTAACTGTCTGATGAAAACATATATGTGTGGAATAATGTCTGTCACTTCATTGTAGTATATCTACGAGAGATACAAATGTCGCAGCGAGCTCAATTACGCCATAGGAGGAATATTCAGCCTAATCTTAATTAGAAAGGTTTCTCCTATCTCAAAGCACAAAAAAAAAAACGATAGAAAAGCTGATAAGTTAAGATGCATATAACTCACACCAGTTATTAAAAAATGATAAGATGGATCACTGGAGCGTGTGAGATCAAAACCTATAAACTCCGGATCATTCAGAGAGACCAAGACAACCTATATATAGAGTTTTGGTACAATAAAATGGGTTTTCGAGAAGGAAATAAATTTGTTATATAGAAAATATCTCTTTTGTGCAACAAACATTACTTTAATGTCAAGCAAGCATATACTCATCCAAAATATTACCATATATGAGAGCAAAATTGTGAAAAATGAGGCTTCATCGAGAGTCCCTCATAGGCTGTACAAAGACCAGACAAGACTGGGTTAGACATATGCTCAAAATCTTGTCCTAAAATTTTTGAGTTAGCCTTATTTGGCTCGATGGTCTGCTAAGTCCTATTTGGCCTAGAGCAAGATTGGACAAGACATGACCTTCTTGCCACAACACTGGCTTTATTGGTCCTTGAGCTTGAAAGAACTTTTTAAAAAAAGAAATTGGGAAAGAAAAAATAACAGAATAAATCAATTAATTAATCAAATAGTTTATATGGTCTATTAAAAAGAAAATGTTTCTGTATAAAAAATATTATTATTTCCGGGTTGGGTTAATCCTCTGGTTCTTATATCTATGCCCAAAGTCTTGTCCTGTCCGGCGGTCGGGTTGGCCATGTCTTGTTTTTTATTGTTTCGGGTTTATTTTTTAGGATCGGATTTATTTCGGACGGGACCGGGTGATAAGCTCCACAATTTCACATATTCAATCATACTTTTCCTACACTTGTATAGGTTTTTGAGACTATAGCTTTGAAATACAAAACTCATAGAAAAAAATAAATAAGAAAACATTTACATTAATGATAATTTATTTTATGAGTGAATTTTTTTAGAATTCATCAACCTTCTCCTTCTTGTAAGAAGTGGACAAGTAGCGAGAGCAAAGAAAGACTTGAAGCAACAAAAGAGGAGCAAAATGATCGGGAGACAAACAAGGAAGAATTCACACTAATTCACACTCTCTGGTCCTCGCAGTGGACTCCCACAGCGAGAGCCACGGCGAGATATTTCGAAGAAAATGTTTCTGGTCTTCGCTGTGGCCTTCCACAGTGAGAGCCACGGCGAGGCATAAAAGGTTGTGAGTTTCTGGTCCTCGCCGTGGCCTTCCACGGCGAGTCCCAAGGCGAGGATCCGAAACTCTGCGTTTTGCATCATTTGGGTCGAGTTTTGAGGGTTTTAACCTAGGTTTTCGTGCAAAAACACATTGAGACCCCCTGGGAGGCAGTTATCTTGGTTCTAGAGCTGCTCTTGAGGTTGGGGAGACATTGGAGGCTTGAATCTTTGAATTGAAGGAGTTTTGAAGAGATTTGAGCTTCACTCTTCTTGGTTACAATCTTTCTTCTTCCTTCTTCTTTTCTTTTCTATTGTAATGAACTATTCTCTGCATTTAGTTGTTGTTTTAGATTCATTCATGTGTAGCTAAAATCATTTTCTAGGGTTGCTTTGAACCATTCTTATATATTAAACATTGTATTTCCCTTTCTTTTTATGCAATGAATGAAATATATGTGTGGATTTTCATCTTGCTCTCTGTTTATACAAGTGCTTGATCACCACTTGATTTGTTAAATGGAATATGGCTTGAGAAAGTGTGTTTTATTTTAGAACTTAGATAAAATCATGTTAGGTTTGAAGTTTATGGTTTTAAATGGATGATTAGTTGGTAACGTAGAGATATAGTTACTAACCTAACATTGTTTAATTGAGATTGGTTGAGAATTGTAACTTGCATTGATTGTGACAAGAGATTGTATGATTAATGCTAGTATAAATTTGAATGTCTTGAGAAAGCTTTTTCAAATAAAATATAATCTTGGACACACACATACATTCATTTAGTTGTTAAAGAGAAGGGGAGAAAACTCGTTCATGAAGTAAGAATGGGGATAAGTAATCCTAGGCTTTTATTCCATTGGTTAAGAATTTTTGCAAATATCTTTTTGTCCTTTTAATTCCATTCGCAATTTGAATTTTATCTCGAACGTGATTTCCAACAAATTTTCATACTCTTTTCCAATTAAGTAAACAATCAGTACTGATTAACTGACTCAAAGCATAATCCTTGCGGAACGACACTCTTTTCACTACACTACAGTTTGACGACTCGTATGCTTACGATGAAGACCGCAAAAGGCCGTTAAGTCACCAGGTCATGGGTGGGCTACTAATTAATACGGGTTGAGCATGCAACAATAGTTCCTCAAACCTTGGTTAAGATTCTACTTTCCACAAGGCACAAGCCGATTTAACTCTAGAAAAAGAACGCTTCACCTAGTAGGGAACTGGATCTTCACTAAGGGGAACATTGATTAAGAACTGAGTGAGGTAGGCCTCTTCATTTAAGCAACTACATATATAGCCTAATTTCTGTCCCATCACCTATATATTACACATGTTAAGATAATTAAAACCGTTACAATTAACGCATGGTTGCTCAAGTCCAATATATATAGGTTAAGATAAGATCGATATTCGATGGCAAAAAAAAAAATGACATCGATATTGTATAGAATATCATTACCATAAAAAATAATAGTTTATAGGGTGAATGTGCAAAAATGCCCATGTAATTTGGTCCAAGGTGCACCCAATACCGTAAAGTTTATTTTGGTCCAAAAGTACTCACGTAGTTACTAAAATGTGTGAAAAGTGCCAATGCCGTCAATATACACTAACGACATTAAGTTTTTTAAAGTTAAGGAAAATAAAAGGCGTAAATTTACCCATGAAGTTTGGTCCGAAATGCACTCAACACTGCGAATTTTTTTCCCAAATTAAAAGTGCCCACGTAATTATCAAAATGGTTCCTTCGGTATCTATGCCGTTACTTTACACATGTTAGGCAAAAGTAGAAATACACATAAGAGAGGGTGTGAATTTTGTATTTCAATAAAATATTTTTCAAAACTGTAAGTTCAAAAACAATTTTAAAAAAAAATGGGAAAGAAACATAGTATTGAAATTTTAGGCAAATTTTGTACAATGTTCGTTTGCATTCTCAAAAGCCTATATATATCTATCGATGAAGGAAGATTGAAGCATGAAATTACAGAGAACAGCTTGAGCTACAAGTATTTGTCTATGACTTCGTACTTTATTTCTCTAAATTTCTGTGAGCTTAAGTGTTTATTATATACTTTATTTGATCTGTAAGTATTTCTCTAAGCATGATATTGATGGTACGGGCATTTTCAACCCGTTTTGGTAACTACATGGGCATTTTTGGACCAAAAAAAAAGCTTCACGGTGTTGGATGCACCTTGGACCAAACTACATATGCATTTTTACAACTTTGCCCTAGTTTATATATAATGAGCTATACCATTTATCAAATGCCTTTGTTACAAAACCATAACATGGCTGTGTTGTATTGTCTCTTTGGTCACCTCCTTTTTATAATATTCCCTTTGGTTCTAAATATAATATCACTTTGACCTTTTTTTTTTTAGATTAAGGAAGCGAAATAAACCACTTAATTTTAACGTATATTACATGTAATTGTATTATACGATAATTTATAAGTAAGGTAAATTAGTCATGAAAAAAAAGATAATTATAGACATTTTAAAAATGATTAATTTTACATCCTTAATTTCTAAAAAAAAATCAAAATAATCTTATGATTAGGACTGGAGGAGTACTACATCTTCGAGGGAGGAGGAGAGAACTATGCTTGATGCTTCTGCTAGACTGCTTGTGCGTGCTTTGACCAAAAAAAAAAAAAAGACTGCTTGTGCGTGAAAAATCAAATTTCCGAGTCAGCATAAAGAAAAGGACGATCATATTGGTGCGTTTTGGACTTTGAAAGAAGGAATATTATATATTAAGAATGAGGAAAGAAGACAACTGGGGCAACAAGAAAAGAAAGCAGATGAGTGCTGATGAATAGTACTCTCACTCCGTAACTATATATAAGAGCAAAAAATTTGAGTGGTTCTATCCCTTTTTATAAGAACCTATCACAATTTATCAAAGCATTTAATGAGTTTTTTCTCATTTTACCCATCATTATTCTCTCTATTCATATTCTCTTTCGTACTCATTTATAACACTATAATCACATTTCTCTCTCTTACATAAATAAGGGCAAACTTGATAAAACAAAATTATTTCAGACATATTTATTTCTCTCAACCACTTCTTTAATCTGTGTGATTTTAACTCTTATAATAACTAATAAGGGAGGGAGGGAGTATAAATAAATAAATAAGCGTCTAACAGTAATTAATGCAACGTGGAATTCGGTGAGTTTTGAAAGCGTGCACCTGAAAATTTGAGGAATTCGAAATCTGAAACATATATTTTAAACAGTAGTCAATGTCTCAATGTGCAGGGTCATTCCATTCTGTATTTGATGGTTAGGTTTATAAACACGTGCCATTCAAATTGACCATTAACCAAGCTTGCCTTTTACAACTGACTTGACTTGAATTCAGTTCCCCTCAAACTGATTAGAACGCAAATTAGGACGTTGTGCTGACAAAAAATGACCTAGTCATAGCAATATTATATCTTCCCTTACCCCACAAACCAGGAAAAAAAACCGCAAGAAGAAATGTCAGATATTACAGTATAACCACATTGGACGTGATTTTTCATGAGTTGTAAATAGTATGATACATATATTTTTTTATAGATATTAATAATAAGAATAACATTGAGACGTCAAATATAACATTTAAATGCACAATTTTGTTTTCTTCTCTTTATAAGCAAAATTTCTCACCAATTATGGACTGCTGACTTTTGTCCATAGAGTCGTTGGAATTTATGATCAAAAGATATTCATTATAGATAAAAATTTGGAGAATTGTTGTAGTCGAGACTCAATAGGTATTCTTTTCTTAATTCACTGAAATCCATAATCCACTATTTCTCAGTTAAAAAAAAATAATAATCCACTATTTCAAGCTCAAATGTATGTTATCTAAATTTAATTAATTGACTACTTGATAATATTAAAGACTAATTATTAAGTACTCTCTCTGCTACAAAATATAAGAAGTAGTCAGCATTTTTACACATACCAATAGAACATGCTTGAATCAATTATTATGAGTAGATTTAATAATTTTTTTCAATTTTATCCTTACTCATTTATTGTACATCTTTTCTCTCCACTCCTTTCATCATTTAATATACAAGAATAGAAATGAAAAATATGCATTTATTTCTCTGACTTTTGCATGTTATTTTATATTTTATACAAAAAAAAAATTTTCATGTTGTTTCTTATATTTTGGATTGGAGATAGTACTATTTAAACCAATAGTAAAATTATATTATTTTGAATGTACGGGCATGGATATTCACGTAACGCTCATGTGGGTTAAGAATAGGTGTATATCAGTACATCTACATTGATTTAAAAGCATATATATTTTTTATGTCAAAATATATAATTTTTCCCACATCGGTTGTATTTTGTTTGGTTGAAGAGTGAAAACGACCCATTAATTAATGGGTAGCGGGGTTCTTGTTTCTTCATTGTTGAGGCCCAAACCCGAAACTATACAACTGGACAACGACCCAAACAAGAAAGCTGGAAAATGAGATAATACTATGTTTGCTAGGCCCTTTCTAAGCCCAAGAGCTTTTTGACTTAAGCCTAACATGAGATAAATGATGCTGTATATTTATTAACATCTTCACTCTTCATGAATAAATGTTGGGTCTAGTAATAAGAACTAGTTCCTCACAACATGGCGAACATAAAGAGTATTGTAAATTTTGCATAACAGAATGTTGCACACAAAACGGTTTTGAATAATGTTCATACAAATATTAGAATTGGATGTCAGAGTTTGAGATTTTATATGATCGTTTAATTAACCTGCCTTTGCATGTAATGCCAAGTATCTCTCAATATAGCTGTATTTGTACTACCATTGGAAATCTTATACTCACATCATTCATTGTGTGTCTAGATAATGTTCTTTGACATGTGACTAGTAGAGGAATTTTTATAGCGTGACTCGTTGTCTCAGTGTCATTTTTCGACTCATTTTTACACAATGTTTTCCAAATTTTAATATAATTCCAAATGGAGTGAGAAAGATAAGCCAAGGACCTCCCCATTGAACATGTGGTCCGCCCATCTTCGGTCTACTTTTCTCTCATCCCCCACTTCCCTCTTCAGTAAAAGAAGATGCTAAGTTCGATCTCCATTTTGCTTGATTATTAAGTGACCAGTATAGGGTCACTTGCATTGTTGGATCTTGAGTTCTAAACTTAAAGTGCACGCACTGGCTACAGGCTTTTAGAAAATATGAGCATACATATATGTATGAGCAATGCCTCATTAGAAGAGATTTATTGATGGTTTTCTTTTGTTTGTGATGTTTGAATAATTGATGTTTTAAAATGATGCCCTCTGTAGTATCTTTTGTATTATATGGCTGTAATATTACGCTATAAGCTAAAACTTATATTAAAGGTGTTGAATTTATATTATAATGTGCTGTCCACTAGACAATGAACACAATAACATGTTACTGATCTCTTGTTTGTATCGTTTCCTTTTTTGTACTCCCTCCGATCATTATACGATCATTTTAACTTTTTTTTTTAGAAATTAAAGATGAAAAATTAATCACTTTAAATTGTCTATAGTTATCTTTTTCCCTCAAAACTAATTTATTTTATTTATAAACTATCCTATAATCCAATTAAATGTGACATATGTTATAATTTAGTTGTTTAATTTGCTTCCTTAACTTCCACAAAAAAAAATCAAAGTGATCTTATATTAGGACCGGAGGGAGTATAAAAAAAGGTGTCATAATATTCTTTTCTCTGAATGTCTCCAGTAATTTAATATTCACAGATTTTTTGAATAATATACTAACTTTATTTGTAATTTATTTCTAACATTTCTCTTAAAAAAATCACAATATATATAAATGTGCGTGTGCGTGTATTTGATAAATCTCATTTAACTATTTTAAATATAAACATGCTTTTTTATCATTTAAATAAGTTTCGGTTTGTCAAAATCACTTTTTAAGAAGAATCAAACTTGGATTGCAAGTTGTACTGCAAAATAGATATTATATTTAAAATAGAGAGAATTACATCACATTCCATTGTTACCTTTATGTTACTTTACAAGCTATATTTTAGGGAAAAAGACAAATAAATACCCTCCAATTTGCAAAATCCCATTAACAACTTCATGATAGGTTGTTGTATTGTTAATACCTATCATGAAGTTGTTAATGGGATTTTACAAATTGGAGGGTATTTATTTGTCTTTTTCCCTAAATTTTATATCTAGGACCAACTATAATATTAAATTTCATTATTTTGATTCCAACGTAAGTTTATAAAATTCAGTTAAGTCCTGAATTACCCCTGTCAATAATAACAATCCAGACAAATTTAGCATTCATAAGTGTGGTAGGGGCTGATTCCCCGGCAAGCCGCAAGCACACAAATAGGGATGCTTTGGATAGGGGAGTGGAATCACACTTGCAACTTTTTTCCCCAAACACTGTCTCTTGATTGCCTTCAGCATTCCTTTGTGGCAATTTGCCTCTTGCCCTTCATTATTGCTCGTTGTTTTAAAGTCTAGTCCTAACTAGCCTAGTAGCCTAGGAAGAAGACTAATAAAATCGTAATTTTTTTGTAAATTACTCCCTCCGGTTCTAAATATAAGACCACTTTAACTTTTTTTTTTAGAAGTTAAGGAAGCAAATTAGACCACTAAATTATAACATATGTCATATAAAATTAGATTATAAGTTAGTTTATAAGTAGAATAAATTAGTTTTGAGGAAAAAAGATTTTTTTGGGACTGAAACTACTTTTTTTTATTGAAAAAAAAAGTCAAAAAAGTTAAAATGATCTTATAATTAGGACAAGAGGGAGTATATTTAACCACCCCCTAAACTTGTGTGGACCGAAATTTTTGGGTTGGAAAGCCGAGTTTTTCTTTTGCATATCTCGGTCTTCATTTTCAGTGTCTCAGCTACAAAAAAGAATTTTAACTGGTAGCTAAAAGACGCAGGCGGCAGCGTAAGAATCGACGTAGATGGGTCCATGTGATGTGGGATTGTGATATGTAACTATCACCACTTTTCCATTCTCACGCTAATAATTTTTTTTTTTTTTTTTATAAATATAAGATATCAACCGCCCGTCATATTAAATTGTTAATTATTTTTTCTTTTTATCATTGTCATTAGCGAATATTTAAGGTTGAAAATATGAAGTCATATCATTTAATGAGGGGTGAAATTGAAAAAGTGGCCAATTTAACCTAAATTTAATAACCCAACTACCATTCTCATTAGTATGTGAGAATTAATAGTTTGTGCCTTATAATAAGGATCAGGAAGAATATTCCCTGAGACCCTATAAAATTTGACTTATATCTCCCACATTTAAGTCAAATTTCACCAAATCTCACGTACTAAAGAAGAAATATAAGACAATTAATATGTCATAAATAAATTGTGCTTTCCAAACTTGTGCTGCCGGGTTTCACAAAAGAGGGTTTTTTTGTTCGTTGGCGGGCCGGCCTGTTTAGGCCCGGCCCACCCGATTTCCCAACTCTACTTGTGCCCTTAGTTAATAATATTTGAAAAAACAACTATTAGGGATAAATTTGTAAAAAACCATGGGCGGAGGGTCAAATATACCAATTTACATTTATGAAAAATTCACATGACACCATATTAAAAAATGTGGTTCAAAAGCACTTATATATATTACAAAAAAGTTCTTAAATGCCAGGGGCCGTTCAAATGTGGTTTACCTGGCACCATACTATTGTGGACAATCAAGGTTCAAAAAACCGGATTGGACATAGAACCAGACGAAGCACTGGTTTAAGGATTAATGGTCGAACCGGGATCCAACCGGTTATATTAAAATAATTTTTTTAATGATATTAACATTAATAAATAGCATTTAAATATTATTCTACAATCCACAGACTAAAATACAAATACTAAGAGCAACAACAATTAAATATTAAACATATGCAAGTAAAATAGCATTTAAAATATTATAATTTTCTAGTTTCCAAAATTAAGTGAAGTGAAAGTTAGTAATTAGGTAAATTATAACAAAATAAAAAAAAATCACATTTTGGGAGGGAAAGGAAATTGGTTTGACCTCCTAATTTTGGGCGAGTGGACCCGCACCCTCACTGGGTCAACTTCCCCCGGTTTAACTCATCATCTAGACCGTATTCTTGGGCTGTTCGTCGGCTTACCGGTTCAATCCGGGTTTTTAACATTGTGGACAACAAAAATGATGGAGGGAATGGAGAGACCAGAATAGGTGAATTGAGGGAAATGATGAATCATCACTTTAAAACCAATTAATTCTTGTCTTAGAGTAAAATCGGCAACAATAAAACCTACGTCTAAGGTTTCTTTTCGTCCATATCGTCCAACGAGGGCAACTAAGTTGTGATAGTATAACCTCACCAGACATTCATACTCATCCTCTCGACTGGGTACTGTTGAGTGGGGCCCACAACTCACAGTTAATGCAGTTAGTAGGAACAAAGAGCCATGACATTTAATATGGTACAAGGTGAACTCTTTTATAATATATAGGTACTTTTGAACCACATTTTTTAAAATGGTGCCAGATGAACTTTTCGTAAATATAGATGGGTATAATTGACCATTCGCCCAAAAATCATTACTGACTCTAAACTGGACTTATATTTATGACAAAATTTTTTGGTCAAATTAGATTTATATTTAGGACCAAAGATTATAGTAGTACTTCCCCTAGTATTTATTATAAGAACCCAAAATTTAAACTGACTTGGTCCTTTTTATAAGAGCTAACTAAGAGTTGTTTTCACTTAATGCATTTTAATCATTTTTACCCCTCGTTAATAAGGGTATAGTTCAAAAAAATTTATTTCTTATGTACATATTGTTTTTAACTGATTTTAACTATTTTTAAACCGTGAAGTTTAGTTATTAATTTAGTTATTGAACTCTTATATTAAGGATCAGAGTGAGTACCAATTAAGATAAAAAATTTTGAAATTACGTTGAACCTAGGGAAAAAGACAAAAAAATCCATTCCAATTTGTAAAATCCCAATAACAACTTCATGTAGGTATTAACAACTTCGTGATAGGTATTAACAACCATTAACAACTCAAAATTTCTTATTTAAGATTTTACAAATTAGAAAGGATTTTTTTATCTTTTTTCCCTTAACCTATATAAAACTAAATCTTGCAAAATGAAATTATATTGTATTTTTAGAAGCTTCTTGCACTCGATTGCTGAACACAATGATAAGACCGCGCTTATTCATTGAAATTCTCTCAAAAAATACTGAGTTTTTTTTTTTAAAAAAAAAAACTGGGGAGTTGATTAACCTTGTGAGCTGTGACCGGTTGTATTTATGGCAAAGAAATGATTTCCTCGTCATGGCCCAATTTATGTTAAAAATAAGTGTTAATAAACTTTTAGACCTTGAACTTTCAGATAATTTTGGTTTTAATCTCTGAACTTTAAAATTGGTGGTTTTGGTTCTTGAACTTTGGTAAATTTTGGTTTTGATCCCTGAACTTTAAAATTGATGGTTTTAGTCCATGAACTTTCAGTTAATTTTGGTCTTAATCCCTGAACTTTTATCCAATGTTGGTCTTAGTCCTTGGACTTAAAAAAAATTGAAAATCAGGGACTAATGGTTATAAATGACACAAAGTTCAGGGATAAAAACCATAAATCTAAAGTTTAGGGACCAAGACCAAAATTAACCAAAATTTCAAGGATCAAAACCATGAATTTTAAAGTTCAATAACCAAAACCAAAATTGAGTGAAAGTTCAGGGATCAAAAGTTGTATTAACCCTAAAAACAGTTATTTCAGTCAACGCAGCAATGAATTTAAATATTTGGTAAAGTCATAAAGTTGTGACTTTAATCCCCATGGTGTTCAGTCCAAAAAAAAGAAATCCCCATAGTGCTTATGTTTTTATTTGGAGATGAGCTTAAAGTAGCTTTATAGGTGTTTTTTAAACCAGTCAAATGAAAAATCAAATATTTCTCCTGTCCTATAAAAACAGATTTGTTAAAAAGAATGGTAAAGGATAAAAGACCATATGCTATCGTTTAATGTTTATCTGATAACTTTTACATTTTTAAGGCTCAAAATTGCACACAAACTTTTAAAATGTGCTTAATAATGCTTCCACCATCCAAGCCACCAAATGGCTGCTAGTTTTTAAGTAATTCTTCCTTTCTTAAACAATCAGCTTACAGATTTTTTAAAACAATCAGCTTATTTAGTCATTTTTATGGCAAAGAGACAATCGCAATCTTTCAAACTTCTTCCTTAGAGTTTTGAGAGCATTGTTGGCATGGATTCTATCAAACTCAATATTTATACGGCATGTTCCTCTGTCAGTTAGATTGCAGTGGAGATACAATCTAAAAGAAGAGGATTCGCATCTATCGGCATAAATGGTGATAGAGAACGACATCAAATATATGCTTAAGGAATTCACTCATGTTACTTTCTCTCACGATCATCCTAAAGCAAATATTGTTGGCTTACCGTTTTCTTTGCCTTCTTTGCATTTTACTCATGTTACTTATGCATCTAATGATATGCAAACTTTTTACTTGTTTAATGATAATTTTCCTTTTATAAAAAAAACTTTTAGTTTTTTAGTATGGGTCCCATGTGATCTAGGTATCCTATTGATATGGCATAACTCACATACTGGCCAATAAAATTGTGACAGCTCAACCATTTTCAACCCACATGTCAATCTAGCATGGAAATACCTTGTATTTTTGTCACCAAACATATACCAGTCACCTTTGGCTTTTTTAACCCAAAGAAGATCTTCTTGTAGTAAAACCTCTTATAACTCTCCCCAACGTTATTGAACCAACAAATCCTTGGAGGTTTTATAGAAAAAATGATGAGAAGAACGAGCTAATCCTTCTAATCGGTTCATTAGATGTATCTTTTTACGCCCCAGTTGCCCAAAAACCTCACAACTCCAAGATGAAACTTCATATTGAAAATTGGAGATATTCTCCGTCCAGTCCAAAATTGGGTACTCATGATTCTTTAAAAAAACCAGAAAATTGCTCATGAAGAACCCAATAAGCTATAAATCTAAAAGGGGTATCTCCATGGGTACGCCTATTGTCATCTTCACCACTCTTAGATAGAATTGGCCGACGATCGGATTTAAAGAATGGAAGATGAAGTACCTTTGCATTTGGGTACTGCTGCGCAAATTCTGAGTTAATAAGCACTCTATATATAATCTGCTTTTACTCTCTCCTCTTTTTCAAGTGAAAAAAATGTCCATTACATCCCATATCAATGAGTCTTAATTCTTCTACCCATTAATTGAAATCATGATCAATAAAACTCTCATCTTTTGAAGTAGATATACATTCTTGTAAAGTCAAAGTATTGTTAAAATCCCCTTCATTACACCACGGTCCTTGAATCAACGAGCTGATATCTTTAAGTGCACTCCAAGCAAATCTTCTCTTGACCGGATTAGAACTAGCATAAATTGCAATAAGAAAAGATTTAAAGGAACCATTATCACAGCATAAATGAATAAACTGATCATTTGTCCCCAACACATCAAACTTCAAATTATCATCATTCTAGAGAACTCAGGTACCACCACCAAAATCTTGAGCATCCACCACCTCCACATTAGAAAAACCCAACCTTTTAGCAATAAAACGGGCTTTATCTCCACTAGATCTTATCTCCAAAATAGCAAGCAAATCAATTTTATGTTTATTAACTAACTCTTGAATCAATCCTAGAAAACGTCGAGAGCCAGTTCTTCTACTATTCAAAAAAAATTCATGGAAACTTATCACAAGGGGTATAATTGCTTATAGGACCCCAAAGATTGAGAAAGGGACATTGACCTTGCATATTATTCCTTCCTTGCCAAACAGTACCACAACTACAGTTTCACTAAAAGCAAATATTTTCAAATGATTTGCCTTCTTACCTGCACCTGTGGAATGATCAAGATCATTATTTATTTCAAACTTTTACCTTCCAAAATGATCTTAGGAAACCACTCAGAGAGAATTGAACCCACATGCTCCAAGTTTTTAACTCAAACAATCTTCGAATCTTATAGAATCTTTGATTATCATGCTCATCTTCATTATCCTTCACCTTTCGCTCCCTTTTCCTAAAACTTCTCCAACACTTTGAAACCCAATATCAAATGAGTCTTGGCTTTTTAACCATACCTTCCACATATATACTCATCATCTTCCTCTTCCTTGAATACTTTCTTTTGTCTTCTCTTGAAACACTACCAACAATGAACATGAGGTCTATTTCATGATGATTAAGGGGCGAAGAGAAGGTATACACATCTTCATTGAAAAAACACTTCGCCCTTTTAAATATTGAAGCATAAGAACTTAGCTGTTGTTCATACTTGCGCTTTCTGTTATGATCAATCCATAAACGAGACTACTTACTGTGGAAATTATCCTCCTCAAAATTTTCCAATTTCCTTTTACAAAAGGCACTGCTCTTCACCCCCTCATTTTTGGGCGCCTCTTGGTTAAAAACAAACCCCTTTGTCAAAAGCTTTTTAGAACAACCATAGACATTTAGTTTAATTTCTGTCTCTAAATAATTGGAGTGGTAACAGCCAAAGAATTCATTATAATGAGCTTTAACAAACTTGTTGCCAACAATAGAGATCATTACTCTAGGTTGTTCAATATTTCGAAATGAAAAAGTAGCCTTACAAAATTTCTCTACATGGCCCATAGATAGACTAAGAAGGACAAAATCTTCTTACCTACTCCAAAATAAAAGATATTTCCAATTTGTGACCATCAAACACAAGATATTGACATAGATTATTGGAATTAAGGCCCAGATCTGAAAGATAAATTTGTATACGTAAACCATATCCATTGAATAGACTTTTTTTCATCATAACAGTTAAACTTTCCCAAACTGTTACCAGTAAACTCTGCAATCTCCTTATTATAGTATCTTACAGGCAACCTATGAACTTGAACCCATATTGGAAAGTAATGTACCAAGGGATTAACTAGAGGGATACTCGATTTCCATGGGATCAAAGTAATTGCACCATAAGCAAGCATAAAGGATACATCCTCCTCAAACTAAAATTGTAATAAGAAGAGATTTTTGAGCTGCTTAACTATTAAAATCCACCCCTGTAACTTCTAATGAAGGGAAAATTTCATTAAAGGACCACTGTAGACAATTAATGTAAAAGAATGACCAAAAAAATCTGAAATTTCACTGCAGGACCTAGGTCCTTAAATGAAAAAAAATTGTTGTGTGAAAAGACCTAAAAGCCCTTGTGAATTAATTTCATATAGGGACCTGTGCTGACATGCTGACGCTGACGTTGACACGCTGACACAACTGACACAACGTACTTCCTTGGCTGACAACGTACTTCCTTGTGCATATGGCGATTTCCTTGTGCATATGGCCATTTCCTTGTGCATATGGTCATTTCCTTGTGCGTGGCCTGAACATAGCACGTTATAAGGCCAATTAATTACTCCTTATGCATATGGTCATTTCCTTGTGCATATGGCCATTTTCTTGTGCATATGGTCATTTCCTTGTGCATGGCCTGGAAATGACCATATGCATAAGGAAATGGCCATATGCATAAGGAGTAATTAATTGGCCTTATAACGTGCTATGTCCAGGGCACGCACAAGGAAATGACCATATGCACAAGGAAATCGCCATATGCACAAGGAAGTACGTTGTCAGCCAAGGAAGTACGTTGTGTCAGTTGTGTCAGCGTGTCAGCACAGGTCCCTATCTGAAATTAATTCACAAGGGCTTTTAGGTCTTTTCACACAACAATTTTTTTTTTTCATTTAAGGACCTAGGTCCTGCAGTGACATTTCAGATTTTTTGGTTCTCATCTGACATTAAATTGCTACAGTGGTCCTACAATGAAATTTTCCCTCTAATGAATTCTTATCAGAGATTGCAATTTTGAAACATGAATCTTACAACTATCCACAACATTGGTAGGATCCACGTGATTATGGAACATTTTGGCTGATCCCTTTTTTCTTATACTCCTCCTAAATATAAGGCCTATTTGAGGAGATGAGTTTGTTCCCAAATAATCAAAGTCAGCATTAATTAAATGTTAACATACAGTGATAATTACTACTCTTCTCATCCTATTTATAAGGCACTTTTAATATGTTTCACATAGACTGATGAAAACCCTAATATCATTAATTTTAACTTAAATTAACAATTTTATAACTTTAACCATATTTAATATCTATTACACCACATAAGAACTAAGCCAATATATATATATAATAAATGAAGGGTAGAATAGTGTATTCACGTGGAAAAATTAATGACATATGTAGAGTAGTATTAATTTGGGATAATTGCAACTAGGTCCCATGGAAGGTAGTTAATTACAATCAGGTTCTATGAAAAGTAATTAATTACAATCAGGTCCCAAAAAATCATTTAATTACATTGAAATCCTTAGAGATTTTAATGATATTAAATTGAATGTGTTAAGAGTCATCAGTGCAACTTATTAAGTTGTCAATAACAAATAGATTTTTAAAAAGTTGTCATTTACAACTCATTGAGCTGTATCATTAATTTCCAACATATGCGATTTAAAATCACCCAGGTTCCTAGGTATTTTAATATAATTTAATGACTTTTTGGGATATAATTGTGCTTAATTTTCTTCCATAAAACCTAGATATAATTCTCCATGCCATTATTTATAAGTACTACTCTTGAAAGTGAAATTCAGGGCATACTTTTATTTTTGAAAGTGAAAACTGGGATACCATTAGTATCCGTCGTTCAACGTCGCACACACTCATACACATACACAAGACCAGAGGGTCTCTGTCGCTCTCACTTGCTAGAAGTCGGAGAAACTGAAGGTACGGTACGACGGAGATAATGGCGCCGAGAGAGTCATCGGAGACCCGTAAACAAGCAAGGCTGGCCATACTTGAACTAGCCAACATGATCAGTGTCCCTATGTCTCTCAATGCCATCGTCCGCCTCAACGTCCCCGACGCCATCTGGAACTCCGGCGAAAACACTCCCATCTCCGCCTCCGAGATCCTCTCTCGCATCCTCCCCTCCGGCGGCGACGCCGAAAACCTCCAACGCATCCTTCGCATGCTCACCAGTTACAACGTCTTCTCCGAACACATCAGCTCCGACGGCGAGAGAAAATACTCCCTAACCAACATCGGCGAAACCCTAGTCACCGAAGACGAAGGCCTATCGTACGGCGCCTACGTTCTCCAGCACCACCAGGCTAGTAATCTTGCAAAATTTGTTACATTAATCGCTGAATTGAATCTGTTCTGTGTCTCAATTTTGTGCAATCGAGATGGATGAAACAGGACGCGCTGATGCGCGCGTGGCCGTTGGTCCACGAGGCGGTGAAGGACTCGACGGAGGAGCCGTTTGTGAAGGCGAACGGAGAGGCGCCGTACGATTACTATGGGAAACAGCCGGAGATGAACGAATTGATGGTGAAGGCGATGGCGGGAGTATCGGGGCCGTTCATTAAGGCGGTGTTGGACGGTTACGATGGATTCGAGGGGGTGGAGAGGTTGGTAGATGTGGGTGGGAGTGGAGGGGATTGCCTGAGGATGATCTTACAGAAATTTCCGAACGTCCGGGAAGGGATTAACTTCGATCTGCCTGAAGTAGTGGCTAAAGCTCCTGTGATTCCAGGTAAGCCGTGTGATTTGATTGGGGAATGAACGGTGATTCTGTGATTTCACCGATTCCTTGTGTGATTGATTGGGTGGGAACTGGGAATCAGTGAGGACGTGATTATTCTCGTGGTTGTTTGTTTTTATCTGTTGCTAATTTCGTTGCAGGGGTCACTCACGTGGGAGGTGATATGTTCAAGTCTATTCCCCATGGGGACGCCATCTTCATGAAGGTAAAAGTGTATTTTTTGCTTAATCTTACCAAACATTTAGTTTCGCCATTTTATTAATCAAATTAATGGAGTTAAGTTGTAAGATTAAAAATCTTTTTATGAAATTAAGTGACTAAACAAAAATTTTATATAGAATTAAGATATAAATACCGTTGTGTTATTTTTTCACTTGTAAGTTACTGTAAAGCTTTACTAGACTTTTTTTGGGGGAGAAGCCAAGCAATATACTGCCACCGAAGACGACAAATATGGGTTGATTCTTGATTGTGGGATTCAGGGTGGCTTTGCCTTTGGCAGGGATAGCTATATATGCCCATCTATCTTTAGGATATCTTTGGATTTTAGAGTTTAGAATATGGTTGCATTAACAGAAAGATATATAATATGCCGGGTCCTAAATGTAAAATACGGTTTCATTCACTCAACACCTGTAAGTATGACATGAGAAATTTAAATAAATATATGTCTCTGTTTATTTTATCGCTTTTGAGCATTTAGATCCGTAGAAAACACCCCAAAAACAAACTCATACCGCAACTTTGATTTCTTTAAACTTTGATATCGCACCAAGGAAGGCCGGGATGACAACAGTAACATATTTTTCTACTGTATTCACACCCCTGATATGAAAATTCGTCTTTTATGTGTAACAGTTCAGTGTGATTCCTATGCTCCCTGACAGGCTCACGTGACATGCATGAAATGATAAAGTAAAGGTGTATAACAAAACGGGAGTAGATTATTATTCAAAAAACCGTAAAACAGATATTTTCTGTTAACAAGAAAAAGATCATTATTCAATATGTTGCTGAGTTGGACCCCTATTAAACAAGTCCAGTGTTGATGGATTAGATTGCCCAAACCAAAACTTGTGGAGAAATTTAAACTCATATGTTATTGAATTGACAGTGGATACTGACAACGTGGACGGACGAGGAGTGCAAGAGGATACTGGAAAACTGTTACAAGGCATTGCCGAAGGGAGGAAGAGTGATAGCATGTGAACCAGTGCTACCTGAGGAATCAGATGACAGCCAGGGAACTCGAGCATCACTAGAGGGTGACATTTTTGTGATGACAATCTATAGAGCCAAAGGTAAGCATAGGACCCAAGCTCAGTTCAGGCAGCTCGGCCTTTCTGCTGGTTTTCCTCATTTAGATGTTCTTCATTTTGACTACTTCTATGCCCTCCTGGAATTCCGCAAGTGACCCATGTACCCCCTGGGCCCCTGCTTCTCACTCTTCAGTCTTCATTAATTAGTATTCCATGACACTTTATTTTACGGTCGACCTTGGTTCATGGTTCACATCTAGTTGTGTGCATACTTATTAATATGTTGCTACCTAATTCCGCCTCTTCGATTTGAATGATTTCAAACTTTCTAAATTTGCATTGTGATTATATACCATATCATGCATCACACTATGAAATGAAAGACATTTCAAATTGAATTAGGACAACAAACTGGCTGCCACGTTATTTAGTTACGCCAGTTTTCTATGGGTAGAATTTCAATCAAAATTGTTCGTTCATGCGCGATTTCGCGAGGTATCGATTTTGCCTAGGGCCTTAAACTGAAGCTGCTTTGCCCTCAATGACTTTCTTGCCTAGCAAAAGATATTAATACTTTCATATAACAATCATTGTGTAAATAGAAGTTAAAAATTAAGTTGATGCTGTTCACAAAATAACCGACTCACAAACTGAACCAGATAATTTAAGGAAAGACACGTAAAAATGCCAACAAAATTAAAGAGATATATGGGATAAAAAGATAATTATAAATTTATACTAGCATAGTGTTTGAAACCTTCTTGACAAGACTCTAAGTCGTGCAATGTCTTTAACTTCTTGACTCCGCTTCCGTTGCAAGTCTTACTGCAATGACATATGGGCAGGGATGACTGAAACAGCAGGCCAACAATTTTGATCAACCAATGCAGAAAACAGTCATGATTTAGTTTGGGATTCTGTGTAAGATGCGTTAGATTTTGAATTTAGAACAATTCTTCCAATTCCTGGCAAAAAAGAAAAAGAAAAAAAAAAAGAACGATTCTTCCAATCACTATAAGTAATTCTGAAAACGCAGTTTAATGTCAATGAGTGGAATACAGAAGAATGGGACTCTGTCTAGACCATAGTGAAAAAAAGGAGGGCCCAAATGAGAAGCAAGGGCATACAACTTTATATTTACAGAAGTGGCACAGTCCAGTTCAACAAGGAGAACCAATAGGGGCAACAAGGCCCAGTACCTCATTAAATCATGGAAAAATACTTATATAGTCTAAGAATATTAGGTCAAATCTAAAATTATTTCAATCCTACTACTTGGATGATGACTCATCCAATAGAATTCAAATTTTATGTTACTTTTAAGAAAAATAAACATTTTAATTAAATAAAAAGCAAAAAAGGGTTACAAACTAGTATTTTAATTTTCTTAAAAGTGACTTATAGTTTGAATTATTTTGAATGAGTCATAATCCAACTAAGATTAAAATAATCTGAGCTGTTATATTTTTATTAGATAGAGTACATATGATGTGGTACTGAGTATATAAGTATTTCTCTAAATCATGAATGGTTATAATCTCCTTATATATCTAAAGACAACGGTGACTGTAATAAAAAAAAAAACAAAAACATGGTGACAAACTGAAAAAATTGTGTGGTGTGTGCATATTTGAAGAGTTAGCTTGTTCATAATTATAATTATAAGACATTTTTCTAGTTTTTCTCAATTTTTTTTTAATTATCCCTATTCATGTTCTTCAACGGTTACAAGTAATAGAGGGGGGTGTGAATAAATGTAGATGATTAGTGTATTTTTAATAATGTAATGTGATTTTAACTAACTTAATTAACACCCTTAACCTAATCAAATTAGGTAGTTAGGTATTATATTTAGGAAATGAGGGAGTAATATTTGTTACAAATAACTAATATAACTAATTTTATTGATTTATCTAAATTAGCTAACTAGCTGTTATATTAAGAACCGAAAGTAGTATAATCTAATGATCACACTTACAAAGTTGTATTTTAGGGAAATAAAATCACATTTATTATAATTAAAAAATTTAATTGACATCTTAATCTTTTGAAATTAGTTTAATAGCTCTGGTATTAATAACTAGAGTATAAGAAAAACAATACGATGATTTATAAATATATTTTCAAATATGAGAAAGACCTCTACCTAAAAATTTCAGTTGAATGTCAAAGTAAACACTAATTTAATTCCTTATTATCACAATTTTATAGAGATTTTTTTATTTGTTCGAAACAATTTTATAGAGATTGACAGCATTCGATGGTTGATTAATCGTTCACCTTATACATGTTAGTTTCTATGGATTAACCATTCACCTTATCATGAAAAAATAATAAATTTAAAATTATATTGTTTGAAGGACCGTCTAACTTTCACTGCCGAGTGCCAAGCGTCAACTTTTCTTTTCCTTGTTCTTTTAACCCCTAAAAAATAAAAGAAAAACAGGCTGGGCCATTCCGTTGTTTGGCAAAATGGCAGAGCTCATAACTCTGTCGTGTGCCTTAATCTTGTTTTCCTCTCCTGTCTCGATGCAACTGAAGGAAGGAATTTCAGAGCGTTGAGAACTATAAATTCCTGGCCAACCACCACGCGACACGTCAGCCTGCAGGTACTGTGCTGTTTCCTTCGGTTTTGCTTCCTCTTAATACTTCCCTTCTACTTCATGCCTATCAATATATATGTATATGTTCCCTACAATGTAACGCCAATGGTTGAAGCAACCATTAAAAAACAGATAGCTGTTAGCTTACGCTTCACTTTGTTTCTCTCGCTATTTGACGTTATACACTACCCTTCTTCTCCCTCTTCTTGGTAATGGTGGTTGAGGGCATGAAAAGTAGTGTACAAGGTGGTGGTGAATTTAGTGATGCTTATTTTGAATTAATGGGAGTGACTAGGGAAGAACCTCAAATGACACATACCAAATTAACAGAGAGAGTTGGAGGGGGCAAAATGTCTAGGCTCCACCATAATAGATCATCTAAATCAGTCAAGAGAATTGACTTCAAATTCTCCCATTTAAAGGCCCTCCAGGTTCCTTTTATTCTATTTCATGTTTCCATGGTATCCTTTTAATTAGTTTTCTCCTATTCAATCCTTTTCCTTGATTGTTTAACTTTTAAGATATAATTGGAAGGGATCAACTGTTAAAATTGCATTGTCTGTGTCTTGAATGGAATGATTTTCTGCAGTGGCTTCACCTGGTGCCTTGTATATTTTCTCTGGGAATTGATGATCATAATGATAATGCACCTACTATGATAGCGATGTAGTTGTGAGTTGTGACGAGTGGAAACTAAATGCTCTATAGTAATCAGAGATAATAATATAATAGCAGCTGTGGTCGAGCGATTAAATGCACAATACAGTAACATTTCGTGCGTATTTAAAGTAATATAATTTTGACAGCAACTGGAGATGTTTAGGGAATGTGACATTATTTAAAATCAAGAACTTGGTACAAACTTCATCAAATCCTGATTACAGATGAGAATTCTGACCACAAAATTTTGGCAAAATATGACTTGACTTCTTGCTGGCTTTCTATTTAGTAGGTTGAAGTAGTCATGGATTATTAAGTATTAAACCAGCTACTATATAGCATGATGACTTCTCGATAGAAAAACTATGCTGATATTCACAAGGTCTTTAAAGATCTTAACAGTCGTGTGTGGAAATCCTTTCAAAGGGTATTTCAACCTTGGGGTTGGAAAGGTAAAATAAGGTTGCTTTGCTTCAGTCACAAATTAATGCTGGTCCTTATATAACAGGTACCCAAGGGGTGGGACAAGCTGTTCATTTCTGTTATATCTGCAGAAAATGGTAAAACAATTGCAAAATCAAGCAGAGTACAAGTGCGCAATGGAGGCTGCCAATGGGCAGATTCTATTTCAGAATCCATATGGGTTCCTAAAAATAGTTCTTCCAAGGAGATAGGAGATTGTGTCCTTAAGCTTGTTGTTGCCACGGTATATTAATTCTACCATTTTGTTATGTACTTCACACCTACTCAGAATCCATACTGTGCATGGGGTTTGGTTTCAAGTGATTTCTCTATCATAGTAAAATCTATCCTAAGAATTACTTGTATTCTCTGAAAGAGGAACATGTGACTTATAACTTTTCTACAGGGATCACCGAGATCTGGCATCCTAGGAGAAGCTACAGTAAGCGTGACCAATTACACAAATTCAAGTGCTGCTGTTCCGCTTTCAATCCCACTGAATAAGTGCAACCATGGGACAGTTTTGCATGTGAGTCAGATGACTTAGGCCTCTGGGATTTAATTTTTATTTTATATACTACTGATCGCAGAAAAAGAAAAAGTATCCCCACAAACGTGTCAAATTATGTGTGGGAAATTCAGTTTCCTCGAATTGAAAAGGATGATGGGATATGAGACTAAAATCTAATCATATATAAGGCAATTGATGTTTGTAAAAATGAAGAAGGGCCTCCCACCTTTTCATTGTTGAAGGTAGGGATTGATGAAAGGTTTTGATTTGTGTTCTTTTACTGTATTTTGATGACAGTTTTCAGTTTCACTTTTCACTCAAAAAAAGGAAAAGGAAATGGGCCATATTCCTAGTTTGCTCACTTTTCACTTGGTAAAACATTGAGATAAATGTGAAGTAAATTAGAAATAATGTCACTCCAGATTCATGTTAGAGAGAATCAGTTTCTTTCCTTCTTGCAGATGCAGTATTCTTGGGTGACAAATATGTGATCCGTGAATATGTTGCCTATGTGATGACGGAATGGTCACTGATTATATTGGCTGTAACTTGTGATTGATTACTCATCCTTCAACTTACATTCATCCAGCCTTTCATAAGAGTTGGATAAGACCAGACTAAGGTCTTATCAATGAAGGCGGTTTTCACGCATCTTTTTATGAACCAGAGATTTTTGGTTTGTGAATAATATATGGCCCATCTATTTGTGTCTTTCTCTCAGTAGTGGTATCTAAATTCTAAAATATGTCATGTTGTACTTACTCATAGCTTCTTAGTGATGTATGACAATAGGGTGAAGATTTTTCGCTTTTGACAAATTTTCAAGAAATTGTATCAAACTAGGCTCAACCCATGTTGAATACTTCATGATTATATAAAGATTCCAAAATAAAAGGGACACAAATTGAGAAGAACTGTAAGTGCTCGGAAACTTTTGTTCTGGCACAAAAGAATAAATGAAGAGAGGATAAAGTAAAACCTCTCCATTAAAATGTGATCATGTCACGGGACCCGTATTCTGGTTACTATCAATAATGATACATCCTAAGAAGAGTATATGAAGTCAAAACTCAGGTCCGTTTTACCAAAGTTGCTACCACACTTGATATCACTGATCTTGGGTTGGGTAATGTTTTTTTTTTTGGGCGATTGGAGTTGGTAACTAAGTGGTCCTACTTGTTACAGGTAACCGTTCAGTGTCTTACACCAAGAGAACAATTAAGGTATCTATTTGAGGGTAGTTTTTCCTGTCACCTTAGACTATCGTTCTTGGGAATATTGATCTCTTCTACATTTTCAGGGTTCAAGAATCAAGAGAGAGATACCAAACAAAGGCTCTGAATGCAGACAATTATGATGTAGCTGTTGAGTCTAATGGATCGAATCATTCATGTGTACATAATGTTGAATCTCTTACCAGTGGAGATTTGGACTCTACCTCTTCTCCTCCAGAAGTTGAGAGTAGGGTAAGACCCCAAATTCCCATTTGAGAATATTTCTTATGTGACATAGAGTGTGATGGGTCTTAAGTGAGATGAGGAGCTTTACACTACAGTTAACCAGCCTATTTAAACAACTCATTGAGCATCACATAATACTTTATATAGAACTTTGTATCACATACTACGAAGTCTTCTATGAAATCTTAAGGCCATTTGTTTTTTAAACTCTAATTCAGCAAGGGTTCTTGTATATCTGTCTTGCATGAGTTATGACACAGTTTGTTGTTGTTTGTTCTTAATCATTATGCTTGTGACTCTTAACTGTAGGCAACAAGTTACTCTGGACCTGGTTCACTTGGCAGTTATAACTCTTCTGAGGGGTTCACAGGAAGGGGAGGCATCTCTGAGGATAATTCTTTAAGAGACAATGGACCTAGTCGAACTAGAAAATCTGATTCAGTCAGTTCCCAGAAAAAATCAACTCTCTGCTATGTTCCTTTTTATAGTTCTTCTTAATCTAACTCTTCGTCATTCAATTCTCAGACTGCAGGCTCAGGGAATTTGTACTGTTTGCAAGAGTTTGGTTCTTCATCTTCTGGTGTAATCAATTCTTCTAAGATCCGTCCTGATGCTTCAGAAGACATAGTTGAGGAACTTCGGGCAGAAGCTAAGATGTGGGAAATGAATGCTCGGAAACTGATGGCTGATTTGGACATGTTGAGGACAGAATTCTCAGAACAGTCTAGAAATCTTGAAGATTTGAGAATAGATCTTTTAGATTCATGTGTGGAGCGTGATAATTTGAGAAGAGAGGTTGAACAATTGAAGCAGTCTTTGGAGGATCGGATGGTGAAACAGAAAGAATTGGAGGATTCATCATCTCAAGGTGAATTTACTCCAGAAGTAGAGAAGGCCCTTCAAGATGAGTTGAAGTTTCAGAAAGAATCCTACACCAACTTGTCTTTGGAATTAAAGAGGAACCAGGAAGCAAATCTTGAGCTCGTTTCTGTTCTCCATGAGCTTGAAGAGACCATAGAACAGCAGAAAATTGAATTAGAAAAGTTTAACACAGAGATTGTGTCCCGAAATGGAGGTGATGTAGATATGATGGGAGAAATTGAAGTATTAAAAGAAAAGGTTCAAGAGCTAGAGATGGATTGCAATGAACTGGCAGATGAAAATCTTGAGCTTCTATTCCAGCTTAAAAAAGTAAAGAACAATTCAAGAAAGGGAGCATGCGAGGATTTGCCGTCAAACATCTCAGATGCATTCCAAGCACCCCTGTTAGAAGACACGCTTGAAGCAGAAGTCACTAGCAAGGTTAATAATGATGATGAAACTTCAGTTCTAGAGCTCCAGAGTTCAAAAGCTGCTCTAGAAATAAGGATGGCAGAACTGAGTAATGAAGTAGTTGATAAAACATCTAAGATGGTAGATCTTGAGGCTAATTTGTTGTCCAAGGAAAAGGAGATTTGGGTTCTGCAGAAGCGGCAAAATGAGATGGAAGCAAAGGTATGCCATTTTCAGAATGAAAAATTTCAACTAGAGGAGGATATGGAGGTCCTGATGAGAGAAAGAGATATTAACGCTAAATGCTTGAATGATTTGCAAAATGATCTGGGAATTCTTAGCAGGAGCATAGACTCCCATGTTTCTGCCAATGAAATTCTCAGAAGAAAATCGTTGGAGCTTGAAAATGGAAAACATAAACTGGATCGTCACATAGTAGACTTAGAAAAGGAAAAAGAACAATTGGCAATGCAAATAGCTGTTTTAGAAGCTCAAATAATGTATTTGACAAATGAGAGAGATTCTAGTCTATCAGAACTAGAGAACTCCAGATCTCACGCCAAAATGCTTCAAGAAGAGATTATGAAGATAAAATCTGAGGTGGATTCTTCAGTAGAAGATTTGAGAGAAAACTTAAAGGTGACTCAATGCCAGTGGTCAGAATCTCAACAGCAATGTGAATATCTAAGAAGAGAAAATCAGCAGTTACAATCTGCCATTGAGAATCTCGCTAATGAATGCAATTCTATTCAGAAACTAAATGAAGATTTAAGAAAGCAAAAGCAGGATTTACAAGAGCGTTGCTCAATCCTTGGAAATAGGTTGGAAGAATCAGACCAAAGATTTGCAGTTTGCTCTGAAAGAGTAGAGCTCTTGGAAAATAAGTTTGCTTTGCTTCTGGAAGATAATGCATCAAAGGAGGAGAGTCTAATTTCAGAATTAGACGTTCTTGTTGATGAAAATATCAGACACAACGAGCATGGTCAAAACTTGATGAATCAGATTCTCACGGAGAAGACAACAGAAGTTCAGAACCTTCAACAAAAAATTGAGCAGCTCAGTATGGAACTTTCAGCAACTCACGATGAAAATGAAAGGTTAGCTTCCAATGCCATCCTTGAAATTTCTGCATTAACTACTGAGAAAGCCAAACTGCAATCTTCCTTTGAAGAAGTTCAATCTGATGTAATTTCAACCAAGAATGAGATGAATGTTGTGCAGACAGATTATGAACGAAAGCTGCAGGACCTCACAACTCAGTTATCTGCCATAAAAAATGAGCAGGAAATTTGGATGGCTGACCGTGAAAAATTGTTGAAGCAGGTGGAGGATTACAAATCTGGAGAACTAAAAGTCAACAGCACTCTTGAAACCCTTGAACTAAAGCTTAAGGTCACCGAATATGAAAGACAACAACTAATGGAGGAGTCTGAGAATTTAAAGATTCAGCTGCAGCAGGTAGAAAGATTTGAGAATGAAATTATGGCTCTTAGAAATGAGCTTAACTCTATCAATTCTGAGAAAGAAAAACTGGAAGCATCTTTATGCTTGACTTCTGAATCATGTGAGAGTCTGAAGGAAGAGAAAAATTCACTTGCGACGAAGATTTTAGCCTTGGAGAATGTTGCATCTGAATTGGAAGACTGCAAAAGAAGTAGAGTATCCCTCGAAGAAAAGCTTATGCAGATGGAGAGTGACTTGAAGGATAAGGAAACAATATCTGCCCAGGAAGCTGAGAGGAAAAATGAGCTCAGTCACGTCAAAAGAATAAACAGGCATTATCAACAAACAATACGAAAACTAGATAAGGAAAAAGACGAGTTCAAGACAAAAGCTCAAGCCCTTGAAGAAGAATTGAAACTAATTAAGGAACAAAAGCAAAATCTAATGTCGAAGGTTAATGTGAACACATTACCTACTCATAAGGTTCCAAAGGTATCACAACTTAGTATTATTTTTCTCATCTTTGCATGTTACATTTGGTGTCATGTTTTTTTTTAGTAATTTTGCAGAATTCTGTTGTGAAGGTTACTGATCAAAATAATGGGAATAGGACAAAGCCATTCTTCAGTAATGATGGAGAAACTGTGCAGCATCAACAACACATTTCTTCTGAGAAGCATCAGAGTGAGGTGATTCATTTAATTTGAACAATAATTTAGTCCATTTTGTACTTGAAGTTAGAGAGAAAGGAACATAAAATCAGGACATCCCTGACCTGCCCTGTCCTAGATCAGGATATCTCAAGATATCTTTGGAATGAGATAGGATATGGAGAAGACCTTTGTAAATTCCTTCTCAAGGGTCTGCTTAAAAGCTTCCAGACTATAGAAAAAATTTCATCGTAGTTAGAGTCTTGCTTATTCAGCCTCAGACTTATATATTACTCTAATGGTTCTGCCTCCGTATTATATATTACTATGTATATCTCTAATTTCTTACACGGGGCCTTATATGGCAATCTCTCAAAACTTAAGTTATACCGAACGATTCTTAGTATTTCTTAATGTTTATGTTCTTGGTCTCCTTTTTCTTTTGACAGGTGAAAAATGAATTTGGACTTCTTGATGGGAGTGTTAATGTTGTTGAAGCTGATTCATTATCAAAGATTGCGTTACCTGAGACTGAACTAGTAAAAGCTAAAGGAGAGAATAACATGATTGAAGATCAATCAAACTGGTTAGCAGAACGGGCTGTCCCTTAAAAACGAACTAATAAACCTTTTGATGTGTGTGTATGGAAAGGATATGATGATATCCGAAAAGGACATTTATAAATTTATACCATTGGTTTTATTTGTGTGCAGATTATGACAAGTTTTTGATTTTTCCTTACATCAGTCAAATCTTACTGCACTTTCTGATTTGCACGTGCTATCATTCCACAGGTTTCAATCCCAAGGCCAAAATAACAATGAAGCGTCTGTCAAATCAAATGCAGAAGGTGAAATAGTGACAAACGAAAGATTTGAACGAACAAAATCAATGCTAGAGTCCGAGTTGAAGGACCTTCAGGAGCGTTACTTCCACATGAGCCTTAAATTTGCTGAGGTAGCAGCTCAACGTGAGGAACTTGTAATGAAATTGAAGGTGGCTAAGAACCCAAAAGATGTCACCCTTTAACTAACTTTCTCGATTCAAAATGTCTAAGTTCCCTTTAATACGTGTCTTTTTGGGAATGAACCAATAAAACAATGAAGGTTGTAGCATATATCTATCAGTTAATCGAAGGGTAATAACACTAGAAGCAAGTGACGGTTAATACTTGGTTTGGCTATAATTTCTTCATTAATATCAGTTTGTTCCAGAAATGTTGTTAACCCCCCCCCCCTCTTGTTATAGACCCAATTGACTTTTCAGGAGAATACAGAAACCAAATAATTTACTTAATTACAACACATGTTATCTATAATTATATTTTACATTAGCTTATACACACGATGCAATATTATTTTATAAAAAAAAGGAGTATCAATAAATCTTCTGTATTATAGTGCCTAACGATGATTCCACTAACAAGGAGAGCGGGGGAGAGGTAATGGTGTTTTAGGTGCTTGCGTAGGTCGGCCCTGTCCTAAACCGCTTTTCAACAATTTGCATATCAAATAACTCTTTTCTATCATTCTTGCGTGGTGTGTTAATGCCTTAACGGCAGCAAGTTTAAATAAAGATGTCTAAAATCAAATCTAATAATTAGATAAATATTCATTATGTTATTTTATATTGGGTCAATGAAGTAATAATACGCATACTAGTTTAAAAATGTTTTTCACGTCAAGAATGTCAGCTGTCGTCAACATACATATCAGCCAGAAAGAATAATAAACAAATAAAAGAAGGAACCTTGTAGTTAAAATATTATGAACCTAAGAATAGTGGCACTGACATATGTTTACTTTAACTTTTCGACATTTGATGACCCAACTAAAAAACTTCTCTACATCTTGAGCCTATGCTTACTAACTGCCCCTTCTTGTTTTTTTCCCTTTTTTTTTAAAAAAAAAGAAAAAATGAAACAAAACGAAACGAAATTAAAGTCAGATTAGGAGCGAACGAGGTTGACGTATCGCACTGTTTATTTCGGCATCAAATAATATTCTTGTGAAGCTTCTTTGTTTACCACTTATAATGCAAGTCACTAACTGGCGTGTGCCTTCAACCAATTCTTTTATTTGTTTTCTCTACTTTTGAAATTTTTAAAAAATTGTTTAGTTCCTAAAGGTTGTAATTTCTCTACGTAATTGGCTTCTCTTACCTTAATGTCCTTCAAGTGTCACTCTCCTTGTGTCATTCTGACGAATGCAAGTGTCCAATCAGGAAACTCAAGAAAAACTTGGTAATGGTGGTTTCAGCTGTTGATTTTTTATTGAATCGCAATCCATTTAATCCCCTATCATTTGAAAGGCTGTTTTGAATATTTTACACTCTGATTAATTATTTAAAACTGGCCAAAACATTTTTGAAAGAGTATATTCTCTCTTCAAAGGCATACATTGTGCAAAACAGAGTATCAAACTTGAAACACAAGGAAGCAAAGAATAATGCCGTTTGCTGATGTGACTAAGAATATGAAATCTTACTCAGATGAGGAAAGGCCCTAAAATACTGGTGTAGGGAAAAGTATTTTATAATGACTATAATAAGGGTAAAGTCGTTTCCTTCTGAGTGAGACACTTCCCAATCTATGGCAAATTATTGAGTGACACCTAGCTTAGTTGGTTTTATTTGTTGGCCTAGCATGCCTCTTTCTTACGCCTGTTTCTTGATCCTTTTTTTGTTAGTTACCTTGGTAACTTTGTGAGGTTATTATCATTTAATTTAACCAACAATAATCATGTTTTATGGTGGAATCTCTCTTCATTTCAGTGAACAAGTCCTTGAGGAATATGTGACAAACAACTCATGTTTATTATGATCAAGCCGATCAATTCATGATTTTTGCAATTTTTGCATGGCAATTAAATTGATCAAAAGTCAAAACTATAAAACCCACCTGGAAGGTAACGAGTCTTACCTCAATGGAAAAAAGAAAGGAAAGTTAGGGAAATAGGCAACTTAAGAGGGAAAAGGAATAGTCATATCAGGTGTACGCGGTGGGCAGGAGGTGGGAAAAGCATATGCTTTGGAAGATCCCAAATAAGCTACCCCATTTCCCTCTTTCTTCTCTTTATACCTTATTTTTTAAATGTTGCTTTAACAAAAAGTACCTTCTTCAACACTTACATAAGTGAAGTCATCTCAGCCTTTTATTGCCGTCACGATCAAAGAAGCAATTAAGCAAGATCCTATAACAACCAATGTTACCCCTCTTTCTCAAACCCTCTTCCCTCTGCCACCACCACCACCACCACCACCATGTGAATCCTTAAGCTTCTCAGCCACCACCTCCCTCCATTAAATTATGCATTTGGTCTTTATGAGGAGGTGGTGAAGAAGATGGTGGATATATGTGTCCACACACACAACCATAATCTCACTGTGTTTCTCTACTTTCTATGCTCTTTTGCTTGTTAGGTGAGGGAGCAGCGAGATTGTAAGAAAGATTGCTGGGAACGAGCCTCCTTCATGAAGGTGAATTCTCTTTTAAAAGGGCAACTTCGATCCTTTGGCATTTTCAGCTCCTTTGGTCTCACTTCACTCACTGTGATTTGATACCTGTCCAGGGAGTTTCCAGAAAAGCGATGATATTTCCTACTTTATATGTTTCTATTTCTCTGTTTTTTTGTGTGTACTGTAATCCCACTGCTTATGCATGTATGTTGCTGTTCGTATTTTGTTTATGCAATTGGTATATGGGCAAATCTCAGACTTCGTTTGATTTGCTTGCTAGTGCTTTTGCTTTGTACTCTAGACATGCGCGTATGTATTAAAGTTCTCCACTATCTAGTATGGTGAGAACGTGTTCTGCAACTTACCAATAAACAAGGTACTATTATAAACAATAATACAAGTTTAAGGGCATGTTTAGTACAATTATGGTTTGGAGTTAGAATAGCCCAAATCATGGTTTCATAAGTTGTACCAACTCTAAATCTTAACACCTTCTTTCTTGTAGTGATATATATTATTATGTGCTTCAATTAATTAACCTCATATCCTCCCTCGAAATCTAGATATTCTTCTGGTATTTTGCAAGTATTTTCCCACGAACTTTTCTCCTTTCCACCTCTCTGATGCCCTTGAATTAATGAATTAATGTGCGATCTTGTAATCTGTTTGCTAGTAGGTGACATATATAATTCATACGTTGGGGTGATATCTTTGACGTGGAATGATTGGTTGGGTTTTCATAGTAATTACGAAACTCTTAGCTTGCCATTGGTCGATTGATCCTACCCCAGCCATTGGTCAATCACAGGTCAAAGCGGGTCCAAGTGTTTCAGTCCCACTTTTTCGCAGTCAATTAATCCCCATAGAATAGATTAATTAATTAAACTTAATCTAAGTCGTCGAACTCCGAACTTAATTACTGCTATACCGCTTCCATTCCCTACCTTAATTTTAATAAAGTTACATGTGCTATCTTGGTGGATAATTTATATGCCAGATTCAAGACGTCTAGATTTCTAGTTTTTTTTGCCAGCTAGTTATATAATTTTTTCCCAAGTGAATTGCTGCTGTCCAGGGACCGCTTAAAACACAAATTAAATTGTACTTGCTGCGACTATTTTGAATTTCATGCTTGAGTTGAGCGTTAAAAACTCGCAGGATTGAAGCAGCCTGGTGTCTTGTGCTGAGACTTTTTTTTTTTTAAGATTTCCCAGACATGGTTGTGCTTACTCAGATTAGCAATAAGGATAGTGTGGTATATAAGGCGTTGCACTTTTAAAAAATGAAATATAAGTCAAATAAATGTGCATTTTATGCTGGCTTCAGTTTGTATTCGCATGGTTCGGGGCTAAAATGTGAAATGATGCAAATGTAAAGTTTGGCCGATACTAATTATCAATAGCTTATCAGCCAATTTATTTCACGTCTTCGTTGCCTGACTAATCTGTGCAATATGTATGTGACACTTAAATTGTTTCATTAACATGAAATTGTTTCTATAAGGCTCACATCCCCGAGATGCAAAGTGAATTTTACTTTAGGCGTGGCAGTCAACAATCAAAATAACTAGTGATATGGTAAATTAGACAATTTTTTTTTTTTTTTACCAAATCAAGTCCATGCTTCAAAGAAAAATAAAAGATCGTTGTTTGGAAAAAAAGAAGATGGTAGCAGATTTACAGTATCCATAATCTTCTTCATGGATGTGTATAATCCCCCTTCCTTCCTTCTTGATGACCTTATACTATAATACTTCACTAAGTGTTTCATTTGACCTTTTGTTTGATTAAAACCCTTCATAGTCAGTCTTCTTCTATTAGCGCTTTTCAATAAAAGTTCCATTGTAACAAATGTAAATTCTTGAAAAGAACCACCCCTATTAGATATTGGGTCTGGGAAACTCTGGATTTATAAGATCTATTTTTCTCCCCAGCTGATTACAAGATCTATCTTTCAAGACTACACTCTACAAGACTCATCACACTATATATTTTATCAAAAGAATTCATTTATACATTATATGTAAGATATACAATTTAATCTCATTTTTATTTATTTTTATATATGTGATGTTGTTGAGATCCTTTTCTACAAAATTTACAAAACGAGCGGACCTGAAAAGAAGCAAGTCCAATATCGAAGAAAAAACCAACAAGACGGGCCTAACAAAACCGGGGGATTATCAATGAGACAATGACGATCCGAAACGAATTGAGACCAAATGTGGGGGCAAATGTGTGAATTGCGTAGCGTTTCAATTTCGCAAAACTAATTTACAGATTTACCACTCTTCTCTTTCCCCAATTCCTAAATTGCCACCCCATCCAATTTGTCTCTCCGTTCCGGCTTCTTCAATACTAACAGCGAGTGAAAACTCGTGGACCCGCCTCGTCTTCTTCCTCACTTCGTTTCTCTTCGAATCAAATCAAATCAATTTCCAAGGCCAAGCTTTTCAAAACACAGTGACCACTTTCCCAAACCCTACATTCACTATTACAACCTCCCTCATTCCTCTGACACTGATCCTCACCAATCTCCAGCCCCGATGGCCTCCTAGTTTATGCCTGTTTCTTTGTTCTTTCATCTCAATGATTTAGGGCATTGCTATATTTTATAGTCGTTTTGTACATACAGTTTCTGATTCTTGACTGTGTTCAAAGTGGGCATGAAGCAAGAATCGGAATCGGAGATTCAGACTCTGAATCAATGTGATGAAGCCGTTCCAAGTCCACCTTCTGAAATTGACGCTTGTTCAGAGTCTCAGTTGATGTTTTCTGTGCACGTTTCTGAGGATCCCGGCGGTGTAGTTAAAAGTTCTCTTGTGGAGGGTTTTATTGTTTATACTCGATCAAAGAAGTCTCGGCATTTGTGCAATGGGTCTTCCGAGAATGGGTCGCTCAAGAGACTCAAGACATCTAGAGATCGGGATGTAGAGGTAGACAATGTAGTAGCAAATGTCGAATCTGAAGTAGTTTGCCATTTGGAAAAGCGTATTAGGTGTACTGAATTGAAGAACGAGCCAGCGCAGTTTCTTGCTGGGGAACTTGGCTCCATTAAGCTTTTTAACGGTGAGGTGCATATGAATGTAGATAAAACAGTGAGGCGATTTACGCGATCAGCATTGAAACCAAAGGTTGAATGCAGTGATGAGACGGGGATTGCTCAAGAAGCTGCCCAGGCTGAAAATAATTCGGAATTAAAAAGGTCCAAAAAGTTCGTGGTCAGCAAGAAGCCTATGACTGTCAAGGAACTCTTCGATACTGGTTTACTGGATGGGGTTTCAGTAGTTTATATGGGTGGCAAGGTTAGTTTTTGCCTTAGCCCATTACATTGTCATATGATGGACTGTGTTGCGTTCCCAAGCTGAATTCTAGCTAGGAAGCGCCGTTAATTCCGGATTGTTACAGTCCTTTTTTTTTTCATACGCACACACAAATATATATTTAAATATATATATATATATTCATAATTAGTAATTGACTGGCTTTCAAAGAGAAGCATATACGAGTCAATACCCTTGTGCCAGTCTCTTACAATTATTGTAGTCTCATTGAAATGTAGATCGTCGGGTCTAATTTTGGCTATTTGGCACGTTATTATGCAGGCTTCTCGCCTGCGGGGTGTTATTAAAGATGGAGGGATCTTGTGCTTTTGTTGTATGTGCAATGGGCGCAGGGTGAGTTATGAACTCATGGTATCGTCTTGTATAGTTGGCATTCTTTAATTGACACAGTCCGTTCGTTTATTTTTTGCCTGGTTTCTCTTGCCTATGAAGGTTATCCCACCTTCGCAATTTGAGATTCATGCTTGCAAATCATACAAGCGAGCAGCACAGTATATTTGTTTTGAAAACGGAAAGAGCTTGCTTGAATTATTGAGAGCTTGCAGAGGAACTCCGCTGCATTCATTGGAAACGGCAATTCAAAATTTTGTTTGTTCTCCATCTCAAGAGAAATATTTTACATGTAGAAGGTGCAAAGGTGAGCTTCACTTTTGTCACCTTGGGCCATTAATTTCAGAAGCCAAAATTAAATGAAAAAAGTATATAATATAGATTCACTTTTAAGGGGCAATATCATTTTTAAAATTTCGTTGTTATTTCTATTATAATTATTTTCCACAGGATGTTTTCCATCTTCACGATTGGAAAAAGTAGGGCCTATATGTAAATCTTGTGTGGAATCAAAGGAATCTGAAGGCAGTTTAATTGGTGCGGTTGGCAAAAGAGTCAGGTATCGATTTCTTCTTTCTTTTGGGTTAATTAGGTCAATTACTTTCATCGGAGAAGCAAATATTCAGTAATATGTTTTATTAACACAAATCTTGTAAATAAAATTTTATCAAATATTCAGTTTAATTGCATGATATATCTTTTTTTTTCTCCTTTTTTGTGTGTCTAGGTTGTACAATGTATTACTATATTTAGTTTCATTGTCTTGAAACACACGAGATATTGTGGAATTAGAAACTTCGTTCATTTATAACTTGTTGGTTGACTGCACATTCATGTTGTTGATCCAGAAATGGTAGGGTTATGTAAATAAACAATTACTGCTATAATAATGATATACAAATTATGTGTGCCCTCCAGTATGTAACAAAATACAGCTTATTCTTAAAGTAAATAACTGGAAAAGAGAAGTGAAAAGATATTTTGTTATGGAGAAAACAAGTTTTCTCTTCACAACTTTATCTAACACACGCACACAGAGCTGTTGTGTCTAGCTTCCAATTAGTGCCATCATATTACTCATGAAATAACCCTAATTTGATTGTCAGAGATGTTATTTCTTTTATCATTTTATTGTAACCTTTCAGGTCTCCTAGACCAGTTCCAGCTTCCAAACCATTAAGTGATTCTAAGCTGTGTAACTCGTTGCAAATTAACAAACATTGGAAGAAAAGAACAAGGTTGGTTGTTACATCTGTGTATGTTATAGAAATCGGTGCTGGCCAATAGCCTCTTCCTTGGTTGTGAGTTTTATTGAGTGAAATTTTTGTTACCAATTGTTATGTGGTTGCTAACTTATTGCATTTTTTATTTATTGATAGTTTTAACTCATATGCTTCCAACTGTTTATTCAGGACAACAAATCGGGTTAGCAGCTCAAAGTCTTCTGAGACTGCTTCTGTGCCTGTGCTATCACAAAAGAAGTCTCTGCAGAGGTTAAAGAAGAAGTTTGTATCTGGGTTTTTTCTGTCGGCAACTTTGATGTAGTTATAATAATGCACTTCTTGGTGGATTGTTAACAGAGAAAACTTTTCTTTTTAATTTTTATTTCCAGGTCAACAAAAATTTCAGTAAAAGTGAAGAGCCCATTAATTTTATCAAACTCACTGTGTTTGTCTTCACAAAATAAGAGTCAATGGAAGATCACTAAAAAGTTAGTTCACCTCTTCCCCTTCGATATTTGCATACGTATCTGGTTGTTCCTCCTTTGTTTTAGTTATATAATCACTTTTCATCCAATGTTTTCTTCTCAAGGGATCAGCGGTTGCATAAATTAGTTTTTGAAGAAGGTGGATTGCCTGATGGAACAGAAGTAGCTTATTATGGACGTGGACAGGTTGATTGTGTGCCCGATTAATGTAATTAGTTTATGTAATTCTGTCCTTAAATCTTTTGACTAATAGATTCTTACTGATAGAAATTGCTAGAGGGTTATAAGAAGGGCTCTGGAATACTTTGTCGGTGCTGCAACACACAGGTATTTCTTTTTAACAATTTTCTTGCAAATCTGCAGGTGCTCCTAAAAATCATTTTGTTGTACTAACGAGTTTTATATTTGAATTTGCTGTGCAGGTTAGCCCATCACAATTTGAGGTCCATGCAGGCTGTGCTTCTCGCAGGAAACCGTGAGCTTTTTTCTTTCTTTTCTTTTTTTTTTCTTTTTTAATTTCGGATGGTGGTTGGTTGGAGTATTTGGAATCTTTTTGCATTGATTGCCACTTATGTCTGGGATTTCATGAAAGTGCTATGTTTTTGGGCAGTTATGCATACATCTACACTTCAAATGGGGTTTCTCTCCATGAATTAGCAATTTCTCTTTCAAAAGGCCGCAAGTACTCTTCAAAGGACAATGATGATCTTTGCGTTATTTGTTGGGATGGTGGAAACCTGTTGCTTTGTGATGGATGCCCAAGGGCATTTCATAAAGGTCAGATATACATTAAAAAAACAAGAAAAGTGATGGACACATTATCTATTTATGTGTGATCATTAACATTTCTTATTAGTTAACCTCTTGTGTTGCACCAAGAACTTCGATTATCATATCACCTAGGTTGTTAATACAAGAGAGTTTCTATATGTTGCTGATATACAAGATGCTTAGAGTAAAACAAAATTGATGGTGGGGCTTACGATCATAGATTGTGTACATTGTGGGAGGCCTCATTCCATCAATCTGACCCATTTCATGTGCATCAAGGGAAATGATGAAGGAGGAAGTAGAATTAGAAAAATGCAAGTTTATGTTTAACACAACTAGGGATTTTGTTCCCCTCCTCACATTTGGTTAAAAAAAATGAAGGGGAGGGGAGGGATTTTTCTTTGGATTGCTTGTAATGTGTTGGAAATCATGTGATTAATAGTATGTGGTTATTGGCTGGTTTTTATTTTGTTTTCTGATCAACTTTATGATAGTTTAATTTTGGTTAGATAACTCTCTCTCTCTCTCTCTCACACACACACACACTCCAGAATTCTAGCTGGCTGAATTCTTTGTGGGGGGTGTGACCTACCTTTTATTATAAATTGCACTCCATTGTCTTCAAAATAAAAGAAGGCATTTCATAGTGAAATTCTTCAGAATTCATACCTTGGGCATGCTTTCAGATAGTTATAATGTTAACCTCTATGATAGTATTGATTATTACATTTTTTCAACTAACAATTTTGTCCTCCACATGCTGATTTAGACAGTACTTTGAAGCATACTTTTTCCAATGTTTCATATGATGAGATGGTCATCTTCTAAGTGTACCATTGTATTCCATTGAAATGTTCAGAATGTGCATCTCTATCAAGCATTCCACGTGGTGATTGGTACTGTAAGTTTTGCCAAAACATGTTCCAGAGGGAAAGATTTGTAGCACACAATGCCAATGCTGTGGCTGCTGGAAGGATTGATGGGGTTGATCCTATTGAACAGATAACCAAGAGATGCTTTCGCATTGTTAAAGACATTGAAGCTGAGCTGAGTGGCTGTGCTTTATGCAGGTAATATTCCAACTTTTAGATTCTCAGCTTATCTGATTATCTTCTGATGTATCTTCATACTGAGTCTTGCACTGAGAAATTACTACTATGTGTACTGATATGCTGTTATATTTGAATTATGTATCCATCTTATTAATTTGCGGATTTCCATCTTACTAAGACAAAAATTTTGCATGTAGGGGTTATGACTTCAGCAAGTCAGGATTTGGTCCTCGCACAATTTTACTCTGCGACCAGGTATGCATGCTAGTCTCCTCCCCACTCTTCTCTTCTTAAAAGTCTCATTCAAGGCATCAATCAAATATCTGAAAGAAATGTAGTGTATTGGTGGCTTTGGTTTTGGTGCCTATCAGATGAACCCTGCAGTGCTCATCTTTGTGGTGACATTTAAACCACCCAAATCCAGTTTCGACAGTCTAAGTTGAAAATTTTTTATTGATAATTTTAAATGAAAAAAAAATCTGTTTTTGCTGCAGAATGATAGTCGTGAGATTATTCTTGTTTTTAGATTCTACACCAATCAAAATTACAAATTATTAAAAATATGAAAATAAAAATAGGTTACATCTGGACCATCTAATTTTGTTCTGGGCGGTCTAATGTGCACCTAAATTTATATTCCATTTCAATGTTCATGAAACAGCTGGACGAATGGTTTTTTTGGTTCTTTATTGATACGCAATCATACAGTTCACTTCTGTTTCTATAAAATCAACTTAAAATATGGACTTAGGCCCCTTTTATCTAACCAAAAAAAAAAAAAAGATAACAAGATGTGTGTTTCTTATCCTCCTCTTTTCTGGGTGCAGTGTGAAAAGGAATATCATGTAGGCTGTTTGAGGGATCATAAGATGGCATATTTGAAGGTACGTGTTTTGTGGCCATCTTTATTTGTTGATGTATTAATTTGGACCCTGATCTCTCTTTTACACTGAATTTGTTATGATATGACTGGAACTACTGACAGGCATTGCCAGAAGGAAATTGGTTTTGTTGTACGGATTGCAACAGAATACATTCTACTTTGCAGAAGTTCTTGATTAGGGGGGCTGAGAAACTTCCTGACTCCTTCGTGAATGTTATAAAGACAAAGCAAGCGGAAAAGGGTCTGCAGTCTTTCAATGATGTTGATGTAAGATGGAGGCTTCTTAATGGCAAAATTGCTTCTCATGAAACCAGGCCATTGCTATCAGAGGTTGTTTCAATCTTTCATGTAAGCTGTTCCTGTTCTCCTGAAATTTTTTTCATCTTGTTATTTTTGTTTTCATCCCTTGAAGGGATGGAGGTAACTGTTAGAGAATATTAGGAAATATTACTATAATTAGATTAGGAAATATATTTGAATTCTCAATCAATCCCTGTGATTAAGGGATATTATTCATATGTAATTAATACTATGATTCCTCTCCTCTTGTATAAATGTAATCCTCTCATACATGAATAGATTAACTCTTTCAGACAATTAGCTCTCTTTACTACATGGTATCAGAGCTGAGAAATTTCTTTTAGGGTTCTCTGTTCTTGTTTCTGGCGCTGGTACTGTTCACGTGAACAGTACGCGTGAACAGTACGCGATTTTCACTTGTTGATCTTTGAGTTTCTGTTCAAGATCTCCGTTCGCGTCACCACTCACACAGACGTCTTCCTCTTTCTCCGATCGGCGTATCCCAGTCATCACCGGCGGTTTCCGGCGGCGGTTTCACGGCAACGGCGTGTAGAGGCATTTTCCGGCGAGTTTTTTGGTTGTTTTAGTGTCAACGTGTTATTTCCGGCGGATCCCTGGTGTGATCGCGTACGGGTTTGAAATCTTTGGTCTTTTCCGGCGATTTTTTCCAGTTTCCGGCGAGTTTTCCAGATTCCGGCGACTTTTTCCAGAACCCGGCGACTTTTTTCCAGATTCCGGCGACTTTTTCCAGAATCCGGCGAAAAATTCCCAGATTCCGGCGACTTTGTTTTGACTGTTTTTTTTCAGGCCGCCTTTGGTTCAGATCTGAATTTTGTGGCTTTTGGTTCTTTTTGATATTTGGAAATTTGGCTATTGTATTATTGTTTCCATGGCTGAAGGTGAGAATAAGGCTGTTCATGCGTCTGAGGTGGTCCCTGTTCTAAATAAAATTACTGATCGTAAGCTTACATGGACTAATTACCATGATTGGATTAAATCTATTCGGTGGTATTTGTTGTGTATGGAGAAGGAGCGTCATTTAACTGAAGACCCTCCTACGAATGATACCAAGTTGGCTTGGGCTCGAGCAGATGCTAGGTTGATGTTGCAGATTCGGAATTCAATTGGGGATGACATAATCCCTTCTATTAGCCATTGTGAGACGGTTAAGGAGCTCATGAACTATCTGAATTTTATGTATTCTGGAAAGGGAAATATTACTCGTATGCATGAAGTATGCAAAGGCTTTTATCGTGCTGAGCAGAAAGATATGCCTCTGAAGGCCTTCTTCTTTGAGTTTAAAAGCATGTATGAAGAAATGAAGGTGTTAATGCCACCTACCGCGGATCTCCCTACCCGAATAGATAACATGGAGAAATTGGCGATCCTCAGTTTTTTGACTGCTCTCAATCCCTCCTATGAGACAGTTCGGTCTCAAATATTATCTAGTTCTGAGCTTCCTTCCCTTGAAGATGTTTATTCTCGCGTTTTGCGTGCTGAGAGCCTATCTCAACCAGCCGTTATTTCTCAGATTCCTCATTCAAGTGCTTTGGCCGGTCGTGGTCCTGCTCTCAACAAACCTCAAGGTCCTCCCAAACAAGGGACTAGCTCTCCTAACTCTGGTGGAATCACTTGTTATTATTGTAAGGAACCTGGTCACACTCAACGTAACTGTCGCAAGTTACAGAATAAGTTGCAGCGTGAGAATTCTGCTCATGTGGTGCAATCCTCATATGCCTCTGATGATGCTCCAGCCACCTCCAATGCTCTTGTTACAGGTAACCGTGATTCTTGTTTGGCTACTTCCTCCTCACGGTGGATCATAGATTCTGGTGCCACTGACCACATGACAGGTAACCATCATTTATTTTCTACGTATGCACCTTATGCCAACCCTTCCTCGATCACAATTGCAAATGGCTCTTCTTCCCGTGTTTTTGGATCTGGCACTGTTAAACCCACTACCAATATTTCTTTGTCCTCTGTCCTTAATGTTCCCGATTTAGCATTTAATCTTCTGTCTCCAAGTAAACTTACTCGCCACTTAAATTGCTTTATCTCACTTTTCCCTGACCATTGTTTGATTCAGGATCTCACGACGAAGCAAATTATTGGTAGGGGATATGAGTCTGGCGGTCATTATTTTCTTGAGGATCGGGTGCCGCGTTCCGTTGCGTGCTCTGGTGGTGCATCTCCATTTGAAGTCCATTGTCGGTTGGGTCATATGTCTGTGTCATCGTTAAAGAAGTTGTATCCGCAGTTTTCTACTTTGTCATCTTTAGATTGTGAGTCGTGTGAGTTTGCCAAACATCATCGTGTGCATTTGGCACCTCGCGTCAATAAACGGGCTGTGTCCCCTTTCGATTTAGTTCATACTGATGTTTGGGGTCCTTGTCATGTTGAGTCTCAGACTGGTTTTCGGTATTTTGTTACTTTTGTGGATGATCATTCTCGTACAACTTGGCTTTATTTAATGAAATCTCGTTCTGAATTATTCTCCATATTTAGCAATTTTTGTGCCGAAATTCAAACTCAATTTGGTGTAACTGTGAAAATCTTGAGAAGTGATAATGCTAAAGAATATTTCTCTGCTCAGTTTCAATCTTTTATGCTTCAGCAGGGCATGGTTCACCAGTCTTCTTGTCCAGATACACCAGCTCAAAATGGGGTCGCAGAACGAAAGAACCGGCACTTATTAGAAGTCGCCAGGGCTCTCATGTTTCAGACACATGTTCCAAAATCATTCTGGGCAGATGCTATTTCAACAGCATGTTTTCTTATCAATCGTATGCCTTCTCCTATTCTCAGTGGATCAATTCCGTACAAAATATTGTTCCCTTCCAGTCCTTTATTCCCCATTGATCCTAAAATATTTGGGTGTGTCTGTTTTGTTCGAGATGTCCGTCCCACAGTCACAAAACTTGATCCTAAGTCACTAAAGTGTGTTTTGCACCCAATCGCCTTCTTACCAGGAGGTAGGTCAACAAGATGCCATGTACCTGCCTTATCAAGAGCCATCATTTCATCTTCCATCGCAGCACGCCAACTAGGGTGAGATAAGGCTTGGTGGAGGGAAGTTGGGGGCAGCACCGAGTAGCGTTCCTATGGTTCCAAATCCTTTCTTGGAACTTGATGATCGAATACCATATGATGAGCTGCCTGAAGAGGTGAGGAAGAGAGTTGATCCTGAGAAGATAAAGCCTTTTGAGTTCCCTGAGAGATATCGCAGGTTGATTGGAAAATTAAATTATCTCACGGTTACCCGTCCTGATGTGACTTTTCCTGTTAGTGTACTTAGCCAGTTCATGGCAGCTCCCACTGTGGGCCAGTGGGAAGCATTAGAGCACGTATTGCATTACTTGAAGGGATCGCCTGGTCGTGGTATCCTCTATACGAATCATGGCCACACTGAGATTGAATGTTTTTGTGATGCAGACCATGCAGGGTCGAAATCTACAAGGAGATCTACCACAGGTTATTGTGTGTTCGTCGGTGGGAACTTGATATCTTGGAAGAGCAAGAAACAAGATGTGGTATCTCGGTCTAGTGCAGAAGCTGAATATAGAGCCATGGCCCAATCAGTTCAGGAGATAGTGTGGATTCACCAATTAATGAAAGAAGTTGGATTTGCCACATCGTTACCTGCTAAGTTGTGGTGTGATAATAAAGCTGCTTTGCACATAGCTTCTAATTCGGTGTTTCACGAGCGCACAAAACACATCGAGATTGACTGTCATTTTGTGCGTGATAAGATCAAAGAAAACTTTGTCTCTACAGGACATGTGAGGTCCAATGATCAGTTGGGTGATTTATTGACTAAGACATTGAGTGGGACACGGGTTGATTACCTTTGTAACAAGTTGGGCATGATTAACATCTATGCTCCAACTTGAGGGGGAGTGTTAGAGAATATTAGGAAATATTACTATAATTAGATTAGGAAATATATTTGAATTCTCAATCAATCCCTGTGATTAAGGGATATTATTCATATGTAATTAATACTATGATTCCTCTCCTCTTGTATAAATGTAATCCTCTCATACATGAATAGATTAACTCTTTCAGACAATTAGCTCTCTTTACTACAGTAACAAAATACGTTTTTGTTTCTTGATTAATAAGTATATCTTTTAGGCATTCTTACCATATTTTCATAGCTGTTTTGATAGTCTTTTTGGATTTAATTATCTTGATTTAGTCTGATTATAGCTTGGTTGATTTGCGGTTTACCAAATACTGAAGAAATTTTGGAGGAATCTGCTTACAGTAAACTGCCGAACTAATATTTTACCATTTGTATAAATGCATGTGAAAACATTTGTGATTTTATGATCAACTTCATGTTGCTTATGTTCCTGATGGCCGTTACAAGCTTATGTCAATTGTAATGGTTTTTATCTGAGCCCAGCCTCTGTTGCTTGGGCACATGCGGGTTGCAAATCTAGTTCCCTTTTAGTAGTGCTTTTATTGTTCCTTGAGGAATCTCTTTGTATCTGACAATTTGCATGCTTCAGGAATGCTTTGATCCTATAGTTGATTCATCTAGTGGACGTGACCTTATCCCAGCCATGGTTTATGGGTGAGAAAACCCGTTTTACTAAACTCTTTTAGCCATTTTGGTGTACACCAAATGTTTGCTTTTCATTTTATAATCAAATTTTTCCCTTGTCTCAAATAACTTGAGTTTCACTTTCAGAAGGAACGTACGGAGTCAAGAGTTTGGAGGAATGTATTGTGCAATATTATCGGTCAAGTAAGAAAGTTTATTATTTCTTCGGTTTTTAGATGTTATCACTTACAGTGCTTTTTAAAGTTTGTTTTCTTGTATTGCAGTTCAACTGTTGTATCAGCTGGCATGCTTCGAATTTTTGGTGAAGATGTGGCCGAACTTCCTTTAGTTGCAACAAGTAATGGTAATCATGGGAAGGTATGAGATTGTAGTATTACTGAACCTTGTTCTGGTTACCTATCCGTTTCCTTGAGCTATATTTTTTTGTTATTTAACTTAGTTAAATTCTGGGAAGCAAGGACACTCGCATGGACATATAAAGCACTTTTATGGGCAAGTCAACACATCATAATTTCAGATGTTATTGGCCAAAAGAATTTAAAATGTTTACTTGTTTGACTGAATAAAATTGCATATAATACAAACTGTTGCCTTGAGAGTTTTATGTCCAGTATTTGTCAGACACTCGGACATATCAAATGTTCACATTCAATGTGAAGTGTTGACTACAATTTTTCGATGCTTTTTGAGCTCATCAAATCCCTTCTTGCTCAAGATTTGGCCTTTATGCACTGTGGAACTTTTATTCATTGCTGATGTGTAATACGATCACATACCCCTATGGCTTAGAGGTGCATAAATTTTTAATACATTAGTTCACCCTGACAGGGCTATTTCCAATTGCTCTTCACTTGCATTCAGAGACTGCTTGCCTTTTTGAACGTAAAGATGCTTGTGCTACCAGCTGCTGAAGAAGCAGTATCCATATGGACAGATAAATTTGGGTTCAACAAGATGAAACCAGAGCAGGTTTATAGAACATTGTTTCCATCTACATCTTACAGCTTGTTGGCGTAATTTTTTAGCACTACTTAAATGCATAGTAATGTGATGCAATGCAACCAGGTTTTATTATGGCTGATAATGAAGATTTCCCTTGTGCTGCAGATCAGCAACTGTAGAAAGAACTACAGTCAGATGGTGACATTCCAAGGGACATCCATGCTTCAAAAAGTGGTTCCGCCCTGTCAAGTCATTAATGTGAAAGAGGAAAGCTTGTAGCTTTCTTGTTTTATTTCCTTTTCTTCATTCCTGGTCGTGTATATATATTTCTTTGAAGGCATTCTGGAACCCGTCGCTGTCCATGGTCAATTGTTTTAATCAATGGTAATGTTATTTTCCCATTCTAATTTTGATTGCTCTCATGGCGAACATAAGCTCCTGGAATATGGCAGCGGCAGGTTCATTATTTGTTTAATTTTAATTACCAAATTTAATTTGAAATCTAAAAAGCAAGCCCCAAGAGGTACGGTTGAGTAAAAATTAGGAACGGATGACGAATGGATTAACTCGAGATGGGAGATTGGAGGATGGGAGATTGGGTGATCGAGAATTCAGATGTAGCAATTTTGCTCTTTGAAAATTTTGTTTTTTAACGTTAAAATATCAATGTTGACAATTAATATTTAAACAGCAAAATGATGACTATTTTTGAATTTTTTGGGTAGTTTTGAACCCAAATAAACTTTTAGCGTCAAATAGTTCCTAAAGAAAGACTTACACAATTGGCTCATGCCCTTATAGGAATACAAATTCTTGAAACACATACTCCCTCCGATCTTAAATATAGGTCCAATTTACCTTTATTTTTTTTTGTAAAAAGATCAATATCATTAAATAATAAAAGTTATACATAAAATAAAAGCATAAAAAGAACAATATCAAATCTTGGTATTAACTTGTGGAGCTAAGAGAGAATCAAAATGCAGATATTGGTGTAGGTCCAATTTATAAATTCAATTAAATTAAATACTCTATTTAAATTAGTTAAAATTACATGATATTATCAATAAGCTTTAACCATCTACCTTTATCCTCACTTTTCCTCTTTTGTCTATTTACTTTTGAGGAGTATTAATAAGGATGATTTGGAGAAAATTTGGGAATAATTAAAATGATATGTTATATTTAGAACCACGTCCATTTCCCCAAATAGATCATATATTTAAGATCGAAGGGAGTATTTAAATTTCTTTATTTTTCTTGTACCCAAAAGAAAAGTTTGAGAACGAAAGGAAATAGTCAAAACTGGCAAGTGGGCGGTAGATAGGCCAGGTTTTTTTCCTTTTTTTCTAATACAAAAGAGGCCAGGTTTGTATCTAAAGTAATGTATTTATCAATTAGTTTTTCCTTTTTTGAAGAACTGAAACATTAAAAATTTCGTGCAAATGATCAAAAGTCTCTGTTTCTAGCATGGTTGTAAGAATCGGAGCCCGGCACACCAATCGGTTTGGACTTCATGGGTTGGTCGTTTGGTAGGTCAGGCCGGATCGGACCGCTTTCAGCCGGATATTGGATCCGAAACCGGAGTTAAACCGGGAACCTGGGTGTGTTTCTGAAAATCGGTCGGCTCAATTTGAAGCACACAAAATGCTGAAAAAAATATAATCAAGGCCAAAAAAGCCCAAAATAATTTAAAGAAAAACCCAAATTATATTCTCAAACTCATTAGGTTTATCTCCCAAATTGATCGAGATCCACCAATGTTTGACAAGTCATGAAGTCATGCTTGTTTTTGTTACTTGTTAGGTTGTTGACTTGATATATTATTATTATTGGTAATTTGGTATTAGGTTTTTTTACTTATTATTATGTAATTTTTAATTATTTCAACATGTTGGGAATTAGTATTTGAGAAATATGCATCAAAACTATTGAATATGTTTATTTGTAAGGTTTATTAAAAAGTCATATATTTATTTCCTTAATTATTACGTCATCGGTCTGACGGTCGGTCCGACCGATCCGGACCGTGTGAACCGTGACCAGCTGCTCTCTTCGGTTTGTCTTCCGGTCTGGCTTTTACAACATTGGTTTCTAGTAAAGACTTCAATGTTTAGCTTTTTTTTTTTTGCCCCTTTTATATTTAAACTTTGAAGTTTGACGAAGTTAGTTGTTTTGATAATTTTTTTAATTAGAACTACCTTTTACCATTAATTTCTATATTATATACAACTTTACTAACTTCACCAAGACGTAGCTTTAAAGGATGCCAATGCAAATTTGGGCTATGTGGGAACAAGTGACCGAAACTGTAGCAATAGGGTAAATTGTAAAACAAGTTAGCGACACGAGGCTAAAAGAGCAGAAGGCCCTTCAGTTATTTAATGTTGACTTTTCTGTGACGTGACGCAAACGCCTTCTGACTTGCATTGCGGCACATCTGTGTTACCCTCAAATTGAAGTTTACAGAGACCCCTTAATCATAATATCGCTTTTATATAATAGCAGGGCTTTGCTAGTGAACTTCCATAGCTTTTGTATTGAGAATAAAGAAGTTTTGAACAATTCTTAATTCTCATATCTTGATTTCATTAGTCTGAGATTTAGGTCACACGATTCCCTGTGTCTCAAAATAAAATAGAAAACTTAAACTTTTTACTTTCTTTTTTTCCAATAAACTTTACTCTTAGAATTTCCATTTATAAATTTAACAAAATTTATGAAGTATTCAGAAATTTAAAGTTTTAAATAATCTTTTGGCTAAAGTATACTTTTAGTCCTTTATGTTTACATTAAGTTTCATTTTAGTCCTTTATGTTTGAAAAGTACACTTTTAGTCCTTTATGTTTACACAAAGTTTCATTTTAGTCCTTTATATTTGTAAAGTACACTTTTAGTCCTTTTTGGCTAACACCGTTAGTTCCATTTAACGGAAAATGCTGACTCATCAAATCTAAAAGGTGATTCTATAACTAAATGTAGATAAAAATGACTAATTTTTAAAATATAAGAATTATTATACTAAAAAAATTTAAATTTAAGCATTTTTTGTCCACAATTAATTATAAAATTACCTTTTAGATTTGGTGAGTTGGTATTTTCTGTTAAATAAAACTAACGGTGTTAGACAAAAAGGACTAAAAGTGTACTTTTCAAACATAAAGGACTAAAATGAAACTTAATTCAAACATAAAGGACCAAAAGTATACTTTTCAAACATAAAGGACTAAAATGAAACTTGATACAAACATAAAGGACCAAAAGTATACTTCAGCCTAATCTTTTTTTCCATCCTTAAATAATCATCTGTGATATAATAATAAATTATAAAAACTGGTATTATTCATAAATAAACAGTCTAAGGTTGAATCTAGCAGTATAATTTTCTACTTTATTTTGATGGTTACACACACTGACACACACACAAACACAAAGCTGTGCAAAGTTCATCAACTTGTAATACAAAAGCAAAAGTCGTTTAGAAAACTCGCAAGTGTTGCGCCTATAGAATCATGATCGGATATTTGATGGGATATACTATTTTTTTTTTGGGGTCAATTATGGGATATACTATGTTAATCAGCCATACACTTCGTCGGTTTAAATATTTGAAAATTAATCATTAAAGCCAATATCCCATATATTGAAGATCGACGTCACCAAAAACAAAGCTTAATTAACATTCCAAACATCAATCATATCTTAATGCAATCATATATTGAATGGAATAATAACCCCAAAAACAATATGCAATTCCATATGCACAAAGTGGGTTTTTAAATTAATTAAAACTGTTTCAGTCAAATTCAACGCTCCATTGTTTTTGTAAATTAAATGTTGCTACTCCCCCCACCCCCTAAACACCACGCACACACTTTTGATACTATCACTGGCTCACATTTCATCAACCCCTTTTCATTTCAATATTAATTAAGTTTAGCACTCAGTTCTTTAACAACTCAAAAGTGCTCAAGAGTTTGTTTCAATTAGTCAAAGCTTTTAATAAAAATATATACACGCACATGCATCATTATCAGCATTTACTTTTGACCAGGAAGAGCTGCAAAGAGTATTAATATTACTAACTGAAACTTAAAAAACTTGCCGCTGAGATTATTTGGTAATGTCAACAAATGTCGACACAAGTAATTGATTAATAATTGATTTGTAAATAAACATGTGTATATATAGTATCATGGCTTGTGATGAGTTGTGGAGGCAGCATTGCACCATAGCTTAATTAGAAGAGATATTGGGTTAGGGGTATCACGTACTCCCTCTGGTCCTAAATATAAGAGGTAATATTGCAAATTTTTTGGTTCAAAATATAAGAGGTAATATGCAAAAGTCAAAGTAATAAATGCATGCTTTCTATTTCTGCCCTTGTATATTAATAAATGCAAGGAGGGGAGAGAAAGTGTGTATAATAAATGAGTAAGGGTAAAGATGTAAAATCCACCCATAATAAATAATTTCAACATGTTTTTATTGGTATGTGTAAAAAGGTTGACTATCTTTTATAATAGGGACAAGAGGGAGTACATTTCAACGTGAAGGGCCACGTTAAAAATAAAGGAGGAACGTCTAGTCTTTCTTCAACGGTTCAACCTACATGCATGCACGTCCCACTTCAAAGTTGACCTCGATGCATGTGATGTCTTGTTATTAATGCTTAACTTTGTTACTATTTTGATGGCATTTGTTTTTATATAAGATGGGAAAAGGATACAAAAATCACCCAATAGAAAAAACGATCGAGTTCATTTAGTAAACAGTAAATGTGAAATAATATGTATCTTAAATGCATCTGAGATTGGGTTATTTTTACTTTCGTAAAAAACAAGAATCCATAGTTATTAGGACTTAGGAGTTGCTTATAATAAACAAGTAGGGAGCATAGATGAAAATGTTTGAATTACTTTTATCTCATTCTCCTGTTTGGACTAAGAGGCCAAACTCCAGAGTTGAGATTTTCCCATGCATCTACATCATTGTGTTCACATATACTTTTTATATACTTCCTCCATCCCATAATATAATGTTCTTTTTTTTAACGACCTTATCTCAAAATATATGATCATATTTAACTTTGTTTGAATAATAAATACGTTTTTTCCATTTTACCCATGTATTAATTTCTCCCACACATTCTTTTTTATCTTCTTTCCATAATTATCTTCTTTTACATATTCATAAATAAGGATTTTTTTGGGAAAAAAATACATTTCCTACACATTTATTGTTTTTAACTAACTTTAACTTATTTTTTAGGAACCTGCAATTCGTTAAAAAGGACCTTATATTATGGGACGGACAGGGTATACAACAAGCACTAAATACATTTTGGAAAAATTAATCTTTTAGTCCTTCAATTTTCAACTCAGTTGTATAATTTAGTTCCTCAGTTATAACTTGACGTAACTCAATCATTGAACTTTTGACTCACTTATGACTCAAACACTCATCTTTTATTTTTTTTAATATTATTATATATCATTGTCATTGTTGAGTCATCCTATGTGGCGAAATGTGTTTCTAATTGAATTCCACGTGGCATAATTTCTTACCACCCAACTCCACATATGCACCTCACCTACCCTCCCTCCTGTCACCCCCAACTCCACTCGCACCGCCTTCAACCCCGCCCTCGCCGGCTAGTCTTAGTTGCTCCTCACTGTCTCTCTCCTCCCTCATCGAATCAGAACAAGATTCAAAATTTATTTTTTCCCATCTTTCCATTCTTGTTCTGTTTTTAGATTGTTTCTTGATTATTCATGAACACGCAAAGAAAAAAATCATTGTTAGATAAAAAAGAAAAAAAGACTCAAAGCTGAATGATTTTCAAGTTGGAGAGCATTAAATTTCTAATATAATGGACATTGATCTTGGTATTTCAATGTGTGTGAAAGAAGTTAGTTAATAATCATAAAGAGAAGGGAAAATGTGACAAAGCTGGGAATGGAGGGATAAGGATTGAAGGTAGGTGAGGGAAAAGAAAGACGGTGCGAAGTAATTGAATGAAATTTTCTCCAAACCTCCGAGAAAAGCATGAAAAAAAAGGCTTGAATGGTACGATCATGTAGTCACCCCAGATTGAAAGGGGCGATCTCGTGTGCAGAGCAAATCATAATATGAACTGTAGTTGAAGGTGGTCTGAGTGAAGCCGGTGAAGATAGGAGGTGAGGTGCAGATGTGGAGTTGGGTGGGAAGAAATTATGCCACATGGAGTTGAATTAAAACACATTTTGTCACATAAGATGACTCAACAATGGCAAGGATAATAATATAAAAAAATAAAAGACGATGGACTGAGTCATAAGTGGGTCAAAAGTTCGGAGACTGAGATTGAGGGATTAAGTTATAAATGAGTTGAAAATTGAAAGAGTAAAAGATTAATTTTCTCAAACACTTTTTACCCTAGCTAGGATCGATGTGGCCTGATTTACAATATTACTATTGATAATATTGTATCATAGCTAACCGGCCGGTCATATTGTTTTATATGGTATGACTATACCAACAACTATACCATCTAAGTATCTCGACATGAACCGATGAAAGTATTAAATCCTTTGCATGGAATTCGGAAACGATAAAATAACGACGATTTAGGTTTTTTGGTTTATTGATGTGTGGTTTAATAAGTAACAATGATATATGTGTGTGTATTAAATAAATAAATAAAATTATAAGGAGCTAACTGCGGGACAGTAAAAGTACGATTTTTTCTTTCAAAGCATAGTATCATTTATATGTAAATATTAGATAAAGCCTACAATGGATGTATTCCATAGTTTCTACCAAACCTAAAGAATTAAGAAACAGAGGATATATATATTCATATATACATCAGCATTACATGAAATTCTATCAATTTCTTTATAGGTGGTGTAATTATAATCTATGCATACATATATCATCAGGAGAAGACAGTTGTGAGCAAAAAAATGAATAAAATAATATAAAATTCATTACAAACTACAATGGTATTCATAAATTATGGAGAGTACACAACTCATTCTCATCAGGTTTCTTGAAATACATGGTAGACCCACGCATTTATTGTACACAATATCTATTCTTTTTGGACAAATATCTAGAAGGTTTGAAATTTTGAATTGTTGAATTAAAAGAATAAGTTATCTAATCAGGGCTGGCTTATTTCAAGCTAAAACTATAAACAAACACTTAGAGGTATATGGGGGTTTACCCTCTCAAACAACGAATCTTTAGTAAAGGAAGAAACAGATCAACACATGAGAAGAACAATATTACAAATATAACTTAGGGTGAGACTGAGACCTGATGATCATTATTATCTATTTCATTCAGATAATCCAACTAACCAGTACGTTTAGGCTGTTCCATGATATCTTGAATCAAGTGTGAAGCATTAGAGTGAGATGAACCTTGTTCTCGAACAGCCCTTTTAGCCATCTTCCCAAGTTCAATGGCCCTATTCCTCCTATTTTCACCTTCTTCACCACCTTCCATGCACATCTCTATAGCCTCTTTGATTCTATCTTTCTTCACCAACACCCCAAATTTTCCTTCATCCCCCCACCTCACCGGAACATCAACGCCAACTCGAACTCCGATCTTAAGAACTTCCACAATCAACTTCTCATTCACAAACTGCTCCGCAAACAAAGGCCACGTCATCAATGGTACCCCAGAGCACACTCCTTCTAACGTGGAATTCCAACCACAATGAGTCAAAAACCCTCCAATAGCAGGATGTGACAATATGAGAATTTGTGGGGCCCATCCTTTTATCAAAAGCCCTCTTCCTTTAACCCTTTCCTCGAAATCTTCTTCATCTAGCCATTTCTCTATCACATCATTATCTTCTCCGGCAGTTTTGAGTACCCAAATGAAGGGTCTTTGTGATGACTCTAAAGCCAACCCAAGTTCTATTAGTTGTGATGGAAGAAGCCTACATAAACTACCTAGGCAAACGTACAAGACTGACATGGGTTGCTTCATGTCAAGCCATTCAGAACAATATTTCTCTTCAATCGAAGGTTTGTTTCCCCTCTCAAACTTGTCCAAACTCTCCTTATTACACAAGGACAAGGGACCTATACACCAAACTTTCTTGTTCATGGCCTTCTCGTACTCCTTGGCATATCCATGTTCTAACTCTTCGAAGCTATTCACAACAACACCATAAGAAGACATCTCGGCCTCTATCATTTTGTCTCGGAAATCATCCAAGTCAGGCTGAGCAACAAACGCGCCAGGAAGCTGAGCTTTTGTGATCTCAATGTTTTGAAGAAGTCCGGGAATAAGAAAAGGCTCTAGGTCAGAACTCACAGAGAGATGAGCATTGTGAAGCATGATATTGTAGGAACACAACAAAGAGAAACAGCACATGCCATGGAAGACAAGCCTAGGAATGTGAAACTTCTGGGCCGTTAAGGATGTCCAAGAGAGACACTTGTCGGATATAATACAGCTAGGAGGGGATGTGGATTGGGTCCGATCGAGATAAGCCTCCAAAGGTTGTTGCATCATGTCGAGTGCATTGTAGAATTTTCTGAGGAGACTTCTAGAAGGTAAAACATCAAGATTCTCGCATCCTAAGGGAAGACCCACTTGCTGGCAAGCGAATGGTATGTTGAGAAGGCGAATAGGGAGACCAGATTGTGAGGCTCTGTGAAGTGTGTGCTCAAATCTTGAGGCATTGTGAGGTGTTGTGAGCAAAGTCACAATTACACCTCGTTCAGCCAAAACCCTAGCCATGTCTATCATAGGGATCATGTGTCCCTGAGCAAAGAGTGGTACCAACACAAAGTGAGGTTGATGTGAAGAAGAAGCCATAACAATAATGAGAATGATAATAGTATTGAAATATAATCTCTTGTTAATAATGATAATGATGAAGGCGAATATATGCTGAAAAGGCCATCATGGCTGGCTGCATTATATAATGGCCAGGTCTTCCATGAGGATCGTTGACTTTGAATAAATCAAAAGGGACGTAATGACTAATGAGGTTAGTTTTAATTTTCAATTATTTAAAGTTAATCAATTGCGCAATTTTTTTGTACTGACTTGTGACGACCAACGAGCTTTGAGCTTTCCTTTTTTTATTTTTTCCTGAATTCTGATTCTCAGGTCTCATGTCTTGAACTATCTGTTCCTTTGACGTTATATGTTGCGTGAGAGATTAGTTGTGTTACGTTCTTGTCCCTTAAATATGTTTAGCATACATTTCTTTCTTAAATTATTTCTGTGAAACTATCTGGTATTTTCCTTAAATATTTACCAACTCTCATCTTAATGATCTCGAAGTTAATATTTGTTTATTTCCCTTTGAAATATTAAGTTTAATTTATTCTAAATAGTTTTTTTAAAGATATGTACTGGTGCAAGTAATATATCTTTAAGATTAATTATTGTTTCAAAATAACGTAATCATAATAGAAAATTCTTATTATATTAGTGATTTTTTAATCAAATAATTTATAATTTGATCAGCTTGTTTAATTTATTATAAATATTCAGCCGAACATATATTTCATACTTTTTGTGAACATATATTACAAACTTTTTGAGTTATTGAAATTAAATTAATTAGAGGACAACTTTTTTCACAACAAAAAGATAGTTTGATATCTTAGTAGAAGTAATGATAATTTATAAGAGACCAACAGCATGATATATCTTTTAATTTTGAAAGTAGATTAAAAAAATAGAGGCTGGTAAGTGCTTAGCCTTAGATGATTAATATATTTTTCTTTGATTAAATCAGTACAAAATATTTATTCTTAAAAATTTTTAATACAAAGAGTTAATTAGGCAGAGGGTCTCATGAATTGAAAACAAATGTACCAGTATATGAGATTTTAACATTAAAAAAATTTAGGGAAATGTCCACGTAATTAAAATGCATTATTTTTTTTAGTTCTTACTGTTGGCTAATATGGACAATCCAAAGTCGATTGGTTTGTGTTTTTTTTTTTTTTGGTAGTTGCGGTAGTTACCTACGTGAACCGATGTTTTGTCGTTGAGCTTTCGAAACTTTATAACCCTTGAATGATAACAACAACAACAACAACAAATAACTCTTATGTTACGCTCCCAGAGATCGAAAGTTATACTGATTCAGTAAAAGTCATGTGATCATATTAAAAAAGAAATCAGAGGCATATGAATTGTTATAGGCGGATATATCAATGTCATCATGAGCGCCAGCACTTCTCTTTAATTAACATGAATATATAACGTCAATCTTATTATATTGTTATCCAATGAGTATTTTTTGATTTTATTTATGAAAAGACAATAAAATTATTATTATTATTTTCATCAGCTTCCCTTCACCTCCAACCTCACGCTTCTGGAAATAATATGTGTATGTCAACATATATTTCCTGCATATAGATAAATCGATTCAAACAGGGTTTACTTATTAATTGGTTTAATTAAGACGAATGTATATATTATAAGAGACTTCTTTTCCATATATAAGACCCCTGAAAAGTCCTGCATGGACAACGAATTAATATTTGATTGGTCGAAACAAGGAATTCAATTATTTGAAAGTTTTTCTTTTTCACACGATTCGGTAAAACACGGTACTTATTATGTTTTTTTCATCTGGGAGTGTTTGAAACAACAACTAGTTGGGAGTGTTTGGAATAACAACCATGGGTTGTTAAGTTGGTCAGTTTGAAATGAGCTATCTAAAAACTTAATTGTCTGTAAGACTGGTAAATGGGTCGTTTCCATACTACTTCCTCCGTTTTTAAATATAAAACACAGTTAATTTTATCTTTTGACAAATTAAAGAAGCTAAATGAGATAATTTATCATAATGTATTTTGTGTTTATTAGATTACATGTTATCTTATAAGTCAAATAAATTAGTTTAGAATAAAAATTTGAGCAAATCAATTTATAAATAATATATTTAGCTTTCTTAGAATTCTCCAAAAAAAATCGGGTTCACTGCCCCCGACTAAGATTGCATTTTTTTTATTTCTCTCAAATATAAAATTAGAAAATATATTACATAAACATAATATTAATATAAAATGATACAAATTATGACGTCTAAAATATAAATAATGAGTATTCAAAGGTACATAGAAATACAACACAATACAAGTACTTTTTTACGTTTGATTGTTCAAATTTAAATTCTCGTCATCATGCAATTAAAAAGAATACTTACATAAACAAACTCTATTTTTTCAAAGAACATTTAACTTACGTTATAAACCACATAATATATATAAATCTACACCATGAATTTTAAAGATTTTATTGTTTAAAATACTGAATTTATTTAAGAAATACGAATAAAATAGGCTAATCCGATTAAGCCCTTCAGGTAACAAGCTAAGTCTTAATGAGCCTAATTAACTCATTATAAGGGCTCATGTTGGAAAGATGTATCTATCATTACATCATATCTAGATATAAAATCTGCTTAATAAATTGATTAATTGAAACAAATTAGTTAGAGTAGCTGTTTATTAAAAATGTGTATTGATTTCCGTAAAACACACTTTTAAAACAGTTGCATTGACCATTTATCAAAAAAAAAAAAAAAACATTTGAATTGAGCCTATATATATATATCTACCTCTAAATATTAAAAACTCTCTTAATAATAGGTGCAATTATTTATAGGGATATGATTTTAAAAATCGATATACATGGAGATAAGACGATTTAAATATTGTATTTTGGATCAAATCTTACCCTCAACCAGCTTTTATATCAGAGAGCTGAGGGAATATAACCACAGAGCCAATTGTCAAAGCCTATTTCTCTCAACAGAAAAAGGGATAAATAGGCTAATTTCACATGCCTAACTCATTTTTTTTACGGTTTTGTTTGTCCTTTGGCGTGGCTATTTCAGAAAATTTCAATAAAAAAGAAGACAGGCCAACCACTCTACACGGAGATACAAGATGACATTTATTCAACATCTTATACGTGAAAAAGAAAACGTGTCAAAATTCCCTAAAGGAGTTAGTTAAGTCTAGAGACAGGAACACCTGGGGATTTTCCTTGATCATCAGCACGTAGGAAATCAGAGTGCATGTAACCAATATGAGTACATGCAACTTCAAGGAAGACACCTTGCAATATAGTAATAGGCCTGAAATTATACAGAGTCTAGTAAAAAAAATAAAGTGATATCACCATCATTATTAGGTCATCAGGCAAAGTTTAACATCCAAAAACTGAAACTATGACTTGCGTAGCTATTAAATATTTATATACAAGTGATATATAAATCATAGACAGGAAAATGAGAAAAAGAAACGAAACTGCCGTGTCTGTATAATAACCTACGTCAATTATAAGAGCAATATTTGTTCACCATTCCAAACTCCAGGATAGCTACGCATTGAAAGCAGTGTTGTAAGAACCGGACCGACCGCCCGGTTGGACCGTCGACCACTCCATAGGTCGATTCGGATTTTATGGTCTGGCTGTTTATTGTGTTAAGCCGGATCGGGCCGTTTCCAGCCTGACATTGGACCGGGAACCGGAGTTAAACCGGGAACCGGAGCGGTTTTATAAAAACCGGGCGGTCCAATCTAAAACAAAAAAAAAAGATGAAAAAAAATAAAATCAAGCCCAAAAAAAACCCAAGTTCTTAAAAAAGAAACCCAAATTCATTAGCTTCATATCTTTCTCCCAAATTAAAAACCCCAACAACCATTTGAAAATCTTAGGGCTATGAAATTTGATCTCCAAAACTCCAACCAATTGGTGAACATCATCTCTCTCATCACCATTCCTCTATTGTTGATGTTTAACGTCTCTTCCAAGCTTTTATTCTATATTTAGCACTTGTTGTCTTTCTATATTTTACATTTCTTTTAAAATTTTTATCAGTTGCATATTCTATATCTTTTACCTTTTGCATAACAAAAATTGCTTGTGTTCTTAACTTCCTAGTTCTTCTATCTCGACAAAAATTTCTGCAACTGTGATCCTCAAATGGTCCTATATGCCTTCTTTGTTTTGCTTACCTAAAGACAAGAATAATTGTTTTCTAAGTCTGTAATGGCTATTTATATCTTGGTCAATGGTCTTTCATTAAAAATTAAGAGGTGAAGGAATCATAATTTGTTTATATTTAATTTACATTTAAAAATCATATATTTTTCCTTAATTATTACGTCATCGGTCCGACCGATCCGACCGTGCGAACCGTGACCCGATGCCCTCTCCGGCTCACCTTCCGGTCCGGTTTTTACAACATTGATTGAAAGTAATCGCTGCCATAGTGTTTCCAACATCAGCAAAAACATACAACTATTTCGCAAATCATTATTAGTATAAATACCAATTGCTATTTTTCTTATCGTTTTAAAATTAAATTAAATCACTAAAAATCAATTTAACAACAAATTAAAATAGCAATCTGTTAATGTGAGGGCCAAATTTTTCAGAAATGAAAAAAATTAATTCATAAAAGGACCAAATTTTTATATCTGACAATAGCATTAAAAGATACATCTTTACCAAGTATATGGTGTGTCATTATCATATAAATCTTATTTTTATCAACTGAACTACATAAGCTACCGGCTATTCTCTTTGATCAAACCGTCAAAGTGTAAAATCCTACCTACTAATCGATAATTAATCTCTAATAACCAATTACCATCAATCATAATCGCAATTAACCATACTAATTATGATAGGAAAATGATTTTTCATATAAATCAAATAACCCTATCATAGTTAGAAAAAGTTTACTCTAATATTTTAAAGTGTTATCCATGATATAAAAAGCAAACCTTAACATAACATAATCACTATCATGGATAATAAAACACTCAACCATGTTAGAAAAGGATTCCCCTAACATGGTTAATAAAAATTTACCTAATTCACAATTGGGTTAACCATGTTAGCTAAGAGACCGCCTAACATGGTTAAATAAAACAACCCGTGATAAACACCTTTCAACAAACAAGCATTCGATATAACCATGGTAGATAAGAACTGACCTAACATGGTTATTTAACAAAAGCTGCCCAATTCCAAGTATACACACATACATTGGGCCTCGGGCCTAAATACCCAGAATAATAGTTCAGTTTAACCATGTTAGTTAAAGGACCACCTAACATGGTTACATAAAACACCTGTAATAATTGCATTTCATCAAAGCAAACATTCAATATAACGATGTTAGAAAGAACTGATCTAACATGGTTATTTAACCAAAAACATGGGCAATAATTAATCAATCTTAACAACTGGCCGTACAAGATCAGCAACAGAACAAAATCAACATTAAATAATCAAATTCAAGCGAATATTGCTACAGTCATCCGGAATCCAATATCAATCAAAACATGAATATGAGGAAGCGAATGCAAGCCTATATGTGGCAATATACAGTTCCAAAATAACTTTACCGGCCAACTCACCGGTTCCATGTGAATCGGTTGGCCCCATTTCCTTTTCCTTCGCCCTGGTCTATACATGATCACCTACAAAAATGTAAATAACCACGGGGTGAGACAAATATGTCTCAGTAACCACAACTCAACTCAATATAAGAGTATGAGTGGGTTAGCAGAGCGCCTAAAGGGTACCACGTTTTAAAATATTTAATTCACAACAAAGTAATCTATGGATATACAACCATATCATCGCAAGAGTATCAATCTGCACCATAACTCATACTACCACAGAAGCAACAGCTTTTAAGAATATATGACAAAAGTAAACATGATGTGACACTGTGCCCCTGTCTATAATCAGGATGGCATCCTCCCCTCTGTCTATAATCAGAATGGGGACTCCCCCTGTCTCTAATCAGGATGGGGATCTCCTTGTCTATACTAAAGGAGACGGTCTCTGTCTAAAATCATAATGACCGGTACAAATAACCGCTCGGTTGGCCTACCGAGGGTTACATCGCGCGATGGTACAATGCAGTGTCATGCAATAATTACAACAATATCCAATCCACAATGATTATTATTCCAATAATCGCAGTCCACCGATAGAACCAGCCAAAATACTACATATAATATCAACTTTATACAAAAATAGCGGTGATTTCTAAAGGTACCCAGCAGGCTACTTGATAGGAAAGTAAATTTGAAGATTCATAATGCAACCCAGAAAATACATACGTAACTAAAAAGGGATTTAGAAAATCCCGACTAACGCCACCCATAATATTATAGTAAGGTGAGAGTAGTTACCTGAAATAGCCCAAAAATAAAAGGAAATACCAGAAACGCAGAGTCCTCGAGCCCAGCTCGATCCATCAATGTCTACAATCACCACAACATACATACACACAAGGTCAAGACACATTTCAAGTAGCATCATCCTTACACTTTGGGACTTAGCCAAATAAGAGTCCCAATTACACCAAGAAATCTTGTTACATTTATCTGGCTTGGTTAAGTTAAATTAAAATCATATCAAACCTATTGCAAATATCCTACCTCAATAACTTCTCTTAAATCAAGAACCCATTTTTCCTTAACATAACTAATTAATTAATTTACCTCAATTCACAAACCAAATCTAGGGAAAGCATTCCCAAATCATTAACTATAAATCCCTAATCCATACCATATACCATAGAACTCTTAAAACAATCATCCCCTCATAATTATTTGCATTACACACATAAATCATCCCTAGGGTAACCATAACCCTCAGTTGCAATTTGTCCAATCTCAATAATTCAAATCATTTAGTAATCAATTACTAACATGGATTAACCCAGTCTCTTTATCACATCATCTTGAATCATCATCTAACTCAATCCACCTACCTTATCCCAAGCATTTTAATACTTTGAACACCCAAAACAAAAATTAACGCATATCTTAACAATTTGACTCATTTGAAATTATAGACCGATATCAATAAGCCTATTAAAACCACCAGACCACTATCAATTCGTCGTCCTACATAAACCCCAAAAATCCATCTTAGGCCGAAAATTCATCAATATATACACAAAACCTTTAAAATTTAGCTCAACCACAATTTAGCTCAATTCCTACATAATCATTAATACAAGAATCCATCACCAAATTATCATTGCCCACAGCCAATCAAATGGCTCAGCCTATTCCCAATTTAATCTGTTGAATTACTCAAAATCCAAAACACTACAATTATTCCTAATTTCATTCGTCCATAATCCCCTACTAACCTCTATCAACATATTAGGACCAACATTCATTCTTAACCAACATAAATCCCAAGAACACTAATCTTGCTTTCTTGCCTCATAACTTCTTATAATTACTCAAATTCTTCCATAATTTTTCCACAACAAAATTCTTCATCAACCCTACTCAAACATAGCCCAATATTCTCATTTTTCATGTTCATTATTCCCAATTGTAACGCTCTACTTCTTGAAAACACCTTAAAATCCTAATTCTCAACCAAACTCTAAATCAAACTCAATGACCCAACCAACATTATCGTTGAACTTTAGTAACCCTCTAGAATTCATAAATCAAGCTCAAAAGCCCAAATCCAAAGGATTTCTTGTCGTAAACTTAGCTTAATTCAACTTTAAGCAAGCAAAATCTCACATAGGGCCAAATTAAATCAAATTACCCACATTACCATCGTCAAGTAATCTAAATAAACATGTAGAACCAGGCAATTGCCCCAATCAAGCCAGAAAATTCGAAAATCAAAAAAACCCTAGAAGTTTCTATTTGAAAAATCAAGAACAAGAGGGAAAAATGCAAGAAGAGGGATTACCCAAATTAAAGAAGCTTTCCTTCGCCTCAAAGCCGCAGGAAATTCGCCGGAGCTCCGCCTTAAACCACCCCAAAGGCCGCTCAAAACTCTCTCTCCGTTCTCTCCCTCCCTCTTACATCACACACACACACACCCCTATGAAAACGCGAGGGATGTGTTCGATCCGCAAGTACACAGGTCGCACCAAGTAATAAAGTGATAAGAAAGTATCGTTCCCACAGGGGTTTGGTTACAAATGCGATCAAACAGAAGGCTCAATGAATTGAATTAAGTTGAGTTAAAGCAAAGTTTGGATTGAAGATTTAACATGTAAAAGATTAACATTTAAAAATCTATGTTTAGTTAAAGTTTTAGTCACAAATATTGTAAAGCAAAGGGGTGATTTAGAAAACACTTTTTAAGACAAATAAAAAGATCTAGGGTTACTTATTCCCATTTAACTTCATGAACTAGCAAATTCCTTTCCTTTTAGCATTCCAAAGAATTAATGTGTGAGTCCAAGATTCAATTTCATTTGAAGAAGCTTTCTCAAGTCAAAATCAAATTTATACTTGCATTAATTGCACAACCTCTTGCCACAATTAATGTATGTCATAAATACTCCACCAACCTCATATGAACAATGTTAGGGTAGTAATTATATCTCTATATTACCGACTAACCATCCATTTAAAACTATAAACTTCAAGTCTAACATGATTTCACCCAAGTTCTAAAACAAAATACTCTCTCTCAAGACATACTTCATTTAACAAATCAAGTGGTGATCAAGCACTTGTATAAGTAATAGCAAGATGAAAATCCACACATAAAAATTCATTCAATGCATTAAAGAAAGGAAATACAAGGTTCAATCCATCAAATGGTTCAAAGTAACCCTAGAAAAGGGATTTAGTTACACATGGATAAATTAAAAACGAAAATGAAGATTAAGAAAGAACACATGACAGAAAAATAGAGAAGAAGGAAGAAGAAAGGAAACCAAGATCAATGAACTTGAATCTCTCCAAGATCCTCCAAGCTTCCTAGCACTTCCCCACTCTCTCTTGAAGCTCCAAAAGTCCCAAAAATATGCCCTAAGTTCGTGCTGCCCTACATTCCTCTGAAAATAAATTCTTTTATCCCATTTCAGTCAGCTCTTTTAAGTAAAACGAGCAGTATTTGGCATTTTCGTTGTGACCTCGCCGTGGCGAAGTCACGGCGAACTTTGTTGTCTGAAGGCCGAATTGGAATGCACTCACCGTGACCTCGCCATGAAGTCACCTTGTTTCTGGTTCCTTGGTCTTTTTCTCAGCAAGTCTTTAGTTCCAATGCCATTTGTGTTTCCTCTGGGCTTTTTCACTTGATCACCTCTTCCTATACAAGAAGGAAAGAGGGTTGATGAGTTTTACAATTTACCAATGTGCATAAAATCTTTAAGCTCCAAATTTCATACAAATGACAAATATTTCTTTGCCCTCTTTTTCATTCAGCTTTTGTTTTATTTTCACCATTTTATTCACCAAATTATTCACAAGCATGGGGTAAAACATGATGATTTTGTTTCGAAATTTAGGAGCTTACACTTAAGTTTTTGCTTGTCCTTAAGCAAAGCAAGTGACGCAGGGGTTCAATTCACTAATTATCCATTGGATGTCCATGCATGATGATTTCCTCATTTGTTGCTCAAGCTCATACAGTTGACAGGAAAGAAATGAAATAGTTGCAAATGCTAAATTCGCAAATTAAAACTAATTTCCTACCAATTCTTCAGAAGTGTGTGTGTGAGAAGAGTTAGAGAATATTCATCTTGCAGCTTTTAAGAACAAATGCAACATTTCAACATATATAAACCACCTCAACCCAAAGACTTCATAAGCTCAAAATCTCCTCTCTCTCCACCACTAAATGATTCATACAGTTTAGAAATCAATGGGACTTTATAAGCTTGTAATGAGGCTGAGGGTCAGGCTGGTGAAAGAAAGGTCAAGAAAGGAATTCAAATATCTTGAGATAAATAATCATAAGTAACTTGTTCCTATTCTTTCTTTTTACAACACTTTTCACACGGGATAACCATTCCCCCAAACTTGTTTCAAATTGAAATCTTTGTACTTGTTCGCACCGCAAGTGCACGGGTTGCGCCAAGTAATAAAGTGATAAGAAAGTATCGTTCCCACGAGGATTTGGTTACAAATATGATAAAACAGAAGGCTTAGTGAGTTCAATTAAGTTGAGCTAAAGAAAATTTTGTTTGGAGAATTAACTAATAGAAAAATGCTTTTGAAAATAAGAGTTGATAACTACAAATGATTCTTTGACTTAAAGGATAAAATGGAGCCTAGGATTATTTATCCGCCTTGTATTTCATAACCTCTAAATAACCTCCTCTCACAAATGCTTTCAATAAATATATATGTATTAGCCTAGGGTTCAAAATATACTTGTAAAAGCTTTCTCAAGTCAAGAACAAGTGTCTCATTTCATTAATTGCTCAATCTCTTGTTACAATTAATAAAACCCAATTTCCAAACTCCAACCCTAATGTGGCTATGCAAGGTTAATAAGTATATCTCTATCTTACCAACAAAACCATCCATTCATCAAGCAAATTTCAAGTTCTTGCACAATTTCACCCAAGTTCTACAATTAACCTAGCTCTCTCAAGCTTCAATCAAATGAATAAAACATCTAAATGGTGATCAAGCATATAGAAGCATTAAGCAAAGAGTAAAATAAACACATATATACCATTAATCACAAAAGGAGAGGAGTATTAAAGGGTTAATCCATACAAGGGTTCAAAATAATCCTAGATAACAAGTTTATAGCTACTCATAGTCAATGAAAAACTACAAATCCAAGGATAAAATGTAGCCATAACATAAAACAAGAGAGGGAATGAAGATGAAAAAGAAAAACCAAATAAATTAAGCTCTAAATCGCTTCCAAAGCTCAATCCTTGCTTCCTTCTCTTAAAAAACCAAGCCCTAGCACCCCAAAATGCTCCCAAGTTGCCCAGAAAGTCGAGAATGTCCGTCTCCCCTCGTTTTCTAGCTTTAAAAACCTAATTTTTGAGTGAAAATGGAGCTGTGCGTTTTGCTGCGTGAATGAGCCGTGGCTCAGTTTTCCTTTATCCAGAAATGAGCTACGACCTGATTTTTGAGCTGCGGCTTGGTTTTCTGCTGTCTTACGATGAGCTGCGGCCTAGAAATTAAGCTGCGGCTCAATTTACCTCTTGAAAAATTTGGGTTCTTTGTTGAAAATGAAATATTTCATCCATATTTTGCCATCATTTTTCTCATCTTTGATTTCCCAAATGCCTTGGCTCTAATTCTCCTTCCTAAAACACCTCTTGCACAATAATAAATTTAATGAGCTCATGTTAAACAAAGAGGAAATCCCAAAATAAGCACAATTTAGCACAAATTGCAACCAAAAACATCATACCCACTTTTCTATCTTTGAGCATCCAAAACATGTACAAATAATGCTCCAAAAATATATAAAGTCCAATGGAAAATGTGCCAAAAGACATGAATTCCAAGAGGTTAACAGTACTCCAAGTTTTATTGAGACAATTGGTCTATACATTTATATTTTCTTGTCCCTTTTTTTTCATTCCAAGGTTCATTTTGAACTTAGGAGTACAAGCTATGAAGGACACCATTCACTAATTATGTTCCCCCACCAATTTTATACCATCACATACATTTAGCCACCATCCAATTCTTTCTACCAATAATCAGTCATTATCTCAAGAATTGAGTGATTCATTGGTTTTTCAAGTTGCTTAGGTTAAAGCCAGTTGTGGGTTCCAAAAAGAAAATCCATATGGTCTTTCATTATAAGGCTCAAAGAGGGTGCAAATGGATTAATGTTATGGGTTAGCTTGAAAGGCTCAATCTCATTTAAAAGAATGCCCAAATCATATTTTCAAAAATGTGTGATGACATCCAATTGTTTCAAGAGATTCAATGATGAGTTCTAAAGCTTTTTAATTAAGAAGGAAAAGACGTGCCAACTTGCTACAAAGTCTCCCAACAAGCGCATTCAAAACATCCCATAATCTCTTGTGCATGAATTTTGTTTCCTAAAATTGCTAGGAATTAAGCTTTAAAACGCAAATCAATCATCCGCATATATTAACCATCTTTTCCTATCAAGCATATCACCAAAGCGAATTTTCTATCATTGGATCATGCATTCATTATATGGAATAATTAATTAATCTCACCAAACTTCAGCCAGAAAGAATTTAACTTCCCAAAATTCTTTAGCCCAAAATGAATAGCCAAAAGTAATTTCCAAAATTATATCCTTCAAAGTCAAAATTATAATCTGAAAACTTAAAAGTATAACCTCAAATCAAAAGTCTACCCTCACCCCCAAACTTAAAATTGACAGTGTCCTCACTTGTCAAAAGGGAAAAATAAGGGTCTTCTTAAAAGCAAATTGTTGCATGAAAGGTTCAAAAATACCTGTATGAAATGTAATATGTACCAAGCATAATAAAAAACACAATGTGAAAGTTAGCCAATTCATGTGCAACAGGAGCTAACTAGAATAACAGTTCACAAAGTGGAAGAAGTTCAGAGCAAATTGGTATGTGCAAGAAAATCAACTCAAAATACAATATAACCAATATGCAATCAGTCACCTGTAGATATCTACAAGGTAAGCATTAGTTCAAATCATAGGTGCCCAAAAGAAAGACTTGCCAACAGTTCACAGTTAAAAGCATGCAAAAGAAAGAAGTCTAAATCACTGAAACAAACTAAAAAGTCAATCTCTAGAAACAAAGAAATGAACAACAAAAGAAAACAAGAAAAACATAGATCAATCATCAGCATCCTCCCAATAATCACCATCCCCCTGAAAGCTCCTCCGAACCATCTCCATCCTATCAGATTCCTCCTCCTCATCAGTGTCTGTAACCACTGGGCTTTTACCACGCTCGGTCCTCTGCCTGACCTCTTCTGAACCCTTCCTTCGGTTCTCGAATTGCTCATCCTCAGATTGCTCAATTTCCATTTTCAGAGACATTTTCTTAACCATCTTCCTCAAAAGGAGATTCTCAAATCTCTGCGTCTTCCATTCTGACATCATCTTACTACCCAATTAATCAACCTTGTTTGAAAGCCTACGAATATCACCACGCGTGGTTGGAGCTTCATCAGAGTCTTCATCTGGCATTTCCTCATCTTGGACCGGGTCTGCAGGTGCCTCAAGTCCCTTGATCTGCTCATAATCAAATACTGAAGTCGGGTAGAAGTGTGGGTCTGTGTCAGGGTCATCCACATCATGTGCCATGAACAAGTTAGAGATGAGGTGCGGAAAGACAAGGACCGCTCCCTCTCTAGGGGTGGTGGCACTGTGTAGAATACTGTTGTAGATGATGTTCTCCACCTTGACTGGGTTGCCCTTAATAAAGCAGTATATGAGGAGGGAGAATTCCTTTGTGATATCATTGTGATGTTCAGAAGGTATCAAATTGTAGGAGATGAAATGCAACCACGCTTTTGCGTCAAGAGTAAGAGCCTTTTTGTGCAGATATTGCTGCTTCCCGGTCCGTTTAAACTACCCTGGTTGCCCTGGTATGACCATTGTTTTCACCATATCACGTAGGGGATAGTTCTAGGTATATGCTTTTATTCTCTCATACTCACATGCGGGAAGGGAAGGCAAGCTATAGAAGTCCCGAATGACTGAAGGAGTTATGAAATGGCTGAGCAGAGCACCGGTATCATGGTCAAACGTGCCTTCAATCAACCCAGTTTTAGCACTATCATAGTATTGACGTACCAATGCTTCGTTACCCCTTTGCCTTGGACCCAATATTTTTCCAAAATGATAGTTTTGGGTTGCCTAGTAGTAAAAAGGGACCAAATCGGTCGCAGGGAATTCTCTTTCCTGAAGTTTGGGTCTTTCCCTCTTTTTGTCCATAGGTACCTTGCCCTTTTTCTTTAGTGGAGGATTTAGTTCTTGTGGTTGACTTGGGGGATCTTGCTGAGGCCTTTTGTTCCGGCCAGCTAACACCTTGAAGCGAGGCATAGTCTAGGAGAACAAAGACAAAACCAAAATACACAAAACCTGACCATTGAGCACACAATATGGCCATAAAGACTACCTTACTAAATTGAAAAGAAACATCCCTAAAAGAGAGAAAAAGAAATCCTGAAAGAAAAATCATTTAAAAGAAAAATGCCTTCCCCCAAACTTAAACTAAAATAAATTAAGCCTGCTTCATCCTTCCAAAAATTTCAAGCCTAAACCTAATCCTCACTGCCTTGTCAACGGGCCCAAATGAAATCCAATAGTTTAAATACAAGGCCCAAAAGTACAACCAACAGTGGTTGCATGAGGGGACCACAATGTTAAATGTACCCCAAAGTGCTCAAATTTTAATGACACGCAGTGGTTGCATGAAGGGACCACAATGTCTGACAGTGATTCACAGTCAGACACAAAATTTGCAATGAACATGGGGTTCGTACAAGCTATCTAACAAGGGGCCCACGTTCCATAAGATGATTCTCATAATTAACACAACAACCGAATAAATCAACAGCGGTCCCCACAATTTAAAATAAGCCTAAACTTCAACCCCCTGTTCGAGCCTACACGTGTCAAGTGCAAGTCCTTACAACCCCACCAAAATTTGGTCATCAAATCAGAGTGATAAGGCTATATAACTACCACAAAAATTTGCATTCTCCACTTTTCAAATCCATAACCTCCCCTGTTCACCCTATCATCATTAATTTCTCCACTTTCCCGAACCCCATTACTTCTACCTAACAAAGCTTACATTCTTTTAACAAAAAGAGAACAAGACAAGTGAAGAGATATACCAAGAATTGCAGATGGAAGCAAAGAACTCGAAATCTGACTTAGGGCAAGAAATGGGGCCGAAAATTTCAAGCTTAGTTCCCTTTGGGTGTTGTGGTGTGCTTTGAAACTATGAAGGAAAGAGGAAGAAGGCAGAATGATGAGGATGAAGGTGGTGGGTGTTGTGGATGGAGGAGGATGTAAGAAGAAGGAGGTTGAAAGCGAAGATAAAGGAAGGTTTTCGAAGGGAAGGGGAGACAGAAATGGGAAGAAGAGAAACGAATGGGATGTGGGGTAAAAAGAGGAGAATTTAAAAAGAAAATGAAAGGGCAAGATTAAAATTTGTAACCGTAGAAAATGAATGAATCTGGTCACAAAATAAGTCTAGGTTCAAATGGGTGTGAGGGTGTGGCTGTTTGAATGGGTCTGGGAGGCCGAAAAATTGGTTTTTCGCCGTGGCTTCCCCGTGGCTCTGTAATATTTACTACCTAATTATACTTTTTAATACATTTTTAGTTACCGATTAACAATTACAAAATTATTTAATGACTAACTATGTTAGAAAAGAAGTTTACCAAAACAAACACTAACATAGTTAGAAAAGGCTTTTCGTCATTTGAATAAAAATACCAATTAAATACCCTAACCATGATAGAAAATTGATTTCTAATATTAAAAGGGCTATCATAGTTAGAAAAGATTTTAGCATAACATAATTACCCTAACCATGATAGAAAAATGATTTCTAATATAAAAAGGGCTATCATGGTTAGAAAAGAATTTAACATATTATAACAGAAGATTATCCATGTTAGAAAAGAATTTCTATAATACAACAATGGCTAACATGGATAAATAAAGCTAATCTACCACCTGACTAATCCACCCATTCACAACACCCATTAACATATTTGATCATTAAGCACTTTCACGAAAATAACTAAAACCATTATAAATTCAAATCTCTCAACCATTCAACGTTTTCAAAGCATGCAAAATCCCAATGGTCCACAATGATACTAAAATAGTCGAAACACCAATAAAGTTTAGATCGGTCCTTCAGAAACAAAATAACAAGTTACCAAAATAATTATTCTAAAAAAAATCCTCAATTTGAAAATAAAGAAATACAACGTGGAAATATAAGCGGAAGCAAAACAAGTTATATGAATCCCTAGTTGTGGCAATATCATCCGTCAAACCAGTCCAGAACTCACTAGCTTAGTGAGACGGTCCTGGATCCTTCCCTTGGTTTCCTAATGTGTTGCTAGAACCTGTAAAAATAGATAAAATGGGGGTAGACCCAGGTAACCACTAACTGCTAGCCTACGTGCGGTGTGTGCTAGCAAGGTGTTTAGTGGAGTATTACTAAGTATAATTGAATTGGAAACATGAAGCAGATACCATTTAGATGCACAACAATACCATAACATATATTCCCACATAAATTAACGTAATGAAACAATTCCTTATAGTCACACTCTAAATCACATACTCAAATATCGCAGTCTAATACATAGATAAATAAAACCAAACAAACAATAACACCGTTATTATACGGTCCAGTAGGGACTCACAACCCTTGCCTGAGACCGGGGGCGTTTTCCCCAATTCGTCTTTCCATTTTATGTTATTTAGTCCTTGTGGGCCTACAAGGAACCTCATCGCGCGATTGTATTGTTATTTGTTTATTTATTCGGTGTTCGCACAATCAGCACAACACATCATAAATATACACATCCAACATATGGTACAAAGTCCAGTCCAGAAATTCTTAGATTTCAATCATGCAGATATATTTAATAAATAATATAAATTTCCAAAACATACAAGTTCATACCTTCTTGCCATTTAAAAATACATACTCCACTAAACAGGTTATATTATAAAACAAGACGCAACTCCGTGCGTTGCACGGATTGCATTGTTTATTCTAGGTTTTTCTATCTCATTGTACAGCTTGTATTTATCATTCTAAATTTTGCTTTTTATTTTTTTTTTTTGTTATTTTTTTATTTTAAGAAATTCAACAATTACTTTTATTCTTGATAAAAAAACAATTACTTGTCTGTATACAAATGAAGATAATTAAATCATACAAAATATTTTGAAAATTTAAATGTATTGTAATTATGTTTGTTATGAAGCTGTATATGAAATGAACGGTCGTTAAATGTTTTTGTTTTTTTACCTCAAGACAATAGTATACATGATAACCATTGTATTTTATAAATATGCCTTATCTTTATTGAGACCATTTTAAAAATTTGTTTACTATTTAGAAGGTGGAGATATAAAGTATATAAATCTTTTGTGAGTATTTTTTGTTGGAAATGTCATTTGATTGTTGATAAAACTTCTCTCTTTTTGAAACTTCTTTTTTATATTCAGTTAGGTTTTTTAGATTTTAAATAGCACCAACTTAAACTAATTTGTTTATAAATGATAACAAACTTATGTATATACTAAATTCATTGAATTCTATTTCAAAAATGAAGGCGGTTTTTAAATATAAATAATTAATGTCATAGTGTTGATTAATAAGTAAGTTTGATTTTGCTATTGAGATAGGCATGAAGCATGATTATTCAAACCTTTTAAATTAATTGAATTATACTTCAAAAATTAAGGAATATTTTAATTAAGAATAAATCCTTTTATCATATTGATTGATGAATTAGTTTCCTTTATCATGTGAAGTAAATTAAAAAGGCACATTGATTTATTGATTAACTACCTACCAAAGATTTAATAGTTATAAATATAATTGATATTGATAGCTATTATACTTCATGTACATGAAGGATAAACCAAAGGAGAGGTCCATTTATTTCTCCAGTTATATTTTATAACAAACTAAGAAAGATAACATTGAAAAGTGGGATTTTGAGAAACGTATTTGATTAAATATATTGATTTTTTATTGACTCTAAGACAAATCACATTAAAACTACAAAAAGTCATATAAGTGCATGCCTTAAGACCAACATTACGTGGACGATGCACCTCAAATTTACAAGTTTTTGTTCAATGGGGGAATATATTGTAGTCATGCAAAAGTCGATCCTTTAAAAAATTGAGAACATTAACATGGGGGAGTTTAAGAGAGATCATACCTGGAAATATTAAAATGCTCTAACAATGTTATCTATTGAAAAACCTAGGAAACAAACCCCACTGTTCTTAAAAAAAAGTCTTAGAGCAATCATCATCAAACCAATATTTCAAAACTCGAGTAAATAAATGAAAAAGATAAAACAAAATAAATGAAAACCACATCTTATTCAACTTAACCTTAAAGTGCGACTATAGCACCAAAGGCTCGCTGAATTATGAGTAGGAAGAATCAGGAGAAAGATTTATAGGAAGCACTGAAGGTAAGGGTGATAGGCATATAAAATATTAACAATTAATATAAATAATTTATAATTTGATATAAATTATATTAATATTTATAATAAGAAAAATATCCTCGTGATATGGGATAAAGCATCAATAAACAATTAAATTAATATTTTATTAATTGGTATATAATTTGAACGTCACAATTATATTTAGTTATGAATTGGTATATGAATAAATATGGGAGCTGGAAAGAAATAATTGTCTGTGCACAAATAAATAAATAAAAATAACGGCATCATCAATACAAAAAAATTAACGGCATCTAAGAATGCAGTGTATTTGCTATCACAGTATCATATATTCCTCTAATGCCGTCTCTACGAGATTTAGAGTGGGTGAGGGGCTTCTGCACTGCATTTTCTGTCCATTTCCTCTCCACTTACTATCTCCACCAATGTATATTGATGATTGATTGATATTGATTAAGGAAGGCCGTTAAGCCTTGTCATTGAAATTGTGGAGAGAATTTCTTATCGATAACACCATAGTCTTAAATTATGCCAAAAAAACCCACAGTCCTAATGGTTATATTTAGCGCACAAACTTAAAAAACAAATATCAGTGTCAGTGGTGATATAATTAGTAATAATATTTATAAGAAATTTAGATTTCAATTCAATTAATACATCCTTTTTTATCAACAATTAATGCAGCCTTAATGGTAGAAAAAAATTAAATTATGTTGTAAACTGTAGAAATTCAAAACAATATAATTAATTAACATTGATACTAATATTTTGAATAGTAACTCCGAAAAATCAATTGTATTTATTTTACCTTGATACGTTAATAAACTTTTTTTAACTATAGCATTGGTGATTCATAACAACCTCATCAACGTTTTATTGATATCAACTTTCCATTTCAGTTAAAAAAAAAATATCAACTTTCCATTTCATATCAATAAAAAATTAGAACAATAAATAAATTTTTATCAATTATAATTATAAATCATTAGTTAATTATAATCATATTATTAATCATCAATCATTATGGTACACAACTACATTTATAATTGAAAAAATTGTTAATTGACATTAGATAAGACCATTAATTATATATAGGTCTCCAAATTTTATTTGATGATAAGATCTTTCTTATCAATTTAAATTTTATATTTATAAATTGAATTGTATTATTGAGAAGTTAAATTTATAAATTATTTTTTTATCATACGTTAATTTGAATGAATAGAATAGACTACAATGTTATTATCTTTATAACCGTCTAAGAATGTAATTTGTACTATTTTATTTTGTTTAAAATAGAATAGCAAGGATTAAAATTTGATGTTATTTTCCCAATATTAAAATTTAAATTTCCAAATTAAACATATAAACATTGATGCTTTTGAAAGCAGAAAATAAATTACCAAAATCACTAATCCATCAAACATTAATTCTATTTCAACGCGAAATCAGCAAGAGTAATAAAAAGAAAGGATAGGCATATATTGTGCAAAGGCACCAAAGAGTACTAATTTTACAAATATTGGCTCAAGGAGAATTTATATTACCAAATAAATTAAGGCTCAATAGGGTATCACTATCTTGATGATTGAGATGAATTGGAAATAGAAAGAACGAATAGGTGGGCACATGGAGTTTTTTGTTGTTGTTGTTGTTGTTGTTGTTGTTGTTGAAATCAACAAAAAAAGAATGATCAAAGAATTAAAAAAGAACAAAACTCAAAAAATTCAAACCAAGAGAAGGAGATCAAATCTGAAAGAATGTTTAACAAAAGAAGGAATAAGAAGAGACCTACTTACATAAAATGTAAACCTTGATGACATATATCTCCATGATTATGAAAAAAAGAGAAAAGAAAAAAAAGGAATATAGAAAAAGAAGAATGAATGGAAAAAAACAAAAAAGGAGGACACAAAAGGTGAGAAAAATACATACAAAGGTGTCATCATTAGATCCCTTTGAGGTTGCCATTCAATCTCTCTACCTGTGAGTGATACCTCCGACGTTCCTTCACTGCCTTTATATTCTAACCATTCCACTTGCATTTTTAGCACCTTGCCTTTCTCATCTTTATTACACAGCCACTTCCAATCTTCCTATCTTCCTGTTTTGGACACAAAAGATCAAATCAAAATAAAAACTTAAAAATGATTATAACGATGAGTTTTGGGATGAGAAGCGTTGAGGTTGCACCTGGAGAGCGAATCGTTATGGTGAGGGGGGAGATGATGGAGGTTAAACTGAAATAGGTAGGATGATGTATTAATGCACTTTGATTATGGGATTAATTTTGACTATTATTTGGCTGTGATTATGTAAATTGTATAACAGATATTCCCAAAATGTGATTAACGGCGTCCAAAAGATTTAAGAAATGATACTAACAGATAAATCCAAGATTTGAGGTTCATTAACGGCATCCACACAAGGTTTAGAGTAATATATTGATAAGCTTCCAAATTCATGTCCATCAAGACTATAGCCAATCACAAATTATCGGTTTCAAATACTCACTAACTCACACACACATGCAAACAAACAGAAGTAGTTACCTCAGTGAAGTTAAACCAATAGTTACCGTAGACGCACCCCCATGCTCAATACCGGAAAACCAGAGTCTACAAACAGTATTATACACCTGCACCTGATTAGTAACTAATAGAGTACTACCATTCACAACTTAGGGAATTAATCCCTACAAGGCTCTAAATGCTTCTTTTGATAATAAAACGATTATTACACAGCTAGGTTAAGTTAATATAACCCATATCTAGCCTATCAAACCATAATCATCCTCAATGTACCACTTCAATATAAAAATCCCAATTACCCTCTTTACAACTTGCTCCAACAATGCCAAAACAATAATTCTCCTCAATTCTACAACGTACAAAGTAAAACGGCTACATAACGCCATAAGCAAATCCTAAACCACATTTAAAGCTTCCCACTTTGACAATATGAATAGCCCGTTCAATGCCGATTTATCAACTTCTAAACCTCATTTACCCTCCCAATTCTTTATATCTAAGCAAGCTATATTTTCCTAGAACCAATTTAAATTTTGAAGTCAAAAACTCACTCTATTTATTTCTTTAACAATTACTTTGCAATTAGGGATATAAGTCAGATTTCCAATAAATTCTTAAACCCCTAAGCTTCAAACCTTGAGACTTTAAACTTAGGACTCAATTTCATTTTCACCTTTTCCAAGAATATCTTAAACTTCTTACTATTCACTTTTCAATACTAATCTCCAACAAAAGTCATTTTAAAAGAAAACTATGATTTGATTTTTTTTTTCAAAGATGACCAATCACTACATGAAATTCTTTCCTTAAATCTCACAGCTGTAACTAATATAATTATAATTTCAAAATCATCATTTATTGTGAATTCTTCATATTAAACCAAAAGATAACTTCTCTCTAATCCACTTGCAAATGCATCTCGTCACTGTTAATATTCCCATCTATGTTCATACTGATTATAAGAACTAACTTCATTTGATTAAAACTCTTTAGCACCCCAAGAACAATCATTAGCTTAAATAATCCTTAAACAGAGTAAACATAATCGGTTTATAATCAATGCAGGTAGCCACACAAAATTTCCATAACACCACATATTACCCTCCAATCCAATCAGAAGTAGAGATTAAAATAATTGAACCATATGTACAAAAATCCTTTACCCGAAAAGAACAAGAGAGCTGAAGCATATGGGAAAATTTGGGATCCTCAAGTACGGCACTGCCACATAAAGCATGAAGAAACACGAATTGAAGCTGCTACTCCTAGGAGAGGGGGCGAACTCGACGAACGGCGGCAACGAGCAGCGACGTACGACGGCGGCTCTCTACTCTTCTCTTGCTCTCTTTCTTCTCGGCCAGAACAGAGAAGGAAGAAGAAGATGAGGTCCTTTGCCTTCCCCCTCTCTCTTTCTCTTTCTCGCCGACTTCCCTGATCGGCGCCGAGGAAGAAGGCGTCGGCGGTTGGTTCTGCTCGATGCAGCGGCATGTATGTGAGTGTGTGCAACACTGCACGTTAAAGAGGAATGAACGCCCGAGAAATGGATGGCAAGCTGAGTGTGTGTGGGTGTGTGTGTTGCGAGGAAGACGAAGGAAAATGTGTGGTGTATGTGTGTGTTCGTGCGCGGCGCGTTTTGCATGAGGAGGAAGAAGGTGAAATATATATATAAGGGGAATATTAGGGTTGTTGGGTAGGGAAAAATTACTAACGTGCCCTAAAATTTGAAATAGTTTATAATTAAGGCCTAACAGATTATATTATTTTCTTGAAATTCATCCTTATGTTAGATTAGGAAATTTTATTTCCCCTAAAGTTCCTTCAAGCTTTAAAAAAATAATTTCCCTAATTTGGTAAATTAGGAATAAATACCCAATCATTCCTTCTTAATTTATATTGGAAATCAGTTTTAAAATCCTCCAAAAATACCTTAATCTTGTGAATTTGTTTATAAAGCTAATGTATTTTTCTAGAGACACCTGAGAATTTTAAATAACTCTTTATTGCCTCCTTCCTAAATTTGGGAATTATACACACTTATTGATAATTTAAAATTCAGGATGTTACAAAGTCACGGCGAAAACATCAGTAAAATGTCTAGAATCCAAGGCTGCTCGCGGCAAAAAACAGGAACTATGCCCATAAGACATATGAGTTCGCCGTGAGTTAGTCGTGGCTATCTCACGGCGAAAACCTACTAACACATATTCTTCAGCAGTGTGCAAACATGTAGATCTTTACTTTTTAATGCACTCATATTCACCAGACACATGTAGAAACATCATTCACACTCAAGATTCATACGAATTCATTCCATTCCCCACAAATCACATCAATAATCTACATAACACAATCCTTCAAAATCACCCATGGAACTTAAAATTCACAACAAATTCTCAATCATCCAAAAGTTAAGTTCAACACAAATTGAACAGGATGTGACTAGGAATAATACTCAAAAGAGTGTAAAGTGATAGTATGAGGGTACTCCCCTTTGTAGACCAATTCTTGCTCTCTCTAACTTCCAAGATGCATTTTCTTCACCGATACCAGCATTCCAAGCTTTTGAAGAGTGACCTTTCTTCCTACAAAAAGGAAAACCAAGGATAAATCTACTAACCTTAAAAGAAATAACCTAAAAATTAAAATAAAGAGAATTAGTTCAAGAACTTGGGTTGCCTCCCAAGAAGCGCTTGGTTTAAAGTCACTCAGCCCGACTCTTCTTTTTTTTCATTTTGTAGCCAAATGAAGGGTGGCCACTTGGTGCTCCACATGTCCGCCCCAATAATGCTTCAACCGGTGTCCATTTACTTTGAATCTTTCTCCCTCTGCATTTTCAAGCTCGACAGCACCAGATTTTGAGGCTTGAACAACATTGAATGGTCCCGACCAACGAGATTTCAACTTTTCTGGGAAGAGTTTGAGTTTGGAGTTGTACAAAAGTACTCTTTGACCAGGTTCAAAAGTCTTGGGGAGGATCTTCTTGTCGTGGTACCGCTTAGTCTTCTCCTTGTACAACTTTGCATTCTCATAGGCACTTAAACAAAATTCCTCCAATTCATTGAGTTGAAGTAGTCTCTTAGCACCGGCGGCCTCAAAATCAAAGTTAAGCTTCTTGATGGCCCAATAAGCTCCATGTTCAAGCTCCAATGGCAGATGACACGCCTTCCCATAAACTAGTCTATATGGGGACATCCCAATAGGTGTTTTGTAGGCGGTTCTATAGGCCCATAATGCATCATCAAGCTTTGTTGACCAATCTTTCCTTGTGGGCCTAACTATCTTTTCTAGGATACTCTTGATTTCATGATTAGAAATTTCAGCTTGCCCGTTGGTTTAAGGATGATAGGCCAAGGCCACTTTATGCTTCACTCCATACTTTTTCATTAGGGCTTGAAATTGATGATTGCAGAAATGAGATCCCCTATCACTAATGATCGCCCTTGGAGTCCCAAAACGAGTGAAAATGTGTTTCTTCAAGAATTTGAGCACTGTTTTGGCATCACTCTTTTCACAAGCAACGGCCTCTACCTACTTTGATACAAAATCCACTGCCACTAAGATGTATTCATTATTGAAGGACTTGGGAAAGGGTCCCATAAAATCAATCTCGCAAACATCAAAGAGTTTAACCTCTAACATATTCGTCAAAGGCATTTTATTTCTTCTTGAGATGTTTCCAACTCTTTGGCACCGGTCACACTGAAGCACAAAAGCATATGCATCCTTGAAGAGTGTTGGCCAATAAAAGCCACTTTGGAGGACTTTTGCAGCAGTCTTCTCACCTCTAAAATGTCCACCATAATCAGACGAATGACAACATCTCAGGATTTCTTGTTGTTCATTCTCAGGGACACACCTCCTAATCATCTGATCAGCACATCTATGAAACAAATAGGGTTCTTCCCACAAGTACAACTTAGCATCATGCAGAAATTTCTTTTGTTGGTGATATTTCAAGTCCGGTGGCATCACACCACAAACCAAGTAGTTGACAAAATCTGCATACCAGGGAGTAATAGAGATATCAATGGAGAATAATTGTTCATCGGGTAAAGATGTGTTAATCTCCTGGATAGAGCCTTGCTTCGCTTCAACACTCAATCGTGACAAGTGATCGGCCACTTGATTTTCAAGCGTGCCTTGGAGTCTTTCTTATTGAAAAGGTGCTTGAGAGCAGAGTGATCCGTATGAATGGTCACTTTAGTACCCACAATATATGCCCGGAACTTCTCACAAGCAAACACTACTGCTAGCAACTCTTTCTCAGTTGTGGTGTAGTTCAATTGAGCGTCATCAAGTGTTTTGCTAGCATAGTAAATGGGATGGAAAATCTTAGCCTTTTTCTGACCCAAAGCGACGCCTACTGCATAGTCACTAGCATCTGCCATAATGATGAATGGCAAATTCCAATCCGGTGCTACTAAAATAGGTGCAGATACAAGCCGCTTCTTTAATTCTTCAAAAGCTTTCAAACAATCTTCATCAAACTTAAACTCCACGTCTTTCTCAAGCAAGTTACATAAAGGCTTAGCAATCTTAGAGAAGTCTTTTGATAAACCGGCGGTAGAACCCTGCATGACCCAAGAAACTTCTAATGCCTTTAACATTTGTTGGAGGAGGCAATTGCTCAATAATGGATATTTTTGCTTTATCTACTTCTAACCCTTTCTTAGAAACACGATGGCCCAAAACAATACCTTCTTGCACCATGAAGTGACACTTCTCCTAATTAAGGATAAGGTTAGTTTCCTCGCATCTTTGCAAAACCGCAGCTAAATTGTCCAAACAGCTATCAAATGATTGGCCAAAAACCGAGAAATCATCCATGAATACCTCAATAGTTTTCTCAATCATGTCTGAGAAAATGGACATCATACACCTCTGAAATGTGGCAGGAGCATTGCATAACCCAAATGGCATCCTTTTAAAAGCAAAAGTACCATAGGGACAAGTGAATGTTGTCTTCTCCTGATCTTCTGGGGCAATTGCAATCTGATTATATCCTGAATACCCGTCAAGAAAGCAAAAGAATTCTTGCCTGGCCAATTTATCTAGCATCTGATTAATGAATGGCAATGGGAAATGATCCTTTATGGTGTAAGCATTCAGCTTACGATAATCCATGCATACTCTCCAACCCGTCACAGTACAAGTCGGAATCAATTCATTGTGGGTGTTAGCCACTACAGTCATACCGCCCTTTTTGAGGACGCATTGGACTGGGCTCACCCAAGAACTATCAGATGTAAGGTAAACAATGCTAGCAGAGAGCCATTTCAAAATTTCCTTCTTCACCACTTCCTTCATGATTGGATTCAACCTTCTTTGATGCTCAATGGAGGTTTTGCTATCATCCTCCAGAAGGATCTTATGCATGCAAATAGAGGGGCTTATTCCTTTGATGTCAGCTATAGACCATCCAATAGCTTTCTTGTGATCTCTCAGAATCCTCAATAGTTTCTCCTCTTGAACTTGTGATAGGTTAGAGGAGATGATCACTGGCAAAGCATTAGAATCCCCAAGATAAGCATACTTGAGGTGAGGAGGTAGTGGTTTCAACTCCAAAGTAGGAGGCTCTTCAATTGATGGTTTCAACGGAGAACTCAATGCATTAGACACATCTAAGAGTTCAAAAGGCTTGAATCGTGTATGGCCACAAGTCTCCACATAACATATTTCCCTTAGTTCTTCATCATTGATCTCTTCAACATCTTTCTCTCCTACTAACAAATCTTCCAATGGATCTTTCATCAACGAAGCATAAAACCCCTCTTGATACATTGAATCAACTTCATCCACAAAAGAGCATTGAGAGGAATCATCTAAAAATTTCAGGGCTTTGTTCATGTTGAAGCTTACTTGCTCATCATTGACTCTCAAAGTAATCTCACCCTTTTCCACATCAATAAGGGTTCTAACAGTAGCCAGGAATGGTCTTCCAAGAATAATCGGGATATTCCAATCCACCTTACAATCAAGTTCTATAAAATCTGCCGGAAAGATGAACTTGTCCACTTTCACCAAAACATCTTCAATTACTTCTCTAGGACGGGAAACACTTCTATCAGCAAGGAGCAAGGTCATAGTTGTGGGTCTTGCATCTCCTAGGCCCAATTGATTGAATACAGCGGAAGGCATCAGATTCACACTTGCCCCCAAATCACAAAGGGCTTTTCCTTAGAAGTTCTTCCAGATGTTGCAAGGAATATAGAAACTTCCTGGATCTTTCAACTTTGGTGAAAGTTTCCTTTGCAAGATTGCACTGCAATCTTCAGTCAGGGGAACTGTTTCAAATTCATTGAACCTCCTTTTCTTGGCCAACAAGTCTTTAAAAAACTTTGCATATTTAGGCATTTGCTCAAGTGCCTCGTCAAACGGGATATTGACATGTAATTGTTTGAACATTTCAAGAAGCTTCTTAAATTGACCATCTTCTTCTTTCTTTTTGAAACGTTGAGGAAATGGAAGTGGAGGCATATAAGCTGGAGTGTCATTTGCCTTTGGCTTCGTCTCTTTCACCTTCTCTTTAGCCACTCCATCACTAGATTTCTCAACTGCCTTCTTCTTCTGGCCATTGTACTCTTCCACTATAATTTCCTCATCAACTTTATCTTCCTCATCATGAGCAACTTCCTCAGAAACATCATCACTCTTGTCATTGGGCTGGGGCACATAAGGTAATAGCTTTCCACTTCTCAAAGTTACAGCTTTGCACTTCTCTTTACCATCCCTTTTTGGGTTAGGAATGGTGTCACTTGGGATAACACCTCTTGTCATGGCATTCACTTGTGAAGCTAATTTCCCCATTTTTACTTCAAGATTTTTGATTGTTGTTTCATGGAGGGAAAATGTGGATTTAGTTTAAGCCCTCTGAGCCTCTTGTCCTGCTAAGATCTGAGCCAACATCTTCTCCATTTTGGATTCTTCCTCCTTAATAAGAACTTGCCTAGGTTGGACTTGAAAGCCAGGAGGATGAGATGGTTTAGTACCTGAGGAAGAAGGTTGATTCAATGTTTGTCCTTGATTCCAAGAGAAGTTGGGATGGTTTCTCCACCCAGGATTATAAGTATGTGAATATGGGTTATTCGGAGGATTTTGAAACTTGCCCATATAGTTGACTGATTCATAGAGTGGACAATGGTCTGGGAGATGGACATCATTACATTGATCACATACAATTGGGGTGGTATGAATAGAATGAACACCTTGAGATTTACCCCTTTGCATCTGGGACTCTATCACATCAAACCGCTTATTCAGTGCAGAGATAATAGTTGCAAGTTGTGAAGAGGAAGGAGCATCTTCCTTAGGTGTTGTCAATGGTTGCGAAGTCCTCCTATCAGTGCCTTGAGAGTTGTTGGCAGATAGTTGATCTAGTAGTCAAAATACTTCGTTGACATGGACATTTCTATACCCTTCATTTGTCATAGAATCAACCATTGCCTTAGACTGAGGATTAAGGCGAGTGCAAAAAATTTGGACTATCACCCATTTGTCTACCCCATGATTAGGGCATTGCCTCATTAACATCTTATACCTCTCCCATGCTGCATAAAGGTGCTCATCAGGATGTTGACGAAAGCTTAGAAATTCATCTATGGCTTCCACAGACTTATCATCAGAGAAAAATCATGCTCTAAATTTTGCTTCAAGATCGGCCCAAGAAGTGATGGATCCCTCTGGTAGATTGTCAAACCATTCCTTTGCCTTGCTTTGCAGAGAAAAAGGAAACAGTCGAAGTCGAAGAACATCGTCAGGAACTCCATTTTGCTTAAATGATCCACATACTTCCAGGAAGTAGAGCAAGTGCTTGTTAGCATCTTCATTGAAAAGCCTGTGGAACAACACATGCAACTGAAGCATCGTAATCATCACCAGCTCTATCTCAAAGTTGTGAGCTTGCATTTCAGGCATCTTAATGCAAGATTGAGTGCCTCGCATGTTCCGGCTAGCAAAGTCATTAACCGTGGCCCGGTTATATTCGTCATCAGCCATGATTTTAGGTTCAGTGGCCCCTTCTTCGTCAAATATATTAAATCCTTCAAGAACTACTTCCAAATCGGCGATCTCCACAGTTTGCATATGCCAAAGTGGTACCCAAGCAAGTATCAAACTAAACAAAGGTAACTATAAACAAGAAAAGAAATTAAAAGAAAAGTAAATAATTACAAACTCAAGCGAAATTAACAACCAAGCCTAAGGTTGACACAGGGATTTGTTACCAAATCCCGGCAACGGCGTCAAAAACTTGTTCGCTCCGCAAGTGCACAGGTCGCGCCAAGTAATAAAGTGATAAGAAAGTATCATTCCTATAGGGATTTGGTTACAAATTTGATCAAACAGAAGGCTTAGTGAATTGAATTAAGTTGAACTAAAGCAAAGTTTGGATTGAAGATTTAACATGTAAAAGATTAACATTTAAAAATCTATGTTTAGTTAAAGTTTTAGTCACAAATATTGTAAAGCAAATGGGTGATTTAGAAAACACTTTTTAAGACAAATAAAAAGATCTAGGGTTACTTATTCCCATTTAACTTCATGAACTAGCAAATTCCTTTCCTTTTAGCATTCCAATGAATTAATGTGTGAGTCCAAGGTTCAATTTCATTTAAAGAAGCTTTCTCAAGTCAAAATCAAATTTATACTTGCATTAATTGCACAACCTCTTGCCACAATTAATGTAAGTCATAAATACTCCACCAACCTCATATGAACAATGTTAGGTTAGTAATTATATCTCTATATTACCGACTAACCATCCATTTAAAACTATAAACTTCAAGTCTAACATGATTTCACCCAAGTTCTAAAACAAAATACTCTCTCTCAAGACATACTTCATTTAACAAATCAAGTGGTGATCAAGCACTTGTATAAGTAATAGCAAGATGAAAATCCACACATAAAAATTCATTCAATGCATTAAAGAAAGGAAATACAAGGTTCAATCCATCAAATGGTTCAAAGTAACCCTAGAAAAGGGATTTAGTTACACATGGATAAATTAAAAACGAAAATGAAGATTAAGAAAGAACACATGACAGAAAAATAGAGAAGAAGGAAGAAGAAAGGAAACCAAGATCAATGAACTTGAATCTCTCCAAGATCCTCCAAGCTTCCTAGCACTTCCCCACTCTCTCTTGAAGCTCCAAAAGTCCCAAAAATATGCCCTAAGTTTGTGCTGCCCGACATTCCTCTGAAAATAAATTCTTTTATCCCATTTCAGTCAGCTCTTTTAAATAAAACGAGAAGTATTTGGCATTTTCGTTGTGACCTCGCCGTGGCGAAGTCACGGCGAACTTTGTTGTCTGAAGGCCGAATTGGAATGCACTTGCCGTGACCTCGCCGTGGCAAAGTCACCTTGTTTCTAGTTCCTTGGTCTTCTTCTCAGCAAGTCTTTAGTTCCAATGCCATTTGTGTTTCCTCTGGGCTTTTTAACTTGATCACCTCTTCCTATACAAGAAGGAAAGATGGTTGATGAGTTTTACAATTTACCAACGTGCATAAAATCTTTAAGCTCCAAATTTCATACAAATCACAAATATTTCTTTGCCCTCTTTTTCATTCAGCTTTTGTTTTCTTTTCACCAAATTATTCACAAGCATGGGGTAAAACATGATGATTTTGTTATGAAATTTAGGAGCTTATCAGGATGAGAGAGGCTGGATGGGCGCCGGCGTCGCCTTCGGAGACAGCGAGCTCTCCCACCCTCATCGCCTTTGCTCCCTCGCTGGTCGGCCGAAGAAGGAAGATGAAGGAATGTGATGGTGAAGACGAAGGCGGACGGCGAAGGAAAGGGGGGTCACGGGAACTAGGAGGAATAAGGGGGAGGATATAATAATAATAAAATAAATAAGTTAAATGGTGGTAGGGGAAAATTACTAATAGGCCCTAAAATCCTTAAATAAGATATATTTAACTTGGATAAAATCCTCTTTTCACTTCCCAAAAATTTATTTTAAATTCCCACTAATATTTTCTCCCACCAAGATCTCTTTTGGGTCCAAAAATAATTCCTCCAACTCTAACTCTATTAATTTAAGGGAGAAATCAGGCATTTAAAAATTCCCACATTACTTATATTTTCATGAATTTATTTATAAAGCTCTCCAAATTCCTTAATTCATCCCAAATTAGTTCCTAAGTTATCACTAATCCTTATTTAAATTTTCAGGATGTTACACAAAGTAGGTTGGGCCTTTTTCTTAATTGTTAGATATGGAATCATTAAGGGGTAAATATGCAAATTTAGTATCTTACAATATTGCAAATCGCACCAAACATAAACTACAATTTTTTTGTCACTTTATAGTAATCAACAATTTTTTTCGTAGCAGATTTAGTAACATTGTTAATTCTTGTTAAATTTCATTAAATATTCGAAATGTGGGGCCTGTAAAATTATAAATGATGACAACTTCACTCTTATAATAGGGTAAATGTGCAAATTTAGTATCCTATAATATTTCAAATCACACCAAACATAAATAACAGCTTTTTTGTTAATATATAGTCATCATGAATTTAATTATTTTTACGGGCTGGTAGGTCTCATTCTCTCCCTCCCTATGTCGGGTTTCATCGACGCCTTCGACCTCGCGTCGAGGCTATCGAGCGATGATGGCGTTGCCAGTGATATTGAAGATGATGGCGTCGCCGGTGATATGGAAGGTGAGAGGGCTACCCAACGAAAGGTATACACACCCCTAACTCTCCTGCAAATTCCATTTCCATTTTCGCTCCAAGAGAGGGGCATGGGGGGCTACATCTGGTAGAATTGGCTTCCAATTATTCGTTTTTTGTGCAGTTGGTCACCTGCTATATCAACAGCGACGCCATCATCTTCCATATCACCGGCGAAGCCATCATCGCCCGCTCCACTGACAGCCTCGACGAGAGGTCGAAGGTGTCGGCGAAACCCGACTTGGGGAGGGAGGGAATGAGACCTACCGGCCTGCAAAAATAATTAAATTCATGATGACAAAAAATTTTTATTTCTGTTTGGTGCGATTTGCAATATTGTAGGATACTAAATTTGCACCATTACCCTTATTATAAGAGTGAACCTGGCGTCATTTATAATTTTACGGGCCCTACATTTCGAATATTTAACGGAAGTTAACAAGAATTAACGGTGTTACTAAATTTACTACGAAACAAATTGTTGATTACTATAAATTGACAAAAAAATTGTAGTTTATGTTTGGTGCGATTTGTAATATTGTAAAATACTAAATTTGCACCTTTACTCATTAAGTAATGGATCTGAAACATTTTCCTTTTCTGAGGGCTGAAAAATTCAGAAGACCAAAAACAATTGGGCTAAACCAAACCCAACTTTCTATTCTAGCGATGACTATCTTTTTTTTGCCAACGGGAAACAGCGAAGACTTTTTTATGATGAATTAGCGTGTGCTTCCCCGCGCGTTACACTGAGTAGCATAAAATTAATATATGAACTTCAACCCATTTAATTTTATTCACTATAGAATCAGTTTTGTACGCCAAAGAAATCAATAAAATCACGACAAATTCAGAGGGGTCAATTTAAACCACACTAAAGTCTCCGCATCTTTCATCCAGCAAGACATACAACGGTGTATAGAACAAATGTCGCATTATGGAATCCATATGTTGCAGTAACAAATGGTAGTGCGGGACAGCGGGAGCATGACAATTTATAACACACTTCCAAGAAATTTATTTTTAATCCAAATATCAAGAAAATAACATTTTTCCTTTGCAATGAATCCCCAAGCAAAGTATTGCACAATTTGTTTTAAAGTTCGTCAATGTTCACTATCAATTAACAAAACTTTCTACATAAAAAGATTTTAACAATTTTTTTTTTTTGGAAAAATATATATAAACAGTGTAAATGAGATCTAGATAATTTAAATATGTTTATCTTTCTCTACTCACTATTTGATCAGTAGAAAAAATATATCATTTGAAATAATTTGCTTCATATATTGTTTTTTAAAATAATCAAATCGAAGAAATTATTTTTATTTCAGATTTTGTATCCATCTAATTTTTTTTAAAAAAAAGTCATTACTTTTTTTATAAAATGAAATATAACATTTACTACATAATGTAACTAACGAAACCACGTTATCCAGAATAGAAGATTTTACTGAACTTTTTTTAAAAATAAATTTAGATCATCTAAACGATATCCCGATATTTTATATATTTTTTGCTTTGTCCAATGATCTTGTTTACAAGACAGCGGCACCATTTGAAATAATTTTTTCTTTACATATTTGTTTGAACAATGATATGTAAAGGATTAATGTTAGTCTTGGTTTTGTAACTATTAAAACAATCATTTAGAGTAATAGACCATTCATCAATCAATTTTGAGTTAATATTTTATCAGTCGATTTATATATAAGAGAACCACTAAAAAAAAATGAAATTTGTAAAATAAAAAAGAACACTATACATATACTTTCTAACTTGCATCAACCTCTGTGATATACTGAACTCTAATTGATACTCCCCAGGTTTGATATCTTTTCAAGGTTCTCCCCTTCCCAAATATGGGAAGACAATATTTCTTGTATGCATAAAAATAATTTTTTTAGAGATGCATTACTTTTTAAAAGAAATCAAATAGTACATACCTTCTAAAAAAATCATTGATCTATTAATAAATAAACATATATATATTGAAATAGACATAGTACTCATTTTGACCATTATTATCATATTCCTCTCTCTCATATGCTCATCATAAATAGAGGCAGATTCTGTGATAAAATTATTTTAAACATGTTTATTATTTTCAACTACTTTTTTAATGTAGGTGATTTTACCATTTGAACTCTACAACAATTCTTCCAACTTCCAAGCATATAGATAAGTGTGGGAGATGTTGATAAGTTAAAATTAAAATGCAACCAATTTTTGTACTGCTCTTTTCGATTAAAAGATGTTATATCTTTGAGTCAGTCAAAATAAGGACTTCTTCAAAATCAAATTTATTTATTCTGCGTCCATGAAATCTATTTCTTAATTTAAAATCTAACTGATTTAGATATGCTGATATCCATATTTAAATTTTACTATAAAAACACTGTTAATAATTAATAATAATAATGATAATTGATAATAAATTAGTATATCAAATTTTAATTCTCATAAATTTATTATCCATCATTTGTCATTTTCAATAACGCTCGCAGATCGAAGTCTGCTTCTTCTACTGTACATGATCGTCCTCTTCTGATTTCTGATGCCATCTTTTTTTTTCCAAATCCATCTTGCTCTCTTTTTTGTCGATTCTTCATCTAGTGCTTCTCATCCTCCCATTAACCACCATGTTGAATTTGTCCCATTTATGTATTATAATGTGCCTAGATATTAAATAGGGTAAAAGCACCAACTGTCAGATTATAAGTTTTATGCCACTGCCTTCTCCTCCTCCCTCCCGTATCTCCGCAGGTTCCCGTGTGACTTCTCTTAACTGAGGAACAAATTCAGCGAACCGCCCAATCAGTCTCCAATATGTGAACACAACTTTTGAGAGAGAGGTCTCGCCCGAGGTTGTTGTCGTTGCCAGAGGAAGAGGCCGCTCGATCCATCTCAGGTCTATGAAAAGGTTTTATATGGTTAAGGTTTTTTTGATTGAGATATCCCTTTATTAGGTGAAATTACCTTTAAAAATGATTATACTAAAATTAGCTCTTTTCACAAAGCAATCAGGGTACACGTGAGCTATTTTCTCTTGGCTATGTTTTGTGATCTTTTCTCAGATTCAATATTTAGAAAGTTTTGATTTTGTGAAGGGTTTGAAATAAGTAATTACGTTTTTTATCAGAGGTTCTATTTAAAAGGGAGAACAATTTTTTCTTCGCTTGCCTTGCCTCCTTACTCGGCGACCTGAAGGAAGAAACTGAAGAACAACTGTTTCAACGCATGCCTGCTCTTGTTATCCCTCCTCTGATAATACGATATGTTACGTTGTTCCTAAAAGGGTAACATTATAGTAATTAAATTAAGCAACACAAGAAAAAAAAATGTTTACAAAATAATATTATGCCCCACTAAAATTATGATAAAAACTCACGGTAAACATATGTTCTTTATTATTATTTTTTTTATCAGCAACATATGTTCTTTATACCATCAGAGAAAAGATACCCAAAAAAAAATTTAAATAGAATAAAGGACAAAAAAAAAAAAAGCAATAAATGTGGCGGTGTTTTTAAGTTGTGCGGCGATGAGCTGTGCAGGAAAAAAATACCTCCTGCCTCAGTAAAAGTGTGTGGCTCGTATGGTGCCAAGAGATTTTTTTTTAGAAAAAATAGAAATGCTAAAATAAAAAGAAGTTGAGCTAGTTACACTGGTGAGGATTCTCTCCTCTACCCTATCCCTCATATTCTCTCTTCTACCCCAAAATTTTATAATTTTGAGGTCAATTTTTTTTTTATTATTAGATTTTACATAAAATTAGTGACATTTTAATATCTTATTGACTAAAAATAGTTCAGTTTTCAGTTTTATATTATGTTTTTTAAAAGTCAATGCTATAACTTGAAAAAAACATAATTTTAAGAATTAAATCTTTGAAAAATCATATAAAATTGAAAACCGAACCATTTTTTGTCCGTAAGATATCAAAATATCAATAATTTTATGTAGAATCTAATGATAAAATCAAACAAAAAAATTTGACCCCAAAAATATAAAATTTTGAGATAACTGAGAAGAAGATGTGGGATAGAATAGAGGAGAGAAGCCAACTCCCTGTTACACACTTACACATACCTGGCACCTTCTTCTTTCTTTATCTGATTGCAATGTACTTTTTTATTCGCCTATAATTCCATTTGAAAGTTGTTGAGGTTGTACTTAACTTTTGTTGGGTGTTTTTGCTTGTTCCCTTTTCTTCTTCCTCCTCTTTCTTCATGCGTATAAAACCTTTGGTGTTGAACCTCTAAATTAAAAGTTTTCCTTTCTTCTCTCCTTTCCTCTGAAAAAATCCCCCCAATAACTTCTTCCCTCAAGAAACCCCCCCTCTCTTTTGATACATGAAACCCCACTCTCTTCTAATGAGAAAAAAGCTTCTTTCAATGCCTTCTCTCATCAATGTCAGCTAACGATTCCTAAAAATGTCCCTAGCATAATATCAATTATTGCTATTAATGCAAAGGTAAGAGTGAAAAGAAGCTCCAAGACAGAGAGTAGTACTGACACATTTTTTACCTTCATTTTCCTTCACATTGATTTTTTCATCAGTAACCAAGCCGCTTGGAGCTCCAGCCAACGGAGACAAAATGGAGAAGGCAAATATGAAGTGTGGAAGAAGACAAAGGCAGAGATCCATGGAAAGGAAGGGTAGCTATGAAATCTAGTGTTGTTGGTAAAATGAAGAATGGAGATGACACAGTTGGAGCCAAGAAACAGGACGGTGAAGGTTGTCGTCATTCAAGGTGAGGTAAGTGATGAATTTGATGATGATGAACTGGAGCGGGTTTGGGTTTGGTTGGGAGATGAAGATGTGTACTTCTTATATCTGAGATGGGAAGCTAAAAATTGTTTGAATTTTGAATTTCCCTCCTACTACTGAGTGTGCAATGCTTTTGGAAGGGAAAAAGAACTCAAGAATGAGTGAAACTAATACTTTACATAGGGAAGGAAAAATTCAAAATTGATTTGGCGGGATAGTTGAAAAAGAAGTAATACACTTTGATGGTAGCCATATTGGGGAAACTGTCATCAAAGCTGTTGGATTCATCCCATTAACCACCACATATATATCCTATGGTAGGGGACATGTGAGCCGAGCCTACAGCCGCCCGCAGCCCGAGGTTTGTAGAATGGTTCGAGGCAAGCCGTTTCCCCCTTGTGAACAGTATTCTGAGTCTATAACTGTGTAAAAAATGGGCAATGGTATATGGCTTGGTGGAGCTACTTCTATAGTTTAAGTTGATAAGTTGATATGGCCAGGTCTAATTTTGAATACTATAATCTTTCTCCTCCGGAAACAACAAACGGCACATTTGAGAGCCATTTCCCCAAGCTCGTCTATTCATAATTCATTGAGTTTCCTTGCATTCCTGCATCCACGCGCTGCAAAACGATGTTCACTATTGGCCAAAAAAACACGACGCTCACTACCTTGACTATCATTTTCTCATTGCTTCACTACTTGTCAGAATTATTAGCAGAGTAGGTACACAGTCTCTCATACTCCTGAACCGACCGGCTCTTGCAAATCATGACCATCTGAACCGTTTTCAGTTTTCACTAAATGCTGGGTTCTATTGAATTTAGTTCAATCGGGTCATTTGGGCACTCATAGACCTTGGACATGAATAGACGGTGCGTCAAGAGTGGCACAATTTGTGCTGTAAACATATGCCTTGGCATTTGAAAATAGACAATGATCTCGCCTTGTGCAATTAAGACTTTTTTAGAATACTTTGATCAAAGCCTAATACAGCTGGAACCAAAGAACTAAATTCTTAAGACATGTTACTTCATTGAATTAACTATTGAATATATTAGCGTGATTGATTGCTATTGAATTAACAAGGAATATGGTTGACCAACTATACTGGGATTCAAAACACGTGGCTTGATCATTTGAACTCAATGAAAAACAAAGATCAGAACATCCTAAATTCAATATAACATGCCGATTACAATATTTCAAATGTCCTTCTATATAACGCCAGAATAAAACTGAGCAGATGCTAAATTTGGAAATAATGACAAATGCTAACACATATACAGACACATACTATTGGTATGGAACTTATTGGCAGGAAACAATGATGGTAAATAAATAGTGTATATATCTTTAAGCTAGCTGTAAAAGAGCACTAGTCTTGTTTGGTTTGTTGTCTGATATCTTGGATGAGCAGGCTCACGTTCAACTCAGAAGATCCACCTTCTTGTACAGCTCTCTTAGCCATCTGTGCAAGCTTCATAGTCTTATTTCTTCTTTCTTCACTTTCCTCTGTCTTATCCATCAATTTGTGTATTGCCATGAGGATGTCCTGTTTCGTCACCAATACTCCAATTTTCTCTTCCTCGCCCCAGCTCATGGGGTTTTCCACCCCAACCTTCACTCCAATTCCTAATATTTGCACAACAAACTTCTCATTTAAAAATTGATCCCCAAACAATGGCCACGTCAGCATTGGCACACCTGCACATATTGCTTCTATTGTTGAGTTCCAACCAGAATGTGTTAAGAAGCCTCCAATTGCTGTGTGTGACAATATAAGTACTTGAGGAGCCCATCCTCGGATCAGAAGACTCCTCCCTTTGGTTCTTTCTTCAAATTCATCTTCTTTAATCCACTTGTACAGTTCTTCTGAGTGACTTCCTTCCCTCATAACCCAAATAAATGGCATGTTCGATGCTTCCAAAGCCAAACCAAGCTCTTTTAACTGCAAAGTAGTTAAATTGCACATGCTTCCTAGACAAACATAAATAACAGACTTTGGTTTCTGCAAATCGAGCCATTCCATGCATCTGTGCTCCTCAATTGAAGACTTTTTCCCTCTGTGAGCCTTATCCAAATCATCCTTATTGCTGAGTGAAACAGGGCCAATACACCATAGTTTATTATTTCTTACCTTCTTGTACTCTGTTGCATATTCTGTCTCCAACTCTTGAAAAGAATTCATGATCACCCCATAAACGGCCATTTCAGCTTCACCCATTTTGCCAATAAAATCCTTCCAGCTTTCCTGTGGCCCTGGTAACTGGGATTTGGTGATCTCAATTTTATCAGGCAAGTCAGGTATAACAAAGTATTCTGATTCGTCCTTGATGTTCTCAAAACCATCGTAAGTCATGGCTTTGAGGCTGCTTAGGAGACAAAAACAGCTCACCCCATAAAAAGAAATCCTAGGAATATTGAATTTTCTGGCTATTTGGGCTGTATATGGCAAACCCACATCAGAAATTATGCAGTTTGGTTGAGGCGTTAACTCTTGGAACATTTCTTCTGCAGGTTTCTGCAAAATGCCTAGTGACTCGTACAAGCGTAAGCCCATGCCCAGTGAAGGAAGCATGTCAAAATTCTCACACCCAGATGGCATACCAGCCTCTTCATATGGGAATTGAAGTTGGACTAATCGGATTTGGAGGCCAGACTCAGAGAAACGAGCAAAAGTTGCAGAGAAACGAGAAGCGTTATGTGGCGTTGTGACCACAGTAACAATCACATTATGTTGAGCCAAAATTCTGGCTATGTCAATCATGGGATTCATGTGGCCTGGGGACATCAATGGAAATAAGACGAAGTGAAGCTCAGATGATTGGGAAGCCATCTGGTTAGGCGATAGATATGATTGATCCTATTGTCTTTCAACTTAGTTATGTGCAATGGGCATTCTGGTTTGCTTCAAGTCCCTTTTGTGAGCCAGATAAGCAACTAGTCTAGATCATCGATGACTTCAGCACTGTTAAGACACCAAAGTTGACCCAAAAATATTATTTTTAAGTCAAAAAGATTCACTTTTCTTTAATTTCACCCTGATAATACACACATATGTATTCTAATTCTGTAGCATATATTATTTTTTCTCAAATCAAAATTAGGAGAAATTTTGATTTTTTTTTAACATAATGTCTTTGTTTAAGTTTTAAATTAAGAAAACACGTTTTTTAAGTTATATAAAAATGTTTTAATGAATAAATAAACTCAAGTATTAGATATATTTTTATTTTTTATATAATAAAATAGAAAAAATATACGAGTAATTTTTAAATGAATTCTCTAATAGACTTTACTGTTTTTTAATAGTTTTATTTAGGAAAAAAATATTACAATGTTGCTTTCAGCTTTCTAGTCAAGAATGGTGGCTACTTCAAGGAGACAGGACTAATGAGTCGAGAGTTTCACTTGACACGGGTGTAAAATGAAGGGGAGGGGCTTCCCTCCTCTACCCTTCCCATCCTCTTCCCTCCTCTACCCCAAATTTTTTTAATTTTAGGGTCAAATTTTTTTTATTTGTTTTCATCATTAGATTCTACATAAAATTAGTGACATTTTGATATCTCATGGACAAAAAATGGTTCAGTTTTCAATTTTATATGATTTTTTAAAGATTTAATACTTAAAAATCTGTATTTTTTTAAAGTTAAAGTATTAAATCTTTAAAAAATCATATAAAATTGAAAACTAAACCATTTTTTGTCTATGAGATATCAAAATGTCACTAATTTTATGTAGAATCTAATGATGAAAACAAATAAAAAAAATTTGACCCCAAAATTAAAAAAATTTGGGGTAGAGGAGGGAAGAGGATGGGAAGGGTAGAGGAGAGGATCCTCTCCAAAAATGAAGTATTGTTCAAAAAGCCGGATCGAATTAGGTGATTTAACCGGAAATCTAGTGGACCTGGTGTCAATCCTGGCTGGTTCAATGAGGGAATTAGGTGATGGGTCAAACTGTCAAGACCTGGTTGAACCGGCAAAAAATCAGTGACCTGGTAAAAAAACCGGGAGATTGAACCGATTTTTTTTAACAAAATGTGGTTTTTTTTATTTTATTATATTTTACCTAATTATTAACTTTCACTTTACTCGATTGTAGAAATCAAGAAACTATAATATTTCAAATGCTATTTTACTTACATATGTTTAATATTTAATTGCTGTTGCTTTTAGTATTTGTATTTTAATCTGTGAATTGTAGAACATTATTTATTTTTATATGTAATCAACTAATATTTTCTCTTTTTTTCCTCTATAGAACCATTTAAACATTCATATATGATGAATAATGCATATTCATATTTGATGAATCATGCATACCAATCTATATTTACATTTGGACATTAGAAATTATTAATGTTAATATCAATAATGCTTTATTATTTTAATATGACCGGTGGAGCCTAAAGTTGACCTTCAATCCAACAATTGACCATTGAACCCATGCCCCTCTGTCCGATGCAGTTTTTTGAACTTTGGAACGAAGTGACATGCTCTTTGCTCAATTCCCATTGTTACCAATCATGATACGATTTTTTTTATAATCATGATATGTTTAAATAGAAAAATTAGGCCCAAATCCAAATGAAATCCATTAAATCATCAAAAGATTTAGAGACTAGAGTGCATTGTATAACATTTTTTTCCACATGCATCTAGTATCCTAAAATATGTAATGATAGAATCTTGTTCCTTAAAAAATAAGTCATCCTTCCTTTCCATTACCGTGGCCTTTTCATATACGAGAAAATAATTTAAAAATTAATTAATTGTCTTCTAGTTTTAATCTTTTTATAAAAACTTTATAATGCCTTTCAATAAAATTGGAAATCTTACACTGAATATCGAATCAATATTTAATTTTTTAAAAGTATATATTTTTCTAAATAATAATAATTTTAATAGAAATAGAAAACAAAATAAAGATAATATCTTCATTATTAATTTAACAATTCTATATCAAAGCTATGAAATCATTGGTTCAATGGAATGCTCTCCTCAAATTTGTAGATATTAACTTATCCACTCCAATGTCAATTCTGTCCAATAGAGACCACATCATTTGGTCAGGCAGCAACTCAGGTAACTATTCAGCCAAAATGGTTTCCAACAACTACTCAATTCTTCCTATTCATCTCTACCAAGTCAGGATCCCTTCTGAAAATTCCTATGGTCTATAATCTCTTCCCCCAGAAGTAGCTCTTGGTCATTTGGAAGCTTCTCCATAAGGCCATTTCTTCTATAGATATTCTCAGGATTCATCACATAGATGTCTCAGGCACTTGTGTCTTTGGCTGTTCTTAAGAGGAAACAATAGAACATATTTTCTTTGAATGCAATTTTGCAAAGGCAGCGTGGTTTGGAAGTTTCTCTTTTAGAACATCTTTGCATCTATCCCTCAATGATTTATTGGAGTGGCTCAAATCATTTCTATGGTCAATATCAACCAATGAACAGCTAGTTCTAGGTATTGTTGCTTTGTAAATTGCACTATGGTTCCAAAGAAACATCTTATTGCATAAAGGAGGAACAACTCACCCTCAAGATGTTATTGAGCAAATCTTTGCTAATCTCTCCTTCTCAACAATGACTTTTTGTTCGAAGCCTATAATTCAGAAGTGCAGAATCTTGAATTATCAACCTCCTCCTATACAGGAATGGGAAATCATGGTCAGGAAATGGAAATGAAACTTTTCATCACACTGTCATCTTCTTATCTGTTACAATGCAACCCTTCTCCAACAATTATTTTGGAAGAGAGAAATATTTCCCTCAACTCTATTTGTCATTGCATGCTTCTATGATGCTTTGCATTGGATCACATTAACAGGAAGAAGTATGAATTATCTGACGATGTGGAATATAAGAGAGCGTTTTGTGGATTTCTCAGGTCTACATTCCACACGTCATAGTGTGGTTTCGTTAGATATTCAAGAACTTCTTAAATCTTTCAGTCATGTTACTTTTGCAACAACCATCTGTTTGGCATACCCTTAAAAAAGTGCTTCTTAAAACCAAATCTAGGTTTCAAACAAAACTAGTCAAACACTCAAAAAATTTAGAAAAGCTATTTTGAAATCAAAACCTAGGTTTGGGGGGGCAAAACCTTGGTTTTGGAAAATCTATTTTCTTCAGCTTTTTGTAGATGTCAACAATGCTCTTCCTAAAATACCCTCATCCTTTTCAGCTATTTAATTTTCAGCCTCACTCTTTCTAAAGCCTTTCCAGCCTAGCTAATGTCATTTTTGGTATTTTTCATAAAAAAAGATATTTTGGTAACAACTATCCAAACACTCTCATTTTATTAAAAGCTATTTTTCTCATAAAAGCTATTCTACTCAGAAGCTACTTTCAGAAAGCTATTTTTCAACTTTTTCCTCTAAAGCTATTCTAAAAAAGCTAATCCAAACATACCTTATTAGAACTTATGTTGATGTAGTTAATCTATTTCCATTTCTTATTTCTATAAGAACTATGTAATGTTTCTATTTTTTTAATATCATTTTGCCTTTTATTTCCCACAAAAAAAAATTGATTCATTCTGTAGAACTATGAACATGATGAAAGTTATAAACAAATACTACTTAAATCCACCACCATCAATGGATCGACCCATACATAAAAAAGGAAAAAGATCATTTTTCTTTGGCGATTTCTTGCATGATATCTTGAATAAGCAAGTTGACATTAGAGTAAGAAGACCCACCTTCTTCTACAGCATTCTTGGCCATTTCTGCAAGCTCTTTAGCCCTACTCCTCCTCTCTTCACCTTTCTCTCCCTCATCCATTAACTTATCTATTGCCTCAACAATGTCTCCCTTCTTCATCAGCACTCCTATTTCATTTTCTTCACCCCATAACACAGGACTCTCCACCCCAACACTTATGGCAACTTCTAATATTTGCACCACAAGTTTTTCATTGCAAAATTGGTCCCCAAATAGTGGCCAAGTAACCATTGGCACACCTCCACATATTGCTTCTAATGTTGAGTTCCACCCACAGTGTGTTATGAACCCACCAATTGCAGGGTGTGATAATATTAATACCTGGGGAGCCCAGCCTCGAATTATAAGTCCTCGTGTTTTGATCCTCTCTTCAAATCCATCTTCTTCAATCCATTTGTTCAATTCCTCTGATTCACTTCCTTCCCTGATGACCCAAATGAATGGCCTATTTGATGCTTCTAAAGCCAGGCCAAGTTCTCTCAACTGGGACCATGTTAAATTGCATAAGCTTCCAAGGCAAGCGTAGATGACAGTGTTTGGTTTTTGCAAATCAAGCCACTTCAAGCATTTGAACTCATCAATGGAAGCCTTGTTCCCTCTTTCAGCCTTATCTAGGTAACCCTTGTTGATAAGTGAAACAGGGCCTATACACCACATTTTACCACCTCTTACTTTCTTGTATTCACTTGCATATGCTGGCTCCAACTCTTCAAAAGAATTCATGATTATACCATAAGAATCTTTCTCTGCTGCTAAAATTTGTTCACCAAACTCTTTCCACCCATTTCTTAATGGACCTGATAACTGAGCTTTGGTCATCTCAATTCGATCAGGCAGTCCTGGCAAAACAAAAAACTCTGTTTCCGACGTTATGCTGTCCCAAAAATTATTAAGACGAACATGGTGTGCACACAAGAGACACAAGCAGTTTGTTCCCACAAAAGAAATTCTGGGAATGTAAAATTTCTTTGCAATATAGGATGTGTAAGGCAAACACATATCAGAGATTATGAAACTTGGCCTCGGTGTTAAGTCTTGGAACAGCTTTTCCACTGGTTGTTGAAGAAAGCTCGCAGCTTCAAAGAAACTTGTAGCGGATGTGAGTGAAGGTAACATATCAAGATTCTCACATCCTTCAGCGATTCCAGCTTCTTTATACGGGAAAGGAAGCTGAACCAGTCGGATTTGAAGGCCAGAATTTGAAGAACGAGATAGAATTGAAGTGAAACGAGCAGCGTTACGAGGTGTTGAGACCAAGGTAATGATAATATTGCGGCTAGCTAGAATTCTTGCAATGTCCACCATGGGAATCATGTGGCCTTGAGCCATTAACGGAAATAGGACAGCGTGAAGCTGCGGCTGCTGGTCTTGGGATAGTAAATCCATTAGTTTCTGGAGATTCAAAATGCTTCAACGTATGAATTATGAAATTGCAGTGTGGGAATATCTAATGTTTAAAGCAGCCTCAATGCGGCTATTAGGCTCAGAAAACGCAGGATCATAGCAATAATAGCTTGCCTCCTCACCGCAAGTAATGGATAGATGTCAAAGCAATGAGATATAATTTTACATTTTTTTTGAAACATTTACTATATTATTTAATATAGTATACATAGGTCAGTGTGAAGCTTGTCTTTGGCACTGGGATGGCCCACCTCAATAAGCCGTCTCAATGATTATATTGGTAGAAGTTAGAGTGACAAGTACAAATCAAACTTGCAACCTCTCCTTTACAGGAGTTTACATGCTACTAAAAGATATAATAGTCTTTCTTGCACAAACAATTTGCAATGACATGGGCCATTCAGGAAGAGGCACCTCTTGATATGTGGATTTTATGGACGTTCTTTACGTCATCTCTAACATACATGACAAAAATCATCGGGTCTTTTACTATTCTTGATGGTACAAGAATACTTGTGATTGTTATGTAATGACATAGGAGCATATTTATAGATAAGGCGTTTAGCAGTTAGCGAAATTGAGTTTAAGAAGCTTCTCGTTTTTCACAACTCTATTTGAGAGAGAACTGCAGGAAAGGATACTTTGATGGAGCATATCGCCAAATTACAAAATTTTTAGTGGTCTTCTTCTTCTTCTGCTCCCCCTCCCCCTCCCCTTTGTTTCTCACTGTTTTAGTTACTAACTATTCTTCGAGCTTGCCTCAGGAGATTTCTTTTTTCTTTTTACTTTGGTATTTCCTTTTATTTTTAGTTTAACTAGATGCTGCTCCTTGCGCACATTTTGCGGGTTGCAAATTTAAACACCTACATTTGCTTGTGGGACATATTCATGCACTTAAATTCCTAGCAACTACGCCATAAACAACATTGGTTGTGAACTGCCTTCAATTGCACGGATTATTTGGATCATAAACTTCAAACCGTCCATGCCCCTAACCTTCGAAAGAACAATACAATTGTCCACGAGTGACTATTAGTTTCAATAAGTGGATTCCTAAATACCCCAATGATTGTCCCTAACTTTTGTTGATGGCCATTGTAAAGGAAAGAGTTAGCGAGAATTGTTTGTTTGTTTAATTTTGGATTAACACTTTTTAATTAAGGTGAGATTCATTCAAAGTGATAGTTTAGATGATAGATTTATTTAGTTTGGTAAAAATTGGTTTATTTAATTTTGATACTATGGGCACACTACTTTGTTCACCTACATTACTGGTTCTTCCAGCCGAAACCCTTGTTTTTTCTTTTTTTAAACAGCAATTGGATAATGAGAGGCTAGTTTGTGTGACTGATATGTCGAATTTAGAACCTACAACTCAATTTAACTACCGTTAACTCATTTTAACGGAAAAGACAATTTCACACCATTTTAAATTTACGATAAGTATTTATGCAGTCGGGTTATATTATGGTGTCAAATGCACATTTACCAATTTATCATAGATATTTTTGCAACTCTACCCAATTCTATATTACCACTCTATTCCTTATTATAAGTCTAACTATCACAAATTTTTTGTTCCTAAATGTAAATCAAATTTGTGATCAATACTATTGTGACTATTTTACCCCTGTGTTGGAAATAGGGAAAATGAGATAGAAGGTTTATAATGTATAAAATATTATTTTAACACTCATCATTAAATAAGTGCAAAGTTGGAAATTTCATTTAAATATGACATATTTAATGTTATAACTTCCATTCTATAGTATGTAAGTAATAGTTAGGATGGACTTATAAGAAATAGAGTAGTACTCCCTCCGGTCCTATTTATAAGAGCTCAACCACCAAATAACGCTTCTTAAGAAAGCATGTAAAAGTTAGTTTGAAGTTATAGATATGTATGAAAAATAACTGTTTTTCCAATATTACCCTTATTTATGATGAAATTGGAAAGAGAAACGTAAGTAAGAGTATTAATGAATACTATGAAAGAGAGTGTTAATAAGTAAAGGTAAACTAGAAAAAATGGCATTAAATGATGACAGATTCCAAGACAGGCTCTTATATTTTGGACCAAAACAATTCAAATTTCAAACTCTTATTATAACAGGGACTGGAGGGAGTATATACTAAACTTCTAAACTTTTATCGAGGTAATTTTTATGTTCCCTATAGTTCCTCATAATTGCTGTTCAGTTGGCGAAAAAAAAAAATTGCCATGTGAGTACACATCTTATTGTGGATTTTTTTGCCATATATCTTTATGTGCGTTATTGTTATCAATATTTAACGTAAACAATCTATAAAATTAAATGGGAAAATGACAAAAAAATACCTTTCAATTTGCAAAATCCCAAATAAGGAACTTTGTGTTGTTACTAGTTGTTAATGTCTCATAGTGGAGTTGTTAATAGCTATGTGCAGTTGTTATTGGGATTTTACAAATTGAAAGGTATTTATTTGTCATTTTCCCAAATTAAATTAAAACGATATCGCTGTTCAACAGATTTTAAAACATTGAGAAGCACCTGTATAAAAGGAAGCATATTACTTTGTAAATTACGAGAGAATTAATTTTTCTGCGTTGAACCTGTCCCACGGCATGTTCAATTTAATACTACCTAGGGAAAAAAGACCCAAAATCTATATACATCTTTTGAGTACGTCAAGCCTATTATACAACATCAATATACATTGAAAAAAAATAATGGGGGAGAAAAAAAAAACACTTTACAACCAAAGACGGAAAATAATTTAAACGAAGATGATTTGAGTTGAGAAACCAATGTATGTACAAACCATGTATATTAGCAAACGATGCCTATATGATCTTCACAAGATTGCTGCAAAAAAGCCTAATCAATCTCTTCAATCGGGAAAAACATTGGACTTCTAGGCCAATCATGATTCTTGACAATTCACTCATTTCTTTCTAACTCCTGGGAGACCCTTGATCGTGGCTCCTCCGTGCCGAGTCCACTCGATCTAGCCGAGCCGATGACAAAGAACAAGCATTGGAGGATTTTAGTAACAAGCCCAGAGCAGCAGAACACGTTGCTCTGACAACGTCGGCCGGTGATTGACTCATTTTGCCCACCAGCATCCCAAATACCTGAAGGAAAATGTCATGTAAAATTTTAGTTGCTGTAATGCTCCAAAATAGCAACAAAGCTACTCCCTCCCCGTGGAATTTGCATTTGCTATGATCTATATTTCAATATATGAAACATTTTGCAAAATGTCAAGACTAGTTAATTTATTCTGACTAAAATGTTCTTGAGAAGAAAGTAATAGGTCACAATGAGAGTCATTGCACTAATTCAAGGGTATCTTCGGAAAATTCACAAAATTAATTGAGTTATCATGTAAAGTGGTTCAAAATGCCTAGTAATATGAAAAGGAGGGAGTGATAGGTACCTGTGTATGATAGAGAGTTGAAACATGTGAGTCGTCCAATAGAGAGAGTATGCTGCTGGAGAAGTACGCAGCATTTGCTTGAATTATTGGCCATGGGGCATCAAAAGCCTGCCTCATTAAGAAAGTAAACGGTTCAATTTTGCAAACTCCTAGATCTACTTAATCCTTGAGCTCATGAAGCAGACGAAATCTTAAACCAAAAAATATTATGGAGCAACCCCTGATAAAAGTATAAAACATTACTTGAACAAGATTATTTGTGTCACAGAGCCAGTGCTAATTCATTTATTCTTATTTCCTAGCTACGATATAAGGTTCAATAAGTTGATATTTTTTTTCAACAATAGAATATATAAGAACCTGAACTGTCGATGCCATATATGTTTCAACTCTTGAGGGAAGATGCTGGATAAAGTGTTTAGCAATGTCTCTGAGGAAATCCTGATAATTACTTCTGAAAACATCAAAAGGAAGCCGGTCGTCATATTTTCCCTTATGATGAAAAATTCCTTAAACTATTTAAGTTAGGAACTGCCAAACCATACCGGTGATCAGAAAGGAAATTGTGTGTGTTAACTGCTGCAAGCAACCCCTCACTTTCCATCATCGAGCAAATCCGCCTCAGGGTTATCTGTAATTAATACATTTGAAAACAAAAATTTCATTACAAAAGTTTCTCCAAAACTCCAATTAATGAAAATCCAAGAATATAATAGCAGATTACCCACCCGACAGGCCTGCCGAACACTAACATCTTCATCATGAAGATGCAAAACAACATGAGGAACGGCAGCATGTACCTTAAAGATAATCAACAACTTCAAGTGAGCCTACTGACAAATTTATTTTGAGTAAAATGAAATGGATTGTAATTCTGCAGATCTGGCAATTTAACAAGATGTGTACACCAGCAAAATTTACCTGAAACGTTTGATTTGTCATCGTATATTCATAAACAAGAAAAGATACAGAGCAAGTATTTTTAAATGGATCATACAAAGAAACCATGATAGTACGACTATTTTCCTTCATTTAAATTTCTCCTGATTTTTCAACGTTTTCCACTTTTTTCATTCTCTTGCTATATATTTAAAAAAGGGTGAAAGTGCCAAAATACCTATAGTAAATTGGCAAATGTGCATCTAATACCATAATAAAACCCCGAGTGCATAAATACTTATCATAAATTTAAAAGGGTGCAAAATTGTTTTTCCCGTCAAAATGAGGTAACAGCGGTTAAGTTGTGGGTCTAACAAAATTCTTCCACAAAATGAGTTAACGGCCATTAACTCATTTTAACGGAAAAAACAATTTTGCACCATTTTAAATTATGATGAGTATTTATGCACCCGAGGTTTTATTATGGTGTCGGATGCACATTTGATAATTTACCATAGGTATTTTTGCACCTTCACCCTTTAAAAAAATTGTTTAATTTAATACAAGGAAACAGGCCAAATAGAAAAGGGCATAGTAGGCAAGTCAGATGGATTGGGAAATGACTTCTGGGCCTTTCAGTGCACAAGTTGCGCAGGCAACAGAGCGATAAATTTCTGGGTCAACCCTCATGTTGGCAGCTCCAAACCATTCAAATGAGAAAACATTACATTCAGTGTTCTACTGTTCTTGTAATAACATTATTTTTCAATCGTCAGTGTTACTCTCGCCTTTTCCCTAGCCTGTCATGAAAAGATTATAAATACTTAATTGTTTTTAATTAGTGAAAGACAACATGAATTTTAGGGCATTAATCAGGATAAGATTACCACACATCATAGGTCTATCCTATTAATCTATAAGTTTGACAACTATAAACTGCATATAATAATTGGGCTAGCATTTTACTTATAAGATTATACACATATGGATCCAAATTTTTTCAAAAAATAATGCTAAATAAAATAAAGGTAATGCAACCATAGTTAGCAACATGCCTGCTCAAGAAATGCCTCCCTTTGGGCTCCCATTCCATAATTGCTAAGCACTCCAAAAGCTGCAAAAGAACTAGCTCGCATCTTTGCATTCATGCTTGCCTATTTTTAGGAACGTCTTATTAAACACAATTTATGCTAAATTGACAAGAAATTCACAAGTGGCGTTAAATACCAGCTTCACCTTCAATAAGATGAGTAAAAACAAATAATATACTTCAAACCACGACATAAAACTATGTGGCTTCTTGGCCAGAACCAGAATAACTATCAAAACTTTGGAGGATCAACTATCTCTGATATTACATAAATATCCTATATAAAGAATATGTTACCCATTGTCACAATGGCCAACCACCACAAAACATAGGAAACAACTTTACAACCAGAAACCCAGCTAACATACCAATATTTAATTGAAATATACAAGCTCTCCTTACAATCATACAACTCATATTTACAAAAATTTGCAATATACTATAAATATCATTCCCCGATCCAAAATATAGGTACTAGTTTGAAAGTGAATTTTGCTCTCAAATATAAGACATTTTTTTCATTTGATCTCTTATATTTATTAGTTTTCTGTAAAATTGATGATCGATTCTGTCTAGTATCACATGATTCAAGTGAGATACATGCATATAAAAGATACATCAATAGATTCGTATCTTTCCCACCTATTTTCAAATCGAATCGTAAGATATGGATCGAGATTCATAAGATTTTGACTACCATTCACTGTCCTGATCCAAGCAACAAATATAACCTCAAATTTTACATCGACAAACCTGAAGATTTCGCAGCCGTATTGCAAGTTTAAGCAAAATGGGCTCAACAGCATCATTTGGTGAAGAATCGAGTATCTATAAGGCCAAAATCAACAAGTTAATAGCTGAAATTAGTAAACAAGAAAATCACGCGCAGGAAACAGAAAACTTAACCATCAGCAAGCATGACACAGCAGTTAATTGCACAGATTCATCTGAATCATCCAGCAGAGCTAATATGACCCCTAAAACGTGAGTTGCATACTCTGGAATATTAGTTGATGGAATCTGCAATTTGATGTTCGAAGAAACCATACTTTAAGAGATACCAGAGAGAATATACAGAAATTATAATTCCAATTTGGGAGAAATGTGACACCTTTACTAGCCCTCTCAAACATAAGCGTCGAACAGTTGAAGACTCATCAAATACATGCTGACATAAAACCTCAATCATGTGCTCTAAGAATGATTTAACTCCGCTGCTGTATCAATGGAGAGATGAACCAATAAGAACTTCATGAGGATGCAACTGATCTATCGATTTATTTAGATAATAAAACAGAATGAGAAAATAACTGATAAGAAAGCCAAAGCATCTGTGAACTATCCAATTTTTTTAAAAAAATGTTTATTTTCATTTCTACAGAAATAAATGTATTTCTACACTTTTACATATATGATTAAATGTACATTGTAGGAATGACAGATACACCCAAATTAACCTCAAGCAGATAGATGAGATCAGTCACTTCTGACTGGAAAATAATATGATGGCGGTGACAGCCTCAAATTTTTTAATGATTGCTTTCCTAGGACGATGTCGAGAACTCAGGAAAAGCGTTTTTTGTGAAGGTACAGTACAGGAGTGCAGGATGGAAAAGCAAGTAAGCTCCAACTGGGATTTAAACACGAATCCTTCAGTAATGAAGATGACTCCAATAACACAATATAGACATCCCTAATCCATCACATGGAAAGAATACTTTCCTTAAATTATATATGCACATCCTATCAATATCAATATACAATGTAAAATGTAAAATCTATAGCAATTCATTGTATTCATAAGTCAAACTCCATGAAATGCACAAAGGCCCACCTTGTTCAACAAAAGTCATTGCAACCCTAGCATGTTTATATAATTCTCATTACATAGTTAACAAAAATGCGCTGCATACGTTAGTTAATTGGAAACAATTTCAAAATAGGGGAGGGACATCAATTTAGCAAATCATTTCAATATAAATTGAGGGAACCAAATCAGAGGTTAATATTACTCCATGCACACCTATAGCAAATAAATTCTGACAATGCTGCAGCTGCAGCTTCCCGATGGTATCTATGGGGTTGATCCAATGATTTTGTCAAAAACAGACATATACCTTGCACCTAACATTTCAATCATACAAGAAAACTTGTCAACATGTGCAATAAAAAGACAACAAAGACTATAAAGCTGTTAGATATTTTCAGAAATGAATGTTGAGAAAAAGATAAAGAACAAGGCTACAGAGGTAGCGGAAGAAAATTTTTTTATTGAGCCACCTAATCAATTATTTGTACATTCTCATGAAATCTGACCAAGGTTCAATGACACCTGTGGACGGCCAACATGCTTCTGATAAAACCAATCAGAGCTCTCTAAGTCTCCCTAGGTGGTTTAGCTCTGAACCGGTAGACAGAACACCCCCCCCCCCAAAAAAAAATAAAAGATAAGGCAGCTCTAATTCCATATAGGGAGGAGTCGAAAACATTCTCTTGTATTTTAATTGATTCTGAAGGAGGGGATATATACAGCAGAGACTAATCAATCTGGGCCCAAAAAATAGGATACAGATAGATGCAAGGAATAAAAAACAGTTCCTAGCAATATTAAAAAATATAGTTATTTACATATTAAATATCGGATTTCCACATATTCAAATCCTAAAAACAGTTTTGATCATTTATCTTTTAAAAGTAGGTAAAAAACTAAAATCTTGACAGCTTCGCAAGTCATGTCATCCAACACCTATATTACTTATTTTCATATTAAGATGAATTGTGTAGAAAGTTTAGTAGTAACCTCTGTGAATTACGGTTGGTTAAGTCACCTATATCAGTTGTGTCCTCTGTGAAATAGGAATATTTTAAGTCACCTATATAAAGCCCGCTACTTGCTTTAGAGATTTGAACTTTTATCGGGACCTAGAAGTTGTTATGCAAGATGAAGTAGCACACATATTACCTCTTTTGGCCTCTTTATAGATATGCAACCAGCTATGTCTCCAATGAGATTAACCCAACTCTCATTTTCGGACAGTTCTCCATCTCTAGCCAAGATCTGAATAGATAAATATTTTATCACAACTTTGCTTCCAAGACTATTTTCCATCCCTAAACAGAGAACATTTAAAGCACGCTTACCTTGCCCATCTCAAGGTCACCGACACATTCACAGAATGCTTGAAACGCAGTAAGTAGACCCCTACAAATTCTAGAGATTAATCAGGAACAACGGAATTGACAAAAGCAATTGCACAACTGTTAAGATATTTTCTCCATGCATATTGTATCTGCTAATATTCATGGCTAAGATGGTGAGTCAGCATGGAAATTTTTGGAGTATTTTTGCTTGTTTAGAAGAAAGTTATTTTCAATTATCTTCAAATTCTAATAAAACCAGATTGACAAGTAAACCATTATGGGTGTGAACATTCAAGCAATCATTTTATATTAGGAACCAATGACTCTCAGACTGTTCAAAATAGAGCCATGGCCATGTGACACTTCAAATAGAACTCTGCGCTTTATATATTTTAAGGTCACTGCAGTATCATATACTCGTTCCATGTTTAGACTTCTTAGCTTAGATAGAGTCTTACCGTAATGGTTCCTGCTGACCTGAGTTAGCTAGACCATGACAGCTTCCAAGTTGCAGCATTAACTCAGATATGACAGAGGCATAGCTCTGTTCAACAACCCTTTTTCCAATCTTTCCCCCACCTCTGCATCAAAATGAGAGGCTTGCAAAACAGATTGCAAAAATATCGCTGAAATGAAAATAAGTGTAGCTGACAAACAAACCTAAAGAAAGCAGTAAGAGCCAGTATTGCAGCCTGCAGCATGCCATCCTCTGTCTGGCTGTCAACATGGCTATCCACAACACTGTCTACACCACCTTTGAACATAGAAGCCTGGCTAAGTACAGATATCACGTGTTCCAGAAAAGATGTTGACAGCACCATGTGCTGAGAAAATGCCTGGAAGAAATAAAGTCCATAAATCATTATCTCACAAACATTCAAATAATTCTATCCACCATGACCAGTCACGTGCATATCATGAGTGCTAAAATATCGTCATTATAGCAATTCACTAACTCATTTTTCACAGGAACATAAGAGTTGAAGGCATCTGACCGGAAATTTGTCACAATTCTGAAGATAAATCAATGTAGAGAAAACATAACAAACAGTATGTTCAAATTAATTACACAATACACTTGCCTCATGCCTCATTAGCAGTAACTAGAAATGCAAGTCACCTTTTAACAACTCAACATCTAGCCGACCCCAGGCCCCATACAATAACCCTTATTCCTCTAAAAATTCAAAACACAAACTGTCATCAAGAGATGGCGCAAATTCAGGAAAATTTAAAATGTACTTCATGGAATTCAATTCAGCCTAGTCATCAAGATTCTTGTGATTTTCATCACAAGAAACCCTGAAAAAAAAAAAAACTATCAGAACAAAATATGGGATTAAAATCTCAAAGAACAAAAGAATATTAATCAATTAAACATCAATCCAAGTGTCCAAATTTTAAAATGTGTTGAATACCAATGAATCAAGAAAACCAACAAAGCAGAACACTAGAAGCTACTTCATAAACTGGAAATCAGAACACCACCAATGACTGCGAAAGTTCAAGGCAATCCTTTTTACCCATTACAAGAAGGACTATTTAAGAAACATAAATTGGTGATTAAATAAGCAATACAATCTTGAAAAGAGCCAAACAAAAAACAATCTAGATTAACTCACATAGAATGCATCCTGCATGGGCCAGCCACCACGGAGCCTAGATATATCCTTTGTCACTATATCCCTTTCAGCAGTAGCCAAGACTTCATCAAAAACAATTTTTGGACTGGTGTTTTCAGCCATAGAAGATATCTTTTTACCCAGTAAAGGATGAATGCAGAACTATAAAGGGAAGGGGAAAATAAGAAAAACCAGCTAAAACCATGATATTGATCCTAAATAGCTAAAAGCAGGTAAAAATAGAAAAAAAATACACCTCAAGCACCAAAGTGGCATGAAATTGAAGTGAAAGTTTAATGAAAGTTTAAAGGATACAGCACCAAGAGTTTCCACACGTAAATGCTTATCAGTTACGTAAACAGTTGCAGAGATCAGTGATTGGGTTGTCCTATCATTGCAAGCATAACATGTCAACACTTAACTTAAAATCAAAGTTTACCAGGCAAAGAACCCAAAATTAAACTATTCAAGAAACCTTGAGATATCAATTTCACTCAGCTCGTTCCCCCTCTTTGTAACAAATTCAATAACAGCTTGAATAGCTCCTTCAGCTGACTGCTTGATTTTATCACAGATCGCTACAGAACAATTATGCAGTGTAACTACCAACTGCCAAAAAATCATCAATGTTATCAACACTGGCCACAAACTTTCAACAAAATCAACATAAATAAGTAGAAAATTAAAATTGCCTCATCCTTGGTCAACAAGATGCAGAGTGAGGACACAATCCTGTTGAAAACTTCTGATGGATCAATGGAAGTATCCTGAACATATTAGGAAACAAACAAGAACTGTAGTCTCAGATTCAGTTTCTCAGTCCTACATCAATTAAAGGAAAGAAAGATAGCAAAAAGTAAAACATGGTAATAGAGTGACTAATGAACTTACATTCCTTAATATGGCTATGACATCCTCTAACGAAGACAAGGCACCATATGACAATTCTATATCTTCAGAAGTCACAGAAGAAGTTGCAGGGCGTGGAAGAGAGAGAGAGATGCTAAAGAGTTGATCAAGAATCTACCCAATAAAAATATCATTTAATAATCAAAGATTAAGATGTGAAAGGCTTTTTGTAACGTAGGTGAGACTGTTAATTTTTTCAGTCCACATAAAAAGCCTTCAGTTACTTACTTGGGCAGATAATTTTCGAACTTCCGAATTTGTGTCAACACAACGTGGAAGATACATTAGTGCTCTATCCCCTACACACAAAGCTTCGCGGCTTGGCAATATAAATGCAGCTGGCAGTGAAAAAGAAATTAGTATGCATTGGAAAAAGAGACAGTTTTAAGTTTTCTAATGAAAAATCTTTACTTGGAGGCTTTGAGTAGTTTCCATAAAGAGTCTGGTCAATTTGCTTGTTATGTGTGCAAATCCCACGGCAGCCAACTGCACAATATCCACCCACACAAACCATCCGAAACTTGAGAAGCATCTCATGGACTGCAAGACAACCTCTTTTCCTTTGACTCTCAATGGGGGAAGAAACAAATTGATCAATTTGCCTCAAAATATGTAGCAGCAGCTCTGCCCGACTTCTTCCATCCTCTCCACTAAATTGTATGTTATCAATAGTTAGCACAAAATTATGTTATCAATAGCTAGTTGAAGTTAAAGAGAGTTTCATATAAACAAAAGTCAGTGTGACAAAAAGCGTAGCACTGACAAATGGATCTTGACAAGTCAGGCACGAGTATAAATGAGAGAGGGGACTGTTTCTTAATCTATGTTTATAAATCACATTCCAGTAAATAAAATGCAAAGCCAACCCTCAAGGCAATTATGAATTATTTAGAATGAAGAACAGATAATAAACTAGATCTAAGGAACGAGTAACAAATGTGCAGCATGGCAACATTCAGAAGGATAGGTAACTTTAAAAATAAACACTCAAGCAAAACATTGCAGCTCATTTCACTTAAATTACCTATTAAGAAGCATTGCGCATAGAAGAGTGATCAGGTTGTCTACAAGGGTGTTCACAACATCAACTGGATCATTTGGTACAGCAAAGAACCCTAACGTGGCCTGTCAGATTCATGCAGAAGTTCATATTGATGAAGCATTGTCACTGATACATTCTTAAAATTTAATGAGAACATACCTTCATTACATGGTTTCTAGTTTCGACTGTTAGTTTAGGCTCCACAGAGACCAATGTCGTGCAGGCACTTACAGCAAGGGCCTGCATAACATTAAATAATAAATAAATGAAAAAATCAAACTTTGTAACAAAAGATCACCAAATCTCTTCATCTAGAGACAATTCCATAAACCTTATGTATACCTGAGTACGTAAAAGTTCATTGTAATCATCAAAACCATCACTGTCATCTCGACCCATCAATGTTAATATATAATCAAGCAATTGATCCCTTCTTTTCAATGGAAATGGTGTGCCACTTTCAGCAGCATTAATAACAGCATTACCTGCAATATTGTCAAAATCACAATAATTTCATCCCTTCACGAAATTATCAGGACACACAGCTTCATGTTAGTTCTTAAAATGCTTCAGCTGAAGTCAATTGAGTGGCAATCCACTTTTTTCAATAACAGAAAGTGCATGTGCATTGTCCTGCCTATATTTTATCCTCCTTTTTTAGTATCCTGGTTTCTTTTACGAATTAGTAGGACATCATATATTCATAATGTACAATCCTTCTTTGTCTAATAAAATTTCTTTGCCTTTAATTAAAAAACAATAAGAAGTTTCTTAAGGATGCAGGGGGCATGTTTAATAACAACAGATTTCACACAATTCTCTCAGAATAAATACATAATATAAGCAATAATGGGAGAGTTTTGCACATCAGGTGCAGTGCAGCATATGTAATTTACATCACTTGGGTCATTAAGTTTTGGTTTGTAGACGCAGTATCCTGTGAGAATTATTCTTTAATGTAATGCGCAACATGGAAAAACTGACAAAAATACCGCAATACCCAGCATCTAGCAAGCAAAACCATAGGTGTTATTGCAGTAAAATAATAACATCAAACGAAAATAACATTGGAAAGTTACAATGATGATCATATCTGACCTAATAAATCAATTGCTGTAATGACAGCCTGCTTAGATTTGGGGTTTCGCACATGTAGAAGCCTTGAAAGCATATTAGTCCCCTGCGGTGTAAGTAACTTAGAATAAACAAATCCCCAAAATTTGAAACGCAATAAAATCAGTTTTACCTGATTTTAAACATAAAACATTTCCATAAATAGATGTTAACACTTAAGCAAGAGTATATCTCTCTCAAGAAATATATTCATCCATTTGGATCTCCCATAAGGTTCAAGTAAAATTATGGAATTATTATGAAAATTGATAATTATGAATGATTAATAATTAATAATAAATAATCAATTGCACCATTCCAAATTTAAAGGCAATATTCTTATTCTTAATTCACTAATCAAGCCTTATCCCACTAGGTGGGGTCGGCTACATGGATCGTACGACGCCATTGTGCTATATCATTAACCAAATCTTTAGATATATTATTCACTAATCAACAAATATGTCTTCCTATCAACCAAGTGTGAGGATTTCATGCAGATATAGCCGCTACACTAGAATTTCACTTCCAAATAAGTATATTCCGCTTATGCATCACTGCTACACACAGCATTTAAGGGTCTTATGTTGTATCAAATTTAAAGACAGACATACCCATAATTCAAAAAAAAAAATATGGATTATGACAGACCAACAGTCAAGGACATCATCAATATAACAAACTGAAATGCATTATAATACTAGAGTGTATGGTACCTTGTGCTGTTCAACTACGTGAGAACATAAAGCATAATTCATGACAACGTAAAAGACGTATGATAATGACAAATCAATATAAAACAAACCACACCCAAAAATAACATAATAATCATCCACAAATCACAACCACTTTTTCGTGAAAACAATCTAGCACTTAACATAGAAACATATCAACGTTCAACAAAGTTCTAATTCTATGCTTCACCCCAAGATAACCAAAACATTTCCTTTTCATCACGATCTGATGATCAGATGCAACATCTTGACAACGATCCCCATTTTGCAATCCTTCAACATCCTCTCACTTCTGAGATTTCTGTTAGCTTATCGACCATATCTACATCATGAGAGGAGGGTGCCAGTGCCCTCTTCCCATGTTCTTGATATGGTAAAATGAATCTTATACAAAATCACTTAAATCACAATCACTGTTTCCCCCCATTTATATACTGTGACAGTAGCACACTGCACAGGCTAACGGTTCATAGAAATAGCACTCAGAGCACAGCTAACGTGGGGATATTTAAAAGTTGCATAATGTGGCAGAGTGCCAGGAACTGTAGCATTGAGCTATAGGATATAGTGCATTATGAAGAAGGAACCATCTTGGTAAAACACTAAAACTAAAGGAAGGGGGAGAATCAAATGGCCAGTTCACTAGAGTAAAATGACGTCTTATTTACTTTTCCTAAAAAAATAATAATGAAATAATATTCTCTTCTAAAACAAAGACAACCAAGCCAGATCATCATTCAGAGACTAAGCAGAGAGAATGAGAAGACTTACAATAAGGGCATTTATTCTGGCTTCAATAACTGTTGAAGGGGCATATTTTGCAGCATATCCATACATTAGAGCCAAAGCAGCATGTATGTCATCAGTGTCTTCTGGCCTAAAACTATCAGAGAAGAATGACAATATCCTGTACAGATGAAACACACAAACATGTCGGAAAAATGCTGAAAAGAGTTTAATCGGAAGGTGAATACATTGTTCACATCCTGAAGCATTTAAAATTTGATATTTCTAGACCAAAACAAATGTCTCATTCTGATAACCTTCCCCAATTGTTAACAATATAGCTTCATCTACTTAGAGACAGACTTATTTCAAAAAGGCAGCATGCCAGACAGGGAGGCGCCTTTATATCCACTAAATTAACATATCAAATATAAATTGTAGAAAATGAAACATTTTTACTTTCAGTAAAAAATGCCTCGAACTAAGACATTCACACAAAATAATGCATAAAATATTCATGCTAATAGGTAAAACAATATGAAAAGATAAGAATATACACTCAATCCTATAAGTCTGACATAAACCTATTAAGCATGCTCTGTCCAACATTATCCAGAATATTCTTCAGCTTCCCCAACACTGTATCCAAGTGAGATGCAGCAACCTGATAATCACAAAAGGCAACAAAAAAGGGAAGTTAAATTAGTAAGCAACAAGAAATGGAAAGACCATCAAACAAAAGAAAACTAGAGAGTACCAATCCCATTGCTTTAGCCAATCCAAGCCTATTTGTTGGGATAGCAATGTTGGCCTGTATATACATCCAATCAATCTTATCACGAACATAAGCTCTGTCATTAACTTTTTGAAGAAGCATTCCCAAGCATCTGCATTCAAGACCAGTGTCATTTTGCAAATCCTTTCCAATCTTAAGCAAGTGGTACTTAAATTTGATATAGTAGCCATAGAATGACAAAAGAATTGAGACAATAAAATTGGAAGTAAATGTCATCGAAAACAGCCATCTATGGAGTAAGACGTTATAGCTGTGTTTCAGCTCTGTCTTCATTCTCAAATGAATTAACATTCCCACTTTTTTTTGGTCGAGTCACTTCATTAGCTTACTTTTGAATGTATCTTGACAAGAACATGTTTGTGTTATTAAAGCAAGTATTTATTAATATAATAATATGCCTAGGACCATTTCATCCCATAAACAGCTCTTAAGCAGTCAAGTGATGTTCATTATTCAGTTTTGGCAACGATCCCCCCAGGAAACACACGCACGCTCACGCGCACGCACGCACACACACACACAAGGCTTTGTGGATCAAGGATGAATGAAGCACAAATCCTCCATGCCTTTTGCTCACACACACACACACACACACAAAAGGCTTTGTTGGATCAAGGATGAATGAAGCACAAATCCTCCATGCCTTTTGCTCAATCTTAATTTCTATCTATAAGAGTAAGGCTGGCAAATATCAAACTCGACTGGTTCAACATGGAGGCTCAAATTCTCTGTCATAAACCATTTCATTCAAAAACGCTTAAGCTATTAGGTGGAAGTTCATGATTGGTCTTATCCATATATCTAACAAGGTCGAGAAAATAAGCTGCAATGTAGGCAGTAAATACTGAGTCCTAAATTTACGGCAAAAATGGATTTCTCTCAGAATTAAAGCCTGAATGATGGAGGTGTGAACCACCTTCAGATTATGAAATTACATCCTCTCTTACCTGTTCAGTAGAAATTCTAATAAAATCATGTTAAAAGCCTATCAGAAGGGCAATTAGCAATATAGGATGACAAGGAGAAACACCGAAGTTATGTTTGTATTGAAGAGAATGAATGAAAAGGGAAGGAAGATAAATTTGACTGAGATATTTTCCTTCATTTAGATATAAAAAGGGAATCAATAAAGCATCATGACCGTGACACAGATTACAGCAGCTAAGAGGATCAAGGACGTAGAAACAAGAAAATAGTTTCTACTATCCAGAGCAGCCCTCCAAATCCTGATATTTCTCCTACCTTTCCGATCCTTCAACATAGCCTAAATCCCCTTCAACAAACAAGCACCCATACAAAGCTAAAAGTTTGAGGCCCATTAAGATTGGGTCCACCAAATATAAATATAAATTATATAAATTATTCAAATTAAGATTCCTCTTCCCTTCTATCCCCCTCCATTCTCCAAAATCCAGCCAACCCTAAAGCATATTTAGCTTTTTTCATGGCATTTAAGTATTATAACAAATCATGAACAGAAATTTAATAGGGCCATAGCAACCTCATCTTGCAAACACAGCTAAAGCCGTTTTTCCGATCTATAAGCTATATATGGCACAATACATCAGGAAAAAAAAAAAGACTTTTCACACAACAGAAGCCAATATTTATCGTGCCATGCTCTCATCAAATTCAAGAATGCACACTTAAGACATGAAGCATCAGTACCTGTGAAGAAGAGCAGCATGTTCATCATCAGATGCATAAAGTTCATAATGTTTGGTAAAAACATTACCAAGAGACATGATCCAATCTGAATCCTGAATAACATCCAAAGATTCTGCAAGAAACTGCAATAAAAAGACATCAACAGTATAAATATCTCCTGGTCCTGCACACTCTTTAATTTAAATTCTGGAAACTGTCAGGGACATATAACTGTGCCAAATAAGTTATGCCCAAGAGTTCACCATTTTTAAATAAAAGGGTTAAGGTGCAAATTTGCCCCGGAAGTTTTTAACCAAGAGCTATTTTGCCCTGAAAGTTTTTTTGAGTTCAAAATTGCCCAAGAAGTTTCAAAATGTAGTAATTTTGCCCCTTACCATTCCAATATCAACATTGATCATTGGAAAATTGACATTGACCATTAATATTTTTATGGTAAAGAGCAAATTGCTACAATTTGAAATGTTCGGGGCAATTGTGAACCCAAAAAAACTTCCAGGACAAAATAATTACTAAGCGAAAACTTCTAGACAAATTTGCACATTGACCCTAAAGAAAACATGCCACAGATTAACCAAAAAATTTGATTTGAGTTCTTACCAACTAAAACACGTTTGAATAGAATAAAAAGATGACTAAGAAGTCGGTCATACTCACATTGATTATCATGTCATCCCAAGTGTCTTGATATGATACATCCTGTTTCAAGTCTTCTGTATCACTAACATATGCCTTCATCTTTGGAATCTAGAACTTCCCAAATCAACAAATAATTACATTCAATCAATAATAACCACCACATAATTTTCATAAGTTAGGACATGTCATATTATAAAACTAAGAAGCCTAATGTTAATTTATCAGTGAAATTTAGGACAAATACTAACATGCGTTGAGATGATAAATCATCCAGATGCTACAAAATAGAGAACTCAACAACAACAACAACAACAACCACAAAACCTTATCCCACTAGGTGGGATCGGCTACATGGATCACACGACGCCATTGTGCTCTATCATTAACCAAATCCTTAGATATATTATTCACTAAAAGATCTCGCTCTACAACTTCTCCTAGTGAACTCAACAATGTAAATTTATATAAACTTGGTATTTTTGAAAACAAAGATCATCTAAAATCTGATAATGCTAAAACCCCAATGGCAAGTAACTGTTTAAGTAATCGAGTATGACCCACATCACCATTCTAATGAAATACATTTACAATAAAGATTTACAATAATGGCCATTTGACTGGTTTCCCAGCATTTATCACAGGGCATTCACAAGGAACTTGGGATTCCAACCAGTACAATTGAATCACAACGTACAAAATATTACCTCATCTTGCCACAACAAGTTGATATTTTTTGGAAACAAAGGTGCGAGATGATAAAGAACCTGTGATCACAAAAGATTTTTATCACCAAACACCAAAGGAAATTAATGTGTTCCCAATTGAAAAAATAGACAGGAAACTAGTCATCTTGGTGTTGAAAATGTATGTACCACGAGTAAACAAAATAACAAAAGTGCGTTGACAATAATGATTCAAACATATTATTTCTTATACATCAACCTGCTTACTTACCCTTATTCTTAGTGAAACAGAAAATAGATACAGAATATATTGAATTATGATTCCGATCTCTTCGTTCAACACTTGAACTTTAAGCCTAATCTCATTCTTGACCTAATTGAGCACGTTCTATGTGTAGACTGAAGTCTCTGGCTGTTTTAACTATATATCAGCCATATGATTTCCATTTTTAGCTAGCTTTTGTTCATAAATTTATGAACTTTTTAAATTTGCCATTCATGACGGAAATAGTACATAATGGGTCTCAAGTCTAATAGTAGATAGAGGGAAAACTTGTTTGGCTACCAAAGTCAATGATATCTAATAAGGCCTAAATGACCGAATACATTGGTGTGTTAGAGTTACAAAGTCATATATTAATGGTTGGCATGAGAAAAGGCATAGTTTGTGTTGGTCGTTAACATGAAGAAATACTTGCCGGTTGATGTGAACAAACTATAAGCTGGACTTGGTGGTTAACATCAAGAAATATCCTTTGGTGTTTAAAGTGAGAATAACATACGTTTATTTGATGGTAATCATGCGAATACTCCATACCCAAACCTAGGACCAGACTAGGGTGAGAAAGATCAATAAAGGGGGAAATCATAGAGACTTCATAACAATGTTTAATAACAGCTAAGAAATAGTCAGAAGCCAAAATAAAATCATCAATGAGTAAAAATAACAACAACATAAACTCCATCCTAAAGAAATACAAAATGAAAACATTTATGCTGCCAGTTATCTCCTATATATATCTAACTTCTTCAGGGGAAAAAATTCAGAAAATCATTTATCTAAATTTCTTCAAAATACGACAGTAAACCAAGGTGAGAAACTGCTCAAAGTTAGACAAGCAAATTTTTTAACATCTGAACTGAAAGGAATAACTATTTAAATAGTCTCAGCATACATTACATCAAAAAGAATTATCTATTCCAGTCTCAGCAACATTTGAGTCTTGAGACACCCTAGCAGACTTCTTTGTGACAAAGTATGTCAAAGAACAAATAACAATAATAAAAGAAAAATTTCTCAAGGAAGAAATATGCTCACAGTCAAAATGTGGGTAGCCAACTGCCCCCGTGCCAGAGGATTATGCAAAAGCACCACCAATCGAGCAAAAATATCCTATAATAATCATCGATATTACTCACAGATCATTCTCATTATTGCACACAATCAAAGTGCATCCTTCTTTTCTTTTCTTTTTTTTTTTTTTTTTGTGCCAGTAAGAATAGGAGGATATAAAACAATAAATTGATCTGATAGAAATCAGATGGTTTAGCAGAGATTTTACCTCAACGGCTGGCATACCGGCATTGTTTTTACACTCACTCAACATATCATTGTCATGTGATCTATGGCGCCACAATTCAGAGATACACCTGCAAACCTGTAAGAGTGAAAACATTTTTTCAGATTTGCTGGAGAGAACTTGGTATCATCAGAAACAGACACGGTCAAAACTGTTGAACCAATGTCAGCACATCTAGAACTTCTCAAATCTGGTCAAAATGAGGACCAGTTAAAACCGGGAAAATGTTTCATTTAGACAGTCTAAATTTTATTTATTTGTTTTTTTTAAAATCTAGAGCTAAGTATATCTAATAAAATCTATTATAAACCATCCAAATGAGATATGGACGGTCTAGATATGCTCAACTCTTCATATTCATCTTTTTCATAAGTAGGGAAATCAGTTCCTATGACAGAGAAGGGGAAAAGTGGATGCCAATGTGTAAAATTCAATCGTCCAAGAATCAAGTTGAAGTGCTATATTCTATGTTTACGAGCCAACAATAAGACTTACCATGGCAACAGCACTTGTATAGATCTGTGGAATAATCATTTTCAGCAGAAAAGGCCAAAGAATGTGCTGCGGAAAAAATAAATATCAATTAAAATGTATTTTCATGTAATCAACAAAAAGGAAATTATTAGCATTATTCCCTCAAAACAAGTGTAATCAAAATTATAATTTGGTATAAATATCAAATTTACCTCCATTTCAGGAATTGTAATAGTTATCAGAAGGAGCCCTTTCTCACAAATTGCTCTCAAATCACCTGAAGTCACAGCACAAATTTTCATCTGATAAAAAACAACATGCTATTAGGATTTCATTATGGGTAGAGACCTGCGGACAAGTGTACAAAATATATTCTCATCATTATTACAATTACATTTTTCAGTGAAAGAAGTGATTTGATTTAAGAAAAGATAATAAACTTCAACATCAAGGATGCAACACCCTCATTGAAGTAAAAGGGAAAATGAGATGGCAAAGCAAGAGTTTGAAGCATAGGAGCTTTCCCATGACATCAACCTAGAAAACTGCTCTAAATGATATCAACCTGACAACCATGGAAACTATGGGAATATCATGTATTTATTGTAAATATTCTCTCTGTGATTGATTAGGCATTATTAGACTTTATTGGTAGTTATTAGTCTTAATTAATATTTATTAGCTTGTCTCTCCCTCTAGCCTATAAATAGGCTCTCTTTGTACATCAATTTATATGGAATGAGAAATACATTGTTTTTTCTCTCAAACTTGTCCACATGGCATCAGAGCCTTTAGGGTTTGTGCTTATTTTTCCTGTGTGAGGGTTTTTTCCGGCGGCACTGTTCACCCGTACCGCGCGCACTGTTCACCGTGTCCGTACGCGGCACTGTTTCACGCGTCCCCGTCCAATTTTACTGTTCATTCTGTCCGTACAGTCAATACATATTCGGGGGAAATCGCCTTCTTCTCGTACCGCTGCTGTTCACAATGATCTCCAGTGTACTCGGTCTGGGTGCACAGTTTCCGAGGTCTAATGTTACTAGTCAGGTGTTGTGTTTTCTCATCTCTATATATGTTGGAGGTGTTTTCCCAGTTGGTGTTTCAGAAATGATGAAGATGATACTCTCAGGCCTTTTGTTCGTTGCTGCCACGTATGTCCTAAGATTGGTAACAAGGAAGGTAACTCACTCATCAACTGAAACTCATGTTGCTGTGGAGACTGTGTCCTCAATATTCCTAGCAAAACAGGGTAACTTTCTTCAAGCCCTAAAGACCTCACGGGATGTGTGGATTGTGGATTCTGGAGCCTCTGACCACATGACTGATAGTCACCAATTGTTCACCAGTTACACTCCGTGTGCGGGCAACATGAAAGTGAAAATTGCAGATGGTTCGCTTGCTCCTGTTGCTGGGAAAGGAAGTATTCGGATTTCAGAGCATATTACTCTGGAATATGTCTTTCATGTGCCAAAATTAGCGTGCAACTTATTATCTGTTAGTCAATTGACGAAGCAGTCTAATTGTTCTGCTAATTTTTTGTCTACTCACTGTGTGTTTCAGGATCTATCATCGGGGATGTTGATTGGTCGTGCTAAAGAATGTGAAGGACTCTACTTTCTTGACGATGCCAGCGTAAGTCATCAACCCATTACAAGGGTATGCACTTCTACATCTATCTCTAAAAATGAAGATACTATGTTATGGCATAAGAGAATGGGTCATCCCAATTTCCAATATCTATCCCGTATGTTTCCAGATCTTTGTTCCAACCCTAACCTGAATACGAAGTGTGAAGTCTGTGAATTAGCCAAACACCACCGATCATCATATCCTAGAGCTCCATATATACCCACCGAGCCTTTTACTACCATTCATAGTGACTTATGGGGACCTTCACGTAACCCAAACCGTACCAAATCAAGAGGGTTCATTACATTCATAGATGACCATACCCGTCTTTGTTGGGTTTACCTCTTAAAAGACAAGTCTGAGGCACCATCTGCTTTCATACAGTTCTTCACCATGATTAAAAATCAATATAATACAAGCATCAAAGTTTTACACTCTGATAATGGTACTGAGTATTTTAACCGCACCTTGAGTGAATTCCTCCAAACACATGGTATTATCCATAGAAGCTCGTGTGTCCACACCCCTCAACAAAATGGGATTGCCGAAAGGAAAAATAGGCACATTTTGGAAGTCACTAAGGCCCTCATGCTTACTTGTAATGTACCAAAGTTCTATTGGGGAGATGCCGTTTTAACTGCAGTCCACCTCATCAACCGAATGCCAAATAGGGTCATATCCTTTGAAACTCCTGTTAAAAGGTTACAAAGTGTCTTTCCTATTACTCATCTTGAAAATAACATTCCCTTACGTGTGTTTGGATGTACTGTGTTTGTTTATACCTATCCAAATAACAAGCTTGATCCTCGTGCAGTGAAGTGTATATTCCTCGGGTACTCTAATACTCAAAAGGGGTACAAATGTTTTGATCCTGTCTCTAAACACCTCTTTGTCAGCTTTGATTTTACCTTCCATGAAGCAACTCATTTCTATCCAAAGCCTTCAATTCAGGGGGAGAGAATGAGTGAATCTCAGACTTTGGTGCCTTTACCTAGTCAGGAATATATTCTATTTGAACCATGGACCACACCAGCGCCACCAGCACCACCACCTCAACCAGAGCCACCCAAACAGAACCACCTCTTCCACCACAGCCAGAGTCACCACAGACAGAACCATCTTCACCCCAAAACCAACTGTCTCTTGTGCCAATCACAAAAGAAAATTTAAATGCAGGGGGAGATGTAGAAAAACAACCAGATAAAGATATGTTGGTGTACTTATGAAGGCATAAGGTTAAGGAAGGAGGGAACCTTACATCTGAAGCATCCAAGCAACCAGAACCAGTGATAGCTCCTGGAGAACCAGAGGAGGCAGAACCGGTGGTGGCTCCTGAAGGGATTGATCCAAAGGTATCTCATGTTCCTGAACAGGTTAATGAACATAACGATCTTGATTTGCCTATTGCTCACAGGAAACAACCTCGATCGTGTACTCTGCATCCAATCCAAAAGTATGTGTCTTATAAGGCTCTTTCCTCCAGCTATCGGGCCTTTGTCACCAGTCTCGATAAAGTGTGCATTCCCAATAACATCCAAGAGGCACTAAAGATACCAGAATGGAGATTTGCAGTTATGGAGGAGATGAAAGCTTTAGAGAAGAATGGAACGTGGGATGTTGTTGAAAAACCAAGAGGCAAGAAACTTGTTAGCTGCAAGTGGGTATTTACCCCTAAATATATGGCTGATGGTTCTCTTGACAAGTTAAAAGCTCGACTTGTAGCAAGAGGGTTCACTCAGACATATGGTCTAGACTATGAAGACACATTTGCACCAGTGGCGAAACTGAACACTATCAGAGTCCTATTGTCTGTGGCAGCTAACCTAGATTGGCCACTTCATCAACTAGACATCAAGAATGCTTTCTTGAATGGAGAACTTAAAGAAGAAGTCTGCATGACTCTGCCTCCTGGCTTTGAGAGAGGAAGAAGTGACAAAGTATGCAAATTGAAGAAATCTCTTTATGGCTTGAAGCAGTCTCCTAGGGCATGGTTTGACAGGTTCTCAAAAGTTCTGAAGTCTGAAGACTACAAACAAGGACTGTCTGATCAAACAATGTTTGTCAAAACAGAGGGAGGAAGAAGATGTATCCTTATTGTGTATGTTGATGATATCATCCTTACAGGAGACCACATTGATGAGATGACAAGGATAAAGATCGCACTGGGGAGAGAATTTGAAGTTAAGAATCTAGGGGATTTGAAATACTTCCTTGGAATTGAGGTTGCAAGATCAAAAAGAGGCATCTATGTATCTCAAAGGAAGTATATACTTGATCTTCTAGATGAGACAGGCATGTTAGGGTGTAGTCCGGAACCAACTCCTATCGTATCCTAAGAAGAGGAAAAAGAAGCCTACAAAGGAGGGGAAGGGAGAAGAGAACAGTCCTGAGAATGAGATTGAAGATGAAAAAGTAGTAGTAGATGAGAAAGAAGAGGAGGCTGACAAAGAAAGATATCAAAGACTTGTTGGGAAACTAATTTACCTTTCCCATACAAGACCTGATATAGCTTTTGCAGTGAGTGTGGCTAGTCAATACATGAGTGAGCCAAAGAAAAAGCATATGGATGCGGCCTACAGAATTCTGAGGTACCTAAAAGGCACTCCTGGGAGAGGATTATTCTTCTAGAAACAAGAACGTAGAACGATTGAAGTATATACAGATGCAGATTGGGGAGGAACACACCCTGACCGGAGATCAACCACTGGTTATTGCTCCTTTGTGTGGGGAAATCTGGTTACCTGGAAGAGTCAGAAACAAAGGGTTGTATCTAAGAGCAGTGCTGAAGCTGAATTAAGGGCATTGGCTCAAGGGATAATGGAGGAGTTGTGGTTAAAACGAGTCCTTAATGAGATACATGTCAGAGTGGAGTTGCCATTAAAACTCTATTGCGACAACAAGGCTGCTATAAGCATGGCCTTGAATCCTGTTCAGCATGAAAGATCGAAGCACGTGGAGATAGATCGACACTTCATTAGGGGAAAAGTTGAAGAAGGAATCATATGTCTAACTTATCTACCAACAAAACTTCAAGCTGCAGATGTGTTAACAAAAGCATTGCTCAAGCCTTCTTTTGAGAGTTGTATGAGCAAGTTGGACATGATTAATATCTATGATCCAACTTGAGGGGGAGTATGGGAATATCATGTATTTATTGTAAATATTCTCTCTGTGATTGATTAGGCATTATTAGACTTTATTGGTAGTTATTAGTCTTAATTAATATTTATTAGCTTGTCTCTCCCTCTAGCCTATAAATAGGCTCTCTTTGTACATCAATTTATATGGAATGAGAAATACATTGTTTTTTCTCTCAAACTTGTCCACAGAAACACTGAATGCAAAATGAGAGTGCAAGACTTAGAAGAGTGCTTTATTTCATTAAATTATACAATTCAAGTAGCCTGTAAAAAAATCTAGCTCCAAGCTCCTTAAATCGTTTATTATAAAAACCAATCACAGGATAAAAAGCAATGCACAGGATAAAAGGCAATGAAAAGGTCAAGGGAAAGACGAATTCATGTATACCTCAACTTTCTTATTTGGCCTGTCATTAATATCACTCAGATTTTGATCTGTCAGAGCGCAATGGCGTACAAGATATTCAACGAATGCCTCACCAGATGGACCAACCAGGTAACAGTGTGAAGCCATGACCACAATCAACTACCAACAAATTAAAAATGTCAAGTATTAAAGGAACAAATCACAAAATATAAACCACCATCGGAAAGAGGCAAAAAGGTAAGGATTTGCAACAAACCAAAGGAACAGTGGTTCTAAATGGCTTACCTCTGAAAGTGCCTTTCGGATACCTAAATTTTGCTCATCTAGCAAGGATTTTACAGCTTCAACTAGCAGAGGCCTTTTATTGTGCCAAACTTCCAGTAGCCTTCAAAAAAATAATACTGTGTCAACTCAAACTAGAGAAACAAGGTTAAGAGAGATCAGCAATAAAATAAGGGGGGCACCTGGGCAAAAGGTGCTTCAGAACACAAAGTGCACTAAAGGTCAATGGTTCTTCCCTCAGCTTGCATTTCTAGCAAAAGAATATCCTTTAATAACAAGGGTATAAAAATGGAATATCACAAATTCATAATCCTCCTCAACACAATACAAAAAACACAAGGCTAGAATAATCTCAAAAGGGTTCAACTTTATTCATAGACTTAATCATATATTTATACAAGAGGATAGAATAATCTAGAACAATAATTTAAAATAATATCTAACCTAATATTCATAATATCCCAACTAATACCCCTAATTAATAGTGATAGAATAATATTCCCTAATCTGTTATAGCAATATTTCCTAATTATTAAATATTTCCTAATACTCTAACACTCCCCCTCAAGTTGAAGCATAGATTTTAATCATGCACAACTTGTTACAAAGATAATCAACCCAGACAACAAAGAAGAAAATCTCACTCTTCCTGAGCAACAAAACCATGCACTTGAAGTAAGAACCAGATCTGAAATCTGAATCCCGAAACGGCTCAACAAAGAGCAACCCAATTCACGTCACAAATGCACCAAACCAGAACTCGCCATAAACCCAAGAAGACCAAACCCGAACGCAATCACCACTAAGATTCGCCGAAAATGGGATGGCAGCTCCAAAATATAAAATTCAATCAAATGTCACACAAATGACATTCAAACCAAAAAATTATGTCAAGAGAATTAATAGCCACACCAAGGACTCTAATTCAAACAGCCACACAAGGGCTCCAATGCCAATAGCCACACCAGGGGCTCAACAAACGAAAGCACTAAGGGCTTCACAACAAAAGATCCTAACTCCATAACTAAATATGTTAAGAGCAAAAAATACTAAGACGTAAAATAAACACCCAGATCTAAAACCATAGATCTGTAAATTGCCTAATAAACACTCAAAAAACTTGAGGAAACTCGGCGGAAATTTGAAAAACACTAGATCCGGATACAATCTTTGTTGGAACCAAACTGGGCATGAACAGTGTCGAGGAACAGTAACCGTGAACAGTACCCCCTACGATGAACAGTATTGACGAACAGTGCCGTGAACAGTACCCCGAGATGAACAGTTCAATAAACAGAGACACAGCAACATTTTGGAACCTTAATTCCCTCTCACTCTCATGGGAACGACAAACAACAAAGAAGAAACCAGTGAAATTTTGGAACCCTAATTCCCTCTCACTCCAATTTTGAAACCCTAACATGGCTCTGATGCTATGTAGGAAAATATTCTCAAAAGGGTTCAACTTTATTCATAGACTTAATCATATATTTATACAAGGAGGATAGAATAATCTAGAACAATAACTTAAAATAATTTCTAACCTAATATTCATAATATCCCAACTAATATTCCTAATTATTAATAGTGATAGAATAATATTCCCTAATCTGTTATAGCAATATTTCCTAATTATTAAATATTTCCTAATACTCTAACAATTTTATAGGGGATAAAACTTGTTAAAGAGAAGAGAAAGGTAGTATAGAAAACCAGGGACAGGTCCTCCCAAAACAAAAATAAGTTACGGACTCAGATCAAAAGAGCTTCCCAATCCTCCTAACCCCCCCCCAAGGTCTCCACTCTCCAAAAAGACCATCTCCCAAAACACAAGGCAAAAAAGAAATTATCTCTGTATAAGACCGGATGGAGGAAAAATTGGGTAAACACCCGCATTTCCTTCTCATCAAAGACACCATAAACCATGTTACCAAAAAAAAAGACACCATAAACCACCCGAGACTGCACACTGCCAAAGAACTTAATGGTCATTTCCCTAGCAAAAATCAATGAATTTACAGGCTAATAAACTTAGTGATAAAAACTAATTCGCTCCAAAATAAAAAACTTCCCAGAAACCAGCTATCTGTGTACCTCAGACAAGGGTTTAGTTACAAAAATTGATGATAGAGGTATGCATGAGCAGGATTGGGTAGGACCCCTGCCCGATGCCCTGCCCAAAACATGAGTGGGCTGCAAAACCCTGCCTATTAGAAGCCCATGCCATTTCGGGCTGGGCAAGGCCAAGGCGGGCAGTGCAGGCATCATGCCCATGTGATCACTCCCTAGAATAGTTGAATCAAGAATGAAGAATGGGGAGCTATTGTTATTTGCTTACCCATAAAAATAAGATTATAAATATTATATATAATATGCTATATATATATATATCAAAATATTATAATTATAATAACATATTAACATGTAATATAAACATATAATATTAATCATGTATTAAAAAATATATTATATTATTTATTTTGTGGGCAGGGCCAAATAGGCAGGGCAGCATACCATGCCCGATGCCCGGCCCGCCCACAAACATGCCCAGCCCAAACATGCCCATTTTTTTTGGGCCTATTTTTTCGGGCTGGGCCAGGCATTTTTTGTCCCGGCAGGGGCGGGTGCCCCGACGGCTGGGCCACGTGAATACCCCTAATTGATGATTACACCAATCTCATAAACAAAGTGCCCTCTCTTCTCTTCAATAAATTCCTTTCTCTGTCATAAGAAATCTCCTTTCATCAAGTCAAAGTAGAAAGCAAGATATTCAGCAAGCAATAACACTTCCAATAAAGATAGATCGCAAAGATTTGCAGGAACTTACATTTACCAGGAATACAAATAAATCATCTGGATACACCAAACCAACTGTAAGAAAGCAATGCTGAACCTCATTATATGTCTGCAATACACATCAAAATAATCTCATTGGAGAGATTTATTTAAAAGAAAATACCGGGGAACTCAGCACATAAATATCATCTTATAACATCCACAAAAGCATACAATTAAGCAAGAAAAAAAAATACCCTAAAAGGCTTTCTAGTAACTTTGCCTATCAGAAAGCTTTACCATATAAAAATTAAGTGCTTTAACCCAAAGCAAAGCCTAGAAGACAGCCCTCTCAAAACGGAGCTAAGAACAAGCAGCGCTGACTCTAAAGTTACTACTTTTCACACAAGCATGCGGTGCAGAAACACTAACAAGAACACAAACTTGCAGGACATGAACGGTATCCCCTTTATTGTAAATGAAATGGGAAGAACGAAAGTCACCAGACAAAGACTATCCAAAACTCCTCCAATTGAAGCTGGAATATCAAGCAGAGAGAATGCAGTAAATGGCCTCTCTAAAGTCTTTTATATTTTTATTTTGTTTTGAATTCTTCTCAGTCGTGCTAAAGTCTTTTATATTTTTATTTTGTTTTGAATTCTTCTCAGTCGTGCTATGTTAATAACCTGTGATCTATAACGACCTTAATGGGGGGTAAGGCTCTGGGTGGCATATGGGTTGAGGTGGAGTAGGGGTACCTCTTGTCTGAAACTGTAATCCAGGACCTTCATCCATATCACAGTCATTTTGTACAATCTGCAATGTGTAACCTATTAAGCACATGACAAATATGACCTATCCTTTGCCGTGATGTTAGGAGATATTGGGTTGTAGGTTGTGATGTATGAGTTGTGAAAATATTCCCCTTGTTACATGAAGTGACTAAATTCCCACTGCCATTACAAAACCATTATATGCTCTCTCTGCTGTTAGTTCTTTGATAGAGGAACCCTATTAAGATCCCAAAATATTCCAGAGATTCATAAAATCATATTGGGAATAAAATGAATGATTGTAGAATTTAACAAGAGGAACTTAAGATACTATATGAAAATTACTCCAAGCAAATGGAACGTACAACATACCTTCAGTCCCACTTGCTCTTTGCCATCGGTATTTATACAAATCTCCAGAAGAAGTGTTGACAGTATAGGTGCTAGGTCCTGCAAACCCACACCAGCAAAACAATACGCACACATATAAAGGTGTATGCAAGGAGTCATTCAGCATTTGAATGAGGAAGAAATTAAATCAAAGTGGATAATATTCAAAGTTATACCATTCATTCACAAGACAGGAAAGCAAGCCATAAAGCAAAGTAATAAATAAATATCTCTCATCATGTGTGCACACATTTCTGTTACCAATATCACAATTTCCATTTTCCGCCTGAAAGACATTTATGCCAGGACCAAAAGCATAGCAATAGGCATGATAGTAAGTACCCGGAAAAAAGGTGAAGGTTTAAAAACAACAATGTACCCTGTCCTAATGACACCAATGAAAAATATAGAGAAATATAAAGTGATCACTCCTTGAACTAAAGAAAAGTGGACATCCGCCCAATCATTCATAAAGTATTAAAATGAATCGCACAGGGATATTGGAAGTTAAAATATTCAGTGGCACAAAAAATGAAGATGATGGTACTCAACTAGCCAGGAATGCTCAAAAGAAACGCTATTGTATGAATTACCTCAAAATCAATCATAGGAGGACCACTTTCAGACAGAAGAGAGGCATTTAAGATGCTGTGAAGACTGCAAGTCGCCAGAAAAGCAATATCTTGATCCTTTTTGTATCTGAGAAGAAAGGAAAAGAACAGTTTACACTTAAAATCATTGTTAACATTTTGAATACATTTGCCTCGCATGAGAATGCTCTTAGCTATGCAAGGAGGAAATTCTTTAACTAATATTCACAAAGTTCACAAAAACACCACACTATTGTTGAAATGAAGATTGAAACAATAAGCAAATCATTCTCACAAATCCAATATTGTAGGAATAAGCCTTGGTAAAGCAGCCTTTAGTTGGTTGCGTGTTATAAGACCAACCATCTGGCCCAGCGCTTCCACAGATGCCACACGAACCTAGATGCAATATGCCAAACAAAATACTAAAAAGTTTGTTACAGTAACGCAAATACGTAACATAATTGATATCTTGAAAAATATGTGGTTAATAAATAAACAAAAACATTGTTTGTGCTTGAAACTACAGAACCATAGCTCAGATTTATGACAAGTAGCTTTGATTAAGCAGTTCATGTGCATTTTGAATTACTGGGATCAGTCATACTCTCATATGTTAATTGTAGGTGTTTTTTGAGAGACTAAGAAGAAAAGAGAAACTAAGAATAGTAATTAATAATACAAATAAAAGACAACTAGTTTCAAACCTTTATATCCCGTGAAGTTGACCAAACTCTAAGAAAAAGATCAAAAGCAGAATTTAAAAATGACCTGCACTACATTCATATACTCCTTAGTAAGGCAATAAGAAAAAGAAATGTGGGGAATTAGAAAAGCAAAGACAATCACCGAAGACTATGTATCATATCTCACATGATATCTCCATCAAGGGGTGGATATGAAGGAAAATCCATACTATATTGCCAGGCAGCTTGACACCAACACTTAAATGCTGCAAAGAATAATTATATGACAATCAGCATGCTAATAGTAGTTATGCCAATAGCAATATCAGTAAGGAGGGCAAGAAAAATCTGATCTACAAGTGGAAAGAAGTCATAAACTACAGCCCCATGCCTGCAAGACCATTTGTGGGACCATAAAAGTTTGCAAGGAGAAAAGGGCAGCAGGCTCTTTGTGCATGGTATGGTAAGAATGGTATAAATGAAATAAAATATAGTAACCCAATGGCCATTAAAAGTTTATTTTAGGAAGAGAACATTTGTGTTTTGTGTATAATCATGTGTATTTTGTGCACTGTTTCAAGTGTCCAGTGTTCGTTATATCATTGTCAGTTTTATATGGATGGGATAAGGCAGTTATTTTTAGCTCAAGTGTTAGGCTATAAATATCATATATGTAAGCCCACTATTCCGCCAAAATGGATTGATGGAAGCTCTTTTTCAGATATCTCTCTCCTCTATTTCCCTAGAGCTCAGATTCTGGTTCTACTCTCTCCCTTCTTCTCATCCCTCTACTCTTCCATCTCTTCTCCTCTCTGCCCTCTTCTCCTCTCCTTTTTCCTCTTATAACTCCATATTCATAGAATCTCTAGGATTACAGATTCTGATTTTAGACTTCCTCTTCTTCTCTACTCTTCCTCTTCTCTTTCTTTCCCTTTCCCTAATTCTACTCCTATTTTCCAGATTCTAACATAAGTCCTATTGAAAAATGTCAATATTATGGGAGACGATTCTTCTATGTTCTTCAACTCAGATGAGGGCAATATATACAATGATAGATCTTGGTAGAATTAATGGTGAGATCGACAAATATGTTTTTGTGTCAAACTGTTCCAACCTAATATTTCTTCAAACATAATCTCTTAAACAACTCCCCTCAAAGGTTTTGCATTCAATTCGCAAAAGGCTTTTCTATTGTTTACTGGTTCTGACATTTCCTGTATCATTGTATCTCTTGTGTTTTGTTTGATTTTTAACGTTTTTTTAAAGACTTTTAAAAATTATTTCCATTTGATATTTCTGTGAGGAATACTCTGCCTATATTTATAGCCGGTCCCAAGCCCGGATAAAGGAGGAGGGTTGTGTTAAGCCCCGACAGCCAATGTAAAAAACATGTCGAATCTTGGGAACATGGATCAACGCGGCATTTATTCTAACACGAGGTCTTTGCCTGAAAGCAGCGCGCTGTATGGCTCGAGTACAGTAAGAAGCGAGCGAGGGCCGCTACATCGTCGCCCGAGTGTAGTGTTAAATGAGCAAGGGCTACCGCTCTCTTATGGACGGGGGCGGCTAAAGAAGTTAGTTCATGAGAGTAAAATGAGATTTGGTACTTGGAATATTGGAACCTTAAAGGGCAAATCTTGGGAGGTGGTCGGAGTGATGAGGGATAGAAGGTTAAACATCTTATGTCTTCAGGAAACTAAATGGGTTGGAGCTAGGGCTAAGGTCATTGATGGATACAAGCTTTGGTACATAGGTAAAGTGAGTTCCAGGAATGGTGTTGGTATAATTGTGGACGAAGAATGTGGTCGAAATTAAGAGGACTGGAGATAGAATCATATCTCTGAGGATGATAGTTGGTGAGGAGACAATCAATGTTATTAGTGCCTATGCCCCTCAAGTTGGGGCAGAGACTCATTTAAAGGAACAGTTTTGGGAGGATATGGAGGAGCTGATTCAAAGAATACCTATTTTTGAAAAGGTATTTATTGGTGGTGATCTTAATGGACATGTTGGTAAAGATGCAGGACAATATGCAAGGGCTTATGGTGGTTTTGGTTTTGGTGAGCTTAATAATGAGGGTCAATCTATTATCGAATTTTGTATGGCTTATGACCTCAAAATTGTCAACACTTGTTTTAAGAAACGAGAGGAGCATCTAATCACATATAAGAGTGGATCTAATAGATCACAGATTGATTTCTTTTTGGTAAGGAATTCGAACAGGAGAATTTGTACAAACTGCAAAGTGATACCAGGTGATGGTGTGACAACCCAGCATAGGGCTCTAGTTTTAGATGTACGGATGAAGATCACAAAACAGAAGCGACGAGAAATGTTACAGCCACGAGTCAGGTGGTGGCAGTTAAAAGGGGGAAAAACGGAGATCTTCAAAAATAGGTTAGTAAAGGAAAGAGTTTGGGAGGTACAAGGAAGTGCTAATATCATGTGCAAAGAAGTGGCTACGATAGTTCGAAAGACTGCTAAAGAAGTTTTTGGTGAATCAAATGGTGCTATCAAACGAGATAAGGAGACTTGGTGGTGGAATGAGAATGTCCAAGAGAAAATTAGGTTCAAGAGAGACTGTATCAAAGCTATACACATATGTGATAATGTTGAAAATTGAGAGAAATATCGTTTTGCCAAAAAGGAAGCGAAAAAAGCAGTAAGTGAAGCCCGTTCAAAAGCGTTTGAGGAGTTTTATAAGGAGTTAGGAACAAAAGCCGGGGAACAAAAAATCTATCGGATTGCAAAGATTAAGGAGTGAAAATCGAGGGATCTAGATCAAGTGAGATGCGTAAAAGATGAGGAAGGTAGAGTCTTAGTAACAGATGCTGATATTAAGGATAGATGGAAGACATACTTTTATAAGCTGTTTAAAGAGAGAGATGAAACTTTGAATTATGAGTTAGAGGATCTGGCAAGTAGTGAAAGGGAACTCAATTTTACATTTTATCGTAGGATTAGAGTTAGAGAGGTTAAGGAAGCTCTTATGAAAATGGCAAGTGGTAAGGCTGTTGGACCTGATGGCATTCCTATTGAAGTATGGAAATGTTTGGGAGAAAAGGGTGCGTTATGGCTTACTAAGCTATTTAGTGAGATTTTAAGGTCAAAGAAAATGCCTGATGATTGGAGGAAAAGTACTTTAATTCCTATTTATAAGAATAAGGGAGACATTCAGAATTGTGCAAATTATAGAGGAATTAAGCTTATTAGCCATACAATGAAATTGTAGGAAAAAGTGATCGATCAAAGGTTAAGAAGTGAGACTTGTATATCGGAGAATCAATTTGGTTTCATACCAGGTAGGTCAACTACAGAAGCAATTTATCTACTAAGGGGTTTAATGGAAATGTATCGAAGCAAAGGAAAGGATCTGCATATGATCTTTATCGATTTGGAAAAAGCTTATGACTGTGTACCAAGAGAAATACTTTGGAAAGCTTTGGAGAAGAAAGGGGTGCAGATTAGGTATATCAAAGCCATTCAAGATATGTATGAGGGGGTAATGACTAGCGTTAGAACACCTGGAGGAGAAACAAATGACTTTCCACTAAAAATTGGACTACATCAAGGTTCGGCTTTGAGCCCATATTTGTTCAATCTAGTTTTGGACGTCCTAACTGCAAATATCCAAGAAGAAATTCCTAAGTGTATGATTTTCGCGGATGATATAGTTCTCTTAGGTGACTCAAGAGAAGAAATTAATTGGAAACTAAAGTTTTGGAGGAAGACCCTAGAGTTAAAAGGTTTTCGACTGAGTAGAGATAAGACAGAATATATGCACTGTAATTTTGGTAATGGACAAACCCATGCGGGTATAGAAGTTAAATTGGGAGAATAGGCTATAACACATGTGGACAAGTTTAAATATTTGGGGTCCGTTTTACAAAAAGATTGTGAAATTGATGGTGATGTAAATAATAGAATTCAAGCTGGGTGGTTTAAATGGAGAAAAGCTTCTGGGGTTGTATGTGATCGTAAGGTACAAGATAAGGTAAAAGGGAAGTTTTATCGGACAGCCATTAAACCAGCAATGTTATATGGTAGTGAATATTGGGCTTTAAAGGGACAACAAGAACATAAGATGGGGGTAGCAGAGATGAGAATGTTGAGATGGATGTGTGGTCATACGATAAAAGATAGGATCCGTAATGATCATATCCGAGGAAAAGTTGGGGTAGCACCGATTGTGGAGAAAATGGTAGAAAGTCGTCTGAGGTGGTTTGGACACGTTCAAAGAAGACAATTAGATGCTCCAGTAAGGAGAGTAGATCAAATAACATGGAGTCCTCCCAAAAGAAGGAGAGGGAGGCGGAAGAGAACACTTAACGAAGTTATCCAACGAGACCTTTTAGTTAATAATTTAACACAAAACATGGCTATTGATAGAGCACAATGGTGCCGTATGATCCATTTAGCCGACCCCACCTAGTGGGATAAGGCTTTGTTGTTGTTGTTGTTGTTGTTGTACATTTATTTCCTATCTTTTTGTATCTCTGTTTCCTATAATTTCGTGATTCCTACACCTATTGTTCAAACCAAACTATTTGATAAGGCTGGATAGTATTAATGTACTCTGGAGCAAAAAGTTTTCAAGATGCTTCATGCTTGCTTCAAAGAAGTGTATAACTGATATTGACCAAATTTACCACCAAATAGTTTTTTACATGCAATTAAAACTACCCAAGCAATTCAGCCAGAACCCATTCATCTGCTACTTCAACCAGATCAGATCAGTACTGCCATAAAAACATACCATATCCAACCATGAATATCCTAGGTGCACTTGAAATAAAATCAAATGTCCAGCAAAACAAAAATCATACCATTAGCAAAAATTGGCCGGTGCACATCTCTCACATTTCCAAGAATTGGCAGAATTCGTGAAAGTACACCTTTCCACCGAGGAATAAACTGTAGTGCTGTACCAGATTTGAAGGGAAGAAATCACATCAGGACTTATCTTTAACAAAAACAGAAAATTTTTAGTTAGGAATGATATGAAAAAAATTAAAGTATATCTTCCTAAGGCAAGATGAACCAAGACCAAACATCCTTGCATACAAAAAAAATATTAAATCAAAAAAAAAAAACAAAGTATAGGTAACGAGGATTATAGAGAAAGATACAAAAGAATAGGACAAGAGATCCTACTCAAACAAAAGCGGCAATGAAAGAATGCACAGTAAGCTCCATTGCAAATGAGCATCTTATCCTTTTAATGATTCACAAGGGGGGAAGAAATCACTTGTCAAATCCACAAAGAAGACATGATGATAATCCTCTCCCAAAGATTTCTCAGATGATTTTTTTTTTTTTTTACGAAACATTCCTATATTCCGTTCCAATCAAAGACACCACACAAACGTGCCAAAACTGAAAAGAACTTTGCGCTCCTTTTGTCTCCCTAAGACCTGTAAACTTGATGGCTAGAAAATACCCCAAAGATGAGCCAGTCAAGGCCAATTCTCATCAAACATAACGAACAGCCTATTCCAAATATGCCCAGCCACTTCACAATGCAAGATGTTTTGAGAATATCATCTTAAATAACAATTTACACATAATCCTCTGACCTACAATAAACCTCCCAACTAATTAAATGATCACTTCACTCACTTAATTTCCCCTGCCCAAACCACATGAAGGCCTACATAATATGCTCAGTCCTATTAGCCACCCCCAGAAGAATCTTCAATAATGCTGCTAACAACATTAGAACCCATTTTACATTAAATGCTAAAGGATAGTGAAGTTTAAAAATTTTCCCATGTAAAATAGAAGAGTGGAGATTTAAGTTCAAATCAAAGATGAAACAGGAGCCTAATCCAAACAGAAGGTTGAATCCCCTCATGTGCTAAATTTTCTATTGGCAGATGCACATCAAGCATCTGGGAATTTCCCTTATTTCTTAGGTATTTTAAAATTTTTCATCACTGTATCAAATGATCAATAAACATTTTCAGGTAACTTTTTTCAGTGTATCTGGCCAAAATACAAGGTTTCCCAATGTCGATAAACATCAGAGCTTACCACAAGGCTAATACCACCACCCGGAAAAATTAATATGCTACAGAAAAAATAAGCTGATTATGGAGATTAAATCAAAAAGAAAATTTTATTTACTTACGATCAGTAGTAGCAAATTTCGCAAGTATTTGGACCATGGCAAGTAATGCTGAATTAGGCCCAGATAAATGAAGAAAAATTTCTTCCATCATCTGCAATACCAATTCAAATTAGAGATCGAGATAGATCAAGTTAGCTTAAAATCCAAAAGAACAGAAGTGAGGATAAATGAATGGTTTATAAATATAGACCCTCAATGATGGTAAAACAGAAAAGGCTAAAAGGGAACTTAATCTTGGTAATATTTTTCATTTTGCTTGCCATACTTGTCTACCTCCAGCCATTCCACAAAACTTACAAGGTCAGGTAAATGTGAACCAATAGCAACAAGTAGACCTGATGCTGCTCGTTGCCAATCCGAATTGACTTCCTGCAGAAGAATAGTCGCCATGGAGACCAAAAGCAACATACAATATCTAACTAAGTCATTAACTGGACAGCTAAAAAAGAACACGATACCAAGAAAATAAAGCCCAAGTAAGAATCTCATCACCGACTACCTGATCCTCTCCACAATATGGAATGATTAAATAAAGAGCATTGTATTTTACCATTTAATGCAGAGCAAAAATATGTCCCATAGCCGAGGTCAAAAAGCCATTACTGCAGCAATATACGCATCATCACGCATGACAACACAAATTACCTTAGAGGATATCAGTTCAGCTGTAGCAATCTTCGCGAGCTTTGCCATGAAAGAATTATCGACTTCACTTCTGTCCAGAGAGCGAACACCAAATGCCATCACTTGGAAAACGCCGGCCATGTTCCCGAATCGCTGAAAAATATTACCCCAACAAAATTTTCAACACTCTAAATTCACCCCAAAAAAAAATTTAATCTTCCAGTGGATGGAAAAAAGCATAAGTAGGTACCCGACGTCCTCCTCGCGAAACGACTGCACAGCACTCGAGAACTAAAATAGGATTTCTACAAAGTACATTAAACCCAAGTCAACTTTCGTGAAGAATAAAAGATCAAACCAGTATGAGTGAAGAGATAATCACAGAGCAGCAATGTCTTTGAGAGAGGCCATGGAGGCTTCTCTGACAGCGGAAGAATCATCGGCTAGTGACGACACCAGGACCTGAACGGCTTCTGCAAAGAAGCGAAGCTATGAGATCGAAGGAAGAGTGTAACCAAATATGAGAATTGCAGATGCAGAATGTACCAGGTGCGGTAATTGAAGTTCCAGAAGCCATGGAAGAACTGCACAAAATTCAAACCAACGGACAAGTAAAACGGCCGATAACATAAACAACCTGGCAAATTGAGGTATGGTATTTTGCACTCAGAGGTTTTGTATACGAGATTTTCAAGTCGCCACCTACCATTCTACCCCTGATCCCACCGTTTTTTCTGGAGAGGTATTCCTTTGTGTCTGTGCTTTACAGCAGTATTACTGATAATTGATTGATTATTTATATCTGATAGACTAATCCACCATTTTTTATTTTTTTTTTGAGACCAGTTCATAATTGGTTTCTTTAAAATTGAACGTTATTAATTGATAATTATTATCTCTGACAGACTAATTTACAATCAATCAATCAATCCATCAACACATCATGTCAATCAATTTAGAATAACCGCCTATTGATCAGTTTCATTACCTAGAAATGAAGAATGTTTATCAATCAGTATTAATACCCCTCGGTAGACGTTATATCCAGAAATAATTACAATCATAGTTGTCCAAAAAAAAAAAAAGAAATAATTGCAATCATCATTAAAAAATAAAATAAAATAATTAAAAATATTTGTATTTAAATCTCTTATGGTAACTAATTAATGACTTACATAAATATATATATATTTATACATGATTTAATAACATATAATATGTATATTATAATTAAATAGCATATTTAACTTCTTTAATCCCAGCCAAAATCTATTTTATACACTAAAAATACAAGGATGTATTATCTGCAGTCCGTAATATAAAACTCTGGAAGAATACTTGAGGTAGCAGGAGTAATTGTCAATTGATTTATGGAGGAATTAGTCTTTCAATAATTTAACTTTTAACCGTTTATACTTAATATATATATATATATATGTATATGTACTTGAGTAGTACTTGACTACTTGTTCCCTCCTTTTCAAGAAAAAAAACTTCTCCCCATGATCCCACCGTCTTTCTGAGGAGAGAGGTGTTCGTGTGCATTACAGAGGGATTACTGATAATTGATTTATATCTTGATAGACTAGTTCATAACTGATTCCTTTAAATTTCGATGTTAATGGGGAGTATTTATTATGTCGATAGAATGATTTACAGTCTATCAATCCATCAACTTATCATGCCAATCAATTTATAATAACCGCCTTTTGACCCGTTTAATTACATGTAAACGAAGAATGTTTATATTGCTTTAAATATCTATATTTAGATCTTTTCTGCAAACTAATTACATGATTTATGTACTTATATATAATATATAACTAATTTAATAACATGTAGTATATAAAATAATTAGGTGGCATGTTTAGCTTATTTAATCCAAATCAAATCAATTTGACTTGATATTAAAGGTAGAAAGTATTATGAGTAGTAAGTAACTACTTCATATAAAACTCTGGAAGAATACTTGACGTAGTGATGATTGTTAATTGATTTACCGGGAAATTAATCTTTTAATAAATTTAGCTTTTAAGTTTTAGCAGTATATATGTACTTGTTCCCTCCTTAAAAAGAAAAAAAAAAAAAGAAAGAAAGAAAAAAAAGCATCCAGCTGATGTCCACGTGGCTACTATTGATTCCCCATCTCTTTCACTGAAGACACAGTTCCAGCATCCTACCAAGCTTCCCAAGGTGAAATCAAGCCACACTCAGGCAGAAGACATTGAGATCACGGTTCGAAAATCGGATTGAATGCACGGATTTTGAATGCTCTTACCCAAGCAAGGAGGAAATTCTTCCATGGCTGCGTCATAATATTCACAGGACTGAATCGACTCACTTAATATTTCTGGCTATACAACCACATACACACATGGATCTCACTGACGTGATCTTTTGGTTCTTTTGGTCTGAGATGGTTGGTTCTAGCTCGCTCGCTCTCTCTCTCTCTCTCTTCTCTCTCTCTCTCTCTCTCTCTCTCTCTCTATACATGAATGAAACAGAGTGCTCTTTATCATCTTTGTTGAAGCTTTCGGGATGAAAGAGACAGCAAAAGCTATTCATTTATTTCTGTGCATGCAGGGATTTTAATATCTTCTGCCTGAGGGTGGCGAGGCCGAGGTTGACTTCACGCCGTCAAAGCTTGGGGAGCATGTCGAAGCTCTGAACCTGTATGTTTAGACGGGGAAGCAAAAGTAGCCACGAAGAGCTTATTTGGAAGCAAATTTTGGCCACACAAGATGCCTCACACGCTGTACGGATAACGATGTTGGAAGAAAAAAAGGAAAGAGTCAGAGACATAAGCAAGTCAAGAGTTCACTTTCGCAAGGAATGGGGTTATAAAATGAGTTAAAAGTTATGGTATTAACATGGTAATTTGCCATGAATATACACACCTTCAATAAAAGGAAAACATGAAACTATTAATTCCTTGTATGTGCAGTCATGACTGGATTTATTGATTGAATAAACCTGCTTGGCTCTGATGGATGACTTTAGTATCTCGCAGATCAATTTGGCTTGGATAACCCGCGCTTATACCTCAAAACTTCATTATATGGTCAACGTATTGGTGAATTACTCAACATAACAATAATTTTTTAATAAAAAGTTAAATTTAAATCAATTTAAAGTGGCCATTCCACTCCATTACTATCCTTCCCTAGAATGACCGTCACTCCACTGCAAGGATTGAATTGAAGCCTTGGTTAGCGTTTACTCCTGTTGTGAGCAGGGGCTTTTCTGTCAGACTTGAAAGATTTGTATTTTGAACAGTTCTTCCAATAACCATGAGAAACGAAGCAATAAAATGGATCTTACAGGAATCGGTTAAATACTAAATAGCACCAAGTAATCCGGAAAACAATGCACTGTCAACAAGTGGAATTCAAAAGAATGAAACTCTAAAGACATATACATTAGTCACGATCGTAGTCAAAAAGGAGTGCCCAGTAGAGAAGCAAGGGCTGAGAACGTAATATTTACTTAGTGGCAGGGTCTGGTACAATAAGGAGAACCAACAGGAGCAATAAGGCCCAGGTGCCGCATTATCCTTAACCGGCGAGCCTTCCTTTCTGATTTCGGAGGAGAAGCCACCTCCTACAAAATAATGTCATTTTATAAGCACTTGACAGAAAAATTCCTGCTAAAAGCATAAACCATGCCAAAAACTAAGTAGAAACTTACATCAAAATGAAGTTTGCGTTTGCGTTCTCTCTTACCCCTTCCACTCTCCTTTAGATCATCCATTGTTTTGCTTGAGGCTGATGAAGTCCGTTTTTCTGATCAAATTGCAGATGAATATTATAACAACGCCATCGATGAACAAAAGGAGTGATATCAACATATTGCCATGCTTGATAATGATAATCGTATGAAATGAAACAGTATCTGCTGCATGAATGAGCACACACTTCTTTTAGAGATGGCTAGGCGCTAAATAGTCCCGTATTTTCATGACAAATGCACAAAACCTATAGGGATGTTAGCTTAAAAGTTAACTTGTCTCAGCAAGCATGAACAACATGATATGGACAATAAACAAAGCAGCAGCTACAATATCACTTGTTTAGCCAAAACTGCATTTCAATATGGCTAGCGGAGCTGTAGTTTTATATTCATTGTGCATAGATGAGACACAACTGGATATACTGTTTGAGACTAAATCTAAGGCAGTTTAACTAAAGAATACAATCACATCAAGTTGACATGTCTGCTGCACAAGATAAATAGTGTTCCACAAACTAGAGTCATGCAAATAAATTCAGGCTAATAGTAATCACATATGAAAGTGATGGTACTTTTTTACTGTGTTTATGCAGCTGTATCACTCATTCCATAAAACTTAATCTGAAGTAAAAAGTCAATATTATACCACACGAGTTATCTCGCAGAACCGAGCGAACAGTGCTTTGGGGGCTTAACTTTCTACATGGACTAGGTTGTTCCTTCCTCTGCAAAGCCTACAGTAAAATAAGATTAAGAACACGAGTAAAACACATTATGCAGGTTAAAACTAAAAAATATACTTCAGTGGTGTATAGAACTGTTTTAGATTAACATACTTGTTTTAGAGCATCTTGGAAATCTTTTGCGGGGTTGCTGCTCCTTTCTTCAAAAGACTGACAAAAAAACAGCACAGACATCAGATATAGATAAACACAGGTTAACAGAAACTGAAGAGGTAGAACCATGTCCCATGCTGAAAAATAAGGTATTGTTTCTCCAACAGAATAGTAAGAAAAGAACCAAACTCACATCCTCAAATGCCGAAAGATCTTTCACTGGATCAATCCAAGCACTGTAAAGCAACAGAATATTCGGTTCAATGTTTAAATATGTTAGGCACATCCATGAAACTCGCATTATACTGAAAGTATGCTACAATACCAGGGTCGATTCCCATATAAATGCACTAGGACATGTCCATCACAGGCCTGACCAGCTAAGGTGCGTCTTTCTTCCATGATCTGAAATAATATTTCAAAATAAACATAAACATGTTACAAAGTTGGTATAAATACAAGAGGTGTTGATATCCACTAATTTTAACAGAAAGTTGGGTTAGATGCAACCTAAAGAAGTCAAAGAAAATATATGTCTGTGATATTCGTATGGAGAGATCTTAAATTGGTAATCAGTACCTAATGACTGAATCCAATTAAAAATAATATTTCTACTCCAGCAAACTGAGAAAAGATTTTGCATGAATATTCAACCTAATAATGAACAGTAGAAGAAAAAAACTACATTGTATGAAATATGACATGACATAACATAAAAAGCTCAAACTTAAATACTTGCAAATTGCCAAATTTAATGACTTGATAACCAAATTTTTTTTGCTACAAAAAATATCATTGCAATCCTCAATAAACGCTTCACTGCCATACAATCTGCAGGGTTAGATATCCCACTTTTTCATTTGCTTTGGAAGGTGTAACTTGTTATTTCAATATATGACAAGCATGAAGTCAAAAGTAGGGGGGAAAAAAACAAGTAGCATGGCAGGATATAAGAATAAATACCTCTGCAGGCCACCACACTTCAGGTGATGTTTTTGCCCATACAACACTCCCAGGTGTTAAATTGATACAATTGCTGTCAGAAACAGGTGACTCCTGTGGTGTAGATTCTGATACCTTGAATGTGTTATTTTCCACTTGTTGACCGCCCCTACATTAAATTGTTAATAAACATAATGTGAGAGAGAGAGAGAGAGAGAGATGCAATGAATTTAAATTCATATGCACCAAAATTTTCTCTTGGAGTTTAAAACATACTCATTGCTGCCAACGTCAAAAGCTTCATCTCGAGTAATTAATTCAACTTCAGTTAGTGGAGCGTCAAGATTTTCATCCCTAAAAGAACCATTGCATTTAAAAAGTGTACTTATAAAGAATTTCATTCCATCCTCATGTAAACTGTTAGTGGAAACACTGCCTGATCTGAATTCTCCAGAAGATGAGCCATGTGAAGAAACTGCAAAATATGTAGCCCAAAATAAAAGTTAAACATAATTTTTGACAAAATTCAATGATCTGACGACAAACAGGGCGTTAGTGCTGCAATCAATGATCTGTGTTTAGTCCTTGTAATGAAATCATCAATTTAAACAACAACAACAACAACAACAACAACAAAGCCTTATCCCACTAAATGGGGTCGGCTACATGGATCGCACGACGCCATTGTGCTCTATCGGTAGAAATCATCAATTTAAACCCCAACAGAAAATATTGAAACATATGAATTTAAATACAAGAATGTAACTTTCTAAAGCTTTTTATCGTTTACTCAATCAAAGACAAAAAAAGTTATTGAAGGTTGTTATAATTTATCTATGAACTGAAAGCCCTATCAATGCTTTTCGCCCTGCATATAAATACTCCACAATTACAGCAACAAAATGTGTCTGATATTGATTAATCTCGCATCTGCCGAACCATTTAGTGTGATATCGGCACAATAACAGTTGCCAAAGAATTCAATTTATATGAACAACAGTCATAAATTGCATTGCTTCTCATTGCTTAACCAAGGAAGCATGTAAAAGACGTTATTGAATAAACACATCAATATTCTAAAAATATCATCCAAACCATTCAGAAAGAAAAGCCATACATTACTATTATGAAGCTGACAAGCAACCAATCTACCTTTGACTAATGAAGGAGTGAGAAAACATTTTAATTCATTATAGGGTTAAGGGTAAAAAATATACACGTGTTTTTGTCAAAAGTTCATCCAATACCAAATGTTTTTTTTTTGACCAAAAATACACATGAACTTTTAAATTTGATCAAAAATACACATGAACTTTCAAATTAGACCAAAAATACACATATGATTTTGTAAAAGAGTTCGTCCAGCACCAAGCGCTTCCTTTTGGAATATAACTGTAAATGTGACTTTTGACCCAATTTGAAAGTTCATGTATATTTTTTGTCCAAAAAAAAACATTTGGTGCTGGATGACCTTTTGACAAAATCACGTGTGTATTTTTTACCTTTAACCCTTCATTATATCAAATCATGATCATTTAATGGTTACAATAAGCATGGTGATTGATTATTTACGTTTAATTATATTAAGTCTATCACAAACATTACTCCGACGACTCAATGTGCAGTATTTTACAGTCACATGACAATGCTAGCTGTAAATCAATACTGCCTTTGGTCCTTATTATTAGGCATCAAATAACAAAATTTTTTGTTCCAAATATAAGGTACCAACCGCCACATTAGTTGTTTTTTTCCCACTTTACCCTTGTCATTAATGGAGGTTCAAAGTTGCAAATGTGAAATCATAGCATTTAATGAAGGGTGAAGTTGGAAAAAAGTGGTTAATTTAGCCTAAATTTGATAACCCAACTACCATTCATTGGTTTGTGAGAACTAATAGTTGGTGCCTTATAATAAGGACAAGAGGGAGCACATAGATAACAAGTAACAATTGAAAAAGAAGCAAAATTGGATCTAAATTGCAGATAGAAGCTCAAAGCTCAGAGTTTTCGACTGGGTATGCAGTGTATACGTAGAAGCAAGGGAAGACTAAACCACAAGCATTATAAAAACAAGATAAACCTGATGATCCTCAATAATCAGCAGGAACTGACAAGAGTTTTGTATCTAAATAAAAGGAAAATTGTTTTTAATAAACCCTATCCCATGGTGGTCAACATAATCGAAATTAAAATTGAAAGTAATTTCACAGTAATTAAGCAATTCTACGGATCAATACTGTTTATCTTATAAAATGTGGAGCGAGAATTAAGAACAGGCATGAAATCGAAGAGAGGAAGTCAACCTGGATTGGAGAAACAAGCAGGATTGCGCATAAACACAGAGAAATCAGTGCGGCGTTTTGGTGGTGTGCTTCTACGCTGTTGAGAATGTTTTGGAATACAATCAATTGGGATTCTCTTCTTAGCCATTGCTCCCAACGGAAGTATCAGTGTAGGCAGAAACGCAAAAAGAAGGAAATCTCAAGGAAACAGAGGAACCCTAGACCAAAAATAGAGAAAGACGGTGTCTTTGATCAATGAGAACAGAACGTGGCAATTGAAAGCATCAAACTTTCGACGACAACTTAAAATTTAAAAATTGCCGTCTTTTATGAACTCCCCAGTCTCATTTGCGTAGTGCATTCCGAGCGCTAAGCGGAATGGCTCTGCTAAAATCTTCCACTAACCGACCCAATCACATTTGAGGTATGGTACACAGACAACTGGTGATGTTTAACAACTTCTAATGTTGATACTAGTATTTTTTTTTTTTTTTTTCCTTTTATTCCTGTGATATATTTTAAACAGATTTTTTTTTTTTTCCTTTTTTCAATATCCTGAATACTCCAGAGTCCAGAGTTGCTGATATCAAATGTAACCTGGGGCGCTTTGCATTAGCGAGGACCAAGTTTTGGAAAGGAGATTCCTCCGGCTACTACAATAGTTCAAACTTGGAAGGTGAAGATATTATTATTGGAGATTCTACTCCGTCAAAATCCCATTTAAATCCATTAGAAATACTCAAATCCAAATTTGCTTAAGTATTATCTCATTTGTACTCTAACTAATAAATATGTGACAATTAATCTAATTTTAATACTAATTATCATCCTTTATTTTTTCTGAAAAAAAAAAGAAAAAAAGATGAGCCTCCTCATTCCACCATGCGCTAGAATGAAGAATGACAGTTTGTATTAAAATTAGATTAGCTGTCACATTTCTTTTTAGTTAAGGTATAAAGGATATGGTACTCAGAGTATATAAGTATTTCTCGATTTTACATATATTCCCTTGTGTTATTTTCTCTATCTCCTCTTTTTATCTGCATCACCACTCTTCTCCTTCCAGTCTAATATTTATGAAAATCTCTAGTTTCTTCCTCAATCCCCTTCTCTTTATCTCCCCCACAACAACTTTACTAGTTATATCATTCCAGTTCATTCTCCATCAGAAATCTTCTCAATTTTATCATTTGATTGACCAACTCTTGAATTCATGTATATGGGAACCAATTAATTAACGAAGTTCAATTCATGAAAACCAATCGAGGTGTTGCATTTTAAATTAAAAAGAACCCTCATGGAGCTGTTGTAATATTTAGGATGAGAGATTATGATTTTGTTTTGAAAATTGTACAAGTAACGGAAAAGCTAATCCAAAATATGAAGTGCTTATATGATTACTGGAGGATGGTGTGAGTAGGCAGTAAAATTGACAAGTGATGGGAAGCCCTGCCATAGACCATAGATATGGGGGAGATCCAAGCAAGGGAAGCAAGAGGCGGCACTTATATGAACTGTAATGCCAACATACAGACTTAGCAATAAAAATGAGGGGTGGGTGGGCCGGGGTTAGGATTAGGGTTAATGAGTAATTGGAGATTCGCAACTCATAATGAATAATAAATCAAGTTGTGTTGTTGTGGAAAGGGTGGCTCTACAGAGAGGACAAAGTTTTCTGGAATGATACAGCAACGAAGTTGTTGTGGGGGAGATATAGAGTGAGGAGTGGGACTGAGGAGAGATTTTTATAAATATGAGAGTGGAAAGAGAAAAGAGGTAATGCAGAGTGAAAAATGAGATAAAATGGGAAGATAAAAGGAAAAATTCTAAAAAAAGACTCTCGAATTACCAAAAGAACATTTTGATAAAGGAACAGCCGAAAATGTCCCTAGTTCAATTTTTTTTTTAATAATGGGCCGTCGCACAACACGCCACGTGGCGGGTGTCCCTTGAAAAAAAGGGACACAAAATGTGGGGGGTGGGAATCGAACCCACCCCTCAGCTTGGTGGCTTAGTGGCCTTACCACCAAGCCACCAAATCTCATCATAATATATATTACAACAAAAATATATATACCATATTTTATTCTTCTTTTAATATTTTTCCATAATCATATAAGAGATTATCAAATTTGGATAAGGAATTACCGAATTTAGTTAAGGAATTACCAACATGTTTCTATCCAAGTACCAACTTCTTTCTGCTTGTTACCATAATCGCTCAAGGGAATCCAAAATTCTCATAAGGTATTACCAACTTTGGTCAAGGGATTAGCAACATGAATATAACTGATTCCCAACTTCCAAAATACAAATACCAAATATATGTGCCTGCTATCAGAATCGCTCAAGGGAATCCCAAATTCTCATAAGGTATTCCCAACTTTTGTCAAGGGATTACCAACATGTATATTACCAATTACCAACTTCCCTTATGAAGTTGGTAATATACATGTTGGGATTCCCTTGACCAAAGTTGGTAATACCTTATGAGAATTTGGGATTCCCTTGAGCGATTCTGGTAACAAGCAGAAAGAAGTTGGTAATTATGAAGTTGGTAATATACATGTTGGGAATCCCTTAACAAAAGTTGGTAATACCTTATGAGAATTTTGGATTCCCTTGAGCAATTTTGATAGCAGACACATATATTTGGTATTTGTATTTTGGAAGTTGGGAATTAGTTATATTCATGTTGTTAATCCCTTGACCAAAGTTGGTAATACCTTATGAGAATTTGGGATTCCCTTGAGCGATTCTGGTAACAAGTAGAAAGAAGTTGGTAATTGGATAGAAATATGTTGGTAATTCCTTATTTGAATTCGGTAATTCCTTATACGAATTCGATAATCCCTTATACGATTTTGGAAAAATATTAAAAGAAAAATAAATTATGGTATATATATTTTTGTTATAATATATATTATGATGAGACTTGGTGGCTTGGTACCACCAAGCCAACAAGCTGAGGGGGTGGGTTCGATTCCCACCCCCCACATTTTGTGTCCCTTTTTTTCAAGGGACACCTGTCACATGGCGGCCCCACAGCCCGCCACGTGCTGTGTTGTAGGGCTGCCACATGGCGGGGTGGGCCAGTCGCCACGTGGCGTATTGTGGGGCTGCCACGTGGCGGGGTGAGCCAGTCACCACGCGGCGCGGTTGGCCCATTATTAAAAAAAATAATTGAACCAGGGGCATTTTCGAATTTTCCTTTAAATTTGTTAAAAGACAATTCAGTCACTGTACAAAATAGTACTGACTGGTTATTTCCAAAATTCGCTGTATCAAAGTGTCCTTTTGGTAATTCGAGAGTCTTTTTCTGGAATTTTCCCAAAATAAAAAGATAACACAAGGACATATATGTAAAATCAATGAATTCGATTAATTAAATGTGTAGGCCCAAATTTAGATATGGCTATTTTCTGATGGATTTAAATGGGATTTTTTTTTTCATTTTACTTTGACTTAGGGCTGTTTAAAAAGTTCTTGTCCCGGTCCTGTCCCGAACCTGTTGGGATCAGAATTTCCTGAGACCAATGGGATCTGGTACCGGGATCAACAGTACCGAGATATGGTCACATATTTGGGATTCCCAGTCTCAATCCCGGTACCATAAGTATAGTTACTTATTTAATTTTTCCTAATTCAACTATGCATTTATTCCTTTATTTTTTCAATTGATTAATTAGTCCCCTACCCAAATATTATTTTTCTCTCTCTCTCTCTTCACAAAATAATTTAATTATATTGATGATTGATTGATTCAATCATTTAAGGTTTAGGGTTTAACCTTTTAAGAGGCACACATCTTTTTTCCCTTCCACCATTCCACAATCCTTAATAAAAAGGAATGATCAAAGAAGTAGGGAATGACTGAATTGTTAGCTATTGCTTTAAATTTCTTTTTTTTTCGAACAATGATGTTTCTTTGAATTCGAATTTTTAAATTTTCATTATGGTTGTTATCTTGTTTCATTATAATATTTTGGAGACTTTATAAGTAGTTAAAAAGGATTTGTTGGATTGAATAGTTGTTGAATGATTAATCTTTTCTTACACATAAGTATATATGTGATATTAAAAAATTTATTATATTATATTATTAGTAATTAAAGTATAAATATACAAAGGTGATTTTTTTTTATTTCTTGATAAGGCATATTGTGTCAACGAGAATTGGGACGTCCCGGTTTTGGTCCATGTCCCGGCTCCATCTTGATAGGTCCAGGACCCCTTCAGTACCGGTACCAGGACCAAGACACAAATGTCGTCCTGACCTTCTTCTGGTACCGGGACTCGGACAAGGGGTGTCCCGATACTTAAACAGCCCAACTTTAACTATAGTTTTTGCTGGGATAGCGAATAATTTTATTGTTGTTTTAAGATTATTTATTAAGTATGTGTGTATGTTTATAAAAGCAAACCAAAAGGAAACTTTTTATTATTCGCTCAGTTTTTCCCGTTTTGATAATGTTACACAAACAGGGACAACTCAACAAATCATTTGTTTCAACAAATCATTTGTTTCCAATTAACACCAAGAATTTGTGTATACTGATAGCATAGTATAAAACTTAAATTGGCTCCCTGAAGACTTTATTCTTTTACCTGCTTGCAAAAACTAATTTTTCACAAATTATGATTAGAGTAAAAGCTTCAGACCAAAAAAAAATATTAGAGTAAAAGCCAGTTACTAAAACATTAATAATACAATTGTATAAATTAAAAAAAAACATTAATATAATTTTGCAATGATATGAAGAAAAATAAAGAGGAGATAGAGGGGAAGAAGGAATGTACTCCAATTTGGCGCGCTCTCCAAACTAAAGGGCCGAGTATACTGAGGGTGCTAAGCTACTGAAGGAGGGATTACGATGGAAACCTCTGGACGTTGACTGGGCGAAGGTAAATATACTGGAGATTTTATAAGTGGCAGACTGCATAGACTACTTGATCATGGTGATGCGTTGAGATCAGAAATATGGCGGCAGGCTTACTTGGCCTAAAGTTAGCTTGGGACATGGGTCATAAAAGAGTAATTATGGGAAACAGACTCGGGTGCTGTTGATCTCTTGAATGATGATCTAAACAAGAACCCCCAGGACGTCGTGGTGCTGAAAGAGATCGAATGCCTGAGAAGTAGAGATTGGGAGACTATAGTGTCTTTTGTGTGCCGTGAAGCTAATCAAGCTACAGACCTTTTGGCTAAGCGAGGACTAGATGCGGCGCATGGTTTTCTTTTTGTGGGGCAGCCTCCACAGAATTTGATCGATTACTGTGATGAGTCGGGATTGTATTGGGTCAAATGAACCCAGAGAAATAAGTTGAGGTATCTACTTTTTATCAAAAAAGGGGCTGAGCATATGCTTATTATTACATATTTATTTTTAAAGAAACTTAAAAATGATACTATAAAAATATTGTTATAATGAAGATACTATATGCTAACACTGCTTCAAATAGGTTAAGATTATTATACGTAACCAAATATATTAAGTAAATATATTGTTTGAAATACATTAGGTTATTACTTTCTGTTCTTAATTATAGGATCTAGTTGACTTTTTCGAAGAATCCTAAAAAAGCCAAATAAGTTAATTGTAAAATTAATTTGCTTGAATTTTTCTCTAAATTAGTTTATTTGACTTATAACTAGCGTATAATCTAATAATACACAAAATACAACATTATGAACCAAATATGTTAAGTAAATATATTGTTTGAAATACAATAGGTTATTACTTCTTCGATTCCTAAATATAGGATCTAGTTGACTTTTTTAAAGAATTCTAAAAAAAGCCAAATAAGTTAATTGTAAAGTTCATTTGCTTGAATTTTTCTTTAAATTAGTTTATTTGACTTATAACTAGCGTATAATCTAATAATACACAAAATACAACATTATGATTAAGTAGCTCATTTTCTTAATTTTTCTAAAAAAAAAAGTCAACTAATCAGTTATCATATTTAAGAACGGAGGAAGTGATTTATTATATGTAACTGAATTTATTTATAAATATATTGTTTCCTTTTTTTTTTGCCATCAATGTAAATATATTGTTTCAAATAGATACTATATGTTATGATATGTGTTGACCAAAAAAAAATTAGCTAGCCCAAAAAGGACAAAAAGGAGATAAAATAATCAAGAATTTCCCTTCTAGTCCTGATTGGGACTTGGACAGATTTGAGACGCGAATGGGACACGTAACAGAAATCCATTCTCGATCCCTTTTTTTACCAAACTCTACACTGTATCAAATTCTCTGATAACATAATGCCATATTTATCGGTTATTTTATGTGGATTTATAATTACATCATGATACTTTAAAAATAAGACATATAACTACGCATGATTAGGGAATTTGATAAAATTAATACAGGGAACTTGATCTAAGTATTTTCTATGAATATATATCCTTAAGATCATACAACATAAAGTATAATGTGTATATTAAAATACATGCAAAAACTATATTTGAGTTGATTTTATGCAAAGTTCTACTTTTTTCCCTCCATTTTAAAAATATGCTTTCGATTCCATTCGTTTAATATTAATATGATTAGTCTCAATTTTTTTAAATATTTTTAAAAAATCAATATTTTAAATCCCAATATCAATATTTTTTATCAACCAGATCAAAGATGTTAAACATTAAAATGAAACATTTTATAAAACTAAAAGACAAAAAGTATTTTTTTATGGAGTAAATTATTAAATGTATACGTTACAAAAAATACCTTTTGGATCATAATGTTGGACGAGTTGATATTGGCTCTAAATATAGGATCTATTCCTAATTTTTTGTCATTTTTTAAATCATTACAATAATCAACTAAAAAAAGGTGAGAATGAATCAAAGAAAATGGTTAGCATATTTTAGAGAAAAAAAATATCACATGAATTAACTAAATTATCATTAATCTGATCAAATTTTCAATAAGAAAAAGCCTAATCAAATCAAATAAATGAGTTATAAACATATGTTATTGTACTTAGATAGTATGATCTTAAACTGGATCTTTACTCGGCGGAAGATTTACATTATTGATTGTTTGCGGTACTAAGGAGGGCGGTGGATAATATGAAGCATCCTCTATTTAATACTCCATCTGATCCTTATTAATTATTATAATGCACTAATCAACAAAAAAATTTTGTCCCCAATATACAGCACCAACCACCCTATTAATTGATTTTTTAATACTTACCCTTATCATTAATGAGTTTCAAAGTTTAAAATGTTAAGACATAGGAATATCATTTAATGAGGTAAAGTTAGAAAAATTGGTCAATTTAGTCTAAATTTTATTACTCAACTACCGTTTTCTGGTTTGTGAGAATTGATAGTTAGTGCCTTAGAATAAAATAAAGACCAGAGGAGTGCCTTGGATTTTCTTTCAATGCTGTGAATATTTTCCATTTATCATTATTTATTGATAAATAATTTTCATACGGCAACAGCTGCACCGACTTCAAGATTGATCAGGAGCCATGAAGCTAATCATCAATTAGTACTACCAATCTAGAGAATACCCATAAACCAGGGACACAGTCCAATGTCTACACAGGACAGAAGGTAATGTCATAACTAATAGCCCCTTTACACTGATATTTAGGAGGATTACTGTCACCAGGATAGGTGTGGGCCATAGGACACAATTCCTTAAACTTCTTCGAATACTCATCAGGCTGGCAAGTACTATTACTGCAGCAATATTTAGGGCCCCTCAACACATCACACGCACTGTAACATCCGACATATTCACGCCCAGTATGGGCCGCAACCAAAAATGGAGGACATATGTCTCTAAGATCTCTAGCACAGTCCACAACCGGGCACGGTCCAGACCCATCCACTAGTGTCCCTCCAACCGGTTCGACGCGGACCAGGATGTTTTGGCCGTGTATTAGGCTCACTTCGTAGGTGACGACCGGGTTGTTGATGTCGAAGTTGAGAAGGGTCACCGGGTTAGCCGGTACTGGACCGGCACAATCCTCTTTGCCGGTTCCGCAATCACCGGTTTGGCAAAAGAAGTAGTAGGAGGCATTGTTGGCACATTGGGTGCGAGCCCAAATGGAGCCGGTCCAGCGATCGTCCATGGCGTAAGTTGTGTGGACGTATGGTGGAAGGTCCGGTTCAGCATCCATCATATCGGTGCTTGCGGCTCGCCATATGGTCTGGGGACACTGGTTCGTGAAATGAAAAATAACATCACCATGCCCTCCTGTATATTATTACAATGTACACAAGTGTTTGAAATTTGTACATTGGATTCATATTCTCTAAAAAACGAGGAACAAGGAAGCGGAGAAGAGGAGGAGGAGGAGGAGCCAAACCTGGGAAGAGAAACAGTAACGGCAGCAGAAACTTGAGAAGGCCTAGGTTGACCATGATTTGATTGATATATTTTGAATGGTAGTATTCAATGGGGATGGCAATGGTATTTATACTGAAGCGTCACACAATCCCAAAATCGTGTGTTGTGTGTGTGGAGGATTAATTCTGACATTTGTGAATGTTGATATAATTATGTGTGGTTGGATTGTGATTAATTTCTGAATTCTTATTTTCAGGCTGATTATATTTAATGTGATTATTGCTGTTTATTATTGTTGATTGATTTTGTATTGACTAATGATTATCAGTTTATCACTATAGCTCACTGTTATTTAATACTCCTCTATTAGTAAACATTGACCTTATTAATCATCAATTACGTTCTTTTTTTTTTTTAATCTTTTATCTAATTTTGAACAAGTTTTTTTATCTATAGGTTATTTTCTTAAAGTGACCCCTAATCAAATTACACCATTGTATATTTAAACGTCGTTTAAACGTAATTTGAAATGTGACAGAGTATAGAACTTTTTAGGTTAACATGGACTGTCTCGTTATTTATGGTATAATCAGTTACCAGCTGTTCGCCATAAATTGCTACCGCAAGTGCACGGATCAAGTTTTAGTAGTATAGTTCAAGAAAGGGTTGTCGTTCCACTAGGACCACGTTAAAAGCGAGTTCATTAAATTCATTATATTCAAAATTAGCAATGGGCAATAGGCAAGTGATTTAATAAAGTTAAAATGACTAAAGAAAATGCAATTGTAAAATAGAACACTTGAAGTGAAATTTAACACAATGAGAAAAGCCTAGGCCTATTTATCCACTTGCATTTCATGACACCTAATTTCCCCTTCCCTAATGCCAATTTATGCCTATTATGTTATTGCTTGAAGTCTCTTGTGTTCAAATAGCTCTCTCAAGCCTATTCAAACCTTAATTGGTATTAACTTGCATAATCTCTTACTACATGCTATTACCAATTAGTCTCTTTAATCACCCAACCTCAATTTTCACAAAACTTGGTTAGTGAATATCTCTATCTCACTAACAACTTCCAATTAGTTAAAATTGCAAGACAAGCTTGGTTTTAGCCTAGTTCTTTCCCCAATTAATGCTCTCTCAAGCCACTAATTAAGCAACAATCCAAATGTTGGCCACCATTTAGAAAATCATAAGCTCAAGCTAAAACCATAACATAACATTCATTAATTTAGCAATAGGAAAGAAAATCATAGATGTCAATCCATACAAGCTTCAAAATAGACCTAGAATATGAGTTTAGCTACTCATAACACAAGAAGTATCAAGAATCATCATCAAATACATCACAATGCTCAGAAATAAGCAAGAGAAATGAAGAAGAGAAAAGAAATGAAGAGAAGCAAACACAAGAAATTTCTGCTTGAAGCTCAAAAATCTACTTCTCCCAAGCTTCCCAATCTTTCTCCAAGCTTTCTCTAGCTTCTCTTGGTGTTTCTCAGCCTCCAATTTCGTGCCCAAAGTGTTCTCTCTCGCAAACTCGGCCAACCCTAGCTTTTATCTCCTTGTTTTTGTGTGTTTCAGACCCAAAACGCGCAGCAGAACTGACGCGTTTTCGCTGCAGCGAGAAGATGTTCTTGCTGCAGCCAAGCAAACAGAGAGGAGGGGGATTCTGAAGAGGTTTCTCGCTGCAGCGAGAACATCTTCTCGCTGCAACCAGGAAGGCAGAGAGGAGACCCAATTTTTGCCACTTGTTTGCTGCAGCTAGAAAGTGTTGTTGCTGCATCCAGGAGCTCAGTCATGCCTCCTTTAACTTTGCTTTGTTATCCTTGCTTCCCTTTTTCTTCACTCTTAATTTCTTCTTCTTTTTCCTACAAATTAGAGAGGGAAATCATCAATTCATCTCAATCTTAAGGTGATAGGAGTTCACACATTTTTCACATAATGTTCTTCCTTACAAGCATATTATCAGGCATATATGAGCTCAAAGCATGTGAAAAATGTGCGAAATGTGTAAAATTTCTAAAGGTTAACACCAGCAAATACTTTAGATTTGACGTATTTATTTTAATATCATATGACACCATACAATAGTTAGCAGATAAAAAAAATCTTTTAACTTTTAAAACAAAAACGCGTAGAAAACATATAAGTGAAAACTTTTTATCTGTTGCCCATCTTTTTACAGTTTCCAATCAAATTAAAACCTTTACAGTGTTTGTTTGTGAATTGTAATTGCACATAGTAGTTAACTAGATTCATCTAAAAATTTTCTTGTGTGGATAAGCATCTATCGGGGATTAATTCCGCCATGTAAATTATGACTTGGCTTAAAATACTTTGACCAATTAATTCTATCAAGCTGATTCTTAATATGTACTCCTTGTGGTCTGGACAAGATTGTAACAAATCAAAAACTTTCCTTGTGTTCATCCCAAATGTACCTCATTCTGCAAAAATTCATCTCTCCAAACTATTTGGTTTTCGTTTTGATTCTAAAATGGGGAAATACTTGGGTACTTAAATAGATTCAGGTAGAGATAAATCAATCATTTACTAGCAGGTAGTCAATTATATTCTATTGAGAGGTGAACTAGTGCTTGGCAAATTAAGCTTTAATCTCAAGTCTCTCGGCTTACCCTTATAAGGTCTGTCCTTGACTCCTTGAAATTGCAACCAACATTCGTATCCTTTCTTGTATTAATTTGCCTCAATACATTTGTAATCGCACTGATTCTTACAGTGTAAACTTTTTCTGGGGATTAACAAGCAACAAGAAGAAAATTCACCTTACCAAAAAAGAGTTTCTTTTCCAGCCCAATGACAGAGGAGGAATGGAGTTAATATAAGACCTACCAAGATTGTAAATCAATTAAGCTTTGTTGGCCAAGCCAGATTGGAGAATAATCTCATCTAATGGAGAATAACCTCATCCAACTTGTCTTCACTTCTTGTATCCACTCTTATATTGACATCAACTCTCCATCTATGATTAAGAAACCTTATAATTCTTCTTGAATGTAGAGAGATCGATATTGCTGAAAATGCAAACATCATCGTTGAGAAGTTAGAATGGAAATTTTGTAATGGTGCTTCCATATTCCAATTTTCCACTCACTATGGTGGCTTATATGCAGTCTTGTTGATCAAGCCACCTTAATGAATATTCACACAATTGTTGATTTATTATTGCATAATGTCCCTTATTCTTGAAACTCCACTTCATAGAACTTACTCTAGTTGCAAAATGTGAATATTATAAAATAGCAAACAGTTTATGTGAATGTGTCAAAAGTTAGCAACACCTAACATATATTGCCTCTACATGAGTGTTTAGTGAAGAACCACCAAATTTGTGATTTAACATGGACTAATATATTAACCCACTTCTTTATGGCAAAAAAAATATAACCACTACCTCTGACTTCACATTGACGTCGATCACACGCGTTTCCTCGGGCTATGTGCAACTAATTTCCCTTAAATGGTAAGGTAAGCGTTTTGATCCTGTAGGCCATAAAATACTTGACTTTGACCCCAAAGTCGTTAGGACCTGAAAGATGAAACTGAAAATAGGGAGTATTCAGTTCCAAAAAAAAAAATGAAAATAGGGAATGATGACGTATACCACGTTGCTCCTATTTATTTATGAGTTTATTTTGTAAAAAAAAATGTTTTTTATTAAGGTTATTTTGGGAGTAATTAATGTGAGTTTTCAAATTTTATCTTTATTAAATGTATTGGAAATAGAGAAAATAAGATAGAACATTGAAAAATGTAGAAGAGGGTGTATTAAATACTATTTTTCACAAAATTTTGTCCACATATTGTGACGAGATTTAAACATTTAAAAATTTAATACTGCCTTCATAATAAGAAGGAGTAATAGAGAATTACCGACCCATTGCTGGTATAGCGGTGTAAGGCCCCACTTGCAAGGTTGTCAAACTCGTAAATTTAAATAAACTCGTGAGAAGAATGTAAAATCGGATCATAAACTCGAACCGTAAACTCGTACGAGTTTACTTTTATTATATTATGTGTTTAAAGTATATAATTAAATAAGAAATACAAAAAATTTAGTTAAAAAAATAACAATAATTTGACTTAAATATATATTAAAGGTTAATGGTAAAAAATACGCAAGTGATTTTGTCAAAAGTTCATCCAACACCAAGTGCTATTTTTCTGAAGAAACGTTTTAGTTAGGTAGACCCGGAAAAATGGTATAATCGGAGAGTCAACTCGCAAATTTGACAACAATACCCGCTAGATCCCTTGGGGTTTCAAGTTCGAGTCCTATAGAAAATGTTTGTGCCGGAAGGGTAAGCCATGAACCCTGAAACGAGAGTAATTGGTTGCTCGGATACTTGGTAATAGTATCAGAAAAGGCACTATTTGCCAGTTCATATATAAAAAAGGAAGTAATATGAGAATTTTTTGTCCACATTATAATAAGATGTACTCCCTCTGCTCCTTATTTTAAGGTACAAACTAATAAAAATTTTTGTCTTAAAATAAGACACCAACCTCAGTATTAATTGTTTTTTCCCATTTTACCCTTGTCATTCATTAATAAATGTTTAAAGTTGAAAAAGTTAAGTCACATCATTTAATAAGAGGTCAAGTTGGAAAAAATGGTCAATTTATCATAAATTTAATGACTCAACTATCATTCATTCATTGATTTGTAGGAATTTGTAATTGGTACTTATGATAAGGACTAGAGGGACTAACATGTAAAAGTCAAGATTTATTTTTGCCCTTGCATACTAAATGGAAAGAAGTTAGGGAGAGTGTGTGTAATAAATTATATAAGATAATAAAATTGAAAAATTATATTAACTTTGCCTTTAATAAATTATTCCACTATGTTTAATTTGTTTATGTAAAATAGTTGATTACCTATAATTTGGACATGAGAGAGTATACTTGAAACTCTTAATTATAATTACTTTCTTCAGCATCGAGAAGTACACATATCTAATCGATGACTTCAAAGCTAGAACGCACCTTCATAAAGAAATTATGAAAGATCGCGTTATTTACAAAAACGACTTACTTTAATTTTACTCCAATCAAATTGTATTAATCCCAAGTATAAGTTCTACGTAAGCTGATGCAATAACCGTGCAACACAAACTCAGTTATTCTCATGATCATGCACACACACAAGTGCATGTTCTTATTTATGCTTACATAGTTATTGAATACATATCCCATAGACCCATAGTGGATCCGGGCTATAATAAATTAAAGCTGCAACTTTTCTGGCGCTCAAGGACAGAAAGTGATGGCGTAGTTAGGTTCGCCGTTGCAAGTAAAAGTGCCCTTGAGATCATCATAAGCAAAACTATAAGCTTCAGGACACAGACCACTAAAAAACTGAGAGTAATTAGTTGGCTTGCACTTGTTTGGATCATTATACTCGCCGGTGCAACAATACTCAGGTTTGCCAAATGCCACGCAAGCGCTCTTGCACGCAATAACGTTGCCATCAGAACCTGTCACTTTTAGGTCATTTGGACACTGTGCATTGATATCGGCCTTGCAACTTGACACTTTGCAACCACCTTGTGGGGTCATAGATATCGGCAAGTTGAACCCGTCGACATTACTGATGTCGTAGAAATCTTGTTCGTTGGGTTTCTTGGTGAGTTCGGCCAAAGTTGCCGGTGTGGCTCCTCCGTTGCCGTTGCACTCTACTTGACCGGAGCCACAATCCGCGGTGGCGCACTTGAAGTTGCCGGCGCCACCGGTGAAGGGACGTCCACGGATCTAGATGCTCCTCTTGTTAACTCGAATCCGGTTGTGGACAATTGAGGGTTTGGAGCTGCGGTTTGGGTTGCTGGCCACACGGTGTATTGGCAGTTGTTGGTAAAACTAATGGTGAATGCATTTCCTCCTGCACCAAAACCATGCACATATATCTCGCACATTAATCTCAGATGTATAACATTGCTTCTCATAGAGAGCATACCTCTCCGTGTGCTCTAGTGCTTTTTATAAGTTCATATTACATAATTCTTACGTACCAAAATAAAGTAGTTAACTCATTAGACATGATATAAATTAATAAGTTTTTTCAGTATACTCTCATCTATGAATTTATGTTTAAACGATATTTTAATTTATACATTGTGTTTCATCTTTTACTTCTTTATCTATATTTATTAACAAATGTAAAATCGTAACACTCACATCAATTGCTCTTAAAATACACTTACATCAAGGACAATTTTTTTCCTTCACAAAATAGATTTATAAAAAAGATTAGAGTGATATTCATGGTAGGTAGCAAGCTATATTATGTGAGTAAAGTACGAAGTAAATATATGGCGTTGGGCATATAGATGCTCATCAGTTTCATCAAATTGATCATATATATATCATATAATAATAACATGCATGGCTAAAAGTAAAAGGCGGAAAAATAGAAAGACTATATATATATATATATCAATGAAAGTAATCCGCCAATATAATTAATGTGATGAGGGTGGTATGTATATATCATACCATAGAGGAGGAAGGCCAAAGTAAGGCACAAAACAACTGGACTACTACTCATGATGATAGCTGTGGTGTATTGGTGTATGTGTTTTACTTGCTCTGAGATAAATGGTTGAAGTTCATGTGCGTATATATAGGGCGTGGGGGCTTATTTGAATAGTCGAGATGGCAATTTAATGCGTGGAGCCCTAGTCCGTTCCGTGTGTGATGCGAACATTGAAAAATAAATGGCTATTTCTAAGTTCACACTGGCAACCATGGAAATGGCCCATTAATTTAACAAGTTCATTCCCCCAGAAATACGTTAAGTTGTCAATATGAATGCTTGTAGGGTGAGTGTGAATCTTAGGAAAGCATGTGTATTTTTCGGCGAAATTAGAGAGATGGCATCTTGGTTTTTGTTTGTGGTATAAGTGGTGGTATAATTGATATATATCATCATCATGATCTCGTTCGTTCGTGCTGTTGTGGTGCATATCATTTCATCGAACAAATGGCTTGGGTTCATCGCAGTGTGGACCCCTTAATATTTGGTGTGGAATGGAATCTATTCATATTCATTGCAGTTAGCCAGTTATCCAGTTACTATCCATTCAGCCTCTATTGCGAATTTTGCGATTAGAATTATGTCTTTTTCATTTAAAAAGGTCTGAGCTTACCTGACATGGATGTAGCTTTTGAACATCCTTTTGTAAACACCATGTAAATTTCTGATATATTAATATACTCCATTTCATTTTTTTTATAAAAAAAAAGAAGGTCTGAGCTTTTGAGAGAACTAGTTTTCCGGTTAATATGAATGAATGATTAAAGGGAAAATTAATTTCTAATCCCATGGTATGGTAGGCAATTAATTTAGATCAGATCCCGCAAAATGGCATATATAATTGATTGCAGGTTTTAAAGGGAAAATATTATACTTTTATTATTAATAATTTATTTTGAATAATATTCTTTTAGCAAGAAGCCTCAAGCGAAGGCTTTTTCTTGGGCCTCTTCGCCGGCAGCGTCGTCTCCGACCAAACCTGCTCCGGCGGAAATGAACAGAGGGCTTGTGGGGGAAGAGAGGAAGATGCATGGAGCTTGAGGATGATTCGGTTATGGAAGATGACCTGAAAGGCGATACCCACCCGAATTTGGGTTTTGGTCTCTCGCTTATTGCCTTCGCCGGTACCGAGGTTTTGAAATAGGGATGAGTTGGAATATGGTTGTTTGCTTTGGCTTTTGGGTTTTGCCGTTAGAGTTCCGGCGGGATAAGCGGCGAAGGGAGGTGTGGGCTATGACTTATGAGAGAGAGCGGTGAGTGGTGAGACAATTTCCCTATTAAAGATTATTATTATTCAAAATTAATCATTGTGGGACCCACAAAAGGATGAAAAATACCTTTTCCCTTTGAACATAATACAATCAGGTCTCCATGGGATCAAGAATTAATTATGCCATTGTATGGGACCTGATCTAAATTAACTGCCTACCACCATGGGATCAAGAATTAATTTTACCATGATTAAAAGCTAAAAAAATCCAATAACAATGAATTCAAGATAAAATATACATTCATATAATAAATTTAATTAATAATAAAAGAATATTATATCTGTCCTATACAATCATCAAGGTCAATAATAATTAAAACATTGTGACATAAAACTCTCCTTTAATTTTCTTCTTTTTCGTTGCCATTTTGGATTGAGTTCAAATAAGCTTTTGTATTTGGGTTCAACTCAAACATCAGCCCGTCTGTTCAGTCCATCAATTCCCTTTTTCTAAACATCAGCCCGTTAAACTGGCTTTCGTGGGGATATGACCCAAGACACCTGTAGAAAGGCATTACTTTGCAACTTGATTAATTAGCACATGCGTTTCTTTTATACTTCAATGCGAATACCAAAAAAAAAAAAAAAAAAAAACTTTAAAATAGTTGCCCCTGATTGAATATGAACATCTTTAAAATAGTTGCCCCTCATTGAACATGGCACCACTTGAATTTTATTTAGTCAGATGACTATGTCAATATATACATATATAGTTACTAATTTTATTTAGGGAGAATTTAAATATATGACTGCTGTAGCCAATTAATTTCAAAATAAGATCAAAAGATTCTGAAATATCGCTTGAGTCTTGTGGGGGCAAATTGAAATTAAATTGAGAGAAAAGACAACATTGACCCCACTGGCTGACACTCTCTCTCTCTCTCTCTCTCTCACATACACTCAATTTCACTTGTTCAAATGAGATTTTTTCTTATTCATAGGAGCTTTTCCCTTATTCAAATGATCATTTTCCTTATTCGTGTGAAAATGAGTGGGGTGTGTGAGAGAGAGAGATGCCTATCAGAGAGGGGGGGTCACAGGAGAGAGCGGATGAGAGGAATATTTTGTTTTTTATTGAGGTTTGTTTAAATAAGATTTTTCTTATTCATATGGGCTTTTCCCTTGTTTAAATGACCGTTTTCCTTGTTTATGTAAAAATAGGTGGAGTGTATGTGTGAGAGAAAGAGAGAGATGCGTATCAGAGAGAGAAAGAGTGTGTCAGAGGAGAGAGAAGGTGAGAGAATATTTGGTTTTTTATTGAGGCTTGTTCAAATGAGTTTTTCCCTTGTTCGTGTGACCATGAGTGGGGTTTGTGAGAAAGAGAAGAGGGAGAGAGTGTCACGAGAGGCCATGTGAGGGTGATGCCTTTTTGTCTTTTTCCAAATCAATTTAATTTCGCTTAAAGACCTGAACCTGTAACATCCTAAAAATTTAATTGAGGTTTAGTAGGTGGAAGTAAGAATGTATTAATGAGAAATGAAGGATTTTGAGGATTTTAAAGGCCTAATTTCTCCTTTATTTTGAGGATAATAATTTTGGGAAAAAAAAAATTATTTTTAGGCTCAAAAGGTTATTATAAGAGGAAATAAATAAAGGATATTATGGGAAAATTTTGAGAGTGAAAAGAAAATTTTTGGTTCAAAATATCTTATTTAAGAATTTTAGGGCCTAGTAGTGCAGTTTTCCTCTCTTTCTAATCGCAATTTTCTCCTGCCGACAATGTCTTCTCTTTTTCTACGCACGACTTCATTTTCCTTCTTCTTTTTCTTTTTCTTATTATTTTAATACATTATTTTAATATATATTCCTTTTCCATTATATTTTAATAATTTTTTTTTTTCTCTCCTGCGCCTTCCATGAACTTTCCTTCCTTCCTTCCTTCCGTGGTTCTTTCTTTTTCCTTGACTTATCATCACCTTCTTCTTGTTCCTTACATATATATATATATGCTACTCCCTCACCGTCACTCAGGTTCTTCATTTTCTTCATTTCTTCACCATCACCACTACCATTTCTCTCTTCCTCTTACCTCTTCCAAAAAAATTTTTCCTTCATTCCTCCACTCAATTTCGGTCCGATTTGTGCTTAGAAAGTAGACTAAAATAATTATTCTTAGATCTCTCAGATCCCGCCGGCGTCAAACCGGTGATTTGTTCGACCATCTAAGACCATATTCGAACTCCCGTAAGTGTCTTCTACGCACCTATGTCATTAATTTTCTGGTCTAAAATATTTTAAAAATAGGCCTTATCTGAGTTGGAGTTTTTAGGATAACTAAATCCATTATATTAAAGTCTAATATTGAGTTATAATTTTCTTTAGGAACTTTGGAGTGACTTTGTGTGATTACCTGTGAACTTAGGAGCAACAGGTAACTCTGGAAATTTCTTTCGTATGCTTGTGAATTATGTGTAGTTTTATTTTAATTAATTATCACAGAATAATAAGTTTGTCACTTTTCAAGCATGCTTGCTTATTGCCTATTTGCTATGGAAAAATAAATTACGCTTGTTTTATTTTAAGCATGCTTGAGTATATTGAGTATATCTGAGCTGATAATTATTTATGAATTATTTATGGTGTAATGATAATCGCATTTGCATCCATGAGGGGTTAAGATTTGAAGAGGAGTTATATGATATCCGTACTACCACGTGGTAAGCCATCACTCGGTGCACAGTGGATGGCATTTGTCAGGGCCCCTCCTTCCATGTTTTCCTTTGGCCGGGATTGCATTGGAGTTGTGGGACATGTGACACCTCCTTAGTATGATTCTTTAAGGAGGGGAGCCATAGTCCATACTTGAGCTCTGTATCTTTGGCCGGATACATCTTAGGTACTGGTGAGCTTGAGATAATTCAGTTGTATGAATTAGTTCTCTATCGGACAATATGTGTTAGCCTATGGCTCCAGTCAGCGGAATAAGGATGGACGGTGAAATAAGGAGTTGCATATTGCACATATAAATATTTATTTATGAGTACAATTCATTGAGAATTTAAATGAAAGTTTTCCTTATGTTGGGTATATATATTTGAAAGCCATAAGTTATATGAAGAACTACATGTGTATAATTGGTTAAATTAGAATTATACGTGATTTGCTTGTGTATGTTAGGATTTTTCGGTAGTTACTGAGATGTCGATCTCATCCTATCATTAACATTTTCCAGGTGATTGACCTAATAAGAAGCAAGGGAAGACAATTGAGAAGTGAGCTTTGAAGGCTCTTTGTACTACTTAAGTTTATGTTATGTTGTATTTATTTTGCCATGGACTTAAGACTTTATGTTTTATTATGTTGTATAAATTATCGTGAAGTTTTAAGATTTTCACTATGACATGGGACGTATTTGAACTAAATAATTATCTATGCTGGATATTGGATAATTTTAATGCTATAATATCATTTTGGTTAAGTGCTTGAACTAGAATTTTTGGGGGGTGTTACAATTTTGGTATCAGAGCTACAACGTTTCTTGGCTATTTGTTTGGCTGTTTTGTTGAAAAGTTTTTAAAATAAAAAAAAAAATTTTGATCATATTAAAGGTCATGGCAAAGTAAATACCATAGCATGTGTCTTCCCTTTATTTTAGATATAGAATTTGTTTTGGTTATGTTGTTTAGCTTACCTAGACTCCTCTTGGTATTATCTATAGGAGGGAAGAATGGTAAACACTCGTAGGACTAAGTCAGCCCCAGTTATGCGTCCTCCCCAAAATAATGATGAAATCTTACGGGATTTACGTGATTTGGTCCTAAGTATTGACCAAAGGGTAAAGAGGCATGACGATATTTTGGCTGCAAAGAAAGGTCAAGATGAGCACGTGGTAGTGGAGGATGGACCTGTTAATGAAAAAGAACCTAGTGATCAACAATCTGAAGGTGATCACTATAGAGGTTTTGAGTCAAGAGGCAGCAGTGGCTCACAATCTCAACGCTCCTCCGTATCCATTACCCAAGTTTGGGTTAATTTTAGGAAGTTTAATCCTCCTAAATTTGAAGGAAAGCCCGATCCAGTTGAAGCAGTGGAATGGTTGAAGCAACTAGAAAATATCTTCAAGATTGTGGTATGCACCTCTCAACAAAAGGTGCTAATTGCGGAGCAGCTGATGCAGAAGGCAGCCCAGGAATGGTGGGATAGCACCAAACTTGATGATGTGTACTGTGATTGGGAAGAGTTTAAAGAAAAGTTCTTGCAATATTACTTTCCTGTTTCTCTTAGAGTTGAGAAGGAAACAGAGTTTCTTACTTTCCAACAAGGGAATCTGCATGAAGATGAATTCATTGCTCGTTTCAGAGAATTGTCAAAATACTGCTCGTACACTCAGAAATATAAAGACCCTAAATGGATGTGTGACCGCCTGGTGGAAAAAGCTAAGCCTGAATTAAAGACAGCTTTAGCGCCATTTCTGGACGAAATAACAAGTTTTGACAGGATGTGTAACAAGCTGCGTACCACAGCTAGAAGGATGAGGGAGGAAGAAGTTGAGAAGAGGAAGGAATTCCAGGCTCGATCTGCATCTTTCATGAGACCAGTAGGAGGGATAAGTAAGACTAATAGCCATAGCTTTAGTGGTGTGAAGAAGCGGTTTAACCAGCCTTTAAGGAATCATTCTGGTGGGCCTTCCAGGAGTCATTTCAGTGGACCACCAAGGAGTCAGTTTAGTAGAGGACAAAACTCTTTCAAGAGCTCTACAGCACCTACCATAAGTACTGCTAACAGCCAGAAGTGTGACAAATGTGGGAGGGTACACCAAGGGAACTGTCTGATCTGTTTCAAGTGTGGAAAGCCGGGCCACATCTCCAGGTACTGTGAGGATGGCTCTCGAGGAGCCAGTGATGCTAGAACTGCAATTCCAGGCAGAGTGTTTGCATTATCACAACAGGAGGCTAGTGCTGCGCCAAACTTAATTAAAGGTATTCTCAAACTCCAAGGCTTTGAAATTGAAGCTTTATTTGATTCTGGTGCAACGCACTCGTTTATATCTGTTGCTTCTGTACCCTGTTTGAAATTGTGTGCATATGAGTTGCCTTTTGATATGATTATTTCCACACCGGCTGGAGCCTCGGTGAAAACTTCTAAAGCTTGTTTGAATTGTTTAATTGAGTTTGATGGTAGGACCTCCACAATAGATCTTGTATGTATACCCATGAAGGGTATTGATGTGATAGTAGGGATGGATTGGTTGTCAGCAAATGGCGCCATCCTTGATTGTAAAAAGAAGACCGTAGCTCTAGCGGTCTCTTTTATGCGTACAAATAGGCCACAACTAATGTCATCAGTACGTGCTGAGAAGAATATTCGTAAAGGTTGTCACGCCTACATAGTATTCTTCTCTATTCAGGCAGAAGTGGAGGAAGGGGTGGATGAGATCACGGTGGTGAATGAATTTCCCGAGGTATTCCCGAAGGAAATGATTGGTTTGCCTCCAAAAAGAGAAGTGGAGTTTTCTATTGACCTTGCACCCGGGACAGAGCCTATATCTAAAGCCCCTTACTGGATGTCCCCATCAGAATTAGCAGAATTAAAGAAGCAGATTGAGGATTTAATGGAACAAGGTTTCATTAGACCTAGTGTGTCCCCTTGGGGTTCGCCCGTACTTTTTGTAAAGAAGAAGGACGGGAGTTTAAGGTTATGCATTGACTATCGTCAATTGAATAAAGCAACGATAAAGAACAAATACCCTTTGCCTAGAATCGATGACCTTCTAGACCAGTTGACCGGAGCATCCATATTCTCCAAGATTGACTTAAGATCCGGCTACCACCAATTGAGGGTCAAAGCTGAAGACATCCCAAAAACTGCCTTTAGAACTAGATATGGCCACTATGAATTTCTGGTTATGCCCTTTGGGCTAACTAATGCCCCAGCTGTTTTTATGGACTACATGAACCGAATCTTTAGGCCTTACTTGGATAAATTCGTAGTTGTCTTTATCGATGATATCCTTATCTACTCTAAGGATGAGGAAGAGCATAAGGAGCATCTTCGAATTATTCTGCAAGTGCTGAAAGAACATAAGCTTTATGCCAAATTGTCTAAATGTGAGTTTTGGCTCAAAGAAGTAAAATTCTTGGGCCATGTTGTATCAGCTGAAGGAGTGGCAGTGGACCCTAGTAAGATTGATGCAGTGTTGAAATGGGAGAGGCCACAAAGTGTCACAGAAATTAGAAGTTTTCTGGGATTGGCAGGCTACTACAGGAGGTTTATTAAAGGGTTTTCACAGATAGCCATGCCTTTAACCAAATTGACTAAAAAGAACCAACCGTATGTTTGGGACGATAAATGTGAAGCAGCCTTTCAAGATTTGAAGACTAAGTTGACTACTGCACCGGTTCTAGTGATTCCAGATCCTACTCAGACTTTTACCCTTTACACAGATGCTTCCAAGAAAGGTCTTGGTTGTGTGTTGATGCAAAACTTACAGATTCCAGAATGGAAATGGGATAGCATCTCAATGGATTTCCTTATGGGTCTACCTACAACTGCATCTGGAAACAATGCAATTTGGGTAATTGTCGATAGATTGACCAAGTCAGCACACTTTCTAGCTATCAGGGCAGACTACTCTCTTGAGAAGTTAGCGCGTATCTATATGAAAGAGATCGTAAGATTGCATGGCATTCCAACGAGTATTATATCAGATCGAGATCCACGTTTCACTTCAAGATTTTGGAGATCATTGCAGGAGGCCATGGGTACTCGGCTAAGATTCAGTACTGCTTATCATCCCCAGACAGATGGACAAACAGAGAGGACTATTCAGACTCTAGAAGACATGTTGAGAGCCTGTGCAATTGAATTGAAGGGAAGTTGGGATAGTCACCTTCCTCTAGCAGAGTTTGCATACAATAACAGTTATCACTCAAGTATTGAGATGGCACCTTATGAGGCATTGTACGGAAGGAAGTGCAGATCTCCTCTTTGTTGGACAGAGTTGAGTGAGAGAAGTTTGTTAGGTCCAGATTTAGTGGATCAAACTACTGAAAAGGTTAAGATGATACAACAGAAATTGCTTACCGCCCAAAGTAGACAGAAGAGTTATGCTGATAGGAGAAGGCGACCATTGGAATTCATGGTAGGAGAGCATGTATTCCTGAGAGTCACCCCGATGACTGGAATTGGAAGATCGATTCAAGCAAAGAAGCTCACCCCTCGTTTCATGGGTCCTTATGAAATTTTAGAGAGAGTAGGACCAGTGGCTTACAGAATTGCATTGCCTCCGCAGCTATCGAATCTCCATGATGTTTTTCATGTTTCTCAGTTGAAGAAATATCATGCAGACCCTTCTCATGTGATTGAGCCTGACGAGGTCGAGTTGAGAGAAAACTTGACGTATAAAGCTGAGCCGGAGAAGATTTTAGACGTTAAGGATAAGCAATTGAGGAACAAGACGATTAGACTAGTTAAGGTATTTTGGAGAGGTATGACTCCAGGGGATGCGACCTGGGAAACCGAAGAGCGCATGCGACGAGAGTACCCTTACTTATTCCCTGGGTAAGCTCGGTTTATTGAGCGATTTTAAATGTTGTATATGTTGGGTTTGTTTGTTTTAGGGTTATGTTAGCGGAATTTTGGGGACAAAATTCTTAAAAAGGTGGGGAGAATTGTAACATCCTAAAAATTTAATTGAGGTTTAGTAGGTGGAAGTAAGAATGTATTAATGAGAAATGAAGGATTTTGAGGATTTTAAAGGCCTAATTTCTCCTTTATTTTGAGGATAATAATTTTGGGAAAAAAAAAATTATTTTTAGGCTCAAAAGGTTATTATAAGAGGAAATAAATAAAGGATATTATGGGAAAATTTTGAGAGTGAAAAGAAAATTTTTGGTTCAAAATATCTTATTTAAGAATTTTAGGGCCTAGTAGTGCAGTTTTCCTCTCTTTCTAATCGCAATTTTCTCCTGCCGACAATGTCTTCTCTTTTTCTACGCACGACTTCATTTTCCTTCTTCTTTTTCTTTTTCTTATTATTTTAATACATTATTTTAATATATATTCCTTTTCCATTATATTTTAATAATTTTTTTTTTTCTCTCCTGCGCCTTCCATGAACTTTCCTTCCTTCCTTCCTTCCGTGGTTCTTTCTTTTTCCTTGACTTATCATCACCTTCTTCTTGTTCCTTACATATATATATATATGCTACTCCCTCACCGTCACTCAGGTTCTTCATTTTCTTCATTTCTTCACCATCACCACTACCATTTCTCTCTTCCTCTTACCTCTTCCAAAAAAATTTTTCCTTCATTCCTCCACTCAATTTCGGTCCGATTTGTGCTTAGAAAGTAGACTAAAATAATTATTCTTAGATCTCTCAGATCCCGCCGGCGTCAAACCGGTGATTTGTTCGACCATCTAAGACCATATTCGAACTCCCGTAAGTGTCTTCTACGCACCTATGTCATTAATTTTCTGGTCTAAAATATTTTAAAAATAGGCCTTATCTGAGTTGGAGTTTTTAGGATAACTAAATCCATTATATTAAAGTCTAATATTGAGTTATAATTTTCTTTAGGAACTTTGGAGTGACTTTGTGTGATTACCTGTGAACTTAGGAGCAACAGGTAACTCTGGAAATTTCTTTCGTATGCTTGTGAATTATGTGTAGTTTTATTTTAATTAATTATCACAGAATAATAAGTTTGTCACTTTTCAAGCATGCTTGCTTATTGCCTATTTGCTATGGAAAAATAAATTACGCTTGTTTTATTTTAAGCATGCTTGAGTATATTGAGTATATCTGAGCTGATAATTATTTATGAATTATTTATGGTGTAATGATAATCGCATTTGCATCCATGAGGGGTTAAGATTTGAAGAGGAGTTATATGATATCCGTACTACCACGTGGTAAGCCATCACTCGGTGCACAGTGGATGGCATTTGTCAGGGCCCCTCCTTCCATGTTTTCCTTTGGCCGGGATTGCATTGGAGTTGTGGGACATGTGACACCTCCTTAGTATGATTCTTTAAGGAGGGGAGCCATAGTCCATACTTGAGCTCTGTATCTTTGGCCGGATACATCTTAGGTACTGGTGAGCTTGAGATAATTCAGTTGTATGAATTAGTTCTCTATCGGACAATATGTGTTAGCCTATGGCTCCAGTCAGCGGAATAAGGATGGACGGTGAAATAAGGAGTTGCATATTGCACATATAAATATTTATTTATGAGTACAATTCATTGAGAATTTAAATGAAAGTTTTCCTTATGTTGGGTATATATATTTGAAAGCCATAAGTTATATGAAGAACTACATGTGTATAATTGGTTAAATTAGAATTATACGTGATTTGCTTGTGTATGTTAGGATTTTTCGGTAGTTACTGAGATGTCGATCTCATCCTATCATTAACATTTTCCAGGTGATTGACCTAATAAGAAGCAAGGGAAGACAATTGAGAAGTGAGCTTTGAAGGCTCTTTGTACTACTTAAGTTTATGTTATGTTGTATTTATTTTGCCATGGACTTAAGACTTTATGTTTTATTATGTTGTATAAATTATCGTGAAGTTTTAAGATTTTCACTATGACATGGGACGTATTTGAACTAAATAATTATCTATGCTGGATATTGGATAATTTTAATGCTATAATATCATTTTGGTTAAGTGCTTGAACTAGAATTTTTGGGGGGTGTTACAGAACCTGCAATGATATTTCAGAATCTTTTGATCATACTTTTTAATTAATTGATAGCACAGGTCCTATATTTAAATTCTTCCTTTTATTTATATAGTCAGATAACTATGTCAATACATACATATATGTTTACTGGTTTTTGAAATTATGATTCATTTATTACTTATTACAACCTGTTGTTCCGTGAATATGGACAATTTAGGTAAATCCCTCAATTCGGGAGAGTAATCCCTCTTTTTCTTCTCCCTCATATTCCTTCATTTTTCTTTTTATAACTATTAGATCAACAATTTAATTTCTCAGATTTCAAATTCTATAAAGTAGTGTCTATTTAGATTATCAAAATGTAGCAGTGCATTGGCACAAGCTCCTTTATTGCGTCTTAAGATAAATAACCACTTTTCTGTCAAAAACTGCCAAATAATTTTTTAATATATATATACACTTGTTGCTTGTTCAAATTTTTGTAGCATAACTTTTAAATTATTTTTCTCCACATATTTCAATGCGATATAAACATTAAAAATGTAATGTTTATGAAACTCTAGATCATTACCTTTTCCTCCGTGCACAGCATCGAGAAATACACACATAAAATCGATGGCTTCAAAGCTAGAATAGTCACAAGGTAAAAAAAAAGGGCAAGAATAGTCAGTCACGCATGTTCATGATGACGAAGCTACCAAAGACCACTAGTTATAAAAAAACGTCTTATTACTTCAATTTTATTCCCATCAAACTGTATTAATCCCAGTCCCAGGTATGGGTTTCTACATAAGCTGATGCAATAACCGTGCACACATATTGCACAGTCATCATCAACTCAAACTCAGTTATTCTAATACATGCATAAACAAGCTAAGTGCATGTTCTTATTTGTACGTACATATAGTTATTGAATAGTTATCCCATAGTGGATACGGGGCTATAATAAATCAAAGCTGCAACTTTTCTGCCACTCAAGGACAGAAAGTGATGGCGTAGTTAGGTCCGCCAGTGCAAGTAAAAGTGCCCTTGAGATCATCATAAGCATAACTGTAAGCTTCAGGACACTGACTACTAAAAAACTGAGAGTAATTAGTTGGCTTGCACGTGTTTGGATTATTAAAGTCGCCGGTGCAACAATACTCAGGTTTGTTAAATGCCACGCAAGCACTCTTGCATGCAATAACGTTGCCATCAGAACCTGTCACTTTTAGTTCATTTGGGCACTGTGCGTTGATGTTGGCCGGGCAACTTGACACTTTGCAGCCACCGCTGCCGCCTTGTGGGGCCATCGATATCGGCAAGTTGAAGCCGTCGACGTTACTGATGTCGTAGAAGTCTTGTCCGCCGTTGGATGCCACGGTGATTTCGGCCAAAGTTGCCGGTGTGGCTCCTCCGTTGCCGTTGCACTGTACTTGACCGGAGCCACAATCCCCTGTGGCGCACTTGAAGCTGCCGGCGCCGCCGGTGCATCCGGTTCGGCCCCAGAACCGGCCGGACCACGGTGATGGGACGTCAACGGATGTAGATGCTCCACTTGTTAGCTCGAATCCGGTTGTGGACAATTGAGGGTTTGGAGCTCCGGTTAGGGTTGCTGGCCAAACCGTGTATTGACATTTGTTGGTAAAACTGATGGTGATTGCATTTCCTCCTGCACCAAAACCATGCACATTAATCCCATACATATATATAATATTGCTTCTCATAGAGCATACCGCTCTAATGTGATCTGGTTCTTTTTAATTTTTATAAGTCTATAATTATATTATTCTCATGTATCAAGAAAAGGTAGTTAACTCATTAAAAATTGCCTAAATTAATAAATCTTTTCAATTCTACTCTCATATATGAATGGGTGTTTAATCAATACTCCCCCTTTTTTAAAGAGATGAGTTTGTTCCTAAATATAATATCTTTTTATCATTTTTCTCAATATTTCCTCATATTATCTTATCTCTATTGATGCTCGTTAGGAAGGGTGTGAATAAAGGTAGGTAGTTAGAGTATTTTGATAATATTATATGATTTTAATTAACGTAACTAACATTTTTAATCTAATCAAATTATGTGAATAGATCTTATATTTAAGAACGGAGGCAATGTTATTATAGTACGAACTAGATATATGGGGCTGGGCATATAGATGCTAAGTTTAATCAAATTGATCGTATCATATAATAACATGCATGGCTAAAAATAAGAATGGGAAAAATAGAAAGACTAAATAAAAAAATATATATATATATATATATATCTATAAAAATATCAATAAAAATACGTATCCAGTATAATTAATGTGATGAGGGTGGTATATATAAATATCATACCATAGAGGAGGAAGGCCAAAGTAAGGCACAAAACAACTGGGGTACTCATGATGATTGGTGCGGTGTAATAGTGTGTGTTTAACTTGTTCTGAAATAAATGGTTGAAGTTCATGTGTGTATATATAGGGCGTGGGGCTTTGGAGTTTGAATAATCGAGATGGCAGTTAAATGCTTGGAGCCCTGGTCCGTTCCGTGTACGTTGCGAATGTTGAAAATTATATGGTTATTTTCTAAGTTGACACCGTCAATCACGGAAATTGCCCATTAATTTAACAAGTAATTCATTCCTCAGGAAATCCGTTGAGTTGTAAATATGAATGCTTATAGGTAAGTCATAAGTGTAAATATTAGGAAAGCATGTGTTTATTCCGTCGAAACTAGAGAGATCAGATGGCATCTTGGTTTTTGTTTGTGTTATAAATGGCGACATTGTAATGGGAAACTTGTCCCTATCAATCGATATATATCATCTCTTTCATTTTTGCTGCTGTGGCGGATATCATTTCACCCAACATAGCTTTGGTTGTCATCGTAACTTATATATCATTCTAATTCTTGTTATAAGTTGATTTTAAATACTCTTTCTTATCCTAAATATAAAATATATTTGAGGAGATAAATTTGGTTCTAAATATAATACCCCTTTCTAATTATTCTCAATTTTTCTTCAAATTATCCTTATTAATTAATGCTCCTCAATAATAAATAAATAAGAGGGAGGATGGGGATAGAGGTAGATGGTTAAGATGCATTGATAACATCATGTGATTTTAACCAACTTAACAAACATCCTTAATCTAATCAAATTAGAAAAATAGATCTTATATTTATTAGGACCAGAGGCAGTAATTGTTAAATACTCAATCTTTACTAAATATAATACATATTTATCTAATTTGATTAAATTAAAGATGTTAATTAAATTAGTTAAAATCACATAATATTACCAAAACACTATAATCACTCACCTTTATTCTTATCCCCTCTCTTGTTTTTTTATTATTCAAAAGTAAATATCAATAGGAATAATTTGGGAACAAACTGAGAAATATTAAAAAGATGTATTATATTTACGAACAAGTTCACTTCCCTAAATAAGTCTTATATTAGTCTTATATTAAGGAATGCGGAGAGTACTAAGTAATGAGAATTAGGTAATTGAATATATGTTAAAACGATAAATTTTCTGTGTTTATCGTAATTATCTATCTCCATTTACAAATCATTTTTGCTTCTATATTTGCTCTCTATTTCTAGTAAAAAATAAATAAAGATAAAACTTAAAAATAGTCATCAATATGATAACTTCCAAATAAACTCACTCTTTTGGGTTCAAAATATAAAAAGCCTTGATTTTTGTCCAAAATATAAGAGATTAATATGATAATCAATGGTTGTTACCAGATTTAACCCATTGCAAAAGAAAAATGTGACATATAATGACATAATGATTTATCAATTTAATAAGACACACAAATGATAACTTAACATTAATTGATATGTGGGAGTTAACTAACAGCATCTAATGTTTTGGGCTAGAGAGAGTACAGTTATGAGTAAAAATTCCTTCTACAAGTCGGCTTGTACTCCCTCAAGTAGAAAAGTTCATAACTAATTCATATAAATTAGTTAATGATAATAAAATCATCCACCATTTCTTATATAATTTAATTGAATTTTTTTAGAGATATTAAGGAAGCTACATTTTTTTTTCAGAAATTAAGGAACCTAAATAATCACATGATTCTAATATATGTTATATATTATTAGGTTATATGTTATCTTATAAGTTAACTAAACTGGTTTAAAAAAAATTAAGAAAAGTCAAGTTAGATTTAGTTTATTTAACTTTCTTACAATTTTTCAAAAATATTAATTAGACCTTATACTAAGGAATAGAGGTGATGTTTTCATTTTTTTTCTCCCCCTCTTTGTATTTTAAACCCTCTCTTTTAACTAGGAGCGTTTGATTGAGCGATAGGATTCATCCAACCTTAACCAAGGTGAAGGGTTCGGTCCCTATTTAGACATGTGGAGCACGTTAAAAATTCTGACCAGCTGTCCTATCCATCGAGGTGATCACAATCAACAAACCGGATTAGCCTGGGGCTGTTGGTATGCCTGAAAGATGGTCTACCCTAGGATACTGAAGGATAAATTAAAAAAAAACTCTCTTTTTCAATTCTTTTCTTCACATACATGATGACAGAGAAAATTAAACATTAGTTATCACATCAACTTTTATAATCATTTTATAATATGGATTGGATGGGATAAGCACTCCCTCGGGTTCATAATATAATGGGTAATGTGAGAATTTTTTTTGTCAAATTATAAGATGTAACATGTAAAAATCAAGATAATAAATTATTGATTTCCATTTTCATCCTTGCAAATTAAATTTAAAGAAGAGAAGAGAGTGTGTGAGCGTATAATAAATGATATAAAGGGTAAAATTGAAAAACCACATTAATTTTACTCATATTAAATCACTTCAGTTTATTTCCATAATTTGTGTGAAATGTTTTGCTATCTCTTATAATATAGATTGTAGGGATTACGAGTTTAGGAAGAGTAAGCCTTTCCGGTTTCCACCTGTCATTTATGATAATTAAGTGTTAGCCTCGCAAAGAAGCAATATGTGCCAGTACTACTAATGGCTAATAATCCAATCACTTGTTAGGCCTGATTATCCGCATGACTCAACCATATGGAGGAGACTTGACTAAGTTGGGTGCCACCGGCGGCTATATAGAATTGTAGATATTCACTCTTGACGAAAGCAAAAACAATAACTTCTTCCCTCCCATTCATTTGACTTTGGACTTTTTGCAGGCTATGTGCCCGGTTATAGATTGGCAGTGGTAGCCGCCTCATATTATTTCAATCTTCTCATTGACTTATATGATCATAGAAAATTAAAATTGACTCGTTAATGAACGAAATAAAAGCTTCACGCTATCCGTGTCGTTCACTACCATTTGTTACTATCCTTTTTTATTTATTATTAAATGTTACTATCCTATTTTACCCAAAAACACCTCGCTGATTCTGACTTAAATTTTAATAAACGGAATAAAAGTCGTGTCACATTCCTTGCTGGGCAAACATGGCTGCAGACTACTTGGCGAAAACTGGCTTGTGTATTGCTCCTGGTTTTCATCTGATTTCCTCATTAACAAGGAAACTGGGCAGGATAGCGGAGAAGAATTGTCCCGTTGGTTAAGATAGGATGCCTATTATTATATATATGTGTGTGTATATATATATATATAAAAGAATAAAAGTCGTGTCATTCATTGCCGCAGTATATACTCAATTTTGGTTTCCACTTCTAACATTTATCATAATATCGCATTCATCATATCCACCCAATCAATTTGATCAATAGTTAAAAATATATATATTACATCTTATAACTTTTAAAAATTGTATGTCTCTGTAGAATAATGAGGAAACACGATTTCATAAAAGACAAAGACTTAATTATAATAACAATCAATAATTCATATATGCCTTTAAGGGATAATAAAGGAGAAAAAGATATTAAAGAGATTTGTTCCCTTAGTTTTATCTTTAAAGCACTTCTAACATGTTTCCTTAACGAGGGTTTGATCCTTGGCATTGGGTATGGAGAAACATTAAATCTCCCGGGCCAGCTGTTCCACCCTTTGAGGTGCCTACAATTCAGCGGAGGATTAATCTCCACCTGTCTGGGTGAGGGATACCTTGATGTTTCATGAAAAAAAAAAATAACTCAATGTATTGAGAAAAGCATTGGACCTCATTGAATATGACTTAAAATTTAATAATTTTACAACTTTAGGCCCATTTAGTATGAACGAATGGTTAAGAGCTAAAAAATCTAATAGCAATAAATTCAAGATAAAATTATATATTCAGATAATAAATTGGGAGAATCTTAATTAAATCCAATTAAAATATAGACCTTCAATTTTAGCAAATCCCTCGTTAGGCCAAGAGGCCCGATTAGAGATTTTTCAATGTTACCAAGAGACTAAAATAAATATGTGACTGAATATGTGAAGAGAACTAGAGAAGAGAGAACAAAGTTAAATAAATAAAATATAACTTATCCTTCCTGTTGCAATGAAGCAGAGGCAAATGATGCGATGAAGCTAAGGGAAAAAGAAAACCTGCAAAACCAAGTATTTATCTCAGCAAAATTCAAACTACAAAATACCATAATTCTTCCCCTTCATAAATTCTATCCTCTTCTTCTTCTTTTATTATCTAAATTCCATCTTCTTTACCATAGCTTTGTTTGACGGAGGCAACACACCATTCCATACTCAAAGTCGACGGCGGCAGAGCAAAACATTGAGCTATTTTAATCTTTTGAAAAGGTCCAAAAAACTGCGGAGGAGCTCACTTCCATTTAAAAAAAAAAACATTGAGCTATTTTAATCTTTTGACAACATTGAAAAATCCCTCATCAAGCCTCTTAATTTAACTAGGGATTTGTTAAAATCGAATGCCAGAATATTAGATATATTAATGATAAAAAATATTATATCTGTTCTATACAATCATCAATGTCAATAATAGTTAAATATTGTGACAGAAAGTGAGAAAACTCTTCTTTAAATTCATTTTCTTTTTCATTGCCATTTTGAATGGAGCTCAAATAAGCTAATGTATTTGGGTTCAACTCAAAACGTTAGCTCGTCTTACAGTCCAGCAACTCACTTCTTCCTATTTGTCCGTTCTTTTTCCTTGAACACAGACGAAAAGAGGGTGGCTTTTGCGGGGATATGAGTAGAGCTACACAAAAGCAGGGTATGACCGGATTATACATATTTCTGAAGTACTGTCTTAAAAATCTTCAAACTAGTCTTGTTGGCTTGATGATGCCCAACCCGGTCCTGTTGATGTTTGATCTGGGACAAAGACTGGCTAGAACATGTTTTCCGGGCCATAGAAATGTCCGTGTTGGTCCTTGAGCTTGACATAACAGTTGAGAGCGTACCAGTCCCTCAAGAATAGAATGAAATTAAAAAAGAAAAGAAACTGGGAGAGAGAAAATAATTGAATAAATCAATTAATCAAATATTTATATGGTATGTTAAAAAGAAATTATTTTTTTGTATAAGAAATAGTAATATCTCCGGGCTGAGCCGGTCCTCTGATTCTAATGTCTATGCCGAAGTTGCACCCTGCCCGGTGGTCGGGTTGGTCCCGTCCTATTTGTTATTGTTTCAAGCTTATTTTTCCAGGATTAGGTTTGCTTTGTGGGCCACAGGGCTCCAGGTTAAGTGTGCAAGGCCCTAGATATGATCCAAGAGACCACAACACCCGTAGAAGAGGATTACTTTGTTACTTGATCAATTTAGCATATGTACTATCTTCATATTCTCTGTATATATGCAATTTTAACTATTTAAGTGGGAAGCCTTTTTCTAATCATTTAGATTGATTGACAAAAATGAGGAGTGCTTTTGAGGGATGATGAATAAAGTGGAATTATGAGAAATCCAATCCTATGTTTACTGGGTTTTGATTTTGTGATTCATTTATTACAATTTGTTGTCCCGTGAATATGGACGATTTGGGTAAATTTTTACTAACAACATGCATTCAAATCCTATTTAAGCTAGTTTCTATTCAAATCATCATCAAAATGTGGCACTGGCACAAGCCCCTTTATTGTGTCTAAGGTCAATGACCACTGTTCTGTCAAAACCTGCCAAATAAAATTTTGAGTAAATTGAGACATCCTCTGATCTCCTTGTATATATGTATTATAAACATGAATTTGAGGAATTGACTTAGATGAGATACAACAGTAGTAGCATGCATGGCACACTCTACTGTAATCAATATCCATTTACTATTTTCTCTACATGCTCTGCATCAAACCCCCCCCCCCCCCCAAAAAAAAAAAAAAAACGGTGCTTGACTTCTTAGAGGTGCTCCCTAGCATTAAGAATAATAAAGATACATAATCTGTTGGAAAAGAAAGGGGTAACGAGTTCTATGCACTTAATAGTTTTTCCTCAACAAAGCAAATAAAAAAGAGGAGGCAAGATCAGGGTTCCAAAATTCACACTCACTAACTGGTTCAGTTACTGACTTTTTCTGATCCTTTTTGGGTGTGATTGGATTGGCTTCTGAAAAATAACTTTTTTTAATAAGACTTTTTCATAATTAAAATTGAATAAAAGTCAGATTATGTGAAGTGATTTATGTTTGGATTTGTGATGATAGAAGTGACTTTTTTTAATCTGACTTTCAGAAACATGTTTGGATAATTATTTTGAAAATCAAGTTTAGATGAAAAATTACTAAAAATGATATTATTGTTATTTAATAATACATATATAATATGCATATATTCTTATAGTTTAGAAAGAAAAAGTGAGATTTGGGATTTTTTGAGGATTTTAAATGCTGAGTTTCTCCCTTAGTTTAAGGAAAATAATCTGAAAAAATTATATTTTTGGCTCAAAGGAGGATATTGTGAGAGAAAATAGTTAGAGATTAATATGGTAAATTTTTGGAGATAAAAAGAAAATATCTTATTTGAGAATTTTAGGGGTCTAATGTCTAATTTTCCTACACACTTTATTAAATAATACACAACAAAAGGAGTGTGATCCATCATTCCAACCCGCAGAAGCCAAAAGCCAAAAACTCCAATTTCCAACTTTTTCCTAAAATCCCATTAGAAGGTCCAAAAAAGCCTACCAAGCATTATAAATAAGCCATATTTTGGGCTTTTTGACCTCCACAAGCTATACCAAACACATCCAATTGTGTTTCACTTTTTAGTGCGGTTGTTTTGCTTAGTTGTTTTGATTTTTCAAAAGGGTTAAGTAGCAAATCCGCCCCGGAAGTATACCTCCAGTCTCAATTTCGCCCCATAAGTTTTTTTTAGTTCAAAATTGCCCCAAAAGTTTTAAAACGTAGCAATTTTGCCATTTTTTTGTTAAATTTTTAACGTTGACCGTTAAAAAATTGACAATGATCGTTAATATTTTGACGGAAAAGGGAAAAATTGTTACGCTTTAAAACTTTCGGGGCAATTTTTAACCAAAAAAACTTTCGGGGTGAAATTGAAACTGAGGGTACATTTTCAGGACGGATTTGCTACTTAACCCTTTTTCAAACGGTTCTGGCGAGTTTTATGCTGTTTTTTTAAGCTTACTTCTTGGGCTTGGCTATTCTTGCTTGACGTCTTTTTTTTATTCCATCTTCTTAAAAGTTTCATGTAGTTCTTGGGCCCATTGGCTAGTGTTTTAAATTTTCTGAGTATGGAAACGTCACCTGAGTTATATTGTGTATGGGGACCCACGTTTCATTTTTGAAAGTCAAGGGCCCAACTCCGTGACCTCTTGCCCTTTTTTACTTCGTTCTTAAATATAATATTTAGTTATTTATAAATGAGTTAAGGTCCATTTTTACCTCAGAAATAACCGCAAAAGAACTCTGAGTATCCGGAAGCAACCAAATCATAGCAAATTTACCCCAAATATTGAAAATGTTAAGTTTACCGTTAAATCCTCCTTTTTGACCAGCCGATACTGACGTAGCTTTGACACCATATACACGTCATCGTTTAAAGGTTTATTTTTGCCCCGGAAGTAACCATCAAAGAACTTTTTGCTGTGGAAGTATCCATATTGTATCAAAATTTGTATCCTAACCATTTTTCAAAGTTAAGTTTAACCGTTAAATAACACGTAACACTCCACATTGCACTTAATAATACATTTCATCACAAAGCTAATCACCACAAGTCATTTAAATAATATGATATTGATGAACTAGTATTGGTTGGACACCCCCTCACCAAGACACAATGAACAATAATTAAAGAGAATTAAATTATGGGATTATATACAATTGACATTTTTGTTGTTTAAAAAATAATATAAATTAATTAAAAGGTTAAGGTTTCAGACAAATATAACTTTGAATAATCTTCCGGATGAATTTACTACGATGTGGATACTTCCGGGGCAAAAATGCTCCTTGATAGTCACTTTCAGGACAAAAATGGACCTTTAAATGGTGACGTGTGTAGGGTGTCAGAACCACGTCAGCATCAGTGAGTTAAAAAGAATGATTTAACAGTCAAACTTGACGTTTTTAACGTTGGGGGTAAATATGCTACGATTTGGTTACTTTTGGGGCGAAAATGCTCATCGGGTTACTACCAGATACTCAACACTCTTTTGTGGTTACTTCCAGGTAAAATTAGACCTTAACCCTTTGTAAATTGATTTGCTAGAATTTTTTTAGACTAATTTATTTGATTTATAAGTTAACATATAATGTAATAATACAAAAAATACGTTATTATTAAATAGCTTATTTAATTTCTTTAGTTTCTAAAAAAAAAGTCAATTGAGACTTATATTTAGAAATGAAGGAAATAATTCATTATAACAATCACTCCCTCTGGTCCTAAATATAAGACCTATTTGAGGAGGTGAGTTTTGTTCTTAATATAAGATCTATTTCCAATTTTTCTCAATTCTTCCCCAAATAATGCTTATTGATATTTCTCAATAATAAACAACCAATAGAGGGAGGGTCAGAATGAAGGTAGATGGCTATGATATTTTTGTAACATCAAGTGACTTTAACTAATTTAACTAACTTATTTAATCTAATCAAATTATGTAAATATGTCTTATATTTAAGATTGGAGGGAATACTAATCAATCTCAACCACGGACGAATTGATTAATATGGTCAATATTACAATTATAGTTTTATTCTTTAGGTTCATGTGATAGTACGTGTATAAATATTGCTCAATAAAATTAAGGTAGAAATTAGACGGTTCGATTGTGTGCAAGTCATTTACGTGATAAAATCGTATTCCACATCACACAAGAGAATGTGAAATCAAATAAAATTTCAGATTTTAAGCAACTAATTCTAATATTGTAATTCAAATAAACCATGGGATATACTCCTTCTATTCTTATTATAAGGTACTAATTAATAAAATTTTTAACCCCAAATATAAGGTACCAACCACCACATTAATTGTTTTTTTCCATTTAACCCTTGTCATTAACAGAGGTTCAAAATTAAAAAAAGTGAATAACATTTAAAGAAGGGTGGAGTTAGAAAAAGTAGTGACCAATTTAACCTAAATTTATTAATTCAACTACCATCCTTTAGTTTGTGAGAATTGGTAGTTGATGTTTTATAATTAGGATAGGTTAGGATATGCTAATATATGCATGCTATCCGCAAAGTGGGGAATGAATCAATGCTTATATATTTACATTTTAATAACTGACCTTTTAGTGAACTTATATATCAATGAATTAATTATTAAAGGATTGGTATTTGTTTTAACTCTGAATGCTACTTAAACTTATTAGCTCATAAATGCACCAATGACCTGTGACCGAATGCCCATCCCCATCCCGCCGTCCAGAAGATTAAGGGCCTGTTTGGTTTGAAAGGACGGAGGGGGAGGGGATGGAGGGGAGGGGACATAAGGGATGGGAAGGGATGGAAGTTATCTTGTTTGGTTAGGTTAAAGAGGAGGGGAGGGTGTCAGATTTTAATGATCCATTGTTTGGTTCTAGAGGGGAGGTAATAACTAATTTACTATTATGCCCTTAAATATGAATGTCTATATACAAGCTTTTTTCATTGTATGTAACATATATTTAGTTCATCCTTACTGTTGGGAGCTTTAAGATCCTTGACTAGTATCTCCATATTCACCACCATATTTTTTTTTTTGCAAAGGCAAGGTAACATTAAGTATCTAAAGTAATAGTTCATAAAACAAATCATCCATTTACACATGCTAAATGCTATAAGTAGAGCATGTAATAAAATATACGAAAAGCTATCAATTATGCTCAAAAGCCATTTTTGAGCAAATATCATTTACACATGTTAAATGCTAAGTTGAGCTAGAGTAATATCATTGTACATGCATCTATCCCAAATTAACCAAAAATAAATATCCGAAAAGAATAAGAACAAAAGCTATCCCAAATTAACATTAAAAAAAAGACAATTCAAAAAGAACAAAAACAAAAGCAGAAATGTGTTAAACCCAATGAATGACTTAAACCAAAATCAAATTGATTCAAAGACACAAGTTATAAGCGTGCGAGAATGAGGGGCCGCTGTGGAGAAGTTATAGTGCCATTTACTAAATTTTAGATCTTAGTTTGTTCCTGAAGCCCCTAAAGTTCATAAGTCCACCGACCCAAAAAAAACGGATATTAATTTTTTCAGTATCGTAAATAAACGCAGGTGCGTGTCCATGCTATAATGCCAGTTACATATTTCCATTAAGATGTATATTAAGTTTTTCAGAACCAAAAAGCGAGTTTGAAGGGAACATGTGGAGCGATTATTCTTGGAAATATGGATGAAGAAAGAGTGAACTCGTAGGAAAAAGAAGCTTCTAGGTTTTGAGTTTTTTATTTCTTTTTTTTTTTTAGCTGGGGCATCTGGGGGAATATCATAAAATTGATGAGGGTAATTTAGTCAAAATCTTTGGTTTCCCTCCAAAACTCCCCAATTTAAAGGGAGCCAAAATAAGGGGTTTGAAAGGGAGGGAATAGCAGGTTTTGGCCCATCTCCCCTCCAATTTTTCAAACCATGCAAGGGGAGGGGCTCATTTTCCCTTCCCTTCCCTTCCCTCCCTTCTAACCAAACAGGGCCTAAGAGTTAAGACAACTGACCAGATAAGTGGGTTGTTAAAAAAAAATTCAGATAAAAAGAAAGGAGATTATCAGACTATAAGATATAAATTTTTTATATAAAAAAATAAATATGATTGAATAATACTTCACATCATCCTCAATATAAGATCAAGTTGATTTTTTTTAAAAAAAATTGGGAAGTCAAATAGACTACTTAACTATAATATAAGTTACATGTAATTACATTATACGTTAGTTTATAAGTTAGGTAATTTGGTTTTGATAGAAAATTATTAATATAATATTTTAAAGTGACTTATTTTACATCCTCAACATTTTTCAAAATAGTCAATTTGATCTTATTAAGAACGGATGAAGTAATAATACTTTCTCCAATCCTTAATAGAAGATTAGTAGACTTTTTTTTTTGGAAAATATTAAAAAAACTAATCAAGCTGTTTATGAATTGATTTGCTCGAATTTTTCTTCAAACTAATCTATTTAACTTGTTATCTAATATATACTCTAATAATATACTGCACATGATATGTTATAATCAAATAACTTATTCAACTCCCTTGTTCTCTCCAAAAAAGAGACAATTAAAGTCTAAGGAGAGAATGATAGTAATATTAAATACATAAAATTGTAGGAAAATTAATTCTAAGTTTTACATAAGGAAGATAATTAAGATGTGGTTCTACAAAATCACCTAATTAAACTAAGATTCAAAATTTTGACTAGAAAATTGTAAACATTTGACAAAAAATTGTCATCATCCAGTATAAAAGTTGTTAACATGTGCGGTCTAATTCTTGTTGTACCTCATTCTATATGTGCTAAAGTCAAGAGTCATTGAATTCAATTAGGCTGGGTTTCTCTCATCATCTTTTTTTCTTCTCATCCCTCATCATCTCATCACCACCGTTTGATTAACATAATTAACAATTCATATTTAATAATGAATAAAATTAGGATAGCAACTATATAAAAATAAATAAATAAATAAATTTAAATTACTAAGATTTAATCTAGAAATTTTTACCGCAGAATAATTAAAAAATAATAAAAATGATAGTATTCAACGTTATTTAATCTTAACCAGTCATTAGTCAATCTAATGGTGATAATGAGATGATGAGAGATGAGGAGAAAAAAATGAATCTCATCCCATTTTTTAAACAACCAATTCTGATACAGTAATTCGAATGCCCGTGGACCATATGCTGATATTGCACGCTGTTAGTGAAGTGTGGCAATTTCTGTTTTACCTGTGACTTGTGGAATGAATCACTGCTTATATATTATATTTATATTTCAATTTTAATAATTGACTCTTTTGTGAATTTATAGATTAATGAAATAATAATTAAATCATTAGTATTTTTTTTATTCACATTCAGTTATAAGTTATAACGATTACATTGTGAAAGTCAAAGTCCGTGCAAGAAGAGACAATAACCTACCAGCTAATGTACGAACAATTATTAGCCTTACATTATTAAAGTGACAAGTGAGTTTGTAGATATCCTCAACTACCAAACAATTATGTAATGGAGGTTTATTATTCAAAAAAACAAAATGGAATGGAGGTTTAATTATAAACTTTCCTTCCGCCTAGTGCTTGGAGTGGGGGTGAAGAAGCAATTTTTTTTAATATAACTTTTTTAAAAGTAAAATTAGATAAAAGTCAGATTGTGTGATTTAATTTATATTTGTATTAGCGATGATAGAAATGAATTTTTTTAATATGACTTTTAGAAACATGTTTAGATGATTATTTTGAAAAGCAAGTTTAGATGAAAAATTATTAAAAAGAACATAATTTTTATTAAATAATACATATAATGTGCATATATTCTTATAGTTTAGAAAAAGAAATTGAAATTAAAATTATAAGAAATTGAAAATACTAAAATAAAAATTTAATGGATAGAAATATATATAAATTAGAAATCATATAAATTTAAATTTGCTCAACTAAGTTATATACCTGAAAAATCTAGGATCATCCATATTTAATAAATGCAGTAAAAGATAACAATTTCTAAATAGTAGAGATAGAGATTAAACTAATTGAAATCCAAAATTCTAAATAATAAATAAATTCAAGTAAAATATAATGAATTAAATTAAAAAATGAAAGGAAAAGCTTTTAGTGTTTTTTATTTTTATCTAAACGTTTAATAATTTAAATTTACGAAGCCTTATGATATGAATAAAAAAAATCAGTTCAAAAAAAAATTTGATCATTTCAAACTAATTTATCCCTACTAATAAAATTAAATAATTTATTTAGTTTTCTTAATCTCCCTAATCGAGAAATTCTTAGGTGAACCCGGTGTACCATGTCATTAAAGAATTCTTGGGTGAACCCGGTACACCACGTTATTTGTGGTCTGACCAATCGTAAGTAAACCTGTAAGCTCTAATGTGAAATTTCAATCTTACTTAGCACCTTAAAAAAATCAACTGACATATAAAAAAATTAAATCTATTTTTTTCAATTTTTTATTTTACAAATGGAAAATAATTATTTTTGTCAGTTAGTTGATTTTTTTACGGTACCAAGTTAGATTGAAAATTCCACCTCAGATCTAATGTATTTACTTGTGAGTGAATAAACCACAAATGAAGTGATGCACCGAGTTCATGTAAAAATTCCTACAATGTCATTTATGTTCTGACCAATTACAAGTAAACACATTAGGTCTAATAGAAAAAATTGAAATCTCATGTTTTTAATATTTTTATTTTGCAAATTTAAAAAAAAACATTTTTTATTAGTTAGTTACTATTTTTAGGGCGCCTAGTTAGATTGAAAATTCCATATCAAACTTGATGTGTTAACTGAATATATTTTTTTCAAATACCTAAGCAATTTAGTTTTACTTTTATTGATACTTATTATATTTTAATTGAAGTCAGGTGCATAGTTACTTTTAGGGTTAAATGTCATATTTGCTCCGGAAGTATGCATGATAGATCAAATCTGCCCCAGAAGTTTTTTTGGTCCAATTTTGCCCTGAAAGTGTGCAAACCGGATCATATTCGCCCTTTACCGTTAAAAAATTTTTACCGGTAAAGGGCGAATATGATCTACTTTTACACACTTCCGGAGCAAAATTGGACAAAAAAAACGGTAAAGGGTGAATATGATCCACTTTACACATTTTCAAGGCAAAATTGAACCCAAAAAAACTTCTGGAACAGATGTGATCTACTATGCATACTTCCGAAATAAATATGATCTTTAACTCTTACTTTTATGCTCCACATTTTTCCTCTTTCAAGCTTTCTCTCTCCACGGTGTCATTGGACTTTTTATTCAGAAATAACTCTTTGATGCTGATTGTCAACCGTACGGTGGAAGAGAAAAGCAAGATGGAAAAAAAGGCTATCCAAACATAGATAAAAGTAAAAAAGTTGATTGTGGGGTGGGGCCGCACGCTTAGCCTTCCTACCGTGGTACAAAACACACAACGCCACCACCAGTCACCAAGTTCATATCCCTCCTTCCACCAACCTCAGGTGAGATGGACACCATCATAAGTCGAAGCATATGTCACACCATTCAGCCTCAGTAGCCCATACAACCAGTGACTATAATTGTTCCCATAAAAATTCTCCTTCAGATTCCTATATACTCCCTCCGTCCCTTATTACAAGAGATAAAGAGGTAAACTTACATAGATTAAGGAAGTGATTGAGAGAGATAATTATATCTAAAATAATTTTGTTTTCATAAGTTTGTCCTTATTTATGATTGAGTATATAAGAAAGAGAAATATGATAATAGTGTTATAAATAAGTATAAAAGAGAATGTGAACAGAGAGAATAATGGTGGTAAAGTGGGGAAAAACTCATTAAATACTTTGACAAATTTAGCTAGGCTCTTATAAAAAGGGATAAAATCATTTAAATTTTGGCTCTTATATATATAGACAGAGGGAGTATATAAGAACTTAAAGATATTTTTTATTTTTTAAGTTTACCCTTATTTATTAGAACGAGAAGTATTATAAAAAAGAGAAATGTCAATAATAATATAAATGGATATAAAAGAGAATGTTAATAGAAAGATTAATGATGAATAAAAAGGGAAAATCTTATTACATGTTTAATGTTTTAACAATTTAGGCAATCTCTTCTTAAAAAAGCACAAATCAATTCAGATTTGAGTTCTTTTTTTGAGTGTATATATATATATATATATGTATGTATATGTATGTGGATGGAGGCTCCATAAAAGAGTCTAACCAGAACATACAGTGCATTATACCCATTGCTTCGTATGAACCAAAATTTCCACAACGCAACCCATGATTCCCGAAGATTTTGAACCCGCAACCCATGCCACATTTGAAGCCTATCTATCCCATTAGCCCTGGTGACTGGACAAACGAAGATGATGTATTGCTGATTCCCTCCGCTACATATTAAAGTTTATCCAAAACCGATGATTCTTTGTAAATCCCACGTTCCCACCATCGCACAATCTGAATGCTACGACTTAACATTGGTTGATAGCACCTCAATACGGGTGTGAATCTCTTACTTTTCACTCCACTTACCTCTATTTAATTAAAACTACGTCATTTTGTCTTTAAAATATAAAGCATACTTTTCAAAAAACTTATAGGGTCATCTTTCATTTAATGAAACGACGTAGTTTCAACTAAATGGAGATGAATAGAAGGAAAATTAAGTGGAAAGGTTTTTCCCCCCATAAATACACCAATAACCCTATGACCGAATGCCCATCCTGCAGTCCAGAAGATTTAAGATAACGGACCAGGTATGTCTAGTGTTCAAAATAAAAAAGTTTCACACATAAAGGAAGGAGATAATCGGATGGATGATGAGATATATTTTTGATATAAAAAAATAAATATGATTGAATAATATTCCCCATATCCTAAATATATATATATATATGATTAAGTTGATTTTTTTTTGATTAAGGAAGTCAAATAATCTAGTTAACAACAGCATAAATTATATGTAATTATATTAACATTTGCGAAAAAAGATTTTGGATTAAGGAAGTCAAATAAACCAGTTAACGATAATATAAGTTATATGTAATTATATTACATGTTTATGAAGAAAGATAATTTAGTTTAGAGGAAAAATACAAAAAATAAAGTGACTTTTTTCATTTTTATTCTCTCTAAAAAAATTAATTTGATCTTACATTTAGGACCAAATGAAGTAATGACAGTATACTCCATCAAATCTTTAATATAAGATTTAGTTAACTTTTCTAAAAATTCTTAAAAGGTTAAATATTTACTTATTAATTGATTTGCTCAAATTTTTTTTGAAACTAGTTTATTTAATTTGGTAGCTAATATATAACACAACAATACATCACATATGTCATAATCAAGTAACTTATTTAATTCTCCTGATCTTATTTAGACCAGAAGGAGGGAAAGATACTCTTTTCGTCCTTATATATGAGAGTCCAAAATTTTAAAGGTTTTATTCCCTTTTTATAAGAGCTTTGTTATATTTGTCAAAGCATTTAATGAGTTTTTCCCTATTTTATCCATTATTATTCTATATTGACGTTCTCTTTCATACCAATTTGTATCATTATCATTATATTTCTCTCTTATATAGTACCTCATCATAAATAAGGAGAAAAACTTTAAAAAATTATGGTAGATATATTTATCATTTTGAATTACTTCCTCTTGTCCATATTATGAGAAGTAGTCAATCATTTTAACAAAACAAGGAAACACAATGAACTTATTTATTATAAGTAAAATCAATGTGTTTTTTGATATTACTTTTATATAATTTATTATACACTCACACGCTTTCTCTTACTCTCTATATCTAACATGTAAGGACAAAAATAAAAATCAAACATTTATTATTTTAGACTTTATATGTTATTTCTAATGAGTAACGTGGAACAAAATAATTCTCATGTTATATTTTATACTCCCCCGGTCATAAATATAAGATCATTTTGATTTTTTTTGTGGAGATTAAGGAAGCCAAATAGACCACTTAATTTTAACGTATCTTACATATAATTATATTATACGACGGTTTATAAGTAAGATAAATTAGTTTTAAGGGAAAAAAATAGTAATAGACATTTTAAAGTGATTAATTTTACATTATTAATTTCTTTATAAAAATTAAAATAATCTTATAATTAGAATGTGACTACGTAAGAAGTACGTTTTTTGATCTAGGTGGCCCCTCCTCTTTGCCGGCCCAATCCCTTCGCTTGCGCTTACCAACTGCTGACAAATGTGGAAGTATACATTTTCTTTTGGTCAAGTGGGAGTATACAATACATACAAATATATATATATATATATATATGGAAACGGCGAGCCAGTTTTTCTGCATTAGTCAGAGGAGGAAGGAGGTATGGACTTTGCAGATTTGAGAAGAGCCATTGAGGAGGTTGAGCTCATCGACGCTCACGCTCACAACATTGTCGACCTTAATTCCAACTTCCCTTTCATCCATGCCTTCTCTGAAGCACACGGCGATGCTGTTTCTTTCTCCCTCCACTCTTTATCCTTCAAGGTACTTCGTAGTTCTTCCTCACTTTTTTTTTCTTGGCTGACTTCATTCAACGTATTGTTGCATGAAGTATTAGTCAGATAATTTATTGGTCTCTTGTTAAATTGATGCTTTGCAGCATCTGTGGTTTAATTCTCAGTTCTACCTCATTGTACATATGCAGAAGTCAAGTGTTGTTGAATGCAATTTGATCAAGAATTTTCAGATTATCTTGTCTGACATCTTATTTGTGATCAAATTATGCAATGACAGAGAAGTTTAAGAGAAATTGCTGAACTCTATGGATCCCAGTGTTCCTTGCAAAGTGTTGAAGAATATCGAAGAGTCTCTGGATTGCATTCCATCTGTTCTACATGCTTCAAAGCTGCAAAAATCTCCGCCATACTCATTGATGATGGGTTTGAGTTGGATAAAAAGCATGACTTAAGGTGGCATGAGAGCTTGATACCTCTTGTTGGTAGAATCTTGAGAGTTGAACGGTTGGCCGAGAAAATTCTCGATGAAGTGAGAAGCTTAGAGATTTCCTCTTTTGATCTGAAATTATATAGTTGTTGGGTATCTTATGTTGTTTTTAGGCACTATATTGTTCTTTATTTGTGTTGCCGGAGCTACTGTCCAAGGACCCCTGCGAAACAGCAATTTTGTTTGCGAATTGCTCTCACATGTTCATCCCAAATACATGAAATATTGAAATCTGGTTTCATCTTTTGTTTGTATTCCATTCTTGTATCTGTGATTGCAGTCATACTATTTGTTGCTAAGCCATACGTTTGACCAATCTTCTATTTATTATTTTCCTCATGGCATATGCTAACTCTTATGTTGCTTTAGGTGTTGCCAGATGGATCTCAGTGGACATTGGATAAGTTTACTGAAGCATTTGTCTCAAAGTTGAAATCATATCCTTTTCATATCAATTTATTTTCTTAATTGGCACATAGTTGCAAAATTATTCGCCTTTTAAATAGAATTCCTTAGCATTTTTGTTACTGTTGCTGGTGAGATCTTTGGATTGAAAAGCATTGCTGCATATCGCAGTGGTCTTGAAATCAATACAAAAGTGACAAACAAGGATGCAGAGGAAGGTCTCACTGATGTGGTAACTGGTCAGTAGAGTATGTAAAATTGGTTTCAATTTGATATAATGCTAGATATTCTGAGCTGTAATTCCTTATTTCAGCTGGGAAGCCTGTCCGTATAACAAACAAGAACCTTATTGATTACATCTTCTTACAAAGTTTGGAAGTTGCTCAGTCCTATGACTTGCCAATTCAGATACACACAGGGTAATGGATAAATCTTTTTCGTTTTTTTTTTTTTTTTGGTATAAAGGGTATATTCTTAAACTGTCTGGTGCTTCTTTATGTGCTCTGATTGTTAGCTAAATATTTTTGGGAAGAGTTTCAAAACAGTTAGTTTTTTGAGGTTTCCAGATGATTACTTCTAACTTCTAGGTATAAACTGAGTTCATAAAATTTTCTTGTGAATAACTAAAGTTATTAAGGTTCTTTGAACTGTCTTGCATTTGCCTGTGCGTCATTAATGTTGTGGAAGTGCAGCAGTCCATGTCATGTCGACTTCTAGGATTTACAAAAAATATTTTTTATGTCAAAATTGCATATACCTTTGCTATTTACTGCTTCTCTGTTAACATGGCTGAGTATCCCATGCGACTCAAGCGGAATGTGAGAACTATTCCACTTAAAAATATCCTAGTGAGCACCCCATGCTACTAAATTAAGATTAGGCATTCCAAGCAACCTTTAGTCGCAATCAATATACCTTTCACTTTTACCTAATATGCCATATATTGATTTTTGTGTGTAGCTTTGGGGATACAGATTTGGATCTGCGACTATCCAATCCTCTTCATCTCCGAGCAGTTCTCGAGGATAAGAGATATTCCAAGTGCCGTATAGTTCTTTTACATGCATCCTATCCATTCTCTCGGGAAGCGTCATATCTAGCTTCTGTTTTCTCCCAGGTAAACGTTAGATGACTAGTACACACGTAATTTGGATAACAAGTTCTTTGGCCTCGGGGATATTATACCATTTTTTCTCTTCAGGTGTACCTTGATTTTGGTTTGGCAATTCCAAAGCTTAGCATTCATGGAATGACATCTTCAGTTAAAGAGCTATTAGAGCTGGCTCCAATAAATAAGGTGACCAAATACACAGTTCAAAAAATGTTATGAGAGTATTGTGCACTGGTTATAGATATTAAGTATTGCCATGCACTAGTAGGAAACAAATTTTAGGTACGGCATATGGAACTAATAGTGGACGTTTATACTTCATATGTTATAACTCTTAATGTTTATACTTCCTGTGTTCTTCACCCTCTTTTCGCTTTTGTAAAACTTCTTTACTATGCAAAAGTGAAACTTCAGTTATTTTTCATTCTTGTTATGTTATTACAGCACTGCACTGACACAGACATGGTGATATGGCATGTGAAATTGTATTTTAGGTATGTGCTGGTGAATTTAACGTCTTGCATGAATATTTTGCAGGTGATGTTCAGTACTGATGGCTATGCATTTCCTGAAACATTCTACTTAGGTTGGTAGCATAATTAACTCTCACTCTTTATGTATACATGTACTAAAACAAATGCTATTTTGTTTTAGTCACTTCTCTTCTTTTGTGCCATCTACAATTGTTTTGAACTGTCTCATTGTTTTTCCAAGTTGCATATTGACTGCTTTCCCGGCTTAACATTTATCCCGATCATTGGAATAATTCTTGACACCTAAGCTTAGAGAATTATGTGTCATGCATACATAAATGAGGACCAGAGGTGTGCAAAGGAGACATAAGCTGGTGGCTCACTGACAATGATTCTGGTTCAATTTGTTTCTACATTTGGTAACTTGGGATTCCTATATACTTTTGGAGCATGTGTTCCATTCTGTATCAGTTCTACAAATTAGCATAATTGGAAAGAGGGACCTACTGAGAACTGAATCAGTGTCTAATTAGTGAAAAGGTTCAGGACATACATTGAGGGATTGTGCCTACGAGAGAGCCACCATAATTATGTGAGATTAACGAAATAAATAGATATAACAATCACTTAAGGATATCAAAGAAAATCAGAGTGCTAAAAACTGAAGACAAATCATGTTGACTTGGTCCCGTGAGATCTGGAAATGATGTCTCACATTTCAGGGAGAGTTGAGCCTAATGGCTATATCACCAATACTGCCTCCCTTAGAGTTGAGGAGTAGATGTTAACCCCATATTGACTCCAGGCTCTTTAAACCTACCCAAAAGGGAGGCCTTGGTCAGAACAGGTCATCAGCTTTTTGCAATATGTGGTTGGACGGTTGGGGAGTAACTGACTTCAAGTAAACGAGAATCAAATTTTTGAGTCAGAGTGTTAGTTGGTAAGATGTACTAGGTAAAATATTGCATATTCAGGAAATACCTTTCACTGCATGTAGCGGTGCTGTCCATAAAAAATATGGGCTATTGACCAGTTAGGAACATCGCTAATTTAAATATAACATAAGTGCAAAAAGTAATTGATTGAAATAAAATAAAAATTTAATTTTACAGGGGCGAAGAAATCTCGGGAAGTTGTTTTCTCTGTTTTACGTGATGCATGCACTGATGGCGATCTCTCAGTTCCTGAGGCTGTGGAAGCTTCTAAAGACATCTTTGCACGAAATGCTATCCAATTTTACAAGATTAAATCAGCCACTACTACTATCACTTCACACTACAACTTGTCCCAAAAGTCAAATATTGCCTTCAAGGTTGATTCGGCACTTGTTCGTCTTATATGGGTCGATATTTCTGGACAGCACAGATGCCGTGTGAGTTCACTATCCTTTTCTTGTTCCTGTCCTATGTAGGAACTTTTCATTTGGGAACTTGAAGAGAAAATTGCAGAAGAATGTTTACTTTTGAATTGGAATGGTTACAATTGTAATATGAGAAAGCAATTCACGATTATGTTAACAATTGTTTTAGATATTTGGGAGGGAAGCAAAGTCATTTAATTTTCCTTAAGGAAAGGATTGCCATAATTTTGCATCATGGTGTCCCATGTCGGTTGCACTGTAGCCTATTTAAGTGATTGCATCATTTCCTAAAATAGATGTCTTCTTGGACAAGTAAATTTCCAAAAGATTCTTCCTTAAGTTACATCTGTGATAAATTGTACAAGTAATCATTGAAAAAGGAAGATTCTTGAATCCTTGCATAATGATGGAAATGAGGCATTTGAATTTAGAGATGAACAACTGCTGTGCAATACTAGAGGTGAACATGAACAATTGATTGCTGGGATCATCAATGAGGAGAATTTTTGGTCATGATGGTAGATACATTCTTATTTTCTCATCATGCCTTCCCTTTTTATCACTGACATCAGAATGAGCATCTGTTACAGTAGTTAGGGGGGTTTTCAGATCTCCAAAAGGTAAATTTTGACTATGCTTGTAATTTTTATCATTTATGCTATTCATGAGATGTTGCCAATTTTTTTTTTCTTCCAGGTTGTACCAGGAAAGCATTTCAATGATGTAGTTAAGGAGCATGGGGTTGGTTTGGCAAGTGCTTGTATAACAATGCCTTCTTATTTAGATACAACAGTGGAAGGGTCTGGTTTGAATGCAGTCGGTGAAGTAGCCCTAGTGCCTGATTTATCTACAAAAAGCAGAATTCCTTGGTACTCCGTTTCTTTCTTGATGAGATTTTGTTATGTTTTATAGTCAACTGGTCTTGCAAATTGTGTTTTGTTTTCATTGTTTCACCCAAAACTGTGATTTTTTTTTAAAAAACAATTTATATATGATATTTACCGTAAAAGTCAAAGATAATGAATATTGCAATGCAAAAGTAACTTTTCGGCCAAGTAGAGGCAATAATATGATAATGACAAGTGTTTTGAGTTCACCCCCGGTTCTTTCTTCTTTTTTATTGATACGTTGGTTTCCTTGGCTAACTGTGGATACATTAGTCGAAGAATAACATTCAAAGAGTCTGCAACTCATGATATGCACTGTTATTTTGCGTTGAGCATATATAATTGAATTATAAAACTAATGCAACTCTCTCTTGTGACAGGAGCAAGAAAGAGGACATGGTTTTATGTAATTTGCAAACTAAACCAGGTGAAGCATGGGAATATTGTCCAAGGGAGGCCTTAAGAAGAGTTTTAAAGATTTTGAAAGATGAATTTGACTTGGTATGGTTTAAAACTTGTCTTAGTTGTGAGAGAGAGAGAGCTGTCAAAATGAGCTAAGCTAGATGAGTTGAACCATTTATCTCACAAAATCAGTGAGTTGAGTTGAGAACTAGTTTAGAAGTTTCATTGAGTATGGTCCTACAAACCCAACTCATTTAACTCATAATTTAAATGAGCCAGCCCACCAGTTAGGTGGGTTGATCCGTTTAACTCACTATAGTATCAAAATAAAATCCAAATTTAAACAATATTTCTAAATCCAAATTAATAGTATATCACAGTTTTAAATAATAAATGTGTTTTTGGTGGTTATTCGTAATTTTCTTAGCAACCCAGTCACTACCAATGGATGAGCTTTAATTATTGACTTTGGGCTCTTGAATAAGTATAGATGCACTCACAATTGGATACATAGTTTTGAAGACAGTGAATGATATTGGTACAGTGGTACTTTATTAATACATGTGTTTTTGGCAATCATTATTAAATTTTTTTATTCTTTCACTTTTATAAATTATGAATTAAACAACTTTTCTTTGTTTAAATTCTATTGTAAAAGAAGCTGATGCACATGGTGGAGGAGATACTAGTTTCAAAGGCACACTACATCTATAAGATATAGTTAATGTTGTTGAAGTTTGAGACAATATATTGGCCTAAGATATTTGAATAGTTATCTTCCCCTTTTATTTTAATCTGATGATAAACATTAGAAAGTTAAATGTTGGAAAATATCATTTTTTTATTAACTAAGGGAGTTGACCCGTTTATTGAGTTTTGATTTTCAACCTCCCAAATTCAGGTGAATTAAATGAGTTACCTTGTTTAACCCACAACCCGTGAAGAGTTGACTCTAATGCCAGTAGACTAGTTTTTTATGTTTGAAGTTTGAACCTATCTTTCCAGGAAGTGAATACAGGATTTGAGAATGAATTTTATCTCTTGAAGAGTGTAACTAGGTAATAAAATTATTACACTTTTCTCATTAATGATTGAGTGATAACATGGCTATTGATTAAATAAGTAAATAACAACAAAGTACTGTTCAGGGAAGGGAAAGAAGAATGGGTGCCGATTGACTCGACTCATTACTCCTCCACAGCAGCATTTGATGCCACATCCTCCATATTTCAGGAAGTCATTGCTGCTCTTCATTCCTTGGGAATATTAGTGGAACAGGTAAAATAGAATTTATAGCACCATCAATTATATATAGATACGATCAAAACCTTTTGTTGTATGAGTCTTGGTGTTGCGTTTCAATCTGAAGTGTCTGTAGCTTATGATTTGAAGTATGTAATTACTTCATTAATTCTTGAAAAGTTATCAAGGGAAAAGGAAGGAAATTTGAGCTTACCTTCTCACATTTACAACGAACAGTTCCAGCCAATTTTTTTTTTTTTTTTTGGTTGGAGGACTCGGAATAAATTTTTAAAGGTAAAATCACCTTTTGTCCTTGAGATCTATGCTGGCCATTGTCTAAACATCAGGTAAACTGAAATTCTCTCAAGGGAGTGTGTCAAGTAAAATAAAGTGATGGAGGACAGGAACTGAATGATTATAAGATAATGAACCTTTTAAGTCAGCTCATCACATGTTATGTGGCCGTATGGCTTGTGCCAAATCAATGCTTAAGTTGGCATCTGGTTGCTTTTTATCGGTCCTCTGCAATTTCCTCTCAGGAGGTTCTAATTAGCGGCCCTCGATCTTATAATTCTTCTCTTTCTTTCTACTTCTTTAAGATACATGCAGAAGCTGGAAAAGGTCAATTTGAAGTGATTCTGAGATATTCAAACTGTGCTGAAGCTGCGGATGAGTTAATCTACACTCGTGAGGTCATTAAGGCAATTGCAAGAAAGCATGGGTTGCTGGCGACTTTTATGCCAAAGTGAGTGGAAATTCTATGAATTTAACTGTAATTATCTTGCTGATCTACTCCCTCTGGTTCTAAATATAAAAGGTAAAATTACAAACTTTTTGGTCCAAAATATAAGAGGTAATATGCAAAAGTCAAAGTAATAAATGCATATTTTTTATTTCTGCCCTTGTATATTAATAAATGCAAGGAGGGGAGAGAAAGTGTGTATAATAAATGAATAAGTGTAAAAATGTAAATTTTACCCATAATAAATGATTCCAGCATGTTTTTATTGGTATGTGTAAAAAAGTTGACTACCTCTTATAATAGGGACCAGAAAGAGTATTTTGGAGGGTGTTGAAATTTAAAGCATAGGGGCTTAAAAGGCACTAATCTTCACTAGTAATAAATACCTTCAGCTATTGAACTCTCTTTCTTCAAGTGAATGCTCAGAAATATATATTTTGTGTTGTATAACAATGTTCTCTTGTGATATTGAAGGTGCTTTTTGGATGACATAGGCTCTGGAGCTCATGTGCATCTTAGCCTGTCACAGAATGGTCAAAACGTATTTATGGCATCGGATGTATCGTCGACATATGGAATATCAGCTATAGGAAAGGAATTCATGGCAGGAGTTTTGCATCATCTTTCTTCAATTTGGGCATTTATAGCACCTCATCCTAACAGGTTGCTCATCCTAATAATAGCCCATGGCCATCTTATCATATTGAGAATTTTATTTTTAATTGTTTATTTTTGAAATTTCAGCATGTTGTTCATAATTTTGCTATCTCTTATTACATGGCCGATTAATAGCTAGCAAAGATGATCGGATTGTTTGAAGTGGACCCAACTATACAGTCTAATCCTCTATTGGAACTTGTATGTAGATCATACATGTGAAAAAAAGGTGAAGGTGCAAAAATAACTATGGCTAATTGGCAAATGTACATCAGGCACCATAATAAAATCTCGGGTGCAGAAATACGCATAATAATTTAAGATGGTACAAAATTGTTTTTTCCGTTAAAATGAGTTAACGGAAGTTAACTCATTATATGGAAGAATTTTGTAAGACCTACTACTCAACTTAACCGCCGTTAACTCATTTTGATGGAAAAAACAATTTTGCACCATTTTAAATTTACAATAAGTATTTATACACCCGAGGTTTTATTATGCTGCCAAATACTCATTTGTCAATTTACCATAGGTATTTTTTGCAGCTTCACCAAAGAAAAAAAACAGAATATGATTAGAAACAGATGATACTCCTGAATTGGTTGCAGGGATAAAGCTTAGAAGGATTTATTTAATTATGTTGCATGGACTATCTTATCCTGCAGCAATGCTCAATCAATATTTATTCCTTGTAGTTACCAACGTCTACAACCCAATACATGGAGCGGTGCATTCAGATGTTGGGGAAATGAAAATAAAGAAGCCCCACTACGAGCTGCATCTCCACCTGGAACTCGTGACGGCCTGGTGAGCAACTTTGAGATTAAATCATTTGACGCTACTGCAAATCCACATCTAGGCTTGGCTGCAATAATTGCTGCTGGAATTGATGGGCTTCGTAGGCATCTTTCCCTTCCCGAACCTGTTGGTAAGATAATTTGATCTTCAATTATTTGCCAGTATAAATTATCGTCACAAAAAATTTGTTAATTCACGGACATGTGAAATATTTTGGGCAATCAAAGAAACAGCTTTTGAGTTGGGGTTTATTCAGTGTGCATGCAATTTTCATGTAACTTACATCTAATAGAAGGCAGGCATACCTCGTATCTTTTGGCTATGGAAATGTGTTGTTGTTTGACTCTGGTAAGAAGGCTGCTTTAAAAGGAGCATAAAAGGAATACTTAAGTTTCATCATGTTTATTTTCTCCTTCCTTAAGTCCATAAATGTAGTTACAGAAAAGTGAAAACTATTCAATTTCCGTTCAATAAATTAATTATTGCAGTGCTCTGATAGCCTCTACAATCTTACCAGTAGAGCGCTGCTTGTGCTATCATCATTTTTTCTTCTTTCTTTATCCAGTGATTAATTCTATCTGTTTTCATTAGTTTTATTGGTTGGGTCGATTATGACTGCATCCTTCTAAATCAAATTTTCTTGTTCTTGTAAAAAGAATTTAAACAGACAAAAAGAGCAGAGCAGACAGGACAAGTTAGCCATAGACTAAACCACAGTTGTGCATTTGTTTGTGCTATATATGCTATATAACTGTTTCAAGGGTTGTATACTTGTTTTCTGAGTGTCATAAATATTTACAGATATCACTAGGGCACAATGGATATGCATAATAAACTGAATATTATTCAAATATACCAAATGCCACCCCCCCCCCCCCCAACCAACAAACACACACACAAAACAAAAAAGATTCTGAATTTGCTGCCACTGAGCTGTTATTATTTTTCTCTTGTTATTTTGCTGATTCATCACCTAATGATTGGGACCCTTATAATCTTTCGAATTCCAAATATGCATCTAAGCCCCAAACATTTTGCATGAAACAGATACAGATCCAGATCCAGAAAAACTTGAGAGGATGCCGAGTACACTCTCTGAATCTCTGGAGGCTCTTGATAAAGATGATGACATCTTCGAGGAATTCATTGGTGAAAAGCTGCTGATTGCAATAAAAGCAGTTCGAAAGGTATGTACAAGGGGTTTAAATGCTTCTTAATTAGCACTACTTCCAAATTGGTTACAATCAGTATTACCCCCAGTCCTTAGTATAACATAATTTTGCATGTGCAGGCTGAAATTAATTATTTCTCAGAGCATGAGAATGCTTACAAGAATCTCATGCACATCTATTGAATCAAATTGATGCTGATGTTCTATGACAGGATTGGTCAGAATAGAAGTATTAGACTCTGGTGATTCCTTCACATGGAATAAAATAAAGTACTAGGGCTTCCCCATTAGTGATATACCCTCCCTGGGATATGTGGAGGTGTGGACTCTACTTGTACGTGATAAGTTAGCCGCTTAACTCTAACGGGCAAAATAATTGTTGCAACAGAAATTACTCCTACATGCCCTTGATAAAATTAAAATGATTTTTACACTCAAGGAGGGATGATATCTAGATCGAAGCGGAAGGGCTAAATTTAAAAAAATATAAAGGTCCATTTTTGCTTCGGAAGTAATCGCAATGGGGTATTGAGTATATGGAAGTAACTTGAAGAGCATATTTGCCCCCAAAAGTTTCCAAATCATAGTAAATTTATCATCACCGTTTAAAACCTAACTTTGCCTGTTAAATCATACTTTTCGACCCACCGATGTTGACGTAACACTGTCACCATGTGCATATCATCATTTTAAGATCCATTTTTGCCTTAAAAGTAACCACCAAGGAGCGATTTTGCCCTGGAAGTATTCAAATCGGAGCCAATGTGTCTGAATCGCTATTCAAAGTTAAGTTTGACCGTTAAATAACACGTGATACTCCACATTGCACCTAATAATTTATCTCGTCACATGCCTCATTACCACAAGTTGTTTAAATTACATCTAAAAAAATTAAAAGAATAATAAAATAAAAAACAAAAGCATCACCAACCTTGTCCCTCTCTACATAGACTAGCTTCATTATCATCACGTTCCTTCCTCACTACAAAAAACAACAAAATTGGACATTAACCATTTATTTCATTTACATTATTTTTTAAACTATAAAAATGTCAATTTTGTATAATCTCATAATTTGATTTTCTGCAATCACAGTTCATTTTTTAAACGATTTTGTGGTGATGTGATGCATGATGAGATGGATTATTAGGTGCAATGTAGAGTACTAGTGTCATTAAACAGTTAAACTTAACTTCGAATAACGATCCAAAAAAATTTACTATGATTTGGTTACTTCTAGGGCAAAAACGCTCATTGGTGGTTATTTACGAGGTAAAAATGGACCTTAAAATGATGACATGCACATGAGACAGTGCCACGTCAGCATCGATGGGACGGTCAAAGTTAACATTTTAAAACGGTGGGGGTAAATTTGCTACGATTTGGAAACTTCCGTGGCAAATATGCTCCTCAAATTACTTTCGGATACTCAATGCTCCATTGCGGTTACTTCCAGAGCAAAAATGGACCTTAACCCTTTAAATAAAATAAATTACAGCGGCCTAATTTAAAATGAAAGCAAACTATAAGCACCAGCTAATTATTTTTTTCTTAATAATTTATGAAGAATAATAATAACAATAATCCAGTTTATAAACAATTTTATTAAACGATTTGTATTGTAGTATTCATGATTTGTATCACATTATTGATATTTTCTGTATTGAAAATGATAATGTACTTGGTTAAACAAATGCCACTTTATACTCACGTTACTCGCTCGATGTAATTTTGAATGCGAAGGCAGATTTTTTATTGGAATTTCTTATTGGAGAGTGTAGTATGTATATCTATGCTCTTTTTTTTTTTGCCAAAGGATATCCATACTCATTCTAACTGCTATTGATTAAAATTAAAATTTGTTAGTGAAACTATGATCTCTATGTCGTGAAAAATTTTATTCTAATTAGTAATTAACCTCTTATTCATAAACTTGTGTAGACTTCCTAAAGGATCCCCCGGGTTAATTGAATAATTGAGCGTCGTCCCCAAGCGCCATAAGATGGGGAATATAATATCTCCTGTTTAAAAGTAAAATTTCCATCACATACGAGAGACTATTCATAATTTGAAAGAATGATTAATTTAAATTATTTTAAATTAAAAATAAAATTTATTTCATCTTGCGACAAATAAAACCTTCATAACAACGTCATATGAAAGTTATTCAGCACAATATTCGGAATAAAACGTTTGATGGATTTGTGTATATATAGTTTGATGGTAAATTGTTTTATACTATTCCATATATTGCCAAAGGTTGGTAAGAGAAGAGAGCGAGTGGCTCTTGTGATTTTGGTAACGAGGGGCAAAGAGAAAAAAAAGTGAAACAGTAAGAACGACACGCTAAATTCACAAACCCAAATAACTAACTTACCTAACTCTGCGTTCCGTATATATTATTACTCACACCATGCATGTACGTAGAAAAATCTGGAAGCAAACCAAAAAGTCAAGAACTAGAGAGAGAAATTCCTCAAAGTTCAACGAAGATACTTCCCTAAAGGCTGTGCCAATATCAAATATATAACGTTACGATATGGCATTGCCTTTGCGAGCCCTCTTGGCCTCATTTTTTGTGCTCTCTGTTGTTATCATTGCTCTTTGGCTTCCTCACGTTAATGCGGAAGACGCTAATGATGTAGGAAGACTCAGTATGGCTGCTCTTTCCAAGAGATTGTATAAGCCCAGTCTTAATTGGAAGCAAGCTTATGCCACTTTCTATGAAGGAGGCTCTGGAACATATGGTGTGTGTATTTTTTTGGTGAACATATGGTGTGTATTTTTTCAAAGTCGTTAATTAGCAAGATTTAAGTATTAAATCATTTATGCATGTATGTGGTCTTTAACCTTTGATAATTAACCTCTTCACGCTTTTAAATTCATACAAATAATTTTCTCACTATTGATTAGTTCGTTGTTTTATTAATGAGGTTGGATTAGCGGGTAACATTTAATCTCTTTTAAGGAATTATATGTATGCAATTAAACATGTGTAAATTTAAAGAATTCATAGTCAAATTTAAAATATTATTATAAGTTATTTTCTTGTATTTATTTTTTGAAAAAAAATATAACTTCTCATTTCATTTACTTTTAATTGATATTAGAGATCGTGTTGAACTAGAAAATCCATTTGATTTGACGAAGATACATAACTATTATGCATTTGCTTTACTAGGCTTGTTACCTCATCTACTTTATTTCTTTTTTAATTACCTCGAGAACTAAAGAACTTGAATAGTTCTTTATGTGGATACCCCCCCCCACCCCCAAAAAAAAAAAAAAAAAAAAAATTCCCTCCTACATATGTTTTTCCCATATTTTCCACGCATATATGGTAAAACGCTCTAATCTATTTAAGCTCACTAAATTGGATTAGTTATTACAAACAAGTGCACAACAATAAGAAATCTTGCTTCATTCTCATATACTGATAAGAAGAACATGCATGGCAGGAGGAGCATGTGGGTACGAGGATGTAGGGAAAGCAGGATATGGACTTCAAACGGCAGCTTTGAGCCAAGTTCTGTTCAACAATGGACTCACTTGTGGTGCATGCTACGAAATCCGATGCGTGAACTCACAATGGTGTAAACATATGAGACGTTCCATTATAGTGACGGCCACAGATTATTGTCCTCCCAACTTCAACCTCCCAAACAACAATGGTGGATGGTGCAACCCTCCCCGCGAGCACTTCGACTTAGCAAAGCCTGCCTTCCTTGACATCGCCGAGTACCAAGGTGGCATTGTCCCCATCAACTATCGCAGGTTACTACGTTGTCACTTGCTTCTATATATATATAGTTGCTTTTGTGCATGTTTGGGATGTTTGATATAACATGAGAAAGACACATTACAAGCTTGTTGAAATTAAGAATTTTTTTTTTTTTGAGCTAGTGGTAGAAACAAATTACTCCATCCAATCCTAAATATTAAACATATTTATCTAATTTAATTAGATTAAAGATGTTAGCTAAGTTAATGAAAATTATATGATATTATCAAAATATCATAACCATATACCTTTATCCATGTCCTCTATCTCTTGTTTATTACTCCTTCGAGTCCTAATTATATGACATACTTATCTAATTTGATTATATTAAAGATGTTAGTTGATTTGACATGCTTTTCCTAAAATACCCCAATCATATAACTCAACTCTTCCTACTTTCTCTTACTTTATTATTGTTGATGGGGTATCAATAAGGGTAAATTTGTAAAAAATGGACAAAAATGAAAAATAGATCCTATATTTAAGATGAAAATCATCACTTCAAATAGATTCTATATTTAGGACCAGAGGGAGTATTGAGGAGTATTCATATGAATAATTTAAGAAAAAGTTGAGAACAATTATAAAGAAGTCTTCTAATTAAGACCAAACTTATATATCCAAATCGGTCCTAACTAGAGGGTGTAACTTTTATTTTTGTATGAGAAGTCATCACGTTAAAGATGAAGCGATTTTATCCCACTTTTAGCTTTTCTTTTCTTTTTGGTATTTCAATATTTTGAAATTGAACTTGCAATAATATAGTTTATGTCAAAATGATTTTTCTCCCATGGAATGCAGGGTAGCGTGCAAGAGGCAAGGAGGCATTCGGTTCACCATAAGTGGGAATCCTTACTTCTACCTGGTGTCAGTGTGGAATGTTGGAGGAGCAGGGGATGTGGTAGGTGTGCAAGTGAAGGGAAGTAAGAAGGTGAAATGGACAGTTATGAAGAGGAATTGGGGTCAGAAGTGGGAGACTAATGCAATGTTACTTGGAGAGTCTTTGACCTTCCGTGTTAGAACCAGTGATCGAAGGAGCTCCACTTCCTGGAACGTGGCTCCTCATAATTGGCAGTTTGGTGTTACATACGAAGGCAAAAACTTCAAGTGAATTCACTCCAATGTATATTCATTCCACTTGGTTTTTGTATATAATTGTTTTATTTTCAAGTATGCTAATGGCAGCTACTTAAAAGGCTGTGCATCAAATTATTAGAGCAATTGAGCATTAGTCCCATACTATATTGGTGAGCTTCCAGGTAGGTTATGAACTTGTATGCTGTATTGATAATTGATCAGATCAATGTCAAAAGCAATTGTGTTCTTTCTCACTTTTATATTTCCCCCCTTTATTGCTTTTGCTGCATGATAGAATTAAATCAATTTGTTAATACATTGGGAAGGAAATTACGAGGAATAAGGACCGTAGTCAATAAGATCAAGTTATACATGCCAACATGCATGAACAAAATCAAAACCATTGGGATTTTACGGATAAATGGTCGTTTTAAGCGCAAGGAACATGTAATATTGCAATGTCAACTCGGGTCTTCGAAAGATCAATTAGCTTACAATGGTCCGCAATATTTGAACTTTTTTTTACGATACCGTTGCTAATTTACCAAGACTGGGATAATTAAGTTCAGGGTACAATGAAATAAAATCAAAATTAAAATAAATAGAATTCCAGATAATTTATCGTTCACATTATATAGACAATAAAATTTTACTGTAACATACCTTTCCTGTGGGCCACCCCAAGTCCCATCCAAGACAGGAAGAGAACTTCACGAGCCATACAAGGCAATCCATCCTCACCCCACTCTGGTACAAAGTATATGTTAGGACATTGATGCCTGTTCCGTGTAGTTTAGCTTAGAGGCCACTTTCTCCTAGCCCGATTATAATGTTCCAATGATTATGATAGGTGATTGTCGAGTGAAAGGCGAAAGAGAGAACAGAGAAATGAAACTATACTGAATAACTCAAGAATTCAAAGCATGAGAAAACAAAATTGATGATTACCCGATAAGTGGGTAATCATAATTACCCCTACATATCTAAGTCAAATCTTAATAAAATAAATATCTCTTATCCAAATTGTAATAAATATTTACTCCAAATAAAATAGCTTAACTACCCTAGCAACTCATTTACAAATCACATATCAGATTATCATCATCAACATCTTCAGTAAGTCCAAACGAACGAACCACTTTTATGTCTTCTTCTTCTTCGGCCTCACTTCTCCAGGATCAGAGCTTCGCTCATGTTTTGATTGTTGTGCACGTATTTCTAGTAGTTTTGATTTTGCATCACGAAAGATGGCATCTGATCTTGAAGCCATCATTTGCTGAAAGATCATTTTAAACTAAATAAGTTTTCCCCCAAAAAAGGTGCGCAAAAAATTCGCAGATTGAGACAAACCTGGAGATGATCCATGGCTGCAAGATTAAAACCAAAGGTATCTTGACATCCCTGACACGTAATCAACACATGAAGTTGTCAATAAACAAAAAACGGCTAAATCATTCAGATATTTCCACTGGAAATAATGTATAAGTAAACAACATTTTACAAACAAAAGCTTGGAGCTGGCCTTAAAAAAAAACACTAGTGCAAAAGGAAGACTTGAAGGGGATGGAGCAGTCAAATAGAAACTGATGATCACAAGACAATAACGAGCTGGATTAGATCTTTTATACGTCATTCAAGATAAGCGCATCAAATACCCTCTGTAAAGATCTAACATAAGAACTACTTCAAGAGTTTAAAGAGCAAAAATAATTAATTTTGTAAAGTAACCAAAAACACAACTTCAAATAATCAAATCCATCTTGTCCAACATTCCAAAAACTATAAATATTTTTACGTGCCCGGGGAATAGGTACCTTGACTTTTTTATAAAGAATGTCACTGAGAACAGTCAACACATGTCTAGCAGCTGGAGTAGCAACCAGCTGATTATAATGTATCTGCAACAACAGAGAGCTAATCCTGCAAACAAGCTCAACCTGCAATGATGAAGCGATAAGAAAATGCTCGACTTAAAAATCTTACTTTTTGGGGTGGGGTTGAAGGGAATTGATACATCGGCTTTGTGTTGTCATATTATTTCTCATATAAGAGGGATCATCATATTCACATGCCGGTTATGCTCATCCACAAGGAGGGAAAGCAGGGGTGGTTCAAGGAGAAGGAGCCAAAAAAGAAAGGCAGATGAACTTCCTTCCCTTTTTCTTTTCTTTTTTTTTTTTTTGGGGGGGGGGGGGTGTTCAAAACATGGAGGAGGAGGAAAAGTTTCAATGCAGGAAAGTTTAGTATAACAACGAGTGAAGAAATACCTTATCATAATACGACATCCAATCCTTCAAGTATGATAGGAGATTCAAAGCATCTGAAAACGGTAAAGTCTGCATCAGAAAATTGAACTAAGTTAACCAGATGTTCACAATCTACAATAAAATAAAAGACAAAACTACAAAAATGCCAAGCATGACTAACAACTTATGAAGAGTGTTCCAACTATGTTTTATACCTCTCATGTAACCCATATAGAAGAAAGGTTAAACACCGTAAATCTGAGACCCTTCACTAACACCAGGTTAACTGATGATTAATTTCTCTTACCAAAGCTGTTTGTTATTTAGTTGTTAATTATACATAGATGAATACATTACTCCCCAAACTAAAAGGAACCAAGATAATCATAGAAGCGAGGCCAATAGATGTTTAAAGACAAATAAAAAAAATGTTCAGCTCCCAAGTGTTTAAACTTTTCCTTTTTCCTTCTCTTTATTTGGGTATTGCAAAAGTCTTGCGTATTTGGTTTCAAACCCCTTCAACTTTGTATAACTGCTGATAACTGTTAGGAAATAAATATATAGAATCAGATCAAATCCCTATCAATCAGGGATTATGATTAGGAGCATATTTTCATTAATTGTCATTTAATATTGAGGCTCCTCTCTTCTTGTATATATACCTTCTTGTACATATCAATAGATAAGAAATTCAGATGGCTTTGATTTCTCTAGTTTACATGGTACCAGAGCTAGGTTAAGTTTCGTTTCATCTGTCAAATTTCTTTCTGTTCGCATACTGTTCATCGCACTGTTTCGGCATTGTTCACCGTCACTGTTCGCGCGGTGCTGTTCATCGCACTGTTTTCGGCACTGTTCACGGGGTACTGTTCGCATTTTTTTTCTCCTGCTTTTCTAGCCAGTTTTTGGCCGGATCTTCTGTGTGTAGTGTTGCCTCCTCTTTCGGATGGAATTTTTCAGATTCAGGTGACTTTGTTTTTTGGGCGTTTGTAGGTCTGTCAATTCAGATCATTGTATTTGAATTTTCTGCTCTCCATCCGTATTGGTTATGGGGTTTGGATTTTTCGTTGTGAAGCCCTTTGTGTGGCTGTTTAAATTAGAGTCCTTGGTGTGGCTGCTAATTCTCTTGATGGAGTTTCCTTGGTTTGAATATTTTTTATGTGACATTTGGTCTAATTTTGTTGCTTTGGGCATTGCATTTGGTATTCTGATCATTCTCTTGAGATACTTTATGGCTGATAGTTGTGGCAATTTAGGGTTGACCGACGGTGTTATGGTGTCTAATGTGGAGTATGCAGAATTCGTTCGGTATCGTGAGTTGCAGAATAATGTTACCTCATCTGTATGTGGACTTGTTGCATCAGGTACTTCAGAGACGTGCCTTGTCTCTACTTCCTCCAAATGGGTTCTAGATTCTGGTGCTACAAATCACATGACAGGAAATCGTCATCTCTTCTCTAATTATGATCCATCTGCCACTTCATCGAGTATTACCATTGCTAATGGTTCCTATTCACGAATACTTGGATCAGGTTCTGTCGATCTTACCCCATCAGCTCAGTTATCTTCTGTATTGCATGTCCCTGATCTTGCTTTTAATCTTTTTTTTATCAGCCAACTCACTCGGAAGATTAATTGTTGTTTCACTTTTTACCCTGATTCTTGTTTAATTCGGGATCTTGTGACAAAGAAGATTATTGGTAGAGGCTATGAATCTGGCGGCCACTACTTTCTTGATGATCAGGTATCTCAGGTGCCTCGACCGATTGCTTGCCCCGGTGTTTTAAACCCTTTTCAAATACATTGTCGACTTGGTCATTTGTCTCTATCATCTATGAAGAAATTGTACCCTCAATTTCAGCATGTGTCATCTTTAGACTGTGATTCATGTCAGTTTGCCAAACATCATCGCCTTCCACTCATGCCTAGAGTTGATAAGCGAGCTGCATCACCATTTGAGTTAGTTCATTCTGATGTGTGGGGGCCCTGTCCTATTGAATCGAAGCCTGGTTTCAAATATTTTGTCACTTTTGTTGAAGACTTTTCCCGGGTCACTTGGTTATATCTCATGAAAAGTCGTTCTGAGCTATTCTCCCACTTTTGTGCCTTTTGTGCAGAGATTAAAACCCAATTTGGTGTCTCTATCCGGACTTTGCGAAGTGATAATGCTAAAGAATATTTTTCTGGAACCTTTCAATCCTACATGCTTGAACATGGCATCCTCCATCAATCCTCATGTGTAGATACACCGGCTCAGAATGGTGTTGCTGAACGAAAAAATCGACACTTACTTGAGGTTGGCCAAGCACTTATGTTTCAAATGAAGGTTCCTAAGCCATTTTGGGCTGATGCAATGTCCACTGCTTGTTTCCTCATCAACCGTATGCCCTCTTCTGTTCTTGGTGGTAAAATCCCTTACACGACTTTGTTTCCGTCAAATGCTGTATTTCCTATTGATCCTCGAATCTTTGGGTGTGTTTGTTTTGTTCGGGATGTTCGGTCTCATGTTACTAAGCTAGATCCAAAGTCTCTTAAATGTGTTTTCCTTGGATGCTCTCGTCTTCAGAAAGGGATATCGGTGTTTTTCCCCTTATCTTAACCGCTATCTGGTGTCTGCAGATGTTACTATTCATGAATCCACTTCTTTTTTCTCTCCTTCGCCTACATCTTCTGTCAAGTCCTCTTCGGACGAGGAAGATAACATTTTGGTTTATCAAGTCATCCATTCAACACCAGTTCAGACACATGTTCATCCACCTCGACCCCCTATCACACAAGTCTACACTAAACGCCATCGAGGGAGTATTGATGCTCACCCAGAGTCAGGCCCTCTGTTGTCTGCTTCGTCATTGGATCCTGCTTTGAGCACACCTGTTCTCGAGTCTCATTCAGATTCAGCCATTCCACTTGAGACTACACCTGATCATTCTGACATAGACTTACCTATTGCTCTTCGGAAAGGTAAACGGTCCTATGCCTATCCTATTTCCAACTTTGTCTCTTATGATCACCTGTCTCCTGCTTCCAGTGCATTTGTCACTTCTATAGATTCGATTACTGTTCATAAAACTCTGCATGAAGCCTTGGCTCACCCGGGTTGGCGTGCTGCAATGGAAGACGAGATGATGGCCCTTGATCGAGCTGGTACCTGGACTTTAATGGACTTACCTGTGGGAAAGAAGGCTATCGGGTGTAAATGGGTGTTCATGGTTAAAACCAAGGCCGATGGCACCCTCGAACGTCTGAAAGCTCGGCTGGTGGCTAAGGGATATGCTCAGACCTATGGTATTGATTACTCGGAAACTTTCTCTCCTGTGGCAAAATTGTCTTCCGTTCGCCTCTTTATTTCAATGGCAGCTACTTATGGTTGGGATCTCCACCAATTGGATGTCAAGAATGCGTTCTTGAATGGTGATCTTCTTGAGGAGGTCTATATGGAGCAACCACCTGGTTTTGTTGCTCAGGGGGAGCGAGGGAAGGTTTGTTATCTTCAAAAGTCTCTGTATGGTTTAAAACAAAGTCCTCGTGCTTGGTTTAACGGGTTCAGCTCTGTGCTTAAGAAATTTGGTATGAATCAGAGTAAATGTGATCACTCCGTATTCTATCAACGAACAGATGTTGACATGATTCTTTTGGTGGTTTATGTTGATGACATTGTGATTACAGGCAGTAATACATCTGGTATTTTATCCCTTAAGGCCTTTCTTAATTCTCACTTCCAGACAAAGGACCTGGGTCCACTAAAGTATTTTCTTGGGATTGAAGTTATGAGAAGAAGGGTATCCTGCTAACACAGCGGAAGTATGTTCTTGATCTGTTAACAGAAACTGGAAAGCTAGGCGCAGCACCGAGTAGCGTTCCCATGGTTTTTAATCATTTCCTGGAACTTGATGATACAATACCGTATGATGAGCTACCTGAGGAAGTGAGGAAAAGGGTTGATCCTGAGAAGATAAAGCCGTTTGAGTTCCCTGAGAGATATCGCAGGTTGATTGGGAAATTGAACTATCTCACAGTGACCCGTCCTGATGTGACCTTTCCGGTCAGTGTACTTAGCCAGTTCATGGCAGCCCCTACTGTAGGCCAGTGGGAGGCATTGGAGCATGTATTACATTACTTGAAGGGGTCGCCTGGTCGTGGTATACTCTATGCAAATCATGGCCATACTAAGATTGAATGTTTCTGTGATGCAGATCATGCAGGGTCAAAATCTACGAGAAGATCCACCACAGGTTATTGTGTATTTGTAGGTGGGAACTTGGTTTCTTGGAAAAGCAAGAAGCGGGATGTGGTATCCCGGTCTAGTGCAGAAGCTGAATATAGAGCCATGGCTCAGTCAGTACAGGAAATTGTGTGGATTCACCAATTAATGAAGGAAGTTAGTTTTGCCACGTCTTTACCTGCTAAGGTGTGGTGTGATAATAAAGCTGCTCTACACATAGCATCAAATTCAGTGTTTCATGAGCGTACAAAACATATTGAGATTGACTATCATTTTGTGCGTGATAAGCTCAAGGAAAACTTCATCTCTACAGGACATGTGAGGTCTAGTGACCAATTGGGGGATCTATTGACAAGCTTTGAATGGAACTCGGGTTGATTATCTTTGTAACAAGTTGGGCATGATTAACATCTATGCTCCAACTTGAGGGGGAGTGTTAGGAAATAAATATATAGAATCAGATCAAATCCCTATCAATCAGGGATTATGATTATGAGCATATTTTCATTAATTGTCATTTAATATTGAGGCTCCTCTCCTCTTGTATATATACCTTCTTGTACATATCAATAGATAAGAAATTCAGATGGCTTTGATTTCTCTAGTTTACAATAACTATCTAGAATAATCAATACAGTACTTGGGCGAAATCATCACATATATGCAACTAACAAAGCATACAGATTGATTAGTGCAAACACCAAAATTATTGAAGATCTTTTTTGGTAATTCAAACAATATAATCATCTTTTTAAAATCAAAGCAGGTTTGCTCCAACCAAATGCAAAGCCCAACATGTTTCATAAATCAGCAGAGAAAAAGAACCAAAAACCATAGCTCATCCACTTGAGTACAACAATGAATGAATGTGTTTATCCCATGCATACCATCAACGTTTGCTCTAGATCATTGGAGTGAACATTTGAGAATGCACTTAGAACAAAATCAGAAGGCGAAAGACCATTCATAACAGGATTTGCTTGAAATACAGCAACCTCACCGCTTTTTCTCTCTACCTGAAAAACAGGACCATAGAAAACTGTAATTTAGAGGAACTTTGTTCAAACTTCCAAATGATCAACTGAACTTTATAATGACTCAGCCATGTTATGTACAGTAGAAATCACAAATGTTGCATCAGAAAAAGTCAGATGAACTCTATTAACCAAATATTTATTAATTATCACTACATGATCATATGATTAACTAAAATATAGTTTGATCTCATGTATTACAAAATTTAAGTTTCAAACCAAGTTAAGAACCTTGATTAACTAGAATCTACAAAACATATGTTTATGAAAATGCACAATGCATATTTGATCTGTTTAAATGCATTTAATTAAGCATGTTTGAGCCATCGTTTATCAGCAAACATCAGTTTCGATCATAGGGGTTCTCGAAGAGATGACGCTCATCACTAGGCAAGTATGCACCAAACCTGATGTTCAGCGATCCGCTTTCTTTCAGTATCAGCTATTTCTAGCTTCTCAATAATTAAGTCAGTAGCATTAAGAGTTTCCTGGGTTTTCTTTCCAGCTACAGCTACAGCTCCCTCCTCTGGAATTTCTTCCTTGGGCACATACTTGTTTTCAAATGCACTGTCCATATCAGCCTCAAACATCTCATCCAACCTTTTTTCCTTTTCTTCCTGAAATAAAAATGGTTTACTTATTAAGGTGAAACAAATTATATTGAAAAGATCAACATTGCATCTATCTTCCCATTGCAATCAAGGCCCTTTGTCCTGCATTAAACAAGCAGCATTGCACCTATCTTCCGATTATAGTCAAGGTCATTTGTCCTGCATTAAACCAATGGAGCCCAAGACCAAACAAAATGAGTATACCTCAATGAAAAACTGCTCTTCAGTGCGATCCCAGCGGCGGATAGAGCGATCATGAGATCCAGTGACAACAAAATCACCACGACTACTGACAGCAAGACACCAAATATCTGCATGATGTCCCTCAAGAATTAACAGTAGCTCAAATTTATCCGCATCCCAGTACTTTACTAAGCGGTCTTTCCCAACACTAAACACGTAATGTGTCTTGGGAACAAATTTCACAGCTGTAACACTGCCATAAAAATTGTATCAGAAACTTTCTAGTGAAATCTCAGTCACTAAATAAATACAACTGTGTCAAAGATTATGTAACACCTGTCTGCATGTGCGAAAATGGATTTACGACAGTCACCATATTCTGAACCCCAAATCTTAATATTTTTATCTGCAGAGCCAGTTACAATCAGTTGTCCATCTGATGAGATATCCATACATAGAATGGACAGCTTGTGGCCGTATAAGGCAACAAATAGTTTGAATGAGTCAACAAAGTGAATCTGAAAAAAGAAACAAATAAACTCGTCAAGATGAATAAGAAGTATTTGATAATGCAATAGTGCAAGTGCAAGAAATGTGAGATACACCAGGAGTTCATACTTCATGACCATAGAGAAAGTGAAAATTATGAGCACGAACAAAGATATATGTAAGCAAATAGGATAAGAATGAGTCATCTGACCTTTACAGTATCATCTAACAGGGCAACAGCAATATATTTACCATCAGGGCTTATTGCAACCACAAGAACGTCATCATTCATTTTCAAAGTCCTCACATTTGACACACTAAGTTGCTTTCGAGCCTGAAAGAAAAAAGAAAAAAAATTAAGGTGATACTAATAAAACAAACACAGCAATTGGTATAAAAGTACCTGAGATTATATGGAATGTCTAAATTTTGAACAATCTAGAGATACATAAAACCTAATAAAATAAGGGAAACCACTTGACAGGAGGGAGGGTTTTAGTTTATACAAGAAACTGCTGTGTTTAATAACGAGCATAAGAATTAAACATGTGGCTGTTGTAAAAATAGCAAGGGATTTTACTTATACTTTATCTATCTTAAGAGGGAACATATTAAACCACTTCTACAAAAGAAGTTTTGATTTTGTACTAACATGTCAAAAAATTTTTAACAAATGAATGGTACGAGGAACACACTTGACCAGGTTTTTGCTTTAATTGATACTCCCAGAATTTCACGTCATGGTCTGCACTTCCTGTGACAAAACCATTCTCATCCGGTAAGACGGCAATTGAGTGCACAGAGCCACCATGAGCTTCCACTACTTCAAGACAAGTTCCACTTCCTATGTCAATAATTTCTAGGCTTCCACTTTTAGTCCCAACAAGTCCATAGTTGCTATGTGGAAGAATTATACCACATAGTCCATACCCAGAATCAATGGTTCGTAGGCAAGAACCAGTACTGGGGTTCCAAATTTTCACTGCATTATGACTAGTTGACATCAAAAGAGTGTTGTCTGAGCTAAGTGCCAAACTTCTAACATCTGCACGGTGCCCTTGAAGCTCAATAACTAGTGATTTTGTGGCTGCAGCATTATCGATAGAGTATAACTCCAGTATATTATTATTCAAAGACAGAGCCAAAGTAGCCAGAGATTTCTTAGGAGTAATTGGACAGAAAGAGATGGAGCATATCTTTTTGCTAGCTCTTATGGTATGAAGCAGCTTAAAAACATCTGGTACAGTGACAGTAGGGTTAACTGTTTCATTTTGTTGGTCAGTTGTAACAGGATTATCTCCTGCTGCATTCTCATTTTGCCCATCCTCAATTTCTATAACCTGCAGTGACTTTTTGCCATGTTTCTTCTCCTTTTTTCGGTGAAGCCTACGTTTGGCTTTCCGATTTGCTTCAGCATCATCTAATACACGGTATATTTCTATTGTCTTTCCAGCAACTTGACAAGCAAGCAAATTCCCTGATTTGTTGAATTGCACAGTAGTGACTCTATCCTTGTTTTGCCGCTGAATTTCACCAAAATATCTTAAAACTACCCACTTGTTTTGAATTGAAGAATCTCTATTGCCCACAGTATTATCTCCATTTATGGAATGATCATTCACTGAGTCAGGCTTAAGCGTGTAAAATCGAAGTTCCTTATCAGCAGAACCTGTGACCAAGTACCTCTCATTTGGATCAATGTCTATGGACCATATTTCACTATGATGACCACTAACGATTTGCATACAGTGCTGTGTATCAAGATCCCACACTCTCAAGAACTTGTCTTTAGAGGAACTAACAAGTTTTTTCCCACAACTCACAAAAACAACATCAGTCACCTAAAATGAAGAAAATAAACTTGAATCAGAATAAGAAAACTCATCATGACTTTAAGTGATACAAGTTACTCCCGCCATCCCTATTAATAAGTCCCATATTTAAGTTCTTTTTGTCCTAATTATAAGTCCAGTTCGGAGTTTAAGCATAATTGATGAGTTTTCCTAATATAATCTTGTAGAAAATTAAAACTAAAATAGGACGCACAGTCCCATTAGGCATCCAATTGAGGGCACATTTGAAAAAAAAAAAAAAAAAGACTACTTTTTACACATCAATCAGGTTGGTGCTTTCTTGCTTATTGTCTTCAGAAAAGTTGAGACATATTGAGGGGCGGAGGGAGTATTAAAAAGGTAAGCAGGTAACCAATAATAGAAGGCAGAAAGCAGAATGTTCGCATTTACAAGTTTAACTTGAAGTTGAAGCAAACCTGATCCCGATGACCACGCAGCCGAAAGAGCCCTGTCTCACCAATCACGTCCCATAAAATAACATCATTATCTTTGCTTCCAGAAGCGAGCATGGATGCAGCATTATTGTAACGGAGAGCAGTGACAGCCCCTTTATGTCCATCTAAGCTAAACTCATATGTTCCCGCATCAGAATTCCAAATTTTTATGCTCCCATTTGCATAACCACTAGCTATCTACAATCAAAACCATGCCATTTCAAATATTCGAATTCAAGCATATTTTGGAATTCAACAGTACAAATCAACCTTTGAAGGTGAATTCTAGAAACAGTTGGTGTTACCAGAGAAGAGGATGATGAAGAAGCGATTGAGGTGACAGAAGGAGGAGGACCATGTGAAGAAGAAGAAGAGGGAGTAAGCTCCTTGGTGCAGATGCCCTGACGCACGTGCCAAACGCCGATCTTCTCGAGTGCCGGAGCCAGGAGGTGCTTGCCGGAACTGTCAAAAGAAATATTGGAATCAACAGAAACAATTACCCCAAAGGGTGTCGCCGGCTCGTATCGCAAGTAGGCTTTCACCATGGCTGCGTTCGCTCAGTTCTCACAGGCACTCTCAGGTTTATGCCTCTCTGTGGAGGGAAACAAAGGGTTTATGCCTTTTCCCTTTTTTGTTTGTTGGTTAGGGTTAAGTTTCCATTTTTTTGTTTTTGCCTTTCTTTCATTAGCCCGATAAAAAATCTGGGCCTTGCCTTAGCCCAATAAGTTGGCTAATGGGAAAGATAATTAAAAAACCAAGAGTGGTTGGTCTTGTCTCGCGCCTTTGTGTATGCAGCAACTCATTGGTCAGCGGTAAACCCTTAAATGGAGCCCAGATCTGTGAAGGATTAATTCTTTGCCTGTCGGGCTGGGGATACCTGGAACCAGTTTCGGTGCTCGTCAGAAAAATGAATAGGGGGCGCTTTTCCATTTTGAACCGCTCAGATCTAATATGGATGGTCCATATTTATTAATTTAAAGTTTATAATTTTTAAATGAAAACTATATTTTCTGACAAAATAATAGTTAAGAGATTATCCTTATTTTAGATTTCGCACCCATTAAAATAATTGTCGTTTAAAAATTATAAACTATAAATTAATAAATTTGGACCATTTAGATTAGATCTGGAATATTTAAAATGGAGGAGCACCCCCTACTCATATTTCTGACGAACACCAAAACTGGTTTTGGGGATACCTTAGGCAACCAAAGAAAACTACAATTAAAAACCCAAAACTTTACAATTTAAATTAAAACACTAATGATATAAAAGACCAGCTCGAAATCTTGGTTCACCTCACTACTTCCCTTCTCATTATTATTCTTCTCATTGCGATAGAATTCATACATTTACAGATAAAAATACATGCAACGTCAAAGTTTTTGGAAACGTATATTTTCCTTGCCCCCAAAAGGTATGTCTAACTTACCTTCCTTGATCATGTTAAAAGCATAATCTAATTAACAGAAAAACGGTTATTTTGATTTCAAAAGACGATCAAAAGGCCCATGGTCTTAAAGTCTTTCCAAGCAAGCGAATCATGTATGAGGGTCATTCGCCATCCAGTCAGCATTGATACAACTAGTGTGTTTATATTTCTGATCATGTTCTTTTAAGCTAGCAATTACACTAACTAATTAGCTCATTGAACGCATGACATGCAAAATGATTTGTTTTTTTTCTTGAATGAAAAAGGGAATTAAAATTAATATTTTTTATATATATTAGAGACCCCACTTCGTGAGTGCAGAAATTTCCCAGCAATGTCCGCATAGAATTTTTCAGACACAGAACCTTCAAGAGCAAAGATGGACACCTCCATCTGGGATCGTGCATATAGTCGTGGTTGGGTCAATATGGTACGATCAGCTAGCTGTGTGTTGAGGGGTCATTAGAAACTCCTCAGATGACTGGCTGATGGAATCCCAAAAACTGTTGGTTTGTGTTCTGTAACTGAAACAGAATTGGTTGCTATTCAAACCAAACAGGGCTGTCAATAGGAAAGCAACTTAAATTCCAGAATATACACATTTATTCGGATTCCTTAGATGCTTTCAATTTTATAATGAGAGATTTTGCAACGGATCGCCCTCTTCATGCATTGGTAGAAAACATTAGAGATCTCTCGTACAGGTAGGGAAATAATTAGGTGTGCGGATTATATGGCGAGGAATGGTCACAATGATACAGATTAGGATTTTTTTTTTTTTTTGGCCTCAACCACCATTGGACTGCGTGGATACGGTGAATGCAGATGAAGATGCACAAGACCTGGCGTAATGTCTACTGTCATTTTGTTTTTGCTCTATGAGCATGCAAACTAGGCACTACGCTAGTGCCACGCTCCATAAATTAAACTTCCTATTGATTTCAAAATGAGTACACATGCACCTGCGCAATTAATAAAACTAGATACATTGACCAAAAAGAAAAAAATAAAAACCAGATACGACCATAATGATACTATGTTAACTAGAATACGAAGTTAATATAGGACGCAGGAAATGAAGTGAATCGCTTACAAGGCCTAGCCGCTAAGCTAACGAGGAGGTGGTGGCGGCAATGATCCAGGCATTGGAAGTGGAGGGGGCTCTAGGAGGCTGCACCTGGAGGTAGTCCTTGTGGTGGAGGAGGAGGTGGCGGTGATTCAGGCCTTGGTGGGACACCAATTTTATGGGGGAATCTGAAGGCCAAGGTGAAATTAAACCTTTCAACACAAATACCAAAATGTCTTAATTAAATTTTGTATTCAGACTTGAACCCGCCACCCATGTCACACTTGAAAGTTGAAACCATACGTATTGGACAATCGAACTTGATGTATTGCTGATTCCCAGCAATACGTATTAAAGTTTATCCAAAACCGATGATTCTTTATGAATCCCACCGCACAGCCCGAATGCTACTTGACAGCTCGTTGATAGCACCTCATAAATACACCAATAACCTATGACCGAATGCCGATCCCGTCTCCCAGAAGATTACGACAAAGGACCCGATATGTCGGATCTCGGATGTTCAAAATAAAAAATTTTCAGATAAAGGAAGGAGATAATCGGATGATGAGATATATTTTTTATATGAAAAAATAATATGTTTAAATAATACTCCCTGTAACTTAAATACAAGATCAAGTTTTTTTTTTTTTTTATTAAAGAAGTCAATAACCACTTAATTATAACATAAGCGATATCTAATTATATTATACATTTATGAAGAAAGATAATATAGTTTTGAGAAAAAAGTGGAAAGAATAAAGTGATTTATTTTTTATCTTTATTATCTATAAAAAAAAAGTCAATTTAAACTTACATTTAGGACCAGATAGATAAAGTAATAACAATATACTCCATATGAACCTTAACATAAGATTTAATTAACTTTTTGGGAAAATTCTTAAAAGGTTAAATAATTACTTGTTAATTGATTTACTCAAACGTTTTTTTTAAACTAGTATGTTTAACTTGCTAGCTGATGCATAATATAATAATATATCACATATGTTATGATCAGCATGTAACTTACTTGACTCCCTTGATCTTATTTAGATCAGGAGGAGGGAATAATACTCCTTTGTCCCTATATAAGAGCAAAAAATTTTAATGGTTTTATCCATTTTTTATAAGAGCTTGCCTATATATGTCAAAATATTTAATGAGTTTTTTTTATTATATCTATCATTATTCTCAGCTAACATTCTCTTTCCCACTCATCTGCATAATTATTATCATATTTCTCTCTCTTATATAGTACCTCATCATAACAGGGGCAAACTTAAAAAAATTATGATAGACATATTTATTATTTTCAATTACTCCCTCCAGTACACATTATAAGGGGTAGTCAACCATTTTACACAAACCATAAAACATAATGAAGCTAAGTCATTTATTATGGAGAAAATTAATGTGGTTTTTCAATTTTACCCTTATATCATTTGTTATATACTCATACACACTCTTTTACCCTTTATATTTAAGGGTTAAGATCCATTTTTGCCCCAGCAGTAACCGCAAAATAGCACCGAGTGTCTGAAAGTAATTTGAGGAGCATTTTTGCTATGAAAGTTTCTAAACTGTAGCAAATATACCCCCACCATTTAGAATTTAACTTTGACCATTAGATCCTACTTTTTGAGAGGCCGATGCTAATATGGCTCTATCACCATATACACATAATCATTGTAATGTCCATTTTTGCCTTAGAAATAACCACCAAGGGCTTTTTTACCATGAAAGTATCTAAATAGTAGCAAATTTGTCTAGACCATTATTCAAAGTTAAATTTAACCATTAAATGATATGTTGCACTCCATATTGCGCCAAATAATCCATCTCATCAGATACCTTATCAGCACAAGTCGTTTAAGTTATATCTAGAAAATTTAAAAGAATAATAAAAGAATGAAAAGCATCACCCGCGTGCTCCATCACCCCTCTCCACACAAACTAGTTTCATTATCATCATCTTCCTCTCTCACTATGAGAAACTATAAAAATGGACATTAACCATTTATTTCATTTATATTATTTTGTAAACAATGAAAATATCAATTTCGCATAATCTCATTATTTAAGTCTCTCCAATTTGTCATGAGGTGTATGTGATAAGATGGATTATTAATGTTGAGTGTCACGTGTCATTTAACGTTTAACCTTAACTTTGAATAACGTTTCGTGCAAATTTGCTATGATTTGGATACTTTTAAGGAAAAAACGCTCCTTAATGGTTACTTTTAGGGCAAAAATAGGCCTTACTTTAATGACGTGTATATGATAACAGATACACGTCAGCATCGGCCAGTCAAAAATTAGGATCTAACATTCAAAGCTATCGTTCTAAAAGATGGGATAATTTTGCTACAATTTGGAAACTTTCGAGGCAAAAATACTTCTCAAATTACCCCCGTACCCTTTTGCGGTTACTATTGGAGTAAAAATGGACCTTAACCCTATATTTATTATGCAACTACAAAAGTAAAAATCAAACATTTATTATCTTAACTTTTATATCTTACGTTTTATAAAATGGAAACGAAATTGTCGTATTATCACTTATATTATATTTAGGGAGAAGGTGCAAAAATACCACTCGTAAGTTTTAAAAGTGCAGCTGGCACCATAATAAAAGTTTAGGTGCAAAAATATCACTCGTAAATTGAAATGGCGCAAAAATACAACTTGTAAATTTTTCCGTTAAAATGAGTAATGTTGACCGTGTTAATGTGCATATTGACTGATTTAGGTAACATGGCACAATGATGTGGCGAAGAGAAAAAGCGACAATTCATCTGCCACATCTTCATACTAACAGAGGGTTAAGTCATACAGACAAAAAAATTTACGAGTGGTATTTTTGCGCCGTTTCAATTTACAAGTGGTATTTTTGTACCCAAACTTTTATTATGATGCAAGCTACACTTTTAATAACTTACGAGTGATATTTTTGCACCTTCTCCCTTATATTTACATTATAGAAGGCGGATGTATTCTTTAATCTAAGCGGTCCCTCCTCTTCGCGGCCCTGATCCCTCCTGTTGAACTGACCAACTGCTGACAAATGTGGAAGTATACATTTTCTTTTGGTCAAGTTGAAGTATCCACACACGCCCACACACACACACACATATATGCATGGAAACGGTGAGCCAGTTTTTTTGCATTAATCAGAGGAAGAAGGAGGTATGGACTTTGCAGATTTGAGAAGAGCTATAGAGGAGGTTGAGCTCGTCGACGCTCATGCTCACAACATTGTCGATCTTAATTCCAAATTCCCTTTCATCCATGCCTTCTCTGAAGCACACAGCGATGCTGTTTCTTTCTCCCCCCACTCTTTATCCTTCAAGGTACCCGTTGGTTCTTCCTCACTTTTCTCTCGTTTTTGGCTACCTCAGTCGTCTTTTGCTGTAAGCTCACGATCTCGATCCAGCTGGTTTAGCTTTAACATTGTCAGTTCTGTTAAAAGGCTCATTCATTCATTCCCCTGTTCCATAAATAGAAACTAAAACGCTTCAGGATATCCAGCATGTTACTATATTTTATGGCGTTTCAAATAGAAACTCTAGCTTACTCATGAGTACCCAGAATAATGATTGACTTCATTCAATGGATATGTTGCATGAATGCAATTTGCGCAAAAATTTTCAAATTATCTTGTCTGACATCTAATCTGTGATCAAATTATGCAATGACAGAGAAGTTTAAGAGAGATTGCTGAGCTCTATGGATCCCAATGTTCTTTGCAAAGTGTTCAAGAATATCGAAGGGTCTCTGGATTGCAATCCATCTGTTCTACATGCTTCAAAGCTGCAAAAATCTCCACCATACTCATTGACGATGGGTTTGAATTGGATAAAAAGCATGACGTAAGGTGGCATGAGAGTTTGATACCTCTTGTAGGTAGAATCTTGAGAGTTGAACAGTTGGCCGAGAATATTCTCGATGAAGTGAGAAGCTTAGATATTTTCTCTTTCGATCTGAAATTATATAGTTGGGTATCTTATGTTGTTTTTAGGCACTATATTGTTCTTTATTTGTGTTGCCGGAGCTACTGTCCAAGGACCCCTGCAAAACAGCAATTTTGTTTGCGACTTGCTCTCACATGTTCATCCCAAATAAGTGAAAATTTGAAATTTGGTTTCATCTTTTGTTTGTATTATATTCCATTCTTGTATCTGTGATTGCAGTCATACTATTTGTTGCTAAGCCATACATTTGACCAATCCTCTATTTAGTATTTTCCTCATGGCATATTCTAACTCTTATGTTGCTTTAGGTGTTGCCAGATGGATCTCAGTGGACATTGGATGAGTTTACTGCATCATTTGTCTCAAAGTTAAAATCATATCCTTTTCATATCAACTTATTTTCTTAATTGGCACATAGTTGCAATATTATTCGTCTTTTAAGTAGAATTCCTTAGCATTTTTGTTACTGTTGCTGGTGAGATCTTTGGATTGAAAAGCATTGCTGCATATCGCAGTGGTCTTGAAATCAATACAAAAGTGACAAACAAGGATGCAGAGGAGGGTCTCACTGATGTGCTAACTGGTCGGTAGAGTGTGTAAAATTGGTTTCAATTTGATATAATGCTAGATATTCTGAGCCGTAATTCCTTATTTCCAGCTGGGAAGCCTGTCCGTATAACAAACAAGAACCTTATTGATTACATCTTCTTACAAAGTTTGGAAGTTGCTCAGTCCTATGACTTGCCAATGCAGATAGATACACACAGGGTAATGGATAATTCCTTTTTTTTTTTTTTTTGTTACAAAGGGTAATGGATAATTCTTAAACTGTTTGATGCTTCTTTATGTGCTCTGATTGATAGCTAAATAATTTTTGGGGAGAAATTTAAACCAGTTAGTTTTTTGAGGTTTCCAAATAATTACTTTTGAGTAAGTACTCCCTCCGGCCCATAATATAAGGTCCAATTTTTTGAATGATCTTGTCCCAAAATATAAGGTCCTATTTGATTTTATTTGAGTAATAAATGCATTTTTCCCCATTTTACCCATGCATTAATTTTCCCACACATTATCTTTTATCTTCTTTTCATAAATACCCTATCTCTTACTCATTCATAAATAAGGACAATATAGTATATTTCCTACACATTTATTGTTTTTAAATAACTCTAACTAATTTTTTATGAACCCGCAACTCGGTTAAAAAGACCTTCTATTGTGGGACGAAGGGACTATACAACAACAAAGCTATCCCACTAGGTGGGGTCGGCTAAATGGATCGTCCAATACCATTATATTCTATCTGTAACTAAGTCTTTAAATATATTATTAATTAAGAGACTTTACAGTCGATCTCCACTTCCAAGTATGAACTGAGTTTATAATCTTGTAAATAACTAGACTTAAGTTATTAAGGTTTTTCACTTTTTTGAACTGTCCTACATTAGCCTGTGCGTCATTAATGTTGTGGAAGTGCAACAGTCCCTGTCTTGTCCACAAACTATCATGAATTTTTTGTTCCTAAATATAAGTCCATTTTAGGGTCGATTAATGCTACAATGACTATTTTACCTTTGTATTAGAAATAGGAAAGATGAGAGAGAAGGTTTATAATGCATAAATATTACTTTAATACATATTTTTAAATAAGGGCAAAGTTGAAAAAATATGTCATATTCAATGCTATAACTTCCACTCCTTGGTATGTGAGAAGTAGTTAAGGTGTACTTATAATAAGAATAAGGAACAATACATTTCACTTTTACCTAATATGCCATATATTGACTTTTGTGTGTAGCTTTGGGGATACAGATTTGGATCTGCGACTATCCAATCCTCTTCATCTCCGCGCTGTTCTCGAGGATAAGAGATATTCCAAGTGCCGTATAGTTCTTTTACATGCATCCTATCCATTCTCTCGGGAAGCATCATATCTAGCCTCTGTTTATTCCCAAGTAAACGTTAGATGACTTAGTAAATTATATTACTACATACCTAATCTGGACAACAAGTTTCCTGGCCTCGGGGATAATATACCATTTTTTCCATTCAGGTGTACCTTGATTTTGGTTTGGCAATTCCAAAGATTAGCGTTCATGGAATAACATCTTCAGTTAAAGAGCTATTAGAGCTGGCTCCAATAAATAAGGTGACCAAACACTGGTTATAGAAATTAAGTATTACCATGCACTGGTAGGAAACAAATTTCAGGTGCGGCATATGGAACTAATCGTGGAAGTTTATACTTCATATGTTATAACTCTTACTATTTATGTTAATTTGTCTTAATAAGGGAGTCAGAAAGCAATGTTTTCTTTCTTTGCTTGCCGTGTTCTTCACCCTCTTTTCTTTTTTGTAAAATCTTCTTTACTATGTAAAATTGAAACGTCAGTTATTTTTCATTCTGGCTATGTTATTACACACACTGCAGTACTGCACTGACACAGAGATGGTAATATGGCATGTGAAATTGTATTTTAGGTCTGTGCTAGTGAATTTAACATCTTGCATGAATAATTTGCAGGTGATGTTCAGTACTGATGGCTATGCATTTCCTGAAACGTTCTACTTAGTTTGGTTAGCATAATTAACTCTCATTCTTTATGTTTACATATACTAAAACAAATGTTGTTTTGTTTTAGTCGCTTCTCTTCTTTTGTGCCATCTATCATTGTTTTGAATTGTCTCATTGTTTTTCTAAGTTGCATATTGACTGCTTTCCCGACTTAACATTTATCCTGATCACTGGAATATTTCTTGACACCTAAGCTTAGAGAATTATGTGTCATGCATACATAAATGAGGACCAGAGGTGTGCAAAAGAGACATATGCTGGTGGCTCACTGACAGTGATTCTGATTCAATTTGTTTCTACATTTGGTAACTTGGGATTTCTATCTACTTTGGGTGCATGTGTTCCATTTCTGTATCAATTCTACAAATTCGCATGATTCGAAAGATGGACCTGCTGAGAACTGAATTAGTGTCTAATTAGTGAAAAGGTGCCGGCATTGAGGGATTGTGCCTACGAAATCAGCCACCAGAATTATATGAGATTAACGATTTAGATTAGATATAACAATCACTAAAGGATATCACAGAAAATCAGAGAGCTAAAAATGAAGACAAATAATGTTGACTTGGTCCCATGAGATCTGGAAATGATGTCACACATTTCAGGGGAGAGTTGAACCTAATGGCTATATCACCAATACTGCCTCCCTTAGAGTTGAGGAGTAGATGTTAACCCCATATTGACTCCAGGCTCTTTAAACCTACCCAAAAGGGAGGCCTTGGTCAGAAAAGGTCATCAGCTTTTTGCAATATGTGGTTGGACCTTTGGGAAGTAACTAACTTCAAGTAAACCAGAATCAAATTTTTGAGTCAGAATGTTACTCCGTAAGATGTACTAAATAAAATATTGCATATTTAGGAATTACCCTTCACTGCGTGTTGCTGTCAATAAAAATATGGGCCATTGAAAAGCTAGGAACATCGCTAATTTAAATATAACACATACTTGAGTGCAAAACATAGCTGATTGAAATAAAATAAAAATTTAATTTTACAGGGGAAAAGAAATCTTGGGAAGTTGTTTTCTCTGTTCTACGTGATGCATGCATTGATGGCGATCTCTCAGTTCCTGAGGCTGTGGAAGCTTCTAAAGACATCTTTGCACGAAATGCAATCCACTTTTACAGGATTAAATCAGCCACTGGTATCACTTCACACAACAACTTATCCCAAAAGTCAAATATTGCCTTCAAGGCTGATTCGGCACTTGTTCGTCTCATATGGGTCGATATTTCTGGACAGCATAGATGCGTGTGAGTTCACTATCCTTTTCTTGTTCCTGTCCTACGTGGTAACTTTTCATTTGGGAACTTGAGGGGAAGATTGCAGAATAATGTTTACTTTTCATTTGGACTCAGATATCGTGGTGGATAAAGAAGACAGCGTTTTTGATGAATATGAAGAGCCTATCGATGGTGTATATTTGGATGAGAAAAGAGGCCCTGAAAGCCATGATACACCTGTAATTGTTTCCCTATGAATTGCTTATTTTGGAATTGTAGAGGGGTGGGGGCTAAATCTTTTCCTGGATTAATTCAGGAATTGAAGGCTAAATATAAGGCAAGTTGTTGTGCTCTCTTTGAGACGAGGTCTAGTGGCGAAAAAGCAAGAAAGATTGCAAGTAAAATGGGATACAGAAATTATTTTGTGGTTGATGCAGTGGGTTTCAATGGAGGTTTATGGTTCCTTTGGGATGAAGGAGATTGGACAATAAATAAGCTTCAGGAAACGAATCAGTTCATTCATTTTCGTATTGAAGTGAATAATAATGTGTTTGTCTTAACCTGTGTATATGCAAGTCCATCTGGTCCCAAGAGACGGGAGTTGTGGGCTTCTTTGTCAGCTTTAGCAGAAAATATTCAAGGTGCGTGGTGTGTGGGGGGAGATTTTAATGGGATTCTTTATGAACATGAGAGAAGATCTAGTTTAAGACAACACACTCCTATTGATCGGAATTTTATTGATTGGGTTGATAATGCTGAATTGTCAGAACTCCATACGATGGGGCCATTTTTTACGTGGAGTAGAGAAGGATGTGAAAGCAAGCTAGATAGAATTTTGGTCAATGAGGAATTCTCAATCTCATTTCCCTATGCTGTGGCTAAAGTTCTCTATAATTTTAAGTTAGATCATCGACCTTTACTCCTCCAATTGTCTGAAGCTTCTTCAACAAATAGTGCAAGGAGAGAGCACCCGTTCAGAGTAGTTGCTTCGTGGTTCCTCCATGAGAATTTTGTTGATTTTATGAAAACGGTATGGACGAAGGATTTGGATTGGACGGGTAATGTCAGGAAATTTACTGAGCAAGTTGGGATATGGAAGGAGGAAGTTTATGGTCACCTGGGCAGGAAAAAGAGAAGGATCCTAAATCGCCTGGATGGTTTGAATAGAGTTATTTGTGTGGAGGGAGCATCTTCCTCCATCCTTAAGTTGCAACGGGATTTGTGGATAGAATTGGAAGAGATTTTGCTAAATGAAGATGTGTTATGGGCCCAAAAAGCTCGTTGTGATTGGTTCTCTTTAGGGGATAAAAATTCCCGGTATTTTCATCTGCGGGCAAATGCGAGAAGGAGAACTAATAAAATCGAGGCAATCAAGCTTGATAATGGGGAATGGATTTATGATCTAGACAGAATTAAAAAGGAGGCTGTTGATTTTTATGCCTCACTTTTTACTGAAGAAGGCGTTGTTGGAGCTAATGGTGGTATCTCTATTGGTTTTTCTCCACTAAGGCATGAGGATCAGCAAGGGATGGGTAGACCTTTTGATCAGTCTGAGGTTGAGGCTGTGGTTAAATCAATGGGTTCTTTAAAGGCCCCAGGGCCTGATGGTTTGAATGCTTTATTTTTTCAATCCCAGTGGACTCAGGTCAGGCAATCTGTTTTTGATTTTATCTCTCATATCTATAATTCCCCATATGATATAAAAGAGATTAATCAAACTTATCTAGTGCTTATCCCGAAGATAGAAAATCCAGAATCTTTGAAGGATTTCCGCCCAATTAGCTTGTGTAACGTCCTGTACAAGATTATTACCAAGTTGATTGCTAATAGGATCAAGCCAATTTTGAACGATGTTATCTCCCCTAATCAATGTAGTTTTGTGCCTGGTCGTCTGGCTTCAGATAATATTATTGTAGCGCAGGAGGTTATACATTCTATGCGAACCATGAAAGGGAAGAAAGGTTTTATGGCCATTAAAATTGACCTTGAGAAAGCCTATGATCGAATAAGATGGTCATTTGTGATAAACTGCCTAAGGGAACTCCGGGTTCCAAACAATTTAATTACAATGGTAGAGGCTTGTATTAGTTCCTCTTCTATGCAACTATTATGGAATGGGAGCAAATCAGAGTGTTTTAGGCCTTCACGTGGAATTCGTCAAGGTGACCCCCTATCCCCTTATTTATTCGTTATCTGTATGGAGAAATTAGCTCACCTTATCCAGGAAGAGATTAATATAGGTTCTTGGCACCCTATTCAGCTTAATAAGGGTGGCCCCCCAGTTTCCCATTTATTTTTTGCTGATGATTTGGTCCTATTTGCGGAAGCCAAGTTGAGCCAGGTTGATGTGATCAAACATTGTCTTGAGAAATTTTGTGAGATGTCCGGTCAAAAAGTGAATGCCTCTAAGACTCGTGTTTTCTTTTCGCATAATGTTAATCATACTGTTCGTACCCAATTGAGTGATAATTTGGGTTTCTCAATGGCGGCTAATTTGGGGAAGTATTTAGGGGTTCCCCTTCATCATGAAAAGGTAAATAAAGCGACTTATCAATATGTGGTGGATAGAGTTCGTCAACGGTTTGTAGCATGGAAGAGTAATATGTTATCCTTTACAGGAAGACACTTTGATAAAATCAGTGGCATTAGCTATGCCAAATCATGTTATGCAAACTTCCCTAATCCCTGTTAGTTGTTGTGATGATATTGACAAGGACTCACGTAATTTCTTATGGGGTTCTACGAGTGAAAAAAGAAAAGCTCATTTGGTGGCTTGGGAAAAAGTTTGCAAACCTAAGCCAAAAGGGGGATTAGGTATTAGACATTCGAGATTGCAGAATCAAGCTTTACTTATGAAGGTCGGCTGGGGTCTAATCACAAACAAGGACGCTTTGTAGGCCAAGGTGCTAAGAGGTAAATATCAATGTGGCAATGATTTGGTTCCAAAAATTGACAAGGAACGGAGAGGCTCAAGATTATGGAGTGGCCTTAAATTTACGTGGGAGGATTTGATGAAAGGAGTGGACATTGTAGGTAATCAGCGGTCTCCTCGTGCCCGATGGTTGTTTGAGAAAAATGGCTTATTCTCAGTTTCTTCTGCCTACAAGAGTTTATCAGGAGACCAAGGCGATCTTGGTCCTGTGTGGTCAAAAATGTGGAAAGCTAAGGTGCCCCAAAGGTGTAAAACGCACATGTGGATCCTCACGCAAAATCGCCTTCTTACAAATGCTAGCTTATTTCATAGGGGGCTTCACCCAACCAGTTTATGTGGCGTATGTATGTCGGAACAGGAAACAACCCTTCATGCTAGTCGGGATTGCGTTGATGCTCGTGTGATATGGTTAGCACTGGGGATTGCTACGAATGATGCTGGTTTTTGGAGCAGTGATCCTGAAAGATGGGTCAATTCAAATTTGAAGGGCAGGGCTAACAGTGAGGGATTATGGTGGAGAGATATTTTTGGTATAGCCTGTTGGGTTATCTGGCGCCGTCGTAATGATAGAGTACATTCCCAATCTCGGTCAAGTGTTTCTGAAGGGGTAGCTGAGATAAAGGGTATTGCTCATTGTATGAAAAAAGCAAAGGACTTTTCAAGGTGCCTCTTTCAAGTAGGAGGTTTTAATTGTTCATCTTCTATACCTGAAGTAACTGGAAGGGATGATAGTTTATGTGTTTTTGTAGATGGCTCGTTCTCTTTGTCGGGTCAAGTTGCTGGGTGTGGGGGAATTCTCAAATGGAAAAATGAAACTGTTGTGGAGTCCTTCTTATGTAAAGTGGAGTGCTCAGATTGTGTAAAAGCTGAGCTTTGGGGATGCCTCTGGGGCCTCAGGAGGGCGTGGGATGGAGGATTTCGGAGAATCCTTCTCTTTTGTGATTCTTCGGATGTGGTCAAGTTGGTTGCAGAGGAGCCTCAAGAATTTCATGAAGATAGGAGGCTAATTGAAGAAATCCAGGGACTGATACAAAGAAGTTGGACAGTTGAAATTTTCCTCATTGACAGGGATGATAATGGCGTTGCTGATTTGTTGGCTAAAGAGGCTCTTGGTTTGAGCTTTGGAATTCAGATCCTGTCAGCGGAATCAACAAAAGATTTCCTTCGCAACAAGGGGATCACTTAATTTTGCTGTTTGTTTTGTTTAGTTTTGGTAGTCAGGTTTTAATTTCCCATGTATCAAAAAAAAAGAAAGTTTACAATTGTAGTATGAGAAAGCAATTCACGATTATGTTAACAATCGTTTTAGATATTTGGGAGGAAAGAAAAGTCATTTAATTTTCCTTAAGGAAAGGATTGCCATAATTTTGCATCATGGTGTCACATGTCGGTTGCACTGTTGCCTATCTAAGTGATTGCATCATTTCCTAAAATAGATGTCTTCTTGGATAAGTATATATCCAAAATATTCTTCCTTAAGTTACATCTGTGATAAATTGTACAACTAATCATTGAAAAAAGAAGATTCTTGAATACTTGCATATTAAGGGAAATAAGGCATTTGAATAAACATTTTAGAGATGAACAATTGATGTTGGGATCATCAATGAGGAGAATTTTTGGTCATGATAGTAGATACATTCTTATTTTTTCTTCATGCCTTCCCTTTTTATTATGCTTGGAATTTTTATTATTTATGCTATTCATGAGATGTTGCCAGTTTTTTTTCCCCTTTCAGGTTGTTCCAGGAAAGCGTTTCAACGATGTAGTTAAGGAGCATGGGGTTGGTTTGGCAAGTGCTTGTATAACAAGGCCTTCTTATTTAGATACAACAGTGGAAGGGTCTGGTTTGAGTGCAGTCGGTGGAGTAGCCCTAATGCCTGATTTATCTACAAAAAGCAGAATTCCTTGGTACTCCGTTTCTTTCTTGATGAGATTTTGATATGTTTAATAGTCAACTTGGTCTAGCAAATTGTGTTTTGTTTTCAATTTTTCACCCAAAACTGTGATTTTTTTTTAAAAAAAATTCATATATGATATTTATCTTAAAAGTTAAAGATAATGAAAATTGCAATGCAAAAGCAACTTTTTAGCCAAATAGAGGCAATAATATGATAATAACAAGTGTTTTAAGTTCATCCGTTTCTTTCTTCTTTTTATTGATACATTGGTTTCCTTGGCCAAATGTGGATACATTAGTCGAAGAATGACATTCAAAGAGTCTGCAACTCATGATATCTACTGTTATTTTGCGTTGAGCATATATAATTTAATTATAAAACTGATGGAAGTCTCTTCTGTGACAGGAGCAAGCAAGAGGACATGGTTTTATGTAATTTGCAAACTAAACCAGGTGAAGCATGGGAATATTGCCCAAGGGAGGCCTTAAGAAGAGTTTTGAAGATTTTGAAAGATGAATTTGACTTGGCATGGTTTAATGCTTGTCTTAGTTGTGTGAGGGAGAGGGAGCCGTCAAAATGAGCTCAACTCGATAAGTTGACCCATTTAACTCACATAATCGTTGAGCTGAGAAGAAAACTACCTTAAAATTTTTTTTGAGTATGGTGCTACGAACCCAATTCATTTAACCCATGATTTAAATGAGCCAGCCCACCAGTTCGGTGGGTTGATCCATTTAGCCCATTATAATATCAAAATAATACCCAAATTTGAAACAATATTACTAAATCCAAATTAATAGTATATCATAATTTTAAATAATAAACCTGTTTAATTTGCTACCTCTATGTGATTTTATTCCGACACATTATTCCTCCTGCTGTAACTGCTTAATTTCTTAGTGCAAAGGGAAGAAGTACCCCAGTGTTGGCTAATTTCAGTGATCCTATGCCCAAGTACTCGTCACAACCATCTGGTGGCAGCTCACTCCATAATCAGAGCAAAATAACAATTTCTGAGATTGAGAATCAATCCATTGTATGCTTCTTACTATGTCGTTATTACATAAAGTTACTGTGATCTTCTGCCTTAAAATTTTAATTGTTACCACAGGGTGTTTCCTTTGTGATCCATGCTGAGGTTGCTAAGTTGGAAACTAGGCACGGTTGGTTGTACGATGGTTGCGCCAAGTGTTCTACTAAACCTAGGTTGGATGGTACAGCTCTGTTCTGTTTTGGATGCAAGAAGCAGCCTGATGCAATTGAGCCAAAGTAACGGTTTTCATGGTGTTACTTTTAACGTATATAGACTCCAATCTTTGTGTGAATGTTCTTATTTACATGATGACATACACAGGTTGAAACTACACTATATTGTTAAAGATGAGTCCGGCTCTGTTTCTGTAATTTTCTGGGATAAGCTTGCAGTTCAGTTGGTTGGCAAGACTGCAAAAGAGATGAAGCTCAAACTTCATGAGGTTGCATTTTAGCTTTGAATCTTCTTTTTTTTCTTTTATTTGATTTCCTGATGTCACATTTCATCTGATTGGTCAGGAAGAACGCTCTTACGATTTCCCAGATGAATTGGACCAACCAATGGGCAAGAAATTGCTTATTAAACTGAAAATAAATGAGTATAACAAGAAGCACGTAGGTTCAAGCATTAGTGTTATGCACTATACTGCATGTGAGGACCTGTTAGAACAGTTTATCGAGGCATCTGGAGAGGTCCGTTTTTTAACCTCTACTCATACACCTCCATCTACATTCTGTTAACATATGTGTTGCAACATTACCTTTTATGCATGTCGGAAGTCACCCATTAACATGGTATGTTGTTTGTGGTCTCAGCTTTTAGATCCTGCAAAGGTTCAAGATAAGGTTGTACCAGCATTAGCTTCTGTAATTATTTTCTTACATCTTCAACATAAACTAATATCTCTTTTTTTTACACTTGTGGTAGGAAAATATATATCCTAATGCTGATGGTGATTCCCAGTCTATTAAGGACCTTAACACAGATTTGACCGTGTCCAAGTCCGAACCGCCTGCTGCCAATAATAAGGACCACATCAACATAATGGACCTCACTCAAGATGTCACTCCAGCTCCTGTGAAAGGAAAGAGAAGGGCCAACGTTAAGAGGGCTGTCGCCAAGGATGATGGAACTAATTCTGTTTCAGTTACTCTGAAAACACCCATTGACGAGAGGCTTTTAAAAGTGATAAAGCAAGAGAAATAGTTTACTCACTATGTTCCTGGGATGCAGATGTTTTTGTCAAATCTTCCGTGCTTGTCATATCATTATGCCGTTGTTCTCTTTAATCCATCTTATATGTTATAGGTTACTTTGCACTTCAAAGTCCTTAGTCTTCATTCTCATGTTATCTTCATTCCTGCTTTACCTATGGCCTTTAGTTTTATTCAACCTATGTATTTACCCCTATGTTGTTGGCTGTTCCAAATGAGGCTTAAGTATGATGTTCTACTTATTATGTTATATTTCCCTTAGAATGTAATTGTTCCAGCTATAAAGAATCTTATGCCTTTTATGTCAACATGTGTCTTGCATTTTCAATTATTGAATTATATGGTGTTTGTTACAAGCTTTTGCGCCTTAATGGGGGCCTTAATAGGAACACCTATACCCATGCGCAATAGTCCACTGAGTATCACATAATTTTTGAAACACAACATCATATACTCTATTATATGGACCCCACATTTAGTGAATTTATCTAACTTGGACTTATTTTTAGACAGGCCCAATTGGCCTTTCTCACTTGCCCAGTAGCTATGGAATGCACAATGTTTACTGCAGTCAATTAATATTGCTACTCTAATCCCTATTATAATTAAAATAACAACAATAAGGGCATATGTGTAAACATATGCCTGAGAGTTAAGGCTTATAAAATTTTTTAAGCGACTTAGTGTTACTTAACTTAAAATTACTCCGGTGTATTTATATTAAGGAACATAGTGGCACCTTAAAAAAAACTTATAGACACCTAGAAGCTCTACATTAACTCTGCCGTTCTTGACAATAGCCCAATATAGAGCCTTATTCAAGTTTAGTTGGAATAACTCAGCTACAAACCTTACTATAAGGAAGGTCTGTACACCACGCGCCAAATAGAGATGTGCATACCCACCTATCACTGCCATTCATGACCTTCACGTAATGATTTAGCTGGTCACACATTTTATGCCTTTAAACAAACAGTCTATATATCATTATATGTAACTTTAATTTAACGATTACCATTATTTAAATTTAAACAAACATTTTTTATAACACAAATTAGCCGTGATAATTACCATAGCAAATTTGTATGGAATTGAATTATTACACTTATTGCTTTGACTGATTTTGAACGCCCCATTTTTTCTATTCTGATTTAAATCTATTTTTCATAATTCTTTCATATTTTAAACATACACTTGGTTTTTTATTTGGCCTTTCACCCTTTGGATCATCAGACTTAAACATGTTTTTTCAGTTTTTTTTGTGTGGATGTATTGATTTTATTATTGTATATGTACACTATTTTACTATTATTTTTGTAAGAGAAGACGTAAGTTATTGTATATTATAGCCAACATATCATGATTTATCTATCCATATTTATTAACACACGCCCCCGTATACTTTTGTTAATATCCAGTTTGCCTAAAAACGGTGCTAAATAACTAACCAACTGATTAACATCGTCCACACCTTCAAATGATGCCTTCTATTACCTATCATGCATATATAAACTCCATAGGTATTGTTCTCTCTCTTACGCTCCCTCGTGCTTGCACATTGGGCTTTCCTTTTCCACTGTGATCCACTATAGAACTTGTCGTCCAAGTTAATACACATCTATCCACATCACCAAGGTCAGATTCACTGTTCACGGGAAGCTCCCACATATTGGTCCGTTTCCCTTACTTGATTCTATTGCCTTCCAACCTGTGAAATCTCTATGTCGTCGTTGCTCTGCCATCAATTACAGTACTTATTTTGACTTCATTTTCACCCCTACGTTTGTGATTCTGCATCTTCGTTACTGTGCCCATTTCATTTGAAAATGTCACACTTTCATTTGAAAGCAGTCCCATGTGTCGATGCTTCTTCCCTTCCTGATCACTCGTCGCCGAATCTCTTGACATGCTCCTCAACTATAGCTGATGGACAGCACGCAGATGCCTCACTTACTCCCACCTCATATACGTTCGATGCAACTCGTAAGTTTGTAGTGATTCTTCTCATTCACAGTTAGATTTACATTAACTTTTGTATTATGGCCATATGTATATCTATTTATTATTTTGACAGCAATAGAGTTTCCTCCACATCGATCTCATTCACCTGCCTCATCCTGCATCACCTACCAGTCGTCCTACCCCCAGACTTCAAATAAGAAACATCCAGTTACAAGCAAAAGGAGATTTGTGCCTTTCCATGATATAACTAACCTGACCTCAGACTTACAATCTACATTTAATGAAGGTATCTTCCCTCCTTCCTTTCATCTTCCCATTTTTGTAGTCCTCTTAGACACATAATTCGTTTGATGTTTTTGTTTCCCAGTGAACACCGTTCGTTTAGATCATGTCCCCGTTAATAGTCGTCGCTATAAAGGTTTAGAGAATTGGGAGCCTAAAATTCCTAAACGCACAAGGAGAAGAGTTAAACAAACTGACCATGAAGGTTAGCGTGCACTTGCGAATAATTATATACTTTCCTAAATTCCTTTCACTCTTCCAACATGAATGCCTTTATATATTCCATTATTTTTGTCTGTGGGTTGTCATATTTATTAAGCCCATGTTATATGTACACCAACCCTCATTTTTTCACAAATGTTAAAGTAGTCCTTCATTATAGGTGAGGAGTCTGGTCTGCAACACTCATTACATCATGCAGAAGGCTCAGTTCATATGCATTCTCCTGGTATTTCTAATTTAATACTCTTTCAATTCACATGTGTACGTAAGTTAGTGTAATGACTGCCATATGTTTTTTCTGTTATTATCCTAACATGTTTTTATTGTTAATGCTCGTGTTATATTCTTATTATGGCTTAGAACCAACAACTGTGTTTGAAGCAGCGCCACCTCAACATAGATATTATGGAGACATTGAATTCCAATTCGATGCTGACCTCAGTGACAAAGATGATGTAGATGGAGTGCATGACGGTAACTGTATTTTCCAGTTTATGTCAACATTTGCGACAAAAAAAGTCAGATCGGTATTAATTGACCTTCTAATTGTTATGCAAATCCTATGATGTGATAGATGGAACGAATGTGTTGTCTCATACGCAACAATTACAGGTCAATTACAATGATGCAGGTAGTATTTTCAAATTAGACATAGTTGTGTGCATTTAAAGTTATCGTAACCTCTATCTTTCTAATCCGTTTTTCTCATTGCTTGCGTTTTCTGCCAGCCTATATAGATGAGGGTGATCCTATACATCCATGCAAATTTTGCGGTGCCTTACTTTGGTATAATGAACGTTGTAAGAAGGACAGTACGCACAAACGTCCAGACACGTTCTCTCTTTGTTGTCTTAAAGGCAAGGTTGTTTTACCCACCATGAAAGAACCTCCTCCAACATTGAAGAGGTTATTCTTTGACAAAAAATCAGCCGAGTCGAAGAAATTCTTTCATAATATAAGGCAATATAATAATATGTTCTCTTTTACTTCTATGGGTGGCAAAGTTGACCACTCGAAGAATTCTGGAAATGCGCCTTATTCCTTTGTTTTGGGTGGTATGAACTACCACAATATAGGAAGCCTTTGCCCTGATCCAGGCTCCAAACCAATTTATTCACAATTATATATTTACGACACTGAGAATGAGGTCTCAAATAGGATTGCTGCAGTTAGGTATGCTCCATTTTCTTACGTCATTTGAAGACCATATTTTTTCCTGTCATATTGTTTCTTAGGTGTTGCTGTTTTGTCGAATTTGCAGTAAATATCAGTCAAAGGAAATGATTGATCCGATGATTGTGAGGTTGATAAAGGAACAATTGGATGCTGTCAACCCTTTTGTTCAACAGTATCGCGTTGCTTCTTTCATGCTAGCCTCCCATAACCAGTCCACGTTGAAATTGTGCTTAATCAGTTCACGTCAGAATGATGGACGTACTTATAACATTCCAACTGCTTCTGAGGTTGCTGCCTTGGTGGTTGGTGACATAGACATTACATACAATGTACGTGATATTATTGTTCAGGAACACAGTGGACATCCCCAAAGAATAAATGAATTGCATGCATCATACCTACCATTGCAATACCCTCTTTTGTTCCCATTTGGTGAAGATGGTTACCGAGATGATGTCCCACATAGGGAGTCTACTTTAAGTACTACAAAGGTAAAAAAGATGTTAAGTATGCGAGAGTTCTTCAGCTATCGACTTATGTCTAGGAAAGATGAGCTTTCTACTATCCTGCATTCATCTAGACTTTTGCTACAATTCTTGGTTGACGCATTCACAATGATGGAATCACAGCGTTTACTTTGGGTTAGAACACACTAGAAACAACTTCGGGTTGACTTGTATAAAGGTATATCTGATGCGGTTCTGCGCGGGGAACGAAATGCCTCGTACATTGGCAAGAGAATTGTCCTACCCTCATCTTTCACTGGTGGTGCTAGATATATGCTTCAAAACTACCAGGATGCAATGGCCATTTGCAGGTCCATAGGCTATCCAGACCTTTTTTTAACATTTACATGCAACCCTCGCTGGCCTGAAGTAGATCGCTATTGCACCTTACATGGTTTAGCACCTTCAGATCGTCCGGATGTTTTGTCAAGAATTTTTAGATTAAAGTTAGAGTGTTTAATGCGAACATTAAAGGACAAGTGCATTTTTTGCCCTATCCAAGGAGGTAATTTTATGTTTGCTTGCCTTAACGTACGATTGTTGTTGTTCATGTACTCACTTCTCCATTCTTTAATTATCCAATGCTTATGACTTTTTTTCCATTATTTTGTTGTTTTAGATATATATACAATTGAATTCCAAAAAAGAGGTCTTCCACATGCGCATATCTTCTATGGTTTGATCCATCCTGCAAGATTAAAGACGCTGCCACGATTGACCGCTTCATTAGTGCTGAGATTCCTGATATTCATTCCTCACCTCTCCTATATGAGTTGGTAAGCAAGTACATGGTCCATGGTCCTTGTGGGAAAAGTAGGCCAGATGCTCCTTGCATGAAAGGTAGGAAGTGCAGTAAGAAGTTCCCCAAGTGTTTTCTCAATCAAACTATTGTCGATGATGATGGATTTCCCACATACCGAAGATGTGATGATGGCAGATCTATTCAAGTGAAGGGCATACCATTGGACAATCGTTACGTTGTTCCATACAATCCTACACTACTCCTTATGTATCAAGCTCATATAAATGTTGAGAAATGCAACCAGTCGATAGCTATTAAGTACCTCTTCAAGTATATTAGCAAAGGTAATGACAGGGTGGTTGCTGCTATCTTCGATTCTCAAAAAGAACGTACTGGGGATATAGTTGTGGATGAGATTCAACAGTATTATAATTGTAGGTATGTTTCTTCTTGCGAGGGTGCATGGCGCATCTTTGGTTTCAAAATTCACCAAAGGCATCCTTCCGTTGAAAGGTTAAGTTTCCATTTGCCAAATGAACAGTTCATCATTTATGCCAACAGTGACAATGTGGAAGATTTATTGGACAAGCCTAGAGTATGTGAGTCACAGTTTCTTGCCTGGTTTAAGACCAATAATGATGAGTCACTTGCTCGCTCTTTGACGTATGTAGAGTTCCCTAAGCATTATGTATATGATAGAACCAAGAGGGCTTGGAAGCGGCGACAACAGGGGCAGTCTATTGGACGCATTACACATGTATCTCCGTCCTCAGGGGAATTGTACTTCCTCCGTGTTCTCCTCACTAAGGTTAAAGGGCCAAAGTCATACGATGATATCAAGACATTTAACGGGGTTGTTCACAGAACTTTCAAAGATGCCTGTTTTGCACGAGGTTTATTGGATGACGATGCTGAGTATGTTGTTGCACTCAAGGAAGCTTCATCGTGGGCCACTGGATACACATTGAGGAACCTTTTTGTTAGTATGTTGTTATCTTCATCTCTTCAACAACCTCTAAATGTTTGGACGAGGTCTAAGCACTTACTTTATGAGGATATGTTATATGTTGATCGTCGTGACCTTAACTATTCCGGTAATTTTTTTCCCCTTACATTAACTGCACACCTATTTAGCATTTTAGTTTCTCATTATGTTTTGTTAATTGTTTCAGACATATGCATTACTGATGCAGACCGAGAGAATGCTGCTCTTATAGAAATTGAATCTTTATTGCAAAAGAACGGAAAGTGTCTGCAAGATTTCCCCCCAATGCCTTTACCTCATTCAACATCCCCATTTGACATGTCCAATCACCTTATTCTTCAAGAGTTATCTTATGACAAAGTTGCCCTGCAAGTTGAAGCTGACCAACTTGTACGATCTCTCAACTTGGAACAGCATGCCATTTTCTCCAAAATTATGTCATTTCTTGAAGATGGAAAAGGTGGGTTTTTCTTTGTCTATGGATATGGAGGCACTGGCAAGACATTTCTTTGGAATGCACTTACTTCATCTTTGCGCGCTACTGGCAAAATTGTGTTGACCGTTGCATCTAGAGGCATTGCAGCTACACTGTTGCCTTCAGGCAGAACAGCACACTCTAGGTTTGGCATCCCCATTCAGATTTTTGAAACTTCTGTTTGCTCTGTACGTCAGAATTCACCTTTGGCCAATTTACTCATTCACACAACGTTAATAATATGGGATGAAGCACCTATGGTTCAACGATTTTGTGTTGAGGCTTTTGATCGCACGCTCAGGGATATTATGCACTGTGATGTTACGTTCGGTGGCAAATGTGTAGTCATGGGTGGCGACTTTCGCCAAATACTCCCTGTTATTCCTAAGGGTTCACGGGGGTCCATTGTAGATGCATGTATCAATTCATCTCGCTTATGGGACGATTGCACAGTATTCCAATTAACTACAAATATGAGGTTGTCTGCTCTTGCCTCATCGGTTGATGTTGATAGGTTGCGTTGGTTTTCACAGTGGCTTTTAGATGTGGGCGATGGAAAGATTGGCGAGGATTTAGATGGTATCTCGGAAATTGAAATACCTAATGATTTATTGATCCCTCCTGGTGATAATCCTATTGCTGCCATTGTTCAATCTACATATCCTAATCTATTGGATTCTCTACATCTCAATGACTACTTCAACGATAGGGCAATATTAGCCCCTACCCTTGATATGGTTAGCCAAGTTAATGACTATATGTGTTCCCTCTTGCCTGGAGATGTGCATGAGTACTCCAGTTGTGATTCTATTTGTAAGTCCACTGATGACATTGACAGTGTCGACGACCTGTGTAGCACTGACTTCCTCAACACGATCAACTGTTCAGGATTACCTCCTCATAAGCTTGTCCTAAAGGTTGGTGCTCCTATTATGTTGCTGCGCAATATTGACCAAGCTTCAGGTCTCTGCAACGGAACGCGGTTGCGTATAACTCATCTTGGCAAGACTGTTGTAGGTGCTGTTACATTGAATGGCTCACACCCTAATGCTAAAGTTCTTATTCCTAGAATGGACATGAACCCTTCTGAGGGGCGATGGCCTTTTAGAATGCAACGCAGGCAATTCCCCATTGCTCTCTCATTTGCAATGACCATTAACAAAAACCAAGGTCAATCACTTATGCAAGTAGGTCTCTTCCTCTCTAAGCCTGTTTTTACTCATGGCCAACTGTATGTTGCGTTTTCCCGAGTTAAGAAGATGGATGGTCTCAAAATAGTTATTTCTCATGATGATTCTGGAGTTGGTAACAGAACTACTAACGTCGTTTATCGGGAGATTTTTAGGAATCTGAGATCTTAGGTACTATGATCATGTTCTTGGCAGCAACCTTTCAATTTCGCCCCCTTCCAGTTTGGCCCTAATGTCACCTTAATCGTTGCGCCATTTTAGGTTCATCATATCATATATATATATATATATTTACTTTTATGTTTTACATTAGTCCTCATGTTATATGTTAAAATTAAGAACCTTTACATTGCGTTACTTATTGCTTTCAAGTACAAGCTCCCCGTGCAACGCACGGGGGTGCAAAGGCTCGTTTTAAATAATAAACCTGTTTTTGGTAGTTATTCTTAATTTTCTCAGCAACCCAGTCACTACCAATGGATGAGCTTTAATTATTGACTCTTGGCTCAAGAATAAGTATAGAAGTACTGGCAATTAGATACATATTTTTGAATTCAATGAATGATATTGGTAAGGTGGTACTTCATAAATACATATGTTTTTGGCAATCGTTAATATTTTTTTTATTCTTTTACTTTTATATATTATTAATTAAACAACATTTCTTTGTTTAAATTCTATTGCAAAAGATGCTGATGCACATATAGCGGAGGAGATACTAGTTTTAAAGGCGACACTACATATAGAAGATAAAGTTCAGATGTTGAATTTTAAGAAATTATAATGACATAAGATATTTGAATAGTTATCTTTCTCTTTTATTTTTATGTGATGATAAACATTAGAAAGTTAAACGTTGAAACTTGAAAGACTTTTTTTTTTTTTTTGATGAGTTAAGTGAGTAGACCCGTTTATTGAGTTTTGATTTTCAACCTGCCAAATTTAGATGAATTAAATGAGTTACCTTATGTAACCCGCAACATGTGAAGACTTGATTAATCATTCTATTGCCAGTAGACTAGTGTTTAATGTTTGAACTTATGTTTGCAGGAAGTGAATACAGGTTTTGAGAATGAATTTTATCTCTTGAAGAGTGTAACTAGGTAATAAAATTAATACACTTTTGTCATTTATGATTGAATGACAACATTACTATTGATTAATTGATTAAATAAGTAAATAACAATAAAACTGTTCAGGGAAGGGAAAGAAGAATGGGTCCCGATTGACTCGACTCATTACTCCCCCACAGCAGCATTTGATGCCACATCCTCCATATTTCAGGAAGTCATTGCTGCTCTCCATTCCTTGGGAATATTAGTGGAGCAGGTAAAAGAGAATTTATAGCACCTTCAATTATATATAGATATGATGAAAACCTTTGTTGTATGAGTCTTAGTGTTGCATTTCAATATAAAGTGTCTGTGCCTTATGATTTGAAGTATGTATTTACTTCATTATTTATTGAAAAGTTATCAAGGGAAAAGGAAGGAAATTTGAGCTTACCTTCTCACGTTTACAATGAACGGTTCCGTCAACTTTTGTTTATTGAGGGACCCGGAAAAATAATTAATTTAAAGGTAAAATCACCTCTTGTCCTAGAGATCTATATTGGCCACTGTCTAAACATCAGGTAAACTAAATTTCTCTCAAGGGAGTGTGTCAAGTAAAATACAGTGATATAGGACAGGAGCCAAATGATTTTAAGATAGCGAAACTCTTAAGTCAACTCATCACATGTTACATGGCCATACAGTGTGTGCCAAATCAATGCTTAAGTTGGCATTTGGTTGCTTTTTATCGGTCTTCTGCAATTTCCCCTCCTAAGGTTCCAATTAGCGAACCTTGATCTTCTAATTCTTTTCCTTCTTTACATCTTTAAGATACATGCAGAAGCTGGAAAAGGTCAATTTGAAGTGATTCTGAGATATTCGACTTGTGCTGGAGCTGCGGATGAGTTAATCTACACTCGTGAGGTTATTAAGGCAATTGCAAGAAAGCATGGGTTGCTGGCGACTTTTATGCCAAAGTAAGAGTGAAAATTCTATGCGAGTTTAACTATAATTATCTTGCCGATCTATTTTGGAGGGTGTTGAAATTTAAAGCGAAGGGGCTAAAGAAAGGCACTATACTTCACTAGTGTATAAACACCTCCAGCTATTGAACTCTCTTAGGCTGCTTCAAGAGAATGCTCAGAAATCAGAATATATATTTTGTATGTGTATAACAATGTTCTCTTGTAATATCGAAGGTGCTTTTTGGATGGCATGGGCTCTGGAGCTCATGTGCATCTTAGCCTGTCACAGAATGGTCAAAACGTATTTATGGCATCGGATGCATCGTCTACATATGGAATATCAGCCAGAGGAAAGGAATTCATGGCAGGAGTTTTGCATCATCTTTCTTCAATTTGGGCATTTATAGCAGCACATCCTAACAGGTTGCTACTCCTATTAGTAGTCCATGACCGTCTTTATCATATGAAGCGTCTTATTTTTAATTCTTTATTTTGAACATGCTGTTCATAATTTTGTTATCTCTTATTACATGGTTGATTAAGAGCTAGCAAAGAGGATCAGATTGTTTCAAGTGGACCCAACTATACAGTCTAATCCTATGTTTTCGAACTTGTATTTGGACCATAAAATTGAAAAGAAAAAACAGAATATGATTAGAAACAGATGATTCTCCTGAAATGAAATGGTTGCAGGGATAAAGCTTAGAAGGATTTGTTTAATTATGTTGCATGGACTATCTCATCCTGCAACATTGCTCAATCAATACTTATTCCTTGTACTTACCAACGTCTACAACCCCATACATGGAGCGGTGCATTCAGGTGCTGGGGAAATGAAAATAAAGAAGCCCCACTACGAGCTGCATCTCCACCTGGAACTTGTGACGGTCTGGTGAGCAACTTTGAGATTAAATCATTTGACGCTACTGCAAATCCACATCTAGGCTTGGCTGCCATAATTGCTGCTGGAATTGATGGGCTTCGTAGGCATCTTTCCCTTCCCGAACCTGTTATATGGTAAGATATTTTGATCTTCAATCATTTGCCAGTATAAATTATCATCACCATAAATTTGTTAATTCACGGACATGTGAAATATTTTGGAAAATCAAAGAAACAGCTTTGAGATGGGGTTTATTCAGTGTGCATGCAATTGTCATGTGCAATTGTCACGGACATTTGCTTACGGAAATGCGTTGTTGTTTGACTCTAGTAGGAAGGTTGCTTTAAAAGGAGCATAAAAGGGGTACTTATGTTTCATCATGTTTATTTTCTCCTTCCTTAAGTCCATAAATGTAGTTACAGAAAAGTGAAAACTATTCAATTTCCGTTCAATAAATTAATTATTCCAGTGTTCTGATAGCCTCTACAATCTTACCAGTAGAGCGCTGCTTTTGCTATCATCCATTTTTCTTCTTTCTTTATCCAGTGATTAATTCTATCTGTTTTCATTAGTTTTATTGTTTGGGTCGATTATAACTGCATCCTTCTAAATCAATTTTTCTTGTTCTTGTAAAAAGAATTTAAACAGACAAAAAGAGGAGAGTAGGCATTAATAGGGCTGTTCAACATTATCCCGTCCCGTCCCGGCCATTTCAGGACGGAACAGTCCTGTCCCGAAAATGTTCAGGACGGGACAACCCCGTCCTGAGTCACGTCCCGTCCCGTCCCGAATATATATATGTATATTCATATTTTTTAAAAAAAAAAATACATGTGTGAGTATATATGACTTTTTTTTAAAAAAAAATATAACTCTAACTTCTAAACTAAGTTCCAACCATTCATTGATCTCAAATTTCTCGTCCGTTGCTACTATGCTCTATGTGTAACACATCACATTTGAAGTTTTTTTCAAACTCTGTTTAAATATGTAGTTGTTGCTACTTTTTTTCTCTAATTATTATGTTTTTGGTTTATTATGTATCAATATGCAGTGCTCATGGCACAGGAGGAGATTTAATTATGCTACAAAATCACCAACCAAGTGTGTTGCTCTGCAAAAAAAAAAAAAGATTTTTAGGTCAATTTATTTTTATTGAGAAAAAATTTCGGGACAAGGCATGTTTCGTCCCGGTCCCGTCCCATCCCAATCGAGACAGGGACAAGTTCGGGACGGGACGAGACACATGATGGGAACCTCGTGCCGAACACTTTTCTTCGGGACGGGACGGGACGGGGTCATCCCGGTCCCGTCCCGTAAACACCTCTAGGCACTAGACAGGACAAGTTAGCCATAGACTAAACCGCAGTTGTGCATTTGTTTGTGCTATATATATGCTATATAACCGTATCAAGTGTTATATACTTGTTTTCTGAGGTTCACAAATATTTACAGATACCACTAGTGCACAATGGATATGCATGATAAGCTGAATATCATTCAAATATGCCAAATGTCATCCCCCCCCCCCCCCCCAAAAAAAAAAAAAAGAAAAAAAAATTCTGAATTTGTTGCCAATGAGTTAGTATTCTTTTATCTTGTTATTTTGCTGGATCACCTAATGATCGGGATCCTTATAATCTTTAGAATTCCAAATGTGCATCAAAAAATTTTCTCCTCCCACCATTTTGCATGAAACAGATACAGATCCAGAGAACAATTCAGAAAAACTTGAGAGGTTGCCGAGTACACTCTCTAAATCTCTGGAGGCTCTAGATAAAGATGACGATATCTTCAAGGAATTCATTGGCGAAAAGCTGCTGATTGCAATAAAAGCAGTTCGAAAGGTATGTATGTACAAGGGGTTTACATGCTTCTTCATTAGCACTACTTCCAAAGTGGTTACAATTAGTGCTACCTCCAGTCCTTAGTATAAGATGATTTTGCATGTGCAGGCTGAAATTAATTATTTCTCAGAGCACGAGAATGCATACAAGAATCTCATGCACATCTATTGAATCAGACTGATGCTGATGTTCTGGTACCAGATTGGTCAGAATATAAGTATTAGACTCAGGTGATTCCTGTACATTGTATAAAGTACTAGTGCTTCCCCGTTGTGGTTCAAATCCAAGGTAGTGATATACCCTCCCCGGGGATAGTGATATGATATACCCTCCCCGGGGAAGTGCTTCCCCATTATCTTAAATAAATTAATCAAAGATTTTTCTAGAAGACACCAAACCACAAACTACATGGCTTTGATCAAGTTAAAGGCTATGTAGGCTTTAGGGTTTCACCTTAGATCAATTCTAGCTTAAAAAAATGTTATTTGCCATATCCAATTTTGTAAATAAAATATGTTTCCTTGTCTTATCCATTTTTGTAAATAATTTTTTTTTGCATTATTTCTTTTCATTATTTTTTGTAATTAAGATGTAAATCAAGGCTACATTATTTTTAAATAATTATTTTAGGGTGACTGTTCTCATGAACGGTGTTGTAGGGTCTCTAATACCTTCCTTACGTACAATCGACTTCAGAATCCTATTTTGGTTTTTTTAAAGACTATATACATTTCCTTAAAAAAAAGGTTTTCCAAAATTATTCTTATTGTGAAAATTTTAATTGGAACTCCATGTGTTTTTCCTCCCTCCTGAGAGACCGGATTTTAGGATGATACACCAGGTGCCATTGTGTTCCATTGTGTTGACTGTTGTTGGAGGCTGTTGTTTGTTTGCCTCTAGTGATTTGGGTTTGAAATATAACTGCAACTGCAGACAGTACTATAAGTTTTTTCATGTCAGAAGAAAACCGAAAATGGATTCATGAAGGCCCTAACTAGAAAAAAAAAAATAGGAAACTAAATTGCTTGAATAGCCTTTTTTTTTTTTCCTGCCGCTTTTGAATTATCAATCTGCAGTTACTACTAATGTATCAGGTCCATCAGGTTCCATTGCCAATCATGCCATCCTCGGCATTAAAATGATGTTTTTGTAAATGCAGTTAAGATCGTTGTTTCATAATTCATTGGCTTGAAGTCTACAACTAATCATTATGTTCGGATTTCTTAACTAATCAGCTATTGTTTTCTTGTCAAGTTGTTCTCTTTATCCCGAGAAAAGAGGGGGAGATATGGGGTGGGGGTACAGATTAAGTTGTCCATGTTGAATGAAGTCCATGTTGAATGAAGTAGATTTGTCATCACTTAAAAGGTAAAAAACTAAAAATCCAATACAGTGATGGCACTGACCGTGAACATTTTTGAGTCTGAGTCCCAATGTGAGAAAAACTTTGGCGTGGACTTATCAATCTCTGTGCTAGGAAAATAAAAATGATGATAAATCAGACTCAAATCCTTGAAAACACCAAAATTAACTTAACAAATGAGGGGGACAGAGTCTACACTTATAGAATAGCAGGATTGATTTACCTTAAAAGCAATTATTTCGTACGGTTCAGCTGCATCAAAAGATACTGACATCTTTTGTCATAGGGTTGAACCCTCTATGAATGAACATGTAAGAAGAGAGAAAAATAGAAAGATTAGTCCAAAGTTTTATAAACAAGAAATAAATCTGTAACATATATTTTTGAGGGGCCTCTTCACTACATTGTCTCTCAACCTCCTCTCCACTTAGTATCTCCATCATTGTATTTGCTTTCAATGGTGGAGATCTAATATAATTGGTAAATATTATTTTCTATTTATTATTAATTATATAATATTTTTTCAATTATAATAGATCTCCATCATTGAAAGTAAATCCAATGGTGGAGATAGTGATTGGAGAGGAAATGGAGAGACAAATAAGTGGAGAGACCCCTTGCCCATTTTTTCCGAAGGATAAAATTGCAATTTTGAAGTCAATCATTATATGAGCTTTTGAAGGCATTTAAGTCAACGAAATCAAAGTCCACCTGTTCATAAGAAGACATAAATCTATGCCTTCTTTTTTAAAGTTCTTCAATCTCAGGATATTCAATCTACATTGAATTCCATATAAAAAGGGGTTATCTATTAGAAAGTTGCAGTGATGAAAACAGAAAATATAAGAAAAGACGGCAGTACAATAGAAAACTTGGAAAAGAAGAGATCTCTGATTTGTCTCAATATCAAATTGCTTAGTAACTCGGTACTCAGTCAGGAGTCAGGACGACCAATCTTGACTGCAAAGTGCAAACACATTGCATATCCATTACTTATTTTGTTGATTGAAAAGGTAAAGAAGTCAAATTTCTTAAATCAAGAGCTTTCTTAGAAGCAGGATCAGAAGTTAATCCCAGTAATTGATAGAAACGGCAAATTTTCATCAGATTCAGGCATTTATGCTCACCAAAGCAGATTATCATGGAATCATGTCATTTGAACTTGCAGATTCATCTAAAATAATGAAGTGATGATTTGGAAAATCAAAACTTTCCTAGCTCAAATAAGTTTCAGATTCTTAAGGGCACTCAGGTCAGGTGTATTTCAACCTGATTTCAGACTAACTAACAAGGTAGCAATAGGAATGCAGGGAATCGTAGTCCATTTAATTGTTAACCTTCCATTTATTAGGCTTAGCTAGTAATAAGGGAAAAAATAAAAAGACAATGCATCATCAGATATAAAATAACCAAGAGCACGACGACAACATGCACACTGAACTAAGTGCATTTCTTGATACATTTCAGAATACTTTGGCTCTGTCTTTGAATAATAATTTACTGGAGTTATACTCAATTGATGATGCTGCAGCCACAAAATCACTAATTATTGAGCTTCAAGGGCACCGTGCAGATGTTAGAAGTTTGGCACTTAGCTCAGACAACACTCTTTTGAATGCAGTGAAAATTTGGAACCCAAGTAGTGGTTCTTGCTTACGTGGTATGGACTATATGTGGTATAATTCTTCCGCATAGCAACTATGGACTTGTTGGGACCAAAAGCGGAGGCCTAGAAATTATTGACATAGGAAGTGGCACGTCTTGAAATAGCGGAAGCTCATGGTGGCTCCGTGCACTCAATTGCCGTCTTACCGGATGAGAATGGTTTTGTCACAGGAAGTGCAGACAATGACATGAAATTCTGGGAGTATCAATTTAAAGCAAAAACCCCAGTCTAGTGTGTTCCTCCTATCATTCATTTGTTTTAAAATTCTTTTGACACGTTATTAGAAAATTAAAACTTTTTTGTTAGAAAGTGGTTTAATATGTTCTCTCTTAAGATATGTTCTGTAAAGGTCAGATGGCTCATTCTTATCCTTATTTGCTTGCATATATCGTTTGTTCATGCTCATAATTTTCACTTTCTCTATTGTCATGAAGTATGAACTCCTGGTGTATCTCACATTTGTTGCACTTGCATTATTGCGTTGTCAAACATTTCTTATTCATCTTGACGAGTTTATTTGTTTCTTTTTTCAGATTCACTTTGTTGACTCATTCGAATTATTTGTTGCCTTATACGGCCACAAGCTGTCTGTTCTATGTATGGATATCTCATCAGATGGAGAAAATTTTGTGACTGGTGGGATTTCACTTGAAAGTTTCTGTCTTTTTGATGCAACTTATTTGGCAGCGTTATGGCTGTGAAATTTGTTCCGAAGACACATTACGTGTTTAGTGTTGGGAAAGACCGATTAGTAAGATACTGGGATGCGGATAAATCTGAGCTACTGTTAACTCTTGAGGGACATCATGCAGATAGTGTCTTGCTATCAGTAGTCGTGGTGATTTTATTGTCATTGGATCTCATGATCGCTCTATCCGCCGCCGGGATCGCACTGAAGAGCAGTTTTTCATTGAGGTATGCTCATTTGTCTGGTCCTGGGCTGCACTTGTTCAATGCAGGACAGATGACCTTGATTATAATTGGAAGATAGGTGCAATGTTACTTGTTTAATGCAGGACAAAGGGCCTCAAATACAATTGGAAGATAGATGCAATGTTGATCTTTTCAATATAATTTATTTCACCTTAATAATAAGATATTTAATTTAAGAAGAAAAGGAAAAAAGGTTGCGTTGGCCTTGTTTCCTCCATAAGATGATTCAAAACAAAAATTTTATAAGAGGCAAAAAACAAAACATTTATTATAAAAATAAAGAAAATAGTAGAGATATAGATAAGTGAGATGAAGAAAGACAAGGAGAAATTAGGAAGAAAGAGAGGGAGAATTCTTATTGCTTTCAAGCTTACAATTGCTTGATGTATGCCCATTGACATTATTTATAAGCCACAAGTTCTTAAAGTCTTTCTCAAGAGTTACAAAAAAGATTAAATTCACATAATTGTACATCATATAACCTTTAAAGGTTATATGTATTAATCATGGAAAACTCCCAGGAAGCTATTCAAGTGGTAGGTTACATAGGTTAGGTGAAGAAACTCAAAGGACACATCTTAGAGGGTTATGGACATTCATACTATATTGTAATATTTATAACACTCCCCCTTGAATGTCCATAAACAAATATTGTGCCTCATTAACACCTTACTAGGAAAAACCCAATGGGACAAAAATCCAGTGAAGGAAAAAGAGTACACAATATTTATCTAAGCTGCCTCGTTAAAACCTTACCAGGAAAACCCAGTGGGACAAAACCTTGGTTAAGGGAAAAAGAGTACAGCATGATATTATTTCCCTCTGAAGATAGGGTCACTTTTACTTTTCCACATAATTAAAACGTCACTTTTACTCCCCCTAGTGAAAACATTACTTTGTCCTTTTGTCTCGATTGAGTGTACTGATTTTTCAAGCATATTCCGTTCAAAGCTTTTTGAGCATATCTTCATTTGGTGGAATTGCATTATCATCACATGTTCTGCTAAATTGTATTACTCTAACATATTTCCATGATATATTTCGCATCCACATATTTATTCATTATCCACTTGTGTACCTGCAAAAACCTCATTCTTCCACAAAAATTGTAACATATAATACCAGCAAAATAAACAAATATTTATATGGGGCCTCTATTCATTATTTTTTAAAAAATCATTGAGGAAATTAATAACTTGATCTACTGGTCAAGTAATATGCAAACTTATATCTTTTCTAAGTGAAAATATATTTTGTATGATTTTCTTATATACATGCTTCTGGCTTTTTTTTATCATTTAAGAATTCTCATGAAAATTTCATCATCAAGTGGGATATATACAATTGTTGACTTATTATTTCTTTTTCATATACTGCCAGTGTCAGACTACTAATATTTGTAGAATACTTATATCCACCATAAAATAATATGTCATATCATAATCTTCATTGCCTTTTTGAAAAGCTATATTTCACATAAATATTTATATCCCATAATAACTTTGTATTTCTTGCTTTTGGACTTCTGATCCATGATTTTCACATTTTTTTGAAACATAATTATATTTTCATTTCTTTTGGCCAATCATGTTCATGTCTACTTCTCATAACATATTTCTGTGTAAGATCCCCATTCAATCACGTGATATCATTTTCAAAATTGTTGTCGACAACTTTATTCTTATCGATTCCATTTTTATTGTTGTGACATAACTTATTGAGATCTCTTTGTTGATTTTCAGGTACCTGCACCTCCTTTGAGGTATTTCATTTAGTTATGTCTTGGCACTCTTCTGGAGTACCTGCCTCCTCAATATGATCATCTAAATTATAAGCTCCTATTTATCTATAGTAATTCCATTTGGAATCGATTAATTTCTCATGCTTCAGACATGTTGCATTTGTTGGAACATTTTCAGCTGGAATATGAGATTTGATAATTCTCATATAGGTCAGTAATTATATCTGGCAGATATTTTGTAATATTTCATGAATGCAAAATATGATGAACTTCTGGTTCATGCTAGAGGATCTACATTTCATAATAATAGTGTATTCAATACATTTTCTTTTTCAGCTACTTGATTTCTCCTCCTCATGGTTGGATAACTTTATTGAACGATAGTTAAGTAATCATGCGGTATAAGTCTCCTAAATCCATTTGTTTCCTTTTGAAACATCATTTTGTTTCAGTTAGAAACAAAAAAAAGGAGTTCCTTACCCGACATTTATCTCAACTTTGTTGAAATATCCATCTATACACGTGGTGGATTGATAGGCATATGCATTGCACATTCAAAAAAAAATTTAAGATGGAAATTATCTCGCTCCTGACCAAAAGCCAATTTTACTAGGAGAATCTTATTGGCTTGATGTAAATATGTGCTGCAACATTAAATATTAAATATGTCAACATTGAAATAGAAAACTTGTTCTCTAGTTATTCATGGAGGCTTTAATGAATGAAATCTGGATCATATAATATAGAAATTGTGCACTCAACATAATGATTTATTTAAATGATCATGCAAACTTCAGGTTGCAAACTTATAATATGTAACCACCTTATAGATGCATCTATCAAATTTATTGAATACTTTTATGGTTTACATGTTTTTTGAATGGGCCCATGAGTTTGATATATTTCCAGAAATATAGAGATCCATTTCAAATCACAACTAGTGATTTTTTTCATTGTAAATTTTATTCGAAAAATAAGCAGCACATAATAATTCTTGTATTATGTTGGCTATTCAAGAAGAATCTTCTGGTCCTTCTATGGATGTCAATGTTTAATATCAACAATTTGATGTCTCATATATGACTTGGATGATCAAACAAGTCATGCCAACAATAAATTTATTGGAATCAGTAAACTTCTGGTTTACTATATCATACTTTTAATCAACATTAAATTTTTCAATTTCTATATTTAATATCATAACATGAAATCTATGTATCTCAATACCATAGGAATCCACTATACATGATACCGATATTTTTTTTGTATCCCACAAATATTTAATTTCTGCATATCATAAATGCCCAATCTCCACATAGCATATAAACTATACCACAATAATGCAACAAATTCTCAATAATTTGTGCATTCCCAAATTGAATTGCCAGAAAACCCAAAACCACTTCAAATAATATGTTAGTATCACAAGAATAATTTAGCAATAAATTTGCAACTTCAATATAATTTTTTATATTTTTTTATAAAACATCCTCACATAATAGGCACTCCACAGTTTTAAATATCTCATTATATTCAGAAACTTTCTACAATTCTAATTAAATTAGAATCTCACCACATAATCACCTTCCATAATAATTAAATCAGGATTTGCAAATAAAATGTAACTATCATACGCCAGTTTGCAAACGTGTGTCAATAAACCTCTAATAATCCAAAGGCCAGAATTAAATTCACCAACAGACAATTTCTACAGAACAGTAAAAAAAAAATCTCATGCGATCAGTCATAAACCTAATATTACAATCCACCCTTGGTATTCATAAAATTTGAATGTTTCATATATAACCACTTCAAAAGTCATTCATCAATAAGCACCTCAATAATAATGGTGAGATATTTACTTAATTGCAAATATTTCGTTCACAAACAAAACGGCAAATTCCATTAATTAAATTATACATCAACACAGGCAATTTCAATTAATGCCACCGTTATAGCCTGATGCTATGCATGCATTCATTCATTACCCTTCTTGATTAGTAAAGATTTGTTTATTTCAATTTTTTTTAGTAACCCACATGTTAAACCATAACACCATTAAAAATAAGCTGTTACTGATGACCAAAAACCAGTAAAATGAAAATCATTATGAAAACATTATGATATAATGTTTTCACACAATAAATGCCGATTATGATATAATAATGGCTATTATTAATTTACTCTTTGTGGATAGAAATCCTCTCTTACAGATTTCCACTACCCCGAGAAATAATAAGTCAGTTTTTTTTCTTTTAAAAAAAATTTCATATATTTCTAACCCTCAAAATTAGGCTAATTTCATAAGACCAATAAAATTGCCATACAAAGCCAAAAGCACATTAAATTAATCTAGAAAACATCTCTGGAGCAAAAGGTGACTGACTATTGAAGCCAAATAAATGCATTCATCAATCAAAATACTGTAAGACCTCCAAGACTCCAGCTACAAATATGTAAAATCAACAATGGAATGATCAATAAATTTCATAGTGAACAAAGCCATAAAAAAAGGAACCGGTTTCGGTGCTCGTCGTAAAGATAGGTAGAGGGCGCTCATCTACTCTGGACCGTTCAGATTTAAATCTTGACGGTCCAGATTTAATATTTTTAAGTGTGTAATTTTTAAATGAATAATATGTTTTTTGACAAAATGATAGTTAAGATATTATCTTCATTTTAGATTTTGTAACTAAAAAAATAATTGTTTTTTTTAAATCACAAACTTAAAAATATTAAATCTGGACCATTCAAATCCAATCTAAACGGTCTAGAGTGGATGAGCGCCCTCTACCTATCTTTGCGACGAGCACTGAAACCAATTCCTAAAAAAATAGCTATAGCATTCTTAGTGTTCCAACTGTGCCACGTAAATAATATTCAGTGTTTTTATAAAAAAATCCCTTTTGGGAGATAGAAAACTTATCAAAATGATTAGCATGCCACTTGTCTTTCATGTGTCCAGAAGGACTACACACAAATGTATTTTCAAGTTATAGTTGCAAGTAGCATGTAGACAACATTAAGTTTGAGACTATTCCTAGTGCTCCTTATATAGTACAACATTCTCGCTTAGAGAAGGAAATACCTAGAGGGAAATACCTGATTGGTGTGATGCACAACAATAACATCAACTTGCTCGGAGAGACTTGAAGTAAAGCAAAACCCCTTTGTTGGGTTCTCAACGAACTCATAGTTTTCTCCAGGCACCGATAATCCACTAATAGTGGTATTTATATCAAAACACTTCCATCTAAAATGTGGTGTCTATGAGGACTTAAGTGACTTAAGTTAAAGAGGCATAAGTTGCACTTGGGTGCACAACCACTATGACCTCCATGCCCCTAACCCAATTAATTTTATTCATCAAACCTCTGTCTCAACACATGCTTTTATCGGGTTCATTTCTACCACTAAGGTAGTCCCCAATTTTAATATTTCCAAATATTATTGCCTCAAATTATCAATTTGGGCGTTGGTTATATGTGATAAATATGTTAATTAGTCTTCAGGACTGTAAATTATTTGTCTACAGGACAATATGTTCTTAATATTTTTTTAAGGTTATAAAGCCCATTCTTTGTCATTTGATACATGACAGTAAACCTTTAGGTCTTTTTAACTTCATAATCGCTTTAGCCTTTACTTTCAATAAGTTGATGCATATTTTTCTGTATGATTTTTTGCCATTTCGTATATGCCTTTTGTCTATATGACTTCTGGTCATTTTCTATATGCCTTTTTCTTTATGATTTCTGGTCATATTATAACATTTTCTTTTAACTCTAATGACCATAAAGATATAACTATTTCAATAATTAATCTTCAATTCCACTAATACAATATGATCATGTTCATCATCATTTCTCATAGTAATATTCCATCTTTCAATAGCACACCATCAATATTCCTTTTTTCCTTCAAATATTAGTCTTCAAGTCCATAGTAAAAATCTTTCAAAGCTATAAAATTCTTTTGTCATTGAATGTGTGGATCATTAGCCTTCGGGGCTTAAATGTGTAGATCATTAGCCTTTAGGGTTTTGACATTTGTTATCACTAAATCATCAAATTATATATATATATAATATGTATTATTTCATATGCATCAAATTAAATATATATAGGGGGTGTTCTGTAAGAACTAAAGGGCGTATGAACTAAAGGCGGTAGAACCTGCCAATCTAGTTCATTGTCACAGCCTCTCTAATTATCTAGAAGATGTGAGGATATGATGCAATAGAATAACAAAATAATAAATAACAACATAATAAAATAAGAAATAACAATATAATATATAAACACACACAACAATTAAAAAAATACAGTGAAATAACAAAATAATAGCATAAAGAAATAGAAGTGTAAAATAGAATAAAGAATATGAAATATCATAAAACTTAAAATAGAAATGTAAAATAAGGGAGGGAGCAATATGAATAATAGCATAATGTAAGATAAAATAACAAAAAAATTAAAATAAAGAAAAATAATAATATTACGGAAATAGGGAATAAACTAAATGTAACATAAAATTAAACAAGAACATAAAACATGATGAAATGGCAATTACACTAAAATAATAAAACCTTAAATGATAACACAGAAATAGACATATAAAATAAACTAAGGACAAAAGGAGATAGAAATAAAATTGTGCAACGCAATATTAATATATATACGTGATAGGCAAGATGAATGCAGTAGTATCACAAGACTTGAATCCCCAGAGCGAATTCGTACTGATAACGTATTATAAAAATAAAGAAAATAGTAGAGATATAGATAAGTGAGATGAAGAAAGACAAGGAGAAATTAGGAAGAAAGAGAGGGAGAATTCTTATTGCTTTCAAGCTTACAATTGCTTGATGTATGCCCATTGACATTATTTATAAGCCACAAGTTCTTAAAGTCTTTCTCAAGAGTTACAAAAAAGATTAAATTCACATAATTGTACATCATATAACCTTTAAAGGTTATATGTATTAATCATGGAAAACTCCCAGGAAGCTATTCAAGTGGTAGGTTACATAGGTTAGGTGAAGAAACTCAAAGGACACATCTTAGAGGGTTATGGACATTCATACTATATTGTAATATTTATAACAACATTGATTAAAGTTGTGTTATGATTTTTTTTATTTCACTTCTGTTGATAAGGGTATGAAATTTTTTCTTACTTATGTAAACCAACGTTGGCAAAATATTGTGCTATTACTATTCAGTTGTCCACATATAAAGATTAAAGATTATATTTCATTTATGTTTGTGAAAGATGTGTAATATGTTAGGCTCATCCACTCGAGTAAAGACATTAACCACTCTAGTAACGGTATTTATTAATCTATTGAAGGCATTAACCACTTCCATCAATTAGAACCTAGGCTCACTTTCACTGACATTAAATGTTGTAACCACTTGAGTAAAAGCATATTAAAGGTATTAACCACTCTAATGGTTCAACCACTTGAAGCATTAATAACTTAGACTCAGTTTCGCTGACAATTGTGAAAATAATTAAACACTCGAGTAAAGCCATTAACCATTCTATTAAAGGGATTAATCAATCTATTAAAGGTATTAACTACTTACTTCAATCAGAACCTAGGCTCAATTTCACTGATAACATTGAAAGTTGTTCACCACTCGAGTAAAGGCATTAACCACTGCATTAAAGGTACTAACCAATCTAGTAGAGGCATTAACCACTTAACGCATTCATAACTTAGGCTCAATTTCGCTGATAATCGTAAAAGTGGTTAAACACTTGATTAAAGGCATTAACTACTCTATTAAAGGTATTAATCACTCTAATAAATGCATTAACCACTTCACTCATTCATAACTTAGGCTCAATTTCACTCACAATCGTGGAAGTGGTTACCTACTGAAGTAAAGCCATTAACCACTCTATTATAGGGATTAACTACTCTAGTAAATGCATTAACCATTTCACGCATCCATAACTTAGGATCAATTTTGCTGACATTCATGGAAGTTGTTTACTATTCGATTAAAAGCATTAACCACTCTAGTAACAGTATTAACCAATTGAATAAAGGCATTAATTATTTGACACAACCAGACTTTAGCAAAAATTTCACTCACAATCCTTGATGAGATTTGCTGGTAAAATTTGATATAAAGCAAGTTCTATATGAAAAACAACCTAAACAAAAAAACACATTAAATAGTATTTGTCTTCATTAACTATATTAGTATGATATTCCTCAATTCATCATAATATGGTTTACAAAAAACCTGAATCCACATGACAACAGCATAATTATATATTGAAATGACAAATGAACATTATGATTCTTCAACCACCTAATGTTTTCTTGTCATGACTGCCACAAAACATATTCCTTTCACTTTACATTACTTACAAAAAAGATAAGAACTATATATACTACAATCCTTGTCCCAAAATATAAAGGGGTGAGTTCTTATCCAATATCTACAAAATAATGACTTGAAAAAAAGTATATTATTGAGGTCATAATGCCCAGCTTTAGCTTGGGTTTGGATTTTTGCATGTCCTCTTAGTGTGTCCAGCTAATGGCAAGAGCTACAGTTATATATCTTCTTGTTCAGGAACTGCGACTCAATCCTTTTAATTCTTGGCTTTTCATATGGTCGACTAGTCTTATGTGGTGCCAATAAAGGTTGACTTACTATGTTTTCTAGTCAATAATTATTAGGATTTGGCATGTCAATTGTTACAACTAGAATCATGCTTCTTCTGTAAAATCTTTTATTGGGATGTAATCTTGAATCATTCATCCACATAATCATTCACGTTCACATGACAAGTCTTGATGGCTACACAAGTGTGTGGACATGGAATTCCTGACATTTGTTATGCTGCACAATTGCACTTATGTCCACCAAGATCAACCATTAGGGTTTTATCCTTTGTATGGACAGTTACTATACCCCTTTCATAAGGTACGACATCACATTCTTAGCTCCTACAAACATTTTTCATGACTTCACGTTCTATGTTTGGGCCCACACCATTTTTCCATTCACTCATTTTCATGCTTGCTACATACATCTTCTCTGCTAATTTCTCACAATGCTCATGGATAAGCATAGCAATATTGTGTTGTCTTTCCTTCACCATCTAAGAATTGAATGACTTAGCGATGTTCATTGTGATTTATCCCACCATTTAAATGGGAATTTACTTAATGCCCACTTATATACATCACCATGGTTGACCAACCAATTTTCCATTACAGTTGAAGTCAACATCAAGCCTTATATAAACAATAGCATCAAGGTACTTGAGTCCCTCTTGCCTTATCTGACCACTTGTCTTCCTCTTCCCTCTATTCAATTTCAACATTTCAGAACTGAAGTTCTCTTTCACGTGCTTATAACAGTATGCATGCCTCTCATCACCAAATATTTCTCGCACAGAATGAATTATTGTCTTGTGACGGTTAGACATAATCATCATTTCCATCGAACCAACTATCTGTTTGATCATGTGTAAGAACCAAGTCCAATTAGTATTTGTCTCTCCCTGACAATGGCAATTACAAATGGCAACAATTCATTGTTCAAATTTTACGCAGAAGCTGACAGCAGAGTTCCCCGATACAACCCACTTAAATGAGTTCCATCAATGTCACCCCCTCTTGTATTGTTTTTAGTCTAATATTCCCATTATAATATTTAATTTCACCTTCATCATTCTTTCCAAAGCTCCCTTACATGAAAATAACACAAACTATTTTGGAATGCGTTGCCCTAATATTTGTTGTTATCCTGCATGCTAACCTGCACAAAAACAATCATACTTTAATTAAAATATTAGTTCCTAAATGTAACAAATAGATTCAAAAGGGTTCAACTTTATTCATAGACTTAATCATATATTTATACAAGAGGATAGAATAATCTAGAACAATTACCTAAAATAATATCTAACATAATATTCCTAATATCCCAATTAATATCCCTAACTAATAGGGATCCTAATATGATTGAAAATAAAATACTTCTTAATTATTAAATATTTCCTAATACTCTAACACTCCCCCTCAAGTTGGAGCATAGATGTTAATAATGCCCAACTTGTTACAAAGATAATCCCATAAGCAGCAAAGAAAAACTCACACTCCCCCTGAGCAACAAAACATTGCACCTAAAGCAACGACCAGATCTGAAATCTGATCTCGAAACGGCTCAACAAAGAGCAACCCAATTCACGCCACAAATGCATCAAACCAGAGCTCGCCATAAACCCAAGAAAACCAAACCCGAACGCAATCACCACTAGGATTCGCCGGAACTGGGATGGCAATTCCAAAATACAAAATTAAACCAAATGTCACACAAAGGACATTCAAATCCAAGAAAATTCCACCAAACGAATTGGCAACCACACCATGGGCTCTAATCCAAACGACCACACCAGGGCCGCAACAAACGAAAAACATACTGATCATCAACAAAAAATAACAAAGTACCAAAACCCAAACTTCAACGGAACTTGATCGCGGCACCTGATCCTCAAGAAAGTAGTGGCCGCCAAAACCCATATCCTCTACCAATAATTTGCCTCATCGTGAGATCCTGTCTTCTGCTCAGTGGCACTAGAGTCAATCATCCACCATGAGGATGAAGCAGATAAACAAGTTTCACAATTACCTGTAGCAAGAGTGCGGGAGGTGGTTGGACCATTATTTGAGGCATCCGAAGATTGCACCTCTTGACCAGAACCTCACGCTGCAACTTATCCTGCAACTTTCGACAATTACGCTTGATATGACCGGCTTCCTTGCAATAGTAACAAATGATGCCACCAGAATTATTAGAACCAGCCCCTAGCTTGTGATGACCATAATCAACAGGACCACGACCAGCCAAGGCACTTAAATGAGAAACCTGAGGATCAGAAGCTGGTTGACACAAGCTCTCAGCACGCAAAACACGAGCGTATACATCTTCAAAGGAAGGAAGCTCAGAACTAGACAAAATCTGAGACCGAACAGTCTCATAGCTTGGATTAAGAGCAGTCAAAAAACTAAGAATCGCCAGTTTCTCCATGTCGTCTATGCGAGTGGGGAGATCAGAATTAGGTGATATTAATATCTTTATTTCTTCATACATGCGTTTAAACTCAAAAAAGAAAGCCTTCATAGGCATATCTTTTTGCTTAGCACGATAAAAGCCTTTGCACACCTCATGCATGCGAGTAATATTGCCCTTTCCAGAATATAATAAAATCAGATAGTTCATGAGCTCTTTAACAGTATTACAGTGACTAATAGAAGGGATTATGTCGTCCCCGATAGAATTCCGAATTTGCAACATCAACCTAGCATCTGCTCGAACCCAAGCCAACTTAGAATCACCGTAGGAGGGTCTTTAGAAAGACGACACTCCTTTTCAATACTCAACAAATACCATTGGAAAGATTTAATCCAATCATGATAATTAATCCATGTAAGCTTGGTCCATAATTTTATTAAAAACAGGAACTAACTCTGATGTGTGGACGGATTTAGTTTCAGCCATAACAACAAGGAGATAACCAAAAAATCACGAAACCAGATGCAACAATAAATCTTGACAGAACACCAAACAACAATCAGATTGAAACAAATATCCAGATGCAACACCAACAAACACATGAACAGGAACTAGAGCGAACAAATTCCAAATCTGATTCGAAAAAAGTTGTGAAACACGTCATGAAACCACCAGAAAGTCGCCGAAAACAGAGAGGCGAGGTCGGGAAAAATAAGACGGGGCCGAAAAGACCTCCGGAAGCCTTCCCACTCGCTGCACGCACAGCCGCTGGGGGGAGGAGTCTGGAGCGCGTGTATCCAACTCGCCACCCACGTGCTGCCATAATATGCCACCGATGACTGGGAAATGCTGATCGGAGGGAGAGGAACTCGACTAGAAGGGTGGTGACGCAAAATGAGACCTCGAACTCTCCGAACAAATCACACAAGGGTCGACGTTACTGTTCACGTGAAGAACAGTACGGCCCAAAAATTGAAACTAGAACCCTAAAAATTTTGTTGCTCTGATACCATGTAGCAAATAGACTCAAAATGGTTCAACTTTATTCATAGACTTAATCATATATTTATACAAGAGGATAAAATAATCTAGAACAATTACCTAAAATAATATCTAACCTAATATTCCTAATATACCTACTAATATCCCTAACTAATAGGGATCTTAATCTGATTGAAAATAAAATACTTCTTAATTATTAAATATTTCCTAATACTCTAATACTAAACAATGATATTTCATCACTTTACAATATGCCCCAACAAATTCACGTGTTCTATTAACTACTCAAATATAGCCTTTAACTATTTCAGTATAGATATTAACTAAATATTTTGTTGTGCCCTACAGTAACAATATTTTAGCTCAAACTAAACTCATGAACTGACGCACAGAAACCTTCGATCATTCATCATTCCCGTGTATCTTCATTATTTATCACTTCATCTAACACCCTATCACATATATAATTATTTTACTCTTAACAACCCAAACCTAAATGAGTTGACAACAATGCCTAGCCATAGACAAAATCAAACATTTTCTTCTCTATCATTCACGTAAACCAACTTAGACCCATTTATTTAGACTGAAACCCATTTTTCCAAACTAAAGACCCAACAAATTAATCAATAAGAGTATCATCTTAAACCTGATAGTAGTATCTTTATGCTAAAATTACTCAAAATTTGTACTTTTTCTCCTTTTTCAGCTTTGACGTTAGTTCCAATGGTTTCTCCTTCTTTATCTCGTGAGCGCCAGTCGCTCTCACTCTCACTTCTTAGTTTATGTTTGTTTCAAATGGAATTAAATGTGAAGGAGCTAGAGTGAGAGGTTGTTTGATCTTTTTGCCCCAAAATTATTGCTTATCCCAAATTGGAAATATTCCTTCTTGTGTCCTTTTGTATATTGGAGTTACATTTTTGAGCTTTTGATATTTGAGGAGTATTTATTTATCTTTTTTCCTTCTCGAATTCATCTTTTTTTTTGCCTATAAGATATTTAAGTGCTATTTATAAGTTGCATTCTTTTTTATTGGCTTAGTCCGCAAGGAACAATTTTGTTTTGTTTAAAAATTTAGTGTATTTTTCCATTGTTAACTCCAATTAATTATAAATCTCTTTCATATCTTTTTTCCACTAATTTTCTCTCTTTCATCAATTTTATAAATGATGGTATGTTTAAAAAATATATTTCCTACACATTCGTTACTTTTAACTAATTTGAGCCACCGTTGAAATGAGTATCTAGTAATTAACTAGACAACCTTTTACCTGACTTGATAAACTGTACTGATAAGTATACTAAAGTTTTCAATTTCAACAACATTAACTTTCTTTTATTATTTTTGTGAAGTTGTTAATAATAGTTGTAACTGTATGTTGAACCATTTCACTATTTGCAAATTTTCAGAACTCCATCCATCTATATGAAGATGGGAAAAAAAAACCATTGCAAGAGCCCCAGTAAATCATTTACGTATAAGGCAAGTCCGAACCACACATGTACAAAAGCCCGTCCAAACCAATCCAGCTTCTGTACACCCAATTTAATGCGTCGTTTAACTTGGCAATTTTCAAAATGCTATGATAGTATATGGAGACATACATGTTATAAGAAAATCATCAAAGCCACTCATCACATGAAGTGATTAACAATAATGTCCGGGTCGAGCTCTTTGCTTTTGATTTTATTTTCTGATTTATGATCAGAAGGGACTAGTCGAAATTTTATCGATAGTTTTGGATCGGATATTGCATGATCTGTTAATTATACAAATCATTATTGCTTTTTATAATTTTCATTTCTCCTGGACAAGGCGACAAACCATAGACCTGTGCGTCCTCTTCTGTTTGTTTACTTCACATATTCCTTTAATGATAATGCAGTCAGATCTAATACAAGTGAGATTTACGGTGATTCACATGCAAATTGTACTTCTAATAAGAATGTAACACGCAATGGGACAGATCATATGGAATATAATGGAGATCCAATTGAAGGAAAATAAATAAAACAAATAAAAATAAAACACGGAAGATGTGCCCCAGATCGAGGAACAAGGGTGCATTGGCAAAGTGAGGTTGGAGCTGTACTATTACTGTGCACTGGGCCACAAATCATGCCCATCTCCGTCAACAAAATGATCGTTTGTTGACATGATTATCTCAGCTGAATTTATTATTAAAGTGATACAAATTTTAACTTAGCTGGTTAACTATCATACATGGACTGTAAAATGTTAAAGCATTACGTGAGTCGGGTTCCGAATATAGCAAAACACAGCATGGTTTCAATAACTTCCGTTCATTCTAGTTTAGAGAAGGGACAAAGATGAAGTGGGAGGACAAGGCATATGTGAGAAAATCAAGTAGGGAGGGAAAGATACAACAGGGCTGAAACTTGGAAGGGTGTGGAAAAGAGGAATAATAATGTGTTGTGAAGGGAGAAGATAAGGACATGCCAGTCTAATTTTGAAACTTATAAATGCAGTTATGTGTTGAGAGGACACTGTGTTGGGCCCATATATTGGTCCATTATTTGACAGTCACTTCATCGTCTCTTTGTGTTTCCCACTGGTCATTGGGATGAAGGCCACTTTTGGTCAGCACACTGAAGCCTTCTATGTCCATTGATCCCATCCGACTAATCCCCTTTTTATATGTCAGTGTTACCCCATCTACAATGGCCATTTCCTTTTTATATGCATGCAATCATGTTGACATAACCATACAATTGCGTTGACCCAGCCCAATTATTTTTTTATAAATAATTCGCAGGCTAAGCTCCATGAATGAATGCCACGGTTGCTGCACTATGGATTTGTTTTAATTGGAAAAAACCAATGATTTATTTTTTTAGAGGGTTCAGTGGTATAATGGAGATTTAAATCGCGTGCATTATAAGTCTGGTTGTAACATAACCAGCATAGAGTTGGATTAATGTTATTAAGTCTCGCCATCTTGCTTTTAAGTATCAAAATCAAATATCATATAAGATACTTGTCCCATGCAGGCGTTCACAAATGCCAAATCAGATCAATTAATTTAATTGCCCGTATACTCAATAAAAGTATTCATAAAAAGCACTAGATAGTATAAAAGAATATCGTCGCCTTGATCATGAAAGTCTCTATTTAGGTGCCTATGTTGCAATGCAATCTAAAAATTTCCTTTTTATTATTCTTATAAATTCCGTTTTGTCTTTTTTTCTTTTATAAAAAGATCAATTATATTAAAATTCAGTTTTGTCATTGATCTGCATATATTTTTTTTATTTGTTTAAATGTCATCATTCACCATCATTTCAGAAAAACACATATTTTTGTCTGGCTCCTGTATTTTTTTCAATTAAAGATAGAAAATCTAGTTAAAACCCTTTTTTTTTTGCCAGTTAAAGCCCGTTGCCAATACAATACATCCTGATAAGGACCAATTATATCTATCCATAATATCATCTTCAAAACAAGAAACAGTTGGGAAGACATTAAATGAAGCAACTTACTGAACAGAAGACAAGTAAGTTGCTTCATTGTTGTCTCCACAAATATTTTTTTCCCTTTATGTTTTTTATGCGATCCCCATCCAGAGATATTAAAACCAGGGAGGATGACTTGAGAGGGGAGAAAACGACGTTAGAAATCCAAAGGACAAGAACCTAAGCTTCAGGAGAAAGGGATCGTCCTTTTTTTAAAAAAAAAAAAAGAATAAGAGAAAAGGATCATCCATAAAAAAGGGTGGTAAAATGAAAACGAAAGAAGCATTACAAAAATAAAGAAAAGAAAAGAATAAATACGTTGCTCAACTCAACATAGCCGTTTTCTTTAACTTCTCTCTCATCACACTCGTAAATCAACCAATTTCATCTTCCATTGTTTTGCATTGCATTTCAGAGTAACTTTTCTCTCCCTCTCTCTCCACTCATACCTTCAATTTGCCTTACTTTCTAGAGAGAGATACACACGTTACCTTAGAAAAAGTTTTCATCATCACGCAGAGAGAGAGAGAGAGAGAGAGAGAGAGAATGAGTTCGTCGTCAGGTCAGAGCGGTGGCCACGATCTCTCTTTCAAGATCTTGTTGATCGGCGATTCCGGCGTCGGAAAAAGTAGTCTTCTCCTGAGCTTCATTTCCAGTTCCGTTGAAGATCTTTCGCCCACCATTGGTATTTCTTTTATTACACCCACCTCTCTCTTTTTTTTTTTTTTTTTTTAACTTCTGTGTGATTCCCGAGAAATCCCTTTTCACCTAAACCAAGGAAGCATACATATTAGTACTTTCCATTGGTGTTCAATCTAGAATCATGCTATACTAGCACTGGCCTTTCTCTGATTATTATTGTCAAAACTGGATGTTATCTGATGGTTGTTGATCTATGATTTTCAATCTACTATTGAACTAGCGTGTTCTCAAATCGGTTTTCATTTCATTTAAAAGGTTGCTGAGCACTTGATTGCCTTTACGAAGACGCTCTTTGCAATTCACTATTTCATCTGTATAATTTAACTGATCAATAACTCAAAGAATGGCTATAAATGTTGAATTTGCTTCAATTATCTGGCCATCTGACTATTATCATTGTGTTTGCCTCGTTCTTCATCGTCTGTAGGCGTTGATTTCAAGATCAAGGTGTTCACAGTAGGTGGGAAGAGATTGAAGCTGACAATCTGGGATACTGGTAAAGTATAGTCAATTCCTCTGCTTCAGATTCACAGATGTATACCTTATTTTCGCTCACCATTTGAATTTGTGGCAACAAGCGAATTGGATGCATACTAATAGAATGGAGTGTGTCCCTTTCTTCAGTTAATAACAGAGCCTGGGTCTCTTGATAAATCACTTTCTCATCAGCATACATGATCACATTAGTGGTATGTTGTCTTGACTCTTGAAATAACATTTCATCTGTTGCAGCTGGGCAGGAAAGGTTCAGGAATCTAACAAGTTCCTACTATAGAAAGGCGCAAGGAATTATTCTTGGTATGATTCTTCTTCTACAATAAAGGCTTCTCTATAATTTCTTCATGGAAAATTTGCTTGTTGCAACTACTGTTGAACTTTGTCTTGACTCTAAAGCACTATAAAGGACTATTAATTTTATAATATTTGCTACTTTTTCATGCTGTTTTTTGCTTTCAATATTTGGCGTCGAATGTGCTTTATCCTTCTCGGAAAATATTCTTCAGGGCTGCCTTATCTTTCTAACAGTGACATTTTAGATTTATGGCCATTTCCTTTCACGTCCTGTTTAAGATTTATTAATGTGCCTGGAATTATTACAATTTCCATGCCGAATGCTTTTTATTGAGTGCTCCATTTGTTTTTCACTCAGTTTACGATGTCACAAGGAGAGATACCTTTACAAACTTATCAGAAATATGGTCTAAAGAAGTGGAACTCTATTCAACTAATCAGGACTGCATGAAAATGCTAGTTGGAAATAAAGTTGACAGAGTAAGTTTGTGCTTTAATCTTGTGCGCATGTATTAGACTAAACCATTCTCATAATTATGAAATGTCTATTACTAACTATTTTGCTATAAAATGAGTCTAGAACAGTATTACACTACTCCCAAATTACATGTTTCTGTTGAAAAATGTTATAACTGTTAAAGAATCTTGGGAGGTAAACTGGCAATTATCCAAGCATGTACCGACATAGGTTTGAGTTTTCTTAAAACAAGAGTTCCTCACATTTCAACGCAAGCCTTAAAATTTTTTGGCAACAATCTATTTAAGTATAAGCTTCTGCATGATTTCAAGTTCTTGCTTAGGTTACTTTTTCTTGATGTATACTATTCCTTAATTTTTGTATGGGTTCTCTCTATCTAGGATTCTGATAGGGTTGTTAGTAAGGAAGAGGGCTTAGCTCTTGCCAAAGAGATGGGGAGTTTGTTTATTGAATGCAGTGCTAAAACCCGAGAAAAGGTGGTTCAATGCTTTGAAGAACTTGCTCTAAAGGTACAGTTTCAGATGCCCTTGTGCGTTTCCCCCTTTTTTGAGCTCACCTAATAGCCCAAATATTGTTTAAACACACAACTCGTTGTAAGTTATTAGTTAAAGATGATTGACGTAACATTTGGAACAAATAATCGGATGCGTATTTGCATAATTTTGAATTTTGAATATTTGTGATAAGAATCGAAATGATTCTGTGGAATTTTTATTCTGCATATCATTTTATTTTTTTCATGTTTGAACATGTAATGTTTGGCAAATTTCGTAGATTATGGAAGTTCCTAGTCTCTTGGAAGAAGGATCAACCGTAAAAAGGAATATATTAAAGCAGAAACAAGAACCCCACCAGCAACGTGGTGGCTGTTGCTCTTAAAATGCAGCATTGTGGACATTATTGAGTCTTGACAAGCGCATCTTGGACATCATGTATATGTATGTAAGCTCCTTCTCTAGTTTCTTACTGTTGCCGTTGTTTTTTCAGTTGCTTCATTCTTGTACTACCGCAATATGGAAATTACACCTGTTATTAGCCTGGTGTAAATTTGTTCGCTCTTTCGTTCTTTGTTTTCTAGCCTATGTTTTTGTCCACATCAGTAAAGCCAAGTGCAAATACGATTGATCTCTCGGTTTCAATGTCACTCTCATGTTCAGTTTATGTTGCATCCACCTCTGTTCAAGAAATTGACCGTTTTGGCTGCATAAAGAACTGTGGTCCAAACTCCGACCGGAAAAATTGAATTACGTGACACTTCCACTAATTTTGCCTTCATAAAGTCATGCGAAATTACAAACTTTACAATCGAATAGATATCCTTAGTTGACACTGCGCATCTCGAAACTTAATCAGATGGACCCCACAACATCAAAGATGAGTTCGTTAATAAATCAATCTGCTAGACAGGAAAATTGCTGTAATCAATTCTAAACTAATGTTCGTTCAGTCACACCAAATCATTTGAAGCGTTGCAAATTTACCTCCTCGTATTTTTGGAGAAAATAACAACGCTTTAAATTACGAGCTTGCTTTGCATCTCATAGCTCATTGTCGGGGATATAAAATAATATTCGAGGAAGTGCTGATACATTGGAGAAATCATGTGCTGCAGCATGCTGGTTTCTGAAGCGTAGCTGTAGAAGCAGATGAGCCTTTGACCGGCTCAACTTTGTTGATTTTGATGGATTGAGGCTACACAATAAAATAACGAGTCAAAATCAACGTTGGGAAAAGCAATCGATAACTTTCCTAGGAATATTAAGGAAACCAAGAAAAACGTACCTCTGCTTTTGGATCACTCTCTGAAAGTCTCTGCTTTATGTCTCTTGCTAAAGAAAAAAAGACTTGTTCCACGTTCAAGTTGGTCTTGGCACTCTGCATAGAAATGGTTATTAATACAAGGTCTGAGAAATCAAAATCCTAGCAAATCAAACGTTAGCTAGATCCCAAGATGAAATTTGAAAACCATTCTACTCACAGTCTCAAAAAATCTAATGCCATACTCATCAGCCAATGCCTTGCCCCTTGACGTTGGAACTACCTACAATACAAGGACATTATAGCGTAAGTTATTTTTGTTATAACATAGCCCAAATCTAAAACAAGCTCCAATCAGTAGTACCCTTTTGCTCTCATCCATGTCAGCTTTGTTTCCAACTAAAATTTTGTTAACATTATCGGATGCATGCTGCTCGATGTTCACAATCCAGTTCCTGATGTCTACAGTAATAATTAGAAAAATAATGCATCATAATTAATAATCATTTCAGGTGAAAGAAATTGAAGTGAGGTGGAGCCAGGGTAATACTGTTAAAGGATGATTCATCTGTTACATCGTAGACCAGTAATATTCCCATGGCGCCCCTGTAATAAGCTATAAGAAGCAATGAACAATATCAGCTCATTACATGTAGTAACGTATTGAAATAATTTAATTACAACTCAAGCGCTCATTTCCATCCTTATTGTGAAGCAACGCTAGAAAGCTTCAAATTTAATAATGTGTTTTAAAAGATTTCGTCAAAAAAAGTACCAGTCGTTATTGTTCGGAAACGTTCTTGACCAGCGGTGTCCCATATTTGCATTTTAATGCGTTTCCCATCAATCTCAACTGTCCTAATCTTAAAGTCAATCCTGAAACAGGCACTCATAATTCAGGACTCTGTACAAAACCATGAAGCATTTATGCATGTTTTTGTGATTTTCACAAATCCTATGCTTCAATATATGAAACTCAGTGCCTTAAAAGTTTCGCCTAACAAATTTATCTTAAGCTTTGCATACCCGATAGTGGTGATGAAACTAGTAGTGAAAGAATCATCTGTAAAACGTAACAGTAAGCAGCTTTTTCCTACTCCTGCAATTTACTCAAAGTTGTCATGTGACTTTTAAAAACAAATGGCCTCAAATATCACTCAATGCTGAAAGTTAGATTGAAGATGGAAGAAAGGCTCAAGCAACAACAAATGATTATCATACTTGTGTGAAATATAATTTCTGTTTTGAAAAATGGTTGTTGATTAAGCATGTTGGATTTGGACAAGGAGCGAAGGAAACAGCGAATTTCATGTGGACGGTCCTGTTGAGTCAAATGATCACAAATAAACAAACAAAACAAGTTGACAGAAAACATTATGGCATTTCTCTGGTGGTTCTATGTTGCCGGATTTTTAATTTAAACTTGTCCGATAAGTCTATTAGACAAATAACACCACAAAAAGGGACACGAACTCCATTTGGTTCTCATATGAGACAATAAAACAGGCCACAAAAAATGATTTTATCACTTTTCACTGCCACAGTGAACCAAATCGTTACACAAATTTATAATAACCAGCAGCTAACCCACAAGCGAACAAACGATTACTAGCTAAAACCTTTGAACTAGATAGAATAGTTAAACACAAAAGTTGAACACAGAAGAAGGATTAAAAAATTAGAACATATATGGATAGGAAGGAAGTGAGAACAGAGACTTGCCGCTATCACCGATAAGAAGGAGCTTGATAAGGCAGTCATAATCGTTGCGTGCTCTTGCTACTGCCATTATCACACAACTCAAAAGTATTCACAACTCTAGAGAGAGAGAGAGAGGAAATGAGAGTTTAATACTAAGTTTACGTTACATTACAGGGACCAAAATGAGCTGAAAAAAAAAACGAAAGAAAAGGGAGACACAGAGACAGAGGATGACAGACTGTGTTGTGCAAACCTGGGATAAAGGCTGAGAGGTCCCGATGGCATTGTCCTTGTCCACATTTCTACGATGCTTTCTATTGGAGCCTTCATGACAGCTGTTCACCTTTTTTATTTCTTTAATTCACATTCTTCCTACTTCCCCATACATTTCTTAATCTTCTTTCATGGCATTATTGAGATATCACAAATTAACTATTCCCAACTTTAGAAGTGACTATGACTCTGTCAGGATATAATTTGTAGTCAGTTATAACTAACAATTCTTTTTTTTTTTTTAAATGTTGATTATATTTTATTCATGGGTCAATTACTATTTAATGGCGACTTCTATTATTTTTGGGTTGGCAATGATTGATTGGGTGATGATATATAAGTTTTGTGACCAAATGATGCTGTTCAAGCAAATAATTCAAGCCAGCCATTTTCGTTTTATCTCATCAAAAATATCATAATTGTGACAGGGATATTGCTCTCCAAGAGGGATCTGTTTTGATTCTGGGAGTAGAAATAGTTCATGGCCTCATACGGTAAGAACAACAATTTTTCCTAAGATATTCGGCTTTTTTCGTCCCAGCGTTTGAACTTAATACCTATAAAAAAAATGAGCTAAAAAATAGCTGTCCTTTTAATGTTCACACCTGTATATATGTTTTCAGGCCCTTCAATTCTTTGGTCCAAACGAGGCCAACTTTTGCACGTCTGTGCATTCTTTAAATGATTAAAAAATGAAAAAGAGAGAAAAGGGTAGGCATGTGAATGGTTCACGAAATACCATGGCGGTCCAAACAGAGCAATAGATAAATGGAATTGGTATCTATAATATATCGCCATCAACAGCAACTATGTAGAAATTAGAATGAGGAGAAATGGAGAATATAAAGATGAGAAAAATAGGATAGTGGGGTGAGGAAGAATGTGGAAGGAGATAGAGAAAAAATGGGAGATTAAAAAGGTAAGGAGACACTGCCGAACAAGGCTGGCAATGAGACAGTGACAAAGAGGCCTTCTTTGTCCGACGTTGTTCCTACTGTACTTGGGACTAATGCACAAGGGTTTCGCCTTTCACCCCAAAGATAATGACTTCACTCACACGCCACGTTAATCCGTGCTCGTACAAGCTCTAGCTTCTGTCAAGGGGAACACAAATGTGAGATTGAGAGCCCCGTTCCTCCGTTACTATATATAAGACTTATTTGATTTTTGTTTTTTTTTTTTGAGAAATTAAAAAAATTAAATGAGCCACTTAATCATAACATATTTTATACATTATTAGATTATGTGCTAGCTTATAAATCAAATAAACTAGTTTAAAGAAAAAATTCAAATAAATAAATCATTATATAAGTAACTTATTTTTTTAAAAAAAACCAACTGCATCATATATTTAGAAATGGAGGGTAGTTCATAATTTTCTTGAAAAGTTGCACCATTTCTTCACCCTTTGGAGAGGCACTTCGATTCTTCCTTTCCCTGACTTACAGAAGAGCAAGTGATGGAAAACTCGAGGGTAAATCGGAACTCGTGATGGGTGGAGATCTGGTGTAAGTAAAGCCGGTGGCTTGATTCAGAGGTCGGAGCCGGGCAAATAAGCAACTATGCTTAGTGGTCTGATCAGGAACTATAAACGTCTAGCTATAATAACTTCAAACTTTAAATAAAGCCAGCACCCACCACAAAATCTGGTTTGAAAACAATGTGTTGACTTTTGTCTCTTTCCATATCTTAATGATTAAGTTGTCCAACGCATTGATAAAACAATCCAAGTGCAATAATTAAGGAAGAAAAAAGGTATGGGTTAAGTAAGATGATGAAACTGACGATGAGAAATTACAAGTTCTAAATTTTTTCGAGATCTTTTAATGGTGCCAGTGAGAGAAGCTAGGGATTGAATAAGTGAGATGGGACCAAAAAAATTCGTATTCTCATGTGACTGATTAAGGCATAAGTTTAAGTATCAAAGTTTTCCTAACCTGACCTAAATACAATCTCAGCATATGAAATCAGCATAAAGGTAAAAAGGAACTAACATGCTTTCTGATGTATCATATTTTAATTCCCAAACGAATTTTCAGATTTCGGGTAGCTTAAGGAAGCGACAACATAACTAGAATATCTGTCTAAATTAAGTCAAACGTGTTCCATCAATCACACTGCTATTGAGATGGTATGGAAGTAGCACCAGCGGCTTCCAGCAATCTCCTTGCGTCAGTGCCATGATCAGGTAATTCTGCTGGGGTCTGCCAAGCAAAAATTAATTCAGTTCTTTTTAGGGCAAAGAAAAATAATTTTCAGAATATGACGGGGAGTAGAAACGGAAATTTCTTATGTCCCTTCAAATTGTACCTTCCCATATAAGTTTGCCTTTGTGGGAGATGCGCCATGAGACAGCAACAATCTAATAACATCAACATGTTCGCCTCTAGCAGCGTGATGGAGCGGCTGCAGAAACAGTTAAGAGATAATGATGAAGAGCAAATCAGAAATCCAATTCAATATTATATTGGAGGTAGTGTGAGGAATGAGATACATCTATTTTATCTAAACCCCCGAAAGTGAGGAATTTCATCTTCCATTGCTGTGGTGAGAAGGCCCAAAAAGAAAAAATAATAATAGGGTACCTCTGAAAGAGTCAAACCCCAGAAACAAATAACAATACACTTTTTTAGTTGGATACTCTTCAACCATATATTGCTCACATCTCATTTCTGCTCCCATCACATCTATTCTACCTCTCTTTGTAAACACAACATATGCACTCTAAATGTAGATGATCAATACTACAGAATTTTTAAGTCCGATTCAACTATGTAGCTGACAGTTTGAAGTGTAAATGCCAGATTATAGGTAAAACACTCACAGTATCACCCTCTGAATCAACTGATTCAAGCATCCTCCTTATATGCTCTGGATTATCAGCTCTGTTAAGTAACAGTTGGACTATCTCTGCATACCCTGAAATGGCCATTAAGAGATTTTTTTTTTTAAAAAAAAAAAAACTATAAATAACAATCTCGTGAAGTGAGCCAAATTAACATTTAGAAGATTACTACAAATTACCTCCTGCACAAGCATCATGTAATGGAATTGCACCATCTTCGTCCGTACTCTCAATGTTTGCTCCTCTTTCCAGAAGTAGCTGCATTTAATTGAAACATTTATCAGTTATCCATTTTTTAGTTTTTTGCAATAACAAAGTATCAAACAAGGAATAATCAAAGATGGCAAACCTGAACGCACGATAAATGGCCATATAAGCAGGTCAGATGTAGAGCTGTGTCCCCATCTTCCACAGGATCATCAATACTTCCAGTCAAGTTATCTGCAATTATGCAGAATGAGGGTGCGCACAGGGCATAAAGAATTAAAGAAGATCTGACATTCTAATGAGAGAGCACTAAAATGTCCAACAAAATAAATCCATTGTAGCTATTGCAGACAGTGTTAGAATCCTCACCTTCCACCAAAACTATGCCAATCTCCAGAAGCAAAACCTTTAGTATAAACTACTGGATTTATAACAGATGACATAGAAATAAAATAATGTAACTGCTGCACTCAGATTTCTATTGACTGCAGCAACCAATTCATCTATAAGCTCAGCTCTTTCTTCATAGAGGCAGAATGAGATATCTAATTATGATTTCAATCACTAAAGAAAATAACACACCCTACTAAATCAAATCTCCGCATTTTACAACTACTTTCAATGGAATTTGTTCATTCTATGAACGAGCATCTTGATGATAGGTAAAAAGAGATGGGAAGTAGGAAGAATAGGAAAATAAAGAGCTAGACTAAGAATTTAGAACTTCCATCAACAATTATAACACAGTCTCCTTCATCTGTTAGACATGAATAGTTCGTTAACTATGACTAACCCATTTAACAATAAGTCTTTCATTTAAAAGTATTAACAGACCTGACTATTTCCATGTATTCAACTCTGATTCCTAACGATACTCATTCCCCTAAAAAGCCTAATCCTCAAGGGCAACCATCATTCTTACAAAATTCGGAATTTATTCTTTGAAAACCATAATATAAAACCCAAGTAGCAACCACTACAATTGCATCCCTCGGTGTCGTCCTATCTTATAGTTGCTTGTTCTTCCATTTCTGTATCTTCTCTTATCTCCATCAAGCACAATTACATCTTACATCGAAGACATTCACAGCCTAGAGTAAACTTCTCGTCAATCTCAACAACTTATTTCTTTGTTCTTAAATTTCAACAGCTTATCTCTAAGTTATTGTAGGTGTTGCGATTCCACTGTTAGAACCTTGCTGCACTCTTCCTTCCTCCCTCTCTGTTAGTTGACTGATGGCTCTTGTAATTTGCCATTCTAATGGTGTCCAATAATAACCTAAAGGCTTACACTCCAACACCTTCAAACTATACCACATAAAAAGGTATAACCATTCTAAGTAAATAACCAACCCCCTTCTTAGACTTCTCCTCGTTGCCAATAATCTATGTACCAATTTCGAAGACAATTTACCACGCACACAAAATATAAGCACACAAGAAACTTATGATCGTGCAGTTTAAAGTTTAAACCCAATCAGAAACTAGGATAGCACAAGGCACCCTTAGAAATAGTGTGTTCTTCGAGAAAATTTAAAGTCTATGTCGTCAGGCACTCAATAGCCTATAGTGGCACTCATCTAGGTTACGAAGAAATAGATTCAGCAGAAGAATCTGAACAGCTAAATAGCTATCATATTACAACAGCAGCTAAAATATTTCAAAAATCAACAAGCTAAGCGAACCACATGTAGAATAAAGTAAGAAGTTGAGAAGAAATTGAAAGAAAAGCGAACCTAGAGCGAGGCGGAGATTATGGAGGTGACCAGACTGAGAGGCGGCGGCTAGGTCGCGAAGATGGGGAGGGGTGTCGGAGGCATCAAGGTGTAAAAAGCCATTATTATTATTATTATCTTCAAAGAGAGCATTGTCATCTTCAAAGTTATCGTCGTCTTCGTCGCTGTTGAAACCATTGCGCCTACCTGGAACCGCCATTTTCTGCTCTGCACAGATCCTCGGGGCCGACGCTCCTATATCAACGCCCACGCCGCTCTGCTCATGAAACGCTACTACCTATTTGTCGTTTTTGGTTTATTTCTTTTTACCTAGAATGTATATTTTTTTTTAGAGTTATTTTTGTACCAGTGTTTTATTTTAGAGTTTTTTTTTTCATAATAAGCAAATTTATTCCATAAAATAGAACTACCATCTTACCTGAGTGAGTCAGATCAAGTTGGGATTGAGTAGTATGAAAGTAAAAGGGGTAATTAATTAATCTGAGGTCCCTACCAGAAAGTTGTTATGACAGAACAAAAAATTGTTATTGTAGGCCGAAAAATTGTTATTACATACCAAAAAGTTGTTAGTGACTTGTAATTAATTACCCAAAACAAAACACATCACAACATATACGGTAAATAAAAACACGTTATAAAAGACATTTTAAAAGATTGTCAGCACTCTAAAGACCCCCAAAGCTGAAGTATAATCTCAAACTAATGATATCACTAATCTGGATACTGTTCAAGGTTCCAAAAGGTAGGAGTAGCTTCTACTCGGCGACGTTAATAAGACAAGAGATATCTGTTGACGCCACCAGAGACCACAGCTCATATCAATGACCCATGACATTTTAAGCATTGAAGCTATCAAAAAGGGTATAACCCATGACATCCTAAGCATTGAAGCTATCAAAAAGGGTCTTTGCAAAAGATGAAGTAGCCTCAAAAGCCACACATAGAGCATATCTACAGTAATGATGGAGTCAGGCTGACCAAATACAACATAGGTGAAGAAACGACCCAAAGAAACTAAGGAAATACAAACACACTGGAACAACAAACAAAATACTAGTAAATTTAAACAATAATAGAATTTTTATCAAATAAAAGCAATATAGAGGGTTTTTTTTTTCCAACAAAAAAGCAATATAGAGTTTAGACCATATAGACAGAGAAAGTAACTTCTCACGATATATGAATAAAATCATCCCATGATAACTTTTTTTCCAGCGTAGTACTTAAATTTAATTTTATAATCAGAAATATATCGTAATATGATGTTTATAAAATTTTATTTAGGGTGATTATTAAATTTGTAGTTTATAACGAATATAAATATTGTCAAGTAATTTATCTGGTCAAAACTCAAAATTGATACTTCTTCGGTCCTTTTTATCAATCCAAATTACATAATTCCTACATATTAAAAAATTATTTAACTCATTAAATATGACATAAATTTATATGTTTTTTCAATTTCACCCGCATTTATGAAAAGACATTTAAATAATATTTTATAACCAATGTTTTAGGTCTTTCTTCCATCCCTATATTTATCAACAACAATTGACGAAATTATAATACTCACATTAATTGCTCTAAAATTGGATTTATAATAAAGATCAAAATTTTTCCATATGGACTTATGAAAATATCATATTGATATTAATTGAGTAGGCGGAAAATTTCAGCAAAGCAACTGTAATTAGCGAGGCTACATGTTTATGATTAAGAAATAGGTATTATCATTCTGTAAAATAAAATTTATAATAAATTATGTTCTTCTCGAGTTATAAAAGGTGGGATTTGCTATCAGACTCAGACGTTATATATACGAAAAGATATGTATTTAATTACATTGTAATACAAGTCATGACAGATTATCCCCAAGAAAAGTACCTAATCTGTAATATCAACTATCTACAAAAATTTACTATAAAATCTCAGCGATCTCCTTAGTGTGTGATTAAATTTATATGTTGTAACGGATCTTAACTTTTCATGTGAAAATAATATATCTGAAAATAAATATTGGGGGGGGGGGGGTCGTTATCCGTTAGAAATCATGAAACTTTTACTTTTACAACCAAAACCTGCCGCAATTAATTTCATTCATTTCTAATTGGAAAACTATATCAGCTCCATGGCATGCAAAGCTGCATTGAAAGTGTTTGATCCAACACAACTTATTCAGCCTAATTAAACTAAACTTGTGTCGTTGGAACCCTGACTTCATTCTATACATGGATAATTAAATTGAAAACCATTTGAAGATATATAGAACATTGAATTATGCCACAGGTGATCTCGTGGAAATATATGGAATTCTGATCGGATCGATTCAGAATATTCGTTCAAGAGAAAAAGGAACTGTAAATTGATCTATATAGCTATAACAGAAGACCCAGCAAGTAAACTTCAATGTTGATTCTGTACTACTCTTTGGGAATCAAATCAAGCATTTAAAGAATGGGAAGAACGAACAAGTGTATACAAAGTTGATCAATGATCAATAGTGAAAAAGAATAATAATAAAAATAATAAGGTATACAATAACAATAATGGATTCCCCTCTTGGCGAGGCTAATTATAACTGATTAAATCACAGAGGAAAGTGAGAGAGAAGAAATGAAGTTGTTGATCAATAATGGCAATCCACCAAAGAGGAAGCAGAGAAAACAAGAACACTATCTTTAGGCTGAAAAGGCAACTTGGATTCTCTGTGATCATCTTCTGGTGCAGGAAGATTCAAATCCAACTTCAAAGCATTCTTAGATGGCTTGTTGGTGGTGACTTGCTGGAGTAGAGAATTGTTGTTCTCGGTGCTCGTCGTACATGTGGAAGCAGAATTGTTCATCAATGTTCTGTGACGCCGCATATGACCCCCTAAAGCTTGCCCAGAAGTAAACTCGGCCCCACAAATAGAACACTCATGAACTTTGGAAGACTTGTTGTTATTATTATTATTAGTGTTGCTACTACCATTTGGTATCTGCAAGGAAAGGACGAAACTTGTACCAGTGGGGTCATAGGATTCATGTTGATGATGATGATGAGACTCTTCGTTTGAAAATGCAACCGAAGATTGAATCTTTTCTTCAGAATTATTGATGTTGTTCTTTGGTTTCTTATGGCTGGCTCTGTGTCCACCAAGAGCTTGAAAAGAAGGGAAGCATCGATCGCAAGTCTTGCACTGATAAACATATAGCCCCGATGAAGCCTTATTATTATTAGCATCATTTTTGTTTTGGGAAATAGGCTGATGATCATGATGACGACGTGTATGTCCTTGAGCAAGAAGGATCAAACAATGAGCCATATCCTCTTCTTCTGTGCTCACTACCCTTAATTGATCTGTGGAGGTTGTGGCAGCCATGTCTACTATGGAAGATGATCCGCCGGAATGGTCGTCGGTGGTGGTTGCAGAAGAAGCCATGGATAGCCTGAGAGGAGAAGGCAGCCTTGAACGCTTGGTGCGCTTTCCCTTCATCATGACTTGGGCTTGATGTTGTTGATCCTTATTCCACACCACAAGTTCCTCCTGCCCTGTCACCTCCATAATTAATATTGAGCCTCTTCTTCTTCTTTTGCTTGTTCTTCTTGTTCTTATATGGTGTATGTGTCAAGTGTATGTATGTGGATGGTGGGAGATCCAAGGAAAGGATAAGAGTGGGAGGTATAATTGATGCGTAGTGAATAATATTATATATATGTGAATGGGTGGCGTGAAGAGTAGTATGAGGGTGTTTTGGGATTGCCAGAGTTGCGTTTCCAACCTTGGAAGTTATATATAAGGAAAAATGATACAGGTGTGTAGTGTAGAGAGAGAGAGAGAGAGAGAGATGCAATGTTTAGTATGATGAGGCTAGGAAACGAGTGAGATTCGGTTGGCTTTGAAGCAAACCCTTTACTTTTTCCCAACGATTCCTTTCACGCAGGATTGGTTTGCAAGCCTGGAACCACACTCTATTTTCCAACTTTCGCCCTCTTCTTCATTGCCCTTTTTTCCTTTTTCGCTTTTCTTGCTTAATTGTGTTCCTCTTCATTCTCTTTTCTACCTTTTTAATTGCCTTTCTTCACTACAGCTAAATTAAACCAATTTCAAGAAAGTTTTACTCCCTCCCCGTTTCTAAATATAAGATTTATTTGAGAAGAGGATCTTATTCCTAAATATAAGACCTCTTTCTATTTTTTTTTTCAATGTTTCTCTTAATTATTCATAACAATATAATGCTCCCCAATAATATACAAGCAAGAGGTAAGTGTGTGAATAAAGGTAAATAGTTAGAGTGTTTTGGTAATGTCATGTGATTTTAACTATCTTAACTTACAACTTTAATCTAATCAAATTAGATAAATAGGTCTTATATTTAGTAGCGGAGGAAGTATTAATTATGAACAGCTTCAGTGTGAGTACGTGTTGAAATTTGAAGTTGGAGAGATCATTTGTGACTTGTGATGGGAGATTATCTAGCATTTAATTAACATATTTTTTTAATATTAAGTGCTTCCATATGACTTGAAGAGATGTATAATTTATAAATGGAGTACACTAGTAGACACACTTAATCAGGGAGTTTCATGTGCGGTTGACCCAACCACCTGTGATTGCCCTCTCAGTGGACAATACATATACAACCCAATAATCACGCCATATATAATTATTTCATCATCATCATCATGATCCTCATCAAGATCTTATATTACCAATCATTAGGTGTCGGTAAATGCATTATCTAGCTATACACACTATGACTCTTTCTTCCTCATAGCCTATCCAGTTTATTCTCCCAGCATCAATTCACGGGAGTCTGAACTGGATCGATCTGTGCAGGTTTTCACACCAAGAATAACATGGAACTTTCCTACCATAACGGTCAACTTCTTATTCATATATTAACAAACATAATAAACAGTAAACCAATACCCCGTGAATCCCACTTTATTTTCGTCTATAGCTAGCCCCATGTAATTAGGGTCGAGGTTAATTAATCATTAATCATTATTATAATAATGATATATAAATGAATAAAAAAGTCATACATGGAAGGTGGAGGAGGAGTGTGGTACGTAGCGGGTTTGGTGGTGTAAGGTATAGAGTATGTGAAGATTAGAGAGATTCTTAGCGTAAGGAATTGTAAGTTAGGGGTTGTGAGGGGCACGTAACTTGTAACGCCAGCATCACCTATTTGTGTAGGTTACCACTTGCTGTTACAAGTGCCTCAAAGCAAAGCATCTAGCTACTTCTCTTCACTCTCTCTACTCTTTTATGTATGTGTGTCTCAATTATTGGCCATTTTTATTACTATTATTATATATACTGCATTTAACGCAAGTGTTCTCTGCACTACCTCTCCACCTTGTAATCTGTATATTTGAATATTATTATATATATTCGTCAATCATTATGCGAGAATAATGTTGCTTAAGCTTAGACAAGACACAAAGCGAGTTGGCCGGTGCGAACACCATATGTTTTGCTCAATATAATATGAATTCCATTATTCTAGCTTCCTACTACAATAATCCACTTTCACACTTTCAATCACATGCTGCTACCCTATCACTCTGTCATAATACAAACAGCAATCTTTTTTTCTTTCATATCTAGAAAAAAAGATGAAAGTATATATATCTGCATGAGAGGAATAATAGGAAGATCAAGAAGATCAAGATGAAGATTCGCAACATGATTGTGCAAAGGCATGCACTGTGAACCATAATTATTAGCCATAACCTACACACACACACACACACAAAAGTTGAAAGCTAAGTATAGTAGTGGAGCAGCACTAAAATTAATTTTAGCTTTGGAAAGCGATTCATGTTTGTAATTAGAACGTGGTTCAACGTACGGCAACTTTAATTTAGTACATCATGATGATGTTTATAGAATTTAAACGGAAAACCACCACACACATATATGCTTGGATGAATTTAAACTTTTTATATGTATGGCCAGGCTAGATAATTATTACATAGAGAAGTTGTTGAAGGGCTGGTAAGGTACGAGTCAATGCGTTGATAAAAACATAATTATGCACTTTTAGGTTATGAGGGAAGTAACTTTAACGTGGCTTTGAGAAATAAGAAAACTACAGGCTATACTGCCACGGCTTTCTGATCTTCTAGGAGAGAGAGAGAGGGAGAGAGGGAGAGGGAGAGAGTAAATGAAAAAGCGTGACGGCGGCAACAAACAGTGTTGCTTAAGGTAGGAGGATGAAGCAGACATACTCACATGAAGCGTGAAAAAACATACTGAATTTGTAACCACACTCTGCTGCTGCAGTTGGGAATTGAAGAGCGTAACTCCGTGAAAAATGCAAAACCTAGAGGAAGATACTAATTGATTATATTACTATATTACATAAGAATAGAAAATAGAAAACGTGATAAGGGAGCAACAACGAACATATAAGGCATTCCTTCTTCACATGTGACGACCGCTTAGTACTGTTTGCTGTCGGTCCGTATAATATTGTTACAGAGCCTTAATTCCGAAACCAACATTATCATCTGTCTGCCTCCATAGACTTAATCACTATATGGGAGGGCATTGAATTTTGCATATAGATCATAGATGGTCCTCCGAGCTAAGGATAACGACTTTGTGACAACCACTACCATATTTCAGGTTTGGTCCATTTGTCCCCTTTTGCCCTAGCTACTTGAAAGAAACGTACTGTGAAATGGCCCCACCAATATCACCCATCTTGAGTTGTACATTTGTAACTCGTTGAACATTTCTTCACCCAAAACGTAGTTCACCTAATAGGCATAATCATTATTCATTTGCTCAACACAGCGTTGATTTCTTTTAATTATACAGGCAACCCTTTATGGAGGCAATCCAGCTTGTCGGATTCAACAACACTCATGGGTCTTACTTATGTTCAAACTTGATTGTCCAGGACTACAGGTCATAGGACTTTTCAATTTCTAATGATATATTTAGTAAAAGGGTTGAACTCACCCATAATTAAAATGACGAAATTTCTAACTCATGATTTACCGGGGACTCCTCATATTTAACATAACTTATTATATTCTCATAAGGGGGGCAACATGAATCGTTTTGAAAGGAAAAATAAATAGTACTTCCCAAATCTTAATTTAATACTCATTTGACTTTTTGAAGAGATTAAAAAATTTAAATAATAAACTTTAAAATATTTATATTATAATTTTTCTGCAAATCAACTTGATTTATAAGCTGATATAAAATATAATTACATGTAATATGTTATAATTAAATAGTTTATTTGGTTTGCGGCGGGGGGACAGTACTATTTTTGGTTTTGAAGCCATAGCTGAGTTACAATGATGGGAAGAAAAGGGTCCATGTACAAGATTTTGAGCCCAATAAGCACAAAGGGCCTTGTTCATCTGAATCGTGTCCTGTAATGTGATGTCTGGGTTATCCACATCATTTGCGCTATTAAAAACCAACTCACTATTTAGCTTCAGATCCAGAATTGTAAAAAAAAACACGTTTTTCGCCCTCGGCTCCATCCAAACCATACTTCTCAATTCTCAACTCCGTGGGCTATGGTTTGTCATCTGGAAATTGAGAATCAATTACATGCTAGGAGAGATTGCCCCCTAGCCGAAAACATATGGCAGCATTTAATAGAGAAAAAAAATACTGGGCAAAATTCTTCTCCTTGAACGGAACAGACTGGGTGAAAAGGAATTTGATCGGCTACAAGGAATTCTCAGATAAAAAAGATTGGCAGGAACTTTTTGCAACCAGTTGCTTGTTTTTTATTTGGCAATGGAGAAATCTACAAGTGCGTGATGCAGAATTTTCAATGCCTCACAACGCAGCAGAGCAGATCAAAAATCACCTGACATATATAGACAGAAGTGGCAAAGGGAGGAACTTCAAGAGAGTTATTGTGGAGAGCAACGCAAAAAGGGTAACTAAAGCCAATAATCAGAAAGGATCAGCTTCATGGATGTAAGGAATTGTTTAAATAGGTTGAGGAACTTCTGGGAAGAGATTGGCAAGTAACTGTAAATCATGCCTACAGAGAGGCGAATAATTGTACAGATTGCTTGGCAGAGATTGGTCTGAAACAATATGAAAGAAGACAAGTGTGGAAATAGCCCCCGAAAGCGGTGGAGGAGTAGAGTCTATTTTGATGGAAGATTGTTAGGGTAAAGGGTGTGTTTGGATTGCCGTCAAGTGACTTTTTTTCAGAATGATTTTTTCAGAAATGACTTTTGGATAAAAGTCATTTGTGTGAAGTGATTTATGTTTGGATTTGTGATGATAGAAATGACTTTTTTTCAATCTAACTTTTAGAAACATGTTTGGATGATAATATTGAAAAGCACTTTTAGATGAAAAATTACCAAAAAGGGCATTATTTTTATTAAATAATACATATATAATATTCATATATTCTTATTAAAGGCGTAGTTTCTCCCTTATTTTCAAGAAAATAATTCTAAAAAATAATATTTTTCGCTCAAAGGAGTATATTGTGGGAGAAAGTAGTTAGAAATTGTTATGAAAAATTTTTGGAGATAAAAAGAAAATTTTAGATTAAAAGAAATTATCTTATTTGAAAATTTTAGGGGTCTAACAGTCTAATTTTCCTACCCTCTTTATTAAATAATACATAACAAAAGGCGTAGAACCCACCAGAAGTCAGAAGTCAGAAGCCAAAAGTAACTTTTTTTTTATTCTGACTTTTCACGTTGCAGAAGTCATTTTAGACCAAAAGTCATTTTCAAAATAAGTCTACCCAAACATAATTTCTTTTTTCCAAAAGTCATTCTCATCTTGGATCCACGTTGGGCCCTCTGGTACCCAAACATAACTTTTATCACGAAAATGACTTCTCCGGCGCAAAAGTACTTCTGACCCTAAAAAAGCCAAACCAAACATAGCCTCCCTCTGTCTTTTGGCTTATGGCTTATGGCTTTTGGAATGATGGGTCACACGCTTTTTGTTGTGTATTATTTAATAAAGTGGGTAGGAAAATTAGACTATTAGACCCCTAAAATTCTCAAATAAGATATTTTTTAAATCTAAAATTTTCTTTATATCTCCAAAAATTTATCATAGTAATCTCTAACTATTTTCTCCCACAATATCCTCCTTTGAGCTAAAAATATAATTTTTTTTAAATTTATTTTCCTTAAAATAAGGCAGAAATTATGCTTTTAAAATCCTCAAAAAGCCCCAAATTTCACTTTTTCTTTCTAAACTATAAAAACATATGCATATTATATATGTACTCTATTAATTAATAACAATAATGTCATTTTTAATAATTTTTCATCTAAACTTAATTTTCAAAATAATCATTCAAACATATTTCTAAAAGTCATATTGAAAAAAAGTCACTTCTATCATCACAAATCAAAACATAAATCACTCCATACAATATGACTTTTATCCAATCTTACTTCTAAAAAAGTCAGATTGAAAAAATGTTACTTCTCAGGAGTTAATCCAAACACTCCCTAATATCTTCATCTCGCAGCAGAGCCTACACTTTACGGCCCCATAATTTACTAGCAAGCGGTAAGGACAACCGATTTGTATATATACGACCATCAACGAAGCATTTCGGCTTTCCCTTGGAAGCCTTCTTCACAATATTTTACATAAATACATGATGGTTAAAAAATATTTACTCCGTTCTAAATATAGGATCTATTTAAAGAGTTGGTGTATGCCATAAATATATGACCTAATTTTAATTGTCATCAAGTTCTTCCCAAATTATCCCTATTAATACTCCTTCAACAATAATTAAGTAAAGGGTGGAGGAGGGTATAAGGGAAGATTATTGGGGTGTTTTAAAAAAAACACAACCAACTTACATCCTTAATTTAATCAAAGTTATTAAATAGATCTTATATTTATCGAGTAGTTCAATAGCACAAAGATCTATTAGTAAAAATCTTCCGGTATATTGCCCCGATCCTCAAAGCTTCAAAGTTCCAATATGTGATCCTGAAAATTAACATATTTGTTCACCCACTTTTCAATGATTGGGGTCCCACAAGATCCATTCGTAAACAAGATGGGAGGGAGGGAGGGAGGATACATTGTTGCATTTAGTTTGGGGGTGCATGAGCCAAATGTTTTACAGCTAAAGTGCAACTACAAAGAATATGATCAACGTCCTTGATGTGGGCGATTTCCTAATGATGCCGGATTGTTTATGTTTTGGATTCCAGTTTTGTTGGTTTATGAACTGAGAAGCAGATAATTCAACATGAGGAACAGCTGTCTGTAGCATATTACTGGGATGAAGAAGACATTTACTGAGGAAGAAAACTAGTGCCGCCAAAGTGTTTTATATCATTTGCTAAAAACATGTGATGTTATGATTAATGAGGGTGTGATGGAACTTGTGTGGCTAAGCTTGAATTTGCGGCTATAGAAATGGGCCCATGGGAAGAGATTTGATGGATTGGCCCAATGAATCGAAAATGCACGTTTCTGCAAACTTCTTTCCTTTTCCTGACGATTCGTCGCCCATCTGATATCTCCGACCGAAAGCAACCCTTTTTGAATCCTTCCCGCCCACATGCACATTTTGACCCCTTTTTAATTCCCCCATAATTGCGCTATCGATTGAACAAACAAATCCCACCATCTCTTTCTTATTACTCTTATCCTCAACTCCTATCCACAAAAACATTATATTATCTATTCAATGGTATTTGATACTACTAGCTAGCAACTGAGCAGTGTGGTTCACGAAAATATGTGCCCATGATACTAGGAGTATGATTACCTATGAGTAATTATCACAGTTCGAACACAATCCCCTATTAAGTTGGAGCAACCCCAATTAATTTGCTCAAGTGTTGCGTGATTTTTTATTTTTAAATTTCATATAAAATTTTATTTCTTTAATTTCAATATTATAGTTCTCTATCCTTAACACGTTCCTTATATACGCAAAAGATGTCTCCACTAATCGATTAATAACATGTCAAGAAGTTTAAATATTAATGTTTGCTCAAAAAAATTAAAATATTAACAAAATATTCTTAAAAATTAACATATTAAGATTAAATTTCAGAATTAATAAAAAATGCAAACAAAATAATTATTTTGACACTAATTGTTTGGATTTAAGAGATTCAAAATATACTTACTTAGATGTAATATGAAACTTTTAGACTAAACTAGCAATTTTTGTCATTCTAATTTTAAAACTTTCTTTCCTCTTTCAAAAGATTCTTTTTTTGTGTCGTCTGGAAAAAGTTTCGTTTGTTTTTAGCAAAGGCGTAAGAAGGTCTATCTATGTCTGTTTGTGTTAAAATTTTGGGAAAAAATTGCTTGCAACACTCTAAAGTTATTTTTTTGGTGCATACAATATCACCTAATTTTATTGTCCAATTACATATTGGACATGCATGCCATAACCTAATCTACAGTACTAAATAAAATCGGTTTGCTGGATATAATTATAAAATAATATTAACGCGTTGATAGTACTTTACCCCTAATGGTAAAAGTTGTAAGTTGTAACCAGCCCAAAATCAATTTAATTTCTAGCAATAAAATCCAAACTTCATATGTTCAAAAAATTAGACTGCTTCATTATAATTACTCTCGCTATTGTATCAGAAATAATATCATCCTATAATGTTACTATATAAAAGAATGGACACGCTGTTAAAATAACTTTATATAGATAGAATTCGACCAGATCAGAATATAAAAGAAATTAAAAAAATTACTTGCTCACCACTTCACCAGTCATAGTTTGAATAGCAGTTGCTGTGAGTTCTTTAATTGATTCAGGGTCACACTTCAATATCCTTATTATTTTCCCTTGTTGCTTCCGGTCCTTTCTCTATCTATTTCTATTTTCTACCGTGATCTAGCTACTTCTAGAACATGTCCGTGTGAACCTTATTAATTTTTTGAATAGAAACTGGATAACATTACTCTAAAACGAAAAACAAATTACATGGTTGGTACATACTCGTTCGTGCCCCTCTTAATAAAGTCTGTGGGAGGGGCATCAAACCAACTAAAATTATCAATCAAACTATGGGATAGATTAGCTAAATGATCACCTGCAGCAATATTTTCCCTATGACTATGTCTAACTAATACATGCCAATCCATATTGATAAGATATTTGGCATCGTGCACAATGTCCTTATAAGGATGAACAGCATCACAACCTCTCAAGCACAGGTTAATAGCTTCAATGCAGTCAGAGAAAACCACGATTTTTCTGTAGCATTTGTTCCAACACAATTGCAACCCATTTATGAGGCCTATGAGTTCTGCCTCAAAATTTTGTCAATACTTTTAAATTATTTTTCTGAATATCAAAAATTTTGTCTCGTAGACTTCAATAGTTCAAATATTGTAAATTTCCGAGTGGATTAAGACGAAGTCACTTCTAAAATATGCAGTGTTTAAAATTTGAAGAGTGCAAATCTGTGAGGCGACCCTCGTACCAGAGGAGCGATTAATAAATTAAAAAAAATTAAAATACTAGAGATTAGGTTGAATACGTACGAAGGGAAATTATTTTATTTACAAGACCAAGTAGTTGGGAGTGGGAGAATTGTTATTTTCTTGTTATATCGAGCTGGACCTCCAGTGTGTTGTACAGACGATATTTTTCATGTGATTCAACTTGAAATCATAAATATGGTTTTTCAATTTAAAAAAAGAAATTATAAATTTGTTTGCATGAGGTCATGGGAAAGCATAATACTTATACAAATCATTTAACCAAACTATTACATCCCTTCATCAAAATTTAAGACTGAATTATTTGTGGATTTAATTATACTTAGATTTAAAACTTGTGATGCAGCACTTTGTGAGTCATTCATTGTGAGCCCCTTTTGTGAATCTTCTCTCCTTGCTCTCCTTATTCTCTTTTTTGGTATGTTACTTTGGATGTTTTCTAATCCATGCCATCGTGCACTCACCCGCTTATAAGATGAGATGTTGATTATTACTTAGTTATGGCATTTAAATTGATTACAATCTCTTCGTAATTAGTGTTTGCAAAAAACTTTATAAAAATCAAATCTAACTCATTAATTAAGTTTTGACCTGGTGCGGTATCTACTTTTCCTATTTATATTATTATTTTGTTGAATTTTTGTCTTAATTTAGGCAAAAAAGGATCCACAAATATTAAAATATAATTGATGAACTGGTCAAAAACATAGGTATATTGAAAATAATAAGAAAATAGATTATATTGAGAAAAATATTATATTATTACTTCTATTTACATGGATTGGTGGCTCGTAAAATGGTGTGATGCATACATTATGCTTCATATATCCCTTATGTTACTGATTTCCTGAAGCATATTTCGACCTAAAAAAATTAAGATAAATATAATCATAATATATATAAATCATAAATAGTGGTATACATATATTAGGATTGACCAATCAGAAGTTGTGGACATCTTGTGAACATAATTTTAGGGCTTATCTTAAATATAATAATTATAAAATAATGATTATATTTTTTTAAAATATATAAGTAGATATAATTAGTGATATATATATATTGGGATTGAAAAATCAGAAGCTTCTTATGAACATAATTTAAATAATTCAAAAATAATTATTATATTTTAAAAAACAAAAGTATAATAATGATATATATATTTTATTAAATATAATTAATAGATATAATTAGTGATATATATTTTAGGATTGACCAATCATAAGCTTCTTATCTAACTAGTGATATATATATTTTGGATTGACCAATCAGAAGCTTCTTATGAATATAATTTTAGGGCTTATCTTAAGTATGATAATTCAAAAACAATGACTACATTTTTTTTAAGTATAATTAGTAGATATAATTAGGGATATATATTTTGGGATTTATCTTTTTTTGTTGCTAAAATATATTCAAAAACAAATGTAGAATAAGCTTTTATTTAAACAATAGAACTAATTATCTGGGCCATTAATTCCTTATGAATAGTGTTTTGGTGGAAGAGTAATTTATGTTATATAGATAGATAGATAGATAGATAGATGGATGGATGGATATAGATAGATTGGGACTACTTCCTCTATCATCAGACGCATTAGACAGCGAGATGAGGGAAACGTCTAAATATTAATACAAGGGGAGTGAAATAAAACAAAATTTAAAGATAATATTATAGTATAAATGTATAACGCATCACTCAAACACTTGATTACACCCGTACGAACTCTATTTCGATTTCAGACTAATGAGGTCCGCATCAAGAGCATGTTTGGCGCGGAGACTTATAATTTCATATGAGCTAATTGAGGTGGTGGTAAGGAAGAACCTTTTTCTCTATCATTGGTGCTGATTTTTCCACTAATAAACACAAGAGCAAGGTAAAAAAAACTTGAAATGATAATGGCACATGCCTGAAATAAAAAAACAAAAGCCAGCAATTAATTGATTGTCTTTCTAAAACATGCTTAATTAGTAGCCCTTTGCTAAACGATGCACCAACAGTAGTCCAGCACTATCTCATCTGTTTTAACATGTCACCTTATGATGAGTACATCTAATAATGTTTCTAAATGCACAGTTTAACTGCGGGAACCTGTGATCAGACACCATATTTCTAATATATGTAACGATAGTTCGTGCCTGCTTGATTTATTGGTAGAAGATGATTTCATAACATGACTTTTACTGTACAGATATACGTGTTTTGGGGGGGGGGGGTTATCATACACCTTATTTGTTTGAGTTTTGGGGGCAGCTAGGTATGAACAGGAGCACTGTTCGTTGACCCGGACCGAACCGAGCTATCGGACCGGTTCAACAGTGAACCGGCCGCAAGGCCGGTTCGGGTGAGTCTTTGTCTCGGGGGAGCAGTTGAACCTGTTCTCTCTTTTTTTAAAAAAAATTTGATTTTTTTTATTTATTATAATTCACCTAATTACCAACTTTCACTTCACTTAATTTTAGAAACAAGGAAATTATAATATTTTAAATGCTATTATACTTACATATGTTTAGTATTTAATTGTTATTGCTCTTAGTATTTGTATTTTAGTCTGTGGATTGTAGAATAATATTTATTTTCACGTGTACTCAACTAATATTTTATATTTTTCCCTCTATAGAAACATCAAAATATTCATGTTTGATGAATCATGCATACTTATCTATGTTTACATTTTGATATTAGTGATTATTAATGTTAATATCAATAAAATTTTATTATTTTAATATAACCAGTCTGACCCGGTCCAACACCGATCCGACCATTAACCCTTAAATTAGTGCCTCATCCGATTCAATTTCGGGTCCGGTTTTTTGAACCTTAAACAGGAGAACAGGAGAGGGAGAGATGAACTTTACAATGTTACGTAGTACTCCATCAAATAATGGTGGTAGCCAGCACCAGGGGAATCTCACGTTGTTCGCTCCTGTTGAGTGTTGACCTATAACAGTAATGGACTCATTTAATGTGATAAAAAAATACCAATAAAACCCTTTCCATTAATTAATGACAAAAGTAAGAGGTCAACAAAATGGGATAGCAAGCCGACGGTGAGGCTAGTGACTAGTGAGGCCGGTGGGGGGGTGTTAGTGTGCGACCATACCCAATCAATTTAGGTGTGGGAGGGGGATGGAGGGTGTAGGATTGTGGATCCATAATCATGTGGTGAAAGAGAAGGGGATGGACCCCACTCTTCTCATGTGACCCACTTCCCACTACTCATGTGGTCATGGTTTGGTACAGCTGTCAGTTACGTATTGCTTGGTAAGGCTGTCATTGACCAATCAGACTTCGAGCAGTTTTCACATGCATCATAACATAACGTGCCATGTTTTTTCCTTTTTTCTTTTTTTGATGTTGTCATGAATGCGTGGACCCCTTCCACCTCATGATTACGTGCTTATCCAGTTATCCGGTTATCCCCTTCCTTGCCTCCTCCTAATCCTCTGCTTTTCATTTTAAGAAAAACTGAAAAAGATGGTAAATTAGCATTCTTCATAAATTTTATACTCTTCATTGGTATTTGTCCTTTTTTTAATATAAGATATAGATATAATTGATTTTTTTTAAGAGATGAAGAAAGAGAAACAAGCCAATTAATTTTAACATATTTTAAGTATTATTAGATTATGTGTTAGTTTATAAGTCAAATAAATTAATTTAAAGAAAATATTCAAGTAAATTAATTTTCAAGTAACGTATTTAGTTTTTTAAATATTTTTTAAAAAAAATTGTCAATTAGATTTAAATTTAGGAACAAAATGAATAAATTTTTTAAAAATATACATTGAAATCATACGAGATACTACTTACTAGTTACAGAATTCAACGACAAATTAGTGAAATTACCGACCACACGTCCACACTCTGTCTCTTGATCAATGGGCGGAGGGTGATGGGGGTGTAAAAGTTCAGTGTGTGTGTGGATCAGCTTATTTATGAGAAATAAGTGCTTATTTTGTCCATAAACACTTAAAATGGGAATTTTTTTGTTTTTTTGGAAATGTTTGTTTTAACTTATTTTAAATATGGCTTATAGCTTATAAGTCAAAATAAGTAGAAGGAGAAAAAAGAGCTTATAGAGTGCTTATAAGACAATTATGGAAAATAAATCTCTTATAAATCATTTTTTTCACAACTAATCCAAACATAAGTCTCATTGTACAATCTGGCTTATGGAAAATAAGCCACTTATATGTCATTTTTTTACACCTAATCCAAATATAAATCTCATTACACAATCTAACTTATTTTCAATCTGACTTATATATAAGTTACTTTTCCAATCGTTAATCCAAACACACCGAGGTTATTTATACAAATTTACAATAGCTCTCTTGATCATCGTAAGAAATATCATATCTATACCCATGCCATAGTATTATATGCCAATCTCTATTTATCAATCTCCCAGTTTCTTTAATTTCTTTAATGATATAGGGTACACTGTTGCAAGGGCATCTATACTATACAACCCCTCCACTTACTTCCTATTTACCATTTCTACCACCAATGGTAGAGATGCTCAATAGAGAGAAGTGAAGAGATTGTATAGTGGAGATGCCTTTAAACCCACAAGCTGATGAGTAAATTTTGAAACATAAGATTAATTATACTAATATCTTCATTAATTTTGAAATACAACTACAATAACAACAATTAAGTCTTATCCTATTAGGTGAAATCATATAAAATATAAATTAAAAAAAAGGAAAATTAGTCTCTGATTTACCTTATGTTTCTTGGTTTTTTTTTTTTGGTCAAAGGATATGTTTCTTGGTTCGATGGGTTTGAAATTATTGATGGGGCCAGCTAACCCACAGCTGCTAATCCTCCGGAATCCAAATTGGTTCCGACAAAAATCGGAAATATTCCAAAGGACTGAGACGGGCACGATGCAGTTCTGAATTCTGATAGTATTTGCGGTCGATTTGTATGATTCCATTTCCTCATTCAAGAAACTTCTGGACGTAGTAATTACTTGCTAATTAGTCGAGGCGTTTCAGAACTTTTGCGACCCAACTAAACAAAAAATAGGTTCAGTAAAGCTTTGCTCAATAACTGTCTCAACATGTGGCTGTAGTTTAGTGGTAAGAATTCCACGTTGTGGCCGTGGAGACCTGGGCTCGAATCCCAGCAGCCACACGATGGTGTAGTTTTTTTGTTGTTTTTATAATCTCGTTTTTGTATCAAAGTAAAAGAGGGGTTGATGGAATCTGAACATGTGGCTTTGGACAGAATTTTGTTCTCCATATTCATGTCTACGGATAAAGACAAACTCTTACTGCGCAGCTTCATTTTGTGGTGGTCCTCTCCCCTCTCATTATTTTATATAGACTCCCCTATTCCTTTTTATCTTTTATGGGCGCCCACAATTCTGTTTCTTAAAATTTGTTATATGTTATATTACATTGCTTTGATTTATTTACGCTATCTTAATTAAGCATCTTACAAGTCACTTACTATTTCAAATTAAATAAATCACATGATAAACTATCCATCTAATCGCCTTTTGGCTCACGTATATATAAATATGACAGCGCACAAATTAATGGTGGTTTCTTCCAGACACTTCTCCCACATACTATATGACTAATTCGATCTTTGAATCTGAGGAGATCATACAGATTCCATACCAGATAAGCCATCACGTCCGTGATGCATTTGTGGGAGCTGTTGAGTGCATAATTTTCATTGACCTGCTACTACATATTTTTCGTTTAGAAAAAGGACAATAAGAGAAAGAAGAGGTATATTATGGCGAATATCCTCTTGTGATTCTCACCTTCCGTTTGTATTTGTTTTGTTGTGATTTTACAAAGCATCATCTAGTGACGATCACATTTTATAGTTTTATTTCATTTTTTCTCAATTTGACGGCTTTTTAATGGGTTAAGGTGCATTTTGGCCAATAAAATATAGGCCTATGAGCGTCTGACACAATTATGTTTGTGTTGACAAGGCGTGACACATGTCAGCAGGATAAACAGAGGCCGTTAACTGCTTCTTAACGGTGTTAGTCAATATGCTCAATTTTATAACTTTATTGGAATATAAAAACCCTTTAAAACATAATTGTGCCAGCCTCTTCTGGATCAATATATTATTGGCTAAAATGCATCTTAATCCTTTTTTAATTGCTAACATTTCATGATGCAGACCATAATACGCTCCCTCCAGTGATTTGAAGTATGAACAAACTTCGACAGGGACAGCATCTGACCATTGCAAACTAGTTTGCTGATTCCTTCATTTTTAAATTCGGTCTACAATAAATTACTATCGAGATTAGTATAAAGATTTGAGCGTGTCTTGTTCACGTGGTTCGTGATTAAAACTTTTTGTAAATTTGATTAATTTATAAGTGATGTACCTAACTTGGAGATAAGAAAGTTTGAATTCCGCACACAAATTATTAAATTTAAGCTGAGAAGATGAAAACCAGACTCATGAAAATATTTTTGTGTTCCTGCATTTATTATTTATTTGAGATATATATATATATATGTGGATGTTTTTTTATTCATATTTTAATATATTTATGGAACTCCGCCTATGCTTATAGCCGGTCCCAAGCCCGGGTAAAGGAGGAGGGCTGTGTTAGGCCCCGACAGCCAGCGTAAAAACCCCGTCGAATCTAATGAACATGGATCAACGAAGAAATTGTGTAAATGTTAGGTCGTTGCCCGTAAGCAACGCGCTGTATGGCTCGAGTACAGTGAGAAGAGAGCGAGAGCCGCTGCATCCTAGCCTGAATGCAGTGTTAAGAGAGCAAGGGCTAAAGGATAGGTCGTTGCCTGGTTGTAATGCGCTGTATGGCTCGAGTACAGTGATAAGAGAGCAAGAGCCGCTGCATCCTCGCCCGAATGCAGTGTTAAATGAGCAAGGGCTACCGCACTCTAATGGACGGAGGCGGCTAAAGAAGCTAGTTCATGAGAGTAAGATCAGATTTGGTTCTTGGAATATTGGGACGCTGAATGGGAAGCTTTTTGAGGTTGCACAAGTTATGAAGGATCGTAAGATTAATATATTATGCTTACAAGAAACCAGATGGGCTGGAGAGAGATCTAAAGAAATCGGAGTTAATGATTCTAAATTCTGGTACATAGGAAAGGTAAATGGGAGGAATGGTGTTGGTATTATTGCAGATAAAGAGTGGCGGAAGAATGTAGTGGAAGTTAAGCGGATTGAGGACCGAATCATATCTGTAAGAGTAATTGTGGGAAATTATACAATAAATGTTATTAGTGCATATGCACCCCAAGTAGGCGCAGAAGCACATCTTAAGGAGAAGTTTTGGGCAGATATTGAAGGGTTGATTCAAGGTATACCGGCAACCGAGAAAATTTTTATTGGAGGGGATCTTAATGGACATGTTGGGAAAGAGGCGGGATCATATGCAAGGGCGCATGATGGTTTTGGTTATGGGGAGTTGAATAATGAAGGACAAACAATTATCGATTTTTCCTTAGCATACAATCTTAAGATTGTTAACACATGCTTTAAGAAGCGGGAAGAACATTTGATTACATATAAAAGTGGAACTCACAAGTCACAAATTGATTTCTTTTTGGTAAGAAACCCTGATAGAAGGTTATGTACTAATTGTAAAGTGATTCCTGGGCATGGGGAGACCGCTCAACATAGACTTCTAGTTCTTGATGTGAGAATTAAATGTATAAGACAAAGGCGTCGGGCAGTTTTGAACCGAAAGATCAAGTGGTGGCAGTTAAAGGGGGAGAAGCGAGAGATTTTTAAGAGAAACCTATTGGATGAAGGGGTATGGGAGCCACAAGGAAATGCTAACAACATGTGGAAGAATATGGCTACGAAGATTGAAATGGTTGCTAAAGCTACTTTAGGAGAATCAAAAGGTTTTGGACCAAGAGATAAAGAGACTTGGTGGTGGGACAAGGATGTCCAAGAAAAGGTGTGGAATAAAAAGAATTGTTTTAAGGCTATACACTTGTGTAATAATACTGAAAATTGGGAAAAGTACCGCTTAGCTAAAAAGGAGACTAAGAAGGCAGTGAGTGAAGCTCGTGCTAAAGCATACGAGGGGTTTTATAAGGAGTTAGGGACAAAGGCTGGGGAACAAAAGATTTACAAGATCGCAAAGAGTAGGGAGAGGAATTCAAGAGATTTGGATCAAGTAAGGTGTATAAAGGATGAAGAAGGTAAAGTTTTGATTACTGATGAAGATATTAAGAATAGATGAGATGCCTACTTTTCTAAGTTATTCAATGATGGAGGTGAAGGTCTATCTTGTGAGTTGGGGGATTTGACAATTAGTGAAGATGGACTTAATAGGTCATTTTATCGTAGAATTAGAGTGTGGGAGGTTAGAGATGTAACGTCCTTTCCAAAAATTACTTATAACTTAATAGTTCTGAAACTATTTTTGAGAAATTCCCTTATGAAAAGCAACCGTGATAATTTAAAAACAACTCATTGTACCCAAAGTCTACTTAGAGACCTAATATCATAAACCCATGTCCCTTTATTAATTTATAAATAATAAATAATAAATAAATAATAAATGCACAAAACGTCCTAATTGTGGCAATATTCAGAAAACAACAACTGAGAGTATAAGCCTAGTTGGCGTAATCTCAATCCTCCATAGCCTTCCCTGACGTTCCTTCTCTATATCTTTCACCTAAAAAAATGTTAAAGTAACGGGATGAGACAACTGCCTCAGTAACCGACTATCCTACCCACCGTACACACCAGCACATGCTTGCAAGGTGTCAGGTGGGACAGTTATAAAACATTTATATATATATAATCATACACATAAATATTTATCAATAAGCCAAAAGTAACATTCATGCTCACAATTAATCAAAGATTATAGAACTTAGGGAAAAACAGGATCATAGCACCAAATGTTAATTCTAATCATAGTACCAATAACCTCCCAATCGTTAATCTCCCTTATATCCTCCTTATTCCCGCCGACTGAACCCATGGGCTAAGTTAATTACCCATGTCACTGGTTACTCCAAAAGCTCACCGATTATGTGGAGTGGATGGCCAAATCCACAGATCACAAAACCGGACCATGGGTTCCCCCTCATAGAACAGGTGGGGTGTCGCAGCCCCTCATAGAACAAGTGGGGCAGTCCCTCATAGAACAAGTGAGACCGTCCCTCATAGAACAGGTGGGACATAGTAACCCCTCATAGAACAAGTGGGGCGCCGTACCCTCGTAGAACATGTGGGTTACGACTTGGCCAACCAAAGAGCTCCGAATGGCGGCCTCACCACGTGGTAAAATATTTATCTCCCTCAACTATATCCTTATTACCTCTAATGTTATCATAGAACGCATATTTCACAACTATAACTCACAAATCATAGGACAATATTCATGAACATAATCATTCAAACTCGAATCTTTAACTATCATATAACATATTCACAACAATTCTATAGCCTTCAACGATTCATAACAATCAATTATCATACTAAAACAATATCATAATAATCATTATATAAAACATTAAAACATATTTCTTTTATAAATAATGTCCCACAAGACGGTTTTTCATAAAAGCAATTCATAAAACACTTTATAAAACAAAAAGATAGAAATTTCATATAGCAATATACTTTTCAAAAACTCACAAACACATACTGATATGCACGACAGATAAGAAAACCAGTTACCTGATTTACCGCTCAGGATTTCATGTATTCAATTCGGGCTTAATAACTCAAACTACATAACACATATCAACGATCCAACCGTTGAAAACGATCTGATGGATTTTTCAAACATGGTGACCAAATTTCGCTTCGATCCAACGGTTAACAAATGTGTAATTGTTATTTTAACGAGACTGCCTCATAATTGGGTTAAAATATCTTAATATGTTTAATTTTAACATATCACCTCCTATATATAAGCTCCTAGAGTCTGCGCCTCCTCTCATTTAATCGATGTGGGACTTCTTACTATTCTTATTTTATTAAATATTTATTTGTGTATATACGGGATATATCTTGAATAATCTAATTTAATAAATTGATTTATCCTTATCTTTCTCTTTTAAAAAAATCAATATGAATAAATATCCAATAATGTCATCTCTTAATATCCTTAAGATTTGATATCTTTATCCTTTTTGAATGTTATCACTTGATATTACAACTCGCTCCTTGATTTATTATTTTAGATATATTTTTTCTACTTAAATATTATTTACTAAATTTCATTTAGGATGAAATATTCATTCATAAATATCACTTTAAGTCTTATGAACAAAAATTGGGATGTTACAAGAGAAGCTCTTAAGAAAATGGAAAATGGTAAAGCAGTTGGACCTGATGGTATACCGATTGAAGTTTGGAAATGTTTAGGGGAAGAGGGTGTGTTATGGTTATCTGAATTGTTTAACGAGATTTTACGGTCTAAGAAGATGCCTGATGATTGGAGAAAAAGTACTTTAGTCCCGATTTATAAAAACAAAGGCGATATACAAAATTGTGCAAATTATAGGGGAATTAAACTTATGAGTCACACAATGAAACTATGGGAAAAGGTGATTGAGCATAGGTTAAGAATAGAAACTGGTATTTCTGAGAGAGTTTGGGTTCATGCCAGGGAGATCCACAACGGAGGCGATATATCTATTAAGAGGGATAATGGAAAAGTATCGAAGTAGAAAAAGAGACTTACATATGGTTTTTATTGACTTAGAAAAGGCGTATGATCGCGTGCCGAGAGATTTACTTTGGAAAGCCTTGGAAAAGAAAGGAGTATGTGTTGCTTATATTAAAGTTATACAGGATATGTATGATGGGGTGTTGACTAAGGTTAAAACGCCGGGAGGTGAGACAAAAGACTTCCCTATAAGAATTGGCCTACATCAGGGATCAGTTTTGAGCCCATATTTGTTTAATTTAGTAGTAGATGCTCTAACTGAGCCTATAGAAGAAGCGGTCCCTAAGTGCATGCTTTTTGCTGATGATATAGTCCTTCTGGCCGAATCAAGAGAGGAGATTAATGATAAATTAGAAATATGGAGAAACACGCTGGAGTCGAAGGGTTTCCGTTTAAGTAGGAGTAAGACAGAATATATGCATTGCAATTTTGCAAATAGACAACTTAGAGGTGATTTGGAGGTTAAACTAGGAGAGCAAACAATCCCTCAAGTAACGAAGTTTAGGAATTTGGGATCAATTATAAGACAAGATGGTGAGATTGATGACGATGTCAATCATAGAATTCAAGCTGGGTGGTGTAAATGGAGGAAAGCTACTGGAGTTCTCTGCGATAGAAAAGTACCCCATAAGGTAAAAGGGAAGTTTTATCGCACTGCTATAAGACCAGCAGTATTATATGGTAGTGAATGTTGGGCTTTGAAGGGTCAGCATGAACATAAGATGGGGGTAGCTGAAATGAGGATGTTGAGATGGATGTGTGGTCACACAAGAAAGGATAAGATTCGGAATGATCATATACGCGAACGAGTTGGAGTGGCACCTATCAGTGAGAAAATGGTAGAAAATCGTTTGAGGTGGTTTGGACATGTACAAAGGAGGCCATTAGATGCGCCAGTGAGGAGGGTAGATCAAATAGTCTGGAGTCCGATTAAGAGAGGAAGAGGGAGACCGAGGCTTACACTTAATGAAGTTGTAGAGCGCGATCTTTTAATAAATAATATATCTAAAGATTTGGTTACCGATAGAGCACAATGGCGTCGTGCGATCCATGTAGCCGACCCCACTTAGTGGGATAAGGCTTTGTTGTTGTTGTTGTTATTTTAATATATTTATGGATTGAATATTAAAATAGCTCAAAACTTGTTTATAGAGTCTAATGACTTAAATTATAAACACCTAAATGCTCTATCTTATTATAAAATGATGTCAAAATCTTGTTGTCAATTATCATACCAAAACTGTCATTGTGCGTTTATTGAGGCACTTCCTAGCGAGAAAATCGTATTTGTGGGAGCTTACAGTAATTTCACACACACACACACACTTCATAAAAATTATAAAGTAGTTTATGTTATGCCTCGTCAGGACCATCCAGCACCAATCTAAACGAATTAAAAATGTAGATAAGCTCTCATAGAATATAAAATAACATGATGATGATAACGTAGTTAATTTGATCATGTCCTAATCATTATCCCCCACTGATAAGTATATATATTAGCTGCATATATATTAGCTAACATGACACTTGACAGAGCTTTTCTTTTCTTTTTAATTATACCTAATCAATCTATGGCTGCCGCAATTTTATTTATTTCCTTCCATAAACTTCTTACTGTTAATTTGAACTAATCATCGGTTTATTTATGGTTTTTAAAGGAACACATACAGCGTTACGTTGTGAAAAGTGAAAACACCCACAAAGAACACAAACTTTAATTTTGTTCCTGCTTTGGTTAATTAAGATTTCTTTTTTCCAGTAGTAAAGGCAAGCTGTGGCTTGATACAAACAGTAACCTCTAGGGCGTCCCCTAGATTATGCAGCACAACGGTGCTGATCTTCCAAGTACCATCTTAGGCATTCATTTGGTACTAATTAAGATAGACTTGGCAAACAGTCACTAGAAAGATATGCTCTCCGTGTATACCTGCAGTTCATATCTGTATGCTACTAAAGTGAACAAAGCCAGAAGTAAAGGGCAATTAATTCCGTCACATAAGACATAATATATATTCAAGGATCATGCAGATTCAGTGTACACATGACTAGAACCCGAGGACTAAACATGTGCAATATTTCTGCTTCAAGCTATTGCCGGAATATTGGATCATGCCCCCCACAAGATGGTATACATATAAACTTTTTAACTGACCCTGGGTTTGTTAATATAATTAATCAAGTCCTTAGATATGTAAACCGAACCAGTCTTTCTATTAAATTTTGTGTTTAGCAGGAAAATTGGTTCAAATTAACCGTTATATTTAGTAAGAAAATTGGTTCAAAATAACCGTTCCTCTTAATTTGTAAGAAAGGAAGCAACTATCATACATCCATACCCGACCGACTAACCCGAAATGGAATTGTATAAATTACACAAAAACTACGCCTGACCCCGTGCGTGTATACTGCAAAGCAAAGAACTCCATCGTGAGCGTTTTAATGATGTGTGTAAACTTTAGGTAGGAGTTATTTATAATTTTAAAAAAGCACCCACGTGTCTGTCGGGGTCAGCCAATAATAACAGCTTTTCCGATTGGTCACTTCCAAAAGGGCTGACACGTTATTCCCTCGTGGCATTCTCATTTCCCGTTATATGCGTGCCCAAATTTAACACCTAGTGGATAGTGTGTACTTCTACTCCTATACATAGTCGAACAACTACACATGAGTCCACGTTATTTTAACAAACATCATTGTGAATATTAATAGATTAAACGTGACGCGGAAATTGAATAAGAAAACTGTTCAAAATTGAACCAGTTTTTCTATTCATGAAAAAGAGGAGTATAGAGAATTACTCATAAAAAAGAGACTATCTATGTCTTTTATCACAAATATTTTAATAGATGCAAATTTAAAATAAAATCTAGATAATTCAAATGATATCTAAACAATCCAGATATAATTAGTTTTTCATACTTATTTTTTAAACAAGTAGGAAAATCGGTTTCTCATAAACATAGAAGTACTCCTCCATTCTTATTTGTAAGTTCATAAAAGTTGAGTTGATTTGTCTATTATTATAAGGTCACATTCGAGTTTTTCTCACTATTAAATGCATTTTTTTCTCATTTTCACTCTTAATTTATTTCATATACTACATTTTTTGTTGATATTCTTATCATTACTGTTCTTTCATTTATTCATTCATAAATGAGGGTGTCATTTTTTTTTAAAAAAAAAAGGTAGGTTCATATGTATGTATCACTATAATTAATTATATTTTTAAGAAAACTGTGATTAGGTTATTAAGACCTTATAAGTACAAACGCAGGTAGTGGCATTGAATCCTTGTACAGCCCCTCGTCCAAATTATTCCATATTCATACATATTTAGATGTTTCCAGATCCTATCTACAGTATCAAATTGCCAAAAGGGAACAAAACTCCCCACCCTAGTGCTCCATCACGCTCCACTACGTGCCCCTTATCCATCTCGGACACGTGTCACTCTCTGGATTCCTCCCGCCGAATAGCTTCGCTGTATTAACAGCGATCACTGTATTAACACTCGGCACTCGGCACTCGGCACCTCCTTACACCCAAAAAAAAAAAAGCCTCCCCAAATAATTACAACTAATTTCACTATTACAAATTTAGCATCTCCCAGCCTGTCCTCTAATAATTCAGTAACTAATCTCCCCAAACCACATAGTTATAATTCGTTTTATATTTATTCTTTTTATGGATCAACCGGAACCTGCCATAGCCAGTTAAGTGAACATGGTGAGTCTCAATATAAAGACTGATCATCTCACTCAGAGTCTCCTCACCGAGAAGCGGAAAGCAGACCTTTTGTTCTTCTTACTAACATCCCTCGTCTCTAAAAACAGAGTTAATTACGATGCCTGTCCAAAACATAGCCATCGGGAGGCCCCAGGAGGCGACTCACCCAGATACGTTGAAGGCTGGGTTGGCTGAGTTCATCTCCACCCTCATCTTCGTCTTCGCTGGCTCAGGCTCAGGCATGGCCTTCAACAAGCTCACCAACGACGGCGCCACCACCCCCGCCGGCCTCATCTCCGCCGCCATCGCCCACGCCTTCGCCCTCTTCGTCGCCGTCGCCGTCGGAGCCAACATCTCCGGCGGCCACGTCAACCCCGCTGTCACCTTCGGAGCTTTCCTCGGAGGTAACATCTCCTTGTTGCGTGGCATCGTCTACTGGATCGCCCAGCTTCTCGGCTCCGTCGTTGCCTGCCTCCTTCTTAAATTCGTCACCGGAGGACTGGTAAGAACATCACTTATTAATCTGTAGCGTCTTAAATATAAGATCAAACTGATTAGACTTATAAAATAAACAAACGTGTTTATACTTGCAATTTCTTTTCCGAAAAACCAAGTAGTTAAGTACTTATGTCTACAAAATTTTTCCAAATACTTGAAAAAAAAAATCAACTTATTTATGATTGAAGAGAGGTTTTGTCTACACAAATAAGTACTTATATCTTCAAACTAATTTTCTTCACTTATAAATTAATTTCTAATCTGATTTCATGAGACATGTTAAAATTAGATGGTATGATTCCCTTGTTCTCTTAAAAAACGAAAAGAAAGGTCAACTTAAAAGCTCAGTTAAGAAGTAACTTAAAATCAGTTAAGTTTTACAGTTAGTGGAAGTGGTTAAGAATAACGGTTATTGATGGGGTTTGATACGCTGTGTAACAGACCACACCGGCTTTTGCACTGTCTTCTGGGGTTGGAGTATGGAACGCGGTCGTATTTGAGATAGTGATGACCTTTGGGTTGGTGTACACTGTGTACGCGACGGCCCTTGATCCCAAGAAGGGGAGTGTGGGAGTGATCGCACCCATCGCGATCGGTTTCATTGTGGGGGCAAACATTCTGGCGGGTGGGGCCTTCGATGGGGCATCCATGAACCCGGCTGTTTCTTTCGGGCCTGCTGTGGTCAGCTGGAGCTGGGCCAATCACTGGGTCTACTGGGTCGGCCCACTTATTGGAGGTGGCCTTGCTGGTGTCATCTATGAGGTTGTCTTCATCTCCCACACCCACGAGCAGCTCCCCACCACCGATTACTAGACGAGGGGCTTGATTTTTATTCCCTTGGCATCTGATATTTGTGTATCTCTTTGTTCATCTTCTTTCTTTCTTTTTTAAATTATGCGTTGAATGGGTGAGCCTTGATCTTGATTGAATTGTGATGATGATGATGATGATGATGATGAGCATCTATTTGGTTCGCTCTTGTATTGTGCAGCACTGAATGTACCATAACGCGGGTCTACGTTTATGATTCCACCTCTTTTCGTTCCCTTGCAAATCTTCTCTTCTCTTGCTTTTGAGAAACAAATATTGGAAGAAATTACATTTAATTTGCTCCATGAGACTAGAATTAATAATTTTGATCAGCTAAATACAATGTACGGTTTCTTGTTAAACATCTGAAAACTAGCTTATCAATCTTAAAAGCCAACAGAAAAGTGGAGTATAGCAATCATGCTCATCAATTTCTAAAATTTATCCTACATTATTGTATAGTCGCATTTACGTACATGGAGGTGGAGATGGGTGTGGGCATTAAAAATGAGGGAATAAAAATAGGAGGGGCGAGGGGGACAGTTGAAAAATGAGAACGAGCCTTTAACCCACATAAATAGAAAGCATCCAAAGGGAATGGCTGAGTCATTGTGCCAACACAGTCAAAATAACGGTACAACATTAGGATTAGGACCGAGTTTCGATGCTAATTGCCCTCCGAATGTCACTTTGATGGAACAATTATTTGTGTAAGATACACGGCATGTGCCAAAACGGGACAAAACTTGCACCTCCAGTGGGCTCAATCGTGCTACACTACCTGCCCCGTATCCATCTTACAGACAGTGTCACCCTCTGGATGACTTCGTCAGAGATTGCTTCGTTGTATCCACAGCAACTACTGCGGCCTCACCCTATCCAGTCCACTAAAATTAATTAATAAGACATAATTTAAAAAAAAAATCATTTTCATTTAATTTTAAAAAATGGCAAATAAAAAAAAAAGTTGATTAACAACTCATGAGCTAGGCCTAATAATTAAGCTGAACATGGTATGGCATGTGTAGGAGAACCTGGTGGCTCTCAACGGAAAGAGTCAAACTTTCGCCACAGAGAAGTGAGAAGTAGAAACTAGCACTCGTAGTTATCTCCTAACACCATGCCGGACCCAGCATGGCCCATCCCTAGGCCCGACGGGCCCACTCACCCAGGTATCTTCAAGGCCGGCCTGGCCGAGTTGATCTCCACCCTCATCTTCGTCTTCGCCGGCCAAGGCTCCGCCGCGGCCATCAGCAAGATCACCAACGACGGCGCCACCAGCCCCGCCGCCCTCATCTCCGCCTCGATCGCCCACGCCTTCTCCCTCTTCGTCGCCGTCTCCGTCGCCGCAAACATCTCCGGCGGCCACGTCAACCCCGCCGTCACCTTCGGATCCTTCATCGGAGGCAACATCAGCTTCTTCCGAGGCATCGTTTACTGCATCGGTCAGCTTCTAGGCTCCACCGTCGCCTGCCTCCTCCTTAAATTCCTCACCGGAGGACTCACCACACCGACTTTCGCATTGTCCACCGGAATCGGAGCATGGAACGCCGTCGTTTTGGAGATAGTGATGACGTTTGGGTTGGTGTACACTGTGTACGCGACGGCCGTTGACCCGAAGAAGGGCAATTTGGGGATTATCGCTCCCATTGCGATCGGTTTCATTATGGGAGCGAACATTCTGGTGGGTGGGGCCTTTGACGGGGCATCTATGAACCCGGCTGTTTCTTTTGGTCCTGCGCTGGTGAGCTGGAGGTGGGCCAACCACTGGGTCTACTGGGTCGGCCCACTTATCGGCGGTGGCCTTGCTGGCCTCATCTATGAGCTTGCCTTCGTCTCCTCCAGCGAGCAGATCCCCACCACTGGCTACTAATCTTGTTGTCGATGATCAGTTTGCATTTGAAATTTGTTCATCTTCTTTTTAAATTTATGCGAAATTGAATTGGTCGGCGTGGATCTTGATTGAATTACGATCGTGTCCCGGATTTCGTTATTCCATGCATTGATCACCTCCTTTTTGTTTCAGATGGAAAAAACAAAAATACAAATCTTTTCTTCCTTTTGAGAATGAAAGGGATTGGAACTAATCCCTTAAACCAGACTTACAGTTTTTACCGGTCAAATATGATTTTATGATCTGTTGTCAAGCATTTGGAAAGTAGCTCGATAAAATGGAGTTTGCTAATGAGTGTACTAAAATTAGGAGGGGCAAGTGGGTGAAGTTGAAAAGTGAGGAATGATCCCACACCTACAGCACCTAAAAAAGAAAAGAGTAGATGGAAAAACTAACCCAGGGGGTTAAAATGAGTAAGAAGGGATCACCAATAATAAAGGAATTTGTGAGAATAAAAGGGACCGGCACGCAAAAAAGGAGAGGAGAATTATGGCTTAGACTGGAAGCTGACAGGGGCGGTGGGAGTGTGGGACAGCCTCATGAGCACATGTTCTAGCAGCTTCACAATTGTTACTCCCCCCTAACAACCACAGTACCTCATACTCCAAACCCCCCTAAAACAACATAAGAGTCCAAATCCCCTCAAAACATGACCCCCTTTAGGTATTGGTAGGCCGTGGAAGGAAGGCATGTGAAGAAAGCCGAGATTAGAGGGAAGATTTTTACCCTCTCCATGATACTATAAATAATGAGAGGTTGAGATAGTGATGAAGCAGAGAGCACGTGAAACAACTCTTGGATTACAGCACCCAAATTTATCAAAAGACCCCCAACACCTTTTTTATGATTAAAAGACTCCTCACTCCTCACTATCCTGTCTCTTCTGCTGCTCTGCTAGTGCTTGCTCGGGTCCACCTCTGCTTTTTAGCTATTGGATTTCACCCAGATCCAAATACCTTAGATTCCCTCCCGATTCTGTACCTCAGGAGTGTTTTTGTCATGAACCCCTTAATTAATAATTATTATCCCAACTCTCTCCTCTATCTACCTGGCGTTAGACATTTACAGTGACCATTGCCATACAACTTAATTACTGTGGAGCCAAAATAATGCAGCGATTCTATGCGTGACTCTGACTGAAAAATACAACTACTACCAAATACTCCAAACCGGCATAACATGGTTATATAGGTGGAAGCAATGATTGATGGTACTGGTATACGAGAGATAAAAAAAAGGAGTGGGTGAATGCATCAGAAGAGAGGACAAGAATAGGGGAGGATATTTTTATGATAAAGGGGTTGTTGAGCAACGAGGACCACACTCATCACTTTCGTCCTGAGTAGGGACTGATAAAGACAGAGCATGTGGGTTAGGGCCGCAGGAATAAGAAAGAGCGAATAATGATAGGCCTAATTGTGTGTTGTATTGATGCCTTGGTATATCTTGCCTTTCCTGGTTTTGCTGTTGAAAATGATAGGTGTTGAGTGTTGTGCTGTGTGACTGTCACTGTGGCCCCTTCCAACTTTACGCTTGCACCGCCCTCATATGGAGCAAGGACTCTGTTGCCTCCTCATATCTTCGCTTCCTCTACCTCCTTTTGCCCCCCTAAAATTACTCACAAATAAAATTAATACTCCCGTTGCTAAATATAGGATTTAGTTTATTTTTGTTGAGAATCTTAAGAAAGCTAAATAAGTTACTTATAAATTGATTTAACTGAATTTTTTCTATAAATTGGTTTATTTGACTTATAAGCTAATATATAATGTAATAATAATATACAAAGTATATTATGATTAAATGGCTCGTTTAACTTCCTTAATTTTTTCAAAAAAACTAACTAGATCTTATATTTAGGAATGGAGGGAATAACACACATTCGAGTTAACTTTGTGACACATTTTTTTTTTAATGTGAAAGTATATATCATTAATCAACAACTATTTACAGGGCTGTTAGCAATGCATGCTAAGTTACATTTTGGATAAATTTAGGCTTGCATTTCCCCTCGATGTATGTATATTTTTATTCGAAACAATCTTATTTGAGTAGAGTAGATGTCAATAACTACTTCAATTGGACAATTTTTTAAAGAGGATTTAAACATTAGACTGTGGTGTTGTAAGAAATTAATTCATTCTGTTGATCCAACCCCATTATTTGCAATACATCATGGGAAAATAGGCCTGCTATTTCAATTGGTGAATATGTGGTCGTAATATTGATCGAAAAAGGAATATGTGGTCGTAATGTTATTTTGCATTTCCAATGGGCTCGTTCGCTACATCTATTAAATGTGATTGTGGGTTTCGACAAATTGTTGCATTTGTTGGATTGTTTCAATGGCCTTTAATGACTGGACCAGTAAAACCTATATATTGGGCTTAGCAATGCAATAGTTGCCCTTTTTTCTCTTATACTATTGGACAGGGCTTCATTAAAATGTTTTCCTTTCATCCATATTTGTAAATATACCTCTAATAATATCAAGGTAATCAAACCGTACCAGTCACTAGACCGATAAAGACAGTGGGTCAGACCGTAGTCAACTCGAAAGTCAGACCTATGAGAAATGAAAAATGAAAAAATTAATTTTGAATTCTCATCATATCATTCAAATGATAAATAATACTATAGGTATGCAGATATTTTAAATATTTCAGCCACATATACTCATTCTTTTATTTATAAAAATTGCAGCCTTAAAATCAATAGGTTTGTTTAGAAAGAATATGTCCAAGCCTATTAACACCCTTTAACCTAACCCTAATTCTCACCTCCTGAGACTGTAAGAAGTACAGCAGACACTAACAACAAAAGGCGTCTCCAACTTCATCATGTTTAGATCCAAAAAACTTCATCGTGTTCAAATCCCAAAAACTTCATCGTGCCTCTCTTCTACTATACTTTCATCAACTATCACAGCAAGACCAAACCCTACCAACATCATTGACATGGACCGATCTTTATAGATCTCTGCAGCATCTTCTCTTGTTTAGCTATTACTCTTCTCCTCTCTCCCTCTCCCCCCCCTCCTGTTCACCTCTCATTTCTATCTTCATCGACGAACAGTTCTTCAGCTTCCATACTTACTCCGGCATTGGCTACCCTATTGAAACCCAGTAGAGATTGTTTATAAGAAGGGATTTGCTGCTTTTCCTTTTGTTTTCCATGCTCCACCTTCGAATTGTCTTCCATATTTGTTTCTGGCACTACTTCTAGACTCTGCTTTGAATCACTCATAGGACTGTCCATTATGGTAGGTTTCAACTCTCCCAGCTTCGTTTTCTTCTTCCATTCGTCCCCGGGCGATTCCAGTGGCCAGTTCGGCGATGTCTTACGTTGACCTGTGTCTTCTATATCACGCTGACTTTCTTGGCACAGTACCAAAGAGAAAGAAACCTAGTTCACTAAGAGCCAGACTTCCATTCTATTGTCCATTATTCTTCTATTGAATGCTCGATAGACAACAACAACTAATTTCGTTTGGATTATGATATGCCCATTTTTTTCTTTAATGGGAAAAAACAATTGGTATTAAACTTTATAAGTAACAAAACAACGGTTGAACAAAAAAAAACAAAAACAAAACAACGGGCGTGCAAGTGGTTTTAAAAATAACAATAATATTTTGAGAAAAAAATCAAATAAAGAGTAATCAATCAATGTTTCGTTTGAAATCTGCAACTTTATAAATTCGGTACTCTATCAAGATATTTTCTCTAATCCTTAACATTAAGATTTACTACTTTAATAAAAACATTGACCTAAATACTAGATCCACTGAATGAAGTCACGAACCACAATTTTCCTAGGAAGAACGCAGGCAGTGACAGGAAAATGGGCGATGAAAAGAGAAGATATTAAAGAAGTACACGTGTCAAACTAGGATGGGTCACATTGTGCAACAAAAAATGTGAAAAGAATGTGTACGGCGAATCTGGAAAAGGTTTTCGTGATCCTTATGCGCCCATCATGTGCCACGTCCCCGTGTTGATCCACCGACCTTTTAGTTATTAACTTTTTTATGGCCCTCCTCACATTATCCTCTTCTTATTTTTTGCACCGTCTTTTCTGCAGTTTCTCAAATCAATCATTACCCCTCTCAATCCCACTCCAATCCAATTTCATGTTTAAAATAGTATCCGTATTTTCTAACACAAAATACATAAAAACTCAGCCGCCTCAGGATAAATTGATCCGGAATTATAACAAATAGAACAGGACTAAACCTGATTATCGGGTAGGACAGGACATAGGCTTTAAGACCTATGGCCCTTCCCAGCCAGAAATATTATTAGTTTTTACAAAAAATAATGTTTTTTTAATTTAAAAATACATAATATAATAATTAATACTTAATACACCAAATTAAACTAGTTGATTAATTTTATTACCCAATTTTTTTATTTTCTAATTTCTTTCATTATTTTTAAAAGGCACAAGGACGAATAAGACATGTCCTACTTGATCTTGGTCTCGGGTCACACAGGACTGGGCCGAGTATCCGGCCAAAAAAACCAGCCTGAAAAATTTTTAAGGCAGGACTAGGGCATATACCTGACCCAGTCCTATCGGATCTTTGTGCAGCCCTAATGCTTATAACGTACAAAGGGTTAAATTTTCAATATCTTCCTTGAACTTCTAAGTTCAAGTGTGAGGTGTGGGCAAAAAAAAAAGTGAGGTGAACTAAATTTTTTTAATAAAATAATACTCCTTCCATCCCTTATCATAAGAGCTAAAAAGACAAAATCACACATATCAAGAAAATAGTTGGGAGAAATAAATATGTCTGAAATAAGTATTTTTTCCCCAAATTTGCCCTTATTTATGAGGGTGTATAAGATAAAGAAATATAGAGTAATAATTATAGCAATTAGCATGAAATATTTAGAAATGATGAGGAACAAAATGGGAAAAACTTCATTAAATATTTCAACCACTATATGTAGGCTTTTATAATAAGAGACAAAAAAATTCAAATTTTTTGCTCTTATAATAAGGGACGGAGGGAGTAACCATTAAATAATGTTCATTATTAATCATTATCACGTGAAAATCATATAAAATTTCCATACATGGATGGCGCACCTTAAAATTATATCCATGTGTGATTTTAGGGTTTAAAACAATTGAATAGCTAGCCGACAATGTCTATGCTATTGAACATATCTTTTTTTTTTATATATTTTTTTTTATACAGGCATGCATTAATGCGTTTATCAGCTGATTACATGTATATACAGCCACTTTCTTTGAATGAAAAGTTTTTTCTGCACCTGTTTCACTATTGCTAGATATCCGAACTGAATCGCTTGATTTCAATAAATATTATGGCCCACAAGAGATTAGTTCTCTTTAAATAGAAGGGTAAAACCAAAAAAGCACTTAAACAAATAAAAATATACCTCAATAATATCCATATTATATAAAAGATGTATAAACGTTTTGCACAGCTGACTATAAAGACTGCCTTATGTTGGTCCGAATTTATTAAAAAAATGTTAGGTCGGAGGAATTATATTATAATGATATCTAATTATCTATTGTGGAGTTTGCGCTTCTACTGATTCGATTTTTTTTTTTTTTAGATTTTTAATCTGGTAACTTAGGTCAACCCCTATGTTATGTGAAACTTAACGGGTTCAAATTAATCTAAATCCATACCAGGAACTTCCACTTAAGGGCAAAGTGCTGGTCAAGGGGGGTAGACTGCGTTTCTAAGGTTCGAATTTGAAACCCCTTGTTAAGCAGTGAGATGAGGTTACCACTACGCCCAAGGTCGTCAAACTCGTGAGTTTAAGTAAACTAGTGAGAAGAATGTAAAATCGGATCGTAAACTCGTAAGAGTTTACCTTTATTAATAAATATGTCTTTCTAATATATAATTAAATAAGAAATACAAAAAATAATAATAATTTGATTTGAATATATTTTAAATATAAATAGTTGTTATTAAATATATCGACATTCATACTTTATCTAATTCAATAAACGAATTTTTATGAAATGTATACAAAAATTCATTGAATATGGTAAAATAAAAATAATAAGCATGATATTGACAGCAAGTTCACACGATTTTCTATAAGATAGAAACGTAAAAACGATAAATTCGACATGTAAACTCGTGAGTTTTTACCAAGTTTACAGCCAGTACAAATTTGAGTGATTCGTGATACGTTTTGGTTAGGTGGAACCGTAAAAACGGTAAAATCGGAGAATCAACTTATAAGTTTGACAACAATGACTACGCCAACCACCATTAGCTTCTACCGATTCGAAATTAGACGTGTGAGCAAAATACTACAAGTAATTTAAACTTTAAAGAAATTAAAAAGGGTGTGAGTAGGCGCCCTCTGCAAGCGTAACAATAACAAGTTGTGTTTAATAATTGATGTTTGACAATAATGATTGAGTTGGCCGGCTTTAGAGCTAGCGTGTCGTGCTTTGCCTTGCCATCGGTCTCCTTCACATAAATTAGTTTCTTTTTTATGTAAGCATGAAGTCTATCTTTAACTAGTTTACTTCAATTAATATGTATTAAATATAAAATAAAAATAATATTTTATCTATGATTTTATTAAAAAAAAGTTACTAAAAAACATCATTGTAAAAACAATCAAAATCTAGAGCGTCTGATCATGTCTGAAAGATTTTGATATGATTAATCCTCTCTAATAGGCACACCGATATTTAATTGGAAAACTAGTTGCCCCCCTTGACATGCATAAAGCATAATGCATGCACTGGGATTAGGGGAAAAGCGTAGGGGCTCTTTTGGTATTTCGCCACCTCCCGGACTCTGATGGTCTCTGATATTTATGTTTTGCCCACTAGGCGAATTTTCCTTCCTTCCCACCCCTCTCTCCCCTCTGGAGAGACACCTCCCTTCCCTGATTCTCATCGCCCACTGATTTCTCCTTTCCTTTCCTCTTTAGGGTATTTCCATTTCCATTTGCATTTTCTGTTTTTGTTTTCTTCCAATTATATCAATGTTGTCTTCATTCGTCAAATAATTTATTCTTAAGGGATTCAACGGAAAAGCGAGATCAGAATCTGGAGTGATGGAGTGCATCGTGGAGCCGCACATGTTAACTCAGGGTGTCTCTCCACTAGATGACGTTTCTCTTTCTGAGATAGGATGTGGCCGTTACGGGTATTTTCTTTCTTCTAATTCACACTTCTTTTTCACATATAATGCATTCAAGAGTACTTGGATTCCTTCTCGAGGAAATCGCTGGTCAAAAAACTAATTCAGGGGCTAAACGCGTTTGAGTTTGAAGGTGTTCACACTATCGAAGGAGATGCAGGATAGTAGCACCTTGCTGCAATGAAATATTCGATTGTAGGCATTGCCATAATGAATCTAAGGTTCCATTTCTTCCCTTATCTGGTTGATTTACTTTCGTGTATGATGTTGTTGAAGGATATATATATATATATAGCTGTCTAACTTTTATTTTACATTTTCTGGAATTAATTATATATAATAAATATATGTATGATGTCTGAATATATATATATATATATATGTACTTCCACTGCCTTTTCAACAGAATTCGATTGAACTGGACCCTGTTGATCGCCATGACATTCCTCGTCACGATTTAAAAAGGGTATGCAGCTCTTCATTTCGTGCCTTATTAATGTTGGATATAGAGTATTTTAGATGAAATGGTAAATATACTCCTAATATTATAATAAGGCCGTGGGAAAAAGACGAACTGAAACCTTTGACTTTCAGCTTTCCGTTCTGGGTCGTACTCGTATCTCGCTTTAAATCTTTAATGCATGAATCATTATCTCTATTTATGGTAGCTATAGCGTTCGATTTTGGAACACAGAAATGCAAGATGGATAAGATTTTAACTTGGATATTTTATGTTCAGCTGATATGACTCTATTGACAAAGTTAAATAATACTCCCACCGGTACTATTTATAAGAGCCTGACCGTCAAAATACGCTTCTTAAGAAAACATGTGAAAATAATTAAATGTGTCTGGAATATATATCTTTTTCCAATATTACCCTTATTTATTATGAGTCTATTAAGGGAGAGAAATATATGAGTAGTAATAAATATGAAAGAGAACTATGGGTAAAATAGGAAAATACGCATTAAATGATGAGAGAATACAAGGTGGGCTCTTATATTTTGGACCAAATCAATTCAAATTTTGAATTCTTATAAATAGGACGGGAGGGAGTACTGACTATTTTAAATAATGTTAAATGCCAGGATTTTTAGAAATAATAATAATAATAAAAGGAAGAAAAGAAGAGGAGCGCTAGCTCGTTCTCCTTTTCCTTTTTACTTTCCTACTGCTTTTCATGAATTATCTCTAATATTTAATCCTAGAAAAAAGGGAGAGCACTCAGTCTCTATTCAGCTTGAAAAGCTAGCACTAACTGGAAATACTGTTTGTGCCATTATATTCAGGTTATCTGTTCCTTGTGTGGCACCGAGCAAGATGTAAGTGTCCTCCATCGAGAAGATATACATTATGACAGAGACGGTCGATGTAAATTGACTGGCCTTCTTTGCCGATATATTTTCTTTTTTCCTACTTTGCAGGTTCAACAGATGTGCATTCGGTGTGGTGTTTGCATGGGGAAGTACTTCTGCTCTAAGTGCAAGTTTTTTGATGATGATGTGAGCTTCCTGCCTCATTTTATTCCTGAACTATTGGGTCCCTTTCTAGGCCTTTAATGATAACTGAAGTTATTTTGTTTACTCCAGGTATCAAAGAATCAATACCATTGCAATGAATGTGGTATCTGCAGGTCCAAGCTATGCCAAGCCTTGAATCTTTACGTTTTAACTGTTTCACGCTTCTCCAATTAATCAATTGTTTCCTTGACATTCTATTTATTTCTACAGAATTGGAGGGGAGGAGAATTTTTTCCACTGCAATAAATGTGGTTAGTGTCCGAATGCGTTTTGCAATTACTTCCCCTTGAGAGATGGGCCCTTTGTGTTTTTCTTTTCAATCTTCATAGTCAAACTGGCTGTTAAGCGTGTTATTGTGGTCTTTATTTGTCCATAGGATGTTGCTATTCAACACAGATGAAGGACTCACACCGTTGTGTGGAAAAAGCTATGCATCACAATTGTCCTGTTTGCTTTGAGGTAAGATTAAAACTTAGAAGGGCAGGACCTTGATATGTTGAATAGATATATTGTTTTGTCTTGTATAGTACATAAGAACAAATCATTTGATCACCCGATTTTTTCTATGCGCAGTTTCTTTTTGATACCACAAAAGACATTACTGTATTGCCATGTGGTCACTCTATCCATCTGGAATGTGTGAGAGAAATGGAGCAGCATTTCCAGTGAGTTCTACAGATTAAAAGGATATATTATATATGTTTAAGATTTGTTGCCTTATTCTGACAAAAATACTTGGCAGGTATTCTTGTCCTGTTTGCTCAAAATCTTTTTGTGATATGTCACGTGTGTGGGAGAGACTGGATGATGAGGTTTCTTTATTGTCGGAATTATATATCATGTTCTGTATTTACTTACAGTATTTCTCTGGATAGACTATGCACATTCTGAACGTTTTAACTTTCACAGATTGCATCAACACCTATGCCAGAGATATATCATAATAAGATGGTAAGGCAGTAAGCATTAGTATTTTATTTTGTGTCGGTTTAGGTGCAACGGTGATGATCATCGAATAATCTGAACATATCTGTTGGGAATGGCTAGGTCTGGATTCTGTGCAATGATTGTGGGGAAACGTCAGAGGTGAGCTTTCATGTTTTGGCGCATAAGTGTGTAAAATGCAAATCCTATAACACCAGACAAACGCAAGGGGGACCTGCATCATGCTCATCCAACATTGAAGAGTTGCTGCAATGATTACATCACAATCGAGTTGCTCATTTGAAGTAGTTTCGGGCTGTTGTGTTTACTATGGACCGGAATAACATCAATAGTGAGTGGCTTAGTTAATGTTCTTGTGCTAGTGATGACATAGCCATGATTTGGTTCTTAGAAGTAGTTGGTCTGATGCTAAGTTCACTATCTATATTTCCATGATCAGTTACTTGACTGTAACATATTATAATTTCCTTTTCTTGTTAATTTGCTGCTTCGAAGATAAAATGTGTCAATTTAATTGGAGTTGATAATGTATTTGCATGAATAGCTTTGATATCGATTAGGCAAAACCAAAGTTGATTTACACATTAATGTGGACAAAATAGGAGTCATGAGCTCGTTTTCTCATGACCTGGGCAGTGAATTTGGCTTAAGAACGATTATTTGAGCAAAAATTTATGGGAGAATCGAATTGAATATTTTGTCTTTAGAAGATAAAATGTAGGAAGGATCGAACATTTTTCTTTCTGAATTTAAATTAATACATAGCCTATTAATTAGTTTTGTTAGCTGAAATCTGTTTTTTGGTACAATTGTTGAAACCCTTTTATTAGCGATCCACGCTGGTCATTGTTATTGGGTTGTTATAAGGACTCTTAGTATCGGGCCTTTGCTATGTAGTTGTCAGTAGCCTGCAAGAATCACGATGGGCTGACGGTTGAAATGGCCTTCGAAACCATCAAGTATATAATAATTTGGCAAAAACTTACATGCAAAGACATTAAAAAATAAGTATTTCATTATATGGATATGAAATTATGACACTCCAGTAGAGGAGCCTGTCTGGCTGTCTTCTCCTTTCTTCTCCGTTCCTTCACAGGTACTTCATTTTTGCAATATTTTGTTGAAGTAAAGCCCATACCAGGCATCAGATAAAAAGAAAGAAAGAAAGAAAACGCCCATACCAGGCACAAACAAGTTATTTGTATAGCATGGCTCATCCAAACAAAGGCCTCGCTACAGATATGTTATTTCGGCGTTTTACATTTTTTATGGAGGAGGCTTGATTTTTAATTTCAAATATGCATCAATGTGAATGGAAAACAATATGTGTATATATATGAATTTTTTTGTATTATTCACTAAAAAGAATAACAATGTAACACAAAATAATAAACTTACACGTGGAAATAAATAAAAGAACCAGTAATGTGCTTCGAACTAAATTGCTCTGGAAGCGGAAAACACATGAATGTGTAGTACAAGAATTAACGTAACGAATAAAGGAAATTAACGATGAGGTTTGTTAATGTTTGTGGGCGTTGGGGACGTAAACTTGTATTTTCCTATTATGAAGGGGCTGCAATGGCCTTGCGTTCCTCTTCGCGTACTGTCACAGAACACCCACAAGACATAACAATCAGTACATGATTGTAAGACTCAAATAATTAATGAATAATATGTAGCATTAAGAAACTCAATTAGACACACGCATACACAAAGAATGTGTGTGTGAGGATATACTTACATATTGGACAGAATTGATGAGTAAATTCAATTGCTCTCTTGATACAGTCCTAATCTGTCAAGATAATTGATTTCCAAGAGTTGGGATTAAGAGACGATTTATAGCAATTATAATATGTAGTGAAGAGAAGGACGATATATAGCAATTTAAGAGATGGATTAAGAATAAATATAAGTATACCTTCTTAGAAATAGTCCATGTGACACCTTCAGTGCAGGGAGGAGCGGTGAGTGATCCAATATATCTGTAATACTTGTGGCCATGACCCAGTCCTATCTCTGAGGGGTCTAACACTCCCACACTCTTCTCTTGTCCTTCTTCTCCAATCTCCTTTATGCTCTCTTCCAACTAAATTCGTTTCCATTCAACACATTGGTGAGATATGTACGTATTTATACATGCTTGTTTGGTTATTTGTTACAGTGATCTCACCACCCCCAACACACACACACACTCGCCAATTTGTTCTTAAAGGTGAATAATATATATTGGAGTGAAAGAAAGGAGTATTTATGTTCGTAATTTTATGACATATATTTATTCTGTAGTTGGAACATGCCTTGGATAGAAAAGGATCGGGACGACCAAACTTGTAGAGAGCAGTAACGACAGCGGTGTTGTTTGTACCATCGGGCAATGTGAATTGATGAACCATGTGCAGCTCCAAGTCGTACCTATTCATTGAAAATTCCATTTAATAATCAGTTAATTAAGAAAATAAGAGTTGGGTAATTAGATTGAATTAGGAATGAGAGAGGGAGGGAAGGAGTTGGGAACCTCTTTCCATTGATGAGGTGTTCGGAAGGCCAGTGCCAATGGGCTCCCTGAAGAAAGAAACGGGTCCCATTGATTGTTATGGAACCCGCATCAGCCTGCCAGTTCACCTGCATTTCATTTCAAAACCTACTATTATTATTATTATTATTATTATTATTATTATATCCTCCCCTACTGGCTACTGTAGGTTTCCATAGAACCAATTTGAGTGCTCATCAAAAAGATGAGGAGAGGGGCTCATCCACTCTGAACCATTCAAATATATCTGAATGGTTTAGATTGGATATTTTAAAATTTATGATTTTTAAATCACAGTTATTTTAATGGATACAAAATCTAAAATAAAGACAATATATTAACTATTATTTTGTCAAAAAAAAAATATAGCTTTCATTTTAAAACTACAAACATAATAATATTGAATCTGGACCATCTATATTAGATCTGGATGATTCAGAGTGAATGAGCACCATCTGCTCATCTTTTTTACGAACACTGAAACTGATTCCATTTTCCATGCAATGCAATCCAATGCTCCTGAAGACCTCTACGTGCTCATGCAAGAGGAGTGTATTTTTCTCTTTAATCCTAGCCAACTTAGCCAGATTGTTATCTTTGATTTATATATATAAAAAAAAAATCGTCAGTTCCTTTATATAAAATTTATTTGACTTTTTTTTGGAAGATTAAGGAAACCAAATTAGTTTCTTAATAATAACATTGTTGCATGTTATTAATTTTTTTTTTGTGTGGAGCATCCAGTATGCTGGATCTATCCCTTTTTAATTCGGAGAACAACGTCAAAGTTCTACCACCAAGTATTTAACCCTGCCGCGCTCCTAAAGGTCGGACTTGAGACCTCTAGTTAAACAGGTACATCCTATTATCAGTTGAACCAAGTGCTTGATGGTTGCATGTTATTAAATTGCATTGTAGTTTATGAATCAAATTAACTCAGGCAATTTATTAATAATTTGTATAATTTTAAAAAAAAAATTCCAAAAAAAAAGATCAACTAACTTTTATAATAAGAAATAGAGTGAATAATAACGATCTTGAAGGGGTGCTAGAGAGAGACGGACGAGAGAAAATGAAAATAAGTGGCAATAGTTAGTGGGGTTAATTAGGATTTGGGAAGTGATTACCGTTATGTCACGGCCTCTATTGAGGATGGAAGCAGAGGCAGGCTTATAGGCCTGGTTTAGGTCGTGTGAGTCGGACACGACTTTCACTCTGTGTCTCCACAAATCGATTGGAGACTGAATACTTCCACTCTTACATGCTGCCCATTCTGGCTTCAGATCTCCCCATCTTGATGGCCCCTTCTCGCTCCCTTCTATGTAACTGAACTCTGTTCCATCATTCACATACACTATATCATTCAGGCATGTTGCATGGAAGTACCAAGTAGTTCAAGCTTCATCTAAAATTGAAGTCTAATAATTTGGGAAGATCAAACAGAGATGGTGTGTATATGTATAAATATATGCATCATGATTAATTTAAGTACCAAATTCGAGAGCTTTGGCTGATGCTGAGTATTGTAACATGATTGTTACTAATATAAGCAGACATGGAATCGATGTCCTCGTCTGTCGCTTCATGTTTCGGCAGTGCACAAAAGATTGAAACGCTTGGAAAAGAAGTTTAATGAAATTTAATTAATGCAATGTAAGAAACTGTATGATGGTGCGACAGGTTTTGTATGGTGGAAGGGTTTTTATAGATTGGCAAGGGACGTGATGTGGTGGCCTTGGATTTGGTCGGAATAAATGAATAGATAACGGAAACTTCCGAGGGAGAAAATGTCAGAGTTTAAGCCTTTTAGGTGAACTTTATCTCGTTTTTTTCTTAAAGAAATATTATTTATTGTCGTGGTTTTCATATTTTACGGTGGAAGTGTGAACGTGGTTAAAAGAAATGGTCTGGCAGAGGCTGTGTCTTGTCCTTCCATGTTATTTATCGTCAGGAAGCAGGGTAATAAGACATGAGTGATCAATTGATGATTTCACCATGTGCTTAGAATAATAAGGGATATTAATTATCAATTATTTTCGATGACTTAGTAATAATTGGTATGATTCATTGGAACTTGGAAGGAGGAGGTTATGTTGCCTTTGGATTAATTTGAACGATTCCACAACAAAGCGACGAATAATCGTTTAATTATAAAAATAAATGAAGGATATACTAATATATAGCTGTTGAGTAGGTCGATTATATTTAAAAATATAAGACCTAATTGAATTTTCTTTTGACAGATTAAGGAAGCCACTTAATCAATATGTATTTCGAGTATTATTATATTATATGGTAGCTTATAACTCAAATAAACAAGTTTACAGAAAAAATCTCGATAAATTAATTTATAAATAATTTATTTAATTTTTTTTTCCAAAAAAAAAATCAACTACGTGTCATGTTTAAATCTCCAGAGGTACTTAATTTATCTTCTTCTACTTCTCCCCTTTTTTTTTTCTGGTTGGGTAAGAAACTAAGAACTAAGAACATACAGTTCTGCATTGTGATTTGTGAGCCATGGTGAGGCCGGCTTTCATTAGTACGCCATGTGTATTTTTGTCGCTTCCTGTTTGGCTCGTTCGCAGCAGAAACGGTCATTCATCATCAATATATAAATGAATCAACAAATATTATCATACCCACTTATTATTTGTCCAATTCGTTTTTCTATTTAACAAATCTGAAAGTAATTAGAGTTTGGTACAAAAAAAGTAATTAGAGCAACCTTGTAGAAGGTATTGGAGGGAATATTTATGGATTACAGGACACATCTTGCCTTTTCTAATAGGGAGAATTGAAAATAGGTCCCAAGCAAGAGAATTAATTTCGGACAGGTCCATTGACAACTCCCTCACTTGTTAACCAAGACTATTGCAATTGTTAATAGCTGTCATTAACAACTCTTTGGGACCTCTCTGAAATTAATTCTCTTGTTTGTGACCTATATACAATTGTCCCTTTCTAATTCAAATATAATATCGATTACATAGCTCGTTTATATGGATTGAAAAAATTAATCATATAAATACGTGTTGATTGTTTATAAATTATTAATTTCTCATTTTAATCATTTTTATTGAAAATTACACAAATGACTTGTACGTATCACGAAATAAACGGGACATAAAGGAAATTGGGACATTATACTTAAAATAAAAATACTCGCCTACCTTAATTAACTCATTGTTAATTTAGAACAGTAAAACGAACATGATTTGTTGAGGGGGGAAAAACACGAACATTGATTTGTTGAAGTTTGATTTTTAATGTGAAGTGTCGTATAATCGTATTTACCTGATCAAGCACTGGGGTGTGAAAGGTATAAATTTGAACATAGGAGCTGGTCATGTAGGTGAGGTCATCTATACAAAAAAAAAAAAATGTTACAGTACGTAGTTTGATTGTAAGCTGTTGTCTTTTGAGCTGGGTACCAAAGGATTATTTATGTTGACAACTTAATTAGCAGTATAAAAAACTACGATCTGATATTATTTATCTTTTAGAGATTTCAAGTAAATTTTATGCTTTTAGGAACGTTATTGTGATTTTTTTTCCTTATAGGAGACTTGTGTGTCACTCCCCTTTTGGTTTATATCAAGTTGTTGCGTGCTCGAACTCACGGATCAAGAGGTAGGTGTAAGGGAAACGATTTCACCAACCACCATCAAGCCAAGAGTTCGATTGGCTGGTTTATATATCAACAACAAAATGATAGGAGAATGACAAAAAATCATTTCAGGAACCAGTTTCAATACTAATAAAAAAAGATGAGTAGCGTATTCCTCCACTTAAAATTTCCGATTTTTAAATAAAAATGATATTTTTTGACAAAATTATGGTTGAGAGATTATCTTTATTTTACATTTTTTATCCAATAAAATAATTGTCATTTAAAAACTATAAATTTTAAAATATTAAATCTAGATCATCTTTATTAGATTTGGACAATTCAGAATGGAGGAGCTCCCCTTGCTAATCTTTACGACAGGCATTGAAACTCATTCTAATCATTTTATTACAAGGAGATTAAGCTCTATAGTATATTCCCTAATTTTACTGTTCCCCTTCTGCTCTACTTCCCTGGTTGCTTCTCCCTCACATGTATCTTTACTAAAGCTGGTAATTCAAGCCGGGCCCGCCCTTTTAGACTCTGACCTTTGGAGGGTCGGGTTTTATTTTGAAGTCATCAAAAGGGAATCGGGCTTAACGGGTCGGCCTTGTAAAGAGGAGGACTTCAAAGGGCAGGCCTGTTAACCCCCCCAACACATTTTTAAATAAAACTTACAAAATAAAATAATTAATTAAAGGTAAAAAAATCCTAATACCTAATTCCCAACAAATCCACGAGTCATCATTGATCTCCCCACACATTCCCAAGTCGACAACTCCACTCCTCTCTTCCCACCCTCCAGTTCGGCGACGGCAGCTCCACGCCCCTCTCCCCACTCTCAAGTTGGACAATACTTATCATTGCTTGATAATTTCTTATTGTTTGCTGCTTGTTGGTATTTGTATTGTAACTTAAACTGAAATTTGTGTTGATGATATGGATTTTATTGCTTTAATTTTTTTTCTATGGAAAAAGATTAAAAATCAGTGTATGAGTGTTAATCGGGTCGGCCTGACCCAGAGCCCGACCATTCGAGGGTCGGCATTGAAAAACAAGAACATTTGTACTATCCAGGCTTTTCAAGCCGTTCCTTGAAGGGCCGACCCTTATTCCCAGCTCTACTCTTTACCAATGCAATTGCAAAAATCTACCAGTACAGTGCTAACAGCATGTGTTGGTTTAATCAGAGTAATGAGTTTTAGCAACTTCCACACAAAATCTTGAATCTGAATATGTGTGAATGCAAAAATGTTTTTGGACGAGTTGCTTGATAACAACACTCAAAATATAATCTCACTCGAACAGCTATGTACAAAACACAAATAAATTTGGCGTGATGCACTGCTGGTATGAAATTAAATACTTTATATTATGTTTACTTTCTTTTTCTAAACTTCTAATTATTCAACATTCAACAGAGCTATGTGGTATAAGGATTTCCATTAATTTGCTATCACAAGAATGAAGTTTAATTTTTCATAAAAAATGACATAAACGATAAAAGTACATATTTTATTGGGTAAAAATGCAGATTTAGTATCCAACAATTATGCAAATCACACCAAACATAAATAATAATTTTGAAGTGCAACCATTGTATTAATCAAATAAAAAGGTGCAAATATAGGAATTCCGTTAACTCGCCAAAAAAACTGTAAAAAATCCATGCTTATTAAACTCGAACCGGACCGACCGGTTCGACTCAGAACTCACCGACTCGGTCACCAGGCCGGTCCGGTTGAGCCCCTGACTCGGGGTGGTAGCGACTCGGCCAACTTGGGATAACTTGGCACTGACTCGGTTGACTCGTCGAGTTAGGCGAGCCAGCTGGGTTTCCTTTCTTGAACGCTGATGGAGTGAAAACGACAGGAAAAATGAAGAGGAGGAGGAGAAGACAAGAAAATCGTGGAAGGCAACTGAAGAAAAGAACAAGACCAGATCTAAAGATGATTTGCGAGACGGAAGAAGAAAGCATAAATAAAGCAAGAACTTTAAAAGAAAGGAAAACCTGGGAATAATTTCTCTTATTGAAGGAAAACTCAGTGGAGAGTTTGGATGTTGAAGGAAAAAATAAAGTGTCAATGGATGTTGACAAAGAGGGATGACGAAAGCAACTCTAAGATCTGAAATTTGAGCTCTGAAAGGTGTATTTTTAAACTTTGACAGACAGAGAAAGAGAGCATACTTAGTGACTAGAGAGTAAAAGACGAAGATGAAGATGAAGATGAAGGGGCTCCAGTATTTCCAATGGACAAAAGAATTAACTGGGAAAAGAAAAACTTTTACTGCACGCCTTCACTGCAACCACAATTTTCATTCACTATTCACTGGGGCTCATAGGTATTGGTGCTTTGCTTTAATAAAGTTTAAGAAAAAATATTTAAAATTAATTTGGATATACCACTATTATATGGTAAAAAAAGAGTTGTAATAAAAGTCTACTTTATAGTAGTAATGTTTTTATTAATTTTTCATATAACAACCATGATAAAACAATTTGACAACATAGTAAAACACTATTATAATTATAAAGAATATTGTTAGTGAAACAAATTGTAATGAACTTATTTGAAAAACAATAAGAATCAGACAATTCTGCAAAACAATTGCCAATATATGTATTGAAGGTGACTGAATCAGTGTCACAATGTCACGATAGTTCAGATTACAACTGAATACAAGAAGATAAGCAGAACAGAACACAAGAGGAGAAGTAGAACAATACAGATAGAGAAGAGTTAGAGTTCAGAGAGAATACAGAGGAGAAGCCAAAATCATACAACACAACTGACATAACCCATCCTCTCTCCTCTAACAGATTATAACAACTTAACTCTCCCTTACTTTCCACGTGGCACGCCTCACTCTTTCACCACGCCTAAGCCTTAGTCTGTTCCCTCCTTCCACGTGGCTATCCAACTCGTCCTGGTGCATCACATTGCCCCACTGTGCGAATGAGACCTTGTCCTCAAGGTCAAAGAAGGAAAACTTTGAATAAAAACATCCACAAACTCCCAAGTAGGATGGTCACTAGCTTCCCAATGCACCAACACCTGAGGAACCCAATCACTATTCTACTGGACCACACGAGATTCAAGAATTTCCACAGGCTGTAAAAGAGGACCCTCTGGAATAGACAAAAGTGGCAGTGGCATATATGGAGGTATTGCCGGACCCTCATACTTCTTCAAAACAGAAATATGAAATACGGGATGGATCCTAGCATGGGAAGGCAGTTGCAAACGATAAGCCACCTTACCAATTTTATGAGTCACGGGGAAAGGACCAAAATACCGCATGGCAAGTTTCTGATGCTTCCTCAAAGCCAAAGAATGTTGTCTATACGGCTGCAACTTCACTAGAACTAAATCCCCAACCTCAAAACTAACATCAGTTCTCAACTTATCAGCCGATGTTTCATGCGAACCTAAGCATGATGCAGATTCTGTTTCAATTGACCCAAAATCTGATCCCTCAACTGAATCCGAGTGTGCAGATCCAAAGGCACATCGGACATCTCAGCAGCCGGCATAATCGTAGGTGGATCCTGACCATAAACGGCTCGAAACGGAGTCATCCCAATAGCCGTGTGATATGAAGTATTATACCAAAATTCAGCCCAAGGTAAAAACTCCAACCACAACTTGGGACAGTCAAAGACAAAACAGCGCAAATACATTTCCAAGCATTTATTTAAAATTTCAGACTGACCATCCGATTGTGGATGATAAGCAGAACTCATATTCAACTTATTACCATGAGCTGCATGTAAAGCTTTCCAAAAAGCACTAAGAAAAACCTTGTCCCGATCAGACACAATCGACTTCGGGACCCCATGCAATTTCACTACAAAATGAACAAAAACATCACACACCTGGTGAGCTGTGTAATTCCCCTTGAGTGGTATGAAATGTTCATACTTAGAAAGGCGATCCACCACCACAAAAATAATGGAATAACCCTTCACCATTGGCAAAGCCGCAATAAAGTCCATAGCAATGTCGTCCCAACTATCCCCAGGAACCGGCAAAGGAGACAACAACCCAGCAGGATGGGTTTGCAAGCTCTTAGCTTGCTGACAAACAACACAGCGACGAATAAAAGCCCGAATGTCACGCCTCATATGAGGCCAAAAAATTTGAGCAGCCACGCGATAAAAAGTACGCAAAACCCCTGCATATCCCCCTAATACAAAAGAGCGAAATTCACAAAGAATCTTGTCAATCAATTCGGAGTGAGTAGCCAGAATAAACAATCTACCCTTCTTGAACAGAAGGCCATCCCAAAGCACAAAATCAGGGAACTTAGTAGGGTCAGCCTCAAACAAACAAACTTGATCCCTCAACCCCGCAGAAGTCTTTAACACGGTCATAATAGACTCCATAACAGTAGAGTCAAGACACAACAATGCCATACAGGAAATACGAGACAGAGAATCAGCTGCCACGTTATGCTTACCCAGTTTATATTCAATCACAAAATCAAAACCCAAAAGCTTTGTCAACACTGCTTCTTGCTCCGGGGTCTGAATCGTCTGTGCACCCAAATGCTTAAGGATCCCATGATCTGTCCGAATAATAAAATGATGTCCCATCAAATAATGCCGGAATTTAGCGACTGCCTGAGTGATAGCATACAACTCCCGGCTATACGCGGACTGAGACTGCATCAGAGGCGAAATTTGCTTAGAAAAGAAAGCAATAGGATGACCATTTTGACTTAAAATAGCCCTAATACCTTTGCCCGACGCATCTGTCTCCAAAACAAACGGCTGCTGAAAATCTGGTAAAACCAAAACAGGAGCTTGGATCAACACAGATTTAAGATAATCAAATGCCTGTTGAGCCTCCTGAGTCCACTGAAAGGCATCCTTATGCAACAACTTCGTCAATGAACTAGTCAATTGAGCATACTGCCGAATAAACCGGCGATATATCGTGACAGTCCCAAAAATCCCCTTAGCTGAGAAACTGTAGTGGGAATTGGCTAATTCTGAATAGCAGCCACCTTTGAAGGATCCATTTCTACACCAATAGCAGAAATAACATGACCCAAATACTCAACTCGACGTTGACCAAAAGAGCACTTAGATAGTTTGGCAAACAATTGATTTGCTGCCATAACTTCCAGTACAGCCTCCAAATGTAGTAAATGTTGGTCCCACGAGCTACTATAAACCAAGATGTCATCAAAAAAAAAAAAGCACAAACTTACGCAAAAATTTCTGCAATACCGGATTCATAAGGGCTTGAAATGTGGCAGGAGCATTAGTGAGCCCAAATGGCATCACTAACCACTCATAAGACCCTTGGTGTGTCCGGAAAGCTGTTTTCACCCGATCTTCCTCCTTCATTAATATCTAGTGGTACCCCGACCTCAAATCCAACTTCGAATAAAATTGAGAGCCCCATAATTCATCCAACAACTCATCTACAGTAGGCATCGGGAACGAATCTTTAATTGTAATAGCATTCAGAGCCCTGTAATCAACATAAAACCGCCACGTCCCATCCTTCTTCTTGACCAAAATCACAGGAGCTGAATAAGGACTAATACTTGGTTGAATAAAACCTTCTTGCAACAATTCTTTCACCATATTCTCAATGGAATCCTTCTGGCTGAAAGGATATCTATATGGTCGAACCTTCACAGGTCCTTTTCCTTCCTGAATGGAAATCTGATGCTCATGCTCCCGGACTGGTGGTAATCCATTAGGCTTAACAAATATACCTTCATACCTTCGTAACAATCCGCGCACATCATCTGACACCTCAACAGGAAACTCGACAGAATCAATGCTTGAATCCCCCTGCACATCAAGATGCATTAAAAATAGCTCTGAAACAGCTTGTGTTTGCACCAACCGCTGCATTTGATGGAATTCAGCTCTCGTTACAGTCAGCCCTGATCTCCCATACAAAGTTATAAATTCACCCTTATTGAAGAATCTGATTTTTGCATCTCCTATGGTATAATCAGCCATATGTAGTCCCAAAGTAGCTAACCAAGCTGCACCAATAACAACATCCGAACCCGCGATTGGTAACACATATATTGGAAGCTCTAAAGTATGTCCCTGAATCTGGAGTGGTAAGGACCGAATCATTCCTTCACCCTTCATTGCATATACATCCCTAATCATCACTCTCACGTTGCCCATAGCTTCTATGGGTAACTGCAAATGCCTCACTATTATAGGGTGAATGAAACTATCAAAGCTCACTCCATCTAACAATATCTGCACCTCAGTCCCTTGAATCATACCATCAAATCGAATAATAGCCTTACCTAACTGACCCTGAAAGGCGTGAAGAGACAAGTGATGTACAAACACTTGTTCTCCGTCTGGGCTACTAACTCCTTCCCCTAAACCTTCGACCTCCACTTCGTCGTCATCATCCTCTGTATCCATGAGCATCAATTGCTTATTACTGCAACGGTGATTTGGAGAAAACTTCTCATCACACGTGTAGCATAAGGCCTTCTCTCGGCGTATCAACATCTCTGCAGGTGTCATCTTCTTCACCTGAGGAAAAGGCTTGGCCGCGGGTGTAGGCAAGAGTGGCGGCAAAGCACTCTTCTGAATAGGTGAGGAGCTCGAACTTGAAGAACTCCAGTTCGAATTAGGGTAAGTCTTAGAAGTAGATCCCCCTCTAAATGGGCTGCTATAACTGGGCTTAGAACTTCCCCCACTTAAGCCCACTTTTTTGTCAAATAACTTTGCCAACTCCACTGCCCTCAAAAGATTAGTGGGCTTTTGGGCCATCACATCCCTTTGCACTTCTATTTTCAGCCCACCCGTGAAACAATCAAGCATAGCCTCATCAGTTATCCCTTCCAATCAATTAGCCAACATCGTGAATTTCCTGCAATACTCCTCTGTACTTTCAGTCTGCATCAACTTAAACAATTTCACTCTTGGTTTTTCATACAAAGAAGGTCCATATTCACCTTCTATAGCTCTTACTAAAGAACTCCAAGAATTGATTACTCCAGTTTTCTGCAACAATTGAAACCATGGGACCACATCTCCCTCAAAATTCACAGATGCTACTACTCCAGTTTACTACTATGCTCGGCTCTGAAAATCCATGTCATAGGCTCACTTCCTCCAAACTTTGGGAAATCAAGTTTTATGTGTTTCGAAGATCGGCCATTAAAACCTTATTCACCTCCATTGTCATGAAACCGATGCCGAAACGCAGAATTATTAGGTCCTCCTCCATCTCCTCCAGGATCTGGAAATCGATGAACCTGACTCACATTTCGAGCCATCGATTCTATTGCAGCCTCCAACCGGTCAAATCTTGGATTCGGTGCTTGCGCTAACGCCTCTAACGCGTTCTCCAGTCGATCGAATTAAGTGTTCGCATGAGCCTCCAATTCATCTATCCTCGCCTTCGAATTATCCTCCACTTGACTGACATAATCAGTCATTGCTCTCATTTCAGCTTGCAAATCCTTGAATCTCGTCGCTTCTGCCATCACGTCTCTCAATGAAAGCACCAAAATGTAATGAACTTATTTGAAAAACAATAAGAATCAAACAATTCTGCAAAACAATTGCCAATATATGTATTGAAGGTGACTGAATCAGTGTCACAATGTCACGATAGTTCAGATTACAACTGAATACAAGAAGATAAGCAGAACAGAACACAAGAGGAGAAGTAGAACAATACAGATAGAGAAGAGTTAGAGTTCAGAGAGAATACAGAGGAGAAGCCAAAATCATACAACACAAATGACATAACCCATCCTCTCTCCTCTAACTGATTATAACAACCTAACTCTCCCTTACTTTCCACGTGGCACGCCTTACTCTTGCACCACGCCTCAGCCTCAGTCCGTTCCCTCCTTCCACGTGGCCATCTAACTTACCCTGGTGCATCACACAAATTAACCATGATAAAATAAGATAAATTATGACTTTAAAATACATATCATGGTTAAAAATGATCCAACCGGTTTGGACACGGGTTGACTATGGTCTAACTCATTGACCCTTGACTAACTACTTCAGCCGGTCTAGTTGCCAGTCTGAGTTTAATTACCTTGAAAAAATCACCTGTCATGTTTACGGGCCCCACTTCGATATTTTTAAACGGTTCTAACGGTTGGTTAACGAAATTCCTATATTTGCACTTTTTTATTTGATTAATACCATGTTTGTATCTCAAAATTGTTATTTATGTTTGGTGCAATTTACACAATGCTTGATACTAAATCTACACCTTTACCCTACTTTATTTGATTACTTTCTCATCCAATGTATAAAGAATCTTTTATGTATTGTATTTTTAAAAAAAAAATAGAGAATTCGAACTCACGAAATCCATACTAAGAATTATGCATTTTATAACATTGAATTTCATTTTGGGTTAAGATGCAGATTTAGTATCAAACTATTATGCAAATCGCACCAAATATAAATAACAATTTTTCGGTGTGTAAATATGGTATTAATCGAATAAAAATGTTGCAAATATATGAAGTTCATGCGGTTAGAACCATTAAAAAATAGCGAAGTGGGGCCCACAAACATGACAGGTGGCATATAGAGTGCAAAATGTATGATGCGATTTTATGTATGGTGTGCTTTGTACAATTGTTGGATACTAAATTTGCATCTTTACTCTGAATAATATAAACAATTGTGGGCCTCACTTCATAATTTTTAAACGGTTATAACGGCTGATTAATGGACTTCGTATATTTGCACCATTTTTATTTGATTAATATCATGTTTATACCAAAAAATTGTTATTTATGTTTAATGCGATTTCTACAATTGTTAGATACTAAATCTACGCCTTTACCGTTTCATTTTTCATTATGCTCTTTGTAAGAACAATAAGGGAATGCAAGAAGGGTTCTTTTAAAAAAAAAAAAAAAAAAGAAGAAGCAGCAAACACAAGACGGCTAAGCATATCATAGAATTCAAAGGTAGACGGCGGAAAAAACTAAAAGAAACAAAATTAGATCCATATTGATCGATGTTTCTAAACATTTTATTAAAAGGATAGGGGGGAAATATATGGAAATGAGTTGTGTCTATTACTCTATTAGTTGTTCTTGTTTCCTCCGTCCAATCTGTCAAATAGCTGCTTCATAACTACTACTAACTAACGACACTCTTCTTCAAACATGGTCTAACAGTCGAATCAAACAAGCCATTCGTTGTATTGATTATAAAGCAGATAATATACTTTCACAAGGAAAACTGCATATTGAAGATTTGGTGTTTAGGGACATCATATCCTTCATTTTCACAGCATCCATTTAATCAGATGGCATCAATGTAAAGATTTAGGGCATTCTATCTTCACTTAAATTGTTAGTGTTATTTCTAATTATTTAAATAGGTTTAATTTCTTGCATTTTACTCACTTTCTTTAGCTTTGTGTAAGCTTTATTATTATAAACATGATATGATTTTGTCCTTTCACAATAAATAAGAATCATTTCCTTTTATTATCATTTTTCTTTTAAATTTGTTTATACTTATTTATCATTTTAAGAATCAAATACAATATTAGTTACAGAGACGATATAGATGAAGTGGATTGGTAAAATATTTAAAAATTTAAGAATTGCAATATATAAAAAAGTTGAAAAGTTCTAACATATATTTATTATATTTCTCAATCCATATGCAAAAACATTATAGGACCAAGAAAAATATTGTACAAGGGTGATTGAACCCGGAAATAACGTGTCTGATTGGAAGGATATAGAAAGATGACGAGGAAAACTGTGCTTAATTTTCTTCCGTCAATTATTTGATTTTTTTTACTAAAAAATTCGGGATGAGGAGTCTTCGAAAGTGGAGAAATATTAAAATCACATAATTTTTGTAACCTAATAAAATCACATAAATTAAATTGAACCAAACATATATATAAGAAAAATCAAAACCACACAAATTGAAGCTGTACAGTTACACACACACAATAGCATAAACTTTTTTGTTTTTGTACTCCTTTGATATATTGATATTGATAATTATATATTCATATAGCCAGTAAATTTTTTTTTATAAGTATAAAGCGCCACTAATTCTTCTTAATTGTATACAATACATTATCTAAAAAAGTGGTTATGGTTTTTAAATATTAACTAGATTGTGCTATCTATTTACTTCTACACATTCAACTACTTTTTTTTTTTTTACACTGACAACTACTTTAAATAGTAGAAAGGCACCTGTGATTTTATATAATGATCATGACGATGTTACAAAACATGTTAGAAGTGGCAGATGTTGCCACCACAAAGCTATGTGCACGGCAAGATATTTCTAAGCACTTTCTTGTACACAACGTTTGAAGTCATCTTCTTGCCATCCACACCAGTTTCAGGGACAAATATCTTAATGCCATCCTCTGGATAATGTCACATAAAACTGATTATGTGTGAAAACTGGCTTTACTTAGTGGTTTTTAATATAAATTGACGGAGAGCGGGAGAGGCCAGAATGCTGGGGGACAACTCGTGAACCTAATATAATAAGCGAATGTATTACTCCAATATAATAACACAAATAATCTTAGGAAGAAAAGTTTTATAATTTACAACTGGTTACCATTTTAAAGTTAGTAACTTGTTATGCTGATAATTTGTCATAAAATTTTCAGTGATTGAATTATTTATAAGACACTGCAGAGAAATTACCTCTAATCCCAACAGGTTACCATTTTAAATCAGTAACTTGTTATGCTGATAATTTGTCGTGAAATTTTTATTGTTTATAAGATACTGCAGTCCGCAGAGAAATTACCTCTAATCCCATATGTTCTGTTATCTTATGATAACAGCGTATAAAACAGTCAAAATGTGGAACCCACCATGGCCTGACTTAGTCAAAAAGGCCATAACAGCATGTCTCATTAAGTCATGCTTCACACTGGTAGCCTCGATCACTGTGTCGTAATGTTCTCATGATCTCATCACAACTCTAGGACGAGTGCCTATTTGTATTTAGTTTTTAAAAAGTTCTTTTACAATGTTCAAAGTAAATACACATTTTATATGAGTTTTGTTTCGGAAAAGTGCGTTTTTTGGTTTTCCCATACAAACAATAGTATCATATGTTTGGCTTCGAATATGGTCGTAAAGATCAGAGCATGTGCAGAGTCTCTGGTGATGGTTAAAGGCTCAAAGCAAACCTTTGACAGTAAAATAACTACCACCAAGGTGCTACATCAACACATTTCTGCGTACAGGGTAAATGGGTAATCACCAAAAACTCCTTTTTAAAGTGGGGACTGGGGAGGAAGTGTCTTCAAAGTTCAAAACGTTGGAAAATATTAAAATCACTTAATTTTTTCAGCCTGACAAAATCAAATAATTTGCGCCAAGTATTATGCAAGAAAAAGTAAAACCCAAGAAGATGTGCAGTTACACTGGATAACGATAGCTTCTGCAATCCTATTCTTTGTTCTTGTTTGTAAAGAAAAGAGAAGATTATTCACTAAAAAAAAAGTAAAGAGAAGACTATATTTTTCCTATTTATAAGTTATGTCATTAAGTTTTTTCATAGGAATGTGTAATTTTACTTTTATTCATTGTATATTGATTTTATTTTATAAGGCATAATGTATATGGTGAAGTTGAAAAGTTGTTACATTTGAAGGTAAAATTAACGAAGTTTTTGGGTTTTTATTAGTCATTATGAGATATATGTTAGAAATACTTATGAATATGATTTAAAAAAAAAATTCAATTCATATGTCCATTATGGCTTTTGGCGGTGGCAAAGTCCATTTTGTCATTTTGAATACATTGACGAAACAGAGTGAGAGTGGCTAGAATAGTAGGGACATGTTTTGGGGAATGCGGATGAGCTTAATATATTCGGCGAATATTTTATGATCTAATAATAATCTCATCCCTATTAATATTAATATTTTTGAATCACCCATTAATATTAATTGAAACCGGTTAAGCACCTAACACGATTGAATTAGGATTTAAGTAAATAGAAGAGGCAACAGATGGTGAGAAAAATGGATGAGGTCAGGTAACCAACCAGCAGTTCGAGTCGATAAGTGGAATCATTCCTGTAAGAATGAGAATGTGTGTTCAACGTCAACCCTAAATATATTGACATCATTTTTACCTTTCAAGTTTGGATAAGTCATCGGTTACCAATAGAAAATGAATTGCTGGTATTATATAAAAAATGGGGGGGAGAATGTGTGAAAAATAGTCAAAGAAGGGGGCCCACCAAAGGGGGAGATAGTCAAAAAAGCCATTACCGCAGCATGTGGCGACAAGTCATGCCTCTCACTGTTGCCCTCGTTCACTGTGTCTTAATGTCCTCACATCACTAACAATACTTGCTTATTTTATCTTTGCCTTCCCATAGGGTCGCAGAGATCAGTGTGTAATGCGTCCAGAGTCTCTGATGGAAATGGTTCAAGGCTCAAAGCAACCACTGACACTGAATATAACCACCTCAAATCCATAGTTCCTATGCACATTTTTGGCTAACAACCAAATACCCTTTTTTCTCTGTTCTGAGAGTGATTCTTCCTCTTGTTTCATTCTTATGGAAAATAGGATGAGAAAGAGAGAGGATGCAGAAGAAGAAGAGGAGCGACCTCTGCTTGTAGGTGAAGGTTGTGCGATACTGTCAAGTGTCAACAAAATTTGTGGAGGGTATATTCTCAACTCTCAAAAGTTTAGTTCACATCAAGACATGGAAGCGATTGCGTCTCCTTACAAATTCACTAAGTGATGTGGGCCCTCCTTTCTCTTATCCTTCTTGAAATCAAAAGACAGTGCCAAATTTAATAGAGATTATTGGTTTGGAAAGTTGTTTGCACATTGCACTTTACATGTTGGAGACGAAAAGAATATGAACGCTCCCTTTTAAATTAATGTGCATGCTCCTACATTTTTCTCTTGCAAATACGTGCTATATCCTTTATGCCATGCAACGTTCCCAGATTCATCTCTATTCTTTATGTGGCGGCCTTACTAGTGGCACTGGCGCTCCCCATTTTACCAAGAATTCTTCTATTTTCTTAATTTATGAGATAATACAGATAAGACAATGATTTATATAAGCCGAATTCCCTCTCCTTGATTTACTCGTATTTATATTTTATACCCAAAAGAAAGACTTTAATCACAAGCCAAAAACACAGGCTACAAAAAAACAGTAAGCATTAATTATTTTTCATAAAAGAGGGAGTGCAGGGTATCAATAAAGATGACGACTTTAAAGGAAACTGTATCATTGCAAGGCCCTTTTGTGGATTCATAGTTGTGGTTTTTCTTTTACCCTTTTTCTTTTGAGATGGGCCCCAAATGTTCATGGAAAGAAACAAACAACCGAATATGTGGTAAATTGGTAATGGAAGGACATAACTGATTCCCCCTTCCTATAATGGCGATTTGTTAGCACATAAGCTCCATGTCTTCGGTCTTCCCCTGCACTAACAAGAAGAGGCTCCATCATTCAGACCTTTTCAGCCTTTTGCCTGTGCCCTGCGACGCTCCACTCATCACCTTCATCGTTAATACTGGTTTTCTTTTCGGAAACCACCACCTTCTCTCCAGAACATTCTAACCAATAAGTAGTTAGTACTCCCTCCGTCTCATAATATAAAGTCCATTTTTTTGAATGATCTTGTCTCATAATATAAGGTCCTATTTGACTTTATTTGAGTAATAAATGTTTTTTTCCCCCATTTTACCCATGCATTAATTTTCCCACATATTCTCTTTCATCTTCTTTTCATAATTACCCCCTCTCTTACTCATTCATAAATAAGGGCAATATAGTATATTTCCTACACATTTATTGTTTTTAACTAACTCTAACTAATTTTTTAGGAACCCGTAATTCGGTTAAAAAGACCTTATATTATGGGACGGAGGGAGTAATATTTATTTACAGCCATTCAAATGTAGGAATAAAATATATGAATACTTTCGCCTATTTTTATGCCGTCTAAGCTACTCGATTGACCAGCTAGCTTTTACGAAGGAATGGGATGTTGGAGGAACAGTATAACAACACAATACTCTCCACTTATTCGAGTACATTATAAATTGTCTACATTTACGGTCATCTTGAAATTTTGGTTGTTGTCTTATTACTGTAGAAAGTAGCGACATTTGTTAGAAGGTAGAAAATTAGTGGCAGTTAAAGCGAATCCAAGCAGCTAGTTCATTCAAAAAGCTCACCCAAAAAACAGAGCAAAGCTCGGCTAATTCGCGGCTGCTATCCTATAAAAGTACATAACCCCGCAAATTACGACAATTCAACTTTAAGCCACCGAATTATGTCCATTATATTAAGTATAATATTGCTAGATGCAAGCAGTTATATATAAACACACTATATTTTCCCCCATTATTGGGTCTGCTGAAGGATGAATGAAAGAAAAAGAAAATATTACTAACTACTTGATTTTAATCACCCCTGGAATTGATTTCTTATCCTCAATCATTTAAGTGTGCAATAAGGGGAACTTAAATTACGGGCATAGCCCCATAGGTATCCAAAAGTCAAAAGGCGATACTGCCCAGAAAAATGGTGGTACCTACCCTTCATTGGTGCGTGCATTTAATTTCCTCAGAACTCACAATGACAGTAAAGTGAAATTTTCAGCTCAAAGAGAAACCCCATTTCAAACTTCCACTCGCTCTACGTTTCGAGTTTCGTTCAAAAAAAAACCCCAGACCATTTCCTCGAGAACAGCCGGATTCCCATGCCACAAACTTCCCCCTTCTCTCTCTCACCAATGCCACTTTTTTTTTTTTTTACCTTTCTCCATCATTATCCTCATAACATGCCTTAACAATGATTATAAATAAAAGGGCCTTAACCGTAAATACGAAATTACTCTATTAATTAAACCTAGTATTAGAAGCCTAATACGACCAAATTATCCTCTCTGCTTTCTCTCTCACTCCTGTAACTCGCTTCAGTAGTGTGTACTGTGTAGTCTCAGTCTTTCACTGCTTATTAATGCTCCTAAACAAAACACTGGCAACTCTTCTTGACTAGTTGCTGGCCATGGAGGTTGCACTCTGAGAGAAAGTGAGAGAGAGAGAGAGAGTGTGTGACCCCATTGAACTGTTCATCTCTTTTTCACCTTCTTCCTCTATCAACAATGCTTCAGCGAAACTGCATTTTACTATTCTTCATTCTGGGGTCATTTTCACCACTTTCTATAGCAATGCTGAACCTCACTCTTCCCGGCCAGCATCCAGACCCCGATTCTGTTGTTCGAGAGTTTCACAGGTACATTTCACCCATGTTTCTTTATCTTTAGATGCAGAACACCCTGTTTCTTCACTGGGTGGTCCTACATTGCAAATGTAGCACCCTAAAATAGGTCCCATGACCAGATCTGGGCGAATACCCATCATTTACTCATGTTTATGTTGTAGGAAAGTGAATGCTTCCATAACTAGAAGGCAGATGCTAGCAGAGTCGGAGATACAAGATTCTTCGTGCTTAACAGGGAACCCCATTGACGATTGCTGGAAATGTGACCCAGATTGGCCTAACAATAGGCAGAGATTAGCTGAATGTGCGATTGGGTTTGGTCAGTACGCGAAGGGAGGTCAAGGCGGCGAATTTTACATCGTCACTGATTCCTCTGATGACGACGCCGTCAATCCCAGACCTGGTACACTCCGATACGCCGTGATTCAGACGCAGCCACTGTGGATTGTGTTCCCAAGTAATATGATGATTAAATTGTCTCAGGAGCTCATCTTTAATAGCTACAAAACTATTGATGGCCGTGGCGCTGATGTTCACATTGTTGGCGGTGGCTGCATTACCCTTCAGTATATCAGCAATGTCATCATTCACAACATTCACATCCACCATTGTCACCCCTCAGGTCACTTTCCACGTCTTCCTCATCGTTTCCCCCCATTTCTTTTCCTTAATTTTTGCTGAAATTCCATTAATGCTAAGGATTATTGAAAAAAAGGTGCTTGCTTTGCCAAATGATAGTGCTAGGCTCAAAAATGTTGGCATGAAAAAATAATAATAATGTGAGGTTCAATAGATACTGTGACTGACAATACCGTGTTGAAAGTAAATGCGTGGCTGGAATCACAAAATAATGTTTATTGTACACAGCACACTTGACACTGATCTCACTCTCAAGTCTCAACAAATTATCAGCATATATTCTCCATATCGTCTGGGTGGGCCCGGGCTTGATCTTGTATTACAGCGAGTTGTCAATTTTCACACAGTAATTAAACTTACCACTTTCCTAATATTCGGAATTAGGATAAATCAAATGCATGTCATCTTTTTTTTTTTCTTTAAAAAAAAAAAAGAGGGGTTGTTAAAACTCAGAAAGTAATTTTGGGTGTGGGTGAAAACAGGGGAGGCGAACGTGAGATCAAGCCCAGATCACTACGGGTGGAGAACAGAATCAGACGGGGACGGAATATCAATATTCGGAGCAAAGGACATATGGATCGACCACTGCACACTTTCCCGCTGCAAAGACGGATTAATCGACGCCGTGATGGGGTCAACAGGGATCACCATATCGAACAACTACTTCTCCCATCACAACGAAGTGATGCTTCTAGGCCACAGCGACGATTACCTGCCAGATTCGGGCATGCAAGTCACAATAGCGTTCAACCACTTCGGAGAGCAACTAGTACAGAGGATGCCACGTTGCAGAAGGGGATACATCCACGTGGTGAACAATGATTACACGCACTGGGAGATGTATGCGATTGGGGGGAGTGGGAATCCTACGATAAACAGTCAGGGGAATAGGTATACGGCTCCCACGAATCCGTTCGCGAAGGAGGTGACCAAGAGGGTGGACACGGGGGAAGGGAAGTGGAAAGGGTGGAATTGGAGATCTGAAGGGGATGTTATGGTGAATGGGGCTTTCTTTGTCGCTTCTGGTGAAGGGGTTGAGGTTAAGTACGAGAAGGCTTACAGTGTTGAGCCTAAATCTGCTGATCACATTGATTTCCTCATTATGCACGCCGGCGTCCTCGGCGTTTCCAGGTTTCTTTCTCTTCTTTTTAAGCCTTTTTAATTCAGGTTTAAATACCAATTTTATCTCCAACATCATTCATTCATTCGTAGGTTCTTGGGGAGCATCTCCTCCTTTTTTTTTTTTTTTTTTTTACATCATTTTCCTTCATCTTCTCTCTTAATAATTATTAGATACATTTTAAATCGATCAGATAGATTTGGTATAATTTTTCCTTTTATAACATAAAATTTCAATAATGATATTATAAATAACAAATCTGAACTATTTAAAAGGATCTAATGACTATTAAACGACAAAAAAAAAAAAAATGATGTAAAAAAAGAGGAGCCCTTCCTCTCTTCTAGATAGTAATTTAGCCTCATAAGTTTATTTTGGACCAATATCCTAAAAGATGAAAGTTTTAAAGGGACGCCATCTTGTTATGTTCCATATTTTCCCTTCTCCTTTCTCTTTTTCCCTTTTAAGAACCAATCTAATAGTCTAAATTTTACTCAATATTAAAAATTTGATGGAATGTTTTTTACTATAATATTAATATTAATATTAATATTCATTCTGAATATTAGTATTAATATTAATATTAAGTTATTCATATCAAAATTCATTATCCCAGGCATTATAAATTACTTTTCTTTCTATAATTTAATATTTTGATAACAAATTAATAAATCGTCAAATCTAAACCATTCAAATATTGATCTAATGGTTATAAAGAGAAGAGGAGGAAGGAAAGGAAAAGCAAGGGTTTCTAACGTTCCACACCAAGATAAAGATAAATTACTTCGCCTCCCGTTCCAAACTAGGATAAATATAAATTACCTGGAAAAGTCTTCCTCCATGACGAGCTATTTTGCTCTGATTGCACCAAAAAAAATTTGGGGATAAATTGCTACATTTTTCATACTCTTATGGCGATATTGGTCTGAAAAAATGTCAAAACTAAATTGCTGACCAATGAAACTTCTGGCACAAAATTAGTACTTCCGGATAGTAGTTCTAATTGATTTCTTTAAAAATTTAGTTACTCATAAATTGATTTGTCTAAATTTTATTTGATATTGGTTTATTTGACCTATAAACTAAGAGATAATTAAATAATGTATCATATATATATATATGATATGATTAACTAACTTATTTAGCTTCCTTAATTTTATAAAAAAATCAAGTAGATCTCATGTTATAGGATGGGGTGACTATTTAACCCTTTAATTTATTATTATTTTTTGTGTGAGGGGTGTTTGGTTGTGGGATTTAATCATGAGATGTGGGAATGGCAGGGATAACAATCTGGGGATGTGGAGCAGGGGGCCGAACGGAGAAGGGGATGGGATAACGGTGACGGGACCTGAATATTCCGACGATATGGCAGCCACGGCGAGGTTGATGCCCGACTGGTATAGGGTTCTTGTGATTTGGTGCTTGATGGCATTCTTGTGGGGGTTGTTGTGTGAATTGTGATTAATATTTGGGACTTTTGAGTAGTTTTCTCTTTGACATTTTGAGGAGTTGAAGCATTCAACTGTGATGCTTTCTTCTTCTTCTCTCAAATTGGAATGAAATTGAAAGAGGTCTGCTCTTCTAACAGTTCAACGAGTAGGCATCGTTTAGATGTGTACATATTCTTCTTCTTCTCTTCTTGACTCACATTTTTTTTCTTTTTAAAATTGTCTTTTTTTTTTTTTTTTATCAATCATTCAAGGTCACATGAAACAAATGGTCGAAAAAGAAAAGATCTCATGCTGTTTTGTTTTAATGTTTGGGTCCAACTACAAAGCTGCCATGGGTTAGTTATTCTTTTAGCTTTATTTACAGGCATAAGGGTTTAAAATGCCCTAGAACTATTCACGAAGGGGTATTGGACATTTGAAAGTTTTTTAGAGGTAAATTTGCCTTTGAAATTAAAAAAATGAGGCCAAACCGCCTCTCCATTAACAGACTATAACAGGCACGTCTTTTACCGTTATATGTAAACATGGCATGCATATGTGGCGTCCACTTCACCCTATATGGCATGTCGATGTGGCATCCACGTCATCCTATTTTTTCCATGTCTTGTATTGATTAAAAAAATGGTTTTTTAAACATATTTAAAAAAGGGTTAAGGTGCATTTTGGCCAATGATTTGTTATAAAAAGCGCGTATGGCACAATTATTTTTAAACTGATCCATATAAACCAACCATCTTTTAAAATGATCCATATAAGCCAACCATGTTTTAAAATGGGGCAACTTGGCCAATAATTTATTACAAAAAGGAGCGCCTGGCACAACAGAATTCTGCATTATATTGGCCAAGTTGCCCAGATTTTAAATGATGGTTGGTTTATATGCACCATTTTAAAAATAATTGTGCCAAACGCACTTTTTGTAACAAATCATTGGCCAAAATGCACCTTAACCCTTTAAAAAAAGAAGAGAAATTTAGTTTCCAAAATTTTTTTTAAATCTAACATGAAAAAAATGAGGATGATATGGATGTCACGTAGGTATGCTACATTTACAACTTTTGGTCAATGTCATCGACCGTTAAGAGATGTCAACGGAGGAGCTAAATTGCCCTATTTTTACGACTTTTTGGGTAGATTTGGCTATAAAAATACTTCCAAACATTTATTATTTCTTTGTAAAACTTTTGGTATATTTTAGGCCCTTACCCCAGTTTGTAATTCAAGTCCAGGAAACATAGAGATGAGGTTTTGGGAAAATAAAGGGTCTACACTTGTTAAGAAATTAGAAATAGAAATGTACTTCTAACTTATTTATTTATTTTTTCTTTTAGCCTTTCCTCTGTTACGATTATCTTATTAAGGGGGCTGTGAATCTGAATTCTATGAGGAGGTATAATATGTGTATGGTTTATGACAAAGAAACTTTTTATTGTCTTCCTTGTTTAATATTTATTTTCAAATAATTTTAATTTAATTTGTAATCCTTCTCATTCTTTGTTGCTTTTTCTGTTTGGAAGAACTTCAGAAAGCGATACGCAATTTTTCCATATTAACAACAAATGAATAGTTAAGTGAATAATTTTTTAAATTGTTGTGAAGTAGTTTAGTGTATATATGTTATATCTAACATTGAAGAGACTATTATAAAAAAAAACATGAGTATGCAGTGTGTAATTGAAATTGATCGCTTTGTAATTCATGTTTTCCAATTTATTTGCGCACTTTCGTATGACTACCAGTCTACCACCACAGGGTAAGGAATTATAAGATATTTTAAAAGCAAAGGATTGGAATGGATAAAAGACAGAAGAGCGTTCCAACTGCTCCCTCACATCCTAAATAATATAAGATATATTTACCCAATTTAATTATATTAAGTATGTCAATTAAATTGGTTAAAATTACATGCACACTAACCATATACCTTTATTCCTACACAACCTCTTTTGTTTATTTATTATTGAGAAGTATCAATATGAATAATTTGAGAAAATATTGAAAAAAATTAGAAAGAGATCATATATTTAGGATCAAACCAAATAGGTCATATATTTAGGATAGGAAGAGTACTTTTTATCCATTCATTTTCATATACAAAATAATTAATCACTTTTTTATGCTAGTCCTCAACATGACTGCTTTGTAGAAGATGATGTACTCCCTCCGGTCCTAATTATAAGAGCTAGTTGACTTTTTTTGGGGAGATTAAGGAAGCAAATTAGACACCTAAATCTTAATATATGTGACATGTAATTAGATTATATGATAGTTTATAAGTAAAATAACTTAGTTTTGAGGAAAAAAGACAAATATAAACAATTTAAAGTGGTGTATTTTGCATCCTTAATTTTTCCAAAAAAATCAATTGGTTCTTATAATTAAGACCAGAGGGAGTATTTAATTGTTTGATAGGTTTTTGTCCAACCTTTGCCCTATTTATATTATTCAAATAACCAAAAGAAAAAAAAGAAAAAAAGCTCAGAGGCATTGCCGCATTGGAGTTTAATTTCCCCATATAGCATGTGACGCCTACTTGTGACCGTTGGGCGCATGTAGGTGTATCTTGTTCTTATTATAGCTTGTAATATCTGACAAACAGATATTATTTTCTTTTCCTCCTGACCAACCCTCTAGCCAATAGTGGTCCTTATCTACTTATCTACTTATATTATAATAATACGATTCTACATATTTTTCTTTATCTGATTGAATATCTTTAACAAAAGGGGAGAAAGAATAACGGCGGCCTTCCGTGTGATAATGTTCAATTTGTTGCTTACTTGAATGATGGATCGGATCCTCCTTCATATTATTGAAATTTTGGTTCCAACCTTCACTTAATTATTTTTTTTTTGGATGAAGCCAGCCTTCACTTTATCTAATCAAATTATTATGTTTAAAGACAATATGGCCACGAGATTCACATTTAGTTGTTTTAATATATGTCTCAATAAATCGATAGTCTCTCTTGAGGCCTGCACTTGTTAATTAATGGTTTAATCTGATATAAAGTTTTCTTTTGATAGAACTAACAACATCAGTTGTTGCAAGGTTTTGTTGTAATGACAAAATAAGCGAGAATTTATTACGTAATTTGCTAAATAATGAAACAAATAAAGGTATAAAGAAAGTCATTTGTTATGGACAAAACAAGCGAGTGTGTTACACTTTTTTTCTCCGGTCAAATGTGTGTTATACACTTTTTAAGCGACTTGACATTTATAAATATTGGCTTGGTATTATTAATTGTATCACATTTCCAATACATGGATAATTCACATATAGTATTCGCTTGCTGCACCTTTGATTCGTTATACACTCTCCCACTGGGAGAAACTGAGAAAGACATCTATCTGCAGATTTAGATAAATTCCAAATAGCGATTACACTGTGATATTCAGAATGAATAAGTACATTTATATTCACACAAGACAATGCAATTCTTACAGCCAGAGTGTAAATATACACAATACAGATTGAAAGGGAATAAGTGTATGGTCAATTCATGTCCCAGATGGAACCAGAATAAGAATAAGCCCACGTATCAGAGTCAAACCACGTAGAATAGCAAGATTCAGTTGACTGTATCTTGTTACAATGATGTTCATATTCTATTTCATTCTGATAATTTTGCAATTCCGCTATCCAATCTGATACTCGAATCTCATAGGGTGAACCTGGCATTTCCCATTCTGATGGTGGAGAAGCTTGAAAAGAATTATCCTTAGTCTCCCCAACATTTTCTTGGCATTCAAGGTTCACTTGATTATAATCCTTGCAAGCGTTATCATTCATGTTTTCCTCACTCAAGCCACCATGTTCTGTGTCTTCTGCTTTATATTGGAACTCATCTAAATAAATAAATAAAATCGAAAAATTGTTCAAATATGAACATAGGTAATTAACAAACACAAGTTCGTTCCAATTCTGGAAAACATGTATGGAGAATTAATTGCAATGCTAACCTTGTTGTTTAACACATGCTTTATTCTTTCTTAAATGAGTTCTCCAATAATTCTTGACTTCATTGTCAGTTCTTCCAGGGAGACTGCGTGCAATTTTTGACCACCTGGGATTGCCCAACAAGTCAAAACACAAAGCGTGTGCTCAAATCACTAGAGCTCAACAGGGGAAGCATTATATATACATACTTGTTACCCCATTGCTGGTGAAGTTGAATAAGGAGTCGCTCTTCTTCAATACTAAAAGGGCCATGCTTCAGATTTGGACGAAGATAGTTCATCCACCTCAACCTGCAACTTTTACCACTTCTACTCAGTCCTGTAAAACATTAAACCACCGTTATATATAACATACTAATACCCTCACAACTGTTTTTAATGCATTGACATATGAACTCTCTGTCCACCATTATTAGTTAATTACACGTACCAGCTACTTTGGCAAGGGAATCCCATCTTCGTTCTCCAAGACAAGTAACAAAAGTGGTGAGTTGCTCGTCTTCTTCTTGGAGCCAAGCCCCTTTACGCAAAATCTCTCCTTGCATCCTTTGCTTCATATTACTAAGCAATAAATCACAATCTACGTTGTACTTAACTGGAGAGGGCTGTATGTAAGGCCATATATATACAGAGCTACGTACACATAAAAGGGAAGGACAAAAAAAAAAGAAACAAAAGCGATGAGTCAGAAAAGAGAAGAGGGAAAAATTCACAAGACCAGTGGATGTGCGTGGGAACTCCACGAACTATTAAGTAAAGTGGTGATGACGGAAGCATCCATGGGATATATTAGGTCGTTAACTAACTCGTCTGAGATTAGATGAACATCTTTTATCAGTACTCTTGGCATCACTAATTCCGTCACGTTGTGCTAAGGTTGTCATTCACTCACTTCTGCTTCAACTAGGTTCAGATTTATGAAGTTGTAGACATATATGATTTTGTCCTTTCTAAACAAGATATAGATTTTTATGATGAAAAGAGAACAAAGATCTGAAAACGGGGAAATCGAAGAAAAAAAGTTGATTGGATAGGGATTGGCCTTTGGAAGGTAGCAGACAGAACCAAAATTTGTATCTCCATCCACAATTCCACATCGTCTCTTTCTTTAGATACATCGCAAGGAACCGAATATATAACTCAACGTATGGGTGCGAAACAGGTTGGCTCAAAGCATTTCATTTTTTTTTACAATTTTTCTTTGATACCTTGTTTGCAATAAGAAGCATCCCATCTGACATATGCAGTTGATTAATTTCATAAATTCTGTTCCCATAACTTCAATACAGTACTACGGTTTTTCTCACCATGGTTTTCATAGGCATGCTACATGTTATAAACGTCTCATAGGATATTTGCTTGATCTGATAATATGGCTTTGATTTCTTTTTCCTTAAAAAAGAGAACATTTAAAGAATTTCTAAAACTTTTAATTATATTTACAAACTGTCAATAATAACAATTTCAAAGAACCAAAAGTTTATGGGAAAATCCCAATAAAATACCTTTGAATATGTTAAAGGACAAATTAGTCCCTCAACATTTCAAAATCCCAAATCAGGCCCTAGGGATCAATTTGAGATTTACATATGTTTGTCAAAGACAAATATGCCCTCCCCACATACATATCCCTTCACAGTGCCCTCCCTAAAGGTTGAATGGGTCTGGTTCGAAAGAAGAGGAGGAAGGAAATAAGAGAGGAGAGTGAAGCTTGTCTCATCACCATTTCTCTTCTTCACTGTTCTCATTATCACCTCTAGCTCTCAGCTCTACCTGCACCCTTCTTTGGTCGGCTTCCTCACCATTACCGTGCCTATATTTTCTTCGCCAGAGATGGACGGCTTTGGCGACTATAAGGGCAGAGGAAAGGAAGGACCTGCTTTCAACTTTAGTTCTGAGAGTTGGGGTAAGTCTTCTTCGTATTCTCCTCCCTCTGATTTTCTTATAAGGCCAAGTGGAGAGCTTCAAATGAAAGTTTGAGTTATGCGATTCTCATTTATTAAAATAAAATTTAAGTTTCAATTTGAAATTTTCCTAAAAGAATTTAACTGTTGCTTGGGGGATTTTTGACCGAAATCCTAAGATTATTTTGTTGTCTAGGTGCACGAAAAATTACTATTTTTTTTACTGCTAATGCTTCTGATTGGGGTTTTTTTTCCCTTGCTAAAATTTGAGGAGGAAAGTGAAATTATGGTATTATTTTGATACTTGATTATTAGCCATTATGATCTTGTTTGGGTGTGGATTTGATGGTGTTAGCTTCTTATTGGGTTAAATTTCTCGATTTTGATTATTCCTATATTGTCAATTTTGCTTTTTTGGAGTTTCACAAGGTGATAAGTGCGAAAGAACAGGTGGTTGCTGGCACCATGTACTACATCACGCTGAAGGCAACTGATGGAGGGAAGAAAAGGATTTATGAAGCCAAAATTTGGGAGAAGCCATGGCTGAACTTTAAGCAAGTGCAAGAGTTTAAACTCATTGGTGATACCCCCTGCTCAGTCTAGTGTGATGCCCTCCCCTTGCTCAATCTTCTAGCTAGGTATTTGATTAAACTGCACAATGTGCTCTGGTCAGACTCAAATTTTGAAATTATATTGTTATTGTAGTTTGGTCGTGAAACTGTTATTCTAATGGAACAAATCAAAATGTTTGCAGCAGAGGAGAAATAAGTAGGAATGACTCAAATCTTGGATTGTAGACTTATTCTTTTATCCTTCGCTATAGTAAGGTGTGAAATCTGAATTCTGTACTCATGCAGACGATTTGGGTTTTCATGACATGGAGAAGAATAAACTTGTCATTTATTTTGCCTTTACTCCTTCAAGAACAAGGGAGTAGGTATGATTCGCTAAGTGTGAGCTATCTATTATATGTTTATGGAACATGCATAATGTATTGAAAATAATCCAATTATTTTGCTACTTTTGATGTTATAAATTAGGCACAAGATTGATCCTTTGATGGCCTTAAGATTGCGAAACACATTGACGATTAAATGATAAATTAATGTTACAGCAAATGATGCATCCTTTTGATGAGGATAACTTGGACAATATCTTTTACACCCACCATCAAATTGGACATTCTCATTGTATGATATTAATAACAGGATCTGTATGATTTAGCTTTAATGAATATTAGCTAAGCTCTATTGTCGTTGTGCCATGGTTTTGCACTTCATTGCGTTCCTTTGTTCATGTTTCTAGTTAAATGATTTTGGTTATACCATCTGAATTTTAATTATCGGACAAAATTTCTGTGATTTTTATTAAAATTATGCTGTGTTTTTTCCTTTTTCAGGCTAATGAAGATTCTATGTGCTGACTTGGCTTGAAGGTGGAATTATCAGGATGTCAAAAGCATGCAATATATGGCATAGAAGTAGCTTTTAAATATTCTAACATGTTTTGAGCCAATTTAACAAGTTGTAAACATTTGACTTTGATTTTTGGTATGTTTCATGGAATATGGGACAAAGTTCCTTTTTGATAAGTTGTATGAAATGTTGAATTTTGAATGGAGTATGCGAGAAACTTCTCTTTTTTCTAACTTTTCTTTTTTCTATATTTCTTAGTGCTCTATTCAGAGGTCTCTTTGAATATATTTATTAAAAAACAAATAACTTTTAACAATTTTTCTGTAAGCATTAACAACTTCATCATAGGAATTAACAAGGTCTGAATAGCGATTAACAACTTAGACCATTGTTGCTTGCAATGTGAAAGATTTTTGCCCCAGGCATTAACAACTTCTTCTTTAGCATTAACAACTTGATCGTACGAATTGACAACGTCTTGATAGCGATTAACAACTTACAACTTTGTTGCTGGCAATGGCAATGACATTAATGCTAAGTTAAGAACGTCCTGCCATATATTAACAACTTCATCTTAGGAATTAACAACTTTATCATACATATTAACAACTTCTGTATAGTGATTAACAACTGTCATGTTTGTAGTTGCCAATGTCCAAGCGAAATTAAACTTCATTCTTAATGGCATACTAAAGTAGCAACATTAAACCACATTCTTCATTCACATAAAGTTTTTTCACATATTCAATGATAAGTTAACATTAAGATCATCATGTCACTTAATATTCCCTTGTCACTAAACCAAAAACATCATTTACAATTCGCACACTTGCTGTCAGCGTTAACAACTTATTCGTAGGCATTAATAACTTTATCATACATATTAACAACTTCTGTATAGCGATTAACAACTGTCATGTTTGCAATTGCCAATGTCCAAGCGAAATTAAACTTCATTCTTAATGGCATACTAAAGTAGCAACATTAAACCACATTCTTCATTCACATAAAGTTTTTTCACATATTCAATGACAAGTTAACATTAAGATCATCATGCCACTTAATGTTCCCTTGTCATTAAACCAAAAACATCATTTACAATTCGCACACTTGCTGTCAGCGTTAACAACTTATTCGTAGGCATTAACAACTTTATCTTACATATTAACAACTTCTGTGTAGCGATTAACAACTGTTGTAACATCCTAAAAATTTAATTAAGGATTAGTGGGGGTAAACAGGAATTCATTAATGAAAAATGATGGATTATGAGAATATTTGAAGGATTTTGAGGTGTTTTTGAGGATTTTAAAGGACTAGTTTTTCCCTTATTTGGAGGATAACAATTTTGAAGAAATTATTTTTAGGCTCAAAAGAGGTTATTGTGGGAGAGAATAATTAAGAGGTTTGGTAGGTAAAATTTTTGGAAATAAATGGAATTTTTGTGGCTCAAAATAAATTTTGAAAATTTTGGGCATAATAGTGCAATTTTTCCTATTCATTTCTCACATACAACACATAGATATGCAACACCACAATCAGGCACTAGGCCTTTCAGTATTTTTAGAATATACATATATATGAAATAGTTTCCAAAATCATATATATTTCAGTTCCAAATATTTCAAATCACAAATTTATGCCATTCAAAATAATACTCCACAGGACATTATATTATGAAAAATAATAATATTTCAAGATCTCATTTCCATATCTCATCAATCATCAATTGATAATCATATCTCAAGTGTGATTCAAAACCTCATCTCTATATAACATCATAATTATCAAATAATAATATTTCAAATTACTTACTAACACCACACACACACATAAACAAGCAGAAAGCGGTTACAATTTTGAATATTTACCAGTGCTTTAGAAATAAATCAACTTGTAATCAAAGAATCCCAACACTCTTTTACTCCTTATTTTCCCTCTTCAAGCAACATAAATAACTAATTCCTTACTTCTTTAAAATTCCCAAACCTTTCAACTCTTTAGTTTCTAACTTTTGCTTCCAAATAATCTAATTTTTAAATGATACAAACTCCAATTTCTCTTTCACAATCAGGTCATAAGGTTTGAATTTAATCTTAACTAGACCCCAAAATTCCCTAAATCGTACAATTCTGAGATATAATACATAACAGGGTCCATTCGGCACGTCTATCAAAGCTCTAATTGGTCAAAGAAATTCAAAATTTAATTGAAATGATACACCATGGAACCTCATTTCTATGGCTTTCTCAAAATCTCTAAGCTACATACTAGCTTTCTAAGGTCTTATTTGCCCACAAATGGATTATCCTCAATAATTATACTATTATACTGCTCAAACACCAATATAAGAGTCTATCATCACTATGAAAATCACCACCATTTATCGAAGTATTTGCCCCTTTTTGGTCATTATTACATCCTCTTGATGCCACTCGACACCTATATTAATTCAAAGGCAACCCACTACTAGAAATAATACCCAAATATTGCTCTTAGAATCGTTAAAATATCATATTTTGTCAATCATTGACATCTTACCTCCTTGATTTCATTGAATGAAAGTCATACTTTTAGCTATTTTCAAGATCCAATACCACCTATAACTACATATCACCAAGCAATCTCAATATTCTTAGAACAATTTACTAGAATCTGACACCTCAATTCCAATAACAAATCCATTTCTTTTGAAAATTCTAAACCTTTAACCTATACTTATCTCCCAGATATAAGTCCATACTTCAGCTTTCATAATCAAATCCTGAAATCCATAACACCTTAATCATTCTTATCACTCTTTGGACCTTTAATATATTAATTAACACGACTATCACACGTCCAAAAGCACCATACCATGTCGGGTTTAAACTACCAATCTCATTGCCCAAATCCTAATGCTCATCGGTCATATTCTCTTATTTTCTAACTTCTTAGCTACTAATAAGAATCCACCAAAAACCAAATTCCTTATTTTGATTCACTAACACTTTGCTAACCATAACCTATTTATATGCATAATTTATTTACTTAATCATTGACAGGCTATGGGGTCACTTCCAACCTAGAGTAGTAACAGTCCATGGGATCACTCCCTACCTATCTAGATTAATAGATAGGTCTTTAACATATGCACTACTTCCAATAACAAGTCTACATAGAAAATTCTATCCAACCATCCTCAATTTGAGATCAATATAAAGCGTCTAAATCATTAAAACTACCATATAGTCCCAAATAATCACCTTACTTAAACTTCAATCATATAACGTCATTTTCCCATTTCGAATTTAAGTAAATTCTCTATTCATCATCCATTAATTCATATCCATTAAAGAATTTCACATATTCAAAATCGTGACTATACCTCAAGTCAATCCAACTCAATCGATTTAGCCTCAATGATCATACCTTAATTCTACAATTTCACCCATATTAATCCTCAACAATTTAAATTAGTAGAATCTTCTCGTTAGAACCAACATTTCTAATGGACAAGAAACCTCAACATTTCCTTCAAATCTCAAACTCCATACGAGACTTTAACTTCATCCGTCTCATTTCCCAGTGGTTTGACCAATAACATATATATTTATCAATATGCCTAAAGAAAACCTCAAATTCCTCTCAATTCTCAAAATCCATATTAATCCCAATATTCACGACCTTGAATCTATTAAAATCCCTTTTTAAGTCGACATCCATAATCAAATTGAGCAGAAACCTTCCTAAGCATTTATGGGATTAAGGCAATCATTAAATTTCAGAATGTCCTCAAGACTTCGAAGCCCCAATAGACTGTAGCTTTAAATATTCACAACTTAACCAAATCCTCATACCTAAGGCACGTACATAGTCATCCATATTTTTTTTTAAAAGAAGCAAGAATTTAACCACTATTATTCCTTATCTTGCTAGACCAAAACTGACTATTTTCCAGAAATTCCTCAATTCTTTTCATAGTACCCAATTTCATAACATTACATGAACAATCCTGAACATTTTTCATGCACTTAGCTTGGGCATATTTTCCAATTCTAAACAGAACTCCTTTCACCCAACTTATTTACCATTTATTTCTATACCAACTAGCATTTATACAAGACAGCGAAATTAATCATTCGATTACCCACCAATTCTCATCTTATCTCAGCATTAGACTTTAACTAGAGCTATACCAAGAGGAATAACCCTAGGCATACCATAAACCTCGTAGTAGCAATTTGTTTTTCTCTTTAATAATATTAAGCATCCATTAATAATCAGCTTGTTAACCTTCCAACATAACTTAAAATCCTATTCAAGTCATACCTTCATCTGTTATGATCTCCTTTTAGTTTAGCATCGTCTACCCTTTAAATCCTTTAAACAATTATATCAATCACCCTCTTTATTATGATGTCTATCCTAATCCAGGCCGAACAATCATCTAACACCTTAAGCTATTTATTCCACATTTAATACAAAGCTCCAAAACCAATCTCCTCGAAACCCAACCATTCCTAACTCTTCGAAACCTGTATAAATATAGGTAACTTTAATTTATTTAATATTAATTATTCATTCCTTAGGAACCTCCAGACATATTTTTGAATCGATTCTGAATATTAATGACTCAAAGGTCAGGACAACAAACATTCCAAATATTTTATTTCACACCATTTGAAAATTCAAATTCTATTTTCAGCTTCCCGATAGTTGCAAAAGTCATTATATTTACCTTTCATATCCTTAAAACATTAGGCCACCAATTCTAATCATAGAACATCACAATTTCTGTTTCCCAATTCACGCTGATTCTATCTTTTCCATCGATCATTGTTGACCTTACTATCCTCCCCACCACGGGACGGAAGACATACCACATAACAATATAACAATAACTATGTAATCAACGAACCCTTAACAGTACGAGGTATACTCTCAGATCAACGGGGGGTAGCCCCAAAACGCAACCACTGACTACTCATCTACGTGTGGTGTGTGCTAGCAAGGTGTCCAGTGGAATACATATATATATATATCAATTCATAAACATGCTCAGGTATTCACATATAATGCACGTCTTATTCCAAAAATCTCTTTTCATCGTTTATAATTGTGGAATAACCCATCACAATTCATCCTCAAGAATAGTATATATATATCATTGATAATTACAATCAACCCAAATGAATCTTACTAGAAACGTTGGGAAAACACGTGGGACCAGTCGGGACCTTCCACCCGCAGAGGGAAAATAAGGAGTAAAAGAGTGTTGGGATTCCTTGATTACAAGTTGATTTATTTCTAAAGCACTGGTAAATATTCAAATGTGTTCGAGTGGGTAATATAGCTTAGATTATTGTCTTGAAGTCCAATTAATTTTGAAATTAAAGTATAATTCTTTCAAGTAGGGAGGTGAACCAAGCTGAGGATTATGAAGTTGGTGATTGTTTGCATTGGGTTAAAGGAACCTAGGGGAGGTATAATGGATGTTGGAGAAGGATATTAAGATGACAAGCCGAATGATTGTTTGGGAACCTGATGTTATACAGTTAGGTAAAAATTTCATATGTGGGGAATTGTTGGATTGGTAGTCTATTTCAAGTTCTAATAAGTAAGGTAAATAGAGTGTGTTTTGTATTAAGAGTGGTTTTCTGTCGAGTTAAATTTTCAAGATCTTGAGGTCCCAATTGCTAAATAAAGAATTACGGTTATACAGTGTATGCTGAATTGATAGGCTATCAAAATAAAGGTAAGGAAGTGGAAATAAGTGAAAGTTTCGGTGGTTTTGAAAGTTAGAGTTGGGTTGATGATAATTGGTAAGAAGTTAAGTAAAAAAATTTGTGAAACTTGGTTACTTTGCGGCACAATTACCTTACCAATTCCCTAGGTAGTGTTGATTGTGATTGATTATGTGTTGTATTTGTTGTTCTGTGTTTTAGGAAGGTGAATTTTGGGGACAAAATTCCTAAAAGGTGGGGAGAGTTGTAACATCCTAAAAATTTAATTAAGGATTAGTGGGGGTAAACAGGAATTCATTAATGAAAAATGATGGATTATGAGAATATTTGAAGGATTTTGAGCTGTTTTTGTCACTTAAAGGACTAGTTTTTCCCTTATTTGGAGGATAACAATTTTGAAGAAATTATTTTTAGGCTCAAAAGAGGTTATTGTGGGAGAGAATAATTAAGAGGTTTGGTAGGTAAAATTTTTGGAAATAAATGGAATTTTTGTGGCTCAAAATAAATTTTGAAAATTTTGGGTATAATAGTGCAATTTTTCCTATTCTCTCACTATGCTTCCCGTGACCTTCCTTCCTCGCCCGTGAATTTCAAACTTTTTACTATTCATCAATTATATTATTATTATTACTATTGAGTTACTATTTATTACTATTGAGTTACTGTGCTACCCCCCGTTGATCTCACTTTTGCAGGTCCTAGGAGCGGTACGGTATAGATGGTCAAAGGAAGGATCCGGGAACTTCTCACTGATATCGTGAGATATTCTGGACCAGAAGGACAGGAGGTATTGCCACATTTAGGATCATATTTTGTATAATGCTTCCGCTGAACCTTGCTATTATTATGGGGAAAAATTATTGAATAATACCTATTATGGTATGGTATTTTGTGGATGATGGGTGGAGATTAATCATGGATATGGAAATTTTCTGTGATTGTACTGGGGAGAAAATTATATTGTGATGACGGAGATTGGAGTTAAGGTTTGAATCAAAAAGATAATATCTAAATATTATGGAAATTCTTTTTCTAACTATGTTAGTTATTTTACTGAGCTAATTCCTTTTCCTAACATACGTCTATATCGTACCGCTCCTAGGACCTGCAAAAGTGAGATCAACGGGGGGTAGCCCCAAAAAGCAACCACTGACTACTCATCTACGTGTGGTGTGTGCTAGCAAGGTGTCCAGTGGAATACATATATATATCAATTCATAAACATGCTCAGGTATTTACATATAATGCACGTCTTATTCCAAAAATCTCTTTTCATCGTTTATAATTGTGGAATAACCCATCACAATTCATCCTCAAGAATAATATATATATCATTGATAATTACAATCAACCCAAACGAATCTGAAGGATCCGGGAACTTCTCACTGATATCGTGAGATATTCTGGACCAGAAGGACAGGAGGTATTGCCACATTTAGGATCATATTTTGTATAATGCGTCCGCTGAACCGTGCTATTATTCTGGGGAAAAATTATTGAATAATACCTATTATGGTATGGTATTTTGTGGATGATGGGTGGAAATTAATCATGGATATGGAAATTTTCTGTGATTGTACTGGGGAGAAAATTATATTGTGATGACGGATATTGGAGTTGAGGTTTGAATCAAAAAGATAATATCTAAATATTATGGAAATTCTTTTTCTAACTATGTTAGTTATTTTACTGAGCTAATTCCTTTTCCTAACATAGTTAGCTATATAAACGTTTTAATGTTTAATTGTGAGTGGTTAAAAGTGGGATTGGAGAAAATGTTACAGTTGGTATCAGAGCCAGGTTTCGATCCTGGGACCTGTGGGTTATGGGCCCACCACGCTTCCGCTGTGCCACTCTGATCGGAGGGTGAGACGGAGAGGGAGTATATATATTTGATGCACAGTAACTCAATAGTAATAAATAGTAACTCAATAGTAATAATAATAATATAATTGATGAATAGTAAAAAGTTTGAAATTCACGGGCGAGGAAGGAAGTTCACGGGAAGCATAGTGAGAGAATAGGAAAAATTGCACTATTATGCCCAAAATTTATTTTGAGCCACAAAAATTCCATTTATTTCAAAAAATTTTACCTACCAAACCTCTTAATTATTCTCTCCCACAATAACCTCTTTTGAGCCTAAAAATAATTTCTTCAAAATTGTTATCCTCCAAATAAGGGAAAAACTAGTCCTTTAAAATCCTCAAAAACACCTCAAAATCCTTCAAATATTCTCATAATCCATCATTTTTCATTAATGAATTCCTGGTTACCCCCACTAATCCTTAATTAAATTTTTAGGATGTTACAACTCTCCCCACCTTTTAGGAATTTTGTCCCCAAAATTCACCTTCCTAAAACACAGAACAACAAATACAACACATAATCAATCACAATCAACACTACCTAGGGAATTGGTAAGGTAATTGTGCCGCAAAGTAACCAAATAGATAATATCTAAATATTATGGAAATTCTTTTTCTAACTATGTTAGTTATTTTACTGAGCTAATTCCTTTTCCTAACATAGTTAGCTATATAAACGTTTTAATGTTTAATTGTGAGTGGTTAAAAGTGGGATTGGAGAAAATGTTACAACTGTCATGTTTGTAGTTGCCAATGTCCAAGCAAAATTAAACCTCATTCTTAATGACACACTAAATGAGCAACATTAAACCACATTCTTCAGTCACATAAAGTTTTTTCACACATTGAATGACAAGTTAACATTAAGATCATCATGCCACTTAATGTTCCCTTGTCACTAAACCAAAAACATCATTTACAATTTGCTGCCATAATATTTACAAAATAGGCAGCACAGTGCCAAACCGAACTCCCAAAAATATGAGTCGGTTCTTCAAAAAAAAATACTTCACTACTTTGTGACAAACTTTAGCTTGGGTTGGGATTTTTGCAAGTCCTTCTTGTGTGACCGGCTTGATGGCATTTTGTACAATGATAAATCTTCTTATCTTGAAATAGTGACTCACGTCTTTTAGTTTTGGGCCTCCCGGTTGGTCGGCTAGTCCTATCTTGAAATTGTTTTTGTGAAAACCTATTGCTAAATCCTCTATTAACAACTGCATAGTAGGTTTTAACATTTATATCATAGATATTAACAACATAATATTTTATTTTACAGCATATTAACAATATAGTAGCTGAATCACTTTGTAACAATGTACACCATAAACCTAAACTTAACACCAAATGTGTCTTCAGCCAAAAAAGTAAAGCCTAAATACAAAAGCAAAAATTCACAAAAATATCACTTCAATTCCTACATTTTCACAAATTTTTTCTAAATGTAGACTACAACTATATCAACATTAACATGCTTAAGGGATCATTTAAAAGTTTTTTCCTTCTACAACTAATAATCCACAACAAGCATTCATGGTTGGCAAAAAGAAAAAAAAAAGGAAAGCATTAATGGTGGTTTGTTCCTTGTTTTTACTCCCAAAATTGTGAGGGGTCTATGCTAGCTTTTAATGCATCTGTAGAAGAAAAAGTAGCCAATACCCAATGAAAGAATTTTTTCCTCTTTTACTGAACGTGTAGCAGCAACATGTGTGGGCATTAATGGTGCTTTATTTTAACTCCCAAAATTGGAAGCTTTTCCTCCTTCACATATTGGGCAACAATCAAACTGTAGAAGAAAAAGTAGCCAATACCCAATGAAAGAATTTTTTCCTCTTTTACTGAACGTGTAGCAGCAACATGTGTGGGGATTATTGGTGCTTTATTTTAACTCCCAAAATTGGAAGCTTTTCCTCCTTCACATACTGGGTCTATGCTAGCTTTTAATGCATCTGTAGAAGAAAAAGTAGTCAATACCCAATGAAAGAATTTTTTTCCTCTTTTACTGAACTTGTAGCAGCAACATGTGTGGGCATTAATGTTGCTTTATTTTAACTCCCAAAATTGGAAGCTTTTCCTCCTTCACATACTGGGCAATAATCAGGGAGGTACTTCCATCACCAAATTTTAGCCATTATCACCCCATCCTGTTGAATTTTTTCATACGATTTTTTCCAAAAAAAAAAAGGATTTTATTTACTAAATCTCTACAAGAATGATCAACCCATATGATTTACTCCGTTTTGCACTCACCTCTGTTTGCCGTTGACTGTGACTCATCTCCGTCAGCTCCTCATCGGCCATCAGCGTTCCTTGGTGGAGGAGGGAGACTGGTTATGTGTGTGTATGTATTGTATCTTCACTTTTCAGGAAAGTGTGGCTTTCCTAAGTTTCATAAAAGAGGGGCATATTTATCTTTCACCAAAATATTGAAATCCCAAATTGCTCCCAGGGATTGACATGGGATTTGAAAATCTTTAAGGACTGATTTATTCTATTATATATTGGAGGGGATTTTTGTGTCTTTTTCCCAAAGTTTATGGTGGGCGATAAAACTTTTTCAGCCTCCCTTCGATGTTCTCCCTCAATTGAATCTTAAAAAAATCCCAATCTATGTTAGATTTTTCTCCCAGTTCATCAATATTTGTTTTTTTTTTTTCAGTAATCATAGTAAGACTCATTCCATCGATTATCGTTTTAGTTGGATATAAAAAAGCACACCAGACATCTCAGGTCAACGAACAACATATGCAGTATAAGGGAAAAGCAAACCGCCATTTCATTACTACATGAAACGATCAGATTAGATTGTCAACCTATGCGTGACTCTTGGTTCAAAAGAGAATGCAAGGAACTAGAAAGGAAGGATAAAACAACATTATTACTGCCTCGAATACCAAAAAAGAACAATCTATATATAGATTCCATTAGGACTAGGAGTACTCAGGCAAGTTTCACAAACCATGTCCCTATCCAACAAAATCATCTTGATTAGATGACTTGGACAATGGACAATCAAGTAATCTAAGAAAAACAAAGGGAATCAAAATAGGCAAATCTACATTGACTCATCATGCCTTGACTTCTAATCTCTCGAAGTATGTTCGGACTGCAGCTGTCTCACCTTTTCACGTGCATATATCAATAGGATCGTAACATTAACGATCTATAAATGATTTATTCATAAGATTGACAGCATCATCCATGAACTGCATGTAGATAAAAACCCTTATCAATCATCACAGTTCAAAAAAAATTAGAATTGCAAGACTTATCTTGGACTGGAAGCATCACTTTTAACATGAATGGATAAAGAAACTTTTAAAGTGACATCTCAGCAAGCAATAAAGCAAAAATAATAAATCCAAACCGAGCAATGATGATACTAAAGATTCTTGATCATAAATGTATGCTGGTTCCACTAACTTCACTCAGGTACTAAAAACACTGTCAAATTGATTGAGGGAATTTAAAGCCAGAAATCTCATCACAGCATCTGCAACAGAGAGGCATGAGTTTCTGCACATGGCATGTGGCTCTATGTTATATAACTCCTATAAATTTTTTTTTTTTTTGGGTGGGGTGGGGGGGGGGGGGGGGTTAGCTAGAGTCCCCAGGGGACGTTGGTGCCTTAGGTCAATAAATAATGCGATCGAGGTGGTTTGTAAAAATGGCTTATGAGTAATGTTCTCTATTTTTCTGTGTCTATCACTCCCATTTCTCCGTATCCCCCCCCCCCCACCCCCCGCCCAAAAAAACAAAAAAAAAAAAAACTTCCTATCTTTTCTATACAACGCTCTAACACTAAAAATGTGTTGAAAACTACTTTTTTTTGAAAAAAATAAAACCACGCGATAATGGCATAGCACATAATGTAACACAGACTATTATCAAGTCGCATTTCAAAAGAGAGAGCACATATACTGCACTATTAGGCACGCAATCCGATCGAAATTTCACCAACGTCAAATGTAAAAAAAAGCTTATCATGTCCATTTATTCTTTGCAAGCATGAGATATAAAAGGATGGACTTAACCTTCCCAAGCAACTTGAGTTCCCGTCCAACTGGTTCCATGAACTTTAGGTCAACAGTGATAGGCCAGACCTGTCAAAAGATGAAAGGCCCGGGAAAGCGTCAAGCAGGAGATGTTTGTGCAAACAAAATCTACTTCAAATAGGCATAATCAACAATATCTCAAGACAGTCTGAAACTCCTTGAACTATATGCTTTCTGTTACTGATGTTGTGAATCTCACAAGATGGGTGATATAGAGTGTGAGAAATCATAAAACAAGGGATCCATCCAAAGGTTGGATTTTCCTGTCCCCTCATAATACCAACAAAAACTAAGAGCAAATTCCCTGGAGTTTATGAAACTGAAGTATACACAATCTAGAGTATCACACATTTCATTAATTGGGTTTTCATCTGACAAAGTCCTGTGGCTAGACATTTTTGAAATATATAACCCCTCTGTCAATTTTTTTCAACACCTATAACCATGGAAAAATCAAGCAAAGTGAGTATAAACTTAATCTAGAAGGGCCATGCTTGAATAGGCTACAAGATTCTACGAGGCGATGCACATATAACAGAAAAGGAATAGCAATAATTAGTCATGGATTCACAACTTCAATTCCCTTCAATAAAAAACTAAAACAATCGGAGTAACGTGATGTCCAAAAATCTGAACCACCGTTTCAAAACGAGAAAAATCTATGCAATGCAGCGTTATCTGATAAATAATAGCAATTGAAGCTTTAGGAAATCTAAAGCATCATGAAATCCTGAAACATCCAATACAGAATTCAAGTTAGCAATCAATTAAATCGCAGGTTTCCTATTAATTGAAACAACAATAATACATACAATTCACAAACTCGCATCAAGTATAAAACTAACGAAGACAAGCTAGACGAATGCAAACCAGTATAAAATTAACACCACAATCCAATAAACCAACAGGGCCCATGAGCTCAGTGTTGGCCTCAGATTGTTCCATGCGAAGAAGATAGAAAAGAACAAGCCTCTATGAAATTTAAAAGAAAGAAGAAAGCACCTTGAGGCCAAGTAATTTAATGGGCGTTTTCTGGCCTGGAACGATACAGTCAGGACCGGCTGCTTCCACTATGGCTTCGTCGGCCAACCCACTCCCAATAGGATTGGGGTGCTACGTTATCCCAAATGAAAGACGAAAAGAAAAAGGTAAATAAGCTGAAACAAGAGGGAATTGAACGGAAATATGGAGAAAAATAGAGAGGGAACCTTCATAACGGAGATGGCAAAATCGGAATGAGGAGATTGGGAAAGACGGAGAATTGGAGAGTGATGAATTCTGGGGAGAGGCTTTTCGGTTGAAACTCGCCATGGAGCATCCTTCTGAAGTGAAGCAGCACCACCACCTTTCTTCGACATTTTTCAGCCTTCACTTCCTGCTTGCTATGATGATTGATGCGATGCCTATATGCAACACAGTTGGTGCGCACCAGGATAGAAATAGATAATAGACCTTCTCTCCTGTCCTCTTGAACACACAAATATGAAATATTCATTCTTATTTGATTGATTAATTTGTTTCTTCTTATGAATTGAATATGCGAGGGTCACGCGCAACTCACGTGTTTTCCTTTCAACTGGCTTATTTGCTGAGCCTCACATTATCCTCGTTGCAAAGAAAATTTAGATCGCAAAAACATACAATAGGATAGGAGACAAATTTATTTACATCACATTTATAGATTGTTCACATATAGAAGGAACGAATAGTTCATTTCATAATGAAATATTAGTTCGTTAATGTCTTGTTATAAGTCGTTAATGTCTGTCCTTTTATTTCAAAAAAAGAAATAAATAGTTAGGTTAAGAAAGTAAAATACTCCCTCCGGTCCTAAATTTAATATCACTTTGATTTTTTTTGTAGAAGTTAAGGAAACAAATTAGACAACTAAGTTATAACATATGTCATATGTAATTAGATTATAGGTTAGTTTATAAGTAGAATAGAGTAGTTTTGAGAAAATAAGATAATTATTGACAATTTAAAATGATTAATTTTGTATTCTTAATTTTTTTCAAAAAGTCAAAGTGATCTTATAATTAGAACATGAGAGAGTAACATTTTGTTAAGAGAGGCCCCAAGGTTGATGAGCACAGAATTCTTCATATATAAACTAGTCAAATGAACTGTAGGAAGGTGAAAACGTTGCAAGAGGAGAACGAATCGACGGCCATGATTGATATCAATAAATGTAGTTGACAATTTTGACACGGGGTAAAATTCACCTTACTTTGAATGGTATATATATCTGAATGATGCAACATAGTGGCATGCTGCGTCATGCCGGTAAGAATAATGGAGGGAAACTTCCATATTTCTCTCTGTAGAGTAAAAAAATAAGAATAATATTTCACAAAACATTCTTAATCTGAAGATATAGGTAACAGACTTCCAATACATTTTAAAGTTACATTTATCGCTGCTTTTTGCCGCCTGATGATCATCCGTCTGAGGGGAAAAAATTAAGTGGGAAAGAAGGAAACCCAGAAAAGAAAAGGAATTCAAAAAAGGAAAAAAAAAATTGGCACCAATATCAGGGGAAGCAAATCCAAAATCCATCAATCGTCCTTCGAAATATGAAGGCAAAGAGGCTAATCTGTGATCATAGGATCACCCCCTCTCTCAGCAGCAGCAGCATCTGCGAGTCTCTTCCAAATCAATAGTCGCTGCTCATCCAACTCTCTGGCTTTAGCCTCTTTCTCTTCATACTGCCTCCGGCACTCTTCATATAATTCGGCATCCATTTCCATAAACATTTTCCGAACATTGATCGTAAGACCATGTACCGCCTGGTTCCAGTGACTCAGGATATTTTTCTCCAACGCTTCACATATTATTGGTGCTATCACACTCCGATTTTGGGCAATTAAGCTTACTATGTGCTCATTATTCCACAAGAAGAGGGCTCGTTCTGCAACCTGCATCGCAAAATGCACCTAAGCAACCCATTCCGCTGGGAATATCTAAAAATATTATACAAGCACACAATATAAGTCATATGGAGAAGGCCCCAAATCCTATACAGATTAAGACAATCATCAGTGACCAAGGGAGACTTCCTTTTATTAAAAAAATTTAATTTAATGATTAACTAACTCCCCCCCCCCCCCTTATTAAAGTAAAAAAGAGAAAAGAATCAAGTGAAAAAAAGATCCTAAGGAAAGATATGGCACCACCATTTTTTTATACTTAGCCGTCATTTTGGCTACACCAGTTTACTCCTTCCATTCCAGAACACCCACCAAACTTTTTGTTCAACGAAATAAAAGATTTGGAGGACCCTATATGATTATATCGTTATAGTAACCACAAGCCAGCGACAACTCAAGCCGTCTGGTTGTGAACAGCTCAGCCGAAGCAAGCATCCATTGTAAATTTGTAACAAATGCATTGCATATCCTTAATAATTGTCTGTTGTGCAATACATCATTTTAAAAATATTAACAGACCGCCAAATTTTAACGTGAGCTAACAAAATATTTCTAATTGCCTTAAATCCAAAATCATAAACACTAAAAAACTTTGCAGTAGGTGCTAGCAAGCCTTGTCACAATTGACATTCATAAGGGGAAAAAACTGAAAATTTTTTGCTGGTCCAGCAGCAACAAATCATAAATTATGTAGATCACATAAGTTTTACTGAAATTATACAGGTATTCCTATATTCTAAAAGCTATTACAAACTTAAATTTAGTTAATACATCCCCTCTACATTCCGAACCTGCAACAATTCCCCTAAATGCACACAAGCATTACTAAAAGTAGGAAAATTGTGGTATTACAGCTAAACTAATGAGAAGTATGTTAATTTACTATTTCCAGAGGAGGTAGGTGGAGGATTTGAAAATATAAAAGAGATCTGATAGGACTATTGAGTTTGCTAAGACCTATAGGATGAAAGAAAGGAAAGGTTAGAAGAGGTCTACCATGCCTGGTTTAGAAGGTTATCACATGGTTCTGGGTCCCAAGGGAAAAGAAATGCTATAAGTAGTGGCGGTGTCTGTTGTAACTTTTGGGGTCTTTAAATCTTCCCTTTGATCCAGAGAAGGAATTTTTGTCTTTCTGCAATTGCGAGTGGTGAGGAGAGATCTCACCTCTCAAATGCTAGGTCAGGGTGGAGGAACATAAACTTTCTTCATCATTTTCTGTTTCTGTTTTAGCGCGTCTCCTTTTGTAACCTCTGTGTGAGTTCTGTGTGACTTATCTCATATTGTAAATCCCTTTCATCCCAATGAAGAATGTTTTCATATTTAATATAAATTCAGTGTTCAATATCTACTATTCTGCCTGGGCTCTGTCAAGATCTGTATGATTTTAGAAAACTTAGAAGCTCCTAGTAACTTGCATTTTTTGCCTCCTGTTTCTGTCTTAATGTATCTCCTATTGTATCCTCTGTGAGTTTTCTTGCATTGTAGCTCCCTTTCATTCCATTGAGGGAACGATATTTTGATACTGTATTTAATATAAATTCAGTTCTCAATATCTACAATTCGGCTTGGGCTCTATTAAGATCTGCATGATTTCAGAAAACTTGGAAGCTCCTTGTAATTTGCATTTTTGCTTTAGAGAAAAGTCTGCATATAGGTTTTTAAAAAAAACCGCATATTTCTAAAAGAACTCAGGGGCAGGAGATTCATGTAATTTACTCCAACAAAATAAAGGAACCAAAAAAAGGCAGTACAGTAAAAGTTTTATCTGCATAAAAACATTGACGGTACTTTTATTAGTAATGACAACGAAGAAGTATCCAAAAAAATTCAGGCTAGAGATTAAATCAGTGAATAATGCTAAGGACTTCGATTACAAGCTCCAGGAATTCTAAGTCAATTATATAAAAATGCAAACCAAGAAACAATACTTTCAATGTTATAAGCAAGAATAAAGAATATCTCACCCAAAAACAAGAAGTACAAGGATTAGCAAAATGATTAGAGTTGGCAGCGCATTTTGCTCAGAACAATATAAATGTGGACAAGAGGAAATGTGATATGTATATGAAATAAATATATAAGTCAGTTAGGTTATTGGAAAATAGCCGTTAGAATACAGCTAATAGAACAAGTTATAGATTATAGATGGATTATAGATATGGATGGATTATGCCATTAGAAGGTGGGTTGTGAGCCTATAAATACTCTCTTTCACTCTTTCTTTCACATAGAAAATTACACTTCTGTGTCAGAATGTATACGTAAAACCAATCCACAGAATTTGAATTTGAAATAATGAAATATTAGTGAATTGACTGAATTCAACTGTTTTAGAGAGAAATCATCGGTGAACAAGCAAAGTCATTATAGATCCAAATATAGCACTACCAACAATCAAAATCATTGCAAAGGTCTCAACTATAGACTATCGTACAATTTCACACTGGCAATTCCTAGTTGAAGCCATGTAACATCCTAACAAGATCATTCAATAATGAGCAGCGTGAATGGGAAACATGTTTCCGTTGTGACTTGGGAGACCCACTTCTAACTAGATTAAAATGAGTTATAGAAGAAATTCAGACAACATCCTCTAAAATTTTGCCTATCACCGTTTGTTATCTCATAGTTCAGACCAAAAAAATATTATTGGGTCAATTATCACCATCAATTACAAAATAGATGGATCAGGATTCATGTTCCAAGTGCTAACCAACAAAAACAGGGTGGGAAACCAAAATTTTCAAACCACAGGGTGCCGAGTGATGGTGAATAAACAAAGAAAGGCAGTTATATCTTAATCTATATCTTTAACTGGAGACCCTCGAACCATCTATTACATGTTAAGACCCTAAAAGATAGGCCTATAACCAAGCTCCAGGCTTACCTTTCTCAGGATCTTTCTTGACTAGACAAGATATTTCTATACACTGTCTTATATATTCACATATAACCAAAATTTCTGCAGAAAATCTTACATCGATGCCAATATAGTCCCTATTTCAAGTAAATGATCCCTGATTAATGTAAATCCTCCAGTACAGAAAATCTTACAAAGATAGAGGCAACAAGAAACAAATAAATTATAACTTAAAAATTTATTAAACAGGAAGCTACGTTGCCATCCAAAGGACCCAAGGCATAAATATTTTTTTTTCTGAAGAAATCCCTTTAGGCCAAGGTCATCTACTATACAAACAATAAAAAAGGCACTTTCAAATCTCATCAGAGAAGTCAAATATTAATCACAAGATGAATTTTGATATGAGAGCATAATAATAATGGTAATCATAACAAGTTGGTTAATCATAGGAATTAATTACGGGATGAGCTTTAGAGTGAGTTAGCTATAAATATTTAATCATAGGAATTAGTTACATAATGAGCTTTAGAGTGAGTTAGTTATAAATAGAAACTCCTACACTATAACAAATTACATGATTGATGATTAATGAGCAACATAATTCCCCCCCCCCCCCCCCGGGGGCGGGGGACTTCTGTTTTTTCTCTTCTCCCTTCTACTTCTCTGATTTCCTCCTCCTCTACCTCACAAACACTATCCTTACCTATAAAATTTCAATCTTATTCAGATTTGTCCGCCTACGGTCAGCTACTTTTAAGAGGATGAACCAAAATGGATTCAAAGCCCATATACTTGCAATAAATGTGAACAATTATCCGTCTAAGAGTGAATTTCCTCGCGTAAACGCCAATAGTAAAAAAAAAATAGGACTTACTTTAAATGCTCCCCCTAAAATAAATAATGTAAGCATATCTTCTGCCCATTTTTCTACTAAAGGGAATACAATCCACCAAAGCCTACAACTTGACTAGAAGAATTGAACGCCGGGGTTAAAAAAAAAAAAAGTCAACTTGACTAGAAGAAAATTAACGGGAAAACCCCAGCTTCAGTTAGAAGGAAAGGAAAGAAAATTAATTGGTAACTAGTCCGGATGCGTTATCCAGAATTCCATATAGCATAATCACATTAAAAACCGATCAACTTGCATCATTCAAGTTCCAGAAAAGACACTAATCTTAATTATAAACATTACAAATTCCACAAACCTGAAAATGAGAGCTATTGAGGCATCTGGCAATCCTTCTAAACAGGGGAACCATGCAACGTTGGAATTCAGCAGCTTGCGTGGCCTCCAGAACTTCCTCCAATTCCCCAAGGAAGAGAACCTCCTTCTGGCAGTTGGTCACTGGCCAGTACTTCAACAAACCCCTAATGACTGTATCAGCCAGCTTGTAGTCCTTTTCAACAAACTGAGTGATGCAGTATGACAGCTGCTGATGATATAAGGCAACCGGTTTGGGTTTATGTAATGGTATTAGCGCCCGCACCAGAAACAACTTGTGCTCCTCTTTCATTGGCAGAGCAAACCCATTGATTATACTCCCAAGAATCTCCAGAAGCTCTCCAATACCACTATGCCTCTCGGTTTCATATATAAAACGATAAAAAATATTATTAATTGCCTTCCTAATGAATGGGCGGTGAACCATGAATTTACCATATATCCGATGGAGAATGGTTTTCAAATACTCTCGCTCCCGTTGGTCCTCAGAGTCAAATAAATCAAGCAACTTCAAAACAAACGAATGATCAATATACCGCTTGGCAACCTTAGTATCCGTATCGGATGACACCACGTATCTCAGAAGCAATTCATAAGCGAGCTGCAAATGAGGCCACGCAGGGTCCATACTAGGTTCCTCTTCTTCCGGATCGGTAACCTCTTGCCCTGTATTTTCATGGGATGCTGGAGGCAAGCATCGGAATATATTTACTGATACCATTTTTATCATTTCCTCCTGACAAACCTCTGAAAGCTTACCCGAACCAGATTGTATGAAGTCAACCAAATCCACAAGTGCTTGCCTCTTGATTTCTTTCTCCCGAGCGGACTTGGAGGGGTCCGTGAAATCAAAAACGTAGCAACAAACGTTTAACTTCCGAAGGAACAAGCTCTGTCTTTCTGAAACGGGCGAATCTCGGAACAAAGGAAGGGCTTCGATTATACCTGAGGGTGGAGCAGCAGCCATGAAATTAGGGCTTGATGTGGCGGCACCAATACGAGAGGCGTGGTTTCCGACCACATTGGTGGCGGCCGGAGTTGAATTGCGGTTACCTGTGGGAGCAGAGGGAAAAAGTAATGATGACTCATTATTAGGGTCAGACTTGGAGGGCTTCTTGCCCCCCTTCATGATTTTCTTAAACATTTCTGAAAGGGAACAAACCCAAACCCTAACCCTAACTCGTGGAGCTGAGGAAGGAGTTCAGAAGAAGGAGAAGCCGGTGATTGGGTTGTGAATGGGTAAAGTAGCAGTAACATAAACGCCAAGAGAGTTAGTTATTAATCCTATGATAGATAATAGATATCCCCTAATCCCTGCTCAATGCGAATTCCCGCATAAGAACGGAAGGGCTAACGGATCTGAAAGTGGGAAAGGGAAGAGATGGTGCGAATGGGTCGGAAGGGGAATCGGAGGAGCCGGTTGAGTGGAATGCGGCGAGGGTGAGCGGTCGGAGATGGTCGCCGGCGATCAAGAGGTGGGTGGAGAGGGAATTGCAGAAAGAGAGGGGGAGAGATTGGGAGAGAAAGTGAGGAAGGTTGAAGGTATTAATATGATTGAAGAGGAAGAAGACGAAGAAGAGGGAAGATCGTAGCTGACATGATCGCCTTTATAAACAGTCACTTTGCACGGATCATTTTATCCCAAACACAGCTCACATTCATAATCCTTTATTGGCCCAAGTTTAAGGAAAAATTTCAAATAAGTACCCCTTAAATATCAAAACGACATAAAAGGGATCGTTTCTAATTTGGGATAAACAATTTTAAGGCAAAAAGACCAAAATACCCCTATCTCCATTAACCACTCAGGTATAGCTTTTAACCACAGCCATATAGCGATTAACCACTCTAGTATAGCCATTAACCACTTCGCTGATTCATTAAGTAGTCTTATTTTTGTACAAGTTATTAATTACTCTGGTATAGCAATTAACCACTTCAGTATAGCGATTAACCACTCCAGTATAGCCATTAACTATTTCACTGATTCATTAGTTGGGATCAAATACTCTTATATTTATGAAAGTCATTAACCACTCTAGTATAGCAATTAACCACTTCAGTATAGCGATTAACCACTTCGCTTTGAAAGTGAATGGAGACAGAGGCATTTTGGTCTTTTTGCCTTAAAATTGTTTTTCCCAAATTGGGAACGATCTATTTTATGTCCTTTTGTATATTGGAGGTACCTTTTTGTCCTTTTGATATTCGATGGGTATTTATTTGGAATTTTCCCCAGATTTAATAATACCAATACCAATAATAATAATAATTGTTTTTTTTTCCTTTGTTTCTCATTGGTATCGCTTTTATTTCTCCGTAAAATTACTGATATATATGGATGTATATTATATTTTCATATAAATAAAAAATTACTCCTCATGTTCATATTATAAGAGATAGTAAACCATTTTATATAACCCATTAAAATATAGTTGAGTCATTTGTAATGGATAAGTTGATAAAAAAATTTACTATGGATAAAATTAATATGATTTTATAATTTTACTCTTATATCATTTATTACACATCAACTCTCTGCCATATTTATTTATTATCTTGACTTTCACATGTTATCTCTTATAATGTGAAAAAAAGGTCTCATGTTACCTCGTATTATGATAGAGGGAGTATTGTATTATATTGAGTAATTTAGATGTTAGTCATAACATTTTTATACTAACTTATGTGTATTTTTATTTTAAAATTTTTTTTGTTAGAACATACTCTATCTGGTACTTATTATAAGATACCAACTAAAAAATTTTTTTGTTCTTAATGTAAGGCACCAACCGTTGCATTGATTTCTTCTTTTCCACCTTATACTTGTTACTAATAGAGGTTTAATATTAAAAAGGTAAGTCATATATCATTTAATGAGGGGTGAAATTGAAAAAAAACATAATTTAACATAAATTTAATAACTCAACTACTAGTCATTGGTATATGAAAATAGGTAGTCGGTACCATATAATAATTACTAGAGGAAGTACTCCTATATTGATATTATTCGTTTTTAATATTAAATTTGTCATATAGTTTATTTATTTTTAAATATAAATTTAATTTTACATTCATATGGGTACTAATTTAAAATATGGGAAATTCTTAGGTAAACCCGCTTCACCACGTCATTTGTGGTTTCCCCAATTACAAGCAAACATGTAAGATATGAAATGGATATTATAATTTGAGTAAGAACCCTAAAAAATTACTTGTCAAATAAAAAAATTATTTTGTGTTTTCTTAATTTTATAAGTTGAAAAAAATAAATTTATCTAACAGCCAGTTGTTTTATGGTGCATACTCACATTATAATATCCATGCCATATCGTAGCTTATGATTGGCGGTGACCATAAATATCGTGGTGAACCGGATTCACCTAAAAATTTCTCTTAAATTAGAAACTAAATAGTAAATTATATATTGAAAATTGAATAAGTAATCAATATATAATATTGTCACACTTTTGAAATAATTATGTTACCTAACCTTATTTTCACTTTTCTGGCTTGTTTCTTAAATCTGCTTTCCCCCCAAATAATTTATCTCATTTGTTCATCGTGTGTTTCACACTGCCGACATATTTAATGACATTGACTTAGAAGGTGAAATATGTATTTTCTATTTTCATCCAGACTGACATGTACCCATGCAACATTTTTATTTTGAGTCCTACTCTTAATTAACTAATTTTTAAAATTTAAAAGTTTAATATCAACACATATATCCGAACACATACCCGCACATACAAGTACAAATTTGAACCTGCGTTATTCACAAGGAGACCAGATCCAATGGAGTTTGACTAGACGAATACCGTACCTTTATGGCATGTCAATTCTCAAATATTAGGCCTGCTGGTGAAAAAAAAATGAAATATTGAGGATTGGGCCAAGAAATTTTGTGACTTGAGCATATATGAGTGATCATTAACACAGCATAATGTGTCTTTTGAAATTAACTTCAAACCACAGCTCAAAAATATAAAAATACTTGCTGAATTAAATTGAAAAGAACCTAGCTGAAAAATTAAAATTGCAGTTGAAGGCTCCTTCAACGGAGGGATATGTCGCTTTGTATATTTGAAGAATGAGGCATGTGAGGTCAATCTGTTATATAACTAATTGGTGGTGTACGTTTTCACAAATTCTGATTTAAATATTACTCCCTCCGATCCTAAATATGAGATCACTTTAACCTTTTTGTGGAGATTAAAGAAATCAAATAAACTACTTAATTATAACGTATCTTACATGTAATTGGATTATACGATGGTTTGGTTTATAAGTAACATAATTTAGTTTTAAGAAAAAACTATAAATATATATATTTTAAAGTGATTAATTTTGTAACTTTATTTTTTTTAAAAAAAAGACATTTTGATCTTATATTTAGGATCGGAGAGAGGGGGTATATCAACTTTTACTAGAGTTGGGATGGATGAATTAAATCCACAGACACCAAAAGCTTCCATTCCAGGTTAATCGTTATAAAGTTGAAAACATGGAAAACGAAAATTAAAATGAAAAGAAAATAATGAGAGAGATGCTGAGATGGTAGTGAGAAAATTAAAATGAAAAAAAAAAATAATAATGAGAGAGATGGAAGTGAGTGTGTTAGGAATAGGTCACAGGCCTCAATAATCATCCCATAATGACCAGGCAAGACGTGTGGCTTGTGGCTTGATCAATAATGTTTGGGTCAAAAGTCAAAACACGTTTTACCCAGCCCTCTCTTCCACTGTTGACGTGGTACTGTTTTTCCTTTAAATATGACGTGGTATTGCTTACTAAGTCAAATTGTCACATTTCTTTTTCTATCATTTTGGTATTATATAATTGGATGTGGCCTTGAGCACTCCACATCCCCTCACTCGATTCCATTTCTATGTATTTATGTATTTTCTGTGTGTGTCTGTGAACGATAAGATTCCGCATTATTCAGCCTACCTCTAGTTTGTTATAAATAATGCTCTTGTGGGCCCCATGAAAATTTTCGATGTAACTAGGTGTTCTTTTTGGTGGCTGACTGTCGTATCGACTTCTACTTCTAAGTAGCATGTCCATAAAATTGTATAACGTGAGTTTTTTTTTTTGGTCATGTATCACGTGAGTTTACTCATTCAACCATTGTGTATATTGCCAATACACCATGCAAGCTTCTATTTTACACTCTAGATACAGTTTTACTAGCTCATAGTTACACAAAACCTTTAAATCCAACCATGGTAATCTTTTATTTGTTTATTACAAGTCCATTGTCACTGAATTACAATTATCTTTAGGTTAATACAACTTTTGATCCTTGAACTTTCATTTAATTTTGGTTTTGGTCCTGAACTTTCGGTCAATTTTGGTCTTGATCCCTAAATTTTAGATTGGTGGTTTTGGTCCTTTAACTTTGTCTCATTTATAACCATTTTCCCTGATTTTTCTAGTTTTTTTTATAATTCAGTGATAAAAAACAAAATTGACTGAAAGCTCACGGATTAAGACCGCTTTAAGTTGACTGAAAGTTCAATAACTAAAACTATCGATATTATAGTACAGCAACCAAGACCAAAATTGAAGGGTTAAAACCACCGATTTTGAAGTTCCAGAATCAAAACCAAAATTCAATAAAAGGCAGATAACATTTTACCTGACATCCTATGCAGCCATGTAAATTAATAATGCTATTAAAAATCTCATGAATTCTAATATACTCCCTCCGGTCCTAATTATAAGATCATTTTGACTTTTTTGACTTTTTTTTTCAGTCCAAAAATAAAGTAGTTTCAGTCCCAAAAATAATATTTTTTCCTCAAAACTAATTTATTCTACTTATAAACTAATCTATAATCTAATTTTATATGACATATGATATAATTTAGTGGTATAATTTGCTTCCTTAACTTTCACAAAAAAAAGTCAAAGTGGTCTTATATTTAGGATGGAGGGAGTAATTGTATATGATGTCATGGTGGATGCCATGCTTTTCCTATTAACTTGGCGTGACATTATACACAGAAAAAATAACAATAACTTATCATAAAAGATGATAAACAAATAAAATATCGGTGAAGTTAAATTTAAATTTTAAAATGTCATTAGAATTATACATGTCTTACAGGGAGATTTTGTATAATTTGTCCATTTTTATAGAGATGTGTGCCTTTTCGTAAATCATGAATATCTTAAAAGTTGTTATTATAAAGGATCATAAAAAGAGCCAAACAAGAACAATAAGATGGTGAAGTCATGCCCGTGCCATTCTTTGTATTGATTTCGAACTGCAGACATTTAAAATCATCTTTTCCTTGCCATCTCGTATCTCATAACGTATAACTATAATTCTATTAGAGGTGATTTTGTTTAAAATAGTATTAGGCACCGAATGTTGATACTTCTAGTGAGGAGTAAACCTTAGTTTGTAACGTTATTAGGAATAACCTTTTTTCACTATATCTAATCATTTGTTGGTAGACTCAATTCCCGTTTTATCTGAAAATGAATGAGTCAGGAATTCGGGTTGAGCCCGTTTAAACTCTGACTCGTTGAGAGCTAGACTTTGATTTTAGAGTACTTAGAAAGAATCGACCTAAACGGATTAGTCCGTTCGGCCATGGGCTTTAATGAACTGGTATACTAGCCTATTTTTTCTTTTCTTATACAACTATATTATTATTTAATACTCATGAGAAACAAAAAAATAAGAAAAAACTTGATATATTTGCTACACAAGAAAGGGGGCTACTCATTGTGAAGTACAATCAAATATCTTTAATGTTGATTGTAGTGATGATGGCGAAGAAAATAACAATAGTTCTAATTCTTAATATTTAGTGAAGTTTATTGATTTCACTTTTCTTATTATGACTTTATGTAATAGTTTTTTTAATTGTGGTATGTGGACTTTAATGTTACAGTTTATTTAATTGTGGTACGTGGACAATCGGTTACTAGATTTAATATTTATGATATTGTCTAATTGTCTTTGTATGTGTATGTGTATGTGTATGTTAAATATTGGATTATTAAGTTTATAATGCTTGGTATTTAAATTTAATTTAGATCATATTTATACTTTTTATCATATGTTTTACTATTTAAGTTGGTAAGACCATGTGTGAAAGTGAAAAGATGTTTGGAAAAAAAAAGGGTGGGGCTTGTGAAATGACTTATTTTTTGGTAGCGGGTCTAAACGACTGAATTCTCAGCTCTAATTTGAAATCGAGTGGTTACCATTGTTACATCCATTTACGTCACCCCACAACACAAACCCAAGTATGGATAATGAATTGGGCCAAATAATGAATTATATATTTATAGGCCGAGTTCATAATAATATTAGGCTCAGAAATTGGACCGTTACTGAAATATATGATTTATTCTCTTGACTTTTTCTACCCACAAAATATAATCAGCAAGATTTTCAAGCTGCTTCACTTTCCCAATACCCACCATCGATAATTATCAACGAAGAGAATTAAAGTTTTAACGTTTTTCTTTTCTGCCATCGAAGTGTTATCAGTTTCACTGTTTACAAGATATGAAAAATACTTATGATTTATTTGAAATTTAGGGACTAAAAGGTAGCAAGGAGATTAAAGAAGGCTTTTAATCACACTATATCTTATATATTATTATATTATATGTTAGCTTATAGGTTAGATAAGCTAATTTAGATAAAAAAAATTTAGATAAATTAATATATAATAAATAATTTATTTAGTTTTCTTAAGATTAAAAAAAAGGTCTTATATTTAAAATCGAAAGAGGAAGTAATTTTTTTTGCAAAATTTCGATGGTTTAAGGGTGTGAATTAATTTTAGCACATATGACATGACACTGGCACATCAAAGTTTAGCAGTCATAATGTTGAAATGCCCTGATACTAGTACTATACTACTGTCATACTGCATCATGTAAATGACATGATTAAGAATTTTGGGTCAATAAAAGGGCATCAGTTAATGAATAGTAGTAATCATATAATCATGATTGGCATCTAGTGTGAAGCTTTATTAATGAGAGTAACGTCACCTTGGATAGCTGTCCTCTGACAAAAACTATGAAATAACCAAATAGGAGGTCCCAAAATTCTCTCCATGAGATTGGACTTGTGTTTCACATTAATTCTTTTCAAACAACCCCCCCCCCCCCAAAAAAAAAAAAAAAAAACCTCAAGCCTGACTAAGCATATTAAACAAAGTCGTACGTTCTCAGGTCAAATACATTACTGTCATCACGGTTTAAAAAAAAAAACAAACAAACAAACAAAAGGCGATACTTTATGATTTGCCGCGCCTGCGCTATCTAATTATATTTATTTGCGATCATACATTCAACCGATCGAAAATTAAAATAAATTTTAAGTTTCAAAATGACACCCACACCCACGTACGCAATTGGATCATTAATTTATTAGTATTGGAGACTGCCAGTGCCAGCAACAACAAGAAGAAACAAAACACGGGCTGTAATAAATTTAGCCAATGGTAAGAGCCCCCCCCCCCCCCCCCCCCAAAAAAAAAAAAACAGCTTCTTTTATGTCTGTTTATTATGTGTTTGCTTAATTTCAGAGATTGAACCAACATTACTAATCCTAATTCAAACAAGTGGGCCCTGAAAGAAGCCTCTAAAATGCCTCTTTTGATTGCATTATCCATACGTGAGCATGAATGTCTGTATATATATGTCGCACCTCATCATTGTGAGCTCAAGCCAATTTGGCCGGCCTCTCCTACCCTGTCACCCTCAGTATATCTCCTCATTTATTTATCGATCTTCCACTCTCCATACCTTTTGATCCTACCCAGAGAGAAGTGGGATTGGACTCTGATAATATTGAAGCAGCCATGGATGTTGAAGCTAATAAGAGAATGGAAGAAGGTCTCCGGAACAGAGATGAGAACCATGATTTGAAGGACTCTGCCATTAAAGATCATGAGCATGAGAATCAGAAAGAAACAAGAGTACATTTGGTGGAGAGTCACGAAGTTCAACAAGTAGAACATGATCAGCAGGCACTTGTGAGGCAGAAGCCTAAGAGGATTGCCACGTTGGACGCATTTAGAGGCCTCACTGTAGTGGTTAGTCTCCATATATCTTTCTTTAATATAGAGAAAAAATTAATATAACATGTGGATTTTTCATAATCATGTGTTTTGAGTGGGTGTGAATGTATGTTCGGGTGTAGTTGATGGTACTGGTGGACGATGCTGGTGGAGCTTATGCTCGAATTGATCACTCCCCATGGAATGGGTGTACGTTGGCTGATTTTGTGATGCCTTTCTTTCTGTTCATTGTTGGGGTTGCCATAGCCCTTGCTCTCAAGGTGCACACTCTAGTTGCATTCTAACTTTCAGAAATGTATGTGCTTGGGTTTCTTTAAACTGTGTCAACTTAAAATTATGTGCTGGAATCATAAGTTAGCAAGCAATATAAGCAAGGCCTATATATGTGTGTGCCTAGCGACAAGTTGTTACTGCTCGATCACATAGACTTGAAGACGTATCAGTAATGATAAACATTAATTGTTATGTGACAATGAATTGCAGAGAGTCCCCAGGATGAAGGATGCTGTAAAGAAGATAATTCTTAGGACTTTGAAGCTTCTCTTTTGGGGTGTTCTTCTGCAAGGTAATTAATTACAAGTCCTCAAGTGTGATAAACTGTGATTAAAGAATATTAAATAGATTGTTTTTATGGAAAACACGACAGGTGGATACTCTCATGCTCCTGATGATCTCTCCTATGGAGTCGACATGAAATTCATACGGTGGTGTGGCATTCTCCAGGTATGCAAATTATAAGTTAAAAAAATGGCATAATTAAGAGCCATTCTATTATATAGTAATGTTGACTAATGGCGACTACTTTAAAATGATGAGAGCAGAGGATAGCGCTTGTGTACTGTTTCGTAGCTCTGATAGAGACATTCACCACCAAGCTTAGACCAACCACCTTGAGCCCTGGACACCTCTCCATTTTTACCGCCTATAGATGGCAATGGTATGAATATAATTACGAACACATCACCTTTACATATTCACAACTTGAAGTTCTCAAATATATATATATATATATATATATTCCTGATTTGAATGAAATATGCATGGCCTAGGATCGGGGGATTTGTGGCGTTCATCATTTACATGGTCACAACATTCGCTCTCTATGTTCCAGACTGGACTTTTGTTGATCATAGTGAACACGGAGGACTCAAAAAATATACTGTACACTATTACTTCCTCTCTCAAAAATACAAGCGCATGTATTTGCTTTATTTAATTGGCTATATTGTTTTGTTTTGTGAGTATATTCCTGATCTTATTAGGTGATATGTGGGGTGAGAGGACACTTGGGGCCTGCATGTAACGCGGTGGGACATGTAGATAGACAAGTCTGGGGGGTTAACCACCTCTATTCTCAGCCTGTTTGGACTCGTTTGAAGGTGATTCATGATGATCTTGTTCATTAATTAGAAAAACATTCATGCCAAACAGCCAGCTCTGCCTTTTCTTATACATCATGCATCATGACACCTTTGTTTTTATGTATGCAGGTGTGCACATTGAGCTCTCCTGCTCAAGGTCCTCTTCGTCATGATGCTCCAGCTTGGTGTCACGCTCCCTTTGAACCCGAAGGATTATTGAGGTTCTCTTCTTAATTATAAATGTTGTCAACCAATTATAATTGAACATGGATTTAATAGTTGTTTGTTTCTCTTGTTATTTAGTTCTATTTCGGCTATCGTCTCCGGCACCATCGGCATCCATTATGGGCATGTCTTGATTCACTTCAAGGTTACATACTTCTTACCTACTCATAAATAAATATCTTTCATGCATATGTGCGTGTGAGTTATTGAATGTGCAAACGTGAACAATGATTTGGGCAGCGTCATTCGGAGAGGCTCAAACAATGGGCGTCCATGGCAATTGTGTTACTAGTGGTTGCCATAATACTTCATTTCACAGATGGTAAGCTACACTGAGACAACATCACCTCTTTAAACAATTAATTGAAATGTATATTCCATTCATTTTCGTCAAGATTATGAATCTTACAAAGTTTTACCATGCATGCAATATATATATATATATATATATATATATTAATGCAGCCATCCCACTGAACAAGCAACTCTACAGCTTCAGCTACGTTTGTTTCACAGCTGGGGCTGCTGGCATTGTTTTCTCTTCCTTTTACTTACTGGTAATTACTTACTAATAAAAGCACTTCACTTTATTTTCTTGAAAAATAAATAAACTTGGGACCTTATATATCACCACTTTGCTTCACTCTGATCCCCTAATGATACATAAACAGATCGATGTGTGGGGGTATAGGACTCCATTCTTGTTCTTGGAGTGGATAGGAATGAACGCCATGCTGGTATATGTGATGGCAGCTCAGGGAATCTTCGCTGCCTTTGTGAATGGATGGTATTATGAAAACCCAAAACACTCCCTGGTAAGGGGCATAATTATATTAATCAATATATTTATATATATATATACATATATTCTTTGATTCATGGTAGATATTTGAAGTAGAAGCTAATTAACCAGATGTTGATGTGTGATTATTAATGAAATAGGTACACTGGATTCAGAAGCATATATTTGTGGATGTGTGGCACTCAGAGAGGCTAGGAACCTTGTTATATGTTATATTTGCAGAGATTACATTCTGGTCTGTTGTCGCTGGAATCTGCCACAGATTAGGAATTTATTGGAAGCTTTAATTCAACAGAAAATAGAGTGTCTACAATGTCTGACATTTGTCCCCGCAGGCCAATTATATTCCTCTAGCTCCTTCCTTGTTCTTACCGTACCATATTTCCATGTTGTAAAGTTATGAGTTTCTGTCTGTATAACATGTAAATGTTCCTTTGTTTTATGATGTGCAAGAAAACAAATCTATATGAATGCCCACAAGTATTGTTTCAGTTTAGTTACATAAGTACTTCCTCTGTTCTTAATTATAAGATCAAGTTGCCTTTTTTGGAGATTAAGGAAGCAAATTAAACTACTAAATTTTAACATATGTTATATGTAATTAGATTTTACATTAGTTTATATGTAAAATAAATCATATTTGAGGAAAAAAAAGATAAAAATAACAAATTTTAAAGTGGGTTATTTTATATCCTCAATTTTTCCAAAAAAATAAACTTCATCTTATAATTAGGACCGGATGAGTATCTAATTAATAGTGTTTTTGTATGAAATATGAGGTGTTGGTTTAAATTTTTAATAATCAAGAAAATGAATTTAAATAAAACGTTCATGTGATTATTCGCTTAAGAAAATTCCATCAGGTATAAGTTGTAGGTAAGCTCATTCAAAAAAGGGGTAAAGGGTAAAAAATGACCATGTACTTACGTTCAAGGTGCATCTGGCAACTTATACTTTTTTTTTGTTTAAAATTGTCCATTAACTTTCAAATTCGGGTCAATAATGACTTTTCCATCAAACTAATCCAACGGAAGTTTCAAATTCGAGCTAATAATGACTCCTCCGTCAAACTGGTCCAATTTGCATTACTTTTTATGGGTAGGTCCCACACTGAAATTTCATAGGAATCTAATTTTTGTTAGGTCAGTTTGACGGATGAGTCATTATTGTCTCGAATTTGAAACATCCGATGGGCCAATTTGACGGAGGAGTAATTATTGGCCCGAATTCGAAATGTCCGTTGGGTCAGTTTGACGGAGGAATCATTATTGACCCAAATTTAAAAGTTGCTGGACAATTTTGTGCAAAAAAAAAATATAAGGTGCTAGACGCAGGGTCATTTTTTACCTTTCACCCTTCAAAAAAATTAATCGCCCAGTTGCTCTTTATTGTATTACTGTTAAATAATTAACATTTAGATAAAATAATCTCTTGAACTCTTTTTTTCACATGAAACAAATATGTATTGGATGAATATAACGAAAGAATAAACACGGGACAAATTAAAAACTAAGAAGCTAAGTAGGAAAAAAAATCATAAAATATAAATGTAGTTATAATTATATAATTCACAGGTTATGTAATGCATATTTTTAAATTTCATGTCTCTGTCATGGGACCACCAAGTTAAATTAAAAGTCTAAAGTAAAAAAGACAAAATATAATTGGAATTTCATATTTCAATAAGTATATATTCCTTCTAATCCTAAATATAGTATCTATTTTGGGAGGTAAGTTTTGGTCCTAAATATAAAACATTTTTCCAAGATTTCTCAACATTTTCCCCAAATAATATAATAAACAAACAAGAAAGGAGGGTATGAATAAATATATATGATTAAGGTAATTTGATAATATCATATAATTTTAACTAATATCCTTAATATATCAAATTAAATAAATAAAATCTTATATTTAAGATCAAAATGAATATGTACGGTGGAATACCGTTTGGTTAGGTGTGAACCTTCAGAATTCACAAATGAAGCTGCCCATTTTCAACATTAAAAGTTTACATTTGTCACAAAAGGAAGCAGCAGCGAGGAAAAGATATCCCAATTTTATTTTATTTTTTTTGGTGAACAGATATCCCAATTTGCTATCTATAAATAGCGAACACAAAAATGATTACTATTTATTTATTTGTAGTTTTCTGGGGACAGATGTTACGGTCCACTTAAATCCACACACGTAAAAACTAATCCTAAACAAACTTGCTTCTTAGTCCTGCGTCATTGTTTAATAATAACGTCGACAGATTTTTTAATTGTTCCCCCGCGCCTGTTGAAACGGGGACAAAAATAAGGACAACTCAAAAGGCAAAAACGTTGGGTTAATGCCACATTGCCACCATATAAAAATAAAATAAAATAAAATGAAACACCAGTGTTTTTCGTCAAAAACGTAACACACAGGAATCTTGTCCGTGTCCCACAAACTTCTTTGCTGATACTGACAAACGCCAATAAAGACACACACAAAATCTTTCAATATGAGATCCTGACATAAACGGCCGGCAATTTATAATTTTTTAAGTCACACCACCTAATGAGATTTTTTACTTTCTAATTTTCCCTACTCCCAACAAATTCAGAATCAGAAAAAACAACTACCACGTGTAAATCTGAATTGCATCAGGGGGAAAAAAAATCAGACTAGCTTATAATAATATCTGGAATCACAATCCATGACCAGTAAGGCGTCTCAAGAAATATCTAAAGGCAAACAACTATGGAGACAGCCGTGAAAGTCTAATCCCAACCTCCTATTTAATATCTGAAAATGAAAGCTTTGGAATTTTCTTTTTGATCCCAGTTAATGAAACTGTTTCAAACGAAACCTAAGACCACACGACAGAGGAGCAATCAAATCTTGGACAAATCTCCAAGTCTGTGCACTCATTTATGTCGACAATGAATCTCCCCGCAATCACATGCAGGGGCCTTCAGGAAACAGCCGCAAATAAAGACCGTCCATATAATATAACTGCCATTAATTCATGAAGATGGTGTAAAATTATATTATACACTACATCTGAATACATACATTCCTATATATATTTACCAAGTTACAATAATATAATATGCTTTTTGTACCACACTCTTTTTCATCTGCTTGCTCTTTTCTTGCCTATTCTTCTCTGTACACTAATATAATATAACTCATATTAATTCATGAAGATGCTGTAAAATTATATTATACACTATATCTGAATACATACATTCCTATACATATTTACCAAGTTACAATAATATAATATGCTTCTTGTACTATACTCTTTCATCTGCTTGCTCTTTTCTTGCCTATTCTTCTCTGTACACTAAATTATATTATACACTATATCTGAATACATACATTCCTATACATATTTACCAAGTTACAATAATATAATATGCTTCTTGTACTATACTCTTTCCTCTGCTTGCTCTTTTCTTGCCTATTCTTCTCTGTACACTAAGTTACAACTTAAAAAAACATGAAGTGACAGAAACTGATCAAATACTAAACATCATTTTCACATCATATGTACATCACAATTGCATCTAAAAAATGACTATGACAAGACCAAATTACAGTGTCGGCAACCATGGTTCATTCCCAACCCATCAACATTTTCCAGACTCCTCCTTCAATTTTGTTCCTTGCACCACTTAATGCTTCCCCGTCATCAAGCAAAACCTTGTATACTTCCCACTCGCGGTCTTCAATCACATGTCTTCCAATTTCAGCCTGTTTCAACATTTGACATTTATTCATATCATTCATTGTATATGGAACAACCAATATGAGCAATACAAAAAGGAAGGAGGTGCGATTTTAAGTACCGAAAAGATGCAGACGCCAAGCTTCTTGAGAGCATGAGTAATGTCATAAAAAACAAGAGGTCTTCCTTTGCTGGACAACTCCACAGGGTTTGCCACCATGAGCTCCAAATCAGGACCTCTGCTTATTACTGCAACTCTCAGTGGACGAATCAGCTCCATCTTCAACCGAGACGATAACAACCTCTGCTTGCCAGGGTCCACTATCTTCTTACCATCTGCTTGCATTATGAACAAGTCTATCTCACATTTCCCTCTTGATTTTATTGAGAACCTCCCATATGAAATCTGCAGCCTCACAATCACACCATTAGGTTTATGCATAATACCATCATGTTTAGGAGAATATTTGAGTTTAGTACACATAACATTACCTGAATGTTGTAGTCCTTGAGAGTTCTCATGATGTCATAGAGAAGGCCTTTGTGATCTTGGCAAATGATTTGAACAAGTGTGTGAGAAGGGCTAAGTAGGTTGTCCATCGTGATTGAAACACACTCGGATGTGTGAGTCGCGCTTCGAACTGAATCGGACAATTCCATGTCAAAATCATATTCTGTGATTTCAGTCGGGAGGAATGAAGATGCCTGAGGGCTCGTAGTGATTTCTGGGCCGACCAGTTCAATGTCAATACTCACTACAACATCCTCCATTACAGCTCTCAACTGTTCAATTGTGTCTTCCCTTCTCGTTTTAGTATGCAAGAGTTCTCTAATATATAGTAACAAGGTCAGGTATACAGCATCAAAAAGTTATTGGAAACATTTTGTACAGCAGCTAATCAGCTTCAAATACTCCTAAATCACATTCTATGTCTTAAGAGGAAAACCACACCCAAATGTTTAAAAGACAGTAAATCTGCAAAAATTTGAAAAAGATTGTTTCCATTTGAGTGTCGAAACCCTCAGCTAACACGATAGTCCTACTCAAGCTTTAATTTTTGTTTTATCTTAAAACCTACTTCAATTGTAATGAAGGAAAAACTAGAGGATTCAGCAAATGACAGCATAAGGTGGTTCCTACCTGGTATCGGTGATGAAAAATAGATCCATCACTTTTCCATCGGGTGTAGTAGATACCTTCACTTTCTTTATGGTGAGCTCTAGCTCACATAGAACCTCTGTCACATCTGTCACAGTAATAAACAAATTCAATCATTTGTGTGTAACATTCATGTGACCAGACAGTAATGATAAGATGGAACCCGAATAATTCACCATCAACATGTCTTGGAAAAGTTCTGCAGATTTAGGCAACACACACACACAAATACACACACCCCTATTCCCTGATATCAACTGGTAAGAAAGAAGTCGTCTTGGACAAGTCAATAATACTCACAATCAGCACGATAACTACTAAAAATATTGATAGTTCCTGAAATTACCATGTAAAAGGCCTTTACGATCATAGCAGCAGAACTTTAATAAGAAAACGTCTGGAGGCTTGGGAGGTTGCAATTCAGAGCGGTAGTAAGAAATCCCAGAAGCAGAAGAACAAGAAGGGCAGGCAGCAATTAACCTCTTCAGCAACAAATTCCACCTCGTTTCTGGCTTCCCAACCACCCAGAATACTACGTAGCACCATATCCCATCGGTTGACACGTCTTCATAACACCAAAATAAATATAAGAAAATCAGTCCGACATGTTTGAAACTTCAGAGAGTCAATTCCCAAAAGAAGCACCACTAACTAATTCAGAGCACCGAATGATTAAACCAGACCAATCCACAACCATATATCTCAACTCTCAGATCCAGAGCAACAACCAAACAAGTAAGAAACAGCAGGGTTTTTTTTTTTCAAAAAAAAATTATATTTGAATGAATTATAAGGAAAGGAAAAAAAGTGTGAGAATTGATAGGAAGAAGAGAAATGGGTAACGTACCTCCCCTGACAATGTTTAGTCCAAAGAAGAGTATGATGCGACACAAATCACAACCCAAACCAGTCTTGTCCGGACAATTCACAGTAATAACAGTTGGGTCACCTTCTTTCTCAGGTTCTCTGATAATCACTACATCGTCGTACAATATGCCCATACGATTCTTCTTGTTCTTGTTCTGGGTAGGTTTGTAATGTTATTTGAGGCTAGTAATCCGATTGTAGAACGTGTTTTTTTGTTACAGTGGGAGGAGAGATGGAGGATGAAAGGAAGAGATAGGGGAGAAGCAGAGGTTTAAGTCACAGTCGCTTATGTGTTGAGTGGTTGATGATGGTGCCTTTGAATCCTTTGTCGATACTTTCACACCCACTTGGAGGTTCCATTTTATCATATCTCGCATGTGCTTTTGACTATTTCGCCTCTCTCCCACGGCCGCTTAATAATTCTCTTATTATATCATTTCTCCCACCCTCACCTACACCTTCTTCTAAGCCGGTGAGTTTTTATTATTTTATTTACCATCACCCATTTTATCATCAACCAATTATTATATAATTATTGTGATAATTTCTTTATACCCTTTAGTAAACAAAGATATCACTAAAAATCAAAACATTCTTTCACACAGAGTTGATGTGTGTTTGACGGATGGATAGTTGAGATTTGAGAGGATTTGATTTCACGCTAATCATTTGTACTCCTTCTCATCTTAATTATAAGAGTCAGTTGATTTTTTAAAAAAAATTAAGGATGCAAAATACATCACTATGAATTGTTTATATTTGTCTTTTTTCTCAAAATTATGTTATTTTACTTATAAACTATCATATAATTTAATTACATTTCGCATATATTAAGATTTAGGGGTCTAATTTACTTCCTTAATCTCCTAAAAAAAGTCAACTGACTCTTATAATTAGGACTGAAGATGGTATTTAGTATAGAGAGTCAATCACATCTCGACCAGTCATATATGATCTGAATGGCATATTTTAATCATATCTTGACCATTCATAAATGATCTAAATGTCATTTTTTATTCTTTTTAAAAAGCGGTATTTTTTTTAGTAAAAAATTATTTTTGAAAAAATTAGAATTAAAAGATTGTCTTTATTTTGAATTTTATATTCATTAAAATATTTTTTTAGAAAAATATGAATTTTTAAAAATTAAACATGTACCATACAAATTAGATTTGAGAGTGTAAATCTGATTGGTTCTCCCAACTAAACTCAATTTAGTAGGGAAACTTGAGACAAGGAGAGAATCGGAGGAGATGTGTATAGAAACTCACTACTCAATATTAATAATTTAATATTGTTCCTTTGGTTTGGAGAAAAAACAAGGGAAAATCACAATGAAGTCTCACATAATGCATTTAATCACAAAAATGTCCCAAACAATCATCAAATTACATTGAAGTCCCAAGGGACATGGGTATAAATAAATTGAGTTGTCAATACCGGCTCATTGACTTGTCACTACACACTTATGAGCTGGTATTGACAACTCAATGGGTTGTCAATTCAAGAGTTGTCAATACCAGCTCATTGAATTGTCACTGTATACAAAATAGTTGTCAATACCAGCCCATTGAGTTGTCAATACACCTCTTTCATTGACAATACTAGCTCATTTATGTGCAGTGATAACTCAATGAGCTGGTATTGACAATTCACAATGACAAGCCATTTTATTACACCCAAGTTCCTTGGGATTTCAATGTAATTTGATGATTCTTTGGGACCTTGTTGTGATTAAATGTCTTATGTGAGACCTCAATATAATTTTCCCCAAAAACAATATTGATCCTTTGTTTGCCAACATTAACGTTAATCCATTTACTCGTATAAATCTAGGTAATTGCATATTGAGTTTGGGGGAGTGGAACGTGACTTCCTACTTTCTTATTTTCCGATTTTAATTTTTTTAAAATAAAAAAGCAACAGTTATCAATAGTTCAATACTGTATGTCGGCGTTTCATCCAGGATGTTTCATTAACTCGTGTACGGACACCTAGCGAGCAACAACCCAGCCATCTCGTATATCTCGCATCTCCCAATAACTCGCCCCCTTCATTCAACTCGTGCCGATATATCCCAAAACATCCCTACCATGCTTGATTTATATGTAAGGCAAATAAAATTTTGGATGTAAGGTGGGGAAGATCTAACTGTATATTGAGCTATTAGATCTGGCAAAAAAAAAATTATTGAGCTATTAGAACATATGATTTTGGGAATTAAATAAATGAAAATGAAAGTGAGTGAGTGAATATACGAGGGGATCAAGATGGCGTCCGTACCAATAATTCTGCTTTTTACAATGAAATACTAAAAAATTTGGGAGGTGGACCTAGAATAAGAATCTTTGGTAATAAAAGAATCCGATGATGGCATATTCTATATTATACCAATTCACAAGTGTTAGGTCACATGCATTGCTGAGTGCCTCCGCAACTTATTTTAAAGAATTAAGCAACGGGGGCCGAAAAAATACAACAATGAATTCACCTCACCTGACTATACTAAGGAGTTAGGACTTGATGATATGATGATATGCTTGCTCTTTGTCATGCTCGGGAGAAGAATATTAAAATTCTGAGGAGGGATTGAGCAATTATGATAGTATGGTGGGGATAGTAACCAACGAGGAGTGTAGTAACAAGGGATTTTTACTTTGATACTATAAACAGTAAAACATTTCACCAAAATACTACACACAAAAAAAAAATTTCCCTATATACTACACCTGAAATTGTTTTTCAGGTGAACGACTTTAGAATTACAAATAAGTCGTTCAAGTGAAGAACGACTTCTAAAGTCGTTCTTTGCGTGAACGACTTCCATTAATTTGACCTATTTTTTAATATATTTGTAAAATATGTCTTCTTTCATTATTCCTCCCATACGATTCTTCTACAATATTCCCCTCCTTCTCAATGTTCAATATTCTCCTCCTTCCACAAACTTTGGCTTCTAGACAATAAATTATGTATTTTGCTTGTAAAATATTATTGTTCATGAAAATAAAATTATATGCTTTTTTATAAACTTGGTTATTAGCTTTTATTTATATGTTATTTTAAATTTAAATTAATATGCACTTTATTTAACTTATGTGTCATTATTTGTGTTTTATGTAATTATTACTCCCTTGTCTAGAAGCCAAAGTTTGTGGAAGGAGGAGAATATTGAAGATTGAGAAGGAGGAGAATATTGTAGAATTATCATACGGGAAGAAGAATGAAAGAAGACAGATTTTGCAAAAATATTAAAAAAATGTCAAATCAATGGAAGTCGTTCATTCGAAGAACGACTTTAGAAGTCGTTCTTCGCGTGAACGACTTCTTTATAATTCTAAAGTCGTTCATCTGAAGAACGACTTCAGGTGTAGTATATAGGGAACTTTTTTTTTATGTGTAGTATTTTGGTAAAATGTTTTACTGTTTATAGTATCACAGTAAAAATCCCGTAGTAACAATTTTGTTTTTCTTTTTTTATAAAAAATTTGGATGATCTAGTCTTGCTAATAAATTTTTTGTTATGCTTGGTTGAAAATAGAGATGACAACCTCCAAATGTTTGGATTAATTGTATGTGGGTTAATCCTACTTGGTCTCTTTTAAAAACTGTGGATGGGCCTATAATATAATAGACCTACATTCCCAAGAAATTGCTCAGTCATTATATTATTTGTAACATTGGGTATTGATAGATAAATAAAAAAAATAAAAAGAAAAAAGAGATGTCAAGTTCATGAAAATTGGATTGGAGGAAGGGCAGGATTTTCACGTGTGTCTCGCCAAAAAGCGGGAAACAGTAACTCCACCCAAATGTGGCCTCTTCCGTAATGCTCACATCACTCCATAACGTCATAATTGGAATGGATCTGCGGGCTATTGGGCTCTTTCCCATATGAGTTACTCTTCCTCTCCTTATTATTACTATTATTATAAGTAGGGGTGGGAATAGCCCAGTCGGTCTGTCAGGGGCCTGCGACCTAACCTATTTATTTTCAGGTCAGGTTTAGGCTCAAGTTTATTTTTTGGTCTGTTATGCTTAAGAGGCCAGGCCCAGCCTCTAAAAAAAGCCTGTTAGGCTTGTCAGACCGGCCTGTTAAGCAATTAAATAATATTTTTAAAATATAATTTTTATTCATATTATTTTTTATAGTATATAACATTTATTTTTTTACATATAACATTATAATTAGTTAATATTAAATTACCATTAAACTAATAGGCCTACTAACAAGCTTCTTAACAGGCCAGGCTCATGCCTGAAAAATGGCCTGTAATAGGCCATAGGCTAGGCTCAGGCTTTCTTTTGACAACACAGGCCTGGCCTGTTAAGGTTAAAGCCTGGCCTGGCCTGTTCCCACCCCTAATTACAAGAGGCGGTATACATATCAATATAATATGTTGAAATCATTCATTATAGTTAGATTTAATAAACTTTTCTACTTTTATTCTCACTCATTTATTATACACACTTTCTCTCCACTCCTTTAATTATTTAATATACAAGGTTAGAAATGGAAAACATGCATTTATTATTTTAACATTTACATGTTAGCTCTTACGTTTTGAACCAACAAAATTGCCATATTACTTCTTATATATAATCCAAACTTATAGTTATTTACATGAAATGTAATGAAATAACTTATTTAAATTTCTTAATACCCTCAAATAAAATTAATTAACTCTTATATTAACGATCAGAGACAATGAAAAAATAACTTGACTTGTTTTAAAAAAATTAAGGAAAATAAATAAATTATTTAATCATATCATACATTACAGGCCTTTAGATTTTTTATCCATTTACAAGTTAAGTTACGTAGTTTAAATGAAAAATGATGAATATAAATATTTGATTTGAAATAAATGCTAAATATAACTATTTGATTTCAAATAATTAATTTTATTTTCTCAATCTCCCTCAAATAAGTGGGATTGATATTATATTTATGACTTGATAGAGTATTTTATATTAACTTATATATATATATATGCTTGCTTGGATTATTACTAATTGAATGATTGACTTTTTATTCTTTCTTATTTTTGTAAAATGAATTTGAAATGAAATTCAAATTGTTTAATAAAATTTATATTTAAATATGCTAACATGTCACTATCAGTGGAACTCGCCCATTGCCATCGTCGAAATCTCCGTCGTCGCCTACAATCGTATCAAATCCCAATTTCCTCGTTTTCGGCCTTAACCGTGAATCCCTCCACTGGTTTGCTCTGAACACACATGGTTGTACTGTGTTGATCGACCAGAAAAAATACCAAATCTTCAAGTTCGAGAAATCCAATGTCAGAGTTGAAGCTTACAACGTTTAGTTCACCACCAAAGTGAGAGATTATAAGAAGCTTCTATTGCAGGCCAGAATGGGTTTTAATAGAGATTGTAGGCTTGGGATTAATGATTAGAGAGCAACTTGTATGCTATATTCAACTACGCCAAACTAACCATACCTCCAACTCCAATGGTGTCTGGTAGGGGACCCAGAAACCGATTAATGCTCTCATCGAACACTGTTAAATTTTTCAGCCTCCCAATCTCAAATAACAGGCACGAACAGAAGGCATTGTTCATCAGAATGATCTCGTTGAGATTGGACATATTCCCTAAGCTCCTTGGAATGCAGCCATGGAACCTGCTGTTAGTGAGGAAGATAACCGATGCCGTTTTGCTTGTCAAAGTGTTCTGCAGGCGCAGACCCTTCAAACTCATGAGTCTCTGGGCATGAGCTTATGCCCGGTTTGGTATAGTGGAAGAGATTTTGGTGGAAGTGGAACCAAAATTGGAAGTGAAAGTGGAAGTTGGATTGAGGTTAAAATTGTGTTTACTGTGACGATGGAAGTGTAATATAATTTTTATTTAATATACTAACTTTAAATATGAAATGACCAATATACCCTTCCTCATGAAAACCTAGCCATTCCACCCAGAACAAACCAAACCACGGTAGAAATCACAGCAGCCATCACCATCAAATTCAATATTTAGCCATGAAGGAAGAAAATTACAAGAAGTCGAATCCCACACAAGAAATCAAAGCATAATTCAATTTAGTAAAAGAAAAAGAAGTCAAACATCAAACAATGGTCACAATGGAAATCAAAATTGAACAAAACAAGAAACCAACCAGAATGCATCAGAAACAAGAAGCCAATGGACTCGAAATCAAAGAAAGCAAACAAGAAACCAGCAAAGCCAAACAACAATAGCAAAATCGAATTTGAGAAGGCATCAAAGGAACTAGAAGGAGTTGTGTGAGTCTGGGGAAGAAGGTTTCAAGGACCGAACATCATCTTCATCTTGAAGAAGTACTCACAGTTACAGTCGCAATCGCTCATCGTCTCTGATCTGTACGCAAATGTTTAACTCAGATCTATCATCGTGTTCTTCAAGTGCAGCCTCGCTTGTCCTTGTCATCGATTTCATCATCCTCGCCATCCTTCTTGCGGCATCCTTCAATAGCGGCTTCTGGGTTCACAAGTTTCAGCGTAATTTTTGCAAGGTGGTTTATTGGCGGCGTCTCTTACAGCACATCCATAGGTGGTCGCCGCCGTCGGAGATCGCAGCTTGTGGGAGGACGAGGACATTGGAGAAATTTCCCAAAGGTTAAAGAAGATGGAATGAAGTAAAATGAAAAGGACAGAGTTGGCAATACGTAAAATGAATAAGGATACATTGGTAAAAAAATCTCACTTCTAGGGAACCAATCTCAGTTCCATGGGTGTAGTCATGGAACACACTTCCATCAATTTTGATGGAACCCACTTCTCTAGATAACCCACTTCACACATACCAAACACACAAAGTTATGGGTTCCAGTTCCAGTTCCATTTCCCTCCCTCCAATACACTTGTACCAAACGAGCCCTTAATCTCTCTAATTTTTGAAACCAAAAATTCTTAATAATAATTTTGGCTTCACCTAATTTTTCTTGACAGAATCCTAAATGCATATTGTAACAGCCCAAACTCGATCGAGATATTGTCCGCTTTAGCGACATAGCTATGCCCCTCACGGTTTTGTTCCTCACGGTAGGGATACTGGCCAAGACCTCCCACACTCACCCGTGAAAACGCGTCTCGATGGGAAGGAGAATATGCCCCCTTATATAGGCTAGGCACACCCCGATCCCAGCCGATGTGGGACTTCACATGAGTTTTTGCTGATGAGGTGCTTGCATAGATGCCAGATAAGGAACTCTCGGTGCCACATAGGAAACTACAGGGACTGAGTCGCGATGAGTCAAACTATAGGAACTGAGTTGCAAACTCGGTGAAACTATAAAGATTAAATGATTAATTTTTCCTTTTTTTAATTATTTAAATTTTTTAAAATTTTAGTTTTATAATTTATCTTGCCGCGTGAACTCATCAAACCATGTAAGCATAACTAATGATGTTAGTGACATGTTAGCATATTTAATACAGTTTAAGCCCTTATCAAACTACATAACTAATTGTTTTAACGGAATGAAACTTGAGGGGACCAAAAACTCTTCTTTGAAATTATATGCATCAAAACCAAAATTGAAGCAAACTATAAGGACCAAATATCATATTAACCCTAAAATCATTCAGGTGAATTTTTCAAATATCACGTTCAAATTATACATTTGTGTTACTTACTATAAGTCCAACTTCTAGAAAACTTTTGTTCCTAAAATTTAAGTTTACTTAGGGGTTTTTAATGATTATTTTCTAATTTCAGTCTTATTTAATTTTTATTTGGAAGAGAGAGATATGAAAATAATTTATAAATGTAGAATGAAAGAAATTTTGAATAAAGATAGTAAAAAATAGTATCGATATAATAAGTAATTAACAATTGGGAAAATTGCACCCTGGTCCCAAGTAAGGCAAATTATTACTCTAAGGTCCCTTGAAATCTCAAAATTATTACTAAGTCCTTAGGGACTTGAATGCAATAAAATGGAATTACTCATCAAATTCAGTTGTTAACGAAGGCTTATGCAGTTGTTAACGAATATCTAGTCAGTTGTCAACGAATGTTTGTTGAGTTGTTACTCTAGTTTATGACATTTCGCATCAGACCCCATTAACAACTCTATAAAATTTCGCTAACAACTGAATAAGCATTCGTTAACAATTGAATACGATCAGCAATAAACTGATATTTTGATGTAAGATGTATGCTAATATTACTGACCGTATTCAGTTATTAACGAAGGCTTATTCAATTATTCGCGAAGTTTTGTTGAGTTGTTAATGGGGTTTATCACATTTCTCATCAGACCCCATTAACAACTCAACAAGATTTCATTGACAACTGAACATGCCTTCGTTGACAATTGAATATGGTGGGTAATTCTATTTTATTGCATTCAAGTCCCTAAGGATTTGCTAATAATTTTGATATTTTAAGGGACCTTAAATTAATAATTTGCTTTACTTGAGACTCTACTGCAATTTTCCCTTAACAATTCTTCCTGTATCCAATCAATGCTTTATAAAAAGCAAGATATTTCCTTTTTCGCGTTACATCTTGGGATTGCTATGTTGTACTCGCTTCGTTATTTTACACGTGTTGTGGGCAGAGGATGTGTGTTGACAAAAATCCAGCGGACATGTCTTAATTCTTCAACATGTTCCATCGGATTGAAAATTTTAAATTTTGTCATCTGACTGTACGAAAGCTACTAATATGTTCGAAAATGTCATAATTGATATCTCATTGGTAACCTTTTTTATAAAATAATAATCATAGTGGTTGCTGCTGAATAAAGATACTTATAAATCGTAAACGGCTAAACATAGTTGTTGTCGATTTTGGATCATAACGAATTTATGGTAATGAAAAATAAAAGGCACTTTTTGCGAAGGATGTAGGGGCATAGTGGCCTAGTGGGAAGTGAAGGCAGCCAACTTTTTCTGTGACATTTCCATGTTCCTGAGGTGGATGGCTTCGTGTTTATCCACTAAAAACAGTTAACATCCATGTGACCACAAAAAAAGGTACTATCCAATACTTTGTTTTCCATCAGCCAATAGAAACAGCCAATGAATTGCAGAAATCAAGTGGACACTATAAATTAATACTTTAAAATTAAATAAATCACACACATGAGTGTCTATATATATATATATATATCTTCAAGGAAAATGGTCATTTTTTGTCTGGAAGTTTTAACTTTAGATTAATTTTGGCCTGAAAAATTTTTTTGACCAATTTTGACCGGAAAGTTTACAAAACGTAGTAATATAGACAAATTTTACAATATAGAGGTCTCAAAATGTTTAATTTGCTATGTTTTGTAAACTTCCAGGTCAAAATTGGTCCAAAAAAAACTTCCAGACCAAAATTGCTCTAAAATTAAAACTTTCGAGCAAAAAATGACCATTTTCCCATATCTTCAATGTGTACATCATAAAAGATGACTTATAATCTTTCTAGCCAATTTAAAAAAAAAAAAAAAACTAAATCTTTGTTCCTTATCATATAATCTTCAAATTTATTTGAAAGCAATTAAAACTTTTAAGAGCGGCTTTTCAAACATGATTTATGATGCACAAGATAAATATGCCAAAAAAAAACTTGTTTGGCTTCTGGGAATTTATTTGTGACAAGCAACTCTAGACAAGAACTTCACATGAGTGGAACAATGACCATTTTAGAGGTTGATCTTGTTCCCAACTTCCCAAGTGATTGCCTATTCAGACGCAATCTAGGCGCTATTTTCCTTGGCACTCTTGCCTTCTCATAAGAGCCATTTGGTTTGCAAAAAATCCAATAATGGAAAAGGAAAAATTGGGACATTTTAGCAGTGAGGCGCGTTTGGTTCGCAATGGTGAGGTGCGTCTGACAGTTATACGATTTTCCTTCGTCCAACTGAAAATCTCTTCCTATCAAAATGGGTGGGAAGCTAAATTCAAGCGGTGAGTAAAGATCATTTTACCCTGAAAAGGCTAGAGGAAATTGAGCTGAAAGAATAAGGCTATGCTATGAAAACTGGATTGAGAGTTAACCATGAGATTAATGTGATTAAAAATGTCAAAGTAATTGTATTTGACCATAATTGGGTGATGGTTAAGTAATGGTTTCAAATGTTCTTTTTGTGGGAGACTCGGTTTTTTGTCGAAATCTACTCTTAACTGCAACCTATTCATCTACTGCACTTGATCAAATTTCATATGTTGTCTTTCCTCTTAACCATTATCTGCTTATTGCGTGCGTGCATGTGGTCAAATCCACTTCCTAAAAAAAATTAAATACTCACGTTTTAAAGGAAAAAATCATTCATGTTAAAAATCATTTTTATTACATAAGGGCAAAATAGTCTTTTCATCAAATTTTCCAACCTATCTTCCCACCATTTAATCCAACTAAACAAAAATTTTTCTATCAATCCATTTTCAATTCCTTTACATAACAAACAAGGTGTGGTAAAATATTTTCCCTTCCAAACTGTCCTCTTCTTTAAACTAAACAGGATCTAAACATTCACGTTTCAACTGAAAAAAATTATTTACGTTAAAAAAATATTTATTACATAAGGGTAAAACAGTATTTTCATCAATTTTCCAACCTATCTTCCCACCATTTAGTCCGACTAAACAAAAATTTTCTTATCAACCCATTTTCAATACCTTTACATACCAAACACGCCCACAGTAAAATATTTTACCTTCCATTCCTTTCCCTACCATTCCACCCTCTTCTAAGCTAAACGGGGTCCTAAGCAAGGAACAAAAAACTGACCGGGCTGGCCAGTTCAACCTTGAACCGGCCAAGGGTCCGGTTCGCCTTTAAAACCGGGAGGGCCTTTGACCCGGTCAGGACCAGCCAACCCCGTCAACCCGGGGGTTGAACCGGGTTTGCCTTTTTTTTAAAAAAAAAAAAAATTTTATTTTATTATAATTAACCTAATTACTAACTTTTACTTCACTCAATTTTAGAAATTAGGAAACTATAATACTTTAAATGTCATTTTACTTGTATATACTTAATATTTAATTATTGTTACTCTTAATATTTATATTTTAGTCTGTGGATTGTAGAATAATATTTATTTTCACGTATAATCAACTAATATTTTCTCTTTTTTCCTATATAGAAATATTAAAATATTCATATTTGATGAATCATGCATTCCTATCTACATTTACATTTTGATATTAGTGATTATTAATGTTAATATCGATAAAATTTTATTATTTTAATATAACCGGTTTGACCCGGTCCGACCATTGACCCTTGAACCAGTGCCTCGTCCGGTTCGATATCCAATCCGGTTTTTTGAACCTTGGTCCTAAGTGACTATTCATTTCATCCAATGTCAATGTTGAGTAGCCTTCATCTTAAAATCCCACTCACTAATCCAAACATAAGGACTTTCTGGTACTATCCAATTTTGCATCCCTTAAAGTACTGTTGAATTTAAACAGGAGCCTATTTTGTGTTTGTGTGTGTGTGTGTGTAATTTTATCTATAAATTCTGAATTTACAAGCTCACTTAAAAATATACCAGGTTGTGAACATGCGGATGAAATATCAGAGTTATCGCGAAACATGTCTGAGATGTGTCAGCTTTATTTTCGGCAACAAGTATATTTAGGCCAAAAAGATAAATCGCTAAGTCAATGCGTAGAAATCGGGAGGACATAATCTGATGCAATGAACTTGGAGGGCAAGAATTGATTAGTAGGAATAGTTGCCGGGTTGGACAGAGTTAGAAAGAAACATTAAATTAAAATAGTCCCAAAATAACATGGTAGCAGCGAACTTGCATAATACTCCTTCCTTCCGGTCCTAATTATAAGATTATTTTGATTTTTTTGACTTTTTTTTTCACTCCAAAAAACAAGTAGTTTTAGTCCCAAAAGAAATCTTTTTTCCTCAAAACTAATTTATTCTACTCATAAACTAACCTATTATCTAATTTTAGGTGACATAATTTATATTTTAGTGGTCTAATTTGTTTCCTTAACTTCTACAAAAAAAAGTCAAAGTAATCTTATATTTAAGACCGGATGGAGTAAGATGATGACGAGTGAAGACCCCTAATTGGCACTTGGCAACGTTGCAAAACAACCGTCTATTAAGCTCTTAAAGTACTTTCGAGAGTGAATCCCATCATACCAGAAAGCTCGCACTCACACACACACACTTTTGGGCAAAAAAAAAAACACACACACACACACACTAACCAAAAAGGAGAATGCAGACGAAAAGAGGGGGGGATGATGATTGGATAAATATGTGACAGTGTAGGTTTAACTTAACTAAAATCTTGCATTGGAGTATGGGTAGAAAAGCAAACGCCATCTAAAAGGGTCTACAACTCCGAATCTGGATTAGGGAAAATTTCAGTTTACATCCACAGTAATGAATTAATTTCAAATTCTCCCTCTAACTTTCTAAAATTTCACTAAGCTCTCAAGGGAGTAAAGTGAAGTTAAATCTGAAAGGCTAAAATACCATTTTACCCCTGAAAATGAAAGATCAAATCTTATAAAGAAATGGTGAAGCTCACTCATTCTCCCCCTCCCTCTGCAAGACCTACTCCTCCTAATTCTATGACTGCTAGAAATCAAATGAGTTCACTTCGACCCAATCCATCATGGACTCCATGATTTATACAAATCACTTGAGTTATCAATGTTTTCATTTGAATGAGTGTTTTGAAGATTTTTAGAAGGAAAGGAGGTCAGTGTGGGGTGAAGAAGCTGTTGGAATCACATCCTAATAGAGGTAAATGCTTATCCCCAAGTAGAAAATTCTCATCTCTTTCATCTAAGCCTTTGAAAACTTGTACTATGTCTTAGAAATTCGTCAAATGTATCTAGGAAATTCGTCACACGTGTCTTGGAAATTTGTCATATATGTCTTGGAATTCGCTGAAAGTATGTCTCAGAAATTTGTCATCGATGTCTTGAAAATTTGTCATATGTGTCATGGAATTCGCTGAAAATATGAAGTAGGTACAAAGTATAGCCTCTGAAGACTTGTATTATATCTTAGAAATTCTATAAATGTGTCTGGGAAATTTGTCATATATTTCTTGGAAATTTGTCATATGTGTCTTGGAATACCCATGGCTACGATAAATAACATCTATTGTTGAAATAATTGTTGTTGAAATGGCGCTAATGTACATGTTATTTCAATTATTGTACTATAAATTCTTAGAATTTGTCTGAGATCATGTTTTCATAATCTTAGATGTTGAAAATAAGGTTGTCATATGTGTGTTTCAAATGGATCATATGTTCTGGGGAATACCATTATTTGTCCTAATCTCAAAGTAGAATGTGTTAGTTGATTGACTATATATTATGTACACATGTGATTGTTTGTCCTAATTAAATGGTAAAGTTGACGAGTATAATACAATTTTTATGTTGTTAAATTGTCTAATTATGTGCAGCAACATACTGTGAGAATAAGTAGTAGTTGTGCAAAGCAATTATTTTGCATCTTCCATGTGGGAGAGAAATATGTTGAGAGCTTAGATGGAAAGATGATATATGAGGGTAGGATTGTAAGTGGAAGAATGATAAGTAAAGGGATTTCATATGAATATACAAATTTATTTAAGTTCATTGTACTTTGTTGTTATATGAATTTCAGATAGTCTCTGAGCATCTAGCAAGTACATCATACCTAAGCCACGATTTCTGTTGAGACATATGACATCCCTAAGTCAGACTTTCTTAGATATGATGATTACTCATCAAGTACCTTACTAAAACCACCAATGACTTCTCGTCCAGCAGGAAGACCAAGAGTTAAAAAGATTGAATCACAATTTCAAAACAAAAAAGTGTATCATTGCTCAAGATGCGGTGAGGTTGGTCATCCTCTGAAGACTTGCAGTTGCAGGAACCCCAATCCTGGTTGAAATCTGCAGTAGACATAGTGCTTTTATTTTGGTTTTGAACATAGCTGCTCCATACATAGTATATGAATGTATCCCAACTTATATTTTTTTATGGTTAAGAAAGCAGCTATTGTGTGAATACACACAATCTATTTTGGCTTTTTGTAATCAAATGTGAATGCCCATTTGAATTTCACGATGGTACTTTGTGGCTTTTTGACCTAAGTACCAAGATGAAATTTGCTCAAAACTCTGTAAATGTACATGACTTATATGAATATGATAAGTTATATTATATGAGATAACATCTTTTGTATTGATGAAAGCTTTAGGGTTGAGGTTTGAAAATGTAGATAATGACAAACCCGATGAGTATGACATTATTTTTCTTTTTAGAGGCCCTTGGGTTGTTATGGAAACATTATCAAAACCTACATTACCGAAAGTTTCTCTTGATATGAATTCTGAAACCAAAATTTTTAGCTGTGTATCATTTAAGGAGCTAAAATTCGTCCAATTTATAACTTGGAAAATTAAGACAATCATGTTGAAAATTATTCATACATGTCTTATAAATCCATCATATGTGTCTTGAAAATGCAAACTTGAAATGGAGCATGCATTGTGTTAGATTGGACAATTCCGGAGACTTGAAAAATTAAGACATTAATGTTGGAAAATCTTCATACATGTCTTGTAAATCCGTCATATGTATCTTGGAAATGCATATGTAAAATGGAAGCATAAATTAGTTAGAATGGACGATTTTAGAAACTTGAAAATCTACACACTTATGTTGGAGATACACATATAACTCTTGGAAACTTGTCACTACAATCATTAACTATAATTTTTTACAAATAACCCTATTGCCATGCAAGTGAAAACAATTTCCCAAATGTCACTATAATGTCATCATTACAAAAAGGCTACACATAATGTGATTCAAAGCCTCAAAAAGTTACTCTCACGGCCATACTTAGACTACGTACATCTAAATTGATGAAAGACTAGTACATTAACATCAACACAAAACCAAAGTGCAAAAACACTTGGATGCCAAAATGGATTACAGTTTCAACAGAAGCATTAACAATGATAAGTTATCTCTTCCTTTTCCCATTAGTTTTTCCTACTTTGAGTAATTTTGTTGCAACGTCATTGATTGAATTTGTTGGATGCTTGATAAGCCACCACAAGTAGTATTTTCTCAATCTACCAAGTTGTTCCTACACAAAAAATATATGCCAAGCTTTGTTTAGGACATTGTGAACATTGACTACAAATACTACATAAACTAATAAGCAATGGTGGAATTTGGATTACTTCAAGAATGCCTATTAAAGCACTTTCATGGTTATCGAACAATGCAATGGTGCAATTTTGATTTAACAGTGGAGAAAGGAAACAATAGTAAAACATGCTTCCAAAACAAAGATTTATGGTTCTAATACATCACTAAAAACCATGATTAAATGTTAACAGTAATGTCTCATCATAAACTAAATCAACACAAGCATATAATCAAAGCACTTTTTTGATTATATATAAAAGCTAAATTTCATTTGTTTTGAGGCTGGTTCTTCATCCTCCACACCTCCCATGAAATGTGCACCTCAGCCCATATATATTTTCACCTTTGACAAACAATACAAGAGTATAACTCAGGAAATACCTCAAAAGAATCGTAAATCAAGAAGTTCATGCATATCAATGTTTCAATAATTAGCATACATGGCTTAAAAATGTAAACTTCACAGCAATTTCTCCTTAATTGAAACAATAAATGAATACAGCAAACAAGAAATCCAATAAAATCAAGTTGTATCACTGCAAAGTACAATGTTAAATAAATTTCGTATCATAACATGAAGTACTTGCTAGATGCCCAGAGACTATCTGAAATTCGTATAACTACAAAGTACAATGTTCCTTAAATAAATTCGTATCTTCATATGAAATCCCTTTACTTATCATTCTTTCACTTACAATCCCACCCTCATATATCATCTTTCCATCTAAACTCTTAACATATTTCCCTCCCACATAGAAGATGCAAAATAATTGCTTTGCACAACTGCTGCTCAATCTCACAGTATATTGCTGCACTAATTAGACAATTTAACAACATAACAATTTATTATACTCGTCAATGTTACCATTTCATGTGTACATAATATATAGTCAATCAACTAATACATTCTACTTTGAGCTTAGGACAAGCAATGGCATTCACCAAACATATGATCCATTTGCAACACACATATGACAACCTTATTTACAACATCAGAGATCTTGAATACATGATCTCAGACACATTCTAAGAATTTCTAGTACAATAATTGAAATAACATGTACATTAGCACCATTTCAACAACAATTATTTCAATAATGCATGTTATTTATCGTAGCTATGGGAATTCCAAGACACATGACAAATTTCCCATACACATTTGAAGAATTTCTAAGACATAATACAAGTCTTCAGAGGCTATAATTTGTACCTACTTCATATTTTCAGCGAATTCCATGACACATATGACAAATTTTCAAGACATCGATGACAAATTTCTGACACATACTTTCAGCGAATTCCAAGACATATATGACAAATTTCCAAGACACGTGTGACGAATTTCCTAGATATATTTGACGAATTTCTAAGACATAGTACAAGTTTTCAAAGGCTTAGATGAAAGAGATGAGAATTTTCTACTTGGGGATAAGCATTTACCTCTATTAGGATGTGATTCCAACAGCTTCTTCACCCCACACTGACCTCCTTTCCTTCTAAAAATCTTCAAAACACTCATTCAAATGAAAACATTGATAACTCAAGTGATTTGTATAAATCATGGAGTCCATGATGGACTGGGTCGAAGTGAACTCATTTGATTTCTAGCAGTCATGGAATTAGGAGGAGTAGGTCTTGCAGAGGGAGGGGGAGAATGAGTGAGCTTCACCATTTCTTTATAAGATTTTATCTTTCATTTTCAGGGGTAAAATGGTATTTTAGCCTTTCAGATTTAACTTCACTTTACTTCCTTGAGGGCTTAGTGAGATTTCAGAAAGTTAGAGGGGGAATTTGAAATTAATTCATTACTGTGGATGTAAACTGAAATTTTCCCTCTGGATTAATTCGGACATGTTGAATTTACTGTGACATAGTGGCTGGGTGCTTAAAAGAGAGAAGGATGACGATGAGACGTGAAGGAGAATCACAAGTAAAGGAGAAGGGGGATTCGCATTATGTGCTCATCACAAAGATGAGTAATGGTTTTCTCATCTTAATATGTATTGTTTACATTTATTTCAACGGTCCAAATTCATTTAAAATTATTTTAATATTTTTTATAATTTTTTATTTTAATGGATACAAAATAAAAAATAAAGTTAATCTTATAACTGTAATTTGTTTAAAAACTAATTTTACCTTTGAAAAAGTGGTCATCTAAAAATTTTAAATATGGATCATCCATATCAAATTTTGAATGGTCCATATTTCATCTCAACGATAAGAAATACTATCTCATCATTACGATGAACACTGACTGAATGGGACCACAAGAAAAGGGGGCCAAGTTGATTCGTCGGCTATATGAAAGCGAAATAAATTGAAAACAAGTCCACTAAACATGGGAGTACGCCGCCTGCACAATCCCCACTCACGTCATGCTTATGCCATCTAACTTCAACTTTATTTTATTTCCATTTTTAACACCTCATCTAACCACCCTATCCAATCTTGTATGGTGTACCAAACACGGTGCAGGTTCAGCGGTTGACAACAGCAGTATCATATATTCAAACATCATTAGGCTTATCGAGTTCACACGGACTCAGATTTAAAACACTTCATCGTTAAACGCCCAAACTCCTCTAATTATAATCAATGCTTAAAGTGCATTATATGACATTTTCAAGAAGAAGAAATTAAGAAAAATGACCCCATCTCTTACAAATGCTATCGTTTACATGGTACTCAGGATTGTTTTCAACAAATGAGTTGCACAAAAATTATTTTGAGCAGGCAGAGAAATACAACGCGCGCATAGATTGAAACAAGTAAAGTTTCACTTAACTTGTAAGAGCATGTTTGGTTGGATTTATTTTTTGAAAATAAGTACTTATTTTGGGACAAAAGTAACTCATTTTGTTAGCAGCTTATTTTGCATGTTTGTTTCGGCTTATTGTTAATTTGACTTATAAGTAACTTATAGCTTATAAGTCAAAATAAGCTATAAACTGTTTAAAACAGCTTATTTACTTATAAGGTGAGACCCACAAATTTTGACTTATTTTTCACATATAATTACAACTACCACATACACAATCTGACTTATGGAAAATAAGTCACTTATAAGTCATTTTTTTCACAACTAACCCAAACATAAATCTCATTACACAATCTGACTTATTTTCAATCTGATAGGGGTGAAAATAGGCTAGGCCTAAGTAGGCTTTATTTAAATAGGCATGAGCCTGCAACAAAAATGTGAAGACTAAACCTGGGTCTTGGCCTGTATATATGCCAATTTTTCGGCTTGAGCCTTCAAAAGGCCTGATAAAGCTTGAAGCCTGTTTAAGAGCCTACTTAAGATGTAGACCTTTAAATACATTTAAAAACTTGGGTTAATATAATTTTTGGTCCCTGAACTTTCATTCAATTTTGATTTTGGTTCCTGAACTTTAAAATTTTTGGTTTTGGTCCCTGAACTTTCGGTCAATTTTGGTTTTGGTCCCTGAACTTTGAAAGTTTTGGTTTTGGTCCCTGAACTTTGGGTCAATTTTGGTCTTGGTTCCTGAACTTTGAAAGTTTTGGTTTTGGTCCCTCAGTTTAAAAAAAACTTAAAAAAAAAAAAAAGTTAAGGGACCAAAACCAAAATTGCTGAAAGTTCAGGGACCAAGACCAAAATTGACCCAAAGTTCAGGGACCAAAACCAAAACTTTCAAAGTTCAGGGACCAAAACCAAAATTGACCGAAAGTTCAGGGACCAAAACCAAAAATTTTAAAGTTCAGGGACCAAAACCAAAATTGAGTGAAAGTTCAGGGACCAAAAGTTATATTAACCCTAAAAACTTATACATCTAGTTCTATATATTACCCTTTAAACTTATTTGAAAAGACTATGTATTTTTCCGAAAGTATTTTTGTTGTGGAAAATGTGATAAATTATTTTTATTGAGATTAGAATATTTCATTTAGACATAACTAAAATAAACTTGTAAGTTGTAAAAATTATTATGTTTTAAAAAATCATACAAATAAAAAAAAAAGTAACTAAACTAGCATTGTATGTTAATTAACTGGAGGAAGAAATCAAGAAGAGGTGAAGAACTACTAATTAATAAAAAAAGTTATGCTTTGTGGATAATCGATGAGATGTGAAGTTTAGAATTAAAGTTCAGCTGACAATGTTATAAATAATTTATATAATTAATTTATTTTATAGTATACATAATAATATAACTTTAAATAAAACTAAATAGGCCATGCCTGTAGGCTTGTAGGCTAGACTTTAAGAAAAAAAATCTGGCCTATTTACCTTAATAGGCCTATCAATAAACCTGAATATGAGCCTGACCTGTTTATTAAATAGGCTAAGCTAGGCTTCATGTAAGCCAGGCCGTAGACCCCTTTTAAAGGCCTGACCTATTTCCACCCCTAAACCAAAACACTCACCATAACATCTTTATACCGAGTTAATGAAGTTATTTCATTCATACCAATTCATTTTTGTTTTTTTCCCAATAACATAAATAGTTACGAACACAGTCTCAAACCGTGTAATTGGGATCAAGCACTCAAGCTCTTTCCGTTCAATCAAACCTTACGGCAAAGTAACTACACTGGCTTAATCCTGCTTCTTATCCATTCGTCCAGGTTCAGCAGGTTCTACAGGAGCGGGTCCAGCATCTGTATTAACCTGCAAAGCAATGAAGGTGCAATTTAGTTTCCGAGCAAGGAAGCAGTAGAATCAAACATACCAACACAAGCGTTTATTAATATTCAGAATTACATAGCATAATCTCGGAGATGTGTGCTGAGTATGGCAAACATCCAAATCATATTCCATAATGAAGTTCAGACGATGATTTCATAATATACTCGACTCTAGAAAATAAAAGGCTAAAAAGGGGAAAAATTACCGGAAGTATACACACAGATCATAATATGTATACATATAAAGCTGAATAGCGTTTTTTCTCTCTCTCTAGGGAGAAGATTTGCATGAGCTCTGGTAAAAAACTGCACAGAAGTGTAAAACCAATTTCCAGCTGTCCATTCATCATACCTTTTCTCTTGGTGGTTATCAGACTCCTAAATTTGTGTGCAATTGCTATGATCAAAGACATGGACACAAACTGGACAACATATAGAAATGGCAACTTGCAGCACAAAATTCATTATCAACTAAATCAAACGAAGGGTTATAAAGGGCAAACACTCACTGCCAAAAAAATTCAAATTATGTTTCATCTATAAAACCAAAAGTCCTAACTCATACCACAAGCCCATAAACTCAATGTTGTCCTTAACGAAAAAAACTCAGAATGGGATATCTGTAGTTCCTAAACACAGGTTTGGCTACAAAATCCCTGCTTAACAATACGAGTAATTGGGGATGTACTTGTCAATATATTCACATCCCCTATGAACCTTGATCTGCATCAAGCGACCTCAAACTAGTAGCTCACTCACGATCTAGATCGCAGCAAATCGCAGCCCCAAATCCTTCATACCATGGTCATCACTAGTTAGCAAAAAGAGATAGAGGGGATTCAGTGCCTATATTGATAAACGAATGTTTGGCCATCTAAACTTGTTTGCATTACACTTCCATCTTCATTTGTCAGGAAGAGGTGATTGAGAGGGAATATTCATGTGTCCATTTCGTAACCACACAGTGGATTGGGAGGAGGGGAAAGGAGAAATTAAAGACGCATCTCTCAGCTAATATTGAACCTTTTCTAAAGTTTGACCAATCTTATTTGTTTAAAATTCACACTAACAAAACTGCAATTTTTAGATAACAATTTAGCTGGCATACTCCAGAACAAAAAAAAAGGGAGAAGTTTTTTAAAAACAAAAGGGAAGGGTTGCCTATGACGCAAATCCAGAACCCAGCATCAAACCTACTGCTGAGACTACACAGAAGACCTGGAAGATATCTGAGGAGCAAGAAGCATAGAGTCTTATTGAGCAGATCAGTCCACGATAATACATATAAGATAGAACACAAGTGTAAATATTATGCAGTAACTTGTCTTTCCCTCTAGAACTAGATTCTGCTTCTAGTCTTTCTCTCTCCCTCTTTAGAATTTCAGATTCTGATTATAGAGTCTATCTCTTCTCTTCTCTATTCTTTCATCTCTAGGATTACAGGTTCTGGTTCTAGACTTCCTCTTCTTTTCTACTCTTTCTCTTCTATCCCTTCCCCTATTTCTACTCTCCATTTTCCAGGTTCTAACAAGCAGGAAGTCCAATGTGATTACCGTCCTGCTTGTGGCAAAAGATAATATCTCTTTAAATTTACAAGGATACGTAGGCATCTGTATGAGATAGTTACTTTCACAATCACAGTTAGGGATAATATCATCGGCCACTTCCTATTACCATAAAGCAACCAAAATTTCCCTCCCAACCACAAAACAACCAATTTAATCTTCTTTCTAACATAATGGCATCTTAATATCAATAGAAAAGGTGATGCTCTTAGTCGGCTTCTTAATACAGAAACTATCAATAAGAAATGGGTGCAAAACCAGTCTAATAGCAGCCCAATGTATTGAGCAATAAAATATGCATTCACTCACCTTGCTATCTCTGTTCGTGGTAGGCTTGTACGGACATGCTGGAGGAGCCCTCTCCGGTTTCCTGTACTCCCACCCCAAAAGAGCATAGATTTTTCCCTAAAATATCATGAATAAAGCAAATGAAAAAAAGGGGGGGAGAATAGTAAGTTAAAGGTGGATGCATGTCAAGAACCAAGAATTTGATGGAGAAATAAAGAATCCAAAATGACAAAAATTCCTGCTGTTTTAGGGTTTAGCCCAGGTAGATTAATGATTTATCATGCGCAATTATAATTGCTAATCCTCCAGAGAACTTAAAAAATAAAAAATTGCCCCAAAATCTTGGTTACGAGAAAGAGATCATAATAGCAGTAAAGCGATCGGGAAAGAGAGAACACAAGCGTAATATAGAAAGAGTGCCGAAGGTATATATACCATAATATAATAAAATAGGACGGGCAGGATGTTGACGATTGGAACGAGAAAGAGGGGCAACAAGCATGCCAGGCAAACCTATAACAAATTCAAATTCAATTTCAAAGTATCAGATAATTAAACTGCAAACTGGAAATCGGAAAAAGATGACAAGTCAGATTGCAGAAACGTAAGTTGGGGAATAAAATTTACCATCTTCCAATATCTGTTGTTGCAGACGATTACGGGCAAGAAAACTAAGGTATGAGTATCGATCGAGCGATTAGGGTGCAGATGAGAATATAAATGGGGAAACAAAAAAGATTATATAAACTTGGCCCATGCAGGTCTCGAACCTGCGACCTTCGCGTTATTAGCACGACGCTCTAACCAACTGAGCTAATAGGCCAGTTGGTTGTTAAGCTATAATAATAATTTATAGTTTAAAATATTATCAAAAGATGCTCCTGCCAAATACCGCCGGTTCATCGTCTCACCCTCGCCAGTCGCCACCTGCATTTCTTGGTGCTGACGGGTGGATCTACATCAACGGGAAGCCCTTCTTTGCTTCTTAGTGAAGCATTTACAAATTACAAGTGATTTTTTATGATAAGTGGTGAAGATTTACCTTAAAATCGATTAGAGATTGTGCTTTAACTATAATTTACCAAACTGTTTTGTTCCAAGTATTGATGCTAAAATTAGGGACAATGAATTAAGGAATTAAAGGAAAGATTTTTAATTGATAATCAGGGTCACCGGCAACGGTGGTTACAAGGATTAATTGATTAACTCAAATACAATAATCTTAAGAAGCTGAAACGCATAGTCGATCGAGCTTAAAGAGTGTTTGAGTGATCTCAGTGTTTTCCCAGAGCTCATGTGTCTCTCCTGTACTTCATCTTGCTATTATTTATCTTTCAGTGAACTTGGTCGCCCCCGAAAATATCGGCGACAATCCTGGGATTATGGACGTTGAGGGCGACGATTTGGGTCTGTTGCTAACTGTCTCCGCGTCACGTGGGTCGTGGTATCTTCTTGCCAAGTCAGTCAGTTCGAATTTGAATCTTTGTGGTTGGCGTTGCAGACCCAGAGCGGTGTGTTTACGAGCTTATTGGGCTTGGTCTCATCTGCGCAGGCCCAAAGATCCCAATGGGGTCTAACACCAAGTTGTAACGTTATTTAAACTCTTAAATTAGTTTGAGATAATCTAGAGGATTACATGAAAATATCTAGCTAGGATTTCAAAATTGAAGAATTCCCAAATGATATTGCCTCCCGTTCTTGATCTACTTAATCTAATTTAGCTATATTAACCCCATTGCATGCTTATGCAATGGCAATAATGATTGTATTATTTACTAAGAGTTTTTGATTGCATTTTAATGTGATAATAAGCTTTATCATATTAATGATTATTACAAAAAAAATTGGTAATTTTTTTTTCAAAAACAAAGAAATTGGTAATAGTCATTCAAAAATCATAACTCACGCCCTATGAATACTCATTAGTGGTTACCACCCCATTGCATGTGTGAAAAAGTCCAATTTATCTTGGGAAAATTAATTAGAGGTCCCTGGGAGGACACATAATATAAGAAAAGTCCCACTAAATGCCCAAATTAAAGTAGGGTCCCAAGGGATCTCATTTTTATTATGTTCCAAACCCAAAAGACAATTTTACCCTCCTTATTATAATTGTCTAAATGAAACACTCACTCTCATTCACTGTCACCCTCCCTCCAGCAAGCATCAACGTGGTCAGCGAACTCAAAGGGGCTAGGAAGAGCACTTCACCAAGAACACTCCTTCATCCATCATCCATCTTCTATCTTCATCCAACTAAAAGCATGGACTCTTGGATTTGTCCCTTCAACTAGTGGTATGTTGAGAAAATCAATTTCTCATGTTTGTTAAGAATCTGATTTGGGATGAATGTTTTAAAACAAAGGTCAAAACTTTCCATATAAATCTAATTTTGGTTGAATATTTGAACATAAAACATGCTTATACCCCTGTCTTAGTGATTTTTTGTTGCATTTATTGTGTAAGTTGGTTTCTCATTTGTTGTTGATGGGGGTTTGGGTTGGTGCTATGTTTAGTGGTGTATAAGCTCTGTTTTTTCGTCCAAAAACAGGGGAAATCCGAAAAGGCTGTAGCATTTTCGGTTTCCACATCAGTTAAAATTTCTATTGTCGTCAAAGCTCAAATAGTTGTTATTGCAGGTCATTCAGTTGTAAATAACAACTTTCTGGAAGACAGTTGAAATTTTGAATGAATTTTTTTGGGGATGGGTTTTGTGCTCTGTTATGTTGTTCTAAGACAGGGGTGAAGTAAAAGGTTGAAGCTTTGTTGGGTTAACACCAATGTGTTGGTATTTTAATAAGGTGTTTTCATTACTTTAATATAAAGTTGTCACAGATGCTCATTAAGTCGTTATATCTGGTCATTTACTTGTGAATTACAATGTTCCTGTGCAGGATGAATGAGAAGATGGCGGGGACATCAGGGAAGCATGTAATATGTTTGTTGCATACGGGTGGACGATTTATAAAAGGTGAAGAAGGTGAGATTTAATATGTGGGGGGCAGTACCATATCAAGAACAAAAAAGGAAGGCATTACTTATGGAGAATCGAAAACAATTGTAGCATCAATTGTTGGAGACGAAGCTAGGGGAATAACCATGAAATTTAGAGTGTGCTTTGATGATAGTATGTTGAGGTTGGATTTATAAATGATGTTCTTTTGTGAAGAATTAATGGGAAACTAAGTTGCTATTCAATGCTTACCTAGGATAATTGATTTTAAAGCTATTTTAATTATATTTTTAGGTTGCTTTAATGATGATAAGAGATTTATTATGTAAACTGAAATTGAGAAGTAGGTATTTGAAGATGAGGAGGGATTATTAACTTGTGTAAAGACTTTTGGAAATGAATGTGTGTAGTAAGGATTGAAATGTCTCAATGTTATGTTTAATGAAGTAAGAACAGAGGTTAAAGAGTGAGGATTTAAATGTAGGGAGATTTAATGTAGTGTTATTAGATCATTTAGGTTTGATATTGAAGGGCCTTACTAATTGAGGTATTTTTGAGAGAAAGGGCTTGTTATTGAGGGTTCATGTGGAATGGCTGAAGTTTGAGATAGTAGGGAGAAAATCTTTGGCTAAAATGGTTATTAAGGTAAAACAAAATTGGAATGGAGAAAGTTAAATTGGATCAAGTTTGATGAAGTATATATGAAACAGAAAATGTGAATTAATTGTTCTAGAATAGGAAAAGATTAATAGATTGCATGGTAATCTTGGAGTTAATGGTGATGAGATTAAGAATGGATGATTCTTGGGATTTTGCATTAAATTAGATTCAAGATAAGGGTATGATTATATATGTGTGTTTGTGTCTTTTTGTGTGTGATGCTTGTTTTTAGTAATGATTATATATGTGTGTTTGCGTCATTAATTTTTGTCTTCTTGTGGTGTTCATGTTCTATCATGGTTACAGGCTTGGGATGGTTTGGAGTACGAAGGAGGGTACACGATGCCAAAGTACTCAGAAGATGATATTTGTAAAATTAAGGTTAAATGCCTCTGGTGGCTCATCACACACAAGAACAACTTGCATGAACACAATGTCCTTTCTAGGGTGGAAGACATCTTAAGGAAGGGGAAGAAATAGATGTTGACTTTATGTAGCGATTTTTAGACTTTGTGTAGCAACTTTTGTTAACAACTTTTAGGGTGGAAGACAAGTTGTATAAATTATGTGAATTGTAACAGCATTTTGACTTTATGTAGCAACTTTTAGTGATGGTGTAACAAGTTACGGACATTACTAGGTGTCAAGATTTTGGGTTGTAACAACTTTTGGGCTGTTTGTAAGAACGTTGTGACCATGTATAACAAGTTATTGGCCTTTAGTAACAAGTTATTAGGCACAACTGACAATGTGTAAAAGTTTTAAGTACTAACAACTTCTAGGCTGTCTTTAACATCCTTCTGACTATGCGTAACAAGTTATTGGGCACCAGTCACAAGTCATTTAATTTCTTGAAAGTTGCCTTTTAGCACAAGGATAACTGAAAGTAGGTTTGTTTCGTCACAACTTTTGGGCATCGCGTAACAAGTTATTGGCCTTTAGTAACAAGTTATTGGGCACAACTGACAATGTGTAAAAGTTTTTAGTACTAACAACTTCTGGGTTGTCTTTAACAACTTTTTGACCATGCGTAACAAGTTATTGGGTACCCCAGTCACAAGTCATTTAATTTCTTGAAAGTTGCATTTTAGCACAGGGATAACTGAAACTGGGTTTCCATCATCACAACTTTTGGGCATCATGTAACAACTTATTTGGCATTAATAACAAGTTATTGGGCACAACTGACAATATGTAAAAGTTTTTAGTACTAACAATTTCTGGGCTGTCTTTAACAACCTTATGACCATGCGTAACAACTTATTGGGCACTGGTCACAAGTCATTTAATTTCTTGAAAGTTGCATTTTAGCACAGGAAAAACTGAAACTGGGTTTTTATCGTCACAACTTTTGGGCAACGCGTAACAACTTCCTGGCCTTTAGTAACAAGTTATTGGGCACCTGTCACAAGCCATTTAATTTCTTTAATGCCGCACTTTTAGCACAAGGATAACAGAAAATGGGATTGCCTTTGTCATCTGTAACAAGATTATGACTAACACACATATACAACACGACCTTATCATTATAACAACGTTTAGCCTGTCCATAACAACCTTCTGGAAATGTATAACAATCTTCATCATTTACAAGATCCACATAAGTTGTTGTATCATCAAAGCACACTCTAAATTTCATGGTTATTCCCCTAGCTTCGTCTCCAACAATTGATGCTACAATTGTTTTCAATTCTCCATAAGTAGTGCCTTTCTTTTTTGTTCTTGATATGGTACTGCCCCCCACATATTGCATCTCACCTTCTTCACCTTTTATAAATCGTCCACCCGTATGCAACAAACATATTACATGCTTCCCTGATGTCCCCGCCATCTTCTCATTCATCCTGCACAGAAACATTGTTATTCATAAGTAAATGACCAGATGTAACGACTTAATGAGCATCTGTGACAACTTTATATTAAAGTAATGAAAACACCTTATTAAAATACCAACACATTGGTGTTAACCCAACAAAGCTTCAACCTTTTACTTCACCCCTGTCTTAGAACAACATAACAGAGCACAAAACCCATCCCCAAAAAAATTCATTCAAAATTTCAACTGTCTTCCAGAAAGTTGTTATTTACAACTGAATGACCTGCAATAACAACTATTTGAGCTCTGACGACAATAGAAATTTTAACTGATGTGCACTACTACAAAAAGTGTTATTTAAACCACCATATTTAGACCACATATATGAGATATGGTTTAAAAAATATGAACGGTGGCATTTTTGTAAATAATATGAATTGTTTAGACCGCTTTTTAGATAAAAGCGGTTTAAAATATATGAGCGGTGGCATTTTTGTAAATATTGTGAACTTTGTTTAAACCACTTATTTATATACGTGGTTTAAAATATATGAGCGGTGGCATTTTTGTAAATACTGTGAACTTTGTTTAAATCACTTCTTTATATATGTGGTTTAAAAAATATGAGTGGTGACATTTTTGTAATACCTTTGAACTTTTATTCGACTGTATTTTAATATATGTGGTGTAAATAAAATATATATATATATATATTTTTTCCAGTTAACAAAATTAAAGGATCGATGAAATTGGACAGAGCACAACCTCATCTCCTCCGATTTTCCAGTAACTGCCTCGCCCTTCCCTATCTTCTTCATCGAATTCCATTTTCTTCAAACCTAATGTGTCAATCTCGCCTTCTCCCTTACCTTTTTTGTGCTAGTCGATTTCGCCTTTACAGGACCTTCTCCGTGCTCGTCGCCGCCGCCCAGATCGGAATCGCTGTGAGGCCATCGAAGAAAGACGTGCACTTGAAGGCAAAATCATTCTCAAATGTCTTGCCCGTACTGAGCAGCAGGTTTCCTTCCTTCTTTCTTCTCCATCTTACTGTTCAATTTCTAGTAATTTCACAGTAATTCTGATTAGCAAATAAAGGAAGCTCTATAAATTTCATAACTTGGTTTCGAAGTCTGAGCACTTGTATAAGACAAATGTTTAGTTTAATTTTGAGAATTTCAGTGGGAGAATATTGTCATTAGGGATTGCTGGGACCTGTCGGGTTGATAATTTGCCCTATGTTCTCGTCTTTGTTTGCGATTTATATATGACTCTAAATATAAGTGTTATCTGCGCTGCCCTTCCCAGTAAAGTCTTGCTTTTGTCTTCTGCTGTATAGAATTCTGCATTTTTTTGTCTTCGGCTGTATAGAATTCTGCATTTTTTTGTCTTCGGCTGTATAGAATTCTGCATTATTTTGTGATGGGCAATGATAGATGATTCGATTCAGTTTTCCTTTTGTCTTCTGCTGTATAGGATTCTACATTATTTTGTGTTTAATTAAAGTCTTGCTTGCTGCTGCTGTATTTTTTCCCGTGTATTTGGTGCTAAGATTGGGATGAAATAATGAACATTAGAAATGCTTGTGGACAATCAGTTTCTTAGGGATGTGTCTGTGTGTGAGGCAAAAAGAAAGTAGTATACCTTCTAGATAGTGAGTGCGGTAACATATTGAGTACCACTATCGACAGATTGTGGGAGGGTGCCTCCCATTACCACTGTACTGGAAACTTGAACAAAGCCAGAACATTGCAGATTATAACACCCAGTTCATTCATATGAATCACTCTGTTGGATGCAATAATAAATAAACAAGTAAACACATCAAAAAATAACAAAAAGAATTATTTGAAGAAACAATAAATTATTGGTTTGATGAGAGAAATTTGAACTTACTGTCCAATATGCAAAAAGTCTTGTTTTATCATCCCCATATAACAAAGGATAGATCTAAAATTTTCAAATCAAGAAACAGTGAACCATATATATAGGCAGTTGTTAGATTGACACAGAAAGTAATATAGTTAATTTCTTGATGAAACCAATGAAATGGAGTACTCATTAATTCGTACATACCTGCTAACCAGCTTCCATGCTCTCCACATTACCACTATCATCTTCATTCATAACCCAAATTTGAGAGAGACTAAATTCATTTCGTTGTTGAACGTTTGAATTCCAAATGTTTAGGGTTGCCTTGGCTCCATAATATCTATCCTTCCTCACTTCAGCTATGGCATACTGGCGGCACCAAAACCATCAATGAATTTAAACAATTTTATTGAATGTGAAAAAAGCACAAATAAGTTCTTATGGAAAGTATAAAATCCATATTTAATATTTGTTATTGAAAACCTTGTAGTTTGATGCTAGCTAACAAACATTAGTTATACCGGACGTGAAGCACATGAAAACATTAATTTATCGTTGTTTGATGTCTATGTCTAATTAATATGCCATTGAGAACACTGAAAAGACCATTTCCACTGCAACAAAAACAAGTACTCCCTCTTGTACTTGTTATAAAGACATAATAAAAATACATAAATTAATGTAGTTAGTTAAAATAAGTTTTTTTTGCCAGTTTTAGATAAAATTAGTTATTTCTTGTAAAATAACATAACTACCTTCCATATAAGTCATTAATCAATGGAACTTTATTAATTATTTGGGAAATCTCATAGATATTTAGGATACAAGGTGAAAAAAATTAATGCTTTGTACAAACATGTTATATTATGAAATGTGTTGAAAATTTCTATAATAAGAATTAGAGTGAGTATAAGGGAACTTTGGGGGAAAAAAGAGTGAGTATAACGGACCATCATCTCGTGCTTTCCCACAAGGCAATATTTCTTAATAAGCAAACACAAACGACAAATACATATTACTTTTGTGACATGCATGTCCAATAATGTTGTTATAAGGACCTCATGGTTGCTTGTGGAAGAGTATAGTGATTGAGACAAATTAGTAGGGATGCTCTTGATATCCTTAATTGCAAATTGTTTCAAAGAGCTTGCCCTCATGACGTCTTCTTTTGTTGTTCTTCTTATACTTTTAGGCTGTCAAATTGTCTGCATCACTTTACCCCCCATACCTTTACTACTTATGATCATTGTTATTATTATGAAAGTAGTATTATTGTTTTCACTTGGTAGGCCAATCTTTCACATAATGTTGGTATTATCATGTATAAATGATTTGCTATTCCTGTTGTTAATTATTTTGGGATGATGTAGCTGCAAATTGCTTTTTGTGTCATTGCTGGATTGGACCTCCAATTGTCTGTCACGGAAAGTCATTCACGTAAGTTTGATAAATACTGCCTCCTTTTTTTCAAGTTGTTAATTGTTGCTTGTGTCTTGTGTTGAGTATGATTTATCATGTTTTGGAAAGGCCATGATGTGCTGGTTCATGACTACCAATTGATACGTTTTTTACCATGACTTTTGATATTTTTTTAACAAAAAATTGGCTTGAATAAACTTATTTGAATGGAATAATAGCTAAATTAGCAATGAGGTCTAGTGGCTTTTATATATGTGATTACATTGTTAAATCCATGTAGGAATTAGTTTTAAAGTCATTCTTTAGTGACATTGATCACTTGATAACTTGATATATTCTTTAAAATGTGTTTAGGTGACTTGAAATCAAATCTCTTCTAGTCTTTACAAATTTGAATATATATGGATCGTAGTTGGATAAGTGCTAAACGAATGAGTGATGAGTACGATAATGGGGTGAAGGAATTTTTGGACTTTGCAAAAAGAAATGCTGGAGATGGTAGTGGGATGTTTTATTGTCCTTGTGTGGAATGTCTTAATCAGAGGCGACTAGGTGCTGCAGATATATACACACACTTAATTTGTGAGGGGTTTTGCAAGAGTTATACGGTATGGATATGGCATGGTGAACAAATGGAAAGGCAAAGTGCATCCCAACAAGCGGATGAGGCCTTTGATGATGATATAGATATGTGCAATTTGTTTCAGTTTATTTTGTTTAGGTTAAAGTTTATGCTATAGACAGTAGCTTAGGTGTTTAGTTTGCCTCCCAGGCAAATCATGCCTTAGTCAATTGTCTTTTTCTGCATTCCTTTTGTTTTGTTCCAACTACTTATCTTATCATTATGGCCCATGATGCTTAGGATAATTGTTAGTGTTGCATCTGCAACTTCTTAAAGGCGAGTGAAAGCTTTGGAGTTCCATGTGTGGTAACTTGTTATTGTCTGTTTCATCTTGAGTTTTATGGTTCTGATTTTTTATTTGAGTTTTATAGACACCGTTCATGCAAGGAAGATGTTGAAATAAGAATTGTTTGTGACAGAGGCTTTTTTTTATCTTGAATTAATGATGTTATTGTGGAGTGTGTCTTCTGTTTAAGTTGTTCCAGAGGTTGGCATGTTTAACTAGCTGAGATACTACCATGATGTTGCAAATATGAATTTGATAGAACTAGAGGCATAATTTATTGGAGCTGTTATTTACATACTGATATAAAACAAAAATAATCTGTATACTCACATGACTTGTGACACGGACACGCAAAAACGGAAGTGCTGATATGCTGATATCATACTACTGTTGATCAGATTGTGCTGTTTATATGCTCCACAACTTGTTGCTAGTTGTCACTGAGACACATCTCTTTGGTTACTTCCAAATGAATCTCACTTATATGAATTTGATAGAACTAGAGGCATAATTTATTGGAGCTGTTATTTTGAAATTCTAACCATTATCTTCATAAGCATGCTCATCTTTCTATTCTTTTTTTTTCTATCACAATTTGTAATGGGTGAAAAATAATAATTTGTTGCTTATTTATTCATAAGCATGCGTCACCTGACAATTCCATATTCCCTCTCTTTGAGTTCTTTCTATGCTTTTTTAAGTTTCTCTATAGGTAATGGTAAAATTTGAACTCCTTGTTACCTTCAGAATAGATGAATTCATATATATAAGCTGTTATTGTCTAGCTAATTGTGAGAATCTTATTTAGCTACCTGTTAAGGTTGAAATTGTCTAATTTTCATTCCTTTTAGCTGTCCAAAAGCTGAAATTCATTATTCCATCATATTTATTTTAAAAGAATTTTCTAATGTAGTTTCTTTTATAGAGTCATAGGTAACCAATGGGTAGCAATTTATGTGGCTTTTATGTGCTAAGGCACATATTTAATATCATCTCCAAAGGCACGACTGAGTTTACTCAAGAGGTGAATGTAAATTTCATAAAATTTTATTCAATATTTGTTATTTTGAATTTTGATATTTGCTGATTTTTAATTCTTTATCAAATCAGATGTTTGATAGAGTTGATCCCTTTGCTGAAGGAGACATTGATTACATTCACGAGTGTTGGAGTGAATTTTTTATTGATCTTCTACAACAATAGTAAATAGTGAGTTTACATTGATGGATTCGTGTAGATCTCTGAGTTCACCTTTTTGTTGGATTCATGTAGAATATTAAATTCACATTGTTGGAAGCATAGTTTTCGAATTGTAGCTAGAAATATTAAATTTTAAGAATGTTATATTTTTATGGGATTTTAGTTTTCTTTCCAACTTATAAAATGTCCAGGGATAGATCAATTTGTGTGTGTATATATATTTAAAAATAATAATAAAAAATGCCTGTATTTAAAAAATGCATCTATATTTAGACCGCATAATTGGTTATATGGTTTAAGAATTTCATTTATTTAGCCCGCAAAAGTGATAATGCGATCTAAAAAATATATGATTTTAGACCGCGTTTTAAAAAAAAGCGGTCTGAAAGGTATATGCTTTTAGACCGCATTTTTAAAAAAAGCGGTTTAAAAGAATACTTTTTAAACCGCTTTTTTAAAAAATGCGGTTTAAAAAAATCATACTTTCTAAACCACCTCTTTCTAGACCGCTCGTATAAGCGGTTTAGAAAGCCTTTTTTATGCGATTTAAATTTCATTTTCTGTACTAGTGGTGGAAACCGAAAATGCTACAGCCTTTTCGGATTTCTCCTGTTTTTGGACGAAAAAACAGAGCTTATACACCCCTAAACATAGCACCAACCCAAACCCCCATCAACAACAAATGAGAAACCAACTTACACAATAAATGCAACAAAAAATCACTAAGACAGGGGTATAAGCATGTTTTATGTTCAAACATTCAACCAAAATTAGATTTATATGGAAACTTTTGACATTTGTTTTAAAACATTCATCCCAAATCAGATTCCTAACAAACATGGGAAATTGATTTTCTCAACATACCACTAGTTGAAGGGACAAATCCAAGAGTCCATGATTTTAGTTGGATGAAGATGGAAGATGGATGATGGATGAAGAAGTGTTCTTGGTGAAGTGCTCTTCTTAACCCCTTTGAATTCGCTGACCACGTTGATGCTTGCTGGAGGGAGGGTGCCAGTGAATGAGAGTGAGTGTTTCATTTAGACAATTATAATAAGGAGGGTAAAATTGTCTTTTGGGTTTGGAACATAATAAAAATGAGATCCCTTGGGACCCTACTTTAATTTGGGCATTTAGTGGGACTTTTCTTATATTATGTGTTCTCCCAGGGACCTCTAATTAATTTTCCCATTTATCTTTCTGTCTCATTTGTTTTTATTTCACAGTCTCGTTACACCCATCACGTTCCGCCACGGCCCACATCCACAATCTCCTCCTTCGCCAGTGCCACCATTACCCCCATCAACTGTTGCTGTTACCATCGCCAGCACCACCACTGTAACAACCTCCCTTGCCACCCCCACAATAAACCGTATCACCCCTGCCACCAAGTATTTCTATATTTTTATTTCATGAAGGGTAAGGGTAAAACATAATTTGTATTATGTATCAATTTCAGATAATTGTTTAAAACATAACTCATTGGACTTTACTTAAATTTCAAACAAAACACTATCATGTAATAAATATTGTATTGTGTTACCACTGCATTGTAGGGTGCAGTGAGGTTGAAATAAACAGGCCCTAAGTCATGCGTCTTGCTGATATTTGATATTCATGAAACTCTTCCAACCTTTTCCCCCTTCCATTAGTAAGAGTGGCTTTTAACATAAAATTTAAATTATAGAGCATTGTAGCCGTACATTATTTATTTTGTGTGTGTTGAATGTAGATTTCAGTTTCAACCAGAAAAACAAGGAGTATCGAATGCTGAGTAACTTTCTATCGTTTTAAATACTTTTATTTACTTAAATTAATTTAATTTGATTAAGAAAAGGTTCCAAAAAATAATTGCATGATTGTTTTTTGAGTTTCAAGCAGGATGAGAAAAATAATTTCTATTAATTATAAAAAGGAAAAATACCAGAAAAATACCTCAAAATTGAAAAATTAAAAATCACGCCATTAAATCAGGGAAATCTCAAGACAGGCTCGGGAGAGGAAGAAGAGGGAAGTGAGTTGTGGATTATTATCGTAAAATAGAAAATCATTATAATAAAGTTGGAAATCCCCATTTTGAATTTGTGAATACCACCATTGGGAGATTTTCAACTTAGAAAAAGGAGGCACTTGAGTTGTAAATTTTAGAGGTATTCACAGGCTCAAAATATAGATTTCAAACTAGATCATTGCCAACTTTAAGCTAATACAGTAATACTTTACATTTTACTTCCCTCTTTTTCTTATGAGAAATTGATAAGGCTAAAGTTGAAAATCTCCTTATGCTAGTACTCGCAGATTTAGATTAGGAATTTCTAACTTTATTATAATGATTTTTATTTTAGATTAACAATTCATAACTCACATCTTTTTCTTTTACTCAAAATTATTAGGGAAGTTTGTGTCTTTTGATAAGATATGGAAATCCTATATTCCTCCATCAAGACTGACTTGAGATTTTCCTAATTAAAGGGTTTGATTTATATTTTATGGCATTTTTTCCATATAAAAACGTACAAAATTTGATCGGAAAATAGCATAATGATATAAACACGTCACCTCAAACTTTTTTTTTATCAAAGTTAGTGAATTACCTCTGTTTCACGAGAGATGAGAGTAAATGAATTTCAAAATACCATATAGCTGACTTGTAGTTGTTAATATTATTACCCAACTACTCCCTCCGATCCCAACTATAAGAGTAAAATTGATTTTTTTTTGAGAAATTAAAGATACAAAATAAATCACTTTAAGCTATTTATAATTGTCATATTTTACTCAAAACTTATTTATTTTACTTATAAACTATCATAAAATCCAATTAGATATAATATATGTTAAGATTTAATTGTCTATTTTACTTTCTTAATTTCCACAAAAAAATTAATTTGATCTTATAATTAAGGGTGGTACTTAAAATCTTCAATCCGTGATTTTGAAATTCATAAAATATTTTTTTTGGTCATTTTCTTTCTGTTGAGGTTAGATTTTTGATGTATAGAAAATTAGAAGTTGGCAAGTTCGTTTGTTAATGTGCACGGAGAAGTAGTTGCTCTTGTAAATGGGTTTGCCAAACTTTTTCATATGTGGAGAAAAATTTCCAAATCTTTGATCAACCCCCACCTTTATCCTAAGATGCCGATGATGATGAAATATACTAGATAAGATAGTTAGCTTATGCATTTGTATACTTATTTGGGAAAATTAATTAGACGTCCCTGGGAGGACACATAATATTAGAAAAGTCCCACTAAATGCCCAAATTAAAGTAGGGTCCCAAGGGACCTCATTTGTATTATGTTCCATACCCAAAATACCATTTTACCCTCCCCTTATAATTGCCCTTGTCTAAATGCAAAACTCTGAAACTCATTCACTGTCACTCACTCTCCCTCCAGCAACATGACGTGGTCAGCGAGTTCAAGAGCACTCGCCAACATCTCTCCTTCATCCATCATCCATCTTCCTTCGTCCAACTAAAATCATGGAATCTGATTTTCGTCCAACATCTCTTCCATCTTCAACTAGTGGTATGTTTAGAAAATCAATTTCCCATGTTTGTTAGGAATCTGATTTTGGGATGAATGTTTTAAAACAAAGGTCAAAACTTTCCATATAAATGTAATTTTAGTTGAATGTTTGAATATAAAACATGCTTATACCCTTGTCTTAGTGATTTTTTGTTGCATTTATTTTGTAAGTTGGTTTCTCATTAGTTGTTGATGAGGGATTGGGTTGGTGCTATGTTTAGGGGTGTATAAACTCTGTTTTTTTGTTCAAAAACAGGGAAAATCCGAAAAGGCTGTAGCTTTTTCGGTTTTCACATCAGTTGAAATTCGTGTTGTCGTCAGAGCTCAAATAGTTGTTATTGCAGGTCATTCAGTTGTAAATAACAACTTTCTGGAAGACAGTTGAAATTTTGAATGAATTTTATTGGGGATGGGTTTTGTGCTCTGTTATGTTGTTCTAAGACATGTGTGAAGTAAAAGGTTGAAGCTTTGTTGGGTTAACACCAATGTCTTAGTATTTTAATAAGGTGTTCTCATTACTTTAATATAAAGTTGTCACAGATGCTCATTAAGTCGTTATATGTGGTCATTTACTTATGAATAACAATGTTCCTGTGCAGGATAAATGAGAAGATGGCGGGGACATCAGGGAAGCATGTAATATGTTTGTTGCATACGGGTGGACGATTTATAAATGGTGAAGAAGGTGAGATGCAATATGTGGGGGGCAGTACCATATCAAGAACCATAAAGGAAAGCACTACTTATAGAAGATGCCATGAGACTGGACATACCGCCAAAACGTGCAAGAATCCAAATCTAACCTAATGTGTTGGATATATGTGTGGCGTTAATTTTTTGTATATGTTTGCCACTTTTTGTAAATTTCATTGTTTTGTAAATGACACACACAACCCTCAAGCTTGTTTTGGAGAGGGTGTGAAACTAGTGTATAGTGGCTAATTTTTTGTTGGACTACTTGTCCATGAATTGTAACTAGTGCTGAATGGCAAGTAAGTTGTCCATGAATGGTAAGTAAGTTGTCTTTAATGACAAATGTGAAATGATTGTTATAACTGATTCTGTTATGAAACTTGTTATGATTGCCCAAAAGATTGTTATACATGCCCAGAAGGTTGTTATGGACAGGCCAAACGTTGTTATAATGATAAGGTCCTGTTGTATATGTGTTGGTCATAATCTTGCTATAGATAACAAAGGTAATCCCATTTTCAGTTATCCCTGTGCTAAAAGTGGGACTTTCATGAAATTAAATGACTTGTGACAGGTGCCTAATAAATTGTTAGCCATGGTTAGAATGTTGTTAAAGACAGCCCAGAAGTTGTTAGTGGTAAAATTTTTTACACATTGTCAGTCGTGCCCAATTACTTGTTACTAATGCCCAATAGCTTGTTACGCGTTGCCCAAAAGTTGTTACGTTAGAAACCCACTTTCAGTTATTCCTTTGCTAAAAGGCAAATTTCAAGAAATTAAATGACTTGTGACAGGTGCCCAATAAGTTGTTAGCCATGGTCACAATGTTGTTAAAGACAGCCCAGAAGTTGTTAGTGGTAAAAATTTTTACACATTGTCAGTCGTGCCCAATTACTTGTTACTAATGCCCAATAGCTTGTTACGCGTTGCCCAAAAGTTGTTACGATGGAAACCCACTTTCAGTTATTCCTTTGCTAAAAGGCAAATTTCAAGAAATTAAATGACTTGTGACAGGTGCCCAATAAGTTGTTAGCCATGGTCGGAATGTTGTTAAAGACAGCCCAGAAGTTGTTAGTGGTAAAAATTTTTACACATTGTCAGTCGTGCCCAATTACTTGTTACTAATGCCCAATAGCTTGTTACGCGTTGCCCAAAAGTTGTTACGATGGAAACCCACTTTCAGTTATTCCTTTGCTAAAAGGCAAATTTCAAGAAATTAAATGACTTGTGACAGGTGCCCAATAAGTTGTTAGCCATGGTCGGAATGTTGTTAAAGACAACCCAGAAGTTGTTAGTGGTAAAATTTTTTACACATTGTCAGTCGTGCCCAATTACTTGTTACTAATGCCCAATAGCTTGTTACATGTTGCCCAAAAGTTGTTACGATGGAAACCCACTTTCAGTTATTCCTTTGCTAAAAGGAAAATTTCAAAAAATTAAATGACTTGTGACAGGTGCCCAATAAGTTGTTAGCCATGGTCAGAATGTTGTTAAAGACAGCCCAGAAGTTGTTAGTGCTAAAATTTTTTACACATTGTCAGTTATGCCCAATAACCTGTTACTAAAGGTCAATAACTTGTTATACATGGTCACAATGTTCTTATAAACAGCCAGCCCAAAAGTTGTTACACAAAGTTAAAATTCACATAATTTATACAACTTGTCTTCCACCATAAAACTTGTTAATAAAAGTTACTACCAAAAGGCCTAAAAATTGCTACATAAGGTCAACGTCTATTTCTTCTTCTTTCTTGAGATGTCTTCCACCCTAGAAAGGACATTTTGTCCATGCAAATTGTTCTCGTGTGTGATGAGCCACCAGAGGCATTCAACCTTAATTTCACGGATATCATCTTCTGAGTACTTTGGCATCGTGTACCCTCCATCGTACTCCGAACCATCCCAAGCCTGTAACCATGATAGAACATGAACACCACAAGAATCCCTGCAAGGAGACCGCCATATTTAAGCTTACAACAAGCACACTTGTTCAAAATAACCAACAAAGAAAATACTTACGTATCAGCTTGTAAATATACTTTTGCCCAATGAACGCGTTTTTCATTCTTATCAATTCGATCTAAAAGTTCTGGCTTAACCATTTGAATTATGTCCAGCAAGCATTCTCTCTGCATAAGTAAGCATATATAGTTCATATTCAAGGCACAAAGATATCGTATCTCAACTTAACATCATAAAGTTACAAATTCAGATAGCACACTCACAGCTTCATTAAACAGTTCTTGGTAAAGACCTGGTACTAACAAGGGAAAGAAATTACATAGGGATAAAGAACCTTACACATTGGGTAGCTAGGCGATCTTTTAGTTTGAACATGTCCTTACATGCTTTACTTTTTTTCTTATAGTATTTAGGCTCCTCGCCTTTCTTCTTCAGTTCTTCATCCATCTGTAACCCTATATAAGTCAAGTTGTCCACATAGGAATCAAGGGCATAGAAGCGCATGTTCTTGGTCTCTATCACATAACAAAACCAGTGGTCATCGTGAAGCACTGGAGCAAAAATAAATTCTGCATCACCAAGGTTGTATCCAATGTTTTGAGGCATGAACTTTTTTGCATGTTTTACCCATGACCAGCGTAAGGGATTTTCCACAATATTTTCCATGAAAAATGGGCAAAATATGTGCCTGGAGACTTTTCCAAACTTTTCCATTTGATCCCCAACCATAGTCGCCACGGTCATTGCCATAAACTACATTAAGAACAAATAAAAACTGTTACAAAACAACAATATATTAGAACATTTAAATAACGAAAAACATTTAAGGTCTCTTACTGTGTTGCTAATCCACCCACTGTCACGAAGACAATAAAGCTCACCACGTGATAAGTGGAATCCAAACATTTCAACAAAGACACTGATGAAAATAGTTGTGGCAAAATATCAGTCTCAAATACTCCATAAACTAAATGTAGGATATATTATAAAATACATGACATGGGACACATTAACTTACTCTTCACCCTCTTTAACACTGCATTTTGTAGTGCAAAACTGATATAGCCTTTCCTTATCATTATTTATTCTCTTCCTCTCACCCTTGCGTTCAGGTATCAACCAAAACGGACTTCCTATTGCTGGCTTCTTCTCTCTTTTAGACATTCGTGGTTCTTTTTCCTTTTCCTTCTCTTCTTTTTCTTCATCTGAAACATTATGCCCTCCATTCATGTCATTGTCATCCTCATCATCATATGATTGGGTGTCCACTTTACCCCTCACCTCCTCCTCTTTCTCCTCCTCCTCCTCCTCCTCATCAGTTTCCACTGTATGCATTTCATCACCATCTTCCTTTAGTTCATGGTCCTCTCCTTCATCATTCTCTATATGTGAGGTATTAGCCGCCTCATTACTGCCCCCCAATAACATCTCTTCTATGGCCATCAACTCCTCGCCTACAAATGTCATAATTTTATGGTAGGCCTTCCGAATGACCTGAAAAAGTCACATCAAATTAAAACCACATTAAATGCCTTTATATTATCATACTACAAACAAAACTAAACAATTAGAACGTTGCTTCACTTACAGTGTGATTAAAGTCCGATTCATGCTTTACAAAACTTTTTTTCCTTCTCCCATGCAATATACCTTTCCTATTGCGCTTCTCTTCCTTCACCATCTCATGCACCCTCTTGTAAGTCCAAAAGGATAGAGCATGCTCATAAGAAATCGCCTTATCTTTGCCAAGACAATAGTTTTGAAGACCATAAATCTGCACATTATTTTAATGACAAGTCATAAGGAAGCAAATGGCAACATTTACACAATCATATCATAATTAACAAACAATACACACTTACAATTAGGATGTATATGCAACCGTCTACATTTCTCCTTTTATCGACCTTTCCTTTCCTTAACTCCTTCTGATAATCATCAATTGACTTGCAAAGTACGTCCAATACAAGTGATGACCAATCAAAATTTGCCAAACAATTTGCTGTCAAGACCATGATCTTCAATATATGATTGCTCACTCTAACATCTGAACTGGGACACAAAAAGATCCCCAGTGCATACAAAACAAATAAGAATTCAAAGTCCTTATCTTTCTCATCCATTTTGATTAGCCATTCTCCTATTGTCTTGTACGCGACTTTGCCGTACACTTTTTTATATTCATTCAAAACTGTATTTTCATCATCCACCATCTCTACCTTAATTTTGTTTCCCTCACAAGGTATTCCCATTAAATCATGCACATTTTCTGCAATGATTTGCATTGGAGTGTCTCTTATGCACATTACCTTTGTTCGAGGGTTGAAGGCACACATCAACTCCCCACAATATTCTCTCAAAATTGAAGGACAACACACCTCAACCAGTTTATCAAACCCTATCTTTTTCAACCTATTCATCAGCACCTTACTACTTTTCACATGATTGCAAACGTTTATCAATTGGTTAGGGGCACACCTTGTGTGAAAAGGAACCCTATATGCCTCACAATCTAACGTACGAACCCTTACTTTACTAGCTTCTTCACTATATGCCTTCTTCGTCTTCTCGGGCAACCTTGCCCAGGCCTCTTTTAACTCTTTATTGCGGGACTCTAATGATTTGTTTTTCCCCGGGTTTTCCTTATAAAACTTCTTGGTAAAGAGTGAAAACGCTGTGATTTTCAATTGATCTCTACTTTCCCTTCCTTTAAACATTCTGTTAACCTAAAATAGAGAAGACAAAAATTATAACAAAGCTCAAATAACCATATCTCTAATTGCATTTGAGTTACCATAAAGATTCAAAGTGCTAATGTAATAACCACAAGACCATTGTAAACTAGCCGTAACATGATAGACATATGAAAATATGCATAAAAAAGGTACAGATGTATTATAAATATAGATTCCTGAAAACCAATGAATTAATTGCAATTAATTGCCTCAAATTGTAAATTTTCGTACACCTTCCACTAAGTCTTGCAGGACCTTTCTTGCATGTAATTTCACTCTATCAAGTAATAGAGACAAAAACTACCCGATATAGACTGAACCAATACGGATATAGACTGAAGAAGAAAATCCCTAAGATCAGCGTTTGCTATTCTTGTATCATTGAAGTGGGTAACGACAAAGGTGACCTATAAAAAACAAATCATACACAATTCAAGAATCATCCACCATAAATCATACACAATTCAAGAATCATCCACCATGGATAAGAAACAGACAACAACCACTATTTTTTTAGTAACAGACAACAACCATTATTAAACCAAAGATGCAAGTAAGCCATGACATAATTGCTCATTGATTTGTTTAAGCAAATTACATTCATAACACAAAAATTCCATAATTCAAGCTATTAAAAACTACTCAATCACTTGACAATCACAGTAGACAAAGCAAAAACTAAGGAAAAAATCACCAGCAATCCATATCTTATAGGTTATCAGTAGACAACAGTCCCAATCAAGATATACTTGGATACAAATGCTCAAGCCTTAAATCTATTCAATGCTTCCAAAAATGGGCTGGATAAATAATTATAATAAATGTAAATGGGCTGGATATGGTAGAAGTCAATTGAACCGTTTTAATTGACTGAGATCCACTCTTCAAACTTGTGTTCCGAAATCAATAAAAAGCAAGCACAAGCGAGCTAATTGATTGCCCATCATTGATTTCTTTTTCTGGCTTTTACAGTTCTTTAATTTGTTTCACCAGAGCCTGATCAAAAGACAGTTTCATAAGCGATCCAAGTACATATATTGAACAGATCAACAAAAGAAGAAGGGAAAAGAAGATGGGCTCATAAATTCATAAATTCATTATCAAGAACTCTTTTAATAGTCTTAAACACATGTGAATCTAACACATACAAAACACCCTTCACAAGCACAACTCCTTCATTCAACATATTTACTATGACCCAATACATACATTCCTCAGTCTCTTCATGACAAAATGACGCTGCACTCACAGAAACAAAATGGAGCTCGCTTTTCACTCATAAATTTCCTCATTTTGTTGAACACCAATACAAAAGATCAATGTCCCCTTCTTTAGCCGATAGAATGATTTAAACAACCAAAATAAATGACAGACAGGAAAACCAATAAATTATGTGAACTGAGAAGCAGTTAAAACAAACAATTTATCTTGACAGGCAAAAGAACAATAAAAATGCCCAAATGCCAAGTCATGATGCAGTTATACCTGCCAGGGCTCTCGGCGCTGAACAGGGGAGAAGAAGAAAGAACAAATCACGCCTTCTAACGCCGGGGAGAAGAAGAAAGAACAGGGGTCTCGGCGTTGAACATGAAAACCTCCACTATGAAGTTTGAAATCCTGCCATGAGAAGAGAAAGCTCACTTGACTTCAGAAATCGACGACAACGCCGGAAATTGCTGAACAGATGTTGCATGTCCAAGATGGCCTCACCGACGTCGGAAATCGACGGCGAGATGTGACGGAACGCACAAGAGCTCTTTGGATTTGCAAGTGGAATGTGTGATTTTGGAGCCCTAAGTCCCAGCCCTTTCCTTCTTCACGGCACGACACTGGTAGGAGAGTGAGTGAATTCTTCAATTCTTTGTTAATTATAAGGGGAGGGCAAAATGGTATTTTGGGTATGGAACATAATACAAATGAGGTCCCTTGGGACCCTACTTTAATTTGGGCATTTAGTGAGACTTTTCTAATATTATGTGTCCTCCCAGAGACCTCTAATTAATTTTCCCTACTTATTTTTTAGAATTATGAATTCCAGTATTTTTTTTTTGGGCCAGCATGAGTTCCAGGTTTATACCTTTTTTGGCCAACATGAGTTCCAGGCTTATACTTTAAAAAAAAGAAAAAAAGAAATGAAATAGGAAAACCAATATAAAGAAAACGGCGTCTCCCGCCAGTTAGGGCAATCGAGTCTCAGCCTTCACTGTGCACTCCTGTCATGCCGGATCCTTCCGATTTCTCCCTGTACGATGAGGACGCCGAAGCTTTAGCCGCACAAATTTCAGAAAGCGAAGAGGAACATACAGCCAGCGAAGACGAAGAAGAAGAAGAAGATGAGGACGAAGAGTACATTCCGATTGTACAGTCTCCTCCGGCATTACCAGGAATTCCTTCTACCTCCAATCAAAACGATAACATAATTCACGAGGTTTCAGATGACAGCGTTGAAGAAGAAGAAGAAGTAAATAAACGGCGGAGGACTGAAGGAGGAGAAACGTGTTCTTCTTTGGGAATTGGGAACACCGTCAGTAGTCAAGGGAATGAGTGGAACCGTTCTGACATTGATGGCTTGTATTGCCCCATTTGCATGGATGCTTGGACTAATGACGGTGAACACCATATCTGGTGTGCAAACCCCTTACCGCCTCTTTTATAATTTATTTTTTATGTCACGTTCAAGCACATTAATTTAAGTTCATTCCTGTTTGATGATGATCAGCATGTCTTGGCTGCTTTTTATTCAGAAATTTCTTTTCTTTCTTTCTTTTTTTCTGTCGCATGAATTCAGCTGTCTTCCGTGTGGGCACATATATGGTATGTCTTGCATCAAAAGGTGGCTTCAGCAGAGAAAAAATTCTGGGAAGGTAATTGTCTGTTGTGGCTGGGAAACATTACTTAAAAGCGGCGTATAAAGGCTATAACATTCTTTTGTTTGCACTTTTCCTTTAGTGTCCACAATGCAACAGGAAATGTGCATTGAGGGATGTGAGGAAACTCTATGCTTCACGTGTACTTGCTGCTGATGAAGAGTCACAGAAGGTCGTTTTCATTTTATGTGTGTATAATTTTTCAAAGGAGACTTTGGAGGATTGATTTGTTTGATGAGTCTTGTTTGTTTGCAGAAAATTCGGTCGCTTGAGGCAAGATGTGCCATTCTCGAAGGCAAGGTATGGAGCCAAAGAAAGTTCTGAATTTATTTGCTTAGAATATTCTGCTTTATTTACAGAATGAAAAAAAAAAAAAAAAACTGTTATGTTCTGTCATGATTCCCTGATACTTGGGGGAATAAGTTGCTATATGTCTATTTCCGTTGATTATTGGAGTGGATTGAACTGTGAGGATTATGTCCTTAGGGCTCTAACTGGGGCAAGAAAGAAGCAGCGTGGCTGAAAAAAGAAGCTAAATTGCATCTTGAAGTTAAGAAACTTACGGAGGTATTTTTCAATCACATTTTATGTCAACCGTTTGATTTCAGTCCACTCGTCATTTTCTGTTGCCCAGACACATACCACTCCTGATGCTCTATATTAGTTTTTTCACTGTTGGTTGCTACACCTGGAATCAGTCATTTTGCATTTTCAGCTCTTAGGCACTTTCATATTCATGTTGCTCTAACAAGTCTTCTCATGGGGCCTAAGCCTCTGACGATTGGATGTTATAAAATGAGCTAACATGCTTTGGGATGATACTAGACAGATCTACTCAAGTAATATGAATTCGTGAATATATGAAGAGTTGATGCAATTGATATTGGTTTTTCTGTTCAGATTCTCTTGGATATTTGTATTTAAACTGTTTTTATTGATTAAATTCTGGTCCTCCAGAGAAATACATACTTGGAGCAGCTGGTACAGAATATGGAAAGGAGGCAAACTAGTACGATGGAGGCAATTGGGAACTGTCAATGGAGATCTGAATTAAGTAATCATTCCTTGGAATAAGGGATCTTCTGTGGGAGATCCTCAAGTCTTATTTTACTTCCCCCCGCCCCCCATTGTCAAATTATTTTCCCAACTTACTGATTCCTTCAATTATAGACTGGGCTTCTGAACTTATTGACTCTTTTAATAATTTTTTTGTAGAACATGGCTTTGGGGCAAAAATATATGGGAAAGGACATTGTTGCAATTTTGAATTGCAGGTAAGGCAGTCTGACTATACTCTCCTGGAGTCAGATGTATTCCACCCCATCATAGGATTGATATATGTTTGAACACCTCTTGACATAAAAGAAATGTTTTCTATATAGAACATAGTGCCATACTATAGTTGTCACTTGTTGGCACATGTATGTTTGCTTACTTGCAGATTTTGAGTTTACTCCATGTAATCCATATTTTGACAACTTGGAATTCACTGACCTTGTTTTGGTTGTCAACCTTTTCAGAAAGAGTTTCGGCTGGGCAGTGCTCTTTTATTTGACATAAATGCTTCTAATCAAATTTTATTAGTAGCACAAAGGCCAAAAGGGATAGGTGGACCCTCCTTGTTGACTAAAGTAAGATTTTTCGATTTCAAAATTTAGATGTGTTTTTATAGAGCTTTAGTAGCTCCTCATGCAATGAGATATCTCTTTAAATTTCTGAAAACCTTGTTCTGCAGATGAGCTTGATACCTCCATATGAGATGGAAGATATCTTGCTGCCTTCTGCTTCGTCTGCTATTAAAGATATCCACATTTCCCCTTCAAATAGTGACCTGGCCCTTTATGCTTCATTAGGAAGGAAATTATCAGTACTCAGGTAGGATCACATTTTACGTTATTAATACATTAGTTTTTCTTACCTATAAATGAAAGAAAATTCAGTGATTGTTGTTGCCTTTGTTACAGCTTGGAGAGCAACAATGTGGTTGTCAATTATGATCTACGGGTAGAAGTTTAACCCTTTCATTTCTATCTAGTGCTAATGACAGGTGTTGGTACCAGTTTAAAAGTCCTTATGCTTTGTGTTTGTTTAACATTTGTGCACGTATTGTGTTCACCTTTCTGGTATTCTGTGTTTAGGTTCCTGCTTGGTCATGTTCATGGGATCTCAGCAGTTCCCATCATGTATATGCTGGACTACAGGTCAGCTCCTTGGTGTTGTATTTATTGATAATATGAATTTCACATACTGAATACTGATTTTTCTTTATTCTTTTTGCAGAATGGTTCTGTCTTGGTATTTGATTTGCGCCAAACTGCTGGGCCCATAGAATCTCTAAATGGGTTAACTAGCAACCCTGTTCATACTGTGCAGTCTCTTGTACAAGATTCCAGTCTTCCTTCAGGTTTTGGAACAATTCTATCTGCTTCTGCCACTGGCCTGTGTCAGTGGAACGTAGGTGCCGAAGAGGGGTAGGCTATTAACATTTCATGTATATTAGATTGAAGCTGATTTTATTTTTATTATCAATGCGTTATTTAGTAAGATTGTGATTGTTTGACTGCGATGGAGACAAATTCTGTTTTTTATGAAGGTTTTTGTATTGCCTTCGGGGAATTGGCAGTTTTTGTTTTAGTCAATCTTTGCATATTCCCTTTCTTTTTGTTCCCTTCTCTGGTTTTGACTGTGTTAAAGCTCGATTTGCATTTTGGTATGGCCTTGGCCAATGATGATTTTGACAGCGCTAATGTGGAATCTTCGTCATGTTCTATGTCTTTATTACAGTTATGAGCTCTACTGATGCATTTATTTATTTTGTTAAGGCCATGTATGATTCCTGAAACTGCCAATCAAGGGGTTTGTATATCTCTTGCCTATTGCCCAAGTAGTGATGTTGTCGTCATATCATACCGCCCCAAATTTGACATGTCCACTGATGGGTCGCTTTCTCAACCACCTCTCACTCCTTCTCTCACTCCTTCCCATGTTATAGGACAAGGAGTCCAGGGCTCTCATGTTTTGTTCAAGAGACTTGACAGAAAACATTTTCAACCATTGGGTTCCTCATGTGCCAATGTTAGTAACATTCGGCTTCCAAAATGTGTAATAATGGATATACAGGGTGAGAATCGATGGTTAGCATCCGGAGATGAAAATACATGTGAATTGGTCTTGCAAGAGTTGCCATCTTTTGGGGTTGCTCAGCGTTTGAAATTACCAGAGCAAGTGCGGGATGTGAAGTATTCACCAAATCTGAATCATGGATTACTCGGTTGTTTAACTGGAAAGTCATTGCAACTTTTCTGTACCAAACTCTCTTGAGAAAGGTAATTCTACATTATGATGCTTTTTTCTTTGATAATTTTGGGCCAAGGCAACTGTTGTATGGCTCTGTTATTGTATGACTGCGATATTTAGTGAGGGAAAGGAGGGGGGGGGGGGGGGAGCACTCGGTGTTTGGTTACTTTTGTCTTTGGAATCTCAGCCATTACCTATTTGCCGCTAACTTAAACATGAACTATGATAGCATGAAATCACAAATTTGGGGGGAATTCTACTGTGCAAATGGTTATAATCTAGCTATAATTGCCATATTTTAGTGCTCAAACTTCATTGCTAAAGTTTTTTTAGTGATTTGGTGTAGTTGTCAGTTGTCATAATGCATAACCAGTTTCTTGTTTAACCCTTTTCCGTATTGCAGGTTCCTTATCCTCAAAGCAACAAAAGAAACGCTTCAAATTTAGTTCTGGGCACATATTTTCTTTGGTTCGTCGAGCCATGTTGGGATTCTTGTTTCCCATCCCGTGTAATAGCATGTTCATTCACCCCCCCAAAAAAAAAAAAGTCGCATAGGTCTCCTTGTGAGCCCAAGGATGAATGTAATTAAATTGGAAGGTTTTGTGCATATATATTTGTAATAATGGTTCACCGCTTTTCTTTTTGTGTTCAAAATTTCACCACTTTCAATATCATAGTTTTGCGCGGCTTGGAACAAAACTATGTAACATTAGGTCGAAAAACTTGGGAGGGTGGGTTGGCTTGTCCTCAACTTCTTGTATTTTAGTGGTTGGGTCGTGTGCCACAGAATTGATAACCTTCCATAACTCAAGTTTATACGCATTGATCAGCCTCCTGCATTTTGTTGAGTGAAAATCTCAGGAATTTGAACGTGGCTGGCTGACGGGAATAAGGTTTGCCAGGCAACGGTAGAGTTTGATCAATGTTATCCTTAAAAGACAACGGAGAGTTATTATGAGGTTCTGTAGGAATAATATAGTAATCAAAAGGTGGCACGACAAGGAAGCACCATGCTTTCGAAAATTATTAGGTAGAAAATGTTAGCAGGTTCATAATGCTCATTTGTTATTCAGGGTTTTTTATAATTATATTTATTTATTGGGAGGTCAAAGTGATTTTCTCAAGAATAATTTTTTGAAGGGAAAATTGGGAATTATTCCCTGTTTGACTAATTATTTGGGGAACGGAACCATTGCCCATCTTCCTTGTCAAATGAGTATCCCAATATTGCCCTGGTGCGATTGCAGAATAATCATATACGATTCTGGGAAAAAAAAAATACTTCTTCCGTTCCTAATTATAAGACCACTTTAATTTTTTCTTTCAATTAAAAAAAAAGCAATTTAGTGGTCTAATTTACTTCCTTAACTTCCACAAAAAAAAGTCAAAGTGATCCGAATAATTATAATCATATACGATTGAGGATAGGTCTCATGATCTCATCGAGTCATCGTCGTATATAAGGAAGGTTTGTTTTCGAAAAGAATTAAAAAAATTGGAAAAACAAAATAATTCCGACCTGCCGGATTCGAACCAGCGACCTAAGGATCACCTGCTTAGTCAACTACAGTCCTCCGCTCTACCAACTGAGCTAAGGTCGGTTGTTGGGTGAAGGGTCAACAAAATACATTAAAGTTACTATGCGAAGTACTCCCTCCGGTCCTAATTATAAGAGCCAGTTGACTTTTTTGGAAAAATTAAGGATGCAAAATACACCACTTTAAATTGTTTATATTTGTCTTTTTTCCTCAAAACTAAGTTATTTTACTTATAAACTATCATATAATCTAATTACATGTCACATATATTAAGATTTAGGGGTCTAATTTGCTTCCTTAATCTCCCCAAAAAAAGTCAACTGGCTCTTATAATTAGGACCGGAGGGAGTAGTTTTTACCATGCTCAACATTGTCGGAAGTTGGAGCCTTAACAGATATGTATGACAAAACTTACCGTTACTCGTTATACATTAATTCATCCATAATTTTTTTAATAATATAAAGCTTAATTGACTTCTTTTATAGAGTTTATGGAAGATAAATAGATTACTTAATAATAACATATAAGGTATATTATGGGATTATAGATTAACTTATAAGTCAAATATAATGAACTAGTTTAGATAAAACAATTTAGACAAATCAATTTTTTAAGTAACTTATTTAATTTTATTAAGATTTTTTTTTAAAAAAAGTCAACTATATCCTATATGAAGGCCTACTCCCTCCGGTCCTAAATATAAGACCACTTTGACTTTTTTTTGTGGAAATTAAGGAAGCAAATTAAACCACTAAATTATAACATATGTCACATAAAATTAGATTATAGGTTAGTTTATAAGTAGAATAAATTAGTTTTGAGGAAAAAATATTTTTTTTGGAACTGAAGCTACTATTTTTTTGGACTGGAAAAAAAAGTCAAAAAAGTCAAAGTGGTCTTATAATTAGGACCGGAGGGAGTACTTAACATATTGTCCTATAATAAATTGCCTTCATTCCCTATGATTAAAAAGCCTTTTGCATCCATTTAGTGCATGTTTGGTTTATCTTTTTTGGGCCCAGAAGTCATTCTGAACCGGAGAAGCTAACTGAAAAGAAAAAATCATGTTTCGTTCATAAGCAGATGAAAAGATCTTTTCCTCCAGAAGTCCGATGAGGAAGTAAAAAGTCAGAAGTTAAAAATTTTGACTTCTGGCTTCTGGCTTTTGTCTTCTGATGGGCCCCACACCTTTTATTGTTTGTTATTTAATAAAGTGGGTAGGAAAATTAGACTATTAGACCCCTAAAATTTTTAAATAAGATATTTTCTTGTAATATAAAATTTTCTTTTTATCTCCAAAAATTTACCATAATAATCTCTAATTATTTTCTCCCACAATATCCTCCTTTGAGCTAAAAATATAATTTTTTTAAAATTATTTTTCTTAAAATAAGGGAGAAACTAAGCCTTTGAAATCCTTCAAAAACCCAAATTTCACTTTTTCTTTCTAAACTATAAGAATATATGCATATTATATATGTATTATTTAATAACAATAATGCCCTTTTTAGTAATTTTTCATCTAAACTTACTTTTCAAAATAATCATCCAAACATGTTCTAAAAGTCAGATTGAAAAAAATTCACTTCTAACATTACTAATCCAAACATAAATCACTTCTACAATCTAACTTTTTTCCAAAAGACCTTCTGAAAAAGACCTTCTAAAAAAGTTCTTTTGAAAAAAAACCAATCCAAACACAATAAAAAGTAGTAAAATATTTAATGTAATGTACTTAATTTGTAAATATATATAATTTCCTTACTTTACTGAAAAGTTTTTTTTTTAACCTGAACTTTACTTAAAAGTTAAAAGATTGTAAAAATATTGAAGCCCCTGCATATTTTATTTTATGAAGGGGTAGAAATACTATTTGAAAAGGAGAACATAACTGCTGAGCATGATTTTATTTTGGCTTTTCATTGTTGTAACATGGATGGAATGATTTTGGATGGTTGCCAGCTAAACAACACCTCTACCCATTCCATTTTTATTCGCCATGAATAGTGAAGTTTTTTTTCCCCATGCACGAACCGTGGCATTAACATTAAGGATTATTAAGACTTCAACATGATTAGCCACGTGACTTGTTGATGATGCCATTCATATTATTGAGTCCCCTCCCTTTTATTTTCCCATATCTTCCTCACATACTCCGATGAGATGAGATATAGTGAAAGAAAACTAGTCTTTTTTTTTTTTGGATTAAAACTGGAATTCATATCATAAGATTATGACAATACAAAAGTTAGGCCCCTTTATCAAGATCCACCCTCTTCATGCCAGGTGGAGGTTGATCAAGGATACAAAAGGAGTCGTCTAGACTGTGTGCCATTTTTGCCTAGTGGTCAGCGTCTGACAGCAGCTCTCTTGAGCTGTGCAAGATCATAACCTGCCAGTCCCTGAGTAAAGCTAGCCTAAGGTCCTCTACAATGTCTCTAAAGGGGTGGTTACTATTACAGCCTCTCATACATAAATCAATGGCTTCTAAGCAGTATGAAAAAATAACAACATTACTAAAGCCTTTGTTCCAACACAAACATAGTCCATTCATTATTGCTAAGAGCTCCGTAATCCGTGATGGAACCATAGTAAGCTTACCACTAAAGCCGCTTATCCATTCCCCATCTTTGTCCTTTATGACTCCGCCACAGCTACTCTGACCATTTTGGAGCACTGACCCATCAACTTCTAGCCTCACAAAATCTGTTGGGAGTAAGGAAGGTCTCAGCCAGGTTGAGAAGGTTCTCCCATAGAACTCATGTCGGTTGATTAGATCTCTATCCAAGCATGCCCTGTAAAAAGAAATCTGTGCATTTACAATGACATCATCATCAAGAGAGTTATATAGTTTTTTACATCGAGCAACCCAAATATCCCAACACATATAGCCGAAGAGTAAGGCCCATGGGATTTTTGAGGTGGTAACCGTTCCTGTTTCATGCCTGAGATTCCATTTGATCCATTCTGCTCCTTTGAGGCTATAGAATGCCTCCCAATGTTGTAGTTCTACATTGGATTCCCATATGTGTTTTGCATGAGGGCATTCCCTGATTAAATGCATTGCATCTTCTGATTTGGAGCATCCGAACGGACACGTTGCATCATCCATGATTCCTCTCTTTTGCCTTAGTTTTGCTGTGTGAAGTTTTTCATGCGCAAGAAGCCACATAAATGTTTTCATCTTCTATGGACCGCTCCATCTCCAAATCATCTTCCATACATTTTCTCCTTCTTGTTGAATTGATGTTTAAATTTTATCTGAGAGATGTGTTTTCATTTAGTGTCTAACAGTGCGTGAGACATTATTGTCTCCAATATAAGGACACTGTTCCTAAAAATACAAACAATTTTTTGGATAATACAATAGAACAAGATTCGAGAGAGATTTTCTTTGCTAAATAAAAACTCTTCATAATGGGATACAAATCTAAATAAAGTATGGAGATTTTCCTGACAATGTTAAATAAGACGCTCAAGGATTACCCTGTATTTTAACCCATTTTCCTTTGCTCAACCATTTCTCTCTATCCCTGCCCAATCTTTGGCATTAATGGGAAGAAGGAATATTTCTGGGGAAAAAGTTGAGTTTTATTGGGAGAGAGACCAATGTTTTGGCCTTTAGGGGCCATGGGCCAACATCATTATTGTGATTAATCAAAAAAAAACATCTCATAATCAAAACTGTTGAAGGAATGTCAAATGCAGAGAAGGATACTACCAACTACCAAATCCTCTCAATTATAGGATGATATCTACGTGTATGGAGTCTGGACAAACAAATTCATCTTTTTAATTCCAATAATTTTAAAAGCTCCTCGTTTGTTTGATCTGGGCATCAACATCATCATCGTCGGCCCCTTTCCCAAAGAGCATCTTCAACCAGCAATCATACTCGTTCAACTATAGAAAGAATGACGTTTATATTCATATTAGCCATTTACCCTCCATCCATATCCATATCAGTGTGTGTGCTCACAAATTCAAGGTCCATATTTTATCTTTGACAGCACCTTGATGACGACATTAATATGAATTACCGCAGAAATTTGGCAAATTTAGCAGAAAAGTTATCTAGTTTGTGCACAACTGTGAGTGATGTTGTGTGTGAAACTTTATTTTTCTCATATGCACCATTTTGGAATTTCTAAGTCGATTTCTTCTTTAGCGGGTGGATTTTCTTTTCGGGTTAGGGTGCGAATTGGCCAAAACGTCAACTTTTAACATTGACGTTAAAATTTTGGTAACCTGAAATATTGACTTTTAACAGTAAATACCGATAAAGTTAACGGTTTTGGTCAATTGATTTTAAATGTCTACTGGTATAATTGTCCATTTCAATTGTTATTTGTACTAACTGTAATTTGAACAATTGTCAATAGCTAAAATTGCATTTTAACCCTTTCTTTTTTGGCCTTCGACTCACAACATTGTATGTTATCGTTGGTTTTTTTTTTTTTTTTCCCAGTATAAAACCCTTGGAGACAGTACCGGTTGTTTTGTTTTGAAACATTAAAAAGAAAAACGAACAATACTAGAGTGTTGAAAGGATACTTCACATACATAGGACAATGAAAAGTGAGAGACTCATTAATAACTGAAGATTCGTTGCATGAGTCTTGGATTGGAGCAGAAGCAGAACAAGTCCAGCACAAAATCTAGTCGTATTCAACATTTTCAATAACAGTAACATCATAGAATGAAGAGCGTGCATATATTAATATCGTACACTCTCTCCAACGCCATGATCCACCCAATAATACCACAGGCATCCTTGCTTATTACCTGACATTCACCTTATTCCTCTCTTACGTTTTCTTTTTCCTCCAGCATCAACAAATGTTAAACAAGAACAAAACACCGACATAATCTTCCAAATATGTCGACACTTGCATCAATAAGAAAGGGGGGCCCAATTCAAGAAACCACACGACAACAGAGAAAAAGAGAAAAATTTGCGAACGATAAAAACAAAAAAGTCACAGATGAACAGTGTGTTTTAAAGGGTAACATTTGATAATAAATCATTCCAATTTCAGTGGGAATGTCAGCATTCTGGGGTTAGTCTGTGATCTCTTTTAGGATCCTTGCAATAATTGTAAACCATGTGGTATTTCTGTACCCATCTCATGGCCTCATATTGTTGTCCGGTGAGGCCGCCGGAGCGGTAGGGAGAGGCGGAGACAGGGTGGCACCTGGCCGGAGAATAGGCTGAGCAACCACTGGCCTTAAAGTTGGTGTACCTTGCAACAAAAGGCTGATATTTGTAATCAGCTTTATACTTTCCATCTTCTGTTGCCCATGATGAAGCATCCCATATTGAGCCATAAAGCCACATTGGCCTTACTGGAAAAGTTGCTGCACTCTTCCTTGGGTACCTCCTTATGGGCACATCATCCACAAAGAATCTGAGTGGTTAAAAAAAAAAAAAATCATCTTGGTAAAAAGTCTAGGTGGGTTTTGTCTGTAACTGTAATTTCTTGCTCATTCTATATAGCAAGTTGATTAATTAATAGCCTTTCGCTTTCTTCATTAGTTTCAGAGAAAATGGAATCCCTTTTCTTTTCATTCAAAGTATTATCAGTTATTGGTGCCTGGACTGTATGTGATACAATTTCCAAGCACCAATAAAATTTGAGCCACACACAGAGTCCAAACTTACACTGTTAATTCTGTTTATTTTAATCCTATCTTTTCATGAGAAAATGAATGCTCTGTGGCCTACTGCTTTACACTATGACAGGGAATTTATGAATTTAATAATCACACGCACAGAGATTAAATTTGCACAGATACATCATACAGTGAAGTTGTACAGTGACTTACATTATCTCCTTAGGACTCCACAGAATGGCATAGTAATGAAAATCTTGGGTAGGATCAAACCAGAGATGGAATTTCATCTCTCTGCCTATAATTTTTCGGTCCCCACTTCCTCTTATATACACATTGGTCTGCAAAGTGTAAGGCTTCCCAAATGTTGTCCCCAGAAATTCAATGTCAACCTCGTCATGGAAGCCTGGATGTGCTTCATTGTTTGAAAGCTGCCATTGATCAAACCACAGGTTAAAGGTGATTAGTTAAGCAACCAATTTTGGCTAAGTATGAATTTGCTAACTCCTGTGTCAATTTTTTTTTTTGGATCATATCTTACATAGAGGGATGATATAACTCCTGCAGTATAGCCAGGTTGGAGTTTCATGGAAGCGCCAAAGTAACCAGACCGGAAGGGGCGAACAGACTTGAAGCCACTACCTTTTTGCACGAAAAGATATAAAAGAAAGTGGATTTGATCTTTCAGACAAAAGAATAATGAAGGTTCAGGATATAAAAATGATCAGAAACGACTAATCAGATCAAACCTGAGGCTCTATCAAGCCATATTCTTAATTCATTTTTGTGTAGTGTTTGGTGCTGAGGACCCCAGAGGTTTCTAAATCCTTTGTGAAAGCTCATAGACCTGAATTTGGAGCTTGGCCAGTAGCCAGGTGAAGGTGGCCCGTAGGCATTGCTTGAAGGGATCATAAAGGTTACAATAATGAAGAGAAGGAAAGCCATAAAGATAGAAGAAAGGTTGAATAGCCTGCAGAGTAAACAGAGAGCAGACTGAATCTGCTGTGCATAAATGCAGGGCGTGATGGTAAAAAGGAGGAGAGGCTGCTCAGGTCTGGTGGTGTCTATGGAAGAAGAGTGTGGCAGTACAGTTTGATATATATAAGGAAATTTGTGGGTCCCTCCGAGATAACTAATGGTGAAATTTAGGATGGCTTAGAAGAATTAAACATACCCAAAAAAAAAAAAATTTATTTGTAGATCCTAAATGACAAATAAGGGCAATCTACTAAGATTATTTCATAACTTTCTCTACCCCATTGCAACTACTTTCCTTCAAACTATTTATGACAGAGATCCTGTTAATCTAGTTGGAAAGCTAGAAATGGGATGTTAGGATGCAGAAGGGGTTGATGGGGTGTCTTAAATGTCCTCTGTGTGTGTCATTGCATGGCTTTAAATTCTACAAGAACTTTAGATTTGTACCAATAGAAGTTGGTCCTAATGGAAAGGACTTTGACTGCTTAATCATAAGGTCTAAAATCTAAGTCCGTGCAAATGCAGATAATGCCTTCGAAAAAGTTACCACAATCAGGTGCGACAATGTTTGAATGTAACTCAGTGAGATAGCCCTTTTAAAAAAAGGAACTTTAGATTTGTTCCTGCAACTTCTCTACCCTCATCGAAGGCACTTGGATCTGGGCTTTGAAAGCAAGTACCTGGATTAGCCCCTTCTGTTTTGTCCTATTCACCATTCCACATCTCCCTTTCATGGTGTCAGCTACTATTACCATGCAGTGAGTAAAAAAAATGCCAGTTTCAATAAATGAATATATCCAAGAAATGATTTGCTAAAATATATTAGAAATGCGAGTCAGGTTCTGATTGAAACAATTCATATTAATCAGAGTGAGTAATTGGTGTTTTGAACTTGTGAACATCATGGATGGAAGTGGGTCAAGAGCTATCCATGTTGGACCCAATGCATGATTGGATTACAGCTGCACTAGCATGATTGATTGCCACGTACAATAACCCATTTAGGGATCACAGAAAATATTAGAAATTCAGAAGAAATTCATGCACATGACTGAATATATATGACCACACCAAAACACACTTCTTTAGTCGTTATGCAGGTTCTGAGCAGGATATTAATTTGACACAACAATACATGTTAGATTAATGCAAAAGAGTATTGATGGCAACCAATCATGTTAGATATCCTATCTTAGGGAGTTATGGGCACTTTATGTCTAAAACATAGACGAAAGAAAGCGAAATTCTCTGTCTAGGACTGTGAGAAGAAGCAGAAAAAGAAAGATGTCCAGAAGATTTCAATCCTGGAGAATGGTAGGTTCTGAGTCTCGCACCCTCATTAATGTCTACCCTCTTTACTGTTCATCTCCTAAGTCAACTAATCATTGTCATTTGTAGGATTCTTTCAAATCATGTTATCAATTAAACTGTAACTTGATAATATGTTTAGTGTTCATTGATTAATGTTTAGTGAGTAGATAGAGTAATTCAGAGACCAAAGTATAGCAATTCACCATTAATGATGGATTATCTGATCTTTGATGATATTCTTCGTCTAACTTAATTTTTCGCAGATTCAAATAGTTGTTACTTTCCGTACATAAATTTATTTGGTGTTTTGGGGGAGCAATGGAAATTGAGGACAGACATTAATTAACCTTGAGTTGTTACTCTCAATTATGCTCTTGGAAACAAACGCCAAAAACAAATGCTATTATAAGTCATACAGTTTTCTCTAACAATAGATGTGTAATAAATAGTATGGAAAATCATGTAACATATTTGGAGATTTATACACATCTAAGTGCAACCAATTAGGTGATCTGCATATTTAGTTGCATGATCAGACCATCTTCCAAGTATTTTTAATAACGTGGGCCACATCCTACTAATCCAATATCAAACATATTTATAAAAATACACGACCTTAAGGCATGATTTCACAGGGACAAACCTCAAAATCGATTAGTAGTAGATCATTTTTAGAGAGTTTCAGCCATAACTATCAGATGGGCACATTTTAGAAAAAATGACCCTACAAAATAAGAGTCAATAGCAATATGTAAACAACCTAAAATGAATGGAAACAATAAACAAATATGGTCGGAGAAATATGCTTAAGAGGGACTTATGTCCCCTGAATTTTAAGAAAAAACAATACCCAATAGCTTCTTTAGAATGTGAACTACTATTTTGTCGGTCACTGTGAAGAAGACTGTGAGAGGGATGGGATTGGTTAGGATTAATAGGTATGAATGGGACCGCCTTAGCCGACAAATCAAAATGCTCACAGATGCCTTATATTGCTTGCATTTGATTCTGATGATGACGATGATGATGAGTTGTAACTTTATTTTCCCCCTGTAAAATCACCCGTAAAAGCTACACAACAATGTAGGCCAAAACATGGTATAGCATAATCTTAGCCACAAGAGTGACTTGAAAGAATAAAGGCGATCATTTTTTCGTCATGTGCAGATGTGATCTTTTCTGATTATAGCAGTTTGAAAGCGAAGCAACTCGATCAAATTTGGTTGGGAATCAATTATTGAGTGATGCTATATGTATGTGAGCTGTAATGAACAATATGAATATTCACTTGCATAAGGTCGTCGCTAAGTTATATATATTCTAGGACTCTAAGAGTATGAAAGCTGTTTCGTTGTTTTCCCAAGTTTTGATCGTCACGTGAAGACTTGGCTTCATGCTTCCCTAAGTGGTCAGACACACTCAGACTCGTGGGTGGTCTATCGTCTGCATAATATTATTAACAATCCATGTAATGTGATGTTTATTAAGGGAGAAATTATATTTTATGTTATGGACTTGATGCTTGTTTAATTATTTGGCAAAAGAAAAAAAAAGATTTGTAGGAATACACCTAATCCACCCTTGGTGGGTTAGGGCCTAAGCCCAATGAGAATTATGGCTTATATGTAAGGCCCAATAAGAATTGGGGCTAACATATAATTAATGAGAGATATGGGATAAATTGAGTAATTTTCCCCTTATTAATTTGAAATTCAAATTATATGACTTTCCAGAAGAGATATGTCTCTCTGTATATTGTTTATAAATAAAGGGTTTGTGGGAAGAAAGATATCTTTTTTACGTAGAAAAGAAAACTTTCTGTCTTCCTCTCTTTTCTCTCCTTATCAATGGTGCATCTGCCGTATTTCGTAATCGGGGTCCAAATCGGTGCTCCGATTTCGTGTGGGTACCAAGCGAGTCTACCGGATTCCAGGTACGCCCGAAAACCTTCAAGATTTAAGAAAATAAATAGAGAAAAGTATGTGGATCATTTCTGGTTCAAAAAACGTATGAAGGTTTTCTTCAAAAAAAAAAGAAAAGTGTCCAGTGAGATCATATTTACAATGAGTTATTGCTTACAAATTGATCGTTACAAATGCTTATGTTTGATATTTTGTCATGCTACTACTATTTTGGAGGTGATCATCTAGCATATTGGTGATTAGAAGTTACACATTAATGTGTTTTGATTGCTGCACAAGTTGAAAGTAGTGATGAATGCATTAATGAGCATAAAACATTAAAACCTGTCGGATTCGCTGAATGGTTGCTTTAATAAATTTACAGGGAGTCAAAAGTTGAGGTATGGCAGGGATCAGTGCATTGAATTTTATCTAAATACTCCTCCGATCCAAAATATAAGATGTAACATAGCAAATTTTTTGCTCATAATATAAGAAGTAATATATAAAGGTCAGAGTCATAAAATCATATTTTCCATTTCTACCATTGTATATTAGTAAATGCAACCAGGGGAAAACATGTGTATAATAAATGACTAGGGTAAAAATAGAAAATTTTATTGAATTTGCCCATAATAAACAATTCCAACATGTTTTATTGGTATGTATAAAAATAATGTTGACTACCTCTTATAATAGAGACATGAGTAGAGTGGCTTATTTATGTAATCGTATTATAGGTTTTGTCGGCGAAAGTTTGGCTACCAACTATTAGGTTTAAGGGCAATCGTCTGGCTCCTTTATTATATTTGGTTCTTCAGAAATAAACGACTTGCAAATAATATTTCAGTGCTTCCTCAACAAACGATCAATGCAGCCTTTTCCCAACTTCATTTTCAAACCATGGTCATCTCAACTCATCCCTGTAGGCTACATGCTCAATCTGATGATATAGGGAATGATTTTTCTCACCAGGATTTCATGAATCATGGCTGGGTAATTACTATGTCTTGGAAGTCTAAATCTTAGCAAAGGAGGCATGGATTATTTTATGCTTCGATTCATTTTCAGGAGGAAGTGGTTAAGGAATTCTCTTTTAAACAGAAGGGAGGTCAAGACAGATGGATTGTGATATTATCTAGTTTGAGATAGATCTTAATGTTCATCATTACTTAGCAGTGCATTACCAACCCATACAATTATACTATTATCATCCGTACTGAAGATCCAAAACTTGAGAGGATCTTCGATGGTAAAATATCATTATCAGTAGGTGCTAGTATGATTTTACAAGATTGTAAAAGTATTTTAGGTAACTTTTCTGATTTGAACATATTATAGTTACACTTACTTTATGTAATATATTTATCAAAAAAAAAAGAAAGAGAGAGAGAGAGAGAGAGAGAGAACTTTTATGGAGAATTAAACTAATTGTGATGTGGGCTTCAAGTATTGGGCTAGGCCTTTAAGTTGGTCCTTGGTCCTAATTGGGCTTTGAAAGAGTTGGACGTAGTTTGAATCGACTATCATATACTCTTATGTATTGATACACGCAAAAGAAAAGGTTGTGGTGTTTAACTATTTAATATTTGTTTCACTGACAATTATTTTATACTTCAATTCATTTTCAGGGGGAAGTGGTTAAGCAATTCTCTTTTAAACAGAAGGGAGGTCAAGACAGATGGATTGTGATATTATCTTGAGACAGATCTTAATGTTCATCATGACTCAGCAATGCATTACCAACCCATACAATTATACTATTACCATCCGTACTAAAGATTCAAAACTAAAGAGGATCTTCGATGTAAAATATCATTATCAGTAGGTGCTAGAATGATTTTACAAGATTGTAAAAGTATTTTAGGTAACTTTTCTGATTTGAACATATTATAGTTACACTTACTTTATGCAATATATTTGAGAGAGAGAGAGAGAGCTTTTATGGAGAATTGGACTAATTGTACTGTGGGCTTCGAGTATTGGGCTAGGCCTTTAAGTTGGTCCTTGGTCCTAATCGGGCTTTGAAAGAGTTGGACGTAGTTTGAATCGACTATCATATACTCTTATGTATTGATACACGCAAAAGAAAAGGTTGTGGTGTTTAACTATTTAATATTTGTTTCACTTACGCTTGTTTTTTCTAGTTATTTATATTTAGAAAATAAAAATTAGCTATCTCTTTATTGTCATAGTCATTTTATTTTATTTTATTTTATACAATATAGACTCAAAGTGGAGGGAACACATACCCACCTACCTTTCAACATGGGATATAGAACTCATGACCCCTTCTATAAGAAAAGGCATAGGATGCCGATTGAGCTAAGCTCTTGAAGTCATAGTAATTTATTTATAATTACTTATGTAATTAAATTTTTTAACTAAAATTTATGCTTCTATTTATCAATAATGTAACATAATGCAATACTATCTCATTTTTACAAAGAAACAAATTTGCTTGCTTATGATGAATTCCCATATTTAGTAGATTTTTAGAAATATTTTGTTGTATTTGGGGAGTCATCAACTAAAAAATTAAGAGATTTTGTTGAGATTTGATAAGATATCAATTTGATACATTATTTGGGATTTAATTTTTAAATATACTATCTTCAATTAAAATAGGGAAGTCAACAAAAAATTAAAAAAAAGAATATTTGAGAAAGAAAAAAATAATAAGTTTTAATCTGGTTTATTATTAGTATTACTATTTGATTTGATTTGGATTTTTTTTGGTATTTATTGGCTGCCACTACAAGCCACACATATTAGGAAACAAAGGACTCAATCATCATCAATCAACTACACACATATACGTGCATGATGAAATTAGGAAAGGAGTGGATTTTAATGAATTGTTAAAAATTATCATCCTGCAAGGATAAAAAGGAGGCTGCATGTGAACAGAAAAGGGGGAGCTAATTCTTTCTATCATATACACATCCACACCGCTAGAGAGAGGGAAAAAACCAAGGAGCTTCACAATCAATAATCACTGCACAGGAGAAGGCACACTGAGAAAGCAAAGGAGTGGCGCATTGTTCATCCTTCTTCTTTGTTCTTCACAAAAAGAGGAGGAGAATTAATTGCGATATTTCTTCTTATTTTCACTATGGTTTGGGATTTTGAACTCTTAATTGTTGAGATGGTTTTGATGAAACCCATGTGTGGGTAGATTTTCTTTACAACTTAGGGTACTATGAATTTGTTTGTGACTTAGAGATTTTTTCCACTTATTAATTATGCTTAATTTTAATTCAGTTTATTTAATCTTGCTTTTAATTGTTATTGTTTAGTGACTGGCCACCATTGAACGTGTTTAGGGAATTTATGATTGAACTCGACGGAGGGAATTTTAAATAGACTGTGAGATTAAATAATGTGGAATTAGATTTAATCTAATTGCGTCTAGGATAGACATATACCTAGAAGCTCCGCATAGTCAAATTAGAGTGTTACCGATATAAATTGTACCTATTTAATACGTGTGAGACATTACACAATTAATCTAGGTAAGGATATAAGTGGACCGATAGACATTTATAGACATTAGGACTCTAGATTAGCTGATTAAGTTAAGACATAATTAATTTAGTGGAAATAAAATCTAAGAAGCAAATAAGGGATTAATGACTCTAGGTTGTTCGTTAACGCTTGAATTTAATCTGTTTCAAAATTTGTAGTTTTTATTAGATATTAGTTAATTTTTCTTCACTCATTTAAACTCATTCCTGTTTCGCTCAACTTAAACAAAAGTAGGAGATTTAATGCCTAATTATTAGTTGTTTTGAGTCTATGTGGGTCGACCTTGATTTGCCATTTTACTATTTCTACGGCCCGTACACTTACGGATCTTTATTTAAATTTTGGTACCATCAGCTTAATTCAAGAGACGAGAGAAAAATGAAACTTTGTATTTAATATTAAACTCAAATTTTTGCATTACACTGAAGTCATGCATGCTAGCTATGCAGTAGAGTATTATTTTCCTTGGACCAATTGCCCTACAGGAGAGGAACGCTTCCTTTTCGCCATTATATCATTTTCTTTCCATTTTCCTATAACTACTTCAACCTCCGGTCATAATTATAAGAGTCAGTTGACTTTTTTTGGGGAGATTAAGGAAGCAAATTAGACCCTTAAATCTTAATATATGCGAAATGTAATTAGATTATATGATAGTTTATAAGTAAAATAACTTAGTTTTGAGGAAAAAAGACAAATATAAACAATTCATAGTGGTGTATTTTGCATCCTTAATTTTTCCAAAAAAGTCAACTGGCTCTTATAATTAGGACCGGAGGGAGTATTAATTATGGTTGCCAACAATGCTAATTTAGTAGGATACATAAGAAGCCATAGCTTTAGTAGTGAAGTAACCAGGACTTCGTGTTTTTTCTTTTTTCCTTTTTGCTGGTTTAAAAGTAAAACTTTTTCATGGCTTACACAAATAAAGTTGGCGCACCAATTCTGTGTTTCAACTTTATGGGCACCATTTTTTTTTTTTTTGGAGCATACTGCTAGTATTTAATTAATGAACTGTAATAAATATTAGCAACACAGAACTTTGCATTTATTTTTTTACCAATTGTATATCATCTTTTTAACATACAGGGCGTTACCGCAAATCCAGATATGGATCGCTGGTTGTGAGTTTCACAGGAAAGGTATGGTGAAACCTCCATACTCCAAATCCTGCTTCAGAAATAGTAGTAACTATTCTTGATATAATGCTAGCTTCTCTAATGTTACTGCAGGACCAAACACGCATTGAGTCAGCTGTAAAAGCATTATACAAGAAGTTTGGGTCAGATGCTTTCATGGATATAAACTAAGATTATGAAGATTTTGGCATTCTTGTAAGAACCATGGAATGAAAGTCGAAGCTGCTAACTTGGTAGAACAACAAAAATAGTACAAACTGATAGCATAAAAATCTCTGACTTGGCATTTGGACATCCAAATCCTTGTTGAATTATCAGATTAGCTTAAATCATAGCACCTATGCTTATAGGCTATAATTTTTCAATGGAAATCCTGCGTCTGAACCATTTCGTTAATGAAGCTAACTACGTACTCCGCAATACCTGCTTCTGTCCAAATTATAACATTATTGCATCTCCTAGTTTTGGGTGTTGTATGTAAGTTTGAACCCTTGTTTTGTTAAATTTGTAAACTCGTATTACCCAAAAGAAATTGAAAATACAATTATATATTTGTCTTGATGCCAAGCTTTTGGTGCTGAAGTGTCGAGAAAGTAGAAACCAGAGAGTCTAATATTACAAAAAGTACATAATCTTCACTTGGCCAAAACTAAAACAAATAAATAAACACAACGTCTTTCGTTTAACAAATATCAAGTACCTCATAGTGCTTTGAGCATTACTGAGTTCAATAGGAGAATGCTTATAGTTATACCTAACAAAAAATAAAGATTTAGCCTATCAGGCTATGTGAGGCCCACATATAACACCTAAATGTGGATTTGAGCCATCTGGCCCAATATATTTTACATGTGAATGTTGAAATGGCAATTTTAGTTCATCCTTCTCACCAGTTGATAATCATTAATAAGGATTGTCTATCGTATTTAGTACCAACTCGAATTCACAGTCATTTAAATAAATATTCTGAATGACATGATCTTAACTCAAATGATTGAACTATAATGCAGAAAATGTAAAAGAGATTTGAGTTAGATGCACAATACAAACAGCAGGTTGGTTTACATCATTATCAATTACTAGGTAAATGGTAGTAATAAATATGAAGCAGAGCTCATCTGATTGTGAATGTGATGTAGTTAGTGTATTTTTAATCATAATATCACCGTTGAAAACGAAAGGGTTTGGAGAAGCAAATAGATAGGGAAACATCAAAACAAAAGGAGCAGCAATACATGAAGTGATTGAGATTTTGATTGGGAGGTGTCAAGTGTCCTCTTATTGGCCCCACAGCCGGATAGGTTTACTCATTTCGTGTCAGCTTGCTAGTTAACATGTTTCGCCTTACTGTTTTTTTTTTTTTTTTTCAAAGAATCTGCAACGATATTTAATTTAATAATAAAATGCATATGAAATGTATTAATAAGCACCTTCATGGTTATAAGTTTAAAACCACAAAAAAAAAATTGAGAATAGGAAAACATGTAGGAAGTGAGATTGAAATATATATATATATATAATTTAGTCAAAAATAATAAAAAAAGTTATTAGTAAGAAAAAAATGATGGAAAAATTAATTAGAACTCCCATGGAGTCTGAAAAGAATATAATTAAAGTCAAATCCTTATAAAATCTCAAAATTAGAGTGAAGTCACTCCAAAAAAAAGTAACTTTAATTATTTGTTGAATGCAATGATGAAGACACCCATTTAAATCCCCTTTCTCTTCGCTCTTTGCCACCTCACCCATTTCTCGATGGCTCCACTAACACACTCCCTTCCCTCTCACACACGCACCGTCACCATCTGGCGCATTCAATTTGTCTTTTATGGAAAACACGAACAAAGCCTATATGCGTTAAGCTGATTTTCTTAAATTGAATGCGAAGTTTTAATCTGCTCTGCTTATTCGATAACAGAAAATATGAACAAAAATTGCAATGCTCTTGTCCGTACTGAAATTCAAAAATCTCGCTCTGCTTTGGCTAGCTTGTACGCTTGTTTCGTCTCTGTTTCTACATCGCTGCGTTTTTCTCTTTCGGATGGTTTGAAAATGTACGGAGATTTCTGATTCTTAAAACTTTTGCTTCGGCTTTACATAATTTTCTCTTTGACTACTTAAATCTTAAGAGATATATAAAACTGATCAAAATGATATGTGAGATTTATGTACGCTTTGATTTACGTTCTGGCGATTAAACAGGGGTCTCTGGAGGTACGGCATCAGGCAAGACCTCTGTGTGTGATATGATCATTCAACAAGTGCAAGATCATAGAGTGGTAATAGTTTGTCAGGTCAGTCATTGAGATATTCTAGAATCTTCTCCAATGATATTGTTCCAGTGATTCCTGCAAATACTATTATTATTGGGCTCTAGTTGCTGGAGCTAGGAGTAAATGATGAACGATATCATTTTAAAAGAAGAAGAAGAATATTTCCCCTGTATGTGTGAGAGAGCGAGAGGGAAAATGAAGAAAGGCAGTGTGTTGGTGGGGTCCAAGATGGTGAGGGAGGAGAATTGGGCAAGGAATAAAAAATCGGACCGGATAGTGAACCGGTCGAGGTGGAGGGTCAAGGGTCAGTGGGTCAGACCGAGGGTCAACCCGTAGGTTAGATCGGGGCTAATAAAAATATATATTCCATACTGCAAGCATTTTGAATTGGTCTATGTAACTGATCCCATAATTGTGGATCATTTTTGTATGTGTGTTAGTGCTGAATAGTTGTAATCAGTTATATGTACAGTATTTTTATAAATAAATCAAAACAATATGATGCAAATATTAAGCTATCATAATTAAAATTTCTAGATCCCATCATAATTACAATATGATGAGTCTGTGATTGTGAGACACTATAAATGAAGTTCAGAACAGCAAAAAGGGAAGCAAAATGGCATCAGTTTATAAGAAAAATATTTTTTTATAAGTGACCCGGGTTGGGCCGGTTCAAGCCGGGTTTGCCGGTTCAGGCCGGGTTAGTCCGGTTCGCTACGGGTTGGACGGTTCATGGTCTGCACTACTTCTCCTACTAACTCGGACCGGTCACCAGGCCGGGTCACCGGTTCACGGGTCAACCCGACCGGTCCGGTCCGATTTTTAATACACTGGAATTGGGTGAGGTGGCGGATGAAGAGTGAAGAGAGAGGGAATTTAAATGGCCATTCTGATAATTTGCATCCCACATATAATTAAAACTAGGTCTTCAAGGACTACAATTTGATTTTAAGATTTTATAAGATATGACCTTAATTTTGTTCCTTCCATACCACCTCTAATTAATTTTACCATGAAAACAAAAACAGGAGGGAGCCGCCTTGGTTGCCATGGTTGTGACATGTGAATCATATTGCCTCTCCAAATTTGATTAAGATGATAGTACAATCATATATTTTTTCTAGTTTTTATTCAACTACATATTCATCTAATTTAATTATATCATTTAAGTTAGTCAACAGGTATTATTTTTTAAAAACACTTTAATTATATTTTAAATTTTCTTATTCTCTTTTTCCTTAATTTTTACTGGGGTATTAATAGTAATAATTTAAAATATATATATAAATATATCCTACATCACATAAATCAACTCTACAACCCCTCTTCTGCCCAATTATATGCACCCCCTGTCAATTCGTCATGTCTTTGTTCATATATCGACAACACAACTCATATCAATTTTGAATCTTTTGTCTTAGCATTCAATTACATATTTGGTCACATCAATTACGATACTTTCCCTCTCTAAGTCTTTAGCAGGGCGAGCATACTATATTTATGTAGATCTCTTAAGTGTTATATGTTTGCGTATGATTTACAAGAATTGGGGTTCAAATTTGACTATGTAAATGCTCTCTAAATTAAATCATTAGGCTTCCTCTAAATTTTTGTACGCTATTGATATGTCAACCCGTCTAAATATCCTTGTGAGATGGCAAAATTGAGATAACTAACTATATTATTCAAATCAAATTTATGAATGAATAATTTGGATTATTGTTATTTTTATTATAATATTTTATCTGGTTCACTTGCATTTAAAAAACGCATATGCATGCATGCACATATACTGCTCAACGAAAGCACGATTTCCTAATTGAATTGATCGTTAGCAATTGAAAAGTGGATATTCTTAATATTCTTTAATTTACCCAGACGTATATACATCTCACATGCAACTTTCCGCATGTGTTTGACTATTCATTCGATACTAACTACTCCCTCCGGTCCTAATTATAAGACCACTTTGACTTTTTTTTTCAGTCCAAAAAATTGTAGCTTCGGTCCAAAATTTTTTTTTTTCCTTAAAACTAATTTATTCTACTTATAAACTAACCTATAATCTAATTTTATGTGACATATATTATAATTTAGTGGTCTAATTTGCTTCCTTAACTTCCACAAAAAAAAGTCAAAGTGGTCTTATATTTAGGACCGGAGGGAGTATATACTTTATTTATCACGACTAATATGCACTTACATCAAAAGCGACTTAAATATAAATGTGTTCCATCATTTTCATATCAGCAAAGTAGCATCCATCATCATATATATATGTGATTGCATTTGGATTATCAAAACTTCATTTAATTCGGTTGCCTAACATACCTAACTCTGATTATATATATATATATTATGTATACCACTGTATACATAAACCCGTATCATGTTCCCAGTATAATATGGGTCAAGTTAATCCAACTAGTAATATATATTTATATAATCATCCCATGCTTGTTTTACAAGCATCCCATTTCATTCAAACTCATTATCCCACCATCTTGATACTTATGAAAGTCACAATTTCATATGCATTTGATAAAATTTATATATATATATATATATTAGTGAAAATAGTTAAGAAGTAGCTATCACTTTATAATTTATATAAAACATTTATTATCCATTTTATAAGTTTACTTTCAGTTTAATTTAAATTATAAATAGAAAGAGGATCTGTAAACAATAGCTGGAGAACTGGTCTAAAAATATGTACGTTAGTTAAACGTTGACAAATTTTTTGTAGGAAAAATTAATCTTTTGGTTGTTATAGTTTTAATCATGCTGCAACTTATCAATCCCTATAATTTGATTTGGTACTCATCATCACTTCTTATAACTTTGATTTGATTGTAATTCAATCCATGAATTTTTAATCATTGCACTTGGTCCTTGTAGTTTTAACCATTTTACAATTTAATCTTTATATTTTAGAAAAATAAAATTATGAATTTAATGAAGGCATGAACTAAATTATACTAAGATTTAATTGACTCTTTTTTTAGAAAAATCAATAAGGAAGCTGAATAAATTATTTTAAAATATTAATATTAATAATTTTTTGAACTAATTATAAATTATGTATAGTCCAAACAATTAGTATTTAAAAGTAACTAATTAAGCTTAAACTTCCTAGATAAAATCAATCAAACCTTATGCTAAAGACTTGGGGTAGTACTAGTAATGGTCAAAACTGTAAGTTTGAAGTGAAGTGAGTAAAAAATTAGGAACTGATTTACAACCATATCAAAATTCAAGGACCTAAATTATTACACTAACTCATAGTGTTAGAATCGGGCTAGACTGCAACTGAGTTAAAAATAAATGGTCTAAAAAATTGATTTTGCCAATTTTATATCATCCAAACTATTCAATAATTTTTTGTTTAAAAATTATCTATTACTTCGTGACAATTATTTGAGTGTGCGTGAGAGAATTCAATTTCAATTTGATGTCCAGTTCTAAATATATGATTTATTTGAAGAGATGATTTTGATCTTAAATATAAGACATCTTTCATATTGTTATCAATTTTTCTCAAATTATTCCTATTAATGCTCCTCAATAATAACCAAACAAATTAAATGAGGGAGAGTGGGGATAAAGGTAGATAGTTAGGGTGGATTGGTAATATCGTGTGATTTTAATAGCTTAACTAACATAATTAATCTAATCAAATTATATAAATATATATTATATTTAGAACAGAAGGGAGTACACATGTTATATTCTAAGCCCAAGGCCATATTGACCAATTTATTTTTTACCTTCATATTGACCAATTTCATACCACCAGTTTCTCTCATGGTCCTGTGTATATAACTAAGCGAGGCACCTAACATGTTGAAGGGCTTACTGCTCATCAAGCAAATAAATATATACCACAGCAATAAAATAAAAAAAGGAAAATGTATAGTGGATAAGTACAATAATTTTGCAGAAAGCATAAATGTCAATATATAAATAAAATTATGGCTATATATTGATAAACTTTGGGCCCCACTAGCCAGCCGTTCCCGCCATAACAGTGATGAAAAAGAATATCTCAAGAATATTATGGACCCAACATTGTTTGTAGCTTCTTAACTTATTATTAAACCAAGAATCTGATCTAAGACTACAGAGAGAAACACTCGGACTTTGTTTCACAACGGAACCTTATAACTTGATAAATATTCCATATTATATCTTCCAACTTCTCCAACTTATAGTACAGGTGGCTTTTGGTTACGTCTAGAAAGGCTGAACATATAATGTACTTTCTTTATATTACAAACGAAGATAAGAAAGACTCGGAGACCCTTTACAGCTAGAAATTCGAAAATTATTTGAAGTATCATTGTAAAAAATAATTAGAAAAATTTCACATACCTTCTTGATTTGTATCGTATCATCCTTTCTTTCGTCTCAGAAAAGTTTGAGAACCCAAATATTCTGTCCTTTACGATTTAATATTTCTTGAGTATTTTTTGTTTTCCATGTTTACCTTTGTCTATGGAATCAAATTTAATTACTGGTTTTACTCAAAAATTAATTATTGGTTTCAAAGCAATTTTGTATCTGGAGTCTGGACAGAAATCAGTATATGCATGCATGTGTGTTCCCCTTACATAGCGTAGCATCTGTGAAATAATTGAATCTGGGAGAAATTTAGTAAGGGGATTGGAGTCCAGTTAGGTAATGGCATCTCAACTTCCTTGGTTTGACAATTTGTCAATATTGAATACCCCATTGATAAGCCTTATTCTTAGGTACGAGGCATTTGCTAATAGAGAACAGAAAGTAGTTGACTATGTCACCTCCTGGGAGAATAGGATAAAAGCAAGCTAGAGAGGTGGTTCACTTTCCAAGGGAAAAAATCATCGTGCTGACCGGACGGCGAAGAGACACATATACTATTGATGAAAATTTTCACTATTGTTATGATCACCCCTGACTTCCTTGATGACTGATATAGTGTTTTTAGTATAGAAGTATAATCTGCTCTATTATCTTTGTTTGCTAATGCATGTAAGCTCATATGAGTAATGCATGTATTCAAAAAAACATATATGCATATGTCCTTCCTCCCTTTCCCTTTCCCGGTCACTTCTTTCCTTCAAAAAGATATTTTATTTGTGTTAGTTTTAATTTTTTTTTAAAAAATATTTTCACAATAAAATTAGATAATACTAATTATCATCTTTTCATTCATATCATATATCTTTAGTTTTTACTAAAATGTGAGACAAAAACTATGAAGGAGAATAGATAAAACAAAGTAAGGATATATTAAAAAATAAAAAAGTCTTATATGTGTTAATTATGGAGGGAGTAAACACCACGATTACATAAACAAGCAAACGTATTTTGCAGAGCAGGCAGAAAATTGGGACATTTGACACAATAATGGTCGTCAATTTGGTCATTAATCGGTTGGACGTCAGTGATTTATAGTACTGGAAATTATTTTCATGGTTTATTTGCTGCAATAGCATGCCATGCTAAGCGAATATATTAGGATGGCTTGCTAATCCCCAAAACTACATCGTTTTGGGAGATTGTGGGACCAATCTTTTTCTTTTTTGTTTATTAATTTAATTTTTTATTTACTTAGATTTATATGTATTTAACATCATGAAAATTCTTTTAGAAATATTTAATATCCTAATATTTAATTTTACTATATTCTGGGTTCTAAAGTATTTTTCTAGTAGTATCCAGTATCCTAAATTACACATTTTAAGTCCATCCAACATTATAAAATATTTTTAAACTGTATTCAGCGTCCTAAAATAATGAAATTTTAGTGCATCCATTATTCTGTTAGTCTATTGTAAGATATTTTTTCAGTAATACACAGTATTCAAAATTAATTAACTTTAACGTACCAAATAGCCTAAAATATCTTTCCAATAGTTTCTAATACCCAAAATTAATTACCTTTTAGTACATCTAACACTTTGAAATATTTTTCTCGTAGCAGTTAATAACTATATAAAAAAGTTTGTCATGGTGTTGGATGCACTAAAAATTAATTTAGGATACTGTGTGTTACTGAAAAATTATATAAGTGCTGATTCATTTTTTTATACAAAGTGCTAATTCCAACTTAATTCAAATAAAAAAGAAAAAAAGACAAAATGGGTCTATTTCCATTTTAGGGGAATAGCTTCACCTCCTCATCCTTTGGATGAGTAGGTAATGTGGATTCGTATTTGCTGTGATCCGTTATCCCTGTGTATAAAATGTTCGTGAACATAAAGTGAAATATTGTAATAATGAAGTTAATTAACATTATGATTTTAACATATGTAGAAATAATTCTGAATTCAAAAATTTTAAAAAATCTAACTATAATCGATTTAATTTAATTATTCTGCAAGACAGTCCTCACGAAACTAAAGGGTACAATATTTGGATGATTACATGTAAAATGTATTTTTAGTCATCTAACTTCATATAATATTTTATGTTGGTTCATTAATTGTAAATTTATTTTTCTAATCCTTTAACCATTAGGTAGTCAACAGAAAATAAGGTTGACATGAAAATTTTAAAATGTTGAAAATTTTTAATGCTGATATATATTAAGTTTAAATTTTAAAATGACGACAGCAAATTATTATAAGATTGACAGTATTAGGCTTAAAATATAATCATTCAAATTAAAGGACATAATTAAAATCTTATAAAAAGTTAGAATATTTTTTATCTATGAACTTTAGCCCATCAATTTATATATTAAGTTTGACACCTGTGTATAGTGCAGAGAATATTCTCTTTTCTGAATATTCCTATGGACATGGAGTAATATCTAGATATGACCATTCTTGATAAATTATATATACATTTCTTTAATTTATTTCTGTCGAATTTTGAAATAAAAAATTTCAAACATAGTCATAAATCTTTTTGATGTGCAAAATGTGATAAATAAGTTTGTAGAGTAAATTATTGATATTTTGGACAGGGAAACACTTGTAAAAACATGAAATAAAACTTTATAATAACATGAATAAGAATATAGAAAATTTTGAATAGTTAGAAAATAACTTGTCAGGGGTCATGATGGATGTGATGAAGAGAGAAAAATCAACATCCTTCTCCTAAATTTTCTTATGAAAGAAGGGAACCCGGATTATAGACTCAATAGAAAGGTATAACCATATTAATCAAACGGGTCCACTCGATCGGGTTACCCTGTACCCTAGCCATGTAACTAGTATGTGTAGGAACTTAACTTGGGCTAAGAGCAACTAGAGGCGACTCGGGGTAACCTATGCTCCCCTTTTTAGATAATTTTTAATTTGTTTTTTATGAGGTATTTATTGTAAAGAGAAATATTAGTAAAAATTAATCATAGTTTTGGCGTTAACAAATATTAGTGTAATAATTAATTGACGATGTGTATGAAAATTGTGTTATCATTTATCTATTTTGATATTTTATTATGTAGAATATTTAGTGATTACTAAGTTTAGTGTCATTAAATGGTGAATTGATACTATAATGTCAATACGTCAAAATAAATGTAAATAATGTCAAATAAATATATAATTATTTTATTAACGAATCAAAATATTGGATTAATATTCAGTGTATAAATTATATCTAAATTTTGCATTCTCTTCCAGTCTGATCCTCTAGCTGACTCCAAGCTAACCAACTAACCATTGACCCATTACCTCGATTGATTCAAAGGCCACTTTGTTATTATAACCTTGACTCCTTGGGTATAACAAAACTCATTCCTAATTTTTTTTTTTTGGGAAAAATACCCATTCCTCCCTTTCCTTGGCTTCATCATGCAAGTTCATTAAGCAAGTAATAAGACCTTATATGACCCATTTGGGGAGACGGGTTTGGTCCTAAATATAAAACATCTTTCTAATTATTCTCATTTTTTCCCAAATTATCCCTATAAATGCTCTTTAATAATAAACAAACAAGAGATGGAGGGTAGGGATAAAGGTAGATGGTTATGGTGCATTAGTAATGTCATATAATTTTAATTAATTTAACAAACATCCTTAATATAATCAAATTAAGTAAATATGTTCTATATTTATGACCTAAGGGAGTATTGAAATTAAACAAGTAGGGTAATAATAAATGCACCACTAAAAATAGTAGTATTCTATATATTTAGTCTTAGGAATGATAGGGCAAAAGGTGAAATATTTTTAATTATGGCATATTTAATGAGACAACTGCTATATCTTGATTTAATTTGCATTAGATGATTATAAGTAACTTACATTTTTTTTGAACGGGAAAAGTATAACATGCTACTTCCCTTGTTATTCGAGCAAGACTTAATAAATAAGGATAGTTCCGTCAATGTCCATTAAATTTTACGAGTACTGTAGACATAGTATAGCTATTTAATAATTTAATTAGTTAAATAATAGCAAACTGTTTAGGAGTGCCATATGGAGGAGGCATATAATTGGACCTCCAATTTGACAATTGCTTACTGATGACTCTGGCCCATGGCTTGAAAACACGTACTTAAACGAATGGACCATTGTGCCAAAATTTCAATGATAATTCCAATATGGAGCCAAATTCAAATTATTTAAAATGTGACTGGCGACAGTGTAACAACCAAGTGAAACTGCCACTGCACAAAAGAGCCATATATATATATATATATCTATATATATAAATACGGTAATTATAGAAAGTTCCTTAAGTTTCTGGGTGATAGACGATTGCAGTCATAAGAGGCCGTGTGGCTATTGACTTATGCCATTTCTTCGTCCCTCTAAACAAAACAAGCTTCTTATGTCCATGACTCAACCTTGTTTAGCTCTCTTTCAGCAAAATACAAGCCTATTTGTGGATGCCTCTGTATCCCACAATTCTTGAGCCTTTCTGGGTTTTCAGTTATCATCCATCAGATCCATAATTACAAGAACTTGCCAGTTTCAGATATGGGAAGAGCTCCTTGCTGCGACAAGTCCAATGTAAAGAAGGGACCATGGTCTCCTGAAGAAGATGCACAGCTCAAAGACTACATACAGAAACATGGAACTGGAGGCAACTGGATTGCTTTCCCTCAAAAAGCTGGTACCATTCTTCTTTTCTTTCTATCTCTTGTTCAAATTTCTATGGAGATGATGAGACTAATCTATAGCTTCTGATGAAAGCAGAGTAATTTCCTTTTGTTTCTCTGTTTTGTACTATTACTTATGATTGTGTTGCGGGTGTACTTAATTAAGGTCTGAAAAGATGTGGGAAAAGCTGTAGATTAAGGTGGCTAAACTATCTCAGGCCTGACATAAAACACGGCGAGTTCTCTGATCATGAAGATAAGATCATCTGCAGCCTCTTTGCCAGCATCGGAAGCAGGTTTGCTCTGCAATTCATTCCCCTGCTTCATAATTTCAACTTCTTGTGGGCAAGTAACTGTAGAATTCAGATCTTATTTTGAGCATTAACATGTTTAAATATAAGTGCAGGTGGTCAGTGATAGCATCTCAGTTGCCTGGAAGGACTGATAATGATATCAAGAACTACTGGAACACCAAGCTTAAGAAGAAGATGATGTCGGCCATGAATTCTTCTTCTTCAGCTCATTATCATCACAACCAAGCTGCCCTTTACCATTCAACTCCATCTTCATCCTCATCTTCAGCTTCTTCACCATTATCATTCACAGAAAACACCAACAATTCTTACTACCACCCAGCTCCTTATAATACTTCTTCATTCTCATCAGGCTCTGATCATCATCAATCCATTTCCTTCTCTTCGGCGAGTTTTTTGAATGGCCATTCCTCTGCATCAGCTGGTTCTTTTTATCAACCCCAAGAAAGCTTGATGGTGGGTCCCATTGAGCTGGTCGCAGCTAGTTGCAGCTCTTCAAATGGGAGCCATAATAGTAGCAGCCAGATGATGAGTAGTCACCATGTGAAAGAAGCTGAAGCTACTGGATTTGGAGGAGATCAAGGAAATATGGTGGAACAAATGATTGCTGCCAGTAATAGTATTGGGATGGGAATGGAAGAAACCCAGAAGGTGATGGTGTGTGATGGCAACTACGTGAATGGACTGTGGGAACAGAATCCGCCATCAGATTATGGGATTGAAGAAATTAAGCAGCTAATAAGTTCTAGTAATAATAGTTGCAGCAATTTCTTGTTTGATGAAAACTTGACACAGAAAACGGCCTTGTACTACTATTGATTAATTTGGACGTTGTTATTACTGGGAACAAGCAGCTTCTACTTGCAAACGTTTAATAAGTAATACCATTTCACATTAGTTGTCTTACCATACTTTTCTCAGTTTCTGGGGAATAATTTGGGGTCTGGGTAACTGCGAAGTTCAATATTAAATGAAGAATAGTACCACCCCTTATCCACCACGATTATCAGAAAAATCTACCCTCTTTTTATAATCAGTTCCCAGCGCTTTTGACGCAAACAGTACAGATTTTTTATATGCATGTCTTGAATATATTTTCTGTCCTTTATACATTTGTTTTACTGCTGTATCTCAACTCCAATATCACTTAAATTTAGTTTAATAACTGCAGAGTTTTTATAATTACATGCGTGTTGCGTACGGTTTGAATCACTGCTCATTGGTTCTTATTATTTGAAGAAATCAAAGTTGTGCTGAACCGTCCTTTGAACAAGTTGCACTACCTCGCATAATAATTGTATGGATGCTTGAAGTTTTCAAAGAAAAACACCACATAAGAAAGTCGTGCTATATCACATTGCTAGCACTTAAGGGCTATTGTGGATAGATTTCCTTCTTTCCTCAATTGAAGAAGTGCCATAAAAATATACTCCTTTCGGTTATGAACACCTCCAACATGTTTCTTTAGAAACAATTCTTCTCGCTTAACATCCCTGACTAACTATAAAACCTCCTAATTAATTAATCAAACTCCTTTAACTAATAACTTATATTGATGGTAATTTTTGATATTTTTCAAGAACTTAATCTTAGCTAAATCCATCAATTTACGTAAAGTTATTATTTGACGGCTTTTAATAAAAACTGGAGGAAGTACTATCTAAATGGTTGTGCAATACTTTGAATCAATCAAAGATTCATCGTTGAATTAACAATGAGGGATATCTCTAAGTAAAATTATTGTGCCTTTAAATGATAAGGATGTGATGAGTGGGAATGGTGTGGATGAATCCTCCTTATACTATAAGAATCATTGACATAAGAAAAACAATAACTCAAAGTCATCACAGGGAGTTAAACTAGCATGGTGATAGGAAATCCCCATAATTGAGGCATGCCCAATCTACAACCATCAATTATGGCATCCAACAAGAAAAACATGTTTTATAACTATATTATCCACGACCCTATCATTTTTTTAAATTTTTACATATCTAATTTAATATCATTGACACACACTATATGTTTTCTCATTGCGCTTTTGATTGAGACTTGCGGAGCAATGCGGGGCATATAAATTGATCTGAAAACGAGATAACAATAAACAAATCGAACATGGGGAAACAGAGATTTCAAACATTCATATAATTAAAGCCTGAATCATATAATGCAGCTCATAAAAGAATACTCACGGAAGATCAGTCCAAAACAACTTTTAAAAATGTAATATCTTAAAGATAATGATGCCTTGGATTCTACTCATTAATTTAGCTAAAGTAGGACATATGTATATGCATTAGTCTCTTCCCCATTTTGTTTGCTTCCCTCAGTGTGATTAGATTAGACACAACATGATTTGCCAGCTATAGGCATTATATGATGCAGATTAAAATATTGTAACAAATTGTCTCTCAAAACTTAAAGGTCTGTGCAAAGGGTTTTGCTGAGACGTGTGGCTTTAAATGTCAAAAAAGTTCTACCTTCTTCTGTATTTGCCTCATCAAATTTCCACCCACTGTCCTTATTTGGTTTCCCTTTTGTGCAGATTCTTCCTATTGTTTTTTGGGATTTCACATTTCTGTCCACACAAGGAGGATGAAGAATTCAAAGGGGTTGGACTTTCGGATTAGTCAATCAGCAAGATATGGCATTGTCAATTGATTTGTTCAACGACGCCATAGTGTGATTTAATCTTCCCATTAATTAGTTCCCATGCATCGTAAGTCACCGATACAGGTGGCATTCATTATCACGCGAGTGTAAAAATAAAATTTAGGGTTAGTTCGTTAGAAGATACTTTAAAAGAATAAAAATTCTCTCTTATATAAGGGATAAATAGTAATACATTCAGATTTGTTGCATTTGCATGAGATCCAATGATAGTCATGGAAAAAGTGATGTTCGATTTTTTCAAAAAAAAAAAAAAGAGTAAAGAAAATAAAAGAAAATAAGAAATTTTTTCTGGCCCAAGCGGAATTCTTTTGATGTTTTGATTAACTTATTTCTGCATGGCAACCATTCATGAATTTTTTAACCTAAGTGGAAGACTCCAAATCTCAATAGCGAAGGCTTCGATTTTACAAACACGTTGTAAAATCAAGGAGTTTATTTTTTATTTTTTACCCACAAGGAGAGTTTGAATTTGAAGACTCCAAGAAAATTAATACTTTTTTGTTGTATCATAGCTTTAACTTGATTTTAACCTAATATTTACATTTTGATTCAGCATAACTCGGTCATTGTGGTTATAGCCAGTTTATAATTTAGTTCATGACCTTTATTATATATATTATTTTTTTATAAAATATAATGATGAAAATATAAAATGGTTAAATCATGTTGTAATGAGTCTTGATTCAAAAATTAAATTACAATTGGGTCAAAACTAAATGAATCTAATTGTACGAGTAAAAGTATAAATACTGAATTCAGTGCACCTAAATCAAATCAAACTGTTTACTTTTTAAAGAAAAAGAGGCAGATCTTTCCGACATTAATTTTATAAATTCAAATTTCAAAATAATATTTTCCCCCAAAAATCTGTATCTTCTATTGACTTTTCTGGTGGTGGAATCTGAAAGTCAAAAACTAACCACATTAGATAGTAGACACTGTAACACGTTATTCATAAGGAATATTATAGTAACCATAGAATAAATATGATTAAAATAGGAGGAAGACTTTCACAATTAGTGATTTTAATAGGTGAATGATGTGCAACTAGATGATTTTAATAAATGATTTTCACAAGTTTGAATAGTTGGCAAAGATGTTATTTTATCACACAGAATGCAGTGAGAGAATATTTTACCACACTTATAAGTTCAAACTTCCAACCATACCAAATCCTGAATTCAATGAATTGCCGCACGGACACATCTGAGATTGAAACTCGAAGATTGAAACTATCTGTTATTGCTCCTTATTTGCTTTTTATTTAAGTTATGTAACGTTGTAAGTTACTTTTTCATTTGAATGAATTGTTCTTTATTAAAAAAAAAAAAAGTGCCAGACGCTCATCTTATCATTTTATTTTATCTTCTTGCCTTGATGTTGTCCTCATCCAATAGCTTAAGCCTTCAGTTATTTTCCATGGAAGCTTCCTTCATCCTGGACCACAGTTTGATTTTTAAAGGCTAGATATCGGGTCTTGAAGCCCAGTGAATGCCTCATCAATACTGTTACAAAACTTTGAAACACATAATTCGGGGAGGAGAAAATAGATGAAAGTGGAGAGATAATATGTCATTCCCATTACTAAAAAAATTTAGTGAATTAGAGACAGAATTTCATCTATAAAGACATCATTTCCTCGCTAAATTAGAAAATTTGTCTCTAATCCATTGCTTTTTTAGAATTATATTGTATCTGGACAAGAAGGAGAAAAGAGGAAGAAGAGATTAACATGAGATTTAGAATGACAATAACACTCTTATTTAATTATCAACACATTTTTCAAGCAATGACATGAAAATAAATTCAAATAAAAAATTAACGCGGATAAAATTCAAATTAAAATAAATTATTGTTATTTTTTATTTTAAAATAAAAATAAACTACGTTTTTTTAGTCAAAATATAGCTTCCATAACAATGAAAAAGAGGCATGCAGAGAAACTCCCCCCAACTTTACATTAATTTCCTCCAAAATCCACCAGTCTAGCAGCGATGAACAAGAAAGCTATTCTTGAGAAAGTTACAACTCCGCAAGGAACCATGCACTTTACAAGTCGCGAATTAGATGCAATCTTGCATTAAATTGTGTCTTATCCATTTCAAACTGTCTTTGACATCATGTGTTATGAGTTCCATGAAATCTCACAAGTGAAGTGATGTTTATAAGTTTAAGGGGTTCTCCCTCCTAACAAGTTATAGTCTTCTGGGATAAGCTCTCCCTTTGGGCTTATATTTCTTTTGGTCCTTATTATAAGGTACCAACTAACAAATCTCACATGCTAATAAAATTTGTTAAAAACATTACATTTGTCATAAAATCCAAGTGGTTTATAACATTACGCATACTAATTATACTAAACTCAAATATCATATTAATTACTACTCTCTTCCACTACTCTTATTAAATAAGGGTATGGATGGAAAAACATATTTAATACTTCTTAGAAACTAACAAATGCCTTATAAAAATGATCAAATGAACTTGTTAGTTGGTGCCGATAATAAGGAGCAGAGGGAGTAATAATCACATTGTGATAGGGGCTGCTTGAAGTATAACATGTATGTTATAATAGCACTCTCCTTCCTAGCATTAATATAGGGCCCGTTTGGTTCACGGAATCCCCACCGATGGAAGCGGAAAATCAGCATTTTCCCTCGGCCTGGCGTGTTTGGTTGGCGGATCCTCCATATTTTCAGTTCCGATGGAGGGGCTATTTTCCTTTATATAAGGGAAAATCGGGTCCCACCAAAAATGGTGGGAACTGATTTTCCCATGTGCGATGGAACGTGCCTAGTCTTTCTCTTCTCCTTCTTCAACCCATCTTCGTCACCGACTTCGATGGACAGAGGAAAGAGACTCTCGAATTCATCGTCCCTTTTGGTCTGCAACTCCCTCCCTCCCTGCTACACTAGTCATGCTCACACAGGGAAGAAGAAGAATTGATATTGTGTGTGTATTCTGGGTATTTTTTCTTTGTTTTATTTTCTGCATCTCTTGTGTTTCTGCCTGGATATAGATACCCAAAAACTCTGATGGTGATATTGTGTGTATATTCTGGGTATTGCATTGCATTATGATTGAAATTTTTCTAGAGATTTCGACACAGTTAAACTCTAATTTGGACGGTCAAACTCGAATTTGGCACACTAATTTAGTGTGAAAATGAGGTCAAACTCGAATTTGGCAGACTAATTTAGTATGAAAATGAGGTCAAACTCGAATTCAACTAATTTGGCAGACTAATTTAGTGTGAAAATGAGGTCAAACTCGAATTCAACTAATTTGGCAGACTAATTTAGTGTAAATATGAATTGTTTTTTGAAATTTTATTTTATATTTATATTTTTTTTATTGTAATTATTTACTTGATATGAGAAGTAACTGAGAGTTTAAACTTAAGAAGTGAGTTTAAAAATTTTAACAAGAGTTTGAGGAAGAAAATGTGAGAGATATATTTTTATTGGATAAACAAAGATAGTTGGAGCTCCAAGAGAAGTTAAATTCTCTTCAAGTAATTATGTAGTTATTTTTTAATCATATTATATAAATATATGTATGTTGAAATTAAAATCATGTGATTTATTTAACAGAAATATTTTTATTTATTTATTTATGTAAATTATAAACTTTTTTATTAAAATTAAAGATTTATTGAAATTATAATTATTAGAAATAATTTATTCATTTATTTTTATGATTATTTAATTTTAAAATTTTATATTAGTGAGTTTAATTAAGAAATACTCATTAAGGGTAATATGGTCATTTGCTTCTATTTCTGTATTTCCTTACCACTATTTTCAACCAACCAAACATAAAATTTTCCATTCCTTTTCTGTGCGTACCAAACAAATCGACTTCCTTTCCATTCCATTCAATTCATTTCCTTTCCTTTCCATTCCATTCCATTCCATCCGAAAATTTTCTGTGAACCAAACGGACCCATAGAAGTTAAATAATTAATCCGAGAATATTAAAAAATTAGCCAAATATCAGTGTTCATCATATGCATTGTAAGTATTCCTTTACAAAAACATCTTACTATTAATGTTGCGGGAAAAATTATGAATTCAGGAGAAAAATACATAAAGGACGTTGAAGTCTAATGTTAAATAAATGGTTCAACACAATTCCTGACAGAAAAACTGTAATTCAGCCAGGTCTCAAAGTAGACCCACAAATGCTACTATTGAGTGGATCTTAACTGGAGACTTGTTACTTGGGTTTTAATGGACAGGAACACGGCTCTTATTGGGCCTATAAATTAGGAGATAATTGGGCTGGCCGATTCAAATGAATGATACTGTCGAGCTTGAAGCATGTAATTACCAAATGAACCTTGGCAGATGGTAAGGTTGCTCCACATATCCGACCAGAAACAAAGAGAAAGTGAATGATAAGGTGAGAAATATGATTGTGATGCTGAGTGTGCAGTGGTTTTATGCGCTGGTTTCATGATAACAAAGAAAGGCATCCTTCAATGTTCCTTCCTCATTAGAGAGTGAGAGAAGCTGATGCCATATTTGTGGGACATAATTGTCTCTTTACATTAGAAAGAAAGCGCAGAGAATTATACCCTTCCGCTCCTAAACAGAGGAACTATTTGGGGAAGGTGAATTGGGTCATAAATATAAGAGCTCTTTCTAATTATTCTCAACTTTTCTCCAAATTATCCTTATGAGCGTTCATCAATTATAAACTAACAAGAGAGAGGGTGGGGATAAAGGTAGATTATTAGAGTGCATTGGTATCATGTGATTTTAACAAACTTAATTAACATCCTTAATTAATCTAATCAAGTAAATATATCTTATATTTAGGACCGGAGGGGAGCATATCTTATGGTGACCTCTTTAGCAAGCACCCCATCATACTCATTCTCTGACACTCCGCCATAACCTCAACCTTGTCTCCTCCATACATACACCTATATATATATATGTATAAATACCTGTCTGAGTATATCCTTCACTCACAACAGTTTCTTTCTTGTCTTCTTCTTGTCTGTCTCAGACATATCTGTAGTTGCCTTTTATTTAATTTGTGTAGCCCAAGAAAAAAATGTTAGCATGAGAAGGGTTGCTTGATTGATAAGGTCACGTATTACATTACAAGTTATTGGCCAGAGATATCTGGTAGTGAGGTCCCAAGCGGTTTTAAAATTGTTACCAACACTTTCTCTCCCCACCTATTCTTTGGATTTTGACATCATACGCTATAAATTTGCTACACCCTCTGTTGTTTCGGTTTCAATAATACACCTCATCACATGCATCTTCTTCTTTCTCTTTTTATTTTTTCATTCATTTGTTTGTTTCCTTCTTTTTCTTTTGTTTATGAGAGCAGGTTGGAAATTAAACTCAGTCCATTGTCCAAAGACCCAACCTTTTTAGCTTTTCAACCATTTGGCCCCGCTTTTCAATCAAGGTTCCGCAACTAACTTCTCTATTTGGTTCTATTTCGACTTAATTGATTTGTTTTCCTCATTCACCTTCCCCATTTATATTTTGGAAATCTCACTCTTTTGGCCTTTTCAGTCCCTTTGACACTGAAATATCAACTTGTTATCTTGTCGAGTTTTTGAAAAACTAATACAACCTATCTCAAAAAAAAAAAAAAAAAAAAAAAAAAACTAATACACCTAGTTTTCAACCTTAGGATTATTAAATCCAGTAATGTGAACCAAGAAAATTGTACGTTTGGGAAGGAGCCCATAGTGGCACTAATCAATACATGGTATTAGTTTCCATATTGAGCATGCAAAGGATTCTTTCAAGGAATAGAGAAAAGCTAAACAACATGTTCCCCAACTCAACTTTAATTTTCCTCCATGGCTTTTAACTTTAATGCCTAAAATCTTTGGCTCTCACTTCAGTTTCTATCAGAAAGTGACTCGCATAATCCAAATGCGGAGACAAGCTCCTTCTATTATAATACACAATGATACCCCCCAACCTTATCAAAATTTTCTGATGATAACGAATACGAACAGAACTAGACTTGTCCTCTTCTTTTATATCAACTGAACATGTTTCTGTGTCCTTATTAAACTTCATTTTCAAATGATCAAGATCATGTCTATATCATGTAATTGATTAGTTTCCTGATATTTAATTTGTTCACGCAATTATATTGAGACTTGAGAGGCCAATAAGTTGGGTGTAGTTATATTAGTTGTGTACAAAGTGATGGGCGGACACCAGTGCTTATGGTCACTAACAAGGGGCACACATGGAAACCAAAACCTAAGTGACAGACAAGGCAACAAATAATGAATCATGATTAAAACATAAGCACAGTGGACTTTTGTTGTCATTATGGTCCCTGAATGTCAAAGTTTTTATATGGGCCCATCCACACACACACACATCATCCACCACACTTTAATTCTTTAGATTGCACCCTCCTATTATACCCTACCTTTAGTCATCTTCAAATTATTTTGTCCCCATCCCCAAATTCCTTCACCACACACCTTCCAATCCTCACAAGTTTTACCCTTCCCTTTCATTTCGTTACCTTTTCTCTAAACCTCTTTTAAAAGGCATAAATGCATATTATGATTCTCATAACTTCTCTTTTTATCACTTGAAAAGTGTAATACAGGGATGGGAAAACATTGCATGTGCAAAAATGGGAATGAGCTGAGCTATAATGATCAGTTTAAACGATATAATACTGCATTTAATTAAAGCTTGAACAAGATCTCTAAACCATGTGGCTTCAACATTAATATTAATTGAAGTCCCAAACCCAGCTTATTACGACATGGATATATATAGGGTGGACATCATCACTTTGTGCCATGGAATATATTTGGGGTAATTAATTACAGGTCCCCGTGTAAGGGATTTAATTAAGATGAGGTCCTACGAAATCACCTAATTAATATGAGGTCCCACGAAGTTGTTATTACAGGTCAAAAAGTTGTTATCGCAAGGTCACAAGACCAAGAGTGATTTTCAGGCCACAAGTTGTTATGGCAAGCCAAAAAATTGTTATTGCAGGCCAAAAATTTGTTATTGCAGGCCAAAAAGTTGTTAGTAGGGCCACTAACAACTTTTTGGCTTGCAATAACAATTTTTTGGCTTGTCATAACAACTTTCTGGTAGGGACCTTAGATTAATTAGGTGATTTCATGGGATCTCATCTTAATTAAATCTCTTACACGGGACCTGTAATTAATTACCCCAATATATTTTGTTTGTTTGGATTAAAATACCATTAAATTCATGGTGGGAGAGTAATGCTGCCATTAAGGATACCTGTCATGCAAAACAAAGGCCTTTCTTCGATTCCTCTCTTTAATTAGGATTCCACGAGCCATTTTGGGAGTATTGATTCTAAAATCAAACCAAAAAGCCTAATAACAAGGAAGTGGGCAACAATAACCAAGAAAAATAGAGTACTTAAAGAACAATTTGTGTACGATCAATATTAATTTATGAACTGCGAATGATTCGTAGCAGGACAGCTTTTTTATTACTAAGTCCTGACAAATTAATGGAGCCGAGGGAGACGGACGATTTAAATAAAAAATAATGTGAATCTTTTTTACTCGGGGGCAAAACGTAATTAAAGATATATGTCTGGTTTTATATAATGAGTGAACAGACTGTAGAAGCCTCCAGATTTTTAGTGAGACCAAGATCTTTGCATCCACACCGTTGAATCACTTTTTTTGTGATTTTAAGCGTCACATTGGTGGATAAATATGTGAAGGCAGCTCACCACAAGCTGGATTATTCCTTCACCTGTTTTTACTCTTTTTTATATTTTGGGGGGGGGGGTGTTTTGCATAAAAATTAAAAAAAAGTGTATGTATATATATATAAATATAAATATAAGTTCACATTTTACTATGCATTGCATCACAAATTTACTCACCTAGGAGGATAACTAGGTTTGCAACGGATCGGATGTCTGTTGTGCCTTTGAATGTGCAAAAAATGGTGGGATCTGTGTATCTATTTTTTTTCTTTTTCGGCCAACGTGTATCTGCATGTTTGGGATAGCTTTTTTGGGCCCAAAAAGACTTCTAAGCCGGAGAAGTCATTTTTAGGATAAAAGTTATGTTTGAGTTGATTTCAGGTGGAGAAGTACTTCTGCTCCAGAAGTTCGGTGGGGAAGCCAAAAACCGGAAGTTAAAAATTTTGACTTTTGGCTTTTGACTTTTGATGGGCCCCACACCTTTTATTGTTTATTGTTTATAAAGTGGGTAAGAAAATTAGACTATTAGACCCCTAAAATTTTTAAATAAAATATTTTTTTGTAATATAAAATTTCTTTTTTATCTTCAAAAATTTACCATAATAATCTCTAATTATTTTCTCCCACAATGTCTTCCTTTGAGCTAAAAATAATTTTTTTTAAAAAATTATTTTCCTTAAGATAAGGGAGAAACTGGACCTTTAAAAACCCAAATTTCACTTTTTCTTTCTAAACTATAAGAATATATGCATATTATATATGTATTATTTAATAACAATAATACCTTTTTAGTAATTTTTAAACTTACTTTTCAAAATAATCATCCAAACATATTTTAAAAGTCAGATTGAAAAAAAGTCACTTCTAACGTTAGTAATCCAAACATAAATCACTTCTTACAATCTGACTTTTTTCCAAAAATCCTTTTAAAAAAGTCCTTCTGAAAAAGTCCTTCTGAAAAAAAGCTAATCCAAACACACCCAATATCTTCTAATTCACGTTACAAGAAGCTACGCTTTTATCAAGGGAAAGGTTAGGAGTGAATTATTAAAGGTAAAGGTGGGATGTGAGATTTGAGGGAGTAATGTGTATAACTACTAGTAGTCAATAAATTAACCAAACTGATTGAGCTTTGAATTTCTTATGAGTTGGTTGTTGGGAACTTAGTTGGGATTTTCAAACTGGCACTCATCAACACCACTGTTTTGAAATTGGATCTAAATGCATGCGTTGTCAACTATTCTTTATACAGGAGCCTTCGAAATCAATTTTCAATCATGATTTATATTTTATGTGTTATGTGTGAAGAATTTTATCTGAACTTAATCCTTATAAATTGTGATTGCAAAAGCACTTACAACTTACACGGTTACACCGATACATAATTGGTCTAGTGGTATTAGGCCCCGTTAGATTCATTAGGTTCTGGATTCGAATTCTAGAGGAGACGTTTCTGTTTGAAGAAGAATTAGAGTAATTAGTTGTTTAAATACTTAATAATAAGATCCAAAAAAATCGTTGATTTAATATCTAACATAAAAAAAAAAAAAACACTTACTAAAATCATTAGATTGTCGGCCCAGAAACAAGGTTCATAATCAGCTCTTAAATCCAAGTCTCGTAAGTCGTAACATGCAGTAATTAATAAGTTATTTTTTATTTTTGGATCACGTTCTCAGAGATGACAAGCAAAACCAATATTTAAAAATTTATTGACTTTGTTGACGAGCTTTGTGTAGAGTAGAATGAAGAAACTGCAAAATTAGCAAGCTTTCTGAATACCAAAAGAGGGAAAAGGAACATTGACTCTTGAGACTATTTTTTTTTTTTAAATTTTGGGTAAACTTTTGAGATTGTTATGAGTACCCTCAAATACGGTAATTAAAAGTTAAACCTAAATTAAATGGGAACAAAATTTGAATGTTTGCATTGTGGCAGTCATACTCAATACCTAAGTCAAAAGCAGTCTAGCTACTGCCTAACATTTAAGGTAACAATTATATATACTCATTAACTTTAATTAAATTTGAAGAGAAAATGAGCAGTTTGATCACTTTACTTGAACAGACCACAATCATTGAATTGGATCTCAATTTCATTTGCACTGCTCAAGAAATATAAAGTAAATAAAGAAACAAGACTTTACAGAAAGTTGGCTTAGCTTCCTCATTACACTAATATTTTTGCTTCAAATGGTGCTCGTGCTTCTCATGCTATTCACTGAATTCATCGAGTTTAAATTATATTAAAATCTTCCAAAATCAAGGTTCTTTCAGATTTCATAGCCTGAACCACTCAGTTGGGATATCTTTTTTTTTTTTTTTTTAAATTTCCAGTTTTTATATTCCTCTTCTGTGCCCAAAAACGAACTTATGTGAAGCGGACATTCCAAATACCAGACTCTAGCAAGACTGATATATCTACATCCCCACCTTGGCCCACTCTTTTTGAGCAGATGATATGATGATGATAAATTGCAAGAAATATATGTGGTGAGACCAACCGGTGTTATTTCTAGTGAAAGGGATTTTAATCCGCTTGAGTGTAGCCTTAAATTCAAATTTATACGAACAATATTCAAATATAATTCAAACAGTTAACAATGTACGCACGAATAAATAGTTATAAAGAAATATATGGGGTGGTCCATGGTCATTCTTTTTCTCTTTTGAATGAAAAATTGAATGTCATTAGCTCAACTTGCTATTACATCAAATAAGACATTTCCAGCTACTTATCCACCTATCCTTCATCAACCCCTGTCTCATAAATGTAGGACGGAGGTTGATCAAAGATAAAATGGCTATCAATTCTATGGAAAAGTTTCGCTAACTTGTCTGCTATAGTAACAAGCATTGACTCCCCGCGCGTTGCGCGGAAGCAGTAGATATATAAACTGCCTACCCTTATCGGTACAAATCTTTACCAAACCTAAAGCAAAAAAAAAAAAAAACAACAACAACAACAACAAAACTTAAGAAAGAAATTTACATTTGCAGTTTTTTGCAGAAAATTCCCACCTTTTTCCACAAAACGCAAAACTACATAGCTATTAAAACAACCATCAACCTTTTCCTTAACATCTAACCAATGTGATTATAAATGGTTCTTAATTTTATAGTAAAAGCATCATTACAACACGGTAAAAACATGCTAATCACTAACATGTAAGCAAAAATCTATAGATATTGTACAAATCATCTTACAGCCCAGGTACTAAGACAAAATCTGGATCATGATTTATGACCCACTGTAAACTCACCCTTTAAAAGGCATAGTGCAAAGAAATCCTAGAAGTTTTCTAGTTACAATCCTAACACAATGTGTACACATAAATGAGGAACAGCAAGGCACTCCATCATCCTTGTGTGACAACACAAAGTACACTTGTCCGTATGTTAAAACCATGAAAATTTGCTGTGGAGCCCATATGAAGTCTGATGTGACAAAGTTAAAAAATCTCCCGTGAGGAATTAACAGGATGGATAAAAAAATTCCTTCCCCAGCTTTACACTTCAATGACCTCCGTACACCCCATTTATTTATCGCCTTCTTAAATGAAAAAAAAATAAAGCTCTAGTGGGAGGAAATGGAGACAGTTTAGAAAACTCATGGAAGAGATCTGCCTTACTGGAAGGCTACGGTGAGTCCGCAGTCAACGAATCTTGGTAGTACTCTATTTATCTGATTAATTGACCATTCATTCTAGAATTTTTTGTTTGTGAAATTAGTCTTAAAACAAACATTAGATACTATTAAATAGGAGCAGAGAAGCAAGATCTTGGCAACACACAGTTAAATCACAAGAGGAAGGACGATTTGATCCAAATGAGCAGAGAACAAAATTCATATATGCACAAAAGTACTGGTCCATACCCCAAAGGTAAATCCAAGCTACAAACGTACTAAAATTCAATTCAACATTTTCTGCAAAATGTAGTTGTTTTTCACTATTTTGTAAGTTAAATTTGGTTCTGCATATAGTTTTGACTTGTCCGAGGTTTGGCATATCCGCAAGCGCACGGGTCGTCAAAAATAGTATAGAAAATGTTGTCGTTCCAACAGGGACTAAGGCAAAAGTGGATTAATTATCGCAATTATATTATCAATTAGGTTGAATGAGAATTTTTGTATTTTGAATTTTAAAAGCACCTAAAATGAAAATAGCTTGACAAAAACTAAATTAAAACTTTAATTCAAAACAAGAGCAGTCTAGGCTTATTTATCCACTTTGTATTTCATTATGTTTGATTGACCCTCCTCTAATGACAATTAATAAATACTAAGTTGATGTTTGAAGTCATATCCATTTGAATAACTCTCTCAAACTTACCCAAACCTTAGTTAACTACTAATATGCATAATCTCTTACTACATATTATGTTAATTAGTCTCTATAAACATCCCACTTCAATTTTACAAAACTTGGTTAATGAATATCTCTATCCCATTAACAAACTCTCAATCCCAACTTGGAATTTTAAGACAAGCTTGAATTCAACTTAGTTCTATGCTTAACTAGTGCTCTCTCAAGCCACTAATTAGGCTAACAAGCTAAATGTTGGCCACCACTTAGGATAAATAAAGCACAAGTTAAATTCACAACCTAATAATCATTAATCATCAAGAGAGAATAGGTTCAAACATCAGTCCATACAAAACTTCAAAATAAGCCTATAACAAATTAACTAGCTAATCATAACTACAAATAAAATCACAGAATAATCATCCCTTCAGCAACATCCAACCAAGAATCAGATCATATAATTCAAAGGAAGATGAAAAGGTACAATAGATTGTTCAGAACACTCCCTAAAATTGTTATTCTTCCTCTCCTTCCCTTCCAGTTCAGCACTTCGGCCACGCAGATCGGCAGCTTCTCCGGCTCTTACTCACTCTCAGGGGAGAAGCCAAGGAAGATGAAGATTGCTAGTTACGGCTTCTCCCCCTCTCAATCTCGCTTTCTTGCTCTCCCCTTCAGAAAAACGGTCCAAAAGCTTGATGAGGATGGTGATGAATAGTGATGTTGCGGCACCTTTTTTTTCACCCGTGATCCCTTTTTTTTTGGCTTTAGGTCTTCAAATCTTCTCATCTCCAAACGCTGCGTTTCACTCCTTACTGACAATTGTCTTTTGGTTAAATCAAGGTCAATGCTTTTACTCTTCCAATGGCCCACGTTACTGATTTGAAGGTAAAAGAGAAATGAACTAAAAACTATAAGAAATAATAATAATAATAATAATAATAATAACAATAACGATAATATCTCTGGATATTTTCTTTTTCATTTTTTTAATTTTAAACTATTGTTTATTTATTTATTGCTTTACTAAGCTAAGATATTTTTTTCTTTTAATTCTAAAACTAAGATATTTATTATCAAATCCCCAAATCATGTACCAAATTGATATCTCAACAAATCCCAATAAAATCCCTCAATTTTTGATTTAGTGACTCCCCAAATATACCAAAATATAGATCAAATCTAATTAAAAATGGGGAGTCATCAGGTTTAGTTAGATCAAGCACTCTGCATAGTTTCTTTTTGAATAATAATATCTATATTGCAAGTCTTATTTTATTTACATTTAAGTACTCTGCATAATTATCCTTGACTAAATCTCAAAAATGATTTACATAGCATGATTTATATTAACGATGTAAAATGTATAGTCCACCATAATGAAAAGGCGTTTAGCTTTCTAAATCATGGACTTTCTAAACACATGATCAAATTAAACAAAAGATTTTAGTTCAAAAGAAAACTTCTTGCTAAATGGTTCAATCTTGTATATTAACATGAATGTAGCAGTATTTCACTGACTCATCTATTACTTTATTGTACAAAAGTTAAAAAATTAGCAATTGTCAAATAATACAAAAATATAAGCTTGATGATGATGCTGCCATATCTATGAAAAAAGCATGAAATAGCCTAAAATATCCCTTAAAGTTTTCATCCACCAGACAAAAGTTTATGAACAAACATAGAGCAATCAATCAAGTGAAATGCATAAGTAGCCCCAAATATCACCAAAAGATGTGGGATGTTCTGTTCCAAATCCTATGAAACTGTCTACCATATCAAAGCCCATAAATTAGGGAACTGGTCAATCACATACTTAGAAATCTGTGTTTTATTAATACATATCCAAAAAGTTTACCATAAAAGCTAGATAAGATATTGACTAAAGCTACAAAAACCAACAACTTGAGAGCCTTTTCTTGAAAATAAGGGATTATATTAGGCAAAATCTCTCTGCAACATTTTGTCTATAATTTGATAAGGACCACAAAAGATCTTCAACCACTGTACCTTCATGTAACTATCAATAGGAAATGGTCAATCATAGTAATAGAAATATGTGTTCTTTAAATAGAGATCCAAAATGTTTGCTGTAAAAGCTGGATAAAAAATTAACTAAAGCTGCAAAAACCAACAACTTGAGAGCTTTTCCCTAATAATAAGGGATTGTATTGAACAATCTCTCTCTGCTACATTTAATGTCTATACTTTGAAAAGGTACAGACCAAAGGTTGCCGGTAGGCCTACCAAAAATCATCAACTAACGTACCTTCCTTGTGACTGTCAATATACATTATCTAGAAACGAGAAGTTTTTGCAAGTAAAGGTAAGGTCAGCTGAAAGTCTTCAGCAACCATGACTCCACTATAACAAACATGTCAGTTAGCTTTGCAAACAATAACTACACTATAGACAAGAGAAATAGGCAATAGACAACAGTTATCATTAACCGTTAATAGCATTCATTTGCCATAGCAAATGGAAGAAGTAGCAATGGAAAATTTTGAATTCAAGAATGGAGAAGGAAACCTGGAAAATAAACAAAGCTAACGAAGATAAGATAAAAGTAAGTTGCATCTTTTTCCAAATTTTAACTTGCTTCTCTTTGCTTTCTTTTCTTTAGAAGTCATCGAGTTAGTTTTTGAAGAAATAAGGTCTACTATTTCATTTTTTTATCAGAAAGGTCTATTATTTCATTACTACAGCAATCACATCAATTTTCCAAGGCCATTCTTTCATGACTTAAAGATCTCCAAGTTAGCCTATCCCATCAATCGATAATGACCAAAGAATTAACAAATATTCTAGCATAAAAGAAATGAAATCCTTTGAATTATTTTGCCTGCTAAAACAATTTTTTTATCTAGCTACCATATAACAACTTCATCTCCATTCTCACTACTCGTATTAGCAAAATCATTTAGCATACTTTGCTCATATATGATATATCAAGTATATTCCTCAATTTTGAGATTAATAAAAGGATGATGCAATTATGCAATGCAGTGTAAAGGAGTACTTCAAAATATTTCCTTAATATATTTGAATTAACAATGAAATGACAAAGTATAAGAAATTTTGCAGAAACTCCCTGGTATATTTTCTGAAAAGTAAAGGTTCGCATATCACTGCCTTACCTATGTGCATCATAAATGACAGCTTAAGTATTGAGTAGGCTACCAACAAAATACATTGCTTCCTTTAAAAAAAGTTGTCACATCGGTAGACTGCTCAATAATTACAAAACCTCATTGGTCAGAAAGGGGAAATGGAGAGCAAGAATTGAAAAGCTGTCTTGAAAGAATCTGAAAATTATTGGAAAGTCCATTCAAACAAAATGTTGGGCAATTTGAGGGATATTCAAAATCCTTAGCAGTTTTATCTCCTATATGTTTTCACAAAACCAAATGTCAGAACTCTTGATCTTGAACTTATCCACTCTATCAAAAGAACCAGTGTTTCAATAAACATAATCTTTTCCTGATTAATCTTTAAACAGATGAAAGAGAATGTATCTTGTGGTATAAGACATCTCAGTCAATAACTTGGTAATTACTATGTAACTTCATATACCAGGCATAGTATTTTACTTTAGTAGAGGATTTACTTCATAGGAGGATATAATAAATATAAGAGAAAATTGATAATGAATAAGCATGAAGGTCAGAGAGAGGGGGCTTAAATGAATAGACATGTAATACTATAATTAGTTAGGTTTAATTAACAGCATAAACAAACATTGATTATATCCCTCAAGAGATTTTAACACTCTCTAATGGATTTCATAAGAAAAGTTATAGACACTGAAATTTAACAATCTTGCTTGGATTTACCTGATATCATGACTGCTTGACTGATTCTCAAGCAACACAACGAAGACAACAAAGAGAGTAAAATGAAGCAGAAATGAAGGAAAAAGGACGGTGACAGAAAAAAGTAAGTAGCAGGGGAAATAGAGATAGGATTTAAAATGAAAAAGGTGAGGAAAGAATATGAAATATTGGATGCGACGGAGGGAAGTGAAGTTTTCCTGTATTTCTTTCTTCTATATGAGAAGGCAACTTACCAAATCTATTTCGCGCTTTTCCATGTATTTCTTTCTTCCATATGAAAAGACATAAAGAAGCATCTCGTGCTGAGAATCCCACAATATTGGGAGTTGCAGCTGAATTTGTAGCCATAAAAAAACCTTGAACATTCAGGGCATTTCCAACTTTAAGTAATCATAGCTATGTCAACATAAATTATATCTACTAATACTAAAAAAGAAAAAAAGGAAATACTGCACACTATATTAGATAGTTTATGCAGACAATATTTTACTTGCATTCAAGAAATATGCATAACAATCCTTGACTAATACTCTCAAAAAATGATTTACAGGACATGATTTATATTAACAGCATAAAGAAATATATATTCTACCATAATGAAAAGGTGCTTAGCTTGCTTAATCATGCACTTCATAACCCTTACCTATTTTCAGTTATTGTCTTGAATTAAACTAACACGCTTAACCCTACCCCATTATGACTTATTCCCTTAATTACTAATATGCACATACATGGTAAACTTCCACTTAAATTTAAGACTTTAAGCACCTTATAATAATTGATTTCATCCATAAAAACTATAGTCAATAAAAAATTTCAAAACCCAATCAACAGCTTTCATACTCTAGCACAAATCAGAACCATGACTCGTTCCACATAAATAGCTAATACATAAAATCCAACTGCAAAAATGAATTAAGCTTCATAATGCTCCATTACAATGAAAAGACATGGTAAAAGATCTTATACAGAAGATCTCTTAAACCTTAATATTAATAGCATCCCATAGTATTGACTAAAGCTGCAAAAACCAACAATTTAACAGCTTTAATTTCCCTAAAAATCAGGGATTCTATTGAACAAAATAACTCTGCAACATTCATTGTCCATAATGTGATAAGGACTACCTAAAATCTTCAACCATTGTACCTTCCCTGTAACTATCGATATACATACTTTGGAAATGATAATTTTTTTTAGGTAGATGGTAACCCTTATTGTTAAATTGATAGTGTGATTTAAAAAATCCTTAACCTCATTTAGATATTGAAGAAGTAAGGATCTCTTCAGTCATGAAACTTCAAGCAAACCATAATGATTACATTATCTTAAATCTTTCTCTCAAACCATAATAATTAATTTATCTCAAATATTTATGTTCCTACCCTAAATTTTTCCATTCAAATTGACTTACTTGAGGTTCTATATATGACAGCACAAAGAACAATGAAGCATAGATGAATAATGATAATACAGGAAACTAACACATATGCTGGTTAGCATTCTTACCATTGATTTCCCTAGTGTTGTAAGTTTTAAGGTTTACTTTAAACATCACAAGATGTCTTACTCTTTGATTTTTCTGGTATATCAACTCCTTTCCTGAACTATATAATCCTGCTATTGATCATATTTTCCACTACAATGACAAAAAGTTATGCAAAAATACGCTCATTTTCTCTTTAAAAATAGCAGCTTTTATTCATATTTCTCTTGAAGAATCGCAGCTTTTGATTTTTTTTTCTAGCTCCATTATTTAAAATAATTGAAGAAGATTGATTTTCATTGGAGATACTCATTTTCTCTTAAAAAATAGCAGCTTTTATTCATATTCCATTGTTTAAAAGTCGCATAATGAACAACAAAAGTATCGGTACTTGCAAACAGCACTCTAATGGCCCCACTGTTTTGGAAGGAGACAAAATATCACAAAAAGAAAAAAAATAACATAAAAACTTGCATGACTACTTGATCAAAAATAAAAAGAAAGAATAAGCAGCATGACTGCCAAAATGAACAGAGAATGTGGCAATTATGGCGAAAACTCCATAAAAGAAAAGTATCATGGAAAAGTGAAAAGCAATCCATGAAGGGAAGTAGAAATCAGATACAAAGAGAAAAGAAAGGCCTTGAAATTACTTTAAACCCAACAAAAGGAAAATAAAATTTTACATCTTTAATTATTTGAAAAAATGTCTAAACCAAGAGAATACATACTCAGAAGAGTGACATTACCTCCACTTTAACATCGCCGATGAGCTTTCTTCTTTGATACCCTCATTTCTGCTTTCTGTAACCAGGGGACTCTAATTCCTTCACCACCACTGAAGACTGGTTCTGAGCAAAGAAAAGTTCCGTTAAATCAAGAAATTTATCAAGAACAAAAAAATCTATTTCTTTTCACATATATCTATTAAAAGCTTCTTCGGTTGTTTCTTATTCCCTTAATCTCTCAACCAAGCTCAAGACTATAACGTTAAAGGTAAAATTAACACTATGAGCAAAGAATAAATAAGGGTCAAACAAAAAATCATGGATAAAAACTGAAAGGGGAGCGGAGCAGGAGAAGAGGAATACCTTATTCTGAATTTGAAGGAGGAAGCAAATAATGACTTTGAGAATCGGAGAATCGATTGATTCCATCTGCCACGAATGATGAGAAAGAAGCCTTCTCCGGCGTCGTTGAAGCCTCTCTCTCCTCTCGATTGGGAAACCCTCATCAATGACTTCCAGTGCAGGCATTGAGAATGGGAGATGTAAGAAGAAGAAGAAGAGTGTGGTATGAGGGACTCATACACATTCATCTGTATTAGAAGCAATCAAGAGCAACACATTCATCCTTATTGGAAGTCAGTACACTTTCTTCTTAAAGCCTTTGTCTCTTCCTCAGCAAATTTGGAGGAGGTTCGGTCAATTCATCAAACAATCAAAAAAAATCCAAGCAATTCCAAATCCCAAACATCCGAAGCTTAAGAATCTCACTTTCTCCCCTTGGCCTGCTTCTCACCGCACTTTTCTATTTTGGACTGTGGAGATTGTATAAGGAATATGAAATTCCATATTGTTAGGGTTTTCTTCCAAGATGAAGGAGATGAAAGCATATAAGGAATTAGGTTATGGGGTGTGGTCCAGTAAATTAGCATTGATCCAAATTCAAATGAAGGAGGAAATAAAATATGAATTTATCTCAAAAAAGTAAAAATGCAGGCATAAAAAAACTCATACATAATATATACAACAAAGCAATGACCCAAAGCAAACAAAAAAATAAAGTATATTTTATATAAAAACAACGGCCCAAAGCCCAATGAAGCCAGCATTGTTCATTGACTTATTTGGCTCAATGAATAGTAAATCTGTGAGAGGAGCCACATTACAAACGGCTCTATGAACAGTAAAGAGCATTTCTTTTTAAAAATATATAGATGTTCTCCCTACAAGTATAGCTAATACCAACTTGCTAGTTCTTATGGAAAAGTAATCTAACATCATCTATTATGTCCCTGAAGGGATGATTCCCTGCACAACCTCTCAAAACAAGGTTAATAGCTTCTATACAATTAGAAAATAAAGTAATAACTTTCCTAAAGCCCTATGTCCAGCACAAATGTAAACCTTGAAGGAATCCAAGCAACTCAGAAATAACCAATGGAACATTGATTAACTTGCAACTGAACCCTCTAATCCATCTACCATCATAAGTTTGGACCGCACTTCACATCCACTCCTCCTATCCTCCAGGACCGATCCATCCACTAGAAGTTGGATAGAGTCCATCCTAGCATAGGAGGGGTTGTTAGGAATCCATGAGCTCTTCTCACTTGAGCCCCATTTCTGCATAATGTCTTGGTTTGATCAAACTCTGAAAAGGCTAAGATTTGGGTTGTGAGTACCTTCCTCCAGTGTACCCCAAAGAGCTTATTGCAATGGTTGACCAGATGTCCCAACACATGTATTCAAACAATGAAGACCACAGGATTTTCTTGGTAAACTCTAGGCCCACCTCATGTGTCAAGTTCCATTTGACCCATTCCACTCCTTGCTAGGAGAAGAAGCTATCCATATGGTTCGGGCTGTTAACCAAGTGCCAGCACTTCTCTACCTTTGTGCAATCCGGTAAGTGCATCACATCTTCCTCATTTCCGCAACCGAAGGGGTAATCCGTTGTTCCTGCAATTTCTCTTTGTGCCCTCAGTTGTGCCCTGTGGACCCTTCTATGGACTATCAGCCACATAAAGGATTTGATCTTCTCTGGAACGTTTCATCGCCAAATGCATCTCCATATGCGACATCCCTTTATGCGGTACTTGTAAAGAGAAAATGATATGCAGATTTTTATAGAAAAACAACCATCAGTTGATGGTTTCCAATATAATTTATCCTCTCCTCTCTCCTTACTCCTCACTAGGGGGTGTGCACTAATAATCCGATCAATAATATAAGGTTCAAGCAACGCTCCCATTTTGCTCCTATTTCACTCTTCATCCCATATGACGTAGTCAGCTACTTGTTCAAACTAATCAATGTACCTTTTAAAACCAGGGAAGAGGTTAATAAGGGGCATATTAAGATCAGACCAATTATCGAACCAAAAAGAGATAGTTCTCCCATTTTCAATTTTCTTCCAACTCCACGGAGAAACTTTTTACAAACTTCACATATACCCTACAAAGTTAGAGAGGCCAACTTCTTCTTGCTTACAAAAGACATCTCTTGGTCACCACAACCATACTTCGCTCTGAGGACTTGCACCCATAGAGCATTGCATCTCTCTTATAAATAAGTCCCTAGCATAGTTTCATTATTAAGGCCTTGTTTTGTTTCCCCATATGTTTAATGCCCAATCCTCCAGCTTGTTTCTCTTGAACCACTTGATCACAAGAGAGTAAGTGTAACTTTCTACCCTCCTCACTATCTCCCCATAAGAAACCCGTACTCTGTTTTTCTAACTCCTTAACCACTCCTTTAAGAATCAACATAGTCTGCATATAGTAGGTTGGGAGAGCTGATAACACAGTCTTTATAAGAGTTATCCTCCCTGTAAAGTTCAGGCATCCCTTCTTCCAACCTGACAGCTTTTTCTTCATTTTTTCTAAGACCGGCAAGAAAGTTCGGCAAATCGCTTTCTTATGGATGAGGAGGATACCCAAATATTTCCCCAAGTCACTTGTGAGACCCACTCCCATTTGATTGCTCATCTCTACCATTTGTGATAAACGAAGATTCTTTGAGAAGCATATTTTAGTTTTCCCTTTATTCATTCTTTGACCAAACGCTCCACTGAAAAGATCCAATCAACCCAACATTACATCAATCTGGATGCTCGAGGCTTCCCCAAATAAGATAAGATCATCAACAAAGAACATGTGAGATATTGGAGGACCCTCCTTATTAATTTGAATATGAGCCCAAAGCCCTTTTTCAATTGCATCTTTGATTACAAAGTTTAACCTTTCCATACATAAAGTAAAAATGTATGGAGAGATTGGGTCACCCTGTTTAAGACCCCTGGTGGGTTGAAAAGAATCTGTCAGTTCTCCGTTCCAAAGGACTCCAAGAGAAGATGATGATATACAGGCCATGATGAGGTCACAAATCTTATCACTTATCCCAATCCACTCAAGGGTTTCCTGGATGAAGTTCCATTTAAGCCTGTCATATGCTTTTTCTAGATCCACCTTCACCACTAGCCATCCAGTTCTACCCATTTTTTTCTTCATTGAGTGCATCACCTCCTTCACCACAATGATGTTGTCACTACTCTGTCTCCTTGGTATGAAACTGCACTGATGGGGTCCCATCATTTTGTTCATGATACCTCGGAGCTGTCGACTAAGGATCTTCCTTATTACCTTGTAGCTCACGTTGCATAGAGAGATCGGTCTAAAGTCTTTCATTGATTCAGGGAGGTCCACCTTTGGAATGAGAGCAATGTTGGTTCCGATAATTTTCCCCACTTTGCTAGGATCTTCAAAAATACTCTTTACTAAATCACATACTGATCTCCAATAATGTGCCGCATTTCATGATAGAAGAATGCTTAGATCCTATCCGACCTAGGAGCCTTAAAGACTCCAAGATCATATACTATATACTGCTTGCTTAATCTCTTCATAAGTGAGGTCCGCAGAGATTCTAACACTTTTACCCTTTGATAAGCTCAAGAAACCACAAGTTGAACTGCACCCCATTGTTTCAGTATGCTCACTTTGGAAAAGATTCTTGTAGAAGTCTAGGGACATGGCCTCGATCTGGTTTCTTCTTCTTCTTATTGTAAAACCACGGTCATTCTTGTCACAAGCTCACTTCCATCATCTTGTGGGTATGTAAATAAAACCACGGTCATTCTTGTCACAAGCTCACTTCCATCATCTTGTGGGTATGTGACTTGACATTTTTGAAAACATCACAAAAATGAGAGAGAAAATTTAATATAAGTACAAGTAGGGGTGAGCAATGGGCGGGCTGGGTAACCCGAAGCCTAACCCATCGCCCGCCCATTTAATATTAGATGGGTATGGGTTAGCCCATACCCGAGCCTCAACCCATTCAAGCCCGAACTAAATGGGTTCGGGTTAAATGGGCGGGTTAAATGGGTTATGGGAAAACCCATTAATCTCTTGGCCTATTTTTTTATTATTACAAATTTTTAAATTTATTATCAAAGTTAATAATTCAAGCATCACATTCACATATTAAAAGTGACAGCAAGATCTACAACTCCACATCCATGTTTACATCATAGTTTGTTGCACAAAAGAACTTAAATTTAGACAAATATCATAATAACATCTTTTTAGTGTTTAAACTTCAAACTAAAATATTACAACCACAAGTTCAAAATGATTAATATCACGTTTACAATTTTACATATTTATTTATTGAAATTTACAGGAATGCTACTGACTCACTCTCAATACTCATGGACAAAATTAAAACAAATTGAAAAAAATATATATAAATGGGCGGGCATGGGCAGCCCTAAGGTGTGCCCATCGCCCGCCCATTTAATTTTTAAATGGGCTGGGTTTGCACCCGCCCATCATGGGCTTTAATTGGGCGGGCTTTAAATGGGTAAAAATTGTGGGTAGTGGGCTAGCCCATCGGGTTTCGGGTATTTTGCTCAGCCCTAAGTACAAGAGAGACAATATAATGGCATGATTGGTGTCCCACTGCTGGGCTAAGCTTTTATTTAATCTTCTAGTAGCCAGTACTGGTTGGAATAACAAACCCATAATTACTCTTGATGACAAATAGTACTATCATTAAACCCACAACCATGATTAATGTTAATATTAATGAAAGGTCTGTCGTGATGGACGAAGGGTTTTTATCTTGTTGACTTGTTCAACGCTCTCTTACCAATCACCACCCCCCAAATCTGGGCCAGTATGAACAAATAAAATATCTGTGTGCCCTTGCTATAAAAAAAAAAAAAAAAAAAAATATGTGTGCCCTAAGATTTATTAACATTTTATCTAGCTGAATTTGATCACCGACTCCTTATTTATTTCTTTTATCTTCAGCATCCAGATTTCAACAAACTGCATCAGTGTCCGTTTTGACTTTTTCGCCCCTCTTGTTTAATCTCACTCTCTCATTGGGTGTTTTGTTGGACACCACCTCGATTAGACGTCTCCATGCTCCCACCCCAATTATCCTAAGTGATTATTTTCAAATCCAATCATTAAATCAAATTAAATTTATTTAAAGGTTAAGAGTCATATATTACGTTGAAAAAAAAAAGAAATGATTTAAGTTAAAAGAGAGAAGACACTCAGGAACAAGTGAGGTTGAATTCATGAGTCAAAAAATTATTGTTGACGTGCAACTTTAAAACCATTCAGGAGTGTTCAGTATCTTATCCTGAAAACAACTAAAATGTAATAACAAATTTGCTCATCATTATTAAAAATGTTAACATTTGATTTTAATATTTTACTGGTTAGGACTAATGTCTACTTCCTTCTTCTTCTTCTTTTTTTTTGTCACTCTTGGGACGAATTGCTACCCAAGAAACTGTTGGATATCCTGCCCTCTCTCTGGTTACTACTTACTATTTTAGAGATAAAATTGTATTTTTTATTATAAAATTGCATTTCAACCCTACAAAACAAACCCTAATCCCTATTTGGTTATAGAATATAGAGTACCTTAAAACTCTCTATCAACTAACCCACCTGATGTGCCCACAATTAATGATCAAATTAGCTTAATATCATTATCATTGATGTGTTTGGAAGATGACAACTTGATGCCAGAAAAGAAATTAAAAAAAAAGGAAAAAAAAAACCAACCGTGCATGAGGGTTGAGTGGCCTGACCGACTCACCCTACCCCAGATGATTTCAACAGTGAGAACACCACCACATGCAAAACACAGTACCAAGAGATGCATCACCTAAAATATTTTCTAATCAAAATGACGTGATTAGTGACCTCTTATTTTTTTTTTTTTGACTATAAACTGGAGAAAAAGTTTACATGAAACTTAGAGTTCTAAACAACATTGGTTTGGTCTCTAGCCCCGACTGCCTCAAGGGATGGCGGGGGTTGTTCAAAGAAGCAAAAGTTTTGCACTATAGCATGTGCCATCTTAGCCATATGATCTGCCTGAGAGTTGCTCTCTCTCGGAGTATGTTCCATCACAACTTGCCAATCTCTTGCTAACAACAGGCGTGTATCCTCTATGATATCTCTGAACGGATGTTGATTAGGGCATCCTCTTGTAAGCAAATTAATAACCTCTATCGAATCCGTCTCTATCAAATTAGTGACCTCTTATTCACCGCACAGCAGAATTATTATTGTAGATAATGTAATATATATATATATATGTGTGTTGATGATTTAACTTTTTGAAGCTGGTAGATTGGACTAGGAGGCGGGTTGGAACAAGACACAGAGACGAGACGAGTAGACGACCATTTATGAAATCACTTTCTCCGTCGCTATTTACCGTTTGAATCCTTTTTCCCCATTCCCAGAATTCCATATCTGATATCAGTGTACCCACGTACGTATTTACTCACATCAGCAACACTATAACCCTACCCAGTAGTTGTTGGGTTCAGTCCCCTCCATTAAAATCATGTCCGTGGATTCTTGCTTTTCCCTGTTTTTCAACTCTCTCACTCCCTCTTCTCCTACGCCCCTTTGTCTCATTCTTGTTATATCACTACCTAATCCCTATTTCCCCAAATCATGAACTTGTATTTAATCAGCAATGCCATTTGAGAAAGGCAATTGTTTTAGATGTCAGTTATTTCAGGACAATGAACAGAGCATAGCGTCAAGCAAAGAGTGCTTGGTAAACATGAAATGAGAGTGGGGGAAAACTACTGTACTTCCTTTTACCTTCATCACATGCCAGACAATGTGATGTCCAATTTTTTGTTACTATTTTTTTTTAATAAAGGGGTGGTTAAATCTGGTTAACATCAGTCTTCAGATTACTGTATGATAATTCATTAAAAGGGAAATTATAGAGCTGAGATCAGCCTCCTTCTAATTATTGACCTGATGCTGCTGGGGCGAATTGATGAAAGAAGAGGCCATATTGAGGGAATTTGCAGTGTCAGAGTGGCAGTGACGTTGCTGTAAATAAGCTACAAAAGTAAAAGGAGCTGACTTTGCTGATCCTGAATAAACCCAGAGCCTTGTGTAAGAAGCTGCTTTACAGATACCAATTTCATGTTCTGAACCAAAAATTACTGATTCATCATTTGACCTTAAAGGCTTAAACAGCACACAGGTCATTTTCAAAAAAGAATCAAATTTCGGAGGGATCACTGGACAGGTCCACAAGGGCCTGAGACTTTTGTTTAAGTACGATTTTGATAATCATTTTACGTATTTTTTAACTTTCCAAATAATTATCTCATTAAAAAATGAAAGAGAAGAAAATGCATAATTGTTAATTACTACTTCCATTTCTTTCTATGTAACCCAAAATGTCTTGTCTACTCTTCCCTGCGTTTCAGAAGGAACCGGCTTTCTTGGAGGAGACATGGAAAGGGTGCAATTTAACTTGAAGTAGAAGCCAAGTTTTGACACTGGAAATCAGTGGTTGTCAAAATGCCATTTACACAGGCAAAAAGTTAAAAAAGAAAAAAAAATGATTTTAAGTGTTTCTTTTTTTTACCCCTTGGTTTGAATTCATTCTGGTCAAAAACCCATATATTCCAGTTTTCACACAGTATCCTTTGTCGGGTGGAAAATCAAGCTTTCTCTCTCCATGCCCCTGAAATTTCGGTGCCCACCTCCTCACCATCTGTCACTTTCCAAGTTTTTTATTTTTTTTATTTTTTAACAGAAGAAGCAGTTTGTACATACTACATAATTAACCCTCTCCTCTTTGCTCCCAGTCTTCTAAGATAATATTCAATGCTTCACACACCACGACCACTCCATTAGGAACAACAAGACTGAAGAATGAGGTCGTAGGAGCGAAATCACAAAACAGATAACATTAAAAAATATTCCCCCGAGAGATAAGAAAAACAGAGAGTCAGAAACATGAGCTGAAAAGGCAGCGTAAGGCGTGTGAGCTAAAATAAAAGAGGGGAGTGTGAAGTCGCTGATAAGAGCTATTAAAAGATTCTTGCAAATGTCACAAGATTCTGAGGAGATAAAGACCGTTGAACACTGGAAATGGTCGGAAATGCAAGGCCTTGAGCTCGAGCCTCCTCCTGCTCCTATTTCCGACTCGACGCCAGAAAAGAGAGACTCCAAAACAGAGGAAGCAACCAACGGAGAACCAAAGGACATGGAAAGCTCTGAGCCGAAGAAAGATGGAGGAGAGAAGCCTGACACTCTTTCTCCCGTCGGATTCGGCGAGCTTTTCAGATTCTCCGATGGATTAGATTACATTCTCATGGGAATTGGAACGGCAGGGGCAATTGTTCACGGGTGTTCACTTCCTCTGTTTCTTCGGTTTTTTGCTGATCTTGTCAATTCTTTCGGGTCCAATGCTAATGATGTGGACAAGATGACCCGAGAAGTCGTCAAGGTAATGCATTCACAATAACAATATATATATATATATATATATATACTTCGTGATATGAAATGAACGTGTTATGTCTTGTGTGTTGAAGCATTGTGTTTTTGGTATTTTGCAGTACGCATTTTACTTCTTGGTGGTGGGAGCTGCTATATGGGCATCCTCATGGGCAGGTGAGTTCTCTAGAAATGGGTTCCTTTTTTGGGAGGGATTTTGGATTTGATAATGGTGTTAATGTTACTGAAAAAACTGGGTTTTGTGGCAGAGATATCCTGCTGGATGTGGACAGGAGAGAGGCAGTCGACGAAAATGAGAATAAAGTATCTGGAAGCTGCGTTGAATCAGGACATTCAATATTTCGACACCGAGGTTCGAACGTCCGACGTTGTTTATGCAATAAACACTGATGCTGTGATGGTCCAAGATGCCATTAGCGAGAAGGTGAAGCAAAGCAAACCCACTTTTTGATTGAATAAGTTCATCTCTGTTTCTATTCTTGCGTAACAACACTCTGTGATTGGTTTGTGTGCAGCTGGGTAATTTCATTCACTACATGGCCACATTCGTTTCTGGATTCGTGGTGGGATTCACGGCCGTTTGGCAGTTAGCTTTAGTCACACTCGCCGTAGTCCCAATGATAGCTGTGATCGGAGGCATTCACACCGCCACGCTGGCAAAACTCTCCGGCACAAGCCAGGAAGCTCTTTCTCAAGCCGGCAATATTGTAGAACAGGTGAATTTAAACTTCAATGTCTTTTGTACAAAAAGTTATGAACTTTTTATGTTTCTGCATCTGGGTGTTATTTATATATGCATTTTTGAACTGAATTTTCAGACTGTGGCGCAAATTCGAGTGGTACTGGCATTCGTGGGGGAGAGTAGGGCATTACAAGCTTATTCGTCGGCGTTGAAAGTGGTCCAGAAGATTGGTTACAAAACTGGACTTGCTAAGGGAATTGGATTGGGTGCCACTTATTTTGTTGTTTTTTGTTGTTACGCTCTTCTGTTATGGTATGGAGGTTACCTCGTTAGGCACCACCACACCAATGGCGGACTTGCCATCGCCACCATGTTTGCTGTTATGATAGGTGGACTGTAAGTAACTAAGCACACGTGTTCATGTATCACAATTCTCATTGTTTTAAAGCAATTATTTGGTGACCAAATTATGTTCTCTTGATCAATCTCTGAGCAGGGGTTTGGGTCAATCTGCTCCAAGCATGGCTGCATTTACAAAGGCCAGGGTTGCTGCAGCAAAAATTTTCCGAGTGATTGATCACAAGCCAGGGATTGACAGAAACAGTGAATCGGGCTTGGAATTAGAGTCGGTGACGGGACTAGTGGAGCTTAAAAATGTAGACTTTTCCTACCCATCAAGGCCAGAGGTTCGGATTCTCAATGATTTCTCACTGCTTGTGCCTGCGGGGAAGACTATAGCCTTGGTTGGTAGTAGTGGCTCCGGCAAGAGCACCGTCGTTTCTCTCATTGAGAGATTCTATGATCCTACTTCTGGTAAACTGATAATTTGTTCAAATTCATTTTTTATTCATTATATTTAGTTTGATTGTTTATTGAGCTACTCTGATGTGTAGGGCAAGTTCTGCTTGATGGGCATGACATTAAAGAATTGAAGCTTAGATGGCTGAGGCAGCAAATAGGACTAGTAAGCCAAGAGCCTGCATTATTTGCGACCACAATCAGAGAAAATATACTGTTGGGTCGACCAGATGCAGACCAGGTTGAGATTGAAGAAGCTGCTAGAGTAGCTAATGCTCATTCGTTCATTATCAAACTTCCTGAAGGCTATGATACCCAGGTTAGTCAGTCAGTTCAGACTTCAGAGTATGTTATGAGGAAAAAATGAGTTACATAATTGTCTTGGCTATTGATTGAACTCAGCAATAAGATGACCCAGTCAGATCAATCACATCGTAGGATTTAAAAGGCCTGCACAGAAGCATCCACTTGTTTCTATGGTCGCCACTCATTTTTTTTTTTTTTTGAGATTTATGATTTATGACAAGATAGAGGTTGGATATGGGAGAATTTGAAAACTAAAAGACATAATCTATGCCACAGTTATCACAGTAGGTAAGGGACATCATAATGCGACGCCTCATGTCATGTGTGTATGGAGTAAAGCCGAACTTTGTGGAAGGTGGGAAACCAATTATGTGGATCTTGACCAAGAGGTTTCTTGTTTTAGTTGTGAATATTTGGTGGTTTATAATTGCAACTTCTATTATTAATTAATATTTATAAATTTGGTAAATTCATTTAGTCAACAAGAAAAACCCAATTAGTATTATTAAATCTTAATTTTTAAGAGTCAAAGCCCGGAATTTTGCATTTGAAAAAGTACCACATGCTTCAGTCTACAGTGCATGTGCTTGAATGCAGGAGAATGAATATGTATTCTTCATTTCTATAATACAGGCCAGTCAAACTGCCGGTGGAGGATTAAGTGGAAATGCCCTGATAATAATAACAAATTTTAAGGGTTTCAATGGTTTGCTCTTCTTTAATTGATTACTCACCACGAGAACGGAGGATGGTTTCTGTGTTTAACTCAATAGACTTATTTATAAATAAAATAGGCAATCTATCACGCTTGATAGTTGTGATACTTATTTATGATGGGGAAGATAATGCTAAAATAATGAGAATGCAATGTTGTTTCTATAGATGGAAAGTACCTTTACTCTCTTGCTTGGTTTATGTGAATTAGAAGGGGCAAAACTTTAGTTACTATTTGATAAGTGATAAATAATTGAAAATGGTAGGTGGGAGAGAGAGGGCTACAGCTTTCTGGAGGACAAAAGCAAAGGATAGCAATTGCAAGGGCAATGTTGAAAAACCCGGCTATTCTTCTGTTGGATGAAGCAACAAGTGCATTAGACTCTGAGTCAGAAAAGCTGGTTCAGGAAGCGCTAGACCGGTTCATGATTGGTAGAACAACTCTCGTAATCGCTCATCGCCTCTCCACTATTCGCAAAGCTGACCTGGTAGCTGTACTTCAACAAGGAAGTGTTTTTGAAATTGGAACTCATGATGAGCTCCTTGCTAAAGGTGAAAATGGATTGTATGCCAAGCTTATTAAGATGCAGGAAGCAGCACATGAAACTGCTATGAATAATGCCAGAAAGAGTAGTGCAAGGTTGGTCACCTATCTCCAAAATTTGAAGTTAAAATTGTGTCATAAAGAATATATTCATCTCTTAGATATTCTAATCTGAACTCAAGTTGATTATATCTCATGACATAATGTTTTATCTATAGGCCTTCAAGTGCTAGAAACTCCGTCAGCTCACCGATAATTGCTCGGAATTCTTCTTATGGTCGGTCTCCATACTCACGCAGGCTGTCAGATTTCTCTACTTCTGACTTCAGTCTGTCCATTGATGGACCTCATCCAAATTACAGGCTTGAGAAGCTTGCCTTCAAAGACCAAGCTAGTTCCTTCTGGCGCCTTGCAAAAATGAACTCTCCTGAATGGCTTTATGCTTTAATTGGTTCCATAGGCTCTGTTGTTTGTGGATCCCTTAGTGCCTTCTTTGCTTATGTCCTTAGTGCAGTTCTTAGTGTTTATTACAATCCAAACCACAAAATTATGATTCGGGAAATTGAGAAGTATTGCTACTTACTGATTGGCCTTTCATCTGCTGCGCTTCTCTTTAATACACTCCAGCATTTCTTCTGGGATATTGTGGGAGAAAATCTTACTAAGCGAGTGAGGGAGAAGATGCTGACTGCTGTGCTCAAGAACGAAATGGCATGGTTTGATCAGGAGGAAAATGAGAGTGCTAGGATTGCAGCAAGGCTTGCTCTTGATGCCAACAATGTCAGATCAGCCATCGGAGATCGCATTTCGGTAATTGTTCAGAACACGGCCCTTATGCTTGTTGCTTGTACTGCAGGGTTTGTTTTGCAGTGGCGCCTTGCCCTTGTCCTTGTAGCCGTCTTCCCTGTTGTTGTTGCAGCCACAGTTTTACAGGTTTGCTTACATTTCGTTCTAGCATGCTATCAATTTCAATTGCACCTTTTACTTTTATTAGTCATTGAATGTACTGAATTATGCACAGAAAATGTTCATGACTGGTTTCTCTGGAGACCTGGAAGAAGCTCATGCCAAGGCCACACAACTAGCAGGAGAAGCCATTGCAAATGTTAGAACTGTTGCTGCTTTCAACTCTGAAACAAAAATTGTTGGTCTTTTCACTTCTAACCTTGAAACTCCGCTACGACGATGCTTTTGGAAGGGACAAATTTCTGGAAGTGGGTTTGGGATAGCTCAGTTTGCACTTTATGCTTCCTACGCACTTGGTTTATGGTATGCTTCTTGGCTTGTGAAGCACGGAATCTCTGATTTCTCTAAAACAATAAGAGTCTTCATGGTCCTCATGGTTTCTGCCAATGGTGCTGCTGAAACTTTAACCCTGGCACCTGACTTCATCAAGGGAGGTAGAGCTATGAAGTCAGTCTTTGATCTCCTCGACCGAAGAACTGAAATCGAGCCGGATGATCCAGATGCTATTCCTGTCCCAGATCGTCTCCGTGGTGAAGTTGAGCTTAAGCATGTAGACTTCTCATATCCAACTCGCCCTGATATGCCGGTATTTCGTGACCTAAATCTTCGTGCTAGAGCTGGAAAAGCCCTTGCCCTTGTTGGACCTAGTGGATGTGGTAAGAGCTCAGTCATTGCACTAGTACAAAGATTTTATGATCCAACATCTGGGAGAGTTATGATTGATGGAAAAGACATTAGAAAATACAATCTCAAGTCTCTTAGGAGGCACATTGCTGTGGTACCTCAAGAGCCATGTCTGTTTGCTGCTACTATATATGAAAATATCGCATATGGACATGATTCAGCCACAGAATCTGAGATAATAGAAGCAGCAACACATGCCAATGCCCACAAATTCATATCAGCTTTGCCTGATGGATACAAGACATTCGTGGGAGAGAGAGGAGTTCAATTATCAGGAGGTCAAAAGCAGAGAATAGCGATCGCACGGGCTTTTCTGAGGAAAGCTGAGGTGATGCTTCTTGATGAAGCAACAAGTGCACTCGATGCTGAGTCTGAGAGATCTGTTCAGGAGGCTCTGGATCGTGCATGTTCTGGAAAAACAACCATTACTGTTGCTCATAGGCTATCAACTATTAGGAATGCTAGTCTTATTGCAGTGATTGATGATGGGAAAGTGGCAGAGCAAGGATCTCACTCACATTTGTTGAAAAATCACCCAGATGGGATTTATGCACGAATGATTCAATTACAAAGGTTCACACATAGTCAAGTGGTTGAGATGACTTCGGGTTCAAGTTCTTCTGCAGGACCAAGAGATGATGAGAAAGAAAGCTAGTTGTTCAGGAATGAATCCATGTAATAGAGTATGCCTTATACCCATTATGATTATTGGCTTCTTCTTTTTTTCTTTTTTCTTTTTGGTTTTCACCCCTTAGTTAGTATAGTTTGTGTATTACCCCACTCTTCCAATTTAAGAATGTATCTTCTTGTGCTTATGAATTTTACCATGGAAAGGAGACAGACAAATTACACGAATGATATTTGAAATATATTGACAGATAGGCTGAAATTCTGGAGAACGTATTGAAGGCTTTCCGTTTCCAATTTACCAATGTTAATATGTTATAGTGAGCTACATTATGCCTTGCGTACTAAATGAGTCCACGGCATGGTATAAATAAATGGCAGCACAACAATTAATATGATATATATATATACACACACTCCCTCCTATCCTAAATATAAGATATCTTTGGTAAGTTGGTCTAGGTCATAAATATAAGACAATTATAATTTTTGTCAACTTTTCCTCAAGTTATTATTGGTGCTCATTTAATAATAATCAAGTAAGAAAATAAAGGATGAAATAAAAGAACATGATTTGGGTGTTTTAAAAATCACTATACTAATATAACTAACATAATTAATTTAATCAAATTAGTTACGTAATTCCTATAGCGTATATAATATGCAGGTAGGCACTTTAACCATTTTTCTATTATGAAGATTAGGAAAGCTCGAAAACAGTCGACGAAGAGCAATAGAGGACACGGCGTCTTAATACTTGGGCCAAGTTTATGGGTCTCTTTCTCCACTTTACTATATAGGACTATTACTTATTAAGCCCAATTATTTTCTATGTGGGATTTAAGTCCATTGTGTAGGCCTAATACACAGCCCATGTTGACCCAATTTTATTGAACGACCCCTCCACTTGATATCCCGTAATAGCATGGAAAAAACATCTTCAACCACTTGATCCCCTTTCAGTTAGCTATAATCTTTTTATAATTAAAAAAGGAAACTCTGATAATTTTAATTCTAATTCCAACTCTAACCCAATCTAGTAATCTACTACCTCTAATTCAAAATATAAGATTTCATTGGGGTTAACTTTTGATCCTAGACATAATTTGTGTTTTCATTTCACCTATTACATTTATATATTTTTTTAAAAAAATTAATTCACTAAAGTTATTATATATAATGTATCATATATTATATTTAAATAATATATTCAACTTTCTCGATCTCCCCAATTAATCAACTAAACTTTACATTTAGAACATGGATTATAGTTCCATTTTTTTTAATTATATATCAAACATTGTAATTTTGATTATATAATTGTACGATATGGTGCATAACACACTCACCAGCACATCACAATGCACCATTCGTGTGTTAGCCCGTAAAGGGCAAGCTCATTTGGGAGTTTTCAGTCACCACTTTTAGTATGTTGCCTACAATATTTTATTCAATGATTCGTGTCATGAATTGAAGAGCTAATGATGATGAATTGATGATGGGGAGAAGAAAAGTGATTCGTAACAGTTTGCAGAGAGTGATTTGAGGCAATTTTGGGATTTAATGACATTTGCTTGTGGGCTACCATCACCTGAGATGTAAGTGGCTCGTCGTCTTCTCCTCACATCCTTATGAGCTGATGCTTCCAAAAACATGACTTGCCGTGTCAACTCTGTTTCCTACTTTTTTCTTCCCCACAAGTGATGATTTCTCACTCTAATGCTTCCAAAAATAATTGATTTTTCTCTATTCACCTTTATCACACATAGATCGTTTGTTTTCTCTAAAACCAGCGGTGCAAGCAAAACAGACCTATTAGTAGCTATTATTGCCTCTTCAATCCTTTTTCAAAACCCAACAACAATCACCGCTTCTAAACCCAAACAGCCAAATCCTAAAATAGCTTACTAATTATGGCAAAGGACACAACGCCAGCTTCAAATAAAGCACCTCCGACCAATTTCATTTATTAATATAATTTAACCATAGCAAGCTTTTCAATTCCATCCAGGCTTTTTACTTCCAAGGGAAAGCTTTGCAAATTACCACATCCTTCTCCTGCCTGCCACGATCAGGGGGGCATTGTCACAATGTAAGCAGGAATACAAATATTTTATGGCTTCATCCAACTTTTGTAGCTAATTGTAAAGCATATCAATCTGTATCCAGTTCAAGAAGCCCATAATTACTTTGGGATTTAACCGCATCAAGGCATATCAGGCTCAAGTCTTACAAATGGCTTTGAAAGTATACATATATGAAAGGACCAACATGTGCTATTGAATAATTATGATTAATGTGAAAAAATGCAGGCCAACAAGAGATTACAGCCCCACTTTTTTTTTTTAAAAAAAAAACGATTTGACCAGTTTACTCTGTGCATACATTACCAAATGCGCCCAGCTTACCAAATGCGCCCAGCTTCTTCAAATGCTAAACTTCTAAAGCAAGGAAAAGAATATCGCTAGAGTCAGATTCCACAGACGTACTAGTTGAGAGCAGGGACTCTAATTCCTTCTAAACTATGTCAATATAACTAAAAACTTAACAACTTCACTGACACAAATTCATAGCATCTTGCCAATTGGAAAACCTGTGTGCATCAATATTTAGAATGAATGCATGCCTTTAAAAACTAAGAAAATCTTATCGTTGGTAAATAATAAGAAAACTGTCTGGAGGTCAGACTTAAATTTGTACAAGATGTAATTGGGAGAAGTAAACTCTTTTGACAAAAATACGGATCAACATAATGCAAATAAATTTTCTCCGACATTAATTAACATCAATACACATGCTCAAGTATGTGGTCTTCAGCAAGTCAAAATTTGATACATCAAAGTCGTGATGGAATAATTGACCCAATGGAGACAATAAAGTGGCACTTGCTATATTTGTTCCACAAAGCTAATAATAATTATAAGATTTGTAAATTTATCACTGGTAACATCATGTAGCCCATCCAGCAAACTAACACACTAGATATGTTAATCCTGCACCAAAAAAATATTTGGAAAGTAGTTCATATTTTACTTCAATCTCTGATGGTTAAATCAAAAGAGATCAACAGAATGAAGATAACAACCATCTATAAGTGCAACCATCCCTTTTCCACATCAAATCAAAATTTTTCAAAAGACAAATCTTGATAATTTGGCCTAGCTTACGTATTAGAAGTGAGTATAAAACTTGTGTACATACAAACTTTCATGTGTGTACGTTTTGGTAAATCCATTCTCTGAGGACTGCAACGTGTTCCAGTATATATGCAAGTTATCTGAGTCAGACATCAACTATCCATCGTTTCCAAATAGACGATTTCCCCTCCAATTGCTAACTCCAGAGCATTCACATTCATGATCCTAAAGGTATTTGACAAACTCAAAAACCACTTCGAGTCACTGATATTCAAAACTTAAACAAGAAAACAAAAAGCATCCATAGTTAGGATTATGATAACCTTCATATGATTAAAAGGGGAATTTATCATATTAAGGAATCCTTACCTTATCTGCAAAAGTTTCAGTAAAGGAACTGAGGGATATCATAGGTTTTTACTTTATAATTATACTCTCAATAAATTAGTTTGACCAAAAAAATCCTCCTCATACATCAAGTAAACTCTTCTATGTTATCTATCCAACAAGGGATTTTCACCATCCCAAACCCTGTCTACTCTCATTTCCTCCTCTTTCAACTAGTGACACACCTTGCAAAGTAATAGTCTTGTCTGAAATTAGATCAGGCACTTTCCTCTAGCAGCATTACGTCACAAATCATAAGAATTTAATAATCCACAAATATTTTATGATGCAGAATGAGACGATATCTAAATTATCTATTCTTTCCTAACCTCAGCAGTAAAGCAAATTCTACAGACAAGCCTATGAAAGCACAGAACAAGTATATTTCACCAAAGTTTAGCAAATAAAGAAAAGATTAACAAGATTAAATGAACAACTAGAAGAACATATCTGGTCCTTAAAGGAATACCAATTATGCCAGCTTGATGCCGTATGCATCTATCTAATATTTATTCACAAGATAACACAATCTGATAGATCGGATTGATATAATGAGCCATTATTACTCTGATAAAAATCTGACATTAAACTTTTGATCACATTGTCAGTAAGGTAAGAACCGACAGAGATATAGCTACCAAGCCGCTACAGTACAGCACCATAGCTTGCATGAAGAACGTGTGTCTCACCAAAAGAGCAGCTATTCTCCTTACATCTTACTCATCATAATACATCCGTCCATCTAAACCCCAATACGCGTCTTCATTCCCACCCGGCTCTGTTCTCTATTTTATGTTAAGGGTTCATCTCCTGGATACACCACACCCAGTGGTTCAAGGCTATTAAAAGCCATTGACCCACCATTAATCTCATTTCACAAGTAGCTCTGTTCAGGCAGAGTCTACAGCCCAACTTTCCATCCTACCTTCAAGGACCACAGAAACCATGAGAAACCTTATTTTTCAGCAGCCTGATGAGACAATGCAAGGACATGCTTCAGCTAAGCTGCAATATGCCTGGGAATCTATACGAAACCCAGTGATCATACCACTCTTGAAACTAGCCGTCATATTGTGCTCAGGTATGTCAATTATGCTATTTGTTGAAAGAGTACTCATGACGCTTGTGCTTTTGGGGGTTAAAGTGTTGGGGAAGAAAAAATACACCAAATACAAGTTGGATGACCTGAAACAAGACCTAGAAAGAAACAAAAACCACCCCATGGTGTTGATCCAGATACCTATGTACAATGAGAGAGAGGTAAGCTTTCTTTCTGACAATGAAGCCATGCACCATCACAAAGTTCAATCAAATCTCCAGATGATATTTATCATTTTTGCATCCCTCCGATTCTGAAATAATAAGTTTTAAGACAAGTTGATAATGATTAATAATTCTAGATAACCATAATAAACCACTGAAAATTTTTTATTAGTAATCAGGGGAACGCTTTCAATGAAAATAAATCAACTGGATTTTTTTCTTCTCAAACATTTTTTTACAGCATGCCGCTGCCTCATTCTATGCTCTGTTTTTTTCACTTTCAATTGTCTGCTTTTAATGTAATTTTTCATACCTTCTTTTAATTGACAGAAACAAGCATCTGGTAAAGGAAGCTCACCAAGGCTTTCCGGCCAGATTGTCAATTCATATAGTTTAATGTCTCCACAATCATACACATCATTTTTATAGCAGATAAGCGGTGTGAACAATAAGCACAAACCCCAGCTAACTAATAAAGAAAGAGAAACACATGTTGTCTATCTTGTGTAACTAGAAATTTCACGAAAGACCAAGGGTGAGAATGATGCTTAATAAAGATAAAATGGCTTCAACCCATAAATTTGGATTTCTGTCACCAGGTCTACAAGCTTTCCATTGGAGCAGCATGTGCGCTTGCATGGCCATCTGAAAAACTCATAATTCAGGTTCTTGATGACTCTACCAATCAAGTCTTAAGGGTATCTCACTGAATGCAGCAGATCTTCACTGCAGACCCCTTTCTTGTATAACTCTGCTATAACCATATGCCTATAAATGCAGGAATTGGTTGAACAGGAGTGTGATAAATGGATACGAAAAGGTGTCAATGTCAAGTATGAAACTAGGAATAATCGAAATGGTTACAAGGCTGGTGCTATGAAAGAGGGTTTGGAGAAGGAATATGTCAACAATTGTGAATTTGTGGCGATTTTTGATGCAGACTTCCAGCCAGATCCGGATTTTCTCTGGAGAACCATTCCTTACCTGCTTCAGAACCCAAAGTTGGGCTTGGTTCAGGCCAGATGGAAATTTGGTACAAAACATCAACATTAAACACTATTATGGTCACATTAGTATGGATGTGTGCATTGTTAAGAACTCAGGAATTCAAAGCATTGCTGAACCATTTTTGTTACATGCAGTAAATTCAGATGAATGTATAATGACCCGAATTCAAGAAATGTCACTTGATTATCACTTCAGTATCGAACAAGAAGTCGGTTCCTCAACGTACTCATTCTTTGGGTTCAACGGTAAGTTAGTTAGCAGGCTAACTAAACTATTTATAAAGGTGCATCAGCAGATCAGCTTAGACAAATATCTGTTATAATATACAGGGACAGCAGGAGTTTGGAGAATTAGAGCAATAAAAGATGCAGGGGGGTGGAATCATCGAACCACTGTTGAAGATATGGACCTTGCAGTCAGGGCTAGCCTTAAGGGCTGGGAATTTGTTTTTGCTGGCGATGTGGCAGTGAGTTCTTAACTAATTCTTCTCATTCTATGTTCACTGCATCTAAAATTCAATAACCAATAACTAAAACCTTCTGCTGCTTGCTAGGTGAAAAATGAACTACCAAGTACATTTAAAGCCTACCGATATCAGCAGCACAGATGGTCATGTGGCCCAGCCAATCTCTTCAAAAAAATGACCAAGGAAATCCTCTTTTGTAGTGTAAGTGAACACGAATGTTAAAAACAACCAAAGGATCCCAATTCCCTATAGTTATTATGATTCACAAACTTTTATGAGCAATAAATTGATTGACACCTGATTGTGTCATCCAGAGGGTGTCGGCTTTCAAGAGGTTCCACCTTGTCTATGCTTTCTTTTTTGTGAGGAAGATAGTTGCGCACTGGGTGACATTTTTCTTCTACTGCATAGTCATACCAGCCAGTGTGATAGTTCCAGAAATCACTCTTCAAAAGCAGATTGCAATATACATTCCAGCAACCATTACAATTCTAAATGCAGTGTGCACCCCAAGGTAAATGGTTCTAACAGCAGTGTAAGTTTGCCTAATGACCTCATCCATCTAAGTTATTTAACAATCTCTAATTTATGAAATAGGTCCCTCCATCTTCTTGTGCTTTGGATACTTTTTGAGAATGTCATGTCACTCCATCGAACTAAAGCAGCAATTATAGGATTGTTGGAAGCTAATCGTGTCAATGAATGGGTTGTCACTGAGAAGCTTGGTAATGCATTGAAACAAAAGAACAATCTCAAGCAATCAAGGAATTCTCGATTTCGATTTCGATTTACAGAAAGGTATGTGCGCGTTTGCTTTTGAGTCCCAAACAAAGCACTTTATACACCAGTAACACAGCAAAATTGCCACTAAATCCAATTGCAACATAAAAAAATAGTTTGAACGTCAAAGAGAGAAGAGGGGACTGCCGATAATGTCCTAATCTCTTATTCTGTAAAATTTGCACTGAAGCATAATTTAGTATGTAAGACAATGTTACATTTTTAGGTAAAGAATATAATCCTAAAAATAACCAAACTGCTACTCACTGTTGACTAATTCTTATGCGCGCTTATAATCATCTTGTTTTATCAACAGAATCCACCCATTGGAGATTCTCATGGGGATGTTTTTGCTGCATTGTGCAATTTATGACATGCTTTTTGGGCACGACCATTTCTTCGTCTATCTGTTACTGCAGGCTGGAGCTTTCTTCACAATGGGATTTGGGCAGGTGGGAACAATTGTCCCCAACTAAATCATAAAGGAAATGATCAAAATACTAGTGTATTGTTCGACTTAATCCGTACTGCTTGTGCTTGGGCTGTAATTCTAGTATGTTATAGGGTTGTTACAGGCTATTTCCTAGCAGAGCTAGAGAAAACAAGAGCATATATAGTCAGGATCATCTTGGTAGCCATGCATACCAAGAGTGTAAAACTCTGCACAATTATGAAGCATAAGGTCAAAAGTTAGTGTATTGTCTCGTCCATCGTTACAAGTGTGTTTTTTCATTTTCCATAGATCAAAGTGGGGAACCTTTTAAGACTCGCTTTCATTTAACAATAGCTCAAATGCTTGATTACTTAAAACGAAAAGAATATTGCTAAGAAAGTGCAAAAGATAGAAATTTAGACAACATGGAGGAAATCAAAATGAATCGGTCTTCAATAGATTATATTCTAACATTCCATGATAAAAGGCTAAATAGAGTTAATATTAAAAACTTCGCCCAAATTATGTGATACTAATTACACAAAATAAAGAGACCACCAACAGAATAAAATACAAGAATAACAGTAACATCCAGCACCTACCTCTGTCAGTGATTACTTATCGTGAAATAAAATTGAACATGTAACGACTTAGCTTCATTGCACCATTTTCACCGAATCGGTAACCCTCTGCAATCCTGCATCAAACAATGCCATTTCAGAGAGACATTTTTATAATGCAAAGTGTCAGAGACAATTCAACGAGTAAAACAAGTCTGAAGCATCTAAGGAGGGTTTACGTTGCTTATTTGGACATTCCTGGTGAGACTTGAACGGCTCTTAAGAAGGTAAAATATATGGTAGGGAAGGAAAATTTGTGCAATTGATTGACTGAGAACGAGATTTTTTGTAAGAAAATCCACATGATAAGAATGGAGCTTACAGCTCGACACGGAGGCCGGAGTCTGTCGGCGGGAGATGATGATCGAACCTCGGCGGGCAATATCGGAATTCGTACGGTCGGTTACCGCCACAAAGTGACAAAAGCTTCAAGTGGAGGGCATTTGTGGGCCTTGTTCAGTTTTTATTTCAAGTCTTCTTAAGCCTTTCTGTCCATAAAGCCCATTTGCATTTGAGATGGATTGAGTGAATGTCGAGGAATACATACCCAATGTATAATGCACACAATGGCAGACTTCAAGCTTCAAAGGAAACAGATGTACCCATAAAGGTTGGTCCAGCTGTAAATAAGTTGGCCAATAACTATAATATTGTGGTTTCGAATCTTACGTTGTGGGGGACATTATTGGTGGTGGTGGGTGATATGTAAACACCTCAGTTTTCTGAGTTTGGAGGCATGTCTTGGCTCCCGTGAACCTCCGAAATCCCCCACACACCTAAACTTTCTATATATCGGAAAAAGAAAATGATTACTTATAAGTTGTTGGTTGATGTGGTAAGCATACAGAAAAAACACCGGTTCGAATTCCTGAAGCATACTTATTGGGAGGGACGAAAGCCCTATACGCTCAAAGTCTCCAAAAAAGATTAATTTCAAGTGCAGAGTGGGCTGGGCTACTTTTGATTATATTCACAAGGATAATAAATTGATATGCAAAATTTTTGGCATAACAAAATAAGAGATATGGTCATTGTGTGACCTAGTGCGTGCCTGTACAAGAAAATAAAGCCGTAAATAAAAGAATAGAATGGCACAAGCAAAATATATAGTTTATGCTTTTCAGAATTGCAAAATAAAAAAGGGTTAGTAAGCATTATAAAGAGATTATATAGAGGGAAGAATGGGGTGGGTCAAAACAGTGGAGGGAGAGGGGGGAATCGAAGTAGAAGAGGAAAGGAAGTTTCAACTTTCAAGCTTCAACGCGTTTTCGCAGTGGAAGACGTGTTATTCATTCAGAGGAAGTTTCCAGGTATAGACGGGAGAGAGTAAAAACAATAGTACATTACAGTGCCTCATCTGTAAACTGGGACCCTGTCTCACATGTTGTTTTGAGGAGCAAAGAGATGTAGAGAGGGAAGCACCCCACGTGTTGAAAGTGAAAACAGTGTGTGCCTTTATGTAACTATATGCATCACTATCATTATTCACGAACATCATAAACTGATTATGATGATGATGATGATGAATAGTGCCAAATAATAAGAGCAACACGGCTTCCTTCTCCTGGTATTTTTGTTGTCCCATCGGTTGTACCGTGTGTTATCGTTGTGTTTCTCTTGGTTGTCCCGTCCCTTCTCATTTTATTCACTTTAATTTCCGGGGAATTATTCCGAATCTTTGCCTCCTCCGTCCCTCTATGCATGGGATTTTAGTAAATAATAATGCTCCTAATTAGAATCAAAACAAGGTAGTCTCGTGGATATGATCTATTTAGAGCACGAAAGAGTCAGAACATACAAGTTATTATATATTTTATATTTTATACAAGTTGTTGTTGATATTCTCAATATTAATAAATAGTTGGCAAATGTCTCTTGTGGCAAAAAAAAAAAAAAAAAAATATTAGATGGTATTTGGTAGTATTATGCAGTTCAATGTACTGCCATAGACTTGGGAGGAAACGATTCGCTGGTCGATTGGCATCAACGTACATAATTTAATTTAAGAGTTTGATTTGATTTAATACTCCTAAATAATGCATTTAAATGTGATTACTTGTCTCTTTATATGCTTGTCTGCTTTCAATAACCATGAGTTCAACCATACATGTGAATGGTGAACAGCTTTAGGGTATGATCCTGATGACTCCCCAATTTTAATATATTTTTTGATACATTTTATTTTATTTAGGGAGTCATCATTCAAAAAAATTAAGAAATTTTATTGGTCTTTAATAAGATATCAATGTGATATTGTTTAGGGATTTCTTGTAACTTATGTTATGTTATTTGAATTAAAATGGGAAGTAAAAATAATAAAGGAAAAAGGATTTTAGATGAATGGACTTTAGTCTATCTATTTGTTAGTATCAAATTTCCTGATTGTCTTTCTTTGACTATGGTGTTGCAGATTTTAATTAAAAGAAAAAGAAAATAAAGGAATGGTTTTTTTTTTTTTTTTTTGAACTGAAATAAAGGAATGGTTCGAAGCTTTGCGTTTCAGGGAGATTATTGGAAGACCCAATTGATTTTTCTACAGTCACACGTGGCATAGTGGAGGAAGTAATTGATTCTGTGGTGCAGCAAATTAAAAGGAAAAAAACGCACAGTTTAATTAAAACAAAAAGAGAGAAGACCTAGATTCATCATCAAGCACGCCGCAGAGGTGGAATTTTGGGAGCGCACTGTTCATGGGTTTCTTCACAAGTGAATCATCATCGGACACGCTGAAGGCGCAAGTGAGAGAAAGGAAGCAAAGCGCAGGAGAGAGAAGGGTTTGGGCACCGTTCATTCTTTTTCTTCGCCTAAAATTGAAGAGTAAATCTGGGAAAATAATATGTGGGTTCCTTAAATTCTAATTTCTTTGTGATTTGGAATTTAAAATTCTTTGTTATTATTGAGATGATTTTGTTCAAAACTATCTGTGGCTAGTTTTCTCGTACAACCTAGGGCATTATGAATTTATTTGTGATTTAGAGATTTTTCCCACTTATTAATTATGTTTAATTTTAATTCAGTTTATTTAATCTTGGTATTATTGATTATTGTTTAGTGACTGATCACCATTGAACATGTTTAAGGAATTTAGGATTGAACTCGACGGAGGGAATTTTAAATAGACCATGAGATTAAATAATGTAGAATTAGATTTTAATCTAAGGAATTAGGTTTAATCTAATTTGCATCTAAGATAGACATATACCTAGAAGCTCCCCATAATCACATTAGAGTGTTACAAATATAAATTGTTCCTAGTTAATTTCACATAATTAACTTAGGTAAAGATATAAATGGACCGACAGGCATTTATAGACATTAGTACTCTAGATTAGCTGATTAAGTTAAGGCATAATTAATTTAGCGGGAATAAAATATAAGAAGCAAACAAGGGATTAGTGACTCTAGGTTGTTCGTTTAACACTTGAATTTAATCCGTGTTAAAGTTCGTGTTTTTCTTATTAAATCTTAGTTAGTTTTCTTTTACTCGTTTGAATCCAATTCTGTCTTACTCAACTTAAACAAAAATAGGAGATTTAGTGCTTAGTTATCAGTTATTTTGAGTATCTGTAGGATCAATCTTGATTGACCATTTTACTATTTCTACGACCCATACACTTGCGGAGCTTTAATTAAAATTTTGGTAGCATCAGATCCAATATTCCAAATTACATAGGATAAGGCATTTTCCGTTCAATACAAACATAGAACTGGCAGATACCTTACCTATAAACTAACAAGGCTTCTTCTCTCCCGCATCAAAAGAGGTTTGTTTGGAAATTCCCAACTCCCAAGTTTTCATAGTCAAGGAACTAAACTTGCAATATGAAAAAATTAAATATAATCAATGGGATTTAATATACAATACAGTCATACAAGGAAAACACTTAAAACGGGAACGGGTATACACATATGGAGAAATACTTACTATCTCAGTATGATGGCACGTTGTTTAAACTCTAACAAATTAAAATGTAACAATTGAGTTGATTTTAATTTCAATTTGATAATAACCCATCTTAAACAATTCACAAAATATATTGTTTTTAAGAAAAATAAACCATTAACATTTACAATACTGTTATGTTCCTTTTAAACAAATAAGATAAAATGTGAATTGTTTCTTATGATTATATGTTAGAGTTGACATGACATAGCAAGTATTTTCATGCATGCCTCATATTGGGCTTCTGTTTTATTTAAATATAAATATATATAATATATATATATATACATGGACCGATCTTTTTAAATTAAATTGTAATTGAAGTTCAAATTAAGACGGACTGAAAAAGGAGAATTGTCTATGAAACTTGGATGACCACTGACCACTGACCACTGACCACTGACCAGTCAAGCGTGACGCCCCTCTTTTACCCATCCATCCATCATCCCTCCAACAACATTCATGCCACACCACATACATACATGTCATACACAACACATGTGCAACCCCACTTGCCTCTCCTTCCTTCCTCTTTCTCTGCCCATTATATTTATATGTACCAATCCTTGCCTCCAATTCCACTCTTCAAAATTAACAAACCAACAACTGCTTCTTCTATATCAAAATCCCAAACCCCAAACCCTAACGTTCTAATTCCAACATGGGCGAGGTCTGTTCCTTTTCTTCTCCCTCTCTTATTCTTACACTTTTATTCCCTTTCTGTTGATTTCACTCTCCCCCCTTTCTGATTCTCTCGTTTCTGCTCGCAGAAGAAGGATGACGCTCCCCCTACTGTTGTTTTCAAGCTCGACATGCATTGCGATGGCTGCGCCAATAAGATCAAAAAAGCCGTCCGTCGCTTCCCCGGTACTACGCTCTTTTCCCTTCAGTTTCACCATATCTTAGCCTTCCTGTTTTGCCCTGTTTTTCGGCTTAGAATGGCTCTTGAAATTGGGAATTCGTGCCTCAATCTTGGCCCTTTTTGTGTTTTCAGGTGTGGAAAACGTCAAGGTTGATGTGGCCGCCAATAAACTCACCGTGATTGGTAAAGTGGACCCCGCGAAGGTTCGAGAGGATCTGGCCGAAAAGATCAACAAGAAGGTGGAGATCGTTTCCCCTCAACCTAAGAAAGACGCCGGCGGCGACAAAAAGCCTGACGAAAAATCGGACAAGAAAGCCGAGGTCAAGAAGGCCGACGAGAAGAAATCCGATGGTAAAAAGGACCAAGATAAAAAGCCCAAAGAGGTAATTCATCCTACTTCCTTTGCCACTGAAAATGCCTTCTCATCTCCCATTAATTACCCAATTGGCTTCTATACCCAATTTTTGTGTTGCCTGTTTGTTCACGGCACCCACGTTTTTCATGTCAAATCTTTTTGGTTACGCTAATTAGTAATTACTAACTGACTCTAATCTAAGTAACTTGCTTTTGCTGGACTCAGACTACGGCGGTTTTAAAGATCAGATTGCATTGCGAGGGATGCATCCAAAAAATTCGAAAGGTCATACTGAAATTCAAAGGTGCGAGCGGCCATTAACTTCATATTTGACCCTAACTGTTAAATATGTATCCTCAATTACCCTTTAATTTAATTTATTCTCATCATTTTTAAATAATAAAGAAAACAAGTATTGAATTGAATCTAGTTAACCTTAGCGACTAGTACCTAATTTTTTGGGTGGAAAATGATGGCTTGCAGGAGTTGAATCGGTGAACATAGACGCTGGCAAGGACTTGGTAACTGTGAAGGGAACAATGGACGTGAAAGAAATGACCCCATACTTGAACGGGAAACTCAACAGAAACGTGGAGGTGGTTCCTCCCAAGAAAGACGATGGCAAAAAAGACAAAGGAGAAGCTAAACCCGCCGGAGACGGAGGCAAGAAGAAAGATGATGGGGCAAAGGTTGAAGTTAACAAGATGGAGTATTATGGGTACCCGCCGCCGCCGCCAATGTACTGGCACGACGGCGGAAACTACCACCCAGGTGAAAGTAGCTACGCCACGGAATACCAAATGGGAGGAGGGTACCCAAACCATCCTGGCTACCCAAATCAGGGGTATGCTACACCATACTACATGAACCCTAACGCCCCACATCCTCAGATGTTCAGTGATGAGAATCCCAATGCTTGTTCCATTATGTGATCCTTTCACAGTGGTGGACGTTTTGAGATTTGATTACTTTCATTCTTGTGTATACTATGAGGCTGTCCCGTGAAAATTGTGCATAGTAACTAAAAAGGTATAACGCTGGAGGGAATGGCCTTAGGTGGTTTAGAATTAGTAGAAAACATGATTGGTGGATTTTGTTCCATTTAATATCGACTAGGTTATTTAGGCAGAGTTAGAGGATGAACCGCCGGCTGGATATTCTGGTCCAGACAAAAACCCCTTGTTTTAGTTGTCAGTTTTGTTTGTTTATGATTGATTTTTCTATTCACTTGTACCACAAATTTTAGAATTAATAAAATGGAGTATTTCAGTGTACGTTCATGTTATTGGACAGTGATCGAATATAATTAATCATTTCTCAGTGACTTGAACATAATTGGTTCTAGTAATAAGAAAATATACTCCCACCTATCCTATTTATAAGAGCTCAGCCGCCAAATAACGCTTCTTAAAAAAACATGTAAAAGTTAGTTGAGAGCTATAAATATGTCTGAAAAATAACTAGATTTCTAATAACCCTTATTTATGATGAGATTAGAGAGAGAAATGTATGAATATTATGAAATAGAGCATTAATAAGTAATAGTAAAATAGGAATTATGACATTAATTGATGATTGATTCTAACGGGCTCTTATAATAAGGACCGGAGGGAGTACCTTGTTAATAAAGAAAATATACATTCATCTATTTTAGTAAGTGTTCGACTCCTGGGAGAGCCAATTAATTGTTGTTCCAGTCGCAGTGTTTGGGGAGGTATATCCACATCTAAGTGAAACCGGACGAAACTTACTTGTATGAACAGAAAAAATTGATTGCTTATCAAGCTCCAGAATCTTCAGAGACAAGCCCCAGTAGATTATGAGTTGGGACTTGGGAGCCCTATAAAAAATTATTGATAAGCCCCCAACCCCTTTCTGAAAATTTTGTTATAAAAAAAAGGCTAAATTATAGAAAACTCCCCTGAACTTCAGGTTGGTTGCACATAACCTCCCTGATATTTGATAGTATAAATTAAGCACCCCTAACATTTCATATTTTGACTCATAACTCCCCTACTGTTAAAATTACCGTTAAAGTTAACGGTTTTTTTCTTATCCAATTTTTTCACATTTTGTTTTGTATAATATATCATTAAAAATAAGTCTTTTCATTTAATATAAATAATAGTAAGTATATTATAATTTTTCATTTAAAAAAAAAGACATAATCAAATAAATACTTTGCATTCATTTTAAGTACTTTTATTTTCAAAACATTCTATTTATAAAGTGTATGGTCAATAATATATTTTAATTTTAAACCCTTTCTGTTAAATATTTATATTTTAAAAATATTTTAAAATACTTAAAATTATATGCCAGTTGTCACTAATTATTTTTAGAATGACATGGTATATAATAAAATAACGTCAAAAAGGGTAAATTACAAAAACCGTTAACTTTAACGGTAATTTTAACGGCAGGGGAGTTAGGAGTCCAAATATGAAACGTTAGGGATGCTTAATTTAAACTATCAAATGTTAGGGAGGTTATGTGCAACTGACCCAAAATTTAAAGGGGGCTTTCTATAATTTAACCGAAAAAAATCTTGCGGGTAGAAGATTATGTGTTTGTAGGATGGCCACCTACCTCTTGGGTTTGTTATCTTACTGTGGATGCATGGTTTAGTGTATATGTTTTTTTTTTTTGGACTGAATGGTTTAATGTACTCATCTGATCCTATTTATAAGTCACTTCCAGCATATTTTACACAGATCAAGGAAAGCTTTAAAACTCATTAACTTTCCAATAAAATCCAACAAATTTACAACTTTACCTATATTAAATATCCACTATACCACATGAAAATAAAGTCAACACATAATAAATGAAGGGTAAACTTGTAGATTCACACTAAATATTTAATGAGGTAACTTATATATAGGACCAAATAAAACCTTCTCTCTCTACCTTATAAATAGGATTAGGGGAGTATATGTCAATAGCTTGTTTAGGAAGGCAATAAATACTCTTTATATGGAGGGGACTGTTGCTGATCAAATCAATTTATGACTTATGGGTCATCTTAACGTATGATTAATTAATAGCGATTCCTATAGTCCAGATTCCAATCTTTTCAATGAGGTGGCTGACCCTATTATTAATTATACCTTTGGCCAGTTAAAAAATTCGAGGACGGTTAAAAAAATTGTGCAATAACATGAGAATTTGTTGGCAAAAAAACGTGAATTTTAAATATTCATTTTCTTATAGACATAGTTAGGGGGCTTTTTGATTGGGTCAGCTTCATTTTAATGTCCGCGAGCAAGTTTGACCAGGCAAAAAGGTATGGTTAGTGGCCTGTCTTTTCGTTCTTTTTTGCCTTTCTTTTTCCTTCCAGCTTGGGGGAAAATCTCCCTAGTCTTATATGCAATTATGGTTTATTTGTTTTATATATTTACGTTTATTAAGAGCGCACTGTTCATATCTTTTTCCTTCCAGCTTAGGGGAAAATCTCCCTAGTCTTATATGCAATTATGGTTTATTTGTTTTATATACTTACGTTTATTAAGAGCGCACTGTTCATCTTTCGTGGTCCCCTAAAGGACTTTGGTGCCGTGAACTAAGTCATAATAATAAGGGAGAATTGTAAATAGGTCCCAAATAAGAGAATTAATTTCACATAAGTTTATTGACAACTCCTTCACTTATTAACCAAGGTTATTGCAGTTGTTAATAGCTGTCATTAACAACTCTTTGGGACCTCTCTGAAATTAATTCTCTTACTTGTGACCTATATGCAATTGTCCCTAATAATAAATATAGACCGGTTTGTTAAGGGAAGTACTACCTCCGGTCGACTATAAAAAGTTTACACAAATCAAAGAAATATAGTTGAATCATTTATTATTGATAAAGTTAATGTGATTTTTTAATTTTATCCATATATCATTTATACACACTCCCTCACATATCTTTTCATTTAAATTGTAGGGGTAAAATTGGAAGTCAAACATTTATTATTTTAACTTCTACATATTACCTTTTATAATTAGATTAAAAAATTTCTTACTCTACCTCTTATATTATACTCCCTCCGGTCCTAATTATAAGACCACTTTGACTTTTTTGACTTTTTCTTTCAGTCCAAAAAAATAGTAGTTTCAGTCCCAAAAGAAATATTTTTTCCTCAAAACTAATTTATTCTACTTATAAACTAACCTATAATCTAATTTCATGTGACATATGTTATAATTTAGTGGTCCAATTTGCTTCCTTAACTTGCACAAAAAAAAGTCAAAGTAGTCTTATATTTAGGACCGGAGGGAGTAGACAAAAGGAACAGTAGTAATTGGGTGAAATATTGAGTAGAGTTCTTTATTAGTGTGGTCCTCAATCATTGCGATTTGCCAAAAAAAAAAAATGGAACATTCTTTTGCCTTTAATCTCCGCCTCTCTCTAAGTTGGAATATCCTCTATTTTTTTAATTTGTTGTTAATTTTTGAAAGACATAAAGAAGTGCCGAAGTGCATACGTAATACATGAATATTATTATCTACTCTGTACAATATTACAATGTTACTGATGAACTATACACATTCAGATATGATTTATTGTTTTAGTAGGTTCTATCAGTTTTAATTTGTATTATTTATCATCTTTCTTTAATGTGAAGGGCATCACTGGATTAAATGTAAGGTCCGTTGCACATACACCATTTTTTTTTCTGTTTCTTCGTGGGGTATTATCATCAGTAATGAGATGAATATAAAGTTTATTGGTTGATGGTCCTCGTTGGGGTTAATTAAACGATAAGGCTGTTTAAGAATATTCTGTTGCATATGCTCTTTCATATATGTATATGTCCACATAAGTGTATATACTGATGTGAACCAGTTTGGTATTCATTAGAAAGATGAGTAAGTAGTGCTCCTCCATTTTAAACCGTCCACATTTAATTTGAATGGTTCAGATTTATTAATTTAAAGATTATGATTTTAAAATGGCAATTACTCTCTCCGTCCCATAATATAAGGTTCATTTTTTTGAATCACCTTGTCTCAAAATGTAAGGTCTTATTTGACTATGTTTGAGTAATAAATGCGTTTTTTCCCATTTTATCCATGCATTAATTTTTTCACACATTATCTTTCATCTTCTTTTTATAATTACCCTCTCCCTTACTCATTTATAAATAAGGGCACATTTAAAAAAAATGATATATTTCCTACACATTTATTATTTTTAACTAACTTTAACTAATTTTTTAGGAAACCACAATTCGATTAAAAAGACCTTATATATTGGAACGGAAGGAGTATTTAAAAAATATAAAATAAAAATAATATATTAATTATTATTTAATCAGAAAATATAGTTATCATTTAAAAATTATAATCTCTAAATTAATAATTTAGACTATCCAAAATAGATCTGAACGATTCATAAGAAAGGAACACTCCCTACTCATCTTTCTGACGAACTCGCGGTTGTTTTGGTTAATTAACTGATATCTGGCCAATTTTGATCCAAATTTAAGCTTTCTGGGTCCAATAGTTTCGACGATAAATTCACCAAGTCACCGACTATATAGCTCCATCATCCACGTATTAATAGTATATTTACTTTGGCCAAAAAAAAAAAAAAGTATATGTACTGCCGTATGTTTATTTGTAGCTTTAGGAAAAAATCAATAATAGGATTCTAGGTGGGGGTGGAAGAAAAACACCTAATGCGCACATAATTGTATGATCCAGTGAAAACGACAAATCATATAGCGCATGTAAATGATTCTGCCTTAAAGTACCTTTTCACACGACAAATCATATAAACTAAGGGCTTAAGCGTCTAATTTATACACTCGTCAAGATATCCCTCCACTTGTTTGGAAACCCATGGACTTTTCATCCTTATCTTTATCATCTTTTTTATTTTATTTTAATTTGCATCGCAGCGGCATCATCACCCACGACACCGTATATATGTTCGTGTGGATTGTCAAAGTATATATTTAACTAATTTAATTATCTTAATGAAATTAATTAAGTTAGTTAATATGATATATTTTTTTTAACACTCCATTTATCTTAGTTTATTCTCTCCCCTCTCTTTTTATTTATTACTGTTGAGTGAGTATGAGCGGTGACAATTTAAGAGAGTATTGACATAAATTAAAAATAAGTTATATATTTAGTTAGAGTCAAAATAAGTGTTATATTATAAGGTACGACACCCTAACATTGTTTTTTTTAACCTACGGCATGGATATAAACTGTTCCACGGTGCAACCAATGAAAAACTGGAATTTTTTTTTTGGTAAAAAAAAAATCGGAATATGATGATACACAAGTTAATTTTTTTTCGAATGAGAGATACACAAGTTAATTTAATAATGCACGTTACTGCTTGTAATAAACAAAACTAGAGTTGATGGAAACAACAATGAGCTGTTTCTCACATTCTTGGTCCAGCTTAATTGAGCATACTAAAGTACTCCAAATTAGGACTCATTGATGAGTTGATATGAGGTACAACTCTGTTCCTTATTTTAAATATAACTAAAAATAATTGTTCATAAATATAAGTTCACTTGGAGTTTATTAATGATTGTTTTCTTACTTTAATTAACCTTACTTAATTTAATTCTTGTTGGGAAGAGAGAAAAGGGAGAGATGTGAGAAGATAGGGGGAAATTTTGAATAAGAGTAGTATTAGAAATTAAATTTTTATCAATCTAAGACATATTTAATTATTATATAACTAACAATTATTAGTATGTGAGAATTAGTTAAAGTGATCTTACAATAAGAAATAGAGTGATAGGTAATTATAGGTCGATGGATCACTAACATACGAGTTTTGTTCTTAATTGATTGGAGGCCTCTGTGGAATAAGCTTTTAATTTGGTCGGCTTTATTGAATGTTAACCTACTCTAATTAGTATTGGGCCAGTGGTGATGATATTGAGAACAAATGGTCCTTCTTTCCTTGTTGATCAGTACTTGCACTACAAAAAAACCACAGTTTTCCGACGGACATTTCCGACGGATTTCCGACGGAAATTTCATTGAAATTCCGTCGGAAAATGGTCTGTTGGAAAAAAGGCCGTTGGAAATCCGATGACCGACGGAATTTTGATCAGTCGGTGATTACCGACGGAATTTCCGTCGGTAATCACCGACGGTATTCACTAGCGGAATATTCCGTCGTTGATTACCGACGGGATATTCCAGCTTACCGACAGAATATTCCGTCGGTAACTATTTTTTTGGGTCTTTTTTTTAAAAAAAATTTTGTTACCTAAGTTTTTTTTCTTTGTTTTTTTTAATTTGTTTTTATTTTTTTAAAAAACACACCATGGTGACCTGCACATAAGTATAATAGACACGTGACTATTTACAATATTGCTACCTAATTATAAATAAAAGTACAAAGTAATAGTACCAAATCCATACATAGATTGATAGATGTGTCATAAAAAGAAGTTCAAAACTTGTAATGTCATACAAGCAAAAGTCCTATAATAAATAGAAACCAGCACCACAAATGATTTCAACTTTGACTGCCTGCATTTGGATTAGCTGGATTTGGTAATTGAATCCCCAGTCCGTGCAATGCAGTCACAATCATGCTATAGTTTTGTTGCATCGTGTTATAGTTTTGTTTCAGGCTTTCATTCTCTTGTTAAAGGTGCTGGGTTGTTTGTTCGAAACTTTCTTTCAGCTTCTCATTCTCCTGGGAAAGCTCTTAGATCTTGTTACTCAATTCTTCTTCAATCCTATCATTGATGATTGTTGTATTGTTGATGGAAGGAGGTGAACTATCAACAATATTTTCATTTTCAGAGCCAAACCCATATATGTGTCCCTTCTTGTTTCTTCCTCCTGTAACCTCCAACCATAAGTTTAATTCATCCTCATTAGATTGCACACTTGGAGAAGCACCCTCAGCACTTAAAGCCTCTTTCCGCCTCATGTAATCCTCATGTAAACATAACAAATACATAAAAGAATTGAAAATTCAACACACGACTAATTCACTTTAATTTTCACCAAAATACACTTTGACTTCAACAAATTGAGAATTTCCAAAAGCAAAAAGATAATGACATATAAAAATGAATGAGGAAGCATCCAACAACATTTTAATATCAACCAAAAAGCAAATTGATGACAGCAAATTATTCAAGAGCCCAATCAAGATTTTTAATGTGTTAACCTTGTTTCCTATCAGTCGTGAAATTCAACTTAGATTGTAAGCAACTCAAAACACAACACTGCATATTTCTCCCAAGAAATTCAGTTTCCAATGCAAATATGAAGAGTCCAAGAAAAATTCTAGCAAGGTAGGACTAGGAAATTCAAATTCTAACAAAAAAGACAAGTATAAACTTAAATCAGATTCCCATTGCACCAGATTCATAACAAACTCAACTAGTGAAACAAAAACGCAGCAGAACCAGAACTAATGAATTAAACAGTACAATTTGCAATAACAAACTGGACAAATCTGATATGCAACTTGCAAATGTTTGGGCAAATTTGTGACAGAACACAGTTAGGCAAGGGACAAGAAAATCAGTCAGAAATCAGCTTTGAAACAGCAAAAGAGACCGCAATTTCAAGTCTCAAAAGTAGAACAATATAGATCAGCAGGAACATATACTTACATAGACTGATTGGGCATGATGGTCCACAAATTCTCTAGTTGTCTCATTGTAATGTGTCTTCTTAAACACTTCAAATGGAGTAGGCTCCCTTCCAATCATCCGAGCCTACAATTATTTAATAAGATATGTTATAGCAAAACATCGCATCAAATAAATGATTGAATTCAATAGAATAATTCTTACCAGCCTCCTCTTATGCTCAGTAACAGGAATACTACTCCCCTTATGTAGAGTTCCTCCTGTCTCAGATGCTCGATTAGCTTGAGCAATCTCACTTTTTTGTTGGTAATTCGGGGTCGTCCATATTGTCACCAACTCATCCATCACAAGATCTGGAATCCATGCAGGTCGTTTTCCATTTTTGAAGAAAGCCTTCCTGACTTCATGCATTTGATCTCTTAAAATGGATTGACACTTGTGTTTCCAGTTTTCCCTAATTGCACTATCATGTTGTGGTAACCACTTATATCGTTTCTACATAAATAAAAAGGCGTTAAATATGCAAAATAAAAACTTCATATAATAGAATCCGAATATGATAACTTATGATAATAAAAAGGATAAGATATACCGCCCATTCTTCAAACCACTTGATCTTATACGGTTTCGGCGTCATTTTCCAACACGAACATGGATGGTCAAATTTGGCATGAATTATTTCACGAATACGCCGAACAATTTGTATGGAAGGATCAAACCTAATAAGAATGAAAACATAATCACAACTATTATAAATAATTGAAAGTGTCAACTCAAAAAATACAATAATGACAAGTTTTGATGATGACTTACGATTGTTTCTCAGGACGTATCCACATTCGACCATCTAAAGGATCAATGCCAGAATCTTGAGCACTATATTGAGGACCTTGCGGAGTAGGGGGTTGCGAGTTATCACTTCCGGGGGATGGGATATAAGATGGTGTGTCAAAGGATGGAGTATGGCATGGTGTATCAATGGGGTCATGCATTCGTGAAGATTATTTACTTGATATCAAGTGTCTATTTGCTCTAGGAATTGATATTGGTCTCGTGTGTTGCTGTTCCAAGGTTGGAGCTGATGTGATTGGCACATGAGTAGTTGAAACTTGTCCTACTTGCACGGACAACTGTGGAAAATTAGGAGCACTTTTTGTAGCTTTATCATGCTTTTGCTTGCGAAAAAACATCTGCAAATTCAAATGTGAACAACCCATTAGTCATAAATATTAAATAAGTCTTTACAAAATTGAATAGGTTAAATTAAAGTAGAAGTAAATGCAAAACATGATCAATATAATAATTTTAAGTAAGACCATCATCATCAAGTGTCGCAATCATCATCATCTTCTTCTTCTTCTTCTTGTTCTTCTTCATCATCATCATCATCTTCTTGTTCATCATCATCATCATCTTCTTGTTCATCATCATCGTCATTTTCTTCTTCGTTGTCTCCTTCATCTTCCTCTTCATCCTCCTCCTCCTCCTCTTGATGATTATAAGTCATGTTATCAAGTGGCATATCCACATCTTCATAACGAATTTCTGTGTCTCCTTGATCTCTTAATTCATCATCATGAGCAATTATTGGTAATACAACTTCTAGTCCATCTATTTGAAATGGCCCTACGTTTATTTCAGATGCTGAGGTTTCAATTATACTACGAGCCTTGATCTTAATAACAGCCAGCCAATTAGCCTTTTGACAACAACAAGGATAAGGGGTGAAGTAGACCTGCATTGCTTGAGTAGCAAAAATGAATGGATCATACTTGTTGTACCTGCGTAATGCATTGACTTCAACAGTCCCATAATGTTTGTAAACCCTGGTACCACGATTTGGTGTTGCATCAAACCACTCACATTTAAACAGCACCAATTTCTTCACCGGTATACCCATATACTCAATCTCGATAATTTCTTGTAGAATGCCATAAAAGTCATGTTCTGATTGTGTGTAGTCAGTTCCCTTGATGCATACACCACTATTTGTAGTTGCTTTTCGAATAGCCCATGAAGTTGTATGAAACTTGTAGCCATTGACAAAGTACATAGGCCATGTTCTTACTTTTCTATTGGGGCCCCAAGCAAGGTCATGCAAAAATGAATCCGCAATGTTGTTTGAAGGGTCTTCAACCTTCACGAGATCAATAACAAAAATAAGGTTTGTTGGTTTTACAAAATATAATGTAATTAGTCCCACTTACATGATCTTTGAACCATGATGCAAATCTTTCATTGATTTGAGATTCTATTTGATAATCCGTTATTCGAGGATCCATTCCCTTCAAAGTTTGAACAAAAAGACTGCATCAAAAATATAGGTGTTAACCATAAATATAGTTGACACATGGTTTAAATTACCACACTTAAATATCACTTACTTCATATAAGGTTGAACCTCATCACAATTCATAAGAACACATCTTATGGCAGCTTCTACTTCCTCATCTGCCAAGAATCGGGATTTACATTGTCCGTATGGCCTTCCTCGATGGTTGAATATAGATATTGACGGAAACTCTGATTCTCCACCATCATCATTTCTTACAGGCCTTGTTATTCTTGGTGAAATACCTAGCTCAAAGTAGTGCGAGCAAAACATTGTGGTTTCTCCAATTATATATGCTTCACAGATAGATGCCTCAACCCGAGCTTTGTTCTTTACCTTCTACTTTAACGTATGCAGGAACCTGCACAATTGCATGATTGCCACATAAAATGCATGGTCCTTATCATATTTCTATTCACAACTTAGTTAAAATAACATGTCATAGTTACCTTTCAAATGGATACATCCATCGATATTGAACGGGCCCTCCAACTTTAGCTTCATATGGAAGGTGAATGGGCAAATGCTCCATATAGTCAAAGAACCCGGGAGGAAAGACCTTTTCCAACTTACACAATTTAACAACAATATTATGCTCTAACAACTCCAGTTTGTCTACGAAGAGGGTAGATAAACATAGTTGTGTAAAGAATTACTAAACTCCGCAATAGCACTAAAGATACCTTCAGGCAAACAAGCAAAGGCTAAAGGAATGAAACGTTTCATAAACACATGACAATCATGACTCTTCATTCCATACAACTTTGCTTCTTTTATGTCCACACAAAGGGCTGGATTAGATGCATATCCATCAGGGAGGTTCAAGTTCTTGACCCATTCACAAATTTGTCGTTTTTGTTCTAAATTCAACGTGTACTTTGCAACCGGTTTGACCAATTTCCCATTTCTTTCAACAAGTTCATACTCCTTTCGTCGACAATATTCTGCCAAATCCAGTCGTGCTGGTACATTATCTTTAGTTTTCCCCTTTGTGTCCATGACAGTGTGAAACAAGTTGTCAAAACAATTTTTCTCAATGTGCATGCCATCAAGATTATGACGAATCAAGTTACTTTTTCAATATGGCAATTCCCAAAATATGCTTTGTTTTGTCCAATGATGAGTGTAATTATACCCTTCAATCGTTACAAGTTCTCCATAGTCAGTGACCTTTGGAAGATTTTGTACTCTGAGTCAAATTTCATCTCCACTTAATCGAGGTGGAAGCATTGATTGATCAACTCTATTATTATAAAATGAGGTTTTATTTCTCCTGAACGGATGATCATTTAGGAGGAATTGACGATGGCAGTCAAAGAAAGATGTTTTACGTCCATGCTTTAATTGGAATACTTTCGAGTTCTCCATACATATTGGACATGATAGTCTTCCCATTGTCATCCACCCGGACAACATACCATAAGCAGGAAAGTCGTTGGTTGTCCATAACAATGCAGCAAGCATATTAAAGTTTTGTGCCAGTGAGGCATCATATGTACACACCCCTTTACTCCACAATAACTTTAATTCATCTACTAATGGTTGCAAGTACACATCTATTTTTCCTTTAGGATTATTAGGACCAGGGATGATCAATGTCAAGAACATATACCTCGGGTCATGCAAACCTCGGGTGGTAGATTATATGGAGTAAGAATCACATGCCAACAAGAATAACACTTCCCAGATTGCCCAAACGGCGTAAATCCATCAGCACACAATCCAAGTCTCACATTTCTTGGATCATACGCAAAGTCTGGATATGTCCTATCCAAAACTTTCCATGCTTCACCATCAGAAGGGTGAGAGAGGACATTGGAACCATGGCGGTTTTCATAGTGCCATCTCATTTCCTTTGCGGTTTTTTTAGAAGCAAATAATCTTTGTAATCTTGGAATGAGTGGTAATTACCACAGTTGCTTCCTTGAAACTTTTTTTCTCCTTCCATGACACCTTTTGGAGGAATATCTTTCTTCAAAACAAAACTTACATCGAGTTGCACTTTCATTAATTTTGTAATACAACATACACTCATTCACACAACAATCGATCTTCTTATAATCAAGACCTAGCTTCGCCACCAACTTTTTCGCTTAATACAAGTCCATATGCATAAGAGTGTCTTTAGGTTGTGTCCTCTGCATGAGTTGTGAAACTAAATTGTAAAATTGTTGAGACATGTTTGTTGCAGCCTTAATGCTTAATAACTGCAAAGTAGTAGAAAGCAGAGATTCTTCACAACCTCCCACAATGGTTGTTGTACAGCAAGTAACATGTCATAAAATTCTTTTGCAGAAGGATTTGGCTCCTCTTTAATCCTTTCATAATTACCCCAAAAACTTGGCCCAGCTGCATCAATCACCATTGTTTCATATTGACTTCGTTGATTACCAAGCACCTCAGGTGAGGCATGTAGGACAACTGGTATCTCAGAAACTCAGACACAAGTGAGTCATCCTCTATCATGTTTTCCCCATGACTAGTCCATATATAATAGTCCTCCATGAATCCCCAACTATAAAGGTGTATCTTCACCTTTTCAAATTTTAGATATGGTTGACATTTACATTTCACACATGGACACCTAAGCTTTTTCATTCTTCGAGAGTGAATGGATCTACGTGCATGAGCAAAAAATTCTTCAACACCCCTTTAAAACTCTAATGTAGCCCATCTGGTCCTCAGATCGATTCTATTATTATACATCCATCTTCGATTTTCCGGAATTTCCATTCTAAGAAAAAAATAATGCGCAGTTTGATTCATATGCATCAAATAGAAAGCCAAAGCCAAATTAGACATTATATTAATCAGCAATCATTTTGACTCTTAGAGAATGTAAGTAAAGGATAGGTAAGTTAAGCTAGCAACAGGAAAGGTACATCTTTCAGCAAATACACTCAATTACGTAGTAGAAGCAGACCGAACAACTTAAAAAAACAATTCAAGGAATAGCATTTTTAAAACAACAATTCAACAAAAGCATAACATAATTCAAGGAATAAGAATGCACACCGAACAACTTAAAACAACAATTCAATAAAAGAATAAAAATAATATAAGTCCTACTGAGCTAACTACCTTATAAGATTGCCCTAACTGCACCACCAATCAAGCTACTTCCAGTCTTATAAATCCCCCTGAAATAAAGAAGAAAATGAAAAATTGAGAACCCCACATATATTGAAAAAAAGAATCAAGAAAAAGGGAAATTTAACCTCATACGCATCCGCCAACATCAATACACTTACAGCAACAAAAGAACGACGAAATGAATCATTAGAACATACTCATAACCAGCAAATAGAAGAAAGGATTTGAAGGCCTAAACGAAATAAAATTTCCATTGTGATCTCTAATGCTCTCATACAAAACACTAAAAACATTTATATACAATGATTCCGTTGGAACCTTTAATCCTCATTTAAAATTTTGGACAGAATCCCTTCGTAAGTTGCAGAGCAATTTTCAGCCTCAACATCAACATTTAGTTCATCATCTTAAGCACCATTACATTTATATAACCGTTTCACACCATTAATACATATTTAACATAGCCCATTCTAATATTTCAACTCTTCCACTAGCAGGAAAACTAAAATCAAATTCCAAATTCAATCATAACTTAAACATGCAACTATATATATTTAGTGCCTTCCTTGCTTTCTTGAAGTGTGGAGTTCTTTATCATCAAGCCAGAATTTAAATACCTAAGATTTTCACTTAGAATCAAGTGCAATGACAGCCTAGAAATATCCTAATACCATATGATTTATTTCAGCCATTAAAACACCTTTAAGCACCACTTGATTTTAATTTTTACAAATTTCACAAAACTGGACAGTAAGCCTTCATCAAGCAACATACCACAATTTAATCATCTCTACAATGCACAAGTGAATGTAACCAAATTAATCTTGAAATCATAGAATAGCAAATCCAAATGTACCAATCAGCCAAAAAACTCCACAACAGCCACGTAAATTCCAGCAAAAAATCAATGTTCAGAAATCAAAGCAAATTCCAGATTACAACAGCCACATAAAGTGAAAAAAAAATGGAGTTACAATCTAAATGGAGTTACAACAGCCACTTAAAATCAAAGCTAAATGGAGTTACAATCTGAAATTAGAAGGAAAAATCAGAAAACGAAGTGTAAGTGGGAGGGAGAGCGAACCAGAATGTGGACGGCGGCAGCGGCGCCCTCTAATCAGCCACGTTTCTCCCTCTCTCTGCCTCACGGTGGCGGCGGCGCCTTGTTCGAACTTGAACGGTGATGGCAGCAACGGCGGTGGCAGCCTTGTTCGATGGCGGTGCTGATTGAAAATCAGGGGAAAGTAGGCCTTGTTCGAATGGCGATGGTGGCGGCGAGATGATGGGAATGATGGAGGAAGACGTTGGGCCTTGTTCGAACGACGATGATGAGCCTTAAAGCGGCGGCCAAGACGGAACTGAGGAAGATGGAAATGAGGGCTTGAGGGAGGCAAGGTTTTTTCGAGTGTGGGCTGAGGCAAGGTTTTTTTTTTTATAAAAGGTGGTGATTACCGACGGATTTCCCTCGGAAATTCCGTCAGAAAATCACCGACTGAAAATCCGTCGGTGTTTTTGTTTTCCCTCCTATTTTCCGACGGATTAAATTCCGTCGGATAATTTTCCGACGCACTGTCCGTCGTAATTCCGACGGAAATTTGTCCGTCGAAAAAGTTCGTCGGAAATGTCGGTTTTTTTTGTAGTGTTGATGATGAAAATGGGATCCTTAATACGGAGTTGGCTCTTAAGCGACCCTTTCCAATGTTGCTATCCATCAATCCGGAAATATCATGATTTGATTATTACCATCTTAATCACTATTTATAGATATTATACTCATATGATCCTAAATATAAGATCACTTTAACTTTTTTGTGGAAATTAAAGAAGCAAATTGTACCACTAAATTATAATATATGTTACATATAATTACATTATATGTTAGTTTATAAGAAGAATAAATTAGTTTTGAAGAAAAATGATAATTATATACAATTTAAAGTGATTAATTTTATAATTTTAATTTCTTCTAAAAAGTCAAATAGGATCGGAGAGAAAGTATATCATAATGGAGACAATGGAAAAGACAGAGTGATTGGAATTTTGGACCATATGTATCTGGCTAGAAAGTTTAAAGAAATACATTCCCTCACAAAAATCAAAGTCGCTATGCTCCACGAAGCTGCAAATTACTATACCAAAGGCCTTTAATTTCCACACCTTGCAGAAAATCTCACGTTTTCGTTTCATCTTCAATCGACTTAATGACATAATTAGTGTACGATAGGCTTCCTCGCGTTCTATTTTCTGTGTTACTTGAACGAGCCCTCTTTGCCAATCAAGGATAGAATGTATCTTTTCAAGTTTGACCAACTCCAAAACTGTTGACTATATATGTGCGTTACACGTCATCAATCCGATCGATAATATTTGTTGGATTTGTTAATGAGATCATCCCACCGGCCCAAACCCATCTCACTGAACCCACGCCTGTTCTTCTATTGTTATGTTTAAGTTAATAACGATCGAGATTCACTTATTGTCAAAAAACAAAAAAAAAAAAGTAAAACGGGGTTCCCTTTTTTTAATTATTTTATCTCCTTTGTTCGTGTTGGTAAAAACGATGCACGAGTATAACTTAAAATTTGGTCAAAGTCAAACGATCCTTTGGGGACTCAGAAAGCTGGATCCTATTCCTCACTGGCCTAACCGTTATTCCAGCGGTTACCGATAAAAAAAAAAATAATCATTTAAGATTTAAGCTTCCGGAGTTACCACACTCTGTTCTTTATTATAAGTCCACCCTAACTACTTCTCATATGTTAAGGAGTAGAAGTTATAGCATTAAATATATCATATTTTTTCACTTTACCCTTATTTTAGAATAGGTGTTAAAATAATATTTTATACATCATAACCTTTCTATCTCATCTTCCCTATTTGGTAAAGTAGTCATAATAGCATTAATTGATCCTAAACTGGACTTATATTTAGGGGAAAAATTTGTAATAGTTGGACTTATAATAATTAATAAGGAATAGAGTGGTATAAAATAGTGCTCCCTCCATCTAATAATATAAGATCCAATCTTTTGAATAACCTTATATCAGAATATAAGGTCATATTTGACTTTATTTGAGTAATAAATACGTTTTTTTCCATTTTACCTATGTATTAATTTCCCCACACATTCTCTTTCATCTTCTTTTCATAATTAACATCTCTCTTATTTATTCATAAATAAGGGTATTTTTAAAAAAAATTAAAAAAAAGACATATTTCCTATACATTTATTGTTTTTAATTAATTCTAATTAATTTTTTAGAAACTCATAATTATTAGGTTAAAAAGGCTTTATATATTAGAACGAGGGAGTGATTACATATGCACTGTGCATTCGAAGATTAAAAATTTAAAACTGAATGTTTACAAGAAAGAAAGTTGAATAAGTAGCTTGATTTTGACAACTTTAGCGTGCGTCATATCATCAAAAAACATCATTCACGGCCGCCATTTCTGGCTGCATTATTTTATTCAAATGAGTTCGTATGCACAAATTAAAGTAAGAGAAAATTAAAGAAAGGACCCTTAAAATATTAAAAAGACACTTTACACAACGAATTTTGAAAAAGACGGTTTAGTATAATGACTGAATTGTCTAACCACACATTAAAAGGAAATGTCTAAAATACCCTTGGTTCAATTGTATAATTCTCAACTTCCCATAAGGGGTTTTCAAGTTAGTTGAAGTAAGGGTATTTTGGATATTTTATTTAAATTTAGGTTGGACAGTTTAGTTATTTGTATTGAATTGTCCTTTCCAAATTTTGCTGTACCAAACTGTCCTTTAATTATTTTAAGAGTTCTTTTTTTTTGAATTTTCCCTTAAAGTATACTAATAAAACTGCATTATTTCTGTTTCTTTTCAGCTGATTACTACTTAGTAGAAGCGACGACGACAGTTTGATCTGTAAACCTCATAGGCTCTCACAGAAAATTAACAGCAACGTGTGGTGTGCATGCATGGGTTGGAAAAGATCGAGTGGTTATAATATTCGTTTTTATAAAAATAAGAAATCATATATAGAATCATTTAATTTGTCGAAGAACTCCGATCGATGATCTGCGGAGGAAAAATGAAATAAATGATCGCCATCAAGGCTGTACGGCAATTAATAATAACCGTACAGACCAATGAGATCACCTGAAATTTCAACGATAATGTAATTTAATGGCTCGTTTTGTGGTTTAGGTATAACATATGTCCAGCAATCCATTTTTTGAAGGAATAAATTACATTATCTCACCTTTTAATTTATAATCATGGGTAGGATATTGTGGGCGTGCAGTAACTTAAATTTATATTTATGAGGAAAATGATGGTTTTCTTAGAATTTTTTAATAAAACAGTTTATTAAGTAACCCATATATACGAAACAAAACAAAACAAAAGCTGCAGACGGCATCTTTTGAGATTTGGCAAGCGGCGATCTCTGGAAACAAAATTACGGATTGAATTGTTTTTTCTTCATCTTAACCACTGTTTAGTTGTTAATTGGGAAATGGCGTACGTCGCTACGGTGTTAGTTAATTACAGACGAGATGGAAGAATCTCATAAAAGGGAGATGAACAGGGTGGATACGATTTGACTAGTAACTGAAAGAATAATCATGCAACCTCCTACCGGCTGAAGAAGTAGTTAAGGTTATTTATATACTACAGAACAATAAAATTAGTTTAGTCTAATCATCATATTGATTGATGAAGAGTTAGCGCGCGCCAGTTAATTAATAATAGTGTTTGATTTGTTGGTTGAGCAAAAGAGGAGTGGTTAAGGTAATGATGAGAAGAGAAGACAATATATCACTATATATCCAGGTAGGTAAGTAATTAAAAAACAAACCAAAAAAATAAGAGAGAGTGGTTTTGGGTTTACTTTAGGTGGGAACAATGGAATAAGTGGTCGATGAAGATGTTTATGGGAAAAGGAGATTTTGGCCACACCACGTTTGATTGTTGTCTTTTTTTGACGAATAACACAAAATGGATGAGTCAGGGTTGAATGAGACCCCGTCAATTTGTTTCTCTCCTTCCATCCCTATCTTCCATCCATTTCATCCACCATCCCCATCCATTATGCATCGACTAATATATATCATCATGATTAATTACCCCATATATATATATTGGATAAAGTTGTAAAAATCAAGAAAACAGTCTCGAGTTGTGTCTAAAAACATTGTCTTGAAGGGATAATATGCAACACCCTTAGTTGAATAGATTGCAACATTTTTTAAGACTAAACGAAGACATCCTGTAAGGATACAAAGGTTCCATAACTCGCCAAAGATAAGTAACTCAATGATAGATAATTGAATATTCTAAATATTATATTTTTCTTCTCTTCACTTTTCTTAAATTATATTAACGATGTTGTGATTGGAGATATTTATAGACAATGAAAAGAGACCATGATGCCTCAACAACCATTATGTCTCTTCAATTACACAGAGTCACAACCACATGTTAGATTCATGAGCCTCACATATTAATTCATGTACCAACATAATTTCCTTAATTTATAAAGGACATTACTTCTAAAAAATATCTCTCAATTTTAAGATATTTATATCTTACTAGAAAGACTGTTTCTTGACATGTCCACCACAATTTTTCCAACAATAAATGAGTATGTCAAATAATCAACTGCTGTTCGTGGATAATTTGTAATGGAATTTTTAGGATGCGTTTTGTATGAGGGATTTGGAGGAGAGAAGAGATAAAATTTTTGTGAGTTGAATTTTTAAAAATTGAAGAAGTGGGTTATGATGCTTTAAAATATATAAGATGTAAAATAGAAGAATAAAAACATTACTCCTCCGGTCCTAAATATATGACCTTTTTAAGGAGATGAATTTGATCCTAAATATAAGACTTCTTTCTAATTGTTTTCAACTTTTCCGCAAATAATCTTTATTGATGCTCTACAATAACAAACAAGTAATTAAGAGAGGGAGGATAGGGATAGTAGATGGTTTGGGTGCATTAATAATATCATGTAAATTTTAACTAACCTAACTAACATCCTTAATCTAATCAAAATAGGTAAATATGCCTTATAATTAAGACCGGGGGAGTCCTTTTAAACTCGTTTGTCTAGATTTTGTAAACTCATGTCAAAAATTATTTTGCCTCCGCCCACTTTACCTCCCCTCCCCTCATATTCCAAACAAACCCTTAAGTTCTTCGACTGAATTTTGACTGAAACAATTTTAGTGATAAAAGTCCGTCGGTAAATTATCTTAGAAATTATACATGGTTTTTTTTCCAATAATGGTTTAAGGTTACAGGAGATGTTACACCTGTAACTTCTCATTGATCATTGACCACACCTCAAAATAATCTCTCTTGGCTCAACATGTATGCTAAATTACTGATACTCTCACGTGCACTCACTTTTAATCCCCACGTCTTAATTTTTGTGTGTAAATAAAAAGAGTTGCATTGATGCATACTCACAATCAAGCGGGGTAACGTTTAAATTTGATTTTCTTCTACCAAACAAAAAATATATTCATACAAAAAAAAATAAAATAATATCAATTGAGTTCTTATAAGGAGCTGAGGCATTATATAGATCATCTTACATTCGTGGGCTCCAGTTGTTGTTTGTAATTTAAAAGCGGAAAAAAAAAAAACTAGAAGCATCCACAACGAGCAGCAAAGAGTCGTTTAATTTGCTGCGAAATTATTCATCATCAAGTGGAAATGCCTCATCCATCTACAAACGACTTTAAATATATGGCCCAAAAAAAAGACTATAGGCGGAAGAAATTACTCCATCCGATTCTAAATATAAGATCAATTTGATTTTTTTTCAAAAAGTTAAGGAAGCAAACTAGACCACTAAATTATAACATATGTCACATAAAATTAGATTATAGGTTAGTTTATAAAGAGAATAAATTAGTTTTGAGGAAAAAATATTTTTTTTGGACAGAAACCACTTTTTTTTTTACTAAAAAAAGTTAAAAAAATTAAAGTAATATTATAATTAGGACCGGAGTGAGTAATATTTAAATAACCCCCGGTTTCTTGTTTTTTTTAATAATCCCCGGTTTCTAATAGTAATAAACTACTCCCTCCGTCATTATATATAGAGCAAAAAATTTGAAAGGTTTTGTCTCTTTTTATAAGAGTCTGACCAAATTTGTCAAAGTATTTAATGAGTTTTTTCTCACTTTACCCATGACTATTCCCTTTATTCACATTCTCTTTCATACTCATTTATAACACTATATATTATCATATTTCTCTCTCTTATATACTCAATCATAAATAAGGGCAAACTTAAGAAAATAAAATCATTTCAGACATATTTATCTCTTTCAATTACTTACTTAATATATATGATTTTATCTTTTTAACTCTTATAATAAGGGATAAAGATTGAGAGAGTATACACCATCCAGCAATTCAATAAGAGGCTTAAGAGCAGACGTTGGATGGACGGTGTGTATCCCATTGCACGTCAGTAACACGTGGCACCGTGTTGGATACTCACTTGCACCGCCACTATGGTAATTTCCTTTTTTATTTTGGCCCCTCCGAGTTTTCTCTATTAATATATAGACAGAAACTGTGGTGGTGTACATTTAATTTAATGCGTCTAATTGTTGAGACAAAATAAGTTTTTTCAGTTGACGCTTTCCATTGGATCATGTTTCATTCTGGCTTGAGAACCAGCCGCCGGTTTTACTTAAAATGAAAAAAAAAAAAAAAAAACTCTCATAAGCTCTATCTGGGAGTCTTGGTTTTTAAATATAGTTGCTATCAGACAGACGTCCCATGCATACTTTAATAAAAGTCAGACGAAGTTGAATGTATCTCAAATTAATTGATTTTTATTAAGAAAATCATTGATTTTTTCAAAAGGCGAGACACACACAAGGTATGAATTCAAATTTCACCAAAATGACTATAATTCTGAACGTAGGAGCGTGGCCTATAATCCATCCTTGACCGTGCATTTTTCTTTCTTTCCGTGTGGGGTTGACCATCTTTTTAATCAGGTGAGATTTGCAATGACGTTAGCTTATAACAACTTATTATGAAAGATATTATTTTTTCAAACATACCTTTATTTATGAAAATATTAAGGTGAGCGACTGCGTGAGAAAAATAGACGACAGAAAATAAGTGAGAAAAGGAGATAGTGGAGACATCTAATTAATTGGAGTAAAAATAAAAAAAGGTGGATCCAAATTTTAGACAACCACAAAAATGTTGCTTATATATAGGATCAAATATATTATATATGAGAGAGAATGTTGCTTAAGGGAGTAAATAATACAATACATTCCAAAATCTGTATAAAGTACATGGCTCATGTTTTTTTTTTTTTTTGTTAAACACATATATTCTCATATTAAAAACAATCTTGTTTGAATTCGTAAATATAATATGCAATTGACTTTTTTGGGAGAGATTAAAAAGGTAAAACGGGGCTGCTTAATGATAACGTATTTTGTGTGTTACTAGGTTATATGATAGCTTATAAGTCAAATAAACTAGTTTAAATAAAAAATTCAGGAAAATCAATTTATAAATAACTTATTCAGTTTTCTTAGTATTTTCTAAAAGAATAATTACATTTAATATTTAAGAACAGAGATATTACAAAATATAGGCACATTTAAAAGCTAATTGGTTTAAAGGGGAGTACATAATTACCAGCCTAAAAAATAAAATTGACAAACGGGCCTCAATCTGAGGCCTGCATACCTGTCCAATTAGATTGACGTGAGCCTGATTCCTATTTTTGGGCTCTACTACCTGAGGACATGAAGGTCCAATGGGCCGATATTCCTCTGCAACATGGGAATTCGTTTCCTATTTCCAGAAACCACATTCACCGATTCACATTCGCACCTTCATGTTCAAGACGTCACCATTTGGAAAACTCAAGAACGAACACGCAAGCACGCACGGAGTGTAGTAGTGTTACGCTCCACAACCACCACAGCTAAAATTATATGAAAATCTAAAGTCAAATCCGATCAAATGGCATCTTCTTCAATTTCAATCTCACTTCCACGTTCTGTGACGACACTTGTCCGTTGCCAGCCAAGATTCCTTCAATCTCAGATTCACCGGAATATATGGATCAATGCTGGTTGTTCTTCTAGACTCTCCTCTTTCCCTCCTTCTCTCTCTCATTCTCTTCTTCTTCCTCTTCCGCTTCGCCTTACTCTTCTTCGTCGTCCTCCTCCTCTTCCTCCTCTGCGCCGACCTCGTTATTCTCTCCTGATGTCCTCCAATCAGTCCTCTCTCACCAAAACGGTACGCTCTCCCTTCTCTTGCTTCATTTAATTTCATCCAATTTCATGGAATTCGTGTTTGAGTGGGAATTGGTGTGCAGGATAGGGTTGTGATCAAGGGTAGGGTTCAGGGCGTATTTTACAGGAATTGGACAATTGAGAATGCGACTCAATTAGGGCTTATAGGTTGGGTTAGGAATCGTAGGGATGGGTCCGTGGAGGCTCTATTTTCCGGCAGCCCTGAGGCGGTTCAAGAAATGGAGCAGAGGTGTCGCCGTGGTCCGCCGGACGCGGTGGTCACCGGGCTTGAGGTTTTCCCCAGCCAAGATGACGCTGGCTCTGGATTTGAGCGCAAGCCTACTGCCTGATTGATAATGATCACTCTCTCTCAAAAGAGATTTGTTTCTATTCACTGTTGCCATAAATAATGCATCTGAGCATTGAATACTCACAGGAATGTATATGGATCATGTGGTTGTTTGATAATCTGATATCTTGTTGTAGAGTATACGTCAGCTTGAATAATATATGGTTGTTTGAAGAATGTTGCTTCTGTTTTCTAAGTTTCTCCAATAGGAATTGGGATGTTAGATTTAGTTTATTATTTTTTTTTTTGTTGCCAGCGTTAGATTTAGTTTATTGAACGAAGTTTCCTTTGAGCTTCTTATTTTCATGTAGTAAGTGAAGCTGATATATAAATATAAATATATATATATATATCTCTCTCTCTCTCTTAAGGAATTCTCTGGTTTGTTCAGGGTTAGACGTATAAAAATAACTCTTGCACATAAACTGGCGCCATGCATATATGGGTCTTATAGCACATGAGAATCGATGATGATTTCTGATGCACGCACAAGTCCATGCGAACTCTGATTAGATGAAATATAGTAGGGTATATGCTGGCAATGTTATTGTGGTTAGAAAAAAGGTATTTGGAGGAGGGTGTTGATAGAGTCGTAGAGCGCCTCCGCCTTCAATTCCACGAACTTTCTAGCGTGGTTCACACTGGAATTGTATGGATTCTGTCCATTATTTTGTTCTGTTGTTATAAAAGCTATGATGGACTTCTTCTCTTCTTTTTTTTTTTTTCATACAAGTCTTCATGCTCTCTTTGTTTCCTGTCAAATCTCAATATAGGCGTTGCAGCTCTGCAACTAATTTGAAATTAAAATCCTCAAGATATTGCTGAAATTCACGGCAGCTACGTGTGATGTGTGCTGTAACATTTTCTCCAAATCCCAACAACTGTAACAATTACCTCCAATTCTCAATTTTAACCACTAACAATAATATATTAAAACGTTTATAGTGCTAACTATGTTAGGAAAAAGAATCAACTTACTAAAATAACTAACATAGTTAGAAAAGATCTTTCCAAAATATTTTTATATATTTCAACCTCAATTCCAATCTCCGTCATCACAATATAATTTTCTCCCCAGTACAATCAGAGAAAATTTCATTATCCATGATTAATCTCCACAGATCATCCACAAAATACCATACCATAATAGGTATTATTCAATAATTTTTCCCCAGAATAATAGCAAGGTTCAGCGGAAGCATTATACAAAATATGATCCTAAATGTGGCAATACCTCCTTTCCTTCTGGTCCAGAATATCTCACAATATCAGTGAGAAGTTCCCGGATCCTTCCCTTGACCGTCTATACTGTACCGCTCCTAGGACCTGCAAAAGTGAGATCAACGGGGGGTAGCCCCAAAACGCAACCACTGACTACTCATCTACGTGTGGTGTGTGCTAGCAAGGTGTCCAGTGGAATACATACATATATATATCAATTCAGAAGCATGCTCAGGTATTCACATATAATGCACGTCTTATTCCCAAAATCTCTTTTCATCGTTTATAATTGTGGAATAACCCATCACAATTCATCCTCAAGAATAGTATATATATCATTGATAATTACAATCAACCCAAACGAATCTTACTAGAAACGTTGGGAAAATACGTGGGACCAGTCGGGACCTTCCACCCGCCCCTGATCACCACGGTACAATTCACGAGGGACTCTCTACCCTCCCTGAATAGTACCACGGATTATAAGGATCTCTGTCCTTCCTGAATCCGTCAGGGGCGATCTCCCCTCTTACGTCTTTCTCTCCTTTATTTCCCATAATATATCAATTAGTCCCTGTGGCGCAACAGGGTACCTCATCACGTGATGGCACAATTTCCAATTCACCGGTGTCACATACCCAAATAATTTCTCACATACAACACATAGATATGCAACACCACAATCAGGCACCAGGCCTTCCAGTATTTTCATAATATACATATATTAAATAATTTCCAAAATCACATATATTTCAGTTTCAAATATTTCACATCACAAATTTATGCCATTTCAAAATAATACTCCACAGGACATTTATTATAAAAATATTAATATTACAAGACCTCATTTCCATATCTCATCAATCATCAATTTGTGATTCAAAATCTCATCTCCATATAACATCATAATTTTCAAATAATAATATTTCAAATTACTTACTAACACCACACACACACATAAACAAGCAGAAAGCGGTTACCTGATAGCTGGCACCAATCTCACAATAGTGCAGCTCCCCCGTGCTAACTTAGTGCAATTCAAGCACTACACAACCATACATATACAACCACAATTAATTATTTATCCAACAATTTCACATGTTGGAAAATAAATTATTTACTACCCTTTCTTTGCCCTTACTTATTTTTAATTTCCAATTTAACATTTATTCTCCCTTTCTATTTCTAAAATTTATCTCTACATATATCCAAAATTATTTATCTTTCCAATAACTAATTATAATAATTCAAGCCTAAATAAAATTAAACCTTACATCCCTAAATTATTTCTCAACCTCAAAAATCCATTATTTAATCCACAATTTATTTTCCAAATCTTAATAAACATTTAAAAATTATTAATTTAACTATAGACACCTCAGATCATCACAAGTCCTAATTTCAATATATCCAAAAATCCAAAAATTCCCAATAATTAAGAAAATCCTCTCACAATGAAAAATCTACTTAGAGAAACTCATAATCGAGGTCTAAGCTTCAATTTATTAATTTTAGGACTCCCAAAAATTACCAATTTAGACAAAGTCTAATTTTTCAAGTATAGCAAAACGAAAAACTAATGACAGAGAAAGGTAGAGGAGACTTACGGGATTCCAAAAATGTGCTTAGTTGGCCGAAAAGCTTACTATTCCTATACTAACAGACTCTAATAAGTCTAGTGATAGGAGTATATATGGTGGAAAGAGAGAGAGCAAGAAAGAGAGGCGTGAGAGAGAGAAAATGAAGAAAGGAAAGCAAATGAAAGAATGAGGAAGCAGAGGCGTGCGATGTTTATATAATTGATGCACAGTAACTCAATAGTAATGAATAGTAGCTCAATAGTAATAATAATAATATAATAATAATATAATAATAATATAATTGATGAATAGTGAAAGTTGAAAATTCACGGGCGAGGAACGAAGGAGGCACGGGAAGCATAGTGAGATAATAGGAAAAATTGCACTATTAGGCCCAAAATTTTCAAAATTTATTTTGAGCCACAAAAATTCCATTTATTTCCAAAAATTTTACCTACCAAACCTCTTAATTATTCTCTTCCACAATTACCTCTTTTGAGCCTAAAAATAATTTCTTAAAAATTGTTATCCTTTAAATAAGGGAAAAACTAGTCCTTTAAAATCCTCAAAAACACCTCAAAATCCTTCAAATATTCTCATAATCCATCATTTTTCATTAATGAATTCCTGTTTACCCCCACTAATCCTTAATTAAATTTTTAGGATGTTACAACTCTCCCCACCTTTTAGGAATTTTGTCCCCAAAATTCACCTTCCTAAAACACAGAACAACAAATACAACACATAATCAATCACAATCAACACTACCTAGGGAATTGGTAAGGTAATTGTGCCGCAAAGTAACCAAGTTTCACAAATTTTTTTTTTTTTACTTAACTTCTTACCAATTATCATCAACCCAACTCTAACTTTCAAAACCACCGAAACTTTCACTTATTTCCACTTCTTTACCTTTATTTAGATAGCCTATCAATTCAGCATACACTGTATAACCGTAATTCTTTATTTAGCAATTGGGACCTCAAGATCTTGAAAATTTAACTCGACAGAAAACCACTCTTAATACAAAATATACTCTATTTACCTTACTTATTAGAACTTGAAATAGACTACCAATCCAACAATTCCCCACATATGAAATTTTTACCTAACTGTATAACATCAGGTTCCCAAACAATCATTCAGCTTGTCATCTTAGTATCCTTCTCCAACATCCATTATACCTCCCCTAGGTTCCTTTAACCCAATGCAAACAATCACCAACTTCATAATCCTCAGCTTGGTTCACCTCCCTACTTGAAAGAATTATACTTTAATTTCAAAATTAATTGGACTTGAAATAAATCAACTTGTAATCAAGGAATCCCAACACTCTTTTACTCCTTATTTTCCCTCTTCAAGCAACATAAATAACTAATTCCTTACTTCTTTAAAATTCCCAAACCTTTCAACTCTTTAGTTTCTAACTTTTGCTTCCAAATAATCTAATTTTTAAATGGTACAAACTCCAATTTCTCTTTCACAATCAGGTCATAAGGTTTGAATTTAATCTTAAGTAGACCCCAAAATTCCCTAAATCGTACAATTCTGAGATATAATACATAACAGGGTCCATTCGGCACGTCTATCAAAGCTCTAATTGGTCAAAGAAATTCAAAATTTAATTGAAATGATACACCATGGAACCTCATTTCTATGGCTTTCTCAAAATCTCTAAGCTACATACTAGCTTTCTAAGGTCTTATTTGCCTACAAATGGATTATCCTCAATAATTATACTATTATACTGCTCAAACACCAATATAAGAGTCTATCATCACTATGAAAATCACCACCATTTATCGAAGTATTTGCCCCTTTTTGGTCATTATTACATCATCTTGATGCCACTCGACACCTATATTAATTCAAAGGCAACCCACTACTAGAAATAATACCCAAATATTGCTCTTAGAATCGTTAAAATATCATATTTTGTCAATCATTGACATCTTACCTCCTTGATTTCAGTGAATGAAAGTCATACTTTTAGCTATTTTCAAGACCCAATACCACCTATAACTACATATCACCAAGCAATCTCAATATTCTTAGAACAATTTACTAGAATCTGACACCTTAATTCCAATAACAAATCCATTTCTTTTGAAAATTCTAAACCTTTAACATATACTTATCTCCCAGATATAAGTCCATACTTCAGCTTTCTTAATCCAATCCTGAAATCCATAACACCTTAATCATTCTTATCACTCTTTGGACCTTTAATATATTAATTAACACGACTATCACACGTCCAAAAGCACCATACCATGTCGGGTTTAACTACCAATCTCATTGCCCAAATCCTAATGCTCATCGGTCATATTCTCTTATTTTCTAACTTCTTAGCTACTAATAAGAATCCACCAAAAACCAAATTCCTTATTTTGATTCACTAACACTTTAGCTAACCATAACCTATTTATATGCATAATTTATTTACTTAATCATTGACAGGCTATGGGGTCACTTCCAACGTAGAGTGGTAACAGTCCATGGGATCACTCCCTACCTATCTAGATTAATAGATAGGTCTTTAACATATGCACTACTTCCAATAACAAGTCTACATAGAAAATTCTATCCAACCATCCTCAATTTGAGATCAATATAAAGCGTCCAAATCATTAAACTACCATATAGTCCCAAATAATCACCTTACTTAAACCCCAATCATATAACGTCATTTTCCCATTTCGAATTTAAGTAAAATTCTCTGTTCATTAACCATTAATTCATATCCATCAAAGAATTTTCACATATTCAAAATCGTGATTACACCTCAAGTCAATCCAACTTAATCGATTTAGCCTCAATGATCATGCCTTAATTCTACAATTTCATCCATATTAATCCTCAACAATTTAAACTAGTAGAATCTTCTCGTTATAACCAACATTTCTAATGGACAAGAAACCTCAACATTTTCTTTAAATTTCAAACTCCATAGTAGACCCTAACTTCATCTGTCTCACTTCCCAATGGTTTTAACCAATAATATATATATATATATATATATTTTTTTATTAATACCAATATGCCTAAAGAAATTAAGTAGCATCAAATTCCTCTCAATTTTCAAAATCCATATCAATCCAAATATTCACGACCTTGAATCTATTAAAATCCCTTTTTAAGTCGACATCCATAATCAAATTTTGCAGAAACCTTCCTAAGCACTTATGGGACTAAGGCAATTATTTGATTTCAGAAGGTCCTCAAGACTTCGAAGCCTCATCAGACTTTAACTTTAAATATTCAAAACTTAACCACATCCTCATACCTAAAGGTACATACATAGTCAAAACCATATTATTCCATTCCAATTTTTCCACGAGAAATCGCATATATTTTACCACTATTATTCCTTATCTTGCTAGACCAAAACTAACTATTTTCCAGAAAGTCCTCAATTCTTTTCATCGTACCCAATTTCATAACATTACATGAACAATCCTAAACATTCTTCATGCGCTTAACTTGGGCATATTTTTCCATTCTAAATAGAACTCCTTTCACCCAGCTTATTTACCATTTATTTCTATACCAACTAGCATTTATACAAGACAGCGAAATTAATCATTCGATTACCCACTAATTCTCATCTTATCTCAGCATTAGACTTTAACTATAGCTATACCAAGAGGAATAACCTTAGGCATACCATACACCTCGTAGTACCAATTTGTTTTCCTGTTTAATACTCTTAAGCATCCATTAATAATCAGCTTGTTAACCTTCCAACATAACTTAAAATCCTATTATAGTCATACCTTCATCTGTCATGATCTCCTTTTAGTTCAACATCGTCTAACCCTTTAAATCCTTTAAACAATTATATTGATCACCCTCTTCATTATGACGTCCATTCCAACCAAAACTTACCCATGATTGAACATCTTAACATATTTATTCCACCTTTAATACCAGGCTTCAAGACAATCTCCCAGGAACCTAACCACTCATAACTCTTCAAACCTATATAAATATAAGCAACATAGACTTATCTTGTATTAATCAGTCATTCCTTAGTATCCTCAAGACATATTTTTTAAATCGGTTAAATAATATGAATGATTCAGAAATCAAAACAACAACCTTCAAAACATTATACTCCACACCATTTAAAATTTGAATCATATTTTCAGCTTTCCGACAGTTGCAAAAGTCATATATTTACCTTTCATATCCTTAAAATATTAGTCCACCAGTTCTAATCATAGAACATCACAATTTCTGTTTCCCAACTCACGCTAATTCTACCTTTTCCATCGATCATTGTTGACCTTACTATCCTCCCCACCACGGGACGGAAGACATACCACATAACAATATAACAATAACTATGTAATCAACGCACCCTTAATAGTACGAGGTATACTCTCCCACCCACCTACGGATGGAAGTTATACCCATTAGAACCAGTCATACAATATAAAATTGAAAGGGAAAGGATCGGGGAATGTATTGCCACAATACCACTAATGCACGTGCAATGCATGAAGGAAACATAAACAATCACATGCACAGCACCTTCCAGGTCTTTAAACCATAGCTCTGATACCAACTGTAACATTTTCTCCAAATCCCAACAACTGTAACAATTACCTCCAATTCTCAATTTTAACCACTAACAATAATATATTAAAACGTTTATAGTGCTAACTATGTTAGGAAAAAGAATCAACTTACTAAAATAACTAACATAGTTAGAAAAGATCTTTCCAAAATATTTTTATATATTTCAACCTCAATTCCAATCTCCGTCATCACAATATAATTTTCTCCCCAGTACAATCAGAGAAAATTTCATTATCCATGATTAATCTCCACAGATCATCCACAAAATACCATACCATAATAGGTATTATTCAATAATTTTTCCCCAGAATAATAGCAAGGTTCAGCGGAAGCATTATACAAAATATGATCCTAAATGTGGCAATACCTCCTTTCCTTCTGGTCCAGAATATCTCACAATATCAGTGAGAAGTTCCCGGATCCTTCCCTTGACCGTCTATACTGTACCGCTCCTAGGACCTGCAAAAGTGAGATCAACGGGGGGTAGCCCCAAAACGCAACCACTGACTACTCATCTACGTGTGGTGTGTGCTAGCAAGGTGTCCAGTGGAATACATACATATATATATCAATTCAGAAGCATGCTCAGGTATTCACATATAATGCACGTCTTATTCCCAAAATCTCTTTTCATCGTTTATAATTGTGGAATAACCCATCACAATTCATCCTCAAGAATAGTATATATATCATTGATAATTACAATCAACCCAAACGAATCTTACTAGAAACGTTGGGAAAATACGTGGGACCAGTCGGGACCTTCCACCCGCCCCTGATCACCACGGTACAATTCACGAGGGACTCTCTACCCTCCCTGAATAGTACCACGGATTATAAGGATCTCTGTCCTTCCTGAATCCGTCAGGGGCGATCTCCCCTCTTACGTCTTTCTCTCCTTTATTTCCCATAATATATCAATTAGTCCCTGTGGCGCAACAGGGTACCTCATCACGTGATGGCACAATTTCCAATTCACCGGTGTCACATACCCAAATAATTTCTCACATACAACACATAGATATGCAACACCACAATCAGGCACCAGGCCTTCCAGTATTTTCATAATATACATATATTAAATAATTTCCAAAATCACATATATTTCAGTTTCAAATATTTCACATCACAAATTTATGCCATTTCAAAATAATACTCCACAGGACATTTATTATAAAAATATTAATATTACAAGACCTCATTTCCATATCTCATCAATCATCAATTTGTGATTCAAAATCTCATCTCCATATAACATCATAATTTTCAAATAATAATATTTCAAATTACTTACTAACACCACACACACACATAAACAAGCAGAAAGCGGTTACCTGATAGCTGGCACCAATCTCACAATAGTGCAGCTCCCCCGTGCTAACTTAGTGCAATTCAAGCACTACACAACCATACATATACAACCACAATTAATTATTTATCCAACAATTTCACATGTTGGAAAATAAATTATTTACTACCCTTTCTTTGCCCTTACTTATTTTTAATTTCCAATTTAACATTTATTCTCCCTTTCTATTTCTAAAATTTATCTCTACATATATCCAAAATTATTTATCTTTCCAATAACTAATTATAATAATTCAAGCCTAAATAAAATTAAACCTTACATCCCTAAATTATTTCTCAACCTCAAAAATCCATTATTTAATCCACAATTTATTTTCCAAATCTTAATAAACATTTAAAAATTATTAATTTAACTATAGACACCTCAGATCATCACAAGTCCTAATTTCAATATATCCAAAAATCCAAAAATTCCCAATAATTAAGAAAATCCTCTCACAATGAAAAATCTACTTAGAGAAACTCATAATCGAGGTCTAAGCTTCAATTTATTAATTTTAGGACTCCCAAAAATTACCAATTTAGACAAAGTCTAATTTTTCAAGTATAGCAAAACGAAAAACTAATGACAGAGAAAGGTAGAGGAGACTTACGGGATTCCAAAAATGTGCTTAGTTGGCCGAAAAGCTTACTATTCCTATACTAACAGACTCTAATAAGTCTAGTGATAGGAGTATATATGGTGGAAAGAGAGAGAGCAAGAAAGAGAGGCGTGAGAGAGAGAAAATGAAGAAAGGAAAGCAAATGAAAGAATGAGGAAGCAGAGGCGTGCGATGTTTATATAATTGATGCACAGTAACTCAATAGTAATGAATAGTAGCTCAATAGTAATAATAATAATATAATAATAATATAATAATAATATAATTGATGAATAGTGAAAGTTGAAAATTCACGGGCGAGGAACGAAGGAGGCACGGGAAGCATAGTGAGATAATAGGAAAAATTGCACTATTAGGCCCAAAATTTTCAAAATTTATTTTGAGCCACAAAAATTCCATTTATTTCCAAAAATTTTACCTACCAAACCTCTTAATTATTCTCTTCCACAATTACCTCTTTTGAGCCTAAAAATAATTTCTTAAAAATTGTTATCCTTTAAATAAGGGAAAAACTAGTCCTTTAAAATCCTCAAAAACACCTCAAAATCCTTCAAATATTCTCATAATCCATCATTTTTCATTAATGAATTCCTGTTTACCCCCACTAATCCTTAATTAAATTTTTAGGATGTTACATGTGCGCTCGGAAACTGCATGGATTGGGCCCCTGATTTGACAAGATGGGAGGGGACAGTGACATTCTGAAATTTTAATTCTAAGATTTAAATAATTAATATATAGATTATAATGTATAGATAATTTTTATTTAGGTATTTAAAAATTAATAATAATATTTTAATTTCAAATATTTAAAGAGTATATCTATATATGAGGGTTAAATTTTTTTGGTCCAAAAAAAAGAGGGCTAGACTTCAAAAATATAATTTGAATGATTGTAAAAAAGAGAAAATTTGATTAAATGTTAAATAAAATAAATATAAGTATTAAAAAAAAGAAGATAATATTTAAAATATATACCTATATACATATCTATCTATATATAGATATGGATGTATTATATATATACATATATGTAGGTGACGTGGATAAATGATTCATTGATTCACACCACTTAACTATATTGTTTATATATATATACACACATACATGCATGTGAGTGTGCATACAAACCTCACAGATAAAAAAAAATCGAGAGAGGGAAGGTGGGTGACCTTCGTATACATTATCAAGAGCTCAAACTTCTGAGTTCAATTCTACTCTCATAACTTTTATCGATCACTAAACGTCTTTCATAAACTTTGTTCTGTTCAACAAGATTTTTTAAACGAAATAACTTTTTTAAGGAGTAGAGCGTGGAATTGAGGTAACCAATGTTACTTTACTTTATATGCATGTTTTGGAACATAAGAGTTTTTAACTATATTTTGATCGTATAAATTTAATTTATAAAATTCTATTTTCATTGTATAAAACTTCAATGAAGCAGGGAGTATGTTAGCATGTATTCCATTATTAAAAGTATATTTCAGAATCACTTATCATATGTGTGTATAAAGATTTATGTGATGATGTGTTATATAGTGTTGTGATGATACATGTTACGGATGATTTCTGTTATGGTTACTTCTGTGACGGAGACTTGGGACAGGGTTGTGGAGATTTTTATTTGGAAGCCCGCGCTGCAGCCTCTACTAGTGATCGTAGTAGTTGGCATTTTGTCAGGCCCATGTCTTTATTCCTTATCCTTTGGCCGGGGTTTGGAAATAGGCGCTTGGGTAAGACACTTCTTGAGCCTAGGCCCAGGTGGGAGGCAAGAGAGGGGACCGATGACCTCGTAGTGAGTGGTGTAACCTTTGGCCGGGTTATATAGCACGAAAGGTTCGGGTCCATGTCTGGGAGTTATACGGAGGAGATTGGTTGGGGGTAACGATTGTACTTGAACTTGTGATTTTGTTTTGGAAAACTATTGTCTTTATCTTTATATGTATATAAGCACTTCTTCATTGGCTTATGGTCCTTTTTTGTATATTCTGTAAAGTGATATTGGTTACTGGGACTTTGTCTGACCCTCCTATAATAACTTTTTTTTAGGTGATAACCCTTATAGAGGTGGTTGCGAAGGGAATGAGCATGAGGATTAGGTATCCGAGTATACTTACCTCAATTTGGCATTATGTCACTAGATTATTTATATTGCCACATTAGTTGCATAATTTATCAATATTGATATCTCATTTAAATTATCTTGGATTTCTTTTATTTTAGTTCATAAAAACTTTCATGGCGTCTTGTTTTTGTTGTTTTGGTTATGTATAATATAGTATAAATATTGGAACGTTACATGCTTTTCTTTCCTTTTTACAGGGCCAAAGAATATAGGAAAGGGCTGAAGTTGTTGGTAGTTTTTTTTTTGGAAATACAAGGCAAGCTTAGAGCTTGAATATTACAAGTGGGTTGCTATTCAGTCCGGGTTGATAGAAGAACTCGGCAACTCGCCTCTATCCAAAGTAAGTATATCCAAGCATGACTCCGGCGGTGTCAAGAGAGTGACTAACTGTGAGGTGTTCATGTGCGCTATTCGAGCTAGATGGTCGGTACACTAATGCCTTCTCTGTAAGAATGAGTTATCTCTAAATCCCAGCTAGTGTGGATAATCGATCTAAGCTCCAGAACGTCCTGATATAAAGGATGATCGGGGCCACATTCCACTAAGAGTGGGTGTATTGCCTCTGTTGAGTCAGAAAACAGTGTTATCTTACTCAGCCCAAGGTGTATGCTTGTCTGAAGTTCCCTCCGGATAGCCTGGATTTTTGCAGCAGTCGGGGTCAGGTACCCTAACTTTTGTTGAAATCCATATACCCAATTGCCAAAGTGGTCTCTGATGACTCCACCACATGCTGCTTCCCCTCTTCTGTTTACTGAACCGTCTACGTCAATCATGATATATCCTTGTGGCGGTGAGTGCCACTGGGTCTCAGTTCTCTCTGGGATTTGGAATATATTGTGTCTGTAGCGCCCATTTTTGACTCCTTCCAAGAGATGTGAATGCATCGATGCACTAGAGCTTTAGGATGTTCATGACTGCCCTCAAATGCCCTCCTACACCGATTCTTCCATATAAGCCAACAAATAGTGGCAAAAACTTGTTACCAAGGCCAACGGTTTGCTAGCCTACCTCCTACTTCAGTCTTCATGTTCCAATCAAACCAAACCTACAAGGAAGTAGAAAAGAACGTATAGGAGTATAATGGGTTAATCAATAAGGACCAGACTCTTTTCGCTCCCTCACAGTCTCTCAGTGTATGTAAAAGTGTTTCCTCACAACCACACTCAAAGGGGCATTAATTTTGGACAATCGGATTGTGTTTCGCTCTAGCTGAATTTGTAGGAACTCTCTCATGCGATACCTGCCACATAAAGAACTTCACCCTCTCTGGAATTTCCCAGCGCCATAAACGTTTCCATTTCGGACCATTTAGACTAGTCTCCAGACGACAGATCATGTCATAGGCTGTTCTTGTGCTAAAATTTTCGTCTGAGGATATTCTCCAGCATATCTCATCATCTCTTCTGCTTCTGGGGGGATTAACCAAGAAGATTTTATCCACCACCCACATCGAGAGGAATATCTCCCATCTTCTCCTATCCCACTGGCCACTAGGTTGTACAAATGACTTAACTTTTTCTACCTTGTCATCCAAGTTATGGTTTCTTACCACGTATTGCCGAAGTGGTTGCTCCATGGGTGACCACCTGTCCTCCCATGCTCGAGTGCTTTCCCCATTCCTAACTATCCTTCCCAGTCCTTTTTCAAAGTCTTCCCACACCGTAGTTATACCTCTCCACACTTCAGATTGGTTCCTGTTTCTTGTCACTTTTGGAATCTTGGTATTTCCACAAGAGTATTTGCCTTTTAGACATCTAACCCAGAGAGCTTCAGGTTTTTTGATCATACCCCAGCAAAACTTCATGATGAGAGCTTTGTTTTGGCATTGAAGGTCTTTTATTCCTAAACCACCCTCTGCTTTACTAGCTTTAATCACATCCCAGGATATAGAATGCATCTTCTTGGTGTCACTACCTTGGTTCCAAAGAAAATTCCTGCTCATCTTTTTAAGATTAGAAAATATGCCTTTCGGTAGAAGAGTAGATTGCATCTGGTAAGCTGGAATAGCAGATATCACGGATTTAATCAGAACTGCTCTTCCCGCCAGACTTAGGAATTTTCCTTTCCAATTTGCCAGCTTCTGCCCAACCTTTTGAATCAGCGGGGCAAAAGTAATGTTGATTGCTCTCTTGTGGAATAAAGGAACCCTCAAGTATTTCCCAAGGTCAGAGATGATCCCGATCCCCAACATTTGGCTAAGTTCAGTAGCTCTATTGAAATTCACATTCCTAGACATACAGACTTTGGACTTAATCAGGTTGATTTTGTGGCCGGACACCTGACAAAATCTTTGCATGATATTCTGGACTTTCATCATCTGATTCATCGAAGCTTCACAAAATAGAACTAGGTCATCCGCAAAAAAGAGATGAGATACTTTAGGTCCTCTCCCTCCTAGCTTTATAGGTTTCCATCGACCTGACTCTACTTCTCGGTGAATGAGGTGGCCTAATTTCTCCATACATAGTACAAACAAATAAGGGCTAAGGGGATATCCTTGACGAACTCCCCTTAAGGGATTAAAACTCTCTGTCATGTTTCCATTCCAAACAACTCTCATTGTTGTGGCTGAGACACATTGCATAATTAGATTAATGAAGGATGGGTTTAGACCCACTTCCTAGAGGGTGGTTTCCAGAAAGTTCCAATCCAGCCGATCGTATGCTTTCTCCATGTCTACCTTGACCGCTGCAAATCCCTTTTGACTTGTTTTCGTTCTCATAGAATGCATCACTTCTTGAGCAATAACGATGTTATCGCAGCCCTGTCTTCTATTGATAAAGCTACACTGATTCTTAGCAATCAAGTGATTCATTACCCCTTTCAATCGAGTAGCAAGGATTTTACTAATAATCTTGAAGCTTACATTACAGAGTGATATAGGTCTGAAATCTTTGATAGACTCTGGGTGATCAACCTTTGGAATCAACACTATATTTGTCCGGTTTATATCTTTCACCATCTCAGGGCTTGCAAAAACATTCCGTACCAGATCACATACCTTTGGGCCCACCACCTCCCATTGAGATTGGAAGAAGTGTGGTTGAAGGCCATCCGGACCCGAAGCCTTGAAGGCCCCTATTGCAAAGGCTGCCTCTTTGATTTCCCTAGGTGATACTTCTCTCTGAATATACTCCAACTGATGGGCTTCTAGAGCAGGAAAGGCCTCAGACCATTGAGGTTGGTTCTGTGGATTGGTGTCAGCAGTGTACAAAGCCTTGAAGAAGTCATACGCCATACCTTTTAATTTATCATGGTCATTAACCCAATTCCCCTCATCATCTTTTAAAGCACTAATGGTGTTTCGTTTCCTCCTCATAACCGTAGACGCATGGAAGAAACTAGTATTTTTGTCACCCCATTTAATCCACTTGCATCTAGATTTTTGGTACCAACTCAGCTCTTCTTAGGCGGATATCTTATGGTATTCCGTCCATAGATATCTTTCTATTCTGAACAAACCATTCTGCTTATTTGACTGTCTAGCCCGATCTATACCTTCAATTCTCTTGACAATTTCTCTTTTCTTTTTGCTCAAGTTTCCCACAAACATTTGTACTCCATTCCCTGGCTAGATTTTTGAAAGAGAAGCTTCCCTGCATCCAATCTTTATCTTCCGAGGCTTTTTGGACTATACCAGTAAAATCACTTTCCAAGCACCACGCGGCTTGGTACCGAAAGCTCTCACTACTCCTACGGTTTCTCTGTGAATTTGACTTGTCAGATATTACAATCACTTAGTGGTCGGATTTAAAACGGAGGTGATGGAACGTCTTCGCTTCGGGGTGACTTATTTCCCATTCAAAATTACAGAACACCCAGTCAAGTCTTTCCTTAACACCCTCTTTTACCCATGTATATCTATCTCCTACTACTGTCATTTCAAGAAGATAGCACCTATTAATGCAGTTTTGAAAGGAGGACATAACACTGTTCGCTGGCATACTCCCTCCCACCTTATCCTTGGTGCTAAGAAAGGTGTTGAAATCTCCCATAACCACCCAGCTTGATATAACTCCCATGGAAATTGATTATAGCAAGGACCATGGCTCCCTTTTTTTTATTGCAGTAGTGTCACCATACACAAAAGTATACAAGGATTCCTCCAATGATTTTTTATCTTTTATTTTGCAGTGCAGCAACTTCGTAGTAGAGCCTATATAATCCACTGACACCTCTGTATTATTCCACAACACCCAGATCCCCCCAGCATATCCAGTTGCTTCCACTCTCAACCAATCAGAGAAACCAGATCGCTTAACTACCTTTTCTGCCTTAGTTCCACTAACACGAGGTTCTAGTAGGCACATGACATTTATTCCATATTTACTAACAATATCTTGAAGAGTATGTGTGAACGATCGACTTGCCGTCCCATGACAATTCCAACATGACACAATCATTAAAAAAAACTTTTATATAAATCAGAAGTCAACCCAAAACACTTACAAGTCTGGGGGTTTTTCTTCTTGTTCCCTTCTTGTTTTCACTAGCGTTTCTTCTTGAGCTCCTTGTTCCTCTTGACCACCATTTGTATCAACTATCATCATTTGGGAAGTCTCATGTTTGAGTTCTTTGTCAACTTGAAGTTGGGAATTATTTCCCATAACGAGGGGTTGGAGGGGAGCACGATGATCTTGATTGTTTTTTAAGCTTTGTCCATTGTTCCCATTTTCTGAATTTTGGTTCACTACTAAAGGCCCAGTTTGGTCTAAAGCCCCTTTAACCACCATATGAATTCTTTGGGTTACCTTTTGCTGCCCAATACCTCTCTTAGGCCCTTCAGCGTCGAGCCCTATTCTTTTGCTTCCTCTAGTTTCGAGTTGGGCTTTTAGGCCCTCGTTTGCGCTAGTGGGCTTCTTGTTTTCTTTTTCCTTGACCGTTTTCCACCTCTTATCCCCTAGGTTTTCATTAGTACTTGTCTTGCTTTTCCCATTTCTAGCTATCGCCTTACTCTGACCACTCCTCTGTTCCTCTGGTACCATGACGCCTAGACCTTCTTCCTCTTCCATACTTTCACCATTTCAGCTGGTTTGCTTTTGGTGAATCTCATCTCCTTCTCCCTCTTTCCCAACAAGGACATCATATCTTGAGGATACACCACATCCCTCCTTTTTCCTTCCTGTCTTGTCAGGTTGACCTTTGTCACCATTCTTGTCCTTTCCACCCTCTCTCATCGAGCCCTTCGCCTTCCAAGGCTTTTGTACGAACATCCAGGGGCCAAACTGGTCTTCTTTGGCCGGAAGAGTTGAAGCCGGCGACATTTTGGGTGGTGGCGAGCTTGAAGGTTGTTCATTCTGGTTTGCTGTCTTCATCCCCACAGGCATTTTCCTTGGATAGTTTTCTCTTCGATGGCCGTACCTTCCACATTCAAAACAAATTAATCCAAGCCCTCATTTTCTATGTTGAAAAGCGTAGAGGATGAGATGATTCTTGGGATTAATTTTTTCTGTAAGTCTATTTCCACATAAATTCTAGCGTACCTCCCCCTTTCTACCCTTGCATCTTGCTCATCCATGTTTGCTATTGTGTGCATGTCCACCTTCAGAGTCCTCCCAATCATGTTTCCCAATCTCCACATACATTCTCTTGTGTAGCAAAGCAGAGGAATATGAGGGATCCTTACCCAAGTGGCTACCCGTCCAAGGGGGTTGTGGAATGGGTCAAAATATGGAGACCATCGTTGTGTTAGGATGGTATGTTGGGCTATTGTCCATGGTCCTTCGAATAGTTCTCGCTTGTAGTGAGCTCCCTCGCTATCTTTGTTTGTAAATTTCACTACATAGCAATTATTTGGCAAGTCGATAAGATCAAACTCATTGCACTTCCATATTTTCCCAATATGCTCTTTCAACTTGTAATAGTTAAACCTTGCTCCAAGCACTATGATTATGAGTGCGTTATTCCAAGGTCGGCACCATTCATTATACTCATCTTCTGTAATGTGCATAACTGGATACGTTCCCATGAGGGCTTTTAGTTTTTCCGATGGCTCAGGTATTTTCCACTCTTGGTCAATCAGATCCGAGAGAAGTGTTTCCTCATATGTGTTTATGTCACCATACGCAGCTCCATTATATTATGTTCCTTTAAATCCCATTAAACGATCTTTGTACGATAAACTGGGGGGAGGAGTTTCAGCTACTATTTCTTCCCCATCTACAGCATCAAACATTCGATCTGACATAATAGAATCATCTTTCAGCTCTTTTTTTATTTTTTCTTTCTTTCAGCAGAGATCCTAGCTTCTAGGACTTTGTCCGGTGGTGTTTTCCAGACACCGGGTTCCTCCATTGAGGTTCAGTTCTTCAGGCACAGTTCTCTAGAACACACACACACACACACTCTCTTTCTAGAACACTCTCTAGTTGTTGGTAGTTTTTCCTGCACAAAATATGTATATGTCAGCTGTTCAAACAACGTATCCAAGGAATAGTGTGATGGAGTCTGAGGGATCACCAAGTAAATGTAATCAATGTAAGTTTTTATGTGACACAATGCTTTCCGCTCAACACGCGGGGGAGTATGTGCTAGTTATTATTAATACTTATGAGCTTAATCTCTATTCTTAATTCCCTTAGCATGAGATCGTCACCCTTTCCAATTCTTAACATAATCCTATCAATTCTAACTTCCACCAACAGTTAATTCCTAGAACCTCAAACTGCAAATAAAAGACCTATATAAAATCAAATCAATCACTATTTTTCCTTTCTGAATTCAGAATCCAACCATACACCATCGAAAGACAATCATCCTAAGTTGACATAATCCTTAAGACCAAACATAATTCACATGTACTCCGAAAACCCTATCTTCTCAAGCTTTGTAAAGAAATATAAACTCATACATACCACAATTTACTTTCCCTAGTTTCAGTTATCAAAACCCCAAATAGAAAATCCATCATTCATATGCTCCATTACACTATTTTAATCCACCTCATATACTTGTACCAGAAAATGAAAACCCATTTTCAGAAATATAGGAACAAGAAATAAATCGTACTATCATAATTTATTTTCCTTTTCCATACACTCATCTTCCTTCTTCCTTATAAACCCGACACATATACACACAAGGATAAAACCCAAAACTTTCAATCCTCCTCATATTTCTCAGCTACCTATAATGAAATCCTAATTAGAATATAACATCACTCGTCTTCCTTCCCCTGTCACTGCAATCAGTCGGCCAAATCAATAGGAAAAAAAAAGAAATGAACAATTAGCATTCCAATAACACTCAACTATAACAACCAACATCAATTTCATCCTCTTCATCATACTCGAAAACAAAATCAAAGGGAACAAGAATTCAAGCAGCAACAAAATCGGTTCACAGGGAAGCAGAAAATCGAACAAGCTAGAGAACACTTCAAACTCCAACATAAAATTCATTTCTTGACTCAATCTTGCTATTATTCATGTTTAGTCAAAATTTTCGTTCAGTGGCACCCAGAATCTGGCGCCGGTGAACATTACCCCTGTTGGGGTTCTTGGAGAAACTTAACCAAATCCAACTCCTCTCTCAAAATCATTACCCAAATCCTCAAAATCAAGGCCTAAGCATCATTTCTATAAATTTAGAATCATTAAAGACCCTTGAAATCAAATTAAACCGTTCCCCAAACTCACTCAAATCGGTCCAGAAGAGAGAGGAAAAACAAAGGGAAGAGACTCACCCAAAACCGCCCCAAGCTTTGTGTGTGTCTCCGTCACGTCTCGTCACCATTCTCCGCCGGTTCTGCTGTCGTCCATCACCACAGCTCGAAGAAATAGAGAGGGGTGAGGCGAGAAAAAGTTATTGGGTTTGAGAGAGAGATGAAGGGGAAAATGAAAGGGGACACGTGGGTGGAAGATAAATAGGAAATGAAGGAAAGATATTTTAAAAACGCTAACTTACCATTTTGCCCCTTCTACTATAACTGAAGATATTTCCAACTAGGGGCATATATTATTATTTTTATTTCCTCTTTCTCATTATGCGCTTCTTCGAAAATTTTAATTACTATTTTCCTTTCAATTTAATCTGAATTTACTCCAAAATTAATCTCTCCGGATATGCTTTAATTTCCAAATTTTTTTGTAAGACTTTTTATTTACCAAACAATATCCCAAGATTTTAAATATTTCCTTATTATCTTATCTTGAAATTTTGAGATTTTACACAATTGAATTTTTTCTGGAGAGATTAAGGAAGCGAAACGAGTTACTTAATCATAATGTATTTTGTGTGTTACTAGATTATATGATAGCATATGAGTCAAATAAATTAGTTTAAAGAAAAAATTCAGCCAAATCAATTTATAAGTAATTTATTCAGTTTTTTTTAGAATTTTCTAGAAAAAAACTAACTAAATCTTATATTTAAGAACACACCAATTACAAAATATAGGCACATTTAAAACCTAATTGGTTTACAAGGGGGAGTAAGGAATTAACATTTACCAGCCTAAAAAATAAAAGTGAGAAACAGGCCTCGATCTGAGGCCTGCATACATGTCCAATTAGATTGATGTACTGGTAGCTTATTCCTTGGGAAGAGCCTGATTACTATTTTGGTCTCTACTACCTGAAGACAAGAAGATCCAATGGGCCGATATTCCTCTGCAACATGGGAATTTGAATGCTTTCTCCAGAAGCCACATTCACTGATTCACATTCGCACCTCAATGTCCAAGACATCAACGTCACCAATTTTTTTTTTGGACTGAATCAACGTCACCAAATCACCATTTGGAAAACTCAAGGAGGAACATGTAACTGTCACAAGTCTCACATCGAGAAAATTTTTTTTTAAGAAAGGTCTTATAAATCCTTAGTTCCTATTCCTAATCCAATGATTAGTGGTGACTTGCGTACTCAAACACACAGAGTCCAGTAGTGCTAGTGTGTTACACCCCACACCCACCACGGCTAAAATTATATGAAAATCTAAAGTCATGACCAAATGGCATCTTCTTCAATCTCAATATCACTTCCACATTCTGTGACGACACTTGTCCGTTCCCAGCCAAGATTCCTTCATTCTCAGATTCACCGGAATATATGGAGCAATGCTACTTGTTCTTCTAGACTCTCCTTTTTCCCTCCTTCTCTCTCTCATTATCGCCTTCCTCCTCTTCCGCTTCGCCTTCCTTTTCTTCGTCCTCCTCCTCCTCTTCCTCCTCTGCGCCGACCTCGTTATTCTCTCCTGATGTCCTCCGATCAGTTCTCTCTCACCAAAACGGTACGCTCTCCCTTCTCTCACTTCATTTAATTTCTTCCAATTTCTTGGAATTCGTGTTTGAGTGGGAATTGGTGTGCAGGATAGGGTTGTGATCAAGGGTAGGGTTCAGGGCGTATTTTACAGGAATTGGACAATTGAGAATGCGACTCAATTAGGGCTTATAGGTTGGGTTAGGAATCGTAGGGATGGGTCCGTGGAGGCTCTATTTTCCGGCAGCCCTGAGGCGGTTCAAGAAATGGAGCAGAGGTGTCGCCGTGGTCCGCCGGATGCGGTGGTCACCGGCTTTGAGGTTTTCCCTAGCCAAGATGACGCTGGCTCTGGATTTGAGCGGAAGCCTACTGCCTGATTGATAATGATTACTCTCTCTCAAAAGGGATTTGTTTCTATTCACTGTTGCCATAAATAATGCATCTGAACATTGAATACTCACAGGAATGTATATGGATTATGTGGTTGTTTGATAATCTGATATATCTAGTTGTAGAGTATACGTCAGCTTGAATAAGATATGGTTGTTTGAAGAATGTTGCTTCTGTTTTCTGAGTTTCTCCAATAGGAATTAGGATGTTAGATTTAATCTATTGAACGAAGTTCCCTTTGAGCTTCTTATTTTCATGTAGTAAGTGAAGCTGATATATCTATCTTGAGGAATTCTCTGGTTTGTCCAGGGTTAGACGCATAAAAATAACTCTTGCACATAAACTGGCGCCATGCATACATGGGTCTTATAGCACATGAGAATCGATGATGATTTCTGATGCACGCACAAGTCCATGCGAACTCTGATTAGATGAAATATAGTAGGGTACATGATGGCAATGTCATGATGTTTAGAAAAAAGGTGTTTGGAGGAGGGTGTTGATAGAGAGTCATAGAGCGCCTCCACCTTCAATTCCATGAAATTTCTAGCGTGGTTCACACTGGAATTGTATAGATTCTGTCTTTTATTTGGTTCTGTTTTTATAAAAGCTATGATGGACATTTATATAAAGTCTTCTTGCTTTCTTTGTTTCTTGTCAAATCTCAATATAGGCGTCGCAGCTCTGCAGCTAATTTGAAATTAAAATCCTCAAGATATTGCTGAACTTCATGGCAGCTACGTGTGATGTGTGTGCTGGGAAACTGCGTGGATGGGGCTCCTGTTATAACAAGAAGATAGGAAGGGCTTTTCTTTCCTTTTTACAGGGCCGAAGAATATAGGAAAGGGCTGAAACTGTTGGTAGTTTTTCCTGCTCAAAATATGTATATGTAAACTGTTCAAACAACGTACCCAAGGAATAGTGGGATGGGCTGGGGTAACATGGTGGTGATCCAAAACTGGTGTTTTAGTTTAATTTTTTATATAAAAAAAATTAAATTTGGTAGTGACAATTATAAGACATTTTTTCTTGTGAACTATGAATTTATCAAAACTATAATTTATTAAAAATTAGAAAATAAGTTATATTGTATAAAAAAGAAAAAAGAAAATAAGTTATATCAAATCTAGACTGTCAGATGTTAACTTGGATGGTCTACATTGATGTCTGTCACTGTCACTGATGAGCATTGAAACTAATTCCTAGGAACTTGTAACAAGGGCAGCATTGGAATTTGCCAATTCGGTACTCATCCTTGTTCATTTACAGTATAAACATGACAAATATCAACGATGATCGTGGGTTGTTGTTATAGAGTTTAAATTATTAATGTTGAATATAAATAGTTTGAACTTATTACCAGTGAAGTTCATATTAGTTACTCCCCTTGTTTCCTTTTTATTAGATAGGTCATAGGAGTAACCGAATTATGTCATTTAAAAAGTTATTTAAAATTATTTAAGTACAATAGATATGTAAAAAATAAATTTTATTTTCCAAAAATGCCCTTATTTACGAGGAAGAGAGAAAATATGTAATATAGAGAGAGAATTTGTAGTGAAGAGAGCAACAAATACAACAGTGGTATGGGTATTTTGAAATTAAATGAGAATAAAAATGATAAATTTACAAAAGATTTCAAATATCATCTAATCTCCTCTGTGAGTTTAGCTGGCAAAAAGGGCCAGACATTCGACCATTTGGCAAGTGTTCGAGTTCCAAATAGTATCACTTATGGTACGTTTGGTACGATGGAAGAGTTTTTTTATAGAAGTGGAAGTGGAATTGGGAGTGGAACTGAAAATGGAATTGGAAGAGGAAGTGTGTTTTAAAGTCTGTTTGGTATGACTATGGAAGTGTAGGATTATTTTTAATTTATATATGTATTAAAAATGTGAAAAGATGAAAATAACCCTAGTAAAAAAAATTTCCCCTATCTGTTGAATCCATCGTCTTCTTCAGCATCTTTTCCCAGATTTTCATCTTGTTCTTCATTGAGTTGTCCAACAACAAATCATCAAGCATCAATGAAAAAATAAAACCAACAAAGAAGTATTCAATCTCAATAAAATCAAAATCAATCTCAATAAAACCCGTCGTCCTAGATCCGAGGGGGAGATAAGGAAATGTTGGGAGCACTTCGTCCATCTTCGTCCTCCGTCCGGGTTACCGTTCGCCGTCCGGATTACCGTATGCCTTCCCGTAAAAAGGCTTGTTACCCATAACTGGCAGCCAACCCAGCAATCACCAAGCCCCCCAGTATTTTAGAAACGAATTTTGGAGAGGGAGTAAACAGATATGAAGCTGCAGAGCCAACCCAAGAGGATGATTTTATGCTGAAAGAGAAGCCAGCGTTTGAGGAATTGAAGGGTCTGAGAAAGTGATAAAGTATTGGAAGCTTTTCCCTTTGAAGGAATAATGGAAGGACGATTGTGGGAGCTGTTCATTGTTTGGGAAAGTCGAAGTTGGGGAAATCTAGGGAATCGTTGAATGGGGAAAAATGGGATATGGGTTTCAGTTTTAGGCTGAGTTGATGAATGGAATGGGGATGCAATTAGCGATGATTGTTGCTGCCAGTGAGACAAACACGAAGGATGAGGAAAGAGCAAGGGCAAGGAGGGAAATAGGCTCATGGAATTGGAACTGGAGCCCAGTTCCATAGGGTTAGTGATGGAAGTCACTTCCATCGTTTTTTATGGAAGTCACTTCCAACGAGAACCGGCTTCCAGTGCACCAAATAGCCAAAGGGACAGGTTACACTTCCACTTCCACTTCCTTCTTCTCATTTCCATGCTACCAAACGTGGCATTACTTGTGGTTCCAGTCACATCCCTTGGGAAGACATCTCCACAGTCAAGTGAAAATAGGCGAAACATACTTGTATGGACAGAAATAAGTGGCTTGCTTATCATACCCCAGAACCCACAAAGACATGTTCCAGTTGATCATGAGTTAAATGCTCTACTTTTCGATTATGGGTGAGCCCAAGTGCTTTCTAAAATTTTTTTATATGAAAAGATAGGGATGGAGGGAGCTGCTAGTATCATTAGTTTTGGCTAATGGCCTTCTGATTAGATGGTATGACACTCATTTATTGAGATCATAGGTTCAATCTGCTTAGTCCCTAGCTAATAAAAATCACCAACTGTGGACATTTTTAATTTTCTTTAACCAGAATTTGATACTATCTCTTAAACTTCTACAAATGGCCAACCTAAAGTATAAGATAATTTAATTAAAAATATAAAATAAAAATGATCTATAAAACGATAATTATGGTGGTCACTATTGACAGTTTGACATGCTTATGAGCGCATGGGCCAGCATGATTAAGGCTATGTTTGGTTTGGCTTTTTTAGGGCCAAAAGTACTTCTGGGTTGGAGAAGTGAAAATTTTGCTTTTTGTTTGTTTGGGGTTCATCTGATAAGAGAAGGACTTTTTGACTAAAAGGACTTCTGAACAGCTAAAAGCCAGAAGTAAATTTTTTTGGCTTTTAGCTTCTGGCTTCTGATGGGTCCTACGCCTTTTGTTATGTATTACTCCCTCCAGTCCTAAATATAAGTGTGAACTTCTTAGAATTCATGTCTTTTGGCACAATTTCAATTGAATTTCATACATTTTTGGAGCATTTGTACATGCTTTGGATACTCAAAGATAGAAAAATATGCATGATGTTTTTGGTTGCAATTTGTGTTAAATTGTGCTTATTTTGGGATTTCCTCTTTGTTTAACATGAACTCATTAAATTTATTATTGTGCAAGATGTGTTTTGGGAAAGAGAATTAGAGCCAAGGCATTTGCGAAATCAGAGAGGAGGAAAATTATGGCAAATCATGGATAGAACACTTCATTGCAAGAGAAGAAATCAAATTTTCCAAAAGCAAATTGAGCCGCAGCTCAATTTCTGGGCCGAACAAAACTAGATTGCAGCTCAATTTCTCAGCCGTAACTCATTTCTAGGCAGAGGGAAACTGAGCTCAATCACATCAGCAAAACGCACAGCTCCATTTTCACTCGAAAATTAGGTTTTAAAAGCTGAAAAACGATTGGGGGCACATATTCTCGACTTTCTGGACTACTTTAGAGCATTTTGGGGTGCTAGGGCTTGGTTCTTGAAGAGAAGGAAGTAAGGATTGAGCTTTGGAAGAGATTTGGAGCTTAATTTCTTTGGTTTTTCTTCTTCATCTTGCTTCCCTCTCTTGTTTTCTGTTATGGCTACATATTCTGTAAAATCCCAACCTTATATCTATAATTTATAAAACATTTAATCCAAATATCAATTTAGTAGCCCTACTATGGTAGAAAAGAGAAAACATTTTTAAATAAAGTCTACCATAGTAGAAATGTTTTTAGCCAATTTTTTTTAAACAATAACCATGATAAAAAGAGTTTGACAAAACGGTATAAATACTATCATGGTTATAAAGAAACCGTGTTATTAAATTAAGTTAACCATGATAGAAAAAGATAAAAGTTAAATTTAATAAACCTATCATGGTTAAAAGAATGAAACTTATTTCTTATTAATTATCCATGATAGAAAAGGGTAAAATAGTAATTGAAAACTATCATGGATATTAAACTTTTACTTATAAAAACAATTAACTATTTTAGAACAAATAAAAACCAGACTAATATGTTTATAGAAACAAAATCCCCTTTTCTTTCTTTCTTTTTTATTTCATTTAACAATCAGATTACAACATTATCTCTTCTCAAAACATTAAATTGCGATTAATCTCTATCACATTCTACTTTTATTTAAATATTATTTATCAAATAAATAACTCATAATACCCCAAAATCCACAAGTTTTTCAGTAGGCAACAAAAAATAAATAACAAGATAAAATAAAATAAAATAAAACTAACAAAAATAACGTAAATAAATCAGAGTGATATGAATGGCCCTAAGTTGGCAATATACAACAATTTCGCACAAGAGCTAAATCTCCGACTCCTTCTCCAACGAACCTGCTCTAGGACTATCACCTGAAAGTGTTGGATTATGAAGGGTAAGACTAGAGTCCCAGTAACCACAATCCCATCACTATGCATACAAACAAGTGCTCTTGAGGTGTCAAGTGAGATAGTAAAATCAGAATAATATCATCACAATGATTTTAGAAATAAGCGTTTAAACACTTTTTTTTAGAGTCTCACTCATCTCCCTTATAACACCCCAACCTTATACCTCTGACTGAACCCATGAGCTACTTATACTATCCCACGTGAATGGTAGCTCAGATCGACAAGCTCTTCAATCATGTGATATGAATCGGCCAAAATCCAAAGAGCACAAGATTGAACCATGGGTTCCCCCACTTATCAACCAAGTGGGGTGTCATATAGCCCTTCCACATGGAATATTGGGCAAGGGCCAACAAGTGTACACCTCGTGGCCCTCTCACCTTATACCTCTTTATGATCATGAGTTTTCACCCCCTTTACCTCTTTGAATATATCCCATCAAATCAACATCCGCCACTCCCTCTATCTTGTTTTTTAAAAGGAATCAAACAAATAATTATTATCAACATGTATAGATATAATTCATTTTTCAATGTACATATGCTCGATCCAACAAATAATCATGCGAATCATTGTTTTTTGTTTTCAAAAACTTTATCTCACAAGACATTTTAAAATATGTCACATTATGAGTTTCAAAATCATTCAAAAACAACATGCAAGCATACACAGTGAAAGGAAGGTAATTACCTCTTGCCAATGCAATAATAATCACCAAATGCTCTCTACCCGTACTCAAATCCTAATTTAATGGCTCTCTAAATAATCTATAAAGGTTGATTCTCTATACCGGAAGAGAAGAAAATAAGAGGCCCGTCCTTCTCTCTGTTAGCGTCTACCGATCTCTCTCTATTTATCTCCCTCCCTCTCGCCGTTATTGTTTCTGGTGAATCAGTGGAGAATGTGCTTCTCCTTTTAAATATATAAGAGGCGTGTGTGTATCAGTGTATGTCATATCTATCTATCTATCATCTACTTAACATATCTTTCATTATATATATATATTAATATAAATTTGTTTAAAATTCGAATAAGTGATTGATCCGTTGCAGGGTAGGTGTGACACGTTATTTGTTATATATATAGATATATATATATATATCACTATATGTATATATATTTTTTTTCTTTGTATCATTCATCCGGAAGTTTGTTATATTGTTTTCATTGTCTTTATATATATAAATATATATACATCGGGACTCGCTCCCCCTACTTGGTATCAGAGCCGGAAGGTGAAGTAGAGATGTGTTAATTAGATTGATTTTTCTTCTATGCTATTAGATCTCTGCTAAAAAAAAAAGAGTTTTTCTGCTCACATAGCCTTATATTATAGTTCTTTGTTATTATACATGAGCCCTTCCGTGAGATGTTTTTAGGCCATAAGTCCAAGAGTTAGGCAGGCGGTTACCTCACGCAGTAGTGTATAATAGCCGAGACACTATCTTTTGGCTAGAGCATAACTACCTTATTTACAGTCTTTAAGTATCATATTTAATCTCCTAGGCAGGTATCTAATTCATAGAAGCAAAATCAATTTAATCATCACACCACTACAGATCCGGAAGGTGAAGATACTAAGGAATGGGAGTATGTATCTCTGACTTTTTACTCCGTGCTTTCCTTCTCTTGCTTACTTTCTTCTGATCATTCTTATATCCTGCTTTCTTTACACCTTCCTCTTTTCACTATGTCCTTTTTATTTCGCTCGTTTTCTTCTCGTCATGGTTGTAGTAGTTCTTCTTCTATTCCCATAGACACCTCAAATCACGAAGAAACCTCCTCAAAAACTTCTAAACATATTTTTAAAGAAGAAATTTCTTTTGAAAACATAAACCAACATATTGATGATTGGGTGTTACCCCCAATAGCTTTAAACACACTCTATAAACAACAAGATAAAAGCTGGTTTTCTGCTTCTAACCATATAGTTAGAACTGTTGAAGAGTCAGTCTCTGTCCACCCTGATAAACACGATTTTTATCTCCTTTCTCAAAAATCCATTGAAAGACATAAGAAAAAATGGAACTTTTTACACGTGGGAAGTGTACAAGTGGCCATTAAACCCCTAATTCGAAAAGGTTTAAACGTTTCAGCCCTAGTGTGTCTATTAGATAACAGGCATAATGACTTTTCAGATTCACTGCTAGCCGCAGCTGAGTTTGGTCTCCACAATGGTCCAGTCTATTTTAACTGCTATCCAGATAGGATGGTCGAATTAAAAGACGAACAAGTCCGTGAAGTGTTAAAACTAAAACTTAAACTACATGGTTTAAACATGAAACAGGGATCTATACCTGCTACCTTAACATATCGGGTGCATTACAAGGTTTCAAACTCATCTAACTCTTTAGCCCAAGTGCCACCGGATAATGGCCAAATATAAATATCCATAAATACATGTATATATATTTATATATATAATTTAAATCTAATTATCTTTAATTTATGTCTTCATTATCTTAAACTTAAAAATATTTAAATCTACCCACGATTTTCTAATAATTTAGTTTGGCTATCTTTGACTATCTTATTTAAAATTATTAATATTATTATAAAATTATGAGTGAAAAATAGGATGTTACAACTCTCCCCACCTATAGGAATTTTGTCCCCAAAATTTGGTTCAAGTAAGGAATAACAAGACAATTAAAATGCAACAATCTAATCAACACTACCTACCTACCTAAGAAAATAGATTAGGAAAATCATATCGCATCCTTTCTTCTGTTTCCCAAGTTGCGTCACCCGGGGTCATGCCCTTCCAAAAGACTTTAACGAGACGAATGGTCTTGTTTCGTAGCTGCTTGTCCTTAACATCTAAAATCTTCATGGGTTCTGCTCTGTAAGTCAAGTTCTCCCTCAACTCAACTTCCGTGGCCTTGATTATATGGGACGGATCAGGATGATACTTCTCCAACTGTGACACGTGGAACACATCATGCACGTTAGACAAGTGGGGTGGCAAGGCAATCCGATAAGCAACAGGTCCAATCCTCTCCAAAATCTCATAGGGCCCAATAAAACATGGAGTCAACTTCTTCACCTTAATGGACCTCCCAATCCCTGTCATGGGTGAAACTTTCAAAAAGACATGATCTCCCACTCTAAATTCTAGTGGCCTCCTTCGACGATCTGCATAACTCTTCTGCCGACTCTAAGCTGTCAACAACCTCTGACGTATCATCTCAATATTCCTTGTTGTTTGGTCTACCAAGTCCGGTCCAATGATTGTTCTCTCACTTAATTCTGTCCAACATAAGGGTGATTTACACTTTCGACCATACAAAGCCTCAAAAGGCGCCATCCCAATACTAGAGTGATAACTGTTACTGTAAGCAAACTCTGCCAAAGGTAAATGTTTATCCCAGCTTCCTGACATCTCCATGACACATGCCCTCAACATGTCTTCTAAAGTCTGAATAGTTCTCTCTGTTTGACCATCCGTCTGAGGATGATAAGTAGTACTATACCTTAATTTAGTTCCCATGGCCTTCTGTAATGACTTCCAAAAGTTTGAAGTGAATCTTGGATCTCTATATGATATGATACTTTCAGGCACTCCATGCAATCGAACAATATCTTTAATGTACAATTTAGCTAGTTTCTCCAAAGAGTAATTCGCTTTGGTCGGCAAAAAGTGAGCTGATTTAGTTAATCTATCTACAATTACCCAAATCGCGTCATACCCTGCTTGTACTGGAGGCAAACCTATAATGAAATCCATGGATATACTGTCCTATTTCCATCTAGGAATGTCTAAGCTTTGAAGTAATCCCGATGGCCTCTGGTGCTCAATCTTTACCTTCCGGCAAGTTAAGCACTTTAAGACAAAATCTGTCATATCTCTTTTCATCTTTGGCCACCGATATTCTCGCTTTAAGTCGTTATACATTTTGGTGATCCCACGATGTATGGTATACCTACTATGATGAGCTTCTTTCAAAATGATTCTCTTGATCTCTGCATCGTTGGGAACACAAATTCTCTTTTTATATCTTAGGATGTCACCATTCCCAATATCATAGTCATGAACTACTCCATGCTCTAACTCTTCTCGGATCCTTGCTAAACGGTCATCTACCATTTGAGCAGCTCTCAAATCTTGATAAAAGCCATACTCACCGTGAACTGCGTTAAGCATAGCCATATCTTTATTTGGAACCACCCGGCTGTCTCTCAATTCTTCCAACCAATGCTGCTCATTCAAACTCATACAGAAAACATGCACTGACTTCCTACTTAATGCATCCGCTACAATGTTGGCTTTCCCTGGGTGATACTTTAACTCAAAGTCATAATCCTTTATTAATTCCATCTATCGACGTTGCCTGTTGTTCAATTCTTTTTGGTCCATCAAATACTTAAGGCTCTTGTGATCGCTAAAGACTTCAAATTGGGAACCAAACAAATCATGCCTCCAAATCTTCAATGCAAACACCACAGTAGCAAGCTCTAAGTCATGTGTAGGGTAATTATCCTCATGAGGCCTCAACTGTCTCGATGCGTAAGCAATTACCTTGCCTTCTTGCATCAGTACACATCCTAAGCCCTTAAGAGAAGCATCTGTATATAGGGTGTATGGACGTTGGGGATCAGGAAGGGTAAGTACTGGGGCAGTAGTTAACTTCATCTTTAGATCCTGGAAAGCGGCTTCACACTTCGTAGTCCAAACGAATGGTTGGTCCTTCTTAGTCAACTTGGTCAATGGCATGGCAATCTGGGAGAAACCGTTGATGAATCTCCTATAATAACCAGCCAAACCCACAAAGCTTCTCACTTCAGTCACAGATTTTGGGGATTCCCAATTTAACACTGTATCTACTTTACTTGGGTCCACTGCCACTCCCTTAGCAGACACCACATGACCAAGAAACTTTACTTCCTTGAGCCAAAATTCACACTTACTCAACTTAGCATATAACTTATGGTCCCTCAAAACACATAGAGCGATGAAAAGATGCTCTCGGTGTTCCTCCTCGTTCTTGGAGTAAATGAGGATGTCATCGATAAACACCACGATGAAGCGATCTAAATATGGCCTGAAGATCCTATTCATATAATCCATGAAAATAGCTGGAGCATTTGTCAACCCAAAAGGCATAACCATGAACTCATAGTGTCCATGACGAGTTCGGAAAGCGGTCTTTGGAATATCCTCAGCCTTTACTCTAAGCTGATGGTAACCTGACCTCAAGTCAATCTTAGAGAACACTGATGCTCCCCTGAGCTGATCTAGCAAATCATCAATTCGAGGCAAAGGGTACTTATTGTTAATTGTTGACTTATTCAACTGTCGATAATCAATACATAGACGCATACTCCCGTCCTTCTTCTTAACAAATAATACCGGCGAACCCCAAGGTAAGACACTCGGTCTGATGAAACCCTTCTCAAGTAAATCTTCAATCTGCCTTTCTAACTCTGCTAACTCCGAAGGCGACATTCGATAAGGCGCTTTAGAGGTTGGAGTTATACCCGATGCTAAGTCAATAGAGAATTCCACCTCTCGCTCTGGAGGCAATCCAGACAACTCCTCTGGAAATACCTCAGGAAATTCCTTTACAACTTCAATCTGATCGATTCCAACCCCCATTTCAACATTGATGGAAAAGAAAAGGGTTAATATAACTTTTGGTCCCTGAACTTCCACTCAATTTTGGTTTTGGTCCCTGAACTTTAAAATTTTTGGTTTTGGTCCCTGAACTTTGAAATTTTTGGTTTTGGTCCCTGAACTTTGGGTCAATTTTGGTCTTAGTCCCTGAACTTTCAGTAATTTTGGTTTTGGTCCCTCAACTTTAATTTTTTTTTGAAGTTTTTTTAAACTGAGGGACCAAAACCAAAATTATTGAAAGTTCAGGGACCAAGACCAAAATTGACCCAAAGTTCAGGGACCAAAACCAAAAATTTCAAAGTTCAGGGACCAAAACCAAAATTGACCGAAAGTTCAGGGACCAAAACCAAAAATTTTAAAGTTCAAGGACCAAAACCAAAATGAGTGAAAGTTCAGGGACCAAAAGTTATATTAACCCACCCAAAAGAAAACCATATAAGCTTGACAACCTCGTTGAACATACTTCTCTACTTGGGTAGCCGACAACAGTGTAGGGCTGGAAGTTATCTCAATAAATGTTTTACTTAAAGGAAGAATTGCTACTTTTCTCTTACAATCTAAGCGAACATCGTTAGCCGACATCCAATCCATACCGATAATCACATCAATACCCTTAAGAGGTAAGCAAATCAAATCTACATTTGTTTCACAAGTTTCATACTTAAGTGGAAGGTTTAAACATGCAAGACTGGTCATAATTGTAGCTCCCGCAGGAGTTGACACTTTCAAATCATAAGGCAAATCACATACTTGCAAACTTAATCGTTGAGCACATCCCAAAGATATAAATGAATGCGTAGCACTAGAATCAAACAAAACATGTATTTCATGGCCTTGGAGAGAAACAATACCTTGAATCAAATTTGGAGACACGTCAGCCTCTTCCTGAGTTAAAGCAAAAACTCGGCTTGTAACAGTGGAGCGCCACTCGGTAGAGTCTGTTGTCCTTCCGGGCATGCATGAGCAATATGCCCCAGCTTATGGCATTTGTAGCACTCCACACATACGCCCCAATGGTGCTTTCCACACTTCGTACAAAATTTTATATCACAAGCTGTGGTCATAGTTGACTCCTGCTAGGAATATTGACTCCCTCCAGCTTGACTCCTTGGTGCTTGGGATCTTTGCTGCGAACCTCTTTGATCATGTCTCCTCTGTTGAAACCCTTTGCTCTTACTTGGACCACCAGAGCTTCCAGAGCTAAAACCTGATTTCTTTGTCACACCACCATTAGGCTTCAGGAACCCAGCAAACTGGCCTTGAGTGTCACGATGTCGGGACTCCTATAACTCTTTAATATTGCGGGCAGCTATCCGTAGCTTGGTGCAAGCTTCCTCAAAGCTCTTGAGGGGAACAAATGCTAGTTGGTTCTTTAGTTCTGGCTTAGCCTTTTCTATCAATTGTCTAATCTTCCACTTGGGGTTCTCCTTCAAGTAGGTGACATACTTAGTCAGGCGAAGGAAGGTAGAAATGTACACATCCACGTGCATATCACCCTGGTGAAGAGCATAAAACTCTGCTTCCTTCTCATGTTGTAACTCCTCAGGAAAATAATTTGCATAAAACAAGTCCTTGAACTCCTCCCATGTCATGGTAGATATATCAGCTGGCCTCGCACTCTTCCACCAGTTCTTCGCCTCATCCTTTAATAGAATGGTGGCTGCTTGCACCATTTGTTCACTTGAGCAGTCAATTGCTTGAAATATCGTCTCTAATCGATCAATCCATGACTCTGCCTCTGTGGAATCTAGTTGACCTTCGAATGTAGGAGGGTTATGTCTTGCTAAATCCTTGTATATATTGGAAATGGAACGCGAAAACATATCCTTCTGTCGAGGGGGTGTATGATGGCCTTGACCCTCATTTGAAGGGTTAAGTTGTCGTTTAGGTTGGCCTACACTATAATCTTCATAATCATCCTCTAGGGGGACATTGTTCCCTTTCCTTCTATCTTTTTCTTCCTCATACTTCCTCAACCTCTCATCCACCACACTAGCCATAATCTCTTTCATCTTCTCAACCAATGCAGTGTGGTCAAACTGTGGTTGTTGTGGTTGTTGAATAGGTGGGCCTAAAGATTCACCGTCATTGGGATGAGTTCGTCTAGTATTCACCATCTCCTCCCTACCTATGGACGTAACCCACCGTTACACGTGAGTAACTAAACCGAATACAAAACAACAAAATAGGGAAGGATGTGCGAATATTGTATATTGCCACTATATGCAATGCAACACAGATCACAGGATCTTTGAGTCTGATACCAAATGTAAAATCCCAACCTTATAACTATAATTTATAAAACATTTAATCCAAATATCAATTTAGTAGCCCTACTATGGTAGAAAAGAGAAAACATTTTTAAATAAAGTCTACCATAGTAGAAATGTTTTTAGCCAATTTTTTTTAAACAATAACCATGATAAAAAGAGTTTGAAAAAACGGTATAAATACTATCATGGTTATAAAGAAACCGTGTTATTAAATTAAGTTAACCATGATAGAAAAAGATAAAAGTTAAATTTAATAAACCTATCATGGTTAAAAGAATGAAACTTATTTCTTATTAATTATCCATGATAGAAAAGGGTAAAATAGTAATTGAAAACTATCATGGATATTAAACTTTTACTTATAAAAACAATTAACTATTTTAGAACAAATAAAAACCAGACTAATATGTTTATAGAAACAAAATCCCCTTTTCTTTCTTTCTTTTTTATTTCATTTAACAATCAGATTACAACATTATCTCTTCTCAAAACATTAAATTGCGATTAATCTATATCACATTCTACTCGAATTTAAATATTATTTATCAAATAAATAACTCATAATACCCCAAAATCCACAAGTTTTTCAGTAGGCAACAAAAAATAAATAACAAGATAAAATAAAATAAAATAAAACTAACAAAAATAACGTAAATAAATCAGAGTGATATGAATGGCCCTAAGTTGGCAATATACAACAATTTCGCACAAGAGCTAAATCTCCGACTCCTTCTCCAACGAACCTGCTCTAGGACTATCACCTGAAAGTGTTGGATTATGAAGGGTAAGACTAGAGTCCCAGTAACCACAATCCCATCACTATGCATACAAACAAGTGCTCTTGAGGTGTCAAGTGAGATAGTAAAATCAGAATAATATCATCACAATGATTTTAGAAATAAGCGTTTAAACACTTTTTTTTAGAGTCTCACTCATCTCCCTTATAACACCCCAACCTTATACCTCTGACTGAACACATGGGCTACTTATACTATCCCACGTGAATGGTAGCTCAGATCGACAATTTCTTCAATCATGTGATATGAACCGGCCAAAATCCAAAGAGCACAAGATTGAACCATGGGTTCCCCCACTTATCAACCAAGTGGGGTGTCATATCGCCCTTCCACATGGAATATTGGGCAAGGGCCAACAAGTGTACACCTCGTGGCCCTCCCACCTTATACCTCTTTATGATCATGAGTTTTCACCCCCTTATACCTCTTTGAATCTATCCCATCAAATCAACATCCGCCACTCCCTCTATCTTTTTTTTTAAAATGAATCAAACAAATAATTATTATCAACATGTATAGATATAATTCATTTTTCAATGTACATATGCTCGATCCAACAAATAATCATGCGAATCATTTTTTTTTGTTTTCAAAAACTTTATCTCACAAGACATTTTAAAATATGTCACATTATGAGTTTCAAAATCATTCAAAAACAACATGCAAGCATGCACAATGAAAGGAAGGTAATTACCTCTTGCCAATGCAATAATAATCACCAAATGCTCTCTACCCGTACTCAAATCCTAATTTAATGGCTCTCTAAATAATCTATAAAGGTTGATTCTCTATACCGGAAGAGAAGAAAATAAGAGGCTCGTCCTTCTCTCTGTTAGCGTCGACCGATCTCTCTCTATTTATCTCCCTCTCTCTCGCCGTTATTGTTTCTGGTGAATCAGTGGAGAAGGTGCTTCTCCTTTTAAATGTATAAGAGGCGTGTGTGTATCAGTGTATGTCATATCTATCTATCTATCATCTACTTAACATATCTTCCATTTTATATATATATATATTAATATAAATTTGTTTAAAATTCGAATAAGTGATTGATTCGTTGCAGGGTAGGTGTGACACGTTATTTGTTATATATATAGATATATATATATCACTATATGTATATATATATATATATATATTTCTTTGTATCGTTCATCCGGAAGTTTGTTATATTGTTTTCATTGTCTTTATATATATAAATATCCATAAATACATGTATATATATATTTATATATATAATTTAAATCTAATTATCTTTAATTTATATCTTCATTATCTTAAACTTAAAAATATTTAAATCTACCCACGATTTTCTAATAATTTAGTTTGGCTATCTTTGACTATCTTATTCAAAATTATTAATATTATTATAAAATTATGAGTGAAAAATAGGATGTTACATATTCTCCTTGGATTTGTAGTTTTTCATTAACTATGAGTAGCTAAACTTGTTATCTAGGATTATTTTGAACCCTTGTATGGATTAACTCTTTAATACTCCTCTCCTTTTGTGATTAATGGTATATATGTGTTTATTTTACTCTTTACTTAATGCTTCTACATGCTTGATCACCATTTAGATGTTTTGTTCATTTGATTGAAGCTTGAGAGAGTTAGGTTAAATGTAGAACTTGGGTGAAATTGTGCAAGAACTTGAAATTTGCTAGATGAATGGATGGTTTTGTTGGTAAGATAGAGATATATTTATTAACCTTGCATAGCCACATTACGGTTGGAGTTTGGAAATTGGGTTTTATTAATTGTAACAAGAGATTGAGCAATTAATGAAATGAGATACTTGTTCTTGACTTAAGAAAGCTTTTACAAATATATTTTGAATTCTAGGCTAATACATGTATATATATTGAAAGCATTTGTGAGAGGAGGTTATATAAAGGTTATGAAATACAATGGGGATAAATAATCCTAGGGTCCATTTTATCCTTAAAGTTAAAGAATCAATTGCAATTATCAACTTCTATTTTTAAAGGCATTTTTCTTATTAGCTAATTCTCCAACCAAAATTTGCTTTAGCTCAACTTAATTGAACTCACTAAGCCTTCTGTTTGATCACATTTGTAACCAAATCCTCGTGGGAACGATACTTTCTTATCACTTTATTACTTGGAGCGACCCGTGCACTTGCGGTGCGAACAATAAGATCACTTTGACTTTTTTGTGGAGATTAAGGAAGCCAATTAGACCACTTAATTTTAACGTATCTTACATGTAATTATATTATACGATGGTTTATAACTAAGGTAAATTAGCTTTGAGGAAAAGAGATAACTATAGACATTTTAAAGTGATTAATTTTACATCCTTAATTTCTCCAAAAAAGTTAAAATGATCTTATAATTAGGACCGGAAGGAGTATTTAATAAAGTGGGTAGAAAAATTAGACTATTAGACCCCTGAAATTATCAAATAAGATATTTTGTTTTAATCTAAAATTTCTTTTTTATCTCTAAAAAATTACCATAATAATTTTTAACTATTTTCTCCCACAATATCCTCCTTTGAGCTAACAATATTATTTTTTCAAATTATTTTCCTTAAAATAAGAGATAAACTAAGCATTTAATAAGAATATATGTATATTATATATGTATTATTTAATAACAGTAATGGCCTTTTTGGTAATTTTTCATCTAAACTTGTTTTTCAAAATAATCATCTAAACATGTTTCAGAAGTCAGATTAAAAAAAAGTCACTTCTATCATCACAAATCCAAACATAAATAACTTCACACAATCTGACTATTATCCAATTTTACTTCTGAAAAAGTCCTTCTGAAAAAGTCATTATAAAAAAAAGTCAATCCAAACACATCCTAAATATATCTCGATAACTCAATCTTGCAATTTAATTTAACCAAGTCGTATTCTAATCGATGTGCTCAGCACACATGCTTCCAACTCAAAGGGCTCTAATTTGTGCGCCTTTCAGTCTCAATCGAGAGAGATCGAAAAGGAAGTTAAAAGAGCAGCGCAGCATAAGCCGAGACGAGAGTGTCGATCTTTCCAATTAAAATTGATAAAGTTTAAAAAACTATTCAATATACAAGACAAGAAAAAAGAATGGACATATATTCTCATAATTGTATACTGTAGGTCCCATACCTACTCTGATTATAAAATAAATATTACTGTTTATGACTTATAAATATTATATTTTTTAGAAATGCTATATTATATATTATTATATTAGCAATTTTTTAATTTGCATTACATATATTCTTGTTTGTTCTAATTTTACAGCTTAAAAATTTCAATAACAATTGGGTTCACCTGTGCATAAACCGTTTCCGATCTCTATTAAAATTGCCATCCCCACATCCTGGTTCCTTCTTTGGGAAAATTTCAGTTTGCCCCCCTAATAGTGACTTAATTTCAGATTGCCCCCCCAACTTTCTGAAACTTCACTGAACCCCCAAGGGGGCAAAGTGAAAATAATTGTGACCAACTGAAAGACCATTGTGCCCTTGGAAAAGAAAGAGAAAAGTGAACCAATATATGGCTCAGCACACTCACAACACTCACTCAAGCACACACTCATCAGCCTCACACACACGTTCTCTCCCTCCATCTAGTCATGGCGATCGGCACACTCATTGATGTGTTCTGAAAATTTTTAGAAGGCAAGGAGATCAGTGTTGTGGTAAGCAAGCTATTGGAATCACTTCTAAGTACAGGTAAATGCTTATCCCCAAGTAGAAAATTCTCATCTCTTGAATCTAAACCTCTAAAGTCTTGTACTATGTCTTAGAAATTCGTCAAATGTGTCTTAGAAATTTGTCATACGTGTGTTGGAATGCTCTGAAAATATGAAGCCCAGTATAAGGTTTGAAGACTTGTATCATTTCTTAGAAATTTGTCAAATGTGTCTTGGAAATTTGTCATACGTGTGTTGGAATGCTCTGAAAATATGAAGCCCAGTATAAGGTTTGAAGACTTGTACCATTTCTTAGAAATTTGTCAAATGTGTCTTGGAAAATTGTCATACGTGTGTTGGAATGCTCTGAAAAATATGAAGCCCAGTATAAGGTTTGAAGACTTGTACCATTTCTTAGAAATTTGTCAAATGTGTCTTGAAAATTTGTCATACGTGTGTTGGAATGCTCTGAAAATATGAAGCCTTGTACTATTTCTTAGAAATTTGTAAAATATGTCTAGGAAATATGTAATACATGTGTTGGAAATTTGTCATTCATGTGTTGGAATTCGCTGAAAATTTGGAGTAGGAACCAAGCATATCCTTTGAAGACTGCTTGTATGTCTTAGAAAATCGTCAAATGTGTCTTGGAAATTTATCATATATGTATTGGAAATTTGTCATAAGTGTTTTGAAATTTGCTGAAAATGTGAAAAAGTATAGCATATGAAGACTTGCATTATGTCTTATAAGTTGGTGAAATATGTGTAGAAAATTTGCCATATGTGTCTTAGAAATTTGTGTGTAAGAATTCCCATGTCTACTATAAATAATATGTATTGGTGACATAATTGTTGTTCAAATGGCAGTAATGTATATATATTCATAATGTCTGATGTTGTAAATATGGTTATTTGTGTAGTAAGTTGTTATATGTGCGTTGCAAATGGAGCATATGTTCTTGTGAATGCCATTATGTGTCGTAAGGTTAAAGTAGAATGTGTGGGTTCAGTATATATTATGAACACATGTAATTGGTAGTCCAAATGAAAGTTTGAGTATAATCACTGGCAAGTCTAATTGATGTTAAGCTATCTTGTCCATAAATTATATAACTTTGAGTTGATATAATGCAATTGTTATGTTGTTAAATTGTCTATTTCAGTTATAAACTTGTAATTGACTTAATTTTGGCATGTCATTGAAATGTGGGAATTAATTATGTGCAGCAACACACAAGGAGAATGAGTAGCAGTTGTGCAAAACAATTATTTTGCATCTTCCATGTGGGAGGAAAATATGTTAAGAACTTGGATGGAAAGATAATATATGAGGGTGGGATTGTAATTGGAAGAATGATAAGTAAAGGGATTTCATATGAAGAGCTTAAAAGTTTGATAGCAACAGATGTGTGGCCGGAAAGTGGTGGATTCAACATGAAGTACACAATTAGTTTTGCCGGGGACACATTATTGGACCTTGTAGATGATGTTGGAGTTGCACAATTGATTGAATACAACAATACCAATGGGCATGTGTTTGTTTGTCAAAATGTGGAAGAGTTAAAACAAGCATCACAAGTGGATAACATAGAAATGTAAGTTATGAAGCTTGTTATGATATTTTGCTCATTGAACAAGAAGTTGTATATTCAAGAATTTGTATATTCAACTAAGTCAATTGTAATTTATGACAATTAAATTGTAATTGCAGGATACATGATTTGGCAGTACCTTCATTTGGAAGATCAATATCTCCAAGTATATGGGAACTTGAGGCAGACAACTCAAGCACACCATCTCCCATACAATGTGTTCCACCTCCAATATGTATACAAAGTGGGCAAAGAGCATTGAATGCAGATAGCTTAATTGTGGAGAGTTTGCCAAGTACAATACCAGTTATGAGTTCTTTAAAGTGGAAGGATGAGCTGACGGCAGTTGGTCAAAGATTTCCACATGCTGCAGCATTCAGAAGTGCATTATACAAATACAGCATTGCACACAATTTCGCATATTATTATGTGAAGAATGATAAGGATAAAATTATTGTCAAGTGCAAGGTAAATACTTGTCCATGGAAAGTTTCAGCATATGGTGTGGATAAGAAAAATACATTCCTTGTTGTAAGAAGATTCATGAATGAGCACATGCACTTTGCCCAAGATAACCTTGTTGTCCCCCACAAGAAAAGATGCACACTAACTTCAGTTGTCATATTAGACGAGCTACGGGGTCGCATAGATAAATCCCCAAATGACATACGAACAGAGTTGCAAAGAGAGTATGGTTTGAGCCTCGACTACCAGCAAGCATATAGGGCAAAAGAAAAAGCACTGGTTCAATTACATGGTCGGCCTAAGGATTCTTATATGCTGATCCCTTGGATTTGTGATAGGCTAAAGGAAAGTGATAAAGATACAGTAGCAAAATATGTTGCATCAACAAAGAATGAGTTTCAAGCACTTTTTATTGCATACGGATGTTGTATAAAAGGGTTTTTGGAAGGTGCTCGACCCATTATATTTGTGGATGGAACCCATTTGAGCGGTCCATACAGGGGGACCTTATTGGGAGCACAAGCATATGATGCAGACGATCAGTTATTTCCACTAGCATATGCCATTGTGAGTGGGGAGAACTCTGAAGATTGGTCATGGTTCCTAGCAAACATCAAGGAGATAACGGGATCATTAGAGCTAACAATTGTATCTGACAGACATAGTGCAATAAGAAGTGTAGTGCAAGAGATTTTTGGTTCGGAGCGACATGCCTTTTGCTATCGTCATGTGAAGGAGAATTATAGTAAGGAGTTCTTAAGGGTCACCAGGGGACAGCGGAAGACCAGTGGTCAGAAAAAGGAAACTGCACGAGAAATGCTTGATTCAATTGTATATGCAAGACTTGAAGCTGATTTTAATGAAAGTATGGCAACTCTCATGGATTTCTGTCCAGAATTGGTAGAATGGCTTGAAAAGCATGGTGACATGGATCGATGGGCTATGAGTAAGTTTCCATATAAGAGATGGGACAAGATAACTACAAATCTGGCCGAGTCTTTCAATGCTTGGCTTGTGTGTGAGAGGAAGCACAACGTTGCTGTTTTGATACATGAGCATAGAGAAAAATTAGCTAAGAAGATGTACAATAGTAAAATGAGCATGAAGAATTGGAGAAATGGTGTGGGGCCAAATGTGGAGGCCAAATTGATGGAAAATGTGAAAAGGTCTGAAAAAATAGATGTAGAAGATTATGGACTGGCTGGCTTTAGGGTTAGACCTCCTGGAGGAGGAGATATTCGGGTCAATCTGACATTACGGGAATGCTCTTGCAAAGCTTGGCAGATGTCAGGATTGCCTTGCTCACATGCATGCGCTGCTATAAGAGAGATTCATGGGAATGTATATGCATATGTGGAGGATTGCTTTTTACTGTCAAGTCAGCAAAAAATGTACAACAAATCCATGATTCCTGTTGAGACATATGACATCCCTAAGCCAGACTCCCTCAAATATGATGACTATTCATCAAGTGTCTTGTTAAAACCACCATTGACTTCTCGTCCAGCAGGAAGACCAAGAGTTAAAAGGATTGAATCACAATTTCAGAACAAAAAAGTGTATCATTGTTCCAGATGCGGTGAGGCTGGACATTCTGTGAAGACTTGCAGGAACCCCAATCCTATCTAAAATGTGTAGTAGATATAGTGCTTTTATTTTGGTGTTGAACATAGCTGCTCCATACATAGTTATGAATGTATCCCAACTTATATATTTTTGGTGGTTAGGAAAGCAGCTATTGTGTGCATAAACACAATATATTTTGGCTTTCTGTAATCAAATGTAAATGGCCTTTTGAATTTCAGGATGGTACTTTGTGGCTTCTGGACCTAAGTACCAAGATGAAATTTGGTTATAACTATGTAAATGTACATGACTGATATGAATATGATAAGTTATATCATATTAGATGACATCATTTGTGTTGCTGGTACCTTTAGTGTTAAGATCTAAAAATGTTGATCATGACAACCATGATGAGTATGTATCATTAAAGTTGTCTAAATTCTTTCAATTTTTTTACATACAAAATCCTGACAATCATGTTGAAAAAACGCAAGAAAGTTTTGGAAATTCCTCTTATATGTCTTGGAAATATATCATATGTGTCTTGGAAATCCGTAAGCATGGGAAATGAAATGCAACATAGACTCGCAAAATTACACAAGTATGTTGGAAATTGTTCATATATGTCTTGGAAATATATCATATGTGTCTTGGAAATATGTCATATGTGTCTTGAAAATCCATACGCATGGGAAATGCAATGGAAGATCTCAGACTCTCAAAATGACACAACTATGTTGGAAATTGTTCATATGTGTCTTGGAAATATGTCATATGTGTCTTGAAAATTTGTCATATGTGTCTTGGAATTCCATACGCATGGGAAATGCAATGGAAGATCTCAGACTCTCAAAATGACACAACTATGTTGGAAATTGTTCATATGTGTCTTGGAAATATGTCATATGTGTCTTGAAAATTTGTCATATGTGTCTTGGAATTCCATACGCATGGGAAATGCAATGGAAGATCTCAGACTCTCAAAATGACACAACTATGTTGGAAATTGTTCATATGTGTCTTGGAAATATGTCATATGTGTCTTGAAAATTTGTCATATGTGTCTTGGAAATATGTGATATGTGTCTTGGAAATCCATACCCATGGGAAATGAAATGCAACATAGACTCGCAAGATTACACAAGTATCTTGGCAATTGTTCATATATGTGTTGAAAATTTGTCAGACTCTCTTAGATACGTCATATGTGAAATGGAACATGAATTGGTTGGACTTGTTAAATTACGAGAGTCATGTTGGATATTGTTGTGTGTCTTCCAAATGCATGATATTTTACATGTTCAATTGGTCAATTTTGGAGACTTTGAAATCTACACACTTATGTTGGAAATGGCCACATAAGTGTTGGAAATTCATGTATACAATGAGTAACCATACTTTTTTAAAAAACAACCTTATTGCCATGAAAGTGACAACAATTTCCAAAATGTCACTACAATTTCATCATACAACAAGGCTGCACATATCTTGATTCTAAGCCTCAAAAAGGGACTTTCACTTACCGTACTTAGACTACATACATCTAAATTGGCAAAAGACAAGTTTACCAACATTAACACAAAATCCAAGTGCCAAAACACTTGGATGCCAAAATGGATTACAGGTTCAACAGAAATATTAACAATCACAAGTTATCTCTTCCTTTTCCCATTAGTTTTTCCTACTTTCAGTAACTTTGTTGCAGCCTCCTGAATTGAATTTGTTGGATGGTTGATAAGCCACCACAAGTAGTCTTTTCTCAAGCTACCAAATTGTTCCTACATAAAAAATATAAGCCAAACTATGTTTAGTACATTGTGAACATTGAGTACAAATACTGCAGAATTACAAACATACGGCATGCTTCTTACTGCTGTATAATCTGGCATAGTCATCTCAGGCCAATTTTTGTGTTCCGTGTGGGGCCACTCTCTCAAATAAGTTATGACATGAATCCCACAATCATACCTACAACAAAATTGCAAATGTAAATGATTTGGTTGTGAAAAAACTGATATGCGTAATGAATGGAAACAATAACATCTTACACGTTCTCTTGTCTTGGAACGTTGGGGTAAATGATTTCGGCCCTTGCTTGATCCTTGGCCAATAACTCCAGACCGGGCTTCAAAGTCTTCAGAATTTTAATGAAGTTCTCCCTCTACACATTAAACAAATATGTCACATATTGTTCTCATCATTTGCTTTTAAGCTTACAAAATCATCGCATTCACTTAATAAGAGTTGTTAACAAACATACACAATATTCAGCAATCCTATGCTTCTTTTTAATTTCTCTCTTGTCTCCTGGAAGTGAATCTAAGACAAAAAACTTGAGTGTTTTTGGTTCAAGAACGAGGCAGAACCAATGTTCAAGCCTTAACACTGGTCCAAAGATGTAATCACATTCTGCCACATTATAGCCCAGCTACTCAGGTAGTAATTCTTTTATGCGTTTCTGCAGATTCCATTTCTTCCCCTCGTTTATCATGATGTCCTACAACAGCCAATTATTAACAATGAATATCCAACAGCCAATTAGTCACAATGACCACCACATATACCACATATTTTGCTCACCGTAAAATCTGCAGAAAGAATGTGCCTTCTAACTCTAGAACCATGTTCTTTTTGTTCACCATTTAGGACATGGGCTATCAATGACATTATCTGCACATTGATGAAACAACAAAAGTTGTCATTTTTTGAACATAATATTTGTTATTCAGATTCAACAGCAACATTTCACATACCCTATTACTTATCCATTTCCGAGGACCAAACACCTCCAACTCCAACCGTGTTGCACTCTGCCCAAACATTTCAACTAATACCCTATCACAAACATGAAACACAACAAGGTCATCGATCAGGCTAAGAAAATAATACTATACATACCATTTTAATCTGCGATAAACTTCATGAAAATTAACTTACTCTCGTTTTTCTTCATCCTCGGTTGGACATTCTGTGCACAACATAAACACTTTGTCCTTTACACCTACTTTGACCTTTGATATATTAGTAAGTGCAAATGGAGATTTTACTGCTGGAATCTTCAACCTTGTTGACCTCCTTGTTGGTTGTGGTTGTTGGGGTTTTGACCTTTTCCCTTTGCCGTTATCTTGGTCACTTTGATCCACTTCCTCACCCTCTTCATTTATATCATAAATGTCATTGTTGCCCTCTTCATACCGAACCTCCTCTCCTTCACTTGCTTCTTCTCCACCTTCTTCTTCATATTCACTTTCTCCATAAATTGCAGCATTGCCATTTCTCTCCTGATCAGATTCCTTGTCATTGCACTCATTTAAGCTTTCATATTCTTCTCCAGAGCTCACAATTTTGCTTTGTAGCTTCAACAGTTCATCCCGCACAAACGTTTGCAGATTTGCCATGTGATTGTTCAATTTTATATTGAACTTATCATACAACTCCTTAAGCTCCTGCAAAATGTCAACAAATTTAGAACCAAAACATAAACAAAACCATGGTCACATTTATCAACTACAACTATACTCACAGGGTGTTCCAATCCTGGAATTGTTCCCCACATGGATGGTGGCCTCGCATGTAAATCGGGATGAGTAAACAAAATTCCATAGCAGCTTCCCTTTTCAAGCTCCAACCTATTCTTAACTGCTTTATCATTCCAGTGCTTGATAGCATCCTCTCTACGGGGTACTTCATCCTCGAGTGCAAACTTTTGGAGGAAGTAAACCTAAAAGAGTAAAAAAAATGACAAACCATTATTATATAAAGATACCTTCTTTAAAAACACAACCCTATCTAATTAAATTATCATTAATAGAAAAACACCCTTACCAGTAAAAAATAAATACAGCCCCCAACGCTTTTCGACTCACGTGCCTTAACTTTCCTTTGTTGTCCCTTGTATTGTTGTATTTCTTGACTCATATCATCAAGCACTAATGCAGCCCAATTCACCTGTTCCCATCTGTTATTGATGAATGACATGATCCGTAGCAACTTTTGACTCACCTTAGCGCTTGTCGTGGGACAAAGCAATATCCCTAGTGTGTATAGAACAAAGTGAAACTCAAACATTTCATCTTCTTCTTCATACTTTATCTTCTCAAAGAGATTCTTAAAGGACATATTGCCATAGTCTCTTACTACCTCATCAATTTCAACATCCTTCACATCTAAATTCATTTTCAATCCTCCGTTTCTTAATCCAAAGAGTTTCTCCACATGCTTGGCCTTTATTTTAACTCTCTTCCCTCTAATTCTCATCATCCTGGATGGCGGGTCATACGCAGCCATCAGCTCCTTGCAAAGTTCTCGTGGAATCTTTTGCAAATTTATACCTAGCAAATGCCCAAAGCCAATTTTCTCCACCCTCTTATGTAAGTTTTTCTTCCCTTTAATGAAGGAAGCAAGTGCCATAAATTTCCTAGTAGAGCATCGGGTGTCAAAGGGCGTAGAGTAATCATTCTCCATGCCTGTCATTAACGTATTTGTTACATAAACGTCCTTCTGGTCTTCTCATAATTTCTTCCACTCTTTTGCAGCGGCTCTGGAGGCATATTTGAATTGATGCTTCTTCCTCATGTTGTTGGCTTCAACAAAATGTTTCCTAAATAATTTCCATCCACTTACACGAACCTGCTGTTTCCTTTCTTTATCTTTATGCTCCATCTTCATACACCCTAAACAATTAACACACAAACACATCACTTTCCAGAGGTTCATATCAATTCAACACATAAACTAATAAGAAATGGTCCAATACATATCAAAGTAGTTATCTATCAATCCAATTGAACCAATTGAACAATTTTGATTTACTAGTGGAGAAATGAAACAATATGATAGAACCTGAAGAACAGAAACAGAAATAGGGGAAAGAAGAGAGAAGAGAAGAAGAGGGAAATGGAGAAGAAATGAGAGATAGACTCTAGAATCCAGAATCTGAAAATCCTAGAGGTAAGAGGAGGGAAGGGGACTAGAACCAGCATCTGGTTCTAGGGGAAGAGAGGGAGAAGATAAGGGAGAGATAATACAAATTCAATATTTCCATTCATTCCTCTCCGAAAGATGAATTACAATCAGGTTTTATAGACCAATCAATTGAAGGAAATAACTCCCAATAACTCCTAAGCATAACTGACACGTACAAACTCATGGGCCACTAAAGCCACATACACACTCCTACAATTACAAAGAAATAAATAATTAACTGACAGTTACAAAGAAATAAACTGACTGAATAAATAAACTAACAATTAAATAGGCTCCTAATGACCCATGACCCCACTAACAAATACCATGATGACTACTAACTGAACAATAACTGGAACAACAAATTACTGCGTGCTTTTTCCACAACAGGTTGACAGTTTGAATTCACAACATAGTTATATTGAAAAGCAACTTGCTCCTCTTGAAGCTGCCTCATAGCAGAAAAAGATGAGCTTAACAGATTGGAACAATTGGAGAAGATTATTTCTACTGAGGAATTGGAAATTAATAAGCTTAATGATGGGTCCAAGTATCATTTCAGACTCATTCAATTTCCTTTTTGTGCTCTTGCATGAAAGGTTGGTGCATCCTACGTATATCTCCTCCGATCCACAGTTTGCATGCATTAAGATTTACAGTTATGAGTTATGACAACTTTCTACAACATACAGATACTCATAGATCATAATATAGGTGTTCAGTGTGAAATATCATAGAGCATTGGTTTTACAGCCATCAAGCAGTTTCCATCTGTAGGAAAGGTCAAAAGTCACATCTCAGTAAAAGCCTAGACAAATCTGTAGAGAATCATTGAATCAATCTAATTTTGAAGATAAGAGGAAATTAAGTTTGCTTTGCTCTATAGTACTATTGACTACTCATAGGTCCTCCTCCAATAGAAGGCAAAAACTAATAATTTTAAAAACATCTAGACACAAATGCGACTGATTAAAAATAATATAACTTCATATTTACAAAATTTAAGAACAGAATGTCCACAAAATCCCATGAGCAATAGTGGGAAGAATGAGGGAAAAATTTTATGCAGCCATAATTACCATCCTTATGATTCATCACTGTTAAGTACTCCTAACCAACCTCACATTTCTAAGACACTAATATATAAAACCTATTAATGCTTTTAAAAATTGTGTTTGACATTCTAAGGTAACGATATTCCCAACCTTTTCATGATTCAGAGAGGGAAAAGACGAAAGAGATGTGAACAATGACTGGCCCTTTTTTCTGTAAATATCACTTCATAAATAAAGCTGACCTGTGGCTAGTCGTTTCACTTGCTTATAGTACCTAAAAATGCAACCTGACATTACAAAAGTTGACCTATTGCCAACTCAATTGAACAATGCCATCTTGCTCTCTGTTTCCATGATAACCAAATTTTTTATTTCCAACAAAGCAAGACCATTCAATGTCATTGGAATCTTTTTACCTCCGAAGCAAGATATGAAGAAAAAAGCAATTGAAGTAAAGCAAGTAAAAAATTTGAGTTGGAATGAAACTTAAGACTTAACCAAGTAAAGTGCATAAGGAGCTAACTTAACCAAGCTTTTTAAATATGACAAGTAAAGTGCATAAGGAGCTAACTTAACCAAGCTTTGCACAACATATTCATTAAATGCAGCAGTATGGCGTAATTAGGCACCAAGTAATCTGAAAACCGAACATTGACAAACCCTGTAAAAACCAACGGGAATCATTCTACTCACCAGCCAAAAATAATGAATATGTTGTGCCCGATTTCTCAGTGAGGGTGTAAGATAAACATTTAATTTGCTAAGGATTGGGTGTGGGTCAATATACTGGAAGAAGAATCACGGTCATTAATCTGTAACAATCAACATCAAGTATTCAAGAAAGCTTACATAAACAAAAACACAAAGACAAACAGACTTGATTTTAACTTTTGTCATGGCTTTCGAACATATTTCAACAGGGTCTTGTATCAAATGGTAGCTAATTTTAGTTTATGTGAAGAAAAATATGATCAGGCAGTCACTGGATCTAAGGATGATACCAATGATTCGGATGATACCAAGAAGACAACCATAAACATTTACAATGAAGTTTTTAGGAGCTCATGTTGAATTTTGTTTTCAGCATATCAACGGGATGGCACACATTAAGCAAGCTGATCTTGATTGGTAATTCTTTGATTTCGTTTCTTCCGTAGCTTGATTCCTTCCCCTCAGCCTTTTGCAAAACCTTAAATGCAAGAAGTATTTTCAGTTACATGAAGTCTTGCTTAATTTTTTTTTTCATGTCTCACAATTAAATGCTTTTATTTTGCAGAATTGAATACGAGGTCCATGGAGAATGCTGATTCTCTTCAAGTGATCATCATGAGTCTGGGCATGGTTGCCTCTACGAACCCCTTTTCTCATAGTATTTATTACTTGAAATATCCCAAAAGTTGGTAATAGCATTAGTTCAAAGATTTTAGAATTTGGGAAACAAACTTGATATGCTGAAAACAATACGTTATTGTCACTACACTAAGAATTAACAAGACAGTGTCTACCACAATGTTTGAATTCAAATATATTCCTGCCGCGCAACGCCAATTAAACAACATGCAAAGTTCTTGTAAAAACATAGGAATCAAAATCAATCAGTACATGAAATCCCAAACTTAGGAAACAGAAAGAGAGAAGAGAAAATGATTCAAAATCAATCTTATACCATTAAACACCAATTTAATCCTCCCATCCTCATACTCAGAAACAACATCGCAGAGGGATAGAAATTCAAGCAACCAGAAATCGGACCATACAGAGCAAACAGAGGAGAATAATAAGAATGCCGAACTTTCAAGTTCTTCCAAAAATTCAACATTCAAAGTAACACATTGTCTTCCAAATCATAAATTCATCAGCTCATCAATTTGAACCCCCCCAATGCCGACGGCTCGAATGAACAAAGAGAGAAGAATAACTATAAAAAAAATTCAAAAACTCCACAAATCAAACATATAAGACACTCTATGAACTTAAAGTTACTCCTACTCATGTTTACTAAAGGGTTTTGTTTGATTCTTGCCAAAAATAGCAAGAACCAGTCCGGCGGGTGAACAGTGACCGATCGGGCTTTGGAGAAAATCAACAAACCATTACTCAAAATCCTTCCCAAAACTTCAGAATCGAAGCTTAAGCTTCATTTCTATGAATTTAGAATCATTAAAGACCCCTCAAATCAAACTGAACCCTTCCCCAAACTCACTCAAATCGATCTACAAGAGGAAGAAAACCGAGGGAAGGAACTTACCAAAGACTAACCAAAGCTCCGTGTGTGCTCTCGTCGCCTTTCGTCGCCGTTAGCCTTTGCAAGATCGACCCCTCCCTCTTTCCTCCGTGTGTGTTCTCGCCGCCGCTGTCCGTGCTCCAACCCGGCTTCAAAGGTGAAAGGGAAGCATTTTCAATTTCAAGTTCGATTGGCCCCTCACTTGAGTCCCTCTTCAGTTTACATTGAGGGGCACAATCGTCTTTGCAGTGGTCACAATTATTTTCACTTTGCCCCCTTGGGGGCTCAGTGAAGTTTCAGAAAGTTGGGGGGGCAAGCTGAAATTAAGTCACTATTAGGGGGGCAAACTGAAATTTTCCCTTCTTTCTATATCAACAACGACTCAGTTCGTGAAGTAGACAAAAGATTCAACTATACAAGTGTTTGGTTCCTTACAAGAGATATGCCATTGGGGATGTTTTCTTGAAAAAGAAGCCCTATAAAGCTTTAAATTATATTCCTAAATTCTAATAATTAACTCTAGAGGGTGGTTCACTGGTTCTTTCAAAGATTTTTAATTATCCGTTACAATGATGCTTTTGCTGAGAGCCGACCAACCGTTGTCAAATGAAGTGTTGTAATGTCGAGCAACCAACTTATGCTCGCTACAGAATACAGATTTTGACTTCATCAACTGGATTGTGAATTCACGTAATATAAAGTTTTTTATGACTTAAAGGTGAGATGCGTAAATTGTGATATATAAATCTTAAAAGTATGTGAATCATACTGCCAATAGTGAAATTTATATTAATAATTTTATAGTATATCCAAATAATAATATAAAAGTATCGGTATTTTTGTGAATTCAAACATGTTTTAGTATATAAAAATTTGAAATCTTCTATCATACCAATTAGCAATAGATGCATTCTGGCAAAAAAAATAAAAAGGCAATGATGCACACAGTACAGTATGGACGAAAAAACATTGTGTTGTCAATCACTATCTCTATCTCATTGTTTTCTGCATTGATAATTTGCCGTAAAGTTGGTTTCTCCAACCTGTTATAATTGCAAGACACCTTCTGTTCATTTAATTTTTTAATATATGTGTAATGTAAAGTCCATGTATTATGATGTGTCATATTTATGTGGATGAGAATGAATACGTTTATAAAGATGCTAGTCATATATATAGCATGGTCATAACTCATAATTTAAATTTTTTACTATAAAAAAGTTTTTTGAAAAAGCATTTATTAATAAGTTCAAAAACATTTTTTTAATTGCGAAGAGTTACTTGTGAGCTGTGACAGAAATAAAAGAATGAACAAATATATATACATACATATAATATCAAATTAACTCACCGCATTGTTTATAAATTATTAATGGTGTGACTTCATTTGCAACATACATACAGAACACTGATGGTTTGATTTAATTTTTCTAAATTATCTTTTCACCGATCAATTCATTATCATCACAACAACTACCTATTTGGCTATTTTAATCTGTTGAACAGAATCCTATTTTGGAAGTCATTTTGATGACCTTTTTTTTATTTTTTAAACATGATACCGAAATGTGAAGTCTAAGGATGCTGATAGTTGGAGATTCCGATAAGGTATTAAAGTTGTGGGTATAACGGTGTCCCAAGAAAAACAAAATAAGAAGGAAGAATATAAAGACTTAGAATAACATACGGTCCCAGCGCATAGTTACGACAGATCATGAACACCTCCTTCAATTCAGATCGATTTAAAAACTCCATGAAACTTCATAACTCATAAATAATAAAGTTAAATTCCATAAACCAGTACATCGGACCACCGCATGCTGAATTGTCTATTAAAAAAAATAAAATAACCAAATAAGGAGGAACAAACAAAAACAAATAGAAACGTGACTGAAAACAAGTATGGATTAGGAAGGGGGAAAACAATAGTTGAAACCAATGGGAACGCGTTGAACATTAAATATGTAAATATATATAACATTTGCCGACACCGTCAAGAGGAAATTGGTATTGCTGGATTACTTGTGAAAATTGTACGGATGTCTCCCCTCTTCTCTAATGCCTCTTCAACGTCAATGCCATGCATGTTCTTTGGTACCTCACATTTATAACTACTTCTCAGTACGTTTTCTTAATTATGATTACTTGTCATTCAAGAGATTGAAGAGAATTTCTGCCTATTTAGTATAAAGCTAATAATACAATTAGGGGCAACATTTGTCAATTAGGCATGAGAGCTTCGGTGGCCTGGCAGAAAAAGAGGGCCAGCGAGAGAGTACATATATGTAAGGAAGAATAATACAAATATAATAATAAGCTTCAACGCGTCAAAGGTATCGCATTAATTAATGGCACGTCGCTCTATAGCTGCGCCATCTTTCAACACGGAGTATGGAAGCTTCCTTCATGTTTCTCACTCCATGCATTACCTTCTTTGTACACACACATATATATATTTCATTCCATGTGATGCTCATCATCACTTCGAGCTGAGTCTACGTACTGAAATATTATCACATATCATCGCTTTTTTTTTTTTTATTAAGCTCACTACTTAACTGAGATCTCAATCAGAATCCAAGAAGAAGAAGATCCAAGAATATGAAGATGTTGAGGCAATCCAAGATGGCCAAGGTGCTAAAGGGTTTGTCACTATTGGGGGCAAAAAGTGTTCGGGTAAGAAGATCAAGTCCTGAGTTACGAAGAGGTGGGGCCACCGCGAGGGTGGCGCCAGAAGGGTATTTCGTGGTGGTGGCGATGAAGGGCGAAGAAACGGAGAGGTTTATAGTGAAATTAGATTGCCTTAGTGATCCAGCTTTCTTGAGGCTTCTAGAAATGGCAAGTGAAGAGTATGGCTTTGCACAAAAGGGTCCTCTTGCTGTCCCTTGCAATCCTCAAGAACTTAAGAACATCATTGACAACCACATGCGCTGCACGTGACTTGCACATTCACCTCTCTCAACGCTAGCTATAGCTTCCTCACTTGGATATTTATTAGTTATGCACCATTATTAGCTTATGATGATTTGGACAAATACGTACGTACACAATTAGGTTTTTGTTCAGTTAATCATACATTTGTGTAAATCCATTGATTTTCAGAATGTCGATGATTTATATGACAATTATTCACTTATTTCATTTGGTATTTGTCGTACTGGACGTGTACCTTATTCTGGCCATCATGTCTGTATTTTTTGGGATCAATGGCCATTCTGTTGTCTGTACTACGGTACGTTGAAGAGTAGAGTTTGGTTTTTGCTACTAATTGTGTTTTCGTCTTATAAATGAGATTTTACGAGGAACTATAGTTTCCATACTAAACACATAAGTTTAGAAGGGAGAGTCTGAAGGAGGTAAGAACACTGATTTGATGAAGAATACTTACGACAAAGTTTATTGAATCTGTACGGGATTATATATATGAGACAGGAGAGAAGGCTAAATCAATTAGACCTGATTTCATGCTAATTATAATTAGAAAAACAATTAAAACTCTAAAATCTCTCATACTAAATTTTTTAAAACCACTCTCCTAATAAGTTTCCTAAAAAGCATAATTAGAAATATTTCCTAAAACCATATTTATAAATATTTATTAAAATATACGATTTTCAATTAGAGATTCTTTCTACAGAGTTCATCATATCTGAATCATCAGATCATATATATGGTACATATTTGATTTTTTAAAACGTTATATTATTGGTTTCTTTAATCAGATAAGATGGGATATTTTATTTCAATACGTATAGAATAAAAACAGCTGTGTTCATTAACTTATTTGTTGGGATTTCAAACCTTACTACGTACTGCAGCATTTTGTCCAGAATGGTGGCTAATAAAATATACAATATATAGTTATATGTTAGATAAATAAATATTCTATTTCAAGTTTGAAATTGATTGAATGAAAGAGTATAGCAATAATTAAAAGAAAAACAGATCAATTGAATGACGACTATAAAATACTTTTTTGATTGATTCATGGGATATTTTTTACTACAAATGATAAGAATGTGACGGAGAGAGAATAAAAATATTATGAACAGAATCTAATGAAGTGAAAAAATATAAAAAAGTAATTATTTATCAATAATAAAATATAGTCCCTAAATTATCCAAGAACAACGATGGAAAAGTGTAAAAAAAAAAAGAGATTTAGTTTCTTATTTTCGAATTGAAAATATATTTTTATTACTGATAGCTTAAAAATTATAAGCTGGAATCTGATCATATGAAGTGTTTTGTTAGCTTAGATGACATTTTTAAATCGTCTTCAATAAATGAGGGTATCTTTGCCCATAGCTCTTCTTTGTTTCCAATACTCGATCGGGCCATGCCAATCAATTTTTGAATAAAATCTCATTTTCAAGTTGTGAGAATAATTGAGAATTTGAGAGTGGCTCAGGAATATGGAACAACGAACATGCATGTTGCCTAACTCTGATGGAATAACCCGACAAATTTCAGTTAAAATTACCATTCTCGTCCTCTTTCCACTGGTCTAACATAATTTCAATGCACCAAAAAGAGGCATTAGCCAGTCACCTAAAATTAGTTCAAGCGATAATTAATTAAGATGCGTTAAAGTTTGACTAATGCATCGTGCAAAACAAGCGTGTCCGGACGTTATGGTGGAGGGTTACCCTATTTCATGAATAAGTATCTAGTATTTTTTGTGCTGTTATATGCAAATATGTCATATATTAATAACTAAGTATCAAGAACAATTAATGGGAAAAGCTGCATATGTATGTCATTGTTAATTTTTTGGACTTATTGTAGAGGTGATATGGTAAGTGCTGTATCGGTGAAGTTATATAATTTCAAGCAAAAAAGGACGATAAAATACTATATCTATCGCTGACTCTTATGGTTCATGCAGGACCACGTACCATGTTTTTCCTCCCTACGCATTCCCTTAGCTTAAATCTAGCTTTACTTCGAAAGCAATTGATCAGTTGATTGTTAGTGAGTACAGACACAATGTCACAAGTGCCAGAGGGAGGTTTTGTCTTTGAAAAAGTGACCTTATGCTTTGATTTCCCAACCCTAATAATTAATTCTTTTAAGGACTTATGTTATATACAGATCTTGGATTATTTATGTATCTAACTTCTAATTCTAATTAGTTTCCAAAAATTGATTAGATCACTCAAATCCAGAAAACATGGGACTTCAACTTGAAGATGTGAACAGTTAACATTAGTGATATTTGTAGTTTTTGCCGACACAAACTGAGCATAGATCCCACGGATAATTAAATTGTACCAAGTGCACGGAAAATTTATAAATGAGGATGTCACTCTTTCTTATTCTGTCTCAGAAACTTCCACATCGATCTCGTCCAATGCAAAATCCAATATAAGAAGATAATCCCTTGAGAAAGAGGCTTCAGTGGTCACAAATCAAAAGGCTATCTAGATAAGCAGACCAAAGAAAGAATTGAAGCTTGATTGGTCAATTTCATGATGGAGGGGTCTGCAAAATTATGGATACGAAGAAGGATTTGCACCGTTAAAATCCCGCGTTTGATGAGAAGGAAGAAAATGACTCCTCAATTTTTGCTTTAAATGTCATGTTCCAGCACCAACACACACAATGGGGCCTCCATTATTCTACCTCTCTCTGATCTTAACAAAAATCGTCACGTATATGTTTCTCCATGTTAGGCATGTACATACGTTTCATATCATAATAAAAATTCATGCAAGTCAAGAATTCACGGATTAAGATTAAATTGATGTTAGGATCTAAGAGCAGGAGAGGGGCAGACTAGAGAAGGAGGGCAATTAGAAGGGCAACAAGGAGGAGGAAAGCATAAGGGGGTTAGAGGTCGAAGATGGAAAACTCAATACATACTACTCCATCTGTTCCTAAATATAAGATATATTTGCATAATTTGATCATATTAAGGATGTTAGTTTTTTTTTGTCAAAAGGGATTTTAGTTAAATTATTTAAATGATATGATGTTACCAAAACATTACAACCACATTCCTTCCTCTGTTCACATCATCTCTCTCTTCTAGAGAAAATGTGAGAAAAAAATAGAAAGAAGTCTTATATTTAAGAACAAGCACCCCTCCCCAAATATGTAATATATTTAGAAATAGAGGGAGTATCATTAATTAAATTCATCAAAAGGTGTATAAAACAAATGAATTAATGTTTATTTACATGCACAAAAAAATTCTGGAATATAATATATACAAGCACAACAAATGAGAATTGATGTGATAAAACATTTTACGACCTAAAAATAAAAGGAAATGACAATAAATAATAAAAAATGACTTTCAAACTAAACTAAGAACTAAATATTCAATAATAATTTGGAAATCATGATCAACCATTATTTTTTAGGGAAAAAGACAAATAAAGACTCTCCAATTATCAAAAAGACAATTTGATACACCGAATTTCAGAAAAGACGGATCAGTATAACTGACTGAAGTATCCAATACAAAATTAAAAGGAAAAGTTCAAAAAACCCTCAAAAGTCTTTCTCTTCGTTACCAGAATGGTATAAGAGAGTACCAAATTCTTATAAGGGAATACCAAATTTTTCGTTACCATAATGGTATAAGGGAATACTAATGTAATTAGAGCATGTTGGTAATTCTTCAGCCGAAGTTGGTATTCCTTTATACCATTTTGGTAATGAAGAGGAAGATCTAGAGGGCTTTTTGGATTTTTCCTTTCAAATTTGCATTTGGTCGTTCAGTCAATTGTACTGATACACCATTTCCGAAATTCAATGTATCAAATTGTCCTTTTAATAATTAGAGGGTGTTTATTTTTATTTGTCTTTTTCCTATTTTTATATTTTATATCAAGTACATTATTATTCGTCATCATTTATCCGCTCACAAGCGTGATCGAGTACGCGTACAGATGTCCACAGTTGAGTACTACAGTAGAATAAGAACATCATTAATTCATAATGTGTCAATGATATAGATATGGGTAGCTGACTAGCTGTTAACTTAAAGCAGAAAATAGAAAGAACCTGTGAGACTTAGTATTCATGTCATGAAGTATCACATCCTCACACGCTAAGCATGTTATCCATCTCGTCTGAAAACTTCAACTTCTCGGAGTGCTTGATATCAATCTATCTTATCACCAATTCGCCATTACAGTTCCCACTTGCATCGTCCTGTGATTTTTACTCGACGAAACTTAGCACCCGTAGTTTTCAAGAAACCCCCCTGATTGTTGTTTTGTCGGATGGAAAAGATAAACTAATGGAGTTTTCAAATATAACAACAGTTGAAACAAAACCTCCTGCTCAATTTAGTAAACCCTGACAGAAACTTGCTCGCTCTCTAATCACTCTGCGAATAAAATCTACAGATATTTTGGACAAATATAGCACGCAACCTGATAGCTTGGAACTTGGAACGTGATCCAGAAAGTTTGATTAAGACCGTGTACCGTATGGGCGTGGAAGTAAAATTAGTTGGGGCTCATATATGTATATATATATCATCTTGTTTAAAGTCTTCATCACTTCAAATCGCTAGCCTGTTAACTTCATTAGTTACATGCATGTAATACGGAACCACCTCCGGTCCTTGGTATAATTAGAGCCGGTTGACTCAACAACAATAACAATAACGGAGGTAGGCTAGCTGGCTTACTCATTTAGGAAAATTAAAGAAGTTAAATAAATTATGTAAATATATATATATATATATATATATATATCCATCAAAATTCTTAAAAGTTTCATTAGATTATATATATTAATTTATAAGTCAGACAAATTTATTAAAAAAACTATTAATATAAATACCTCAAATTAATGAATCCGCAGTTGGCTTTATATATAATAACAACTTGAGTTAGTATAAGAAGGAAGAGCTAATTATGGGTGGTAAGTGGTAACTATAGCTCTATAGATATACATAATAAGAAGAAAGAAAGCCCTGCGTGAGAGGAAGAGGAAAAGGATGGGACAGTGGGGTTTCATTAAATGGACAGCAGCTCAACATAGCACATGTCTACAATAGTAGCGTGTCGTATAATGAAATTTCACGGGCCTTTCTCCCTTCTCCCCATCCATGTTCTCAATATAAATAACCCACTCTCTTTGTTCTTCTGCCACACTCCAAGCTAATAATCACCATCATATCACACAATCAACACACAAAATTTAAGAAGAAGAAGCAGAACAACATGTTTAGGTCTTTGATAGAGAGAATGGTACAAAAGGGTCTGTCGCTCCTTGTGAGCAGAAGATCTGCACGCCGCAAGCTAGAAGAAGAAGTGGAAGTGATGGAAGAAGGATCGATTAATAATAAGAAGGTTCCAGCAGACGTAATGGATGGCCAATTTGCGGTTCTTGCAATGGAAGGTAAGGAAACGAAGAGGTTTATACTGGAATTGGACTACTTGACTGAACCGGAGTTTTTGGAGCTGCTGGACCGGGCTCGGGAAGAGTATGGTTTTGAACAACAAGGAGCACTTTCGGTTCCTTGCCGCCCACAAGAGTTAGAGAAGATTCAGGAGAGTCGAAGCAGGAGGAACTCACTTTCAACATAAACACTAAAGAGAGACATAAGTAGTACAGCAGAGCAACTTCTACTGTATGCATGGTTACGTTGAATGTGGGTGTTTGGTCTGGTCTGGTCAGGGCTTTGGGTGCATTTTAGGGAGAATGTCTGGGAATTAAACTGTTTGGTCCTTAGTTTTGATCTGTACGTACGACCTGTGTTTAATTAGTGCAGTTTAACCAAAGTCAGTTCGGTTAGTTCATAATAATTTAAGTATAACAATCTGTTTGGTCCCGGCATAACACCTATATCAATACATAATTAAGGAATTGTACTAAACGCGCCTAGATCTTCTCACGGTATATTTAAGAGCTTATTTTAACGACTTATATATGTATATATATATACACATATATGACCAATTCTGAGAGATAACAGTGTTGTGAGTCTACCAAACGTTGTTTCATGCATCCATTAATTCTCCATGAAGCCAGCTAGCTAGAAGAATATATATATATATATATATATATATATTTACATATATAAAAATAATTTTCTTGGAGTATTAAAAATAGATGAGGGGCGCGCACTGGAAGAGATAGTTTAGCAGAATATACAAATGGAAGAAAGCAATATCAGTGGTTAACTTGGTTCCTGTATGTCAATGTGAGGAGGGATGTGTTGTTTGTATCTGATAATATAGGCAACTCGTTGATCCGGTGAAGAATGGCACTTTAGGTCTAGAGTGGACTAATTCAGTGATAATAGATTTTATACATGTGAATTATCTGGCTATTTATCTTTTGTGAGAATTTTCCTCTAACTTAACTAGTATATTTGATTTAAAGAACGTACATATATAACTACAGGTTGTTTTGCTGATTAAGTCTTGTATTGTGATCATGAGGATGAGTTTATATATAGAAGCCTATATATATATATATATCATATTCCGTTTTGTTATATAGGGAAGGATGATGGTTGCTATAGTGAACCTACCACTAGTTTCTGATAATGATTAGTGTACTTGAGTGTAAGAATCCCCACTATAAGGACATACAGACGGAGGCCTGATTATGCAAAAGAAGACATAATATGCTTTTAAGCATAAATATCCTGTCAACCAGTATTTAGATCCAAACTAAAATATAAAAGTTGTAAATATAGGATATCTAATTCCTCAATTTTTCAACTGTTTTTCTAGAGTTATTTTTCTTGCAATCTTAAGAATTTAAACAAAATGAATGAAAATTTGATAATTTATGGGCACATATAAAATAATATAGTTTTGAATTTTTTAAAAAGAAACAAAACTACACATTATTTTAGAGCTTTTTGTAAAAAGTTTCGAAAAAAAAATAAATAATGTAGTGTTTTATACTTATAAAATAACAATATATCACTCATTTAATTTTAATGTAAGTTCTAATGATTTTAAAAAAAATTTGGGGGGGGGGGGAGTGTTGATTTCATTAAAGCCCCGTATAGAAGGAATTTATTTGGGCCAACCAAAAGAATATGAAAACTCCCTGCATTTCTAAGGGACTAAAGTGATGTTAGATGTTGCAGGTAAAAGACTAAAATATCCTTATTGAAAGAAGCATAAACGTCTTGAAAATTTCCCATATGTGTCTTGAAAATTGAGTTGTGAAATTTTGGATGTTTTAGTATTTGGTTTCATATTTTTGAGATTTGGAATACGCACATTGATGTTGAAAATAAGTATAAACGTCTTAGAAATGCTCTATATGTGTCTTAAAAATCCAGTTATAAAATGTTAGATGTTTTAGTGTTGGATTCCCTGATGTTTGAGACTTAAAAGTACTCTTATTGATGTCGAAAAAAACACAAACGTATTGAAAATTCTCAACATGTGTCTTGGATATTGGTTAAAAAATTCAATTAAGACATTTTGATTTTGTAACTAAAATATTTAATATCACTTTGGTCCTTTAGGTTACCATGAAATTTCATATTCTTATGGAATTGAATGAAATAAATTCCATCCTATAATGCTGAAATTTTCCCAAAGTTTGGGAGGGGGCATCCCAATTCCCAAAGGATATGAGCGCTAGACCTCAAACCTTGATAATTCCCATTTATTTAATTTAAAAAATACTCCTATTACAGTAAATAAATTTCTATAATAATTTTTTGAATACAGACAAGCTTTTGAATCGGATCATAATCGGGTCCTGCAACCTTATGTATCAAGAAATGATATTTCATATACACACGCACATGACACAAGCAACTGAATCCTGTTATTTCTTCTCCTGATCGAGTGGGAGCGAATAAGTCGTTAATCGTGACGAAGAAGTAGGTAGGTAGTGAGAAAGAGTGCCAAGTTAGTTAGGAGGTTTGGTGGAAGGATGAGTGAAGAAGTCGATCTGAAATCTGATCTGGAGGAAGAAAGAAGATAGGAGGTTTGGAGGAGGAAGATTAATCACACAGAAGAATCCGAATGTGCCGACAGTTCTTCAAATGATCGATCAGGAAGGCCTATCAATGGATGGCTATTGAATGTGCAGAGATGGGAAGAAGATATGACTATTAACGCAAGAAGAATGGGATCAAGAATTGGTGGTGATGTAGTTCTTATGGAAAATCCAGAGAGAGATGGATCATTATTAGTAAGAAGTCTCTTAAGAGAGCCAGGGTGCTGCTTGATCTGAGGCGACCACTAGTGACAGTATTGTGGACGCCGAGGGAAGAGAAAGATCCTGCATGCAAAGATAAAAAATAAAATATGAGAGGTTACGTTGCAGAACCTTTGTTTTGCTTGTGGAATATTATATTAGGGCATGATTTGAAATCTTGTCCGAATGGCGAGAATTCGGTTGCATGCAGAAAAATATGGAAGAAGAATTGAGGAGATTGTAAAAATTTGCGGAGATGACTGGGAAAAAGTGCAGGAGGTTGTATGTGAAGGGAAGGAAGGAAGAGAAAGGGAAAACTGATTGAGAGAATTGAAAGTTGCAGGGATTATAATGAGTTGTATGGATACGGAGGCAGGAAAGTTAGAGAAGAAGGAAGAAATTGATAAAGAAAGATAGTTAAAACGAACTCATGAACAAGAAAATAATTGAATTGTTATCCAATCCCTTGATGAGCTTTTGTTTTGCCCTCCGGGCAGCTACAACGATGAATTTGCAGTTTATCTAGCCGGAAAAAGATGTGGCAATTCTTTTTCTTTTTCTGAGAATTTTATAACAAAATATACAAACCAAACTTAATGTTGTTTTTATATTGTATAATCCCACATGACTAACGGATCATTTAAATAAAAAAAAAGTTTAAATTATGCTTTTAGTCCTTTATGTTTACACCGAGTTTCATTTTAACCCTTTATATTTGAAAAGTACACTTTTAGTCCTTTATGTTTACATCAAGTTTCATTTTAGTCCTTTATGTTTGAAAAGTACACTTTTAGTCTTTTTTTGTTAACATTGTTAGTTCCATTTAACGGAAAATGCTGACTCATCAAATCTAAAAGGTGATTCTACAACTAAATGTAGATAAAAATGACTAATTTTTAAAATATAAGAATGATTATACTAAAAAAATTTAAATTTAAGCATTTTTTGTCCACAATTAATTATAAAATTACTGTTTAGATTTGGTGAGTCAGCATTTTCCGTTAAATAAAACTAACGACGTTAGATAAAAAAGACTAAAAGTGAACTTTTCAAACATAAATGATTAAAATGAAATTTGGTATAAACATAGAGGACCAAAAGTGTACTTTTCAAATATAAAAGAATGAAATGAAACTTGACGTAAATATAAGAACTAAAAGTATATTTTAACCTAAAAAAACTCACCAAACTTTAGAGCAGAAGCACACCACTCACTCCCTGTGGCATTTGGTGACTCATAAGTTGAGATTTGAAAAAAAAAAAAAAGATAGAAACTTTGGGGTTAATGCTGAATAGATGAGCAAATAGTCAAGTCCATCGTAGTACTGTATTTCTTAACTACTCCACGATTAAAAAAGAAGAAGAGAAGAAGAAGAAGAAGGGTGATTTCTTTCATTTTCCTATTCCTATTTTTCTTCTCATGATCTCTTGTTTATCGTAGAAATAAATAAGGATAATTGCATTCAGGCTTTAAGAAAAACCGTTAATGTCAAACAAATCCAATGACTTATCAATTGTGTTTTTCACTTATTAATGGGTCTTTCACTTGTCATGTAGACTTGTTTGATATTGATTATCTTAATTGGTATCTGAGAACAATCTTCCCATTAAAAAATTGAATGGTTTATATTTAATATTTTGTAAAAATAATTATTTCTCCCGTTCCTAAACAAAAGACCCAGTTGGCTTTTTCTTAGAGAAATTAATATGAAAACTAAATAAAACACTTAATCATAATATATTCAGTTATTATTATATCATATATTAGCTTATAAGTCAAATAAACTAGTTTAGAGAAAAAAAATTCAAGCAATCAATTTATAAGTAACTTATTTAATTTTCTTAGAATTTTCTAAAAAAATTTAACTAGATCTTATATGTAGAAAGAGATGAGGTATTAAAAACATAAATTTATAAATATATAGATCAAAACTCTAAAATCCTATATCTACATTTTCTATAACTGCAATAAAGAAAAATAAATAAAGTCTAATTCAAAAAATGTTATAATAATATTTTTATAAACCAGTAAATCTGAATTATTTATTTTTCAATTTAATGGTAAAGATAAAATTTTAAAAAGAGAAAGAAGAATAGGAGAGTCCTCTACTCTCCCTCTCTCCACAGATAAATTGAAACTTAGCATCCATATTTTAACCTTCATGGATTGTCTGTCCATCAAACAAAGCTCTCTAATATCTATTTTGCATCTTTCACGTAATTACAAACTCATATTTCAGTAAAGACTAAATATTTAATTTACAAATATACTTTACACTCCCCGATCGCTTTGTTAGTTTGTTAGAAGAAAGTCAAGAAACTGAGAACCAATTAATAAAAATTAGGGAAAAAATTAATTGAGCTTGGGGAACTAGAAAAAGCGAAGTCATCAGGTGTTCTTTAAGAAGTAACAAGTTAAAATGACTTAACTACCCTTCCTGAAATCCAAGTTGGAGGCAGCTTGTCCAGGAGTTGTTTCCTGAGCTGATATTTTTATTGCTGCTGTTGTCGTTCGTGATTCTGTTGTCTCCGTAAGTTCATATATATGTGTGTATTCATCTATCACCGTTGATATATATTGAGAGCCACAAGTCAGATTTTTCTGCAGAAAGTTGAATTCCCACACACACGCACACTTACTCGTTGAACTCTCTGGCTTTTTGTGTGTATATTTTTGGTCAGTTGGGTAGGCCAACATGGACAGTAAAATTAGGGAGAAGAGTTTCAACCACAGCAAGTAAAGACAAAGCCGGCCACTCGGGATATCCCATCTCCTTTAATGGATCTCCCTGATCTTATTAAATCGTTTTCCAGCAAGGGTTTATCCACCAATGAAATGGTCACCGTCACCCTCTCAGTCAGGTATATTATATTTAATTAGGTGCGAAGGTTTTATATGTATATATATAAAGTATACTTCATTTATAATAAAAAGATATTACATAAAACACTTTCTGTTTATGGAATAGGAAGCCCATAAAACAAGAAAAAACATAGCAGAAACTTAAAACAACAACAACATAAGATACAAAAACATAAAGGAGTAGATGTTTTGGACACAAAATGGAATGCCAAGATACTAGACCCATAGGCCCAGTGTATCTGCAAATTGCAATTGAAACTCAATATTCGGAAGAAGTACAAAACACTTCTCAGCTTCGCTCTTATTGAAGATGTAGGAAAGCTAACACTAAGGTTACTTGATTTCATTAAGGGTAGATAGTTCATTTTGTTTCTTTACTTATTTCTCTTAAAGGAGCTCATGACTACACCTTTCTCCAGGCCCTCTTTTCCAATTTATTTCTCAATTAGGGGTTTATCACCAGTTTCCCCTAAAAATTTTGGTTTGATATTTCCTCCATTCCTTAATAGGAGATCTAGTTAACTTTTTTTTTCAGAGAATAAGGAAGTTAAATAAGCCACTTAATTATAACATATTTTAATTATTATTACATTATATGTCAGTTTATAAGTCAAATAAACTATTTTAGAGAAAAATTTAGATAAATCAATCTATAAATAACCTATTTAACTTTTTTAGAATTTTCTAAAAAAGTCAATTAGGTCTTATATTTAGAAACAGAGGGAGTATAAACTTTTTATTATGTAATTATATTTTTCTGTAACAATGTAATTTGTATTTAATACTCCTCCATTTCTATTTATGGGGTAAAGATGAATTTTTTAATCATAATTATAAGTTACATCATTAAATTTTTTATATAAATACATAACTTTAATTAGTTTAACTTATTAATGTTGACTTTGTTCTCCATCGATATTATTAATGTCTGTGTGATACATGTTATGAGAGATTTATAAATATGATAAGAAAAGTATAAATAAGCCTACCGATTTAGAGCATATTTGGTAGGGAAAATTTCAAATAAATACCCCTCGAATATCAAAAGGACAAAAAGGTACATCAAATATACAAAAGAACATAAAATGGATCGTTCCCATTGTCTCCATTTACTTTTAAAGTGAAGTAATTAATGGCTATATTAGAGTGGTTAATCGCTATATTGAAGTGGTTTATTGCTATACTAGGGTGGTTAACGACTTTCACAAATATAAGAGTATTTGAGCCCAACTAATAAATCAGTGAAGTAGTTAATCGCTATACTGAATTGGTTAATATTGCTATATTAGAGTAGTTAACAACTTTTACAAAAACAAGCCTAACTAATGAATCAGCGAAGTGGTTAATGGCTATACTAGAGTGGTTAATCGCTATACAGGAGTGGTTAATGGATATACCTGAGTGGTTAATGGAGACAGGGTCATTTTGGTCTCTTTGCCTTAAAATTGTTTATCCCAAATTGGGAACGATCCTTTTTATACTACTACAAAAAACCCTTTTAACATCCCTAATTAATGTCTGTTAATTATAAAACAGATGTTGAAAAAAAGGCGGTGGCAATTTTGTAATTAAATGGAATGCTCACGAAGAAACGACATCACTCCTTAAATAAATAAGTGATGTCGTAAGAAACGACATCACTCATTTAGAAAGAGTGATGTCGTTTCCGAGAAACATCATCACTCGTTTAGAATGAGCGACATCACTCATTCTAAATGAGTGATGTTGTTTCTCTTCAGTTCCCTCTTCCTCTCCCAGCCAAAACCCGCGCCATCACTTCCCCCATTCTGAAAAACTTCCCTCCCAGCCAAAAAACATATTTCTGAGCCAAAACCCACGCGACTTCCCGCTCTTTGAAAAACTTCCCTCCCAGCCAAAACACATTTCTGTCGTGTTCCCTTCCTTTGGCCTCACCCCTCTCTGTCTCTTCGAACCCAGCGCCTGATGATGGCCAGAATGGCGGAGAACGATGGCGAGAAACGGCGGGGTTCAGCTCGAAAACGTGGAGAACACTGATTCGACCCTTGGTGAGTTTCTTTTTCTCTTCTTTCTTCCTTCTTCTGGCCGATTCGAGCGAGTGAGGGAGGGAAGTTAAATCAGATTTTGGGATTTGAGGAGCTTCTCGCCGATTTAAATCTCTAAATCATGATAAAAGAGTGAAATATGCTTCAAATCGAACCTCATAAGAAATAAAGCAGTTGGATGTTTAATTCTTCATTTTCATTACTGTTCATCCGAAGGAATTTTTGGTGAATTCTGGGTGTTTAATGAACAAAATCTTAATTAAATCGAACGATGGTTTTTTTTTATTGATTTGGATTAGGCATCTTCCAGAGTAATATTGCGGAGTGATGGTACTAAACATGGTTCTAGCGAGCCAGATAGCTCTGAGGTAGTTTTTATGAAGGATAATGTTGCTATTCATCCCACTCAGTTTGCTTCTGAAAGGATTAGTGGAAGAATGAGGTTGATTAAGCAAGGCCTGTCTCTGTTTATGGTACTCATTAATTGCTTTATTGTTATTTTTATTTCATTTTGTTTTTGTTTTTTTAAGTGGAAATGTGCATCTTTTATTCGTTGTATCATGGATACCTTATACAGCGAATAATTCCAATGCTATGCTGTCTGAGAAAGGTATTTCGCATTTGGACTTTGATATTTTGCTTATATATTGCTAGCACTCCGTATTTGGTGAAGTTTATTCCTTTCTTGTGTAGACAGAAATCTTTACACCATAAGGGCGGTTCCCTTTACTGACATAAAGTCCATTCGAAGGCATACTCCTCCACTTGGGTGGCAATATATCATTGTTGTTTTGTCATCAGGTAAAGTAGAGCAAATGAACTTCACAGATTTTATCTTTTTTTTTATCCTTCCCCTGCGATCACTGTTTTATTCCTCCTTGTGTTAGTGTTTTCTGTTCGGTCTCTTTCTTAAATGTATCATACTTTGATAAAACGTGGATGGTGAACTGTGGGATTGTTATCCATCCATTTTGAATTTTAACACACTGATAGTACAATTGATGTTTTATTACGAAGATGTAAATTTAATTTTCTTATTCCTAGCATCATGGGTAGAAGATATATGCATTTATCTTTCTTTTGTTTCTTAAATGTGAAGTAGATGCATCTACTTTGTTGGTGAAGGGAACTGATATGTCTGCCTACAATTTTTTCCATCCCATGTGCAATTTGACAGAAGCTAGAAAAGCGACCAGCCTCTAAATAAATGTATCCATGGAATGCTTGTGGAGTTACTCTTTAATAAAACAATATTAAAGATATTTGTTCATGGATGACTGGCACTTGTACCCTTTTTTTTCTTAAAAAAAAATACTCATTATGCATTTTGTATGACTCAGTCTATGTCCTGTTTTGTACTTTTTTTTGTGGGGGGGGCGGATTTCTTGCAGGACTTGCACACCCACCTCTGTACTTTTACAATGGAGGAGTCAGAGAATTTATTACTACAATAAAGCAACATGTTCTTCTTGTGAGGTTAGATTCTGGATATGTGTCTTGCATTTTGTTTTTGTTTTCTTTTAACTCGCTTATCAATGTTTCAATTACCAATCTCTTCATGATATATTTGAAAATTTAAATGTACCTTTAATTAGGAAAGGATGGACTTTATGAGGTTTAGTTCTCAGGCTTTTCAAATAGGTATTTGAATCCCATTACTGGTTCTGATCTAATCAATGTACACTTGTTATTTTCTGCCTCTAGGTAGTATTTTTCTCAGCTAATCGTTTGTAGAGTTGTTTATCTTGGTTTCAAGATTAAAAGGGCGGATATCTGGAAATTAAGTGATTAAATGGGATAGTAAATGGATATATATTCTCAGTCAGATACATTTTGAATCTGTCCTTTTCTTTTTATGCTATATTTTCCAGATCTGCAGAAGATGCAAATGTGTTCATCGTGAATGATTTAAAGAATCATCTGCAGGTATGTGGTATGCATGTTGCGTTGTTTTGTTAGGTTTAACAATTGGGTTGTTTATGTATAGGGTCTCTAACATTATCCCTCTTATATACAAGAAAGTACACGTAATTAGTGACTCTCATAATTATGAGTTAATAACTTAATATCCCTATTTTATTTTGATAATCAAAATATTTGATGGATGGCCCCTAAAAATGTCATCCTTGTGTCTGACTTCTAAATTTTTTTTAGTTTATAGAAGCACGCATGCATTTAGGTATATGCTAGCATATAGGAAGAAGTTTTAGAAGAAATTAAGTGCTTACATTTGGTATTTCTCCTTAGGTCTCTAAAGCTTTTGTTATATATGTTTGATTTCTGTGCCTCTTTTATCTAGGCTTTCTTGTTTTTTTTCTTGCTTGGACTGACTACCAGAGGACTTTGTCTTCATTGGAGATGTCTAGGGCTGTTTCTATTGCTTACGAATCTTCAAGTATATCAGTTAATGAGTCCACTTCGAATGAGAACCAAGAGATGATTGATAGTGGTTCCAATGATGGACGTGCTATTGTTTCTCAATATCATGGAAGGTCTAGACGTAGAGTCAATGATCCTGCTAGAGATATTTCTATTCAAGTGTTGGAGAAGTTCTCTCTTGTGACCAAATTTGCCCGTGAAACAACTTCACAACTCTTTGGTGATCAGGGTAATGGACTCAGTGCCTTTGAGAGAAGGTTTGATGAGACTCCTTCTAATCATCATAAGAAGTCTTCCAGTGTAGGAAATAATGTTCCTGATGAAAGTCCTGTTCCCTCAGATCCTCTGGAGGTTACCTTCCCTGTTTGTGGGTGCTATTGCTACTATATGAAATGTTAGACCCCCTCCACTAGAATGGTTATCAGGCATATATTGTTTCTTAGTGGATTACCTTGTTTGGTATATTTTATGGCTTGAAAGGAATTTATCATATATTTTTCTCATATTTTGGCATCAAAAAGTTGTTCATCTTATGGATAAATGACCAGAATTTGTAATAAATGTTGCTATGCTGAGGCTATATCAGGTTCAAGTAATTCTAATACTTCTTGAGACTTGTTAGTTAGGACACGGATGGCATTATGCAGAAAGTTATCCTTATTTTTTACCACCCTGCAACCACCTCATGCATGTTGGGAATATTGGATATATATGAGTATATATATATATCAGGTCAGGGACACAAACTTTACAAAGATAGGAAGAAAGAAAAGGTAATGGAGATATAGTTGAAGATTTATATCCAAGTTAGAATAGGCATTATACATTACAGAAGGTATTTATAAAAATATGTGTACAGAGTATGCAGATTCAAAAAATCAACACTATTTTTTGTGTAGTGTAACAGTTATATTCTAGCAACATTCATATATGGGTGAAAAAAATGATCGTTCTCAGTGCTGACACATCAAGGGATATCTCTTTGTAAATGATATTGACTACAACTAACATGAGTTTGGGTGCATTGTAAGACTTTGATGAGTATGCAAAGTTGGAGACCTATATGTCTTAATTAATTCTGTTGATCTTGGCATCTGTCTCTGTATGAGTATATATGTGTAATTTTAATCTGTAAAATGCAGATGGAACTCTCTGTATGAGTATATATATGTGTAATTTTGATCTGCAAAATGCAGATGGAAATCCGAAAAAATAAATAAAACAAAAAAAAAAGAAAAAAGTTTCGACATCTCTTATTAAGAAAAAAGAGATGTCGAAAATAAGAAACAACATCGCACGCTAAGTAAATAAGTGATGTCGTTTTTGCAGGCAAAGAAATAACATCACCATCACCAATTATATAATAACGGATGTTGTTTCTATGCCGACAGAAATGACATCACTTGTTAACATAAAAAGTGACACTACAAAAAAAAGGGCTTTTAGTAGCGGTTACCTTAGTCGCGGACACTAAAACCGCTAGTAATTTTACATTACTAGCGGTTATAAGCACAAACCGCAAGTACATCCAACGGTTTGACCACAGAAGTAGTTAGTAGCGGATATTACTAGCGGTTTTGGGGTTATAACCGCAACAAATTTGGCGCGTTTTGGCGGGAAAAGTAGTGGCGTACATTTAGTCGCGGTTCTGGAGGGAAAAACCGCTAGAAAATGAATAGCCACTGAATTAGTGGCGGTTTTAGTACATTAGTAGCGGTTTCGCCCAAAACCGCCACTAATTCAGCGAAATAAATGCAACTGCATTTATTACTGGTTGATTTAGTCGCGGTTTCAGCGGCGGTTTTAGCTGAAACCGCGACTAATAGTAGCGGTTCTTGCATAACCGCTACTAAAAGTGAACAGTTTAAAAAGGCTCGTGCCTTTTCAGAGAAAAGGCACGAGCTTTTTGAGAAAGAAAGTGACCTGACGTGACTTCGACTAGAAAAAATATCAAAATCATGGTGAAAAAGGGCGATCGCAATAAGAGGCCTATGACCGCTGAACAAATGGAGGCTGAGGAGCGGCTACGTAAGGAACTGGCTGAGCAGGCCGAGAGGGATCGTATAGAACAAGAGCGCATCCGTGTGCAGAACGATCCGATTCCAGAAGATGTAATCAACGCATTCTGGAGCGGGGGAGAGGACTTCGACGAGACTGGAGGAGGAGCGGATTTTGAGGATATGGAACGTTGGTTGGACGGTGAGGAATTTGACGAGGCGGGGCACCCTAAACGATCCTCCGGAAGGTCCACCGGTTACGAAGTGCAAGTTCAGGGTAAGGAAATTCAATTTTTATTGTTTTTATGAGATAATTATAATTTTTTATCGCTCATTAAATTGAAATTGTTCCCTAATTTTTACAGACCCTTCTGGTAGCATAAGTGAGAAGAGGTTGACGATGCAAGATGCGATGAACCTTCCGAGCGGGCACAGAGTTATAGTTGAGTGGGACGACTTGACCAAATTACCGGTTGGACAAGGGGGGCAACTGTACTCGAGGTTCGTCGGGGGTGTAGGCCAGAATTATCAGCGATTTCCGATTGACGCTTTGGACTGGAGGAAGATTGACGCGAACTCTAAAAAGTTCGCGTTTGACGAAATTGTTAAGGTTTGTTGAATTAACTTTGACCTTATTTATTGTTTATTATTTATTATTTTTTATTTCTTTTCTGTTATTATTTGAATTTGATTTTAATAAATATTATAGGAAATATATTTATTATTTCTTATTTCTTTTCTGTTATTATTTGAATTTGATTTTAATAAATATTATAGGAAATGTATTTATTATTTCTTATTTGTTTTATGTTATTATTGGAATTTGTTATTATTTATTAATTTCTAATTAAACATACTTAAATTTAATATTTTACAGAGGAAGTTTGATGTGAGGGACAGCCGCAAGACTTGGACAGAATCAAAGATGGGGGACGGTTGGAAGAACAAGCGGTTGGATATGTTCAAAGAAAGAAATCGGGGTGGGAGTAGGCCGATTCAGGAGTTGGTCGATGATGTCCCTGGTGGCGTCCCTGCGGATGCGTGGGAGAGATATGTGGGTTGGAGGAGGGGAGACATTGGGAAGGTATAATGAATAATATTATTGAATTGATATTGAAATATCATATTGAAAAATTATTTTTGAATTACTGATTATTATTTAATTTTATTTTATGTTAACAGAAGAGGTCGCAACAAGGTCTTGCCGCGAAGGCCCATCAGAAGGTTCATCATACGGCTGGGACGAAGCCGTTTTCGGTTGGGTACAAAGAGATGGTATGAAGGAATGAAGTTTCATTGTTTGATTTAAAAATAATTTATCTTTATATATTAATAACTGTTTGTATCTTAATTTTCAGGAGGAAGAGGCTGCGAAGAAAGGGCAGAAGGCTACCTACGGTCGTTTCTACCAAATAAAGCACAGACACGCCGACGGGAGCCCAACATCCAGGGAGGCTGAGGAGCAAATTGTAAAATTTTTATTTATTTATTTATTTTTATATTATTATATTTTTAATAACAACGACATCAAAATAAAATTGTTAATATGTTTGTGTGTGCAGGCTAGGATTGAGGCTGCGGAGAGAGAGATCGCCGAGTCGCAGGGGGACAATGTAGACCCCACTGCCTCGCTAAGGGCTGCCCTAGGGCCTCAAGAGCACCCTGGCCGGGTTCGCAGGATGGGATTCGGAGCCCGACCTACGGTGGTGTACGGCAGGTCAGGCGACCCAGGCAGCGCCCAGTCTACAGCTTCGAGCCAACCATCAACAAGTGGCCCGATTAGGGGAGGCGCAGAGTTTGAGGCTCAAATGAGGGAGAGACTCACTCATGAGATTACGGAACGGGTGACTGATCAGGTGTATGACCGACTGGACTCCTGGGTGCACGACGCCAATAGCACGTTGGAACGGATACAGCGGATGTTCGACCCGGATCGATCTCCTTTGCGAGTACCACTACCTCCTCGTCCACCGAAGCATCCTCGCAACCGTTCTCCGGAGCATCAAGACGACGATCAGCCTCCTGCGGCGTAGCTCTAGGGTCTTTTTTTTATTAGAATGTTTATTTTAGGATTTAAGTTGAACATTTTTATATTTAAATGTTTGCTAATTTGAATATTAGTTGTTTAAACATTTCATATCTTTAATGTTGCATAATTTTGTTAGTTGTTAATATCTGATTTTATTTTTTACTTTACAAATGGCGATAATTTGTTTTAACAGTTCAACAAAAAAGTTTCTCCCTGACTTACTAAATAAACCGTTGTTATTTGTTTATTTTCTTATATAGTATTTAAAAAAAACAAGATATAAATAACATTAAAAATACAAAATAGCATATTTAGTAGCGGTTTCAGAACCGCTACTAACTGAAGAAATATTAAAAAAATTTAAAGTTAGTAGCGGTTTTAAACCGCCACTAAGTTACTAATTATAAAAATAATTTAATATTAGTAGCGGTTCTAGAACCGCTACTAATGTATACTCAGACACATCTGCCACCTGTTAACTTTCCAACAGTCTGATTGAGTTAGTTGCGGTTTTAGTAGCGGTTAGAGAACCGCTACTAATGTCTAAATTTCATTTTATAAGCCCTTGATTCTTTCCAATTCATTTTCACATTTCATTCAAACTATTAAGCTCTTTCCTTCTTTGATAATATCTTCAGTCATATGATGGATAAATCTTGGATAAGTTTGCCACGGACGTCTCCCCGCTATTTGGTTGGTGTTGACCACTTTTTAGATTTTGCTTTCAACCGCACCGGTGTTAACAATCAAATATTGTGTCCTTGTCCGAAATGTAAATTTAAGAAGTGGCATTCCAGAAATGTTGTGCGTGAGCATCTTATACTGAAACAATTCCCATCAAATTACACATTCTGGGGTATTCATGGCGAGAACGATGATGATGGTGGTGAGGTAGTTGCTCGAACATCTCAGGTTGGAATGCAGATCGACGATGACGATGATGACGACAATCATGTGGATCCATTTAACGATGTTGTGCGTGATGCTTTCGGGGTGCAAGGTGACGGCATCGGGAGTCAGGAAGGGGTTGAAGGACCACTCCCGGAGTTTTTTCGAAATGAAGCTGCAAAGAATTTTTTCGACCTTATGACGGATTCAGATAAGCCATTGTTTCCAGGTTCTACTAAAAACTGCCTCTCATTTCGTTTCTAGTTTTGTCACATAAACGTTCATTTTAGAATAAGAATAATGTTTATTCAGGGTGCAGTAAATATTCAAAACTATCATTTCTTGTCAAGCTCTATCATATCAAGTGCTTGTGTGGCTTCAGCGATAAGGGGATGTCGATGGTGTTAGAATTATTGGGAGATGCATTCTCTCAGGCAGAAATCGCACCATCATTCTACGAAGCAAAGAAGACTATTAACAAGTTGGGATTGAACTACACTAAAATCCATGCCTGCCCAAATGATTGTATGTTGTACTGGGGAGAAGACGCCGGGTTGGACAGATGTAAGCGGTGTAATGCGTCTCGGTACAAACAGGCGAAGAGGGGTCGAATAGCAACCAAGAAGCCTGCAAAGATTCTAAGATATTTCCCCCTGACTCCACGACTTCAGAGGTTGTATGTGTCATCCAAAACGGCGGAGCACATGCGGTGGCATTCATCAGAGCCCAACGTCGATGGGAAGTTGAGACATCCTAGGGATGCTGAGGCTTGGAAAGCGTTTGATGCTCGATTCCCTGAATTCGCCAGTGACCCGAGAAATGTACGCCTCGCTCTCGCATCAGATGGGTTCAATCCGTTCGGGAATCTTAGCACTACGTACAGTATATGGCCTGTGGTATTGATACCGTACAACTTACCCCCTTGGATGTGTATGAAACAAAGCTCATTCATTCTTTCGATGATTATTCCGGGGAAGAAAGCTCCTGGAAACGATATAGATGTCTACCTTCAACCGTTGATACAGGAGTTGAAGGAACTTTGGACCAACGGAGTTGAGACGTATGACGCTTACAGTAAGACGCTCTTCACACTCCGTGCATCGTTGATGTGGACAGTGAGCGATTTTCCCGGACTTGGCACATTGTCTGGTTGGAACGTGCATACAGGCAGAGCTTGCCCCAACTGTAACTTTGACCAAGACTCGGTCCGCCTTCCTCACAGTCGCAAGTGGTGCTTCATGGGTCATCGGCGGTTCCTTCCTGGCGGTCATAGGTTCCGGCTGCAGAAGATTAGATTTAACGGATCGCAGGAAATGAGGGATCCTCCTACGTTTTTGTCTGGCGCAGATATTCTTCAACAGCTTGAAGATGTTCATGTAGAGTTCGGGAAGACAGACGGCGTTCAGCCTGGGGGAAGAAGGGGACGCGGCCAGTCCCAGGGGGAAAACGTGCAGCAATGGCGAAAGAAGAGCATTTTCTTCGAGCTCCCCTACTGGAAATCTAATCTACTTCGCCACTGTCTTGATGTCATGCACATCGAAAAAAATGTGTGTGACAATATTTTGTACACTTTACTCAACGAGTCTGGAAAGTCCAAGGACCATCTCCAAGCAAGGAAAGATCTGATGGCGATGGGAATACGTGAAGACGCATGGCCGGATGAGAATGACAAGTTTGCCCCAGCCTCATTCACACTGACAAGAGCCAACAAGGAAGTCTTCCTCTCCACACTTAAGGACATCAAGGTCCCTGATGGTTATTCAAGCAACATCTCAAGATGTGTGGACATGCACTCTAAGAAGATTGCCGGGTTAAAAACCCATGACTGCCACGTTTTGCTCCAGCAATTCCTACCTCTGGCAATTAAAAGCACATTTGTGTTTTGGTTCAACTCAGTTCTTTCTACCGACGGTTGTGTGCAAAAGTTTTGGACAAAGCAGAGCTGGATCAATTGCAGGAAAAAATTGTTCTAACGCTCTGTCATATGGAGATGATATTTCCCCCGTCTTTCTTCACGGTCATGGTTCATCTCACTGTACACCTCGTTCAAGACGCAAAGATGGGCGGCCCGGTTCAATACCGCTGGATGTATCCCAAAGAGAGGTCCGTTGATTCATTTTTCCAGTGGTTTCATGATTTTGTTTCAGTTACCTGATTGTACTTGTAATTACAGATACTTGGGGAAATTGAAGTCGTATGTGAGGAACAAAGCATCTCCAGAGGGTTCTATAGCAGAGGGTTATTCTGGTGACGAGGTGTTAACATATTGTTCGCGCTATTTTGATGATGACATCGAGACTTCATTCAACCGCCCTCCTCGTGTCGATGACAGCCCATCAAATGTCCAGTCACCTTCCAACACATTATTCCCGCCAGTCGGAAAGCCAGTTGGAGGAAGTCAGTATTACAGGCTCACTCCCACTGAGAGGTTGCAAGCACACAGACATGTCTTGACAAATTGCCCTCAAGTGGAGCCCTACATTCAGTAAGAATTTTAACACTATATACACGTATCATGTTATTTTTTTTATTTCCAAACCACATAACCCTCTGATATGTTCCATTGGAATTTAGGGATTTCCGCCGCTATGTTAAACGCCAACTACGAAGCCGCACAAGGTCATCTGCCGAGGTGGACAAAAAGGTCCATCGAGAGTTTCCGGATTGGTTTGCACAGAGGATACTCAATGACAACAACCCCCATGCGCCTGATATGATAAATCTAGCAACCGGTCCACTCGACCATGTCAGGAGATATACGGCATACAACGTCAACGGCTTCAAGTTCTGCACCATTGCAAGGGATGAAGGTTCTCTCACCCAGAATTCCGGAGTCTTTGGCACATTCGGAACAAGGAGTTATGCCAGCTCACGGGATACAGACATGCGATTTGGAGGCGTATCATACTATGGAAAGCTCGTGGACATCATCGAGCTTAACTATCAAGGTCATTTCACCGTGCCTCTCTTCAACTGCATGTGGGCAGACACCAGAACTTCTTGAGGCATTACATTGGACATCTTGGGCATCACGTCCGTAAATTTCTCGAGGCTCATTCACACAGGGGAAATGGCAGATGATGAGCCGTATATTCTTGCCTCACAGGCGCAGCAAGTTTACTATGTGGAAGATCGGACACATAAAGATTGGCACATGGTGATTCATATGAAGCCGCGTGACCTCTACGACATGGGTGACGAAGATGATCTGGAACTAGGCAGCCAACATTTCGAACCTGAAAACTTCGACAACCTCATTTCTGAAGAAGACGGTCATTTACAAGTAGTTAGGTGAGCATTTTCACTACAAATAATTTAAACAAATTTCAACACCTTTAGCAATAGAAATTTATATATTTGTTTATGTTCTTTTTAGGCAGGAGCAAGAAGAAGATGATTGAAGCAGCCAACCATAATTATTTTTTCATTTTATAAAATTTTCATAAAAATGTGTATCAAACGTTCATATATCATATTTTTTTTAATGTAGGTTGAGGTTTTTTTTTAATTAAAGACATTTAGTAGCGGTTTCAGAACCGCTACTAATTCTGCGATTAGTGGCGGTTCTAGAACCGCTGCCCAAACCGCTACTAAATCGCGCACAAATCACTATAAATATCCACCCCCTCCTCTCATTTTTCTTCACACATTCATTCAATTCCTTCTCCCTTTCCATTCAATTTATCCTCAGTCTGACCGTTAATAATGCCTTTATTTTTTGTTCTGAAAACAATTTATCTTATATTTCTTATTATTTAATGTGTTTTATTTTCTATTCTGAATTAATTTGCTAATTTGTTTGCTACTTTTTTTTTCAGGTAACAATATCGAATTATTTCCCATTTTTAGTGATAAAAATGTTTTAATTTATTATTCATATTATTCTTATAACAAATATAATTACTTGTTTATTTTTAACTATTTCTTTTTTATGTGTTTGATATATTGTTTTTTTATATATATGGTTGTTAATATAGTTGAGAAATTTTTTTTATTTTAACAATAAGAACATTTTGTAATACACTAATTTATTATCATTGTTTTTTGATTACATTTGATCATATGACTTTGATTATTTAATATCTTTTTAAAATCCTTAAACTTTAGTAGCGGTTTTGAACCGCCACTAATAAATTGGACATTTTTTAATTCTTTTTAATTAGTAGCGGTTTTGAACCGCCACTAATAAGGTGGACATTTTTTTATTCTTTTTAATTAGTAGCGGTTTGAGAACCGCTGCTCAAACCGCCACTAATAAATGGGCCAATTTTTTTTTTTAATTAGTGGCGGTTCAAACCGCCACTAAATTGATAATTGAATTTTTCCACGATTATGCTAATTTTTGACATTAGAGGCGGTTCTCTTTTATTTAGTAGCGGTTTTACAAACCGCTACTAATTAGTAGCGTCTTTGACTTTGTTACACGCGGTTTCTTTAACCGCTAGTACATGTTTGTCACGGACGATTTAGTGGCGGAAAAAAGAACCGCTGGAAACATGTTAGTAGCGGTTAGAACCGCTACTAATCGTCATTTATAACCGCTACTAATGCACGCTTTTTTTGTAGTGTGATGTCGAAAACATAGAAACAACATCACCTATTATATAATTGGTGATGTTATTTCTCTGCCGGCAGAAACGACATCACTTTTTTACTTAGCGTGTGATGTCGTTAGTCCCTAACAATATCTTAAACTGAAACTTTTGACATCCCTTAATTGTATAATATGAGATGTTAAAAGTCTGACATTTAACATCCGTTATTTAAAGTGATGTTAAAAGGTCGACTTTTCAACATCACTCAGATAGACATCCCCTACGGAACAGATGTTAAAACCCTTTAATAACGGATGTTAAAACCCTTTTCTGTAGTAGTCCTTTTGTATATTGGAAGTACCTTTTTGTCATTTTGATATTTGAGGGGTATTTATTTAAAATTTTCCCTCTTTGGTATGGCTTTTTCAAGCCTAGAAGCTTGGCCAGGCCGCACAAGTCAACTTTTGAATTTTTATGATGTTTAGTTTGGCTTATTTGAAGAAGAGCTTATGGCTTTTAATAGGCTTCTGGGAAAAAGATGGAAATTAAAGCTTTTGACTTATGGCTTTTGGCTTCTGCAGGTTGGAATGATGGGTCCCACGCCTTCTGTTGTGTACTCCCTCCATCCCTATATAAAAGAGTCAAAAATTTGAATGATTTTGTCCCTTTTTATAAGAGCCTGACTAAATTTATCAAAGCATTTAATGAGCCTTTTCCCACTTTACCCATCATTATTCTCTGTATTCACATTATCTTTCATACTCATTTATAACACTATTATCACAATTCTCTCTCTTATATACTCAATGATAAATAAAGGCAAACTTGAGAAAATAAAATTATTTCAGACATATTTATCTCTCTTAATCACTTCCTTAATTTCTGTGATTTTACCTCTTTGACTCTTATAATAAGCGACGGAGGGAGTATTATTTAATAAGGTGGGTAGGAAAATTAGACTATTAGACCCCTAAAATTCTCAAATAAAATATTTTCTTTTAATATAAAATTTCCTTTTTATCTCCAAAAATTTACCATAATTATCTCTAACTATTTGCTCCCACAATATCCTCCTTTGAGTTAAAAATATAATATTTTTAAATTATTTTCCTTAAAATAAGGGAGAAACTAAGCCTTTAAAATCCTCAAAAAAACCCCAAATTTCACTTTTTCTTTCTAAACTATAAGAATATATGCATATTATATATGTATTATTTAATAACAATAATGTCCTTTTTAGTAATTTTTCTTCTAAACTTGCTTTTCAAAATAATCATCCAAACATGTTTCTAAAATCATATTGAAAAAAAAAAGTCACTTCTATCATCACAAATCCAAACATAAATTACTTCACACAATCTGACTTTTATCCAATTTTACTTCTGAAAAAATTAGATTGAAAAAAAGTTACTTCTCATAAGCCAATCCAAACACATACCGGTAGAATTAGAATTGGGAAAAATAGGCACCGACCGAGAGGTAACCCTCTCCATAAGCGGGTTTGGATATTGATTCACAACTGGATATGCCCAAACGCCAGATACAGGTTTTTCTGCTCAAGCAACGGGCTGCAGCACAGGTGCTGCTATTTTCTAGCATATATGAAATTGTTTCTAGATTAAATCTGTATGGTCCATATTTTATAACTGTTTGTATTTTAAAAAAATTTTTAAAAGATGTAAAATGGAGAGTGAAAACAATATCTGAAACGTAAACTAACAAAAGATAATTAGCAACGAGAAATAAACTAGAAATAAAAAATCCGGAGCATCATTATTAAATTTGAAGGATCCAAAAGTGCTGGCAAAACAGCAAGAGTGCATAATACTATAGTCGATATCATATTGCATATTCAGAACAAGAGAGCATAATAAGTTTGATCTATCAACACAATAATCATTATTCTCCAGCATCGAAACCAAACAGATCACAATACTAAGCCGCCAGCAATCATACAACCAAAAGGAAAAGTGACCTAAGGAAAATAAATAGGCCAATTATAGTAGTATGACTTTCGAAATTTCTTGCTCATCTTGTTCCACTGCAGCAGCATAAATTTTCGTAAGGCCACGATCACTTGGTCAGAATAATATCGTAAATAAAAAAATGGGACTAAAAGAGTACAATATACCTGGAATTCATAAGGCTGGTTCTTTTTCCTTGCTTGTTTCCAGTGATACTGCTCAAATAGCATTGCTTTATCGTGCTAACTGCATGATATTTATACATTCAATAACAAGATGAACTAATACGAGTAGAAAAACCTTCAACTCAGAGAAACTGCAGCAATCATATTATCCAATAAGCCCACTCTATAAAAAAGGATAGAGGAGCAACAAATAACAAAGCAGCGAAAATCAACCTAGGAAGCAACAATTACAATGCTTTGGTTACCAGAATTTATACTATGGGCCTAAGGTAAGATAGCCTTAATTTCTTATTCACTGTTGAGATGTTCTAGTGGCATCCAGCGCATCATTAATATATAAGCGCCTACAAAGCAATATGACATATATGTCTCAAAACTGTACTCTCCGGCACAAGCATGCAGTCATTAACAATCAGAACATTGGATAACCAGGGCCTTGTCCTCTCATATTTGTTTTTCCGCATATAGTGGTGGGCACTTGCATGTGACTATTTGAGCAGTTGAAGAAATATGAATAGAGAGAATTGTAGTGCTGTGTTGAACAAACGTTGAGTCAGCCCCACAGACACTGTCAACCTCGCTTTAAATCATTAAGGTAGAAATAATTAGGGGGTAAAATCTTTCATAAAAGGCACGCATAGGGGCTAATCTCATGAAGATGACGCCTTCTACCATACTATCCATTTCCCATGCAAACAAAAATGTCAGAGTGGTGACAAGCAAAACAATCAAGCCATCTATTCTTCTCCATGTCAATGAAGAATGGTATAAAAGAGAAAAGTTCAAACCAGTCATATGATGTAATGATGGCTGTGTATTGGAATATCCATATATTTATTGAACCTCAATCATAAAGATGTAATTAATGGTACAGATATCAGGTCATCGAGGTCTTAGTACGTATGTCCATTTGATGAAAAAAATGGACTCAACGTATAAAATGACAGCATTCTGATACGAGCTAAACATATGTCCAGATTGAACTCAGCTAAGACTAGGTCCCAGATAGCTGGGCATGCAAAGGGGACAGAAGACTGAGAGCTACTTTACTAAACTAAGAGAACCGCATAGAGACCCTATCACATCTATCCTTCTGTGTGTACAAAAGAGGCCAATTGCAATTTACCACACCATATTGCTGAAAACAAATGTTCAACCTCTATAATCAGCACTTCCAAAAGATTAAGCAAAACAAGAATCACACTTCAGTTGCTAACAATTTATTCTTAATGTCTATGCCAGATCCATATGGTATTGCAGGGATTGTAGTGCAGCAGTAATCTAATTAAACAAAGAATTATACTACTGATCGATTCCGTCGTATGGATGGTACCACTCTGATCTAACGCACCCAAAAAAAAACCCACAAATAGAACACACAAAATTAAAACTATTACAATGATTCATTTCAATTTAATCACCATCAGTATCATTGAGTTGTACATTGTTAAGACCCACTTTTGAAATACTAGAAAATTACATGCTAAGGGAAGCATACTTTTTGATGGCCAGAATTATGACTTGCTATTTTGAAGAAAGAACTAGAGAGTAGGATGGCTATAGGACTGCCATATAGCCAAAGCCTATGAGTTGGGGGTGGTGAAAGTCACTTTCTGGGTCTATAAACATCAATTCTGGTTCAGAGAAGAGCAAGGAAGAATTTGAATTGCGGCTTGGCCCTTTGGGGAGTGGAGAGTGTGCCAACCTCTCGCATGTTTGGCAGCCTAGTTTTGTAATCAAGGGTCTGTGGTGTTATTGTGTTGTTTATGTATCTGTTATTCTGATTCTCCTTAGTTTGTATTATCTTTTTATTTGCTGCAGGTGTGTCAGAATGTAAGAGTGTGATGTGTTCCTTTGTAATTCAAGTTAGTAATGCAGTAAAAGCATCAACTCTTTGTTAAATCTTTCTAATATCTGTTGCTTATTCTTAGACTTGTTTAGGAGAAGGTCCTAAGTCCTAACATATATCCTTGAAAGCAATGGTAAAAGAACAATAATATGTAAGTCCTAACTATTTGTTAAATGTCATGTTCGTGCAACAACACACACAAAGGGCCTCTATTATTCTACCTCTTTCTTAACAAAAATGGTCACGTATATATATGTTTCTCCATATTAGGCATACACATACATATATAACATATCATAATAAAAATTCATGCAAGTCAAAATATCACGGATTAAGACGAAATTGATGTTTAGATCTCATAGCAGGAGAGGGACAGACTAGAAAAGAATGAGGGCAACAAGAAGGAGGAGAACATAAAAGGATTAGAGGAAGAAGATGGAAAACTCAATACATGGTATCATTTTAATTCATCAGAAGAAGACGTATAAAACGAGTTAATGTTTCATTTACATGTGCCTCTAATAATGACAAAAAATTGTAGAATGTAATACAAGCACAACAAATAAGAATTAATGATGAAACATTTTACAACCTAAAATTCAAAGGAAAACGACAATAATTAATAAAAATGACATTCAAATTAATTTTAAAACTAAATATTTTATAATAATTTGGAAATCGTGATCAACCATTATTTTACATCAACTACATTATATTATTCGTCATCATCATTTATACGCGCGCATGTACGTGAGTACGCGTACAGAGATGTCCACAGTTGAGTACTACAGTAGACTACGAACATCATTAATTCATAACGCGTCAATGATTTATATATGGGTAGCTGTTATCTGAAAGCAGAAAATAGAAAGAACCTGTGAGACTTACTATTCATGTCACGAAGCATCACATCCTCACGCTATGCATGTTACGTATCGCGTCTGAAAACTTCAACTTCTCGGAGTGCTTGATATCGATCTTTCTTATCACCAATTCGCCATTACAGTTCCCACTTGCATCATCTTGTGATAATACACGACGAAACTTAGCACCCATAGTTTTTTAAGAAAGCCCTTAGCTTGTGGTTTTTTTTTTTTTTTGGATGAAAAAGATAAGCTAATGGAGTTTTCGAATAACAACAGTAGTTGAAACAAAACTTCCTGCCCAGTTGAGTAAACCCTGACAGAAACCTGATCTCTAATCACTGTGCAAATAAAATCTGCAGATATTTTGGACAAATGTGGCCCCCAACCTGATAGCTTGGAACTTGGAACTCGGAGCGTGATACAAAAGTTTGATTAAGACCGTGAACCGTGCGTGGAAGTAAAATTAGTTGGGGCTCATATTTATCTCAATCAGTTTTCTCATTATCTTCTGATTATTTTGTATCCATTAGATAAAAATATGAATGGTTGATATGTAATATTTTATTAAACTATATATTGTTAAAATCTTTTATACATTAATTTTTCTTAAAATATGAGTGTACACAATTCAATTCAAAATTTAAGAAGTTGAAATTATTTATTTATGTGTTAAACACATTATAATAGCATTTTATAAGATATTAAGAAGTTGAAATTACTTATTTATATATTAAACACATTATAATAACAATTTATAAGATATTACATCTGATTGTTCATTTTTAAATCTAATGGTGATGAAACAACGATTTAGAAAAGAAAATGAGAAAGATGATTATGAGAAGATCCTCTCCCACCATGTTATTATTATTATGTTGTTTAAAGTCTTTATCACTTCAAATCGCTATCCTATTAATTTCACTAGTATGAAATAATGCTACATCTGGTCCTTGTATGATCAGAGCTAATTGAATCAACAATTACAACACAGTATTATCTCACTAGATGGAGCAGGTTAGCCAATTGACTCATTTGAGAAAATTAAAAGAAATTAAATAAATCACACAATTGTAACTTATGTTATCCGGTCACATTGATTAGAAGTTTTATCATCAGATTATATATATCGACTTATAATTCAGACTAATTTATATGAGAAAAGCTATTAATATAAATATAATATCTTAAAGTAATTTAGTTTAATTTCTTAATCTCCTCGAATTAATGAATCAGTTGGCTCTAGTAGTAACAACTTGAGTCAATCTAAGAAGGAAGAGCTAATTATGGGTGCTAACTATAGCTCCATATATAGATATACATAAGAAGAAAGGCCCCGCGTGAGAGGAAGAAGAAAAGGATGGGACAGTGGGGTTTCATTAAATGGACAGCAGCTCAACATAGCACATGTCTACAATAGTAGCGTGTCGTATAATGAAATTTCACGGGCCTTTCTCCCTTCTCGCCACTCATCTTCTCAATATAAATAAGCCCTTCTCTTTGTTCTTCTCGGCATGCCAAGTTAATCACCATCATACACATATTAACACACAAAATTTAAGAAGAACAAGAACATGTTTAGGTCTTTGATAGAGAGAATGGCACAAAAGGGTCTGTCGCTCCTTGTGAGCAGAAGATCTGCACGCCGCAAGCTAGAAGAAGAAGAAGTAGAAGTGATGGAAGAAGGATCGATTAATAAGAAGGTTCCAGCAGACGTAATGGATGGCCAATTTGCGGTTCTTGCGATAGAAGGTAAGGAAACGAAGAGGTTTATATTAGAACTAGACTACTTGGCTGAACCGGAGTTTTTGGAGCTGCTGGACCGGGCTCGGGAAGAGTATGGTTTTGGACAGCAAGGAGCACTTTCGGTTCCTTGCCGACCACAAGAGTTGGAGAAGATTCAGGAGAGTCGAAGTAGGAGGAACTCACTTTCAACATAAACACTAAAGAGAGACATCAGTAGCACAGTAGAGCAACTTCTATTGTATGCATGGTTACGTTGTATGTGGGTGGTCTGGTCTGGTCTGGGCTTTGGGTGTATGTTAGGGAGAATGTCTGGGAATCAAACTGTTTGGTCCTTGGTTTTGATCTGTATGTCCTGTGTTTAATTAGTGCAGTTTAACCAAAGTCAGTTCGGTTAGTTCATGATTTTTAAATATAACAATCTGTTTGGTCCCGGCATAAAACCTATTATAATACTCCTTCTGTTTCTAAATATAGCAGTTAGTTGATTTTTTTTAAAATATCCTAATTAAAAAAGTGAAATAAGTTATTTATAAATTGATTTACTTGAATTTTCTCTAAACTAATTTATTTTACTTATAAGTTAATATATAATAATACACAAAAATTCTCTATGATTAAGTAACTCATTTATCTTTCTTAATTTCTAAAAAAAAAATCAACTGAATTTTATATTTAAGAACGGAGTAAATATATAATTAAGGAATTGTTATAGATGGACCCCTCATATATAATATTCTTGTTTCCTCCTCTTATATTCTCTCTCTCTCTCATTTCTAGATCTTCTCACGGTATATTAATTTAAGAGCTTACTTTGACGAGTATGTTTATACGACCACATATGAAAGATAGCAGTTTCGTCAGTACAGTCTACCAAACGTTGTTTCATGCATCCATTCTCCGTGAAGCTAGCCAGAAGAGTATATATATATACACACACTCTCTTACGGTCCTAAATATAAGACCTATCTACCCAATTTAATTAGATTAAAAATATTAATTAAATTTATTAAAATTACATGATATTATTAAACCACCCTAAACATCTACTTTTATTTTCACCCTCTCGAGCTCCCTCTCTTGGAGAGTCATTAATAAGTAAGTGTGTTATTAAAAAAGATGAGAGGCGCGCACTGGAAGAGATAATTTAGCAGAATATATATACATGCACAATGGAAGAAAGTGAGATCGGTTAACTTGGTTCCTGCATGTCAATGTGTGAAGGGATATGTGTTGTGCAGTTGGAATATGTGCTGTTTGTATATGATAATATACGCAACTCGTTGTTGGAACACCAGCTTCTTAGTAGAGAGAGTTAATCAAATCTTAACTCTCTAAATCTAATATGGATGGCCTATATTTGATTGTTTTTAAAAGCATGTTTTTTTACTAATTAAAAAATTAAATTTTGAAAAAGTGATAGTTAAAAGATTATCTTTATTTTATATTTTATACCTATTAAAATAATCTTTTCTACAAATATAACTTTTAAAAAAAATAAATATGGACCAAACAAATTTGCTCTCCTTAAGCACCATGCTTAGTAGTAGGGATACTAGTTCCCTCGTTGATCCACTGAAGAATGGCACTTTAATTAGGTCCAGAGTGGACTAATTTGGTGATATTAGGTTTTATACATATGTGAATCATCTGGCTATTTATGTTTTGTGAGAATCTCTCTAACTTATTAACTAGGATATTTGATTTAATACTGCAGGTTCGTTGATTTGCTAATTAAGTCTTGTATTGTAATCATGAGGATGAGTTTATATATAGATGTGTGTGTATATTATATATATATATATATAGGAAGGGATGATGTTGCTATCAGTTTCTGATAATGATTAGTGTACTTTGAGTGTAAGAATCCGCTAGAATGATGCATGGAGGCCTGGTTCGATCCTCTTCCATTCTCTCTCCTACCCCTTTTCTATCTCAAAATTTTTTATTTTTGGGGTTATTTTTTTTTTATTTCATCATTAGATTCTACATAAAATTAGTGACATTTTGATATTTTATGGACAAAAAATGGTTCAGTTTTCAATTTTATATGATTTTTCAAAGATGTAATGTTTAAAAGTATGTATTTTTTTAAGTTAAAGTATTAAATCTTTAAAAAATCATATAAAATTAAAAACTGAACCATTTTTTATTCATAAGATATCAAAATGTCACTAATTTTATGTAGAATCTAATGTTAAAAATAAACAGAAAAAATTTGACCCTAAAAATAAAAAAATTTAGGGTAGATGAGATAATGGAAGAGGAGTGCGTTATGGGGTTATGGGGAAGAAGACATAATATGCTTTTACGCATAAATGTCTTGTCAAGCAGTATTTAGATCCAAACTAGGATATATAAATTATAAATATAAGATATATATCTACTACCTCAATTTGTCAACGCATAAATGTCTTGTCAACCAGTATTTAGATCCAAACTAGGATAAAGAAATTGTAAATTTAAGATATATATTTACTACCTCAATTTTTCAACTGTGTTTTGGCGTTATTTTTCTTGCAATCACTATAATTTATAAGAAAAGAATGAAAACTTAATATTTTATGAGCATAAAATAATGTAGTTTTCAATTTTTTTATACTCCCTCCGGTCCTAAATATAAGACCACTTTGACTTTTTTTTGTGGAAGTTAAGGAAACAAATTAGACCATTAAATTATAACATATGTCACACGAAATTAGATTATATATTAGTTTATAAGTAGAATAAACTAATTTTGAGGAAAAAGGATATTTTTTTGGACTGAAACTACTTTTTTTTTTTGGACTGAAGAAAAAAGTTAAAAAAGTTAAAGTGGTCTTATAATTAGGACCAGAGGGAGTATTTTTTTTTTAAAACCACACATCATTTAAAAGTATTTTTCTGTGAAAAAATTTAAAAATTAGGGAAAAAATTAATTGAGCTTGGGGAACTAGAAAAAGTGAAGTCATCAGGTGTTCTTTAAGAAGTAACAAGTTAAAATGACTTAACTACCCTTCCTGAAATCCAAGTTGGAGGCAGCTTGTCCAGGAGTTGTTTCCTGAGCTGATATTTTTATTGCTGCTGTTGTCGTTCGTGATTCTATTGTCTCCGTAAGTTCATATATATGTGTGTATTCATCTATCACCGTTGATATATATTGAGAGCCATAAGTCAGATTTTTCTGCAGAAAGTTGAATACCCACACACACACACTTACTCGTTAAACTCTCTGGTTTTTTTGTGTGTATATTTTTGGTCAGTTGGGTAGGCCAACATGGACAGTAAAATTAGGGAGAAGAGTTTCAACCACAGCAAGTAAAGACAAAGCCACTCAGGACATTCCATCTCCTTTAATGGATCTCCCTGATCTTATTAAATCGTCTTCCAGCAAGGGTTTCTCCGCCAATGAAATAGTCACCCTCTAAGGTATATTATATTTAATATACGCAAAAGGTTGCTTAATTTCATCAAGGGTGGATATTTCCGTTTCTAAATATAGGATAAGTTGGTTTTTTTTTATAAAATCCTAAGAATGTTAAATAAGTTATTTATAAATTGATTTGATTGAATTTTTTTTTTTAAATTAATTTATTTGAGTTATAAGCTAACATATAATCTAATAATACACAAAATACATTATGATTAAATGACTCATTTTACTTGCTTAATCTTAAAAAAAAAAGTCAATCAAGTCTTCTATATCGAGCACCGGAGGAAGAAATTCATTTTGTTTGTTTACTTGTTTCTCTTAAAGGAGCTCATGACTACACCTTTCTCTAGGTCCTATTTTCCAATTTATTTCTCAGTTAGGGGTTTATCCCCAGTTTTCCCTAAAAATTATCGTTTGATACTTGTATAATTTTTTTATTACGTCATTGATATTTTTTTTGTAACTGTATAATTGTAATTGATATTCCTCCGGTTCTATTTGCAAGGTAAAGAGGAATTTCTTTTTAAACCTAGTTACAAGCTACATCATTAAATTTTTCATAAGTGCATAATTTTAATTTAATTTATCAATGTTTTGTTTTTATCAAAATTTATCAATGTTGACTTTGTTCTCATTTGTTATAGTATATATTGCAGAAAATAAAGGTATAGTATATACTCCCTCCAGTTTTAATTATAAGATCACTTTGACTTTTTTGACTTTTTTTCAGTAAAAAAAAAAAACTTTTTTTCCTCAAAACTAATTTATTCTACTTATAAACTAACCTATAATCTAATTTCATGTGACATATGTTATAATTTAATGGTCTAATTTGCTTCCTTAACTTTTTTTAAAAAAAAATCAAAGTGATATTATATTTAGGACCGGAGGGAGTATTATATAGTGACAAAGTTAAGATTTATGAGGAAGTTTAAAATTTTCCAATCTGTGACTGTGTGACTGAAACATGTTAGGAGAGATTTATAAATAAGATAAGAAAAGATAAATATATTGGTTTATAAGCACTGGGAAAAATAGGCACCGACCGTCTCCATAAACGGGTTTGGATATTAATTCGCAACTGGATAGGCTCAAAGCCTCAAACGCCAGATACAGGTTTTTCTGCTCAAAAGCAGCGGGCTGCAGCACAGGTGCTGCTCTTTTCAAGCAGATCTGAAACAGTTTCTAGATTAAACTGTACATTATAACTGTTTATATTTTAAAAATATTTCTGAAAGATGCAAAATGTAGAGTGAAAACAATATCTTAAATGAAAACAAAAGATAATTAGCAGCGAGAAAATAAAATAGAAATAAAAAATCTGGAGCATCCTTATTAAATTTGAAGGATCCAAAAGTTCTGGCAATACAGCAACAGTGCATAATACTAGTCGATATCATATTCCATATTCAGAACAAGAGAGCATAATAAGTTTGATCTTTCAACACAAAAATAATTGTTCTCCAGTATCGCAAGCAAACAGATCACAATACTATGTCAACATTCATACAACCAACAGGAAAAGTGACCTAAGGGAAATAAATAGGCCAATTATAGTAGTAAGACTTTCGAAATTTCTTGCTCATCTTGTTCCACTGCAGCAGCATAAATTTTTGTAAGGCCATGATCACTTGGTCAGAATAACATCGTAAATAAAAAATGGGTCTAAAAGAGTATAGCATACCTGGAATTCATAAGGCTGGTTCTTTTTCCTTGCTTGTTTCCAGTGATACTGCTCAAATAGCATTGCTTTATCGTGCCAACTGCATGGTATTAATACATTCAATAACAAGATGAACGAAAACGAATAGAAAAACCGTCAACTCAGAGAAACTGCAGCAACCATATTATCCAATAAGCCCACTGGATTAAAAAGGATAGAGGAGCAACAAATAACAAAGCAGCAAAAATCAACCTAAGAAGCAACAATTACAATGCTTTGGTCACCAGAAATTATACTATGGGCCTAAGGTAAGATATCCTTAATTTCTTATTCACTGTTGAGATGTTCTAGCAGCATCCATTGCATCCTTAATATATATAAGCGCCTACAAAACAATATGAAAAATATTTCTCACAAAATTCTCCAGCATAAGCCATCATTAACAATCAGAACATTGGATAACCAAGGTCTTGTTCTCTCATTTATTTTTCCTCTATAGTGCTGAGCACTTGCATTTGACTATTTGAGTGGTTGAAGAAATAAGGATAGAGAGAATTGTAGTGCTGGGTTGAACAAACATATTGGGTCAGCCCCACAGACACTGTCAATCTCACTTTAAATCATTAAGGTGGCAATAATTAGGGGCTAAATCTTTCATAAGGCACGCATAGGGGCTAATCTCATGAAGAGGGCGCGTTCTTCCATGCTATCCATTTCTCATGGAAACTAAAATGTCAGAGCGGTGACAAGCAAGACAATTAAGTCATCTATTCTTCTCCATGTAATGAAGAATGGTATAAAAGAGAAAAGTTCATAACATCATTGACACAGGTGAAACCAAGCTGTTTTCAAACTAGAGACAAGACAAGACACAACTGGCATCCAGTCTAATGATGTAATGATGGCTGTGTATTGGAATATCCATATATTTATTGAATCTCAATCATAAAGATGTAATTAATAGTACAAATATCAGGTCATCAAGCTCTCAGTAGGTATGTCCATTTGATGAAAAAAATGGATTCAGCTTATTCATAAAATGACAGAGTGCAGATACAAGCTAAACATAAGACAAAATTGAAATCAGCCAATACTAGGTCCCAGAGAGCTGGGCATGCAAAGGGGACAGAAGACTGAGAGGTACTCTAAAAAAGTAAGAGAACCGCATAAAGTCACTTTAACATCTATCCTGCTGTATGTACAAAAGAGGCCAATTCCAATTCACCACACCGTATTGCTGAAAACAAATGTTGAAAATGTATCATCAGGACTTCCAACAAATCAAGAAAAACAAGAATCACACCTCAGATGGTAACAATTTAATCTTAATGTCCATGCCAGATCTAGATGGCATTGCAGGGATTGTAGAGCAGTAATAATCTGATTAAACAAAGTATTATACTACTGATTCCATCGTATGGATGGTTCCACTCTGATCTAACGCACCATAAAAACCCACAAATACAATGCACACACACAAAAATAAAAATATTACAATGATTCATTTCAATTTAATCACCAACAGTATCATTGAATTGTACATCCTCGAAAACAGTGGTAAAAGAACAGTTATATGTAAGCCACATACTTTAGTTTCCTTCCGCAGAAATCTGTAATTCCCTCTGTGCCTGCACACCCCCCCCCCCCCAAAAAAAAAAAACGACCTCTAAAATTTTCTAATTTCTATGGACCCTGATTGACACTAAGTAATACTCCCTCCATTCTTAAATATAAGAACTATTTACCTACTTTGATTAGATTAAGAATATTGGTTAAGTTATGTAAAATAACATGATATTACCGAAACACCTTAACCAACTTCCTTTATTCCCACTATCACTCTCTTGCTTGCTTGTTTATTATTCAAGAGTATCTATGAGCATGATTTGGGAAAGTGTTAAGAAAAATTTGAAAGAGGTCTTACATTTAGGAATAAGTTTACCTCCCTAAATAGGTCCTATAGTTAGGTTCCGAGCATGTTAAACACATAAACTTGGAAGTTGGGAATATGTAATTGAACGACCCCCAATCAATTGATTGCAGTTGCAATTCAGCGGGTTATACATATGAGCATCCAAACAGCGTCACCAGAAATAAATCAAACTACTTTATTCAATAAAACGGCGGGGCAAATAGATTTTCACTATCATGTACCGAGTAGTTAGCTGCCCAATAGTTCCAACAATTTTGAAACGAGCAACATGCCCTAAGATTTCAAAATGCGAGCTTCCAGACACAAAAATTGGACGAAGAAATACAAGATTTAAAAGACAGATAAAAAGAAGAGATAGTGTACTTGAACTGATTGGAGAGTTGCCAGATACTACAGGGATTGAAGAAGGTGATAGCACTGAAAGCAAAAGCACCAATCCAAATGTTGACGAATCTTTCGGCTTCGGCGTGAGGCACGCCAGGATCGCCTCGATAAGCATTTCCGAAGTACTTCTCCATATTCCTACCGCACCCTCGCTTCCTCCTATCTCCTATGATCTATCCCTCGTTTTGTTTCCGTGGGTACCCCAAGTCCTATCCATCCAGAAGCTTGTAATTGTTAAACACAAGCCTTACGACGCCGTTTCATCCTACCAAAAGTTGCTTGTTAATTTTTGTTTATATTCGCCCTAAAATTTTAGGAAAGGAGTAGGTACACCCACAATCTAAGGATATGACTCTTAATCTATGGTTTATTGGGGCCTATTTTTATGAGCTTTAGAGCATAATAAGCAAGTCATTTTTTCCTATCCCATATAGGTTGGTTTCGCCCAGTTTCAACTGTGGAGATACCTCCTCAAACGTCGCAACTGGATTTACAACTAAATGGCCATCCCCAGGAATCAAACGCTAGTCAATATGATCGAATGTCAACCATTTCGCCAGTTGAACTCACAAACTATAGGTTCTTATATAATCATATTGTTACTTAATACTTATAAAAAACAAAAAATAGGATAAAGATTTGATGTTTTTGCTACATAAGAAGAGGAATCTACTCATACTAAATCACAATCAATTATCCTTAATGTTAATGATAATGATGATGGAGAAGGAAATAACAATAGCGCTGATTCTTAATGTTAAGTATAGTCTGTGACTTTCACTTTTCTTGTTTATGACTCTATATAGTAATTTATTTAATCGTGGCAAGTGGGCTTTATGTAATATTTTAATTCATTGTGATGAGTGGACCTTATAGAACAATTTATTTAACTGTGGTGTGTGTGGACCTTATGGAACAATTTATTTAATTGTGGTGTATGGAAAATAGACTACTAGACTTATTATTTAACTATTTATGGTTTGATGTTTGTTTAATTGTCTTTGTATGTGTGCTAATATTGAATTGTTGAGTTGATATTAATTGATATTGAAACATATATAACTTGGATCATATTAATGTTTTATCATCAGATGTTTCATTGTTTTAGTTAGCAACAAATGTTTGGAAGTGGAAAAATTATTTGGAAAAAATGAAGTCTGCGGGCAGGCTGAGCTTTGCAAAATGGCATATTTTTTTAAAGCAGGACAAAACAGGCCGGACCGAATCCCCGACTCTACATAGAATCATCTCTCCTTATGCGATTTTAAAGGAATTGATCAAAATGCCTTTCAAAATTCATTTTTTAACGATCCACCCCACCAACTGAAACCCCTTTTCTTTGTGGGTAGCAGGTAGCCTTGGTGGCTATTAATACATATGGTGCAAAAAAAAAAAACATAAATACATTATTTCGATCTTTCTCAGATATATAATTATCAAGTTCTTATTTGTAATTACCAGGTTATGATATACAAAATTGACATATTAAATTACTAAGATCGTCTATATTACAAGTTCCATATTAAATTACCAATTTGGTACGTAAAATTACCAAGTTTCAATATAACATTAGCAAGTTGAGATATAAAATTATCAACTAATTCTAAAGTTTTGATTAGTCATTATCAACTTCAAATTTGGGTTAACTAGTTATCTATCTGTGTTTACCAACTTTTATATTTGTGTTTATTAATAATCTTTTTCCGGATCTCAAGTAACAAAGTGTATCTACCAACTTTTAGTGAGCACTTATTAAGGTGTCAAGTAATTCGTCCACAAATTTTGATTAGTCATTACCGACTCTTCAATTGGCTTTACTAACTTTCATTTAATAAATAACAAACCGTAGCTTTCAACTCAGTTTCACCTTTTGATAAGGTATTATCTAATTGAGATATACAATAGTATAATTACTAAGTTGGCATATCCAATTACCAAGTTGACATATAAAACTACCAACACATTACTAAGTTGAGATATGTAACGCCGACAAACATAAATAGAACTGATAAACCCAAAAACAAATGCGGGGATAATGAAAATAGAACTTGATAAAGGTTGGTAATTACTCTCAAATTTATGCATGCCTTTATCAAATTTAATTAATAACAACTATTTGAGAGTTTTTTTAAGTGATTTTAAAAATTAACCCTAAATACGGAATTATAAAAAATTATCAATATCACTATAAAATATAAATATAACTTTTGTGAATGCAATCACAAATCACAAAATGAAGAATATCTGAGGCCCCAAGTAAACAAACAAAAGCTCAATAAATAAAAGAAGAAAAAAGTAAACAAACAAAAGGCATTTTCTTTGCCAACAAGAAACGGAGCCAACAGGCTTATAAATAAAAGCAGCCCATCCCCTCAGATCCCTTTATCGCTTGCTCCTCATTCCATTCTCCTTCCTCTTCCTCTTCGGATTTTCACCTCCGCGGAGTACACAACATCTCACTCTTCTCTTCTTCCCTCCTCCTTCGTTATGGCCAATCAACCTGAATCCTCAGATTCGTAAGTTTTTTCTTCCCTTTATTTATCGTCAGATCTCCTGTTTAGTTTTGCCGTTGGATTCTTCTTTTTCAGATTCTTCTGTAGGTTTCGATTTCGATGCTTTAAATTTACTGGGTTTTCATTTTCCCGTGGGAATCTTCTAGTAAGGGAACGAAGAGGGACTTCAGCACAGCGATCTTGGAGCGCAAAAAGGCGCCAAATCGGCTAGTTGTTGACGAAGCCGTCAACGATGATAATTCGGTGGTAGCCCTTCACCCCGACACCATGGAAAAGCTCCAGCTTTTTCGTGGCGACACGATTCTGATCAAGGTAAATGTTCGAACAATTCTGACATTATCTAGGTTAGTACTAGAACTACAATCAGGTTTGGCACATTTATCACAGCGTAAATGTGCTGTAAGTGATTTGAATTCATATATCTACGTGTGGTTGCAAGGGACTTAGGTTCTTGGGTTGTCATTGAATGCTTCTTTAAAATTTTGCATTGATAGCATTGGGATTTTTTTTTGTTTTTTTGGGGAGTTGAAATCCTGATGAGTTGTTCTCAGAAATCTAGCACTATTTGACGCAGCATTCTAAAATCTATAGCACTCCTTTTGCTGCAGTCGTGAACAATCATTTTATGGTTCCCTATTTGATTATTTATGCTTCTTCGCTTCTAGGGAAAGAAAAGGAAAGATACAATCTGTATTGCCCTTGCTGACGACACATGTGATGAACCAAAAATAAGGATGAATAAGGTTGTCAGAAACAACCTTAGGGTCAGGCTCGGAGATGTTGTTTCCGTTCACCAATGTGCTGATGTCAAATATGGAAAGCGAGTCCATATTCTTCCTGTTGATGACACCATCGAAGGGGTAACCGGGAATCTGTTTGATGCATATTTAAAACGTGAGTTACTTTGTCTTTTTCTTCACAATTTTGAATTTTATATTGGATACTTCAATAATTCAATAATATTTTTACTCATCCGTAACATTTTGTTGGACTAGACTGCTAAAATGAGAGTACTTTGTTTTTGGGTAATAAGTTTTAACATGATGATTCTGTTAAGTTCAAATGCTTGTCATTTAGAATCTAAGCTCATTTCGTCATTTATATCGAAAGAGTACTTTGTTCTCTTGATTTTGGTATCTCAAGCATTATTCAGGACCAACACCCCCACCCAAAAAGAAAGATAAAATAAAATTTGCATTTGTAAGAAATTAAAAATCATCCTGATCATTGGAAATCGCTTCTGTTTACAAGAAATGTATTCTTGATGCCAAAGGAGGAATAATGTGGCATGTATAAGGCATGGATATATTCCCTTACCGATTGAAATGTATCTCTATCCCCTTAGTTGTTAAGTTGCTTTGTGTATATCGGCAAGCATGTTCAATCTGGAAACATCTTGGTGCTCTGTGTTTTGTTGGGTGCCAGGGGCTATTTCTCCATAGTTAGTTTGGAAAAATAGTTTATTGTTGATTTAAGCACGCAGTGAGAAATAGTACAATGTAAGATTTTTTATTTCATTGGCATATGTGATTGTTGTGTTTAATTTATATAATGAATTTCTGCTCTTTACTTTTGCAGCTTATTTTCTGGAGGCATACCGTCCGGTTAGGAAGGGTGACTTCTTCCTTGTCAGAGGGGGGATGAGAAGTGTAGAATTCAAGGTCATTGAAACGGACCCTTCTGAATACTGTGTTGTTGCCCCTGACACTGAGATTTTCTGTGAGGGAGAGCCTGTGAAAAGAGAGGATGAGAATCGCTTAGATGAGGTTGGTTATGATGATGTTGGTGGTGTAAGAAAGCAGATGGCTCAAATTCGGGAACTGGTAGAATTGCCATTGAGGCATCCTCAGTTGTTCAAGTCTATTGGTGTAAAGCCACCAAAGGGAATTTTGTTGTATGGGCCCCCTGGATCTGGTAAGACTTTGATTGCTCGTGCAGTTGCTAATGAAACTGGCGCCTTCTTCTTCTGTATCAATGGCCCAGAGATCATGTCAAAGCTGGCTGGTGAGAGTGAAAGCAATCTGAGAAAGGCATTTGAGGAAGCTGAGAAGAATGCACCATCCATTATCTTCATCGACGAGATAGATTCAATAGCTCCCAAGCGGGAGAAGACTAATGGAGAAGTTGAGAGAAGGATTGTTTCTCAGCTCTTGACACTTATGGATGGGCTAAAATCACGTGCTCATGTGATTGTCATTGGAGCCACAAATCGTCCCAACAGCATTGACCCTGCTCTTAGGAGGTTTGGAAGGTTTGATAGGGAGATAGATATTGGTGTTCCAGATGAAGTAGGGCGCCTTGAGGTTCTACGTATCCACACAAAGAATATGAAACTTTCAGAAGATGTAAGATTGGATTCCATTTTCCTGTAAGAATTTGTCTGATTTTTATTTTTCTGAAAGAATATTGTTGAATGTTCCATCTGCAGGTGGATTTGGAAAGAATTGCTAAGGACACCCATGGGTATGTTGGTGCTGATCTGGCTGCCTTGTGTACTGAAGCTGCACTTCAGTGTATTAGAGAGAAAATGGATGTGATTGATTTGGAGGATGAGACAATTGATGCTGAGGTACTAAATTCAATGGCTGTGTCGAATGAGCATTTCCAGACTGCTCTTGGATCCAGCAATCCTTCTGCTCTCCGTGAAACAGTAAGTACTATGGCAGTCCTTTTACAATGCCAGATTTTTCCTTTCTCTTCTTATTCTTCTGCTCTTGTAATTCACCTTGCTGATGTACCAGGTTGTTGAAGTGCCCAATGTCAGCTGGGAAGATATTGGTGGTCTTGAAAATGTTAAGAGAGAACTACAAGAGGTAATCGAAGCTTTGGCATGAATCACGTGACCTTGATTTATTTGGTCTACTTCTGGATTCTGATACTGTTACTTTGCAGACTGTTCAATATCCAGTGGAACATCCTGAGAAATTTGAGAAGTTTGGAATGTCCCCATCGAAGGGGGTTCTCTTCTATGGTCCTCCTGGATGTGGTAAAACTCTTCTGGCCAAAGCTATTGCTAATGAATGTCAGGCAAACTTCATCAGTGTTAAGGGTCCTGAGCTGCTGACGATGTGGTTTGGAGAAAGTGAGGCTAATGTGAGGGAAATTTTTGATAAGGCCCGGGGATCTGCTCCCTGTGTCTTATTCTTTGATGAACTCGACTCAATTGCAACTCAGGTTTGTACTGCGCCATCTGGAATACTGCACTGTGCTTGTACTCTTGGCAAGAATTGTTGGCTTCCCAAACATTCTTATACCCACCCTTAATATGGAAATACTAGTAGAAGAAAGTAATATAAAACTAATATTTTTTTTTTGTCTCACCTTGTCTCACTTTATCTTGCAGAGAGGTAGTAGTGTCGGAGATGCTGGTGGCGCTGCTGACAGAGTGTTGAACCAACTCCTAACAGAAATGGATGGGATGTCAGCAAAGAAAACTGTTTTCATTATTGGGGCCACTAATCGGCCTGACATCATAGATCCTGCCCTTCTGCGTCCAGGTCGTCTAGATCAATTGATTTATATCCCCCTTCCTGATGAAGAGTCCAGGTATCAGATCTTCAAGGCGTGCTTAAGAAAATCCCCTCTCTCAAAAGACATTGACCTTAGGGCCCTTGCCAAGTATACACAAGGCTTTAGCGGTGCTGATATTACTGAGATATGCCAGCGAGCTTGCAAGTATGCTATAAGAGAGAACATTGAAAAGGTACTGATCTTATCACTTCCTTTCTTTTCATGGAAAATGTTCCTCAGGCTTTTCTAGTTTTTTTCCCTCCCATAAAAATGTTAATGTAGAATTGAACCTTTTTTTGGAAGAGTCCACAGTGTGGAAAAGTTTACATGTCATGTTTTTATGGTGCAACTTAAAAAAATAGCATGCCGGTTTCTTGGTGGCTCGAGCGATAGGAAATGTGTTATTGATTTTTTAAAAAATGCGTTATTGATTTATTGAAAAATGTGTCATTGGAAGCTTATTTATTTAATTTTTCTTCCTTCAGGACATTGAGAGAGAGAGGAGGAGGAGCGATAATCCTGAAGCAATGGAAGAGGACATTGAAGACGAAGTAGCAGAGATCAAGGCTGCTCATTTTGAGGAATCCATGAAGTATGCACGAAGGAGTGTAAGTGATGCTGATATTCGCAAGTACCAGGCATTTGCTCAAACATTGCAGCAGTCAAGAGGATTTGGATCTGAGTTTAGGTTTCCGGATAGTGCCACTGGTGGTGCTGCCGCTGCCACGTCTGACCCGTTTGCAACTACTGCTGGTGGAGCTGATGAGGACGATCTTTACAGTTAGGACTTGTGCGGTTATTAATGTTAAAAGCCTTCTTGTGTTGCGGATTCAATTCCTCATAGGCTCATATGGAAGTTTACCATTGGATTATAATTATTATTGTGATTTCGCGGTAAGAGGTATCGAGTCATATGGTTAAACATTTGACGTGGAGCCGAAGAGTTGAACGGAATTGCTTTTGAACTTGTTATGAAGTACAACTGTGACAGCGTCTGAAATTGTATGGTGCCCATTTCACTATAGAACATTGAAGTTTATTATTGAAAGGAAACTTTGATTTACTCGTATGGTTGTTTATGATTGATTGAATTAGATAACTTCTTGCGGCTGTAGCACTCTGTTCTCTTGGGCATCCTGGTAGGTGTTAAAAAATTTCCCATTTTGTCTGTCCCGTCCTGATCTCAGGTATTTTAGAACAGGAGAAAATTTTCGGGATGGGACAAAACGAAATGGAACAAATTTTTTTGGCTGGGATGGGAACGGGACGGGGGTGTCCCATTTCTGTTTTGTAAGTATTGTTTATTTTTAAAAAAAATTTATTTAATTAAAATCAAGGAATTAATTCACCCACACTCACTGTCACGCACAGTCGAGGCCCACCACCCTAATCTAATCTACTTTTCATCTCAACTCTCACTCTCATTCTTTGACTGAGTCACCCAGCGGCCTCAATCAGTCATCATTTCTCACCAATTTAGTCATCTTCAGTGCCTTGAAAGCTGATAAATGAGCTTGTAGAGTTTACACATGTAGATTAGATCGTCTTCCATACAACAACAATAGCAGCAAATGTAACATCCCAAAATTTTAATTAAGGATTAGTGATAATTTAATAATTAATTTAGGATTAATTAAGGAATTTGGAATGCTTTATAAATAAATTCATGAAAATAGAAGTATTTTGAGAACTTTTAAAGGCCTAATTTCTCCCTTAATTTGGGAAAATTAGAGTTAGAGGAATTATTTTTGTAATCAAAAGGGGTTATAGTAGGAGGAAATTCTTAGCTTGTTGTAAAGAAAATTTTTGGGAAAATTCCAGAAAAGACCCTCGAATTACATAAATGACAGTTCAGTACAATGAATTTCGAAAAGGACAGTTCAGTACAATGACTGAACTGTCCAAACCCAAAATTAAAGGAAATGTCCAAAATACCCTTTGCATAACTAACTTGGGAATCCCTTAAGAGAAGTTGGGAATTCCTTAAGGGAAGTTGGGAATCCCTTGAGGGAAGTTAGTAAGCCTTATTGGAAGTTGGGAATCCCTTGAGAGAAGTTGGGAATTCCTTAAGGGAAGTTGGGAATCCTATAATTGAACCAAGGACATTTTGGACTTTTCCTTTAAATTTGTCAAAGGACAATTCAGTCACTGTACGGATTTGTACTGACTATTCATTTCTGAAATTCGCTATATCAAAGTGTCATTTTGGTAATTTGAAGGTCTTTTTCTGGAATTTTCCCAAAATTTTTAGGGATTGAAAGGATAACTTTTTGCTTGAAGAAAATATCTTATTCTAGGAATTAAGGGCTTATTAGTCTTTTCCCATCATATTTATTTTTAATTCCCCTTTATTTCCTATATTCCTCTCATTCTTTCCTCTCTTCCCCGTTGAACCCGACACCCACACACACACACTTACCATCACTCTTTCCTTCTAGCCCACAAGAGAGAGAGAGAGAGACAAGGGCGGAGGGAGGCCGCCGCTTGACAGCACCGTCGACGGCGAATGGGATGCCCAGCCTCCCATCTTTCTTCCATACCCGTTTCTTCCCTCTTCCTTGGTGCTTATAGGCAACGTAAGGGAGCTAGGAGGGAGGAGGCGAGTAAGGCTTTGGCCGGCGGTGTAGGTGGGATTCCGGGGAGCAATTGGCCGTCATGACGGCAAGGGGAAGAGCACTTGAATTTGGGGTAATGCTCCTTCTTCCATCTCCACTCTTATTCTTGATTTTTCCAATAGAAATCTCTAAGGTTTGAATGATTTTGGAAATCTGAGTTGCTTTGGGCGAATTGGTTATTCTTTCATGATGGTTTGAGTTATATAACGATGATAAATTGGTTGGTTTGGTTGGATTTAGTCCTACATGCGATTTTGCTTTCTTAAAGTTATATTAAGACAAGTTTCAATCAAGAAATCCTTTGAATTTTGGCTTTTAAATTTGATTTATGATTTCTAGAGGGTTATTGGAGTTCAACGATAATTTTTATTGGACTCAATTGCTTGAATTTAATGTTGAATGAGAATTGGAAGTATTTGGGTGCTTATGTGAGTGACATAATGTCAAAACCGGTGAAGTTTAATATGGAATGATGGGTTGGATGAATTATGTGAGGAAATTGTGCTATACTTGAATTGGTTGGTGGGGAAGTTGGGCTGAGAAAGATTGTGGAAGAGTTGGGGTAGTTATGGGAAATTGTAAGGCAAGAAAGAAAGGAAATGGCGCTTCTTGGGAGTTTATGTGGATTATGAATAAATTGGTGGTTCGGATATGTTGAATTGAGGATACAATGGTGTAGTGTAACTGTAAAGGATTGTGATTAGTAATTAAAGATGTTTTATTTAATTGTGAATTGGAATTGAATCGTAATGAAGATTATATGATGTTATTATGTGAAGAAGTAAATTGAATTGTTGATTTTCCTCATCAATAATAGGAGTTTTAGTACATTAATAGAAGGAGATTGAAATTTTAGTTGTATTTTTGTTGTATAATTAGTGACCTTATAGGCTTGATAGGAGTTTGATTTAACTTAATCAAGCCGTGCAAATATATTGAGGCATGAATTTTCAATTGCAATTTTAGACGGGGATTTAATCATGTGTATATTCATGTTATTGGTGATTGTAGATACCGGTGGATCGAGCTGAGTTTGAGGACTGCGCTATCCTGGTATTTTCTTTAGATTTTGGCAATTCTCGGTAACTACTCTCATCTCGCTACCTAGTTGTGTGTGATGCTAATTGGGGATTTTTCAAATCCCTTATATATATGTATATATATACTTGTCATGAGAAATAGATTTCAAATGTTATTTTTATATTAAAACATTCTAGTGGGTACTTTAATATCACAACTATTTTAATATAATAATATCAAAGTGATTTGTTATAATGTATGTATTATCCTGGTTGCCTATGTTGGTGAACTTAATATATGGGTATATCTTTGTATTGCATCACAAATTTGAAAATGGTATAGATATGATTTTGAAAATCTGTTTGCATGAGTTTTGGAAAAATTGGAAAAGTTATATACCTGATTGTGGTGAAATTGATACTGTTGTGATACTGGGTATGGGTAGCCTTCATCGAGTACTATCTTTTGGTGTGTTGGGTATGGGTAACCCCCATCGAGCATTACCTCTGTTGTGATACTGGGTATGGGTAGCCCCATCGAGTACTACCTTTCGGTGTGTTGGTTATGGGTAGCCCTCATTGAACATTACCTCCGTTGTGGTACTAGGTATAGGTAGCCCCCATCAAGTACTACCTTTTCGATGTGTTGGGTATGGGTAGCCCCCATCGAGAATTACCTTTATTGTGGTACTGGGTATGGGCAGCTCCCATCGAGTTCTACTTTTCGGTGTGATGGGTATAGGTAGCCCCTATCGAGCATTACCCATGTTGCGGTGCTGGGTATGGGTTGAAATCCCCATCGAGTTCCACTTCTCTATGGTTTTAGGTACGGGTTAAGGTCCCCGTCGAATTCTACTCTAGTCTGCCTAGTGGTAGGGGACAACCTAACGATTCGTAAGGCGAACGTTAGTGATGTTGTGAAAAATGTGTTTTTGAACTATTAGTAAAAACTATGATACATGAAATGTTGAACTAATTTTCTTGGTACCCTTTTAGATACTCTGCTAACCGACTCATACTCTTGTACTGAGTTGAGTTGTGGTTACTGAGACATGTTTGTCTCACCCTATCATTGCTTACATTTTTACAGGTGATCATGTACAGGCGTGGGCGTCGAGAAAGGGAAGGGTTGTCCAGTTCGTATCGAACCGCGAAGTCACCAATAATGGAAATTGGGGATGTATATTGCCAAACAATTGTAGGCTTGCATTCGCTTTCAAATCTTTATGTTTTTGATTGATATTGGATTTGGGATGACTGATTGATATTGCTTGAATTGACTATGTGATAGTTGTAGAATATATGTGCTATTGCCGATGATTTCTGGCTTTTTGTTGTAGCTTAACTGACGTTTAGGGCTATGCATATAATTCCGAGGTTTGTAAACCCGAGGCCCGATTGGTATGGTTGATTGATTATTGCTTAGGTTCCATTTAATAACTATGTTAGATCAGTTCTTTCTAACATGGTGATATTGAATGCTTGATTTACGAAACGTTGGTAATCATAGGTTGTTCCTTTTTAAATTAACCATGTTAGGTGATTCCTTGTCTAACATGTTTAACTATTTGTAAACCAAGTTAATTTTTAATAACCATGATAAGTAGTGTTTTTCGACATGGTTAGATATTTTATTATCCATGATAGTGACTATATTGAATTAAGGGTTCCACTTTTCTATCATGGATAACCTTTGAAATCATCAAGTAGTTCTTTTTCAAACTATGATAAGGCTTCTTGAATTATATGTGAAATCGTTTTCCTATCATAGTTAGTATTGCTAATTGTGATTGAAATTACTAATTAAGGGAATATTTAGGGATTAGTAAGCAGGATTTTACAGCAAAGCCTTCATCTCACTAGATGGAATCAGCTACATGGATCACACGAGGCGAATGCGCTCTATCAATAGCCATGTATCATGATAAATTATTAATTAGAAGATCTCGTTGAATAACTTCGCTAAGAGTTCTCTTCGGTCTCCCCATCCTCTTTTGGAAGGACCCCACACTAATTGATCAACTCTCCTTACTGACGCATCTAATTGTTTTCTTTGAACGTACTCAAACCACCTCAAACGACTTTCTACCATTTTCTCCACAATCGATGCTATATCGACTCTTCCTGAAATATGATCATTGCAGATCCTATCTTTTATTGTAAGACCACACATCCATCTCAACATTCTCATATCTGTCACCCCATCTTAAGTTCATGTTACCCCTTTATTGCCCAACATTCACTACCATACAACATTGCTGGTCTAATGGCTGTCCGATAAAACTTCCCTTTTACCTTAACATGTACTTTACGATCACATAATCCCAGTAGCTTTTCTCTATTTAAACCACCCGGCTTGAATTCTATTAATAATATCACCATCAATTTCACAATCCTTTGGTATAATCAAGCCCAAATATTTAAACTTATCCACCTGTGATACAACCTGGTCTCCCAATTTAATATCTATATCCACATGCGTTTGTCTCTTATCAAAACAACAAAGCATATATTATGTCTTATCCCTGCTTAGTCGAAAGCCTTTTAACTTTAAGATCACTCTCCATAATTCTAGTTTCCAGTTAATTTCTTCTCTTGATTCACCTAAAAGGACTATATCATTCGAAAAAAGCATGCACTTAGGAATTTCTTCTTGGATATTTGTAGTTAGGACGTCCAAAACTAGATTGAACAAATATGGGCTCAAAGTTAAACCTTGATGCAATCCAATTGTTATTGGAAAGTCATTTTATTCTCCTCTAGCTGTTCTAACTCTAGTCATTACCCCCACATACATATCTTGAATGACTTTGATATACCCAATACGAACTCCTTTCTTTTCTAAAGCTTTCAAAAGTATTTCTCTTACCACCAGTGATAAGCTTTTTCTAGATCGATAAAGATCATATGCAAATCATTTCCTTTACTTCGATACCTTTCCATTAAACCCCTCAGTAGATAAATTGTTTCTATAGTTGACTACGTGGCATGAAACCAAATTGATTCTCCGAGATACAAGTCTCACATCTTAACCTGTGTTCAATCACTTTTTCCTACAATTTCATTGTATGACTCATAACTTAATTCCTCTGTAGTTTGCATAATTTTGAATGTCTCCCTCATTCTTATAAATAGGGACGGCAATAGTTTTCCTCCAATCATCCGTCATTTTTTTAGACCTTAGAATCTCATTAAATAGCTTAGTAAGCCACAACACACTCATTTCTCCCAAACATTTCCATACTTCAATAGGAATGCCATCAGGTCCAACAGCTTTGCCATTTGCCATTTTTGTAAGAGCTTCCTTTACCTCTCTATCTATAATTCTATAATAGAATGTAAAATTGAGTTCCCTTTCACTAATTGCCAGATCATCTAATTCATAATTCAAAATTCCATCTCTCTCATTAAACAACTTATAAAAGTATGTCTTCCATATATCCTTAATATCACTATCAATCACTAAGACTTTTGCTTCTTCATCCTTTACTCACGTAACTTGATCTAAATCCCTCGATTTTCTCTCCTTAATCTTTGCAATCCGATAAATTTTTTGTTCCCCTGAATTTGTCCTTAACTCCTTATAAAACTCCTCAAATGCTTTAGAGCGAGCTTCACCCACTATTTTTTTTGCTTCCTGTTTTGCTAAACGATACTTCTCCCAATTTTCATCATTATCACACTGGTTTATAGCCTTGAAACACTCTCTCTTGAGCTTAATTTTCTCTTGGACATTCTCATTCCACCACCAAGTCTCCTTATCTTGCATGATAACACCCTTTGATTCATCTAAAATTTCTTTTCCAACCTTTTGAACCATCATAGCCACTTCTTTCCACATAATATTAGCACTCCTTTATACATCCCAAACTCTTTCCTTAACAAGCCTATTCTTGAAAATCTCCCTTTTATCCCCTTTTAATTGCCACCATCTTACTCTTGGCTTTAACATATCTTGATGCTGTAACATTCGCTTTGTAAGACCATTTTATTTACTATAAAACCGAATTTAATACGATTTTATCAGTACTAACTATGTTAGGAAAAAGGGTTTACGAGATAAAATACTAACATAGTTATAAAAGAGTTCAAGGTACCACTTTCTCGAAATAAAGTTTAAGTGTCTAACTATGATAGAAAATAAAATTTCTACAAATACCAAAACGGACTATCATAGTTAGAAAAGAAACTTTCTACCCTTTTAAACCGGTTTATCCATGTTAGAAAGAATTCACCTAACATGGATATAAAAATTATATGTATCTAAATACTTTTGTAAATCTTTCTTTAAATATGTAATTAATTACCCGAGTAAATCATTTAAATAAAATATCAAATTCTTTGATCAATTACTTAACGAACTTCTGCCATGTTCAAGTTTAATAAATCATCCAGTAAAATTCCAAACAACTATGGCAGGTAGAAAGTAGTTCCCGTCCAATAGTGTATAACCAAAATGCAGTTAAAATAATACCAGTAGGTCTCAGGCCTACATGCTAGAGATAGACCGGTCCCAACCAAAAGAATAATGCATACAGTTATCCAAAAATAAGAATGCGGAAGCGAAATATGAAAGCCTAAAGAAGTATGGCAATATACAACACTTCTCGCATAAACCCAAAAATAAAAGCTCACTATGTTTCAGTGAGAAGCTGAGGGCTTCTTTCCCCGAGTATCTGCTACTGAACCTGAACCTACAAAGCAGCAAAGTTTAAGCAGACACGGTTATGTCCACCAACCACTTAACTACCAGTCTATATGTTTTGGTGTGTGACAGAAATGTGTCAATGTGGGAAGTTATAATATTTAAAGAATTTGAAATATGAGCACATACCAGGTAATCATGCAGTGATCTGTACCAGGAAAAACATTTAACAATTTCATGTATACCAGTATTTTATAAAGTAATTTAAAATACATTTTTCACAATCATCCATAACGTTCGCCCTGCGAAACGTTAGGTTGTCCCCTACCACTAGGTGGACCAGAGTGGAACTCAACGGGGATCTCAACCCGTACCCAGAACCACGGAGAAGTGGAACTCGATGGGGATTTCAACCCATACCCAGCACCACAACGGGGTAATGCTCGATGGGGGCTACCCATACCCAGCACACCGAAAGGTAGTACTCGATGGGGCTACCCATACCCAGTACACCTATAAAATAATTAGTCCCTGTGGGCCAACAGGGACCTCATCACGTGATGGCAAGAGTATCTGAGGCATCGATGCTAACTACCACAACATATGCATCACAAGCAATAATGGCAATGCAACCACAAATCAGGCACTTGGCCTTACCAGTGTTCCAAAAATCTTGCGATAATATTTCAAAACCATGTATTTATTCTTTTCAAATTTATGCTGCCATACACAAATATATATGCCAGGTTTAACATAAAAATCCCACATGGCATTTTCATACAAAATAAACAATATAAATCATACTTTATGTATATTACCAGAATCCAAAATTTCATAATAATAATAATAATAATATAATTTCAAAAACCTTAACAACAACACACACACACAGACTAAGTAGCCAGTGGTTACCTTCAAGCAGAATTTCGAGGTACCTCAGTAAAACCACGCTCCGCTTGCTCGACTCAAGACAAGTCACCGTCTACATAATAGTCATATAAAATTAACACTTAAATTAAGTGTTCAAATACAAAGTTAGGGAATCTAATTCCCTAACCAAAAGAAAACATTCATCCTCAAGAAATTTATTCCAAACCCCTCCTTAATTTTCTCTCAACTAAACCATTAAAATCCTCCATCCATATCCATCCTAAGATCCTAAAATCCAATCTTCACATACCCAAGTAAATATTTTCAACTCCCATAATATCTCAATTCGATCCTACTTAACCCAACAACAGCATTAATTTAATATCCATAAATTTATAAGAATCACCCATTAACCTCAAATGTCCATATTTCAAAAATTCCTCCTTAATCATTAGTCTAATCCAGACTTTATCAGTCTAAAATTTCACCAACAAATTCCACCATAATCAGCCAGATTAATATCATAATATAATCCTAAATATCCCAAAAAAATCATTAATTTATCCTCAAATTTATCAGACCATAATATCCCCAAATTTTCCCTAATATTAGAAATTCCAAATAATTGGGAAAAACCTCAAATAAATTATAGGCTCCTTAAGAAAAATCCTAACTCAAATATTAAACTTTAATATAATGGATTTAGATATCCTAAAAACCCCAACTCAGATAAGGCCTATTTTTGAAATATTACATATCAGAAAACTAATGACATAGGTGCGTAGAGAACACTTACGGGAGTCCGAATATAGTCTTAGGTGGTCGGAAAAACCTCCGATCCAGCGCCGGAGAGCTCCAAAAGCTCCTGCCAAAACTTCTTCTATCTGCTTTCTAGGCAAAAATCAGACCGAAAATGAGAAGAGAAATGTTGAGGGAGGTGAGAGGAGGAGGTGAATGGTAGTTTTCCGGCGAAACTCGCCGGAAAACTCCCTCCCAAAGTTGACAAGTTCGTACAAAATACGAGAGAAAAAGAGAGGAAAATGAGAGGGAAAATGGAGGAGGAGGGATGGAGAAGAGAAGCTTGGTTATGGTGGTGTTGGTAATGAAAGGAGGAGGAAGAATGAGGAGAGATTAGAGACGGTGAGGGAGTGTGATGATGAAGAAAAGAGAAGAGGAACAAAGAAGAAAAAGAGAAGGAAAAGGAAGAAGTCACGTGAGAGGTGGTGGTGGTGTGTGTGTGTGTGTGTATGTGTCTGACGCATGGGGGGGAAGGAATTGTTTTTAATATAAGGGAAGAGGAAGAAATATTAAAATAAAGAAGGGAAGATGTGATATGATTATTGAGTGTGAAAGGAGAGAAAGAGAGGTGACGTGAGGGAGAGAGTTGACGTGAGGAAGTATATAAATAGGTATGGGGAAGAGAGAGTAAAGGAAAAGAATAAGATTAGGGAAAATATACACTACTAGGCCCTAAAATTCTCAAATAAGATATTTCTTTTGGATCAAAAATTCTCTTTTCACCCTCAAAATTTTCCTATAATATCCTTTACTTATTTTCTCCCATAATAACCCCTTTCGAGCCTAAAAATAATTTTTCCAAAATTACTGTCCTTAAAATAAGGGAGAAACTAGACCTTTAAAATCCTCAAAAATACCTCCGAATCCTTCAGATATTCTTATAATCCCTGATTTCTCATTAATCAATTCCTAATTACCCCTACTAAACCTCAATTAATTTTTAGGATGTTACAGATGCCTCTGTATTGTAAACTTCATATGTACATCTAGAACTAGGACCCTATACTGGGTTGTCACACCATCACCTAGGATTACCTTACAGTTTGTACAAATTCGTCTATCTGAATTCCTTACCAAAAAGAAATTGATCTTTAATCTATTAGTTTCACATTTATATGTGATCAGATGCTTCTTAAAGCAAGTGCTGACAATTTTGAGGTCGTAAGCCATACAGAATTCAATAATAGATTATCCTTCATTATTAAGCCCACGAAAACCAAAACCACCATGGACACTTGCAATTGTCCTACATCTTTACCAACATGTCCATTAAGATCACCATCAATAAATACATTTTCAAGAATAGGTATTCTTTGAATTAACCCCTCAATATCCTCCCAAAACTGTTCCTTTATATGAGTTTTTGCCTCAACCTGAGGAGTATATGCACTAATAACATTGATTGTCTCCTCACCAACTAACAATTTTAGGGATATGATTCTGTCTCAAATCCTATTAATTTCGACCACATTCTTCGTCCACAATTATACCAACACCATTGATAACTCCTAGAAATTCATGATATTTGAGTATATTTTACTTGAGTTTTTGTCTATTATTTATACATTTTGGATACTCAAGAGGGAAAATGCTCATTTGATTTTCGGTTTCACATTATTGTTAATTATGTAGATTTTGATTGTTTTTATAGTTAGTTTCTTATGTTGTTGTATATAATTTTTGTAGGAATAATTTGAAGCAATAAACAAGAGATTTTAGCCCTCCACCAAGCTCCCAATTGAACAAAAATAAGAAGAAACCAAAGCAGCTCAAAGAATAAAGAAAAGAAAGGCAAAGGAGAGAATAAAGGACTTCGCCGCGGCGAAGTGCATTTAACTCTGGCCATTTTGGGAGAGCTCGCCGCGGCGAGCGACAATTGTTTCTGTGTTTTTGGACTTCGCCGTGGGCTCGCCGCGGCGAGACCCATGGCGAACTTCGCATTTTTGCGCGTTTTGGACAGAACAGGCGCGTTTTAACTGATATAAAAGTTAGGGCTTCGTTGTGAGCCCTCATTCTTCGACTTCTGGGTATATTTTGGGAGTATTTGGCTCTGCTAGGGCTTGGAGATTGGTAGGATTTGGCTTGGGCTCGGAGCTTCGAAGAGATTTGGGCTTCCTCTCTCGGTTTATCTCTTCCTTCTTCATTCTCTTCTCTTGTTTTGTTTGTAATGTTGTATATATATGCTTCCTTGGAGTTGTAGAACATGAGTAGCTAAATACTTTGATTCTAGGATTATTTTGAACCCTTGTATGTATTGATTCTTGATTCCTCCTCTTGATTTGTGATTAATGATATCTATGTGCTTATTTTACCCCGTTCTTAATGCTTCTAAGTGCTTGATCACCATTTAGATTGTTGGGTTCGCTTGATTTATGACTCGAGAGAGCTAGGTTGACTGTAGAACTTGGGTAAAGCAGTGCAAGAACCGGAAGTTTGCATGACGAACAGATGGTTTTGTTGGTAAGATAGAGATATACTTGCTAGCCTTGCATAGTCACATTAGGGTTGGAGTGTGATAATTGGGTTCTATCAAATTGTGGCAAGAGATTGTACAAAAAATAGGACTAAACACTTGTTCTTGACTCGAGAGAGCATTACAAGTACTCTTTGAACCCTAGATTAGCACGCAGTTTCGTTGAGAGCTTCTTGAGGGGAGGTTAATTGAGTTTTGAGAAGTACAAAGGGGGATAGATAATCCTATGACCCTTTTTAACCTTGAAGTTGGGGAATCACTTGTTTATATTTTATTTTCTTATTTAATTTTCAATCTCAACATTTGTGTCACTCAAATTGGGCGAGAGTGTGATAATCATTGTTTGACCGGGTTTTGGACAAATCCTCGTGGGAACAATACTCTACTCACTACTTTATTACTTGGTGCGACCCGTGCACTTGCGGCGCGTGGCGAACAACCATTCCTAGAACTCACTTTACTTATGTACCAAAGCTTATATCCATCAATGTCCTAAACCCTACTCCAACCCATTTAGTTTCCTGTAGACATAAGATGTTTATACTTTTATCCCTCATCACTCCCACCACCTCCCAAGATTTGTCTTTCAAGGTTCTAATATTCCAAGTACCAAACCTAATAGGTATCCCTTGCACATTTAGCACTACACTCGGGCGACAATATAGCGGCCCTCGCTCACTTCTCACTGTACTCAGGCGATACAGTACGTTACTATCAAGCAATGACCTCATATTAGCGCAATTGTCTTGTTGCTTATTAGTTAAACAAGAGTCATATGGCTTACTGTCCATTACATCAATACATCGTGTTGGACTCTTCAATTATTGGTCACAAATTCCAACAGTTTTAACAATATACTTCCTCTGAATCTGTTTTAACAATATATAGTTTTACAACAGTATATTTTTGTATTGCAGCAGGTTTGTGGCAAAGAAATGGGAGGAATGATTTTAATTTGTTATTTGTTTGCTTTGTTTATGGTTTATTATGTTTTCAAGACAAAAAAATTCTTAAAACAATAGCATTTTATAAAAGCTTATAGTTAGATTTTTTTGGTACAATAATGGCCCATATCTTTTTTTTCGCCAAAAGGCCATTTTTTTGTTAATAAAACAAGGGGAAATTCCTGTCCCATTCGGGACGGGATAACTACTGGTTGGGACACAGGACAAAAAATCTGTCCCGCAGGAATTTTTACGGGACGGGACAGGATCGATCTCATTCCCGTCCTGTCCCATGAACACCTCTACATCTAGGAGTGGATCTTCTTTAAGCTAAACAAGTGGTGTTGCGCTGCTTAAATGGCTCGCCCAACATATGTTCTTGACTCTAAAATACCCTTTTCTGCTTCATTCTGAGACTCTCTTGACATCCTGGTCGCCACATGTCAATTAGGGATGTTCACGGGGTGGGACAGGATCGAGACTACCCCGTCCCGTCCTGTCCCGATAAAAGGGGCTTAGGATAGGATTTCTGTCCCGTGTCCCGTCCTGTCCTTGCTTTTTTTTCCAAAAAAAATTCTGAAATATGAAGAAGAAACCATCAAGCACTTTAGCCCCTTAACTTTACTGCCATGAACTTCATTAGTTGGACTCAACAGACCCTGACTCAGCATCATCACCAAGAAGTAAATCCAAAAGAAATTGTACCATACTTATCCCCAAATCCCATTAAGAAAAGAAAAATAAAATCCAAAAAATTTAGCAAATAGAAGCTCACCTTCACTTAATGAATCTACAAGAAAGCCCAAACAAAGTCGTGTCAAGGAAGAAGAAATCAAGCGTAACTACCAACTTGGACTTGGATTTTAGAGAGAGGACGAAGGAAGGAGGACCTAGACTTGGATCTGAGAAAGACAAAGGGAGACGAAGGGAGGTCGAGGGATATTCCGTAGCGGGAATTGGCAGACTGAGCCTGAGAAATTGACGACGTTAGGCCGGAGAAGATGATAAAGACGGCGACTTTAAAGACGATGCAAGGGACCTTGAAGTGGGTAAACATGTTTGGTTGGTGGGGTTTGAAATTTTGAAATTTGAGGAAGAAGAAGAAGAAGAGAGAAGCTATGGTGGTGAGAAGTGCCAATAAATGTAAACTTGATTCATGTTTTCTTTTGAGACCGAGAGAGATTGGAGATTGAGAAGCTTCTGAGGCGAGAGAGATTGATTTGTTGCTTTGATGAGAATGAGAGGGCGTGAGAGACTATGGATTGAATTGGTTACCTTGTCTTATTCACTGATGCATTTTTTCAATATATATATATACTTATATTATATCGGGACGGGACGATCCTGAAAATTTTCGGTCCCATCCCAAAATGATCAGGACCGGGACTAGGGTGGGAATAGTCCAGCCGGCCTGTCAGGGGCCTGCTAAGGCCTGGGCTGGCCTGTTTATTATCAGGTCAGCCTCAGCCTCAGGCCTTTTTTTAGGCCTATTAAGCTTAAGAGGCCAGGCCTAGGCTGAAAAATAAGCCTGTTAGGCCTGACAGGCCGGCCTGTTAAGCAATATATATTTTTATTTTATTTACTTTTATATTATAACATTTATTTTTATTGTATATAATATTTGGTTAATATTATATTTTATTGTCCAATATTATATTTTTAATATATATTTTTTTAGGCCTGTTAAGCTTTATATAAGATGTATGATTACCATGTTGACATATATAAGGAGGAGACAACTACAAGTGAGCAAGTTGATAATACTATCACTAACTCTTAACAGGCCAAGCCTGTCAACAGCCCAGGCTCAGGCCTGAAAAATGGCTTGTGATAGGCCACAGGCCAGGCTCAGGCCCTCTTTTCATAACACAGGCATGGCCTGTTAAGGTCAAAGCCTGGGCTGGCCTGATCTGTTCCCACCCCTAACCGGGACGGGACTAATGAACACCCCTATTGGCGCTTCCAAAGGCGAAACCACTAAATATTTGATCCTTCAGTAGTTAAAATAGTTGGCCGAACAAGTTTGTGCTGAGGGAATAATGTGCTTAACACGTGTGATTGTTTTTGCAAGTACCATGTATACTTTATTGGGGATAATTTTGTTCGAGACATTATCGTCCGCTAAATATAGTCACTTCTCATTTAAATCTTGTTTCATATGTACAAGCGATTAGTCTTTTTTTTTTTTTTTTTCATTAGATCCAACCCCATAACCTGAGTGATGATGATGAGTGGATACAAGAGGACAAATGGGTCTCAGATTGTAGGGTGGGTCCTTGAATGGCACCAATTACGCTTTTTACCAAAGAGAATCCTACTTGAATACGTCTCATTGAGATGCCAGTGCCAATAATGTCCTCCAATCATGAGATAAGGAGTGCCCCTCCCGTGTGCTTTGGAAGATAGTAGCTCACTCACACAAGCAGCACTCGTCTTACAGTTACTTCTTTCCCATTTTTAACAAGTCCCTCTTATTTATTCACAAACCTAATCTGTTTTTCTTTTACAACCCCCCCCCCCAAAAAAAAAAAAATTTACCCCACGCCCAAAAGCAAAAGACATGTTCACTTCCAACCCGGGACCATTCTTGAATAGATGGATGCCTTGTTGTCCCTCACTCGAAGGCTAACAATTTGTAAAATTAACCACACAAAAACTTGGTCTCATGCTGACTCATACATCCAAACAAATGTTCCCCTAATTTAACCCTACCTTAAATACAACTCATGGCCATGTGGTGTTTGGTGTGACACAAGTCTATTAGTTGCTGTTCATGTACGATTCCCACTCCCGCTCTCTGTTGAATTTTTATTTTATTTGCTGCTTTTAATGAGACTTTTAAATTTGGGAACAAAACCCCACCTCTGCAAAGTGCAAGCTTACAAAATGGATGGCCCCCCTAAAGTAAATGTTAATTGAGGCTTTATGTTCCCTCATGTTTCCTCAACAAAGAGAATCCTTCCAAAATTGACTAATCATCTGGGATTTTAGAGAGAGAGAGAGATATATGCGGCTTACATCGTGGGTTATTACTATACAGTTTATTAATTTGGGTTTTAGCTTTCCTTCCTTCTCTCTACACTTAATTTGATGTTAACATATACTAATGGTCCAAAGAGCTAGGAAGCAAAAGGCAATCTTCAAGATTCAGATACTCAATTATTTTGATATTCAAACAATAATTTGATCGTTATCAACTACTACTGTTATTTTCAGTTGTGTTATTATTTTAGCTTTTAGGTGCCAAGTAGGGTCAATGTCAATTTTGCTTTGGTAATTTCCTTTGTTTGGGACCAAATTACACACGTCCTACATAGATAAAACGAAAGCGTCTTGCTAAATTTAGAAGGTGTACAAGACAATCCCTTTAAAAAAAATCATGTGTTTGAAGTGTGGTTTCTTTTATTGAAATTGTTGAAAAGTCAATGTCTAGAAATTAATTAAAAAAGGGCAAAGGTCCAATTTCATTCCGGAAATAACCCAATAGAAGCATTCAGTGTCCGAAAGTAACAAAAAGAACATATTTACCCAGCAAGTAGCAAAAGTGACGCGTTTTGTCACACAACAGGCATACTTTCGAGGTAAATACGCTCCCTTTATTACTTCCGAACACTGAATGCTCCTATTAGATTACTTCCGGGGTGAAATTGAACATTTGTCCATTAGAAAATATATATTTTCTCTGCATAAAATCTTATAGAATAAGCACAACCATAGCCTCTCTTGAAAAAGAAAAAACCATAGCCATTAGTATATGAAAAAAAACGACTATTAGATTCCACCTGTAAGCAATACCATTGGTGACGGTGATACTTATATAGAGGTTATTTGTTGACTAGAGCTGTATGATGGGAGGGAAAAGAAAATAGGGGGGAAAAATTTTTTGATTTGAATTTACAAAAATTAGAAAAGTAGAGTTAAAAGTTTTTAATTAATATTTATTACTCTTTATCTCACTTCTTGTATACTTTAAAAATATTATAACCACACTTCTTCAATTTTTAAAAAATCCAGCTCACAAAAATTTTCCCTCCTCTCCCCTCCCCACCAAACCCCTCATGCCGAACAAACCTTAAATTGACCCAAAACAATTTTTTACACGAGAGAATCGCATACTTTCATTGATAATGATAAAAGTGTTGGATTTTAAAGATTTATTAGGATCAAAGTATGCCTCCAAATTTAGATTGGATTTGGATAGTTTAGATTATCTATTAACAAGAATTCATTAACATTAATAACAAGATTTAAACTCATGATCATGACATGGTAAATTATGATTAAATCCAAAACTAACATTAATGGACATGTTCACAAATTTTCATGCTATTTACTCAGGGTTATTGTTTTTTCCCCATTTGTTCGATTTTATTCAGATAAAAACATATTTTTGTAAATTAAAAAATAACTTAAAATTGAAACATAGAAATACTACTAATTTAAATTATAATTCATAACATCCACGCACCATAACGCATTATCTAAATTCTCAACATATAAATGTAATGATTTTTTAATTATCATTAATAATAATGTTTAAATCCTCGTCCCATTATTTAGAAACATCAACTTCTTGAATAGATTCTTCATCACTAATCTCATCACCTGCAACAAATAAGAAACCAAGGACACAAATTGTCATTATTAGGTTTGATTATGAACCAAATATATACAAAAAAATAATATTAGTATATGCAACAAAAAAATAATATTTATATATGTGTGTATATTAATATCAGCATATTTAAAATCATACAACCAATTAGCTTAGACATTATCTTAAAAAACAAAAAAACTTCGGCGCTTGTTGATAACGCTTGAGATGCTAATTAAAGTTTTAAACTTCAGGTAATAGTGTAACGATTAGGGATTAAATTTTTAGTTTTACACTCCAGAAAAGTAAGATACAAAAAATAGAAGAAAAAAAACCAAGGATATGCCCATTTTGACAGCTTTGATATGAAATAAATCTCTGCCCTATGGTTGAGAAGGTAGAAGAGATAAGACCTATTTCGCAGGTCATCTAAGCTATAATTCACATAGAACTTAATGTATATTGAAACTGCAGTTGGTAATCGGAAAAAAAAAAAATGCAGCTCTTATTTAGCACAATATGCTCCTCTATTTACCCTTTGATTAGTAATGGAATGAAGGGAAGGGAAAAGAAGATTTTAAATTTATTTTTTAAAAAAATAATAATAGGTGCAGCTATAAAATTTAATAGGGAGATGATGTAAAAGGGGAGGGTAGGAACTCTCTTTAACGAGTAATTGAAAATTCAAATATCAATTTTTATGTATGTAATAGTTTAGTTAAGAAGAATTTATCTTTTGCTTTCCTTTCAGCATCTGAAAAAGGCTCTTTCCTCCGGAAACAAAAATAAAAGGAAAAGATTGAGATTTTAAGAAGGAAAAGTTGTCACTAAAGAGTACCAATAACGAGTATGAACTTATATTTTTTAATTTTTCTAATTGAACATTGTCATTACATACTGTTCATTTTTTTAAGGCTTTTTTAACAGTTATGTTCATTTAACTTCTTGAATCTCATTATGACTTTTAAAAATAATTACAGAGTAAAAAAAAAAGATTATAAAGTTTTTTCTCTCCTCTCCTTCCACCCCTCACAACAAAAGAAAGGATAAAGCATCATATTACACACACACACACACACACGAAGAAGATATATGATACCAGAAGGCTTGTGCGCAGCTCAGTGCTCCCCACGCTCATGCCAACAAAGGAGCATGGCTATGCAACGACGAAGAATGTAGAATTTGGCTCTCTGCTTCTTCACCATATGACTGCACTTTTTTCCAAAAGACTCGCAATTTGGATCGCAATTCTTCTTCTTCTTCTCATTACTCAGGCTTGAGTCGCTTTCCTTTGCCGCCATGAATCTATCTCCTTATATAGCTGACTCGTGCAATGAATGTTTAATTCATGCTTACTTTTGCTTCCCCCAAGTGTTTACATATATACCAAGACATGTATACTCTCCAAATAAGACCTGTTCGCATGAGAAAGCAAAGGGATTCTGCTTCTTCTAAATCAAGCAGGACAGTTACTATTGCAACCACCAGTTGTCTCAGTCACAACTTTGCAATAAAAATAGAGTGGCCCAATTATGTTTCCATCAATTTCACTTCCCTGTGGACAAAAAGTAGTACATCTGTCACTAATTATAAGCTTCAAATGTTTAACTTTTGTTAAGAAATCTAATAAATTTAGTTAAAAGAAGATGATTTTGTAAGAAATGTACTATACTTTCCAATTATGTCCTTATTATTAAAGATAAAGAAAGAGTGTATACCAAAAAGATAATGAGAGAGAATTCGATAAATAAGAAATAAATAGGATGTGAGAAAACGTACGAGAAAAGATAAACAATAGATAAAATTAGAAAAAAAAAATATAATGAATATTTGGACAAACCTAAATTAAAGCTTATATTTGGAGACAATTGAAACTTTTAACATGGAGAGGGGGAGTACTGCATATCATTTTTGATCTGCACTAAATACATCGTTTTCAAGGTGCAGAGATGTATAGAAAAGAAAGAAAAGAGAACATGGTTTTATTATCAATGCTGATTAACTCATATAAAATCGGTGGGTAACGTTCAACCTCAAGAGGCGAATCAAGTTGTACATATACTACTATATGGTTGGGAAGGAGGGAATATGCAAGGGTTAAAAGCTAGAATTTAATGGAGTACCAACATTTTTGCCTTGTTAGAAGGACACTGAAGGTGGCCCAGCCAAAAGCATTTTGCTCGATTCATTCCGAGAGAGAGAGAGAGAGAAAAAAGAAAAGAAAAAAATATCACAGTGAACGATGGCTATATAGCATGAGGCAAGGGTGTCATTATGGAAGAGTTAGAAGTCCCCTTAGGATTGTTTTGATCTTCTTAGAACTTAGTGATTATGAGCATAATAGAGCTTTTATCATGTCTCCTTGTTGTTCTTGCTCGTAGCAACCTAGACATTAAATTTCTTCCACTACACTATATTACTCTTGCAATGTCCTCTTCACTGGTCACACTATGTCCATACGTACCACAGTTCATTTTTTGGCTCCTTCGTTTTCTCTCCTCGCACGTTTCTTCTTTGGAGCTTTTCTGGAGAACATGCAGACGCAGAGAGGTTGGAGCTAGCCAGGTTTGGTTTCTTGATGTGAACATCGTCCCACGCATTGGGGTCCTATAATCCTAATCCATAGTTCTGTTTTTTCATTATAATTCTATGATCATTGTCATCATTTGCAATGATTAATATATTTCTCTCAATCATGTCTCTGACAAGAATTAATCATCGGAATCATTTTGAAAAGATTGGTTTCTCTGCTTCCACAAAAATTGGAGAATTGTTGTACAGATGCACGACACGTATAGGCGCTTGCCTGTGCTGTTCTGTTAAAAAACAGAATAACAATATCACAAATAATCCACCTAACTATTCACATGAATCACTTGTGTGTGTGTGTGTCAAGTTTGAAATAATATAATATATCTTTATTGCAAACGGTGAGTCTGTTATTTTTAGGGACCATGCAAAATGAGTAATAGATGTTTGTAGCCCAAAATTCGGCAGATGTTGAAAAATATGAGGATGCCGTACTTAGCACATGAGGGGCCATCGAGAACAAATGATATAATTGATGACAGATCTGTAACTGCGTCCGATTCAATTCAATTCGAGATTTTTCATATAAATTTTTCTTTTTTATTTTCTCTCACAGATCTCATTGAAAATGCAAAGCACACGAGTCTCAATCCTTCTGCCTCCGTGATTTCCATTCATTACTAACACTCCGGTATAGTCGTTTTTGTGTGTGGCAAGTATAATTGTTTTTTGATTTGAAGATGGTAAGTTTCAGGATTACGGGTGGACAAATAGTACCAGAGATCAATGTGAATGCGTCAGAAACAGTATTGGATTTAAAATTAGTGATTGAGAAGGAATTGGGAGTGGAAGCTGAGAGGCAGAGCCTGTGGTACAACACAAGAGAATTGAAGAACCATGAAACGATTCAAAGATATAAGTTCAGGGAATGTGAGACACTAAATCTGAAGGTGATGCCAATGGCAGAAAGAAGGAAAGTGCATGTTCTGGTGAAGCAGGAAGGTGCCAATGGATATGTGAGGATGAGGGAAACAGACTCTGTGTTTCACCTGCGCAAGAAAGTTGAGAAATATTGGGGTATTCCTAGAAGTCTTTTCACACTTCGTCGTTTTGACAAGCAGATGGAGGATGATTTGCCTCTTATTGCCTATTATATCACTGAAGATACTGAGGTTGAGCTCTGTGTTAACATTGAACCTCGTTAACTTTACGCACCCAAGATTTTTGCTACGAACTTGGGAATCAGCTATACGTTACAGCTTACAAATTGATGTTGATAATAAATAGTGTCAGAGCTAGATCATATACGATGATTTGTTGTGATTGATTCATATTAATACACACACGTTTGTATGTATATGGTTTATTAAATTGGTAATAAGATCATTTAATTTTGATTTCACCCTTTTGTAAGAGGCTGAGAGCTTTTTATGATTTTGGGTCTTGCAGGAGGGCCATGCAAAACAGAGCATAGCCACCTAACACAGAGGGGGCAAAAGACATGGCGATCGAGTATCAATCATCTGCAATATAATTCAGATATTCCATTGTTATCAGATATTTTAAGAATGCCATTTTCATTTCAATATTAACATGTATATATACTATTCGAGTTTCTTTTACCAACTGCCAAGCGTCTAGGTTCTTTTAAGTAATGAACCATGACTTAGTGTCAGATTTGCCTCCAAAAAGGTTGATTGTTACTGCTCTCATACTAAGCCAGGAGGGCAAAATAAACAGCCATGAAAGATTTAACGGCATAACCTTGTTGGTTACTGATCTACACAAGCAGTTCTGAATATGCATCAAGGCCATGGCTGCCAAGGCACTGCTTCAGCTTGTACAATGCCCGGCTCTCTAACTGTCGAACCCTTTCCTTAGATAAACCAAACATGTTTCCAATCTCCGATAACGATTTCTGTTTTCCGTCCTCAATACCAAATCTTAGCCGTATTATCCTCCTTTCTTTTGGGCTCAAGGTACTTAAGAGGCTTCGCACATGCCGCCTCATCATCTGTTTTCCCACACTCACATCTGGGATCTCAACTGCCGTGTCTGCAGTAACCTCCTGCAGTAAAAAGAATGTGCTCGATCATTTCTGCTTGAAACACGTAAATGTAAAGAATATATTCTTAACCACAAGACATTGTAAAAGTGAATATCTAAAGTGAGTTCAACAACATCAGGAGACCATCTTCACAGAATGTCACGTCAAAGCAAAATGACAATAAGCATAAAGAAATGTTAATATAAGATTGCACAAGCCACTCTTTATACACGATCTATAGAAAAAGTAAAGCATAAAGTGATTAGGCATTGTAATGTCGCAAAAATATTTAATTCAATAGGTAATGGATGATCCAGACTTGTTGCAAAGAGTCTACAGAAGTAGACATGCTAGAGATGGACATTACTAGTAAGACTCAAATATTCCAAATATGGCGGTAATGTATAGTTCATGGACTTGACTCAGATTATTAGGTGTTTATACCAGGCTTCTCTTTCTAATCTGCCAGCTTCCTCAACATCTTAAGAAACCTACGCAGCTGCTATTAGTTCTCTTCATTACAAGCAAAATCAAAAGGCTCTCCTAACAATCAACTACTGTACAGCCTATACGGTTAATAGACTTGCATCAGATTTTATTCTTACATTTATCAACACAAACAAAGCCCTAGATACAGGAACTCCCCCAAATTACAACAGAAACCTAAATACTCTGCAGCAGTTCTTCACATTCTAAATAATGATTTGGGGCTAGCCCTTTCATGTCAAAATTTGAGAAACTATATCATATATATGGAAATCAAGTTAACTGGAAATCAATACCTGGAAAGTGGTATCTTGGTCTGTCCACACTGTTTTTTGCATTGAAATTGGAATTCTTGCAACGTATAGCAGATTAGTTAACTTATCTACTGTAATTCCTACCCTTCTTGCTAGTTCTTCTTTGGTTGGATGAAGATTTCCTTCTCGAATGTACAATTTCTTTGTCTCTGATATCTTGCCCAAAAGGGTATATACATTCTCCTGCGGTTAATGCACAGGTTCCATGTTACCAAGAAATAGAATTCACGTTTGCATTTCAAAAAGCAAAGATATTACTGCTGAAGCAGTGCAATGGTACTGCATCATTGTTCTATCAACAGATGAAAAAAATCATAAATAATGCTTATGGCTTTTTCCACACAAAAAAGCCATAAACATTATTATATGAATTTAACTAGTTAAACGACAGGGAATAAATAGACTGTGGTTTACCGGCAGACGAATTGTCCTGGAATGTAGAAATATGGCCTTCCTAATTGTTTGCCTTATCCACCAGTAGGCATAAGTACCAAAGCGACAACCTTTTCGGGGTTTAAACTTCTCAACACTCTTCATAAGCCCCATACTTCCCTCCTATGAGTGCACAAGAAAAATAGAAATTCAAAGTGTCGTTCCATGTTCAGAAACAATATATGTTATATGTGTGGCAAATTAAGTGACAATAACTGTGCAAGCTGACAGAAAATAAAGAGTCAAAATTAAAAAAGTAAAAACAGTCCAAGCTGATGAAAATGTAAGAACTTCAATTTCTCAAAAGCTACCTGCAATAAGTCCTGAAAACTGAGACCACGCCCCAGATAATGTTTAGCAATGTGAACTACCATTCTTAAATTTGCATAAATTAGCTTGTCTCTGCTGCTGTTACCAGAATAAAGCTGTAACTGCAGGGCTTGACAGGTGAGGCCCACACCATCAGCCCACTCGGCCAAAGTTGGTTCCCGCCCAAATTGTGAATGAAGTCTTCTCTTTACTCCTTCCAATCTCAATAAATCCTGATACATAGTCCATGTCAGAGCAATTAAGGATCCTTAATCCACCATTCCGTACATGTGAATGATTAGGAAATTAAGAGAGAAACCTGTAGCTGAAGAATCAATTGAGATTCTTCTTCAAGAGTCAATAGTTGCTTTGTTTCAGGACCCCATAGGAACAAACGCAGGGGATCATTTTGATCAAAACCTTCATTTATCTTCTTCTCTACATTTAACCTTCCTTTTACTTCAGCCTTTTTAGAAAGATAGCTATCTTCATCTAAGACTTTTGCTTTTGATTTTTTTCTCTTCTTTGATTGTCTCTCTAGAAGGCGTGTTGACCTCACAGTTCTATTCTTTCCAAGTGAAATATTATCCAAACTTGTGGAGGCCAAACTGAATGAAAGTTTCATCCATCAGTCTCCAAATAAATTAACTTATAAATAGGAAATAAAGATTAAGAATGTTAGACAGGAAGAGCTCACCCAAGAGGAGGCAAAACATCATCATCAGCTTTGATTGATTTTAAGTCTGCAGCTATTGACGCAGCTTGTTTTGAGGCTGACAATGCTTGCTTAGCAAGAACAACTGCATCAAGCTCTTCAACTTCTGCAGTGTTCTCTAAGTCAGTGGTGACAAGCTGCAGAGTTGATGATGTTGCGATTTCCTCTGCTGGTAAGGAAGTCAACCTGCAGAAGATTGAAGTCAGCAATTACAAGCCAAAGGAAATGACAGTAAAATGAAATTGATTTTATCTTACAAGTCCCGTAAACGAGGCCAAATTTGCAATTGCTGATTAAAGTCATGCACTAGTTGATCAGCGTTGCCAAGGTCATTGGCTTCACAAACTGAGGCCATATCCATCTGCCTTGTATTTAATGTTGCCTTTAATAAATACAAACAGGATAAATTAATTACATGTAAATTATGAGATGAAAAAAGAGAAAGCCTGCACATTGGAACCAAAGCAATCAATTCTAGCATTTCATTAAAAGGGTGAGGTCACCAAATTAATCATATATGAATAATGTCACAAAACTGTATGCTGGTGTCAAATTGATTCCTTAAGATAGCCTTCCAATAAGATCTAAATTTGCAAATGCAAGAAGTATGAGGGGTCTCTTTATATGCATTTAGAGAAGCTTGTTTTTGATGCAGTTGACATTTGTAGACGTAAACCTGAGATGTCTTTTCTTCCTTATGCATGCGCAGTATAGGTCTGCACTCATCACGTTGCTCTTGTAGAAGAACCGAGGTGGGAAAATGCTGGGCAGCAAAACTAGTAGACCTAGAGGTAACTGCGGGAGTGGCTTGTTCATGAAAAGTGAAAACTGTAGATAAATGAGCACAAGCATGTCAACATTGAGAAATCTCTCAAGAGTAGGAAGGAGAAACGAGAAGAAAAAAGTCATACAGAAAAATCAAATTGAAGACTATGTATAAGATGCAAGTCATAAGTGGAGAAGATTGGACAAGTTGAGAAGATTTGCAATATAAATGGAGATAAACAAAAGAAAGGAAGAACTGCATATGCAAAATCTGCAGATGAAGGAATGTAAGTTCATTAAATTGGGCTGCTTTGTATTTAAAGAGCGAATCGTTTCTTGTCTCAACAAAGAACCTTCCAATTTAACTATCCTCTGGTTCGAATATTACACTCAACTTCCTGTGATACTAGCTACTAAACATCACGTATGAAAATGGTAAGTGAAAAAGGCAAACCCAAATATCGTACAAATCCAACTGCCTCATTTCAATTACTAGAACTTCAACCATATTATATGATAAGTAATACTGATGGACACAAACAACTCGATTATCAGACCGCGCTTCCTTTGATTTCTTCATGAAGAAGAAAATGTACAGACTTGAATATCCAAATATAAAGTGCTGAAGCAAGGCATTATAACTAAATATCTCGAGTTTTAGGGGCTTTCACATCAGAGGAAACGAAACTCAAGGAATCTTCCCCAATAGAAAGAAATGTGAAATACAGGACGTAGATAACGAAAGTTGTGTGGAAATTATAAAAAAGTGTACCTAGAGAAGAAGACGAGGGAAGACCGCTTCGGTGAATAGTTCTTGATGGAAACGGGGATGAACTAAACAAGTTCTTTGCAGCTTCCATAGAGGATTTGTTATTAAGTAACAAACTAACACATTAGAGAACTAAAGTTCAGAAAATAGTAGTGGGGAGGTAGGTAGCTTGAGTTCAATCAGATGGCTGGGTTCCATAACAAAGAGGAAGCAGCATCCATGGTGGGTGATGAAGATAACGCTGGAGCAAGAGACTACGAAGTGTGTTGCAGACCTCAAAATATCCTTTTTCTTTTTCATTACAGAAACGGATGACGATCTCGGTCGGCTACGATTGTTGGGCCATATTCTAGCCTTATGGCCCAATTCATTGAGAACCCATCAATTACCCTATTATGTCGGTTGAGGCCCAGTCTTGTCTTGTCTATGTTTGGATTAGCTATGGATAATGTTGATTTTAACTAATCATGATTTATATAAATGATATTGGGTAGAAGTGACATTAGGTCATCTTAATTTCTGTTTAGATACTTTCCTTCATAAGTGATATTAACAATTTTGATTATATTTGGATTTCATTTATTAAAAGTACACAAGGATGTATAATTACCAAAAAGGCATGAATTTAATAAAATTTATTCATAGTTTCTTAAGTTTATTTAATAATAGTATTATAAAGTTTCAAATTTTAATAAATAACATTATGTGTAATATAGTAACCAAAGTTGTTAAACCCGGACCGGCCACTGACCCGGTCTAGCCAGTGGGTCACGAGTCAGTGGATTAGACCGGAGTCAACCCGGTGTGAATAAAAAAAGAAAAAATAAATCAAATTTGCATGATACCATCCAAAGTCCAAATTGAAAATCAATTAACAAAAAAAATTCATTTACCTAACACTCATAGACATTTATAGTATGAAACTATCAAGGTATCAATGTTTGAGCTTATATGTCTGATTTTTTAATTATGATGCTTTTGGCTTTTTCTAATTCAGATGCTTTTAGCTTTTTCTAGGGCTTATATGTCTGATTTTTAAAATTTTTTATTAAAAAAAAAACTATTGAGCCGACCCGTTCAACCCGCCGGGTCAATTGGGTCTATCCCTGGTTGACCGGGTCACTCCTGACCGGTTCATGTGTTGAACCGAACCGACTTAGGGTCCAGTCCGAATTTAACAACTATGGTAGTAACATGATATCTATCAAAACTATATGTTTGATAAAAATTATAAATAACGTATAATATTTAAATGGAGAAGAGATAAGTATGATGCCTAATTACTTTGTGTAGATTACACAATCTTACGTCAGATAGAGTATCTTAGTCTCAAGGTAGTTGTTCCAAAATAAAAAAGTTAATCAAATAAAAATGCCCGGTACTTTTGTATGATTGAATTATAGAGAGTAATTACCTTTTTCCTAAAAAGAATAATTAATTTATGTAGATATTCTTTATTTTTCATTTTATCTCATGAATTTACTCTCCTATAAATATTTATTCCGATATACTTTCTTTATCATAAATATATTATGTGTTTTTTCAAAAAAAATAAGCTACCTTAATTTAGATTATTGTGACCTAAAAAAATAAGATAAGTAGACCTACAATAATTTTGTTGAGAAATAAAATAGAGTTCAAATAAATTGGGTCATCAGAGATTTTAAGCATGAAGCGACGGGTAATTAGAACTTTTTATTGTTAATTGTGATTTCTCCAATCATAAAAGCAGCTCTCTGGTTACTTTTGTCTAAAGCGATTAAGACGTCCAAATCATGATAGAACATGCTCTATCGTGAATATAAAATGAATACCTAAACAATATTAATTAAACACATACGTACTTTTTTGGGCTAAATGGAACTTATTTCACTTCTTTTTATTCATTAATAATTAATGTGTTAGGATGGGGCTGAGGCCCAAATGAGAAGGTGTGATGAGTCGGGCCTGGGGATGAATGTTTTGAGAATCGTCACAGTTCTCAATGGTCAATGTGTGGGTCCGCTCGTTGGTTGACTCCCAGAATTTGAAACATGCCACCTTATCATCCACGCACGTCTTTCATTCCTATCACATCCTCCACGATTTTTAAATTAATCAAATGCTAATACAACTTTTGATTATTGTACTTTCTGTTAATTTTGGTTTTGATCCCTGAATTTCAAAATCTATGGTTTTGATTCCTGAATTTTCTGTCAATTTTGGTTTTAATCCCTAAACTTTATATTGGTGGTTTTGGTCCCTCAACTTTATACCATTTATAACCATTGTTTCCTGATTTTTCAAATTTTTTTTAAGTTCTTGGACCAAAACCAAAATTGACTAAAATTTCAGGGACCAAGACCAGAATTGATTCAAAGTTTAAAGTTCAAAGCCATTGATTTAAAAGTTTAGGGATCAAGATCAAAACTGATCGAAAGTTCAACAACTAGAACCACCAATTTTAAAGTTCAGGAAGTAAAATCAAAATTGAGTGAAATTTCAAGCACAAAAAATTGTATTAACCTATTAAGGGTTAATATAACTTTTGGTCCTTGAACTTTCACTCAATTTTGGTTTTGGTCCCTGAACTTTTGGTCAATTTTGGTTTTGGTCCCTGAACTTTAAAATTTTTTGTTTTGGTCCCTGAACTTTCGGTCTTTGTCCCTGAACTTTCAGTAATTTTGGTATTGGTCCCTCAATTTAAAAAAAACTTAAAAAAAATTAAAGTTGAGGGACCAATACCAAAATTAGTGAAAGTTCAGGGACCAAAACTAAAAGTTTCAAAGTTCAGGGACCATAACCAAAATTGGCTGAAAGTTCAGGGACCAAACCAAAATTGAGTGAAATTTCAGGGACCAAAAGTTATATTAACCCACCTATTAATCAACCACACTTTATATTATATTGAGAGTCATTTAATATTAATTTGGGAAAAGATATAAAAAAACTGATGAAATATCAAATATGTGAAAACGAAAAGGTGCACCTTATTTACAATATGTTTATGAGGCGGTATTGACTTAACTTTCTGAGAAATATTAGTCTTTTTGTATCTTTTTTTCACTTAATTTAGGAGACAATTTGTACTAGAAGATTACCAAAATAAAATTCAAGTCAGTGACAATTGGCTTCGTGTTAATATAGGTAAGAGATTGTGGATTGGAGATTGGATGCCACTCTAACTTTAACAATTAACTCTACTTTCCAAATCAAAAAGAAAAACTTCAAAATATTTGTTGCTGATGCTTCGTGAGCAATTTTTCTAAAGTTAGCTTTTCAAATCTTTAATATAATCTATTTACGAAGTTGATAATAATCCTAAATATTAAACATATTTTTAATTTTTTATCAAAATTCTCTTCAATTTCCCATTGTCTATTGATAAACCCATGACAAGGATTAAGTGAGATAAAGTGAGAGTTTTAAGGAAGATGATTAAGATATTTTGATAAGGATCTCATACTAACCAGTATGTTTTAATTTAATGAGATTAAAAATTAAAAAATTAGAAATACAAGATGAAGTTTCATGTGAAGTGAAGAAGACGATGAGGGGGACAGCATAGATTGCTTCTGGTGTGAATGTGATGGGGGCGGCGTAAGGCCCACTGGACCCACAAGCATGACATTTCACATAGCACAACACCTCTCACATCCCATATAGCCTAGTATATAAACCGGCTCCACCCTCCTTGTGGGGTCACTCGAATCTACCACAAGCAACACCACCTCCACCACCATTCACTGAAACTGAAACCCTAACATTGCCTGCCACTCTCTTCTTCCCTTCAAAAACCCTAAAACTCCTCACATATGATATTATGAGCTCCGAAGTGGTCCTCCACAGACTCCACCAATCAGACCCTAACACTAACACTAACACCTCTGCAGATTCCGACTCCAATGTCCAACTTTCCCATCCTCCAAAATCCATTGCCCTCTCTTCCTCTCGCTCCTCCAAGGACCGTCACACCAAGGTCAACGGCCGTGGCCGCCGTGTACGCATGCCCCCCCTCTGCGCCGCCAGGATTTTCCAGCTCACTCGGGAGCTCGGCCACCGTTCCGACGGCGAGACCATAGAGTGGCTTCTTCGCCACGCCGAGCCTTCCATCATCGCCGCCACCGGCTCTGGGACGCTCCCCGCCGAGCCCGTCTCCACCACCAATGCCGCCATGTCCTCGGCCTCGGCGTCTGTCGCTTGTCGGGTCCACCCGGTTTCCGCCGCCGCCGGCGGTGGGCAGGGGATGTTTGCGATGGCTTTGCAGCAGCCGCCGAGCTGTAGGTTAGACCTTTGCCAGCCGATCGGGATGGATTACGCGGCGGCCAATGGGTACCGGAATATGCCGTTCACGGCTTTGTTGTTGCAGCCCTCGACGGAGGAGACGGAGGAGACGCAGCAAGATGAGAATCTCACACAGTGATATCCTCTAGTTAGCGTTACTAATGTGTTTATGATCCGTTAATGTGTGTAGTCTGTCTTTTGGATGAATGTGTTTTTCGTTTTTCTCTAAGAACAGTTTGAAAAAGGTGTAAATGATTATAAACAGTGTCAAGGATCCTTTATATATATTCCTATTGCATATATATTTTAAGGTTCTGGTTAGTGGGAACATCATGTTTATTTTTTCTTTCACTCCTTTCGTTCGATCCTAGAGAGTGCTGTTGGCTAGCGCGAAATTGTGTGTTGAAAATCACTCGATATTAATCAAGAGAGTGATGTTGGCTACCGTGTAATTGTGAAATTGTGCGTTGAAAATCACTCGATATTGAATGAAGCATTCACCCTATCCAATTTAACCTTTGTTGAGTGTAAGTATAAAACTGGTCTTCTTTCAGAAGACATGGCATCCAAAATTTCACCTAGGATGTGACTGTTTAAGCATTACCATATTTATGGTTACAGAAAGATAAATCTATTGAGATGTTGTAGTAATAAATTGGCCTGTCGAGTTTTGAGAATAGTCCATCAGTCCTGAACCAAGGAAATAGGCACAAATTTAGGCGTGCTCTCTTGGCCAGGCCACATTCTAATGCTTACTCCCAAAATTCCACCACCTTTTCTTCCTCCTTGACTCGCTCGAAGGCATATCTGAATCAAAACATAATGCGATCACAGCTATCATCAGAACTTAATATAAATAAATAATACTCGAAATACCGAATAATGAATAAATTAGGGATTAAAAAAGGCCAATTTTTGAGCTGCTGAAAGCAAATAAAATTCGAGGCCAGAAAAACAAGGGGGCAGTGTGATTAATGGCCCCAGTCAATTTCTATTTCCAACGAATGCGATTTGGACGAGCTTATCTTAAAATGTCTCGATATCCATGCATGTTTGAGCAAGGAATGGAAAGAAGTTCTTATCGTACCTCCTTGAGGATAGATGGAGTTGTAATGCACCTCTGCCCAAAAGCTCAAGAAAATAACTGCAACAAACACGACACCCATGAAGGAAGATGAAAACATCAGCTAAGCTGTTCCCAAATACTAAACTAATCTACCAAAAACAAAATGCACGGCCAAGACATTAACACTGGCAGTTGTTTGATTAAAAAACATCAACAGTTCAGATATACAATTTCCACGATTCTTCCGGACTGAACATGAGGAAATTAAATATAAAAAGTTACATAATCATCCAGGAACGATGGCATTTTTTGTGAAGGCGCCATTGCATTATTATAGAAGTCCTGGTCAGGTCTGAAAATTAATGATTATGTGACTTTAACACGAGACCCAAAAAGTGAAAAGTAAATTTAGTATACAAGAAGGGAAAATCCATTCATAAGTGAAAATGCCAGGCACCGGCCTCTCTTACTTTGCATTAGCAGAATCCTTTGCTAAAACCTCACTGTGAATAAGACTTACCTCTTTTCGGCTTCTCAAAATGAGGAAGTATCTCTATGCAACAGGTGTCCTTGAAAGAAGTAATCATGAAAATTTTCACACAGTACTGTAGGAAAAAGAGATTAAATTCGAAATTATCAGTAAAAATGTGAAGATTACGGTAAAAATGATAAGGCATATCAGATCACTGCTGAATTCAGGTAACATTCAAAAGTCAAAACTCAGCAATTAAATCATCTCAGAATCAGGCATCATGAGCTTAAAATGTGGTTTTCTGAGAAATTAAAAGGGGGGAGGGGTTTGAAGAGGCTCGAAGTTGGACTGTTGATGGACAAGATAAAGGTATTTAGGCACAACAAACAGCCCAATTAGAAAAGCCATATCTTGGGGGAATTAAAAGTGTGATGCCACAGATTCATATTTATCTGTCAAGGTTCGTAAACAAATTCATTTTTGTCTCACTGTCCACTAAAGAATAGGGGAACAATTTCTAAAAAATGAGAGGAAAAGAAAATTTCTGAAGGTCATACCGAATCCGCAACTGCTTGAAGAGTGACATGATCACCCCATTCACCACTCCTAATTTCATTGAAGAGAGAAGTGAAAAAAGGGTGATTAATTAATCTCTAAAACAACCATTAAGAACATAATTGGATATACAGATGGGAAAGGCTGTTGGATTATTACTTAGACATCTTCTCCAAATATTCGCCATATTCCATAGGAACATACCCCTCATAAATCTCCGGATGAGACTTAAGCTGGAAAAAAAACACCATCAGAGGTCAGAGCCAACAACAGTAAACAAGAATAAAAGCACAAAAGGAAGAGGATATTACATTCCATCAAGCATAATAGAAGTCAATCCACTAGACAACAAACCTGGTCTACTGCTTGTTGTCTCACAAGCTTGTGGTGCTCAGGTGTGTCATACAGTTGATCAGATAATGCATGAAACTGTGGGGGAAAACAGAAGTGACTATCACTACTCGATGTTTACGGACCAAATCTAATGAAATGAGCTCTCCGCCACTGCTAACAGAAACAAACCTGACAATTACCATCACCTGGTACCTTGCGCTCTACAAAATCATATACCTGCAATCTGTTTAAAAATAAGCACATATTTATATGTTTTTTGTAAAAACAAGCCCAAGGAATAAATAATTCAATCAACAAATTTCTGTATCTATGAACGAGCTTAGAAGAAAGAAAAACACAACAAAGTCCATCTGTGGCATAAGCTTCATACAACACAAACAAGTGAATGACATAAAAAATGACAATTACTCACTTTTTAAGGAAGAAGAGTAATGCATGTATCATGAATGCAGGCATGCAGAATTTTCTTAAAGAGACAAATATTTATTAAAGAATACCTATCCAGAAGCCTTTGATGATCTGAAGTTGCTTCATCTATTGAAGGAATATCTCCATTAATTCTTGGAACATGCTAGACACCAATAAGAAGCAATTTAAGCGCCATGGGTCTACCACGTGAGTTATACAACTGATTAAAATAAGAGCACTAAAACCCAGATGTGAGGGACTATAGCCTGCTAATTAACTGATAACATTCAGCAGCGAGAAAAAACTACACATTAAACTTCTGAAACCTTCCTACCGGGGGGGGGGATTCTGGACCTGTGTAGCCTAAGTCGCATATTATTCCCGCACACCAAAAATAAATAAATATATAAAAAAAAAAAAGAAGAAGAAACCCTGCAAAAGTGTTATAAGCAAAAACTTGTTTCACTCATCACTGCGTGTGGAGAATTGTGAACTGTGTGACCATGTGTCAATTAAAACTTGAATAACTTAAACGCCATTGTATGTAACAAGATGAATAAGCAATCCGGGGAAAAAAGGGGGGAAACATTGATATGCAGAAAACAAAGATAATGACAATCAATTGTTGAATGGCCATGAAATGAAAATCTGTAAAAAGTTGACAGGTTTGTTTAAAAGATTGCTTCACTAACTGGATGGTGTATACAGATATATCTATAAAAGCAGAAGACGCTAAGCATACAGGAATTGGAGTCATTTGACTTAATCTTCTTCCCACTTCATCGTTAAATGGATCAGTCAGCTCTAAAGAGTATTCTCCCCCTTCATAAGGACTAGAACATGAACTAGAATGTTGTCCATCATCAACTCCTTCCTGGACATAATCATGGTCTGCAAAGGCACAAATTTTATCAAAATAGCCAACTTCTGGAAGACAAATAAAATAAATCCCTCATATAAAGAAGCAAGCAGTAGCTTTACTGATACCGTCCGAGCAATGGTTCATCATTGAGGGGTTATGCCATCCATATGCCAGCTCAGGAGCATGGTAATGCTCCTCACTTGCCTGTGAGTAATTAGAATTTTCAGCTATGTCTAGCCGAGAAAATTCTTCTTGAAGAGTCCGTGCAATCATCTCATCATTCTCTATATGGTTACTCTCAGCATCATAATGGCTATGGTAGTAGTTTCCATCATATAAACTACCGGTATCATGTTGAACTACGTCGCCGTAATATCCTGGACTGTAACTAGAGTCGCCATCAAGAAGACGAAGACCCCACTGAATAATATCTGAATTTTCATATAAGACCATTCCTATGACTTAACTTTTGCGCCAATTTTTTTTTTTTTTTTAAAAAAAATCTTATGCTTTCTGCCAGGCAATGTTGGAACTGTTCTTCACCAGAAACAATGCACCTGACAAAAAGAGCTCTGCATTAAGAGATTGGAGACACAGCTGCAAGTAAGACAATGATACTCAACTATTGCAGAAAATGTACATGCTGTACCATGACTCAAGAGGAGGCTACTTTTCAGTCGGGGAAGGGAAATTATGGGTATTCATTGCTGAATTCGACAAAGAAATAATCAATGGATATTACCCCCACCCCCTCTTTATTTTATTTCGATAAAAAGTGGACGTCCTATTTAAGTCCAGCTCTAACTTCATCTACTCTATCATAGAGTTTAATACCGATAAAACTTGGCTAAGTTTAATTTGTGTGGCAATAAGTATCTACTGTCTGTCTTTGGTAGTCCTTGATCAATTCTTAGGATTGATTTCAGGAAGCAACTAAAAAAAAAGATTTCATTTAGGTATATATCTTACTTTTTATCACATCTCTATTGGAACTGATGGAAGTTTTTTGCTGTAGTGTCCAATAGGCGTAAAACCAGAAAGAAATATCAAATGAAAATTGCATTCCAGTCACTATGTAGATATCAGCCTAAAGATTTTAGATGTCACAAATTTGAACTCATAAAGGGTAGTTTAGATATCAGCCTAAAAATTTTAGATATCAGTCTATCATACATGCCTGAAGTCAAAGCACCATTCTTTGGCATGTTATATAAACTGGGAAGCTTCTGCTACCATCATCTAAACCCCCTAACCTGTCCCTAAGCTAAAAAGAGAGTTTCAAAAAGGCAACAAACTCATGCTGCTGTTCCTTTAGGATATTCCCTTGCCCCTTAACTGAGAACATAGATGAGTACATGGCGAAATTGTGTTAAAATTTGAAAATTCGGTTGCAACACAATTGAAATCCAGAGGATCCAGACAATAACAGTTTCAATCTCCTATTTCAACCAAGAGAAGCAATCATTCCAACCCGTACGTAGATAGCATCGCTTACAGCAATCGATAACGAACCCAAATATGCTCCAAAAAAAAAAAAGATTCTGATTCAGATAACAAATGATCAAATACAATCCAGATAACCAACGATTCCAAAGAAAAGAGCCTCCAATTTAACGGCGAAAACAAATAAAACAAGCAAAACATACAAAAAAGAGCCATTAAACCTTGAATTCTGCGTCGAGTGAATTCAGAAAATCATCGAGGGTGTGTCCAGAAAAAAGGAATAACCAGAGAAGTCACAAAGGGATTTCACAAACCACTGTTCCCTGTGAAGAAACTGAGAACGCAAAAGATGACTATAGATAGTGCATTGAACGTATTATGTGCGGCAGGAAATGGAAATTAAATGGCGCCCTTCACGCGTTTATATACAGTTTGCCACGGCGCTAAAGGTTGAATTTTCACGCATTGTTAATAAACTTAAATTTGAAGCACTGATTAAGCGGCATTTCCTCGGACGGCTTTGTTTTTTTTTGGCCAGACTCGGACGGCTTTGTTTAATCTTTCATAATCTGAATCCTTTAATCCCCCAACTTCGATTAAAATATTCGCGTAAGAAATTGATTTTTTTTTTTTAATCAAGAAATTGATTAAGGGTGGAACTCCAGATCATTAATGATCGTTGATTAGAGGGAAGATTTGGTTGTCCTTGTGAGGAAAGGGGCGGTTGGATCTGAGAGTTGGAGAACAGACGGTTCGGATTGGTTACTGAAAGAAGAAGGCAAGGAGGAACGTATGGGATTGGTGGAGATTTTATTTTTTTTAATCAACAGATTGGTGGAATATGACAATAAAACAACTAGTGGCTGGCCATTTATTTTTGGGAAAATCATGACAGATTCCCCGTAACATCTGAAAAGTTTAATGGGAAAAAGACAAAAAAATCCCTTTCAGTTTGTAAAATCTCAAATAAGGAATTTTGAGTTGTTAATACCTATCATAAAATTGTTATTGGGATTTTACAAATTGAAAGGGATTTTTTTGTCATTTTCCCAAGTTTAATCGTCAATTGTGAGACTTTTCACATTTGGTATGCCCATTTAAGAATTGAAGAAATTAAAAAATTTTAAATAAATATCTACTCCTTGGTCCTATTTATAGTTAGAGAGAGAATGTTTTATTTAGCCCTATTTATAAGTCATGTTATTAAATTTTATTTATAAATGTACAAGTTTACACTTTTATTTATTATGTGTTGATTTTGTTCTTATGTGTTGTTATAGATATTAAATAAAGGTAAAGTTGGGAAGTTTTTGAATTCTAAGGTAAAATTAATGAGGTTTAAGTTTTTCCTTGGTATGTGTAAAATATATTGGAAGTGCCTTGTAAATAGGATTAAATCAGTTTTTAAAAAAATTATAAATATATAAGATTAAAATATCTAGGTTAAAAAACCAACCTCAATTAACTATCACCCTATTTAATATAAAAGATAGCTGGGAAGAGTGATTTTTCCCTTCATTTCTTTATCAAAAAGACTAACGTGACCCTGTTCCAATTTTCCATTTCTTTCCTCCTTGGGGCTAAAAGCCGACCTTTCCATTCGAGGCGGCGTGAAGCAGCGAGGCGTGGTCGGCTTAAGCTTCGATTAGATTAAAACATTTGAAAATTAAGAATCCTGCCCTGGGGTCTTGCCCTTTCCCTTTCATAACTTGCTGCCCAAGTCATTCCCACGTGTCTTCCACTCAGACTCTAGACTATTGATCATTTTTATACCCATTTTTCTTCTTGTTTTTTCAATTTTGCTGTTTTTTATTTCTTTTCTGTGGTCGCCCTCTGTGTTGATGTTACACCAACCAAAGGATGTCAAATTCTTGATCAATTGTTAAGAAAATTATTTAGCCTTTTTATTTGATAACGCTTAGATTGGTGCTTAAATTAATAGAATGTTTCCATACTACTTATGTTTATAAAAGTTTAGGTGAGTTGAATGAATATACTAGAACCAAAGTTATTTTCCGAACTCAAAGATCGCTTGTACAAAGACCTATAGATTGTGCTGAGATTTAAACTCTTATAGATTGTGCTCAGATTTAAACTCTTATTTTTATGTTTATAAGTTAATCTATTTATCAATTGAATCGGTATTTCTTTTGGCTATGCTGACACTCTATATTGTAGTGTGTCCAGTTGGAAAATAAAAAAGGAGTCCAATAACCCAAAAAGCCTTGATAGCAGTCAATTTGGGGGGAAAAATTAATGGGAAAAAAAAAATCAAATCAATCAGCTTATTACCTCATGTCATCATTCTTATTTCTTACCACGAAATCCGGATTATAGGTCACCCATGAATGATGAAATAATGGACCAACCGTATGTGATGCATAAAATGATATCCTTTTATGTTCTCAACGTATTAGTTGGATCCACAAGTAGCCCACCTGAATGGAATCTGATTTCTGGAGTCAGGTTTATATCACATCCTTATTCTTTACCTGTCCCTATCATTTTACTGTCTTTTCTACATGTTCATGCCATACTGTTCCAGAAAAAATGGTTATACCAAAAAGAAAAAAGAAAAAATGGCCTTATGGTATTGGCTCCAATCTATATATGTTTATGATAAATATTTTATAACTAAAAATAAAAGGTTTTATTTCCAGCGGGCCAGGAAGCGCTACTCAATATGTAAGAATCCGTATTCTCTTCTTTTTTCCAGTCTGAAAAATTCTGTATCATCTCAGCATAATATGCGTGTATCTACAATGTATCTCTTCTGAAACGGATCTTTGCAAAACTTTTTGGGAACTGCAGAATAATGGAGTTGAAAATTACAGAAACAAGAAAAAGAATTCATTCGTAATTCCAAGCATTCTACTTCATTCACATTTAAGGGGGTGGGGTCTCAAATGGACTTCACTTTTTTAACCCAGCATTTCCTCTTTCTACTTAAACAGCATTCCTTTACATTTCCTTAAAAAGCTAGACAAGGTAAAATCAAAAGACTAATAGTGGTAATAATAAAACATAGGATGACGGCTTTAGAATATATATAATATTCTAAGCTATGTTTGCTCCAAAAAAAAAAAATATATATATATATATAATAAGCTATGGACACTGATTCTCAACTCAAATTCTCTGTGAAGTGATGAAGTTAGGAAATATACATGTATTCTTTTTTGTGTATCAGTAGGGCTATGACTAATGATTCCTGTCATGAAGAAGCTGCTGCTGTTTGCCTTTGATTAACACATTTGATCGACCTAATGCTACAGTAATCAACTTGCTCTTTGGTGTTTAGGTCTCCATATTCTAAAAAACCAATTAGTTTCTACAGGTTTCAGGTTCATAACCCTTCTCTTGTTCTTTAATTTGGTTTCTTTTGACGCTTGCGCTGATGCAAAATTCTTCAGGGGTAGTTCTGGACTTGCACTCAATGAAGATTGTGCAATTTGATTCACCATATCCAATACCTCACTCATCTTAGGGCGATTCTTTGGGTTTTTGACTAAACATCGGTTAGCTACAATAGCAAGTCTTTGAGCTGACTTAAAAACGTGTTTCCTTTCAAGCCTTGGATCCAATATTAGTTGAAATTTCTTTCCGTCTGATAAGTATGGCCTCACCCATTCCAAGAGTTTCTGCTCACCCTTTGGACGATTTCGATCAAAAGGGCGCCGGCCAGTGATGAGTTCATAAAGGAAGACACCATAGCTCCATACATCACTCTTGGATGTCAGCCGGCCAGTTTGAACATATTCTGGAGCTGCATATCCCATTGTTCCTACAACCTGATGAACATAATCAGCATATGAAAACAAACAGCATATTCAATACTTGATGAACATAACCAGCGTATGAACTCAAACAGCATATTTTATCACCAGAAGCCACCTACAATTAGTGCGTGCTGCTGATTGGACTTCAACAAGGGGGTAATTTTGACTGTCTAATTTAAGCATGTTGAAAATAACAACAATAAGCAAAAGTAAATCCTGGATTAAGTGCTATGGTAAGGCATAAGGTAAACATTCTTTTACCACGTCTAAGACTTGAATTGATCAATATCCAAAGGCAACGGTATAGGGTTTAATATTTCCTGTATCAAGTTGTGATTCACATAATGTTATATCCGAATATGGAAACTCAGCCCCTGATACATATAGATTCAGGTTCTCAAGCATATTTCAAATGATAAGTCCCAAATATCAAATGCAAATCTATCTCTCTATGTGTGTGACTACCCTTTTTTTGACAAATAAGTGTAGGAGATGAAATAGTAAATAGAAATAGTCAATAGTAGATTGGTACAAGGGCCCATACCGCCGTAGAGACATGAGTTAATCCTTCAGGTGGTCCCAATCTAGCTAACCCAAAGTCTGATAGCTTTGCATTCCATTGCTCATCCAAGAGGATGTTTGAAGATTTGAAGTCTCTGAAGATTATCTATTATCACACATGCAGACATAATAAGTAATGATAAACTATTTCAAAATATTTGGATAGCAAAAGGGAGTGAGTTTATAAAATTCCTATTTAGCTCCTACAAGCTTCATTTTCCTTTCACGTTCAAAAATCTAAAAGGAACTCAAGCCAATTCGTAGACTATGTTCAATTAAATTGATTATGCAAGTTAATGTTTGTATATACCTGAAAATCCATTTCCTCGTGCAGGTATGTTAAGCCACGAGCTGCATCTTCAGCTATTTTCAATCTTCTATTCCATGAGAGAGGATTCTCTGAACGGGGTGATAAGTGGTGTTCCACACTTCTGTTGGGCATATATTCATAAATCAGAAGTCGCTGGATTCCTCTTTCATCATCATCCGCACAGTAACCCACTAGTTTTACCAGATTGGGGTGCTCAACAATACCCAGAACATTAACTTCTGTCACCCATTCCTTATGGCCCTGCAAACACCAAGTGAAAATAGAAGAATTAAGCATTGTACTGCAAAAACACAGATTGCATCGATAAACAATGAGCACACAACACTTCTAGGCCTTATTTGGTACACCAAAATATTTTTCGAATGAATAGAAACAGGGAAAGGAAAGGGAATAACCTTGAAATGGAATGGAATTTTTGGACCCAAAAGTATGTATAATAAGAAAAGTAAATGGAATATGGTTGTAAAGGAAAAGGAATAACCTTGAAATGGAATGGAATTTTTGGACCCAAAAGTATGCATAATAAGAAAAGTAAATGGAATATGGTTGTAAATTTCATTTGGTGCGCGCATGTATTTGAATAATGGAAGGAAATTTATCGATTCCCTTTTCATGACCGAATTCCAAGCAATCATAACATACTGATGAGATTATCACTTTGACTTGACAGCAACAATTCTGAGCATCAAGTAAAGCTACCCAACTATTGCACTAAAAAATTTCCCACAATCTAGCTTCTGATTGTTCTCTACTTGAAAAATCTTATTCTATGATAAGACTAGGATACTTTTTTATTCTTTTAGAGTCACCTCTATCATCTTAGGTCTGATCTGACAATAAATAGTTTTAGCCTTCTTGTGCGCTTTCTTTTGTGATTTTAGTTTATTTCATTTATCTTCAGGCTCTATTGGTTCATTAGGAGTTGTTTTGTACCTACAGTATTGTTCCGCCACAAGTATGAGAATATTAATAAAATCCAGAGGTTCCATACTTTTTTTTTTCTATAAAAAGAGTATCAGTCAGAACTCAGAACAATATAAGCATAACAAATTGAACTTAGCTATTTAAACACATAAATCATACAACTAAACAAATTAACCATATGCATCTGTTCAGCGTTGCCTTAAATTTTACTAAGATATTGTGTGAATGTGATATTGTTAAGGCAGCTAACATTATATACATCACAGAGCCTAAACCAAAGAATTCTTACCTGCACTCCTCTTTTACCAAGTTGTTTAACTGCAACTTCAATTTTTTTGTTAGGATCCTCTCCACTCTTGATCGATCCCTTGTATACGCATCCAAACCCTCCCTCTCCAAGCATGACAGAGCGACTGAAACTCTTTGTGGCTGATCTAAGTTCAGGAACAGTGAAAACTTTTAAGTTGCTGGGTCTTTGAGACATATTGGGGAATGTAGTCCTCCTAAGGGACTCTGTACTGTGTTCTGAAGGACCCTTAGAATTCAATTCAGAACCGGATCTTCTCACATCATCCTCACCATTTGTGGAACTGTTGGACCGACCCGATGCTGACTTCACGCTCATCGGTTCTTCCTTCTTCTCTCCATAGTGAAATGGAAAACACTTCATTGCAACCGATTGATCTGCATTTTCAGAAAGGAGATGAAAACTTGAAAACAAAACTATAGAAAAACAACACCTCATCTGCAGTGAAGTTCATGGTTGACAATTGACGACGACCACGGCTAAATACTTCAAAAATTTAGCAACAGAAAAAGACTTTAATTATGCATATATGGACAGCGCTAGATCAAATAAACAATCGCAAATGGAGTATTGAATCCCTTAGCAGCGTATCTGCGTCTCCCCACAAATCTAATCTCAGATAATCGACTGAGAAAGGTTGTTATAAAATGAAATCTAGTGTTTTACGACAGAGGCGAAAACGTCTACCAAAAGGGTTTAACGCCTAATTAGGTAAAATAAGATCAAGAACTGACAGATGTTTCTGAAATTCCCATAATAGAAAAACCCAAAACAGAAATGCCTAAAAACGTCCACGTCTAATTAGGGTGATATGGGACCATCTAGTACACTACCCTTTTTCCTTCACCTTAAAAAGAAGAAAATTCACTGTAGGCTCACCTCCAGCAAGTGATAGATAATCTGATCGCGAAAACCTTCTGGATCAATCAAAGCACGGCGAAAACCTCTGTCTAGGAATCAGACAGGAACGTGTAAAATCTTAAGGCATTGAGCATGAGGAGGAACCTGCTGCGTAAAAACAGGGAAGAAGAAAGAGGCTCTTGGGTCCGAAGAGAAGTCCCCACACGGCAGCTTCGGGTCAGTTTACCGAACAAAAAGAAATTAAAACAAAAACTCAATAAAGGACCTTTGATGTTGAAAATGTTCAGTACTATTAAGCGAGAAGATGTATGTGTGAAATGTGAATGGGGATTGGGATTTTGAGACCAAGGAAGCAACAGGGGAAAGGGAAATAGATGCGATTGGAATGGGTTTGATTCAATGAACACGTAAGTACGTGGCAGTGTTAATACTTAACAGCTCTCTCTGAGGAATAAATAGGCAAAATCCAAAATTTTTGGGTGTAATTTTCACCTCGATTAATTAAACCGTCTCGTTGTGCAGAAATGAGTCGGTGCTTCTTTTTTGCTTTGGCGACAGAAGCTTCTGCCCAGTTGACCCAGCTTACCGAGTTCTAGTCAAGACCATTGACTCGGTTTCGTGGACTTTTCGCCAAGACCATCATTTATAATTGGGGCTGTTCAAATAGCTCATTTATATAGATGGGGATTGGTCTGGCCAAGGGCAAGTTCGTCCAAATCCTGAAATTAATCACAAATTCTTGAATTTCTTTAATTTATGTGGCAGTCAAATTTTTAAAAAAAAGGAACATCAAAGAATATAATAGCAATCACTTGAGAGTTAAGATTAACTCGCACATACGGTAAAGGTGGGATGTGAATGATGTGTATATTATTGGGGGGGAAAGTTTTGTTTTTCTACGACCGCTCGAATTGAGGGATTGATACGTTTTTCTTTCTCCCACCATTTGCGGATTAAAGTATCTCTCTCTCTCTCTAAACTTTGTTATTTCACTCCAAATCTGTGTACTCAACAATTTCTTGACTAGTTCGAGCATAACTTCAACTCTGCCGTCGAAAGATGGTAGATGCGTAATCTGCCCCACCCACAATTGAAAGATATCATTCTTACTGTTGCTGAAAAATGAAAGCAAACACAGGATCTATTATGACTGAAAACGGGAGCAAATCGCACTCTTTCTATGATAATATATGGTTCTTGTGGGGAAGGAATCTCTCCACTTAATTATCCCTTAATTTACCTTCATTTAGTTGAAACTATGTGGTTTCATTAAACGAACAATGATCCAACAATTTTTTCGAAAATTGTGCTTTATATTTTAAAGACAAAACGACGTAGTTTCAACTAAATAGAAGTAAATTGAGTGAAAAGTAAGTGGAGAGGTTTCACATTCCTTCTTGTGTTTGTGATAATCCACTCATAAGAAAATTATCCGAAACACCCGGCCACAGATATCGTATAACAACTTATATGGGATAGTGCTAATCAGAAAGCAAGCCAGTGATAATATATTAAAAATTGGGATAATATATTTTTTGCTACCTATACTTTTATTCAATATAAATTTTGATATTTATTTGTATTTTTATTTTAATTAAATGCTTTAATTTTATTTCGTTAGTATGGTTAGCTTCTATGCAAAAGCTAATAATACTAATATAACAAAGTTAAACGATCTAATAATGGTAATTGAACAAAATTAATTACTTAATTTTGTGAAACATTGGAGTTGGAAGCCACGTGCCATCTAACCATCTACCCACTGTGACAGTGAAATGAACAGCAATATGCGAATAGGGAGTTGGAAGTATGCATGACAACGTCGCGGTGGCTATCAACATTTAGGAGTTTGGTACTCCTTCCGGCTGTTATTACAAGAGTCCCTCTTTAAATTGCGCTTATTAAGATAATGGTTAAAAGTTAGTTTAAAACAATTAATATGTTTAAAATATAACTTATTTTTTAATATTTCTCTTATTTAAAATGAGATTAGAGAAAAATATAAGTGAAAGTATTAATGAATATTATAAAAGAGATCGGGTGTTAATAAATAGGGATAAAATATGAAAAAATGCATTAAATAATGACATAATTCAAGGCAACTTTTTATATTTTAGATCAAAACAGTACAAAATTCGGACAATTATAATAAGAATTGGAGTGAGTGCTTTTGTCACCACATGATCAAAAAAAGCCACGGCTGAAGGAAAGTCGAACCTATAAGTCTCCTTTTTCCCGTCTAGGAAGTAGTAGTAAATTCAGATGTTTACTAAAGCACTAATAAATAATAACTGCAATTTCACCCTCACCTAATTTTCTCTCCAGTCTGCCAGTAATCTCTTGTGTTAATCGTACTACAGAAAACCATATCCCACCGTCAATGTATGATCTATTTAGTACTCCCCTTTTCCCTTATTATAAGAACTAAAGAGGTAAAATCACACATGTTAAGGAAGTAGTTGAAAGAGATAAATATGTCTGAAATAATTCTGTTTTATCAAGTTTATCCTTATTTATGATTGAGTATATAAGAGAGAGAAATGTGATAATAATATTATGAATGAATATGAAAGAGAATGTGAATAGAGAGAATAATGATGGGTAAATTGGGAAAAAACTCATTAAATGCTTTGAAAAATTTGGATGGGCTCCTATAAAAAGGGGCAACCATTCAAATTTTTTGCTCTTATATATAGGAACAGAGGGGGTAATAACTAATTTGGATAGATTAACAGTATTAAATTATATTGGTCATTTGTTAAAAATGTGTATTAATATCTCTAAGTTGTCTTTATTAAATTATTTACATTGAAATTACCTTATCAAGCAAACTCTTTTAACATATGAAATCAACAGAGTAAATTTTTTAAAAAATCAATAAATATAAACATTATATTTATAACACTTAGAAAAAATTTACATGATTTTTTTATATGATTATTTATTATCTATTGCAATTTCAATTTTTAGATGGAGATAATAAGTTTTAAGATTTTTTTAAAATATATTAAGGGAAAAAGACATTAAAATCCCTCTAAATATTATAAAGGACAATCCAGTCCTTCAACATTTGGAAATCCCATATTAGGCCCTGGAGAGAAACATGGGATTTCTAATTGTTAATAAAAGACTTTTTTGCCCCTTGTTGCTGGTAAGGAAAAAGCTAGCTAGGGCATGTTTTGTTAGCAGAAGGTTGCTCATCTCTCTCATCATGTTTCATCTCACAAGCTAATTCTCGTCACTAGCGTTGGAGAGCAGGCCGGACCAGTCGACATTCTAAAACCTTCCAAAAAAGCACCAAGTATTAAAGTAGCTTGACTGCTTATTCAACATCAATTGAGGGATCATCATCCCTCACCAATAGTAAACATCCCTTCATGGAAGAAGATGATGTTTTCAACAAGGCACCTACGTATATTTCTTTTGCTTTCTTCATTAACCTTATTTCTAATTCGTGCCATAATTGATGCTTATTGGGAAAATATTACTTCTTGGTATATTTAATTTTCTGCCTTATGTTCTTAGAAATTATTCCATCCAAATCCTATATGTTTCTTCTTATGGTATAATGGGTGGTGTTTAAGTTAGTGTTTTAGCCTTTTGCCTTCATAACTTCATTGACATAAAGTTGAACTTTGGGTGAAAAACACGGAATTTTGTGTGGAGTTTTATCCATACTTCTTGACTTATGTACGTGCATTGATGCGAGCAGTTGTGGAATTGAGCCTTGTTTTAATTTTCATTTTTGATGAAAAAGGTTCAACACCTCTATTTTTGTTCTTCCTTGTTTCATCGTGTCCTTCAATGCAGGGAGAGAGCTTAGTGGTTGTTACCCCCATCGTCGGAGAAATAAAAACCTATCTAAACTCAAATCGGAAGTTCTCCCTCTTGACGTAAGGTCCCATTAAAATTTACACATCTTTCTTGTTTTCCATTTTTCCTTCTTACCCTACTTTGATAAATGCCAATTTTCATGTTCAGTGGATGAATTTCTGTGTTTAATTTCTTGTTGGGTTTCTGGGTTTATTGTGATTTTCAATTGAGATTTCATATTATATGCTTCTAGTGTTGATTTTGTTTGAATGCATTTGAAGGAATAACCAAAGTTCAAATCATAGGTGGAGAAGACCGAAACTATATAGACTTTGCTTTTCGTTTTGGGTATAAACAGATTGTTGCAAATTTGGTTTGGAACTTGGCTTCTAGAGGTAGTGGGGGCTTCCTATGCTTTCCTCATTCCTGCTATCTGAACTGATTTCTCTCAAAATCTTAGCATCTATACAGATCCCTACCATGTAACATTTAGCCCCTCTTTGTTTGTGAACTTAGTAGTGCTCCTTTTTTTGATGGCTTAAGAGTTATACTTGGAACTGGCTAGCTTTTGATTAAATTTTCATGTAGATATTAGTGTGCCATATGTCACACATGTTTCTTGAACTTTGCTTGAATTTCAGAGATTTAAACTATCCATGAGAGTCATGCAAGGTTCACTTATTATTGCATCTATCTTGCAAATCATTATTGGGATTTTTGGATTCTGAAGAATCTTTGACACTGTCTTTGGTATCTATCATTTTTTCATGTATTTGATGAAGGTTCCACGAGTAGAAGCTAAATTGTGAATTTTTGCTTTTAAAATCACCTTTTCTGGTCAGGTATATTATGCAGCTTACGAAGAGCTGTGTAACGCCTAGAATTTTCATACTATACTATAACATATTAATTGAATTATAACCACTTTTTAATGTCAGAAGCCCAAAAATACGAATAAATTTAAAACTTTTTCTTTTCAAGCAATGTTCCAACTCTAATACAGTTGGAATGGGCTTTTCAGACAAATTGAATAATTTTAAAACTTTTTATAAAATAAAGTGGTTATTAAAACAATTAAAAGTAAACTAACCCTCTTAGGGTATCTAATTTAAATTCATAATATTTAGGAAATTTTTAATTCCCTTTATAAATTTATACAATTCTATTTTCTATGCTTTCTATCATTAATTTTAAAAATTTAAGATTACATTATATACAGATAGCCTTACTTTTTATAACATAATCTTAAATTCTTCATCTAATCTTCCTCCAGCACTCCTGCCTTATCTCAATCATCTTATCATCTACCAGCTTCTCTGAAACAACAATTTAACGCAGTTCATTTCATTCATTACCATGCATAATAATTAGCACATATGTATAACTAAAAAAATGACTATATGGGTAGGGATGCTGCCTCTCTGTAGGCCCCCACACTCATCCCATATAAGTAAACATTAACCTTGTATATTAGTGCACTTAAGGCACTACTGTGAGGCTTAACCTCCTGAATATAACCTCTCGGTCATATCTAATCTGTACTAGGGGTAGCTAGCCCTCTAGTCATCGAGTACTCGGATCCCATGAATATATCTGACAAGGTTAAAGCGACCTTTCGGCCCTGAAGTTTACTGTTAATTTATAAAACATGCTATGCAATTATTAATACATGATAGATGAAATTGAATGAAACTGTTACCTGAACTTCAAGCTTAATCCTTTACTGTCTTCTTTCTTTTACCGACCCGAGAATCCAACACCACTATCTTTCCCTATAATTATATATAGATACTAAATGAATATATATACTAACTTGTAATAATTCTGCGTCTCTCACGGTCCTAACGTAATTAATGCTACCCCATTCTTTGTATTAGTGAAAAATTACAATTTACTATAATTTATCTTGACCCCTCAGATTGAAAAGTTAATTATAAATAATTTATTCCAATTAGTAATTCTGATTCTCATTATCTTTTTCAAAATAAAATATAAAAATCACAATGACTTAATCATAATTAATTTATTAAACATTATCATTTTCTATCGTATATTAATTTCTCTATTCTTGTGTAGTATAATCTTTAATCTTATCAGAATCACAGCTTACAACTGATTCACTGTTGTCACTGAAAATGTTGTTTAAGAGAACAGAAATAGGTTTCAGCTTACTATATTCAGTTCAACAAAACAACCCTTAACCAGGTTTAATTTCTAAACATCAACAAAACATCATATTTTATTACAGACCTCAACAAATTGTTTCTAATTCTCTAATCATAATCATGAACTCTTTCAATATTCCATGTTAAATTTTCGTGGTATATTTTAAAGTATAACTAAAAGCCTAAATTTCCGATTATCTAATCGCTATGTTCCTTTAAACCAAACTTCATACATATAACCTAGTAGCATTTAAAATAACTAAATTCTTTCTCTAGTAAAATCTTAAACATTTAACTAATGACACTTCGAAATTTCAATCAAACTCATCATTTAAAAGTCTTGAACCCACTACTATAACTTAGAGAAATCCCGTTTCATTATCAAACCATGTTTTAGTTGCTAAACACTAACCACCAATAAAAATTTTACCCTTTGCTAACTCTCGAATAAATTAAACAAACATCTGTATAGATTATCCTTTAAATATCTTTACTAGCTAACATCTTAAATTTAGTACTCATAATGGAATCACAATCAGTCTTAAATCCAAATTTCTTAGATTCCATAACTTTGCACATCAAACATAATTTATAGAGTCCCTTTTATTTAATTCTAAAACTCCAATCAGTTTTATTCCACTTGTCCTTCAAAAGAAAATATGAGCCATTACCTACAATTTATATTCATGAGCTCAACTCGATGATCAATCAACAAATCATAGGACAACATGTCTAGGCTAACCAATCTCAAATCCTATACACCTGCACGCTAAGCTACCCATCTTCAAAGATCTTCACCAACAAGTCCTCAAACATACTTTTAACCTTCAAATCACCAATTATAATTCCTATGTTCCTCAAACCGGGCTAACTTTGAATAATCTAAAACTTGATTTCCTAATTTGAAAACTACATGCATCATAATTCCAATCAGATTCAATCCTAGCTAACAGTAATTTGACCCTAGCAAGGGTTTTAATCATGCTATCATCATTTACCCATCCTTCAATATTCCTGTACACGTAAACCAACATATCCTCTTACCTCTTAACACATCTCATACAATCATCAAACTATACTAAGGTTTCCATCTTAGGTCATTCCTAACCTTCCCTTATAAACCTCTACATAATTTTAGATTCAATTAATAGTTATAGAACCTCCAGTATGCTATACACCCATCTTTTTCTTCTAAGATCTTCAATTCTTCTATAACCCTAACTAGCATTTAGAAACCTCAGGCAATGACAACTTAGCGGGTTCAATTAAATACCTACCAATATTTTAATCATTTCATATATTCCCTTCCAAGTCAAAGAAATCAGTATTGTAACATATCTTCCTATTTTACCTCAATTTCATAGACCACCAAGAAGGAAATCCCTCTCTAAATTGCCAACCAAACTTTAATTCTACTAAACCAACATCCCCAATTACAAAATAAGTCGTAGCACAATAAATCAAACAAAACAAAGCACCAAATCTTCAAAGTATTTCTTTCCAATACCTTCACAGCTTCATTAGCTCAACTACATTAGCAAGATCAGAAATCCTTAATACATGCCTTATTATCAACATTATATTAAAATCAAAACAACAAGGGCAATCAAGCATATCCAAATTTCCCTTCCCTTGAACAACACTCATCGGCCAGAGCATCCAGGAGACAGAATTGAGCATTTAACAATTTAATATCCATCAATCATCCGCAAACAACCTCAATCCATATTTCAAGGCAAAACAAAATATCAACACAGATTTACACTCCCTGGCTGAGCAAGAACAGAAAAATAGAGGAGCATAGGGAAACCAAACTTGACCAGAACAGAGTAGGGAGGAAGAACAAAAATTTCCAAATCTTCACATATTCCATTCTTTCCTCTTCCACTGACCGAAACAGAACAAGGAACGGAATTAAACAGAGGACAAGAATCGGCCACTTGAACAATCGTAACTCAACATGCAAAACCATCGTATGATTCATTCTAATCTTAACGTAAATTAATCACCATCACTACCATCACCGATGGTGTGAATCCAGAACAGGGGAAGAACAAGAAGTCTGATGGCAGGGCAGAAACAAAAAGGAAAAATGAATCACCACAATCACACCTTCAAAGTACCCATTCTAGCTCCCAATTCGAACATGCATTAAATTCAGAAATTTTCCCCTCTTGAACCCGTCGACCTCAAAAGAACAGGGAAGACAGAGAATGATTTCAAAAATTCCTAAACTTCAGAAATTCAACATATAAAATCTCATAATTACTTAAACTTACTTCTAATCACGTTTAATTAAGGCTTAAATCACTATTCGCCAGAAAATTCCCAAGAACAAAGACGGATGAACAGTGATCCGATTTAGGCTTTTGAAGAAAATCAACCAATAACAAATTACTACTCAAATTCCTTTTCAGGGTTGGTTTATAGGATCCTAATCTCCACTTTTATGAATTTGGAAGCTTCAAAATCCCTCAAAATTCGAATCACCCTCCCCCACACTCGCTCAGAATCGGACCGAGAAGAAGAGAAAAATGGAGGAAGGAGACTTACCCATAACCATAGTTCAAAGAGCCGGACCGGACCGGCCGGTCTGACCGCCGAACCGGCCGCCAGTCCGGTCCGATCTGTACTTTAGACCGGAGGGCGAATCAGACCGGAGCCATCCGAGTTGACTCGCCCAAACCAGCACAAACTCGGCCGAACCGCCGAGTTTGCGGGTTACTACGGTTTTGTCTTATAAAATGAAGAAGGTGGGAGAAAGAAAGATCAACTGTAAAATGCTTAACAAATAAACTAGATCACAACTTTTTCTCTATTCCGCTCCTTATGCATCGCACAGATCTGTACTCTTGAACCCCAGATCTGAGTTTGTGTGCCAGGAAAAACTGTAGAAAACGAACGAGATCACCAACTGTTGGTTACGAGCACTGCGCCATGTAACATTCGCTTTGTAAAACCATTTTATTTACTATAAAACCGAATTTAATAAGATTTTATCAGTACTAACTATGTTAGGAAAAAGGGTTTACGAGATAAAATACTAACATAGTTAGAAAAGAGTTCAAGGTACTACTTTCTCGAAATAAAGTTTAAGTGTCTAACTATGATAGAAAATAAAATTTCTACAAATACCAAAACGGACTATCATAGTTAGAAAAGAAACTTTCTCCCCTTTTAAACCGGTTTATCCATGTTAGAAAGAATTCACCTAATATGGATATAAAAATTATATGTATCTAAATACTTTTGTAAATCTTTCTTTAAATATGAAATTAATCACCCGAGTAAATCATTTAAATAAAACATCAAATTCTTTGATCAATTACTTAACGAACCTCTGCCATGTTCAAGTTTAATAAATCATCCAGTAAAATCCCAAACAACTATGGCAGTTAGATAGAAGTTCCCGTCCAACAGTATTTAACCAAAATGCAGTTAGAAAAATAATACCAGTAGGTCTCAGGCCTACATGCCAGAGATGGACGGGTCCCAACCAAAAGAATAATGCATACAGTTATCCAAAAGTAAGAATGCGGAAGCGAAATATGAAAGCCTAAAGAAGTATGGCAATATACAACACATCTCGCATAAACCCAAAAAATAAAAGCTCACTATGTTTCAGTGAGAAGCTGAGGGCTCCTTTCCCCGAGTATCCGCTACTGGACCTGAACCTACAAAGCAGCAAAGTTTAAGCAGACACGGTTATGTCCACCAACCACTTAACTACCAGTCTATATGTTTCGGTGTGTGACAGAAATGTGTCAATGTGGGAAGTTATAGTATTTAAATAGTTTGAAATATGAGCACATACCAGGTAATCATGCAGTTATCTGTACCAGGAAAAACACTTAACAATTTCATGTATACCAGTATTTTATAAAATAATTTAAAATACATTTCTCACAATCATCCATAACGTTCGCCCTGCGAAACGTTAGGTTGTCCCCTACCACTAGGTGGACCAGAGTGGAACTCGACGGGGATCTCAACCCGTACCCAGAACCACGGAGAAGTGGAACTCGATGGGGATTTCAACCCATACCCAGCACCACAACGGGGTAATGCTCGATGGGGGCTACCCATACCCAGCACACCGAAAGGTAGTACTCGATGGGGGCTACCCATACCCAGTACACCTATAAAATAATTAGTCCCTGTGGGCCAACAGGGTACCTCATCACGTGATGGCAAAAGTGTCCGGTGCATCGATGCTAACTACCACAACATATGCATCACAAGCAATAATGGCAATGCAACCACAAATCAGGCACTTGGCCTTACCAGTGTTCCAAAAATCTTGCGATAATATTTCAAAACCATATATTTATTCTTTTCAAATTTATGCTGCAATACACAAATATATATGCCAGGTTTAACATAAAAATCCCACATGACATTTTCATACAAAATAAACAATATAAATCATACTTTATGTATATCACCGGAATCCAAAATTTCATAATAATAATAATAATATAATTTCAAAAACCTTAACAACAACACACACACACACACATAGACTAAGTAGCCAGTGGTTACCTTCAAGCAGAATTTCGAGGTACCTCAGTAAAACCACGCTCCGCTTGCTCGACTCAAGACAAGTCACCGTCTACATAATAGTCATATAAAATTAACACTTAAATTAAGTGTTCAAATACAAAGTTAGGGAATCTAATTCCCTAACCAAAAGAAAACATTCATCCTCAAGAAATTTATTCAAAACCCCTCCTTAATTTTCTCTCAACTAAACCATTAAAATCCTCCATCCATATCCATCCTAAGATCCTAAAATCCAATCTTCACATACCCAAGTAAATATTTTCAACTCCCATAATATCTCAATTCGATCCTACTTAACCCAACAACAGCCTTAATTTAATATCCATAAATTTATAAGAATCACCCATTAACCTCAAATGTCCATATTTCAAAAATTCCTCCTTAATCATTAGTCTAATCCAGACTTTATCAGTCTAAAATTTCACCAACAAATTCCACCATAATCAGCCAGATTAATATCATAATATAATCCTAAATATCCCAAAAAAATCATTAATTTATCCTCAAATATATCAGACCATAATATCCCCAAATTTTCCCTAATATTAGAAATTCCAAAAATTCCAAATAATTGGGAAAAACCTCAAATAAATTATAGGCTCCTTAAGAAAAATCCTAACTCAAATATTAGACTTTAATATAATGGATTTAGATATCCTAAAAACCCCAACTCAGATAAGGCCTATTTTTGAAATATGGCATATCAAAAAACTAATGACATTGGTGCGTAGAAGAGACTTACGGGATTCCGAAAATGTGCTTAGGTGGCCGGAAAAACCACCAGTCCGGCGCCGATGGGCTCCAAAAGCTCTGGCCAAAGACCTTTCAAGCTCTTTTTCTAAGCACCAATCGAACTAAAAATGAGTGGAGCATGAAAGTAGAAGCTGAGAGGAGGTAAGGGGGTGAATGATGGTGGTTTTCCGGCGAAACGCCGGAAAACTCCCTCCTCAAGTTGGCGATGGCGCGATTGAAATGGGAGGGAAGAGAGAGAAAAATGAGGGGAGAATGGAGGATGGAAGGAAGGAAGAAGTAGCTTGGGTGATGGTGGTGTAGTGGTGGTCGGTGTGATGGGAATGAGAAGAGAAAGAACAAGGACGGTAAAAGAGTATGAGAGGAAGAGAGAAAGAAGAAGAAAAAGAGAAGAGAAAAGAAAGAGAAAAAGAAAGAAAGTGAGAGGGAAGAGGATAGGCACGGGAGAGTGAGAGGAAAGATGAGGGGGTGAGGATATAATATAAAATAAAAAGAGAGAGAAAAAGTAAAGATGGATGGTGATGGTTGAGTGTTAGAAGAGAGAAGGAGAGATGACGTGAGGGAGGAGTATTTTCGTGTTGCAGGAGTGAAAATAAGTATGGGGAGATAGGAAAAAAAAAAAACAAAGGAAAAGAAAAATGCTGGGGAAAAATATACTACAAGGCCTTACAATCCTCAAATAAGATATTTCTTTTAAGCCAAAAATTTTCTTTTGACTCTCAAAATTTTCCTATAATATCCTTTACTTATTTTCTCTCATAATAACCTCTTTTGAGCATAGAAATAATTTCTCCAAAATTATTGTCCTTAAAATAAGGGAGAAACTAGGCCTTTAAAATCCTCAGAAATACCTCAAAATCCTTCAAATATTCTTATAATCCCTCATTTCTTACTAAACAATTCCCAATTACCCCTACTAAACCTCAATTAATTTTTAGGATGTTACACGCCATCTTTACTCTTGCTCAAAATCCATCTCCAAACCTTGATTTCTCCAGTTCACCAATGTCCCTTCCAGTAGTTTTTTTTTTCATATTCAGCGAGGATGAAATGTTTGAAAGCTGGAAGAGTAAAAGCAAAAGAAAAGGCAGGCTAGAAGAAAGAGATGAAATGGAGAGAGATATAATAAATGATGAGCCGTTTCCACAGTACTATTGCCTTTCAACTTTAGACTTTTGAAGATAGGGTTTCACGGCTTCCTATGCATGATATCTTTTTTTATAGACTCCTCATGTCCTTTTTCAGTATTTTACCGTGGTATTTGCCTATTTAGGCTTAATATTTTAAAATTTTGTTATCCTATTAATATTAAAATATTAACATTAATATTAATATTAATGACTATATATGTCAGAAAAACTATTAAAGACTATCAATGTTGTTATATTTTGTTAGAGAAAATATTAAAGAATATAAATGTTGTTATATTTTACTATTTACAATTTAATAATATTATTTTAATATTACCGGTCTAACCCGGGTTGACCCCGCTTCAACCCATTGACCCTTAAACCAGTGCCTTACCCGGTTCATCGTCCGGTCTGGTTTTTTGAACCTTGCCCATAACCACTCAGGCTTCGTGCGTCTTCCTCGCTACTCCGTCGCCGGTCGCCGTCGTTGGTCTGGCTATGGCCACCACTGCTTCGACGAGGCAGAGAAGAGAGAATGAGAGAGTGAAGTCGGGCGAGAGGGAAAGGATAATGTGTGTGTGCCGGTCATAAGGGAGTATATATTTATTTATTTGTTTTGATTGTTTTTCTTTTTCTTTTTTTTTAAAGTGTGTGTGTATACGTGGAAGAAGGAGAGCAGTGAAAATAAAAGGAATAGGAGCAGGAGAGGACACGTGTGTGGCTTAAATTAAAGGAGAAGGTTGATATTTTTCTTTTATAGGTATTTTACTATCTTGTCCTTCCCTTTATAATTGAAGATATTTCCAACTAGGGGCAGATATTGTCTTTTCATTTTCTATTTTCTATTTTTTTCTTAAATCATAATTTTATTTATCATTATCATTTAGAAATATACCTAAATCTGTCCCCAAAATAATTTCTCTAGATATGCTTTAATTTCTAAATTTATTTATAAGACTTTTTAATTATTAACCAATACCCCAAGGTTCTAAATATTCCCTTCTTTGAATTTATCTCCAAACTATTTTTCCTTAACTAATTAAGAAAATAAACTTTTAAAAATTATTAAAAATATACCTGGCCTCATAAATTTGTTTATAAGGCTTTTTAATTTCTGAATGCCTTTTTAAGACCTTAATTAAATTATTATTATTTCTTTCTTCTAAGTTAAATTTTTTCTTCTAATTATTTCCCTTTATTTTATTTTATTATTATTATTATTTATTTTTTAAAGGAAGTAAACCTTAAATTTGTTAAAAATGGCTAAAACATCATAAATTCATTTTCAATGATTTTTAATATTTTGGTCACATTCCTTAAAACCTTAAATAATTTTTCTATTTTCTATTTTCTAAAATTTGGGATGTTACAAGCTGTGAATTATTTTATATTATACTATTATAAGTATTCTTCCATGCTTAAATTCTTCTTTTGTTTCTCTTCTTCATGAGGTGAATGATTTGAGATTAAATTTGAACACAATCGATGATGCTACTAGAGAGGTTTAGCTAACTTTAATGGTTTTGAGTTAACAAACATGAAGGTATCATCTGACTACATCTTCATATTATTACTCATACTTGCAGGTGGAAGAATCAATGAAGTTATGTGAAATGATGCAGACTATTTTTTCTTTGGGCAATGCCTTAAATCATGGAATAGGCCGAGGTATTTGTTTTTATCTTTAATATTGTTGTATTATGATCTGATATGGAGCATTAATGCATGGCTTCTCTAACTTGACAGATTTCTACAATACAGTTTTGCTTATAGTTTTCTCTGTTGCATGTTGCAGTATCTACAATGGGATTCAAATTAGCTATCATTCTTAAATTATCATATCACTCGAGCAACGAATGAAAAAATATTAAGTGTGGCATATTTTCTCTGATCTTATATGGTTATTTTTTTATTTTTGGGTTAAATACCAAATCCACCTCGGAAGTATACCCCCAATCTCAATTCTGCCTAGGAAGTTTTTTTGGTCTCAATATCACCCTGGAAATAATAAAACGTAGCAATGTCACCTTCACTTGACAGTCAAATAATGTTGACTATTAAAAATAAGTATGTGGCAATGAACTTCTAAGACACGTGTAAAATGAGGATGTCGTGGCAGAACAATCCGGTCCTCATTTTACACCTCAGCCTCCCCCCTTTCTTTCTTTCTCTCAATTACTATCTGGAAAACAAAAAGAAAATTCCCTCCACATCTTCTTCTTGTTCGATTTTTCACCTCCCTCACCACGATAGAGATGAGGCTTGTTGCCGCCATCGCTATCACTGCCCCCGCGCCACCATCGTTGTCACCTCCCCATTTCTTCGACACCGAGCCAGCGATCTAAGGGGAGAGAGATGAAATAAAGAGAGAGGGGGACAAAAGTCGAACCTCGTCGCCACCCTCCGCCGTGGTCACCGTCCCTCGCAGTCGACGGCGAAAGAGCCTTCTTCACTATCTTCTTTTCCCCTTTTTGTTTTTCGGATTCTGAAGTGTGTGAGGATTTGTGGGTCTCCAACAAATTAGGGCTTCTGGAAATTCTTTACTGATCTAGTTAAAGCTTGAACTTTGAGTTGATGGCCAGCCATGTCACCACCACCCTTCCCTCTGCCGCAGCCCAGAACCCTACCAGCCTCCGGCACCGTACCACCATCTCAATGTCCTTCCCCTGCTGATTCATTCTGAAGATTTTGTTCTGATATCGCAGGATGAGCTACTTTTATAAAAACATTTAAAATTAGATCGGAGAATGTTTTAATTAAGCCTTTTTTTCTTTGAGTTTTGTTGAGGCCAGATTTCATTTTGTTGGTCTTTTTGTTGGGGCAATGTTAATTTCTTCTACGATTGAAGAGATTGCTCAAATTTGATGGCAAATTGCAAACTGGCGATTCGAGAGATTATGGATGGTGCTGGTGGGCGTAGCATAATAGGAGGAGGACAGCGTCGAATGGCGGTGGATAACGGAGGTGACAGTGGGCAGAGGTGGCCAATTCGAAATAGGTAGGTGGGAAGGTTGTGGCTTTTTCCATTATGGGACCATCTTCACTCTGATTCATGCTTTGCAAGTCTGGTATCTTAGAGCAAGAAGCATTTTCTGGGTTGGTGGTGTTAGATCTGGAATTTATTCTGATTTCAATTTTTGTTAAAATTTTATGATCTTACTTCTCTTAATCGTGAGATGATACATTGTGGTCTTGTTTTATTTTGCTCTGCATGGTGTTTCAATGAATATTAGAGTGAGAAGGGAAAATGATTACAAAGGAGGGGTAGATGATGAAGCTAAGGATGGGATTTTTGGGTTTGACATGAATGTAATATGAGGTTCTGGGTTTCATTGATAGAGTGGAGAGTGGACAGGGAGACCTGCATAAGAATGATGACGTGGTGCGCCACCTAGGATCCCATCTAATATATCAGTCAAACAATCTAAACTTAACAGTCAAAATTAACTTTATAATGGACTAGAGCAACATTGCAATGTTTTATTACTTCCAGGGTGATAGTGAGACCAAAAAAACTTCCAAGGCGGAATTGAGATTGGGGGTATACTTCCGGGGTGGATTTGGTATTTAACCCTTTATTTTTTATTCCTTGATAGCATAGATTCATGGATGGAACCATCCAGTCTTCAAAGAAAGTGGATGTAGAATGAATGATGCAAATGATAAACTATTGGGTCTTCTTTAACAACCAACCACAACAAAGCGATCTAGACGAGCCTGATTGTAGATTGACTGCACTAGATGTTACTCTAAGACTTGTATTTGTAGTTATTGTGAAATTAACATATTTTGAAACAATTTGACAAATTGTAAGCGTTCCACTTTTTGTATGTTTTATGGAGTATGAGACAAAGTTCCCTTTCGGTATGTTATATGAAAGGTTGAACATAATTCTCTTTTTGCTGAATTGGACAATTTGTATTGAATGAAGTATATGACAAAATTCTCTTTTTTGTATGTTCCATTTGGCACTATTCACAGGTCTCTTTGAAAATTTTTATTCAAAAACAAACAATTGTTAACAATTTTTTTCATAAGCATTAACAACTTTATCATAGGAATTAACAAGGTCTGAATAGCGATTAACAACTTACAACTTTATTGCTGGCGATGTGAATGAAATGTTTGCTCCAAGCGCTAACAATTTCATCGTAAACATTAACAACTTTATCATAGGAATTAACAAAGTTTGAATAGTGATTAACAACTTACAACTGCTGGCAATGTGAATGAGATATTTGCTCCAAGCGTTAACAACTTCATCGTAAGCATTGACAACTTTATCATAGGAATTAACAAGGTCTGAGTAGTGATTAACAACTTACAACTTTATTGCTGGCAATGTGAATGAGATGTTTGCTCCAAAAGTTGAATGCTTACAACTTGTTAAATTGTCGTAAAACATGTTAGATTTACATTAATTGCAACTATAAGTCATAGAGTAACAATTAGTGTTGTCCATCTTCAATTAGGCTCTTTTAATTCACTTCATAGTGGTTGGTTCTTTAAGAAGACCCATTACTTTATTCTTTGTATCATTCCTTCAACCTCCACTTTCTTTAAAGATTGGATGGTTCCATTACAGATCTTGCAACATGAAACAAAGAAACAAAAGAAGAATTTAAGTATGAAAGAATACTAATAACAGTATATAACATAAAATAATTCACAACTCTCCATAAGTTGCATAACATACCTGGCTATTTATAACAAAAAAATGTTGCTCATCCCTCTTGAGAAACAACTTCAAATCAACCCCCTTTTGTCACCCAATTTTACAATCAATAGCAATAGATTCAGCATCGTTGATGGCCAAAAGAAGCACCCCAAACAGACCAAAATCACAACCTATTGCCTACTCTGATGTATATCAATCGCATCATTCATAGAGACATAAAATCAATGAGAAGAATTGGAACACGCCTTATGATGAATTTTTTTATATTTCGCCAAAAATAAAAAAGGACTATATGCAATCTCCAAAAACTACAAAGGTCCAAAGTTAAACAAATGATAGAAAAAAGAAATAGAATAAACTTATCTTGAGTAGATTTTCCAACTCAATCATGTTAACCAACCTATCTCAAAAGAACAAATTGAACATATATAGTTATATTTCTGGAAAGTAACACCACAATAGAAGGAAAAAGCAAACCCAAAACAAAGTAATGAACCAAATCCTCTTCCTAACCCAAAATATACAAAACATATATTTTGAGATGGCGAACAGTGGTGTGGAGGCTGCTAAATATATAAAACTATATGTTATATATTATATAAAACATGTATAAAATTCCTAGAAATATTATGGCGTGATCATTAACTATCTTCTTGGTAAAATTCCTAAGGCTGTTGATTGAAATTAAAATCTAATTACAACACCCTTGTGTATGATCCTCGTGAGGGAGATGGGGGTGCAGAGAGATTTTATGTTTAACCATTAGAGTTGGACATTAATCCCCCAATCAAATGTGATTAAGTTTTTGCCATTAAGTGTCAATAATCACTTGAAAATAGCATAAATATACGTGCTGAAATTGAAAAGGAAGCCAGGTCATCGACGAATTGATGGTTCGATAAATAAATAAGCACCTGAAGTCAATCTTTCCGTTGATTAAGCGCCTTATGCTTAGGGAGATATGGAGGCCGACAGAGAGTGGGGAGGCTTCACCGGAGGTTGCGACGACGGTGTGGTGGATGTCACGGTGACCGGCGTTAAGGTTTGGTTGGGGGTGAGGGTGATGAAGATGGTGGCTAAAATGATAAAGGGAGGGCGTGAAGGGTAGGAGGATTTCAAGTCAAAAAAATAAGGGGCAAAAAAGTCTTTCATTAATAATTGGAAATCCCAGATTCCTTCCTAGGGTCTGACCTGGGATTTCCAAATGTTGAGGGAATTTGTCCTTTATAATATTGAAGGGTATTTTTGGGTCATTTTCCCATATATTAATTCCTCCTATTTTCTTACAAGAGCACTAAATTCAAATTGTCTCGGTTATTTTTATTCCTGTATTCTAAAATATAAGACCCAATTGACTTTTTTTGAGAAATTAAGGAAATTGATTGAGTCACTTAATCATTACATAATTTGTGTATTATTAGATTATATATTACTAATAAAACACAATGGCGTCGTGCGTAGAGCCGGGATTTCGGGCCAGCCCGCATCACAAACGGGTCAGCCCGTTTCTGGCCTGAAAAAACCGGGCCAAGGCATCCCTGGCCCTAGCCCGAAGTTATTGGGCTGTCGGGCTATCGGGCCAGCCCGACAGCCCGATAACACACCTTTAAAAAAAAAAAGCCAACACCCAACGCCCAACAAAACAATAATAAAACTTCTAAGAGTGTTTGAGAGTAAATCATAAAACTTTCTCATTACTGCAACAATAATAACACTCTAAAATCTAAATGCATTCAGGTTTAGGGGATCAACAGCCAACGCCCAACATCTCAGGCAAACATCTCAGCAGCCAACGGCCAACAAGAATGAAAAGCCAATATATTATAGTAAATAAAGATTTTCGATCAAACAAGAACTCATTAGTCAATCTGTCAATGTAAATCATATAGCCAGCCACTAGTCACAGACTCACTCACTCACAGAATGACAGAAACCATTTTGACATACATACATGATACATACAAGCCGTTCCATTGTTTGAAGATGTTCAGAAATCAGAATTCAGATAACAACTCAGTCTCAGACCCATCAATTGATTCAATTCGTAATATGAAAAATGAAAGAAACCAAAGAGGCAAACAAAGAGCAGTGACAAAGGAAACCACCAGTCACTAGATCAGAGAATCAGTAAAAATTCTAAGCTTTGCAGAGTGGATTTGGGAATGAAAAAGAAGTAAATAAAAACCCCCCAAGCCTACCTTCAATTGGACGAACGAACACTGAGGGAGAGAACGAACCAACTGGCGATTCACGAAGGAGTAAGACGGAGGGAGAACGAATGAAGGAGTAGGAGTAAAGGACGGAAGGAGAAGCGATGGCGGCGGCCGGAGATTCTCCGACGAACGACGAGACTGAGAGAGTGAGTTGGAGCCTGGAGAGTGGAGAGGTGGTAGCTGGCTAACTGCTAGGGTTCGAAGCTTCGAATGGTGAGGCAAGGAAGTGGTGAAATGAAAGGGCCTCTGTCTGCCTCTGCTTGTGCTTGGGAACCGGGGGGTTTTTTTTTTCAATAATAATATCGGGCTGACGGGTTAGCCCGATTCAGCCCAATTAATTTGGGTTGCGGGTTGCAGTAACCCGAATTTGAATGGGCTGCTTTTTTCATGACCCTAACCCGATTTTTTTGGGCAAAATCGGGCCCAACTCGACGGGTTGGGCCCAAATTCCCAGCTCTAGTCGTGCGATCCATGTAGCCGACCCTACCTAGTGGGATAAGGCTTGGTTGTTGTTCTTGTAGATTATATATTAGCTTATAAGTCAAGTAATCCAATTTAGCAGGTAAAAAAGAACTAATTTAGAAAAAAATTCAGAAAAATCAATTTAAAAATAACTTATTTAACTTTCCTAAAATTTTCTAAAAAAATCAAATAGGTCTTATATTTACAATCGGAAGGAGTGTAAAAATTTTATTCTTGTTTCTGATTAGTTTTATTTTCTATCGTCATTTTTCCTATATCACACACTCTTTTATATTGTTCTTTCCTTACTATTTGATTTTTCTCTTGCTTACCCAGTTATAGTATAGTATAAATTAAGACATACTTAAAAAAAGTTTATCTTTTATCTATTTATTATTTTTAATCAATTGTTACTATTTTTTAAAATTGCCTAAAGGTATAAGATGAGATGGGGCATAGAAAAATAACACCCATTTGTAAAAACCACCATGAGATTATCATTTTCAGGAAAGAAGAGAAGAAGCAACTACTAAAGATACTCAACAGAAAATTAGAGTGAGGTGGTCCACTTCATTAAATTACGACTCATAGGCGGGGTGGGTAGTTCGTTGCATTACAGTCGAGCAGTTCAGTTGATGAGAAGCCAAGCGTTAAAAAAAAGCGACGACAATAAAATCCACGTGTCCAGTTTCAGCGGACTTCAAACGCACATTTTATTACAACCTCTGTCCTAAGACCCTTTTGGATTCCGTCGAATAATAATAATAAAAAAAAAAAGCGCACTCTCCATTTCCCTCTATCCCTCCCTCCGTTTTGTGTCACTCTTGCTCGCGGTTTTGAGGCTTTTCAGTTTCGAACATTCGCTTCAACATCTCTGACACCCTTTTTCCTTCTTCCCATTTTCTCCCTCACTCTCTCCTCAAGGTTAGATCTTCTCTCTCGTTTGTGTCTGATCTTTGTAATCTGTTCTGCTATGCTTTCTCTCTTTTTGGCTTGTTTGAGCTTGCCTGCTTTGATGAATGAGGTTAGACTTCATTTCATTTGCTTCACCTGTTTATAACTTGTCACCTGGTTTTTGAGAAACTGGGGAGAAAATGAATTTTGTAAAATTCTCTGCTCTTTTCACTGCTCACTGTGCATGTGCTTAAATACTCGCAGTACGGCTAGTTTCTTAGCTACTCGCAATCCAGTTTGTTTTTTCTTGTCGGCTGTCTTCCTAAGAAATTGTTTCTCAAATTGGGTTTCTTGAGACAAAGTTTAATATATTTTGTGTTTATTATATGCTGATCCAGATCTTTGTCATCTTGTATTTTTCTTGGACTAAATTTTGGAAATACCCAAAAGGCTTAACTTAATATTATTCTGTTCTTGTATTGCTGTTTAGAGTTGGAAGTTGTTAGGCGCAGGCTTCAAGCCTATTCAACCAACTAGTCAAAAGTTAGATGCGGAAGAAACCGAATGTTCAAAACATGCCAATGGTTGTGTGTGATAGCCCTATGGAAAAGAATAGCTAAGTCATCCGTAAGAGCGTATAGATAACTATAGATGAGCCAATTTGTAAAAGGGAATTCTAGTTATAAAAATTTTATCTAGCTTCACGGTAAATCTGACAATGTCTGGATATAGTGGTAATTGCGCCCCGGTGGCAATGTACACATTTAACACTTAAAGACGAGTTTACTGATGTATCAAAAAAAAAAAAGATGAGTTTACTGGGTCAAGTCAGAACCAAAATCTGTGCTGACTACCTATAGTTTTATATAGTTAACTCGCTGTAAACATTTTATTGTGCCTACCTGATATCTCATATTGACTAGATTTGGTTTTTTTATGCGCTCTGTTTAAATCTTTGGACGTGGATATGCATGTGATCTACTTTTATGGAAACAGTGGGTTGTTCTATATTTGCCATGTCCAAACTATGACAAAGCCTTACAGTTTTACATATTTATGAATATTTTATTAGGGAAAAGGATGTTGCATGCATAATAATGTTCACATATAAACGCATTTAATTTATTAATGCATCTTTCTTCAGGCTGGGGAAAAGTAAATTGGTGTGCAAATTCTAGGATGAACAAGACAACATGAGATGGATCCAGAAGAATACTTACAGAAGTGTTCCAATATGAAATGCCAAAGGGTAAGGATTTGGTCGTTATGGTAAATGTCTTTACTCTTCGAGCATGTATAAGTTCTAGATTATATCTTAGGCGCAAATGTTGGACATTCTTCCCCTAATTGCAACATTGGCGAACTAATCTATCTGCAATATGCTATTTTCTGCCTATTGTTGACAGCACTAGAATATTGAAAATCAAGAGATCATGTGAACTAACAATTGTAGTTATTATAATTTGATCTGTGCTGGGAAAACTCTTAACGTTCTGGCATCCAGAGTGTACGAAATGCTGATTTTTTGAGCAATATGGTTCTATGTTCTCATGCAGGCTTATGTAGGAAAAGATTGTTATTGTTGCTTAACTGTATCAGAAGTACTTTTAATTTATTAGAAAACAACAATCAAGCATAAATGTCTGTAGCACATACTGATTTATATATAACCTTTATCATTTGGGATTTTTTTTCCTTTTGAAAACTATTGTGCTTGAATTTGTTTGTACACACATGAGCCTCATTTCTTGAGTACCCTCCATCTCCTCTCTCACAAGCTATAACAATCTTTTGATGTATGTAGAGGCTCATGATGTATGACTTCTCTGTTGTATACTTTGCTAGGTTCAAGTAGATGGATCATTTGGTCCTGCTATTCAAGATGAATCCATAGATGTCGAACATTTGCTTGCAGAACCTAGAAGTGATCATGTTTCAGTGGATGGGATTTTGTATTTTCATGAGGAGAATGTAGGCAAATGCTGTGCTGTCGAAAATCTTTCCCATGGTTTAGAGTTTGGTCTAAGAACAAGTATAGGTAATCTAAAATGGCTCAAGTGGTCTGTAAATCTATTTTATAAGGTTGCTGATGGTCTATTGACATCGTCTTCTTTTGTCAGAATATTGGAAACTACTGATTTCAAATTTTGATTTATTTTTACTGATTGCTTACTGCTGTACTTGTGTTTATCAGGTGGATCAGATTCTCACACGACTTTGAATGGAAATGATTTGGAACTTGAGGTATTTGTCTATAGTTGCGGCTAATAGTGGATTGAGATCAAAGCTACGGCCTCTCTCTATATATATATATTCATTTTATTCCTAAGAAGTGATGGATAAGATATTTTTTAGGTGCTTGGTCGGTTGCTGAAAGATGTTGAAAATGATGGTCTTAATGCGACAGATGGGTTTTCATGTGAAGATTATCTTTTGGGTAGATAATTAGCTTTCGTGAAGTTAATTCTGTTGTGATGCTTTGATGAAAAGAAGAAAATGACAACTCTTTATGTTTCGTGATTTCTCTCTGTTTTCTGATTTTAATACTATATATCTGTTTTCAACTACAGATTTTGAATTTGGGGACAAAGCTGTGGATCTTTGTGGAGAATCACTATTGCAAAGTTCAAGCTTTGAAAGTCATTCTCCAGGATTAAGTGGAAGTAGCAATGGTGTTGGTGGGGCATTTGAATCAGCAAAAGTGGCCGTTGAACAATCTGAATATAAAAATAATTTTCTAGATGATAGAAAAGTAACCCATGACTTGCATGGTGCCTCCAGGAACATTTCCTCTCAAACATCAATTGAAGATGGAATTTGCAATTCACCTGATATGAAGCATCTAAATGAGTTGGATATTGACCCCCCTTTATCAGATAGTGTATTGTCTTGCAAGAAGGAGAAGAGTTCTGTAGACGCATGTCAAACTGCTGCAGTTAGAGAGAAGAGATGCCGTAAGCCTACTGTGAGGTATATTGAAGAATTTTCAAATTTGAGGTCAAAAGAAAAGGTTTTGAATTCTGCAACCAAAAGTAAACCCCTGAGTTTGGCATCACACCACAAGTCTCATCATGTAAGGTTTAGAGCATTGAGACACATTCAAGGCAAGAATTCTGATAGTCTGATGAGTGATATGGCACTTCCTGAGTTGCAGGTTCATAAGCAATGTCTTAAGAATGAGGTACTGATTTTGACTTCTGTTCTAAGGCGCAAACTTGGTTCATTGTACTATCTGCTTGCCTTTGCACCTTGCGTCTAAGTAGATTATTGCGTTTAGATTTTCTTTCATGATTCTTATATTGAGATATTTATGGGCAGTCCTCTTTCTGCATCTCTTAAGAGTTGTTTTGTGGTAGAATGGTTCCTGTAATTGAGTCATGAATTTAACAATATATGAGATCAGTGTTTGTACAAGTGTCACCATTCTATATCTTGAGAAGATAGCTGCATTTGGTTGTTATTGCCTAATGTCCATGGATAATGCCTGCAAATCTTAATCATTTTCTTAGGGACTTGAGTATGATGAAGAGTCTAATACAACTGAGTCCGAGGATGAATGTGTAACTCCAACAAGATATGGGAAAAATGATCGGAGGAAGCATCAAAGAATGTGGACTTTATCTGAAGTGATCAAGTTGGTTGATGGCATTTCTGAATATGGAGTTGGCCGATGGACTGATATAAAGCGTGTTCTGTTTTCTTCCTCCAGTTATCGTACACCGATAGACCTTAGGGTATTTTGCAAAGCTTCACTCATTCAGTTGTCACCTTTTCTTCCAAACCATATTAAAAACTTCTGGTGATTTCTGCAGGACAAGTGGCGGAATCTTCTAAGAGCCAGTTCAGCACATAAATTTAACAGCAAAGAGGTCAACCATCTGTTCATTGATTTTCCATGCATTTTTTTATGGTGTAACATCATGCATTCTTGAACTTAGTTCATGTGACAAAGTATTTATATGAACGTTGTGGAGTGAAAGTTTTTTTTTTGGTTATTTTTTTTGGTCGAAATTCATTTGAAAACTGACATGATGCCAAAGAGTTTATTGACAATCATACGGTATTGCAGACTGAACAAAAGCAGCAGCATGCCTTGCGCTCCTTACCGAGCTATGTGCTTCGCCGAGTCCATGAACTGGCTAAAATTCATCCCTACCCGAGGGAGCGATCTTCAAAGGAATCATTGGTGGGCCATGTTGACTCCCTTATCCTTCCAACTGGGAAAAAAGGGGGTCCTAGCAAAAGAAATGTGCGTAGGAAGAAGTGTACTTGAGCATTGGTTCAATGAATCTCGTGTATAGAGGAAGTGTATTCAAGCTCTCGAGCTCACCCTACAATAGTACTCTGTTCTTGGAGAAACAGAACCCAAGTCGTGCCCGATCTCGTTGAACTAGGAATTATCCATGGTCTCGTCATGGATAGATTGTAGTTAGTAGATATTAAACACTTGACGTGGTGTAGATTGTAATCAAATATGTCAGACACAGCTATGTGATTTGATGAAAGCCTTTAGTCATTGAGGTTTTCCTCCCCTGAAATCGAGCATGACAGGATTATGCCGTTCTGGTGTTAAACAAATTACAAACATTTGCCCGTATTCAAATTGACTCGTAAACATCAGTGCCGATGTGTTTTATAGAATTTTAAACCACGCTATTAGTGCAGAATCTGGAAATGCTTCATAAGTTCGTCTAAAGGAGTGAAATGCTTCATAAATTCGTCTAAAGGGGTTAATATTATGATAGGAATCACGAAAATGGGAGGAAAATTTTGGTCTTTCTCACGTTGTGAAGATTAAGACGAAGTGGCGAACAGCAGTGTATTGGACTGTTGGTTTTCGTTAGTAGAGATATTTTTTTGGTAAACTACTAACTTCCAAGAGCGTCCCGAATCATTTGGGTTTGGAACTATTAGATTTCGAGGTTGGAATGTTTTAAATCTTTTTCAACTCTCAATAAACGTGTATTATGAGATTCAAACTTGTATTTTTTCTCTATACGAGATTAGGTTACAGCCACCTCACTAGACAGCTTATTTAGTTAGCAAGAGAAGTGAATTTTTGATCAAGTACACTACATAACAATTTGAAGATATTTTACAGGGAACAAACATCAAAGCAAATGGGCCAAAGAGCCCTCAAATCGACACATTACAGCGCAAATCAGGAGCTTTACTGCATAGCTGCAACTTTGTATCATGTACCAAACGTGCTATTCATGCATGGCATAAATCAAGATATTCTTGTTATTCCAGTGAATAACAAAACATGTTATTACTTGCTATGAGTCCTAGATTTCACAACCTCGTAACAAACCACAGGCCCCTTCATTCACAGAATCACAGCAAACTCAGATCACATGCCACTTCTGCTAACAAAACATGTATTATCTCTCAAACATGACCATTAATATGTTGGAACTTCATATCATCATCTTCTCGAGAAGTGCCAGCCTTATTTGCAGTAGTGCTTTCATGGTAGTTGATATTGGAGCTCTGTTTTTCAGTGCCTTCTATTATTTTTCCCCTTCCAGCGTGAAATCTTTGCTCTTTGCCATATATACCACCCACCCCTAACGTGCTTGAGCCTACCAAGCTGGAGCTCACAATTATGACTGCAAGTGACAGAACTATGAACTTCATTTTGAACAAGTTTCAGCTTCTCTGCTTTCTGCACGTTCAAACGAATCTCAGAATTCTCATTTTGAGAATTGGCTCTTTTTATTTAACAAGAGAAAGTGGGGTTTCATGCAAGTTCACTATAATGAACTATTTAACGCTCTTGCTATCACGATCAAGACAAATCTTTGATTAAGATAAGGGTTGAGAGGATATCATCACCATGTTTATAAGTGGATCGTATAAAGAATTGATGATGTGCTTCACTGGGGTAAAGTGGCATAGTGTGGGTCAGCTAGCAGCATCTTTTTACAGCACGCATTTCTAATCTCACTGGTTCTTCAAACTCCTTTCTCCGTTTGTTTTATTTTTCCGTATTTTAAAGGGAGTGCTTCTATCTGAGCAGTGCACGTCAATTCAATTGATAGAGACGTTAAGTTTATCAAGGAATAATGTGTCCAATCTCAAATGTAAGGGTCATGGGCCTAATTTATGCATGTTAAAAAAATTAAAGTTATATAATTCCAACAAATGCATGTCAGACACCTTAAAGTACTTTAATTTATAATTATTTCCACCAATGAAAACCCCTCCTATATATAAATATATATATATATATTAGGGATTGGTTAAATAAATAAGACAAAATAAATTGAAGTATTACATACTACCTCAAGTAGCTATATTATAGGTTTTGAGTACAATACATATTTAACTAATTTCATTAGATTGGGGTTGTTAGTTAAATTTATCTACAATCACATAATATTACCAAAACACCCTTATAATTTACCTTTATTTCCATACACCCTCCCTTTCTTACCTGTTTATTATTGGGAGGCATCATTAGGGATGCTTTAGAGAAAAATTGAAAAAAATTTATAAAGAGGTCTTATACTTAGGAACAAGCTCACATTTTTAAATAGATATTATATTTATCTAAGGGAGTAATTATTAGTGTGCAATGCATTTTCCCAATACAAGTAATCATAAGGGAAATGATGTATCCCGAGTTTAAACTAGTGGTTTAAAATACAAATGGGCCTAGCAAAACAAAGAGCATATGCCGGGCTGCTATTATGGGCTTTATTGGTGGCTAATTGAGTCAGTCGAATCTAGTATACTATATATTGTTTAATGTGAAAATAATTCAAATAAAGAAATACAAAACAATACTCCCTCTGTTTCTCAATAAATCTCCATAGTATCCCTATTGATACTTCTTACTGATAATCAAGCAATAGAGGGAGGGTGAGAATAAATGTGGGTAGTTAGAGTGTTTTGGTAATATCATGTGATTTTAACTATAGTTAGGGTGTTTTGGTAATATCATGCAATTTTAACTACTTTAATGAACATCCTTAATCTAATCCAATTAGATAAATGTGTTTTATATTTAAGAACAAAGGAGTATAAGGATAGTAAGATACACTAAATGCAAAAAAAAAAAAAAAAGCTATGATGTTTTTAATAAATATATTTAAAAAAAGCATTGTAGTTTTTTTTAAAAGACCAAATATTTCGGAGAAAATTACTCCTTTAATATTCCAACTTTTAGCTCAATTCCTCAGTAATTTGGCATATTTAAATGCGTAAGCTTTTGACTCGTCTACACGACCCATGATCTTTATTTTTTTCTTACTTTTTATATAATTATCCTTGTAATCGATGACTCAACTCCTACGCAAGCTCACTCTAAAAATTATTTTAACATTTTTTATATAAACCAATAACAAATATTGGCATTATTATCCAACAAGACACCTCTTATTATATATATATATATATATATTCCCTTATTTTTAGTCCCATTCTCATTACATGAAAGATATTTCATATCCCAAACGAAACGAAACGAGAGTGCGCCTACTCTTGCAACCATTTTCTAACGAAAATGTACATCCAAAAGTACATATACATGCATATATATGTTGAACATGACAAGGAATCAAAGTTTGGAGGGAAAGCAAAAGCTGGCTTGGGTTCCAAATAGAAGAAGGTATGGATAGACATTAATGGAGACATATGGTGGGGATAATTCAGTGAGCATAAGAACACAAGCATGAAAAGAAAGAGAATTAATAATGAGAATGGCATGACAGCTCATAATAACACAGATTTGCACGTGGAAGCAAGTGACTCAGCCAAACACAAGTCAAATCAAATAATAACACTTTCAACTGTACCAAAATGGCTGGTGGGCTTCCGAGCATCTCAGTGCTTTGAGGTGTCACCAACCATCTCTCTTAAACTTTGCCCCTCACTCTCAGACACCCAAAAGTCAAGCATGTGCTCTCTCACTCGTTTTCTGCAAAATTTAACTCATATATGCCTTTCAATGCTTGCTTGCTTGTTTGTTCCTCTATTAGTCACAGAAGCTACAATGAGAAATCTATCTACTGTGCCACAAGATAATAACATTTAATCTCTATGATCTGGAGAAAAACTGTTCACACTATTCAACCAACCAAGCACAACACACTTTTGTCTTACAGAGGGAATGAATCAGTGTGCTGGCTCTCAATCATTTCTGCCTCATTTAAGTAAAGCATGATGATCAGAATTAGAGATCACCCCACAAAAGGCAACCTCTCAAATCCTATCCTTCCCCACTTATCTCATTTCAATTCCTGAACTTTTTTGCGGTCAAGATAAATCATGTTTCCAATCATATAGGAAATACAGCTAAACAAATATCTTATCACATGACATCTGAAGCAACTGTGATGGAGCTCCATGATAATGTTGAGAGAGAATCTTAGTAATGATGATCAATCTACTCTAGCATCTAGCTGAAAATCTTTAACAGACCAGAAATTTACGGTCAAATTTCAAGAGTTGAGGGGGGAATGAAATCCAATCAAAATGATGACGCATTTATTGATGGTCAAAAGTTTCAGCTACTAAGAACAAAGACTTTTTTCTCTTCTCTTCAGCTAAAGATACTTTATTTTTTCCTCCATCCTTTTTGCTTTGCATTGCCCATTTCCTGCATGCCCTGAGATCTTCTTCTAGATAAGTCGAAAAGCATATCTTAAATCCACATGCACGATATTGCTGCTTCAAGATTGAATAAGAAATACGAACGTACGGTAGTGCACCATTATATCAGTCCGCCTTAAAAAAATGCAAGCTGAAGCCGACATCCACTAATTTATTATTTTATAAGTAGTGAGAAACAAATCACAATATACAGGCGGAGAAAATCAGAGTTGCTTATTATATGCACTCACTAATACCGATTAAAAGTCAGTATTGATTTATCTGCCCCTTCATATTTTCCATAAGGCGATCAATCCCACTTCACTCCACCCACATTCTTCCACTAAATCAATTGATCTCACTGACGTTTATTAACTTTTGACAATACAATATGTGGAAAGATTACTACTCACAAAAGCTAAAGCTCTTATCAGATTGAATTAGAGTTTGTAATACTTATCCTAATGTATATTAGAGAATGAGTGGCTTCGCACTAAACCCAAGAAACCATCCCATCCCTCTTTCATTATATATCCTTATCTTCTCCCCCCAACTCGTGGGACCTTAACCTGTTATCATAGAGCAAGTACTAGTACCATCCTTCAATAAGAATTACAGAGAAAGACAGAGAGTTCTTACTGAGGGGATACATTAATTTGTCGATATGATATGCATATTAAATCATTGCGATGCATGTTCGTACAGTTTCGTAGCAAGATGTATTGAGGCCTTGATGACTAACGAACGAGGCCCTCAACTATCTGTACTAACAAGCACTCTCTAATAAAATATACATCATTTTATATCCTCTCATTTGTGTTAGCATAAATTATTTATCACGCCCTGCCAACCATTTAATGCTCCAGAGCAGTCCTACTTCCCGTGCCACAATTATATATACCTTTTCGTTTTCATAGTGTTCACTGCACTTCTCTCTCTCTCTCTCCCTATCTCTCTCTTTCTCTTTCTCTCTCAGAGTACACACCCATATAGATATGAAGAGAAAGTTTCTGAGAGGGTGCCTTAACAAGTGGAAGAAAATGAAGAGTAGAGTCATACCTTGTTGTGCCTGTGAGTGTTGCAGTAAATGGACTTTATGGTCAACCATGCATGAAAGAAGATCAATCCCAAGTGATGTCCCAAAGGGTCACCTTGTTGTGTATGTAGGAGAGAATTTCAAGAGATTTGTGATCAAAGCCACATTACTAAACCATCCACTCTTCAAGGCATTGCTGGATCAAGCTCGGGAAGAGTATGATTTTGTTTCTCAGTCAAAACTCTGCATCCCTTGCGATGAGCATCTTTTCCTCAGTGTACTTCGCTGTGCTGCCTCTTCCAAGAACAAAGGAGCGAGCCTTTGTTTCTGAGAAATCAGACATTGAGTTATTCATTACGTCCAGTTTCTTTCTAACAAGTATGCTGATCTGTAATATGTAGCTGTAATACGCTGAGTAGATGTAGACACAAGTGTCATTTAGCTCACCTGTGTAAATCAATTCTATTTGTTGCTCTCATCAGAATAAGATATATATATATATATATATATAAAGGTTGCACATTGATGACCAAAGAAGCCAGTTCTTCCAGAGACCAAAAACGTTTGCATTGGCATGTTAATGACGAAATATATCATTGGCTTGACGCATTTTCAAGTGTTTGAGATCCATGTGAATATAGCATTTGTCCAAATATTTTTACCGATCAAATATGTAATTTAAATTTACTGTTCCAATGGCAGTAAATTGCTTGATTTTAACAAAGTCCAGATCAGCGGAGATTTTTTTTTTGTTTTTTTTGTTTTTGTTTGGGGGGGGGGGGGGGTTAAGAAAAGAAGAAAGCCAGAGAGCTCTGACCCACTTATGGTATCGCCAAATCAACAGAGCACTCAGTACGGGGATGAAATGATGAAGTTTGGAAAGAAGGACATGGGAATTGAAAAGTTGAGAGTATATTCTCGACGACGACTGTACAGAGGGCCCGAAACCGATGACACGGCGTGCAGACTTAGTAATGATATGGAGACCTACCAAATTAGTTAAGATTATTTTTTGCACTCCACGTAGCAGGCAGCTCTCCTACGTATGTTTCCCATTTACACCGGCCTGAATACATGACCTTAAGTTTATGCTGTCAGAGCTCTTCACTATTCAATAGAAGTGAAGCTGCTATTGAGATTATGTTTAATTGGGGTTTGCCTTTACAGTCTAACTAACCAGAGTCCAAATTCAACTAACACTCAATGTGGATTTGAAAGTGATAGGTACATCAGCAGACCGATTATTTGCATCCTGATAAGGGGATCACCGACCTCCCCCAGAACATACAAGGAAGCGATAAACCTGGAGTCCTCAATTCTAAAAGGTGAATAATGAATTAGAAACTCAAGCAGCCACCAATTCAACAATTGTTCTAAAATTAATAACCAGAAGAAAAGAAATAGATGTCATCTCTGACCACTGAATATTACACATGTGAAATCAAACACATTGCTCATCAACATACATGAAATCGTCTTAAATGTTTTTTTACCAGCCAAAAAGCACAAGTAATTCCCCATATACTGCAAAAGCCTGCTAGGCAGGTAGGATGCAGCATGGAGGTAGTCATGCATACCAAATGAAATGTCATTTAGTCTACACCACCAGCTCCCCAGTCCACCGAGATTCTTGAAGAACGAAAACGCACAACTCACAATACATGCAGATTAATGCGCTTTTCCCCATTACTATGGCTGCAGATTAAGTCAACAAATTACAATAAATTGTCCCAATTAAAATAGAATATAACACCAGACAGCCCTGACGAGGCTACAGTGACGGTTATAAGATAACTCCTTGACACGTTGAGAATTACATACTTTCATTTCAAAAAGGCACGATAGATTATCATCACCAACAAGAATTGGCCAAACCAATTAAATCATTGCATGAATAATATACACATGATGTATTCTCGTTCAGAATATACAGAACTAGTGTATAGGCCTCCTTGTGAAGTACATAACCTACATAGCTGGTGACAAAATTACATACTGGCAATGATGGCCAACAAAGCTGCAAAAAGTGAGTAACATTAACAAGCGGAAGATTGCAGCAAATCAAGTATCGCAGTTAAAGCCAGCAAGAAAAATCGTGATCCAGTCACCGCCATGTATCATCTATGAACCTCAAGCAAGCCTTCCAACTCTCTCCGCTCAAAACTCCTACCCTGGAGATTGGCATCCTTACACCTGGCCGCAAAGTAAAACATCAGCCAAGCAACCATGAAGTAAACCTCCATCGTTGACTGAAACATATGGGCAAAATATCTTCCACAAACTCTGGCTAAAACCCATCTCACAAATGATCCACAACATATAGCTTCCAAGCATTTAATCTGTATCGCCTGGTTCAACATTGTAGATACTAAATAACAACCCTCCTTTACAATTTCTCTACCACTCCTCCTAGAGTCCACTATAGAAACCCAAGCATCAACAGAAAATATGAACGCCACCAATGTATCAAGTAGAAACCAAGCGAACAAGAACCCGGAAATCTCCCTCTCAAACCCTCGGATCCACGGAGACATGACTGAGAACGGCATCAATTTCAATCTAACAAACAGCTTGAAAAAAGAATACTGATCTTCAATCTCACCGAAGTACCAGAGTCCAAGAAGTTGAGTCAATGCATCCCTAACGGCCCACCTCATGAGGATAAACCCCGAAAGCCTCTTGATTCCCAATCTGGAACCATCACAAACCACGCCAGCAATCGAACCAAACCTCCCCAACAGATCGTTCACAACAGCAATGAAAACAACGCCCAAGACACACGAGTATGTACCAAGGAAAAACAGAATCACCCATCCATAAGCCGCAGACAGAAAACTCACAAGAAAAGCGAGCGCCGTAGCATCACGACGACCGATTTCAAATCCCTTCATAAAGAACCGCAAATCAACATCCCTATCCACTTCCTGACCACTTCCCAATTCAACCTTCTGATTCTCAGGTTCACTGTCGTTGTTATCGATGTCTTTATCCTCCGCAAACGATAAACCCTCCGCTTTAAAGGTGATTCCAGAGCGAACCACTTCAGAAACCCTAATCCCGTTATCAATAACCAGATCCGAGAATCCAGACTTCAAGTTAAACGAGCCAAAAAACAAGAAACTGCCATTGACAGACGATTTCCTGTTGGACCCAAACAAGGAGCGACCATCGTCGTCATCACTGGAGAAGAAGTCATCGTCCAGGGTTCCGACACGTGTGAGATGGAGAAAAGGGCGGCGACGGTGGCGGCGAAAGGCGGCAGAGGAAGGATCCTCAGGAGATCGGAAGCGATTATTGGAGTTGGTGTTGCCGGCGAGGTCGAGGTGAGAGAGGAGGGCTTTGAGGGAGGGATCGCGGTCGATGAAAGAGGTGACATGGGAGGTGCCATGTTCGACGATTGTACGGAAGGATAAGATGAGGAGAGAGAGGAAAAGGAAGGTGAAGATGTTGGAAGAGAAAGAAGAAGAAGCTTCTCTGAGGAGTTGGGAGGTGGATCGTAGATTATGCAAACGAGGAAGGTGGTTCATGGTGGGAGCTGATTTTTGGGAGAGGAGGTTTTCTTCGTCGGTGGTAGGAAGCTATGGAGCTGGGAAAGTGTGAACTTGCAGTAAGTGAAGGAAGATTTCACGCGCTGAACCACACTGTGAAATTAACGCTCGGAGCGGGTCGAAGCTTCGGAGCTCCAATAGTTCAATTCGTGAAAAATCAAAATCTTGTGGGCCAAACTTTCCACGGAGCCTCCGAAGAAATTTTGCAGCACTCTGTCGGTTGCCTTGGTAAAAGGAAAGAAGCAATTTATTTGAATGAAATCTTACATTATTTGTCCGATTTTTTTTTTTTTTTTGAGAAAAACCTGAAAGAATATTGCTTAAACCCCTAAATTTCATAGGTGATGTAAAGTTGTCCATAAGAATAACCATATAGTCAAAATTATACTGGGATAGTCAAAAGCTCCTCCCATGTAGAATTTATAGATTTTTTTTTTTTTTTGTTCAATGTAGAATTTATAGATTCAAGTAGTGTTTTTATGTAATTTTTCTAAAAAAATTTTGCCGCTATTTTTATATCAAACAATTTCATACGACAGAAGGCAATCAAGTGAAAATCGAGGTCTTGTTTCTTCTTCTTTTTTTCAATGAAGAAATTTTAATAATATCGTTTTAAAAGTCTGATATAGCAAGCATATATGATTTAATTAAGAATTGAGTTATTTTTTGTGCATCGTGTTTTTATTAAATATATATATACATATATAAATATATAAATATACGAGTCATGTTTCAATGAATATTAAGTGACAGACTATGGATGTTTCGTTTGCGAGTGCAACTGGTTCCAATGATATGTTGACAAACAAACACACTCAATATACATTTAATATTAAATTTTCAGCTAAAAAATATCAAAATGTCCTTATTCAATTTTGTACTAGATTTTCAAGACATTTATGGAGAATTTTTAAGATATTTGTACTTATTTCCAACATCAATGTAAGTATTTTCAAGTCTCAAAAATCACGAAATCCAACACTAAATCACCCACAATTTCACAAGAAAATTTCTAAGACATTTATTAGGAATTTTCAAGACATTTGTGTTTATTTTCAATATTAATGTGATTATTTCTACGTCTCAAAAATAATGAAATCCAACATAAAAGTTGAAAATTTCACAATTATACTTCCAAGATACATATAGAGAATTTCCAACACGTTTGTATTTCTTTCAATAAGGATATTTTAGTCTTTTTAGCCAAAACATTTAATATCACTTTGGCCCTTTGAGAATGCAATATAATTTCATACCACCTCCGATCCTAATTATAAGAGCCAGTTGACTTTTTTTTTAGAGATTAAGGAAGTAAATTAGACCCCTAAATCTTAATATATGTGTGAAATGTAATTAGATTATATGATAGTTTATAAGTAAAATAACTTAATTTTGAGGAAAAAAGACAAATATAAACAATTCATAGTAGTGTATTTTGTATCCTTAATTTTCTCAAAAAATTCAACTGACTCTTATAATTAGGACCGGATGGTGTATTGTTTTGGGGGGGAATGAGGTTAATTCCTTATTAGGCACCGGTTGCAGTGAAATTTTCCCTAATTGAAATCATCATATCACTAAGGAGGAGATGGAGGTGGTGTCCAGTGATTACACTGGAAAAAATCATAACTTGATTTGATTTGATAAGATTTTACTTTTTTTTAACGACTCCATAGCCGCGACAAGAAGATATTTTTTATGAAAACAAAGATCCTGTTAGATACTGTCAAATCTGAGAAAGGATGGCCAAAGCATCCAACAACATACTAGTTTGAAGGGACCACGCTGTCAGCTAAAAAAGTGCATAGTTCATACTACAAATTACTTCCGATTATTAAGTCGATCTATCTAGGAGAGATTAAAAAAAAAAAAACTTTAAATATCGATATTATTTAAGCACCTTCATTCCCATAACTGCCGGCATTATAAATTGAAATCCAACAATGGCCTTCTCAGTTCAGAACCTCTCCACAGAATGGGGAGTAGGACTACTCAAATAAAATCAGGCTTCTCTGGGAACTTGCACCCAGATCTTTGCATGATAATACTTGCTGCGTAACATCCAGCTCTGATACATTCTTCTATAGCCTTCTCTTGAACTAATTGTGAAAGGAATCCTCCAACAAATGCATCTCCTACCAATAACACAACAATGTTCAACATGTTTGGATGGGCTTAAAACAAAAAATTAAGTGCTTATTTTGGGATAAAAGTATTTAAAATTGTTGGTAGCTTATTTTGCATGTTTGTTTTGGCTTATTGTTAATTTGACTTATTAACTTATAGCTTATAAGTCAAAATAAGCTATAAGCTGTTTAAAACAGCTTATTTCTGACTTATAAGTCACTTATAAGGTGTGGCCTATAAATTCTGACTTATTTTTCACATCTAATCACAACTAACCCAAACATACATAATCTGACTTATAGAAAATAAGTCACTTAAAAGTCATTTTTTTCATAGCTAACACAAACATAAATCTCATTACATAATCTGACTTATTTTCAATCTGACTATATATAAGTCACTTTTTCATAAGTCAATCCAAACACACCCGTTGTATATCACCTTCATTTTTCTCCCATTTTCGGTTGGATGTATGATCTTCTCAATCCACTTTGAAGCAGGTCAAAAGGAAGATACATAACAGATAGTTATAGTTATGAGTTGGCTGGATTAAACAGATATCATGACAGCAGATAGTATTTTCTTCTTTTTTCATATATAATAAAGAGTTTTTGTACAAGAAACTTTATACCACATTGAAAATCCTAAGCAATTGGACAGGTACCTGCTCCATTTGTATCAACAAGCTTCTCTTTAGGTAATGGTATCACAGGGAACTTTTTCACCTTCCCGTCCTCTGCAACACACACAGGATCTGCTCCTTGTGTGATAACAGTGATCCTTTTGTGTGTTCCTGATGCCTTTGATAACTGGGAAATCTTCAGAGCTATCTCCTCCACATCATCGATCTAGTCAATAGGTAGAGACCTAACAAGTCAATATCTAAAGCCCACAAATGCAGAGATCTGCTATCAATAACAAGTTAAATTTACCCCCCAGCCATGCACTTTGGAAAATGACCTTGCCTCAGTCTCGTTTCCAAAAATGAAGTCCATATACCTGAATCCAGAAAGGACATCCTTTAGGTCAGTATATAAATTTTATTCATTTGAACCTGAATGAGAAAGTTCCTTACGGCAAAACTTTATCAAGTGCATCCTTGAAGAACTCACAGATAAAAGGGGCAGAGAGGTTCATCATGAAGACCTGCATACAAAAGAAAAATATCAGAATTCAGAAACAGCAAGTAAGATGACATGGCCAATTTCATCGTATCAGACCTTATTGTTTACAGCTGCATGTTCAGCAACTAACTGAACGGAATCCGGGGAGACAGCGAGGAAGAAGCCAGCAATATAGAAATACTTGGCCTTCTCAACTATTATTGGAAAAATTGCATCATATCAGATATCAGTCACCGGGAATTGCTTGGAAATGAGGGGAAGGGGGAAACAGATAGAGAGACCCAGCATATATAGACCAAGAAGGTACCCAAAGCCCAAATTTCTGGTCTCTTCAAATGCTCAGATTTGTAGCATTGTGCGGCCGCTAAATTGGCCACAAGAGACCTAAATTTAAATCAAACTGAAGATCATTAAGAAAAGATAAGAAGGTATCCAGACTGGTACAAATGTCTTGAAGCTGAGATATAAGTTCTAGGAAAACAGCAATAGAAGTCAGTAATTAAGGAGATAAGGAAAATATCAAGTTGATATTTGACCTTTCACCACCAACTACGCAAACAGCACAAGTTCCAGTGGGTGTGGTTTCATCTATATGATATTGAACCTGATTTTGAATGAACAATGTCGTTTTAGAAAAGAGGATTCCGGTTTCTGGGGTCCACATTAAAGGAACAGATAACAAATAAAGTATGAGACAAGATAGAACCTACATTTACGCCAGCATCTTTTGAACTCTTTGCCATCTCCTCTCCAAATTTATCTTTTCCAATGCAACCAATGTAAGTTGTTAGACCTGGTGTTTGAAGCATCCACTACAAGACAAATAGTACATTACTTTGATCAATATTCCAGTTTCTATTATGAATCATAATTGTTTGCGTATGTACCTGTGCAACCCTGATTGAATTCTGAGTAGAGCCTGGAGATAAGAAATTTTTTTGAAAATTCTACAATGAGTACTCCTAATTTTGTTTTGAAGGGTGCATAGTAGTAAATCAATTTTCTCAAATACAATGTTAGACTTAAATGTATTATTACCTCCAGCTATGTACTCCACGTTATATTTTGTAGCCATTTCCTCGTACCTGAGATATAATCACATGCATAAGATTGGTTCATAGTTCAACTCATTGCTAAATTACCTCATGTCAACCAAAGTGATCCACTATTATAAAGAAAATGTAGATCCCAGATTCTCTTGGGAATATACTGTTCCGAGGCTCTATCCCCATTAGATCATAAAGTCCTACACTGTATTCTGCTTTTACTAGGCAAACAGGTAACATACTATCACTTTCACAGGATGATGAAATTAAGAAACTTAATCAGAAGCTCAATAAGCCATAACAATTTCACCTCGTTGATCTACCAGTAAAGATTATTAGTAATCCACTTAACCGAATATGCCTAACCATAACGTGGGAAATGCAAATTGCAATTGAAGGATGACGGTTTCAACAGTGACTAATGTCAAACATATGTTAGACAACCAACACTATCAGTAAGAAGTTGAATTTGTGAACAAGTGTAGTGTAGGCATCGAGTGAGATATCTTACATAGGCTTATGCTTTTCGTCTGCAGGAATTGCATCGTTCAACTTGAGGTCATACCTGTCACACAAAAACCAGGTCAAATCATCCAGAAAAGTGAGAAGTGATCCTCAGCATGAAACTGCACGAGTCATGAAAGATTCATCAGACTAACTCAGATTGGGAACTATTTGAAATTGAAAACACAGAGAATATTGCCTAAGAATCAGCCTGAAAATAAAGGAGATATGAATGTGCTTACTTTTGCAAGAAATCAGGGTCAACGACGGAAGAGATGTCAAGGAGGGGATTACCCATTCCCAATAAAATGCCTTGGGAAGCCATTGATGGATGATGGTAGAGGGAAGCAAGCAGAAGCTGGAAATGAAATTAGGAGCCATTCAATGCTTCACAATCATTTTCATTTTAATCAATTTGAAAATCCAAACGAAGAAATCACACGCATCTGCCATTCTCTTATTGAGAAGTCAACATCAACACTACCAAGTCCCACCAACTGGCCATTCTCCTTAGTGGGTGGGTGGAAATTACCGTATGCACTTCAAAGCGTCCGAAATGAGTAAATTATGCGGCCTCTATTAAACTTCAATATCTTCACGCATGTTTTAAAAATAAATAATAAGTTACAGTACCATCAGCTTCATATAAACAGCAGAGACTGTGCGGATGAGTACTAAATTTCTGAAACTTTTATTTTTTTTATATTTCTGTTGTTTTGCTATTTTGATGTGAACTTTTGCTTTGAGTATCATGATATCCAGTTTCTATTAAAAAAGAAAGAAACTTTTATGTTTTTTAAATGTCTTATAGTGCTACAGAGATTGTTTTCGCATTAGCTGCGGAGGCGCAGACCAACCGTTATATGTGAAGGATGATAAAGAACAGTGAGTGTGAGAGAGAGATAGTCATCTACTTTTTTTTTTATTTTTTTAACTGGAGCGATAGTCATCTACTTAAAAACCATACTATTATTTATATGCATAATACCACCCTCATGAATATGCGTCTATTAAAAAGGGGCATAAACTAATTATGTAGAATTTTAATTTAGGATTAAAAATTAAGATAGTATCCATCATCAAACAAGAAAAGTAAGATGATATTCTAAAATCAAGTGATAAAAATTTTAGAAGTTTGATGTAATTTTGAAGAGGAAACAAATGAATCTCTTAGCGCTTGTGTAATTTTAAAATGTGGGTCAATCATATTTCGAATATAAGACAGAAGAGAAAGGAGTTGTGGGGTTAAAAACTTAAAATCCAAAACCGCCGCTTCGTTTCTTTTAACAAATTTTTAATTGGTCATAATGACTTAAACGCAATCAAACTTTCAAAATTAGGTGCTACCACTAAACTTGTAAATATGGTGGCATCAAATTTTTATCCAAGAGCTTGTAGGGACAAACTTCTGTGGAATTTTGTAAGTTTGGTGTTAAGGTTGAAGCCTACGAGGGATTTCAGGTCCCTAGAAAGAGATTTTATGAGGTAAATGTAGTTCTCTCCAATTGTAGAGAGGTGATAGTTATTGCCCGAAAACTGCAGCTAGAAACCTAAAGTGATAACTGCAACAAATTTCTTTCACTGGTATCTTCTCTCCTCAATGAAGACATGACTCCCTGCTCGGTTATTCCATTTCAAAATTTGCAATGGACGATGCTTAAGCATCCCATATTATCCTCCAGAAGGTTAAAATCACAAGAAAAATTTTGAAATGACTGAAAAAAGAAAATCTTTAGTTTAATGACACAACATCATATGGTGCTTTTATTTGGTTACATTATTGACAAAGAATAACAACAATTAAGGATAGCCGAGGTTTTCCATCCATGCGGTTACAATTACAGAGTAGAGACTCCACCCCCCCTCATTAATGCCATGCAACTGCATTGGCCCGAATATTTGAAGCCGTGTTTTCCCAACCATTCCTCATCTTTTGAGGTAAGGTAACATGCAGGTGAGCTGTTCATTTAAGTTGATGTAATCCTACTCTTAACAGGGAAAAAACTTGTAAATAACTTATAACTTGGGTGAGGAAAAATCACCAGAAATGAATTTTCTTTTAGGTTGACCCCAAAACAAGAATTTAAAGATGATCGCAGATTGCTTTTGTAAAGTCTGATGTTGATGAACTGCCACCAAGGTCAGCAGTTCGGTACTTTCCTTCAGCAATTGTGTTGAGTATGGCATTTTGAATCCGCTCTGCCTTGTCATTGAGCTCGAGATGGCGCAGCATTGTAACAGCACTTAGCAGCAAAGCAGTTGGATTTGCCAGGTTCTATATAAATCCAAAAAAGATACGAATAAGCAACGAGACATATTGAAAAAGTGTCTATGAAAATATGACCCAGGTTGCATTTGAGGGGGAAATAAATTGACAGCTAAATAACAACAAAGTTTTCATTATCTAGCCTCAGTCTGCCAGTCAATCTAAACAATGCACACAAGAACAGATATCTTGAAAGAGGACCATGTCAATTAACGTAAAACAAAAATAAATTGTTTATATAAATTGAGCACATGTACTTAATACATTAGCAAAATTTTTCATAGCAGGGTAACATTACTAGAAGAAAATTAAAATGCCCCGACCATAGACATTTCATTGAAAAACACCGCCACCAGATTTGTCTTCCTAGTTGTGAAAAGCATCTCCACTACGGCACTATCCCAAGTCTTCTGTAGACAACTAATGAACTCTTCCTTTTCAACTTTCATACACTGGTAACATTCCACATTTCAGGGAAACTATTGCTTTTCAGTACTTTCATAAGTAGTTGCATCCAATGGAGGTTTAAAGGCATTTCATATTTATAACATTGATAACTAAATTTGTGAATAGATGTTAGGCCTCAGATTCCAAAGGGGAAATGATCATTATCAGTAACCAAAACAACAGTGTTACAAATAAAACCGACAACTTCACCCTCCATCTGGATGGTTGGAATTTGGGAACTCTGTAACTTAGGCTATTAATTCCTCCAATGCCATTACAAATCAAACACAAGTGGGAAAAAATCGCCCCAAAAATATGCAAACTCTGCAATAACAAGGTGAAGAGACTGGAGATTAATGAAGATTAAGGAGTGGGTGGAACATCTCACCTTTCCAGCAATATCAGGTGCTGAGCCATGCACAGCCTCCGCTAGTGCAATACCACCCTCACCAATGTTGCAGCTGCCAACAATACAAAATTGCGTCAAATGGTATTCATAACAATCTATATTGAAAAAATGAAAATACCTTGGTGTTAAGCCCAATCCACCAACCAAGCCAGCACAAAGGTCACTGATAATATCACCATAAAGGTTAGGCATCACTAAGACATCAAACAAAGCTGGATTCTTCACAAGCTGAAAATGGGCAAGAGCAAGTGTTATTCCTTTTCTAACACAACAGTTTCCAAATGCAACGCTATGACACATCCAAGTTGCCAGTATTCATATAGGGAGGCACCATACCATCATACAGCAATTGTCAATGACGACTTCCTCATAAGTTATCTCAGGATACTTCTCAGCAACCTCACGGCAACACTGAAAACATTCAAAGCACAAGTTGATGGAATAATGCATGGACAAAAATTGGACCCAGTTGATTATACATGCAATTTTATGTATCTGTGAACCTTGAGGAAAAGACCGTCAGTTTTTTGCATTATGTTGGCTTTGTGTATTGCAGACACCCTCTCTCTTCCATGCGTCTTGGCATAATGAAATGCATACTCAGCCACTCTTAAACTTGCTTGACGTGTTATAATTTTGAGGCTTTCTACTACACCTCTCACAACCTGTCAAAAGCATATGGGGTTGATGAGAGTTAATAACAGTCATAAATTCAATGATAGAATGTAACATCAGTTGCTAGAAACTCACCTGATGTTCAAGTCCACTGTACTCCCCTTCCGTATTTTCACGGATAGTGATAAGGTCTACATTATCATAACGAGTTTTGTAGCCAGGGAGACTATAACAAGGTCGTACATTGGCATACAAATTAAGTTCTTTCCTAAGAGTAAGGTTTAATGAGCGATGACCCTTTCCAATAGGGGTGGCCATTGGTCCTTTCAAACCAACCCTATTTCGCCTAACTGATTCCAAGCTTTCCCACGTTAAAAAGCTTTGTGTTCTGGGGTCAATCGTATCCCCAACATAGTGCTCTTCCCATTCTATAGGTACTTCAGCTGCACTGAACACCTAATTGCAAACAAAGTAGGTCAAATAGCAGTACATAAAATTGACCAAACGAATCAAGTTTTAGCAACATGCATAAGAAGAAGTATAAAAAGCAAGCGAGACAAGGAAGACTAAACCACAACCTTTATAAATCAATTTCGATGAAAATGAATTCATTTATAGACTTTTTCTTCGATTTTTTTTTCCTGACAGTACCTTAATTTTTTTTTAATTAAAAAAAACATTTTCCAACTCTCAAACTATTTTCTGAAAAAACAAAGGGAGAGTGTGTCAAAGATAATCACAAAAACGATGCCCATTTGGAACATATTTGCATTCATTGGCGCAGAGAATGCTCTTCAAGGAATTGTCCAGATAAAAACCAAACCAGCCAATCGGAAATACATAATTAAAAAAATGCGTAGAACAACAAATCTGAAAGTGCTGCATTAAAAACCATCCAGAAGCACCAATGCGGGACAGACAGATTAGCAGAAAATCACAATTCACGACATCGAATAATTAAATTTAATGCCAAATTAAACCCCATGCCTCCCCATAATTTGGAGAGTGAGAAGAATATGAATCAACAACGGAGCAGAGCTATATTATTGGACGGAAAATGGAGGTGAGAAGAAAAACCTGTTTGACGGAGTTGGCGATCTCGGGACCAATACCGTCGCCAGGGAAAAGGGTGGCACGGATCGGAGTAGAAAGGGAAGAGAAAGCCCTAAGATCTGCGAGAGAAGGAACCTGACCGCTGCGCCTCCCAAGAAATCGTGTGAGAAGATGAGAAGCCATCGTTGACGACGAATACCAGACCACCGATGAGGATGCAAAGCTAGAATAGTCCAAGGTTCCAAGCGCCAACGATGGAATTACAAGGACTCACTCCGCCTTACTACTTTTCTTTCTTTCTGTTCAGGAATTGAATTGCATGCGATGATTCCTCCTCCTTACCGCGTTCTTTCAAAGCCCGACCACAGGCCCAATATATAATTGTTTATGTCTCAATTATTCTGTGTTAGTTTTAAATACATCACATATTTATTTAATTTAATTTGATTAGATTATTGTTTTTTATGGAAACATTTTAGAAAGAGGGTTAGATTCATCCATCATATAAGGGTATGACTCATAACTCATGATTCATTGAGATCTGTCCCTGTGTGCTCTAGAACAAGACAAAAAAAGCCTTTTTTTCCGATTCACATAGGTAGGTTTCGCCCCAGCTTCACTTAACTGTGAAGATGTCTCCCCAAACGTCGCGACTAGAACCATAATTATGTGGTATTCCATAGGTATCAAGTACCCATCAAAATGATCGAATGTACAACCCTTTCGTCAGCTGAATGAGTAGATTATGGATTTTATTAGAGTTAATTGATATGAGATGTTTTTTGTGAAATGCTCTAATCATTTTATTTAATTTGATTAGATTATTGTTTTTTATGGAAAAATTTTAGAAAGAGGGTTAGATTCGTCCATGATATAAGGGCATGGCTCATAACTCATGATTCACTGAGATTTGTCCCTGTGTGCTCTGGAGTAAGACAAAAAAAGCCTTTTTTTTATCTACATAGGTAGGTTTCGCCCCAGCTTCACTTAACTGTGGAGATGTCTCCCTAAATGTCGCGACTAGAACCACAACTATGTGGTATTCCATAGATATCAAGTACCCATCAAAATGATTGAATGTACAACCCTTTCACCAGCTGAACCCACGGATGATGAGTAGATTATGGATTTTATTAGAGTTAATTGATATGAGATGTTTTTTGTGAAATGCTCTAATCATTTTCCTTATTTCTCTTCAAGCCTGTTTGGATTTAGAACAAAACCTAGGTTTTAAAACCTAGGTTTGGAATGGTAGCCAAACATTTTTTTCTGATAAACCTAGGTTTGGACTCAAAACCTAGGTTTTAAAAAAGGTAACCCAAACACTTGAAAAAATATGAAAAGCTATTTTGGATTAGAAACATAGGTTTTGTCCACCAAAACCTAGGTTTTGAATAAACTACAATTTTCTCCTTCTGCACAAAGTACGAGGTAAAAAAAAAGCCATCATTACACATGTCATATTGAAATACCTAAAATGCCCTTATTCTCTCTCTTTCCCAACACATTAAACTTATGTCCTTTTTAGTAATTTACACAGAAAAAGCTATTCTCACAACAACCACCTAAACACTCTCATTTTTACAAAAGCTACTTTTTCTAAACATCAGCTTTTTTTCCCAGAAGCTATTCTCTAAAAGCTAATCCAAACAGGCAACTACTTTTTTCAGCTTTTACGCGAATTACGAGACAGAAAACACTATCATTACACATGTCATATTGAAATACCTAAAATGCCCTTATTCTCTCTCTTTCCCAACACATTAAACTTATATCTTTTTTAGTAATTTACACATAAAAAAAGCTATTCTCACAACAACCATCCAAACACTCTCATTCATCAAAAGCTATTTTTTCAGCTTTTTCAAAATCAGCTTTTTTTTCAGAAGCTATTCTCCAGAACCTAGGTTTTGGTTACCCAAACAGGCCCTAATTCATCTCTCAAATTTGATTATCCTTAGGGGAGTATCAATGGGGCAATTTTTTTAAAAAAAAAATTGACAAAAATTTGTGATTAGTAATATGTTTAGAACAAAAATCAATTTTTAAATAGGTCTTATGTTAAGTATCTATTTATCTATTCTCTAAATAAATATGAGACTAAAGTATACTTTTTTAATTTGTTTTAAATTACAAGCGGTTTCGTTTTGATCTTTTTACTTTTAAAAACGTCTTTTAGTCATTCTACCCTAATATAGTTAACAAAAATTGCTGGTGTTAATGTTTAAAATATGAAAAAAAAACATTTAAATTGCTAACATATTAAGTTTAATTTTAAAATAATAATAATCCGTTACAAAAAAAAGTCATTTAAGGCTATCAATATTTAGTTAAAGAACTGAAAACATGATTTAGTCTGTTTTGAATTAAAGTTTATAAAAAAAAAATATTTTTTAACTTCCTATATTACTTTTAACAAAATAAATGCGCCATGTAATCCTCTTTCCATTTTTTGTGATAACTTTAACAAGCCTACTGCATTGCTCATTTACAATTCATTCATAACTTATTTTATAATATTTTAATTTTTGTGATGTCTTTTTAAATTTTATACTATTTTTTATATCCATTGGGTCCGATTTACAAATCAAATTTTGTCATGTATATATTTTTTTTATTATCAATCTATCAAATTAATAAAAGCAGAATGGACATCAGTCTTGCCAGATAAATGCATCATGATATTAGTCGTGCGGACATATGTTGCACTGACATTTGACAAATTCCAAGGGATTTCACCAATATGAGGGAACCATGGCAGATCTATTTACCGCTTAATTATGTATCTTAAATAGCAAATTACCACTTAATTCTCAAGACAGTTGTTAATCAAAATTTTGATGGGTAATCACGGCATTGAAAGAGAACGACTACCCCTCAAGTCTCTGGCATTATTCAATATCTCTTTTTTGTTTGGTCAAGAAGGCATTATCCAAGTTCATTGAACAAAATTTTATATTGCAGCTAGCATTGACCGATACGTAGCTTGCCGCGAAAGTATTGTAGTTTGGCATACAAATTGTATTGTCAGAATAAATAAATAAAATTGTATTATGATCGTGAAGATCTCTTTCATTAAGCAGTATGTCATTAAAAAGAAAAGGAGAGCATATATTAAAGCGGTGACAATATCACTTGGTCATCTTTCCAGATGCTCGATGCTGGAAATGTAGCCGTCCCTGAAAATCTACATAATTAGAAAAGATATCTATCCCTCAAAATTTCAACTGAGGCCACAAGAACAAGTGAATTTGGTGGCCTAAACAGATAAATTTAGCAGAAATAGCGCTCTTGTAAAAGCATTATCCCCTTTCCACCAAAAGTGTGCATATTTATATTCCATTACTGCTCCAAGTGAAGACAAACAAATAAAATTTCAATAACGAAAAATTACAAATGTCCTCCTGACATTAAGCAAACTAGAACAACCAACTTTCTTTCTAGGTTGATTTGCCTGAGACCACCATCATCAAACAAGCAAACCAACAGCTTATAACTGCACATATACGAAGAGATAAACAAAAAAAAAAAAAAGGTAACCATCTCCACAGAAAGGAAAAAGCTGAAGAATTAACAGATAGGAAGTGGGGCACCATTCCACTCGCCAACACATTCCAAAAGAGGATCAATGATCTTGCCCTGACACAAAGCTGTGAACACCTTATCACACTCCTCTCCCGGAGAAATCACCCTCTCTCCTGTAAGCAACTGAGTTCCAAGCTCTTCCCTCACAAACTTGTACAGAGGATACGACCTGCATTCCTTAATCCTGTTTGGAATTTCAGAATTTCCACTCTCATATGCAACTCTAGCACTCTCAACCTCCTTGGGCAACACATTCTTCAACTCCTCCTCGAAAGTTCCAATCTTTTGGAAGATTGATGTGCTTGTATTCTTCTCATTTTCAGCATTGGCCAGAGCATGATCCACCAGAACTTGCCTGAGTTTCTGCATCAATGGGTAAAGAGCACTGCAAGGATCATCAGCATAGGCAAACACGTGTTCCCTATCAACAACTTTCAGTAAATCCTTCTCGCAGAATCTAGAAGGATGAAGCTCTCCATTGACGCCGGTGGTCAGAGTTCTCTTGGCAACTTGGCTGACAGTGTTCTTCACTGTGTTCTTCAAGTTCTCTTCCAAGTGCCTCAAGTCAATTGCCTGGCAGAGAGCGACCAAGAATGTGGAAGACATGAGCTTCAAGATCTCAATGGCTTCGTTTGTTTTCCTAGACGAGATTAGACCCAGAGAGTTCACGTCTTGGTTGTGTTGCTCTGCACTTTGGACGTGGCTTGTCACAGGATTAGCAAGATATTGAAGCTCAGAGCAGTAAGAAGCCATGGCGATTTCAGCCCCCTTGAAACCATAGTCCAAGCTGGGGTTTCTGCTGGCAGTGAGATTTGAAGGCAAACCATTGTTGTAGAAGTCGTTGACGAGCTCAGAGAATTGAGCAAACATGAGTTTTCCAATGGAAGCAATAGCCAGACGTGTGTTATCCATGGAAACTCCAATTGGGGTACCCTGGAAGTTACCACCATGAAGAGCCTTGTTCCTTGAAACATCAATCAAGGGGTTGTCGTTTACAGAGTTGATCTCTCTCTCAATCGACTTGGTGGAGAATCTGATAACCTCAACAAGAGGGCCAAGCCATTGTGGTGAAGTACGAAGGGCATAGCGATCTTGCTTAGGCTTTTGCAGAGGATCCATCTCATGCAATTTCTTAGCAGCTTTAACATAAGAGCTTCCATCCAAAATATGTTCCATTATAGCAGCAGCTTCAATCTGTCCAGGGTGGTGCTTCAATTTATGTGTCAAATGGTCAGTAAATTCAGGCTTCCCCTGCATCACCTCAGCGAAAATTGCGGAAATAACCTCAGCGAGGACGGCAAGAATGTTGGCCTCGAACAGAACCATAGAAGCCAAGCCAGAACCAACAGCAGTACCATTTACAAGAGCAAGACCTTCCTTAGGCTGCAATTCAAAGAACTCAGACTCAATTCCAGCCAATTGAAAAGCTTCCTTAGGATTAAGTGCTTCTCCATTGGGTCCCACTGCTTTGGAATTAGGCCTTCCTGTGAGCAAACCGGCAATGTAAGAAAGAGGGACGAGATCGCCAGAGGCTGTGATGGTACCACGAAGTGGTAAGCATGGGGTGATGTTGTGGTTGAGGAATTTGGTGATGGCTTCAAGGATTTCAAATCTGATTCCTGAGTAACCTTGGAGGAGGGTGTTGATTCTGACGAGCATGGCGGCTCTTGTGGCGGAGTGTGGCAGAGTTTGGCAAGATTCTGTGCCGTTGCCGAATATTCCGGCGTTCAAGAATCTGGAATGTAATAAAGGAGGCAGTGATTAGAATTCAGTAATGGTTGGTAATCATATGTTCCGACGCTAAGTGACAGATGAATAATAAGTCCATGGGATTCGGCATGAGGACTTGAGGAGTCAACGGCCGTCGCAAACAAAATTACAAAAAGCTAATATCTAACAAATATGAAAATACTTGATTATTTTGACTTTTTTTTTTTAAATTAAGGAAGCCAAAATAGATCATTTAATTTCAAAGTATTTTTTAATTTAAAGTAATTAATTTTACATCTTAATTTTTCTTTTCTAAGAAAGTTAGAATGATCTTATAATTAGGATAAGAGGGAGTAGTGATGGTTCGGTTGAGGATTGAGGTGGTACACCGTGGAACAACAAACAGAGTCGTGCAGTGAGACCGACGTGGCGGCCAAACCGGTGATGCATGTTCTCATATGATTGTCCCTAATTCCTAACGCTTCCCATCTACCCCGCTGAAAGTTACTCGTGTCCAATAACCATTTTTCTATTTATGGCTACCTACCCCCTTCTTACTTATTTTATGTTGAAAAATCATTTTTGTCTTAAGATGCGTGTTTTTTCATATACATATACACTTTTTGTTTAACTGAAATATACATATACACATATTTATGCTAGGCCATAGTTATAGTTTTAGATAATCATAATTTACAAGTATGATTTAAAATTACTTTAAAGTTTAAAAACATAGAAAATTAAAGTCTAATTATTTGGACACAAACAAATTACACATCATATATTATGTTTAATATTCACTGTTTTTAAATATTTTTTTAATAATACTAACTAAAATTTTTAAAAATTGTCATAGAACTTCTTTTGTTTAGAATAAACATAGCTATAACAATTAGGTTGTGGAAAAATAGACAGTTTTATTTTTGTTACACATCTTTTTGTATTATATAAATAATTCAGAAACGACAATTTTTTAAATTTTTGCATAATTTATTTATGATGCCAAAACCCAACATCTCCAATACATGTACTTAAATGGAGTATTATATATATTATATATATAAATATATATTGAATATACATGATTTAAGTTATCTGCTGCCCTAAGCGAGGAGCCGAAAATAATAACAAGAAGCGATGATGATGAAAAGAAACAAGGACGATTAAACATGAATTCACGAGGGAAGCGTTTAATAATAATAATTAGGAAAAAAACAAGATACCTGATGAGCTCTTTCTGCAAAGCAGCGCCCTGCTTGGTCCTGCGGTGAGAGGTGGCACCAAATCCAGTGGTGACACCATAACTATCAGTTCCCTTGTTCATGCTGTCCATGACCCAGTCACTGCTGGCCTTAACGCCTGCCCTGGCAGTCTCGGACAGCTCCACCTTCACCCCCTGGTCATGAGCCGCAATGGCTGCCACCTGTGATATGGTCAGAGTCTCCCCTCCTAGCCTCACCACCGGCTTCCTATACTCAGCCACCATCCGCTTCACCTCCTCCAGGTGGCTCCCCTTCATCGCCTCCGCGGCTACTCCCCAGTTCAACGGATCCCCCGCACTGCTCCCATTAATATTGCCCACGCACAAGGATCCGTTGTTCTGCTGGTGCTGACCGTTGGCCTTCGCTATAGACTCCATTATGATAATTGTGATGATGATGAGTATGAGTATGAGGATGTTACAATAGTTGTAATGATATTAATTAGAGAAGATTAGGGGAACAAGAATATATGATGATAGCTAGGGAGGGAGGAAATGATCTATATATCTTTGGGTGGAACTGGAAGGAGGGTGATTTCCTGAGGGGGAGGGATGGGAGGGGGTGGGTTATATAAGGGAAGGGGTGTTAAGGTGAGGGCGTGGTGTGTGGGTAGCAGGGTAGGTGGGCATAAGGAGTAGTGGCAGAAGCACACAAGGGAGAGGGGGTTGGTGGTTGAGATTCATTCTCTGCCGTTCGATCCTTAACTACAGATCCAACGGTTTTCCTACTGCAACGTCGGAACCTTGTATGGCGTTATGGGTATGTCATTGGTGGGTAGCTGGGTGCCACGTCAAAGCAAGTGGACGACGCCAGAGTAGGTGGAGTAACTATGCACTATGTATGGACTATGGAGGGAGGGCCAATTCATAGTTTTCATATTTGGATACGTCAACTATATATATACACACACATATACATATATTTGCCCACACACATCTTGACCCGCTATAATAACACTAAGTTTAACTGGACTATATAAATACATAAAAAAAATTGATCTAAGTGTAAGTGTATATATAAGAGAGGTGTATGTGAAATTACTCCGCGAACAATTGAAAATCAAATTTTCATTTGAACTATTCCCTCCAGTGCATAATATTATCATGAGAATTTTCTTTTTTTCCCAAATTATAGGGGTGTGTGTGTGTAATGGTAGATAACGTCGCATCGGTGTCTGCAATATTTTACAATATGACGTACATACTAACTGACGCCGTTGTCTACCCGTTATAAATGCTTTGTTCGCATATATATGCTACTTCTTCAATGCTAAACTCTCGCCTATCTATATTATAGCCAGTAAATATTTTATATAAATCAAAGCACATATTTAATATGTAAAAATAAAAATAAAAATTAAACATTTAGTATCTATAACAAAAAATTTTTTTACATCACCTCTTATATTATGAACCAAAGGAAGTAAGGTGGAGTTGATTTTTTTTTCGGAGATTATTAAAGTTAAATAAACCATTTAATTTTAACATATGTAATATGCAATTATAATATATATTAATTTATAGGTAAGGTTTATTAGTTTAGACAAAAAATGACAAACATATATATTTAAAGTGATATATTTTGTATCATTAATCTCTAAAAAAAAACCACTAGTTTAATCTTGTATTAGTGATATATGAGACAGTAACTAGTATTTACTAACAACCAAAAATATGCATAATTTGAACATTTGTTGCAAGATAGTTTCATTATTAACATGGTGAGCTGCACATGACTTAGCTTGCATGCCAACTGCCAAATTTGAGTTGCCTGCATTTTGTCCATTTATCAATATGTATGTTTAGCCACTACGGCAATCCTCATCTGGCCGGGCCGCCGGGAACAGTGAGTCATTGCTTTTTTTTTTTTTTTTTTGACCTGTAGGTATGTCATTAATTAATGTATAGAATATAAATCACAGTGCATGCGGGTTAATGTTACAAAGCGAATTTACAATTTCGCACATAGATATTTACAGAACACTCTGATCTCACACTTTCCTAATATTACTTGTATGACTAGACTCGCGTTTTTGTATATATAGTTGGCAATATTATTGCATCATACTCCCTCCTCCCTCTGTACTATAATATAAAGTCTATTTTTTTAATGAACTTATCCCAAAATATAAAGTTATATTTGACTTCGTTTGAGTAATAAATGTGTATTTCTTCATTTTACCCATGCATTAATTTCTCTCACACATATTCTCTTTCATCTTTTTTTCTTAATTACCCCATCTTTTATTCATTCATAAATAAGGGTACTTTTGAAATAAATGATATATTTCCGATACATTTATTGTTTTTAATTAACTTTAACTAAATTTTTAGAAAACCACAATTCGGTTAAAAAGACTTTTTATATTGGGACGAAAGGAGTAGTTTTTGAAGCGTGTAGATAGAGAATCGTGATTTTAACTAATCATGATTTGTATAAGTGATATTGGGTAGAAGTGACACTGGACAATAAGTGGTATTGACAGTTTTGATTATATTTGGATTTCATTTATTAAAAGTACTTATGGATGTATAATTACTAAAAAGGGTATGAATTTAATAAAGTTTATTAATAGTTGCGTAAGTTTAATTAATAATAATATTATAAAGTTTCAAGTTTTAATAAATAACATTAATGTCTAATGTTGTCTAATTAATAATTATCTTTTTTTTCGTACAAAGAATAATTAATTTATGTAGATATTCTCTGTTTAATTTAGTTAGATTTTCTTTATTTTTTCTTCTATCTCATAAGTTGACTTTTTTTTATCCTATAAATATATAAATGCACCTTCTTTAAAATGAATATATATATTTTTTTTTCAAAAAAATCAACTATTTTAATTTATATATATGACTCTAAAAAAAATAAAAAAGCTAGACCTAAAATAATTCTGTTGGGAAATAAAAAGGAATTCATATAAATTGATCATGAGAGATTTTAAGCAGAAAGTAAGGGTATTTATGACATTTTAATATTTTTAAATTCAATAGTGATTTTTCCAATCGCAAAAGCAACCCTCCTGTCGCTTCTTCTGATAAAAGTACTTAAAAAATCTAAATCACGACAGAACGTGGCCTATCGTGATTTCAAAATAAATACCCAAACCATATCAATTAATCAGTTAAGTATTTTTTTTTACTTCAATCGGGCTTATTTCCCTCTCGGTCGTCAATCCAAACAGGCAAAATATATATATAATTCAGTTCAAAAAACAAAGAAGAATATAAAATACGTGGAAGAAGTCCTGTAATAGCATTTTTAAAACCGCAAAATTATAGGTGTATTAAGTGTACTTGGTCATGTTCTAAGGAAGGGGAGAAAAAGACGTAAGATATTCCTTCTTTTGAAATCACAAGACGTCCTTTAATTAAATTTCACTCCAAAAAATTATATTAGCATCGATTGCAAATTACTTATTCTTTTTATGTCTATCCTTAATATGCGACTTAATTATATAAGTAAATAAGAAATATTCATAAATTTTAAATTTTTGTCAAGGACATTCTTAGGAAAACCTCATTAACATAATCACTTACAGAAAACACCAAGTTTTATAGTTTAAGACATGAAAATAGTAAAAAAAAGAAGAAGAAGAAGAAAAGGCCTCTGATTTAAACAAATGGAGCATTAAAAGATGCACGCGCAAAAGTATATGTTTTTGCCGTCTAAGATTAGGTTAGGTGGCAAGAACAAAACCTCATTTATTAATTGGATAAACACTCTCCAAAACTAAATATAAAGTCTTTTTTAACTAATAATCGGTAGAATTAAAAAAAAAAATAAGTGGTTAGGAATTAGGATGATTATTAAGAGTGGAGAGTCAGTGACTCGTCCGTCTTTTTTTTAACCTCGAAAAAAAAAATAGAATTGGAAAGTCAAGCGAGAGACTTCAAAATATAAATAAAAGGACATAAGCCAACCCCCTTTGAACGTTGACCAGGACGCCCCTGAGTCTGACTTGACGACCACCCCTCGCTTAATTAATTTCAGTTCATAATCTTACTAGTGCCCGTCATGAAATAAAAAAAAAAATATTTTTAACTAATTAATTTATGTTTAATGAAAATTATTTTTTAAAATATGCTGTAAAATAATAGTATAATTAATAATATGTTTCTATCCTTAAAAAATCAATTTCTTTGGATTTTGCATATATAGAACGAGATATATACGTAATACTGTATGTAGCGATTAATACATAAGAGTTAGTTGCTTAGTTTTAAAAAATATTGAAGCCGATGATTCATAAATTCATCTTATTAAAGTGTGTATTTTTGGGTAAAAATTAGTGGATTAATTGGGTGAAATTGGGAATTAATTGTTTTTTATAGGTTTATCTTTAAAATTCCAAATTTGCCCTTGTTTCTATTTCTTGTTTTCGTTATTTAATTAGTGGCAAAACTGGAATTAGAACTAAAAAGAGAGGAGTCTTTGATCAAAGTTAGAGTGAAGCTTGGAAGAGAACACAAGATTCAGGCATGGATGCCAGATGAACAGAGCCAAAATCCAACTTGAGAGAGGAGAGGGCTGCTCGTTGGCGATGAAGGAAAGATGAAGCTGAAACGGAGGGAAGTTTTGGTGCAAGCGTGGCCACGTGATCGGTGAGATTAATCGGAGGGAATGAATAAATCTGGACGAAAATTTCTGATTGTGGGGGAATTTGGTCCAGGTACATATATAGGAGTGGATGCTTTGGATTCGAAAGGGTGTATATATTCGAGAGATGGTGAGGAGAGAGAGGAAGCCGGCCAGTTTTTAATCTTCTTCTTCGTTCCAATTCTTCTCGCCGTCTTCATTCCCTGACCATTGTTCATCACAAATTCTATAAAATCCTATTCACTAAACCTCCTAAAATAATGATTATTTCACATAATAGAAATAACCATCCAAATCACCCAGCATAAAATGTCATAATTTACAAACATCTAACTATGTTAGAAAACGATTATCTTAATATAGTCAGTAAAAATAGGCTGATACACAAAAGGGATAACCATGTTAGATAGGGGTCCATCTAATATAATTATGAGAAATTAACATGTAATCATAATAATGTCATTTGGCAATTACCACATTATAACCATGTTAGAAACAGGGCTTCCCTGACATGATTAATAACAAAATACCTGATTAACAAATAGATTAACCATGTTAGATAACGGACCATGTAACATGGTTAAATAAAACACATGTAGTTCCAACATTTCTCATACAAGAATTCAACATAACCATATTAGAAAGAATTAATCCAATATGGTTATTTAAACAAAACCTGTGTACAATCGTACAAATTGGCCTCAGGACTAAAATCCCGAAATACCATAAAATGGCCCACAATCCATAATAATATTATTACCCGTAAAAGAGTACCTAATCCATCTCAAACACATCTAAAGCCATAATAGTATTGACATCAGGGAAAAATTCAGCAACCACAAAAAATCAAAGTCACGCATATGTAACCAGTACAGTCATCCAAAATTCCAATAAAACCAAAATATAATCTAAACATGCGGAAGTGAATGCAAGCCTAACAGATGGCAATATACATTTCAAAATGTCACTACCGGCTAATTCACTAGCTCAGTTCGGGGCCAAACATTCTCGTCCCCTTCCCCCTTCGCTCTGGTTTGTGCATGACCACTTGCAATATTATAACCAACGATAGAGTGAGACAAACATGTTTCAGTAACTACAACTCAACTCAATACAACAGTGTGAGTGGGTTAGCATAGCACCTAAAGGGTACCACAGTTTAAGAAAACATTACCATAACAGAGCACATATACATATATAATACAATGGTAAAACAATAACATTAACATTATTACAATCCAACCACATCAAATATACGCATGAAGTGACACTATGCTCTTGTCTACAATCAGGATGGCAATTTTCCCTCTGTCTACAATCAGAATGAGGAGTGGTCCCTGGCTACAATCAAGATGACCAGTAATCCCGGTCTATAATCAGGATGACTAGTACAAATAACCGCTCGGTTGACCGACCGAAGGTTCATCACGCTATGGTACATTTCAGTGTCATGCAACTACCATAACAACAATAATGATGTCCAGATATCATACATATTTTTCCTATAACTATTCATATATCACTACTCATCTTAACCACACATCCAGCCAGGATATTACATAATATATATCAAGCTTTGTATTAAAATAGCTGCAATTCTAAAGGCACCCAATAGACTCATTGATACAAAAGTAAACTTTAAAATCCATGCATAACCAAAGAGATACATATGTATATAGAAAGAGATTTAGAAAATCCCAGCTAACATCACACACGCTAAAGTATTCAGGTGAGAGTGATTACCTGAGCTTGCTTAAAGCAACATACAATAGTAGAATAGAGTAGACTTCAAGTTCAACTCAATCCAGCGATGTCTACAATCGACACAATTTTGTGCACACACGGTCAATACACAAATCACGAGACACTTACTTAACACTTGGGACTTAGCACATAAAGAAGTTCCGATTTCACAAAGAGATATGATTACATTTACTTGGTTTGGTTAATTTAAATTAAATTCATACCAAACCTATTGCAAACATCCAACCTCAATAACCTCTCTTAAATCAAGACATAGCTACTTAATCCATTTACCTCAATTCACAAACCAAATTTAGAGAGAACATTCCCAATCATTAACTATAAATCCACAATCCAAACTATCCCATTAAACTCTTAAAACCATCATTGCCTCATCATTATTCACATTACAAACATAAATCGTACCTATGCCAAACATAACCTGGCCTCCGTTGCAATTATCCAATCTCAACAATCCAAATCCTTTAATAGTCAATTACTAACATCAATTACCACAATCTCATTATCACATCATTCCAGAATCATCATCCAATTCAATCCACCTAACTTATCCCATGAATTTCCACACTTTAAACACTCAAACAAAATCCAATGCATATCTCAACAATCCGAATCATTTGAAATCACATATAGACATCAACAAGCCTATTGAAACCATCAAACCACCATCAATTTGTCATCTACACATAATTTGTAAGTGTATACGTAGAAATAAGACGAAAGAATAAGTGGAAAATGGGTCCATTCACTACTGCAGAAACGGGTTTTAACATTCGTTATTAAAGGGTTTTAACATCCGTTCTGTAGGGGATGTCTATCTGAGTGATGTTGAAAAGTCGACCTTTTAACATCACTTTAAATAACGGATGTTAAATGTCAGACTTTCAACATCTCATATGATACCAATAAGGGATGTCAATAGTCCCAGAAAAAGTCGTTTTAAAATATTGCCAGGGACTAACGACATCACACTCTAAGAAAATAAGAGATGTTGTTTCTGCCGTCAGAGAAACAACATCCCTTATTATGTAATAGGTGATGTTGTTTCTGTTTAAACATCACCTATTATATAATAGGTGATGTTGTTTCTTCTTTTTAACATCTCTTTTTTTCTTAATGAGAGATGTCGAAACTTTTCTCTCTTTTTTTTTTAGTTTTATTTATTTGTTTTGATGTCCATCTGCATTTTACAGATCACAATTACACATATATACTCATACAGATACAGATATCTAGATCAACAGAATTAATACATTATTCACCACAAGTTTAATACATATCAACCTAACTAACTAACTAATCAAACTAATGAATCATGTTAAATTCTCCCGATGTAAGTGCTTCCTTCAATGAGTCATGTGCAGTATTCTGCAAAATTACAACAATTAAAAGGTCTCTAAGAATATGATATGGTTGTAATTCATGTGTACAAATGCTAGGCTATAGCCAAAAAATCTGATTAGAGAATGCCATTAAATTTTGAGAGACTCATCCAGATAATTTTAAAAATGTACAGGAAAGAAAGGCAACAAAAGATTAGTAAGAAGATCCCATAGCAAGCCAAGTAAGATGGGTTGTGACCAATGTTGAAACAATTAAACCAGCCAATGACATGAGTATAAAGAATATAGCAAAGGGAATAGCAATTACCATGCCAAAGTGAAGAAAGCTGTTGCTGTAGAGGTTGTAAGTGGTATCCCCAAGTTTAATAGCTTGTAAAAACCGAGATGGAAATGACTCAGTTGATACAAATGTAACCTGAAAGTCAAGCATAAACTCTAAGTAGTAATTCCATACATCATGCTCCCCAGGAGGGTGATTCTAGCTAAACTCATAACTAAAAATAAACCTGACTAATTGAAACCTGAAGGATTTTGTAGCATACTAACTACTAAATAATTTCTCATGATGTTGGAAAATAAAAGCTTTCAAATAACCTTCTTGATGAGTTTTAACAAGGACCACAATAGGATAATTATCATAGCAACCTAGCATGTCAACTGAAATAGAGCATAAACAAGGAGGAAAAATAAATCACCACAATTACACCTTCAATTAGCATCAACCATAAATCATCAAGCATCATAAATTTTCCAAACATCTTGCCCCTTCAATCTGTCGAATCAGAGTGAAACAGGGGAGGAGGAAATTTTGCGAAAATTCCCAAACGTCAATAATAAACATACAAAGACCATTTATAGCATTAATCCTACTCCTAAACAAGATTAACTAAGCTTCAAAACAATGAAGCTCCAAAAATCAGGAAAAATGGCGTCGGATGAACAGTACCCGAAGCTCACATCAGCGGAAATCTAACACCAAACATCATTCCTTTACTAAATCACTTCAAGAATACTCTTATTCAAGTCCTAAGCTTCATTTTCATGGGATTAAAAGCTTCAAAACCCCCCCCCCAACATTTCGAATATCTCTCTCCCATTCAAGCTTGAAATCGGACTAGAGTGAGGGAGAAATAGGAGGAAAGAGCTTACCCAGAGTTAGCCTCATTGTCTTGAACGTTTTGCTCTTCCTTGCGCCGCTGTTCTGGCCGGAGAACGCTGCTGGAACAAGGATCCCGAGGGAGAGCAAGGTGAGAGTGTGAGAGAGGGAAAAGCAAAGAGAGAGGGAGAGCGAGCGGTGAAGCATAGGACTTAGGGCTTTGAAATTGAAACAGATTGTGAGAAATTGGGCGGAGGGGAAGTGGGGAAGAGGGGCGGGAATTGAAAAAGAGCGGAAAATTGGGCGCCAGACAAATAACATCACTCATTAAAAATGAGAGATGTCATTTGTCTGGAAACAACATCACTCATTTTCAATGAGTGATGTTGTTTCCAGGAAACGACATCACTCATTAAAAATGAGTGATGTCGTTACTTACGACATCCCTAATTTTTATAAATAATGATGTCGTTTCTTTCTCTACATACCACTTAATTACAAAATTGCCACCGCGTTTTTTTTTAACATCTGTTTCATGATTAACTGATGTTAAATAGCGATGTTAAAAAGGTTTTTTGTAGTAGTGATTCCAACAGTTGTTATACAAAATTTTACTAGAATTTAAAAGTGTGTACGTAGAAATTAAGTTACAACTAATCTGTAATAGCATAGGTATTAATTTCAACAAATAACAGCATCACGATAGCAAGTATTCAAACTAACGACGTGCATTTTAGTCATTTGCCATCAAACATAATTTCACTTTAATCATTTGATACTGTAGCATAATTTCAAAATATTTTTCAAATTATGTATCGAAATAAAAACTTCAAAATATTTGAATGGTTATTTGAAAACATGTAGTTATTAACTGAAATTCTCCCTTAATGAATTTATCAATATGAGATCTAACAGTTAGTTAATTTATGAAAATTAATAAACCTGGTTAAACTAGTTGTTTATCATTATAATGTAAAAACATCATGTCACTCTCTCTGAAATATCTCCCTCAATTCTTATCATAGCAATCAAACTGGACCATCCCGGTTGGGTCATCCTAGAACCAAGCGACCTGGCAGTTGAACCAGTCCAGGTAGGTCCTTGACTCGGGCAGAAGCAACCCAGAGTGACTCGAGGTGACCCGGTATTCGGGTAACTTGGCGAGTTGTTGGGTTGACCCAATTCCTTTTTTAAAAAAATGTTTACTTGTTTTTCATGGGACATGAATTGTAGAAAACAATATCAGTCAAAGCTGATGATAGTTTGGTGTTAATGATTTTTAGTTTTGTGATTAATGGATGATATCTATGAATATTTTATTATCATTACCTATTTTGATATTTTACTAGGAAAAATACTTAGTGATTAGTGATTATATTATTGATTTTGGTGTCATTGGATGGTGAGTTGATAATATAACGTCAATATATCAAAGAATTTATAAAGAATGTTTAATAAATATATGATTATTTTGTTAGTGATTCAAGGTATTAAATTAATATTTAAGATATAACTTAGTTTTAAATTTTTTAATTTATTCTAGTATAACCCCCGAGTTGACTCTGAAGTAACCCACCAACCGTTGAACCAATGCTTCAACCAGTCTAGAGATCGGTTCAGGTTTGATTACCTTGATTCTCGTTAGGGGTGGGAACAGGCCAGGCCAGCCCAGGCCTTGACCTTAACAGGCCAGGCCTGTGTTGTGAAAAGAAGGCCTGAGCCTGGCCTGTGGCCTATTACAGGCCATTTTTCAGGCCTGAGCCTGGCCTGTTAAGAGGCCTATTAAGAGGCCTGTTAAGAGTTAGTGATAGCATTATCAACTTGCTCACTTGTAATTGTCTCCTCCTTATACATGTCAACATAGTAATCATACATCTTGTATAAAGCTTAAAAGGCCTAAAAAAATATATATTAAAAATATAATATTGGACAATAAAATATAATATTAACCAAATATTATATACAATAAAAATAAATGTTATAATATAAAATTAAATAAAATAAAAAAATATATATTGCTTAACAGGCCAGCCTGTCAGGCCTAACAAGCTTATTTTTCAGCCTAGGCCTGGCCTGTTAAGCTTAACAGGCCTAAAAAAAGCCTGAGCCTGAGGTTGGCCTGATAATAAACAGGCCAGCCCAGGCCTTAGCAGGCCAGGCCGCAGGCCCCTGACAGGCCGGCTGGGCTATTCCCACCCCTAATTCTCGTACATGACCTATTATAGAATAATAAATCAATGATGTTTAATGTATGTTACTTGAAGAGTGTTTAATACATTTTATGACTTTACTCTGTTGAAATTGCCTAAAAGAAGAATTTAATTACCTATTTTCAAATACTGTGTTTCTATCTCTTTAATTAAAGTTGGCGCGTTTGAAATAAATTATTTCAGGTTTTAAATAAATTTTGAGTTAACTATTTTTTATTTTAAATAAATGATTAAAAGAGATTTGTAAGAATTATAAGGAGCATAAGACAAAAATGGTTTAAAAAACTGAGAAATCATGGTAACGTACGTAGGAACAGAATATCAAATAGGAAAGACAAAATATCAATATCTTAGTATTAAAGACTAAATAACATTCATAAATTACCTCCCATATTTTTTTGATGAAAAATTACCTCACATATCGATGAGGCGAGGGAGTAGTTTTGTTATAAATGATTAATGTTACAGTTTTTTTTTTTGGATTAAATGGGAAATAAATTGAAGAGGATGTGGAGGATTGAAGGGTAAAGGTTGGGAATTTGGGATATGTGTGTGTATACTGTATACTGTATACATATGGAGAGCCAAATATAGCAATTATTGGGTGCGCTAATAAAGGTGTACGGTAATTTCAGTGTGAATAATGATGATGCGCTGTTCTTGATATGTGCCCACTGATTCTTCTCGATTGACAAGTGACCACGAAAGTCATGAGTTATGAAAATGATGAGCTCTCCTTCTCCTTTTTAATCACTACTCTTCTTGTTCTTATATAGCGGATAAAATGTTTTATTTTATCCTATTTATAAGTCATTTCATTAAATATTTTATGTGAATATATAAATTTACCCTTCATTTATTATGTGTTGGCTTTATTATCATAAGGTACAATGGATGTTAAATATGGGTAGAATTGAAAATTTAATAGATTTCAAAGTAAATTTAATATGGTTTAAGGTTTTTCTTAGTCTGTGTAAAACATATTGGAAGTGCCTTATAAAATAGGATTAGAGGAGTAGATTTTAGCAGTATTAGAAAAATGAGTGTAAATGAACAAACAAAAAATATTTTCTGAGCATTTATACTTTTGTGTCACTTTCTTCTTTAATAGCACATCATAATTATAAGTATCAATAGTATAATACAGTGAACAAAAGACCGGACTGGCCGGTCCAACCGCGAACCGGCCATTGGTCCGGTCCGGTTGGCACAAAAAACCGGGGACCCCTTTGACCCTGTCAAGACCCGGGTCAACCGGTCAACCCGGCCGACCCGGTCACAAACCGGGTTGACCCGGGTACCTTTTTTTTTTTTTTTTTTTTAAAAAAAATAATTTTATTTTATTATAATTCACCTAATTACTAACTTTCACTCCACTCAATTTTAGAAATTAGGAAACTATAATACTTTAAATGCTATTTTACTTGCATATACTTAATATTTAATTATTGTTACTCTTAATGTTTGTATTTTAATTTGTTAATTGTAAAATAATATTTATTTTCACGTGTAATCAACTAATATTTTCTTTTTTCCCTATATAGAAACATTAAAATATTCATATTTGATGAATCATGCATACCTATCTACATTTACATTTTGATATTAGTGATTATTAATGTTAATATCAATAAAATTTTATTATTTTAATAAAACCGGTTTGACCCGGTCTGACCCCCGGTTGGACCTTTAACCCTTGAACCAGTGCCTCGTCCGGTTTGATACCCGGTCCGGTTTTTTGAACCTTGGTATAATATGATAGAAAAGTTAAATTTAAAACATCATAAAACTATGGCTCAAATTTAAAGGGGGGAAATAAAAATTAAATCTTATCAAAATACATTTTAAGTACATATTCAAACGCATTGTTTTTACTTTATTACATTTTTTAAAAATGTAATTTGACTTTTTTCTTATACTTCCAAATATTCTATTTAACCCTTTCGAACTGTCCTTGACTGGGAAGAGAGGAGGAGGGGGATAGAGATTGTACTATTTCACGGTGTAATATAGTGTAGAACTGTCGATGGAGAAAAAGGAAGAGATTTTAATATTCTGATTAAAGAATGAAATGGAGATAGGGGAGTAAAATCACTAGCTCCTTCATTAATTCTTCCCATTTAAACTTTTATGACAATAATTAAAGTCGATATTGTTAAAATCAAGTCTTTATAAAATTATAATAACTAAAAATCTAATTAAGACTATAGTGTTGTCTAAACTAATTGGATCTAATTGTGAAGGGGAACAATGATATTGACGTATTAATCATTGGCAATACCGGCCGGATTTACAAATGAGCCGTCATATTTGACACAAATCTAAGTTACTGTAGATGCCGTCATTTTAGAATCAATAATAAAACGAGTTAAGTGTAAGTTATATGCCGCGAAGTCAAATACAGATAGTTAAAGTAGTCAAAGCTAACCAGCGAATGAATACTGTACTATCACTCTGTTTTTTTTATTAAAAATCTACCGTAACCACTGTTTTTTATTATAATTCTACCATATCTACTTTTTAAATATTAAGAAGTGGAAGTTATATAATTAAATATGTCCTATTTTTTTAAAATTTTTTTTAACTTTACTCTTATTTAAAAATAGGTATTAAAATAATATTTTATACATTATAAACATTCTCTCTCATATTCCCTATTTCCAATATAGGGATAAAATACTCACAGTAGCATTAATTGATTCCAAATTGAACTTATCTTATGGAAATAAAAATTTGTGATAGTTGGACTTACAATAAACAACAGAATGGTACGTAGTTTAGGACATGTTGTTACTGTTATTATACAAACCCAAAAAGCATAAGCCAGTTATTAATTAATCAGTAAAACAATATCTTCAAGAACAAGTTATAGTTTATTGGCAAATAAGTTATAGTTTAATCGTAGTTATGAGAATCAAGAGAACTTTGTTGTGGTAAGATCGAAATATATAGTTCAAATAGAATTTTGACACCTCAAATTTAAGATTTTTCAACTCATAATCTTTAAATATAAAACCATCTTAAAAAAATTGACAGTTATAATATTATTTTTATTTTAGATTCTGTGCATATTAAAATATTTTAAAATAAATGAAAAGTAAAGTTTATTAACCAAGTTATCTAAAATACTTCCTCAGTTTCACAATATAAGAAGTAACATTAGAATATTCTTATCCATATTATACGAGGTATTCCTTCCGATCCATATTATAAGTGGTGATTAATCATTTTACACAAGCAAAGATAACATAGTTGAGTAATTTATTTTAGGCAAAATTAATATGGTTTTTCAATTGTATCCTTATTTCATTTATTATATGCACATTATCTCCCCTCTTTGCATTTAATATGTAAGGAAAAAAATGGAAATCAAACATTTATTATTTTGACTTTTACATGTTACTTCTTATAATATGGACAACAAAATGTTTATGTTACTCTTTATATTGTGGAGCCCAATTTAAAACTGGGAAAACGGGCCAGCCAGCGGGTTGCGGGTTACATGGTGCAGGTCTGTGCAGTCCGTACCTTAATGGGTTGCAAAAACCCCAACCTTAACTCAACCCACCACCTTTTTTTTGTTTTAAAAATATCAAAAGAAACTAATAAATAAATTTTTTAATCAACAAAAATACATTAACATTGCATCAACTAGAGTAGAATATCCCAAATACCGTGAAAACATTAATTCCAAAATTACATATTTTTTGTATTGACATCTTACTATTTTTATTTTACCAACAATATCATTAACAAAGTTTAGATTCTATCATGTAAACACCAAAATTTGTTGTGTCAACCACAATTTATATTAATGAAGTGTCTAAAAAATAATATAATGAATTAAAATGATATTTTTCTTTTTTTTTTGAAAAAAATACATATATGGCAAGCCAGCCCAGCAACCCGCGGGCTCGCCCGCCTTAACCTCTGGGCTACACGGGTCGGGCCCGTGCAGCCCGCACTCTAATGGGTTGGGAAAATCCCAACCCTAACCTGTGGGCTGGTGGGTTGAGCCCACGGGGTTGAACCCATATTCCCGGCTTATGTACATTATGACTATTATCGTTAGATCTCCATGGTGATTATTATTACAATGAGAAACTCCCCAGTTATGTTGCGTGTATGTCCCTTTTTTTTCTTTTCCCCGCGTGGACAATGCGGTGGTTGTAACTAGTAAATGTAAACTTTGATGATAAAGGATAATTCAGTTCCAAAAAAAATGATAAAGGATAGGGTAAAGGTGTAATTTTAGGCATGAAGTATTATGCCAGGTGCACTCAGTAGAAAAATGAATTTTTCGAACACATTTTGGTAATGAACAATAAAACTAGGGGCAAATTTAGTAACGCCGTTAGTTGACCGTTAAATTTGACTACAGAAGCTGATGTGGCAGAACTGAAAATTTTAATTAAGGACTAGTAGTAATTTAAGAAGTGATTTTGTGATCAATTAAGGAGTTTTGAAAGTTTTATAAATAAATTCAGGAAAATAAAAGTTTTTTTGGACTTTTAAAGGCCTAGTTTCTCCCTTAATTCTGGAAAATTAGAGTTAGAGGAATTATTTTTGGACCCAAAAAGGATTATAGTGGGAGGAAATTCTTAGACAGTAATGAAGAAATTTTTTAAGAATTAAAGGGATAATTTTTGGCCCAAAGAATATATTCTATTGCGAAGATTTAAGGGTCTAATAGAAAATTCTTTACCTAATCTACTGTATTTTTCTTTAGGCAAAAAATTATTCCTTCAATTCTTAAATTTTTTTTTCATTATTGGCTAAGAATTTCCTCCCACTACAATCCCTTTTGGGTCCAAAAATAATTCCTCTAACTCTAATTTTCCAAAATTAAGGGAGAAACTATGCCTTTAAAAGTCCAAAAAAACTTTCATTTTTCTGAATTTATTTATAAAACTCTCAAAACTCCTTAATTGATCGCAAAATCACTTCTTAAATTACTACTAGTCTTTAATTAAAATTTTCAGTTCTGTTACATCAGCTTCTGTAGTCAAACTTAATGGTCAACTAACGGCGTTACTAAATTTGCCCTTAGTTTTATTGTTCATTACCAAAATGTGTTCGAAAAATTCATTTTTCTGCTAAATGTACCTGACGTAATACTTCATGTATAAAATTGTACCTTTACCCTAAAGGATATGATTTAACTATTTAAGGCCCAGCAGCGTAATTAATTAATAAATATGTCAAGATTAATTAATTTACAGTTTATCCGTCGCCTTTGTCTCATTGGCTAATAACAAATAATTAAACAATATCGAGCTGACTAAATTTCACACTCCAATCAAACAACTTTATAATCAGTTATTATTTTTAAAATTTCCTCGCAATGAAACTCATCAATTAAACAACGTTGTTTCGTTATTAATTGATATATTATGTAGTTTAGTTAAGGAATCTAGCAAAGGATTCAAATATATTCCCTCCGGTCTAAATTATAAGATTAAGTTGATTTTTTTTTAGAAATTAAGGATGCAAAATAAATCACTTTAGATTGTTTATATCAATATTTTTCCTCAAAATTTATTTATTTTACTTATACATTAACTTATAATCTAATTATATGTAGTATATATTATAATTTAGTGGTCTAATTTACTTCTTTAATATCTAAAAAAAGTGTGTGCGTGAGTGTGAGTGTGTTAGATAAAGTATATCAATCTTACTATTGAAAAAAAGTGTATATATGTATATAGATATCATATTAAAGACTATTTATGCATGGGAAAAAGCAACCGAGGAGTATTGCTCACACTGGCTACCATTTTAATTTCTTAGTGCTGTTTTCTGAAAACCTGGAGACTATATATACAGTATACACGATGTTTTAAAATCAATATGGTCGCTTATAACTTTACAAGAATATTTCCAGTTTACTGATTTGATTATACATAACAACCCATGGTTCAAAGAGTTAATAACGCAGACATATCAGCAATAATTAACTTGTAGTCTGCGCTGTATAGTTTAATTTATGAGCTATTGTGTTGAATTTGGAATTCTAACATGCGGAAGGTAATTTTTCAAACATTAATCAGGCGCATATAACTCAAAATTACATCTTAAAAATAATTAGAATTATAATGTGAATTCGTTTCACTACATACTATCAACAACTTTCATAACCTAAATAAATCTTTTATGTCACTTAAAGAAAAGCAACACGGTTGGTAAAGATTTAAATTAATGGATGGAGAGAGGGCAAGACTCAAGAGAATGAAGAATTAAAAAGCTGTGGTGGGTGAAAAGGACATGAGATAAGAGAGATAAATATATAAAGACGGCGTGTATCCATTTTCAGTCCCAAAAAAAAGAAAGGGAAAACACGAGAAAAAAGAAAAAATAAAGAGTGTCCTCATTCCACCAACCCTAGTCATGTTTCCATGCCAGACTTGTAATGGCTAGCTTTAATTTCCATGACTTCAATATCTTTTTCGTTCTCTCCTTGTATTAATGTGTAGGCATGACATATAATTATAAAACGGCGTAGTGATGGTTTTGTCTTCCTTGAGGTCCATTCTCACGCATGACTGCCTTCGGTTCAGCCTAACTAGTATTGTCATCAGCACCACCTACCCCCTTCCCATTAATTTAAGCTCTTAAACTATAGTTGTACTAAATTACTAGCACACAAAGCTTTTTTAACATCGCTCAAGAGAAAACTTTTAAAACTGGTTCTCTACCTGGTATAAATTTTTTTAATTAAAGATACTTTCAAATCATTTTGGACTTCAAATTCATCTCTTTCGAAACTTACAATGCAAAGGGCTTTCACCTCTTTCAATATGTATATTTTTTGTAAGGTTAAAGATCATATTTGTCCCGGAAGTGTACAAAGTGTATCATATATGTCCTGAAAGTATTTTTTGGTTCAATTTTGCCCCGAAAGTGTTCAAAATGTATCATTCGTCATTTTCTGTTAAAATATTAATGGTCAACGTCAAATATTTATCAGTCAATGCGAGTTTTTTAACAATAAAGGAAGAATATGATACACCTTACACATTTTCGGGGTAAAATTAGACTAAAAAATATTTTCAAGACAGATATAATACATTTTGCACACTTCCAAGATAAATACCACCAAATACCACCTTTAATCCTTTTTTTTATATTCAAACTTGTTTTCTTATCACAAGGATGATGTCACTTACCAACTCCAACCACGTTCAACTTCTTCTTGGTTGGTGTAGATACTTTTTACCATCATTGCAAAAAAAAAAATGATATAGCTATACTAGTTATTGTAATAATCAATATATAAAATGTTTCTGTTTTTGTTTGAGAAAAATATTCTCTTTTTAATACTCGAGTAGGGTATTATTTTTAAGTAAGAATGCTTTTGTACCATTATCAAGCACTAATCCGAGGTGATTGACTTTTCTACCACAAATTTGAGTATGCCGGAGCATTTAATTTGGGCATCCCAGAGGATTTGAATGCATCCGTCCAATAAAATCGTTTCAACCTCAAATTATCAATTGTGCATTTAGAATTTAAAACGTTTGATTTTGTTTTTGTGAAATTCAGACGGAAGTTTATGTATTCCACCTCTATTTATATGATGAAAAAAAAAACCTTATGGATGGGAATTAAAAGAGCGAGAAAAATGGTTTGAATATTTTATATTAAGAAATTAGAAGAAGTCCGGTTCCTATGACGTGTGCATAAATACTAATCCTATAGAATAGTAATTCAGTTCATCACTAATTAATTTCTGCTTGCCATGTTTGTGCCTGTCGTGCGTGAAGCCTTTTATTTTTAGGTGGGAAGGGTCCTCTACTTTTAAAGATGATATTTTCCTCAAGAAACTTATAGTTATGTATATCCATTACAATATTTATTATATTCAAGTTCTGTCCCTCGCCACCTCATCCTCCTCTATTGTCCACATATCTCTCCTCTTCTTTTTAATGTTGGTTTCTTGCGTGCATATTATTATTGTTCAAAATTGTGTCTGGCGAATTAACACATACCACATTCCTTAGTTTGTTTCTGTATTTTTCCCATTTAAATTATTTGGTTTCTTATTTGTATTTGTTATTCGTATTTTAATTTACTGGATGTTTCGATGATGGTGACAATTTATGCATGTTTAGCGATTTTAAATTTCTTCTTCATCCCTGTTCCATAGCCATATCAAATAATTAAAATCCATTAAAATAAAATAATTTCATACTAATCCCAAACCAACTTTTGAAATTAAGGTCCTTTAATTCAGCGAAATGACTAATAAAAGGTCTTACAGACCAAACGGTATAACGAACTACTTTTCCATATTTTGTTTTGTGTGTGTGTGTGTGGGTTTTTTTTTTTTTGGGGGGGGGGGGGGGGAAGTGTTGGGTTTGCCATCATTCCCCCTTTGGTCCTCAGCCACTCATGTTCAGAAGAAGAAGAAGAAGAAAAGGGAAAATTTTATTTTACCCCATAATAAGGAATTAATCTCAGATTCCCCCTAAAACATTCTGAAATTTCACTGCACCCCCAAGGGACTAAAGTGAAATTAAATGTTTCAGTTAAAAGACCAAAATGTCCTTATTGAAAGAAGTACAAACGTTTTGGAAATTTCTCATATGTGTCTTGGAAATTCTCCATATATGTCTTGAAAATTTTTCATATGTGTCTTGGAAATATAGTTGTGAAATTTTGAATTTTTTAGTTTTGGATTCCATGATTTTTTAGACTTAAAATACTCACATTGATGTTAAAAATAAGCACAAATGTTTTGGAAAGTTCCCTCATATGCGTCTTGAAAATTTCCCTTATGTGTCTTGGAAATTCTTCATGTGTTTAGAAATCCAGTACAAAATTCAATAAGGACATTTTGGTCTTTTTGCTAAAACATTTAATTTCACTTTAGTCCCATTGGGAGTGCAGTGAAATTTCAGAATGTTTTGGGGGGAATCTGAGATTAATTCCTTATTATAGGGGTAAAATGAAATTTTCCCTAGAAAAAACCGTAAGGGAGAAGGAGGAGAAATAAAAGTGAGAATTACCAATGAAGCTAAGTCTTAAGAAATGAACTTAATTCACAAAAAAAAAAAAAAAAAAAAAGGTGCAACAAGTGTACCGTTACAACTTAATATAACAGGTTTCGATAATAAAAAAGATAACAGATTCAGTTCGCTTAATATTAAGATTGTTTAATAATTAATTACATCTCTTATTGGAATCTCACAGAAATTATCCCGCAATAAATTGAAAGAAAGAGACGTGGGACGTGTTCTATGTCTCACCAACCACCGCCAAGCAGGAATATGGCAATTCTAAATTTTTAGCGCACTTTTCTTAGAGCCTCACATTTATTTATATATTCTTTGTTACATCAGCAGATAAACATCCTCAATTTCTCGATTTAACTTTCATTCTTGCTATTTATGCAATCTCACGTCATGCATACGAGTTTTTCTTCTTTTTGCATTTTTTTTCTTTACAATACACGAATTGAAATATTCTACCTGAAGCTGAATTGGCGCATATATAATGTGTTTATTGGATGAGATGTTATGTGCATAGCTGCAAATAAAACAAACTTAATAATGGTCAACAAAATTTTAAAAATGGAAAATAACGTTAACGAATATTATGATTTTAACCCCTAACGAATATTGCTCAAGTCTTGTTTATTGACTCAGATAATTTATCCCATATTGACACAATTCACACCTCGTGCATCAATTTTTCAATTACTATTATTTTTATGATTATGGTAGTTATTTTTGTTTTCGAAGTGACCAAGTCAAGTGTGGCGGCACTCAACAACAAACTCGTTGAGGCTTTTATTGAATTATTCTCTTTACTTCCTAATCCCTCCAAACCAAACACCTCTTTTACTATCTCAACTTCCAAATCTACTCATATCTACTAATATCTCGTCCCAATTATTAGCAACAGGATTTAATCTGTCCAAATTTTATCAAAGCTACGATATTTTTAGTCACTTATAGTCCCTAAATATCTGTCTCGGCAAAATTTTTATTCTATCTTAATACGAAATTATATTAGTTTAAGAAAGTCATTATACTCAAGAAAGATGATATAATATCATCAACACCAATTTTTAATCCATGCTTAAATTTAAGCAATTAATATTGCCAATGATCTCGTAACCTAGTATACCTAAATTCTCTTTGTTTGTGGAAAACTGTGGATTCAATCATGTTAAAATTTAACTTGTTCAGCTAGCTCTTTTGTGTCAAAATATAAGGTTAAGTGATATCCCCAAACAGTGGTAATGTAATCAAGCGGTATGAAAGTTTTTTTTTTTTTTTGTAAATGAAAGGTTGGCCGGATTTGATTCCATTTATTATCTAAGTCTATTAGTGCGTGTCCCTCTAATTAAAAAAACTTATATTAAAAAAAATCCACAATCATTTTGTAATTTATAACAATAAAGCTTTAGAAGATTTAACTTGAGTGAATAACTCACAGTTTTGTCGTTTCTTTTCATAAAAGGCAAGAATGAAGGACGTGGATAAACAAATGTTGTGGAGGAGGATGGAATGAAACTGAATATAAGCAAAGAATTGCTTAGGCTAGTTATACGTTTCTCCTATTTACCTAATTTGATTAGATTAAGGATCTTAGAATAATTTGGGGAAGATGTTAGAAAAAATCAAAAGAGGTTTTATATTTAGAAACAAGCTCGCATTCTCAAATAGATCTTATATTTAGGAACAAAAGTAATTATCTTAAGTAATCCTTAAAATTTCTCTTGTCACAACAATATTTCACCAAATTACACTCAGGTCCCAATTATTAATTATACTTCATTCACTTCTCAATATAAAACAAAATAGACTAATTCAAAAAGATTAATGAAGTTAAATTATTTTATTATAGTATGTATTATTTGTCATTAGATTATATATCAATCCGTAATACAGACAAATTAATATAGAAGAAAATGATAAATATTAGCATTTTAAGTTGATTTATTTTACCGAACAGATCATTGGCATTCCTGAATTTTATCGTGAATCACCTTTAGTAAGGTATGGCAATTGGGTCTGAACCCGGGGAGAAATCTTTCTTCGTAGATACAAGAATTCGTTGCTGTTCTAAAAAAGAACTTGAATCTCTCAAAATCAATCAATTCAATCTTAAATGGGGTACATCATAAACTAGATGGTAATCATCCTGGTTTGCCGATGGCACATAATTTTTAAGGTTGCCTCGCTATTGATCTACCAATCATCTCCTACCAGTTTATTCATCAACTGTCACCACTTAACGGTGGGTCACTGGATATCAAAATAAAGATTTTTTTTTAATTATTATTATTATTACTTCCTCAGTTCCTGAATATAGGACCAAGTTGGGGACGATTTGTTCCTCAATATAAGACCTCTTTCTATTTTTTTCAACACTTCCCTATATCAACTCTATCGATACTTCTCATTAATAAAAAAAAGAGAAGGAGAATGTGAATAAAGGTAAGTGAATATGGTGTTTTGGTAATATCATATGATTTTAATTAGTTTAACTAACATCCTTAATCTAATCAAATTAGGTAAATGGGTCTTATATTTAAGAAAGGAGATGATCATCATCATCATCAAGAAGACCGCCATCATGCTTTTTAATCATCGCCCGTGTTAAATATTTAACATATTATGAATAGTTCAGACATTTCATATGGAGCCGGAGGTCAAAAAGAGGTGAGGAGTTATCATAGGCTTAGCCACTAAGCCACTAGGCATTGAACTGTATGATGCAGTGCGTGCTTCTTGTTATTAGTAGTATTTAATCATTGTCCACTAGCTAGCGGACCCAATATTTCAATTCATTTTTTTCTAACACGCTCGCATTCACTGCCACTGGACACAGAAAAGCAAAGATGATAAGCAACAAAACTGAAGAAGTCAGTTTACATCTAACCACTTCCCCCCTTATCATTTGCTGCAATTACGTAAGCAATTGTTATCCGATGCATAAAACATACAAGGAGATTGAATCTTGCAGCAAGGAATGCGGTTGAGAGCAGAAAGGGGAAGATACTACGAGTTATTATGGGGCGCTGAAGACAGATTCCTGCGTGAACCACTGCCTTCGACAGTACCAGATGGTTTGTTGGATAACCTGCGCTTGTAGCGTTTGAGAACAGAGGCCACATTTTCCTTTCCCTTGGGGAAGGCTACATCGCCTGCAGCGGTTCCGGTGCGTCCTTTACGACTGGAGATCGCAATTTCCACGTCCTTTATGAGCTCAAGAATCATTGATGCAGTGGTGAATTTGCCCCTGCCAGCTTTTGCAGCCGGGGGAGGGGGCAACACTCCGTTTGAGAAAGTAGGGCTCGATTTTTGCTGGTGTGCTGCCGGAATTTGTAGGCAAAAGCATGGGAGCATCGCACTACGAGGCTTTGAAAAAGCTGGATCAATTACACCCTGCAAATAAAACCAAGATCAATTAGGAGGCCAGGAGAATACAGAAATCAAGGATGGGATGAGAAACAACAAGTACCCATTTTTTATGTATTGTCAACACTCTACAGCAATAATCCACGAACTACAAAGACTGAAACTAATATGATTCCAAATGAAAAATATAGCAAATACATTTGGCGTTTACCTGAAGGCGGTTCAGAACATAAGTGTATCTTCCCCATAGCTCAGGGCGGCTCTCCATAACCAAAAGCTCAAGAATACGGTGGATACACCACACCCCAAAGCTTATTATCAAATCAGTTCTCCATATACAACCCTCCCCACAGTGAGGGACTGAAGTCACAGAAAAATGAAAGGAGTTTGTCTCCCTAGTTTCAACTTCATAAAGGAATTTCTCCCTTGCAGCTACACAATCTATTAGGTCCTCATCAACCCCACCATTCTGTCTAAACAACCAATCAGACCCTTCCAATTTTAAGAGCTTAAGAATGCAATGTCTAAAAGACTGAAGTTTCACCTCCATATCAACAATAGAAGCAGTCTCTTGAGAAATTGAACTAGGTCGATCTCCAACACCTTCCATTCCAACAGTATGGATTTTGCCGGCCACACCAAACTGCTCGAAAGGCTGTTTTGACCAGAGAGATCCAGTATCAGAATCAGAACCCAATTGTGATGAGAGGGCATTTCTGTAGTCTTTTAAAGGGGAAACTTCGTCAAAGGCCAAAGGTGCACCTCTTCTGGATCCTGAATTTGAATACAGTGGTTCATAACTAGTTCTAGCAGATGCATATACAGAACCTTCAAATGCGGCATTCTTATCAGATGCATAAACATCCCTGCAAGGTATAGCATATCCTGAAATATCTGGCAAGCTGTGGTATTTCTTAGTATTGACTGAACCGCCTACGTTATCTGCAGGTCCAGTAAAGCTAAAATCATAGCAAGGTGTCTCAGATGGCAAAGTGGAGTTTCTAGATATTGGGACGTTTTCAAATCCTGGGGGTCGAGCAACACCTACACCATTTTGCAGTCTTTGCCCCCTAGCAAATGCAAGTGGATCCCTGTAGCTTACATTAGTGTCTGTTAAAGGAGATTTTAATGATGACAATTTGCCTTGACCATTTAAACCATCAGGAGTTCTGTCTCTCCCAACTCGACCAAGGTAGGACGCAAGTTGATAGCCATGTATTGTCGCTGGCTGACTATCCCAAACCTCAGATGAAGGTAGGTTGCGCACACTGAAATAGCGCCTCTCCCCAGAGTCAAGTACCTTGCGGCTGGAGTTTTGCACATACGCATCTAATAGTTCATTGGGGTTTGTCCGAAAAGATGAGGAACTTCTCTGAGGGCTATATGAAGGTTCAAAAGAACTCTGCATCCTGGGAAACTTGGGAGAGTCATATAGACTAGTGCTCATCAAAGTATCTGATGCTCTACTTCCTACAGATGGTACATACTCAGAATAGTCATTTCCAGATGCATTTACTTTTGGTAAGAAACTGGAAAATCTCAAATCCACACCAGACAAAACATCCAATTTCTTAGCCTTTGCATCCTGGCTTGCTTGTCCATGGTAATCATATAGTTCTCCCCAAAATTCATCAAGAATAGTGGCTAGTTGACGCCTTGCAGCACGTCCTAAGCCTGCTAATCTTGACAAACTTCCAATACCCCCTTCATCACTTTTCCCACTAAGACTCCTGAATGATGCAGGGCCATCAGATGTTGAAGATGGAGCCCCTGCACTGGCCACTTTGGATGAGTCTTCAGCTTCCCAAGAGTCTCCATCATCATCATCCCTCTCAGCAGCTGTATCTGCCTCAACTTCCACAGTCTTCTCGACTTGGGCACTTGCTTCCAGTTCTTCAGTTTTGGTGGCCGCCAATCCAGCATTAGAAATATCATTTGCAACAGTTGATAATGCCTCTGAGTTTGGAAGGGAAACAGATTCCTTAGGAAGATTGCAAAGGGGGCTAGGCAATTGTGTAATGGATTGACTCTCTTCTTCAGCAGGCATGTGAAGCTCTGAAGTCTCTGTATCTCTTGCTAGAGTTGAAGATGGTTCCTTTACCTTTAGAGATGCATCTCTGTGAAATCTAGTTTCAGTTAAGTCTGACTCCTGACCCTCAATTGGCACAACTTCTGTGGCCTCTGCCTCGTCAAAATTCCAAGCCTGAGCATCTAACTGGGCACTCGCAGATTTTAGAGGTGTAATAGCTAGCCAAAGCATCAAGCCAAATGATACACTAGCAGCGCTAATAAGAACTGAATAAGAGGTAGACATGCCACTACCCATATTCCATCTCAAATAATCCACCCAACTGCTACTGCCAAATATCATTTCTACCACAAATATGATGTTTAACCCAAGCATCCCAATAAATACTATCCATGCCAAATATTCCACAAACTGAGAGATCTTGTGTACACCCATTATTGATTTAGATGTAGCAATTCGGAAAAGGGGAATCACAGACGATGGAAGTTGTAAAGCTACCACAACCTGAGTGAATACAAGCAGTTGATACATCCCTTCAGCACCTGCACTCCAAACACAATAAAGGGCAGGAAGTACAGCAATCACCCTGATTGTAGCGTAATGAAGCCAGCCTGGAATGTCCAGTTTCAAAAAACTATGTACAACTACTTCTCCCCCTAAACTCCATGCCAATGCTGTGGTCTGATTTGAAATAAACAAAAAAAGAAGAAAGGCAAGTAGTGCCATTGGACTTTGCAACACCTGTAATGAGAATCTTAGATTTGTTTAGCAAGTGAAAGACAGATGTGAGAGTATAACAAAAGAAAATTAAGTATGGAGGGAAATAAGACCTGTTCCAATGGTGATAGTGCATCTTGAAAAGTAAGCAAAACAACACCTGTACCACTGAATTCATTTGCTGCAGCGCTCATCAACATATTGTTTACCAAATAAATACCACTGAATACACAGAAGATTGCTAAAAAATGGTTCTGACACAGAGCATCCCTAGAAAGGCTTATTGATCCCCGATGCCACTGCCAAAAAAATGGAACTACATCAATATGAAGGAACACGCAATGTGCATTATTTTTCCTTCTAGGTCTGCATATAATGAGAATCTTGAGAACAGACTTAACCTGGTCATACAAACTCCAATAAAAAGATCCTCTATTTTGATATTTTATTTGAATACTGCTTATTAAGAAAAACTTAAGGGAAACTCTCACTAAAACTCTGTACGTGTAACAATATTATGTAGTGTGATGCACTTCTCTGACTTCAATGCCAGAAAATTTACTTATTCAGGATTGTGTCATTTTTTTTTGTGACGAGATGCGTGTCGTGTCAATTGAAGGGGATGCCATCATGAAATTAACTGCTGAGTTGATAGTAAGTAATAAAGGTCTGTCACTCAAAGCAACGCTCGAAACTATTTCAAAATCTTACAACATATATAATATAGGGTTAATACAACTTTTGGTTCTTGAACTTTCAGTCAATTTTAGTTTTGGTCCCTGAACTCCAAAATAGATGGTTTTAGTCCTTGAACTTTCGGTCAATTTTGGTCTTGATCCCTGAACTTTAGATTGGTGGTTTTGATCCCTGAACTTTCGGTCAATTTTGGTCTTAATCCTTGATATTTTAAGTGTTTTTTAAAGTTCAGAATTGACTTAAAATTCATGGACCAAGACCGAAATTGACCGATAGTTCAAGTACTAAAACCAGCGATTTTAAAGTTCAGAGACTAAGATCAAAATTGACCGAAAATTTATGGACCAAAACCACCAATTTTAAAGTTCAGAGACCGAATCCAAAATTGACCGAAAGTTCAAAGACCAAAAGTTATATTAACCCTATAATATATGTTTATATACACTTAGTATGAGTACCATGAGTTGCACATAGTTTGAAAAAATAAGCCACACTAATTATGACTCATGAATAATACGGTTTCTTAAATTTATATTTCACATATGTATATATATTAGAAACAGAGACAGGTGTGACAATGAAAAGTAGAAACCGTCCAAAATACACCCCATTTTTATTATAGCTGCAGATAATCCCACAAAAGAACTGTAGTTGTTTTGTAACCTGTAAACTACCATTTCATCACTTCTTTAGGGGGAATTCTAAAATTGAGTATAATAAACTAACTGTAATAACCAAAGATGTAGAAATGAAGCCACATCAATGATACTTTCTCATTCAAAAACTCTAATGTCAGATGGAAACAAGAATATATCTTTTTCCTCAGAAAAACTAAAGGCCGTACTTTTCAACCCCGTATTAATATTCTTATTTCCTAGACTTCGGCCAAGGTCACATTATTCTGAGTGTTGACTGATTGGTGATTCAGTCTAGCAACAATTGCATCATCATATTTGGAGAAAGCTATTTTGCACAGGGAGTTAAATATATACATGCCTGCGGTCTGAGTTTATGAAAATTGTAGCCATGTCTAATGGTTTCACTTATGTGCTGACTCCGATTACTTTCTATCTTGATAACTCTATAACCCTAGCTGATTTGAATGGTCAAAATCAATTATTGCTTAGAATGTGTGACTTACTCTGTATCTATTATTATTGTATCTCCCCAACTTCCCTTACTGGCCAGTGCATCATGTATGGATCTATTAGCTAGTTTCATATGCCTTCTTAAACACCTGATGGTTAAGCTTAGCCATTCAAGTTCCCTAGTTATGGAAATAAATGTCATTGTGCCTTTTTGCTTTTATTCCTAAAGTGATGCTACAGCGTTAGAAGAAGTTAGCTAATTATTAATAGAGGGTTGAAAAGAACAGCCTTTAGTTTTTCTGAAGAAAAAGATGAAATTATAAGTATAAAATGATCAGTACCACCCAATAAGCTTAGACATCAGATCAAAGAAAAATACTGCTTACAAAGCAGAATGGCATCTGGCCATGCAAGCCATCTACCACATGACAAGGCAGAAACTACATTGCCATGAACAAGTAAAACATGAGATGCACATGTGTCAATTTCAAAAACAGGACATCATTAGAAGAATGGATATGGATGTTTAAGTACGCTGTAAGTATGTGTAATTATGTAAAAGAACTATGAGAATATGAAAAAATTAGTACCTGTACAACAGAGGAATAAAGATAAAAGTTGTGGGGTACAAGAGTTGCTCCCAAAAGACTCATAAGCACAAATGAACTCTCCCCACTCAACTTCGTTAGTACTCCGCTTGTGGATACTGGAATCTCAGGTCGATTTATTATTACCCCAAAAGCAACAAAAAGCAGCACAAAACCAGCAACAAAGAGGCTCAGGACTTTTGCCTTCTTCCCATTGTTCTGGACAGAAGAAAATTGAATAAGTCACTGTTGATCAAACAAGTAATAAATAAGCAATTGATAAAACTTACAAGAAGGGTGGCAAGAAGCAAGTGAAAAGCAGCACTAGTAGCAGCCAACAAGACACAGGTGAACAAGTCCCAGCCAAAAATTAGATTTAATATGTGAGCCATGCCCAGGATCTTGCAAAGCAAATAATACCATTTTCAGAGCCAAACCAAAATGAAAAGAATGTAACAGATAACAGAAGCCAAATCTCCAGTGATTAGAAAGGATGAGATTAATACCACATTAAGGTCTAGCATAATCACCGAAAGTTCTGTTTGGATTCCAAGGAACATGCATGTCCATGTACCATACTCATCTCTGCAAATCTTTGACACAGAATGGTAATTAGTCTATAAGCATTATGCACCACCGAATAGTATGCATGTTCTAGGTTTGCCTGTGTAAACATGTAAGTGGTCTGAATCTCTATCTACTTTTGTATTTCAAGGCGGAGTTAGAGAAAATTCAGTATTTGAAAAAACAAAAGAAAAGAAAATCCATAATGAAAATTGAGAGATAAAAAACATATTAATTCTGTACAAAAAATGGGTTAATCTACGATGCCATCTCCATTTTTACCTGTTTTCTTCATAAAGGTGACATAACAGATAAAAAATAGAAGAGAAAAGAAATGAGAAAACAAAGGCAACTAGGAAGAACCTCCGTATTCTCTATAATTCATTTAAATATTAATGAAATAACTAATAAGAGTACTCTGAATCTTTGCTTGAAATCATGCCTAAAAGGGTAGAATGCAACATAAAAAGGGCCTACGCTGAATTTCCATAAACTTACAACTTTATCCATTGAATATTAAAATGTGTACTGATAAAAATGAAATCATTTCTACACCAAATAAATAAGAATGAAATCATCTAACCAACATTGGTCAAAAAAAAATCTAAACAACAAATATTGATTATTGAGGAAGAGGCAATGATTATGAGTCCGTGTGAATATAAAAATTACTTTTTGAGGGGGCTACCTCTGTTTAGGCCCGAAACACTTGAATCTGACTAGTTAGTATAGATATCAAATACTATATTTTTTTAAAAAAAAAAAGAATCGAAATAGTCTAGCTTCTTTAACATTGTGTCTACCAACCTTTGACCACCCATCCCATACTTCAAACAATAAGGTTTTTTTGGCAATAAAACAATAAGGTTAATTTGGTTCCTTTTTCCACTAATACACACAAGTATTGGAAAAGTAAATTGATGATATGGTACCTCTGCAAGATCTTTTCCAGTAATTACGCCAATCCTAGCTGATATGTACTGACATAAGATAGCAGCAAAATTGAAAACAAGCATGAATGCCATCAGATCGGACCCAAATAATGCACCACCTTCAACTGTAGCAGCCCACTTTCCAGGGTCAATGTATCCCATTGAAATCATAAGCATAGGTGCAACAGCATGAAGGGATCGATGAAGAAATGAAGGCAAGTGGTTAGCATTCATTGTCTCTACCTCCATTTTATTGTTCATCATCTCCAACAAGGGTTCACAGAATTATGATAAAACTTTAAAGTTGCAACATTCGTTTCTGGGTCATATACCAATTGCATTGATGTCAGCCACTAGTTTTTAGGTACAACTAGTGAACAATTTATCCATCACCCGTCATTCATAGGAACATCAACTGCTTCAATAATCAACTTTGACTTGTTAGAACTCTGCTGATCAAATAAAAGATGAGCCTGTCAATTGCAATCACAATTCACAACACCTTAACAATAGCTTCTCCTTGTATGCTGGCCCATTATCTCACGTTAACCATCAGGCACCAATCTCGTGTTTTGAATCAAATCAACCTCCTTTGCGTTTTTATTACAACTTTACTACCAATTTTATTCATGACCTTAAGTTTTGAACATGACTGAAAGTCAACCCAATTTATGATAATCTTTTTGAAGACCTATCAACTAAAGGATTTAATGATCCGTGATTGATTCATTTGCTGCCTCTTCAGACTTCGCCAATCCTGTAATCGATTAGTAAGTGTAACAATGTTATTACGGGAATAAAAAAAGATAATGAAAGTACGGCTATTCCTATCGGAGAATACATATAAGATTGGATTGAAAGAAAAGCACGAAAAACAAAATCGAAGAGTAGAGTTGTACGCAGTTTGAAACTCTGCTTTCACCCCAACATTGAAAAAGCACAAAGCAACCAAGTTGTACGAAGTGCTCCAATAAAGTAAAAGGAAAATCATATCCAAATACTATCTGATAAGGTCTCCTTACATATATCTTATATAAAGAGCGTTAACTTTAACAATCCTCATAACTGCAGAAGCAAATATTTCATCATCCCAGCAAAGTGAAGGGGGAAAAAAGATAAAATCTTACAGAGATTCACAAAGAGGACAGAAAATAAAAACCAGTAAAATATAATTAAGTCCCCAAAAAGGAAAGCAACGTTCAGAAACATGCAGCTCCCAAAGAAAGGGCAGAGGCTACCAAAAACCCTGCATTTAAAGCTAAAAACAGAGAATAAAAACGGTACCTTGGATCTGACGAATGCCGATGAAGCTATTGCAGATGATTTTATCAAATAAAAACCGGACAAAGTAGCTAGGGTTCTGAAAGGTTGACACTTTCTTGTTCACCTGTAGTCTTCTTTCACTGATGCGAGTAGATCTCAGAGAACCAGAATAACCCACTTGATCATGAGATAAATAATGATATCGGGTACATAATAATATATTATATCAAGAGAGAGAAGAGGATAGCTCCATTTTCCGGGAAAGCAGAAAGAAAGTAAACACAAAATATTATTATCTGTGAGAGTTCGGAAGTCGGAACACGAGTGAGGAGAGAGAAAGGGTGAGTGGAGTTAGGAAAATCAGAATGCTATGTACACACACACACACACTCGTACTATTAATTTAGAACAAAATCACAATTTTTTTTTCTCTACGTACATATATATACATATATTCGTACTGTTAATTTAGAACAAAATCACAATTTTTTTTTTGTCTGAGATTTTTTTGACTGGCTGACTTGAGTAATTTACAAAATAACCAAATTTTTCGTTTCTATTTAATATTATTGTACAGATTATTCTGATTTTATGTATAGTTCTCGATATTTTTTCTTACTCCATAAGTAAGAATTTTTCCTTATAAAGTCGACCTGTTGAATTTTATCTTCTTTATCTCTCTTATGGTAACTATTATTGTCCATGTAGGAAGAAATCCACGAACAAAACCTTGCTATGAATAAAAAGTTTAAAATTTGATCATATCTTTATGAAATATGTATAAATAACTGAATATTAATGATTCTATTAAGGCAATATATACATAAATAATTCTCACGAGTAATTCATTTATTTTTTTTGTCAACTTTCGTATGACGTATCTTTAAGGAATTATTACTCGTATACATTTTTTTGTATTTTCTTGAGTTAATAACCCCATGTTTCAAACTTTTTATATTCTACTACTTTTAATGTTTCAAATACAAGTTATCTTCTATTAGTTTGTGTTTTAGATGTAGATATGTGTCCAAACGAACAGGCCAGAGGAAAGTTGTTTTAAAGGCATGGATGTGGGAAAAGGTGCTATATATATCATATGATAATTCTTTTATTAAAAAAATGTAGATTAATACATAATTTAGAGTCAAAACAAAACTCAAAATCTATAACAAGTTAAATAAAATATTTATAATTTTCTCTCTAGTTTAAAAACACTGTGAGACGATAAAGATAATTAAATTATCATATTACTATAAGTATACATAAAATACTTTCTCTATTTCATCATAGGCTTATCAACGATATAATGGATATTTTATTTATATGCATTTGTGGACGTGTACAAATGCATATAACTAAAATATCCATCACATAGTGGGTTAAGATTATGAATACACATCGAAATATCGTTGATTAGGATTATGATGAATGCAATGCAAAGTTTTGGTCAAAGTAACTAATTAATTTTATTAATTAGTATAGTAGTCAACAATAGGACTAGATTCAAATGATTATTTGTTGGTGAGGTAGTTAATGCTTATAAGCTAACATTCCATATAAGCTAAATTTGTTCGACTACGAGTTTAAGCAAACTCGTTACAGAATGTGAATTTAAATAATAAACTCATAATTTGTAAGAGTTTGTTTTTATCAAAAAACAGTAGTTCATAAAGGTTGTAACAAGTTAATAAAAATATAAAAATGATAATAGTTTGGTTTAAACATACTTCAAATCTAATTTAAATAATAGAAATTAAACTCATCAACATTCATAGTTTATCATACTTGCCACTAATATTATCATATCATATGTGCAGACGTGCAGTCACTAAACATAGTCAAACAGAAAAATATAGCTCAAGTTAAAGAATGATTTGACACGCTTTTGTAGGTTATAAATGCAAAAATGGTCAACTCACTAATTAAAATTATGATTCGGTGGAACATGCAATTATTATGAGATTGAGAGAAAAATGACACGATTTTGTAAGTCGCAAACATAAAAATGATACACTCCATTTTTTAATGCGCAAGTTTCATATTTAGTTTATAAACACAAAAACGGTAAACTCGGTAACTAAAAATGATACACTTATCCGTTTACAAATATATAGTATGATCAGTCAAAAGGTTTTGGAACGAGAGAGTTTCATATATACTTACAACTTAAAAATAAAGTAATATATGAAATGCAGAATTTTCTACATATGTAATCTATGAAATGTATTAACTAGCTTTGATGAAAGTTTTTAAATTATAAAACTACGAAGCATGGTGAAATTTTAAATTGAATAATGATTTCAATAAAAAAAATACTTTTTAAAAATATTTTAAAATTTATTATTCGGCTTTTATACAATCAAGAAGGCTTTGATCTTTGAACATTGTAGACAAAATTACATGCCATTGATCAATGTGTCTAACTTTATAAGAATAAAGAAATAACATTACATGTCATTCTTAAAGTTTTAAAAGATCTTTAAATGTATATTTAAACGTACACAACAATTAACTTAGTTGAGTTATAGACTTGAGTCCTCCCTCCCTCTCCGGGAGGGTGTTTGATAAATTTAAGAGGAAGAAAACATCAATCAACGCTCTGCCTATCAGACTTAATTATCTTATTTGAGAAAATTAAGAAATTAAATAATATTTTCAGCAAATGAAACTAATAAATTATTGGATTCTGGAAATATGTGGCATAATCTCTCCAAAATACTTCTCGACAACATTAGAATAATGTATTAGTTTCTAAGTTAAACAAAATAATTTAGAAAAAGGTAGTAAATATAAAAGATAAAATAAATAAAAAATTACATTTAAGACCATAATTTACTCACATATAGGTTCGAAGGGAACATTATGATTATAGATAAATAATACTCTTTTGGTCCTTAATGAATAATCGGGAGATAATTAATTATATAAATAAATTACTTAACGATGGCGTGACATTATATCTTTTAAACATTTCTGCATAATATTATATCATATTTTAAGTTATAAATCAGACTTATTAATTTTTTAAAAATGATAACTATAAAATAAAAAATATATATACGTCAGTAAACAAAAAATCTTCAGTTAGATTAGATGTTATGAAAAATGTGAGGGGATTGATTCAAGTGAGCCGAAGCCGGGACAAGTCCTTTGAAGTTTAATCAATACCAGCGCATTAACGAATATACACATTCAATCTGTCACAAGCCACTTTTCATAGAAAAAAGCCTGCCATTACTACTATTGTATCTTTTGGTGAGCAGGCATTTCTAATCATAGGCCAATCTAACTACCTAATTCTATTATCATTTCTCAAAATTTTAGTACGGTCCAAACTTTAATTTCAGTCTAAGAAACATATCTCAGATTTTGTAAATATTTCTTCTAAGTACAAAATTGCAAAAGTTACCCTTTATGTTTTTTTTTTTTTTTCTAAAACGTAAAAGACAGACACGCAACTATCCTAATTCAAGTATTCTGTAAGGTCACTAGTAAGGGAGACTTCTTCGGCAAAAAAAAAAGGGAGACTTCTGGTTTCATTGATGATGATTTGACCCACATAAGCTTCTGCAAATAGCTCAAAAATCATCATCAATAACAAATAATAATGAATTAGAGGAGGTTTATTTGATATTAAAGACTAATTGGTTTCCTATTTTGGTAAGAACGTCTCTTTTTGGCAGTCAGTTTTGGTAAGAACATTGAATTTGGCAATTTTAATAAACCTTTTGTGAACTCTAGAACTCTTTTTCTTTTAAAAAAATTAAACAAAAAATTGCCATCAACGTGGCTACGTATCATTCAGTGCATCGCTTTTTATAACAGAAAACATTCATTGAACTTGGCTGACTCACTGTGGCCTCAATTGATTCACAATCTTCACTTCATTATTTAAACACTTGTATTCATTTATTGCTTATTTTAATGGAAGCCACGAAATCATGATCCGTCTTTACGTCTATTAATCATTGAAACTAAGTTGTGGCGACAATGACTCAGATCCCTGAGCTGCTAAACTGTATGCAACAACATGGCCTCCCAAAGTCTGCATGTGTTTTTTGCTCACACTATATTCTTATTTTTGGGGCTCTGCAACCCTCATATAAAACACTTACATTGTTTATAATTTTCCATCTCCTATCAGAAGTGAAATTTTTTTTTTTAAAAAAAAACCAAAGGCACTAACAACAATTAGCTTGAAATTATAAACAAGATCAAATCTACACGATAGTCTCCAAAATACTAAATTATGAGGCCATCATCAGAAGTGAATGTTTTTTTTACATAAAAGTTTGTAAGTTGGATTTAAGGCTTTTTAGAGTCAGAACAGGCTTTCAGACTCAAAAAACACTTTAAGAAGTGGTTCCATATGGTTCACCAATATGGTTCTCACATCGAAACTTCCACCATTATAATCATAAGCCAATCTGTTTACCAACTAAAGGTTGGCCCCATCCTTATGAAGTAGGCCCCTAAATTGGGATACCCTATACTTTGTCATTTTCTTAAGATTGACCCCAATTGACCATGGCTGGTGTCAGGCCCAAAAGGCCGCATAACTTATTTTATATATATACATATATCTATATATAAATAAAGTTACTCCATATGATAATATAGACAAAAAATCTCTAATTAACCATAAATAAATGGCATAAAGCAAGTAAATCAGCTTCAAAATTCGAATTTAATAATACAAATAAGTCTTTACTCCTCATCATCGACCAAAAATAAAATATTTGACCCTTTATTTTTGTTAACTTAATTGGCGGTTTAGGGTAATTATTCAAACTAAACCATCAACATCACTTGAATGGAAGTCTGCTTTTCCGACAAGAGCTAATCATGGGTCAACTTCAACTAATACGTGCTGTCAAGGTTGAATAAGGGAGAATTACAATTAGGTCGTAGGTAATTAATCACAATCAGATTCCAAAAAATCATTAAATTACATTAAAATCTTAAAGGGTTCTGGGTGATATTAAATCGCATGTGTTGAGAGTTCTCGATGCAACTCAATAAGTTGTTATTTACAACTCTTTAAAAACCTAATTATAATTGACAACTGAATGGGTTGCATTCACAACTCCTGACACATGCGATTTAATATCAACCAGGTCTTTAGGGGTTTCAATGTTATTTAATAACTTTTTCGAACCTAATTATGATTAATCACTTTCATTGGGACCTAATTATAATTCTCCCTTGAATCAACGGATAAATCACTCAAGAGATATATGATATAATATGAATGATAGTCACCATACTTACTCGATATTATGTGATATTCATCACTTTGACCATAAATGTCAAGCCATAAAAAAAAAACTAATATGACCAAGTTTGTGGAAAAGGCTAGTCTTTCAGAGTATAACAAACTATAGGTGATAGGAAAAATTAATTACAAGTCTCGTGAAAGGAACTTAATTAAGATGGAGTCCTATGAAATCATATAATTAATATAAAGTTCTACGAAGTTGTTATAGCCTAGTCATTAAGTCGTTACTGCACAAGAGTTTAAAGTTGTAATCATCAAACCCTAAACTGTTATTGTCTAACCAAAAGTTGTTATCATCAGGCCAAAAAATTAATTATATGATTTCGTGAAACCTCATCTTAATTAAATTCCTTACACAGGATCGGTAATTATTCTTCCCTAGGTAATATCGTTACAAATTAATTAATAAAAATATGCATTTCAAAATATAAAAATAGATTAAAATACACGTTTTCGTAGAGAACTAATAAATACTCCCTCCGATCCTAAATATAGGACTTATTTAAGGATGTAAGATTGGTCCTAAATATAGGAACTCCTAATTTTTCCCAACTTTTTCCCAAATTATTTCTATAGGTGCTCCTCAATAATAAATAAACAAGAAAGGGAGAGAGGAGATGGAGATAAATGATTATGGTGTTTGATAATATCACGTGTTTTCAACTAACTTAACAAAAAATATTAATATAATCAAATTAGGTAAATAGACCTTATATACGATAAGTATATAAGTTTGGTTAGGCGAATCTTCACAAAAACCGAGCAAAAGCATTTTTTTTTTTTTCAGAGATAGCAAACAGTAAAGACACAACCTAAATGTAACGTTCATCTTTAAATCTACGGTAAAGACTAAAGACAAGCAGATCACACACCTCGACAGATTATACCACACACAACAAGCATGTCCGAACGATGATTTATAGAGACCGTAAACAAGTTCCGTGTCAATTTTAATTTGGCGGTATCGCTTGATCGTAGCAATCCCATGAATCCACCGCTCACAAGCTAGTGAATTAGTCATCACCTATATAATCAATTACTTTGTTGCTAACACTACTTATCACTTAGTTTTCATAAACTTTCTCTCTCTAATAGACAAGAAGACGAAGAAATAAGCAACAAAATTGAAGGAGTCAGTTCAAATCTAATCATGCCCCCCTTTTCATTTGCTGCAATTAGTGTACCCTGTGTATGTAACAAACATATGAGGAAATGCAGGAAGGAATTAAGTGAAGGGAGATATTTATGGGGGGAAATGCTACGAGTTATAGGGTGCTGAAGTGGGAATCCTACGTGAAACACCACAGGTTTCATTTGTGACCGATGGTTTGTTAGATAATCTCCGCTTATAGCGTTTGAGAACAGAGGTCAAATTTTCCTTTCCCTTGGGGAAAGCAACATCACCGGCAGTGGTTCCGGTGCGTCCCTTCCGACTACAGATTGCAATTTCCACGTCTTTGGTGAGATCAAGCATCATTGCTGCAGTAGTGCATTTCCCCTTGCCTGCTTTTGCAGAAGGTGGAGGGGGCAGCATTCCATTCGAAACAGGAGGGCTTGACTTTTGCAGGGCTTCTGCTGGAACTTGAAGGCAAAAGCATGGGGGCATCACTCTACGAGGCTTTGAAAAAGCTGGATCAATTACACCCTGCTCATAAAACCAAATTCAATAGTGAATAAGCTGGATCAAGGAATGAGATAAAAACAGGGTTTTTAGCTATGTTAGTAGATTATGGTATGCCACAAATACCCATTTCAATGATTATGCTAGTATTGAGTATAGAGCGCATGCAAGAAAACAGAAACTGAAACATATTCCAAGGCAAACACTTTGGGCATAAACCTGGAGGCGGTTGAGTACATAGGTGTATTTTCCCCAAAGCCCAGGGCGGCTCTCCATAAGCGAAAGCTCAAGAATACGGTGTATACACCAAACCCCAAAACTTACTATCAAGTCTAATCTCCATATACAGCCATCCCCGCAGTGAGGAACTGATGAGACTGAAAAATTAGAGGAGTTTGCCTCTCTAGCTTCAACTTCACAGCGGAATTTCTCCATTGCAGCCACACGATCTATTAGGTCCTCATCAACCCCACCATTCTGTCTAAACAACCAATCAGACCCTTCCAATTCTAAGAGCCTGACAATGCAATGTCTAAAAGACCGAAGTTTCACCTCTATATCAACCACTGAAGCAGTCTCTTGAGAAACTGAACTCGGCCCAGTTCTGACACCTTCCATTCCAACATTATGGATACTGTCTGCTACACCAAATTGCTCAAAAGGCTGTGTCGACCAGAGGGATCCGGTGTTAGAACTAGAACTCAATTGTGAAGATAGGGCATCCCTGTAGACTTTTGAAGGGGAAAGTTCATCAAAGGCCAAAGGTGCACCAGTTCTAGATCCCAAATTTGAATAAGATTGTTCATAACAAGTTCTAGAAGATCCATATCCAACAGAGCCCTCAAATAGAACATTCTTGTCAGATGCATAAATATCCCTGCGGGGTACAGTGTATCCTGAAATACTTGGCAAGCTGTGGTATTTCTTCGAATGGACTGAAATGTCTACATTATCCGCAGGTCCAGGAAAGCTAAAATCATAGCAGGACCTCTCAGATGGCAATGTGGAGTTTCTAGAGATTGAGATATTTTGGAATTCTGGGGGTTGTGTAGTACCAACACCATTTTGCAGTTTTTGCCCCACCAAAAACGGGGGTAAATCCCTGTAGCTAGTATGAGTAGATGTTAATGGAGATTTTAGTGATGAGAACTTGCCTTGACCATTTAAATTATCCAGAATTCTGTCTCTTCCAGCTCGACTAAGGTAGGATGCAATTTGATAACCATGTACTGTTGCAGGCTGACCATCCCAAACCTCAGATGATGGCAGATTGCGCACACTGGAATAGCGTCTCTCCCCGGAGTCAAAAACCCTGCGGTTGGAGTTCTGCATATATGCATCTAATAACTCAATGGGGTTTGACTGCAAAGAGGAAGAACTCCTCTGAAGGCCATACCCAGATTCAAATGTACTTTGTATCCTGGGCAGCTTGGCACAGTCATACAGACCAGAGGTCATCAGAGTATCCGATGCTCTACATCCTACAGATGCTGAACCTACATACTCAGAATAGTCATTCCCGGATGTGTTAACTTTCGGCAAGGGACCAGTACATTTCAAATCTGCTCCCAACAATACATCCAGTTTCTTAGCCTTTGCATCCAGGGTTGCTTGTCCGTGTAAATCATACAGTTGTCCCCAGAATTCATTAAGAATAGCAGCTAGTTGAAGCCTTGCGGCACGTCCTAATCCTGCTAATTTTGATAGACTTCCAATGCTATTCCCCCCTTCATCGCTTTTCCCACGAAGACTCTTGAATGATGAAGGGCCATCAGCTGTTGAAGATAGGGCACCTGTGGAAACTACTTTGGATAATTCTTCAGCTTCCCAAGAATCTCCATCATCATCATCCCTCTCAGCATTCATATCTGCATAAACTTCTACAGTGTTCTCCGATGGGGCACTTGCTTTCACTTCTTCAGTTTTGGTGCTGGTCAAGCTAGCATCAGAAATCTCATTTTCAATAGTTGATAATGCCTCTGACTTTAATGTAGAAACCGATTCCTCTGGAAGATACTGAGGAGGGCAAGGTGATGTAGTAATGGAATGAATCTCTTCTTTAGTAGTCACATGAAGCTCTGAAATCTCCAAACTTCTAGCTAAAGTTGAAGGTGGTTCCTTCACCTTTAGAGATGCATCTCCATGACTTCTAGTTTCAGTTAAGTCTGATTCCTGACTCTCAGTTGGCGGAACTGACATGACCCCTGGTTCATTGCAGTTCCAAGCCTGTGTATCTAAATGGGCACTTGCAGAGTTTAGAGGTGTGATAGCTAGCCAAAGCATCAAGCCAAATAACGCACAAGCAGTGCTAATAAGAACTGAATAAGAGGCAGACATGCCACTACCCAAATTCCATCTCAAATAATCCACCCAACTGCTACTGCCAAATATCATTTCTACCACAAAGATAATATTTAACCCAAGTATGCCAATAAATACAATCACTGCCAAAAATTCCACAAATTGAGAAACCTTGTGTACACCCATTATTGACTTAGATGTAGCAATCCGGAAAAGTGGGATCAACGAAGATGGAAGTTGCAAAGCTACCACAATCTGAGTGAAGACAAGCAGCTGATACATCCCTTCAGCGCCTGCACTCCAAACACAAAAAAGGGCAGGAAGAACAGCAATCACCCTGATTGTAGCATAATGAAGCCAGCCTGGAATGTCCAGTTTCAAAAAACTATGTACAACTTTTTCTCCCCCTAAACTCCATGTCAACGCCATGTTCTGATTTGAGCTAAACAAAAAGAGAAGAAAGGCAACTGGTGCTACTGGGCTTTGCAGCACCTGCAATAAGAATCTTAATGTTAAAGTTGATTAGCAAGTGGCAGACAGATATGATAGTATATAAATATTCTAATGTAAATTAAGTATTGAGGGAAATTAGACCTGCTCAATTGGTGATAATGCCTCTTGAAAAGTAAGCAAAACAACACCTGTGCCATCAAACTCATGTGCTGCGGCACTCATCATCATATTATTGACCAGATAAATGCCACTGAAGATACAAATGATGGCCAAAAGATGGCCATGAGACAAATCATCCATAGAAGAGTTTACTGATCCTCGATGCCACTGCAAAAAAAGTGGATGAAGTATTAGATAGACAAGCCAAAATAGCCAAGATCAACAACTGCATCAATTTAGGGGCATACAGTTGAATCAGAAATGCAGTTCAAAGAAAAGTATGCTAGGTTAGCAAGATTTATAAGTCAGCAGCATGAATAACAACATAAGGCAAGAGTATTTATGATTAAAAGGAGACAAGTGAAACATGCTAAGAGAGTGTACAATAGAACCGATCAAAAAGGTACACTTCAGAAATCCATCCACAACAAATAATTTGCAGATACAAGAACATTAATTAAAATCATTCATTTAGGCAAATTAAAAACAGAAAAATTAGCCACAGTAGAAGTCAGGTTGAGTACAGATGAAACTCAACACCCGTTAAACAAGGTCTCAAGCGACAACCTTGGTAGAAAAAACTGCGAGAAAGCTACCTCTGTTCATGGTCTGATAATGTTTGAGCCTAGATTAATCTGTAATATCAGTGACCAGATGGTTGTCACTAAGAAAACACAAAAAATACATGTTTAAATGTTAAACACTTTTGTAGGAAAATAGTTTTACGAGAACATCCTTGTTTAACCAAAATTTTATTCTTCATCTTTGTGTATATGTGTTATCTATGATACTAGAGTATGAATACAAGAGTGTGGGAACAAATAATCACATTTCAAAACAATTCCATAATATTAAATTCGGACTGAACACCCCAGTATCCCTGCAGACTCCCATTATAACTAGTAAAAAGTAAAAACTCCATGTTTTGCACAGGTTGTGTAAAAACGTTATTATAATTAATGATATAATTATATCACATATCATATAATGAGATGAATAATTATAATCACAATTTACAAAATGAGTGGATTAGACTGAGTTTGTCCACACCAATTAGAATACACAAAGAAATGCAAAATAAAAAAGAATAAAAGGTTGTCATACAATGTAGCACCCAAGAGAAATGTTTGATAGATGTTAGAAAACATGACAATTGTCAAGTTAATTTGTTGATTAATCTGTCTAAGTCTTTTCAAATTATTGACCAATCAAGAACTTAAATTCATCGTCGCACAATAGAATTTGAGTGTAGTGGTGAACAATAATGACATATGGATGTGAGCATGGCTGATAATGACAATGTTCTCATACATGTGCATAGAAGAGATATGAGTATTAGGAGGGATCACTACCTGTACAATAGAGGAATGGAGGTAAAAGTTGTGGGGCACAAAAGTTGCTCCCAAAAGACTCATAAGCACAAATGCACTCTCCCCACTCAACTTTGTTAGTATTCCACTCAAGGATACTGGAATGTTAGGCTGGTTTATGACTACTCCAAAAGTAATGAAAAGCAATACAAAACCAGCAACAAACAGGCCCAGGATTTTTGCCTTCCCAGTGTCCTAGACAAAGGAAATTTAATAAGTCACTGTTGATCAAACAAGTGGCGAGTAATTAATTAGAAGACTTACAAGAAGGATGGCAAGGAGCAAGTAAAAAACAACACTAGTAGCAGCCAGCAAGACACAGGTGAACAAGTCCCACCCAGAAATGAGATTTAATATGTAAGCCATGCCGAGGATCTTGCAAAGCAGTAAAACCAGTGTCAAAGATTAAAAAAAGAAAAAGAAATAATAATTAGAAAAGCAAACGAAGTCAGCGATAAATATTCAAGGTTACAGAAGTAAAATCCCCAATAATTAACAAGAATGAGATTATTACCACATTAAGATCTTGCATAATCACCGAAAGTTCAGTTTGAATTCCAAGGAACATACATGTCCATGCACCATACTCATCTCTACAAATCTTTGGCACATAAAAATTGAAATTAATCTATAAGCATTATACAACAACCAATAGCATGCATGCGTGAGATAAAAATTAACCTACAAATGGGCATCAAATAGAATAATCTCCTCTATACTTTTAATATGGTTAAAAACTTAGAACAACTAAACAGAACTTTCCTTGCTTCCAAATTATGTCCAAGAGGGTAAAATACAACATAAAAGTGGCCAGTAATGAATTTCCATAATCCTCCAACTTAATCTGTCAAATGTTAAAATATGTACTGGCAAAGATGAAATCATCTAGACTCTTTAATCTTGCTTCCTACCAGCCATAGACCATCCATAGTTCAGATAATAAAATAACTTCTCATGCATTTTTTCTCCCACTAGCATGTACTAGTATTGGAAAGGGAAAATAAGGATCTGGTACCTCTGCAAGATCTTTTCCAGTAATTACACCAATCCTGGCTGATATGTACTGACATAAAATAGCAGCAAAATTGAAAACAAGCATGAAAGCCATCAAATCAAACCCAAATCGTGCACCACCATCAACAATTGCAGCCCACTTTCCAGGATCAATATATCCCATTGTGATCATAAGCATAGGTTTAACAGCATGAAGTGAACGATGAAGGAATGAAGGCAGATGATTAGCATTGAATGTTCGTGCCTCCATTTTATCGTTCATCAGCTCCAACAACAAGGGATTACAGAATTATGGCAAAACTTCAAAGTTGCATTAATTGTTACCAAGCCATATATATCGATTAAATTTCTGGACTGCCGCTAGTCTTTATCGTATTATTAGTGAAAAGGCCCATCAACACCACACTATTCATTGACATGCCAGCTGTCTCAATAATGAACCATAACTTGTTCTAAAATAGTTGACAAGAAACCTGAGAGCCTGTTAATTACAATTGCAACAACTTCATGAATAGCATCTCCTCTTAATCCATTACCTCCCAACATTAACTGCGACCACCAGATACCAATCTGGTGTTTTTGGTCTAATTACCATGATTTCCCTTTGCATTTTTTAAATACAGAACTACCACCAATTACAGCTATGCTAATCATTTCTAAACATAACTGAAAGTCAACCCAATCTACGACAAACTTCTTGAATGATTATCTGACAAAAGTATTTATTGATCCATGATTGATCCAATTGTTGCTTCCACAGACTTCACCAATCCTGTAATTGATGGATTAAAGTAACAATTTAGTGCCATCGAGAAGGAAGAAAGTGCGACTGCCCACATCGAAGAATACACTAGATAACGCGATTGGATTTAAGGAAACACTCAAAACTCTGATTTGACCCCAAATATGTACTAAGAAGAACGAAGGAACCTAGGTGAGCTAAGTACCCAAAAAAAAAAAAAAGTAAAAATAAAATCATCATTTCTAAATATTTGGTAAGGCCACCTCATCAAACTCCAATAGAAAAACAGTGTCAGCTATAAAACAATCCTCACAACCAGAGAGGCAGAAATAACATCATACCAGCAAAGTAAAAAACTGTTAGAATCGTGGCCCAGAGGGAGAAAAACTGTTAAAAGAACGATCAAATTCTAAAGGGGCTGCACACAAAGGGAAAAAAAACAAAACAAGTGAAATACAATCCAGTTCCGGGAAAAAGGAAACAAAGTTCAGAAACGGGGTAAAAGAAACAGTTAAAGAGACCATAACCCTAAAATTGAAAGCTAAAGTGAATGAAAAAAGATGAAAGGAAAACGTTACCATGGATCTGACTAATGCCGATGATGTTACTATTGATGATTTTATCAAATAAGGAACGTACAGAGCAGATAGGATTCTGAAATCTTCAAGCTTCTGATGTTCATCTGCAGTCTTCGTTCACTTCTGATAGTAGATCTCAGAAACCCAAAGTAATCCCCACTTAATCATCATCAGATAAGCACTAACTAAGTTTGATATAATAATATTATATTGAGAGAGAGAGGATGGGAGTTCGATTTTCTGGGAGATGAGTGAGAAAACGTAAACTTTTATTATGGGTTGAGTTTCAAAGCCGCATTAAAGAGAGAGAAAGGGCGAGTGAGTGAAGTGACGAAAATGTTCAGCTCCATGATTAAATAGATAACTGTGTCGCCCTCTTCTTTATCCCTGACTATTTTTTCCTCTTTTAATCTAAGGACAAAACCTTACTGTGAATGAAAAGAGTTGGAAAATTAACCAGTTCCCTCAAATAGATGTAAGAATGGTGACGTCGTGAAGTCGATAGTATATAGTAAATGTAAATGTATACAAGGAGCTTCAGAACATTTTGTGTGGGTCTTCTTTCATTGACAGTTATGAGAGTACTTTTTTTTACTGCAACGCTTTGTTTTCAGTTTTCACTGAGTTAACTTCCGCCTACAAAGTACAAACACATTACGGTTTGAAGGGTTTGACTCTATAGTCTATACGTTTTGTTTTCACTGAGTTAACTTCCGCCTACAAACGCATTACGGATTGAAGGGTTTGACTCTATACGCCAGAGACTTAAAAATTTAGGGAAAATTATAATTAAATCTCAAATAAAAGAATTAATCATGAACATGTCCCAAAAAAAAAATCAAATTATTGAAGTTTGACAATTTGTCAATACAATTTAATGACAATTAAAGAGTTATTAGTTACAACTCAATATTGACAACTTAAAAAATTGTCATTAACAACTCAAGGAGTTGCATCGACAACTCATTGAGTTATCACTAACAAGCCATTTAATATCACACAGGGTTCTAAAGATTTCAATGTAATTTGATGATTTTTCGGGAGCTAATTGTGATTAACTCTCTTATTTGATACCTCGTTATAATTCTCCCTTAAATTTATACCAAAGAGTTTTAAATAGTAAATACAAAGTCAAAACAGCTTCTTTTTGTTTTACAGTAAATGTTCTTGGTCAACTAGCAACTGTTGTATGTTTAGCACTCCTCATGTCTTCAATATATATAACAACCATATGACTTTTTTAAGAATTAGTAAAGAATTGAAATAAATTAATTACAACATATGTTACAAATAATTAAATTATATATCAGTTTATAAGTTAGATAAATTATATTAGAAAAGTTGATAAATGTGAATATTTTAAACCATCCATTTCTTAAAAAAGTCGACTCATTCTTATATTAATAATTGGAAGGTTTGAAAAAAAAATCTGAGGGGGTATTAAATATGTCTGTGGCCAAATACAGTCACAAATAAATGATAAATAAAAAAAACAAATTAATATTGTTATGCTTATTTTAAGCTTTTCATCGTAAAGTTATATACTATACTGGGTAGGTGAATGAATAATATGAAATGAGTTGCAAATTTGCAATAGTTTGTTGTTATAAATTCTGTGCGTCTCTCCGTGTCTATTCTTCTTTTTTCTTTAAGATTTAGTTAACTTTTTTTTGAGAAATTAAAAAAACTAAATGTGCCACTTAATTATAAAGTATTTTGTACATCATTAGATTATAAGTTTATAAGTCAAATAAACCGATTTAAAGAAAAATTCAGACAAATCAATTTATAAGTGACTTATTTAGTTTTCTTAAAATTTTCCAGAAAAATCAACCAAGTTATATACTTAGGAATCAAGGGAGTAGAACTTATTCAACTTGTCCATTTTTTGTTTAAAAAAAGATTAACTCCATGTTGAACATGGATAATTTTATAATGCTGAAGTCTAAAACCATGGTTTATAAGCTAGATTTGGGCTCCAAACCATTGTTTTATAAATTGTACCAGACAAGTCAATGTTTGATCTTTTATTTTTCATCAAGTCCTTTTTTGTTGACACCGTTAGTTTCATTTAACGAATAATGCTGATTCAGTAAGTTTAAAAAGTGATTTTGTAATTAAATGATAACAAAGTATGCTTACATCCTAATTATTTAATATACTCATTCTTGTATTTTTTTAATACAATCTATCTTATATTTTAAAATTCAGCCCTTTTATCAATGTTTAATTGTAGAATCACCTTTAAGATTTGTTAATTTAGCATTTTTTCATAAATGAAAATAAGTGTGTTAGTTAAAATGACTAAAAATGCATTTTTTTCAACTTAAAAAACTAAAAAGGTAATTTGGTGTAATAATTGAAGGCCGTTGAAGCAAGAATCTGTAAAGGCGGTGGAGAGACTAATTCTCTCTTTCTAAAGGCAGTGCTGCAAGTCTGCAACTGCTAATGGTTTATTGATCTTAGTCCTCACTTCTGGTATTCGTCTTCTTCTCTTTGGAAGATTTACTTTTGTGATACATTGGCTAGCTGTTTTTTGGTCTCTAGTTTGTGGAGTGCCAAATGTTTTTACCATCTTGTGGAACGGAGATGCTAGAGTTTTGCAAGAAACATTACTTATTCCTCCATGTTCTTCATGATGGTTTTATTCATGCTTCTAAAATTCAGTCTCTTATTTCGGTGCACTGGCATCTCCGTGGTAAGGTTTCTGTAGTTCAGCAGCATACCAATCATTTTGTTCTTTTCTTTCACCATGAGTTGGATATGTAACATCCTAAAAATTAATTGAGGTATTTTTGAGGATTTTAAAGGCCTAGTTTCGCCCTTATATTGAGAATAATACTTTTGAGAAATTATTTTTAGGCTCAAAAGAGGTTGTTATAGGAGAAAATAAATAAAGGATATTATGGGAAAATTTTGAGAGAATAGAAAGAAAATTTTTGGATCAAAAGAAATATATTTGAGAATTTTAAGGCCTAGTAGTATATTTTTCCTCTCTTCCTACTCGCATGCCGACAGTTCTTTTCTTCTGCACATCCTTTCACTGTTTCAATTATTAATTCCTCAACCAATCACACTCAACTACTATTTATATATTATATTATTATTAATATTATATTATTATTATTATTATATTATATATACTCTCCTCCCCCTCCATCCCCTCACTCTCACTCTCTCTCTCTCTCTCTCTCTCTCTCAGTTCTCTCTCTTCTCTCTTTCTTTCCTTTCTTTCTCTTTAATTTACTTATCGGAATCCGTCAGCATAGGAATAGTAAGCTTTCCGGCCAACTAAGCACATTTTTGGAATCCCGTAAGTCTCCTCTACATTTCTATGTCATTAGTTTTTCGATTTGTTATACTTGAAAAATTAGGCTTTGTCTAAATTGGTATTTTTGGGAGTCCTAAGCTTAATAAACTGAAGCTTGGACCTTGATTATGAGTTCCTCTAAATAGATTTTTCATTATTAGAGTTTTTTTTTTTAATTATTGGGAATTTTTGAAATTTTGGATATTTTGGAAATGGGGGCTTTTGATTATTTGGGATGTTTATGGTTAAATTGATAATTTTTAGATGTTTATTAAGGTTATATGAGGAGATTTAACCGATGGATTCGACTGAAGTTTGGACCCAAGAAAATATTGGTGGATAAAGTTTGGAATTAGTAGGATTTTATGTAGGTAATTTTGTAATTCCGGATGTTGGATATGTGTTTATGGATTTATGGGATTAGTTTATACTCAACAAAAATAATATTTAATTAATAATATTTATCATTTAGTAATATTTTTATCCGGAATAAAAAATAAATGTATGTATATATTTAGGGGTAGTTTAAGGTAAAATTGTGTTAGAATACTTTTAGGTAGTGTTGAGCAATATGTTAATAGATATTTATATTGATATTGTAGAGTCTCATTAAGAATTACGCCTACGGAGTGACTTTGTGTGATTATCTGTGAGCTAAGGAGCAGCAGGTAACTCTGGAAATTTCTTTCGTATGCTTGTGAATTATGTGTAGTTTTATTTTAATTAATTATCACACAATAATAAGTTTATCACTTTTCAAGCATGCTTGCTTATTGCCTATTTGCTATGGAAAATAAATTACGCTTGTTTTATTTTAAGCATGCTTGAGTATGTTAAGTATATTTGGGCTGACAATTATTTATGAATTATTTATGGCGTAATGATGATCGCATTTGCATCCATGAGGGGTTAAGATTTGAAGAGGAGTTATAGGATATCTGTAATACCACGTGGTAAGCCATCACTCGGTGCACAGTGGATGGCACTTGTCAGGGCCCCTCCTTCCATGTTTTCCTTTGGCCGGGATTGCATTGAAGTTGTGGAACATGTGACACCTCCTTAGTGTGCTTCTTTAAGGAGGGGAGCCATAGTCCAGACTTGAGCTCTGTATCTTTGGCCGGATACATCTTAGGTACTGGTGAGCTTGAGATAATTCAGTTGTATGAATTAGTTCTCTATTGGACAATATTTGTTAGCCTATGGCTCCAGTCAGCGGAATAAGGATGGATGGTGAAATAAGGAGTTGCATATTGCACATATAAATATTTATTTATGAGTACAATTCATTGAGAATTTAAATGAAAGTTTTCCCTATGTTGAGTGTACCTAATATATATTTGAAAACCATGAGTTGTACGAAGAACTATATGTGTATAATTGGTTAAATTAGAATTATACATAATTTGCTTGTGTATGTTAGGATTTTTCGGTAGTTACTGAGATGTCGATCTCATCCTATTATTAACATTTTTCAGGTAAATGACCTAATAGGAAGCAAGGGAAGACACTTGAGAAGTGAGCTTTGAAGGCTCTTTGTGCTACTTAAGTTTATGTTATGTTGTATTTATTTTGCCATGGACTTAAGACTTTATGTTTTATTATGTATAAATTATCGTGAAGTTTTAAGATTTTCACTATGACGTGGGACGTATTTGAACTAAATAATTATCTATGCTAGATATTGGATAATTTTTAATGCTATAATAGCATTTTGGTCAAGTGCTTGAATAAGAATTTTGGGGGGTGTTACAGGATCGATCTTTTATTCTTCATCGTGGTGCATGGAGACTTCAAGGCCTATTTTGTATTGTCTCCCCTTGGGTTTCAGATATTCCAATCTCCCATGTTTCCTTATCCTCAATCACTACATGTATATCAGTTTATGGTTTACCTATAAACTATTATTCTGAAGCAGTGGCACGCAGAATTGCTAGTTGGTTTGGTACTTTCCTATCCTATGATCGTTCTAGCTCTACTAAACTAGATAGGTTCCGGATCAAGATACGGTTTCCACTTCATCGGCGACTGTGTTCTCTTCCGATCTTCCGTCTACAGAATGGTGAGGCGGTGGAGTTAACTTTCATTGTGGAACAAGCACGCCGACTTTGTAGGCGGTGCGGTGACTTTAGGCACTCTCATATAAATTGTCCTTGTGGAACAAGCAACTGTGACATGTATGATTGCTCAAATTTTAATATCAATACATGTGTCTTGGGGCCTCGTTCAGCACATGTTTCATTTAAAAACGGTGGCTACACAATACATAAGACTTATGGACTTTTACTTTGGGCTTCCACACATGCTTCCGATAATATTATTGCAAGGTGTTCTAGAGAGGATTTGGGAATGAAGAATGGTCCCATATGCAAAAGAAAAGCGGAATTTATTCCAGAGGATGGTAGTGCTAATAAAAGGATTAGACTACAAGATCTTACAGGTGCTAATTTCAAAGAAAAGTCTATTCAATCCGGAACCAAAAAGCGTAAACTTCATTCTCAACAATCTGATGAGATTTTGTTTCTCAAAAGGACCAAATATTTTTCAGCTGAGGCTTCTTCGTCTAAAAGTAACACTTCCTCTGATTTAGTATCCTCTCAATGTGTTCCATCATCATCAATTTCTTGTCTTACTAACTCAAATGAGCAGGACCTCACTTGTTTGAAGCAATGCAAAATTAGCATATCTTGTGATTTTTTTCCTACGCTTGCAAAAGGACTACCAACTTTGTCAAGTGATAAAGCTCTACCTATGTGTTTCGTTTTTAGTCATCTTTATCATACTCTGAAGAGCTTTAAAGCTAGCAAGAACTTTACTATCACTCTTGAGCAAAGTAGAGTTGTTATACTTTCTCAGCATGATCTTATAAGAAGGAAAAGGATGCGTTCATGGAACGATACTCATTCTGATGATCTGGGTTTTGATGGAGCTTTTGCCAAAAAGCTCCATACAAGCACATGATACTGGAAGGGGCCTCTAAGTTATCCAGCAGCCACTTAGAGGTCTATCTTATAGTGCTGCAGTATTTTATAATGCTTAAGTTATGTGAAGTTTCAACAGATTTGGTGGGCTTAGTGCTCTTGGAGTTTCAACCATTCCTATTTGCAGCTCTCTGTTATTTAGATTTTAATTATGTGTCTTCTGTCTTTGTTTTGCTTGTTTTAAAATTTGAAATCCAACATAGAACCATGATCATGCTTTACATTGATGGAATTTTTTAGTTCTACAGATGTCGTTATAGTCTTTATGGGATTTCCGGCTTAATGTTGGATTTAAGTCCTTTTCTTTCAAACCCTCTTTGGTTAGATGCCCGTTTTTCCTCTCTTGAGAATGAAATTAGTGGCATAATCTTCATCAACTTCATGTTGATGACTTTATCTATATACGACATTATAGTACAAAGATTTTCCATATGATGTATTGTTTGGTCATGTTCTCATATTAGAATTTTGGCTTCATGCTTGTGTTTGGGTGTGTTTGTTAACAATTGTAGTTTATCTGGGGTAGTTGTTAGGTATTATGAGTGTGTTGTTAGTTCCTATGCAACTATCTTAATGTAGCCTTCTTTAATATTTTAATATATTTGATCATTTTATAAAAAAAAAGGTAATTTGGTGCAAACAAAAATGATTATAAGTATATTTTAATCTTATTTATATCGGATAGAAGTGACAGCAACACGCATTTTCCACAAATCTTGTGACATATAAACTTTTTGAGCGTGAACAAAATGTTTTATATGTTAATTTAATTAAAAAATTATAAAACTTTATTAATTTAAAATTTTATTATAAAAATATTTGTAACTTTTAGCCAACAGGGAAATTTGCGTGATTTCAAAAACATAAAGCTATTGTTAATGCAATATATTTTAATCAATTTAATGGGTCCATTGTCTCCTCCCCCATAAACTTGAAGTGTATGGTTTTTTGTTATGGATAATTGAACTTAGACCCCAAGTAAGAAATTTACTATCAGACATGTTTCATTGACAAATTTTTCACTTGTTCATAATGACAATTTCAGTTGTCATTAACAACTCTTGAGACCTGTCTGATATTAAATCTCTTACATGGAACCTGAGTATAATTGTCCATTTTTTAAGTAGACGGGTTATTGAGAAAACCGCCTCCCAAAAACTAATTATAAGACCCTCCTTCATTCAAGGTAAGTTTTCCAAATATCAAAGTGACATTATGTTATGTGGATAAGTGAATGGAAATATTCCGTATGTGACCCACACCGATAAATGAGGCCTTTTTTTTTCCCCATAATCTATGTTGAGATTGAAATCACTTTCTTAATTAAAAAAAATCATTTTTCCTAGTTTTTTTATTTATTATTTTATTGAAAATTTTGATCTTAATTTTTTAATATGTAATTAATTTTGTCAAAAAAAAATCTCTCAAAACATAAGTTATATCACACTAATTTTAGTTGATGCAAACACTTGTACAAAGCCCCTCCTTTGTTGGAATTCATCAACAAATTTTTGAAAATTAAAATTCTAAAATGGATCTGCAACTCACAAATCAAGTGTCACTAACACATAGTTGTTCTAATGGTGTAAGGCTCCGCTGAATCCTTTGAGGTATCGAGTTTGAGTCTGAGAGGAGACATTTATGTCAGGAGCGGAAGCCACAAACTCCGAAACAATTGGATGCAAAAAAGGCGCTGCGCTTACCGGTTAATATATAAAAAAAGTGTCAACCCCTCTAGTTCGTAGTTCCTAACGTGGTTGCCCATATAGGGTGTGTTTGGATTGAGCTTCTGAGAATTAACTTTTTTTCAGAATGACTTTTTTAGAAGTAAGATTGGATAAAAGTCATTTGTGTGAAGTGATTTATGTTTGGATTTGTGATGATAGAAGTGACATTTTTTCAATCTAACTTTTAGAAACATGTTTGGATAATTATTTTGAAAAGTAAGTTTAGATGAAAAATTACCAAAAAAGACATTATTGTTATTAAATAATACATATATAATATGTATATATTCTTATTAAAGGCTTAGTTTCTCCCTTATTTTCAGGAAAATAATTTTAAAAAATAATATTTTTAGCTCAAAGGAGTATATTGTGGGAGAAAGTAGTTAGAAATTATTATGGTAAATTTTTGGAGATAAAAAGAAATTATCTTATTTGAGAATTTTAGAGGTATAATAGTCTAATTTTCTTACCCACTTTATTAAATAATACATAATAAAAGGCATGGGACCCACGAGAAGTCAGAAGCCAAAAGCCACTTTTTTTGCTTCTGACTTTTGGCGTTGCAGAAGTCATTTTGAATCCAAAATCATTCTCAAAATAAGTCAATTCAAACATAATTTTTTTTTCAAAAGTCATTCTCATTCTTGGATACACGTTGGGCCCTCCAAACGTGGTATCCAAACACACACATAATGGGTCACATTAAAAGCATGTGACACTGAATCGGACTCATTTACCTGCACAAACTAATTATTAAGGTCCCTGACTCATTCTAAGCTAAACGAATTGATTGTGTGTGTTTGGTTGGACTTATTTTTCATAAATAAGTCATTATTTTCTCACAAAAGAGCTTAAATGGGGAAAATAAGATTTTGAGATGTTTGGGTTGACATATAAAAATAAGTCACTTATAGCTTATAGGTAGGAATAAGTAGAAGGAGAAAATTTCAGCTGATGACTTATGATTTATAAGTCACTTTATGGAGGTGGACCCCACAAATTCTGACTTATTTTACACACCCAATCACAACTAACTCAAACATAAATCTCATTATACAATATGACTTATAAATAAGTCACTTTTCTATAAGTCAATCCAAACACACCCAAAAATGCGTATTTGTGAAATAAACCCGATTGAGCAAAGAAAAAGTATGTATGTGTTTAATTAGTATTGTTTGGGTATTCATTTTAAAATCACGATAGTAGCATGTCCTATAGTGGTTTGGATTTTTTGAGGGCTTTTGATAGAAATGAAGGGGGATTGCTTTTGTAATTGGAGAAATCGTGATTAACAATAAAAAGTCCTAACTACCCCCGCTTCCTACTTAAAATCTCTCATGACCCTACTTCTTTTATATTTCTCAACAAAATTATTTTACGTCTAGCTATCTTATTTTTCTAGAGTTACCGGAGAAAACATATATATATATAGACACATATCTAAATTAAAGTATTTGATTTCTTGAAAAAACAATTAACATATTTATGATAAAAAAGGTGCATCAAAACAATATTTATAGGAAAGTAAACTTATGAAACAAAATAAAAAAAATAAACAATATCTGCATAAATTAATTATTATTTTTAGAAGAAAAAGGTAATACTCTCTATAATTCTAAAAAAAAAAGTAGGGTGTAGTTGAATTAATTAATTAATATGCAAAGTTAAAGGATTAGATCAAGTAAACTTTATCAACCCAATTTTGAACTACAAATATTGAGCAAATTTAAACACCTAATATTGAGCATTATAAAGCAATTTCAAATTTTAAATGTTTGGATGACATATATAAATTTCATTTATAAGAGCCTCCAGTCTAATATGCTTAGGCTTCGTCGTCTTCTTGGCTTATGTTTTTTCTGGATATTGAGTGAAGATATCCTTATAGGTAATTCAGATTTTAAATTTAATTTGTATTTTTCACGTTAACGTAATCATTGAGATATCTTTTATTAGTTTTGTGAATTTATGTACCCATACTTATTTTAAATAGATATTCTTCTTTCATTTGATTATCTAACTTCAAGTATAAAAAGCCATTTTTATCTTGTTAAATAAACTTACGAAACTATAAATAAATTTTATTAAAGTCATGTCCTTTTTGGTAATTATACTTACATAAGTACTCTTAATAAATGAAATCTAAACATAATCAAAACCAATGTTCAAAAACCCAATCCGGGGATCGACTCGGCCAATGCACTGGGTTAAGAGCCGGGGGTTCAACCGATGGTAGAACCGGCCACATTAAAATAATTTAATTTAATATATAATAACTTAACACACCAACATTAATGTCAAAATATAAGTAACCAAGGTAGGATCTAATTTCAGATGAGCTTCCAAAGTAAAATAAAATCAATACAACAACAGGCTTTAAAATTCTCAAATCACTATTCAAACCACTTTGACAGACTAACTCAGTATCAACTTCATTAATCAAATGAAAACCCCTTATTTCTTAACATAATTCAGCTATGTGTGTGTGTGTCAACTGCCAACTGAAAAGCATTTTAACAATGTAAAAATCTGAAAAGAGATTTAGCAAATATAAAGATTTTGATTGTTTTACATGGATTTGCTCTTGAAACTGACAGATAAGAAGCAATAGAAAAGGTCGCCTTCAATTTGCAATAGGATTAGGTTGCGCATAGCTTTTCAAATTCCATTACCCATAAATTGGAACAAGTATTATGTAAGATACTTTCTAACTGAACACATACGTCCAGAGGTTTAAATGGAAGAGAGGCGTTGAGCCTCACACACACCACATGCAATCATCCACCCAAACTCAATACAAGAATTGGTTAGGGCACACAAACACACCAACAAAAAAAGATTCGGGAACACATACACATACCAGATGCCGTCGCCCCTGTCTTTTCTCACTGTCGTCACTTGACTCGTCGCCGCCTCCTGACTCACTGCCTTTGCTTGATTCGTTGGCCGTCGCCTCAAATGGAAACCTGATGGGAGATTGAGAGGTAAAGCTTCTTTGTCTACGATGCAATGCTGAGTAGGTGAATGCAATCTGGATCTAAAGCTTCTAGACTGAACTTATTCTAACTAAGGATTTTTTTATATTTTAGCTTGTCCCAATACGACGCCGTTTTTGGGATTAATGAGTAATCTGTCGGGTTGTCTGGGTTTCGAAGGGTTAACCTGGATATTCCCGGGTTGATTCCTCCACCGGGTGGTGCACGAAATGACCCTCTCAAGTGTCTGGGTCGCCGGGTTTCTGATCTGAACGGCTGGGCCGAGTTGGGTTTTTGAACTATGATCAAAGCCGTCAATATCATTTATTAAAAAAAAGTATCTAAACAAAAATCATAATGGTCTAATGTCACTTCTACCCAATACCAACCTTATCATTTTCTCTATGGTTTTTTTAAGCCGATTTATTAATATATCTTATCTTTAATATAAGATTTAATTGGTTTTTTGAAAAATTTTAAGAAAGCTAAATAAGTTACTCACAAACTAATTTACTTGATTTTTTCAAACTAATTTATTTGACATATAAGTTCACAAATAATTTAATAATATATTGTACTCCTTTTGTCCCTATATATAAGAGCAACAAATTTGAATGGTTTTATCCCTTTTTATAAGAATTTGACCAAATTTGTCAAAGCATTTGATGAGCTTTTTCCCACTTTACCTATCATTATTCTCTCTATTCACATTCTCTTTCATACTCATTTATAACACTATTATCACATTTTTCTCTCTTATAAACTCAATCATAAATAAGGGGCAAACTTGAGAAAACAAAATTATTTCAGACATATTTATCTCCCCCAACCACTTCCTTAATATGTGTGATTTTACTTCTTTGACTCCTATAATAAGGGATGGAGGGAGTATATGTTATAATTAGGTAACTTATTGATTTTTTTTAATTAAAAATAATAAAATCATCTCTTATATCAAGGACAGAATGAGTATTTTGGAAGTGCCCAACCTTGCAAACAACCAATTGAACTCACTTTATGCTATTGCCCACGCTGTTGTGTTGTGCTCTGGCAATTGCACGTGAAGAGCAGAGCATCCCCAAATATTTTGGTTTATACATTCATGGGTTATAGCGATGGGGGAGTGGCCAAGTGGGCTCTTTCATCCATAAAGTATCCATATCATATTTTCTTGCTCATTTTCGCTTCCAATGGTAATGAAAGTGATGCAACTTTCGCTTTCTCTTCTACACTATGCATCGAGACGTAAGACGTTTACTCTGTTTCGTGGCCATTTCTTTCGTCTCACTTTTCATACCTCTTCACGCTCACTCTGCCTCCATCTTTAGTTTCCCTTCATGATATTCATTACTGTTCTTCATGATCGTGTCTTCCTACGTCCTTGTCGTCACTCAACGTTTATCTTTAATCCTCCTCTTTTTTGGGTTATATTTCCCCTGTTATGTTCTAAAGTCAAGTGATACGTCGAAGACAAATCTGTTATGAAGCAGAGTCCTTGATGCCCTGAGGTTGACGTTAACCCTGAGCTATCTACACGCCTTGCCAGGCACGAAACATGATCCAAATGCGTGATTGTGAACAGGACATTGTGGTTCCTAGTATTTGGTTTGTACTATTGGTTAACGTCATTAATTCCTACAGTTTTACATTACGTGTCTTGTCTAGACTATGCAAATAATTTAAATTAAATAAACGCAGCAGTCTATTCCAGCAAGATTTTCCTATGATATCTACTCTGACTTTAGGTCACTTGCAGTAGGCAATCTTGCAACTTCGTTTACTCACACATATTTTCCAATGATTCATTAACCCTCCTTTCTCTTTATTTCCGAAATTTGGAGTAATAACAGGGCCAGTATAGGTTGGTAAGAACCAACAATTTAGCATCAGAGAGACACAACTTGGCACAGATTTGAGATCTAAGAGACTTGAGTCGTTGATTCTAAATACTAAATTCCAGGAAGTTGCGCCACTTTCAATTCCCTTTCAGCCGGTCTTCTTCCTAACCCCATACCAAAGTCACGCTTCGCATCCTTCCTTAAATATCTTTAACCTTTACCATAAAACAAAGGAACAACCACATATTTCTGAGAATTTGGGTCCGATGAAGGAAAGATCCCATTGAATTCGAAACTTTACTATTAAGTTTACAAAGAGACGACGTTGTTGTTCCTTCCATAAGCTTTTAGCTTCCTCACAAGTATCACCTGCACTTTTAATGCCAAAAAAGACAATTAAAGGGTTTATCTGTTGTATACACGTGTAATTTCACTATCAAGTCCTCACACCTTTCTTAGTCACATGATTTTTATGAAAATCAGTACAAAAATTTTGCTTCAACTATTATGTGATCTAATTCTTGAACCTAATATTTTGTCTGTTAATATATAGAGTTCTATGACACACGTTCTAGCAAGTGAAATTCACAGGTTTGGAGTGATTTGGCTTCTGGTAGATCAAAAATCTGTAAGATATACTTAATGCATAATTTGAATCTAAATGCTTTGTTCTATATGGCTATGAGAATCTTCGAGTTTTGGTGCTGATTCTTAGCTGTGCATATGAATTCAGGTTTCAGGATAATCTTGAGAAATATACATTGATGGGTAGCATAGGAAGTCCCATGTCGAAGCCAGATTATAAGATGAATGCGAGAAACTTGTTGATGCAGAGAAAAACTCTTTCAAGGGTGTTTTCTGAGGATTATGATGCCTCTAAGAGACAGATATTCGATCCCAGGGGACCAAGAGTAAACAGATGGAACAAAATGTTCTTAGTCGCATGTTTGATTTCACTATTTGTGGATCCCTTCTTCTTTTACTTCCAAGAGGCTAAGAAAGACAAGTGCATTGCTATATCTACTGGACTCGAAGTTTCCCTTACCACAGTTCGGTCCATGGTTGATGCATTTTACATCATTCATATGTTTATTCGGTTCCAAACTGCTTATGTTGCTCCTTCCTCTCGTGTTTTTGGTAGAGGAGAGCTAATTATAGACCCCTCACAGATTGCTTCAAGGTACTTCCAAAAAGACTTCTGGCTTGATCTTCTGGCAGCCCTCCCTCTTCCTCAGGTATATTAGTTACCGATAGGATCATAGATCTTTATTTCAAGACTTGATTTTTTACCTCTTCAAATTTGATTATTTACAATTATTATGCAATATTCAGGTGTTGATTATAGCTGTGATTCCAAATCTAAGGGGGTCAAGAATGATTGCTTCAAGGGAGACTTTTCGCCTTGTGATAATTTTCCAGTACTTGTTGAGGTTATATCATATATTCCCTGTTTCATCTGAAATAGTTAAGGCAAATGGAGTAATGATGGAAAAAACTTGGGCAGGGGCAGCATATAACCTTATGCTCTATATGCTAGCAAGTCATGTGAGTCCCTTGTGTTGTGAGTGAAGTTGGCTGCTTCCTCATCAAACTACCCAATATATATACTAATTGGTCTTGTCTGTGTTTTTTTCTCAAAGGTCTTAGGATCTTCCTGGTATCTATTGGCAATAGAGAGGCAGGATGAATGTTGGAAAAAAGCTTGTTATCTTGAGTTCCCACGTTGTCAATACCGTTATCTTGATTGCCAAAGTTTGAGTGATCCAGCCAGAGCAGCCTGGTTTAGATCAAGCAACCTATCAACTTTATGTGATAAGAATAGTGATTTCTTTCAGTTTGGTATTTTTGAAGATGCTCTCACTTTGCAAATGACAGACTCAAAGTTCTTAAGCCGATATTATTATTGCCTTTGGTGGGGCCTGCGGAATCTCAGGCAATACATCTCATTTTGACCTTCGAAGCCTTTTTTTATAGTCAAGTATGTGACCATCTAACCAATTTCTATCAAACTTGCAGCTCTCTGGGACAGAATCTCTTAACCAGCACTCACGTTGGAGAGATAAATTTTGCAGTAATTATTGCAATTCTTGGGTTGGTCCTTTTTGCACTTCTAATAGGAAACATGCAAGTACGTGATCACTTTCATTTGCAATTTTCTGTTACATTTTATCATGTGATCATGTAATTAAGTTCGTAACTGTAAACAGACATACCTGCAATCAACTACCATGCGACTAGAAGAGTGGAGAATAAGACGCACAGACACAGAAAGATGGATGCATCACAGGCAATTACCTCATTACCTGAAGCGAAGTGTGAGACGCTATGAACAATTCAGATGGGTTGCTACGCGAGGAGTTGACGAGGAATCCATCCTTCGAGACCTCCCTGTGGATATCAGACGCGACATCAAACGCCACCTATGTCTCAACCTCGTTCGACAAGTCAGTCTTCCTCGTCATTTCCTAATTTTGCATTCACCGTAAACAAATGTTGCTAATAACAGTGTGTGTGTGTGTGGACAGGTTCCCCTGTTTGATCAGATGGACGAGAGGGTGCTAGACGCAATATGTGAAAGACTGAAACCTTCTCTGTGTATTCAAGGGACACTTCTGGTTCACGAAGGAGATCCTGTGACAGAAATGCGTTTCATCATTCGAGGACGTTTAGATTCTTGTACTACTAATGGTGGCAGAACCGGGTTTTTCAACTGTTGTAAAATCGGACCGGGTGATTTTTGTGGGGAAGAGCTATTACCATGGGCTTTGGACCCAAGTCCAAGTGCTGTTCTTCCTTCATCAACTCGCGCAGTGAAGGCCTTGACAGAAGTGGAAGCTTTCGCTCTCATGGCGGAAGATTTGAAATTTGTGGCGGCTCAGTTCAGGAGGCTACACAGCAAGCAACTTAGGCACACGTTTAGGCTTCACTCTCATCAATGGAGGGCATGGGCTGCTTGCTTCATACAAGCGGCTTGGTTCAGATATAAGAGAAGGAAAGAGGCGAGTGAGCTAATTTATAAAGAGTATTGTCATGATGCTGGTGAAACTAATAAGGTGCAACAATTTTCTGCGCCTTTACACTCGCAACCTCGGATTTCGAGTGCTACCACGTATAAAGGGGCCAGATTGGGATATAGTGGGAGGAAAGGTGGAAGCTTGCGATATGGTTCTGACCTTGATATTCTTGGTTCACTCAGGAAGCCCGTTGAGCCTGACTTCAATAATGTTGAAGATTGATGGGGATTTGAGCTGGTTAGTGTTCTAAATTTTTGTAATCCCGGGGGCTGGTTTGTGTCTTTACGTTTAACTGAAATAACTGTCACGCATGCGTGTCGTTTTTGAAATGCTCGTATAAAATAATGGATCTGGCCCAATATTGCAGTGCAATTGGTTTCCCCACGAGGGAAGAATGGACCAGGCCTTAACGCAGCCTTTTGTTTTTTGGTATTAAAACCTCAGCTGTTTCTGATATGGGTGTGTTTATATATGTCTAGTTTGAAGAGAGCGAGTCTTTTGGACTCAAATTGCCAAAAAAAAAAAAAAAGGTTTAACTCAAGGTTCTTCTCTTGAGCTAATACTAATAGGCGTAAGAATTAAGATATTCCAAATTCCAAATCCCCTTGCAAGACTGAATGATCAAAATAGTAAATGATAACCGTAAAGTTAAAAGGGACTTTTGTTTTCTGATATGATTGCTTTTTACCAGTCAAAAAATGTTACCTTGAATGTCCTACTTCCTAGTCATTACGAGTTCCCCACTTTTTCCTTTTTGAACTTTCCAAGAAATGAATTTGATGGATGCAAATAGTTAGAAAATTGGATTATTCATAGGGAGATCGGTTGCCAATTTCAAGTTTCAACGAGCATATAATTCAAAATTGTGCAGAGCCGAGAAGGTAATAAGTCAGTTTTGAATATTAGAGTAAGGACTAATGATTAAACAGGGCAGGTTAGGGAGTCAATTTACATTACTATATACTACGTGGTAGCTACTCCTTCACAAGCAAGCTAACCAAGCCATAAAGTAAAATCGATCAACGCTGTTTCGTTGACCATCATGGTGCTTGCATGCCTAAAACAACAACTATACTAACATTTTTAATAGTATTAGTATAATATGAATTTAATTCTCATGTCCAATACACGTAGGTGATCTCTCACCAACCCATTGATAATTTTTTCCAACTTTGCGCATTTTATACTATCATAATAATGAAACAAACACATCTGATATATATATATATATATATTTATATATATGGTGACATGAAAATCATAGACCCACCAAGTTTTTTCGTGTGAATTTTTCAGAAAGCAACCTTGGCGGTGCCGGGAGAAATGTATGTTGAAGCATTCACGTTGTCTCAAAAATAGAAGACAAATGGTCTTTGAGGAAGCCATATCAATTAGTGCCCTTCATCTTCCGATTTGCCGACTTTATATGTAATTGTCTTTTCTTCCGAAATGATCGCTCTACAAAATATTCGGAGGATCTCTGTATGTGAACTCCAAGTTAACGGATTCCATATGCACCTCAATTTTTTGTTCTTATTTTGCTTATTAAACCTTTTTCACATATTATAGTGGTGCGTTGAAACAAAACTTGATATGACTGGAATTGAGTATCAAGGGAAATAGTAAATTAGTTGGACTCAAACTTCGATTGTCATATAATATTGTCTTGTGTCGACTGTCGAGTATATTAAAGGGTTGGTGTGATCGTGATATGCATGGTGATAATTGTGATTTGTGAGGTGCTTTAATTAAACATGTTTGTGGGGTGGGTCATCGATCCAAAAATGTGAGCATAGTGTTTTTTCTGAATTTTCAAATGTTGTCTTCAGAAAGCAATCAAAAGCACATGTCACACACTTGATTACGGATCATTGTTCTTTTGTTTGGGGGTACTTTGTTTGACCAAACCAGTTGGTAAGTTACTCACTAGAATCAACGGAGAGGGGGAAAATGACAGCAATATCAAAATTCATGATCTGTGAAATAAGGCGGGACTCCTCCATTTCAATAATTTTCTGCTTGTTCAAAAGTATATGTGGATTAAAAAAATTGGAAATAAAAAAGACCTGTTCAAAACAAAGCATAATTCAAAAGCAGCTTTTGGATAGGCTTCATAGAGTTGTGTGCAGTTATAAGCAGCAGATAAGAAATATTGCAGTCAAAAAGGCTGATGTTACTCAATCATTTAAAAGAAAAACAATTGATTACGTTTTTTTCTTAATCATTTTCCAAACAAGGTTACATACATGTTAAAAGTCCCGGAGCCCGATTGCCATCACAGACAATGCAGATGTCTTAAAAGAGAAGAAATATTAAAATAAACATAAACACATTTTAAAAACGAAAGCATTCATGTCCGACTCCTGTCTGGGCAAATCACAATATCTTTTTCATTTCTTCTAAAGTAAGGCTTTTCTGTCGCCACGAAAATCAGCTAACAGTAAAAGCCTATTATCTCTCGTTATATATACATACGGCCATAGACAAAATTGACTAAAACGGCACCAAATTCCAAAACTAGGTCGGTTATATTCTCACTTCACGTCTTCGCCCACAATGGTCAAAGGTCCCTTGAAATTAGGCTTTGGCCTCTAAACCATTTTCACTGAGCCATTTATACGCACGCCAGCATGACCACAAAAAAAGGCTTCCTTTTCTGACTCAGCTAAACAGGGAAATTAATTACACAGAGACACATACCCATGTACGACGTAGTGTAAGTAAGCCTCAAAGAAATAACAGAGCATAATTAAGCATACATAGCAAGTAGCTACCCTATCTGGATATTTATTGTACAGTGAGAAAAATCATGTGCTGCATTTTCATGCAAGGTGATGAGAAATGAATTATGATATGATGGGGTGACAATGACAGAGGAGTGTCTGACACGTGTAATGACCCCATTGAAGGGTGGATGATCAGGGTGGGGCCAGGGGTTTTAATGGGTCACCCTTCCCAATAGCCTGGCTTATAGTGAGCATAAAGTTATGGGCTCAAGTGCTGTGTGGACCTCTCTAAGTCAAACCACTCAAATGCCTTATGGAGCAGCCTTTTTTTATTCATGTGTCTGTTTTATTATCCTCTGCACTCTCTGCTCCAATATGCCCACCACAAACCTCTATCATCATCCTCTTCACCTCATTTCTAGTCCGTCTATTTTCTGGGAAATTCTAGAGATTTGTGCTATTTAATTATCCACGTCACCCTAACTATCATCCTATTTAACTCCTAGTTAGAATCAAATACTCACTTTCAATCGGATGTGGTCACTAGTGTTTGTGTGTGAAGGGTGGCATATTGGCGTGGGATTCAGAGGAAGAAAACAGAGTGTCGACAATGGTGTCGGCCAAGCGTGACAAATGGAAGGAAAGGGAAAACAAAAGAATATACACTAATTCTAAATCTGAATTTGCATAACAAGCGGGAGGAGACAGAAAATGACCACACAGAATACTTGAGAATCAATTTGAGAAGAGATGGAATTGACTAAGGGGGTGAGTGAGACTGGTTTCAGGATTCAATCTGTAGCGGTTGATTAAGGACAAAAGCAAGTGGAATATAAGGAAAAAGAAAAAAAGAAAAAGAAAACCGTTTGCTTGGCAAGTTAATGTTTTGTTTCTTAGGACATGGTCACATGGGCACGACAAGTATCAGAGAGTAAGATATAAGGTTATACGGTGGGGAAGAAGTAATGGGTATGGAGCCTGAATAATTTGTTGGGAAGAAATAAAAAAAGGACAGAGGAAAGGAGTTTCTGTTTTCTGGTTACCGTGTAAGAAAGAGGTTTTTGTGTGTGTGAAAATGTAGAGACTTCTCAATTATGGGTCACATCCAAACAAACAAAGGGGGTAAGGGAAGGGTTTCGATCAATTGGTGAGAGAACATGTGAATGTGTGTGTGTCTTACCCTAACAATACGCACACATCGTTGTCGAATTTTCTGGGAGATGCCGACCTCAAAGACGCCTTCCAAAACGCCCAACGGTTCCGTTTTCTCGGGATTCATACCTGTTTTGTTGGTAATTAGAGAATCTTTCTGAAATATTCTCAGTCCATGCAGTAAATCAGAACATTGAATAGAAATGTTATTTATCATTATGACCGAAACTAAAGCCGGCAGAGCGAGAGTAAAACGAACAAGAAAATGGAAAAGAAAGAAACGTTAGGCGGCAGCTAAAGTAATGAATGGAACAACAGGGAGGGATGAATGTGACGTGGGTGACGCGCCTCACCATATGAAATTGTCAGAACTAAAATGAGCGCTTCTGATTCTGCCAATTCTATATCTCTTTTTTGTTCAACTCGACCATAATCTTACAATCTTACTGAGCACAAGGGGTTACTAATTTACTTCAATCCATTAAACAAAAGGTTGATGAATGTTGAGAGATAAACTGAGCACACGATGGACTTGAAAAATGAAGGGAATGTTAGGCTACGAAATTAATATGTTAACTAAAAAGTTACGAAAAACCCAAAGATCGAACCTCAAGGTATATTACCCCAAACAATCAAAAGCTAGAAACAGAGCACACAATGCTTTTCCTTTTTGCCTCCCTCCAAACCCCAACACAATTCATGTCTGAATGTGCAAATTTCCTTTTTACTCCAGTTCATAGAGTTTGGGTGTTGAGCTTTCATAAAAACTGAACTCTGGCAACCAACGCCTAATTTAGGATGGTTTGAGACAGAAATGACGATCCATTCATTTCCTTTGATTCCTCCCTTCTGCTCTCTGTAAATGATTTATTGATTTGGATGGATGGGATCTCTTTTATCCTTTACAGTGTTCTTATAATTGTAGGGGTAACTATAACCGTGGCGTTTTGCTGAAGAGGGAAAAATTCACAGAAAACAATAAAAAACACGAAAATTAAATGAGACGGGGGTCAAAGAAGGAGATAGCAAAGTATGACCGACAAGTAAAGAAATATTCACAGCTAGTCTAGCGGTAGCGGTGTGAGCTCTCATTAGATCTATTGAGGTCTTAAATTCAAATCCGGGAGAAGACACTTATGAGAGGGAAAGCCACGAACCTTAAAATTTGAGTAATCGGTTACTAGAATATTTGATAATATGATCTAGAAAAGGCATTGATTACCAATTAATATATAAAGAAAAGCATGATTGATAATTTGTTTTAAAATAAAAAATGGGAATTTTATTTCACCATATCATTTTGTTCCTATTTATAAGTCAACTTCAACTAATTCTTACATACAAATAAGTGGAAGTTATAGCATTAAATGTCACATTTTGGTAAATCTTTCCAATCTTACCCTCACTTAAGAATGTGTATTAAAATAATACTCATCTAATCCTATTTATAGACCAAAAAGAGAATGTTTTATTTGATCTTATTTATAGAGCACATCATTTATGAATATACTCCCTCCGGTCCTAATTATAAGAGCACTTTGACTTTTTTGACTTTTTTTTCTAGTCCAAAAAAAAGTAGTTTCAATCCTAAAAAATATCTTTTTTCCTCAAAACTAATTTATTTTACTTATAAACTAAACTATAATCTAATTTCATGTGACATTTGTTATAATTTAGTGGTCTAATTTGCTTCCTTAACTTTCACAAAAAAAAGTCAAAGTGGTCTTATATTAAGGACCGGAGGGAGTACCATTTACCTTTCATTATTATATGGAGACTTTTTTTTATGTGGTGTAGTGGATATTAAATAGGGGTTAAATTAAAAAGTTATTAGATTTTAAGGGAGAGTTTGTGATATTAAGGTTTTCCTTAATTTGTATGAAATATATTGGAAGTGCTTTATAAATAGGATCAGATGAGTATTAATTATTTCTTTCTTTCTTTCTTTTTTTTACATTTAATTTAATAGGAGTAAAATAGATACACTAACATTTATTGATAAAAAAAAACTGCACTTATAATAAGGTAAAAGACGTTTGGGGAAGTTGCTACCAAGTGGAGGCAGAAAGTTATGGGAGTGAAGATGGGGACAGAAAGATAAACAAAAATAGTAAGTGTGTATTGGAAATGAAAATGGGAATTGCAGCCAACATAAAAATGGGTCGGCCGTTGGTAGGACTGGAGGCTAATGCCTCACACGCTTCCCTGTCTTCCCTCCTCCCACTCACTCTCTCTATTTTCATTACACAGTGATAAGCGATATTTATTCCCAGCTTCATCCACAGATTACTTAGAATTAAGAACCTCAAACTAAGTAATTTATGAATCCCAAGTCAGCACGACAGGGTAATAAACTTCACTTGCATGCAAAAACATGACTTAAACGCGCATGCTAGTATGTGGGGGTTTGGCCTTAATATTTAAAACACAAGTTCAACCCCAACCAAGAAAGCGTGATCACGAGTTTATATTATCTAAGCAAGACAGAGGACTGTGGAGTAAGAAGAGTGTGGCAGACCCAGAATTAGACAAAACACATGTGTGCTAAGAAAGCTAAACAAGATGCAGCCAGAAAGGGAATTTTGGGATTGGAGCCTCTTAAGCTTAAACTAGTATATATATTAACAGTAGCTTAAAAGGCTGGATTCATCAGTTCCAGCATTCCTGGCAAAAACTACTGCTACAAACAAATTGCTTATGTCAGTAGTTTATTAATCCATAAAAGAACGAAGTAACTTGGAAATGGGGTTGTTCTTAATAAAAGGAATAAATAGTGATGGGGTCTGATAAGGGAGTGGGGACCAGATGCTTGAAGAAATGTGGGAAGAAGATATGGGTTAATTTCAAGAAGCGTGTGGAGAAAATATCCAATGTTTGCTAAGTTGATAGGTTATTGGCCACTCATGCCCTCTAAAACCAAGCATCATCGTCCCACAATGCACAAAAGAGCCAGAGCCTGTTCCTACCCATTACTTGCTCTGCAACGCCCATTCACAAACCATTACTTATAATTCAATTGCTTGTGAGATCGGTGAATGAATGGGTAATTCAGTTATACTAGTTTGAAAAATTATATTGAAAACACCTTATTGAAACACCTTGTAGTCTAATGGAATGGCATTGTTGTATGTAATTTTAGTTTACGCTCTTAAATTAAAAAAAAAAAATCATATGGATGAATGAGTTTACAGGGAGAAGGTGGGATTTACCTTTATATGTTGTTACGACACTTGTATTGAGTCAGGTGTGAACACAAGAACATAACATATTGGATGATAGGGTTGCAAGAAAAATTGATAATTGCCACTATAATTACGTCTCTGACGTCGGACAAGCGGGCACTCCTCATCCTCACATTACAAAATTTCCAGTTGCAGAATTCTATAATCTAAGCTCTCTTCAACGGACTGCTATTTTCTATTCGCCTACTTTTCTTTGTTTACTGGTAAACACTGTTCATTAAAAAAACACTGTTCAATGTATATATTTGATGAAATGGGGTGTTTACAAGGGGAACGTTGGTTCCTTTTATGGTAAAAAAGGCGCAGAAAGGTTAAAAGAATTTTAACTCGTCAATATATAGTACTAGTAGTGTTTTTTTTTTTTTTTTTGCTTTATTTTGGTCATACCAAGGTAATTAGGCAAAAGCATGTGCAGGCGCCCAATTGAATATTCCCTTTTTGTTTTTTTCGTGCTTTATACAATTTAAATGCTTGAGCCGAATTTTCATTAGGACAATTTGTCCCTTTCTTTATGGGCAAAATATATATATATATATATTGACCCCTCTTTTTTTCTTATCACCTAAATTATACTTATATATTTTTTACTACACAATTCCACTTATATCCCTTTGTTTTTTAAATTACTCCAATTTCACACTCCTTTTAATCTTACTTGTATTCATAAAATTAACCTTTTAACATAACACCTATTTCTTCAAAAAGTCAAATCATGTGATGACGTAGGAAGTTACAATTAGACACCACACACACATGTAACTCTGTTTTGCACTGAATTTGCGGGTACAATAAGGGGTTTAATTTTTTTTTCCTCCAAGAAATTTGCGCATTTTTTCGCAGGATGGTTACCTAGTTTATAATAATGGTATAATCATACTGTAAAAGATAAATTCTCTGATGTAAACGAAATTCGAAATGGTGTGTTTGCACTATACTAGTACTGTAGTACATGAGCGAATAAAATGTGCAAATGATAAATATCTTTATAAAAAAAAAAATCAGGTTAACTTAGCAAAAACAAGAATGGGAACAAAGAGCAGTTTTGTGTCATCACCCAAAAAAAAAAAAAGAGCAGTTTTTGTGAGCGCGTGCCAAGGTTGTATATACTCTATAAGGCGTGGTTTTGAAATGTAAGCGTGCCAAGGCACATATCACGTGCGATGGGGTTTATATATAGGTATGAAGAAGAAGACGCACTTCACTGAATGCCCAAGCAATCAAAAGGGTGTAGTTGATACTTGTTATTTCCATGACACACACATGAGCTTATGAGCATAGAAGTAGGAAGGTGAATCTAGGAGGGAGATTCTTCTGGTTTAACAACTGTTTCTATACATCATTCACCACAAAAAGCAGAGTGAGACATAATATATATATATATATATAATTAGTTTGTAAGCAATGGAGATAGAGAGTGAGATGAGGAAGTCAAGGTTTAAGAGGATTTGTGTGTTCTGTGGAAGCAGCCAGGGCAAGAAGAGTAGCTACCAAGATGCTGCTATTCAACTTGGCAAGGAATTGGTATTCACGCTTTCCTACATTACTAATTTTTATGTGACTGTTCTGTTTTGTTCTTTCCCTGTATCTTGTTTTGATGAACACAACCAGAGAAGGCTTTTTGGGAATTTTTTTTTTTTTTTTCTGGAATGCATCTCATATACAATAGTGCTGAATCCGTGTAAAACCAGTGGGAGTGGTTAAACTTTGTTGCTTTATGTACCGCAGATTCTGCTTCCACAATAAATTTCTTTTGGATAAACTCGCAGTGTTCATGATATGTTTGATACTTGTTCATGGTCCTCTGAAAATCAATATACACATTGATTTAAGGTTTTCTCTCTGTTTTTTTTTTTTTTTTGAGTTCATATCTAGGATGTATATGATGAAATGATTTAAAAATTCCTGTTTTTCACGCATCTTCTTGAACATGTGCTTCCGCTTCAATTTTTGCTGTTACCACCTGGCCTGGGTAGCTCTAGCTCAGCACATATAAACTGAAGAGTTTTTTTTTTTTTTTTTTGGAAGTCTTGCAAGTGGCGCCTTGCTGACTGAGAGTTAAAAGAATGATTTCTCCACGCCTTTTTTACTTTTACTCCTTCTTGGGGTTTGAAACTGGTAGAATGAAGTGTCATCAAAGGAAGCAGATTCTCTCATTGTCTTTTATCTCATCATCCCTCAGAATCTCTTAATCATAACCATCCATTTAATCTAAAAGCTCACAATACGCCACGTCATAAAATTATTATTTTCCTTCAGCTCATCTCTCCTTTTTTCGATTCCCAAACCTTCTCTCCACTGTTTTTCCCCATCCTCCCCATCCTCTTCCTGTTAAGTGACCAGTCTAGCCATTTATGCAGGGCCAATCATCGCAGCAAAATTCTTCCTCACCTCATTATGAGTAATCTTCGAGTATTATCATGTGGAGGTTGCAATTCATCACCACTATATAAAAAACAAAGAAAAAATTGCAAGTTCATTTTCTTTATGAGAAGACTGATGGTGGGTGATTCTCCACCTTACAGTTGCTTTCTTCCTCGTCAAAAGCTGGCAGATAGAGATCAAGAAAGTCTCTAATTTTCTAAATTGTTTTATCAAGTACGCCAATATGATAAAAGCCTGAAGCAAATTAGACGCTTGCGTGCATTGCTGTAATGATTCCTTCCTCGTTCCTGAAATTACTGGAGCCACTAAGCTCTTCTTGCTTTGACCAACCAATTAGAGGAAATTATTGCTTTTATTGCTTCGAAACTGTTCAATGCAGACCCACTTGCTAAACCCTTCAGTTTCTTTCCTCTCGAGTTGAAATATTTTGACCTAGAGTTGTTGTCACGTGTTAATGGTCAATTTTAATTATTGTACTCAGATTAGTTTGAACAAAAAAAAAAGATTTATATTGAGAGGGGGTGTAAGGTAGTGAGACACAGAGGTGGGGGATTGAGGAAGAACAACTATGAAGATAGTTTGTTAACCAAAGCTCAATGGTCAGAGGAAGACGAGAGACTGGCCGAACTCCGAATGAGATGATAGCATGATGACGTGTTGTAATGTGAGCTTTTAGATTGATTTCACGGTGAGGATTAAGAGCTTCTGAGGGATGATGAGATAAAAGACAATGAGAGAATCCGAACCCGTCATCAAATTATATTTGCAGATGGGTCATCATGAAAGCATTTTTGGACATCATAGTATGATAGCCAGTCTTGTCTGCTTTTAGTATTTCGTGTTCCTAGGCTGATTAGATTAATGGTGTGTGCAGGTGTCAAGGAACATCGATCTGGTCTACGGTGGGGGAAGCATTGGTCTAATGGGTTTGGTTTCACAAGCAGTTCATGATGGCGGTCGGCATGTCATTGGGTATGATTATTTTCTTACTTTTTCCATACCCCTTCTTCCCTTTTTTAAAAATCTTTCCTCTTTTTTTCCCAAGTATGTTGGGGAAAAGGGAAGATCAAGTAAACAGAATCAATGAGTAATCACAGTGCTTATGCGGGATTCTTTTTCATTTGACACTGATTTTTGTCACGTTATTGTCTCTCGCAGAGTTATTCCCAAGACGCTTATGCCTCGAGAGGTATGTCTGCTCCACATAGGAGAGGAACCGAGTATATTTTAAAGCATTGCAAATTGCTAATCACATTTTTCATTTGTTTTTCTTCATGAATTAAAGCAATAATAATATAATATACATTGAGGTTTTCGTTTATTTCCGAGTCCATTTTTGGTTTAGAAAGTTTATCTGGCCACATCCTCCTTCTCCCTGGATTAAGCTTATTGGAAAAGCTCAATATTTCACCCTTTTTCCTTTCTCTTTTTTGGTCAATGCTTGGCTTGGCTGTCCTATCCGCCATTTCACTAGAATATATGGTTTTATCCCAGTCAATCTGCATCTCTTCTTTCTCTGTTTTTTCAATTTGGCAAACAGTTCCATGATCCATATAAGTTTAGCAGACAAGCACTGTGTAGTTATTTCTGTTTAACTCCATTGGCTTTTTTTGGGGAAAGAACTATTTATATCCCCTCCTAATCATTTTTCAGTTTTACATTACTGTTACTAGCTGGGAAATAGGTAGGGTAATATATAAAAGAATTGCTTAATTAGTCTTCCTATGCTGCAACCCTTATAACCTGCATAGTAGTCCCAATCATGTGCCTTCTTTATTATCTCCATGAAATTGACTTTCTTGTCCTTCTCTTATCCTTGGTTCTCCCTGTTGCAGCTAACTGGCGAAACGGTGGGAGAAGTGAAGGCAGTAGCAGACATGCACCAAAGGAAGGCTGAAATGGCTAAGCATTCTGATGCCTTTATCGCCTTACCAGGTCAGTCTTCATATACAATGCAGAGGCACAATGATGAACTTTTAGAATCATTAAGCTCCGTTTTTTTTTGTTGTTGCCTATTTTTAGTATTATATAGGACTCAGGTGTCGACTTCATCTCGAAATTCCAACAAATTAGAAAACCGTAAATGACATTTTTATTTATCAGCCTATTCTACTCGCCAAATACAAGGTAACATACAACCCCAAAAATGTTCACCCACTACATCCTATAAACATAAACTATAGTTATTTTATTTAACTACTTTTTGGGTCTAACATCATTACAAAGATTACCACGCCTAATCATGGATGTTGCTTAACAAGAGTTTTTAAGTACTTGTATATTGCTTATGCATATGATTTGGAAGTGATTCCTAATGGATAGGGTCGAATAGTCCTCCACTTACTAGACATTTTTTAGGCCAATGCTAAACATTGAAGAATGGAGGAAACACAAGTGGGGTTGTATTTTTATTTATTTTCAATATGGCATTGACAGCCATCTTTATGTACCGCTATTATTCAACTGGAAACTAAGACATGTTATGGAAACGGGACACTGTTGTAAAATCAGATGTGCGTCTTGCAGAGTCCAAAACAGCTTTTATTGATGTTCACACATAACCCAAGGCTATAATTAGAGAGCGACCCTTCGAACACACCTTGCTCATATATAGTCCTGACCTTCTATCATTTTTACACTGAAAATTAGATCTCTCTGAGGCTCTGGACAACTGTGCTTCCGGTTTCATGCCATTTTTTCGCCTCTACCTCAATCCTTTAAGCTGTGACATTAATGATTATTGTACCCAATATAATGCCAAAGATAGGTTGGTAAGGCGAGAGAGAAATTTCACATTGATAGCTTTTTTTCAAATAGTACCTGTACCTGACAAGGAATCATGCCCTTACCCTTTCAAAAGAGCTTTCTTTCAGTTATTATTGCCCATAGTAATTGAGTGCTGAGAAACTAGTAAGTAAGACAGAAGAGGCATGTTATGTTATGGCAGAGTTGTCATTTGCTCTTCATTGGTGGGACCCTCCTGTATGAAAATGGAATCCTCAGGTCAGGCGGCCCAAGAGTGGAAGAGAATATATGAGTTAGAGGGTTTAGAAACCTAGTCAAAAGATGACCTCTTACTTGACGCTATGATTATGAGATCCATTTGAGAAGTTTGAATCCAGCGCATTGGGTTCCCCAAAGCCAAGAGACTAAGCACCATAGATGCCAAAACTAACACAGCGACAGATTGATATATATAAATATTTTTTAAAATTTAACTTTTTGAGAAACTCATGCGAGTTACATACAGGTGGCTACGGGACTTTAGAAGAGCTTCTTGAAGTCATTACCTGGGCTCAACTTGGGATTCATGACAAACCGGTAATTAACTAATTATATATTCAAGTGCTAATAGGAGGAATCTTTTAGTCCGTTTTATCCTAATTAGGCCTGACATTATTACACAACTTGTAGGTTGGATTATTAAATGTGGATGGATACTATAACTCCTTGCTATCATTCGTTGACAAAGCCGTGGAAGAGGGATTTATTATTCCTAATGCCCGCCACATCATTGTATCCGCGCCAACACCTAAAGAGTTGGTCAAGAAATTAGAGGTAATTCAATTTAATAGAAGCCTTTATTTAGAACACTTTCTATTCTTGCGCTCTTCACTATTCATTTTTATTTTCGTTATCTGAAGTAACTTTTCCTGCGAGTAATCAACTGCTTTGATCTCATTATGGAAATGTATAGATGCAAAGATAAAGTTAATATCTTTTTTTTTAACCTTGCAATAACAAAGCACATACCTGATATATAGTCTATTCTTCTTCTGTTCTGCTTATTACTACAGATATATAATGTTAACAGAAAAAGAAAAATGTTTGACTTGCAGGATTACGTGCCCCGCCATGAGAGTGTTGCTCCCAAGTTGAACTGGCAGATGGAACAGCTGGGTTACCCTGAGGAGGAGTATAATATTTCAAGGTAGCTAGGTTTACTTCAAGAGCACGGAAGATGAAACCTGACAGAAGTGACTTTGAAAGTGGAAGAAGCTAATTTTTAGAATTATTCTTTTTTTTTTTTTAAATTACCCTTGCAGTTTAAAAATTTCTCCTGTAAATTACTGGGATTGACCTGAATATGTGAAACATGTTAGTTTCCTACTTCGGAGAGTATGATTTCTTTTCAAGTTGTAAGTAGTAGGGGCTTCTGGACTTTCTCTTCAATGCCAATGTAGCCTTTAACCTGCCTTAAATGTGTTGTAACTACTATTTTCCATGCCACCTCCATGACTTAGGTCACTGTAAATACTCCTTTCATTTAAGATCAGTGTGCAAAGAGTCAGAAGAAGAAATTTATAAAGTAATGTGAATCAATAATGGTGATGCAACTACAAGAACCGGGTGTAAAAAATTTTCCAACACAAACCGTAAAAAATTACACAATGCTACCTCTGTTTCATACTAGTGGACAAGGGCTGATGTGATGAGAAGAGTCTCGCAGGGTACTTGTGTTGCGAACAGAGAATCAATAAAAGGACAAGAAGGAAAAGACAAGAAAAAAGGACTAAATGGGGCGAGCAAAGAGAATAGATGGTCCAAAAACTTGAATGGAGGGGTTGTAAGGATTCGATAATTCAATAATTAAAGAATAGGAACAATTACTTGATGGGGTATGTTCAAGGGGCCAGTTTTTGTAGTAACTGGTGCATGATGAGTTCAAAACTGAAAAGGTGCTTGAGAGAGACAAGACTGTCCCAACCAACGACCATTAACGGACGACCAGGGCCAATACTTGAGTGGAACCGCCATGGCAGGCTCTGCATTCTTCAGCAACTACAAGGTTAAGTTGGATAAAGAGACTACAATTTGTGGGGCCCATTTATGGACAGTGCCCCGAGTTGTGAGGGCCTCTAGGGCTTTAAAGTTTAAACCCATCCCTTGAGGGATCAAGTGCCTCACTGTGCTAACGACAATATGATGCCATTGTTGGCCCCATTTTGAAACCTTTCAATTGCCAGTGGTTTAAAACACTGCCTCTGCCTTTTAGAATTTGGACTGTTGATTAGGAGGTGATTCCAGAGAAGCTTCAAATGGTATATTCACTAATTTCTGATTTTTTTTCTTTCGCTAGGAGGTGCATACGTGGCAAACAGGAATTGAAGTAATCTGTCCCCACAAAAGGTTCACTTATTATATCAAAACCCTCAAGAAAAGGTGCTTTCATCATGCAATTGCAGCACAGTTGAAAAGGAGAGCGTTGTGATTAGATAGAGTAATCTCTGTTAAAAAGATTTATCCTTTACCATCGTGGTGAATGTTTTTAAGGAGAGAGAGTAAATTTTAAGGACTGAAAAAGAGCCCATCTTGAAGGAAACCCGAGTCTTGATTTTCAAGCAAAGTGTAAAAAGGCCAAAGAAGGGTTTAGCGTTAGAAAGAACCTCCTTTTGAGGTAAGCTCTGTACAAATGACTAAAATTAAGAGGTTGTCTGGGAAGTTATACAATATACAGTGCGAGTTTTGGCAAACATCCTACTAGATCCAGCAGCAGCAGGACCACCATCCACCAAAGCACCTTTCAAAGATTTTTTTTTTTAATTATTGCAGGATACAGAGTAACATGATTTGTATGTACTCCCTCCTCCTCCTCCTCCTCCTCTTTTATGTAAGATAGGTGAGTTTGTTTTTAAATATAAGATTTTTTTAAAATTTTTCTCAAATTATCCTTATTATTAATGCTCTTCGATGATAAAAAAGAAAAATAGGGATAGTAGAAATAAAAATAGATGATTAGTATGCTTTGGTAATATCATTTGACTTTAACTAACTTACCTAACATTCTTAATCTAATCAAATTAAATAATTAAATCTTATATCTTAAAGTAAAGAAGCATATCACAGCTCAAAATCAGTCTACTCAACATTAGAAAGCCAGCCATAAATGACATCCCTTTAAAACACTGTGCGATAAGGAAGACATCAACATCAGTTGATGGTCGTGTGTACGGGGAGGGGAACCCCTCCACTTCCCATTCTCTCCTCTTCCTTCCTCTACCCCAATTTTTTTCATTTTTTGGGTCAAATTTTTTTTGTTTTTTTTCATCATTATATTCTATATAAAATTAGTGACATTTTGATATCTCATGGACAAAAAATGGTTCAGTTTTCAATTTTATATGATTTTTCAAATATTTAATACTTAAAAATCTGTATTTTTATTAAGTTAAAGTATTAATTCTTTGAAAAATCATATAAAATTGAAAACTGAACCATTTTTTGTCCATGAGATATCAAAATGTCACTAATTTTATGTAGAATCTAATAATAAAAAGAAACAAAAAAAATTTGACCCAAAAAATAAAAAAATTTGGGGTAAAAAAGGGAAGAGAAGAGAATGTGAAGAGGAGGGGTTCCTCCCCGCGTGTGTACGTGCCTCACCATCTAAAGAAATTAAATGAAGCTCTGCATGTGCAATAGCATTCGTACTTACTCATCTGCGTGGGGATTCTTTTGTCCTGATGACCGACTCTTGATGGGTCATTGTAGTAGTTCTCATGTTGCCAAATGATGACGGCATGAGACAATATTCACTATATTTTAAATCTTAATAAACTAAAATAAATTAATTATAAATTAATTTCTCAGAATTTATTCATCCAACTAGTAGTTTATTTAACTTATAAACTACATATAATCTAATTATATGCAAAATATTTTATGATTAAGCGACTTACTTAACTTCCTTAATTTCTCAACAACAAAAAAAGCAATTAGATCTTACTCTCTCTGGTCCAAAATATAAGAGGTAATATGGTAAATTTTTTTATCCAAGATATAAGAGGTAATCTGCAAAAGTCATAATAATAAATGTTTATTTTTTCATTTATGCCCTTTGACATTAAACAATGAAAGGAGGGGAGAGAAACGTGTAATAAATGATTCCAATACGTTTTATTGTTATAACTTAAAAATGTTTACTACCTCTTAATATTTACTCCATCCGTCCCAATATATAAGTTCTTTTTAGCCGAATTGTGGGTTCCTGAAAAATTAGTTAAAGTTAATTAAAAACAATAAATGTGTAGAAAATATACCATTTTTTTTCCAAAAGTGTCCTTATTTATAAATGAGTAAGAGAGAGGGTAACTATGAAAATAAGATGAAAGAGAATTTGTTAGAGAATTAATGCATGAGTAGAATAGGAAAAACGCATTTATTATCCAAACAAAGTCAAATAAGACCTTATATTTTGGGACAAGGTCATTCAAAAAAATAGAACTTATATTATGGGCGGTACTACATTAAGGAACGAAATTAATAACTTGACACTTGAGCAAAACTTAATGACTTTAAGGTTTAACTGTTTAATAGCTATGGACTTGATGGGCTGCAACCAAAGCAAATAGTCGCCATGACCAACTGAGAAGCAGCCTGTTAACTTCAACACTAAACTCAAGTTGGATATTACATTACTGCATAAACTCAAGTTTACATTCATAAACCTTCACTAAATTCATGTGTCCGTAATTTACTTCAACTTAACGGGATTTTGGATTCAGTTGAACTCCAGCCTGAGCTCTGCATTCAAGGGCTATATCAATTCGACTGGATACTGACCGTTCCAAGGTCTCCCAGTTTCTCTCTCCCACTTTCATGTTTACTTTGATTGTTGAAGTCTAATAGTTGAAAAATCAATACTCTTCCTTAAGCGCTCAAGGGTTATAAGGAAGCCGTCAGATTGCATCAATCTGCAGCCACAGTAAAAATAAAACGGAACGGGTGACTTGATTAAGTCAACAGATTTCATCTTGTCATTTTGTCAAACCACAGAATGAAATGTGAAACATACTGAGCACTAGTTTGAAAGAAGTCATTAACATTTAATCTGCCAGAAAATTCGATTGTCAACTAAAGACTGCATTATTAACCGAAACGAAATTAGACCTAGGGAATGAAAACAGAGGCGTTTTCACTAACTTGAGCAATGAAATAAAGTAAATTCCCCTAATTATTTTCATCATTTATTTTTCCATTCATGGATGGTTCTAGTGCTGTGGCATCAAATCCGTTGGATTCTTTTGGATTGCAGCACTCAGACTTTCTTCTAAAGCCAAGTTTTGGGAAAAGGCTCCAACTTCTTTTCGTCTTCCCCAACTTCCGAAGCTCATTCTTGATGCTTGAGCATTCCTTCTCAAGCTCAGAAACACGATCTCTCATGTTTTCAGCACCCATTGCAGGTTCCAGTAGACGACCGCCATTACTCTTGAGCATTCCTCCATTGGTGGCTTGTGAATTCTCAAGATTGTCAGAAACAAAGAACCAGCCAGAAATTGATGTGCGGAGACGAAGCTGTTCAAAAAATAGAACTTGCACAACTACCCTGAGTGGAAGCCTTTCATTTTGTGCCGCATGGGTGCTTGCTTCCAATGAGAGTTTCTGGCAGTTCATGAGTCTGCATATTTGCTCCCTTTCAGAATCTGTCAGCCAAGGATGTGCCTGGAGTTTCCATATGGTTGTTATAAAATTATCATATCAAACCAGAAAAGCACTATTTTTTTAAGAAAAATAATATCGTGAGTACTGATATCCCTTTGGATAAATACTTAGAATAGGCGCATCATTCTTTCCTTATTCATTTCTTCTTTTCTGACTGGATAGACTTGTAGGCAATCTTCTCACCCTCACTTTTCCAGTTTCAAAATTCTTTCAATAAAAAATAATACTAACCCAAAAGGATCAAGATCTTCAAAATTGTAGTAAGATATGGTGTTGGACATTTTGTAAAATTGTTACTGTCAATGCTATATCATTCAGTCAATTAGAAATAAGGAAAATGGACAGAAACACATTTCTAGCAGAAGCTATACTATCCAACAAGGCCTTACCTTAAGGTATACGTCAATTGCATGATATAACCCATCTCCAATTGGCCTAGCATAATCTGGAATAGCAGCAGCAAGTGCCTGAAACTTGGGCAACTTCAAGTTAACATCTGGAGCCACCTCAGCAAGATATCCATCCACCAAATTTGCCACCATTGTCATAGGTGTCAATGTATCAGTCTCACCAATCAGTGCCCCCTCTTCAATTATGCAAGGAGAAGCTGTTACAGATGCAGGCTGGTATACTGACAAAAAATGATCAAGAACCCTCTGAATGCAGTCTACGTCATAGAGAGTCTCAACTGAGTATCCCATGTTTGGAATGAGAAGATCCACAAGCATGGCCTGATCCAGTTGATATCCCACCCTTCTCTCCAAGTGTTCTCTGCATGATGGACTTGCATGCAATATCATGGCCGTGCGGAGCAGCCTAAGCAGATTCTTCGATGATGTGACCCCTCGCTTGTTTGGAAGCAAGTTGACAACTTCTTCCAGTAGAGCCCTTTGATCAGCTTCAGAAGTGGTAGAAATGGTCGATCCTGGGTTGAGATGATTTGCATCGTTGAAGCTCGATTGCCTATTCATCAAGGGGAGAAACCTCCTAACATAGTATACCAGAGATCCAGCAATACTCTCAGCTTTCATACCTTTTGCTTCAATGGCTAAAATTAGTCTTTTATAAAGAGGTAGGCTTAAGAAGGACACATCCTCAAACCACCAGTTTTCACCTAAAGATGGGGGATTGAACTCAGAAGAAATACCATTCCACAACATAGCTGCCTCTGGACTCTGTGTGCTATTACGTGATGCCATGGGCCAATTGAACAAGCTTGGATCTGAGCAAGCCTTCATAGCCAAGGAATCAATGCATCTTGAAACAATATGGAGGTCTTCTGCAAATGATTGGACTTCTTCACATGTTTCGAGAGCTTTTATGGAGTCTGGCCAATTGCTGAAAACTTCATCAAGTAAAGCCTCTGTCTGTGATATGAGATTCCCTTCGCCATAATTTTCAGACATTTGGAGGTATTCTGCTGCACATCTGAGGCCGACAACATTTAAGGCCGTGATTTCAATTTTAACACCATAGCAAAACTTGGTTACAAGCTCAAACGTTTTGGCTCCACCAGGCACATCATGAAGTTGCAAAACGCAAGCTGATGCATCCTCGTTTGGGAACTCGGCAATGAGTTTTTTTAGTAGACCACTTCTAGAAAGCAATGGGAACTGCATAAAGAACACAAAGGGGGGAATAATCTAAGTTCCAACTTGAAAGTGTAGTTGTGTCTAGTTGACTGAGGGCCAAAGAAAAAATCACTGAAAAAAGTGCATGCTTAGAAGAATCCTTTTCAATAATCAAAGTTTAATTAAAATAAGCACCTTGTGGAGATAAAAGGACATCTCGCCTACTTCAATGATAACATCACTTGGGAGTCCTGATGTGCACACCCTGAATGTAAAATAAAATGGAGACTGATGAGTCGAATGCAAAATGACAATGTGAAGGCGTTTCCCAGATAACAGTACCCAGTTAAGAAAGCAATAAACAATCCAACAAGTTCGGTATGCTATAGACCTATGAAGCTGAGTTGTTTAATGCCTACCAACGACTTTACAACAAAGTCTATAACTGTAGAATAAATCACATAAGTGCCACTAGGCATATTAGAGCATTGGATTTGATATCTCTCAGTGATTGCAAAGTGAGGTCCATAAAAAGTTTATCAATTCTTCCTTTGCACGTTTAGTATTAAATCACCGCCACTTGACGTAATTGACCATGGAATAAAAAAAAAAACGACAAAACCATGCGTCAATTTAATGTGTTCTGCTTTGGGCAGTATTACACATCACAGTAGACCAAATGTTCACTTATTCATTAACATTTTTCCCTTTGCAGGGCCAGAAAATAGGCAGCGGAATTACAAGCATTTGATAATTGATCCACCTATCTTTCTAATTTATTTTCAGGAGACAATTTCTGCATTATGATCACAAAGTCCGTATGACATAACGGGAGGGACATTGCGTTAAATACGTAAAGGGAAATGATGAAAATGTATGATCGATCAGTTTATTAATCAGAAACAGAGAATTAGGGGGGGAAATAAGGGAAGACTGACCAAGATTGGCCCTCAAGGCGGAAAGATTCGGACTTGGATCCCAGCTTGAGGAATGCCATGAGTTGTTTGATGGGTCCGATAAGGGTATGAAGTTAAATTAAGAAAGAAGGAGAAAGATGAAGAAGAGAGGAGAGGAGAGGAAATGCGAAATGGGAGAGGAAGAGGGAAAAGATGAAGAGGAGAAGAGTGAAGTGGTGAATTCATAAGGAGGAAGAGAGAGAGTGAGAGAGAAGGAGTAGCGAGTCTAAAGCAGGTAACTGAAGCAGCGAAAGAAACGGTTGCAGCAGCAAATACTACTATATGGAAAGCTTCTTCTTCTCACACTCTTTTTTCGCTTTCTTGCCATTGCCCACATGATTTGCCACCTCACCCTCTCAATTTTGTTGCGACCTAACAAATCTCCCCTATCCTTTCTCCTCCTTCCACTCTCACTCTCACTCTCTTACCAACCTTTATCTTCCTTTTTTGGCACTATATATATTCTCTTTCAAATCTAGTAACAATTTAATTTTGTTTTTGTTAATTTATTCTTTTACCTTTTCAACTTTGAAGTTTATTGTATTTTAAGATGACATTAGTTTTAATGGCTTATAAATAATATTCTTTGTCTTAAATTTTATATATTGTATATTTATCTTATACAAGTAGGGTAAGTCATTAATAGCATGGCCTTTCTGGATAATTTGCTATGAACAGAATGCCTGAATATTATGTAGTTGCTTCAGTTTTCATTTTTCTTTATTTTTTATTACAATTGTTATTATTGGTGTAGATGTTATTAGTGTTCCATCCTTCATTCCACTTTTTTTTATTTGAACAATTATCTCAATTGAAGGTAACTCTTCTGTTGTCCAAATTTGGATTAATAAAATTTCATTTAAAATCTTGTCCAAGTGGAAATGTTTTTCTGCTTAAAAAAAAACTCTTACACATTATTTTTTATTTTGCACATTGCATAGGAATAAATAGTTAAAACATGAATAATGAGATTGGACATTAAGATAAGAATGAAGGGAATGGCGGACCAAGTCTAGGCTCATTACAATCGTAGAATACAATCATTATGATTATTTACAAAAAGAAAAAAGAAAAAAGAAAAGAATACAATCAATATGTGATGGAAAGTCTTTAATATATCCAATTTTATTCGAGCTTGACTCTTTCTCATGTTTTTACAAAAAATAAGAGTAATTCGCAATTGGTTTGCCTTATACAAGGAGATACGGAAAAAATGGGAAAAGGAGAAATAGATGGTTTTGTGGATATATAATGGGCAGGCAGGCACTTATTTGGGCTTATAATATGAAAGATGGGCTTTGTTGAAGTGGGCTCACTATTAAGGGATGCCCGCAAGTGGGTTCGCGGGCTTTATTTAGTGCACAGGTGTCCACTACTCTACCCTTCCTTTTGGTGAATTGAGAGAGCCACCAAAGAGAGGAAAAATTGAGTCACCACAACCCCAGCCCCCCTCCCCAACCGAAAAAAAAAAAAAAAATACTAATGGATTGCCACATGGCGTGCATCATGTGTCATTAATCGGTTTTGCTTGCTGAGAAACTCTTGGGTACTCTGGGAGTACCAGCTCATCCAACTCTAACCAACCACAATGTCCCAAGTTATATTGATTCCATCCTTGCTGTATCCTAGCTGTCAGATACTCACATCAAGCCTCATGAGTACTCTCCCGAGTCCCGCCCCTCACTTCTTATTCCCAATGCAACTAATATTTCAACACTCAACTCTCAATTCTCTCTCTCTCCTTATGGCCCTACTAGTACAGTGGTACTGTTGCTGCCCTTTTTTATAATATAAAAAGTAAACAACCAACTCTGCCTTGCAGTTTGCAGATGTATTGCTTTTTTCTGCTAACAAATATTCACTCTGCCCATTTTTTTTAATGACATTGTTTTAAAATATAAGGTTTTATTTAACTTTATTTAAGTAATAAATGTATTTTTTTTATTTTATTCATGCATTAATTTCTTCCATATATTCTCTTTCATCTTCTTTTTACAATTACCCTCTCTCTTATTCGTTCATAAATAAGGGCACTTTTTGAAGAACCTACAGATTTATTGTTTTTAACTAACTTTAACTAAATTTTTAGGAAACCACAATTCGGTTAAAAAGACCTTATAGACGGAGGGAGTACATATTTAATTTAATCATATCAAAATTAAATATTACTTCCTTTGGTCCTAACTAAAAGATTAAGTTATTTTTTTGTGAAGTTTAAGGAAGTAAAATAGACATCTAAATTTTAACATATATTATATGTAATTAGATTATAAGTTAGTTTATAAGTAAAATTGATTAGTTTTGAGAAAAAAGTTAAACATAAACAATTTAAAGTGATTTATTTTGTATAATTAACTTATCCAAAAAAAACTAATTTGATCTTATAATTAGGACTGGATGGAGTATATTATATCGAGGCAAAAAATTTGAGATTGTCATTGTGCTCCGTCCAGCTCCAGATCTTTGTGGGCAAAATGGCTCCAAATTTGCTTATAAATAACATTATCTTCCTATGATTTTTTCAATATATAAATAATAATTTGATTTCCCCTAGGGAAAATCCCAAATAAATACCCCTCCAATATCAAAAGGACACAAAGGGGCCTCCAATTCTCAAAAGGACAATATGGGTATTGTTCCCAATTTGGGATAACCAAATTTGTGGTAAAAAGACTGAAAAGCCCCTAAGAGCCTTCATTTACTTTCAAATTTAAACACCACATTTGAATGGAAATCCCCAAAGCAAAACCGTCGGCCATTGCTTCTTCATCACAAAACCATTGCCCAAAACCTAGCCCCTCCGTCTCGTTCATCACAAGAGTCGCCGGAATCTCCAATCGTTCCAGAAAACGTCGCCATTACTAAGCCAAACTGTGAGCTTGCTGCTTCACCCTCTCTTCTTCGTCTTCTTACTCACACTCTCCCACCTTCTTCTCTATCCATTAACCCATTCCGTTTCCTATCCGTTGTCCCTTTCTCTTCTGGAGAGGCTCAGCGCAAGCATCAGGGGCGGATGTTGGAGCTTCTCTTCCGATAAAGATTGATTTTATTTGAAGATTCGAGTGATTCCCTTTATTCCCTTTCTCTTCTATTGCTATTTGACTTGATGTTGTGATCTGTTGTGGCATTTACATTTTCAGAAATTTGTTTGATTTTTCTCTTTATTCGCTAGATAGGGGCTGTTCTTAATTTGAGGTTTTAGTTTATTCTCCATTTTTTGAGCTCACGAGGTTTTGGGAGATATAGGCAGCCTTGATTGATACTATGAGGTAATTTATTGGTATGAAATACTGTGGCAAATTGTAGTCGTTCGGGTCGATCATTTTACTTGCCTTTCCATGTTAGTTGATAATCGATAGTTTGAGAAACATGAAATAGATTTATATATCTGAAGTTTACACACATATAGACAATGCTATTTCTTGAATCATATACGTTCTCAACCATGCCTTGTACCTTTCAGCTAATGAAAACTTCTTGATGATGAAGCAAATTTTTTACCATTGATCCATAGAAGTTCAAAGGCTCAGCCAGACATGATCTTCTTTCCCTTTTTCTTTCTTTCCTTGTTGCTTTTTTCAGCCCACTTGTAGAAGTGTTAAGTCTACGAAATTCTGCAAGTGAATGTCAAAACCATGTAATGTTGTTAACCGTTTCAGTATAACATGTTCCGTTAACTACTCAAGTATAGCTGTTAACTACTTCAATATAAGTATTAACTACTCAAGTATAGTTGTTAACCATTTCAGTATAGCATGTCCTGTTAACTACTTCAGTATACTGTGGAAAATGATGCAATATTTGAGTCGAGATTTCATTGTGACATTTGCTTCCGTATCAGCCATAGACTTCAGTTAACAAGCATCAATGAAGTATAAAAAAGAAATGGAGGAAGCCAAGTGTTAATTTCTTTAGCCTCAACTTTGACAGGATGGGTTTAAGAAAGTTCAGGGAATTATTTACAAGCACCTCCCTTTTTAGATCCCAATAATTTCACTACCTCATCCAAAACGATTTCATTGCCTATAAATGATTTCACCCAACTTAACAAATCCTGATAAGTTGGGTGACTATTGAGAGAGAGGTGCATGTAAATTAGATTTTGTTATCACTTTTTTTCGTGTCTCCTATGTTGCAAAGGAAATTATTGATAGAGTTGGGTGGAGTCTCTGGTTGAACAACATTCATTAATTGAATAAAGAATACTTTATAATATGTGGTAATTTTTACATCACAAAGGTATAAAATAAATATAACCCTCTTAAGATATTATATTGTAGTTTGTAGAACTTTAATAGAGTGGAGCGCATTAAGGAACAAGGTCCCTTGATGTTCCTTTGATGTTCCTTTTATAGAGTGATTAGATATGCATGTTCCTTTGCTGTTCAAAATTTTGATGCAAAGTTCTGGTTTAAACTGTTGCTTTCTCTTGGCTATTCGCTTAATTTCTTTGATGTTGGTAGAATCCATACACTTGTTAAACATACTTTGAATGTAGGATTAATTCTGTTTTGAAATTGAGCTTAACTCTGAAAATCTGAAAATGTTTTATGCAGTTGGTAGAGATTATCTACTTTCCCTTTTCTTTCTTCCTTGTTGCTTTCTTCAGCCCACGTGTAAAAGTGTTAAGTCTACGAAATTGTGCAAGTGAATGTCAAAACCATGTAATGTTAACCATTTCAGTATAACATGTTCCGTTAACTACTCAAGTATAGCTGTTAACTACTTCAGTATAAGTATTAACTACTCAAGTATAGTTGTTAACCATTTCAGTATAGCATGTCCTGTTAACTACTCAAGTATAGTCGTTAACTACTTCAGTATAGGTATTAACTACATATTTCACCTTTGAGGCCCAGCCAGAGATTATCTACTTTCCCTTTTCTTTCTTCCTTGTTGCTTTCTTCAGCCCACTTGTAAAAGTTTTAAGTCTACGAAATTCTGCAAGTGAATGTCAAAACCATGTAATATTGGTTGACAAATGGTGAAAGTGATATGAAGAGACAATATGCTTTTTCAGTATCTGTCTACCATTTTCACCGATGTATTTATACTTTGCTTTATGTTCATCTTTTAACTACAACAACAGTTAATAAACTATTCCCAAACAAAATAATTAAAGAACTAGTATATCATAGTTTGCAACGGATTCTTGTATGATGTTCTGGCATATAGGTACCTGGCTTGATCTTTGTATCATTCTGCTTCGTTTGTTTTTATTTTTATCCGTGTGTTTGGTTATATCTACATTTTTCTTCAATTGCACTGTTTTAATGGCTGTTTTTGGGCTATGTGTTGTTTTATTCTTATTTTTAGTACTTCAAAATAGGTATTCAGATTAAGACAATTTGCTTTATGACAATGATTATATTTGCTATAATATTTGTGAAAATGGTTTGAGTAACTGAATGGAAGTTGTTCTGTAGGTCTGAAAAATGGAGTTACAAGCAGGAACTACAAAAGAGGTGCAAAATGAAGACGTCCAAAATGGCTATATTCTGTTTTGCAAAGAATATACAAATAATGCAAAGAAGGAAGGAAGGAAATTTAAAAGTATGGACGACCACCATGTAGAGATTCTGAATGCATGGAAGGCTTTAAGTAGTGACGACAGGAAGGCATATAGCAATAGGGTGAAGAAAGCAAGGGGAACCAAGGAAAAACGGAACAAGACAGTTGCTTTTCAGACCCGTAGCTCAATAAGCCAGTTCTACGATTTGGTGTGCTATGTAAATAAGAATGCCAATTTGAAGGCAAGAGTTGAAAGGTTAGGATTTGGGAATTTGTTAAACATGGGATGGACAAAACTCCCGCGTGACTTTGCTGCAGCTGTGCTGAGATCATATGATCCCCCTACAAAATCGGTTAGAATAAGGGGGAATTCTTTAGAGATTGGAGCCAATGATGTTGCCGAATTGTTAGGAGTTCCTGATAAAGGAAAGGAGGTGAAAGCTAAAGTGAGTGACAGCAATGTGCAGTTGCAGGACTTAGAGGAGTATCGTACATTGCCTTTTTCAGATATTTTTGAGAAAATAGAAGGTGGTGTGACAGGTGAAGAGTTTGATCGGTTGTTTATGTTGTATATGCTTGGGACTTTTCTTGCTCCCACGTCAAGCTCGAAAGTCTCTGACAAGCTATTAAAGGTGGTTTGTTACACAAACAACGACGTCAAAGGTTTCGACTGGGCCACATATATAGTCAAAGAGCTGTGGAGTGGGTTGGCAGATTATGTGACAGCATATAGGAAGAATAAACAAAGTAAAAGATTTGTTGGAGGGTGCTTATACTTTTTGTTGGTACGTATATTTTTATTTTGTTTGTTATAGAACTTTGTGACATCAAAATAACTAAAAGTTTGCCACTGATATTGTAGTTGTTTTTTGCGGAGCGATTGTCATTGTCCAAGGAGCGATTCTCACTGTCTGAGGAGGATATTGATGTCACTAGCAATGCTGTTATTTATTGGAGTGAAGAGAGGCTGCAAAAAATGATTACGAAGGAGAAAGATAGCAATATTGGCATTAAGTTTGGAGATAGCAATATTGGCATTACGTTTGGAGAGGTAGGCATAGATGAAGAGGGGGTGAAGGATAATGATGACAAGAAGGAAAAGAGTGATGGAAACAAAAAGAATGCTACGTCTTATTTTGATCCGGTATGTGTTTTTTACTTGTCCAGTGGATTGATAACTAGTACACACTTATGTGTCTAACAATTATGCAATTGTGCCACGTAGGTGCTGAAAGATATGCATAGGAGGTTGATGGATGTGATTGAGGACAACCATAAAAAGGTTGTTTTACATATTGAGGAGAATAAGAGAAAGGTTGTAAATTGCATTGAAGAAGAATTGGTCAAGATGCAATACGCCATTGAGCAGCAGCGCAGTCAACAAAACAAAGAATCTGATGACAATGATGGAGAGAAAATGGATGATGCCATGGGAGATATCGGGGGACAGAATGGCACTGAACCTACAGGGCCAAATGATGTGACGGAACATATCGGGGGAGACAATGCCAGAGAACATATTGTGGAAGATGTTGAGAAGGAAGGTTCTCCCATTACTAAGCAAGGCGATCACGAGATCATTGCCCAAGTCAGAAGATCTGAAAGAGAAAAGAAACCTAAAAATATGTCCCCCTGGGTCGTTTCAAGGGCAATTAAGAGGACAAGAAGGGAGAAAAGTGAGGAGGCTGTCTTTTTCGACCTCATATCTGGTGCATGCAGTGAGGATGAGGATAGGATGTAAGGGCTGACACTTTTTTGCCATTAAGACATACCATCTACATTTATTCCTTTTATGACATACATTGATAACGATATTCACCTATCTTGACAGGGAGTTGGTTAGAATTTTGGATGAAGATATCAGTAGGAAGCAGCTTAGATCACTTGGCAAGCGTGAAAATGTGAGTAACAGGGTCATGTCAGTGATTTGTAAGACATTGATGGCTGATGCTCAAAAGGCGGGTGACATTCGGAGGCACATATTTACTTGTGACTTTATGGTAAGGATGTACAATTTTCGTTACAAATAGGACTTATAGTCAATTACTAACTACATGATTATTTGTAGGGAATCATTAGGAACACCCTAGCCTGGACCGCTGAGGATAGAAAGAAGGAACTTCTTCCTGAGTACGTAGGATATAACATAGCAGATTGTGACTTGTTGATAGGGCCGACGTTGGAGGATAACCATTGGTGGTGCTTTGCACTTGAGACGAGTACTGGGAACTTTTATGTTCTTGACTCGATGAAGCCCAGCTTTACAATCACATTTCAAAAGAAAAAAATGGGTGTAAGAGAAGGCGGTTATATCAGTGCTGTTTATGCTTTTGTAAGTATACGCTTCAATGTTTTCTTATATGAAATTGGTTGTATCTAATGTTTTCTTATATAAGATTGTATTTTTTTTCAGCGAACAGCATTTTATGCCATAATGGACCTTGTAAAGCCAAATTCTATTGTCAAGAAGAAGTTGGAGGAGGTTATTTTTCCACACGTCCCTCAACAGTCCAATGTGTGAGTGCATACCCCTTGTGAAAGTGGTTTTTTATGCATGATGATGAAAGTTGTTATCATTTACAATTACATTGTGTGGTTTCCTGTGTTTTAGGCATGATTGTGGCGTTCATGTCTTGATGTGGCTGAACATGTGGGAGCCAGGGGAGTCCCTTACATATGACGATGTTGAAGTATGTGAAAATCGTATGCAGCTCATGTGGTGGCTGGTGAACCATGAGCTAAATTTACAAAGAGATGTTGCACTGGCCTTGCTTCATCCAGAAGGTGCCTCAAAAGAAAAGAAATATAAGAGGCAAAAAACAACAAAACGATTAAACATGTGACAAGATTTTTGTTGTTTCACTTTTGTTGTTAACTCTTTTAAATTATATTACTTATGTAAATTAATACTTATGTAAATTATTGTTGGCAAAATATTATGGAATGTGCCATTACTATTCAATTGTCCAGAGCAACAAGGTTACCTTTAGTTTATATGTGGCTGAACTTCGCACACCCATGTTAACAAGTAGTTAATTACCATACTGGAGTTGTTAATTCCCTCAGTGGCGTATGGGGATTAACTAGTCGAGTTTGGGCATTAACAGTCAGGTATGGGGATTAACCAGTCACGTATGGGCATTAACCTGTCAAGTATGGGGATTAACGAGTCAAGTATGTGGATTAACCAGGCAAGTATGGGCATTAACCAGTCAGGTATGGGGATTAACCAGTCAAGTATGGGCATTAACTAGTGAAGTATGGGGATTAACTAGTCAAGTATAGGGACTAAAGGTAACCAAGTATGGGGATTCACTAGTGAAGTATGGCGATTAACTAGTCAAGTATGGGCATTAACTAGTGAAGTATGGGGATTAACCAGTCAAGTATGGGGATTAACGAGTCAGGTATGGGGATTAACCAGTCAAGTATGGGGATTAACTAGTCACGTATGGGCATTAACTAGTCAAGTATAGGGACTAAAGGTAACCAAGTATGGGGATTCACTAGTGAAGTATGGCGATTAACTAGTCAAGTATGGGCATTAACTAGTGAAGTATGGGGATTAACCAGTCAAGTATGGGGATTAACGAGTCAGGTATGGGGATTAACCAGTCAAGTATGGGCATTAACTAGTGAAGTATGGGGATTAACTAGTCAAGTATGGGGATTAACTAGTCACGTATGGGCATTAACTAGTCAAGTATAGGGACTAAAGGTAACCAAGTATGGGGATTCACTAGTGAAGTATGGCGATTAACTAGTCAAGTATGGGCATTAACTAGTGAAGTATGGGGATTAACCAGTCAAGTATGGGCATTAACTAGTCACGTATGGGGATTAACCAGTCACGTATGGACATTAACCTGTCAAGTATGGGCATTAACTAGTCAAGTATGGGGATTAACCAGCCAAGTATGGGCATTAACCATACGAGTATGGGGATTAACCACTCAAGTATGGGGATTAACCAGCCAAGTATGAGCATTAACCATACGAGTATGGGGATTAACCATTCGATTAAGGAGATTAACTAGGCAAGTGTTGACTAGTTAATCTACATACTTTACTAGTTACCCCCCATACTCGAATGGTTAACACCCATACTTGGCTGGTTAATCCCCATACTCGTATGGTTAATGCTCATACTTGGCTGGTTAATCCCCATACTTGAGTGGTTAATGCCCATACTCGACTAGTTAATGCCCATACTTGACTAGTTAATCGCCATACTTCAATAGTGAATCCCCATACTTGGTTACCTTTAGTCCCTATACTTCACTAGTTAATGCTCATACTTGACTAGTTAATGTTCATACGTAACTAGTTAATCCCCATACTTCACTAGTTAATGCCCATACTTGACTAGTTAATCGCCATACTTCACTAGTGAATCCCCATACTTGGTTACCTTTAGTCTCTATACTTGACTAGTTAATACCCATACTTGACTAGTTAATCCACATACTTGACTAGTTAATGCCCAAACGTGACTAGTTAATGCCCATACTTGCCTAGTTACTCCCCATACTTAACTGGTTAATGCCCATACGTGACTAGTTAATGCCCATACTTGAGTGGTTAATGCTCATACGTGACTAGTTAATGCCCATACTTGACTGGTTAATGCCCATATGTGACTAGTTAATGCACATACTTGAGTGGTTAATGCCCATACTTGACTGGTTAATGCCCATATGTGACTAGTTAATGCCCATACTTGCCTAGTTAATCGCCATACTTCACTAGTGAATCCCCATACTTGGTTACCTTTAGTCCCTATACTTGACTAGTTAATGCCCATACTTGACTAGTTAATAGCCATACTTCACTAGTTAATGACCATACTTGACTAGTTAATATCCATACTTCACTAGTGAATCCCCATACTTGGTTACCTTTAGTCCCTATACTTCACTAGTTAATGCCCATATTCGACTAGTTAATGCCCATACTATACTAGTTAATCCCCATACTGCACTAGTTAATCGCCATACTTCACTAGTTACCCACTTTCACAACAACCTGCGTTTTAAGCCTAAGTAGGAAATCCGTTCTGGTTATTGCCCATACTCGACTAGTTAATGACTATACTCAACTAGTTAATGCCCATACTCGAGTGGTTAACCATTTCCCTGATTCACTGGGCTAAAAAATGCTTCTTCTCCTGAAAATCCTAAACCACGCCACTGGGGGAATTAACAACTCTAGTATGGCAATTAACTACTTCAGTATAGTGATTAACTACTTCAGTATGGCCATTAACCACTTCGTTGCTTCATTAATCAGACCTTACCAACAATTTTTGCACCAGTTCCCATTCAGATTTGCTCCTAAAATTAAACACAGAGTTCTGTATGCAAAACAATGTAAACAACAAACACACATTAAATAGTAATTATCTTCATTCACCATTTCGCTATAATGGTTAACATAAAACCTGAATCCCACATGACATCAGCATAATTACATATTAATATGACAAGTGAACATTAGGCTTCTTCAACCACCTAATGTTTTCTTGTCATCTCTGCCACAAAACACAATGCTTTCACTTTACATTACTTACAGAAAGGATAAGAACTATATATACTACATCCCTTGTCCCAAAAAACATATAGGGGTGAGTTCTTATCCAATATCTACAAAATAGTGCCCTCCAAAAAGTAGCCACTTAGGTCATCACGCCCAACCTTCACCTTGGGTTTGGATTTTCGCATGTCCTCCTAGTGTGTCCAGCTCCATGGCAAAGGCTACAGTTATAGATCTTCTTGTTCTGGAACTGCGACTCAATCCTTTTGACTCTTGGCCTTCCAGATGGTCGACTAGTCTTAGGTGGTGCCAACAAAGGTAGACTTAGTATGTTTTCAAGCCGATAGTCATTAGGATTTGGCATGTCAATTGTCACAACAGGAATCATGCATCTTCTATATATTTTTTCTTGGGATGTAATCTTGAAGCATTCATCCACATAATCATACACATTGAGATGACAAGCCTTGATGGCTGCACAAGCGTGTGGACATGGAATGCCTGACATTTGCCATGCTTCACAGCTGCATTCACGTCCGCCGACATCAACCATTAGGCTTCCATCCTTTGTATGGACAGCCACTATACCCCCTCCATAAAGTTCAGCATTACATTGTCCGCTTCTACCAACATCTTCCACGACTTCACGTTCTATGTTTGGGCCCACGCCATTTTTCCACTCTTTCATTGCCATGCTTGCTGCGTACATCTTCTTTGCTACTTTCTCACGATGCTCATGAATAAGCATAGCAACGTGGTGTCGTCTTTCCTTGACCATCCAAGAATTGAATGACTCGGCGATGTTTGTTGTGATTTTATCCCACCGTTTAAATGGGAACTTACTTAACGCCCACTTATGTACATCACCTTGGTTCACCACCCATTCAAACAATTCAGGGTTGAAAGTCCACATGTTTCCCATTGCAGATGTGAAGTCAGACTCAAGCCTTGCATACGCAATAGCATCAAGGTACCCGAGTCCCTCCTGCCTTAGCTCACCACTGGTCTTCCTCTTTCCTCTGTTCAATCTCAGCATTTCAGAACTAAAGTTCTCCTTCACGTGCCTATAACAATAAGCATGCCTCTGATCACCAAATACTACTCGCACAGAATGAATTATTGCCTTGTGACGGTCAGACACAATCACTATTTCCTTCGAACCAACTATCTGTTTGATCATCCGTAAGAACCATGTCCAATCAGCATTTGTCTCTCCATGGACAATGGCAATTGCAAACGGCAACAACTCATTGTTTGCATCATATGCAGAAGCTGACAGTAGAGTTCCCTGATACAGCCCACTTAAATGAGTTCCATCAATGTATAATACCGGTCTAGCACCTTCAATGAACCCCTCAATGCAACATCCATACGCGATGAAGACACGCTGAAAAGTGTTGGTTTCATCTGCAGTCCACTCAGCTACAGTTTTACTATCCGTCTCCCTCAACCGTTGACATATCCATGGTATTAACATATAAGACTGTTCAGGCTTACCATGAATATCCTCTAATGCTTTTTCCTTTGCCCTATATGCTTGCTTGTATGTTAACTTCACTCCATATTCTCTTGACAAGGTGTTCCTTATTTCATTTGGTCTCTTGTCTATGTGATCCCTCACCTCATCAATGATAATTGTTGACGTTAAGCTAGCTGTTCCACTGTGTCTCACCTGAAGCATGTCTTGAGCATTGTGAAAATGTTCATTTCTGAACCTTGTGACACGAAGGAAAGGTCCACTCTTCCCAACTATTTTTGCAGTGATCCTCCATGGACAACCTTCAACCTTACATTTCACATACATCTTCTTGTTTGAATTTTTCACGTACTTATACTCAAATTTATGTGAAATACTGAACTTGTGCAGTGCCTTCTTGAAGGCATCAACATGAGGAAATGCTTGATTTACTCCTAACAACACGTCCTTCCACTTTGCACTATTCATTTCTGGCAACGGAGTTGGCGCACTTTGTACTTCACATGGTAGGCTTAGAATATGGCTTGTGCTGCCACCATAGGTTCCGCCTTCGCCATCTTCTTGGTCACATGCAGGCTCATTAATGTCACCGATTTGTTCTGACTGTCCCAATAGCCCATCCACCCTGTACACATATTAACTACTTTAGTAAAGCAATTAACTAAAACAGTATAGCAATTAACTACAACAGTATACCAATTAACCACTTGGACAAAAAACGAAATTCTCACTTACATTACTGTATCATTCATTTCTCCTACAACATTATCAATGCATTTGGATGCTACATAAACATGTGCACATCTCTCATTATATTCAAACAGATTATTCACTTCGTCATCATCGATCATATCTACTAATACTGTTTGATCAAACTTCACTGTATATTTCATCTCACATCTCATACCATCTATACCGAACCATTGTCCTACTAAAGCCCTTAATTCTTCAATTGTCATCCCTTCCTGTAATGTTTTCAGCCTGGTATTCCCACCATAATATTTCTCTTCACCTTCAACATCATTTCCAAAGTTCCCCCCCACATGAAAATAACACATAAGTGATTTCATTGACCGCATATTTGATGTCATCCTGCATGCTAACCTGCACCGAATCAATCAAAATTTAATTAAAATTATAGTTGCTAAACAATGATCTTTCATCACTTTACATCAAACACACATGTCCAATTAACCACTAAAGTATAGACGTTAACCATTTCAATATAGCCGTTAACCGTTTTAGTATAGCATGTTGCATTAACTACTCAACTATAGCCGCTTTCAGTATAGCATACTTGATTAACCACTCAAGTATGGTTGTTAACCGTTTCAGTATAACATAACCAGTTAACTACCCAAGTATAGCTGTTAACTACTTCAGCAAATGTATTAACTACTCAAGTATAGTTGTTAACCGTTTCAGTATAACATGTCCTGTTAACTACTCAAGTATAGGCATTAACTACTTCAGTATAGGCATTAACTACATATCTCACCCTGACCTACATGAACACTTTTTCACCGTGAACTAGACTCGTTAACTGACGCACAGCAACCTCATTCTTCATCATTCCCATATATATTCACCCAGTATCATTCTTCATCTAATACGCGTAGCAACCTCATATATAACATCATTACTTTACACTTCTCACAACCCAAACTTAAACTCCTACAACATCTATGCTTTTTCTTCTCTATCATTAAACTAAATCAACTACCCAAAGTGATCATCAATCTTTAAACCCATTTACTCAGATTGAACACCCAGCAAAATAATCAAACACAATATCATCTTTTACCTCATTCTAGAAGGAAAACACTATTTTCATCCAAATATTACTCAAAGTTCCTACCTTTTCAAGCTTTCACCTTGTCTCTAATGGCTTCTTCACTGTGTATTCGCGCGTTTTTCTTCTTCCTTCGCCCAGCCACTATGTTTCTGAGCTTTCTTTTTGATTCAAAACCTATTTAATGTAAGGAGAATACTGAGGGGCGTTTCAGTCTTTTTACCACAAATTTGGTTATCCCAAATTGGGAACAATACCCATATTGTCCTTTTGAGAATTGGAGGCCCCTTTGTGTCCTTTTGATATTGGAGGGGTATTTATTTGGGATTTTCCCTTTCCCCTATACATTTAGTGCAACTTTTTTTATTTTTTTAACCCCCAATTAAATGAAGGAGTGGGAAGAATAAACGAGAGACATATATTTAATTAGGGTAAAAACATTAAAAGATGCCTTACTTTTTAATTGGGTGTAAAATACCTATAAACTCTTTGTAAATTATTGGGTCTCATATCTTTATTTTTTTAAAAAAACCTCAACCTAACATGTGTCTCTCATTTGTTGCTTGTTTACTTTTTATATTATAAAAAAAAGGGCAATAACATTGGTACTGTACTAGCAGGGCTATAAGGAGAGAGAGAATTGAGAGTTGAGCAAGGGGAAAAAAAGGGGACCGGACCGGTTTAACCGTGAATCGGCCAATGGTCTGGTCCGTTTGAGCTAGAAAACTGGGTATGCAGTTGACCTGGTGAAGGACCGGGTTGAACCGGCCAACAGGGTTGGCTTTTTTTTTTAAAAAAAAAATCTTTTATTATAATTCACCTAATTATTAACTTTCATTTAACTCAATTTTAGAAATTAGGAAACTATAATACTTTAAATGCTATTTTACTTGTATATACTTAATATTTAATTGTTGTTACTCTTAATATTTGTATTTTAGTCTGTGGATTGTAAAATAATATTTATTTTGACGTGTAATCAACTAATATTTTCTCTTTTTCCCTCTATTGAAACATTAAAATATTCATATTTGATGAATCATGCATACCTATTTACATTTACATTTTGATATTAGTGATTATTAATGTTAATATCAATAAAATTTTATTATTTTAATATAACCGGTTTGACCCCGGTCCGACCATTGACCCTTGAACCAGAGCCTCACCCAGTTTGATGCCCGATCCGGCTTTTTGAATCTTAGAATTTAGTGTTGAAATATAGCTGCATTGGGAATCGGAAATGAGGGGGAGGAGAGTGCGTGTGAGGCTTGATGTGAGTATCTGACAGCTAGGATACAACAAGGATGGAATCAATATGACTTGGGACATTGTGGTTGGTTAGAGTTGGGATGAGCTAGTACTCCCAGAGTACCCAAAAATTTCTCTTGCTTCCATATAAAGCTTTTAAAAATTTAGTTATCCATGGTCACAAACAACATTATATTTTTTTAATTATATTATAAGAATATAGCATGTGATCATTTGTAATTATAAAACTTAATATAATGGACATAAAAATTATATATTTTTCTTGGCTCCAAAATCTGATACAAGCTTGATGCACTTAGCCATTTATGTACAAGGCTGCCCAACGAAAACAAAGAGAGCAGCAAGTATGAATAGGGAAAATAGTCATTCATTGGTCCTAAATATAAAATTCTAATTGCTTAATTTAATTAAATTTATATTATTAGTTAATTTAGTTAAAATTACATGATATTTCCAAAGCACCATAACCATCTACCTCAATTCTCATCATTCCTTTCTTGTATGTTTATAATTGAGGAGCATCAATAAGGATAATTTAAAAAAAAAGTTGAGAAAAATTAGAAAGAAATCTTATATTTAGAACCAAATTCACCTCCATAAATAAGCCTTATATTTATGACAGGAGGGAGTATAAAATAACAATAATAATTAAAGTGACCAAAGAATATGGGGACCTCAACCAACACCGAATTAGTCTTACAGTGTAAGGGTTCCATGTATCCATATGGGTTTCAAGTTTAAGTGCAAAACACTTATAACGAGAGGAGTAATCACTATCACTAATATGATAAAAGAAATATTGAGTGCCAAATGATAGAATAAAAAATAATACGGGTTGGTCATATGGAGAGTCTCCTCCACCAAAATACTCTGTTAATAAATATAGGATCTATTTAGAGGGTGAGTTTATTAATAAATATAAGACTTCTTTCTAATTTTTCTCAATTTTTTTCTAAATTATCCTATTGATGCTCTTTAATACTACCTTTGATCCTTATTATAAGGCACCGATTAACAAATTTTTGGACCCAAATATAAAGCATCAACCGTCACATTAATTGTTTATTTCCTACTGTGCCCTTGTCAATTAATGGATGTTTAAAATTGAAAAGGTTAAGTTATAGTATCATTTAATTAATGAGGGGTGAAGTTGGAAAAAATGATTAATTAAGCCTCAATTTAAGGATCTAACTATCATTCATTCGTTTGTGAAAATTGGTAGTTTGTGCATTATAATAAAGACCAAAGTGAGTAATAAACAAGCATGAGTGATGGAGTGGAAATAAAGATAGATGGTTAAAGTGTTTTGTTAATATCATATTTTTTTTTTGAAATATCATATGATTTTAATTAACTTAATTAATATCTTTATTTTAAACAAATTAGGTAAATAGTACATCCTATTAAACGGAGTGACCTGCTGGCTGCTGCTACTCGTGAGCAATGTGCATGCTTGTTCCTCAATTTTTAGTTTTTACCCACTTGCTTACACTGAGCTAGGGGTCACTTAAAATGGCTTCCCTCAACTTTACCCACATCACGCGCCACCCGAGTGTCATTCATTTGGTTTTAATCATCTTCACCAACGCAGGGGCGTAAAGGTCATAAAACTAAAATGATTTCAAAGTCTAAAATTAAAGGCCCAAGCGCACAACAACTACACATGTGAACGACCTCCCCCTTTATTCACACCACTAGAATTTCTTTGTCAGATAATAAAGCCCCTTCCCTGTCATTTTCTCTGTCCTTCGCTCTATCCATGTCTCTGTTACTCCAATGGCTTTCAATCTCTAGATTAAAAAAAAAAAAAAAAAACACACACACACACACACATTCTTCAATTCTCTTCACTTGATGCTTGGGCCTATCATCTTATTCATCTTTTGTTGTCCCTTGTTAACTCTGACTCTAACTTGGAACACTGTATTGACTTTGTGATGCTTCAATTATGTCCTTCATCCCAATTCTGAATCACAACCACCTTGGGTTGCGACTTGTCCTCCAATTTTGAAGACAACTTTCATGCTTCGATTGAAGAAGAGAGTTAGTGCTAGTTCTACCGGCTCAAAAGGATTGTGATTTTCGACTTTGAATTGAGATTCTCCAGTTTATTACAAGATATCTACCACATAACTCTCAGTCAGTTAAGGTGGCTTCTTGGATTTCTTGCTGACAACTAGCACAACTTCTGCTATTGTCTCATATTTATTGTGGCTTTATATGCTTCTTTAGGTGAGAAATTTATAGAATGCCTTTTACTTATCTTAAAAATATGTTTTTTATGTATATCATTCTTTGCCTACTAGGCTTAATTTGCAAAACTTATGCAGCTGGGTAAATGATTACATCTATGGATTCCAAAGAAAATTAAAACTGAAAGAGGTGGGGGGAAAACTGTTTGGGTGATGAGATATGGCATGCTTGTGCTGGTGGGATGGTGCATACGCCATCAGTTAATAGCAAAGTTTCTTACTTCCCACAAGGTTATGCAGAGAATGCATGTGGAATAGTGGACTTCAAGACCAGTCCCAAGGTTCCACCTCAAATTCTATGTACAGTTATGGCTATCAAATACATGGCTGATCCTGACAATGATGAGGTTTATGCCAAAATTAAGCTTCTTCCTCTTGATGCAAATGAAGTCGTTCATGACAGTAACCGAATTAGCAAAATAAGTGGTTCTGAAAGACAGTATGAATCTGCTTCATTTGCAAAAACCTTAACACAATCAGATGACAACAATGGTGGTGGGTTCTCTGTTCCTAGATATTTGACCATTTTTCCTCGCTTAGACTATTCTGCAGATCCTCCAGTTCAAACCATCCTTATTAGAGATGTTCACGGAGAAACATGGAAGTTCAGGCACATTTATAGAGGCACACCTAGGCGACATCTACTTACAACAGGGTGGAGCACTTCTATAAATCACAAAAGGTTGGTTGCTGGTGATTCTGTTGTATTTTCAAAAGCCAAAAAAGGAAATCTCTATATTGGAATTCAGCCAGAAAAAAAAAAAGGAGATTTGGATGATTATTTTGAAAAACACGTTTAGGTAGAAAATGACTAAAAATGATATGAATATTATTAGATAATACCGGTACATAAATATTATAAGTAGATATTGTGATGATTTTAAGAGGAATACTAAAATTAAAAATATAAAAGAAAATCAAAATGGGGTGGGGAAAATTCCAAATAAATACCCCTCGAATATCAAAAGGACAAAAAGGTACCTCCAATATACAAAATGACATAAAAGGGATCATTCCCAATTTGGGATAAACAATTTTAAGGCAAAAAGACCAAAATACCCTTGTCTCCATTAACCACTCAGGTATGGCCATTAACCACTCCCGTATAGCGATTAACTACTCTAGTATAGCCATTAACCACTTTGCTGATTCATTGGTGATGCTTGTTTTTGTGAAAGTTGTTAACTACTATAGCATAGCAGTTAACCACTTCAGTAGAAGTGGTTAACTGAAGATGCCGTGGCCACTGAAGATGGAAGGTGTGTGGTTGAGGCAGGAAGGTGTGTGCTTGCCTTTCCGGAATTTCATACGCTGACAGAGAGAAGAAGGAAGGTGTGTGGTTGAAGATGATTAGGGCAAGAATGTAACTTGTATTTCCTACTTAATATAATCTAAATTCTAAAGGACATCATTTTAATTTGGTGATTTCATGGAATTTAACGTTTATTATTTGCCTTACACGGGATCTTAAATTAATTTTCCCAATTAAAATATCCGTATGTTCCTATTTATAAGTAGTTCCAACATGTTTCCCATGGCCATAGATTAAAAAAATTTATACTTCATTAACCCTGCCTTAGAATTAAAAAAAAAAATCTTAGGATATATTAAAAAGAAGAAAAACATGTATTTAATAAATAAAAATTTATATAGATAATGAATAATAACATTATTTCATTGGGATCATAGGTTAAATAAGAACTGATTTGAAGGGGACGATAAATTATTGGGAGGAAAATATAAAAGAAAGGTGATGGTGGTGGGGGTAATAGAGTAAATGAATCCAATCAAATCAATGCACTTTGCTATTTGTTTCCATTGCACAAGCACACAAAAATAGCTTCAACCCTACCGTACGATTACACAAATTTTTTTTTTTTACCGCAATTCTAAACATGAAAAAAAAAGGCCAAATTAAGCCGAAAGCTATCTTTAACTGTTGAGACCCACGTTTTGACCCCAGACATAATTCCAAACAAAGCCTCGCTTGTTTCAAGTTTCACAAAACCTAAATGAAGTCCTTGGCTTGTGGAACTGTGTAACCATATTCAGTTCGCAAGAGAGAAGGAGCCATTAATGTGATGGGGACGAATTCTGTAATGTTAATTGTCTCCTTTTATTGACACAATATAATCAAAACAAATTATGACAAAAAAAAAAAAAAATAATCAAAACAAATTAAAGTCCTGTTTTAGTTGGATCATGGGGCCAAATGAGGTCCAATACCGTGCTAACTTTTCAAACTCGAGATCATGAAGGGAAAAGGACTTGTATGAAGGGCGCACACACACACATATGTATGTATGTATAGAGGTGAGTAAAATCAAACTGAAACCAAAAACTACATGGAATTAAGTTCGGTTTTTTCGATTTTCAATGTGTATTTGGTTTTTTAAATTCGGTTTTTCAGTTTTCGGTTCGGTACCTTAAAAAATAATTTGGTTAAAACAGTAAAACCGAAATATTAAAAAAAAGTTAAAAAATATTTTTTTCAAATATTTCTTTTTATACAGTTAAGTTTTAAAATTCAAAACTTAACACTGTACTTTTTGTTTTTCTTATTTTAATTTAAAATAATGATATATGATATATCATTCATCAATATTTAGTTTTTAAAAATTTTAATTTTTTTTTTGATGAAGTAATGTTGAATACATTTATTTTCTTTGTATTTTGCATTTTTCCTATAAATCTTATGTTTCTAGTTTATATATTGTATTATGTTATTTGGGATCTTATTGAGGTTGTTAAGTTTATAATTTATATTGAGTTTTATTTATTGCAAATTCAAAAGTCTAATTTAATTATAAAGGAAAAAATTTTCTGTTTTTTAGATAAAAACCGAAACCGAACCGAATTATTTCGGTTAATTCGGTTCGGTTATCTTAGCTATTCGGTTTCGGTTCAATTGTAAAAATTTTAGCATTTTGGTTTTTAGTTATTTCAATTTTTACCGAATAACCAAACCGAAAACCGAATGCTCACCCTATATATATATATATATGCCCTTTTTAATACTGGAGATTTAATCCCAATGGGATCGATGTTTAATAAATATGAGTATGTCTGGATATGTTGGCTTATCAATCACCCCAAGTAAACAAGAATAAGACGTTAAAGGGAAGGTTTTGGGGAGTGTACTGTATTGTTTTGTGTGGATCCAATCTAGGCGAAGAGAATTGGGGATCCACCTTCGAGGTCCATGCATCACAACTCTCAGCCTTGTTTCTATCCATGCTTCACTTCGCGGGCTCTCTCAAGATTGTTTACATTTTTTATTTTGTACCACGATAAATGCAATTTTTTCCCCCAAAAATATCATTACATTTTTAAATTGTTTATTACATATTAGCCCTCCTAGATATCTTGAGAAATTTTTATTATATTTATATGCACTCTTAATTTCTATGTAACTTTTTTAAATTGCTATTTTATTTTTTCATTTAGTTGGGAGACTGTACTTTTTTTGGTTATATGTTTGGAGGTGGAAATAGATTTGGTCCAATTAGGTTTTAGTTAAAAAGATTCACACATGAGCCTATATGTAGGCCTTTTTTTTTTTGTCTGAGTTTGAGCTTTTTTTTTATCTGCTTTCAAAGGATCTAACAATTGACAAGACCTAAAACTTTTTTAAAAGAAGCTGATAACTCAATTTTATATATTACCCTTCAAATTTATTTAAAAACCTATGTATGTATTAAAAAGTCTTTGTGCCTGTAAAACTAGATTTTTCTCTAACTTTCATCATAAAAATTATGATAAATAATTCTTATTGAGATTATAACATTTCATTTAGCCACAATTTAAATAAATTTAAAAGTTAAAACAATTATTATGCTTCAACAAATTATAAAAATTAAAGAAAAGTGGGTGAGCAAATTAAATATTGCATTACCTTAAGTGATTGAAGAGAATATATCAGAAAGAGGTGAACGATGATTAATGAAAGGGTTGAGCATTGTATATGGATGATGTGATGTGAAACTTATAATTAAAGCTAAGCTTGTAATGTTATAAATAATTTTATACAATTGCTTTATATTATATTATATTTAATTTAAAAAGATAAATAGTTCATGGTAAAAAAAAAAAAAACTAGTGTAGACAAGTAAGGTTGCATGTAAGGCTTTAGGAAAAATTCTTGACTTATTTACCAAATAAATTAAACAATAAATTTGAATATGAGACTGATCTATTTATTAAATAAGGTAGAATAAACTCAAAGTTATGTTGCGGTCTATGGGTCATTAACAAAGTAAATATTTTAATTTTTTTTTCTTTTTTTCTTAAAAAAAATCATCTGGAGGCAGTTGAGGGATACGAAGTAAGGTCAAAATAGTTGGCCCACCCTTTATTGGGCTTATTACACCGACTTTGAAGCCCAGTACGCAAGGAATCCTGAGAAATATGAAAGTCGTCTTATATAAATCCCTGAAGTCGTAGGGTACCAAAATTTGCATTAATCAAGCGCTAGGAAGTTGGGAATTAGGGTTTCGGGGTTTGCGACAGGAGTCGAAGATGATAGAGGTTGTGCTGAACGATCGATTGGGGAAGAAGGTGAGGGTGAAATGCAACGACGATGACACCATAGGTGACCTGAAGAAGCTGGTGGCCGCTCAGACCGGCACCAGAGCTGACAAAATTCGCATCCAGAAGTGGTACACCATTTACAAGGATCATATTACACTCAAAGATTACGAAATTCACGATGGCATGGGCCTCGAACTCTACTACAATTAAGGTGTGTTCTTTTTTCTTCTTTCCATTCTTTTTCTTGTGTTTTCTTTCGTTAATTGTTCTGTCTCTGTTTTGTGTCATGGCTCTTCATGGGACATCTGACTAGTTTTATGTCTTGTTAAATATTTCGTTATCGATGAACTTGGAATCTTCTCACGATTGTAGTTATCATGCTTAGGTAGTTGACAATCAGTGATTCTGGAACTTGAGTAGGGAAATATGTTTGTACCGTGATAATGGAACAGTTTGGTTGTTGTTGGATTATATCTCTGGGGTGATATTTATTTGTCAGCGCTTTCCCTGTGGCCATGTGTGAATGGTTAAGATTTAATTGTGCCTGTGCTAGGTTTCAAGGGGAAAAGAGATTAAACCAGTCTTTAGTGGTTTATTTTCAAGCTATTTTATTTTGAACTGAAGTTTATTTTCAAGCTATTTGATCCCTGCTTCTAGGACATTTTTTCCCCTTTTTTCTTTTTAAATTAAAGTCACGGAAGTTGTTGATCCTTTGGCAAGATAAGGAACCTTTGACACCATATCAGTGGATTTCTACGGTCATGGAATGCTTTGATTGTCATATTATTGTTTTATTCATCATGTTCCTATAAGCTTTATACTTAAGCATCTTCTGTCAGTTAGTCTGGCTTCTAAGCATCTAGCTGGAGGTACTTTGCTCAATTCATCAGGAAAGTTAATTGCAACAAGCTTACTTTATTGTCCTGTAGGTTGTTACAAATACGCCCCCATGATATATGGAAGCTTTATATAATGTTGCTGTTCCCATATAGGGAGGTACCGCTGACTTCTAGGAACCTGATTTTGAGTTGATTTAAGTTGTATTTTGAACAGCTTGGCTTTTTACACATATAATCAAATTCATTACACAATTAACGAGGTTTTAAAATTTTTCAAGTTTTTGTAGCCATCTTAGGTGAAATTAGTATTCGGTGCCATTGCTAGTTTTTGTGAAACTCATGCATCACCTCTCCTTTTTATGAAGTAGCTGTTTTCCTATGACATAGCTAAATACAGAAGCTAAGCAGCTTAAAGGTGTATGATCAAGAAGCAATATGAGGATCTTGTGTTTCATCTTTTCCCTTCGTGTCCTTTTTCTGTACAACAGCGCTGTTGGGACTTCTTTTGCGCAGGAAATTCAAACGTCAGCCTTGAGCTGAATGTTGCTCAATCTCAAAAGGCTGATTGGTTATGTACTGATATTGGTTTTAAAGGGTGGGGAATTTTTCATGCTAGGACTAATGATTGATGTTGATTTGTTGGTAATTTACGGGGGAAATTTTGCGTATACCCACGTGTATTTCTGTCTTTTGTTTGCTGCTGAGAATTGAGCTGTATGAGCAGGTGGAAAGAGGACTTTGGATTTTTGGTTGCCACTAAAAGTGTTTTTTTTTTTTGTTATTTAAATAGCAATTAAGTACATGGTGTGTTCCTTTTCGTGGTCTTGCATAATTTTAAACGGTTCTCCTTTCTGTTTCAGGACCTTTAAGTGGCAGGCTAAACGCTGGGAGCCGTATTGATGTGTCGGATCTATATGTAATTTATGTATACTGAATACTGATGATATCTTCGAGACTCGTTGGTTTGGAATAATGGATTCATATGTATTACTCGCTTCTGGGTTTTACATGTTTAGACTCTGATCTAATCACTATGATTGGCGAAGTGTCTGATGATTGTCAATTGTTTACGACTCTTTTGCCCTCTTTAGACAATGGCCTCCTCCTGGTGGGTTTTCGGGCCATGCTTATATGTCTCAATTGTCACTAAAATGTATATTCAAACATCTATGAAAGTTCTGGCGTGTTTATCTTCGAATTTTCATATTTGATTCAACTGTGATGGGATTTATGATTGGATGGTCGCCTGATTTTTAAAAAGGATACAATTTATTACAATATACTCCTTTCGGTCTAAATTCAATATCACTTTGACTTTTTTTTTTGAGATTAAGGAAGCCAAACAGACCACTTAATTTTAACGTATCATACATGTAATTATAATATACAATAGTTTATGAATAAGGTAAATTAGTTTTGAGTAAAAAAGATAACTATAGACATTTTAAAATGATTAATTTTGAATCTTTAATTTCTCTAGAAAAGTCAAAGTAATCTTATAATTAGGACCGGAAGGAGTATTTATTAATAACACCTTTATATAATATATTTAATTTTTGGTGAAATTTATAATATATTTAAATAATTTTTAATTTAAGAAATGTTTATGTACTAATAAAAGACTATTTGAGAAATATTTATTTAAAGATATAATGATATGGAACATTTACTAAATGGATCTTAATCAAATGGATCGTTTGGTTCTTAAAAAGACAAAAGAAATAATACTCCATCCGGTTCTAATTATAAGATCATTTTGATTTTTTTTGGAGAAATTAAAGATGCAAAACTAATCACTTTAAAATGTCTATAGTTATCTTTTTTCCTCAAAACTAACTTACCTTACTTATAAACTATCGTATAATACAATTACATGTAAACTACGTTAAAATTAAGTAGTCTATTTGACTTTCTTAATCTCTACAAAAAAAAAATCAAAATGATCTTATATTTAGGACCGGAGGGAGTAATCAGTAATGATCTAGCATTATTAGCCTTATGTGAGATCTTAAAATCATCCAAACATGCCCATAATTATGAATTAGCGTTATGTGAGATCTTTCGTGCAAGTTGAAATCATAAAATCATCCAAACATATTCACAATTATGAATAAGCTTTACGTTAGAATTTTCATACAAGGTAAGATCATCCAAACATACTTATAATTATCAATTGGCGTTATATAAGAACTTTCATGCAAGGTAAAATCACCCAAACATACTCAAAATTATGAATTAACGTTATATAAGAACTTTCATGCAAGTTAAAACTGTAAAATCATCCAAACATACTTGTAATTATGAATTAACGCTATGTAAGAACTTTCATGCAAATTGAAACCGTGATCCAAATATACTGTATATGTCACATTGCATTTACAATTCCAAAAAACTAATCCTAACACACTGATATAACATACTTATAATGGGTCTCTAGATTTTGTTGTATTCTCGATCTCTCTACCTCATTTATTTCTTCGTTTTGTTCTTAAACCTCGTCATACAGATCTTTTCCAACTCTTCAAACTTCACCCTGTATTTTGTATCTTGAGAATTCTAATAAAAACCAACAATGTAATAAAACTCAGGTGGGGGGAGGCTCATTGGTGAGAACTGACTGATTTTGCTTTCAAAAAAAATAAAGACAAATAAAGGGGTAGCATCTTCCTTTCAAAGTATCTGATAATAAAAGATAATATTATATATTATCACAAAACTTTGCAATACACGGGTAGTAACACTAGTTTATTTTTCAAATGAATAATTGATAAAATACTTTATGCCTATTTATTTTAAAAAGTACCCATCTAATTCTAGTATATTTACATACGATTAATAAAATAATTCAGCTTTTATAAAAAAATAAAATAATTCTGACCGGCCCTTGAGCAGTTTTGCTTCTCATTTCATCACTGCACTCTATTTCACTTCTTCTTTCATCGCGTGGGGTGTGCACTTGTGCAGTAATCATTTCTAGAGGCTCAGACATCGTTATCAATTTGTCAGTTATGTTTGACTGTGACGGTTGCTCTATTCTTCTTCATTTTAATTATTTCTCAAGTGATGCATGAATGAGTAAAACGCTTTAGGAAGAATCATTGGTCAAGGTCAAATCATAAAATTCCAACCAACATGCGAGATTTTGGCCCGTAAAACATTTAACGAGAGCAGGATTCTTCAGTTTCAGTCTCAGTTTTGACCAAAAAGGCATGGAACTAATCTTCCTTAATAGCCGGGAGGGCATCCTGTGGAACGTTCATGTCCATTATTACATTATGTTAGTTAATGGTTCGATGTCAATACTTGGGTTTTGATTTTATTACCTTTGATTTTACGACTTTATCCTTACCATTTTGGCCGATGTCAGGAGCCAATGTAAACTGAAAGGGCATGGCGTTACACGAGAACAATGCTCAGATGTTCAAAAATCAAGAATAGCAAGCTCACATCATAACTGAATCTCTTAAATTAATACTAGAGGAGGCTATGTGTGACGGGTATAACCCGAGTACCCGACCCTTATTTGTAGCTCTAACCTGCTCACTCTTATTTCTATATATAGAAGTATTAATCATAATGCTATTACCCAACTCTTATGCATAAAAAAGTTGCTGTTTATATAATCTCAATCATTATGTCCAACAAAAATCCCCAACATAGAGCATTAGATGGGGATAATAAATCTCTCTACAATAGTGCTAGGAAGTATGACGTGATCGTGAAACAGGTAGAAAGTGTTTCCTGTTGGGCCTCAACACTGTGAGGCTAATTAACAAGCACAATTCTTTAGGTGTCATCTCTAATCTTCCTCCAGTAAACATACTCATACTTTTCCTGATCTAATATGCTTTTCAGTTTGATGAGTTGGTGGGGATAATGAACAATCCAACCAATATGCCGAAGCCGACGAGGGTGAGATATATTATATCTGGTTGTTGCATTATAGCTTACACTTCTGTTCAATCTGTTGACATATAAACTGTCTAACAGAGATAAAATCTTTTTTTCTGTGCAATGTATATTCATTGGCCTACCTCTTTCAAATTGTAGAGTCGAACATCAAGAGCTTCTGGCACAAGCATGGCTGCTAGCTCCAACCAACCTGAAAGCAATGGAGCACTAGCAGAAGCAGTCACCAGATTTCTTCATGAACTTAGAATTAGCCCCACAGATTCTTCTGGGTTCTCAAGCAGGACATAAGGTGTTTCCAAGTCTAACGAAGAAGAAAGATCCTCCAATCACACACCCAAAGTTCTCTAGTCTGAGTCTTACATGCATCTATCAATCAGTCGACAGCTCTATCTTGTGCAACAAAACAGTCTATTAGTCAACAACTATCTATCTGTTGAAAACTCTAACCTGTCATAACAATCAATTTCTTCTCTGGACATAATTTGGCTCATAAAACTGAAATGTCTACAAAAGGAGGTCATTCAATTTGGCATATATATATATATATATATATAAATAAAAAACATCAATAACTGTTAGGCATTCATATTGACATTCCCTATAAGTGTGATGGCCAAACCAAAGTACGGCTGAGATGAGTGTATGAGCTAATGTAGGTACAATAAAAAATGGCCGGCGCCTCTAACGTGGAAATTGGTTCTCGCAAGTCTTACAATCAAAATTCTTTCATGCTTGAAAATGAAGGGCAGGCTCCAAATATCTGTAGATCATTCATGCTTAAATGGGCACTTCTTGAACGTAAAGCTTTTGATCATCAGAATAATGATTGCGTTAGACATCTTGATTTTTCCTCTTCAAGCTCTCGTTTTAATGTTTCCACCCTTTCAAGTAAGACTGCATTCTCCTGGTAATTCAGAAGGTCGTAGTACATTCAGCATGTCAGAATACAGGTCATGCATTACAAAGAATCAGGAAGGAAAAGAAGGGGAAAGGAATACAAACACGATATTTTTTTTTTTAATTGGTAACCTATCAAAATATACCTTCTGCAGCATCGCCAGTTTATGGTTAACACTGGAAGCATTATCCAAATTCAGAGAGGAATCCTTACTCTGCCCCATACGCAGCTGAAAAGTAGTTACAAAAAGGACATTGTAAAAACATATCAATTTCTACTTGTATACTTCATCAAATACTAAGGCGAGTTAAAAAGAAACTGATGTGAACAAGTATATAGCCTCAACCTGCCTACCTACTACGAATAAACAGGCGGACGAGTTAAGTGCCAATTAGAATTGTAGAAAAAATGAATCAGAACCTATCATTCATACTGTAAAGAGAAAAAGGAAAGTCCAATTAAAAGTGCTTACCGCCTGAAGTTCATCAAAACATTTCCTTGCCTTATCTGCTTCCTCATCATACTTTAACCTCCATTCAGCAGATTCATCCATTGCTTCCCTGTTAGCTAGATCAAACTGTCGCCTGCAAGCATTTGAGAGAATGAAAACACATTGTACAAGAAACTGGGCAATTACTTTAAAAATCCTTAACATAACAGAAAATCACAATATTAATTCCCAAAGTAATCTTGGAACTTCATCTAGTATAAGCAAAAAAAGTTCATAATTCTGACCAGTCCAGGAACCTTCTCTAGAATGTAAGCCCACAGTTGGTTAGAGTCAAATCCAGCAAAACCTAAAAAGTATGCGAATTACTTGTGCTGATGGGTTTAACCATGCACCAACAGAAGAAATCAGCAATGCTTTGCAAGTACAACCGTCAAAGAAATAAGGGAATACTTTCACAACACTGTAATCGTTTTTTTTTTTTTTTTTTTTTTTGCTAATCTAATAGATTTGTAAGGAAAATTATTTGATTGGTGAGAACTGAGAAGAGTGAAAAATCTATTTAGGCGTGGGGGGAAAGTGACAATTTATATTAGTCTGACGATCAAAATTATAGCCCTAATGCCAGACGAGGATTTCAAAGTGGATTCGTTCATTAGAAAAAAATTGGCGATCTGAAAGAATGTAAAGTGTAGAGTAAATTGAGGAAGAAAACGAACCTTAATAGGTCGGTGTCATCGGAAGAGACATTGTAATCAATAGACCAGAGTCTGAAATAGACGGCAGTTCCCATAAACATAAGAAAAGCCAATCCGGCGATCATAGACCTCCTCCTTCCTCCCATCGCCGGAGCTCAGATTAACTACCGTCAGATGCCACTGCTTTTCTTCCAACAAACACGCCCACACAAATTCGGTCCCTTTCCCTTTGAATTCAACACTACGCAACACTGCTACTGAAAATAAATAATCCAGACTATAAATTGACGCCCGTCAATTATGCATTCACTTAATCCATTAGTGTTTCTACTATTTATATTTTATAAGCCCAGCGAGAAAATTTTCTTCCCTTTTATAAGTCTACTTACTTTACTTTAGGGCCATTAAACGTTAAGCGATATAATTTTGGTAAACGTAAGAGAGAAGGTTGATAAATGTAAAAAAGGAATCTAATATTCATTCTTAGATGGGGTAGAATTGAAAAGATTGATCAATTATAGACATTTTCAATGACATTTGACTGCCTTTTTAAATGACAAAATTTCCTTGAAAATTTTATGAGAAGGAAAATGGGTTGTTACCCTTTTGCTTGTTCAACTAAATTCAGTGGTTAAATTATTTAATTTTGTCTGTTGTATTTTTATGGAAATAATAATACAGTGGCCAAGAAATGAAATTAAGCATTGTGCTTGTGCATGTCTAAAAAATTTTATGGAAAGATCAATTGCATGACATTTAAATGCAGTGGCCAAGAAAAAAAAAAATTAAGCATAAGCTTGGTGTGTATTATTATTAAAAGAAAAAAAAAATACTTGAAAATATAAAATATGGCTCATGCAATAATCCTTGTAGGCTTGTCCAGGTATTGGCTGTGATCCATTGGAGCAAGTCAAGTCTAATTTCCATGGCAAAAACAAAAGTCCAGTCTAACTTACGGTCAGCAACGACATAGTCAATCTAATTGGCCCAATTTCGACAATAAATGTGTAATTAGTTGTAGAGGAAATTGTTCCTTGAAATTATTCCAAATAACATGTGGAGATAGATCGGAAAAAAAAAAGAATTTATATATATATATTTTTTGTGTGAAAGGATTGGATATATTGCCGAATTGGGGGATACTTCATGAATTTTGTTCCAAATTCTCGAGTCAAATAGCCACACCCCATTTTCATAAACTTAGATGTACTGATACAGGATTTTTTTTTTTTTTTGGTATCATACATACTGAGTGTGTTTGGATCCTAAGTTGGCCCTCTGGATCCAAGAATCATAAGTGACTTTAGGAAAAAAAAGTATGTTTGTATGCACTTATTTTGAGAATGATTTTTAGTCTAAAATGATTTCTGTAACGTGAAAAGTCATAAACAAAAAAAAAAGTTATTTTTGACTTCTGACTTCTGGTGAGTCTCACGCCTTTTGTTATGGATTATTTAATAAAGTGGGTAGGAAAATTAGACCGTTAGACCCCTAAACTTCTCAAATAAGATAATTTTTTTAATCTAAAATTTTCTTTTTATCTCCAAAAATTTACCATAACAATTTCTAACTACTTTCTCCCACAATATACTCCTTTGAGCGAAAAATATTATTTTTTAAAATTATTTTCCTGAAAATAAGAGAGAAACTAAGCCTTTAATAAGAATATATGCATATTACATATGTATTATTTAATGAAAATAATACCCTTTTTAATAATTTTTCATCTAAACGTGCTTTTCAATATAATCATCCAAACATGTTTCTAAAAGTCAGATTGAAAAAAAGTCACTTCTATCATGATAAATCTAAACATAAATCACTTCACACAAATGACTTTTATCCAAAAGTCACTTCTAAAAAAGTCATTCTAAAAAAAAGTCATTTCTCCAATGACAATCCAAACACACCTTAAGAAGTTCAGTTGGCCGTGACTCGTAACTCTCTGTAAATATTTGTTTGATACATTCATTTTCACTAGAAAAATTAGTCTGCACATATTTCATCGTTTAATGGGGCCCTAACTTCTTAATCATTATATTTCAAATCCAACTCAGACTGAAGGTGGAATTCATGGATCAAATCTAAATATCTGGCTAGCAGAGGTATCGTGAGGTAGCTGAAGGCAGTTAGAGAGAATTTATTTGTGGGGATAAAACTAGGAATAGGGATGATTAATTGATAATTGATGTGGCAACCCGAGTTGGTAGACTAAGAAGGCATAATGTCAAATGCTAAAGAGAAAAAAACCAGAGAGACAAATCAAGCAGTTGCGCCCCTTGTTTAATGGTGTCACATTAATTCCCATAAAATCAATCCATTATATATCATTTCATTCCTCGTTTCTTCGTCACCGATGTGGACTTACAGTCTTCCAAATACTTCCATTTTCTACCTTATTTTTGAAACAAGTTTCAGTGTTATAGGGGGCGATCTTCTATTTCGAACCGTTCAAATCTAATCTGGATGATCCATATTTATTAATTTAAATTTTATGATTTTTAGATGGCAATTATTTTAATAGGTACAAAATCTAAGATAAAGATAATCTCTAATTATCAATTTGTCAGAAAATATAATTTTAATTTAAAAATCATAAACTTTAAATTAATAAATTTGTATAATTAGGATTAGAGTTTAGAATTGAAGGATGCTCCTACTTTTCTTTTTTACAAGCACAAAAATTGCTTCCTTTTTTTTTATTTTATTGAAACACTAACGCTTTTTTGGCCATTTTATGTCACTTCATTTGTAACGCCAACCCCACGAAAACTGGTTTGCTTGATGTGATTTTAAAAACCAACCACATAAGGAAGAATGATTACATTCCATTCTTTATCTTCTTAATAAACACTAAATCTGACTAATCACACATTCTCAATCCGCCGCTGGCCAATTTATGAACAAAAAACTTTGGAGCTAAGCACATACGAGAGAGAAAGAGTGATCCATTTTAAAACTCTAACGTTGTTTTTTTATTACATAAGACTCTAATGTTAAGTTGTTGGTCAAATTCATCATATCTTTTTATTAAATAACAGGAAAGAAAGTCCAATCACTCACTCAAGATTAACACGGCATTAGCTAAGGTGAGTAGAAGAAATAAATCTTTTTTCTAATCACCGTCGCTAAAAAAATACTTTAGGAATGGCGAGAGTCTTATCCAGAAAGATTGATTCCTTCCTTGTGGGTGTTCTTGCGGATAGAGACACCACGCGTTGTTGGTTGTGTATTTTAAATTCTAGTGAATCATATTTAGAAGTTGGAACTCCACAATCATTACTTTTAATTCGATCCTCTGTCAACGTTATTCCTTCCTTTTGCAAGACTTGAAGTAAATTAATTCTGTTTTGAAACAAAGCCAAAGCTTCGCCTTGTATTGTCCTCATATAATTACAAAATAGTTTTGATTATATGCACCATTTAGTATTGTGAATCCAGAAAAGGTCATCCCCTGAATTTTACTCCAAGGCATATATTTGTTGTCGCTAAGCAATACCTTTCTCACCAAAGCCAATCCATAAAACTACGTCCCCATCTCACCCATTGCGTCTCCCCCTCTCTTTTCATTCTCCTTCAGTTACGTGCTTTCTCTTCCCATCATTATAATATACTTTACCCCCAAAAATGAAAAATATCAAAGATAGAACTGAATTGAATTATGGATAACTATTCAAACAACCTGGTTTTTAAAATCCCTGTACACACAAAATCAAGGAGACTCATTGTCAATACTCATAGCTCCTTGATTAACTCCATTGTTAAAAAAAGTCACGCAGCCAGCCTAAGACTGTAACAGAAACATAAAATGCCTAAGAAAAACAGAGCATGAACATGGGTTTTGCAAAACAGAGGATGCCGGACTAAAATAACAGCCGTTAGATGATCATATCATCGCCTAGATCAAAATTTCCCCAAAAAAAAGAAATTAAAGTCATCGCTTTCCGATCATCATCTCTATAGTCTAATGACTGTGATTTGCGATCTAACACTAATCTTCAAACCCAACTTTCTTCCAAATGGCATTTCTGACCCTACGCAAGTCTCTGCCTTTGAGGGTCCTTCCGATCCCTTCGTGCACAGACAAAGAAGCCCTTCTGGTTCTAGCCAGATACTCGTGAGGAGGTATCTTCATCTCTTCATCTTCGTCGTCGTCGTCGTCGTCAGCATCAAATTCATCATGATCTCTCTCCTTGTCACGGTGCTGTTTATACTCCTCCTTCAGAATCTTTGACCAGTCTGGGATATTCAGAGGCAATGAGGCCGATCCTCCTGGATTCACTCTCCCACCACCTTCCACCTTCCTCAAAGGCATCTTCAAACCCGATCGAGAACCCGACCCGACTTTCTTGCTCTCCGACATGTCTCCGGAGACATTCCAGATGTCAGCTTCCTCAAATTCCAACACACCCTCTGAGGATTTTGGGTCAAATCTGATCTCTGAGGTTTCTGGAAATACGTAAGCTGACCTGGAGAGGAAGCTCTTCCTTGAAGCCATTGATGAAAAACCAGAAGCCTTTTTAGAGATGGGTCAATCTCCCTCTGTGTGTATCTCAATGTATGAATGTATCTATACTCTGTTCCCTTCCTAGTGAGTGGTTTGGCCAAAGTTTTAATTTTTTCTGCAACCCTTGGTGAGGCCTTTTATTTATTTATAATAATAAGGGGAGGGCTTTCGTGCGAATGGATAAAGGTCTCTTCTATTGGGAGGCGTTAATTAAGAGGGAATAATAGGGTGCGAGCAGGTTCACGCGTGTTGACACGTGCCCAATTGCGAAAAGGACACGTGTGCAAGTCAATTGAGGGATAAAGATGAAGGGAGATGAGTGAACACGTGGGCCAATGAGATTTGAGGATGGGATGGGATTTGGAAGATCCCCATTTGAGATGAGAGGATGTGCCAATTGTGAAGTTTGTGGAAAAAGGAAGACCAAGGTGTGGGCTCCACGGTGGGCCCATCACCCTTGAACAAGGATTCATACTTGATACTTGGACCTATCTTCACACCTCACGCTGAATATGCCCCTTCTCAACAAAATCTTCCAATTCAATGGCCCTCAGTCTAATTTCCCATAATTAATTGGAAAATCACAACCAACATGTCCATAAGGGAATTAATCACAACAAAATCCCAAACAATCATCAAATTACATTAAAATTTCAAAAAAACTGTATTATATTAAATGACTTGTGATTGATAACTCAATAGTTATCAAAAGCAGCTCATTGAGTTGTCAATGCAATTCTTTTAAAAACTTAGTTATTATTGACAACTCAAGGAGCTCACAACTATTGAGTTGTCAATGACAAACTATTTAATATCACCCAGGTCCCTTGAGACTTCAATATAATTTGATTATTTTTTAGGACCTAATTGTGATTAATTCATATATCAGAGACTTAGTTGTAATTTTCCTTAATTAATTAGCTCGAATTTCCATTTCTCTATTTGTTTCTTCCCCCAACAAAAATAGCATCTCATTTACTTTGTTTATTATTCGTGTCTTTTCTTTCATTTCTGGCAAATACACCTTTCACGTACAGTTGAAAATTTGAATCTTTTCTCTTCTATTCTCAAACGTAATACCACGTTTGTATTGTATTGTGATGTAATAATCATCTCAATGATATAGCTCACAAACATGGCAAGTAATTAATAATCATCCAATGTCCAGATAAAAAATATCGTTGAATTTTTTTGTATGTTTAGCTTAATAGATTTTTCAGAGCTCATAAGAACTCAAGTACATTCAAACTGCTTATAAAAATATTTATAGATTTTCCATTAACCAAAATTCTCATATACACATCCCACAATAAGATTTGAATCCAGTGTCAGGAGTTGTGAGTCAAATAGTTATCAATTGTACCAATTTTTGTTGGTTAGTTAAGTTAATATTAGTGTGCTTAATAACACATTTTTCAATGTGTGGGTGTCATCTAATTTCATGTGTTTCTTTATCAGGTTAATCTATAAAGTGAGTCTCATAACAGGTTATTGTCAAGTGATTTAAGTTTATTCGATTGCAGATTTAAACTTGCGTATATTTATCCATTGTCGTACCATATCCGGTAAAAGTCTTATGTACACAACCCCTCTCTTGATTAACATGTTGATATATGTGACCAAGGCCAAAACCATATATAAATATACCAACAAAAATGATGGAGCAAAAATGCTGAATAGATAATATATATGAAGTAATAAATGCGTTGGTGTGCCATAAATTTGGATCATTAGATTTGAAATCTGATATTGACCATCAAAAAACATCAAAAGATACGGGTAGATTTAAACATAAAACACATATGATTTGGATGTTATGAATGAAAAAGGAAGTTAGAGTGGTTGAAAAGAAATGAAAGGGAATATGCCTTCATAGACGCGGATCCCCAAAAAAATGAAGAAGCTAGTGGGATAGTATGTGCATCAATAATTGAGGTGTAATCTTCTGGCGATATGCTTAGAAAACAGAAGATTTGCTGGAGGCAGAAAAGATGGGGGGCTGAATCGAGGTGAGTAACACATAGATCAAAGAATTGAGGGTAGGTTGGGAAGAAGGAAGGACCATCATATATGCATGAGATAATAATGCAGCAAAGAGGCCTACAGGAACCAACCCTGCCGCCCAATAAAGCTCTCTCCACTTTCCACACTGTGTCAGTATGCATGCATATAGTAGTCGTCCTTGTGATTCACGTGATGTGGGTTGAGATTAAAAGTAAAGTAGTAGGTAGCTCTATACGTGAGTTTGTTTTGATGCAGTCAAACTCTCTGCCAATGTCACTGTGCTTTTGGATAATCATGAGGTGTGCATAAATGGTACGTAGGAGAGTAGTAGACTAATAATAAATGTGGTATATCTGTTGGCAACTTTGTTACGTTGCTTTAGTAATTTGTTATCCAGTCAGGGTTTGGCCCCCATCTCAGAATGTATGTAGTGTTTGTGTATTTTGAAGAAAAAGACAATTGTTATCTTATTATGTGAAAGAAATGTTGTGAAAAGTGTGTATACGTGGGTGTGTTAAAAAGAAAGAAGTCCATAAGTTAAAGCACTTTATGGGCTAATAACATGGGTTAGAGAGAGTGGTGGGCTTGCGTGCATGATAATGAGCCACTTGTAGGAAATCTAGTTGAAATTTGGAGATTCCCCTCTCTATCAACTTACGAAAAAATATTTTTGATGATTTTCATAATATTTTATAATTTCCATCCCAAGCCATTCATTGCGCACTTTCTTCTCCCAAACACCCTAGTAAATTCCCCTCCGTTCCCACTCTTCTCCCAGACACACCCTAGTAAATTCCCCTCCGTTCCCACTCTTTTTTTCCTTCTTGATTAACCCTTGCCAAAGGCCGTTTTAATGTTTAATGGCCATTTAAGACACTTGCGTGCTGCTTCCCCTACATTTTTTAGAATTGTTTTCTTAGGTTAATCGTACTGTTCATTTCACCCCACCTCTTTATTTTTTAAAAAAGTAATGGAAACAGCAATGGGTGGAAGACATGTTTACAAGGGAATGCACGTTTACTCATTCAATAGGCATCATAGTAATGAGAAAACACTTATCATCTTAATTTAGTCAATTTAGGTTTCTTTTAATGATCCAGATTTAATTTGATTTATTTTAATATTTTTAATAATTTCATATTTTGATGGTTACAAAATAAAAAATAAAGTTAATCTTATAACTGTCATTTCTTAAAAAAATAATTAATAAAAAACAATCAATTAAAAATTTTAGATATGGATTGTTCATATCAAATTTTAGATAGTCTATGTTTCATTTCAAAGATGAGAAACGCTCTCAAACTACAATAAATATTGAATAAGGATATGGGAATATAATACAACGACAAGCCATTTGACCTCATCACTTTTTACTATATACTCCTTATAGTCCGTATTATAAGAAGTAATCAACTATTTTACACAAACCAAAATAACATAATAAAGTCATTTATTATGGGTAAAATTGATGTGATTTTTCAATTTTACTCTTATATAATTTATTTTACATAAACTCTCACTCCACTCCTTACATTTAATATGCAAGGGAACAAATGAAAATCAAACATTTATTATTTTGACTTTCACACGTTACCTCTTATATATATGACAAAAAAAATTTCTCACCTACCTCTTATATTATGGTTTGGAGGGAATAGTATCACTAATGATATTTATGTGGCAACGTAATTTCCTTTACTCCATTTAACTAATGAGATCGGACCTGTGTAGAACTTGTGTTTTTCAAAAATCCAATTGAAAATGCGTACCGCTTGAAGTTCATCAAAACACTTCCTTGCCTTATCTACTTCCACGTCATACTCTAGCCTCCATTCAGCAAATTCATCCATTGCTTCCCTGTTAGCTTGATCAAACTGTCGTCTGCAAGCATTTGAGGGAATGGAAACACATTGTACAAGAAACTGGGCAATTACTTTAAAGATCTTTTATATAACAGAAGATCACTTAATTATGCACCATCCGAAGAAATCAGCAATAATGCTTTTCAAGTACAACCGTCAAACAAATAAGGGGATATTATTTTCACAATAATGTCATCAATTTTTTTTTTTTTTTAAATGAACCTAATAGATTCGTAAGGAAAATAATGGAGGGGTTGGTGAGAAAAGTGAAAAATCTACTTAGGCGTGGGGGAAAACCGTAAAAGTGTGACAATATTACATTACTCTGACGATCAATAATATAGCCCTAATGCCAGACTAAGATTTCAAAGTCGATTTGATTCTTTTTTCTACCACTGAAGACAATCATCAGAACCAAGTAAGTCTAATTCGAACGTCAACATTGATATTTCCTAACGGACCGAAAGTGACAAAAGAGCTGAATTAAATTGGCGATCTGAATGCATGTAAATTCTAGTAGTCAAATGATTGTGTAAGAACACTGAGGAGAGTAAAATAGAGGAAGAAGACGAACTTTAATAGGTCGGTTTCATCAGAAGAAACATTGTAATCGATAGCCCAGAGTCTAAAATAGACGACAGTTCCCATGAACATTAGAAAAGCCAGTCTGGCGGAGCTCAGATTAACTACCGTCTGATGCTATTGCTTACCATCCAACAAACACTGCCAAAGAAATTTGGTCCTTTTTCCCTCTGAATTCAACACTACGCAAGCCTGCTAGTGAAAATAAATCAAAAGAGTAAAAATTGCCGCCCGCGTAAATTATACAAGCAGTTAATTTATTGGGCAAGTGTATATTTTTCTTTAGAAGTGTTTTTTGTTATTTTTTTTATCCAATTTTGTTCTAAAAGTATTAAAATGAAGCAATTTGGTCCTTTATTGTTGGAATATTAATTGTCAACTTCAACTTTTTAATAGTAATAAAATAGGACAATATTGTTATGTTTTGAAAATTTTAAGATAATTTTGAATCCAAAAAATCTTCTGATCAACAGTTCATAAATAAAAACTTCCCTTACAAAGCACACCCTTAATCCTAATTTATTGTATCTCTATTTTTTTTTAGTGACAAAATTTACATGAATTTTTTATGAGAAGGAAAATGGGTTGTGGCGCTTTTTTCTTGTTCAAGTGAATTGAGTTGTTAAATTATTGTTCTGTATGTTGTATTATTATGTTTCTAATTTTTAGAAAGCATTGTGTATGCCTACAAATTTTCCAGAGAAAATCAATTGCATGACATTGAAATGCATAAGCCAAGAAATAAACATAAGCATAAGCTTGTTGTGTATTACTCCCTCCGGTCCTAAATAAGTAAATATAGGACCCATTTGGGAAGATATGTTTGATCTTAAATATATTACCTCTTTCTAATCGTTCCAAGTTTTTCCCCAAATTATCCTTATCAATTCTCCTTAATAATAAACAAACAAGAGAGAGGGTGGGAATTAAGGTAGATGGTTATGGTGCATTGATAATATCAAGTGATTTTAACCAATCTGACTAACATCTTTAATCTAATCACATTAGATAAATAGGTCTTATATTTAAGACCGGATGGAGTATTATATAAGATAAAAAAGTTGAAACTATAAAAGATGGCTTAAGCAATCCTTGTAGGATTGTAGTCTTCTGCGGGTATTGGTCGTGAGTAGCAAGTCCAGTGTAATTATATTTACGGTCAACAACGACAATTGGTTCTTTTCTTTGCTGCAGCCACCCACCCACAGAAGTTAATCTAATTGGCCCAATCTCAACAATAAAATTGTAATTAGTTGTAGAAGAAATTATTCCTTGAAATTATTCCAAGTAACATGTGGAAATAGGTGAATATATATATATATATATATATATATATATTTCTCAATATTTGTGAAAGGACCGGATATATTGCCGAATTCAAATAGCCACACCCCATTTTCTTAAAATTTAGATCTATTACAGAAGTTAAGTTGGCCTTGATTTGCAACTCTGTGTATATATATGTTTGCTACATTCTTTTTCATTACAAAAATGAGCTGACGGGTTAGTTTGCACGTATACCGTCGTTTGATGGGGCCCTAACTAACTTCTTAATCATTACTCCATCCGTCCCTTACTATAAGAGTGGTAAAATTACACAAATTAAGGAAGTGTCTGAGAGAGAGATAAATATGTTTGAAATAATTTTATTTTCTCAAGTTTACCCTTGTTTATAATTAAGTACCACTCTATTCCTTATTATAAGTTTAACTACCACAAATTTTTTGTTCCTAAATATAAGTCCACTTTGGGATCAATTAATGCTATTGTGACTAATTTACCCCTGTGTTGGAAATAGGGAAGATGAGAGAGAAGGGTTATAATGTATAGAATATTATTTTAATACCTTTCTTAAATAAGGGCAAAGTTGGAAAAATACGATATATTTAATAATATAACTTCTGCTCCTTGGTATGTGAGAAGTAGTTATAGTGGACTTATAATAAGGAACAGAGTGGTATATAAGAGAGAGAAATGTGATAACATTGTTATAAATGAGTATGAAAGATAACGTGCATAGAGAGAATATTAATGGGTAAAGTGGGAAAAGTTGATTAAATACTTTGACAAATTTAACCAGTTTCTTATAAAAAGGGGACAGAGAATTATTCAAATTTTTAGTTCTTATATAGAGAGACGGAGGAAGTATATTTCAAATCCAGCACCTCACGTTGAAGGTGGATTCATAATTCAAGTAAAAATATCTGGCTAGTGAAGGTATCATCTTTTAGATGAAGACTGTTAGAGGGCATTTACTTGTATAGCCGGGAATCAGGCTGGCCCTTTATCGGTCAGGGCATAAACAGGCTGGTCGATTAGATCCAAGTAGTACAAATATCCCTGCTTTTCGAAGCCCGGCTCTCGAATGGTTGGGCTCAGAGACTGCCTGGCCTGAATGATTAGCGATTGTATACTATTTTTCAACATTTTCCATGGAAAAAAATTAAAGCAATAAAATCTTTATCATCAAAACAAATACCAATTTTAAGTTACAATACAAGCATTAACAGACATTAATAAATAAAAAACGATAAATATTATCCATCTTTTTAAATAAGTCACATAAGATAAATTAAACAACCATAAAAACTAAATAGGAATATTGTGACTACCATCAATGTCATTTCATCACATTCAAAAGTTGGTTGAAGAATATAACTTAATAATTGTAACATTTACCTCCAAATCCCAAAATTAACCACTCACAATTAAACTTTAAATCGCTTATAGTGCTAACTATGTTAGGAAAAGGAATTTGCTCAGTAAAATAACTAACATAGTTAGAAAAAGAATTTCCATAATATTTAGATATTATGTTTTTAATTCAAACCTCAACTCCAATCTCCGTCATCACAATATAATTTTCTCCCCAGTACAATCACAGAAAATTTCATTATCCATGATTAATCTCCACACATCATCCACAAAATACCATACCATAATAGGTATTATTCAATAATTTTCCCCCAGAATAATAGCAAGGTTCAGCGGAAGCATTATACAAAATATGATCCTAAATGTGGCAATACCTTCTTTCCTTCTGGTCCAGAACATCTCACGATATCAGTGAGAAGTTCCCGGATCCTTCCCTTGACCGTCTATACCGTACCGCTCCTAGGACCTGCAAAAGTGAGATCAACGGGGGGTAGCCCCAAAACGCAACCACTGACTACTCATCTACGTGTGGTGTGTGCTAGCAAGGTGTCCAGTGGAATACATATATATATCAATTCAGAAACATGCTCAGGTATTCACATATAATGCATGTCTTATTCCCAAAATCTCTTTTCATCGTTTATAATTGTGGAATAACCCATCACAATTCATCCTCAAGAATAGTATATATATCATTGATAATTACAATCAACCCAAACGAATCTTACTAGAAACATTGGGAAAACACGTGGGACCAGTCGGGACCTTCCACCCGCCCCTGATCACCACGGTACAGTTCACGAGGGACTTTCTACCCTCCCTGAACCGCACCACGGATTAGAAGGATCCCAGTCCTTTCTGAATCCGTGAGGGGCGATATCCCCTCTTTCGTCTTTCTCTCCTTTATTTCTCATAATATATCAATTAGTCCCTGTGGCGCAACAGGGTACCTCATCACGTGATGGCACAATTTCCAATTCACCGGTGTCACATACCCAAATAATTTCTCACATTCAACACATAGATATGCAACACCACAATCAGGCACCAGGCCTTCCAGTATTTTCATAATATACATATATTAAATAATTTCCAAAACCACATATATTTCCGTTTCAAATATTTCACATCACAAATTTATGCCATTTCAAAATAATACTCCACAGGACATTTATTATAAAAAATATTAATATTCTAAGATCTCATTTTCATATCCCATCAATCATCAATTGATAATCATATCTCAACGGTGATTCAAAATCTCATCTCCATATAACATCATAATTTTCAAATAATAATATTTCAAATTTCTTACTAACACTACACACACACATAAACAAGCAGAAAGCGGTTACCTGATAGCTGGCACCAATCTCACAATAGTGCAGCTCCCCCGTGCTAACTTAGTGCAATTCAAGCACTACACAACCATACATACAACCACAATTAATTATTTATCCAACAATTTTACATGTTGGAAAATAAATTACTTACTACCCTTTCTTTGCCCTTACTTATTTTAAATTTCTATTTAACATTTATTCTCCCTTCTATATCTAGAATTTATCTCTATTCTATTTATACATATATCCAAAATTATTTATCTTTCCAATAACTATTTATAAAAATTCAAGCCTAAAATTAAACCTTACATCCCTAAATTATTTCTCAACCTCAAAAATCCATTCTTTAATTCATAATTTATTTTCCCAAACCTTAATAAACATCCAAAAATTATTAATTTAACTATAGACACCTCAGATCATCAAAAGCCCTATTTTTAATATATCCAAAAATCCAAAAATTCCCAATAATTAAGAAAACCTCCAACAATGAAAAATCTACTCAGAGAAACTCATAATCAAAGTCCAATGTTCAATTTATTAAGCTTAGAACTCCCAGAAATACCAATTTAGACAAGGCCTAATTTTTCAAGTATAGCAAAACGAAAAACTAAAGACATAGGGATGTAGAGGAGACTTATGGGATTCCAAAAATGTACTTAGTTGACCGGAAAAACCACTGTTCCGGCGCCGGAGAGCTCCGATAGTTCCGGCAAAGGGCTACTTTTATCTCCTTATTTAGGCACGGATCGAAACAAAATCAAGTAGAGGAAGGAAGTAGGAAGTGAGAGAGGAAGAATGGTGGCGTTGGATGGTGGTTTCTGCCAACGGTGGTGGTTGGGCGGTGGAAAGAAGGCGAGAAAGAGAGAGCGAGATGTGAGAGAGAGAGCTTGCAAGAAAGAGAGAGAAATGAATGTGGGTGACGGTGAGGGAGTAATATATATAAACAAAAGAGAGAGAGAAGAGAAGAGAGGAAAGTCACGAGGAAGCAGGGGCATTCACGGGTGGGGTGTGTGTGTTTGTTCATAGAGGAAAAATTAAAAAAATTTAATAGAATAGGAATATATATTAAAATAAAGGGAAAAAGAGAGTTTAAGTGTGAAAGGAAGAAAAAGAGAATTGACTTGAGTGAGGAATTATTGCTGAGGCTGATTCACATGCGTACAGGAGAGTAAAGAAATGAATTATTGAATGAGAGAAAAGGAAAATTGCACTACTAGGCCCTAAATTTTCAAATAAGATATTTATTTTGGGCTTAAAAATTTTCTTTTCACTTTCAAAATTTTCCCTATAATATATTTTATTTATTTACTCCCACAATAACCTCTTTTGAGTCTAAAAATAATTTCCCCTAAATTATTATCCTCCAAATAAGGGAAAAACTATGCCTTTAAAATCCTCAAAAATACCTCAAAATCCTTCAAATATTCTCATAATCCATAATTTCTTATAAATCAATTCCTACCTAACCCACTAATCCTCAATTAGATTTTTAGGATGTTACAACTCTCCCAACCTTTTAGGAATTTTGTCCCCAAAATTCACTTACCTAAAGCACAGAACAACAAACACAACATATATAATCAATCAAAATAAAAACTTACCCAGATAATAGGTAAATGTAACCGCACCGAAAAATAACTAGATCTCACTATCTGACTAAACTTCTTACCGATTATTGTCAAGCCAACCTTAAATTTCAAGACCACTGAAACTTTCATCTATTTCCACCTCCTTACCCTTATTTACATAGCCTACCAATTCAGTATACAATGTATAACCGTCAATCTTTATTTAGCAATTGGGACCTCAAGATCTTGAAAATTTAATCCCACAGAAAACAAACCTTAATACAAAATATGCTCTACTTATCTTACTTAATAGAACTCGAAATGAAACCATCAACCCAACAATCTTCACACGTGTAATTTCTACATAACCATTAACATCAGGTTCCTAGTCAATTATTTGACTTGCCATCTTAATATCCTTCACTAATATTCATTATACTTCCCCTAAGTTCCTTTTACTCAACTCAGCAATCACCAATTTCACAATCCTCAGCCTGATTCACTTGAAAGGTTATACTTCAACTTGAAATTAATTGGACTTTAAAACAGCAATTTAAGTTATGTTTCCCACTTGAACATATTTGGGACATTTATTAGGGCTTAGAAATAAATCAACACTAACTAATGTTCCATTTCATTTAAAGACTTTAATTATTTGACACTTATTCCAATTTCTCAAACATCCTTTGACTCCTCTATAACCTCATTTAATGTCCCAACCATTAATTATACTTTATGCTGAAATTTCTCTTTCATAATCAGATTTTAAGGTTTGAATTTAATCTCAACTAAACCCAAAAATTCACTAAAGCGTACAACTCTAAGAATTAATACATAATATGACCCATTCGTCACACCCATAAGAGCTTTAGTTGGTCAAGGAAATTCAAAATTAATTGAAATGATACTCCACGAAACCTCATTTCTATGGCTTTTTCAAAATCTCTAAGCTACCCACTAGTTTTCCTAAGGTCTTATTTGCCCACAACATCCTCAATAATTATACTATTATACTGCTCAAACACCAATATAAGAGTCTATCATCACTATGAAAATCACCACCATTTATCGAAGTGTTTGCCCCTTTTTGGTCATTATTACTTCCTCTTGATGCCACTCGACACCTATATTAATTCAAAGGCAACCCACTACTAGAAATAATACCCAAATATTGCTCTTAGAATCGTTAAAATATCATATTTTGGTCAATCATTGACATCTTACCTCCTTGATTTCAGTGAATGAAAGTCATACTTTTAACTATTTTCAAGACCCAATACCACCTATAACTACATATCACCAAGCAATCTCAATATTCTTAGAACAATATTCCTAGAATATGACACCTCAATTCTAATAAAAAAAAATCCATTTCTTTTGAAAATCATAAACTTTTAACCTATACTTGTTTCCCAAATATAAATCCACACTTAAGCTTTCTTACTCCAATCCTGAAATCCATAACACCTCAATCATTCTTATCATGCTTTAGACCTTTAATACAACGAATACTACACGTCCAAAAGCATCACACCATATCGAATTTAACTACCAATCTTATTATCGAATCCTGAAGCTCCTTAGTTATATTCTCCTATTTTAACTTCCCAGCTACCAATAAATCCACTAAAAATCAATTTCTTATTTTGATTCACTTCCGATTTAGCTAAACACCTCCAAGATAAATTTAAACTCAATCACAAGCCTTCAAATCGGAATTAACTAGCTGCACATTACTACCTTAACCATAATCACAACCTTTTAAATTTAAAGGTATCCTTATTTTACATTCACTAAATTTAGCCAATCGACCATTTAGATCACTCTATATCTCAATTGCGGCCGCTTCATAACCTATCTATATACAAAATTTACATACTTAATTGTTTACCGGGCTGTGGGGTCACTCCCTATTTAGAGTGATAACAATCCATCGGATCACTCTTTACCTAACTAGATTACTAGATAGGTCTTTAACCTATGCACTGCTTCCAATAACAAGCCTACATAGGAAGTTCTATCCAATCATCCTCAACTTGAGATCAATATAAAACATCCAAATCATTAAAACTACTATATAGTCACAAATAATCACCTTACTTAAACTTCAATCATATAACGTCATTTTCCTATTTCGAATTTAAGTAAATTTTCTGTTCATCATCCATTAATTCATATCCATTAAAGAATTTCACATATTCAAAATCGTGACTATACCTCAAGTCAATCCAACTCAATCGATTTAGCCTCAATGATCATGCCTTAATTCTACAATTTCATCCATATTAATCCTCAACAATTTAAACTAGTAGAATCTTCTCGTTAGAACCGGCATCCCTAGTGGACAAGGAAACCTCAAAATTCCTTTAAATCTCAAACTCCATACGAGACTCTAACTTCATCCGTCTCACTTCCCAATGGTTTTAACCAGTAATTTTTTTTTATACTACTACACCTAAAGAAATCAATAAACCTCAAATTTCTTTCAATTTTCAAAATTCATATCAATCCTAATATTCACAAGCTTGAATCTATTAAAGTCCCTTTTAAGTCGACATCCATAATCAAATTGAACAGAAACCTTCCTAAGCACTCATGGGACTAAGGCAATTATTAGATTTCAGAAGGTCCTCAAGACTTCGAAGCCCCAATAGACTTTAACTTTAAATATTCAAAACTTAACCACATTCTCATACCTAAAGGCACATACATAGTCAAAACCATATTATTCCATTCCAACTTTTCCATGAGAAATCACCTATATTTTACCACTATTATTCCTTATCTTGCTAGACCAAAACTGACTATTTTCCAGAAAGTCCTCAATTCTTTTCAAAGTACCCAATTTCATAACATTACATGAACAATCCTAAACATTTTTCATGCACTTAGCTTGGGCATATTTTCCAATTCTAAACAGAACTCCTTTCACCCAGCTTATTTACCATTTATTTCTATACCAACTAGCATTTATACAAGACAGCGAAATTAATAATTCGATTACCCACTAATTCTCATCTTATCTCAGCATTAGACTTTAACTAGAGCTATACCAAGAGGAATAACCCTAGGCATACCATAAACCTCATAGTAGCAATTTGTTTTTCTGTTTAATAATCTTGAGCATCCATTAATAATCAGCTTGTTAACCTTCCAACATAACTTAAAATCCTATTCTAATCATACCTTCATCTGTCATGATCTCCTTTTAGTTCAGCCTCGTCTAACCCTTTAAATCCTTTAAACAATTTTATCGATCACCCTCTTTGTTATGATGTTCATCCTAATCCAAGCCTAACAATCATCTAACACCTTAAGCTATTTATTCCACATTTAATACAAAGCTCCAAAACCAATCTCCTCGAAACCCAACCATTCCTAACTCTTCGAAATCTGTATAAATATAGGTAACTTTATTTAATATTAATTATTCATTCCTTAGGAACCTCCAGACAGATTTTTGAATCGATTCTGAATATTAATAATTCAAAGGTAAGGACAACAAACATTCCAAATATTTTATTTCACACCATTTGAAAATTCAAATTCTATTTTCAGCTTCCTGACAGTTACAAAAGTCATTATATTTACCTTTCATATCCTTAAAACATTAGTCCACCAATTCTAATCATAGAACATCACAATTTCTGTTTCCCAACTCACGCTGATTCTATCTTTTCAATTGATCATTGTCAACCTTACTATCCTCCCCACCACGGGACGGAAGACATACCACATAACAATATAACAATAACTATGTAATCAACGAACCCTTAACAGTACGAGGTATACTCTCCCACCCACCTACGGATGGAAGTTACACCCATTGGAACCAGTCATATAATATAAAATTGAAAGGGAAAGGATCGGGGAGTGTATTGCCACAATACCACTAATGCACGTGCAATGCATGACGTAAACATAAACAATCGCATGCACAGCACCTTCCAGGTCTTTAGACCATAAAACTGATACCAACTGTAACATTTACCTCCAAATCCCAAAATTAACCACTCACAATTAAACTTTAAATCGCTTATAGTGCTAACTATGTTAGGAAAAGGAATTTGCTCAGTAAAATAACTAACATAGTTAGAAAAAGAATTTCCATAATATTTAGATATTATGTTTTTAATTCAAACCTCAACTCCAATCTCCGTCATCACAATATAATTTTCTCCCCAGTACAATCACAGAAAATTTCATTATCCATGATTAATCTCCACACATCATCCACAAAATACCATACCATAATAGGTATTATTCAATAATTTTCCCCCAGAATAATAGCAAGGTTCAGCGGAAGCATTATACAAAATATGATCCTAAATGTGGCAATACCTTCTTTCCTTCTGGTCCAGAACATCTCACGATATCAGTGAGAAGTTCCCGGATCCTTCCCTTGACCGTCTATACCGTACCGCTCCTAGGACCTGCAAAAGTGAGATCAACGGGGGGTAGCCCCAAAACGCAACCACTGACTACTCATCTACGTGTGGTGTGTGCTAGCAAGGTGTCCAGTGGAATACATATATATATCAATTCAGAAACATGCTCAGGTATTCACATATAATGCATGTCTTATTCCCAAAATCTCTTTTCATCGTTTATAATTGTGGAATAACCCATCACAATTCATCCTCAAGAATAGTATATATATCATTGATAATTACAATCAACCCAAACGAATCTTACTAGAAACATTGGGAAAACACGTGGGACCAGTCGGGACCTTCCACCCGCCCCTGATCACCACGGTACAGTTCACGAGGGACTTTCTACCCTCCCTGAACCGCACCACGGATTAGAAGGATCCCAGTCCTTTCTGAATCCGTGAGGGGCGATATCCCCTCTTTCGTCTTTCTCTCCTTTATTTCTCATAATATATCAATTAGTCCCTGTGGCGCAACAGGGTACCTCATCACGTGATGGCACAATTTCCAATTCACCGGTGTCACATACCCAAATAATTTCTCACATTCAACACATAGATATGCAACACCACAATCAGGCACCAGGCCTTCCAGTATTTTCATAATATACATATATTAAATAATTTCCAAAACCACATATATTTCCGTTTCAAATATTTCACATCACAAATTTATGCCATTTCAAAATAATACTCCACAGGACATTTATTATAAAAAATATTAATATTCTAAGATCTCATTTTCATATCCCATCAATCATCAATTGATAATCATATCTCAACGGTGATTCAAAATCTCATCTCCATATAACATCATAATTTTCAAATAATAATATTTCAAATTTCTTACTAACACTACACACACACATAAACAAGCAGAAAGCGGTTACCTGATAGCTGGCACCAATCTCACAATAGTGCAGCTCCCCCGTGCTAACTTAGTGCAATTCAAGCACTACACAACCATACATACAACCACAATTAATTATTTATCCAACAATTTTACATGTTGGAAAATAAATTACTTACTACCCTTTCTTTGCCCTTACTTATTTTAAATTTCTATTTAACATTTATTCTCCCTTCTATATCTAGAATTTATCTCTATTCTATTTATACATATATCCAAAATTATTTATCTTTCCAATAACTATTTATAAAAATTCAAGCCTAAAATTAAACCTTACATCCCTAAATTATTTCTCAACCTCAAAAATCCATTCTTTAATTCATAATTTATTTTCCCAAACCTTAATAAACATCCAAAAATTATTAATTTAACTATAGACACCTCAGATCATCAAAAGCCCTATTTTTAATATATCCAAAAATCCAAAAATTCCCAATAATTAAGAAAACCTCCAACAATGAAAAATCTACTCAGAGAAACTCATAATCAAAGTCCAATGTTCAATTTATTAAGCTTAGAACTCCCAGAAATACCAATTTAGACAAGGCCTAATTTTTCAAGTATAGCAAAACGAAAAACTAAAGACATAGGGATGTAGAGGAGACTTACGGGATTCCAAAAATGTACTTAGTTGACCGGAAAAACCACTGTTCCGGCGCCGGAGAGCTCCGATAGTTCCGGCAAAGGGCTACTTTTATCTCCTTATTTAGGCACGGATCGAAACAAAATCAAGTAGAGGAAGGAAGTAGGAAGTGAGAGAGGAAGAATGGTGGCGTTGGATGGTGGTTTCTGCCAACGGTGGTGGTTGGGCGGTGGAAAGAAGGCGAGAAAGAGAGAGCGAGATGTGAGAGAGAGAGCTTGCAAGAAAGAGAGAGAAATGAATGTGGGTGACGGTGAGGGAGTAATATATATAAACAAAAGAGAGAGAGAAGAGAAGAGAGGAAAGTCACGAGGAAGCAGGGGCATTCACGGGTGGGGTGTGTGTGTTTGTTCATAGAGGAAAAATTAAAAAAATTTAATAGAATAGGAATATATATTAAAATAAAGGGAAAAAGAGAGTTTAAGTGTGAAAGGAAGAAAAAGAGAATTGACTTGAGTGAGGAATTATTGCTGAGGCTGATTCACATGCGTACAGGAGAGTAAAGAAATGAATTATTGAATGAGAGAAAAGGAAAATTGCACTACTAGGCCCTAAATTTTCAAATAAGATATTTATTTTGGGCTTAAAAATTTTCTTTTCACTTTCAAAATTTTCCCTATAATATATTTTATTTATTTACTCCCACAATAACCTCTTTTGAGTCTAAAAATAATTTCCCCTAAATTATTATCCTCCAAATAAGGGAAAAACTATGCCTTTAAAATCCTCAAAAATACCTCAAAATCCTTCAAATATTCTCATAATCCATAATTTCTTATAAATCAATTCCTACCTAACCCACTAATCCTCAATTAGATTTTTAGGATGTTACAATAATCATATAAATCTGTTTATTTATAAGTAAAATTCAAATAAGTCCCATGATCAAAAGAATTCATCGAAGCATGAACCTTTCCTTCATCATTTTTGAAGAGTTTTTATTCTTTCACAAACATTCAATCAATAAAGCAATCATTTCATGAGTGCAAATAAGGAAGATTAAAAAAAATAATTTTATATAAAAAATATAAAATAAAAGGGTCTAACAGGCCAGCCCTTTTAAGCTATCGGCCTTACAGGACTGGCTCGTTAGGCCCAACTCCTTTCTAGAGACTTCAAAATCAAATATCGGCTCCCCAAGTGCTAGGGGCTAAACGGGCTGGCCCGATAGTCTTGGTCCGAATTGCTAGCTCTATTTGTTAGGGATGGTCATATGTATTTTAAGGCAAAAGTATACTTTTAATCCTTTATATTTGTATCAAGCTTTCTTTTATTCCCTTAAGTTTGAAAAGTGCACTTTTAGTCCTTTTCAACTAACACCATTAGTTTCATTTAACTGCAAATCCTAACTTTGAAAATCTAAATGGGGATCTTGTAGTTAAATGCTAATAAAAAATGGTTAAATTTTAAAATATATGAATAATTATACTAAATAATTAAAATTTTAACTTATTTTGTCAAAATTTAAATACAAAATCATATTTTAAATTTATCGAGTCAAACATTTTCTGTTAAATGAAATTAACGGTGTTAACAAAAAATGACAAAAAAGTGCACTTTTCAAACTAAAGAAACCAAAAATAGATTTCATGTAAAAATAAATGATCAAAAGTATACCCTAACCTATTTTTAATGAAGAAATTTTTAGTATTTATAATTTTTTTCCTAATAATTAATCCTGATGTTTTTTATAACTTATTTTTAATATCTCTTTGATATGATCAAATTACAACGTGGGTGTATATATATATATATTATATACTTATAATTTAATAAACTTGATACCCTTTTCAGTAATTTTATTTCTAAATTTACTTTTCAATTAGTTATTAAAATACATTAAACTGACTTTTGTTAAAGTCTATTTAAACATAAATCATATGACAAAATCAAACTTTTATCCAATTTTATTTTTATAAAAATCAAATTAAAAAAAAATCACTTTTCCACCGCGAATCTAACCATACTCGGCAATGGTTGGACTTAAAGGTTGCGGCCAGCTTAAACTCACCGTTTTATTAACTGCTTTGATCTTTAATGACGTGTATACCGTTGATGATATCTATCGGCTATAGTATTGCCACGTGTAAAGCCGCCAGGGGTGGGTGAAGAATCGATCTACTTTTGCATTGGCCCACGGGAGATTTGGATTGGGTCAACTACTTTATAAGATAACCCAAATGTTTTACACTTAAATTTAGGACCAGACAATAATTTTAAAAAAAATATAAAAATAATTAAAATGTTCGCCCATAAATATGGTGATCTACCGATCCTGGTAGTTGTTTCCCTCAGGTTTTCCCCCCAAAAGTGACATTTTTATTAATACTGAAAGAAATATTACAAACACTAGTAGACGAAGCTGACACTCAAAAAAATACCTACCATTACAACCTAATAGACACCTCACTCCAAAGTATAACCGACTAAAACAAGGGTAGTTGTTTGAGTAAATAAATTTCTTACATTCATTTCATGCGTATACGTTCAGGTTACACTATATAAATTTATTTTGCGATTTTCTTTAGAAGTGACACATCTTACTCTCAGTCAAAAAGAGCAAAAACCTACCATCCAAATCCAGTCTTCCGGAGTGTCCGATATCAGCTTAAACAGAAGATCTCAACAAGTAGGGTATGTTATAACGAAGCTAATGACGTTGTAATGTTGCTACATAAAAGCTAGGATTTCCATTCTTTTTTCATTGAAAATATGCTATAAATGCAGTTATTAATTTAGCTAATCTTATTCAATAACCAAGTCGAAGCCCCCTGAGGAATAAATAATAATCTGAAGTACATTCACTTTCGCAAAAAGAATTGAAGCTTTTGTTAATCTTTTGTGCGGGTCTTCCCTTCTCTTCTACCAAGACAAGCAGCCTTGATTTTCTTCCATGTCCTTCCTTCAATGGAGCAAGCATGATCTATATCAGGATCAATATGATCACGACATGATACAGCGCCCAAAATCATCATCATCATTTGGTTCATCAAAGAGAGTAGAATATCAACCTAGTTTGTCTCCTTGAAAGCACCTGGACAAAACTTTTTGTATAATGCATTTACAGCTGCCTCAAGGCGTGCTTGGTCCTGCAACAAAATCATTAGACTAATATTACCAGAAGAACTTGACTTACTAAAGCAGAGCTCAGAATAGCAAAGTCACATTATACCTTTCCTTTAAAACTTACGACCAGAGATCCATTTCTGGATTTGCGGTAACAACCTTGATATTGCAAAGGAAAGAAAAAAGATGAATACCGTGTCATAAACAGCTGGATTTTTTTTTTTTTTTTACCAAAGTAAACGGCTGGAAATTAAAAGTTGACAAACTACACACCGATAAAGATATCTGGAAATTCAAGACCAAGCTTCGATAGAGGCTGTGCAATTTCCACCTGCAGTTGAATTCCCCATATGAGAAACTGTAAACAATATGATACCTTAAGTGAAGAAAATGAGAGAAGATGCACATACATCCGAAAGATTTGTTATGACGTGCTTTGATACATAAGGTTTCAACAATGGTAACAAGTCAATAGATTTTGCCAACTCAATCAAACAATCCCACTGCATTTCCAGCTCCAAATCATTTGTTGCGCTAAGAATTATCACATTTTGACACTTGATCTACAAGAAACAAACATTAGATATCAAACATTTAAAACCAGAAAGTAAACATGATATGCACAAGAGTTGGTTACAACAGATCACTGTAAATTAACCCAATTTCTGCCATTGCTCCTCAATGTGAAATTGAACTTCTGATCAATGCCACAGGTAAAGAAACATAGTTATGGTTAATGAATTTCCCAAAACGTACCAAGGGCACAGACAACTTGTCATGGTGCAATAATTCTGTGATGCCTTCAGGAAGTTGAGCCATCTGAAAGGTAAAAGAATGATAGATTAATCCATGCTATAAGTAAAATCATAAAGAAGTGTAATATGAAATGTCGATCTTATTCTGAGTCTACAAGTTGGAGCCATATGTGGGAAAACAGAAGATAGTTCTTCTGAATAGCTAGAGGTTAACCCTTTTCACTGACCCTAAAATACACAAAACGAGAATGCAGTAACCAGATGAGACCAGTGGGACAAGTTCTTCCATGAGATCGTAAAGGTTGGGCCTCAAAAGTTTAGATTTTGGTATTCATGCATTCATAAGGAGAACCTGATGTATACCATCACCCGTTAGCAACTATTAGTGGGTCTACTTTTCTTTTTCTTTTTTTATAGACTTAGTGGGTCTACTTTCTGAGATTTATGTCTGTATGCACGTGCTTCTAAGAAATTGACTTCAAAAGCTTCTAATATCAATCACAATAGAATGTCTTGATATGTTAAAATTTAAAACACAAACGTTAAGATTAATAACTTCTTGTACGCTAAGTTACCTCATTATGGTCACCAGAACACTGATAACCAGTAATATTCCTAAGATATTCTTCAAATTCTTCATCAGGAGCCTGCATCACAATCAAATGACCAAATGATATGGAGTTAGTCTTGTTACAAACGAAGTCAGAAGAAACTAAAGTCAGCTTTATCTTTGCCACACAGCTTAAGAAGTAATGTTATAGCGGCCTTCAATGGAAAACACAACAATAAGATGAAACAACACACCAAGCGAACACTGAAAGCTTTTGCAACTCCTGCTAATGTGACATCTGAATGCAGTGGACCTACACCTCCATATATAAAGACCTACAATAATCAGGTCAGTTTAAACCTAAACCATAATTTCATCAAGAAAGCCGTAAGAAGAATTTCATAGGATTTTCAAATTTACCAAATCATTAGAAGATTTCTGTCGTTCAACTTCTTCAGCCACAGAATCTATCTGGTATAAAAGATGCATACCACAGCATTAAATTAACAGATAAGGTAAGGAGTAATTGTTTCTGGGCTTCCATATAATGTGTTTCAACATGTTCACAACAACAAACTCAGGTGCAGATACCTGCAAACTAAAACACTAAAATACGCATCGTTAGAATGAATATATGAACTCACATTGTTGTGAACAACAGAAAGTTCTGAAACAGACCAGCCAATAGAATACAACTTCTTCAGCAAAGAAGGTCCCAACTGATCCTCAATAGTGCCAAACCTGAGCTATGAAGCAGAGGAAAAAAGAATATTTATTAAAAAAATTACAAGGATGTAAAAATTATGGGAGCTTCATGAATTGATAGATAGGAAAATCAATTAACTATATCTCCTAGAGGTACTTTATACTATAAAGCACACAAATTCATTAAAGATTCAGTTTCTGATATAATCATGTAAACAACAAGCACTTACAGAATCTCATCCCCCACAGCAATCACTGATGCTGTGAACATACTGCTTTTATGCAAACCCTGGCAGGCCAAGCCATTGCTATCAGTAGGATGATTTCCAATAGTAGAAGGTATCTTTCTAACCCTCCCTGCCCTCTCTAATCTTCCATCAGCAAGCAAGTATGCCGGCTTATATTCGTTTGAGGAGTTGTTAATGGATAATAAGGCATTGGGGACAGTATCATAAATGCTCCCAATTGAAGTATAACTGCACAGATAAAGAAAATATCACACACAAAATAAACTTCAACATCTAGAAATTCACTTGAAGACATGAACTGCAATAGAATGGTTATTGCATACTGCACCAAAGAGGGAGCAACACAGACTAAATAGCCTGAAAATTTTCACTGTAGCAATTTAATGAAGTCTTGTGTCAACTTTCAAAAAAGATGATACAACTAAATGTAGTAACTTTATGAAACCTTCATCAAATAACTCTAGGTTACAGATCTCTAGAAAAGGTAGAAATTAAAAGGTAGAAGAATAGCAAGCACATACATCAAATCCAACAGTAAAGTACAGCAAATCAATAGAGTATTACCCTTGATCATAAAGGCTGCAATATTTCACCTTGCAAGTTAAAAGGAAGGCCCAGACATCTCTGCCATAGAATTATAAACAAGCAAAACCATCAAATTGAAATCAAATTTAAAGAAAATAAAGTTGTTAAACAATGATATGATGGCAATGCCTTCAATCAAAAGTAAATACCACTCTCACATATTAAGAGAAACGCAAGAAAGAATTATGGAGGGAACAGACAACACATTTAAAATACCAAAACTTTATAGAGAGAAAACCTAATTTACAAAAGTGAGTCAAAAGTGAAGGATCAGTGGCAATTCAGTCATTTGAAATTTTGGTTATGGAATAAAACAAATAAACAATGACAAGAGAGATAGAGAGAGAGAGAAATAAAATATCCCAAACGGATATCATGTAACATCTAGCTACTACCTTTATCATCTTTTAGCTTTTACGAATTACTGGAACTACCTAATCATCTTCAACTATTCAACTATAAGAAGAGTATAAAGTTAAAAGAAATTTGTGGAAAAAATATTTTAATATATGTAATTATGAGGAGCCTTCCTTGTTAGTGGCACTCCTTAACAGACTGATCTTAATCTCTAGCAGACTAGCATTATTTATTTAGAAACAACATGCATACTGCCCAAAAGCATATATGTTGACAGAGCTTGTCCATGTAGAGTTTATTAAACAAATTAAAGAGTTCTTGGATATGTTTGCGCCCCTTGTGTGATTTAAGGAAGATAAAATTTCTTAATAGTTGATTATACTTTTATTGTAGTTCATCAATCCAGATAAGATTTCAAAATAAATAATAAAGCAGCACCAAATATAAACATGTGTTATGTTGCATCCAAAAAAATCTAGTAATGAAAAGCAACATAAAGATGAAGGCACAACCTGTATGACCAATCTAAAATGGGGTTCACTCTCATAAAAGGTGGCCAACCAGGTGAACTAGGGGAAAATTGTTCTTGGCCGACCTGAGGGTTGAGCAAATGCATTAAGAGAACTTAATATTATGAAAATAATAATATTTCTGGACTGAGGGGGGGAGGGGGGAACCATACCGCAGTTGGATCACCAATACGAACTCCAAGGAAAATAGCTTTGATTGGCTTATCCTTCAGCAAAGCCTCCAAACCAGACTTAAAATCTAAGCGAATGATGTCAAGCTGCAGACCATACCTGCTTAAGTAATCAACATTAGTTATCTGCTATATGCCTTGGCAGAAAAAGAGGTGTTAAAATTAGACAAGAACTATACAAGGAAGGGAGGGATAAATAACTAGTCCCAATAAATGTAAACTGTGACTTAAATATAGAATAAAATCAAAACCAAAAAAGGAATAAGAAGTTCTACTCACTCGGCAGCTGTATCATAGGTAAATGAGTTGATTTCTGGGAAAGCGCTAGAACTCTCAAAATATATTGTTCGAATCGGAAAATCTCTTAGATCACCATTGGCACCATTTTGCCCACTTTTATGCAAGAAATAACCAGCCCTCAGCAGGTGGAACAAAACCTATAAAGCAAAGTTCACTGTCACTATCATTGAGCTCAGAGACACAGACAGGTGCTACACACGAGTACTTACTGTTGAATCTTTTCCACCGTTGAAGCTGAAAGCAACCTCCTCAATACTGCAGGAAGAAATATATTTAGTGCACACTAATATCAGCAAACGCAATTTACGCAATCTTCTATACCATTATCATTATCATTTGGTTTCTTGCTCCCTTTTTTGAATAAAACAAGGACAACAAGTTGCAAGAAGATTGATGGTCATCAAAGTTCATAAAATTAAAACACATCTAAACACCCATTTTCACTTATAATCTGACAAAGGCATGACTCGATAGCAACTGAACCAGCACAAGACGCCCTCCATTCTACAGCCACTCAAAGAGAAATACTGCTCTTTGAAACACAGAATTTTCAGTCATCTCTAATAGATCTTGTAAATACAAGAACAAATGAAACACATACGGTTTTTTTGTTAAAACGGAATGCACAAATCCAGACAAAACAAAAAACAAAAAGAAGAATCAATTTTCACTCTTCAATAAGCTACCAGTTCACCACTGTGAGACCTCTGGATGATAGCAAGAATTGATCTTAATCCTTCATTTATCTTTAACATTTACCATTCCAGTAAGATAAGCCAATTGGAGCTCCATGTGCAAATCATCTTATCTTACATCTTTCTATCTTTGATTCGATGGAATCCCAGCAGCACATGGCTTAGAAAAAGCAAGAAATAGTTAACCTTAAAGATACCAACAAAAAGATCAGCTTCAAGAATCAATGTTTACACCAGGAATGCAACAAATGTCCCTAAGATAGCTAATCAATCAACATTGTGTGCCTATTTAATTGACTAGTTGAAAAAGTTCCATACCTGTAGTCAACAGCATTAAATGTTTTGAGACAAATTATCCGAAAACTGGCAAATCTAGCTCATCGCACGTAAAATTTAAACCCATCTCATCAAAAGGAGTAAGACAACGACCCGGTAAATTAAATATATTATAGCAATCTCATAGAAGGAAGTAAAGAAGAACTTACGAATACAAAACTAATGCTCTCTGAATAATATAGATAGCGTTGTTGTACTTGGCCTGAAGCCTTCGATCGTCACACTCTCTAACAGCCTTATCGATCTCCATTGATCGGGGCACAAAGCAAAAGTCTGAACATCACAATTGAACATTTAATCAAAGCAGTCAAGGGTTTCATAGATTGCGGATTTGGGCATTTGCAATAAATAATCAAACATGGATTTTCCACCCAAAAAAAAAAATCCCTCTCCGCGGCAAATGATTTCACAAGAATATGAAACCTGGAATATAGCTTATATTTTAGAATTGAAATCTATAAAATGGATTAAGGGATTAATTCTTGGTCCCAAACATACTCCATCATCACCATCAACCGAACTTAATAAAAATTCACTACAAAATCTTGCCTGCCATTTGTGATCACATCGTGTAAGTTGGTCAAATCAAAATTCAAACATAATCGACCATAAAGAAGAGCGAATGGAGTAGACTCGCACCTGCCCGCAATAATTCCAGGAGTTCACATCAGCACCATTTTCAAGCAACAATGCCACAATCTAATCGACAGAAAATCAAAACACTGCCAGAAACAAGAAGAAGGACCTCGTTATTAAAATCAAAGGGATATTGAATTGGTCAAATCAAAACCTCAAAACAAGAAGACGAAGAAAATGAAGGACCTCGTTATGGCCCTTGGCGGCAGCAAAATGGAGAGGAGAATTGAGACCACCAAAAGTAGAATACTTAGCAAGACAAGGGTTATAGTCCAAAAGCATCTCCCTAGCCGCTGACACCAACCTGTTGGGGAAGGATGAAGACGAGGAAAAAAAATACTTTTTATTTTTAAAAAACATAATTTTAAATGATTATTGCCAAGCCCAATCCCAAACTTAATCCCACTTACAGTTCATCAAAAGTCAGTGCCACGTACCACACTCTCTTTCTTGTTATTATAAATCTTACTATCATAAAAAAAAATTTTAATATAAGTCCAATTAGAATCAAGTAATGTTATTGTGATTATTTTACTCTAATATTGAAAATGAGAGAGAATGTTTATAATGCATAAAATATTATTTTAATACATTTTCTTAAATAAGGGTAAATTTAGAAAAATTTTTAAAAATAGGACATATTTAATACTATAAATTCCAATCCTTAATATATGAGAAGTAGTTAACGTTGACTTATAATAAGGAATACCATAATACCAAACAAGACCATTGGGATTGACCATTACCACATATGTGGATTGGACAAACCCACCTCATCCCTTATAATTTTTTTTAATACTAGAAATTTTTTAGGATAAAAATATTCTTTATTATAATAATTTTCTGACAATATTACTCCTGTTAATATTAATTTTGACCTAATTACATCATGATAATCTTTTCTTTGCCTTCCATCCCCATTGCCCTGGTTCACCTTTCCCACCTTGTTTTGTTAATAGCATATACCAAATACCATAGCTCATTCCCTATCCCTGTCCCATCCACATCCCCTCAATGCTCTGTACCAAACAAGGCGTATAGTATCACCAACCAATGAGATTTCGGTGGCAGAGTAATTTCCTTTACTTTATTTAACTAATTAGCATTTTTCATTTGTTGGAATAATTTTAATGAATTAATATGTAATGTGAATTAATTAATTGCTCCGTAACTCAAAGGCCAAGCCTTCTACACAACCATTCTTAGCTATTCCCATAAAAGATCGGAACTGTTTAGAACTTGTGTTTTTCCATGATAAATAGACCGTACCAGTTAGCTCATTGGATGAAAGTAGGGGTGTTCACTTTCGTCCCGTTCCGATCATACTATTCCGATCCCGGTCATTTTGTGACGGGATTTTCCCATACCGAAAATATATGAGACGGGACAAAAGCGGGACGGGACAAAATTATTAATGGGACGGGATGGGCACTGTTCCGTACCGTCTTTTTGTCCTGTCCCGAATATTTATTTTTAAAAGATATAATTATTATTTTTTTGTATAGATTCCTCCCACCTACTAATAAAAATATTAATTATTTTCTAATTAAAATTTATTCAATAAATCCAAGCTCATATGCAATTTAATACTTAACCGATAAAGCAGGTCAAATAGTTGAGATGAATAAAATTTATAATAGATTTAAAAAACAATAATTATTCAATGTTCGTATTTGAAATATAATCTTATTTAAATCTAGATTTGAACTATTAGTTTTTTATCATCTTATTTTAGTATAATTTGTTATTATGAGATATTATTAGTTGTAGTATTAATAGGTCAACAAACAATATCTCAAATTTGTCAAAATACAATTAATTATTATAAACTATTATTAATTAGAATATTAGTATATTTCTTATGCATTAGTTCATTCCACATGGGTAGAAAATTATAGTTATTTGTATAATAAAATATTCTCATATTAAATTTAGTTTTATCTTTAATACAAAATAACAGAAATATTTAATACCCTCAAATATCTCATATATCTTAACAAAATTTTATCAAAATATCTAACTTTTTTTATTAATGATACAACTAATTTATTTTAATATAGATATTATTTACATGAAAATATATTATATTTTAAATATAAAATAAATATCTAAGTAACACATCAAACAAGTCAATGTTTGTTTTAAAAAGCGGGACATCCCGATCCCGTTCCGATCCCGATGGGACGGGACAAGACAGGTAATGGGACGGGACATGGGACAACTTTACTGTCCTGAGGCCTTTTACGGGACGGGACACGGAACAAGCCTGTCCCGTCCCGTTCCGACCCATGAACACCCCTAGATGAAAGCTCAGCCAACAGCCATTTAATTACAGTCGATAATTTTTTATTTTTCCCTCCACTACAATTAGTAACCACAACGAGCAAAGCATGTCCAGGCAGTACGTATAGTATATTTCATCAACTCAGTGCAATTGTTTTTGTATTTTGTTATGAAAAACAACCTGATAAATATTCCACAATAAGTTGCCTCTATTTTTGTCGGAGCGGAACTACTGCATTTCTTTACTCTGCATTTGTATGCTTTTCCACTAATCTTCACCCTTCATTTCATCCAACGGCCCAAAATTGCCTCTCCTCTCTCTCTCTCCCTACGCCATCAACTGCCACTTACTCCTCACCTTCGATGGCTTCTTCGCCGGAACCACCGCGTTCCTTGCCGGGCTGACACCATTAACGGTGCCGAATAAAATCTAGATTTTGTTCTGCCTTCTTGAACTCCTCTTTCAATGGCGGTGATGGCGACGGCGACGGCGACCGTGGAAGTGGCTCCGGGAAATGTCACTCCGTTTCAGAAGGAGATATGTTGTCGATGTGGCTATGTTCTTCTTCTTCATCATTGAAATCGTCATGGTTCTAGATTAAAAAGGCCGTTAAATATTTTTTTTGGGAGAGATTACTGGGTTTTGAAGCTGAAGACTGAGACAGAGGAGCAGAAGGTAGTGTGTGCATGCTGTGAAGTTTTGTGGCTGCGAAGGATTAGACAGACTTGGCAAAGATGACAGTTGTGGTGAGTGTAGTTTTTTGGGCCGTTGGATGAAATGAAGGGTGAAGATTGGTGGAAAAGCATAAAAAAGCAGAGTAAAGAAATGCAGTAGTTCCGCTCCGCTATTTTTGTATCTTTGTTTTTAATATACCGCCTACTTTTTTTTTCAGTTTTTGCCTGTATCATTATGCCTGTTTCCCTTGGGTTGGCTAATGTGATCAGAAGACCAGTCATTTATGATAAGGCATGCCTGTTTCCAAATATGGGCCAAACTGAACCCACTAATCTGGGGTTGCAAAGGCCATTACGTCCTGTGACGGAATTCGACAATTCGTATTGCAATATTCTATTTCATTTCTGGCCCATAAAAAGCTTCCTTTTCCAATCTTCTGTTAAATCTAATCCGAATACCGGTTTTAGGAAGTGAGCACTGGCATATTAGATTGTTAGTTTAATGTAATAAACAAAGGAGTACAGTCAATATACATTGCATATATTTACTCCTGATGATAATTATGGGAAAATAATTCCTTTACACCAGAATGGAGCTGGCTGGTTTCAAATTAAAGTTAGGAAGATAAGGAAGTGGGGAGACAGGAACGTGAAAGGATTATGTAAAGCTGATATTGTGGATAAGCAAGAGGTTGGAAATGGAATGGAAAAGTGGGTAAGGAGTGGGGGGCTCCAAGAGCGTCGGAGCATAATAGGAATGCAAGTGGCTATGACATTCATTATGTAGTGTTGTACTGCCATGCAATGATGCCCTCCCACTTCTCTTCGAAATTATCCATCTGTAATATTAGGGGAAATATAATATTTTTAAATTTCAGATGATGTCAACGACGTCAAAATCGGTAAATTGCAATGTTTGCACACATTTAGCTCGTGTTGGTTTCAAATTCCACACACGTATTTTTCTTTTAAAAAAATCATATGTACAGATTGACGTATGAAGGGGGAAGAATGAGAGCATGTTTGGTTGGATTTTTTTGTTCAAAATAAGTCATTTTTTTTTTGCTCAAAAAGACTTAAAATGAAAAGGCCCAACAGGTGTATGTTTAGCTTGACTTAAAAAATAGGGACTTATGGAATATAAGTCCAAATAAGTACAAGTCCTTTTGTTCTAGCTTTTTTTTTTTTTTTGTCTAAAAGTGCTTATGACTGTTGCAATCCGTGGGGCCCACAAGTGATCAGATGTGTGCAGAAGGAAGGGGGGCCCACGAAGTGTTCACTTATTTTTTTTTCTAGCTTATTTTTTTTAAAATAAAACCTGCATCTTATTAAAAAAATAAAACTTGCATTAAATTTTCATTTTGATTAAATTTCCATTTTTATTTTGTTTACAAATAATTGTAATTAAATTTCTATCTTAATTTTTTTTTGCAGATAATTTTAATTTTTAACTCAAAATATCATAATTTAAAGATTTAATGGATAATTTTAATTTAGTTCTATTATTCTCTAAAGCTTTTGTCCTTTTTGGTCATTTTCATCTTAACCTTATTTTTCAAAAAATCAATCCAAACATGTTTCAAAAGTTTAATTGACTTATAAGTCATTTTTTTAACAGCTCATCCAAATATAAAAGTCATTACACAATCTGACTTATTTTCAATCTGAATTATTTTTAATTTGACTTATATATATAAGTCACTTTTTTAAAAGTCCATCCAAACACAAACTGAGAAAAGAAAACTGCAGAGCCACCCTGTAGTAGGGGTGTCCAAAACCGGGACCGGGACCGGGAATTCCAGGTCCATTTTTTTTTAAAAAAAAAAAAGAAAAAAATGTGCTTAAACTTTGGCCTTTAGGATCTCCTCAATTTATTATGTGGTTTCCATCTTTGCGACATTTTCAAACTATGAAAGAAAACAAGTCATAAATTAATTATTATGGTGTTATAAACAAATGCACAAGGAAAATGAATGAAAAGAATGAACAAAAATGATATCACTAGTTTAGTCACTTAATTTATGCCACATTTAAGAAAAAAAATAAAATAAAACAAGGATTAAACTTTCTCAAAATTATGAACGATTTCTTCTATAATAATGCCATGACAGGAAGCAAATAAATCTCATTAAACATAAGAGATAATAATGCCATGACATAAAGGATAAATTGGTAAAAAGGACAAGTTTAATATAACAAAAGTAAGAGATAAAATAGGGGCAAAAGGCTAAAAACACCATGATTTTTATATAAGAATTTACTTTATATGTAATTGCAATAGAATTAGCCCTTTAAAGTGTTTTGCCTAATTTTTTATTTTTTTTATAAAATATGGGGACCGGGACCGGGACCGGGACCGGGATCCCGGGGCCTTGCCCGGATCCCGGTCCCGGGATTTTTTTCCCGGGCTTCCCGGGACGGGAAATTCCCCATCCCGATTTGCCGGGACCGGGACGGGATCACCGGGACCGGGAGGGGTTGGACACCCCTACCCTGTAGGAAGATCCATACACGTGGGAGGATATCAGCGGTGGAGCAAATACCCGACATGCCCAATTGGGCTTGCTTGCAGCTGAATGTCTTGGAATTATAATATAATCGAAACATTTTTTCATTGCACGAAATTAAATTTGGGGGAAACAGGTTGTTATTATATACTATGTGATGGGTCTACAAGAATCCTTTTTAAATTTTACTGAAATTGCAAATATGTTTTGATTTCCTTAAAGAACAATGTGGGAAATAAAAGGAGCTAGTATGTGTAGGAGGGTTAATTGAGAAAAGTGTAAAAGAAAGAGAGTAGAGTAATAAGAGGTTGAGTAGAAGGGAGAAGGTGCAAATTTGGCGCGAATATTTCCGTCATGCATGGAAGGTGGTAGGGGGATCCGAGGCCTTGGATCCTTGCATGCATTCCATTCCATTCCAACAGGCGCTCCTTCACAAACATGAGCTGCATGTGACCTGTCTTCTCCTGGTCGCTCCATCTCTCCCCTCCATTTTCTTTTCCTTTTTGCTTCAGAACAATTTAGGTCACTTGGGTCCTATTGCTAACCAGAGTTAAGGCATGCATCCTGATTCAAAAAAAAAAAAATGTTAACTTAAGTATTTATAATGGTCCACTAATAAATTAAAGTTTCAAAATCAATAGGGATCCATGCTTCTTTTTGTTTCCGTTTCTATCCTTCTACTATAAGCATGTATAGATACAAAAAACAAGATAATTGGAATAATTATTTATAAAAATTTCTTTCATAGAATCCCAGTTATTTATTTGGATGTTATATTTATAATAACATATTATATACTCTCTCGTTAGTTAACTTTTTTGGAGAATCTTGAAAAAGCTAAAGAAGTTATTTATAAATTGATTTTCCTTATTTTTTTCTCTAAACTATTTATTTGACTTATAAGTTAGCTTATAATCTAATAATACACAAAATACATAATGATTAAGCGGCTCATTTAGCTTCCTTAATCTATAAAAAAAAAAAGCCATCTGAACCTTATATTTAAGTTCGGAACGGAGGAAATACTTCCTCTGGTCTTAAATATAAGAGGTAATATGACAAACTTTTTTGTCCAAAATATAAGAGGCAACATGCAAAAGTCAAAGTAATAAATGCATGTATTCCATTTCTACCCTTGTATATCAAATAATGAAAGGAATGGAGAGAAAGTATGTATAATAAATTAGTGAAGGTAAAAATGAAATTTTTTTATTAAATATACCCATAAAAAAATGATTCCAACATGTTTTATTGATAACCGGTTTCCCTACTCATCAAAAAGATGATTAGGTAGAGTTAGGCATATTTAAACCGTCCAAATCTCATCTGAACAGTCTAAATTTGATTGATTTTTATAGATACATGATCTAAAATCAAATTAGACCGTTTAGATGAGATATGGACGGTTTTGATACACTTAACTCTCCTTAATCATGAAAAATAGGAAAACCAATTCGATTTTATTGATATGTATAAAAATGTTGTTCCATATATATATATATATGTAGATAATTATTGTGAGAGGCACATAAAACAGATATTGGGGTTGATGTAGCTCTCACGTTGGGTGGGCTTCATCACATACATTAACGTCATGCTCTCCTTTTTTGCCCATGTGACCCCCCACGTTGCCCCTTGACGCCTCTAACACATTTCAGGCGCAACAATTCACGCCAATCGCTACCCTCTCCGAACAAAATATCCAACCCTCCATCCCTAACTCCCAAGCTCTAACCAGTAACCACACACCGCTCGCTCTTCCTATCTATCTCTATCCCTATCCTGTTAACCCTCCTTTTAACCCTATCTGTCTATCTATCAATGTTATTGAAATTCACTCTGCATTCACAATAATAGTCCAAGCTTTCAGTTTACCACTAAACTCAGTAGTCGTGCCACGAGAGCTAAGATAGGTTGTTAAGGCCGAGGCTAAATATAGGCTTTAATGGCAAGCAGGTCCCACCTGATTCTGAAAACAACCCTCTTTATATAAATACAACAGCACACTCTTAAGTCTTATCCTCTTGACTCTGCCACTCCTTCCTATCCTCCCCAGCCTTTTCTGCTCTCTCTCTCTCGCCATGACTAAGGACCTTGAAGGACCCCCTCCTCCTCACCCTCACCCTCACCCTCACCCTCACAAGGACTACCATGACCCCCCTCCCGCCCCTCTCTTGGACGCCGCCGAGCTCGGCAAGTGGTCCTTCTACAGGGCCGTCATTGCCGAGTTCGTCGCCACCCTCCTCTTCCTCTACGTCACCGTCCTCACCGTCATCGGTTACAATTCCCAGATCGACCACGCCCTCAACGGCACCGACTGCGACGGCGTCGGCATCCTCGGCATTGCCTGGGCCTTCGGCGGCATGATCTTCGTCCTCGTCTACTGCACCGCCGGCATTTCTGGTCCCTCCAGATCCCCCCTCCTCTTCTTCATCACGTACATACATACATACACACGGAGAATGAAAATTATATTTGATGCTTGATTTGGTTGGTTGATATTGTTAGGTGGGCACATAAACCCGGCCGTGACGTTCGGGCTGTTGCTGGCGAGGAAGGTGTCGCTGATCAGAGCGATTGCGTACATAGTGGCTCAGTGCCTGGGAGCCATATGTGGTTGTGGCTTGGTCAAGGCTTTCCAGAAGGCCTACTACAACAGGTATCAGGGTGGAGCCAACATGTTGTCTTCTGGCTACAGTAGCGGCACTGGCTTGGGTGCTGAGATTATAGGCACCTTCGTCCTTGTCTACACCGTCTTCTCCGCCACCGATCCCAAGAGAAATGCCAGAGATTCTCACGTTCCCGTGCGTATCCCCCCCCCCCCTCCCTACCTTGTAGCCGCTGTGAATTACTATTTGTTGAACTACATACTGCAATTTGATTTTTGACAGGTGTTGGCTCCTCTTCCAATTGGATTCGCTGTGTTCATGGTTCACCTGGCCACCATCCCCATCACCGGCACCGGCATCAACCCGGCCAGGAGCTTTGGGGCCGCAGTCATGTACAACAACCAGAAGGCATGGGATCACCATGTATGTTGTCTTATCTTCACCTCTAATTCCCCTCATTCTTAATTCAATTTCCTAGCTAGCTCCCACAAATGAAACTCGCTAGCCTGGCAAATTGAAAAGGAAAAAAAAAAAAGTAGTAGGGAGAATATCAACATAATTAATAAGTCTTATATTAAAAGATTGAGTTTTTATGTTGGTTCAAATTTATGTGATGAAAGGTAAGCTGTCTATACACACACAATTAATTCTTTTTTTTTTTTTTTGAAAAAAGAAAAAACTTACTACTTAAGGTTTGGTTTTGATTACAGTGGATCTTTTGGGTCGGACCATTCATTGGTGCCGCCATAGCCGCAATTTACCACCAATATGTGTTGAGAGCTCAGGCGGCCAAAGCTCTGGGCTCTTTCAGGAGCAGCTCCAGTTTGTAATTTTCACTGGGCATGGCCGAGGAACATGGATGAGGCTGAACTGGATTTCTACAAATGCATGGCGGATTGCCATTTGTATGTATATCCTCGTCATACTTAGGATGTTACTATCGTTATTAAATTAGTGGTAACAAGCGTCAGCAACCGAGTTTGTCACTATTTATTTATGTGTTACTTTAGGGATTGCCTTCATTTAAATGTGCGTTTGATGTCCCTTTTTCTTAATTAATTTGGCAATTTCAGTATGTCTTTATTTTGTGCAGTGGTTATTTTGTATTGGGAGAGAGAAAGTTTACTGTAGCGATGTTGAATTTCACGTGTATGAGTGATGATGGTGTCGAGGCTTTTCTCGTGTGAGGAAGGCCGTTGTGTCAATTTATTGTGAGTACCATCTTATGGATTTAGTGGGGTGGCCAGTATAGCCACTACAAAAGTGGTCCAATGCATGATGTTTTCAATTTTTTGGGCGTTAGAGCAGGTGGTCCTCACTTGATATTAATGTACATATGGAAGTAGGCTTGGGGACCACAAGAATTTGGCTTTTAATTCTTTTGTTTAAATTTAAATTTAAAAACTTTTCCCATCAAATTAAAGAAATTAAGTGTTAGTTAATGTAGGTGTATGAGTGCAAGCCATTACTATGGAAACTCGTAATTAATTGATGTTAGTTCAATGATGAAGGGTATGATGCTTGTGGTGATGGAGAGTTTAAGAAATTAGGGAAACGTGGTGCGTGATGTAGAGAATAATGGAAGTTATGAGAGGGGGACACGTAAGGGGAGTTTGGGAAGGACAAGTAGGGTTGAAATGGAGAAGCCACGTCCTTGTTTGCAATCAAACGCAATCATCAATTACGAGCCCTCTCTGTTCATTCTCTGCGCTATTCTTATACTCTCTCCATCCCTAAATATAAACTTCAAATAACTACTTTATTTTATTCAAAAAAACTATTTAAATTAGTTGAAAGCAATAATTATGTGAAGAATCTTATTTATTTTCCAACTTTACCCTTATATTAAAGATGAAAGAGAATGACAAATAAGAGATAATAAAGATAAAAGAGGAAGTATAGGGAAAAGATAAACAATCGGTAAAAAGCGAAAAAATGCAATAAATGCTTGGACAACCTTAAAATGAAACTTATATTTTGGGACAAGTTCATTCACAAATATAAAGTTTATATTTAGGGAGGGAGGTAGTACTATGCCATCACATGCTCCCACTCCTCCCTTCCTCTGTTTTTTCCCTTCAAATAAAAGGTTTCATTTTTTTCCTGAAATATGTAAAGAGAGTAACTTTATACAAATACTATCCACCGTAACAACTTCAACTTCTTATTTGATGAGCTTGAGGTTGTGACGATTCAGTCTTTTGATCTAATTTTTAAGAGGATGATTGTTTGTATTTATATATATCGTTGTCTTATGATATACTCCCTCTATCCCTTATTAGAAGAGATAAAGAGGTAAAATCACACATATTAAAGAAATAACTGAGAGAGATAAATATGTCTGAAATAATTTTGTTTTCTCAAGTTTGCCCTTATTTATGTAAGAGAGAGAAATGTGATAATAGTGTTATAAATGAGTATGAAAGAGAATGTGAATAGAGAGAATAATGATGGGTAAAATGGGAAAAAACTCATTAAATGCTTTGACAAATTGTACTAGGCTCTTATAAAAAGAGACAAAACCATTCAAATTTTTTGCTCTTATATATAGAGACGAAGGGAGTATAAAGCTTATTTCTTTCTTTACCGTCACACAATCCATATCCCATATTTTCTCAGAGACATACATAGTATATATACAATACTCCCTCTGATCCTAATTATAAGATCACTTTGATTTTTTTGAAGAAATTAAGGATACAAAAATCTATCACTTTAAATTGTCTATAATTATCTTTTTTCCTCAAAACTAACTTATTCTACTTATAAACTAACCTATAATCTAATTACATGTGACATATATTATAATTTAGTGGTCTAATTTGCTTCCTTAACTTCCACAAAAAAAGTTAAAATGATCTAATATTTAGGACCGGAGGGAGTATATCAGAAAAAATAAATATTTGTTCTCTAGTTTGTTTTTTAATTTACATGGCAACCTATTATTTCCCGGTCATAGATTTTTTTTCTTTTTTGGTCGCCAACACTTAAAATTATCGTACATTTTATGATTTAGATAGCATATATAAAAATACGTCATTACTAATACTGGCATGCATCATTATCCTCTGTATTTCAACTTTAGTGTGTGTGTATATTATTGCTAGCTGTATATCAATCAGACGAAAACAAATCCGGGCTTGATATTAGAACCATGTGAACGGCTATTGTCGCACGTAACTTCTGCATGAAAACAACATCGCTGCACGTGATTTTTTTTAATCCTATTTGTCTAACTAGGGGTGTTCATGGGACGGAACGAGAACGGGATGACCTGTCCCATCCCGTCAAAAGGCATACGGGATGGATTTCTCGTCCCATATCTCGTAGTTATCTCGTCCCGTTTGGGATGGGATGGGATGGGACACAGGACGGGATGAGAATTTCCTGTTTGTTTGTTTTTTACAAATAAAAATATAATGCCATTTTCACAGGAAAAATATGAGTCCAATATTGCACCAAAAAATTTGACTACAGCCTTTTACAAAATATTATTGTTCTAACAATTTTTTTTGTCTTTGACAACGTAATAAACCACAATCAAATTCAACATATAATAACAAAAACATATCTAAATTAAGTCTAAAAGAAACTTTCATATTAATACATAAATCTTAAATTAAAAACATGTCTTCAAGACTTTAATAAGATCCACATTCCACATGAGGTTTTGTTATCCACACATTCCTGATTCCTCCCATTCTTTTGCCACAAATATGATGCAAAACCAAAAAAAATGCACGTTATTATTCACATGTAAGGCGTGAAAATTTGAATGTGCAGAGAACAAGTATTTTGATGCAAATGAAGCTGGGCTATGTAATATGGACATACAAGTTTTTTGGGCTATGTACATTCCGGAATTAACATTTGGGAGGGTACTAATGTAAACAAACAAAAAATTGTTGTGCTACACTCATAAGTATGAACATGCTAGGCTATGTAAAATTTACAAAAAATTATATAATACTAACGGGACAGGACGGGAATGGGATGACCCCATCCCGTCCCATTCCCGTCCCGCAACCAAAAATTTGTCCCATCCGAAAACAAGCGGGATCGAGACGGGATGAGCGGGACGAGAAATTTTTGAACACCCCTAATTCCAACACATCATTTGTCAGGCCAAAACAAAATTGATTTGGTATCAGTATGCGGGTTACTTTTCTTTCAGTTCCATGTAATTGAAAAATCTCACTTCCCTTTCTCTAAATATAACCCAGTTGATTTTTTTTAAGAGATTAAAGAAACTAAATGAGTCATTTAATTATAACAATTTTATAAATTATTTGATTATACATTAGCTTATAAGTCAAATAAATTAGTTTAAAAAAATTCAGACAAATCAATTTATAAGTCATTTATTCATTTTTATTAGGATTTTTCAAAAAAAGTCAATTAGGTCATATATTTATGAACGAAAGGAGTAGTTTATTCTACTTCTTTTTTACCATCGATCTTAGTTTATTCTATTGATGTTATCTCAACTGCACTTAAATTAATAAAGTAAAAATGTAATGGTCCTCATGCTTCATACAATTCTTCAAAATAAAATCGAGTTATATTTCCATGTGACGGAAAAATTTTAATTAAATGAGGGAGAAGAAACAGCATACCAAACGGATCCATGTTCGGATCCGGGTCAAACCTCCGGAGCTCCATGAGTTGGTTCTAGAAGAATCCAAGCACAAATTTGGACTACTGGAAAAAACAGAGTCCAAACACGTGGCACAGCAGAGCATCATATAAGAAAGAATATAGAGAGAATGAAAGAGTCAGAAAATTCAACGACTGGGGTGATAGGGGAGACCTTCTATTTATAAAAGAGGGCTAGGGATACTTTGGGAATACAAAATATCCACAACCACCATCAGTAGAGAGAATATTTCAACCTCTCATTAGTAATAATCGCCTTTCTTATTTGACCAATCAGATAATTGAATGCTTAATTAATTAATCAATCAATTATTCATGGCTGAATCAGCAATCCACACATTTCTCATCCGACCAATTATATTAATTAAACACTTAATTAATAAATCAATTGGGATTTACTGAGCTAGCAATCCGCACATTTCTCATCCGACTAATCATATTAATTAATCACTTAATTAATAAATCAATTGGGATTACTCATATTTCCCAATTAATTAATCCAACCTATCAAGAACAGATTTGGGCATAAAATTCTTACATTTCCCACTCGTACTTGATGGACTGACCATTGTGTGAGTATCATATCTTTCTTGCTTCATACTTGGTGTCTGCCGTGTTTGTGTGGGCAAGACGTCCTTAATTTGGGTTCTCGTGCACTAGAAGTCCTTTATACAGGATCAGTACATATGGATACCCTAGTTGTACCTGCAAGTAATATGCAAATTGCCTCAAATGCCCCAGATTTACCCATACACATCACACATGGCATATCTGATCCCTTACTAGTTAATTCTAGATTAACTTAGATAGCCGCATTTTTGTGTGTAGTATCCACACTTACAAGTTACTCAGCTAACAAATAAGGGATCGATCACAGACACTAACACAAATGCGTATTTCAAGGTAAGTCTTCCTTCCCACACTAGACATCAGTCAGGGCTAGCTTGGCCGCTTTCCCAATATTTGACCTATTAGGCTGAATCATTCATGACCATAAGGTGCAAGCTAAAGTAGTTGTCTCCGAGTCATTCCTTAATGATGTTATCAAAGTCATAAAGGCATCGCGAAAGGTTTGTCTCCTTTTTGGGACTCATACCGTAATGGAACAAGGATTTTCCATCCATGTCCCCTTTTACGGATTTAATTATTCATAAGCACATGCAGTATGAATTGCATGTCACGGTGTTCGTCTTAGCTTGTAAGAGTGTGTGTCAATTTTAATCTATTAACACCGTACATACTTAAGTTCCAGGTATGCACAGTACCTGAACTAAAACTCTTCAACTCAAAATTCATCATGATATCTTTGTATAAGAGTTTTATGTCTGGCTACAGGTTTCATGGGTCACACATCTCCATGATTCAATCTATTTCATGTATAGATTTTATCTCAAACTCTTTTGAGACGACATTTATGTAGTGATTCTTATTGAGCATCTCAAGGTGATCACTTGATATCATACATTTTATGTCCTTTGAACATAAAGGCGGTTACCAGTGTGAGTGGGTTAGCCTTAACATGTACGATACATTAGTCATTGTATATCTTACACACATATGTATGTATCTATACATACATAATAGAAATGCATTTCTTTTACTCTCATATAAAAGAAGCTCAAAACCTTATGTTATACATATGCCCAAGTCTTAGCTCGTCTCTAAAGCAAACCTTTAGCTGTAGGCATCATAAAGGGGTCTGTCAACATTTTTATGAACAGAAAGGTGTTGAACTGTTACTTGCTCCTTAGCAACCATATTTCTCACAAAGAGATATCATGTGTATATGTATTGGGTCTTGCTGCATTAGGGAGGTCTTTATCATAGGTTGTTGCCACTTGCTATTGTGACATACCCCGGTTCCTTTTCTTCACCATTCATTCCTAATCGCTCTAGGAATTTTAAGCCACTCAACTTCTTGAGTAGTTACTGAACACTTTGTGTTCTGATTTCATGGAAGATAAAGACACACTTGTCCATTTCTTACATCCCAGCTTTATCAATCAGCAATAACACTTTTTTTTCTTAAGCTGAATATTGCTAGCTTAGGCTTCCAACCCAAATTATGTCAGAGTATCCTCTTTCGTGTAAGTTATTTCTTGATGATATGACTTATACTTCATGGTTCTTCTAAGGTATCTTATCATCTCTTTTACAGCATTCTAGTACCTCATAACTAGGTTGAACAGAAAAGATTTACAAGTCCGACCACATATCATTTATTTGGTTTAGTACATTATGATGTATACAATAATTAACCAAGTATGCTTGAGTATGGAACTCTTTCTCATATTTTATATTAGATTCCTTTGCAGGATGCACGCTTTCACATAGATCACGTGTTTTGATTAAGAGGGCATTTTTGGATTTATAGACTTTCATGTTGAGATGCTCAAAGAGTATACTTGTGTGTGTCCTCTGTGACAAAAACATCATTCTCCTTGTTCAATTTCTGTTCATCTTGTCTCTCAAGTCTTGCCCATGTTCTCTCAAGGGTAACTAATCCCTAAGTGTTTTAACTTTCTTAACACTTATTTAGGCTGATGATGTGTTATAAACATAGAACAATATCACAAATTATCCCAAGATCCTTAAACATGCAAGCAATGGTCTTCTTCGATCATTTCAAAGTTGACAAAATTATCACTGTGTGAAACTTCATACACTGCTGCCTAGATGATTGATTCTTTGTCGCCACAAATTGTTTGAGGTTGAATTTCTCATCCAGTCTCCCAACTAGAAAACGTTCATTACACCTTATTGATTAATTGCAAGTCTAAGCTTGTCATCATGGCCAAAATTAGCTCTCAGGATTTAAAACACACAATGCCACTTGTTGTGTATCCCTTAACCGCCAAGTGTGCTTTAGGTTTATCAATTGATCGATTCACCAATGTAATTGAGAACCTCACTTATTCTCAACTGCCTTTTGACTATGTGGTAGACGAACCATTTGCCACTAAAAGCTGTTTTTAAAGGAATCCATATCCTCTTGTTTAACCTTTTTCCGTTTTTCTTAGCATATCCTATTTGTGTCTCATACACTTTTTAAGGTCACCATTGTTTTCTTTTAAATAATGATGAGAGCATCTGGTCCATCAGGGATGTTAGTCTTTACACTTCTCTGTGATGGATTTTACAAGATCCTCTTCATGTGTTGGAGTGGATGAGGTCTTCTTCTAGTATTGACTTGTGAATGCCTATTACCTGTTCTTGCCATGTCTTTTGTTGTGAAAATGGCTCAACCCTCCTACTCGGATCAGTGTGTTGGGAAATACATGCGTATTCCTCATTATTGTCATTCTCCCAAAGAGATTCAGTGTGGTCCATGCTCATACTGCTAGGAGTTTGGCTTCTATGAAAGTTGTGTCCTTTGATTCTTTCTTAGTCACTGAGCCATCATCGATTTCACTTAACAAAGACGTGCTTCTAAGGATATCTCACGAAGATGTACCATTTATACATTATCCCCAATATTCCTTAAAGGAAGATTTATAGATAAAAGCTATCGACCCTCATGGTCATGGGACACTTAGGTACTATTTGTAGCATATCCATTACTCTCAGGGTGTTGTTGTGACTTCCTTAGAGGTCATTTGGTAAACTATAAAGACAATTAATGTGAGCTCATCTTCCAACACGAGGTTGGTAGTTTCACTTGTACTTACTTAACCATCATGTCAAGGAGAGTTCCATCTCTCCCTTTTGACAACTCCATTGAGAGTGTTAGTAGGAGTGAGCAAAAACTGAACCGGACCAAAAACCAAACCGAACCAAAGGGTTTTCGGTTTCGGTTTTTCGGTTTTATGGTTCGGTTTCGGTTTCCATTTTCAGCATTTTCGGTTTTTCGGTTCGGTTTCGGTTTTGGATAATAATTTTCGGTTTGAAACCGAAAAACCGATAAGAATAAGGCTTTTAAAATAAAGCCCAATGCTACTTGAAAATAGACAAGCATATGTCTGAAAAATAAAATAAAGCCCAGTCCTCCTAGCCCAATCCCAAACCATTCAGTCCAAAAACATTTAGCCCAAAGCCCAAAAAATAACCTAACTCCCTAACCCTCAATCCCTCATCATTCATCACTCTCCCTCACTCCCTCCCAGTGGACGCTCTCTCTCCCTCGTCCAGCGCCGCTCGCCCGCTCCCTCTCACGTTCTCATCGTCGTCATCATCGTCCAGTCCACTCATCACGCTGACGCTGTGGCTCTCTTGATGTCGCCGCCTTGCACGCCATTTGTTTGCCTTTTTCCCTTTCTTCTTCGCCGAGTTGAGAGGCAAGAGAGGAGGAGTGGTCGCCGGAGCTTCCCGATCAAATGGCCGCCGATTTCAGCCAACACCTTCCACAAATGCTTCCACTTGAACACATCCCCATTGTTGCAGTTAAATGCTTCGTTCCTTACATATGGGTCCACCGCCACCCATATCTGCTGCTCCGCTACCAAATCAGCATCTGAAGCAACAGAGTAACACTCCCACGCCGCTTTACTCCCTGGAAATTTCAATGGAACCCCCTCGTGCTTACAAATAGCCACATACACACAAAGCATGCCTACCATCTTCATCAAACTAAAAGGGGAAAACCCAAATATCACCTGAGGATGGTGAACAGACCAAGACAAACCCTCTTTCTTCTCCATCTTTTTCCCTTTCTTCTTCGCTGAGTTGAGAGGCAATTCTCGATCTTGATTGATGTCTTTTGTGAAGGGATTTTGAGAGGTGAGCTTTTCCTCCTCTGATCTACTCTTAGCATATCCGATTTTTGTTCTAAAATTGCCTCTGAAAATATTTTGGGGATTGCTGTTATTTCTGGTTTGGATTTTGGTTTGGTTGCTCTTGATAATGGAAGTAGGTGTTTCTTGGGTGGATGATGCATTTGTTTTGTCTGTGGAGGAGGATTCGGTGCAGCAATTAGGACTTGAGGTTTTGCTAGGTTTCGTGTGATGGGAAGTGGGTCAAAGAAGAATGGAGGGTTGTGAAGTGTGAACTATGTCAGCTTGTGGGGATAGGGAATAAGAGAGGAAGGTAAAACTAAGGGTCAGGGGTGGGGAAAATACAAAAATGCCCCAAACCGAAAAAACCATTAAACCGAAACCGGAAACAATTCGGTTTTTCGGTTTCGGTTTTTTCGGTTTTCGGTTTCGGTTTCGGTTTCCCTTTTCCCCATTTTTCGGTTTTCGGTTTTTTCGGTTTCGGTTCAAAAACCGAACCGAAAAACCGATACTCACCCCTAAGTGTTAGGCATTGTTAATCTTTTAACAATTCTTTTTCTTACTTACACAGTGCGTCGAACTGATCATGCAGGTATTTTCAACATTTGCTAAATTTCAAGACCTTAACTGCGACTGATTCTCAACTAGTTAAAGGCGTTGTCTGAAGTATTTCAGAGCCTTTGATTAGTATGATATTTCACATACATGGTCATTACACATGAAATCATGGATAAAGACTATACATAGCTCTGTGTGTTGCCCTCTTTCTCTTTGGTTCACAAATTCATAGTATACCAACTGCAAAGTATATTTGTCATGGTTTCCTAAATGTTGCTTTATCGTCTTGCCATTTGATTGTGCTTACTTAGGAACTTTTCCTTTTGAGCTTATCACTTGAAAAAAAACTCTTTTGCTCATTTTTTATCATTTCTCTTGATCAATTTATATATATAGCAAAGTGGAGTCATTATCTCCAAGATAAAGGAACCATTTTAGGCAATATTATATTTAAGAGATTCTATCCCATTGATGCTTAACTGAAGGGTTGATTGACACAATGTTTTATCAGTTGTTTAGAGCATAGAGTATATCTTTTGGTACTGGGGTGGTTTGCTATACAGAGTTAACATGTATGTTCCAATCCGCTTGACTTGTACTCCTGTGCTGCTTCCTTCTTAAAGCCATATGCTTTTAGATGGCAACCGGTAAAATTAGTGATGTCATGTGACCTCTCACATGGTTTTGTTGTACCCAAATCTATCATCCACATAGGATATATTCTGCCATAAAAGTAGTGCTTAATGCACATGTGAAATAATTTTGAAGCCTCTCACTTGATATAACATTTCTCAAAACGACCTTCATCAGGTCTAGTTTTTCTTCAAGGTTTCTCACCTTATTAGACGAAGTTTTAGGAACAAATCTGATAAGCTCCTATATTTCATCCATTTCATAGCAATTTTTCCTCACTCTTGTAAATAATTTTGTGAACAAAAGGTTGAAAGAAACTAAAAGTCAATAAAAATAAAGAAACAAAGGGGAATTTTATATGTGAATGGATTGTGGAGCTTAATGGAAATCAACTTGAGTTATTTGTAGAACTCATCAACCCTCTTTCTATTTCTTATGTAGGAAGAGGTGGACAAGTGGAAAAAGCTGAAAGGAAACTGGTGGAACAAAGTAAACAAGGAGCCAGAAAAGACAAGAGCTCGCCGTGATCTCGCCGTGGCAAGCCCACGACGAGGAAGCACCAATTCTGCCTCTATATCCATGATAGTTCGCCGTCACCTCGCCGCAGCGAGGTGACGGCGAGCGAAAGCTTATGCTGCGCGTTTTAAGTAAACTGAAGCTGACAAAAATCATTTTTAAGTTAGGGTTTCGATGAAACACGAGAGAACACACTTGGGCACAAATTTTGGGAGCTAAGAGTTGCAAGAGAGAGCTTGGGAAGTGCTTGGAAACCTAGAGGAGCTCGGAGAGATTGAAGATTCTTACATCTTGGTTTCCTTTCTTCTTCCTTCCTCTCTTCTTTTGTACTATGAACTCCATTTCAGTTCTTGTTTTTAGCTTAGAAACATTTATGTGTAACTAAAACTTTTTCTAAGGTTACTTTGAACCATTTTTATGGATTGAACCTTGTATTTCCTTTCCTTTAATGCTATTAATGAGTTTACATGTATGGATTTCCATCTTGCTCTTTATTTTACAAGTGCTTGATCACCACTTGCTTTAGTTAAATGAAATATGGTTTGAGAAAGTGTATTTTGTTTTAGAACTTGGATGTGATCACGTTAGGCTTGAAATTTATTGTTTTAAATGGATGGTTAGTTGGTAACATAGAGATATAGTTACTAACCTAACATTGTCATTATGAGGGTGGTTGAGAAAAAGGGCTTGCATTAATGGTGGCAAGAGATTGTGACATTAATACAAGCATAAATTTGATTTTGACTTGAGAAAGCTTTTTCAAATGTATTTAACCCTTGGGCTCATACATTAATTCATTAAGGTGTTAAAAGGAAGGGATTTACTTAGGTCATGAAGTAAAAATGGGGATAAGTAACCTTAGGCTTGTATTGTCTTAAACAAGTGTGTTTATTATTTTCCTATATTTATAACTTCTTGCAACCAATTCTCTTTAATTTCAATTTCTATCATTTCCTACTCATTTCTAATTAGTTGCCCAATTAGTACTAATTAACCTACTCAATTCTCAATCCTTGTGGAACGATACTTTTCCTATACTACTATCTTTTATTTGACGACCCGTACGGTTACGGTAATGACCGCAAATGGCCATTAAGTCAAAATCCTTTGACTCTTTAGTTAAGCATGTTAAGCTAATAGATCTCGTATCTTTAATCTTTTAACTCTTAAGCTTAATGTGGTGAACCACATTACCGAAGGTTATAAATGTACTCCTTATAAGCTCTGCTTGTTTTCATGTGCTCCCACTCAATAAGAGATTTCTTGATGTAACATGCATTTGCTGTTGACTAGAAAGAACATTTCTTGTCTAACTTAGTTCCCTCGTCTTGTTTGACACCACTTTCAAGTGTTGTCTAATTCATGCATTAGGTCTTAGTAATCGAGTGTCCAAGCATGACTGAGATCGATTAGCTTAATGGCGTGAGTGTCTTCATATTTGTTTCTCAAGGCTATCCTTATAGCCTAAGATGCATCGCATTACTCGAATTGACACTTTTGTCAATAGTCATGGCACAAAGCATGACTATTCGATCTACATTATTCTTTCTTCATTCAACCAGCATCAACTTCTTATTACATTTGGGCACTTCAACATCTAAATATTAAAGGTTAGTTGGTAGGACATACACAATGCCTCATCCCTTAAGGATGTAAAAGATCTTACGAAATTCAGTTTCGTAGTCATCTATATTGAGCCTATATGATAAGCTCAGTGAAGTTTGACCTGTTTATCATGACTTGATCACATAGATGATTATAAATTTCATCAGATATACTATTCATATTTGTTCAAGGTAGATAAAGGTTACTTGGATGATAAATTCACTAGTTTTGTGTTTATGAGACAACTAGGTTGGCTCCCATCGCACTCATGCTAATTAGTTTATCACCTTTTTAACCATAATCTTACTTGAACATGTCCCTTTTTAGGGCCTCCAGATTTCACATTTTAGCAGCTCCTACCCAAATAAAGTAGTTATGACCCAAAGTAATAATTCAAAATTATTGAATAAGTAACTGCATGAATGATCACAAAGAATTCAATTATAAAGAAAGAATTTAACACAATATTCAATCAAATAAAGAATATTCGCATGTCAAATTATACTTTATTGTATTTGTTTCATGTTTAGCGCTTAGACCCTCTCAAGGCCCTTAGTCATATGAACCCACCATGCATGTTCTCATGTGCTTAAAGCTTTTGTAGCAATTTTAATACCTTGTTAGTGTCCACTCATTTGGAACTAGGTCGCAACATACCTCATAATAGTTGAGATGATTCACATATTTCTTCTAATCACATCACTTGCTGCAGTGATAATGAAGAGGTCTAACTCACAAGTCATAAAACTTCATCCTCAATTTCTTTAATGTGGTTGAAGGCTTGTGAGAGCTTATTATCATATAATAAGATCATGTCATGGAGTGTGTGTTCAAACACATATAAACAAAGAATGCTTCAGTATAAATATTATCTCTTATTTTCTTATTGAAATATTCTTAATAGCTACATTAAGCTGCCCTATAACCAAAAGGTAAATTTTGGTTCAATCTCGAGGAATTTAAAGATTTTTCATATGCATAATAACACTTTTATGCTTCAAAACAAATCCAAACTTGCTTCAATTATAGGCAAATTATATATCAAATTGAAACTCTCGAATTTAGGGAACTTTGAGAACAAACTGCATTTTAATCAGAGGTTCCACGCTCTTACACGTGTCCTTATAAGGTATCTGGATTGAAAATCCTGAAAAATAAAAAAAATTAAGTGATGGCCACTCTCGAAGATAGCGCGTGAACTATACACGCCACGTTCGAGGCTTCTGCCGGCAACACGCGCTGGCTGGCAGTCCTCTATGCGTTGTCACGTGTCAAACGACTTGTGCTACGTGGCGCTTCTTTGAATTTCTTCCCTCTTTTTTCCCATGTTGACCGGGTCAGGTCGTCTGATCCTGTTTGATCGATTTCGGGTCCCCCTATGACCTGAAATGCAGCGTTTCATAAAATGAAACGCAGCTTCCTTATTTTGGCAAACAACATCGTTTTGAAGTATATCAAAACGACGTCGTTTGGGTCTTCTTCCTTACCTAGTCAGGCAACCCTACCCGACCTGGTTTCAGACGTGACTCGACGACAAGCCGCCATCACCTCTAAATATTCAAACGGTTATATCTATCTCATCTGAGCTACATTTGACACGTTCTTTATGTTGTTGGAATCGTCTCTTCGAGCACTACACATTTATGCCCTTGGTTTCTATCGAAAACCTCTTTTTCAACAACCCAATTTCAACCACCATTGACGGCGGCTGTCAGCTTCAAGAAAACGATTCAAATGAGTGTTGTTTTCAATTTTCGAACACTTTATATTCTAAGGATTCCATATTCTTATTTCCACATCTATTATAGTTTAAGAAAGTTTTTCAGATTGAACTTACAAATAAATTGTTTCCGACAAAGCACTTAGCATATATCATTATGCCATTTAATAAATTCCAAAAATAGAATCACTTAGGTCTTTAAATTAAATTTAAGCAAATTGAAAAAAGAACCAACAAAGAAGCTAATTCATGCTTTTTATCATATATACCATGTATGAAAAGAAAACAAACACAATAGAGGCATATTTGCAGCAGAAGAAAAATATTTTATGCATGCTCATAAAGCATAGGGTTAAGGGTAAAAAATACACATATGATTTTGTCAAAAGTTCATTCAACACCAAATGTTTTTTTTTGGACAAAAAATGCACATGAGTTTTCAAATTGGATCAAAAGTCACATTTACAGTTATATTTCGAAAAAAAACACTTGGTGCTAGATGAATCTTTATACAAAATCACATGTGTATTTTTTACCCTAATTTAACTGTAGATGTGTATTTTTGATCCAATTTGAAAGGTCATGCGTATTTTTGGTCCAAAAAAACATTTGGTACCGGATGAACTTTTGACAAAATCACATGTATATTTTTTACCCTTATCCCTAAAGCATATAAACACAGCCTCAGGATCAACATAGGCTCTAATGCCAATGACAGAAAACTTTTAATTAAACAAGGGAGAAGAAACAGCGTAGATCCATGTTCGGATCCGGGTCAAACCTCTGGAGCTCCATGAGTTGGTTCTAGAAGAACTCACGCAAAAATTTGGACCACTAAAAAAAACAAAGTCCAAACATGTGGCACAATAGAGCACCACACAAGAAAGAATATAAAGAGAATGAGAGAGTCAGAAAACTTAACGATTGGGGTGATAAGAACTGAAGGGGGGCCTTCTATTTATAGAAGTAGGATAGGGATACTTTGGGAATACAAAATATCCACTACTACCATTAGTAGAGAGAACATCTCAACCTCTCATTAGCAATCATCGCCTTTCTTATCTGACCAATTAGATAACTGAATGCTTAATTAATTAATCAATCAATTAATTATTCATGATTGAGTCAGCAATCCACACCTGTCTCATCTGACCAATCATATTAATTAAAAACTTAATTAATAAATCAATTGGGATTTATTGAGCCAGCAATCCACACATTTCTCATCCAACCAATCATATTAATTAATCGCTTAATTAATAAATCAATTGGGATTACTCATATTTCCTAATTAATTAATCCAGCCCATCAAGGGCGGATCTGGGCCTAAAATTCTAACACCATGTATTGAGATTTAAATGTTATGAATGATTTTGCAGGTGATTAATTTTTATCAAGCAAAATTATTTAGATAACTAAATCAAGGCATTCGTCTTTGGTAATTTGCATGTCTATCTCTGAAGCGGGTGGGCGTACAGTACATCATTATCAGTCACAATGATGGGCCCAACGGGTATTAGCATCACCGCTTACTAATGTTTTTTTTTTTTTTGGGTGACAATCAGTATCACCACTGAATCGAACATTGAATTCAGTACATCATTATCAGACATGAATATGCCACTAAATGCCAGAAAGTGAAAAACATTCCCCATAATTTCTCCAGGCAACATTCATTAATTATTAGTATACTATAGTGCTATATAATATTGAAGTTTCACTTCTGCAACCATCCAACACACATACTCCTTTTTCCTCCCATTCATTTCATGAAAGCCTAATCACGAAATAAAAAATTATTGATTTTAATCTCGTCATGACTCATCAAATCTGCAAAATAGTGATTTTATTAGCGTTTATTCTACAACTTGCCTCGTCCATCCAGGCTCAACTGGAACCAGCTTTGGATCTTGAGATGGGGGAAAGGGAAACAGCAGAAAACGACGACGTTCTACATTACTCTCCTTCTCCATATCCCTTAGGCGACGTTATGGCTTCATCAGAGTTAGAAGGCCGTGTCCAGTACCCTCCATCACCTTCACCTTCACCTTACTCGCCAGGAACAGAACAAGACTACCCTGACTATGGCGAATATGATTCTCCTTCACCATCACCTTATATTGATGTGATGGCCCCAGAAGTGGATGATAATTATGGTGATGATTACAATTCTCCTTCTCAAGCTCCTAGCCCCACATATTATGGAATTCCACATGATCAAGCGTCCGGTGATGATTACAATTCTCCTTCTCCAGCTCCTAGCCCCACAGACGATGGAATTCTATATGATGAAGCGTATGGTGATGATTACTATTCCCCTTCTCAAGCTCCTAGCCCCACAGATTATGGAATGCCATATGATCAAGCATATAGTGGGAGCAGTTCAATAATGGGTACAGCTCCACCGCCTGCAGAGTGGGAATATAGAGCAGAAGACGATGCAGAATACCTAAGTGGGGAAGAAGAATTAGATGGAGAAGAGAACAAGAGAGGGAGGATTGGCTTAGTGATAGGGGCTGTTTGTTTAGTTGGATTGGGAGGCTTAGTGTACAGGAGGAGGAAGATTAATCAGAACAAGCGTAAGCAACATGCCTACTTGGAGTTATCTAGAACCGGCGAAGTCTGATCTCATCCATATATTATGTTGCCATATTAATTACCTACATTATCTCCCGCCTTTTACTGCCTCTTCACCTTAATTCTTCAATAATGTTTGTTACGTACACACACACTTGTGTTAGTGTTCTCTTCTCCTTTACAGCATCTTCCTGTATCAAATTCTTCATTCCACCCATGTCCTGTTTGCGGAAACCATATATGTCTTATTAGCTATATATGTTTAGTTTAGAATGATGAATATACTGGTGCTTATTAAATGAATATGCTAGCATTATATTCTACCCTTGGTCCGCCTTGTTTTCACATCTATGTTATTAAACAAGTATACAGTTTGAGGGGTAGATTGTCTTCATTATATTCAAGGATATATGCTTGCACTTCCTCCATCTCTGTTTAGCGTAGTTATAAAAATATGAATATAATTAAAGCAAAGAAATTGCTTGGCCTGGACAGGTCATGTAAATATAAATGAACAAACCACTGCATTCACTAGAGCAATCATCCAGTTTTTATTTCATCTTTATATACCAAAGGCCGAAACATGATCCGATCCGATCTCCTGCTACAGCTACAACCTACCTGCTTTCAGAAACGTCCAACAAAATTACCACTATTTGTGTACTGGTACGAGGCTTACTCATAATCTGGGTTACTTTGTTAACTTGTCACTTAAAAAATTACGTACAGTTAATTAGCAACCAACTAACTCGACCGTTTATTTATCCATAAAAAAAAAATCTTATGGACGCTTCTATGCATACATATACATTACTCTTTTGTGTGTGTGTGTGTAAGACATGTACATAACTCTTTGATTAACATGGAGTTTTAAAATTAAAATTCACTCAAAAAATTGTAGATGTATACGTTGCGGCATATCACACTCACACACCCAAAAGGCCAAAAGAATACATACAAATTCTTCGCTCAAGTCATATAACTTGCTTACTTATTTGGTTCTATTTATAAGGGACTTTCAGCATATTTCACACAGGCGAAGGCGAAGGAAAACCATAAATCTCATTAACTGTGCCTTGAAATCCAACAATTTTTCAACTTTACCCTTATTTTTTTTACTAGAAACTTTACCCTTATTTAATATTCACTACATCACATGAAAACAAAGTCAACATATAATAAATAAAGGGCTAAAATGTACATTCATATAAAAAAAGTTAATGATGTGACTTATAATAGGATTAAATAAAGCATTCTCTCTGCCCTATAAATAAGACTAGATGAACAAACTTTTAACACTCTATTGTTTATTATAAGTCCCTTTTTAGATAAAATTTTGTTTATAAATATAGGTCAACTTAGAGGTTATTAATGATCGTTTTCAACCTCAACCTAATTTAATTTTTGTTGGGAACAAAGAAAGAGAATAGGGATGTGAGAATAATTTGTAAATATAGAGAGAGGGAAAATTTGAATAAGGGGAATGTTGGAAAATGTTGTCAATTTAAGGCGCATTTGATGATTTAACTAAATTTTTGGCTTGTGAGAGTTAGTTAAAATAAATTTATAATGAAGAAGAGGGTGGTATTATTGATTTCACACCCTCTACAGACACATGACATATACTAATTTTTTTTAAGAGAGAGAGAGAGGTTAAAGATTAAAATAAGCCATCAGAAATTATAACTATAAATTTCAATATTGTGTTTGTATTTGTAATTATCAACTAAAAGTATTTTTTAATTAATTAGATATAGATGAGAGCCATATAATGAGCCACAACACATGAATATCATAATTTGTTAGAGTGTGAGTAAAGACTCATTCAGTTGATACAGGGATTAACTCATAAGTTATAGCCATAAAAGTTTGTGAGCTCGAATCTTATCAATATAATATAAGGACCTTGGTTATAGAGAATTTGTAAATACCTGCACTTTAATATTATGTTTGGATGAAGAAAAATGTTGGAGGAGGAGAAAATAGAGGGGGATGGAAGAAAATGGAGGGGGGAAAGTATGAAGAAAATATTATCCCTTCTTGTATTTGAATAGATGGGAGAAAAGAGGGAGGAGAGAACATGTATAATGTTTACATGACAATAATACCCTTATTTAATTTTTAACCTATTTTATAAGTAATGCCATGGGTCCTAAAAAAAAAGTAATGTCATGACAAATTAATTCCATTAAAATATTGACATGGTGAAATAAAAATTATTATTTTATTTTAAAATATAAACATCAAGAAAAATATATTTCTTCACAGATTAAAAACAAAAATAAAAAATAAAGGGGTTATTTGGTTCTTTTATTAACAAATAAAAAATAAAGCAGCCCTCACCATCACTGACTAAAAACTATCAACATAACAAAATTTAGGTGGTGGATTGGTTGGTAGACTTAAATCTTTGATCTGAGAAAAGAATTCTCATTTAAAGAAAACAAAAACTAAAAATTATCTTAAATCTGTTTTAATGAAATGTCATGAAAATTAAGTTTAAATAAAAAAAAAATTAACTCAATCAAATCAAAGGTTATGGTCGCCAAAATAAAAATAAAAAAGCTTAAGCTCTTTTATTTCATTTATAAATTATTATTACTATTATAAATTTTTATTAATAACTGCGAATGATCTCAAACACATAGTTATACAAGCATCATCTCGATTTATTTGAGTGGGTGCATTTGTACGTTAATTAAAAAATAGAATGCGGTTTAATAGTTGTATTGCAATTTGATTTCATGATATTAATGAGAAGTTCATTGTATTGGTGTAGTTTCATGTGTTAATAATAATTTGATGATGAGGGAATATTTATTATTATTACTATTATAAATTTTTATTAATAACTGCGAATAATTTCGAACACAGTTATACAAGCATCGTCTCGATTTATTTGATTGGGTGCATTTGTACGTCAATTAAAAAATAGAATGCGGTTTTATAGTTGTATTGCAATTTGATTTCATGATATTAATGAGAAGTTCATTCTATTGGTGCAGTTTCACGTGTTAATAATAATTTGATGATGAGGGAATATTTATTATTATTACTATTATAAATTTTTATTAATAACTGCGAATAATCTCGAACACAATTATACAAGCATCGTCTCGATTTATTTGACCGGGTGCATTTGTACGTCAATTAAAAAATAGAATGCGGTTTTATAGTTGTATTGCAATTTGATGTCATGATATTAATGAGAAGTTCATTGTATTGGTGTAGTTTCACGTGTTAATAATAATTTGATGACGAGGGAATATTTATTATTACTATTATAAATTTTTATTAATAACTGTGAATAATCTCGAACACAGTTATACAAGCATCGTCTCGATTTATTTGACTGGGTGCATCTGTACGTCAATTAAAAAATAGAATGCAGTTTTATAGTTGTATTGCAATTTGATTTCATGATATTAATGAGAAGTTCATTGTATTGGTGCAGTTTCACGTGTTAATAATAATTTGATGATGAGGGAATATTTATTATTGCAATTTGACCGATTTAATTTAATTGTGTGTGAGTGCCGTAGGGTAGCAAAAATAAACTACGGTATGTATTATGTAAAATAGAATACAACCCTGTGTTGCGCGGATGAGGGAATATTTATTATTGCAATTTGACCAATTTAATTTAATTGTGTGTGAGTGTCGTAGGGTAGCAAAAATAAACTACGGTATGTATTATGTAAACTAGAATACAACCCTCTGTTGCACGGAGGGATTAAATGTGAATGGAATTTGAAAATGAAAGGTAATTTTTGAAGTTGGAGATCAATACTATCCTGATGTGTGTGGATTAACTTTTAGAGAATAATTCGTAAAAAATGGTAAAAGTGATGCTAAAAAATAGATTTAAGATAATACATTTTAAAAAAAAAGAGAGGAAGAAATAGCTTCTTTAAAGCCATTTTTTTTTTACCCCAAATCATATTTTCAAAAGTGAAACCAGAAACACGTTTGATATACCTAAACTACTATGTTTGATTTGATGATGTATTAAACTTGGAAGTGAGGGTAATGGTTGGAAATTATGTTTTCTCTCCAAAATCTCTCCAACATTGAGGAGAAAATTTGGAGAGAAAACCCATGAGAACCTCCTCATCATTTTTCTCCCCCTATGTTCTCCTCCAATCCGAACAAAGTAAAATTCAGTTTCTCTATTAATTTCTTTCCTATTTTTCTCCTCCTCCAACTTTTCACTTCATCCAAACACACTCTAGATCTACAGGCCTACTCTGATATAATTTTGATGAACGCCCAAAGCCAATTGACCTAAACTTCCAGGAAAAGATTGTTAGAGTTGTTATTGAACATATCAATCATTGAAGTGAAACTAGACATTTGTTATACTTGAAAAAAAATTAATAATACTCGTAATAATAATAGTAATAAGTGGCTAGTCTGGGGGACGGGGTGAATGTGTAAAACGGAACTCAAATAAACAAACCGTCTGCTGGCAGATGGAATACAAATAGAGGCCATTATTATTCCTCAATCCTCATCATTCCGTCTTCTTCCTAATCCTTCTCTCTGCAATCATCCCAGACCCGCTAGTAAGTTCCGATCTCCCTTCTCCATTTCCGATCTACGCGTTTTTTTGTTTTCGGATTTGTCCCTGTCCGGTACAATATTCCCCTGATTTTTTTCTTTTTTACTTCTTTCTATCTCTTTTCTGATCCTTCTTTTCACTGATCGAGTTTCGTAGTGCTTTCCTTAGTCTCTGGTCTCTGCTTCTTGTTTGTTTTCTCTGATTAATCCTGAACTGGACCGAAACTGAATTCGGATCCCTCATTTCCATCATTTGTTCATGCCCTCGTGTAATAATATCATAATTTAGCTCATGCTTTGGCACCCGATCTTCGCTGACCAGAGGGGCTTTTCACTTATGGACTATGAGATATTCTATTTCATGCCCCGAAAGCTGTCTCTTGTATATTTTGTGTCAATAATTCTTGATGATGGAAATTTTAGTTGGATTGGGTTAAACGTTTGCTTTGGCTAAACTTCGAGATAAGGGAACCAATCCCAGATATGCATAAACTTTAGTTATTTCGTCTCATGTATCTGCTTCATCACATATTGCATTATTTAAGTCTGACTCTGGTGATCAGTTGGTAATTTAGTTTTTTACTTATTGTCTCCAGAGTATGATGGGCTTCTGATTGGGTTTTGATGGGATTTAAGAATGTCTGCCATCTAATCTCAATTTCTTAGTCTTATTATTGGCTTTTTGGTGTGGATCTCTCACCGCTATAGTGAAGCAATCCTTTGCCTTTTATAATGAGTCATGATTTACTAGTTTGATGCAATATTTTTCCATTTCATTCAGACTTAGGGTGCATGAATACTGATACGACACTAACTTGAAGAAGGCTGCATGGCAAAATTTGAGATGTTCATATATAATTTAAAGTGTTTCAGTATGGTGCACCTAATAGGAATGTTTGATATGTTTTTAAAGTGTTTCAGTATGGTGCACCTAATAGGAATGTTCCATATGTGCTATATCATATGTGCTTCATGGCTTGCGATTCTTGTGATCTTATGAATCGCTTCTAATCATATATGACTCTCTCTCATAGAAGAACAAAGATAAGAAAGATTAATTGTAACGTAATTTTGTTACTATGACAATGAAGATCGTTATCCAATTTTTGGTTGTCTTTAGCCTACAATTGATTTGTCCTAAGATATATTTTTTACGTGTAAATCCTTTTTATTCATTTTACGGTTAAATATTTGGTCCTTGTCATTTAGAGATAGGTGGAGTCTATTGGTTCAAAACATAGGATTTTGTGTAAAGTGATTTATTCTTCTTTCTCACAGAGAAGTTTTTTTTCTTCTTCCTCCGTATTCATTCATTAGCCAATATCAGAGCTTTTGTTTTTGTTTTCCCTGCGTCGGGGGTGCTAAGTGAATACTATTAAGGGGGGATTTCAGGAAAAATTAATCTATTCATGTTAGCCGCCTAAGTTCTTGCTTTATGGTTGTTCTTTTTTCTGTGATACTTAATGGATACTCTTTTGGTAGTTTTCTTTTAAACATAGTTAACAAATTACTTCCTTCACAGAATGGCATCCAGCAGGGGTCAGGGTGGAATTCAACAGTTGTTGGCTGCAGAGCAAGAAGCACAGCAGATTGTGAATGCAGCTAAAAATGGTATTCTTACTCTCATTTGTTATCCCCTTTCCTCTGCTCTTGTTACTGGCATGACTAAATCTACCTCGTTCTCCTTATATGCATTTACCTATTTTCATCATAATTCATTTGTCTAATGTAATGATTTTATCCATAAGTTTTACCAATTCCCCTCCCCTCCCTCCTTTTCTCCCTTGATCTTTTCATCCACACTTGGAATCATGAGTTATTGATCATATGATAGCCGCAGACATGATGTTCAGAAATGTGTTATTGTATAAATTCTCAAAAAGAAAAATACTGCCATCTGCTAATCTCCATTCGTTAGTTCATGAATTAATGTATTGATGTTAAATTTTTTGCCGTTAGAAAAATTGGCTAGACTGAAGCAGGCTAAGGAAGAGGCAGAAAAGGAGATTTCTGAATGTCGAGCTCAGGTGGAGTATGAGTTCCAAAAGAAATTGGAAGAGGTAAGACTATGCTAATATTGAAGTATTCCTAGATTTTGCTGCCATAAGTTATGGTAACCAAATTGTCTGCCTCACTTTTCAATGAGCACAGAGTAGTGGAGATTCTGGTGCCAATGTGAAGCGGCTTGAGCAAGAGACTGAATCAAAGATCGGTCACCTCAAGATAGAGGCTGAAAGAATATCTCAGGATGTTGTTTCGATGCTCCTCAAGCATGTAACTACTGTGAGAAATTAAGGACCTTAATGTTGTATTGATGCTCATTTGATATCAATTATTGTGAATTTATTGCTGAGTCTGCTACGTAATAAAAGTCCCGATTTATGTTAGTTCCTGCTTTGCCAGATTGTTGTAACAAACATAATAGAGGCTTGTTGAACCAATCGATTTGGTGGCATACATATTTCATTAAATTCCTTGTGGCCTCACGGTTGAAAGAGCTGGAACGCAGATGTATTTTCTGTAAAAGTAGCCTCTGATTTTTTACCCCTCACTTTAACTATTGTATCGCCCACTCCGCTTAATCATGGCATTCTCCGGCCAAATCTAGGCCGTAAGATATGTACTTGTGGGGTGCAATATAATTTCAAGGTTGCATGCTATATAAAAAAGGGTTAAAGGTGATATTTACCACGGAAGTGTGCAAAGTGTATCATATCTGCTCTGGAAGTTTTTTTTGGTCTAATTTTGCCCTATAATTATTAAAATGGAGTAATTTCGCCATTTACCGTTAAAATATTAATGGTCAGCATCAACTATTTAACAGTCAAACTGCATATCATTTTCTATTTACAGGTACCCCCATATTATTGATCGGATTATTAGTGTTCACCCCCTTGTGAGGAGAGGATAAATTTTACTGGAAGCCATCCACCGATGGTTGCTTTTCTGTCAAATCTGCATATCATTTTCTATTTACAGGTACCGCTCGGAGGGGGTATAACATATGGAGGTACTTATGGAGATGGCAGGTCCTAGAGAAGATCAAATCCTTCATGTGGCTGGTAGCGCATGGTAGGTTGCACACGGTTCAGCTTCGAGCAAGGAGAGGTCTAGAGACATCTGCTGCGTGCCCTTTTGGTTGCAATGCTGAAGAGGATGCAATGCACCTGCTGTGGGACTGACCAAGTGCGGAGCAGTGTTGGAGTGCAATCATCAAGCCAAGCAGAATCCATACGTTCTGTTCTTTGTAAGGTGAGGAATTGATTAAATGGAATCTTTCTCATGAGGCGGGCTTGGACTTCAACAAGAAGGTTTCGTGGTCTGCTCTCTTTGGGTATATGTGTTGGGATATTTGGGCCAATCGGTGTAGCAGGCTCTATGGAGGTATTACAGATGGCGGTGTTTGTAACCCGAATCATAGTTTCTTTAGAGCCTGCGCAGATCAGGACATGTTGAAATATTCTTCCTTTAAAGTGAATCGATCATCAGACTTCAATGCAACTGCAAACAGTGGGGAGGATAGTGTCCAGGTGTCTGTGGATGGTTCGGTCTTGGAGGATGGTAGAAGTGGCTGTGGAGGAGTCATTCAAAACCAAAATGGGGACTGGATTATGGGCTTTTGCTGCAAGTTGATGAATGTTCCACCAGCAATTGCTGAGCCACTAGGATTCATTCAAGGTTTGACTTTATGTTGATCAAAAGATTTCAGGAACATTGTTTTATTCTCGGACTGTATAGAAGCAATCAATTTGCTAGTGAGAGGGTGTGAAGTGACTCATCCCTTCATTGATTTAGTTAATGATGCCAGGTTACTTGTGCATAGGGAGTGGATAGTTAGAGTTGTCCATGTTTGTAGGGAGCATACTCATGTAGCTGATCAACTAGCAAAGTTCTCACATAGGATAGAGGGTATTGTAGCTATCTTTGATCAACAACTTCCTGACATTTGTCAAGTGGGATTTGAAGAAGGATAGAAGCTTCTGATTTGAAGGAATTTTGTTGGAACCTTATTATAAGGTAATGATATCCAGTGTTTATCAAAAAAAAAAAAAACTATTTTAACAGTCAACATGAGTTTTTTAACGGAATATGGCGTTTTTGCTGTGTTTTGACACTTCCAAGGCAAAATTAGACCAAAAAAAACTTTCGGAGCAGATGTGATACATCTTACACACTTTTTGAGCAAATATAACCTGTAATCTTATAAAAAAATGAAGACTATGGATGTATAAATTCCTTTTTCATCTGGAATGCATGTGATGAATGGGAAAGATTGCTATAAATAGCAAAAATGTTAATATTACATCTTTTAAGCAAAACTGGATGGGCTTTTGTGCCAAAAACTTGAAAGATGAACCGCATGAATTGGGTGTTAATCCTATGTTGTATCAGTCCCTGTCTAGTTATTCATAGGAATCGGAACATACAACTACAAGTAAACGTTAAGCTCAGAGACTCGTAGTTTGACTTTTTGTTTGTTATTCCTCTCGGACTGGATGCTCTAGTAGAACTGTTTTGTGCTTCCAGACTCTTGTAAGAACTTCTAAATGATGTTACTTTCTGCATAATGTGACCATTCTTACCTATAACATTTTGAATCGATTGGATAATTATGTCAAGGTTAAAAATTGCTAAAAGTTGTTAATTATCTGTCCGATTTTCTCTGGTGACAACGGACGGATTAATATTCAGTGGATCCGATGTGTATGTATCCTCCCTCACTATTCTGATTTCTTCCCTGAATCCCTGCAATACCACTCAAGTCACAGGAGAGGATTCAACAAATTGTCAATGTGGTGAAAAGCATGATGCTTGATATACCTTTACGATATTCATCACTATAATCCACGGTTATCCTGTAGATAGCCCATCAGTTTCTTATTGTAACTCGATGTGTCAGACCTTTTTCAACCAGTAGTGCACCTGGTTTTTTTCTTAAAAAACAATACCCAACCCCTTCATCTGGTCATCAGGTGGGAAAATCAAACTGATATAATTAAAGTTGGGGGTGGAATTTAATGTCTATAACTAACAGTAGTATTGAAAATTCGAAATATGAAATTCTTTTCAGAAGAGCGAAATTCTTAACTACTTTTAACCACATTCTTTATTGGTATGATTCAACTAAAAAAAATATCACAATAAGAAAGGGTTAAAGGTCATAATTATCCCGGAAGTGTGCACGATGGATCACATATGCCTTAGAAGTATTTTTTGGTCCAATTTTGCCCCTAAAATGTGCAAAGTGTTTCATATTCATTCTTCACCGTTAAAAAACTTACGTTGATTGTTAAATAATTGACATTGACCGTTAATATTTTAATGGTAGAGGGTGAATATGATACACTATGAACACTTTCGGGGCAAAATTTGACCAAAAAATACTTACGGGACAGATGTGATCCATCATGCACATTTCCGGAGTAAATATGACCTTTAACCTCAATAAGAAATGGAGGAAATATGGTACACATTGTTGTCAAACTTGTGAGTGTGACTCTCCGATTTTAACGTTGTTACGGTTCTTCCTATCCAAAACATGTTATGGGTTACTTAAATTTGTACTAATTGTAAACTCAGTTAAACTTACGAGTGTACACACTGAATACCATTTTTACAATTCTAACTTATGAAATAATCTTGTTATTCTCTTAATTTCATGTTAATTATTTTTAGTTGATTATATTCAATGAATTTATATATAAATTTTATAAAAATTCCTTTACTGAGTTTGAGAAAGTATGAATATTGAAAGATATTTAATATCAACTATTCATATTTAAAATATATTTAGGCTACAGTATGCTTTTAGTTCTTTATGTTTACACCAAGTTTCATTTTAGTCCTTTATATTTGAAAAGTAAACTTTTAGTCCTTTATATTTACACCCAGTTTCATTTTAGTCATTTATGTTTGAAAAGTACACTTTTAGTCCTTTTTTGCTAACACCATTAGTTCCATTTAACGGAAAATGCTGACTCACCAAATCTAAAAGGTGAATATATAACTAAATATAGATAAAAATGACTAATTTTTAAAATATAAGAATGATTATACTAAAAAATTTAAATTTAAGCATCTTTTATCCATAATTAATTATAAAATTGCCTTTTAGATCTGCATTTTCTGTTAAATAAAACTAACGTTGTTAGATAAAAATGATTAAAAATGTACTTTTCAAATATAAATCACTAAAATGAAACTTAAGCAAACATAAATGACCAACAGTATACTTTTCAAACATAAAGAAATAAAATGAAATTTGACGCAAACATAAAGGACTAAAAGTATACTTTAACCATATATTTAAGTCAATTTGTCATTTTTTGTATTTCTTATTTAAGTATATACTATTTAATATAAACTTATTTAAGCTCTTATGAGATTAAGATATGAGTTTACAATCTGATTTTTACATTCTTATCATATACTCCCTCCGTTCTTATATATAAGAGCAAAAAATTTGAATGGTTTTGTCCCTTTTTATAAGAGCCTATCCAAATTTGTCAGAGCATTTAATGAGTTTTTTCCCACTTTACCCATCATTAATTTCTCTATTAACATTCTCTTTCTTACTCATTTATTACACTATTATCACATTTCTCTCTCTTATATACTCAATCATAAATAAGGGCATTTTTTAGAAAACAAAATTATTTCAGACACATTTATCTCTCTCAACCAAGGTTCTCAAACTCGTGAGTTTAAGTAAACTCGTGAAAAGAATGTAAAATCAGATCGTAAACTCGTAAGAGTTTATCTTTATTAATAAATACGTGTTCCTAGTATATAATTAGATAAGAAATACAAAAAATAATAATAATTTGACTTGAATGCAAATTCAGCATGTAAACTCAAGAGTTGTTACCGAATTTACAGTCAGTAAAAATTAAAGTGACTCGTGACACGTTTTGGTTAGGTAGAATCGTAAAAACGGTAAAATCGGAGAGTCAACTCGTGAGTTTGACAACAATGCTCTCAATCACTTACTTAATATGTGTGATTTTACCTCTTTAACTCTTATAATAAGGGACGAAAGGAGTATTTATTTAAACTTACAAGATTGACAACGCTGATTGTACATGCAATTTGTTTCCCTCTTATTACTGGGGATGTGCTACTTGCCACTAGTTTGCTATAAAAACATATTTAATTTGTACTTCCCCAATCTCCATTGTGCATCAATTTATGAAATCAATGCTGCGTGTATCGTCCCCTACCTACCTCCCCCATGTGTTGGTAGGCGAAATTAATGGCAACCCAAAATAATAGTATTCCTCCCGGTCTAAAATATACTCATCTGATCCTATTTATAAATCACTTTCAGCATATTTCACACAGATCAAGGAAAACCTTAAAACTCATTAACTTTCCACTAAAATCCAACAAATTTACAACGTTACCCATATTAAATATCCACTATACCACATGAAAATAAAGTCAACACATAATAAATGAAGGGTAAACTTGTACATCCATACTCAATATTTAATTAGGTGACTTATATACAGGACCAAATAAAACATTCTCTCTCTGCCCTATAAATAGGACCAGAGGAGTAAGAGTTAACATGGGAAATTTTTGGTTCAAGATATAAGAGGTAACATGCAAAAGGCAGAGTAATAAATGCATGTTTTTCATTTTTGTCATTGTATATTAGTAAATGGAAGGAGGGAAAAGAAATTGTGTATAATAAATGAGTAAGTGTAAAAATAGAAAACTTTATTAAATGTATACATTATAAATGATTTCTATATGTTTTATTGGTATCACTCTGTTCCTTATTATAAGTCCACCCTAACTACTTCTCACATACCAAGGAGTGCAAGTTATAGCATTAAATATATCCCATTTTAAAAAAATTTACAACTTTACCCTTATTTAAGATAGGTGTTAAAATAATATTTTATTCATCATAAACATTCTCTCTCATCTTTCCTGTTTCCAACATAGGGGTAAAATAGTCACAGTAACATTAATTGATCCTGAGATAGACTTATATTTTGAAATAAAAAATTTGTAGTAGTTAGACTTATAATAAAAAACATAATGGTATGGGTAAAAAAATTGATTAGCCCTTCTTAATTGAGTGAGGATTTAGGGTATATCACTCTAGAGCTGGGAAAACGGGCCAGCCCGCGGGTTGCGGGCTGGCCCGTCACGGGTTGCGGGTTATATGGTTCGGGCCTGTGCGGCCCGCTTCTTAATGGGTTGCAAAAACCCCAACCCTAACCCAACCCAGCTGGGTGGCGGGTTGGCCCGCCAACCCGTTACTTTTTTTTTTTTTTTTTTTTAAAAATAACAAAAGAGACTAAATAAAGTTCTTAATCAACAACAAAAAAAATCAACATTGCATCAACTAAAGTAGAATACCCCAACTACCGTAAAAGTATTAATTCCAAAATTACATATTTTTCTTATTGATATCTTACTACTTTTATTTTATCAACAATATTATCAACAAAGTTTAGATTCTATCATACAAACATCACAATTGGTTGTATCAACCACAATTTATATATATGAAGTATCTAAAAAATAACATAATAAATTAAAATGGAATTTTTCTTTTTTTTTTAATAAAAAAATATATATGGCGGGCCAGCCCGTCAACCCGCGGGCTAGCCCGCCTCAACCCGCGGGCTGCATGGGTTGGGCCTGTGCAGCCCGCCATTAAATGGGTTGAAATTTTCCCAACCCTAACCTACTTTAACCCGCGGGCTGGTGGGTTGAGCCCGCGGGTTGAACCCATTTTCCCGGCTCTATATCACTCACACTGCTACGAATCGACATTACCTACATCTTACTGTAATCACCAAGCTGATTGGTTGCGTCGTACATGAATGGTGTAGATGTTGCGGGAGGGTCCACACATTATTCATTGCACCATGAAACAAGCATTGATGGTACCACCTAAGACTATCTCACAGATCAAGCAAGCGAAGCATTCGCGTGCCTTGACCAATTAGGCTTTTATTTTGCAGCTTTTGCTTAGGGTTGAATAAAATACCTGAAATCTGATGGATTGGTTCACTACCCACAATTTTTACTCATTTAAAACCCGTCCAATTAAAGCCCATGATGGGCGGGTGCAAACCCAATCCATTTAAAAATTAAATGGGCGGGCGATGGGCACACTCTTGGGCTGCCCATGCCCGCCCATTTTTATATATATATATTTTTTCAATTTATTTTAATTTTGTCCATGAGTATTGCTAATGAGTCAGTAGTATTCCTGTAATTATGGTATTTATCTAAATTTAAGTTCTTTTATGCAACAAATTATGATGTAAATATGGATGTGGAGTTGTAGATCTTGCTGTCACTTTTAATATGAGAATATGATGCTTGAATTATTAACTTTGATAAGAAATTTAGAAATTTGTAATAATAAAAAAATAGGTTAAGAGATTAATGGGTTTTCCCATAACCCATTTAACCCGAACCCATTTAGTTCAGGTTTGAATGAGTTGAGGCTCGGGTATGGGCTAACCCATACCCATCTAATATTAAATGGGCGGGCGATGGGTTAGGCTTCAGGTTACCCAACCCGCCCATTGCTCACCCCTACTTTTGCTTGTTTCTGGTTAGTAGTAGGATCAGCTGTATGGGATCCAACAACATCAAAATAGTGCTTCACTACAAACAGAGCAAGCATTACTCATAATGTTGGCTTATGATAATGTCCAACGATATAGGGGACTGTGAACAACAAATAATGATCTGGTATCGTAAAATAGAATACAAATTCATAACGTCTCCACTAGCAGTAGCAGATACATAAATTTAAGATTTTCAAGTCATTATTGGGTCATGTTATCGAGGGTTTATGCTGTACTGATGACAGGACTGGGACAAGGCATTCATTTGCGACTTCCTCGCTTTTATGATTGTCTGTGTCTCACCTTTTCAGCAGTTCTCCTCTGATCTCTTCATGTCCCTGTCTATTCCTCTGCCTCTCTGCTTCTCAATAAATTGGTCGTCCACCACACCCAACTTCTATATACCACTCAGTTACTAAATATAAGTTCATTTTACGATGAAAATTAATGTTATTGTGATTAATTTACTCCTATATTGGAAATAGGGAAGGTGAGAGAGAATGATTATAATGTATAAAATATTATTTTAACACATTCTTAAATAAAGGTAAAGTTGAGAAAATATAATATATTTAATGATGTTACTTCCACTCATTGGTATGTAAGAAATAGTTAAGGTGGACTTATAACAAAGAACAGAGTGATATCATACCTTTTTTCAGTATCACTGCCCTTCCCAATTAGTCTTACTGCTTAAATAATGATACAAAATTAGAAAAGACAAACAATATAATAATCCATGGATCATTTGAAATACACATCTAACCTTGTCTACAAGGAAGGGGCATGAATTTTTATACCCCCAAATCATTAATATTTTTTATATGGGTATAAAATTTTACAACATTATAGAAAATTTGTCAAGTATGATGTCTTCCTTAATATAAGACCAATTGAACAATTCAAAAATATTTAAAAAAACTAAATAAACTACTCATCATATCAAATGTTACGTGACACTTCTAAAAACTTAAGTAAATAACAGATTATACTTTCTCCGGTCCTAATTATAAGATCACTTTGACTTTTTTGAAAAAAATTATGGATACAAAATTAATCACTTTAACTTGTCTGTAGTTATATTTTTTCCTCAAAACTAATTTATTCTAACCTATAATCTAATTACATGTGACATATATTATAATTTAGTGGTCTAATTTGCTTCCTTAACTTTTACAAAAAAAGTCAAAGTGATCTTATATTTAGGACCGGAGGGAGTATATCATTTTTAAGTCAGGAAAATTGATTTGAAATGCATACACACACATGAGATAAGATGAAAAATGTCTTATATTTAGAATTATAAGTCAGTCAAAACTAACTCTTATACTTAAGATTAATAATATAGTTTAAACAGGAATGGAGTCAAAAAAAAAAATTGAATTTTAAACTATAGTTAATTAGATGGAAAAAAATTATTTAAAAAATACGTTAAAAATGAGCTACCTATAAATTGTAACAAAAGAGTAACCACTACGAACGAAACATGTAGTGCACCTTATGACTCATTACTGATCTTAATTATGTTGTGCGCGGAGTGTGTGTGTATATATTGACCAAGGACCATGATTATGTCAAAGGGATTATTTCAAATAAAGCCGGGAATTCCGGCCGGGCCCGTTTAGGCTTTGACCTGAGGAGGTGAGGAGGGCCGGGTTTTGATTTTGGAGACTAAAAAATGAGGCAGGCCTAAACCGGCAAACCTGTAGGGCCGGGGGTTTAAAAGGGTCGACCCGTTTAGGCCCGCATATTTCCCCCTTTTTTGTGTAACTATATTGTTAATTAATAATATTAAAGAAACAGATAATAGGGAAAAAACTTGATATTTTTGCTGTATTAGAAGGAGAGCCTACTTATAGTGAAACATAATAAAATTTCTTTGATGTTGATGATTAGCGATAATGGAGAAGAAAATGACAATGATGCTGATTCTTAATGTTTAATGTAGTTTATGACTTTCACTTTTCTTATTTATGACTTTATGCAGTAATTTATTTAATTTTGGTATGTGAATTTTATGTAATAATTTATTTAATTGTGATGTGTGGACTTTATATGGGCCTTATGGAACATTCTATTTAATTGTGGTGTGACTTCTAGTTCTAGACTTAGTATTTTATTAATGAGTTATTGAGTTGGTAATACACTAATGTTTAGTATTTAAACATAATTTGGATCATATTTATGTTTTTTATCACAGATTCATTGTTTTAATTAGTAATACAGGCTCAAAATTGAGAAAAATATTTGAAAAAAAGGAGGCCTGCATACCGGCCCGAAACCCTACACCTCAAGGGTTAGGCTTTATAAAAGGGGACGTTTTTCGTTCTCTGGCCTAAACAAGGCTTGATCAGTTTATGTTCGAGCCAAATTCCAAGCTCTAATCTCAAACTTGCTAGAATGCTTGATTAAAGAGTAGGCGATTCTCAATCTATGCGCTGTCTTCCAAAGGAACAGCAAATCTTGACTGATTACATCTTTTGGGTCCATTGAGATGCTTCATCACAAACGATGACAGACACGGAGGCCTTGCGAATCAATTAGGCCTGGCCTACTCTTTAGCTATGTTACATAGGCAGAAATTGTTTTTATAAAATTGAATATCATATCCAGAATTAAAATATGGCCTTGAAATTGCCTTTGGTACCACTTCATTAGAGTGATACAGGGCATCTTTTAGAAGGAAGTTATAGTTCTTAATATGAAGTCGTTCCAACATTTAATAAGTTACTCCCTAGAAGACTTTTTTAACTACTTTGACGGAATAAAGGATGCTAGTTATGTAATTAGTAGTTTGTTTTTTTTAAAACAACTCAATCACTATCCTTTATTCTCTCCCACGTTTTTTACTTGATTACTCATGCTTGATTATTGTTGAGAAACATTAAATGGGATAATTTGGAAGAAGTTGGACAAAAATTAGAATTAGAGCCAAGATCAACTCGTCAAATAGGTTATATATTTAGGAGTAGAGGGAGTATTCTATAAATATTCTTCCAACTATATTTGAATGTGATATAACAATATTTAAAAAACAATTGTTTTATTCAAGGTGAAAATGAAGTTTGATGCAAATTCAAGACAAACTCGTTGTTTTAACTAACTTGATTTTGATGGAATTGCCTCCGATCATATTATCATTGGATAGGCATAATTAACTACTTTGATTAAATTAAATATATTAATTATATTAATTAGCATGTTTTGATTTTTGTAAAACACCCCAATTATATTCCTTTGTTCCCTCCCCTATTTTTTATTTGATTATCGTTGGATAAACAACAATAGGAATAATTTAAGAAGAAGTTGATAAAAATTAGGATTAAATCTCATATTTAAAATCAAGATCAACTCTTTAAATTTTATGGACCTTGAGGGAATATATAGGGTGTGTTTGGATCCTACTTTTGGATCCTAGAAGCACATCCCAAAAGGCAAAAGTCATTTTGGAAAAAAAAATATGTTTGGTTGCACTTATTTTCTGAATGACTTTTGGTCCAAAATGACTTCTGTAACGGTAAAAGTCAGAAGCAAAAAAAAGTTACTTTTGGCTTCTGACTTCTGACTTCTGGTGGGTCCCACGCCTTTTGTTATGTATTATTTAATAAAGTGAGTAGGAAAATTAGACTGTTAGACCTCTAAAATTCTCAAATAAGATAATTTCTTTTAATCTAAAATTTTCTTTTTATCTCCAAAAATTTATCACAACAATTTCTAACTACATTCTCCCACAATATACTCATTTGAGCAAAAAATATTATTTTTTAAAATTATTTTCCTGAAAATAAGGGGAAAACTAAGCCTTTAATAAGAATATGCATATTATATATGTATTATTTAATGAAAATAATGCCATTTTTAGTAATTTTTCATCTAAATGTGCTTTTCAATATAATCATCCAAACATGTTTCTAAAAGTCAGATTGAAAAAAAGTCACTTCTATCATCACAAATCCAAACATAAATCACTTCACACAAATGACTTTTATCCAAAAGTGACTTCTAAAAAAAGTCATTCTAAAAAAAGTCACTTCTCCAACGGTAATCCAAACACATCCATAGTATAGGAGATGTGCTTTGGGGATGTGCTTTTGCCTTTGGGGATGTGCTTCTAGGATCCAAACACACACGAATATGTTTGGTTGCACTTATTTTCAGAATGACTTTTGGTCCAAAATGACTTCTGCAACGGCAAAAGTCAGAAATAAAAAAAGTGGCTTGTAGCTTTTGACTTCTGGCTTCTGGTGGATCACACGCCTTTTATTAGGTATTATTTAATAAAGTGGGTAGGAAAATTAGACTGTTAGACTCCTAAAATTCTCAAATAAGATAATTTCTTTTAATCTAAAATTTTCTTTTTATCTCCAAAAATTTACCATAATAATTTCTAACTACTTTATCCCACAATATACTTCTTTGAGCTAAAAATATTATTTTTTAAAATTAGTTTCCTGAAAATAAGGGAGAAACTAAGCTTTTAATAAGAATATATGCATATTATATATGTATTATTTAATGACAATAATGCTCTTTTTAATAATTTTTCATCTAAATGTGTTTTTCAATATAATCATCCAAACATGTTTCTAAAAGTCAGATTGAAAAAAAGTCACTTCTATCATCACAAATCCAAACATAAATCACTTCACATAATCTAACTTTTATCCAAAAATCACTTCTAAAAAAATTATTCTGAAAAAAAGCACTCCTCCAACCACAATCCACACACACCCTCCTCCAGTACTTAGGTGATCTGTTTGATGGGTAGAAAATTCTGTCCAGTAAGTCAGGGATGGTGCTCCGCTCCTGAATGGGGTAGTGAAATATTGAAATTGACCCCAACTGTTCCTGTTTTTTTTTTTTCCTTCTCGGCTCCTGCTTTCATACATGTTTTTTTTTTCAAGTATAATGAGTAATGAGTAGTTGACCAAAAAAAAAAATGATAAGTAACTAGTAATGAGTAATGACCCTCTCCCCTTCTCTCTGTTATTTCCGGGGTTTATGTTATAATCCCCTGTATTCTAATTATAAGAGTAAATTTTTTAAAAAAAATTAGAGATGTAAAATACACCATTTTAAATTGTTCATATTTGTTTTTTCATAAAACTAATTTATTTGACATATAAACTAATATATAATATATCTAGTACATATAATATATATTAAAATTTAGTATTTTATTTTACTTCTTTAATCTTTACAAAAAAGTTAATTGGTTCCTATGATTAGGGACGGATAGAGTACATACAATATTTTTTTTTAAAAAAAAAATCTATTCTATTTTATTTATAAATACATTTTTTTGATCCAATTACATCTTATTCGTGTAAGCTCCATCGTGTGATAGGACAAAATAAAGAACAGGTCCTATAGGATTTTGGTCGGCAATGAGATGCAGCATACATATCATATGCTGCAGCTGTACAGTCCAAAAAAGTAACAAAAAGTATTAAAAAACCACTACAGGATAATATAATTCGAGAAAATTTGGTTATTGTTGTAAAATATTTATAGTTAGTGGATGTCCATATTATTATCTTTTAGGATCCCTCTTAAGATTCTTTTCTCTCTAATTATCATTATCTTATCTCCATAACATATTCCTCTTACGATCCCTCTTAGGATTCTTTTCTCTAATAATGTCCTTCACTTTGTAACCTCTCTATAAATAGAGATCATGTACAAGGCATTTGTACCATTGAATCATAAGTGAAATTGATATCTTCTTTCTCTCCATCTTCTTCTCATATTCTCTCATCTTGTTGTTCTCTCTTCTTTCTCTCCATATTTCTACTTTCTATTTATTTCACTTCACGTTATCAGCACGAGTTCGCTCTGAAATATTAAGGTATGCTCCTTATATATTTTAGTGTTACCGTTATATATATAACATACTGTGTTACATATTATAATTTTTTTTTAATTTTATTAAATTTCATTGCATCATATCCTTACCTCTTCAAGAGAATTAGAGAGGCTGTCACAATGAACTAGATTGGCAGGTTCTACCGCTTTTAGCTCATACGCCATTTAGTTCTTACGAAACACCCCGTCTGCATATTTAATTTGATGCTCTAATAATATATATAAATGTATATCACATTATAATACATACTATATATATGTATGCACATATTATATATACATATATATATTTTCTCATTTTTTTTATGCTTTTATTTATTTCTTCATCATGATACTATTTCATATTATTGTCTTTTATTACTATCATGGTTACATTCTTATACATATACATATGCACACATATATTACTATCTTATTGTTATTTTAATTATTATTTTATTATTATGTTGATCATACTTTTGTTATTTATATTTTGTTGCTCATTTACATTGATTTAAAATTATTTATAAGTTTATTTAATGATATGATATATTGTGAATTCTAAAGTTTTTATTCATGCTGCTTTATTTTATTTTGTTTATTTATCATAATTTTAATTTCATTTTGTTATTGTTTAGTTCGTATCATGGCAAATCTTACCAAACTCGAGTTTACTGCTCTTGACATTTCTGGAAACAATTATCTGTCTTGGGTGTTAGATGCTGAAATCCACCTGAATGCTAATGGTCTAGGAAATACCATTTTGACTGGCAAAGAAGTGAGTGGCCAAGATAAGGCCAATGCTATGATTCTCCTTCGCTACCATATCCATGAAGGGCTGAAAGATGAGTACCTAACGGTAAAAGATTCGTTAGAATTATGGACTAATTTGAAAGAAAGATATGATCATCAAAAAACGGTGATTTTACCAAAAGCCCGTTATGATTGGATCCACCTAAGGCTACAAGATTTTAAAACTGTAAGTGAATATAATTCAGCAGTTTTTAAGATAAGTTCTCAGTTGAAGTTATGTGGTGAAAAAATAACTGATGAGGACTTATTAGAGAAAACCTTCTCCACTTTTCATGCTTCAAATGTGCTCCTGCAGCAGCAATATCGTGAGAGAGGTTTTAAAAGATATTTAGAATTAATCTCATGTCTTCTGGTAGCCGAACAAAATAATGAGTTATTGATGAAAAATCATGAGATTCGTCCCACTGGGTCTGCCCCATTCCCTGAAGTGAATGTGAATGTGTATAGTAATTACCATGATAATGGTCGAGACCGCGGCCGCGGACGTGGCCGTGGTCGTGGCAGGGGACGCGGATATTATCATAATCATGGTGGTGGAATTTACAATTTTAATCCTAATGCCCATCAGAAGAAGAAACATAATGAATGGCAGAAGAAGGATAAGAGTGGTCCTTCAAAAGCTGTTGAAAATAAATGTTTTCGATGTGGCATGAAGGGGCATTGGTCTCGTACTTGTCGTACACCTGAACATCTAGCTAAACTTTATCAAGCCTCAATGAAAAGGAATGCAAATAATGTGGAAGCAAATTTGATTTTCCAAGATGATGATGTTGAGGCATACAAAAATGACCATGATAATGAGCTAGATGATATTAATAGCCTTGATGCGATGGCACATTTGGAGGTGGCGGATTTCTTTGACAATCATGATTAAACAAGCTTTATTGGAAAAATAATAAGAATATATTAGTTATGTTTTCCTAATTCAGTTATGTTTTACTTTAATTTTCACTTTTTACTTCCTCATTTTCATCATGTAATAAGAGCATTATTGCTTTCTATACTTATAATGTATCAAATTTGCTTTAATAATTTTTTTCCCTCTTCTTCTCTTTCCTTTCGTGAAGAATATGGATGTTCACCATGCTTTCATTGGACACAAGGATGAAGATATATGTCTTATAGATAGTGCTACAACACACACCATACTTAAGGATAGAAAATATTTTTCTTGTATAAGTAAAGGAAGGGCAAGCATCAGTACTATAGCGGGTAATACAAGAATAATTGAAGGCTCCGGAAGAGCAATTATAATATTACCAAGAGAAACAAAATTTGTCATCAGTGATGCTCTATATTCCCCCAAGTCTCAAAGAAATTTATTAAATTTTAAAGATATCCGTCAAAATGGATATCACATTGAAACTATCAGTGAGAAAAATATTGAATATCTACATATTACAAATGTTAGATATGGGGGAAAATGTGTCCTAGAAAAATTACCTACATTGTCTTCTGGTTTGTACTATACAAGTATTAAAACAATTGAGACAAATGTCATAGTAAGCCAGAAGCTTGCTGATAAAAATACATTTATTGTTTGGCATGACCGGTTAAGCCATCCCGGATCAACTATGATGCGAAGAATTATTGAAAATTCACATGGACATCCATTGAAGAACCAGAAGATTCTTCAATTTAAAGACTTTTCTTGTGCTGCTTGCTCTCAAGGTAAATTAATAACAAAACCTTCTTTGACAAAAGTTGGAGTTGAATCCCCTACATTTCTATAACGAATTCAAGGGGACATATGTGGACCTATTCATCCACCATGTGGACCATTCAGATATTTTATGGTTTTAGTAGATGCATCTACAAGATGGTCACATGTGTGTTTGTTATCAACACGTAATTTAGCATTTGCTAGATTACTTGCTCAAATAATTCGGTTAAGAGCACAGTTTCCAGATAATGCAATTAAGACAATTCGTCTTGATAATGCTAGTGAATTTTCATCTCAAAAGTTTAATGATTATTGCATGACAACTGGAATAACTATAGAAAAATCTGTTGCTCATGTCCACACTCAAAATGGTCTGACAGAATCATTTATTAAACGCATCCAACTGATAGCTAGACCAATGCTTTTAAGAACAAGACTTCCCATCTCAGCTTGGGGACATGCAATATTACATGCAGCAGCAATTATACGCATCAGGCCAACAAGTTATCATAAATTCTCCCAACTACAATTGGCTTTTGGTCAAGAGCCAAATATTTCCCATCTTAAACTTTTGGATGTGCTGTATTTGTGCCTGTAGTTCCACCACAAAGAACAAAGATGGGACCTCAAAGAAGGTTGGGAATATATGTTGGTTATGAATCTCCTTCTATAATAAAGTATTTAGAACCATTAACTGGAGATTTGTTCACGGCACGCTTTGATGATTGCTATTTTGATGAATCAATTTTTCCAACATTAGGGGGAGATGATAAACAGTTGGAAAAAGAGATCACATGTAAAACGTTATCTCTATCTCATCTAGAGCCTCGTACACAGCAATGTGAACATGAAGTTCAGAAAATAATTCATTTGCAAAATATTACTAATCAATTGCCAGATGCATTTACTGACCTCAAGAGAATTACTAAATCTCACATTCTAGCTGAAAATGCTCCAATTAGAATTGATGTCCCTGAAGGACAACCAAAAGTTGCAAATGAAACTAAACCTCGCCTGAAGCGTGGTAGACCAATCGGTTCCAAAGATAAGAATCCTAGAAAGAAAAAGGGAGCAAACAATCAAGATGATCAAGTTGAAGAGGCTGGTTGTATAGATAAAACCCAAGACATAATTAATCAAAAAACCTCAGAAAAGGTTCAGGTACCTGAAAATTATGAAGAGATCTTGATAAATTATGTCACAACCGGAAAAAGGTGGAACCGAGAAAATATAGTTGTCGACAACGCATTTTCATACAATATTGCTCTTGAAATAATTAATCAAAGTGAGGATCTTGAACCCAGATCTGTAGAAGAATGTAGACATAGAAGTGATTGGTCAAAGTGGAAAGACGCAATTCAAGTAGAGTTAAATTCACTCTCAAAACGAGAAGTTTTTGGATCTGTCATCCAAATACCAAATAGTGTACAACCCGTTGGATACAGATGGGTATTTGTGCAAAAACGAAATGAGAAAAATGAGATTGTTAGATATAAGGCACGTCTTGTAGAACATGGATTTTCACAAAAGCCTGGCATTGATTATGAAGAGACATATTCTCCTGTGGTGGATGCAATCACTTTAAGATATTTAATTAGCCTGACAGTAAGCAATAAACTTGACATGCGTCTAATGGATGTTGTCACAGCCTATTTATATGGCTCTTTAGACACTGAAATTTACATGAAAATGTAACATCCTAAAAATTAATTGAGGATTTGTGGGGGTAAATAGGAATTGATTAATGAGAAATGATGGATTATGAGAATATTTGAAGGATTTTTGAGGTATTTTTGAGGATTTTAAAGGCCTAGTTTCTCCCTTATTTGGACAATAATAATTTTGGGAGAGATTATTTTTAGGCTCAAAAGAGGTTAATATGGGAGGAAATAAATAAAGGATATTATGGGAAAATTTTGAAAGTGAAAAGAAAATTTTTTGTTCAAAAGAAATATCTTATTTGAGAATTTTAGGGTCTAGTAGTGTAGTTTTCTCTTTCCACTCTGCCGACACTCCATTCCTCGCCAGAAACTTTTACTGTGCATCAATTATTATTTCCTCAACCAATCACATTCAACTACTATTTATATATATTATATTATATTATTAATATAATATATTATTATTATATTATATTATATTATATTATTATTTTACTATTCATCAATTATTATATATACACACACCTTCACCGTTCGTTCTTCATTCCTCACTCTCTCACTCTCACGTTCTCTCTCTCTCTCGTCTATCTCTCTCTCTTTCTTGCTCTCTCTTTTCACCATATATATTCCTATCACTGGACTTATCAGAGTCCGTCAGCATAGGAATAGTAAGTTTTTCGGCCAACTAAGCACATTTTTGGAACCCCGTAAGTCTCCTCTACATTTCTATGTCATTAATTTTTCGATTTGTTATACTTGAAAAATTAGACCTTGTCTAAGTTGGTATTTTTGGGAGTCCTAAAATTAATAAATTGAAACTTAGGCCTTGATTATGAGTTTTTCTGAGTAGATTTTTCATTGTTGGAAGTTTTCCTAATTATTAGGAATTTTTGGATTTATGGAAGTTTTAGAAATTGGGGCTTTTAAATTACTCGAGGTGCTTATGGTTAAATTAATAATTTTTAGATATTTATTAAGGTTTGGAAAATAAATTGTGGATTAAATAATGGATTTTTGAGGTTGAGAAATAATTTAGGGATGTAAGGTTTAATTTTATTTAGGCTTGAATTTTTATAAATAGTTATTGGAAGGATAAATAATTTTGGATATATGTATAAATGGAGTAGAGATAAATTTTAGAAATAGAAAGGGAGAATAAATGTTAAATTGGAAATTTAAAATAAATAAGGGCAAAGAAAGGGTAGTAAATAATTTATTTTCCAACATATAAAATTGTTGGATAAATAATTAATTGTGGTAGTATGCATGATTGTGTAGTGCTTGAATTGCACTGAGTTAGCACGGGGGAGCTGCACTATTGTGAGATTGGTGCCAGCTATCAGGTAACCGCTTTCTGCTTGTTTATGTGTGTGTGTAGTGTTAGTAAGAAATTTGAAATATTATTATTTGAAAATTATGATGTTATATGGAGATGAGATTTTGAATCACAAATTGAGATTTGATTATCAATTGATGATTGATGAGATATGGAAATGAGATATTGGAATATTAATATTTTTATAATAAATGTCCTGTGGAGTATTATTTTGAAATGGCATAAATTTGTGATGTGAAATATTTGAAACGGAAATATATGTGGTTTTGGAAATTATTTAATATATGTATATTATGAAAATACTGGAAGGCCTGGTGCCTGATTGTGGTGTTGCATATCTATGTGTTGTATGTGAGAAATTATTTGGGTATGTGACACCGGTGAATTGGAAATTGTGCCATCACGTGATGAGGTACCCTGTTGCGCCACAGGGACTAATTGATATATTATGAGAAATAAAGGAGAGAAAGACGAAAGAGGGGATATCGCCCCTTACGGATTCAGAAAGGACAGAGATCCTTCTAATCTGTGGTACTATTCAGGGAGGGTAGAGAGTCCCTCGTGAATTGTACCGTGGTGATCAGGGGCAGGTAGAAGGTCCCGACTGGTCCCACATGTTTTCCCAACGCTTCTAGTAAGATTTGTTTGGGTTGTCTGTAATTATCAATGATATATATACTATTATTGAGGATGAATTGTGATGGATTATTTTATAATTATAAACGATGAGAAAAGATATTTGGGACCAAGTTATGCATTATATGTGAATACCTGATCATGCTTCTGAATTGATATGTATTTATATGTATTCCACTGGACACCTTGCTAGCACACACCACACGTAGATGAGTAGTCAGTGGTTGCGTTTTGGGGCTACCCCCCGTTGATCTCACTTTTGCAGGTCCTAGGAGCGAAGTAGGAGGTCAAGGGAAGGATCCGGGAACTTCTCACTGATATCGTGAGATACTCTGGACCAGAAGGACAGGAGGTATTGCCACATTTAGGATCATATGTTGTATGATGCTTCCGCTGAAACTTGTTACTATTTTGGGGTAAATTATTGTATAAGTACTAGTTGGATACTTTCTAGTTGTTATTTTGGGACCGGTCTATCTCCGGCAACTTTGCTCGGTATTTGTGAGAACCGTTAATGATTTTAGGTACCTTTGAGATGTATGGTATTTTAAGGATGATGTGTGGAGTTTAATCATGGATAATGTAAATTTCTATTATGGTACTGAGAAGAAAATTATGTTGTGACGACGGAGATTGGAGTTGAGGTTTGAATTAAAAAGGTAATATCTGAATATTATGGAAAGATCTTTTTCTAACTATGTTAGTGAATTTTTGGTAATTTAATTCTTTTTCCTAACATAGTTAGTACTATAAACGTTTTTAATATATTGTTGTGAGTGTTTAATAGTGGGATTTGGAGGTAATGTTACAGTTGGTATCAGTTTCATGGTATAAGACCTGGAAAGGTGTTTTGCATGTTTCTTGTTGTGTCAGTCATGCATTACACTTACATTAGTGATATTGTGGCAATACTTTTCCGATCCTTTCCCTTTTTATGTTTCCTATTATATGATCGTTTTTAATAGGTGTAACTTCCATCCGTAGGTGGGTGGAAAGTATGACTCGTACTAGGAGATCAGGTGCAGGAAATAGTATAGGGAATGAAAGTGTGGCTCGTACTAGGGGATCAGGTGCAAGAAATGGTACAGGGAATGAGCAGCCTGCAAACCAAGAATATGACGAGCTAGTAGCCAAAATGAAAGAAGAATTGAGAAAGGAGATGGAACAAAAAGTCGCAGCAATAAATAAAGAAAATGAGGAAAAGATAGATCAATTGAGAGCAGATTTTCAGGCTCAGGCTAATAGGGGTGATGAATCAGAAATGCAGGGGGAGTTCTCTAAAGTTAATGATAAGGAGGAAATAGTTTATCCTCGCCCGGAGGACTTGAGTACTGAAAAAGTATGGAAGAAAATTGACCGTCATCATCCGAAGCATTTTAGTGGAAGTCAGGATCCTTTCGAGGCAGAGGCTTGGATAAAAAGATTGGAGGCCATATTTGCAGCTGTGGTATGTAACCCTTATCAGAAAGCTAGGGTTGCTATTCTCCTCTTGGAAGGAAAAGCATTGATTTGGTGGCAGAGTGTATGTGGAGATGATTCCTTGATGACCTGGGATGAGTTTAAGGACAAGTTCTTGGGATATCATTTCCCTCCTTCTCTTAGGAAGGAGAAGGAGAATGCTTTTTATTATTTCAAGCAAGGTGGGATGTCAGTGGATCAGTATATTGCTACTTTTTCAGAGTTATCTCGCTATGTTTCGTTCCTGCAGCGTCAGGACGACCCTCAGTGGCGTATAGAGCAGTTATTTGAGAAGGCCAGACCTGCTTTGAGACTGCAGGTGCATGATAAGAAATGTAAGAATGTTGAAGAAGCATGTGAGAAGCTGAGGATTGCGGATCGCATGATGAAGGAGGCAGCTGCAGAGACAGTTAAGTATACTGGAGGCCCAGGTCAGGGCCAGCAGAGTCATGGTAGACCTTTTCAGAGTAGGCCTTCTTATTCCTTTGGGCCGACGGGAGTTATTAGCAAGAAATTTGGAGCAAGTGGTAGTAGCAATTTTAGTGGCTCTGGAAGGAAGAGTAACTCTGGGAGCCATGGCCGTGGTCAGTCAGGTAGCTATGGTCGTGGTCAGTATGGTAGCCACAGCAGAGGACAGTCTGGTGGTTTTGGGCGTGGCCAGTCAGGCAGGGGTCGTCAGGATTCAGCCCCGTGGAGATTTGGTTCAGAAGGTCAGTCAAGAGGAGGCAGCCAAGTGACTTATGGAGAGTCAGTTCAGTCAACTCCTAGTGTAGCTGGTCCTTGTAGCAAGTGTGGTAGGTACCATCAGGGACCCTGTTTTAGATGTTTTGGATGCGGCCGTATTGGGCATACGATTAGGTACTGCCCAGATGGGGGTCAGAATATGCAGCAGCCAGTGGCTCAGCCCAGTCGCTCTCTAGTTCAGGGTAGAGTTTTTGCTACATCAGCTGAGGAGGCAGGGATGTCTCCTAATATGATTCGAGGTACGGTCTCTATTCATGGCCATAATATTGATGTGATGTTTGACTCTGGTGCGTCACATTCTTTTATCTCTTTCGATTGTACTCGGAGGCTTAGTTTTGAGTTATCTGTTATGCCATATAATATGCGTGTGTCTACCCCTGCGGGTGCTAAATTTGAGACTTCTTTAGTATGCAAAAATCTGGATTTATGGTTTGAAGGCCGTAAATCGAAAATTGATCTGGTATGTTTGCCCTTGAGGGGAATTGATGTGATTATTGGTATGGATTGGTTAGAGGAAAATAATGTAATCTTGCATTGTAAGGATAAGATTGTGTCATATGCTGAGTCATCTAGTGCGCCGATGTTACTATCTGCGACACGTGTAGAGAGATGTGTGAGAAAAGGCTGTGAAGCCTTTATGGTTTTCTTCTCCATTAAGGAGGAGGGTGAGATCTCTATCGATCAGGTGGATGTAGTTAGAGATTTCCCAGAGGTATTTTCCGATGATATGCGTGGACTCCCTCCAGAAAGGGAGGTAGAGTTTACCATTGAATTAGAGCCAGGCACGGGCCCAATCTCTAAGGCTCCATATCGGATGGCTCCGTCGGAGTTAGTAGAGCTTAAAAAGCAGCTTGAAGAACTTCTGGATAAAGGTTTTATCAGGCCTAGCGGATCGCCTTGGGGTTCCCCAGTCTTGTTCGTAAAGAAGAAAGATGGTAGCATGCGACTCTGTATCGATTACCGGCAATTGAATAAAGTGACCATCAAGAATAAGTATCCGTTGCCTAGGATAGATGATTTGTTGGATCAATTGGCAGGAGCTTCAGTTTTCTCCAAGATTGATCTTCGGTCTGGGTATCATCAGTTGAGAGTTAGAGCAGAGGATGTCCCTAAGACTGCATTCAGGACGAGATATGGCCATTATGAGTTTCTGGTGATGCCATTTGGGCTCACCAATGCCCCTGCTGTGTTTATGGATTATATGAATAGAATTTTTCGGCCATATTTAGATAAGTTTGTGGTGGTGTTTATTGATGATATTCTAATCTATTCTAAGAGTGAAGAAGAGCATCGGGAGCATTTGTATTCCGTCCTGCGAGTTCTGAGAGATCATAAGCTTTATGCCAAACTTTCTAAATGTGAGTTTTGGCTTAAGGAGGTAAAGTTTCTAGGGCATGTAATATCTGCTGAGGGAGTTGCGGTTGATCCAAGTAAAGTTGAAGCTGTTTTGCAATGGAAGTCTCCTAAGTCAGTGACGGAGGTTAGGAGTTTTGTTGGATTAGCAGGGTACTATCGTCGATTTATTCAAGGATTTTCGCAGATTGCGAGGCCTTTGACTAATTTGACCAAGAAGGATAGGCCTTTCATCTGGACTGATCGATGCGAGTCGGCATTTCAGGAGCTTAAGACCCGGTTGACAACTGCACCTGTGTTGACATTGCCGGATCCAAGTCAGCCATATGAGTTGTATACAGATGCATCTTTCATGGGTTTGGGCTGTGTCTTGATGCAGAATGGTAAGGTTATTGCGTATGCATCTAGGCAATTGAGACCGCATGAGGAAAATTACCCAACTCATGACTTGGAGCTGGGAGCAGTTGTTTTCGCTTTGAAGATTTGGCGACATTATTTGATGGGGGCACAATTTGAGGTGTTCAGTGATCATAAGAGTCTGAAATATCTTATGGATCAAAAGGAATTGAATAATAGGCAGCGTCGTTGGATGGAGCTAATTAAGGATTATAAGTTTGAAATTAAGTATCATCCGGGAAAGGCAAATGTGGTTGCTGATGCCCTTAGCCGGAAATCAGTACATATGTCTTCCTTAAGTGTGGGAGAGCAGTTTTCTCTTAGTGATTGTCGTGTCATTCATGTTAGGGCAGAAAGGTCAATTGCATTTTTGGGAGCAATTGTTGGCCAGTTTGGGTTCTTCGAGGATTTAAGAGTGGCTCAGGATCAGGATAGTCATTTGAAGGAGATCCGGGAAAAGCTTGATAGTGGTGTTTATCCAGATTATGATCTGGGTAATTCAGGTATTCTGAGATTTAGGAAAAGAGTATGTGTTCCGGATAATGAAGATATCAAGAAAGCTATTCTTGAGGAGGCTCATAGGAGCAGTTATGCGATGCATCCTGGCGTTTCTAAGATGTATAATGATTTAAAAAGAGTTTATTGGTGGCCTAAGATGAAGTCCGATGTGACTCAATTTGTCTTAAAGTGTCTGACCTGTCAGAAGGTGAAAATCGAACATCAGCGGCCAGGTGGCCTATTGCAGAGTATTGAGGTTCCTCAATGGAAGTGGGACAGTATTTCGATGGATTTTGTGGTTGGCTTGCCGTTGACTCAGTCTGGTCACGATTCGATTTGGGTTATCGTGGACCGTTTGACTAAGTCCGCTCATTTTCTTCCGATCAGGATTAATTATCCTTTGACTAGATTAGCTCAGATGTATGTGAATGAGATCGTCAGGCTTCATGGGATTCCCGAGAGTATTATTTCAGATCGAGACCCACGATTCACCTCTGAGTTTTGGAGGTCTTTACAGACGGCTTTGGGTACGAAGCTCAAGTTCAGTACTGCGTATCATCCTCAGACCGATGGTCAAACTGAGAGGACGATTCAGACTTTGGAGGATATGCTCAGGGCGTGCGCTTTGGAGCTACCAGGCAGTTGGGATAGACATCTTCCATTGGCGGAATTTGCCTATAACAACAGCTATCATTCGAGTATTCAGATGGCGCCTTATGAGGCTCTATATGGTCGGAAGTGCCGGTCGCCAATTTGTTGGACGGAACTTAGCGAGAGGGCTATCATTGGCCCAGATATTGTGGATCAGACGACAGAGAAGATTAAGTTGATTCGCCAGCGGCTATTGACTGCCCATAGTCGGCAGAAGAGCTATGCAGATAAACGACGTAGATCGTTAGAGTTCAGTGTTGGGGATCATGTTTTTCTTCGGGTATCTCCGACTACGGGTATTGGGAGGTCCATTAGAGCTAAGAAGCTTACTCCCCGGTTTATGGGTCCGTTCGATATCATTGAACGGGTCGGATCAGTGGCATATAGGGTGGCATTGCCTCTGCAGTTATCGAATCTTCATGATGTTTTTCATGTTTCTCAGTTGAAGAAATATCATCCAGACCCTTCGCATGTGATTGAGCCTGAGGAGGTCGAGTTGAGAGAAAACTTGACATATAAAGCTGAGCCGGAAAAGATTTTAGATGTTAAGGATAAGCAGCTAAGGAATAAGACGATTAGGCTAGTTAAGGTGTTCTGGAGAGGTATGACTCCAGGGGATGCTACTTGGGAGACTGAAGAGCGTATGCGACGAGAATACCCTTATCTATTCCCTGGGTAAGTTCCGTTTATTGAGTGATTTTATACGTTGTATGTGTTATGTTTGTTTTGGGGTCATGTTAGCAGAATTTTGGGGACAAAATTCTTAAAAAGGTGGGGAGAGTTGTAACATCCTAAAAATTAATTGAGGATTTGTGGGGGTAAATAGGAATTGATTAATGAGAAATGATGGATTATGAGAATATTTGAAGGATTTTTGAGGTATTTTTGAGGATTTTAAAGGCCTAGTTTCTCCCTTATTTGGACAATAATAATTTTGGGAGAGATTATTTTTAGGCTCAAAAGAGGTTAATATGGGAGGAAATAAATAAAGGATATTATGGGAAAATTTTGAAAGTGAAAAGAAAATTTTTTGTTCAAAAGAAATATCTTATTTGAGAATTTTAGGGTCTAGTAGTGTAGTTTTCTCTTTCCACTCTGCCGACACTCCATTCCTCGCCAGAAACTTTTACTGTGCATCAATTATTATTTCCTCAACCAATCACATTCAACTACTATTTATATATATTATATTATATTATTAATATAATATATTATTATTATATTATATTATATTATATTATTATTTTACTATTCATCAATTATTATATATACACACACCTTCACCGTTCGTTCTTCATTCCTCACTCTCTCACTCTCACGTTCTCTCTCTCTCTCGTCTATCTCTCTCTCTTTCTTGCTCTCTCTTTTCACCATATATATTCCTATCACTGGACTTATCAGAGTCCGTCAGCATAGGAATAGTAAGTTTTTCGGCCAACTAAGCACATTTTTGGAACCCCGTAAGTCTCCTCTACATTTCTATGTCATTAATTTTTCGATTTGTTATACTTGAAAAATTAGACCTTGTCTAAGTTGATATTTTTGGGAGTCCTAAAATTAATAAATTGAAACTTAGGCCTTGATTATGAGTTTTTCTGAGTAGATTTTTCATTGTTGGAAGTTTTCCTAATTATTAGGAATTTTTGGATTTATGGAAGTTTTAGAAATTGGGGCTTTTAAATTACTCGAGGTGCTTATGGTTAAATTAATAATTTTTAGATATTTATTAAGGTTTGGAAAATAAATTGTGGATTAAATAATGGATTTTTGAGGTTGAGAAATAATTTAGGGATGTAAGGTTTAATTTTATTTAGGCTTGAATTTTTATAAATAGTTATTGGAAGGATAAATAATTTTGGATATATGTATAAATGGAGTAGAGATAAATTTTAGAAATAGAAAGGGAGAATAAATGTTAAATTGGAAATTTAAAATAAATAAGGGCAAAGAAAGGGTAGTAAATAATTTATTTTCCAACATATAAAATTGTTGGATAAATAATTAATTGTGGTAGTATGCATGATTGTGTAGTACTTGAATTGCACTGAGTTAGCACGGGGGAGCTGCACTATTGTGAGATTGGTGCCAGCTATCAGGTAACCGCTTTCTGCTTGTTTATGTGTGTGTGTAGTGTTAGTAAGAAATTTGAAATATTATTATTTGAAAATTATGATGTTATATGGAGATGAGATTTTGAATCACAAATTGAGATTTGATTATCAATTGATGATTGATGAGATATGGAAATGAGATATTGGAATATTAATATTTTTATAATAAATGTCCTGTGGAGTATTATTTTGAAATGGCATAAATTTGTGATGTGAAATATTTGAAACGGAAATATATGTGGTTTTGGAAATTATTTAATATATGTATATTATGAAAATACTGGAAGGCCTGGTGCCTGATTGTGGTGTTGCATATCTATGTGTTGTATGTGAGAAATTATTTGGGTATGTGACACCGGTGAATTGGAAATTGTGCCATCACGTGATGAGGTACCCTGTTGCGCCACAGGGACTAATTGATATATTATGAGAAATAAAGGAGAGAAAGACGAAAGAGGGGATATCGCCCCTTACGGATTCAGAAAGGACAGAGATCCTTCTAATCTGTGGTACTATTCAGGGAGGGTAGAGAGTCCCTCGTGAATTGTACCGTGGTGATCAGGGGCAGGTAGAAGGTCCCGACTGGTCCCACATGTTTTCCCAACGCTTCTAGTAAGATTTGTTTGGGTTGTCTGTAATTATCAATGATATATATACTATTATTGAGGATGAATTGTGATGGATTATTTTATAATTATAAACGATGAGAAAAGATATTTGGGACCAAGTTATGCATTATATGTGAATACCTGATCATGCTTCTGAATTGATATGTATTTATATGTATTCCACTGGACACCTTGCTAGCACACACCACACGTAGATGAGTAGTCAGTGGTTGCGTTTTGGGGCTACCCCCCGTTGATCTCACTTTTGCAGGTCCTAGGAGCGAAGTAGGAGGTCAAGGGAAGGATCCGGGAACTTCTCACTGATATCGTGAGATACTCTGGACCAGAAGGACAGGAGGTATTGCCACATTTAGGATCATATGTTGTATGATGCTTCCGCTGAAACTTGTTACTATTTTGGGGTAAATTATTGTATAAGTACTAGTTGGATACTTTCTAGTTGTTATTTTGGGACCGATCTATCTCCGGCAACTTTGCTCGGTATTTGTGAGAACCGTTAATGATTTTAGGTACCTTTGAGATGTATGGTATTTTAAGGATGATGTGTGGAGTTTAATCATGGATAATGTAAATTTCTATTATGGTACTGAGAAGAAAATTATGTTGTGACGACGGAGATTGGAGTTGAGGTTTGAATTAAAAAGGTAATATCTGAATATTATGGAAAGATCTTTTTCTAACTATGTTAGTGAATTTTTGGTAATTTAATTCTTTTTCCTAACATAGTTAGTACTATAAACGTTTTTAATATATTGTTGTGAGTGTTTAATAGTGGGATTTGGAGGTAATGTTACAGAAAATCCCTGAAGGATTCAAGTTGCCAGAAGTATATAAAAATTCTCGAGAAAATTATGCGATTCTCTTGCATAAATCCTTATATGGATTGAAACAATCTGGAAGAATGTGGTATAACCGTCTTAGTGAATATTTGTTGAAAGAAGGTTATAAAAATGACCCAATTTCCCCATGTGTTTTTATAAAAAGGAATGGATCAGAGTTTGTCATAATCGCTATATATGTGGATGATTTAAATATAATTGGAACTCCTGAAGAGCTTTTAAAAGCAGTTAATTATTTAAAAAGAGAATTTGAAATGAAGGATCTTGGGAGAACAAAGTTTTGTCTTGGATTACAAATTGAGCATCTTACAAATGGAATCCTTCTTCATCAATCAACTTATATTGAGAAAATATTAAAACGATTTTATATGGATAAAGCTCATCCATTGACTACTCCAATGGTCATAAGATCACTTGATAAGGAAAAAGATCATTTTCGTCTTAAAGAGGAAAAGGAAAATCTTCTTGGTCCAGAAGTACCATATCTTAGTGCTATAAGTGCACTAATGTATCTTGCCAATTCAACGCGTCCCGATATTGCATTTGCTGTAAATTTATTGGCAAGATTTAGTTATTGTCCAACAAGAAGGCATTAGAATGGAATCAAACATATATTTCGATATCTTTAAGGGACAAGTGATATGGGATTATTTTATGAACCTGGATCACAATTGGTTGGTTATGCAGATGCAGGATTTTTATCAGATCCACACAATGGTATATCACAAACAGGATATTTGTTTACTTATGGAGGTACAGCTATTTCATGGCGTTCAACGAAACAAACTTTGTCAGCTACATCATCAAATCATGCAGAAATAATTGTAGTTCACGAGGCAAGTTGAGAGTGTGTGTGGTTAAGGTCAATGACTCAACATATTGAATCAATGTGTGGTATGGTTGTTGAACAAAAGGTTCCGACATTATTATATGAAGATAACACAGCATGCATAGCTCAACTGAAAGGATGATATATTAAAGGAGACAGAACAAAACATATTTCTCCAAAATTCTTTTTCACTCATGATCTTGTAAAGAGCGGTGATATAGATGTTCAACAAATTCGCTCATATGACAATCTTGCAGATATGTTTACCAAGACACTTCCAACAAGAACATTTGAAAAACTAGTATATAGTATTGGAATGCGCAGACTCAAAGAGTTAAAGTGATGTTATCATAAGGGGGAGATATTGTAATGCTACACTCAAAGTGATGCTGTCATCAGGGGGAGATATTGTAATGTTACACTCAAAGTGATGCTATCATCAGGGGGAGAAAATGTCATGCTGTATTCTTTTTCCCTTAACCAAGGTTTTATCCCACTGGGTTTTCCTGGTAAGGTTTTTAATGAGGCAGCTTTGATAGTATTGTGTAATCTTTTCCTTAATGAGGTACAATAATATTTGTTTATGGACATCCAAGGGGGAGTGTTGTAAAATATTTATAGTTAGTGGATGTCCATATTATTATCTCTTAGGATTCCTCTTAGGATTCTTTTCTCTCTAATTATCCTTATCTTATCTCCATAACCTATTCCTCTTAGGATCCCTCTTAGGATTCTTTTCTCTAATAATGTCCTTTACTTTGTAACCTCTCTATAAATAGAGATCATGTACAAGGCATTTGTACCATTGAATCATAAGTGAAATTGATATCTTCTTTCTTTCCATCTTCTTCTCATATTCTCTTATCTTATTATTCTCTCTTCTTTCTCTCCATATTTCTACTTTCTATTTATTTCACTTCAGTTATCAAATGGTTGATCTTGATTATATGAAATTTGACTGAATGTCATAACTGTCTCCCACCTTCCCATGTAGTAAATCCTAGTAAATGCGTATAATTCAAGTACTAATGAATAATCAAGGTAAAAAAAAAAGTACTAATGAATAATGATGGCAATCTAATGTGAAAATGGATCAGCACAACCATTAATCAGTCTTCGATATGTCAAATCAAATGGCATTCCAATCCACATCAAGGTCTTAAGGGGCCCCGCCTGTTAAAATCTAAACTCGGTCCTATTATGTGTCCCCTGACTCAACTAATCCAATTTGCTTCTTTATGACTTCAAATATCTCGTTTTTTTAAATCTCATTTTCATCTATGACCAAAAAAAAAAAAAATCTCATTTTCATCTAATTTCACCTTCCAGAAAAAAATCAAGACCATATTCTCTCCCTAATCAGTGCGACCGAAAGGCGATAACAGATTTTCATACCAAAAGAAGAATTAATACTTTGATCCCGGGATTCAAATTTTAATGCCTAAATCGCAGCAGAAGGAGGAGAAAACAAAGGAGATAATTGAGACAAACGTCATAAAGTGCTGGTTGACTAAGGTAAACACAGAAGCTATGATTGAGAAGCTCAAAAAAAAGGAGGAAACTTGGCCGTGAGATTCCATGTTCTTCTGTCCGAACCAGGAACCAGTGAGTGATGATCAATGGAATGAATTAAAAAAATGATTTTTTTTGTTGGGGTGAAGGGGATGGAGGCATATGGCATATGGCATATGGGGCTCCCGTGAATGGTTGAAATGGGAAAGGGTAGAGTTAAGAAGGAAAAGAGAGGGAAGATGAATGATGAGAAGGGACATGTGGTGGCAGAGAATAGAATCTTCAGTGGGAAGGGGGAAACACAAAGAAAGAGCCAAATTCATGACTCGTCACCAAAGAAAGGGAAAGAGTGAGAAAGAGTTAAGTTGCAATCAGGCAGGCAGATAGGCAGGGAGGCAGTGATCAGCAAAAGCATCTTATTCTCTATTCCATTCATTCTCCTATATACCTTTTCAATATATTTGTTTGGTCGACCTTTTCCCACACCCTCTCCCCAATTAGTAATCTTGCAGCTTTATCATCAACCTTTTCTCATTTCTCTTCTTTCTCCTATTCCTCTCTCTCCCCCTCCTTGCAGCCTTCTCCATGTGCTTTTGCCCCCATCACTTCTCTTTCCTGATCTCCCTCCCACTATTCATCTCTCTCCCTGCTTCACATATATTAATTTCTTCTTCTTCTTCTTCTTCTTCTTCTTCTTCTTTTTATATAATTTTCTTTGATCCATGCAAGCCCCTATCTAATGTTCATGGCGTTTTTGCTTTTGAAGGATTGAGCGGCAATAGGTACATGCTTTCTCTGTCTATATCCTAAACGGTAACGAAGGATTAGGTGCTGATGAGCACACAATTTATAACTTCTCATATTTAGTTTGTCTCTCTAGAGATTAGTTTTTAACAACAGTAATGTTGGCCTGGCGTCACTTTATGGAGTTATTATACTTATTAGTGCGTTAGTTCAAGTTCACATGGTAGAGGTATTATACCACATGTCACTCAATCATCGTTCGCCAGAGTAATAAATTAAGAAACTCAATGAAAAGAAGGTTTCGAGGAAAAAATTGAATCTTTCAACAGTTAAGCAATAGTAATTCATATCTTTGGCTTCACATTTGTACTTGTCATGTAGTATTTATGAGAGAAGTAACCCAGAGAAACTAACTTGTTATATTTTTCTTCCTACATTTATGAAAGATATCAATTAATTTGAGATGTGTAAAGATGAGGTGGGTATGAAGGGGGGGGGGGGGGAACAAATGAGAGGAAGAAATAATCAAAGTGCTTCCCAAAGGACCTCCCTATGTAAATGCTGTGTGCTGTACTCTGACGTCATGTGTACAAAATGTACAGGCGAACAAAAGAAAACAACACAAAGTATAACAGGAAAAGGACAACAAGGGGGAGAAATCTCGTTCTTTAAAAGAAGGCCAATTGTGGGGGAGATGGGAATCTGAATGTGATCCAAACACTTAGAGACAAAAGTCTAATTCAGAAGATAAAAAAAGGACTGATTCCCTTTCTTATGCAATGGAAAACAACTTTGAAGAAGGAAGGAAGCATCAATTCCTTGAGCTATATCAGACCCTTCTCTTATATTGCTTCATCCCCAAATGTGAGCCCAAGTAACGCCCTCAACACTGAGCATACAAGTTTAAACAGAAAAAGAATGGAATAGAGAGGTGTTTTATGGAGCTTGGCCTGGTTTGCATAAGCCCACAGGAACTATATATGAGGGACAGTTTTGTCATTTGAGTGAAGCTATTATCTCTTCCCTGCTTCTACATATATATGCTTATAAGTTGTAAGTGATGGTGCATATTTGGTGAAGCCAGGGTAATGGGGTGTTCCGTGGAGTGCCTGGCTCCCTGTATGCCATTTGCCTAGCCCATCAGTACAGTGGTGGCCTTAGCGAATGGCGTGCGAGGAGTCATGCATGCTTTGTACTACTCTTCTTCTTCCTCCCATTTCCTTCACTTTCTAGTACTTTTTTCAATTCCCTCATGCTTCTTCTCTATTTAATTATTTTCTTTGATTTGCCTTCTTTGCACATGACTTGGTTATGTATATATATATCTTGTCTAACTTGCTGCTCCCAGCTAGATTCCTTTGGACTCGTCTTGAGAGGGTATGTTTCGTTAGGGATTAGGTATACACACACACACACACTCACATCCAGTAAAGATATCCATTATGTTATCTCTTCTTCATTGTATGTTTGTTTGACAAATTCACAAGCCCTCGTCATGTTTTATCATTTTGGTAGTTGTTATTTGGCTTCTTCGGTATTTATTCGCATCTATGACAAGTGAATTCAAAGTAAGTCTATGGGTTTTGGATTGATGACTATCGTTAATTCTCAGACAGGGTGAGCATAAGATTGAGCCGAAAGTTAAATGAGGATTTATCACTTCTCAATTGCTAGCAAGCTCTACCAGCAATTATTGAGTTATTATAGAAACAATTTTGTGAGTTGGTTAAGTTGTTAAACATTGCTATATAGATTTTTTGCTTATATAACCGATGATAATTCACTGATATGCACGCATTCAACTTATAATTTCTGCACACTAAATGTTATGTGCTTAGTTTTACCGGGGAAAAAAAGATTATGATGTAATAATTTTTTGCAGATGGCGAGCAGTATATATCATCGGTGCTAGACTTAGAGAGAATTATAGTTTATGCAACCTGATCGTCAAAGATATATATATATATATATGGACTTGTATTAGATCTTGAAGTTATTTAAAAAAATTTTAACACCAAAAATATAAAATAAGTTTTTATATTTTAAGACTTTAAATTATTATTGATTTATTCACTCTTTAAATATTTTGAAATATTAATTTCTAGGCTTAAAGTTCTTCATCATATTAGTATTTACAATTCACATTTATTGTTCAACTGTGACTTTTATTAAATTAATCATCTCACTTTTCTTTCACTTGCTCATCGTGTAATATTCTATGGTGGATAGCTCTTGTTCTATTCATATTAGCTAGAACAAATTTTGTTAGATGGGCAGTGAAAAAAGTACTTATAATAGGAGGTGCTCAACGCAAGCAAAACAGGTGGAACTCATGATAATTGTCCTTTGTTTCTGCATCATTTTTCTATAGTCTCCTCCACTATCAAGGAAGTTAAAGACCAGAAATTACATGTGATTTAATTTGAAGCTTTGTTTGTGTGTGTGTGTGTGTGTGTGTGAGAGTGAGTGAGTGAGTGTGTGTGTGTGTGTGTGTGTGTGTGTGAGAGAGAGAGAGAGAGAGAGAGAGAGAGAGAGAGAGAGAGAGAGAGAGAGAGAGAGAGAGAGAGAGAGAGAGTTCGTGTTCCTGGGATGCAACATTTGGTGATGTTTACTTGTTTGAGTTGTTCTATAAGTGATACTCTCATCACACGCAATGACGCCATGAAAGCCCCACTTTCTTGAAGTTAAGCTACCCAACCTTCCTTCTCCTTCTTCTTCAACGCATATCTGACTTAATTGCTTCTGTAAGAATTATTGTTGTACCTTCCTCATCACAATACGCCAACTCTTTTGCATCTCTCTTCCTTTTCTTTCCTCCTTCGGATATGCTGCTCATTTATTTGAAACAGTCGGAGCTGGATCATTAATACTTGTTGTAAAGAAACATCATTATCACACGCTAATGATCTCGATATCTATGTATAATTATGTGATTTAGACATGCATTTCTCTTCCCTCTCTCACTTTCATTATCAAATACATAGGGAAATCTTGTTTAGGGAACACCAAGAATCATCTCTTGATGAACTTATTATTAAAATGAATAGATATAGCTTATTATCATGAGTATAACTAGCCTATCTCTCTTGATTATATACTCTATTTCTAAAGAAGCTATTATAAACAGTGCGTGGACAGCTCGGCAAAGAGTGTTCGATGTAATTGTAACCTTCATGATTATGTTTGAACGTGACCTACGTTAGATTATAATGATTTTATGTGATGATATGACTTTCGTTGTTGCCCTATATTGGTCCTATATTATTGATCGATTGCTTTTAGGTCTGTTTGTTTTGTTCTTTCAACTCTTACCTTCCAATTGTATTGAAAAAAGAAATAATACTACCACATGGGAATCCATTTATTGTCTTTTTCCAACCGTGATGAAAAGAATGGAGACATAGTGAGGTAGCCAAATAGGACTAATGTTCTTCGTAATAGAATCTGAGTTGCTGGCTGGTATCAGATTAGTGTTAATAACATACGAGAGGGGACTAAAGTGCCAAAGACATTTTGGAATTTGGAACTTGATCAAATAGGGGAAAAGACAAGCACAAACATTATATCAAAAAAAAAAAAAGACAAGCACAAACAAAGTTACCCAAATAGATAGAAGCACTTCAATTTAAAGATTTAGAGAGTAAGATTGGTCAAATTTGACGGCAAAGGTCAAACTATGCCACCCCAGTGCCTCCCAATCAGTGGATCTTTGCCGCTGGTTTTGCATGGAATTGAATGGAATTGCTTTCTGATTCATTAAGGTTTTAATTATATATTCCAACACATTTTTATACGTTGACCCAATAATTGCCTTTTGTTTAAACAATGAGTGTGTGAACATAAAATATGTAACCGGTCAAATGCCACAATTTTTAAGTGTGCACATCGATCTCTATTACTCTATACAAATTTTGTCACGTTCACACAACAATATTTTATTACAATTGGGTGGAATAATGTCGGCCTCTATTTTGAATTAATCTCAAGAACAAATAACGGCGGCCATGTACAAACTAATCAAAGTTATAACACACTATGTTAGAAGCGGATGTCCAATTTACTTGAATTAATTAGTTCCAATCGGATTTTTCTGTCTCACTGATTGCCCAGAAATGACTGTACACTCAAATGATGAGCAAAAGCAAAAGTTGATGAATTTAACGGGCCAGAATGGTGGAACTCCAAAGACCCTGATTTGCACCACTTGAAATTGATTCAGGACTCATCACAGGTATTTGCTGCCTTATCTTAATGTTTCTGAGATCAGCAACAAATCCTGGTTTAGAGATAGAAACACCTTCCAACGTGTCATTAACATTATTGCTGCTACTAGTCAACATCTCAACGGCCTCTGTCATTCTCGGCCTAAGTTTGGCTGTTCCTTGCACGCAAAGCAGCCCTACTTTTAGGAATCGAATGGCTTCTTCTGCTACCATGTCCAGATTTGTAATCACAGGATCCACCATTTTCACTAGCTCCTTGGCTTTATAAGCTCCCCACACCTGCACATACGTACACATATATTGGACCCCACGTACAAAAAATGGACAGATCATATCTTCTTTGTCCTTCGTGCTTGTTTTCTCAGGAAAGCTATAGATAGGAAAATTAAATAAAATGTTACCTTCTCTACAAGGAAACGATCCATATCCTGATAAGCATCAACCGCTCCCTGGCCGCTAACAATTTGTAAGAGTAATACCCCAAAACTATAAACATCTGACTTTCGCGTCAACTTTCCTGTCGTGGCATACTCGGGAGCAAGGTAGCCCCTTAATTAAACATCACAAGAACGAATGAACACCCCTTAATTATTCAGGGAACAAGAAATTAAAGATGCGATTAATTTGTGTGTAAAGTATAGTGGTGTGTCACTTACAATGTACCAGCGACTCTAGTGCTGATATAGGATTTGTCGTCCCTAAATAACTTGGCGAAACCAAAGTCAGATAGTTTTGGAGTGAAGTTATGATCGAGAAGGATGTTGCTGGGTTTGATATCTCTGTGGACAATGTGAGGTTTTAGTTGGTCGTGGAGATAGGCAAGGCCACGAGCCACCCCTATTGATATTTTCCTCCTCAATTCCCATCTGAACTTCATCCTCTTATCCTCTGTACCTGCACATAGCCAATATTATTTCACGGTTTTCTTCATTAATTATAAAGTAGCTTCCCGATACAGACACATAAGTAGAAACCAAAGGGTAGGTACCTAAAAATGTGCGGGACAAACTATTGTTTTCCATGTAATCGAAGACTAGATATCTTCGGGATTCTTCCACGCAACACCCTCTAAGACTAACCAAATTTTCGTGCTTGACACGAGATATTGTAGCCAACTCTGCGACGAACTCCATTTCTCCTCTCATGGATTCCAGTTCGATTGAAAGCACCTTCACAGCCACAATATTACCGTTCCGAAGCTTGCCCTTTAATTTATGCAGTTCGATCAAACGCAGAGTTAGTCATTCGTTAATTAAGGTTTTAGCTAGACTGGATCACTCTCATTTGGAAAAATAACAAGAATATATATATATATATATATATATATATATATATTAAGACCTTGTAAACAGAACCGAATCCGCCTTGTCCAACCCTGTCCCAGGAATTGAAGCCACGAGTGGCTGATTTCAATTCGCAGCCAGAGAATACACGAAATGCTTCACCACTGCCTCCTTCTGATATGTCGTCATCATCATCATCTGCCCAGTAGTACATGCATGAAACAATAATTTGATTTCATTTTATAAAAAAAAAAAAAAAAGGAAAGAAGAGCGAAAGACGAAGAGAATGATAAAAGACAGAGCATGTGGTGTACATACCCAGGTATCTTGGTTCGTTGATAGTTGGTGAGAAACAAGAGAGAAAGGAACGAGAAATTTTCATGTTTTGGACTCTTAAGAATAGAAGCCTAATGAGGTATGGTTGGATGTGGGAGAACGTGAATGGCTTATATACGTGAAGGTTTTGAAAGCAGAGTGGAGGGTTTGGAGGAGAACAAATTTGGAGACTGAAGCGAGGTGAGAACAAGAATATACGGTAGAGTTGAATTGATTGACAACGTTTCTGTCATTCTTCATTTGAATTTGCCTTTTTAATCAAATTCTCGCACCCCCTGGCCTCAATTCCTTTCCGAAGTTTCGTGCCTTCTTCTTCAACCCAAACTGCACCTTCTTCTTTTAAAATCATTTTAAGGGAAAAAGTATTAGCGTCTGATTTTAGTTTGATTGAGAAAACACCACGTGCCCTTTGTACCTGCAGGATTTTGTTTACCTCGAATGGCAATGTTGAAATGAACCACACGGATTCGCCGTCATTCCCTCTTAGGAAGGCCAAATTATATACACATCTGTTTTTTATACTTTGATTAAGAGTGTATTTGGAAGTGTTGAAAACATTGTGTGTGCTTATCTTAAAACATGGTCGTCGTTGTTGTTTTCGCTATCAAATATTTTAAATAATTAGATAGATATTTTGCTTTCAAGATGTCAACAAAGGAGGTGGACGCGTTTTTGCATGCCTTGAATTTTGCGAAGGTTTTAGTTAGATTCGGAGGTCAACTCGGCTTTTTTTTAAAAAATAAAAATAATAATAATTGGACTCTGCCTCTTTTAGTGTTTAGGTTTTAGCTTCATTGTAAGGTGTTATTATCCAATGCCTCGTTTGGCACAATAGAACTGTTTTTTATGGAAATGAAAGTGAGAGAGGAAGTGTATTTTAAAATTTGTTTGATTTGCCCGTAGAAGTGTAATGTTAATTTTAATTTATATATGTATTTATTATATCAAAAGACCCAAATAACCTCACTTCAAACAAAAAAAATTCCCTTCCCGTTGTATTCATCATCTTCAATGATTCCTTCAACATAAACTGTAGTGCCTTCGAGTGGGCCTTCCAGCAATTCCTTTAGGAAGCTTCTGTCTCCTCCTTGACCTCCCCTCCTCTTTCTTCCTCCGTCCCGCCTCACCCGAGCAATGACGGTTAGCATCACATCAAGGATCAACCTAAACAGGCTTCGACTCTCAACACAACTGTCACACTACTTCAGAATAATGGTCCCCTTCAATTTTGAGTCATCGAAAGTGGTGGGAAGAAGGTGTTATGGGTCTCTCCGGTAATAGACGGAGACGACGACGATGTTGGCCGCCGACACGATCGAGTTGGGATTGGGAGAGATGGTTTTGGAAGTGAAGATTCTGGTGAAAATGAGAGGATTTTCGGATATGACAACATCGTGAGATCGGACAGTGGTGTTCGTGCTGTCATTGGACGACGGAGCGAAGTCGGTTCCGGTGAGTCTCTCGACGTGACCGTCTTTTGGGTAAGTCCATCATCTGCCGCATGACGGCGTCCTATTCACTGTGCTCTACGGTTTGATTTGGGTAGAAAGTAGGAAGGGGGCAAAATGGTCATAGACCCACTTCCATGGGAAGTGGACGTTAGTTCCTATGGGGGCCATGGAACTTACTTCCATCATTTTTTATGGAAGTGGTTTTCACCCTGAATTGGGTTCCAACACACAAAAACATTGTATCCACTTCTACTTCCACTTCTCTAGCTTCAATTCCACTGAACCAAATAGGGCATAAGGTGAGCAACAAACCCATAACCCATGATTTTTTTTCCCGTTTATGGCCCACCCATTTAAAACATGCAATGGGCAGGTTTGGAACCACCCATTCAAGCATAAGGTGAGCAACAAATCCATAACCCAAGATTTTTTACCCGTTTATGGCCCACCCATTTAAAACATGTAATGGGTAGGTTTGAACCTGCCCATTCAAGAACTAGATAGACAGGTAATGGGCACACCTTCGGGTTGCCCATGCCGGCCCATTCATTTTTTCAAAAAACTTATAGATATGTATATATATTACCTTTTATTAGACTAATCCTCTATAATAATTCTTTTGTATATTTTTGTCATAATCCTCTTATATTCATCCATGCTTCTTTTCTTCTTCCTTTTTATATCTTTTTGTTGTCGCAATATATATACTCCTCTTCCCTTTCCCATATATATGTATTTTCATCTGATTCATGAGAGAGATAAAAAATACATATAATATATATAGTGTTGAGATATATATATGCAGCATGAAGTTTTTACTTCTATGCATGAAAAATATAAACATGGCATTGCTTTGGGAGTTTTTGGATCCAACAAGTGATCTATATCACTTCCATAGTTTCATTTGTGTGGTTGTATTTGAAATCATTTCACTATTTCTTTTGAACTTAATTGTGATGTTTTAGTTTGAAGTTTCAACATTTAGAATGGTATATCTTTTTTTGTTTGACAATATAATGGTATTTGTTTAAATTTAAATTTTTTTTCCAAATTGTGATGCAAACATGGATCTACCTTGTGATTGTTACTTATGATATAAGAATATGATATTAAAATTCAAATTTTGATTAAAAATTTAGACATTGTCTAATTATAAAAAATAAGAGATAAACGAGTTTAGCCATAACACATTTTACCCATCCATTGATATTCAACCCATTTAATAAGAGCTTAAATGAGTTGAGGCACATGTATGGATTAGCCCTTACCCATGTAATATTAAATGAACAGATTAGAGTTCGGGTTATCCAATCCACCCATTACCCACTCTAATACACTAAGTATGAGATATAAGTGATTGGCTTAGAAGTATGACCTAATTCTATACACACCCATTATACTTAAGTAAATTATTTAATTTCCTTAATATTTTTAAAATTATTAATTGGATCTTATAATAAGCCAGGAATTTGTTCTGCTCTTAGCCGGAATTCGTTTGGGCTTGTCATCTTTACCTTAATTCTTTCCTTTTTTGGCGCCACACATAATCTGAACTTGAATTAGTCTTATCAATCGTGTTTTTGACTTTGATTGTCAAGTTATTCTCTTATTTTTTTTACCGGAGTATTATTTCAGCTTATTACTATACTGAACCTATTAAAGTTGAACCATCTCGAGTTTGTCTTATTATTTTTTAAGACCAATTTCGGAACTGACAATTTCAGCTAAACATTATTTGAAATATTCTAAATTTCTAATCATAAGCTGCCTGTAATAATAAGGACAAACACATCTTTAATGTTTTAATCGTGTGATATCGAATAAACAGATTCCACATACTAACAAGCTTTTGAACCAGAGAGGGATGCCTGCATTATACAATAAGCATTAATCAGCGAGCTCTTCTAAAAAAGGGGAAAAAATAATTTTCTGATAATTGACAGTCCGCCACCATGTCATCTTGAAGATATTTTTAGGCGTTCTGATCCGCAAATCAGAGATATAATATTAAATGTATACCCATAGAGGCGAAGATACAACTATAATATGATTGATATAATTCAGTGCTGCCCCATAAATATCACAATCAAATCATGAGATGCTTGCGGTGGTGTGCATGCATTACATTTGGTGGGATTGTGAAGGCTGGTCACACACGTCAGCCAATGTTGCTCACTGAAATTGCATAATCTTCCATCCACCCGTGAACTTACGTTTTCCTCTCACTCTCTCAGTGGGATAAGTTTGACTAATTTAATGGTTCTGCAAAATTACCAATTATTATTCCAACTGCAAGGAAGAGAAATAGAAAATATCCCATTTTAACCAAAGTTAACTATTAGCAGAAGATCACAGCAGGATCATGTTTTTCCTGTTGGTAATAGACATGTCAAGTTGTTATTAATCAATAATAACAATAACCGGTTGTTGCAGTCTCAAAAGGAAAAAGTGATCTACAGTTATTATAGCGTGTGGAGAGGAACACTAGAAAATAGAACTAAGAAATTGTGGACCGGAATTTGCGATACTAATATACGGAATTTAGTACTGTCAATTATTCGTTCTTACGCCTGATTGGATAAAGAAGAAAAATAATTTTTTTTTTTTTGACAAAAAGAAAAACGAAAACAAAAGGGAGTTACTTTATGACAAGCTTCCAGTCCCTCATCAATGGTGTTCCTGGGTGGAGGTTTACGCAACCCCATTATGCCCACCACCCAAACCTACCCAAAGATTCCATCTTTCTTCTCTCCTCCATCAATGCTCTGCACATTACTTCGCTTCCATGTTTCATCCTTCTTAGCCCCTCAGTTTTCATAACCAGTCTTTAGCTTTTCTTCGACAAGCCCTGAATCTTTACATGCACCAAATCTCGGATTTGTTTAATTCCCCTTCTTCTTCTTCAGTTGGCGTCTGCTCGGTTCATCTTCTCCTGAACCCTTCCAAGTTCCAATTTTGAACTCTTCCCTGTGTTGCAAAGTGCAAAAAGGGGACAAATTCTGCGTCTTTACACCTTCAAAACATCTGGGTTTTTCTTCCCCCTAGAGTAAAATCAGACAGAAACACTGCTTTATTTTAATTGAAAGAAGCTTCTCAATTCTCATTCAAATGGGTAACATAGGAAGTAGCGCCGCTCTCGCCCGTCGGAGAAGCCATAGCAGACGGAATCATCCGCCGCCGCCGAATCGATCTGTAAATCCTCAGACATCGCAAATCCCAAACCAGAATCCTCCGCCGCATTTTCAGTTGCCAGGTCACTATTCAGCTCCCCATCAGGCTATGCCGGCGCCGCCTTTGCCGGCTCCTCTCGATCACCACCATCGTGCGAGGCCTCACCCTCAAACAGACCCTTCATTGAATGGTGCTAATTACCATTGTGGGCCTCCTGTGTCTCCACCTGCGCCTTATGTGGAGCATCAGAAGGCGCTCACCATAAGGAATGATGTTAATGTCAAGAAGGAGACTCTCAGGATTGAACCTGATGAGCAAAATCCTGGCCGGTTCCTTGTTGCATTCACTTTCGATGCCACTGTTGATGGGAGGTAAATTTTGTTTCTCCATTTTTAGCTGAATGAAGGAATTCTGTGTTGTGGTTATCTATTGGATCATTTGGAGAGGATGCATGATTAAAGAAAATATTTATGCCCTCTAGTTCGTATTAGAGATTGTCAGATGAAAGGTTGTGGATAGCTTTTGGGCTGCGAATAAACCATTCTTCCTGCATTCATTAATTGGCTCTTCCTAGAATAAGATCGTTTCAACTATTGGAACGGGATGGTAACTTGGCTGTTAAACTATGATGACAATTTTTCACTACAAGTTACGAATAGAGAATAGGAAAGAGAACTGGCCAGAATAAATTGTGACTGGTTAGCATAGAGTTTGAGCAATGAAGACAAGTAAACATAGACTGATCACAGTTTTAAGATTTTAATAGTTGATGAAATTACATGAACAGATGGCAAGCACAAGGGGATGTAAAATTTTAAGTTACGAGCATAGAGGTTACTGGACTAAAAAGCATGTACATTATATAGCTCATTTAAATTTTCTTTGATTATCGAATTTTCGAATATTAGGTTAAGTTTTCTGAGTAACCAATAGTCATCCCAATGTTTATGGTGATTAACTTATTCAACAATAGGTAGTCCATGTGAGTATCAAAGACAGATATTTGTTAAATACTGTCGATTTGCCCCAAACGTAACTCATGAATGCTAATTGCTCTGTACATATCTTCTATATATCAATCTGTCGATACATCAAAAATTGCAAAATGTTCTCTTTCCCCTTCTTGAAAAGGGAGGGGGTATTAATCACTTGCATAACTTTTATAAGTTGGCTCTTTGCATGTTTTAGCAATTTTTTGGCAGAGTAGTATAAGAAAATAAAATTATGATTAATGCCTGTTATTGGAATATACGTAATTGAGGGGACTTGATGTATGTTTAGTTTAGTAATTAATTTGAAATGCTGGTGAGGGTAATTGGTAAATGCCAAATTTCCGTTTCTTCGGGAATTTATCATGATGTCATAATAATGATGATTATGATGAAACATGGACATTGTTAAGTGTTGTTCTTCATTCATCCGTTCTAATGGTGTTGTTTCCTGTTGTCTCCATTACAGCATCACCATTCTTTTCTTTGGCAAAGAAGATGATAGCTGCATCCTCACACCAATGAAGCAAAATATTCTTGCCCCTGTAACTGTAAGTTTCCAGCAAGGTCTTGGCCAACAGTTTAAGCAGCCAATTGGAACTGGTATTGACTTTTCAGTCTTTGAGGAGTCAGAATTATCAGAAGGGGGTTTAATAGATGTGTTCCCTCTAGCAGTGAAGGCTGATGCATCCTGTGGCGAACAAGATGGATCGAATGAAAATTTTACATCAGGTAACAGAAACTCTCAGATAACTCTAGCAGCATTTGAGAAGGAGAAAGGAGGATTCCGGGTAAAGGTAGTTAAGCAGATCTTATGGGTAAACAAAATGAGGTATGAACTGCAGGAGATATATGGTATTGTAAATTCAGTGGAAAGTGACGTGGACGACAATGATTCTGGAAAGGAGTGTGTTATCTGCCTCTCAGAGCCACGAGACACAACTGTTCTTCCTTGCCGACACATGGTACTTTTTGTTTGTATTTCTTATTTACCATTTATTAATAAGATGCTGATTGTACAGCACATGCTAATTTACAGCACATTTATGAATAACTCTTCTATCAAATGTTTATCTCAGCCAAATTGAATAATTCGGGTTTGCCTTAGATTAGTCTTTCTTTGATATTGATGCTCATATATCAGTCCTTGGCTTTATCTTGATATAATACATTGGCCGCATTCCTGTGCTTGCTGCAGTGCATGTGTAGTGGATGTGCTAAGGTTCTGAGATTTCAGACGAATAGATGCCCAATTTGCAGACAGCCAGTTGAGAGGCTTTTGGAGATAAAGGTCAATAATGACAACACACCTGAGGAATGACATTATTAAGATACAGTGTTGGTGCTTCGAGCTTCCTGACCCTGTACAGCCCAACTATTTATACTTTATATTTCTACAATAGTCACAGTTTTCTTTCCCATACTTTTCCCGAATTTCAATTATGGAAATGGAGATTACGTATGGGAAGTGGTTTGACAAAGACAAATGGACATATTACACCCCATTTATACTACAAGCCAATATGTACTGGTCTGGCATTACACCAAAGTGGGTTGCCATGGAAAAATTCGTAATCAAATGTGTCATTTCTTCAGGTGACTTGGTGTAAAATTTGTATGTTTTTCTAGCGTTTCTGGGATTGACAGTTTGGTCGTCCCTCACTGATAATCAATAATTTGTTGTGCTTCTTCCGACAGGTTTGCCATTTCTTGATAACTAGCACTATTATCATTTGCGTGGTGGTGGTGGAGTCTTTGCAAATTTGAAATCTTTGATTTTTAATTCTTAACCGCATTCATACATTCTAGTGACATTTTAACAGATATAGTGGGTGATGTTGGATATTTTGTCCGGTTTAAACTGAAGCTGTACATTTCAGGCCAGGGATTTGGTGAGTCTTGGGGTAGTACTAGTGAAGGACATCAAGAGGTCCAAAATGACGTTAAACGTCATCTGTTCTCTTTCTCGCCAGGTAAATATGTTATCCAAAGAGTATTACAAAAATTTGAGTACTGGTTTTTGTGTGTGTGGTGATTATAGCACTCCATCTCAGAAGCGGTTTCTATATATTGGTCATGTTCTTCAGAAGGTACCGATTACTAAAGTTATTGAACTTTATGATCTGTTTGAGAAACAAGAAGAACGAAATAATGAGTTAAGATAATATACACATAATTATTTCATCGGTATCAAACTTTCTTATTTTGTTCGTCGGTACTATCAAATTATTTGGAATTTATTCATTTAATGGAGATTTGAGTTCAGAATTTACCAGTCGGAAGGACTAATTTAGTTAAAAGGGTGACTCAAGCATTCCGTTGATTTTGAACTGAGTGAAACACGTTTAAAAGTCATCTTGGCATCTATTAAAGGAAAGGTTCCAGTTAACTCTGATTCGGAACATGAAGGACTATTGCTTGGATTAATATCTGAACATGTATCTAAATTAGTATTCCCATTTCAAACCGAAACGGGTTGTTCTTTGGCGGCTATCCATGCATCATTGTGCGTAGTACTAGGCTAAAGCCCAACCACAAGCATATTTGCACAATAACAATCATCTGAGAAAAGTAAAAAAACTACACGCGCTGATTTCATTACCAAACAGGAATGACAACGGACGTTTTTTTTTTTTTGGGTACATAATGACAATGGAAGTTGAATCCTTTAATTTCAACAAATGACAACCTCAACTACAACACAACACAATAGTTGGACTTTAGTCCGAAAAAACGTCAAACAAAGGAATTCCACCATAAACGAACACAATCATCAGCAAACGTTTTCATCTCCCCACCATTGATGCACATATACACCAGTGCTTCTAAGGCCATTGTACATATTCATGCACCTTTCCTTCGTCTTCACACTCTTACCATCTCCTACGTCTGGACAGCCCAAGAACAGCTCATGAACAAAACATATAGCTCCGCTTTCAAATATATCTGACAACAGCTTCATCTCTACCTCTCCAGCATTCATCTTCAGGACCACAAAATCCGCATTTCGCACCGTGTCTTTGAACCACACAATGAAATCGAACTCTTCCTCTCCCATAAATGAATCCAGATCTCTCTCGCTACCAATCTCAGCTCCAGTAACCTTTCCATCTAATCCTGGATGATAAACAAACGTAATACCAGGTCGTTTCACGTGGGATATCAAGATGGAAGTGTTGTAGTGAACAAAATAGACACTGAAAGCTTTCTGATCAATGGGGTAAGATGGGATGAGCCAATCACTCATATTAGCTCTGTTCAGAATCTCACCCACTCCAATATCAACGTACACCAACCTTTTCCTACCAGAAAAGTTCACAAATTTCGGCAAATACGACATCCCTTTCGCATAATCCATAGGTGTTTCCTCCACAAGCGGTTCCATCAGATTCATGAAAGGCTTGGCAAAGGTTAGACTAGGACAATCAAGTGGAAGGGCATTCTGGTAAAAGACTCTGTTTTCGGATCTTTTCTTGAAAACAACCAGATGAAGTTCATTGATATATTTGACATGCACAATGCTGGAAGATCTCAGTGATGAAGAAACTGGACTAACAGACTTTGTCAAGTCATTTGGATTTGAAGCGTCAGGAGCCACAAGGAAGGCTCCAATTCCACCTGGCTTAAGGATACGCTCAACCTCGAGCAAAAGCAGAGCAGGGACAGGAATTTTATCTAAATCCTTAGAGAAAACGAAGTCGAATGAACCATCCTGGTAACTAAGATCGTACACAATTTTCTTATGTTTGAGAGAAAAGGGCTGTGGTTTATGAAGACCAACGACACTGGAAAATCCCAACCTCTGCATTGCGGGAACAGCCATCGGCGATGCATCTCCGATACAGAGACTTTTGGCATCACAGTTCAAAAATCGTTTACCCATGAGCTCAGTGACAACATTGACAGTAAAGTTGACATCTTTTTTGCAATTGATGGATTCATATGAACCCCAAAAGGTGTTAAGGATCCGAACCTGGAACAAATAGGAGCCGGGAGTGACGGTGGTAGAATCAGAATCAGAATCAGAATCAGAATCTGCCATACAGTCATCGTAGGTGATGGGAGTGAGTGATCCGAAATCAAAGGTGGGAAGGACGCGAAGCAAGGAAACGATGGAAATAGCAGAGGCAAGAACGAGAGTGCGAAAAAGGATACGCCTTGCTAAAGACTCGCCGAGTGTCTGGAATCTAACCGCCTCTTTATCCATGGAAGTTTCAAGCTTGATATCTGAAGTCGGGAGGCAGAGAAGGTATTCAAAAGGGAGATGATCTGGATGAATAGAAGGGGTGAGAAAATGAAGGCTGAGAAAGAAGAGGTGTAGTAGAAGAAGCGAGCACAAACCTGGTGGAGGTGTGATTCGCAGCCATGAGGATAGCCATTATTATAAAATTTAATGAGACTGTAGTTTTGGAGGAGGAAGAGGAAGAAGGTGTTAGTTTAGGTTTAGAGTAGGGGGAAGTAAAGCTTTGGTGAACTGAAGAGAGGGAGGGAGTATGAATGGGAGTGAGTTGGGAAAAAGTATGGGGAAAGTAAGTAACAGCGTGCAATGCAGATCAATTCCTCACGTCTTAGCTTTCCACCCTACTGATCTCTGTACTCCAGTTGATTTTTTTTACATGTCCGTGATTTTATCTTTATGATTTTTTTTAATGTTGTTACTTATAATTAATGACACTATTCTATAAACAGGTGCATTCCTGTTTAGAAAGTAGAAATAAGAAGTGAGCAGTTTGAATTCTACTAATCCAATCCAATGGTGTGTTTAATTTCTTTAATCTTAAAAAAATCAACTTAATCTTAATGTTATATTAAGAGAGGAGGTCAAGGTAGTATTCAGAAAAACTAAAAATCCGCTGATTGGCAGGTTAAATTATAAGAAAATTATCGAGAGGACGTCATATACTCATATTAGTATTTAGAAAAACTAAAAAGAGAGTAATGTTATACCTGAGGAACAGCAACAGGAGTTGGTGAGATGGTGGGGACAGGGGAAGCTTAGGTGGCAGAAAGGGAAGAAGATGTGATGAGTTATATAATGGGATTAAGGGACGCGTGGGAGGATGGCAGGATTGGCAGTGGACCACATGAGTTTATTGTATGACGGGTGTGAGTACTGAGCAGCAGCCTCAAGCACCAATTATGAATCGCAATTAATAAAGCTTTGCCTTTTGGTTTACTACTAAAATAAGGTGTACGAATGTGGATATAGTAGAATGGAGATGTGGGGGGTGTGTCTAACTTGGAAGTTGGAAGTCTACATTTGATTATAAGAAAATAGAAAGGATTTACAACGAAGCGTATTGCATTGTGGGGGGAGCCGTACAGAGACACCCTGTTTGCTGTGAACCAAAGCTATGGGGAACGTGTGCTTTCTTTTCCGAAAGGTTCTTCCTCGGACTCCATTCTCTAAGGCAGGCTGCTTTTTCTACTTTATTGCTATGGGAATATAATCCCCATTATAATTATGATTAACCTATACTCTTAAATAAATGAATGAGATCAGGGAGTTTAACGACATGATTGAGCTCATTAGCTGCTACATTATGCGCTCAAGCTGTCGTTCTCATATTTTAATACTCTCTCCATCCTTTGTTATAAGAGTCAATAAGGTAAAATCACACAGATTAAGGAAGTAGTTGAGATAGATAAATATGTCTGAAATAATTTTGATTTCTCAACTTTGCCTTATTTATGATTGAGTATATAAGGGAGAGAAATGTGATAATAGTGTTATAAATGAGTATAAAAAAGAATGTTAAGAGAGAGAATAATTATGGGTAAAGTGGGAAAAAAACTAATTTAATGTTTTGACAAATTTAGTCAGGATCTTATATAAAGGAATAAAATCATTCAAATTTTTTGATTTTTAGATATAGGGATGGAGGGAGTATTTTATTAACCCTCTCCATAAAACAATGCCAGTAACTTTTACCACCTATTTGCCCTCTTCCCTTCTAACGTAAGATCTTGAACTACAAAGTGTATTTTCTATTAAAGAGTGGAAGTGGAATTTCGCAAACCTTAAATCCATCTTCCCCAAGTTTCTGTTTCATTTAGCAACATTTGTTTGAATTTTCAGAAGGTTCCCATCTCCGCGCTCGACGTCAATCCAGCCTCTGATTTCAACGTCATCCTTAATACCGCCAAAATAGACGTTAACTTCCTCACTTCTCGCTTCTGTCCTTATTATAAAAGCCCGAAATTTGAATTGTTTTGATCCAAAATATAAAAGCTCATATTAGAATCTGTTATCATAATGCCAGTTTTCCTATTATGCCCCTACTTATTAACACTCTCTTTCATAGTACATATTAATACTCCTACTTACATTTTTCTCTCTAGTCTCATCATAAATAAGGGTAATATTAGAAAAACAGTTATTTTTCAGACATATTTATAGTTCCCAACTAACTTTTACATGTTTTCTTAAGAAACATTATTTGACGGCTGAATTCTTATAAATAGGACGGGAGGGAGTATTATTCTTTTCTTTGTCTTATGTTTGTTCTTTTGGTGTAGTGACTCAATCACATGTACTCTCCTATACTCCCCTATTTATAAGATCTTATCCATTAATTCTTGATGCAAGATATCTTATAAATTTTAACGGCACAAAACATTTACTACTCATCACTTCAGAAAAAAAGGGTCTCTTTCTTCCCATTCCCCTCTTCCCCACTAAATCATACTCACCGATTAAAAGATGCTCTTGGAGAAGTGTAAAAGTTTCTTTAATATTTAACTAATTATGACTATTTTACTTGATCTCATGAAGGTAAATAGAACAAACGAACGAAAGTATTATATAAGCTCAACCATTGCTGATGTTTCAAATGTCCTATTATGTACGGTAAGTTATATCATTAATTTCTTTCAAATGTCCTATCCAATCCTTGCTATTGATTTCCACATCACTTCGCGGGGTCTTATTTTTATTCCACTCCTGTTTTTAACACTACCTTTACCGTTTCATTTTCATTTGTATTCTCTTCCACTTCTAATAACTGTACTAGCCACGGCCCAACGAGTTCAATCATGCCATTTGTTGAGCCCATTGACATTTTAACATGCACGCAGGCATATTCCCTCGTATTTTGAGAGTCTCAGATGTTTTCGTTGTAGGGTAAATGAAATGAAATGATGGATAGAGCCTAGTCGCCTCCATCGTCTATTAGCTCTCTCATCCCCATGAATGCTTCTGATTTCATTATATTAAACACTGAGAAGCAAACTTTCATTCTCATTCCGTCTTCCTACATCTATCATCCAAAATATGTTCTCATATCCTCCAAAATAAATTCTCATGTTCCGAAAGGCAGAGAGAAAAAGCTCATATTAGGAAGTGGCCAGGCGGCCGTTCCAACAACTACTGTATGGAACTTATGTATTCATATCAAAGACCCCCACAAGAGATTTAAAAGTGCCTTTTGCGTGACCCCCAGATTGTGACCATTCCGTAAACAAAGTGACACCTAAGAACCTACAGAATAAATAATGACCCAATGCACTTTATAGGTACAAGGTAACCGGATATCAATTTCACATTATTCCTATTATTAGATCTACTTTGACAACAGCCGTTTTCTAATTACAGATGCAAGTGATAGAGAATTCTCTCATCCGCTCTTTGCCTTCGATGGCAGGCCATGCTCATCCTTGAATATACAGTAGGACCAGTTGGTTCATCTTATGAGAAATTCATGTGAAAACTCGGAAACCAACCGGAATAAAAAAGGTAATCAACCAAGTAAAAATAAAAATAAAAAAAGGGATTAAATTCCCCTTAGATGGTCATTGTTTGTGACTAGTATTGCTAACCTTGCTTGGAAGTAGTGGTTTCTCCCTCAAGCTGGCAAATAACAAGGTTTCAGAGCTGGTTGGTTGGTTCTCAGTTATCCCAGGTCTCGTCCAGATTTTAATGTGTCCTTCTCGACAAGCAGTGAGTACAGATTCTTGGGTAAATATCAAGCCTGAAAGGGGTTCCGTGTGTGCACGATGAGCAACAAGAGGCGAGATTTTCGGAACATCACCCATGCTTGGAGCAGGTTGCAGTGTACCCAATGGGACAACACTATCCCAGTGAGATGACTGACTCCCAACACTGTAAGTTGGGGATCCACCAGGAGCACGCCGCAGTGGTACAACAATCTCATCCATTTCCAGGTCCCAAAGAAGCAACTGTGTATCCTGACCAATAAAATATCTCAGTTTTAGCAACTGGGCAGAATTCAAAGTATGCAGAGAAACTAGTTGGTGATTTCAAAAATCAATCATAAAGTGACAAATGTCAATGATCACATGAAAGAAACGCCAATTTTACAACGCTGACAGCATCACTATACTACTTGGGACACAATTCTTTCTTTAAAACTTTATAGGCAAAGCAATGTGACACATTTTATTAGAAATTTACGACCATTCTTTTTCATGAAGAAAAATTTTAGCTAGTTCACAATTCCCTCTTTAGATTGTTGATAATTCAGCAAGTTGATTGCTACCTAGAATCATTTTCGTCAATTACACAGTTTTCATCATGCATTCTGCCATACAATTTACATTAACAAGCTTTCATGTCAAAGGGACCCCATCCATCAGATAATTAGAATTGCCTGACAATCATATCGCAAGCTGCTAAAAGCCTTCAACCCAATCACCAGGCGAGTAAAGTTAAGCATGCTTGTCTTCCCCACTCGTTTATTTTTCCGTATGAACTTTAACTTTCTCACATTAGTATTGCTACATCTAGAAATAAAAGGCACCTAACTTTCAGCAAACTTTATCATGAGCAGGCAGAGAAAGCTGATTTTCAAAATGAAAAAATATATAGTCGAATGAAATCAAAAATCACATGTAAAGATCAAGATTTTGGAATTACAAAACGCCTTAGTACCTGACCAACAGATCCAAATCGATACATAACAGTTTCAGTATTATCATTTGAAGTAGGTGATGTCCAATATGAATCAAAAGCCACTCCGCTGACCTGTAACAGCATGTGGCACATCTTAATTCAGTGCTATGATTATAAATGCATATATAATGCTTGCTGCAAATTAACAAGAAACTTACCCATGAGTTGTGGCCCTCACCCCATGCCACAACCTTGCGGTCTTCCATGCTCCAAACTTGCACAAGATCGTCTTCTCCTCCAGTCAAAATATATTTTGCATCCATGCTGTTAAGCAGATTTTAATTATGGTTTTGCAATCTCATTGCATGAGGCCAAATAAATGTGGACACTCTAGAGTGTGATAAACATTATTTAATAAATTCTTGTGCAATACGAGAACCAAAGGTGGAAATGAATCCAAAAATGGCAGTCCATTCTTACAAAAATGACTTGGATCAAGCGTCTCACCTCCAAGCACAACATAACAGAGCACCATAATAGCTTTTACCACCACATATAAGCTGCTCCTTAGTGAAATCAAACACTCGCAAATAGCCTGAATGCAGTAAGCCAGATAAGATCAATAAAGTGTTTTTGCAAGAAAACCTAGAAAAGCAGCAGAACCACCAAATGCTGTTATTTAAATGAATAAATTTAATCAATATACCATCTCTTCCAACAGTTGCCAAGTATGCACCATCATTTGAGAAAGAAATACTATTAATTGAACCCTGGCATATATGCCATCTGGCTACTGGATTACTCTGCATAGAATATGTTTGGGAAAAAAATTGGGGTTAACAAACAAGTGGCAAGGACTAAATGAAGCTGATTCATTCTTATGCTACTGGTAAAGTTCAAAGGAATTGAAATATCTTTCTAAAACAGCACGTGACTAAATCCATAAACCACCTAGATAGTGAAGACGGAAAACAAACAAACAAATGATCTTACATCAACAGTTCCATGAAACCATTCATACCACTCAACGTTACCAGATAAATGCAATAAATTATAGCAAACTGCAAAATATAGAATCCATCATAAAGAAAGTAATTCTAAATGTGTTGAATGAGTTATGACCTTTGTTGACAGAATGCGCAGGTAGAAAAATGCAAATAAAACTAGGTAATATCGTTTACAAAAACTTTACAGTTTACAATGCTAATGTTAAAGTTGTATGTTTAATCTTTCCCTTGTCTGAACTATAATTCATGAGCCAAAAGACAATACATAAAAAGTAAAGTACATGGTACTTATACTTACACATATCAATGGATAGTCATTACATAATAGCTACAGATTTTGATAAATATAAAAATTTTATAAATGTTAAACCACTAAAGAGATGCAGTTATCCTACCCATACTTTGCTTAGACACTAATTAAACATCAAATTCAATACCTTACTGTAACGTGCATGAGAAACAGAAAACTGTGCTTGATCTTTAATAACTGGGAATGAAGACTCTCCAGCACCATCTTTGTTCTGAAATGGGAGGAAAGCTAATATATGACCAAATTACTGTAAAAATCCTCATTATATAAGAAACTTGAGATAAGCATCTCGCTATATATATGAGGCTTGCCTTTTCATATACATACAAATTCCCATCGGCATGAGCAACAACAAAAGCACCATCACCTCCAGGAATCCAAGCAATACTAGTACAACGACTGTCCAAAGCAATGGATATCAATCAAGTTAGATTCCATACAGCACCTAAAAACAACATTCTACTATGAATGAAAGTTCCTTAAAACAACTCAAGAATAAATGAAATCTTGATAAAGCCAATAACAAGGGGGAAATGGCTTTTGACTAGTAAAAAATTCGACGACAATAATTAAATAATTAATTTCACTACAAGACACCATTTGCATGATAAAGTGCACATTAGTGTGCGTGTGAGCATGTTAAGGCAGGAAAGATTGGAACTTGATGAAAGAATATATCATCCCTCACCAACAAGCCATTGGTAGGGTGGTAAGCCACATTGCCCTTGTAGGAAGAACACAGGTTTGAATCAAGGCTGGTCTGACTTAAGACTTTACACACAAAAAAGGAAAAAAGAAAATATCATTCATCACTATAAAACTTGGCACATCTCCATTTTTCTTAAATGTAATAAGCGTGGGGGTGCCAAATCAAGGGTGCCCTGACTTGAAGATTTTATGGCATACGGTCTCTAGACTACAATACCATTCTACAACGTTAATTCCCATGGACTAAAAACATAAAATGAGATCCTATGTTATCCAAACCAACAAAGACAGCTTAAAAGCATGAAACTCAATCCCCCATGTATGAAAGCTCTATGAAAAACTTCAGATACGATGACCTATGGCCATCTAATACAAAAAACCCTCCATTAATGCTCATTCAATGGCCAGCAAGACAACCATCTATACAATCATTATCTAATAAAAAAATAAAACAATATCTATAAAGAAGCCTTCTCAAGCACTTAAGTTGCCAAGACCTGTGAATGCAACAAAATACACCCAAGGACATGAAACCGGACGGCCACATATGTCAACACTAAGAATGAATAAATCTTGCCTGTTATTAACAGAACCATCTTTGTTGTAATGATGAGCTCCTATAAGCTTTTTACCGACATCCTGCAATTGCTGTCTCAGTGACACTGAGTAGACTACAATAATAAAACACGGGAGAAATAAATACAAAAAGCATAAATATACATTAATAAAACAAGAAATAAGGGGAGTTTGCAATTTATCGAACTATTTACCATCACCCGTACTAAGACCAATAAGCAAATCGTGCCCATCTTTGGCTTCCTCATCAAAGGCATGGCACACAGGATTGGAATTACTGAAGTGGATGGACTTTATGGGATCCTACACGAAAAAGAAGAAAAGTCTGATATACCAGAACCAAACCCCCCCCCCCCCCAAAAAAAAAAACAAAATTCACATTCCATCATCTGCATACCTTGTCTTGAGAATTTAATACACTAACAAAAATCGCATCACCAACATTGAAGATCAAGTACGTTCCTTTGCCATCAAAATTTGAGTTAGCCATTAAACTACTCGAACTTGAGGCACCAAGTGAACCAATCCTGCTGTTCACTCCAACATTCTTGGTGCTACCATTCCCTCCAACAAAACTAAGCGCTCGGCTTCCATTGCCACCTCCCAACAATCTAGCAGCCGCTGACCGCACCCCACTGCTGGCAGTAAAACTTGATGGTGGGGCAGTTGGTGTTGAAGGAGCAGGCTTCTCCTTGAGATGTGCAAGAGTTACCTAATAAATTAACCAAACAGCAATGTGCTGCTAAGACAAATGACATATTTCAAACAGCGAAGGGAGACACACATGCTCAAAAATAAAACACATTCTCATGGGGAATTGGGCTTTCAGGATGAACCCCAGAACATTAAAAACACAACTATCCAGAATAGCTCGATCATAATAAGAATAATCAGTGAACTAAGAATCATATGAAAAATTTACTCGTTGATTTTCCAAGTCAATAAATGCCCAAAATAACGTTTCAAAAAAAAAAATACAGCTTGTCTTCGTTTTAGGGGAAAAAAATTGTATCTAACCCTAGGAACAAAAACAAGAATCAGCATCTATCGATTCATGTGAAAACATCCAACCTTTTCACATAGAAAAAGCATACATGTGGATTAGAAAAAATAAGGAAGGAAAAGGAAAAAGAGACGACCTGAGTGACGGTTTTGCCGTGGGCATAGTGAAGGAGGGCGGAAGGATGAGTCTTCTCGTAGAGAAGCTTGTAGCGACCTTCAGGAGTCTTAAAATAAGACTTGAGACCAGGGGATTGGGCGGTAGCAGATGAAGACGACGGAGATAACATGCCGTTGGGCGCGTTGATCATGGTGGCGATGATTAAGATGATATGGACAATAACATAGGATCATCACACTAGGGTTCGAAACATTCAATTGATTTGATTTTATTGCAATTGAATTGAATTTCAGTGCTTCAACCCACTTCTTCTCCTTCGCAGCTTCTTTTTTTTTTTTTTTTTTCTGTCCCTGTTGTTCACTGTGCATATGCTTCTGTCTGTGTCCTCCAATGGCTCCCAAGATCAGAAAATAGGTTTACATCATTTAGATTTTAGTTAGCCGTATGGTTTTGCGGCTTATTGAAACGCTGCGAACTGCAAATTGAAATTGAAATTTTTTTCTGGTAGAAAACGAAAAGGTCCACGATTTGACATTTATAGAACATCCTCTGGTCAACGTATTGTCTGGCTCTCCCGTCCCAAATAGGGCCCTCAAAAATACGTTGGACCGGTATTGAATTTTCATACAGTAAGCCCACTACTCTCATGGGCTTCACTGGTTCTGTATATTGGGCCCAAATATTCGGCCAACTCATTTGAAATTGTTTTGAAGGTGTTTGAGTATCCAATACAGGGTGTTTAGAACTCCACTTGCCCAGTGAATTGGAATCTCCTGGCCTAAGATTCATGGACCAAATTCAATTCAATGGGATTTTTCATTCACATTTTTTTCCATCAAGAGCAGGATTGTTTTTATTTTTTTTATACATCAACCGGTAATCAGCATCATTTTTTAATCTTATTAATAGATATTCGAATACAAGCGTCTCCTCTAAATCTCGAACTCAAGATCTCAAGAGATCTAACAAGGCCTCACAGTCACACATTTAAACCAATTATGTGTTGGTGCAGAATTGTTTTTATCTTTTTTCACATCTCTTGGACTAGATCATGCCGTGAGTGGGAAATAATTGGCTGACAGAACAAATTGATGCAAAATGTCCTCAATGGTCTATAAACACACATATGGTAAATAAGAACAACCTTCAAATCTGAAAACTTGTATCCTCTCTTCTTTAGTCTTCAGTCTTGCTAGTCCAGTTTCAATCTCAAGAAGATTCCATATTGATATGGATGCCTCCTTGAGAGTACAATAGTTTCTGATTCTAACCTTGTGAACCCGAGGAATTTCATATCGATTTAACCTCGCACAGTATCATTCCTTGTCCCTGATGGTAGCATTGAATTTATTCATCAGTTTAGACAAGTCTAGCTTCAGATCTGAAACCCTCTTCCAAACTGGTGTGTGTAAATATAATAGAGAAGCAAACTTCATAGCTGATATTTGTGAAGATTAGTTAAGTAGTAAGGTTAGGCGTAAAAAATTTAAAATGCACATAATGCTATCTAATGGTTACTGAGGCAAAGTGATGCTAGCTGAAGAAAAGCAACAAAGAAAAGTAGCTTCACTATTAAATTTCAAGCGCATTAAACAAAACGCTATGTCAACTGCCAAACATATGTCAATAGTCTGAACTTTTTCTTTTTTTCCTTTTTTTGGTCAGCAAAAGGCAGGTAACATGTCTCCACGGTGATGCCAAACACACCTTATGATTTTGCCCATCACGCAGGCTTCTATTTAAAAATCGCCTTATTGTTGAGCTCTATCATTTCTATTTTCCATGAGAGTTACGAACCCCATATTTAGGCCAGAGGGGGGAAACTGCATTAACGTGTTGAATCTCATTGATTATACTAACACATGCAGAGGGAAGTTCTGCTGGTAAATACAAGTATAACAATCCGAAGCAAATCATCGAGTTGGTAACTTAATGATCACTAGTAATCAAAACGGAGAAGAAAAAAGTGTTCCTAAAATCAAGATGTAAAGGGCAACATAATTGGTCCCGCCACAAGAAACTTGAAACTTAAGCAAGCATGAAAATCTTAGAGACGTAGTTTGGTTAGTCCAAGCAATAACCGAAACAACCTCACTCATTGCCATTTCAGCCCCACACCATCAATCTGCCAATCCTCCCTGTTTTTCCTTCTTCTCCAAGCAAATCTCCCTCCCATCTCTCAAGTTCACAGAGAAAAATTTTACACACTGACATCCTCATCCCACCTTGTTCATTGCAACATTTCACCAAACATTTACCAATCAAATTCCTCAATTCATTATAAATAACCCCAATACCTCCTTCCTCTCCACTTATTACTACACTCCATTGCTCCTTCCTTCTCACAAAACCAACTTAAACCTGCATCAACAATGGCAAATCTAAGTTTCTCCCCTGTTCTAATCATATCATTCTTCTTCTTATTTCATACAACCTGTGCTCAAACAGCACCAGCAGCACCATCAGGGCCCACCAATATAACCCAGGTACTGGAGAAGGCAGGCCAATTCACCACATTCATCAAGCTACTAAAAGCTACACAAGTGGCTGATAGAATCAATTCTCAGCTAAACAATTCAAACCAAGGCCTCACAATTTTCGCACCCACTGATAATGCATTCGCAACCCTAAAATCAGGAACACTCAACTCCATAAATTCCCAAGAACAGCTTCAACTAGTGCAGTTCCATATCCTCCCAAATCTCTACACCATGTCCCAATTTCAGACCGCCAGCAACCCCTTACAGACTCAGGCCGGAAATGGCGCCGACGGCCAATTCCCCCTCAACGTCACTACGTCGGGAAATCAAGTCAACGTAACCACCGGAGTCGTTGACGCAAATGTTGCCAACACTATTTACAGTGACAGTCAGCTTGCTGTGTATCAGGTAGATCAGGTTCTGCTTCCTTTGGCGCTTTTTGGCGCGCCCCCCACCCCGGCGCCGGCGCCGGCGGCGACTAGGCCGGAGAAGAATGTACGGTCTGCTGATTCTCCTTCTTCGACTACACCGGTTGATACTTCGGATGTGATGGGTTTTGATGGCCTGAGAGGGAAAGGGGCTCTCTTCAGTACTGGTGTCATTGTTATGACTGCTTCTTGTCTGTGGCTTTAATGGAGGATGGGTGATTTTTTTAAAAAAAGGAAAAAGGTGAATTTTATGGAGTGAGTGTTTATTTATGTTTTTTTTTTTTAACAAAATTTTAGAAAATGGGGGTTGGACTCACTACAGTTCAAAGGTTGGATTCACACTTTATAGACCATATAAAAGAGTATATACGTCTCCACCTCCCTCTGACTAAAAAGTTTTGCCTATGAAGAGGTCGATTCACTTAGCTCTGAAATATCCTCCCAAAGAGTTTTGACTCAGGTATTGAACCCTCTCACTTTATTGAGAGTGCCAAATACCCTTGCCAATTAAACCATGGATGAGGGGTGAGTGAGTGGTTAGTTGATTGTGGAGTGTTTTGAATTTTTTGATGGAGATCTTGTGGTGTATTATTGCTTGCTGCAAAGCTATATGAAATGTGCTGAATGTAATTGGAATGTAATTGGACTGAAACTACTTTTTTTACTGAAAACAAAGTCAAAAAAGTCAAAGTGATCTTATAATTATGACCGGAGGGAGTACATGATAAACAATCCATCCATAAAGTTCCAACACCAGATATAATCATTAGGTAGTTTTCTACGAAATTATTCATAATCATCATGATTATGAAGATGCAAACCATGTACCGTCCTTAAACATCCAATGCCCAAAACATAATAGCAAAATATTCTTGGTTTCACCAAAGTAAGACCGGTCTCCCAGAAAAGAAAATACACATTGAATAAATAAATCACAACGCTAAAGCAGATCCTTAGTTCAAAAGGAAAGAAACAAAATATCGAAGATAAGCGGAAGCAAAACAAAATGTATGGATCCCTATTGTGGCAATGATTTCCGTCCAGTTATCCACGACTCACTAGCCTAGTGAGAAGGTTCCGGGTTCTTCCCTTGATTCTCTACAGCGTTGTTAGAACCTACAAAGTAAGATAAACAGGGGGTAGACCCACGTAATCACTAACTTCTCGTCTACGTGTGATGTGTGCTGACAAGGTGTTCAGTGGAGTATTATAGAGTATGCATTAATTTAACCCACATGACAAGTATCAATTAAATGCATAGTGACATCAATGAATAACAGCTCATGCTTTCAAATACATATAACTAATCCAGAATCAACAATCACCATATCACACACCAACACTGTTAACATATGGAATAGTAGGGACTCACAACCCTCACTTGGGATTAGTGTTCTCCCCATTTTCGTCTTCCTTTTTAATTTAGTCCTTGTGGGCCAATAAGAAACCTCATTAAGCGATGGCATTATTTAATTATCCGACGTTCATACATAATCATCACAATAAAGTCACAAATGTATATATGCAACCATCAACGATTATATGGCACAAGGCCCATTACAGAATTCCTTCAAATTTAATCATGAAATAAACCTCCAATATGCCATATCTTTTCAAAACATTATCATACACATTTCCATGCTAGTTCAACATACATACTCCACCAAACAGTTGTATTATAAAATAAGTTTTCAAAGTCATGTTCATCCAGAATATATGCAATCACCAAAAGTGCAAGTTCTAAATATTTATTAACCTACACACACACGCAAACGGGCAGAAGTAGTTACCTATAACCTGCACCGATCTCAAAACAGCGCAGCTCCCCCTTTTTGTGCTATTCTAGCACGGCTCAGACTCTACATATCAAACACAACCAATTATTATCTACTAAAACAAAACACCATATCACAATACAAGCTCTTACTGCCTATTCCTAAATCCATCCTATATTCTTTACAACTTGACTTAGCCGGATTCAAGCCTATATACGCTCCCTTTGAATATGGTAGAACACCCAAAAATTCTATTACTCCTCAATTAATCACTTAATTACATTTATCCAACTTAGATCATCCAAACGATACACTAGAATCAACAACCCAATTACTCAATTTCGATTCCAAGCCTGCACCCAAAATTTCTAGCCTAACCCATAATTATTCTTACTCAAGTCCTTAATTCATTATCAGTCGTTTATGGGTATACTCTAATTCCATTTGAAATCACCTAATGATCATCTCTCACAAGATTAGATTCGAATTCCTAAGCCCCAGTTCAAAAATCATCAAGAACACAAGAGAGAATTGTAAGAAGATGACTTAGGAGAAGTTTCTTACCAATGGAAACGATTAGAAGCCCTAAAACCTCCAAAGACTCATGCCCTAGTAGAGAAAAGTTAGACTCCTCACCCTCTGACCGAAACTCCAACTTATAAACCCTAATTTTTATGTTTAAAACCCTATTTATAAGCTGCAGATTCGAACCCACGGTAAGGTGCCTCTAGTAGCAACCTGAGTAAACTTCAAAAATTCATAACTAATGCTATAGATCTTCAAAAATCGTGATCTAGGACTTTATGGAAAGCTTAGGATGTATACTTTTAAATAAAAATGGAATGACTCAAAAATTCTATTATTTGACCCTTTAAAATGAAAATGTCCTAAGACAGCTCTAAAACTCAGGTTTGAAAGGAGGGGTTCAACTTTAAAATCGCGTAACTCACTTCACAGGTCTCTAAAATTTATAAATAAGATTTTTTGGAAAGCTTAGGATGTTAGCTTTCTAATGCAAAAGAACTCATTTAAAAATAATATCATTTACTACCTCGTAACTCTTTATTTCTAAACACTTATTTAGAAAATCCCAAAACATAACCTCCCGTCATTTTATATAGCTAATTTTCCTTTATTTATCAATTTAATATATCAACCAATATGAGTGAATTAGAAATCACCTTGCTCAATCACTATATTTATATCCAATCAATTTCCCTCACCTAAATCATTTATTTCCTAACTCTTCTAATTAACAGTTTTCATAATTTTCATGACTATGATATCAATCCACCATCTTAAATAATCATGAGTCCATTTCATTAAGCAATTATCATAAATCTCTAGCTAATCCCTAGATTAAAAATCTAAGATGTTACATCTCCTAGTTTCCAGAAGACTATATATATATAATGACAGGCTAACGTATAATTTTAATCCTTTAATGTTGGGCAAGATCCTTTTTTAGTCCTTTAACTTTAAAAAGTGTGTTTTTAATCATTTTAAATCAATATCGTTAATTTTTCTGACAGAAAATGCTAACTGAGCAACCCTCATGATTTATTTCTTGATTTTTGTTTTTTTTAAAGGTTATTTACTTTGAAAATATAAAAAGTGAATATATTTAAAAAATATTAAAATTTGTATATGTTAGCATTTATTTGGTGACTAAGCATTTTAAATTTATCCAATCATGATTTTCTGTTAGAAAAGTTAACGGTGTTAATTTAAAAGGATTAAAAACACACTTTTCAAAGTTAAAGGATTAAAAGAGGACATTTCCCAAACTTAAAGGACTAAATATATACTTTAGCCATGATGAAAAGATCCATGTGAAACGAGAATATGAACGTTGTGGTAAGGTAAATTACAACTCTTTTCACTGACAAAGGCTTATTAATTCTCAAATTCAATTCAATTGAGCAAACACAAAAGATGTGCAGTCAACAACAAAGAGAATATAAATACTTTCCCATTTTTTAAATATAAGATTTTGTTGACTTTTTTTTGGAAAGGTAAATGAAGTTAAATAGACCAATTAATCATAACATATTTGGTGTATTATTAGATTATATATTAGCTTATAAGTTAAATAAACTAATTTAAAGAAAAAATTCAGGCAAATCAATTTGTATCCTCCTCCGGTCCTAAAATAGGACATATTTGTGGATGTGAACTTGATCCTAAATATAAGATATATTTGACATTGTTCTCAACTTTTCCCCAAATTATCTATATGAATACTCCTCAAAGATAAACAAACAAGAGATGGAGGGTGATGATAAAGGTAAATGGTTAAGGAGTATTGGTAATATCATGTGATTTAAACTAACTTAACTAACATCTCTAATCTAATCAAATTAGATGAATATATCTTATATTTTGGACTGGAGGGAGTAAACAATTTATTAACTTTTTTAAGATTTTTTTAAAAGCTCAAATAATAGGAAGGGGAGCCTAATAATTAATCCTAACTGCTACCATAGCAGGCCGTCGTGAAATTGGTTCTCATTAACGAACATCGGGCCCATGTGGCCCAAAAAGTTATTAATGGAGTTGGGCCTCTTGGACCATCATTTCTTCACGAAGCAAAGGTTTCTGTGGTTATTGGGAGAGACTTTAGAGTCGGTAGAGAACATGTATTATTTGGAGCTCCCTGCCGCTTGCGTTTGGATGGGCGAGCTGGCGTGGAGAATTTTATTTCTCAGCCAGGTCGCCTGTTCGAAACGCAGCACCAGAGAATGAGACTGAGAAAGAGAGAGAGACAGAGTCACAGTAGAGGAATTGATCCATGAGGTATTTCAAAATACCTCTCTTTTCCACAAATTTTCACCCCATTATCTGTTTTTTACATTACAATATTACCAAATCATTCTTTTCTCTCTTTTGGACTGAACACTACTGGACGATTCGACCACTTTAACTGCTTTCAATTTCAAAGGCGTCAATCAGATTTCCTTGTATTCTATTTAATTTTTAACCTTTTTTTATTTTTTTTTTACATCAAAATGGCCTGGCAAGGTAGACTTGATTACATTACAAAGGCCCTGGGTGGGTCTCCACTATATCCTCTCTCTCTCTCTCTCTCTCATGTACCGTAGGCACCCAGGATGAGGAGAGTGTAGGATCTGAAACTCTGTGCTGAGGTTATAGCTAGGCTTCTTTGGCGAGGAAGTCCTCCAGAGGTAGGCTCCATTTAGTCTCTGCATCATCCATGGTTTTGAATATTTGGTGTTGTAATCCTCCATGGTACGGTGTGCCACTTCCATCAGTTGGAATAGTCCACTATGAACAATCTCGTCCGCTTTAGCACGGCGTCCCTCCATAACTTGATTCTAGTCCAATGACTTTTCAAAAATCTATAACCAGCTCACTATACATTTACACTTGTTACGTATCATCATGCTTAATTATGTTTTGCAAACATTAAAGTCGTGTATTGACAAAGGTAGAATGGCGATTGAAGACCATATAAAACTTAATATTAGAATGAGGACTTTTAATAAGTACTCTGAGAAGTCGCAGTAAAGTCGCAAGTTCAAGCAATACAAAGTATTCTAATTTTACACGAAAGTTGGTTAATTAGATGGCGATGATCGTCAATTGTCATTCTCTCGTTATTTTCAGAACATACCAATGTTAAATTAGCTTATGATTAGCTACATCGGTAAGATTTGAGAGATGAAATAATGGAAATAGTTTGAAAGCAATAATCAAATAAAAAAAAATTTAACTATAAAATGATGTATTAAAACAGTTGTATGTACAAAACCTGAAAAAATTATATGATATAATCGAGATTTTTCTGTCGCAGGTTAGAAAAATGCTTCCAATTTTTCCGGGGAAAATGTGATTAAAATATTCAAAAACTAACGCAACAACAACTTACGTGTAAAAATTATATTATACCTTGAACACCTTGAATATTCACCTGGAAGGAGGACTTTCCCACCAGTTACGTAAATCCCTCTGAAACCATGATAAAATTATTAGTTGACCTATTGAAAGTTGAGCTTTGTGCATAGGATTCTTAATATCAGTAATAGACACACATAAAGAACAAGAAAAGTTGAAATGGTGCGTAATTACCGAAGTCAGGGCAAATAGGAGTGAATTATTGTTTGGCAACGAAGTGGCCAGCCAGTTCTTTTATTTATTTATTTATTTATTTATTTTTTGGTTTTGGGTTTGGTATTCGAAAGCGGCCGGGTAGATAGCTGAAGCTTTGAAAGTTGAAAAGAATGGCTAGGCCCGTCTGAGGTCTCAAAAGGCTGGTAACAAAGACAAGTACCAATAAAAAGTAACCTATCTTTAAACTTATATATTTAAAATCTGCGTCTTCCCTTATTGTTTGAGACCTCTGACTCTCCCATTTTCAAACACCACACACCTTGGGAACACTCCATCCCCTCATTCTTTACATACTTTATAGTTTATACTGCATCTCTATTATTACTATCTTTTTAGTTAACAATGTAAGGAAACTATCGGAAATTTAGTCAACACAACTTTGGGTACACCACCTCGCCACCCTAATACAACAGACGTAGGTTAGAAAATTAAATTACCCGTTACAACATATAAAGTACTACTCTCCTTTTGGGCTCGGTGCCCTAATATTTAACTATATTTGACCTCAACCGGAAATCACATGACGGCGGCGCTAGAAATGAATGATAAAGAATTTTAAGTAAACGTGGTCATTATCGTTTATTATGTATAAACAACGGTAGAATGTCTCCTTTTCTTTTATATCTTTTTCTCTTCTTCTTTCTCTGAGTAACCATTACATATTATTTCAATAGTTCAGATTTGGTGTTTATAATATCATTATTGAAAATCAATTAAAATATGTTTTTGTATAAATCCAAATCTGAACCATTGATTGAAAGTAGATCTAGTAGTTATTAAAAAAAAAAGAGGCATTCTTCTCCTATAAACAACATAAATGAAATCTTAATGCGCATACTCATAATGAGCATGTCTTGTTGTTGTTAACGTTATTTGCGTTGCCAAGGAGTGATGATAATACACTGATACTGATAAAATGAGAAGACGGGCCTGTGAGGGCAGGCAGAAGCAGCAGAGAGCAGTCCATGAATATGAGACAGTCACGTGCTGGTAGGAGGAGGAACCAGGATCTAGGAACCCAGGAAGTCACGTTCACCTGTTTTTCTTTCTTTCTTTTTTTTAAGTATTACTTTTGTCAAGGATTGTGTCGGGCATGCAGCCAAATGCAACGTACGTAAGGCGCATAGTAATTATTTCTCTTGGTTTTTCTTTTTTACACTGCATTTAATATCCAGTATCCACTTTATTATTCAAAATGATCACATCGTTTTCGGATCGTCTATAATCGAAGCTGTCAAAGGTTTGCTTTGCAGTTACTATGCAGAGAAGCAACCGCATGAGTTGTCATGCCTCACTCTGTACAAAGCCTGTCCACGTTTGACCACATCCCCAAACAACAACAACTTAGTCCTTAAATCTCATTATCCAAAAAAAAAAAAAAAAATCAATGTCATATAAAGCATTATTTGACAATTGCAACGGCTTCACTAAAACCTACACTACTTACTATTCCTGAAGAGATCGATGTGATGAAGCTAGCACAGAGTAGCTGGAGAGTAAGAATCCGCAATACTTTCCAAGATTCAGGATTCTGCCAAAAAGCCTACCTACATATAGCACCTAGATTCTCCCTATACTCCACCGCACTACCCTAGCTACCTCCATGCATCTGCCAATACAAGCAAGATACGTAAGGAGCTTTCTCTTCTAAACTAAACCTCGGCCACTTATTATTATAACAATATGAATTAAAACTCACACACACACATATATATAGATTCCTATTGCAATGTGTCGTGTCCCACGAGGTGGATTAAGATTAGGACACAACACTTTATCTCAGTTTTTTTATTGCCCACCCAGGTTGACGACGTGCCAGAATTGGACGGATCGTCGGTAAAACTAAAATAATTATTACACCGCGTAAAAAAGTAAACACCTAGTTTTCTTGAGTCACGATGATCGCCCAGTTATGTTAGTGTAGTTGTAATGTCATCATATAGGTATGATGAATGAAACTTTTATTTTAATCTTCCTTTGATTGGAGTCCTGGAAGAGAAACCAAAAAGCGATAACCATGCTAAGGCAGAAGTAAAACAACTAGGAGAACATGCATGACTCGGAGTCCGCACCTCTTGATGACATGCAATGGGGCCCTCACTACTGCATCCTGACTTCTCTCCCAAACTCCATCACATTATGTCCTTCTAACTCGATCGACACCTCAATTCCTTCAGGCCGATTCATATTGCATATAAGCTCATATATATATATATATATCATGATACACGAGTACCAACTTTAAAAGGCTATCTAGCTCAATCTACTGAGTAGCACTACTCGGGAACTGAGACATTCCCATGGATGATGCCATGGAAGCAAACTTAGCGAGCTCTTGGGGAAGGAAAGGAGACCCAGCTCCTCCTGGTGCGTTCATTCCAAGAAAATCTCTAGTGTAACCATGTTCCCCACCATTGTTTGATGAATCAGGATGAAGCTTCAGTTGCAATTGTTTGTTACTAGTTTGTCTTCCATGGGATTGAGAAACAAGCTCATTAAGACCACTGGTAGATGAATGCGTCAATGAGCTGAAGTTATTATCATTACTTATCCCCAACGTACCCACACCACTGCTGCTTGGACTAAACGTCTCGGATTGCTTCATACTCTGATGATGATGATGATACACTTGATGGCTCAGCTCGTTATTACGGTTTTGAGGATTATCTGCATTGTTATTTTCGAGACCTGTCGTTGTGTGGGAAGAAGACGAGGTCATCACCCCAAAACTGCCGCTAAATATGGAAGGGTTGCTGCTTCTGGTTGAACCCATCTGAGCCGCTTTCTGTAGAAGTGCAGTGGCTGACATGGGAGAAGCTGGCTTGGATGGATTATTTCGAGAGTCTGAATTATAAATAGACACCAAGTTCGCACCACCAGTACTTTCTCCTTTCTTCCCAATTGGAAGTGAGGATGGTGAGTAATTATTGGACAGAGACGAAGGAGCAAAAGTATTATTAGGCTGAGGCATTTGCATATTAATCTCGGGCAAGCCTGATGAACTTGAAGATGACATATAAATAGCACCAGAATTTGGCCCAACTTCTAGATGATTATCCATGCGATGAGGATTATTTCCCAGCTGGTTCAACCAAAGTGACAAGTTAGGCCTCATAATTTGCTGCTCACTGCCACCAGCACCACCAGCCATAGCTATGCCCATCCCATCAAATTCTGAACGAAACTCATTTCCACCAAATTGAGAAATCCCAAATCCATGAGCCGAGCCAAACTGAGAGGCAGAGTTCATCACAACATTCTCTTCATTCTTAAAATTCAAATCCGACGCACCAACTGAAGTAAGCCTCGCACTCTCTTCCGTCAAGGCATCACAGAAAGCTCTGTGGGTGATGAAACTATCCTTCCTGATGATTTAAACAATCGAAGTAACAATAACAAACCCAGCCATTATTAATTACCCAATCATTAACACTATTAAAAGAAGCAATAAATTGAACACCCCCCCCCCAAACAGTAACAGCAGCAGAAACAGCATCATTAATGATAATGATGGGAAATTAAGTAGTAGTAGGAGTAATAATAGTAATAAATATACCTAGAGAAGAGGGTACCACAGTCGCACTTATATTCTCTAGTACCACAAGTTTTGGTGTGGGCTTTCCAATCGGACTGGACTGCATATTTCTTAGAACACTTGTCGCACTTCCATTTCTTCTCCCCGTGTTTTCTGCTATAATGCTTCTTTATTCCGGTGAGGTCCCCCAGTGCTCTGGAAGGGTCATGGTGCACACATGTCATCTCCGGACATATGTACACCTTCTTCCTCACCTCCTTGTTCGACCTCTGCCTCAGCTTCCATGGCAGATTGTGCCCCCTCCGGTGAAGCTGCAGATTCTGGTCCCTCTGAAACCCCTTATTGCATATCTCACAAATGAACCTGTTGGTCGCCATGAGGGACTTCGGAGAAAGAGCAATAACCTCCGCATCTGGATCTGTAAACAGGGGAAAATAATATAATCAAGAGAGGGCCGGGGGGAGGGGAGGGAGGAAGAAATTGAGTGAGAAATAACGAACCTGGTGTTCCTGGGAGGTTTCTCTTCTTCTTGGGGAGAGGAGGGGGGTTATTGAGTTTAGGGTTAGGGTTTTGGTTTGTGGATTCTGGAGGGAAAGGTGGGAGGGAAGAGGATAAGGAAAAGGGGTCACCAGAAAGCATTTGCATAGTGAGTTGAAGTAAATTAAGGGAGGGGCTATATTGGGGAAGCAGAAGAGAACAGCAAAGTTTCAACGGTATCAGACAGTACAAGCAAGAAAACAAAGAATGGAGGGGTTTGGTTTACCAGAGCCAAAAGCCAAATCAAAATATATAAATTCTTTTGGATGCTACCCACAAAAACAGCTACTACTACTACTACCACTCCAAAAGACCTGCCTGCCTGACTCACTTTGATTCTGCCAAACTCAACAAAAGGCCATCCCCAAAACTGGATGCATCCTTATTAACCTAGTCGCCCAAATTTAAAATATGTGTGTATATATATATATATATGTTGAACCTTGAGAGAAGGTATATAGTAATGCAAGCAAAGGGAGTTGTTCGGACTATAGTGGCAGCTGATCTGGTTTGTTTGATTTGGCAAGTTTGTGTGTGGGCGTAAAACCAAAACCACTCAAATAGGGTGGCTGGGTATAGGTATGGATAAAGATAATATATATTGGAGCCTTGTGATTTCTGACCACTTCACAGTCTCCTTTTCTCTCTCTCTCTATCAATAGTAGAGGTGTGGCTGTGTCTTTGGGGATAGCCATGGGGGAGACTCTTGTATGAACCTCATCATGTTATTGACTGCCATCCTCAATCACGGTCAGCCATAGATTGTGATGATGGGCCACCACCCACACAAAGACACACATATACGGACACTACTCACACACCCACAATATAATATTCGTCGATTTGTGTGTACCTCCGTCCTCACCCCTGCCTCTTCCCTGGCGAACCGTCGTGTTTTGTATTAATTTACTAGATTGTGTTTTGGGGACACAAACCCCAAACTGTTTGCTTGAAAAGCCGAAATCTTTTTAGAGTCCTAGTGCATAAAATAAAGAAAGGCTTTTACATCACAGTAGATTGTTAGGCCTGGGGATAGTAAGTGAACATGGGATTAGCTATGGTATTGGATTAAGAGGTTTTGTAGTACAAGTGTGAAGGGTGGTAAAGTAAGGAGAAAAGTAAGTGAACTTTATGGGAGAGGGTAGAATGATGAAGGAATAATTAGGGGGAAGAAGGGTTTGTTTGGGAGGTCAGAGGGTGTGCGTGTGGGGTCACCATCATGGTGGGGTTGATGGGTCTCTTTTGCCTTTGCAGGGATCACCACCACCCTAGTCCGTGATACCTCTGTCCCTCTCAGTCATCTTGTGGGGCCCACCCCCAATATATATATATATATGTATGTATAGTGTTGTAAAACCCTGACCGTGTACTGGACGGTCGAACCTGTCCAACTGTCACCTAGAGCTTCCTTCGACTCATACGTAATTGGTTTAGCCGCTATAAGGGATTAGCCGTTATGGATCGTCTATTAGACCGAAAACCGAAGTTCAACCGTGAACCGGAATGGTTTGCAAAAAAACCTGGCCTAAATAACTCATCTAGATAATGTTGAAAATAAAAAATAAAGACATGTATTTACTAATAAAAAATCAATTCTTGTCCATAAATACCCCTTGATTCCTGAATGTGTCAATCAAGTCACGTTTTTAATGATTTCAACATATTATAATTTGGTATTTGAGAAAAATGTTGCATGGAAACTTTTGAATATATTTGTTTTTAAATTATATTAAGATTTCATATTTATTTCAATGATAATATTACTTACACATATAATATTATTTTATTTAAATATTGTGTCATCAATTCAACCGTTGATCCGACTGTGAGAATCATGACCCACTAACATTTTCGATCGAATTCCGGTTCTGCTTGCAGAACATTGATATCTATATATAAGACTGTGCTCTGTTTTGTGGGGCCCTCCGCACTCTGCATCTATTGTACCCTCCCCTCCATGCTCCCCAAAAAATGCAAGTGAGCCTCACTTCTTCCCCCATTTCCACTAATGTCCTTCGTTGGGTTATTGGTTTTCATTATTATTCCCACGCCTCGCTTACGCCTCCACTTCAAATTTTTTTTATTTTATAAAATGACGATTATCATTAATATATTAACAAGCACATAAAAAGAAATCAAATTACATAGCGGCTATCAGGAAATAAGTTGATAGGAGTATTGTAGCTAAGATGATCCTTCGATGCGTGGTTCAAACTACCCAGGTATAAGGCCTTAAAAGACAACAATATCCTATGAATATCCTGATTTAGTACATCTCCTGAGTTAACCTTTTTTTACAAATATCAGGGATTTATTATATAAAATAGAGAGCTTGAATTGGTGGCTGTGAAATCCACTTGAGACAATCCATATGAGCGAGCCTCCACCTCAATCATACCTCCCTCCCCCATGTTTTTTTCCCACTCTTCTTGTGTCTCCCTCCTCTTCCTAGTTCCTCCTCTTCTTCTTCCTTCTTACTCCTTCCCCTATTTAATCACCTATTTGAGAAATTAATTTTAATCATAAATGTAATCATTATTTTTAATTCATGTCTATGTTTCTTAAATAATCCCCAATCTTTCTTGATACTCCATCAATGACAATCAAATAAGATATTAAAAAATGAATAAAATCAATTATTAACGTGTTACTTTTTTTTGCCACATTAATGTGTTACTGAAAAACATATTATACCACTCTATTCCTTATTATAAGTCTAATTATAAAAATATTTATTCATAAATATAAGTCCACTTAGTGGTTATTAATGATTGTTTTCTAACTTTAACCTTATTTAATTATTATTGGGAAGAGAAAACGATGTGGGAGATTTGAGAATAATTTATAAATGTAGAGAGAGATAGAAATTTTGAATAAGGGTAGTGTTGAAATATTTTAACAATTTAGAACATACTTAATAATCTAACTAACAATTCTTGGTATGTATAGATTAATTAAAGTGATCTTATAATAAGAAACGGATTGGTATTAATTAATTTAAGTAAAAGCTTTCTTTTAGTGGAATAAATCTTATATTTAGATAAGAAACACTATCTAAAATTTAAATGTCTTTGCTACATCACGTCCTTTGTCATAAAAGTTCACGTCATTTCATTTGTGCACCTTTTTTTCTTTAGAGAAAAAGATTTAAAAAGCGTCTATCATTTTCTTTTCTTTTCCCCTCTAGAAACAACTTGTGATTCACGGGGTGTTTAGTTTAATTGTTGGGAAATAATGTTATTTTCAGTTTTATTCAGCGTTTTATTTTTCCCGAATATTTGTGGAGGATGATGTCGGAGGGTGACTCTAATGTTAAAATAGACTATGATTGAGGACATTCTATTAGGAAATGAAATGGTGCAATTTTCATGGCTGCGGATCTCTCATGAATTGGTAGAAATTAGTTCTTTACACTGTACATGCTATTTAGTGACGTAGAACGCTTATTTGAGCACTCATCATCTAGCATTCAACATTTTTTTTCTCACTTTAGCTTAAAATTATTACATGTGTACACAATACATACACACACGAACATGTAACTCAATCAATCCATATGGTTTCAGTGTTTAATTTATTCAACAGATGTGAAGCGGTGCTTCTTTTCATCTTGAGCCAATGTCTTGCGATTCGAGCAACAGTTATCACGGGGAATCATTGCATTATTCGCTTTTTCCCCCTTCCTTATAGTTAGAAAACGGTCATTAAATGACTTTTTCCTCTTCGAGCAAAACATTTTCTGAATGCTCGACCTTAATTAGTTCAGACGCATGACATTATTGAATAATTGCGATATTCTTTTAGAAAAAAAGCTCACATAAAACCATATATAGATACATATACAAAAACTATGAATAAATTTTATTTACTGTGCTTCATTTAATATTTATTATAAGCAAATTTTTTTGGACTGAAATTATTTATTATAAGCAAATGTCAACACAGATTTTCAAATTCGGAATACTAAATGTATTTAACTAAGCCCTGATCTTTTTTAAACTAAAACATAAGATTGGATCCGATGAGGATTTATCTTGACACTGAAAAAACAGCTTGCATGCATCACACAGCCCCGTGATCGAATAGCTCGATCATCATCCACGGTTGACAGTGGATCTCTCTCAAAAACCTAAAATTAATTTTTGTTGTGGGTAGCATAATCATTTCAAGCAATCTATGCTACAATAGTCGCTACTATAGATAAAAGAATTCACAGTTTATTACACACACACACATCACCAGAAAAACAGGCACAAAATGATATCCTTTCTTTCAAACTTTTGATTGATCAAATGAAGATTTGATTTACGAAGAAGGCGTAGGTCTAAGCAAAACTAATTGAAGTGATATACGTAGTTTAATTTTTGAGCTATATATAGTGGCCCTAAATTGTTGGACCATGATCCCACGTGATTGAAGATGTTACTTCTGCTCTTGAAACCTTATAAATTCCGATTCCTCGTGATAGCTTTATCGGTCAATTCCTAGCTAATACTATAACCCCCTCACTTTTAAACTACTCTTGCCATGATAGATAGGTAATAAGTAACAACTATAAGATCTGCCTTTTTCTCTCTACTTCTAAGACTAACCCCTAACAAGTCGCTATACCAATTCCAAAAAAAAAATAAAAAATATCAACACAGTGAATTGACCATTGAGCTGTCTCAAACCATGTTCTTAAATCGAATGTTTGTGAAGCCTGGCACGCATATCAATTACTCCCCACTTTCACACATCTAACTTTTAGGCTTTGGAATGTAAGCTTTCACCGTGCCAATCACGCACCACCATATAAAATATCATTTCTTATTTCGGCAAACCTTCTTTGAACAATGATCTAATAAGGAAATAACTGTGCCAGTATTGATTTTAACATTAAATTTAGGGACTGCGATGGAAATTAAATACCTTACAAGACATTATTATTCACATAAAAAGATTATGATCGAATGCGTAGCTTTAAGCCAAGACCACTGTTATACTATAGCTAGTCGATCGAATCATGGAAGTTAGGTAACCTTTAACAATCAAAGCATTAAATAATTTAGGGGAGTACTGATGGAGCAACCTTTTTTTGACTATATTGTTTTTTTAAGGGATTGAAAGAGCATCAAGGAGGTGCAAATGTGTATATATGATATTATAGTATATGAAGGAAACAAACGAAAGAAAACGTAAATTAGAGGAATCTGTGTAATAATTGTGTCAGTAATGTTATATTATATATCGGACAATTCAACTGCTTTTGGCTTCTTGCGTTCGGGGGCATGGCATCCTAAGTTATTTCCCCCCATCACATGAACACTTTCACGCCCAAAATATCCCATGTGCCTGTTGTATTATATATTATTATTAGATCGAAGAACTATTAACTTGATTTTACATATAAGCACATGAGAAGGAATAATAAACCTAACAGTTATCGATATAATGAATAAGATACATATATATATGTCCGACCAGATAACGACATCCCTTGCATCCATAAATCCTACATAGAGAAACCCCACAAGTACTTACTTTATAGTTCTCTTCAATTTTTGCTTAGTCATCATCGTTTGGAAAAATCTCACGCACATCCGCGATTTCATTACCAAATCCCGTACAATAATTTCAAATATACTACCTCTAGTCCTAATTATAAGAGCCAGTTGACTTTTTTTGGGGATATTAAGGAAGCAAATTAGACCCTTAAATCTTAATATATGCGAAATGTAATTAGATTATATGATAGCTTATAAGTAAAATAACTTAGTTTTGAGGAAAAAAGACAAATATAAACAATTCATAGTGGTGTATTTTGCATCCTTAATTTTTCCAAAAAAGTCAACTGGCTCTTATAATTAGGACCGGAGGGAGTATGTCTGAACTAAATTATTTATATTGCCCTCTCACTATCTGGTACTTAATAGTTTATTCCCTTATGCTCTTACCTAGCCATACGGTTAGATGGATTTTTTTTTTCAGAAATCACGTTCACTTTTTAGGAACAATAGCGAGCAAAAATATTGAGATACATGGTTTCCATTTACAATGAAATTTATATATAAAAAAAAAGCTCCCCATGTCCTAAATATAAGACATGTTTACCTAATTTGATCAGATTAAAGATGTTAGTTAAATTGGTTACAATTATGTGATATTACCAATGCACCCCAACCATTTAGCTTTATCCCTACCCCCTTCTCTTGTTTATTTATTATTGAGTAATATTCATTGGGATAATTTTGAGAAAAGTTGAGAACAATTTGAAAGAAATCTTATATTTAAAACCAAACTTAACTCCCCAATTTGGTCTTATATTTAGGAACGGAGGGAGTAAGATTTTTTTATGCTATTCATTTTGGTTCTTAACATAAGAGTTAGTTTGATGGTGGTTTTAATATTCAATATAAGACTTCAATCCATTATACATATTATCTATATTTTTTCAAACTAATTTATCTAAATTATAAATCAATGTATAGTTCAATATATATTGAGTTAAAGATCATTTTGGCCAATGAACCATAGGCCAGGTATCACCTAGCACATATATTAATAAATGGTTTCTTGGATGCCAAAGAAGTTTTAAAAGTGGATAAATTGGCCAACACCGTCATATGTAGCCAAACGGTCGTTATGTCCCTACAACGTAATGACGTGTCGACACATGGCACACACATACATAACGCCGTTCAGCTACATCTAACAGTATTGGCTAGTTTGTCCACTTTTAAAACTTGACATCCAAGATGTCATTTATTGATATATGTGACTGGTGATACCTGACCTATAATTTATTGACCAAAATGATCTTTAATCCATATATATTTAAATATTTTATAGATATCACATTTGTTATTGTTGGAATTTTGGATCCAGATCTGCCCTTGATGGGCTGGATTAATTAATTGAGAAATAAGAATAATTCCTAACTAAATAATTAATTATGTGTTTAATTAATATAATTGGTCAGATGAGAAATGTGTGGATTGCTGACTCGGTCATAAGTCAGTTACATATTTAAATAAATTAATTAAATTAAGATATTTGATTTATATTATTTAAATAATTCATCATCAATTATAAAATGAATATAAATGCATTTATTTATATTCTTAATAACCAAGTCAAATGAGAGGTTGAGATATTCTTTCTACCGATGGTGTTGTGGATATTTTGTATTCCCAAAATATCCCCAACCCTCTTTTATAAATAGAAGACCTCCCATTTAGTTCTGATCGCCTCAGTCGTTGAGTTTTCCGACTCTCTCATTTTTTCTATATATATTTTTTTGTGTGTGGTGCTCTGCTATATATGCCACACATTTGGATTCTGTTTTTTCAGTAGTCCGAACTAGTCTAAAATTTTGCATGGATTCTCCGAGAATCAACTCATGGAGCTCCGGAGGTTTGACCCAAATCCGAATATGGGTCCATTTGGTATGTTTTTCTCCCTCTCATATAATTAAAATTTTCCTTCAGTTATAAATCACTAATTTATTTGTTTTGTGTTAGTTGGTTGTCAATTTGGTTTTTGCTTCTTCTTTGATTTAATAGTTCTGACTGATGCAAGTCCGTGGCTCGCGCAACGTGGAGAGATAAAAACAAGAGTCAGTCCGCCGTTTGAGTCGAGCTAGAGAGTTTCAGACATTATTTCCTCAGTCAAATTGGAACAAGTAGTGTGTGTGAGAGAGACCAAATGGAAACTCATCTTGCCGTTTTATGTCATTCTTCTCTCCCATTTAAATTAATTAAGCTGGTATATGAAGCTGCCTGATTAGTGATTGCTTAATTAGTATATACTCCCTCCTATCCATAATATTAAAGGTAATATGAGAATTTTTTTGTTTACATATAAGAAATAACATGTAAAAGTTAAAATAATGAATGTTTAATTTCTATTTTTGACATTGTATATTAAATGTAAAGAGGAGAGAGTGTGTGAGTCTATGATCAATGATATAAAGTTAAAATTGCAAAACAATATTAATTTTACCCACAATAAATGATTTTAGTATGTTCTCTTTGTTTGTATAAAATAGTTGACTACCTCTTATAATGTAGAGCTAAATAATACATGTATATTATTTCTCTTTCGTGATGTATATAATATATCTGAGCTGGATGAAGTATGCATGTATATCAGGATACTAAATAAATCTTATGTTGTTCAACAAAAAAAAAAAAAAATCTTATGTTAAATGATGAATCCTATATTTGAGTATTTCAATATTTTAACCTGTCTTGCATGGTTGTATGTCAGAATGCCACATTAGATTCTTATGTTAAAATATCAATCCTTACTGATTCCATGATCCCATCCCTTTTTTTTTTTTCGTATGTGTTGTTTGTTGGGGAAGACAGAGATATGTTCAATATAACTAAACTTGCAATATCTAACTACATTTATCGACTCTCAGGTGACTGTACCGTTTTGATACAAAATTCATAAGAAAAAGATGTGTTTATTACTCAAAAGTTAATAGAAAAGGCGCCTAATTAACAGATTTCGATTTAATATGCCATTTTTTGTATATATTCTTTATTTCAAAATATCATTGAATATTCGATGATTATTTTGTGACTACTATATTAAGTCAGAAAATTGTTTATACATAACATGAAATTTAAAACAAATCATACTGTTTATAACTTAAGAACAGTACTAATTTATTATACATTTTATACCTTACATTGATGCTTAGTGATGCTTTACTGGGTTTGATTGGTACATGAGATTTGCAGGAGGTAGGAAATTTTTTTATAAGTTTACTTTTCAAAAATCGAAGAAGTTGGGTTACGGTACTTTTAAGTATGTGACTTATTTGAGTAGGGGAGTTTGTTCCTAAATATGACACATTTTTGTATTTTTTTTTTCTCAACTTTTTTCTAAATTAACCATATTGATGCTCATCAATATAAACAAGCAAAAGAGAGGGTTTGTGAATGAAGGTAGGTGGTGAGGGGTATTTTAATATTATTATGTTATTTTAACTAACTTAACCAACATATTTAATCTATTTAAATTAGGTAAATAGATCTTATATTATCTAGCAACTAAGAAATTGAAAAAGGAATTTATTGCCGCGAGATAAGGTGTTTTAATTTCTTAATAGATTATTGGCCCACATTCATCTTCTTTAACATTCTCTGGACTCAGCATGGGCTCACTGGCCCGTTCTCTCTTGTCTCATCAGCTTGTGTTTTTTTGTTCCCCTCTTATTGTCCCTTTCATATAATTGTCCTTCAAGACCACGGAACAATAACACATGCTTATTAATATCATTGCATATGGATTCCATATACAATATTTCTCATCACTTTTGCTTCAAGTGCATGCATGTATAAATGAATGGAGAAAGGAATCTGTATCTAGAAATACTCCTGGAACTTTCCCTTTCTTTTCTTGATCCCAATAGAAAAAATAGATGAAATTAATTTTATAATTTCGTTTAGCTTCTATATATTGTGCTCCCGTTGGACCTTTAAGCTTGGACCAGACTGAGATACGACTTAAAGCATATCAAATTCGTGTATATATTATACTGCAGATTATATTAGAAAGGTTATTTATAACTTTCACACGTATGTTTTGTTTGTTTCCTTAGAAATTTAAGGCGTAAGCCTAGATTAGTAGTTTAGACGCCATCAAATTTATTACAAACATGACAAACCCAAAGCCTCGGTTTGTTCATCATGTGTGTGTGTGTGTGTATATATTTACACATACACATATAGTTATCGTATTGGAATGTGCTTTTGTACCCTAGTTCACATAGGAAGTTTTAACCTAATTGCTCTTTAATTTGATAATTATCAATACTTTCTTAATTAAATGCTTCCGTATGCAAATCATGTCGATTTAGATCAGCAACCCTAATTCGAACTTCATAAATATGATTATATCTGAAAAGTCCTGTGACTGTCTAGAATAGTACTACTGGCTTGCTCCCAGACTATATAATGGTTCGTTATATTCATTCTATTGACTGAATTACAATTGCGTACATCTTTGTAAGACAATAAGTAATTAGTCAAACACAGACAGGCACAGAGAGAGGTAGGTTGAAATGATTTTTTTCCAAGAAGAAGAAACCAAGAAATAGGATCAAGTTTGGAGTGACTATATGTCTCTGGAGAGCTCTCATTATTCATGTTGCATGTCTTGGAGTGTAGTGCAATATAAGAGTATGGATGGTAGGAATAGCTCCAAACACAAGCATCTTTGAGACATCCCACTTGTCCATGTATATTTCTTTTCAATCCCAAACAATTCCATTATTGACTCTCCTTAATGTAAACTTAAATCTCCTCGTTGGTATAAAAATGGTAGGTTAATAATATCTTCATGTTTTCTCGAAAGCAGAATTGTACCTCTCACCGCACCTTCTCATATATGTACCACATCACCTCTCATTACTCCACCTCTCATTACTCCATATCCATTTTAGCAGACTTTACCCCATTATTTAAAATTCAAAGTCATATATATATACACACCCCTCGCTCAGATAATCACGATAATATAAAGTTTCTTGTCGAGTTTTAAATTTATGTATAGATTGATGTTGTTTTTCTATTAAAATGACTTGGAAGCCGGTTCGTAGAATATACTTCACTTAATATTTACTTTATAATTACCTTTAATCCAATGTTTAACTATCTTATCTCATGTGACAACCAACAAGCTATTAGATGAGATTAAAAGTGGTCTCAATCCTATAAGAGAAAGGATACAAGTTCGGATTCCGTAAAACACACTTAGCTGGTTAAAAGAGGTAAAAACCCTTTCACCTTAAGCCTCGGAAAGTATTAGTTGTGAGATATTTTATATTATTAAAATATTGTGAGTTATACTTAATTAGGTGTAATAATAAAATATATCCAGAGTGTGGCCTGTTGTTAGAATAGGCCTAACATCAAATTAGGGTTATGAGGTTATCTATATAAGAGTATATCCTCTGATAGAGCCGGGAATACGGGCCGAACCTGTCGGGCCGGCCAGTTTAGGCCCTAACCCGAGGAGGGCCAGGTTTTGATTTTGGAGCAAAAAAAGGGGAGCGGGCTTAAACGGGCCGGCCCGTCGGGCCGCGGTCTTTGACGGGCCAGCCCATTTAAGCCCGTTTATTGCCCATCCCTTTTTTTACATTTTTTTATTTTCATTTATTCAAAAAGTTAAATGGGTGTGCTATTTTTGTACATATGCATATAGATAAAAATAATTTAAATGCTTATTAGGTTAGATTCAAGTCCCGTACATCCCACTTTTATACTTTAATTCCTTATTACTAAGAACATTCTATATAATTGTGGTGTGACTTCTAGTTCTAGACTTAGTATATAATTTATGAGTTGTTGAGTTGGTATATGGCAATGCACTAATGCTTGGTAAGTTTGTATTTAAATATAATTTGGATCATATATATTTATATTTTTTATTATAGGTTCATTATTTTCGTTAGCAATACACACTCAAAATTAATGAAAAAAACATTTAAAAAAGTCGAAACCCGCAGGCCGGGCTTCACGAAAAGGGGGTATTTTTGTTCGCGGGCCTTAAACGGGCTTGGCCCGTTTAAGCCCGGCCCGCCCGATTTCCCACCTCTATCCTCTGATGGTGAGAGATACCATTAACTTTTGATGGTCTTAAAAATATTAGAGCAATAATTACAGAGAATTCTATCAGCTCATTTGGAGCTCCCTGTTAGTGACAGCTTAACTAGTTGCCATCACTGTGTCACTCTTCAATTAAAAGAGATATGAGATTATTTTACTAATTCTCCTATGTTCTTGAAGGCATACGTATTTGTCATCACAGATCATGAAGTGGATCGAAACACTAATCAAATGCATTGGCAACAGGTATTTATAGTTGTCTTCCACTGTCTTATTATTTATATGAGATATTGATAGAAAACAGAATTGAAATATTGTATTGATCATTGAAAATAACCCTTCCATAGAGTATAGGTCTAATGGAGGGAATCTAAACACAACAAGAAGAACAATGCAGAACATAAAGAAGAACATATAGGCTGGGTGCATTAGAGAGGCACTCCCACTCTCCCACAATTCACTCAATACTCTTCATGCCTCTCTTTACGATAGGACCCTTCTTATATAGCCAATCACTCTCCCTAACTGTCACATACAATTTACCCTAATACCCCTAGCTCACACTACACACACCAGATCACATGAGACATACCCTATGTCACTACTTATCTATTTTTGATTCCAACATTACCCCCTCGTGAAGTTTGACCTTGTCCTCAAGGTTAAGAGGGTGATCTCGTGGTTGCCTCCATCGATAGCTCTAGCACTGAAATCGATGATGTCCCTTTCTCTCCGAGGTCACCCTCAGGTAGTGAATCTTCAGCAAGAATTATGACTTGCAGCTGCTTGTACTTACACCGATGCTTTAGTTTGAATTTTTAAATGCACTTGAAGCAGAGCCCTAACGCACGGCAGCAGTCGATCTCAGCATCAGTGTACCATCTAGAGTCCGATTTGTTGGTGTAAGTGATGGGAATCTTGACCTTCTTCGCATCGTTAAGTCACAGCAAGTTTGATACCTTGGACGAGAATGGTGAAGATGTGGGCGTGAAAGTAGTTTTGGTGGAGTCTGAATAGGGAGTCAAGTGGGTAGGGCTAATCCAATCTGGCCTATTATGCTCGACGCAAACCTAAGAAGACCTATAACCATTCGGGTTGTCCAAATAGGTCAACGCCCAATTCCTCCCCTCGATTTGTAATGCCATGTCCATGTAATCGAGAGAGTGTGAAGATGGATCAAGTATAATTCAGCCTTGACCTCAAGCCTCAGACCATTCATGAATGAGCCGATGAGCAGCTCTTCATTGCAAGTCCCCAGAGTTGTCGAGAGTAATTAAAATTTCGTTCAATATATTTCGCAACGCTTCGATCTTATCGTATGGCCATTAGCATCTCATAAGTGTTCCCAAATTGCAATAGACATAAGCGGAAAATTAGATCACATTTGAGCTCCTTCCAATCAATGATCGGAGAACGAACCTCTTTCCATTGGAACCAGTTGAGCGCGGCCTTTAAAACACAGTACAGTCGCGTCCAACTTCTCATAATCAATGATCTGGTTTACCTTGAAGTAGCGTTCGATTTTGAAGAGCCATCCGAGAGGTTCATCGCCTGAAAACAGAGATAGGTCGAGCTTCCTGTAACCAGATATGTCTGAATCCATATCCTTGCTCTTCTTCTTTAATTTAACCGAAATACCTTTCGGTGAACCTTCTGACGTCTTGTATTTCTTCCCTGGATCCAAGTTGTGACTGCCTAACCCTGCCTCAAAGGTACTCTTGCTACCTCCGGAGTAACGACGAGTGATGTCGTTTGTATCTCTTTTACCTTTGTGCGATTTAATTTGCTTCACGGTACTCAGTCACAAATTTTGAAATTATGTTCTTGACAGTAGCTAAATTATCTTTGATCGATGACACATCTACAGATTAGCCTTCGATCTTCTGCTCCGTCTATAATAAACGAGATTCAATGGCTTCGACTTTACTCTCTATTAAGTGAAATATTCTATTGATCATTGAAAATAACCCTTCTATAGAGTGTAGGTCTAATGGAGGGAACCTAAACACATGAAGAAAGAAGAACAATGCAGAACATAAAGAAGAACATATAGGTTGGGTGCATTCGAGAGGCAATCCCATTCTCCCACAATTCACTCAATACTCTTCATGCCTTTCTTTACAATGGGACCCTTCTTATATAGTTAATCACTCTCTCTAACTGTCACATACAATTTACCCTAATATCCCTAGCTCACACTGCACATGCCAGATCACTAGAGACACATCACCCTTTGTCACTACTTATCTATTTTCGGTTCCAACAGATACACACATGTATTATATATGCTATTTGTTGTCTTACACATTATTATTAGTATCAAGTGCAAAGTAACTCAGGATACTTTTGTTGGAAGAAAAACAAAACCACTCAATGTTTGACACATGATATTGTTGATAATACTCCCTCCGTCCCATAATATAAGATCCTTTTTTTGAATGACTTTGTCCCACAATATAAGGTTCTCTTTGACTTTTTTTAGTAATAAATGCGGTTTTTCCCATTTTACCCATGCATTAATTTCTCCCACACATTCTCTTTCATCTTCTTTTCATTATTACCATCTCTCTTAATCATTCATAAATAAGGGCACTTTTGGAAAAAAAATGGTATGTTTCCTACACATTTATTGTTTTTAACTAACTTTAACTTACTTTTTAGGAACCCGAAATTCGGTTAAAAAGACCTTATATTATGGGACGGAGGGAGTATTAATTATCGTGTATCCATAACGACCCAATTAAGTGTATGCATTTCGTTTTTCAGAATCGGAACAAGTAAACCTTATCTTCAACAGTTAACTAACTGCAAACTAAACTTACATTATATTGCATTTCTTTTTGTCATCTCTAATTAGTTGCCCCACTTGCAATACAATATTTTTCTCATATCAAAATCAAGCTTCCCCGACATTTATGCTCGGATCATCAGCTGGTGTTTCTCCTTAATTTTAGGACAGCTGTAACAATAACAAACTCATCATGAGAACTTGTCATATAAGCGAAAAAAATCTGACATCATCTGTTTGAATTCCTTCAATGCTTTCGAATATCAAATGGAAAAAGTACAGCTGTATCACTATGAAGCGATCTGATTTGCAGTTAGTAGATAATTTAATTAATAAAGAAAATCTAAAGACTTGTCGTTAAATTTTCACCATATATAGTCCGTAATCGACCGCCTTTAACGGCCACATATATAGGACTGAATCTTTTGTTCAAGTTTAAAAGTAATCTCGGTGATAATATGATGTGGCCTTCGAAGAATGTTTGGTACAAAACATAGGACAAGTTGGTTGCTTTCTTATCGCCATTATCCCTACCCTATCGTCATGCAATCTTTTAATTGTACGTATATTATTATATTACCCCTATAATTGTCCCTTTCTGCATGACCAAGCAGCATATATATAGATCTCCATGCACAGCGTTTTCAAGCTTACAACCATCTTACTGGTCGATAATATCTATCTGTCATTATTCCTTGGTAAATTACATTCCCTAGGTTCCTCCGTTTTGCCTTATTATTTTTAATATGGAGAAAGAACCCAACTTGGAAATTCAACTACTCCCTCCTGGATTTAGATTCCACCCTTCAGACGAGGAGCTCATTGTACACTACCTCAGAAACAAAGTCACTTCATGTCCCCTCCCTGCCTACTTCATTGCAGACATAGATCTCTATAAGTTCAACCCATGGGAGCTTCCAAGTACGTTTTATTTATCTTCTGTTTCATTTGTTTTCTTGATCATATGAATAAGTCTTATGGTGTGGTTTTTTAATTTGTTTATGATATAGGCAAGGCTTTGTTTGGAGAGGATGAGTGGTTTTTCTTTACTCCGAGGGACAGAAAGTATCCAAATGGATTGAGGCCTAATAGAGCAGCTGGATTAGGCTATTGGAAGGCTACGGGGACTGATAAACCTATTCTTTCATCTTGTGGAATGAAGAGCATTGGAGTGAAGAAAGCCCTTGTGTTCTACAAGGGTCGCCCTCCTAAAGGATCTAAAACCGATTGGATCATGCATGAGTATAGGTTGCTTGATTCAATGATCTTGAGTTGCAAACAAAGAGGGTCTATGAGAGTAGGTCAATTACATGATACGTGTTGTTTCTTACTTTTCCTTTTTTTTTTTAACAGATGAAAGTAGACCAATTTTTTTTTTTTTAATTAGCGTAGATGTCAACATGTTTGATGGGTTTATAGAAGAATATATAGAGGGTTATTATTATTATTATTATTATTGGTTCTCATAGTTTGATTCAATTTTAGTTTTAATTCATATAGTTTTAAATTGGTTTTGCCCCTTAATATTTTATGAGTATTTAGCCTGATTTTGGGTATAACAAATTAGCAATCAACCAAAACTCATTACAAGTATAGGGACCTATCATTAAACTTATTAAACCAAATTTTTATAAAATTATAGGGACAAAAATCCAACAATTTGAAGCCACTAGGACCAAAACAAAAATGGATAAAATTATAAGGACTAGCAATTGCATTAGCCAAGAATATAATATGCAATTTTAATGTTTTGTCTTGTTTTTCCTTTTGGACAGCTGGATGATTGGGTGCTGTGCAGAGTTCGTCAAAAAATCAGCAGCCCTAGAAGCATTTGGGAGGAGTCGAATGAACCTACAAGCTACTTTCAACAGATGAATTATGAGAGTCATGATCCAGAAGAAACTGTCAAAAACCGTGTGTTCAGTGAATTTCCCATGTTGCCGTACATTTTAGGATCTACGACGAATGTTACCCTTCCTTCCATGGGAAATCCATCATCAAGCTTAAGCTGTCAGCATAAAGATAATGCTTTTGTCAATGAAGACACCTCAAACATAGAAGCACAGCTCTCAGAATTCACTGCTGATCAGAGCTTGATGAAGAGAAAACTCTATGAACAAAGCCAAATTGACCTTTATGATTCTCCTCCCTTTAAGAAACAAAGAGAGGAAGACGATGAGAGGAACATGCTAGACATAGACATGAGCAAAAGCTACACCAGTAATTTCAGCAGCTTCTTTGATCATTGGAATGCCACCACACAGCCTCAAGAGCTTAATAATCTGGTCTTTGCAGGATATGTTTGAGAGATTATTTATACTCATTCATGTACGTATATATGTTTATATGTTAAGGTAAGCAGAAAGTGAAGATAAAAGATCGGAGAAACAGAAGAAGACTCAGGAAAAGCAAGAGGATGAAGCTTTTCCCCCGCTATGTGTGTAGTGTGTGGTTATATTCTTTATAGCTCATTGTGATTGTACATATATATGTGGAACTGTACGCTATTTGCTCTGCTTCATTATAGCTGCAGATTATTAGAGTTGTGTGCAAGTGATATTAAATTGTTAGTTTAAAGAATAATGCGAAGGTGACTGTGATAAACCTTCAATTAATCTATGATGCGTTCTATAGTCTGCTAAAATGTGAGTTATAATTTATATGTATGAAGATAATTCTGATGAACGTTTATGTGTAAGTTATTATAATTTATATGTATGTAGATGATTCTGATGAACATTTATGTGTAAGTTATGAAAATGAGAATCCCTGGCTTTTTTCATTAAATAAATTATATTTCGATGAGTAGTTATATAATTAATTTGTTTATGATAGGATAATGAGGTGTCTGAATTCCATAAAAAATAAAGCATGGATGGAAGGTGGTATTAAATTGTTAGTTTAAAGAATAATACTATGGAAGGTGACTGTGATAAACCTTCAATTAATCTATGATGCGTTCTATAGTCTGCTAAAATGTGAGTTATAATTTATATGTATGAAGATAATTCTGATGAACGTTTATCTATAAGTTATTATAATTTATATATATGTAAGTAGATGATTCTGATTGACATTTATGTGTAAGTTATGAAAATGAGAATCCCTGGATTTTTTCATTAAATAAATTATATTTCGATGAGTAGTTATATAATTAATTTGTTTATGATAGGATAATGAGGTGTCTAAATTCCATATTTGAATTCCATAAAAAAAATAAAGCATGGATGGAATATATTGAGGAATATGCTATAGATTATATTTATTGAACAATGTCTGATTGAATTGAATAATATGTTCAACAGAATAGTAGAATTGTCTCTAAAGGTACAATAATGCAACCAAGGATATTTAATGCGAAAGTTTCTTATAAAGGTGTACTTGAATCCTGCGTAATAGCCATAGTGGGGCTGGGTATGGGCCATCGCTGGAGGGAATATACTAACGTCACGGCGAGGAAATAAGTGATGCACCTCAACAAACAACACCCACCTAACGCCTCGACTTGCCATGATCTATTCAAAGGGACAAGTAATCTTTCCAAGGGCAAGCTGCACAAATATAAAGGAGTGCAAATCTTATTCATTAATGGTTAAATGGCTGTTTTTCACCTTTAGCTTTTGTGCGCCAAAATGATATTTCTCAAAAACAAAAAAAATCCAAAATTCCAAACCATAACCAAAAAAAAAAAAATAGGCCACTTGATTCAATTAAAACATCCAAGCCCAACTATTGAAGTAAGGGCGTTAAAGACAAGAAAACTTGGGGGACTGTGGCATTGGAAAAAGAAAGAAAGAATAGCAACAAACAATTAAAAAATTTGAAGAATTATAACAATATTAGTTTCTCATAAAAACATATCCACATTTTGAAGCTGGGGTTGTGGGCTCTATTTTCGACTTTTGCGTCTGAAATAGATGTCAGTCTAAAAAGCACATTTACATGAGTTAAGACTAACCTTTTCTCACATTCTTCCCACTTCCGAACCGCTTCAAAGCGATTTTGTCACTCTTTCTTTTATTAGTGATAATGAAATATAAACCCAATAATAAAGTTCCGAAAAAAAATTTGCTTAATGGAAGCACCAAGATAGTTTTTAAAAATCACATCAAGTTTACAGAAAATAGTAAAGAACGCAGGCCACACCAACTGCATCTTTATGTCACGTAACCTTGAGGTGAGGCTGATCAGATTCCAACCCCACCTCTATCTCTACCTCTTGGCAAAGAATATAATCATACTCCTCCTATGATGCAAAGTCCTTTTATGTAAACAATGTGTTAGTACTTTGTACAAATATCTCCCTTGACAAGGATATCAGCGCCAAATCTGGGGTGAAATATTGTGAAGCGAGGAAATGAAAGAAGCCGCAGCTATTTGACAACGCAAGAGGGGAAAGAGGAATCAGATTGTAAAGGACAGACATATCGGCAAATCTCTCTAATGCCAGCAGAAACACGCGCGCACAAAATAAAACACAACTTCACAGACAAGATACTCCTATTTTAAGTAAAAATACAAGGCATAGCGGGCCAGACGTCTGACCGAACCACATCCAACAAATTATATCACCTCGGGTATCAAATCATTTCTTCAGCACACTGCAATTAAAGGCACAGGTCAGAAACTATTCCCAAGAAGCAAACACGTGAGAGAATACACCCTCTAGAACACAAGTTATACACAATGTGCCATATAACAGATACCAAAGATCCCAGTAATGCCATGAGCAAGAAGATGAACAACCACGTTATGAATATGAAATACTTTGGTTAGACATGACTTTTTGTTTTCCTTTTCAACACTTCCACATTTGAAACTAAATTTGCTCGATACTATTTTATATTTTAACCGGGGAAATAATTCTGACAATGGCAAAATTTCCTTCTTTAAAGTGATCATGATCTCAACCAACATGTGACAGTCAAACCTCCTTTATCCGTGAAAGGTATATTACAAAATTTCTCAGAAATTAGTTCTACTAAAGAGCTAAGATGAAGCTCAAGATTCCCAAATTAAGTTGGTAGAATTTCAAACTTCATGTTTGTCAACATACTAAGTAAACATGGACCAGAACTTTCCCGTTCATGCCAGTATTTTATTCATGAGTCCAAGTTTCCAATATTAAGGTAAAATCAGAAAGAGGAATATATATCGGGCTTAAAATCTATTAGATAAGAGAAAAACTGGTTTTCTGATACAGGTAATCATAAAGTAGTTAAGAGCCTTACTTGTATAAATAGGCAGCAATTCCCAAAATGATAATCAACAGCACAATGTCAATACAGAAATTTCGACTGGATCGTAGCTGTGTGAAAACCATAACCATTGTAAGAATTAACAAGAATTTTACCATTGAGTCTACCAGAAATGGTTAAAAAAATCTAAGCTTGAAAGGGGGTCGCAGTTAAATAACCTGGTTCACTGTGTCTTTGAGCCTGACGTTGGTATTCTTGAGGTCAGATGATGCTTTGTCCACCTGGAAAGATCCCAAATGGTTATCTTGTCATGTTGGCTTCAACGTAGAAAATTCAAACATGCGATCTAAACATTCCTCCAGATTTCAAAGCTTTAACAACAGAAGAAAGTTAATAAACTTACCTTAGTGTCAATCTCATCCATCAGTGGAACTTGTCTATCTAGCTCCTGCATTTAGCACTCTAAAGTAAAAATAAAACATAAAAGATGGGGAAGCAAAAAAACACAGGAGAAAAAATAAATAAGGCAACTGACCTCATTCATATCGTGTGCCATATTTTTCAATGTATCCAAGCCTTCTGCAATCACATCCAGACCTTGATCCTATAGATGCTTTGATATTATCAGATGTAAAAGCATTTTCTGATTAACACAGCATATACATTGTGCAAAAAATCCCCCCCCCCCCCCCGGTAAGCCAATATGACTTGCCTGCTTCATTTTACGCATTTCATACTCTTGCCGAAATTTACTTGATTCCTCGGTTTGTCGGAAGTGTTCATCATCAAATTGACCATCTGTAATAGACATGAATTACATGACTTAATTACACCAATGAGTTTAGAAACTCCCAAACATAAACTACTCTATCAGCACAAGACATAAATAGCATCAATTACCTGAATCAAACCTAATTTCAGTACGCGAAGCAGAAGCAGCCCAACCTACTGTTTTTTTGGGTGCTGCAGGTGTCCCATCTGGGATGGCTTGGATCCTCTCTGGCAGTGCAAGAACCAAATCATTGCGAGCAGCAAATTCTTCTGATGAAAGCCCTTTTACCTGTAGATAAATTACATTTTGTCACGCATATGACATGTATTAGATTGGATGGTTTCAAAGCTTTGAATGCTAGCAAGTCATGCGATAAAATACATAATTATGCTATTGAGAAAACATACCCAGCAAGGATCGAAACAATGTACAATTATGTAATCTTCTTTCTTCTCATTGTCAAATTTTATTCCCACAATTTCAATTAGATTACTTCAATGCACATTGTTGCACAACAGAAACCCCTAAGAAGAACCATTTTGATCAATAAAACCTAGATCTGACAGAAAGCAAAAACGAACCTTCTTTAAAGCCAATCTCTGCAACTTGGGGACCTCCTCCAGCAATCGAGCCTTAGTACGACGAATCTCAGCATTGATGGCCACAACAGATGCCCTGCTTTTCTCCTTGGAGGCAGTTTCTGCTTTCTACAAAGAATTGATGTCATATTAGACCTTTTTTTTTTTGGGGGGGGGGGGGGGTGCGAATTACACCACAAATTTATAGAAAATTACATCGATCAGAGCAATAATTCCCCGAAAAGTGTCCACCAATGTACATTACTGCATGTATCGTTTTGCCCACCAAACTCACTGATAGTTTAAAAAAATGCACACAATACTAAAGAAGGAAGAACAATGAGGATCCGATCATAGGAAAAGAAAAGAAAAGAAGAAAAGGAGAATCTGACCTCAAGAGCTGCCTCGATGTCAGCTTCGACTAGAGCGTAGAGTCGAGCAAAAGCATCATCGCCAGAGATATTGGAATCCTTGTGCTTGTCGACGTCGTACTTGTCGAACTTCTTGCAGATCGAATCAACTCTAGTTAGGATATCGATGACGCTCATTTTTGTTACTAGCAATCAAAATCCAAATCGGCTCAATCTATAACCAGCAGATCAGTAGTTGAAGAGTTCTTTTTTTTAAAAAAAAATGGAAATAGTTTAATTAATCTCTTTGTTAACGGCGCTCCAGTTCGTTTGATATTGCCAGCAACTTACAGCCTGTAGCGCCAAACTGCAAACTTTATTATTGTTGTTATTATTATATTATTATTACTACTACTACTTGTATAGTTCTATTACGACCCCGATGTTTGAATTAATTCATTTGAAGTGATTTTTTTTTTTAACTGAAAATTTATTTGAAGTGATTTTACGAATGAGGCTGAAGCATGATGTGAGGGGAATTTTTGTCTTGTGAAAGTATAAAAAAACATTTTTAATTGATTATGAGATAAAACAAAAGTCGAATGATGAGTTCTTCTCTTCATTATTTTTTTTATATACAATCTTCTCTTCCTTATTACATGATTCCCTGTCTCAACAATTTTTTTTTTTTAAATAAAACTGGATTAAACTTAAAGAAGCTTACAGAGATACCAACTAATGGACTCCCTCATCATTCTCCACCTCGTGTAAAAGGCGGAGGATGCTCCAAAATATGAAAGTTATCTAGTAATCTATAGGATACCTTGGGAAGAAAATCAGCATGCTCTAGTTCTTCTCTATCGTAATGTCTTATATAACCTCTCCACTCTAGGCATAAACCTTCGAGTCTCAACAATTTTAGTTGATGAAATCCATCTGCCTATTAATTATACTAGAAAATAGAATGACTAATTTTAATACTATATAATCTTAGGAAAAAAAATATTGTTATGTCGTACTTAACAAAATACCTATCCTATTTTATTTCACAATGACCACTAAATTTTAACTTATACCATATGCAATTAGTTTATAAATTAGTTTTGAAGTAAAAGATTAGTTTTAAGAGAAAAAGGATAAATATAAATAATTTAAAGCGATTTATTTTATATCCCTAATTTTTTTAAAAAGGTCAACTAAATCTTATAATTAGAACCAATAGTGTTTTGATTTGTGACTTTAGTATGCCAGAATTAAGAATACGATATCTTTCCCTTAATCGTTAACTATAAAAAATAAATTACAAATTAATTTAATTAAAAATTATGTATTTAAAAAGAACATATATAGTTAAAGGAGGAAAAAACACAGATGATAGATTATATGGTTCTTCGATTATAATATACATTCATGCGTGATATTCAAAATTTTATACAGATAGAACTAACCCCAACGCTGCATTATATACAGAGTACAGACTTATTTTAATAAATACAACCAATCCCTTACCCCATTAATATAATTAAATTTGAACTGTTTATTCATAACTATATTTAGTTATAAGTGTAATTGATAGATTTTTGTTGTCATATCAATATCAATATGTAAATGTGTACATACGAAAAAAGGGAGAGCAAGTCACAAAGCTCATCCATGATAAAATAAGCCCAATAATATTTGAATCTCAAGCAATACAAAAAATGAGTCTATGATAGTTTAAAGCAGTAAAAGTGTAAAACATCACATTTTGATGATGTTATTATGATGCAAATATAATATGATTATGATTATTCATTTCAAAATTATCTCAGAAGTTGAGAAGTTTAGCAATAAAGGTTGGAGGGAGAAAAATCAGCAAAAGAATGGAAGTGAATGTTGGGGCAACATAGAGTTGAATGTCGATCAATGCACGGGGATTAATAAAGTTAACAAATAATCTTTTTTACCCGTAAAAAAGATGAATAAATAGCAGATGGGTATAGAGCTAAGCACAATAAACTATACAAATCTCTCCTGGACGATGTATATTTGCTTTTTTAATAAAACAATATTTTTATTATTTTAATGGATATATAATCTAAAATCAAATATAAACAGTATATATATAGTAATTTAGATGGTCTAAATATATTTACTTCTTCTTAATGATTTCTTTGATGTATAAGGAAACCGTTTCCATAAGATTAAATGAATGTTGGTGTACAGGAAAGCGCGCTGGCTGGATCAACATAGTATCTAACTCTGGTCAAATTATGGCAGCACATTGGCTTCATGGTGTTCCCATTGCAGTTTCCCAGTGCGTCACAAGGGGTGGGGGCTACCCTTTCTTGTAAAATTGTCAATGGATCATTGGGTTAGGTACCCTTTCCCTATTCTCTCCCATCTACTAGCTATCTCATCAAATTAATTAACTGCCCTCCTTTAACCACGTCCATTCATTCTAACAGGTTTCATTTAACAATAATTAAGTCCTTAAACACGAGCTCGATCATGATGAGCTAAAAGAACGTGTTGCCTCCAATATGCAATTTATTGACCACCACATAGCCTGCACTTGTAACGTGCTGCTTCCAAGCTGTCATGAATCTTTGCCCCGGCTTAGTTATGGCCAGTCTGGGAATACTTTGACAAATATTTTTTTGTTTTGCCAAACAAAGACTTGTTTAGCATATTTACCCCAAGTCTTACAAGCAACTTTTCAAATTGTGATGAGAGTTTGCTAATAGTTTGAGGATGCATGTTTTTGTTTTTTGTTTTTACTTAATATAATATAGACTCGGATCCAAATATTTACAGTCATATATCGATCTCTAATATGCAGTATAATATTATAATCTACGTTGGCAAAAAAAAAAAAATAATACTATAATCTACAGTATGCAATGCAATCGAGGATATTGCATCATGATTTATGCTGCATATGTTAAAAAAGCGCTTTGTTATAAGTATGAGAAGGAAAAATTGTTGGAAATTATGTGTGTTAGCATGTCAAAAGAAAAATTCTCATATAATTTAAGATCGAGAATACCCTAGTATATTATAAATTGTGAGTTTGAGTAGTTGAGTTAGTGAAAAGACAGGTAAAAGGGGGTCATTAATTGACCATTTAATATGACCGTTGGAATATTTATGTGTCAGATACATGACTTTATTGATAGGTTTTAATAACTTTAAATGCATTAAACAATGATTAATAAATGTTTTGTAACTGTAATTTTAATTATAATAAAACCTTTTTTAATGTTCCCAACGGTTATCACATCTCTGCCTATAAAAGGCAAAGCATATTGAGGTCAAAAAAAAATTGGAGAGCAATGGTTCAGAACACTGAGGTCAGAGGATCGAGGTCAAGTGACAAATTTTCTCCCCTCTCTTCTTCCGATCGAGTTACACTTATATCTTCCTATTGTCCTATTACCCTGCTTTCTACATGAATTATTCGTTCAATCTTAGGGAGTGCCGCTTCCCAATCTACTAGGGAGGTTGCGGAATATTTTTTAAGGACAGTGCCCCTGAGGTCGCAACTCGCACAACTATTTTGTTATTTAATTTGCTTGTATTGCCACTAACAGGATTTGGATAGCACAGGAAGGGAGTTGGAAGATATATCGTGTTGCGTGAAGATCCGGACGTTAATGCCAATAAAAATTATAGTTGCAGACTATGTAGAAGTATGATCATGGAAATAACATGGAAAGGTCATAATTTTTATTTGCAATAAAGAAATAGTGGACTTAACAAAATTATCTTAATCATCAAAGTAAGAGCTAATAGACTATTATTTGCGAAATCAGATAATTTGTTGTGAATAAATAAAAAGTCAATTACCATGAGGATAGAAGTTTTAAGGGTAAAGGGTCAAAAATGACCCTCTACTTATATCCAGGGTGTAACTAACACCTTCTACTTTTTTTTGGTTCAAAAATATCCCTCAACTTTCAAATCTGGTGCAAGAATGACTCTGCCGTCTGTTCACCCAAAACGTCCGTTACTTTACTTGTGTGGGGCCCATTTGTTTGTACAGGTGTCCTCCAATTAATCATCTTATTTTTTATCTAAGTAGGCTTCTTGACAATGAGTACAGGGCACTTGGCTTTCTAGGCACAATGGTTATTGACACTCCCAAGAAAAGCCTTCTTTATGACTCCATAGCCATGGCTTCCCATTACCAACACGTCCACCCCCAATTTCTCCGCCACCTTACAGATCACATCCCTCGCGTCTCCATTCTTCACCCTCCTTTCCACCTTCAACTGTGGCTGCAGATTTGCGCAGATTTTCTTGGCTTTCTCCATCACACTTTCAGCCACTTGGTCGCTGAATCTCTCTATGACAGTTGATAAATCACCAGAGTACGAGAATCCAGAAGGGGCCATCAATGGCGGAGTAAACAAAACGAGGGGGCTTGGAGTAGAAGAATGAGAGTGTCGTCGCAGTTATGGTGGATGATATTGTTGAGGCACCATGAGAAAGCGTGCATGCTTTTTTCTCCTTCGTCCACCGTCACCAGAATTCGACGTTCCTTCTTTTCTGACATTTTCTTCGATTTCAGTTTTGATTGTTGATTTAATTAATCATCTTATTGACCATTCATTTCTCAACCATGCTACCTCTTATGCTTCCCTACCACCACAAAGCTTTCTCTCTCTACACCGCATAAAACGATGAAGCATTTGATTTGCAGGCTTGCTAGAGTCGCCCATTCGTCTCAGTACACTCTCCTCAGATTTGATTCACAGAGCCGTCGTTCCCGGTGGGTTTTCGACGCTGCCAACGGGAGGAACCGGCGACACCGTGTAAGGACGGCGGCGGCGTCACTGTCTCTGTTGTCAGAAGGTCACGTGCCGATCTATGTAGGTGAGGAGATTCGAGGTGAACGCGGAGCTTCTGAATCATCCGATCTTCATGAACTTTCTCAACAGATATGCTCAGAATTATGGTTACGAACAGAAAGGCATGCTTCGCTTCCCCTGCCACGTCATCGTCTTTGAGCGCATACTCGAAGCTCTTCGCCTCGGAATTGACTACACGCGTGACCTTTACGATTTGCTTTGTTCTTCATCTGAGGAGTTTTGCTAGGGAATGGAGTGATTTGGGGGAAATTAATAATTAGGAGGTTGAAGAAAAAGAAGGTGAATACAGTAATTTACAGTTAGATCTTTGTTTTTTTTTCTGTAAATATACTTTTTACAACATTAAGAGGGGAACAGAAATTGAATGTAAGTGTTTAATTTGTTAAGCTTTCGGTTTTTCTTCTTGTTGCTCAGTGTAAAACTACTGGAAAAAAAAGCAACTGAGAAATGAGAATCTCTTTTCTGCATCAGAGGGAGTAGGAAGTGGCGGAGGTGAAGGGAGGGGAGAAGTTGTCGGTGAAATTGGTGGGGGCTCCCTTGATGCTCTGCTTTGCTTCTTTGGGTCGTGATGATGATGATGAATGCAGGGAGATGGCTGTGATAACGATGGGGACAAATGGATGGTGGGGATGGAGGGTGTTGAAGTAAGAAATTTAATCAGTTGGTTCATATTCACCCACCTATCCTTTCCTTTTTCAGTTTTTGTTGTGTTTCCTTCAATGTCCACGTGTGCGCCAACTCAACTTCCACATCATATTTTTTGGTCAAAATATTTGAAAGTGACGGTCAACATTAATGGATTTAACAGAAGAATCATTCTTGACCTAGATTTAAAAGTTGAGGGGTATTTTTGAGCCAAAAAATAGTATAAGGTGTCAGCTGCACTCTAACCATAAGTAGAGGGTCATTTTTTACCCTTTACCCAAGTTTTAAATTGATTGTTTCATTCCTTTTCATCATCTTATATCCTCTCTAATTATAGTGTTTACAACCTTATTTGCCCGTTATTTTCTTAAATTGAAGGGTGAAATGTCATATTTGCTCATGAAGTGTGCAAAGTTTATCATATATGCCCCTGAAGTATTTTTGGGTCCCAATTTATCCTTGAAGTATGAAAATGAATCAATTTCACCATTTAACCTTTAAAATATTAACGGTCAACGTGTTTTTTTTAACGGTAAATGGTGAAATTGATCCATTTACATACTTCGATGGCACATTCGAACCTAAAAATACTTCAGAAGTAGATATGATACACCTTGCAAACTTCAGAGGTAAATATGACCTTTAATCATAAATTGAATTCATTTTCTCGTCTATCCCCTAAAATCGCACAAAAGATTAACGATTCCATGCACTGTGCTGATGTAAAATTTAGTATGCATGAGCGTTGTAACATCCTAAAAATTAATTAAGGATTTATAGGGGTAAATAGGAATTGATTAATGAGAAAAGATGGTTTATGAGAATATTTGAGGGATTTTTTAGGTGTTTTTGAGGATTTTAAAGGCCTAGTTTTTCCCTTATTTTGAAGATAATAATTTTTGGGAAATTATTTTTAGGCTCAAAAGAGATTATTGTGGGAGTAAATAAATAAAAGATATTATAGGGAAAATTTTGAGAGTAAAAAGAAAATTTTTGGTTCAAAAGAAATATCTTATTTAAGGATTTTAGGGCCAAGTAGTGTATTTTTCCCTAATATTTTTCCTATTCCACCTAACCTCTCCCGTGACTTCTCCCGTGACTTTTCCCGTGACTCTCTTTCTCTGCTTGTCTCCCTTCAATAATTATTTATATATATATTATTATTATTATATTATTATTATTACTATTGAGTTACTATTCATTACTATTGAGTTACTGTGCATCAAATATATATATACACCCACCGTTCCTTCTTCATTCACGTACTCTCTCTCTCTTTTCGTTTCTCTCTTCGTTTCTCTCTCTTTCCACCATATATATTCCTATTACTAGACTTATTAGAGTCTGTTAGTATAGGAATAGTAGGCTTTTCGGCCAACTAAACACATTTTTGGAATCCTGTAAGTATTCTCTACCTTTCTATGTCATTAGTTTTTCGATTTGTTATACTTGAAAAATTAGACCTTGTCTAAATTGGTAATATTTGGGAGTCCTAAAATTTATAAATTGAAGCTTGGACTTCGATTATGAGTTTTTCTAAGTATATTTTTCATTGTGGGAGGTTTTTCTTAATTATTGGAATTTATTGGATTTTTAGAAATATTGAAAATTAGGACTTTTGATGATCTGATGGGTCTATAGTTAAATTAATAATTTTTAGATATTTATTAAGGTTTGGAAAATAAATTGTGGATTAAATAATGGATTTTTGAGGTTGAGAAATAATTTAGGGATGTAAGGTTTAATTTTATTTAGGCTTGAATTTTTATAAATAGTTATTGGAAGGATAAATAATTTTGGATATATGTATAAATGGAGTAGAGATAAATTTTAGAGATAGAAAGGGAGAATAAATGTTAAATTGGAAATTTAAAATAAGTAAGGGCAAAGAAAGGGTAGTTAGTAATTTAATTTCCAACATATGAAATTGTTGGATAAATAATTAATTGTGGTAGTATGTATGATTGTGTAGTGCTTGAATTGCACTGAGTTAGCACGGGGGAGCTGCACTATTGTGAGATTGGTGCCAGCTATCAGGTAACCGCTTTCTGCTTGTTTATGTGTGTGTGCGGTGTTAGTAAGTAATTTGAAATATTATTATTTGACAATTATGATGTTATATGGAGATGTGATTTTGAATCACAATTGAGATTTGATTATCAATTGATGATTGATGAGATATGGAACTGAGATTTTGGAATATTAATATTTTTATAATAAATGTCCTGTGGAGTATTATTTTGGAATGGCATAAATTTGTGATGTGAAATATTTGAAACGAAAATATATGTGGTTTTGGAAATTATTTAATATATGTATATCATGAAAATACTGGAAGGCCTGGTGCCTGATTGTGGTGTTGCATATCTATGTGTTGTATGTGAGAAATTATTTGGGTATGTGACACCGGTGAATTGGAAATTATGCCATCACGTGATGAGGTACCCTGTTGCGCCACAGGGACTAATTGATATATTATGAGAAATAAAGGAGAGAAAGACGAAAGAGGGGATATCGCCCCTTACGGATTCAGAAAGGACAGAGATCCTTCTAATCTGTGGTACTATTCAGGGAGGGTAGAGAGTCCCTCGTGAACTGTACCGTGGTGATCAGGGGCGGGTGGAAGGTCCCGACTGGTCCCACATGTTTTCCCAACATTTCTAGTAAGATTTGTTTGGGTTGATTGTAATTATCAATGATATATACTATTCTTGAGGATGAATTGTGATGGGTTATTCCACAATTATAAACGTTGAAAAGAGATTTTGGGAATAAGACGTGCATTATATGTGAATACCTGAGCATGTTTTTGAATTGATATATATGTATTCCACTGGACACCTTGCTAGCACACACCACACGTAGATGAGTAGTCAGTGGTTGCGTTTTGGGGCTACCCCCGTTGATCTCACTTTTGCAGGTCCTAGAAGTGAAGTAGGAGGTCAAGGGAAGGATCCGGGAACTTCTCACTGATATCGTGAGATACTCTGGACCAGAAGGACAGGAGGTATTGCCACATTTAGGATCATATTTTGTATGATGCTTCCGCTGAAAACTTTTTATTATTTTGGGAAGAATTATTGTATAATTACCATTATGGTATGGTATTTTAAAGATGATGTGTGGAGATTAATTATGGATAATGAAATTCTCTGTTATTGTACTGGAAGAAAATTTATATTGTGATGACAGAGATTTTGAGTTGAAATTTGAATTATATATAAATATTATGGAAAGCTCTTTTTCTAACTATGTTAGTGAATTTTTGGTAATTTGATTCTTTTTCCTAACATAGTTAGTACTATAAACGTTTTAATATATTATTGTTAGTGGATAAAAGTGGAATTGGAGGTAAATGTTACAGTTGGTATCAGTTTTATGGTGTAAAGACCTGGAAGGTGCTGTGCATGCGATTGTTTATGTTTACGTCATGCATTGCACGTGCATTAGTGGTATTGTGGCAATACTTTTCCGATCCTTTCCCTTTTTATGTTTCATCTTGTATGCTTGTTTTTTTTTAATAAGGGTAACTTCCATCCGTAGGTGGGTGGAAAGTATGGCTCGTACTAGGAGATCAGGTGCAGGAAATAGTACAGGGAATGAAAGTGTGGCTCATACTAAGGGATCAGGTGCAGGAAATGGTGCAGGAAATGATCAGCCTGCAAACCAAGAATATGACAAGCTAGTAGCCAAAATGAAAGAAGAATTGAAAATGGAGATGGAACAAAAAGTCGCAGCAATAAATAAAGAAAATGAGGAAAAGTTTGCTAAATTGAGAGCAGATTTTCAGGCTCAGGCTAATAGGGGTGAGGAATCAGAAATGCAGGGGGAGTTCTCTAAAGTTAATGATAAGGAGGAAATGGTTTATCCTTGCCCGGAGGATTTGAGTACTGAAAAGGTATGGAAGAAAATTGACCGTCATCATCCGAAGCATTTTAGTGGAAGTCAGGATCCTTTCGAGGCAGAGGCTTGGATTAAAAGATTGGAGGCCATATTTGCAGCTGTGGTCTGTAACCCTTATCAGAAGGCGAGGGTTGCTATTCTTCTCTTGGAAGGAAAAGCATTGATTTGGTGGCAGAGTGTATGTGGAGATGATTCCTTGATGACCTGGGATGAGTTTAAGGACAAGTTCTTGGGATATCATTTCCCTCCTTCTCTTAGAAAGGAGAAGGAGAATGCTTTTTATTATTTCAAGCAAGGTGGGATGTCAGTGGATCAGTATATTGCTACTTTTTCAGAGTTATCTCGCTATGTTTCGTTCCTGCAGCGTCAGGACGACCCTCAGTGGCGTATAGAGCAGTTATTTGAGAAGGCTAGACCTGCTTTGAGACTGCAGGTGCATGATAAGAAATGTAAGAATGTTGAAGAAGCATGTGAGAAGCTGAGGATTGCGGATCGCATGATGAAGGAGGCAGCTGCAGAGACAGTTAAGTATACTGGAGGCCCAGGTCAGGGCCAGCATAGTCATGGTAGACCTTTTCAGAGTAGGCCTTCTTATTCCTTTGGGCCGACGGGAGGTATTAGCAAGAAATTTGGAGCAAGTGGTAATAGCAGTTTTAATGGCTCTGGAAGGAAGAGTCACTCTGGGAGCCATGGCCGTGGTCAGTCAAGTAGCTATGGTCGTGGTCAGTATGGTAGCCACAATAGAGGACAGTCTGGTGGTTTTGGACGTGGCCAGTCAGGTAGGGGTCGTCAGGATTCAGCCTCGTGGAGATTTGGTTCAGAAGGTCAGTCGAGAGGAGGCAGCCAAGTGACTTATGGAGAGTCAGTTCAGTCAACTCCTAGTGTAGCTGGTCCTTGTAGCAAGTGTGGTAGGTACCACCAGGGACCCTGTTTTAGATGTTTTGGATGCGGCCGTATTGGGCATACGATTAGGTACTGCCCAGATGAGGGCCAGAATATGCAACAGCCAGTGGCTCAGCCCAGTCGCCCTCTAGTTCAGGGTAGAGTTTATGCTACATCAGCTGAGGAGGCAGGGATGTCTCCTAATATGATTCGAGGTACGGTCTCTATTCATGGCCATAATATTGATGTGATGTTTGACTCTGGTGCGTCACATTCTTTTATCTCTTTCGATTGTACTCGGAGACTTAGTTTTGAGTTATCTGTTATGCCATATAATATGCGTGTGTCTACCCCTGCGGGTGCTAAATTTGAGACTTCTTTAGTATGCAAAAATCTGGATTTATGGTTTGAAGGCCGTAAATCGAAAATTGATCTGGTATGTTTGCCCTTGAGGGGAATTGATGTGATTATTGGTATGGATTGGTTAGAGGAAAATAATGTAATCTTGCATTGTAAGGATAAGATTGTGTCATATGCTGAGTCATCTAGTGCGCCGATGTTACTATCTGCGACACGTGTAGAGAGATGTGTGAGAAAAGGCTGTGAGGCCTTTATGGTTTTCTTCTCCATTAAGGAGGAGGGCGAGATCTCTATTGATCAGGTGGATGTAGTTAGAGATTTCCCAGAGGTATTTTCCGATGATATGCGTGGACTCCCTCCCGAAAGAGAGGTAGAGTTTACCATTGAGTTGGAACCAGGCACGGGTCCAATCTCTAAGGCTCCATATCGGATGGCTCCGTCGGAGTTGGTAGAGCTTAAGAAGCAGCTTGAAGAACTTCTGGAAAAAGGCTTTATTAGGCCGAGCGGATCGCCTTGGGGTTCCCCAGTCTTGTTCGTAAAGAAGAAAGATGGTAGCATGCGACTCTGTATCGATTATCGGCAATTGAATAAAGTGACCATCAAGAATAAGTATCCGTTGCCTAGGATAGATGATTTGTTGGATCAATTGGCAGGAGCTTCGGTTTTCTCTAAGATTGATCTTAGGTCTGGGTATCATCAGTTGAGAGTTAGAGCAGAGGATGTCTCTAAGACTGCGTTCAGGACGAGATATGGCCATTATGAGTTTCTGGTGATGCCATTTGGGCTCACCAATGCCCCTGCTGTGTTTATGGATTATATGAATAGAATTTTTCGGCCATATTTAGATAAGTTTGTGGTGGTGTTTATTGATGATATTCTAATATATTCTAAGAGTGAAGAAGAGCATCGGGAGCATTTGTATTCCGTCCTGCGAGTTCTGAGAGATCATAAGCTTTATGCCAAACTTTCTAAATGTGAGTTTTGGCTCAAGGAGGTAAGGTTTCTAGGGCATGTAATATCTGCTGAGGGAGTTGCGGTTGATCCAAGTAAAGTTGAAGCGGTTTTGCAATGGAAGTCTCCTAAGTCAGTGACGGAGGTTAGGAGTTTTGTTGGATTAGCAGGGTACTATCGTCGATTTATTCAAGGATTTTCGCAGATTGCGAGACCTTTGACTAATTTGACCAAGAAGGATAGGCCTTTCATTTGGACTGATCGATGCGAGTCGGCATTTCAGGAGCTTAAGACCCGGTTGACAACTGCACCTGTGTTGACATTGCCGGATCCATGTCAGCCATATGAGTTGTATACAGATGCATCTTTTATGGGTTTGGGCTGTGTCTTGATGCAGAATGGTAAGGTTATTGCGTATGCATCTAGGCAATTGAGACCGCATGAGGAAAATTACCCCACTCATGATCTTGAGCTAGGAGCAGTTGTTTTTGCTTTGAAGCTCTGGCGACATTATTTGATGGGGGCACAGTTTGAGGTGTTCAGTGATCATAAGAGTCTGAAATATCTTATGGATCAGAAGGAATTGAATAATAGGCAGCGTCGTTGGATGGAGCTAATTAAGGATTATAAGTTTGAAATTAAGTATCATCCGGGAAAGGCAAATGTGGTTGCTGATGCCCTTAGCCGGAAATCAGTACATATGTCTTCCTTAAGTGTGGGAGAGCAGTTTTCTCTTAGTGATTGTCGTGTCATTCATGTTAGGGCAGAAAGGTCAATTGCATTTTTGGGAGCAATTGTTGGCCAGTTTGGGTTCTTCGAGGATTTAAGAGTGGCTCAGGATCAGGATAGTCATTTGAAGGAAATCCGGGAAAAGCTTGATAGTGGTGTTTGTCCAGATTATGATCTGGGTAATTCAGGTATTCTGAGATTTAGGAAAAGAGTATGTGTTCCGGATAATGAAGATATCAAGAAGGCTATTCTTGAGGAGGCTCATAGGAGCAGTTATGTGATGCATCCTGGCGTTTCCAAGATGTACAATGATTTAAAAAGAGTTTATTGGTGGCCTAAGATGAAGTCCGATGTAACTAAATTTATCTTGAAGTGTTTGACCTGTCAGAAGGTGAAAATCGAACATCAGCGGCCAGGTGGCCTATTGCAGAGTATTGAGGTTCCTCAATGGAAGTGGGACAGTATTTCGATGGATTTTGTGGTTGGCTTGCCATTGACTCAGTCTGGTCACGATTCGATTTGGGTTATCGTGGACCGTTTGACTAAGTCCGCTCATTTTCTTCCGATCAGGATTAATTATCCTTTGACTAGATTAGCTAAGATGTATGTGAACGAGATCGTCAGGCTTCATGGGATTCCCGAGAGTATTATTTCAGATCGAGACCCGCGATTCACCTCTGAGTTCTGGAGGTCTTTACAAACGGCTTTGGGTACGAAGCTCAAGTTCAGTACTGCGTATCATCCTCAGACCGATGGTCAAACCGAGAGGACGATTCAGACTTTGGAGGATATGCTCAGGGCGTGCGCTTTGGAGCTACCAGGCAGTTGGGATAGACATCTTCCATTGGCGGAATTTGCCTATAACAACAGCTATCATTCGAGTATTCAGATGGCGCCTTATGAGGCTCTATATGGTCGGAAGTGCCGGTCGCCAATTTGTTGGACGGAGCTTAGCGAGAGGGCTATTATTGGCCCAGATATTGTAGATCAGACGACAGAGAAGATTAAGTTGATTCGCCAGCGGCTATTGACTGCCCATAGTCGGCAGAAGAGCTATGCAGATAAACGACGTAGATCGTTAGAGTTCGGTGTTGGGGATCATGTTTTTCTTCGGGTATCTCCAACTACGGGTATTGGGAGGTCCATTAGAGCTAAGAAGCTTACTCCCCGGTTTATGGGTCCGTTCGATATCATTGAACGGGTCGGATCAGTGGCATATAGGGTGGCATTGCCTCTACAGTTATCGAATCTTCATGATGTTTTTCATGTTTCTCAGTTGAAGAAATATCATCCAGACCCTTCACATGTGATTGAGCCTGAGGAGGTCGAGTTGAGAGAAAACTTGACATATAAAGCTGAGCCGGAAAAGATTTTAGATGTTAAGGATAAGCAGCTAAGGAATAAGACGATTAGGCTAGTTAAGGTGTTCTGGAGAGGTATGACTCCAGGGGATGCTACTTGGGAGACTGAAGAGCGTATGCGACGAGAATACCCTTACTTATTCCCAAGGTAAGTTCGCTTTATTGAGTGATTTTATACGTTATAAATGTTGTGTTTGCTTGTTTGGGGATATGTTAGCAGAATTTTGGGGACAAAATTCTTAAAAAGGTGGGGAGAATTGTAACATCCTAAAAATTAATTAAGGATTTATAGGGGTAAATAGGAATTGATTAATGAGAAAAGATGGTTTATGAGAATATTTGAGGGATTTTTTAGGTGTTTTTGAGGATTTTAAAGGCCTAGTTTTTCCCTTATTTTGAAGATAATAATTTTTGGGAAATTATTTTTAGGCTCAAAAGAGATTATTGTGGGAGTAAATAAATAAAAGATATTATAGGGAAAATTTTGAGAGTAAAAAGAAAATTTTTGGTTCAAAAGAAATATCTTATTTAAGGATTTTAGGGCCAAGTAGTGTATTTTTCCCTAATATTTTTCCTATTCCACCTAACCTCTCCCGTGACTTCTCCCGTGACTTTTCCCGTGACTCTCTTTCTCTGCTTGTCTCCCTTCAATAATTATTTATATATATATTATTATTATTATATTATTATTATTACTATTGAGTTACTATTCATTACTATTGAGTTACTGTGCATCAAATATATATATACACCCACCGTTCCTTCTTCATTCACGTACTCTCTCTCTCTTTTCGTTTCTCTCTTCGTTTCTCTCTCTTTCCACCATATATATTCCTATTACTAGACTTATTAGAGTCTGTTAGTATAGGAATAGTAGGCTTTTCGGCCAACTAAACACATTTTTGGAATCCTGTAAGTATTCTCTACCTTTCTATGTCATTAGTTTTTCGATTTGTTATACTTGAAAAATTAGACCTTGTCTAAATTGGTAATATTTGGGAGTCCTAAAATTTATAAATTGAAGCTTGGACTTCGATTATGAGTTTTTCTAAGTATATTTTTCATTGTGGGAGGTTTTTCTTAATTATTGGAATTTATTGGATTTTTAGAAATATTGAAAATTAGGACTTTTGATGATCTGATGGGTCTATAGTTAAATTAATAATTTTTAGATATTTATTAAGGTTTGGAAAATAAATTGTGGATTAAATAATGGATTTTTGAGGTTGAGAAATAATTTAGGGATGTAAGGTTTAATTTTATTTAGGCTTGAATTTTTATAAATAGTTATTGGAAGGATAAATAATTTTGGATATATGTATAAATGGAGTAGAGATAAATTTTAGAGATAGAAAGGGAGAATAAATGTTAAATTGGAAATTTAAAATAAGTAAGGGCAAAGAAAGGGTAGTTAGTAATTTAATTTCCAACATATGAAATTGTTGGATAAATAATTAATTGTGGTAGTATGTATGATTGTGTAGTGCTTGAATTGCACTGAGTTAGCACGGGGGAGCTGCACTATTGTGAGATTGGTGCCAGCTATCAGGTAACCGCTTTCTGCTTGTTTATGTGTGTGTGCGGTGTTAGTAAGTAATTTGAAATATTATTATTTGACAATTATGATGTTATATGGAGATGTGATTTTGAATCACAATTGAGATTTGATTATCAATTGATGATTGATGAGATATGGAACTGAGATTTTGGAATATTAATATTTTTATAATAAATGTCCTGTGGAGTATTATTTTGGAATGGCATAAATTTGTGATGTGAAATATTTGAAACGAAAATATATGTGGTTTTGGAAATTATTTAATATATGTATATCATGAAAATACTGGAAGGCCTGGTGCCTGATTGTGGTGTTGCATATCTATGTGTTGTATGTGAGAAATTATTTGGGTATGTGACACCGGTGAATTGGAAATTATGCCATCACGTGATGAGGTACCCTGTTGCGCCACAGGGACTAATTGATATATTATGAGAAATAAAGGAGAGAAAGACGAAAGAGGGGATATCGCCCCTTACGGATTCAGAAAGGACAGAGATCCTTCTAATCTGTGGTACTATTCAGGGAGGGTAGAGAGTCCCTCGTGAACTGTACCGTGGTGATCAGGGGCGGGTGGAAGGTCCCGACTGGTCCCACATGTTTTCCCAACATTTCTAGTAAGATTTGTTTGGGTTGATTGTAATTATCAATGATATATACTATTCTTGAGGATGAATTGTGATGGGTTATTCCACAATTATAAACGTTGAAAAGAGATTTTGGGAATAAGACGTGCATTATATGTGAATACCTGAGCATGTTTTTGAATTGATATATATGTATTCCACTGGACACCTTGCTAGCACACACCACACGTAGATGAGTAGTCAGTGGTTGCGTTTTGGGGCTACCCCCGTTGATCTCACTTTTGCAGGTCCTAGAAGTGAAGTAGGAGGTCAAGGGAAGGATCCGGGAACTTCTCACTGATATCGTGAGATACTCTGGACCAGAAGGACAGGAGGTATTGCCACATTTAGGATCATATTTTGTATGATGCTTCCGCTGAAAACTTTTTATTATTTTGGGAAGAATTATTGTATAATTACCATTATGGTATGGTATTTTAAAGATGATGTGTGGAGATTAATTATGGATAATGAAATTCTCTGTTATTGTACTGGAAGAAAATTTATATTGTGATGACAGAGATTTTGAGTTGAAATTTGAATTATATATAAATATTATGGAAAGCTCTTTTTCTAACTATGTTAGTGAATTTTTGGTAATTTGATTCTTTTTCCTAACATAGTTAGTACTATAAACGTTTTAATATATTATTGTTAGTGGATAAAAGTGGAATTGGAGGTAAATGTTACAAGCGTGACTCTATATGAGATTTTGACCGATTAAGCATGCTTTTTTTTATCCTGCTTCGATGATAAATGGGCAAAGGCTCTTAAATACTCAGGAAGTTATACCCAAGGAGCTGCCAATACCAGGAAGTTTTTTTGGGATCTTAAATGCCTGTGAAGTATTATTTTTGTAGCATTAATACCTAAAGTAAACGAAGAGGGAAATGGACGTTTGCCATGTTATATTGAACGCCGTGTCAGACTGAATGGATGATGACGTGGCTTAAGTTAAGGAGCACTTTCTAGAAAACTTCTGGGGCATTTAAGAACCAAAGCAAAACTTTCGAGTGCTATATGCTCCTTTGAGAAAACTTCCGGGGCATTTAAGAACCTTAACCCAAGCCACGTGTCGATTATGTGTCATGCCAAAGTGTCCACTTAACGCCAGTTAAGTTGGCACCGTTAAAAATGGTTAGCATAGCTACCAAAATTAACTTCCATGGTATTTAAGGTCCCAAAAAAACTTCCTGATGCTGGCAACTTTTTGGATATAACTTCCAGGACATTTAAGAGCCTTTGCCCATGATAAATTGGAGATTTTTCCAAACACACTTCCATTATTTGCAATAAATATGTTTCTCCAAGTTTACGGTGATATATATCATACCAACGGGTACGGATTGTCTCTGCGGCTCCCCCTCTCATTGTCCCTCTGCGGCCTCATTTTGTTCATTGAGATTTATCCAAGAGCTCATAGTATACCACATCACCATGCTTTTAAAAAATAAAAATAAATCTATCTAATACTATTTATATTTGAATAACTTCAAACTATTATTTTTTTTAGTTGAGCACCTAAATTTTTGCACTGCTCACTTTAACTACAGAGTTTATTAGAAGTCTATTATAATATTAACTAAGCAAAACAGGGCTATAAAAGATAACAAAACTCTACTACCAAATATTTTAATTATAATTAAAAACTTGGTAGATTTTTGCCTCATTTTGTGGTTTTATCCGGCTCGATTTATATCAGACTAGACTGGGGTGAATCTTCCTCTTGAAGTGAGATAAGTCTAAAGATTGTATATAAATATTTGGCTGCAAAGTTTTTTATGTTTTATAGTTAACTGGATTAGACTGTATCTCATATAGATCCTTCTTTTGAAATGAGATAGGTCTAGATAGTTGGAATTTTTCGTGCTAAAAAATCTTTAAAAATATTCAAAGTTTCTCATTAATTTAATACTGTAATTCAGTTTTTTTTTTTAATTTTTAATAACATGATGATGATGTGACAGATTATAAGCTCTTAGATTAATCTTAGTAGATAAAAATAAGGCTTCTGACGGACGCGTACGCCGAAGGCGCCGCCGAGAGTATCCACTCCCCATAGGCCCATACTAACAATGCCGCACGACATTTTATTGCAATAAATTAAACACACCGACGGACACATAAATGCAGTTGCCCAATCATGTTTTGATGTCATCAATCTTTGACAATAATAAAACCTTCTCACAATTCGTGGTCAAAGAAAACAACCATTGTCTATTATTTCTATGCCTCCGATCTAATCTAAGGATTACTTTTCTTGTGTGTGGATTTTTTGGGGCAAATACTGATTAAAAAAAACCACTTTTAATCTTGAATAAAAGGTTCAATTAAATATATATTTAAAGATATTAAATAAACTAAGTAAATTAGATAATTATAACATATATTATATAATATTCCTATAAAACTTGTGTGTATCATTAGATGATATGTTATTTTATAAGTGAAAATTTTTTAATTAGATAAGAATGATAAATATAAAAGATAAAATAAAAAAAATCTTATATTTAAAAATAAAAAACCAACCACAACTAATTCTTACAATTTATTATCAAAGATGATACTCCCTCCGGTCCTAATTATAAGAGCCAGTTGATTTTTTTGGAAAAATTAAGGATGCAAAATACACCACTTTAAATTGTTTATATTTATTTTTTTTCCTCAAAATTAAGTTATTTTACTTATAAACTATCATATAATCTAATTACATGTCACATATATTAAGATTTAGGGGTCTAATTTGCTTCCTTAATCTCTCCAAAAAAAGTCAACTGGCTCTTATAATTAGGACAGGAGGGAGTATTTGACAAGTATGAAAAGGTCAATGAACCTTTTGGAGTTAGGCCTATTCATTGAGAAAAGTAAGGGCTACACATTGGGCCACCTCAACATACCTTTCGATCGAATCTGCGCACCATAATCCAAGAGGTCTATATGAGGGTAAATTCAATATAAAGAATTACTCCACTCCTTGTTATATATTTAAAAATAATTATGGCAGAAAAAGTACTCCCTCTGGTCCCTATTATAAGATGTAGTCAACCTTTTTACATATACCAATAAAAACATGTTGGAATCATTTATTATGAGTGGATTTTACATTTTTACCCTTACTCATTTATTACGCACACTTTCTCTCCACCCCTTGCATTTATTAATATACAAGGGCAGAAATGGAAAACAATCATTTAATACTTTGACTTTTGCATATTACCTCTTATATTTTGGACCAAAAATTTTGCACTCTTACCTTTTATATTTAGGACCCAAGGGAGTAAGTTATAATGAAATTTTAATAAGCAAAGGAAAGAGTATTAATACGGATAGTACAGGTTGCCGGTAAACTTGGGGGAAGTGCTGCTAAGTGCTAACTTCTCCTCCTCTTGTTTCTTATTTATTATTATGCGAACAACCGCTTTATTATAACATAACATAACATTGTCTCCTTCCTTTCCTTCCTTGATCAAACCTTTCTCTTTTCTTCAAATCTTGCGTATCTAACATCCCTACTTCACCAGCATCGGCATCTAACAGGTTTCCAAAGGCTCGTTTACCTGCTCGATTGCTTTGAAATTTTCTATATGCTTTATAGTATGCTGTAATTTGGACAATCCTACCGTTTTCTCTTTGTTAATTGTTGCTCTCCGTAACCGCAATATTCCTTTTGATCATTTTCGGATTTTCATTGTTGATCTTCTTGTTGATTGCTTATGCTGTATATCATCTTCAGCTTTAAATGTTTTTAGCAGACTTCTATCGTTTTTTTTTTTTTTTTTGTGGAAGGAGGGAAGGCTGTTCTAGTTGCTTCTTGCCTTTGCTTTTTTCTTTTTTAATTTATGGGTTTCCTTCTTTGGGGTTAGGTTATTTTTTCCCTCACAAATGTAGACTCCTCGGTGGTTTTAGAGCTTGAGCTTTTGTGTTCACACATTTTTACGTCCTTTTGCTCCCAGATCATACATACTTAAAATGCCTGGTAATAATGGTAGTTATCAACATGTTATGTGTTTCATATTAACATTACCATACTCCTCCTTTTAGAAGAGGAAACTAAGTTTATATGTGTGTCTGATTAGGCGTATATTTTCATTAGTGCAACCGTCAACCGTTCTAGAAAATCAGAAACCAGGATATACGATATCTTTTCAGTTCTAGTTGTCTGTATAATCACCATTTTCTCGCGTTTGTGGTTTGGTTCTTTCACAGCTTCTCATAGAAATATATTAAACTAATTTGTATGTGGTAGCATGTAACAGGACATATGTTATGATATTGTAATAAGTGAATTAGTTAGAATGGAGGGGCAGATTTGCACCTGCTGGGTCTATGGTATATAAATAGACTTAAGGCCTTCTGTGGAATCTATCGTGAATGACAATATTCAGTGAATAGTAACAGCCTTCATAAATCCAGAGTTGCACAGACACTCTCTTCAACAATATATGGAGATCTGTTACCCACGAATCCCCTTTTAACTGAATCTCTGTCATGGTGAATGAATTAACATTGGGGTCGAGGATCTACGGCTCTGATACCACTGATAAGAATATTGTAGAGAATGTAGAGAAGAGAGGAGAAAAGAAGAGAAAGAGAGGAATTGAGAAGAGAAGAACAGAGAATAGAAGAAGAGAAACGGAAAGAGAGGAGGAGAGAAACTGAATCACATACTAATCCATCATAATAGTCTGCATGCACAATTGAACCATCATCTATTTATAGGCTAAAAGCATCTGCCTCATATCTAACTCTAGCAACCACTCCTTGTAACTGATTCTAACTCTAACGGCTATTTCTAATAACTAACCCTCTTTTTAATATTTATGATTACATATCAACATATCTTCCCGTCGAGCGCGCATTGGTTATTTTGCGCTTAGTTGATGATGGATTAATTCTCCTTTTCATGCAAGTTATCTTGACTCTATGTGGATTTTGGTGCTTGATGGAAATATACCGAATGCATTCTCATGTGACTTTTCGTGCTAGAATAATAAATGAATATCCGAGTATCCGACTACTAGATAAATGCTTTTCTCATTAATGACTGAGCTACAGCTAACTTAATTTAGGATTTCATTCTCCCTGCATCTCCCTTTATGGAGAGTATGTGTTGTTCATATCTCAGGGCATAAACATCTTGATAACTGGCTTTTATTTGGTCAAAATGCTAAATGTTCATCCAGCATCATTATCATTCATATCAAAGAGGCCTTACCTGGTTATCCTTTAGATTTCCTTAGATTGAGTTAGGTTTAGATGGTTTGTTATTATGCAGGTTTCTTGATGCTGACGGTATACCATACAGACTTAGTGCTTTCATCTTGAGTTTGAGCTCGAGATGGAACATTATACACCTGTATGTGATGGTGAGACATGTTTTCATTGGATAGTATCCTTTGGTCTCTCCTCTTTTGGTTCCCCACTCTTCTTGAGCAATATACTCTTCAAGTGTTCATAAATCTCTTTAAATGGTTTTTGTCATATGGTTCCTTGTACCTTTAGGTTCATATACAACAGAAAAGCTAATTATTATTACTAGTGAAAACTGGTTTTCCCTTGGCATTTGCCTTGTACAGGTTTTTGAAGTGGGTAAATTTCTTCAGTTGGTGTCTTCCATTGCATTATCTGAACTGCAGATGGTATTGCTGGTACATTTGGTTGGTGGGGTGAATATAGAACTGATGAATTTGGCATGTTCTGTTTTGTCAGGAATTATCAGCATGATATATGCTGCTGTAATGGAATGTTATAAGCCAACTTTGATGTAGGAAGAAGTAAGTATACAATATCAAAGATCCTATGTAAACTAAAGAATTATTTAGACACTGTCCAACTGGAATATGGCCCTTAGATCAGGGATATCCATCTTCTTAGATTGGGATACCCATTTCACATGAATGGCCTAGCAATAATGCTGATGATATTGTGGCATTAGGGCTGTCATGTTCTGATGCTTAGTGATGCAAGATGTTGGTGAGGTGTGTAACTGGCAACCTAGGGGCAGTCATGGAACTTCATGGACACCATGGTTCTAGATCTAATTGATGCCCTGAGGTGATGGAATACTGATGTTGGTAAACCTTAATACTATGTTTCCCGTGCCTTGTTAAAGCATCAGCTAAATTTTTTTACCACTTGTTTTAAATCTGATATCTGTGCTAGCTATTTTGGAGGTGGTGCTCTTTAGTGGGGTGGTGCAATGGGAGTAGCTGTAACAGTCTTCATAGAGTTTTTGCTTCACTATAGTATGCAAACTGCAATTTGGATCATTAGAACATGCCATTGAAGAACAATTTCAGCCATACACCGTGAGTCTAAGTGACTTGACTTTTTGTGCCGACGGGGCTTCATATTCTGTTAAAAGTTAGTTCCTCCAAAAATGCAAACATTCATGGCTGGGTGATGCTATATTTGCACTGGAGCTTGGGGGTTTGTTGACTTTGAAGATGGTTGATTTGAATTAGTTGGTTATACGTTCACTGATGGTACTTGATGTTAAGGAGTGAGGGACAAAGGCTAAAGACATTGATAGTGTATCCAAATGTTGGGCGCCTTTTTTCTTTTACTTAGTCTTTGGCAGATGGAAAATAAGTTTTGCTCGTATTTTGGGGCTTATACATTCTAATGGCACTCTTGGCCTAGGCACCTAATCTCTCATCGACTTTTTTTAAAGTCACAATGCCCTTTATGGCTGATATGCTTGTGTGGTTTGTCAGACTATTATGTCCCAAGCTTCTTATATATTATTAATTTTTTTTATTAGGCCCATATGCTGTATCAAGCTGAACAGTGTTATGAATGTCACTGATAGTTAATAAAATGAACAAATATGTTTTAGATGCAATCGCCGTGTTCAATATATTGTACCTTGGAAAACTTGACATATTGAAACTATACATTTAGTTACTGTTTATATTTATGTTCATATGCTTGTCTGTCTCGATCTTTATATTTTATTTTGTAAGGTCTTTTCATTTAATAACTGAAGATCAGAAATATGTTGTTCAAACTTGAAAGCTTATAGTTACCTGGAAGGTTCAGCGAAGCTTTATCTTTTCCACAATGCGTTGCATGAATATTACTATTTTATTTATGAGTATACTGCTGATGATAAGCTGGAATTAAATGACCATGCAAACCATACTTTCTTCTGAGAACTTGATTTGACTGGCCATAATATGATTAAGTAATTATTTTTCTGAAGCCTGCTCCTTTATTCAATTCTATATTCACATATATTTTTGCTAACATTTTAGTATTCTGTTGTAGAATTATAGCATCTCATAGCCACATTTTAGTTTGTTGAATGTGATTTTTTGATAGCATTTTGACACTGGCAATTTCTCAAGTAAAGTCAAGGCGCAAACTAGTCAGTCTTAACTAGTATTTTTGTGTGATTCTTTGTCCTTATGCAGATTTTCCCCCCCTGTTTTTGACTGTCTCAACTAATATTATCAACAACAACAACAACAACAACAACAAAGCCTTATCCCACTAAGCGGGGTCGGCTACATGGATCGCACGACGCCATTGTGCTCTATCGGTAACCAAATCTTTAGATATATTATTTATTAAAAGATCGCGCTCTACAACTTCATTAAGTGTAAGCCTCGGTCTCCCTCTTCCTCTCTTAATCGGACTCCAGACTGTTTGCTCTACCCTCCTTACTGGCGCATCTAATGACCTCCTTTGTACATGTCCAAACCACCTCAAACGATTTTCTACCATTTTCTCACTGATAGGTGCCACTCCAACTCGTTCGCGTATATGATCATTCCGGATCTTATCTTTTCTTGTGTGACCACACATCCATCTCAACATCCTCATTTCAGCTACTCCCATCTTATGTTCTTGTTGACCCTTCAAAGCCCAGCATTCACTACCATATAATACTGCCGGTCTTATAGCAGTGCGATAAAACTTCCCTTTTACCTTATGGGGTACTTTTCTATCGCAGAGAACTCCAGTAGCTTTCCTCCATTTACACCACCCAGCTTGAATTCTATGATTGACATCGTCATCAATATCACCATCTTGTCTTATAATTGATCCCAAATACCTAAACTTCGTTACTTGAGGGATTGTTTGCTCTCCCAGTTTAACCTCCAAATCACCTCTAAGTTGTCTATTTGCAAAATTGCAATGCATATATTCTGTCTTACTCCTACTTAAACGGAAACCCTTCGACTCCAGCGTGTTTCTCCATATTTCTAATTTATCATTAATCTCCTCTCTTGATTCGGCCAGAAGGACTATATCATCAGCAAAAAGCATGCACTTAGGAACCTCTTCTTCTATAGGCTCAGTTAGAGCATCTACTACTAAGTTAAACAAATATGGGCTCAAAGCTGATCCCTGATGTAGGCCAATTCTTATAGGGAAGTCTTTTGTCTCACCTCCCGGCGTTCTAACCTTAGTTAACACCCCATCATACATATCCTGTATAACTTTAATATAAGCAACACATACTCCTTTCTTTTCCAAGGCTTTCCAAAGTAAATCTCTCGGCACACGATCATACGCCTTTTCTAAGTCAATAAAAACCATATGTAAGTCTCTTTTTCTACTTCGATACTTTTCCATTATCCCCCTTAATAGATATATCGCCTCCGTTGTGGATCTCCCTGGCATGAACCCAAACTGATATTATCATGTCATGCAAATTTACAGATAAGAATGAGACAAACTCTGAGATTTTTTTTTTTTTTTTGGAAAAAATGTATTTTTTACATAGTGGAGATTAATCATGCAAGTGCCTAAGTAAGTCAATATATAGTTAACTCTTTAACCACCCTTTGAGAATTGTTAAATGCTTGTTAATTTTTTTGACCTATTTTTCTCCACAAATTTCATATTTGAAACTCTCTTTAATATTTTGTATTTCCAAGAGTTCCCATGTTTCAACTTCCCAGCTATGTCTTCCTTTTATTTTAATGATTTGGAAATTGAAATAAGTTCATTCCTTTAAAGTTTGTTTCCCTCATCTTCCTCATTTGGTTTTAAATTTTTGAATTTCAAGTATATGATCTTTTATTTTCCCCCCTTTCACCGGTATGCTTTACTGAACTCTTCTTTAATTTTGATTTAATTTTTCGAGCTTCTTTTAGTTGCTCACAATTGTATGAAAAATTTGGGACTCCAATTCATATTTTAGATTTTCTTTGTGTAAATCTTTGCCTCCCAGTACAGCATTTTTATTCCAGTTGCAAGTACTTTCTAGCGTCAACAGTTTGTTGGACCTTTTACTTGTTATAAGGCAGGAAAATTAACTTATTGTATAGTTTTACCATTATAGGCCCCCCTCAGATATTGTTAAGGTAAACTGCAAATATTTTTAGAAGGCCTTCATATTTCAGTTTCATGCAAAATTCTTGTAAATGTATTGTAAAAATTGTATTGCAGATACTTAGTTCAAAGGAAAACGCGTCATGATGGATTTTCTTGTGGTAATTTACATGAATTTTATTCTTGTTGTCCTAGTTACTGATAAGAAGGCACATACACATGTGCCTGATGCCTGTGCTTAGTTCATCTTTCTCAAGTGCAGGAAAAGAATAGAAAATGCTAACACCTCTTAACACCTGCTGAGTGCCCCCTTTTTATCATAGTCCAGGTAATGCTTGTCGTGAGTCATCCCACTCTGGATCCCTCCACTTTTATCATTAGTCAAATCTAATTCCTACTTCTACATATGGCAAAATGGAGTGAGAAGCCAGTAACTAATATGAATCTCAATTGTCTAGTTTTTTCTTCCAAGTGTTCACTTCTTCCCTCATTTTTGTTTTATTGCCTCAGACTGGAAGGCTCTCTCCCTATTTCAATGGAGAGAGACAATCTGTGACTAGATGGCTTCAAGTGAGTGGACTTACATTGGATTGTTGGTTTTACCCCTTGATTAAGGAGAAGACTATGAGTGGCAAGTGTTTAGTGTATTACAGGCCATTTATGTAGATTGATTATGAATTCCCAGAATTTGTAAACTGCAGCATACATTTGTACTTTCTCTTGGAAATAATCACCAGAGATAACTCACCAATCCCCTTTGTTCGGATTTATTAATTTTGTAGAGATTAGATATAATTGAATGCTTTAAATTTATTCTTTATTGTCATGTGTTATTACTCTGTACTTTGAAGTAATGGAAATGCTTGAGTCTTATTGTTTAGATTCTGAGTTTTATGATTGTTTTGAAGTAATTTTACATTTAGATATTGAATTCTTCAGATGATTCCTTGTTTTGCAGGTTGCTAGTTATTTAATTATTTGGAGATCTGGTTAAACTGCATTCTTGCCTCTATTCTGACTTCTTAGTTTGCTAGTGATTGTTATGGGACATAGACATTTATATAGCATATCTCAGATGTTTGGGAGTGAGCATGAGCAGAACTGGAATTATATGCATCCTGATCAACACAATGTGCTACCAGGTAATGTAACTAACTCTACATGCTTCAGTTGCACTTCTATTTTGGTTCATTACCAAATTTGTATGGTAATTATTGTCCTTTTTACATAATTGTTAGATTGATCATACTGGTCCTGTATTGCAGGTAGGGCTAGCACCTCAGAGAATGGTTCTTTTATTTATCCACCAGAAAATATGTCTATAGATGGCAGCTCTTTGGCTGCTCCTTGGAACAATGCCACAATTTCAAATGGATATGCATCCTCAAGTATCAACATTGAATTACCCCCGCGTCAATCAGAATCGTCAAGATCTTCTCGTGATCATTTTCTGCGTTCATCAAATCCTGGAGCCTTTTTCACAGTTTCTGAAAACTGTACTCATCAGCCTTCTTTTAATTATGATAGACAAGCATTTCATGTTGCTGATGGTGATTTCTTTGATTTTACAATGGGAAGCGGAAGAGGGCCTTACAAGCGAAAGAGCCCTGGAATTCCTTCAGTTTGTGAGAGAGACAGCACGAGTAGCTGTTTCAGTGGAGGGAGCTCAACTGATCTCCCTACATCTTCAGAAATAAGTCAGGTGAAGCCAAGCTTGGATTCTCAATATCTACCTTGGGATCATGCTACTATGACACCCCCCTTCAGAGGCAGTGGCCTTTCAATCAGGGGTGAGGGATCTTTAAGGAATGTGAGAAGTCGTTCTGCACTTGATTTGGAGCCCAATCTTGCTAGAACGCATTTATCTGCTAACCATTTGCACCACTTATCTTCTGGCATGTCCACCGACCATTCTAACGCAGTGTGTCGTTCTGGTCATAGTTCTAGTACTATGACAAGGGACTGGAGCCAAATGAGTATGCCTCCGGCTCAGGGGAGGGTATCATTGTCTGGTTAGTTTGCAGATTTTTTGTTTTTTGTTTTTAATAGATTAAAAATAAACAAATTATCCCAATTTCCTTCACTTTTTGTCTTAGATTAGAGATCTTTGTCTGGCATTGCAGAATCAAGCAGATATAATCACGAGCCAAGTTGCTTTCTGGTTGGAAGTGGTGTTCGTAATGTTTCGGTGGATGCTGGGAGTTACCATCATGAATATAATGCGAGCATAAATCGTACCGTTCCTCAAAATTTTCACAGTAATCCCACTCACTCTGCTAGGGGAGTTCGAAGTAACTATTCCCAAAGATCTACTCCAACACCAACTCCAACTTTTAGAGCCTCATCAAGCTCATGCGTGGGACATATGGTGCCTTCAGATGGTGGTGGGTTGCATATGGGAGCTGAAGGTTTTATGTGTAGACATCCAAGACCCTTGACTTCCATCAGTTGGCGGAGTAGTGATAGGAATGGGAGGTCAAGGATATCTAACGAGAGGTATCGATCATTGGCTGACGAGGCTACTCTTCATGATCGATTTTCCTCTGAGGTATGTCATGCCATCTTGGTGAAATGAGTTTTCTTGTCAGAACTCAGAATATGAAACATTTTCAATTTTGGAAATACCCATATGTCTTTTATTCAACTGGCACTAATTGGTTAACATAAAGTGGCTGAGCCGTCAGCCAATAGAGTAGCTTTCTTCGTTGCTGCCGGATTCTCCAATGCTAAAGCGGTGTTTGGTGCATTAGCAACTTCCCCTCTCTATATGAAAATAAGCAGAATTATTCTGTTTCTTTCACCTTTATGTTTAACAAGCTAAAATTTTGTTTTGTTTGGATTGCAGGGTTTCATGGTTGTTGATCGTGTGCCTCTGTATGGTTCTCGTAGTATGATTGATCAGCATAGAGACATGAGGATGGACATAGACAATATGAGTTATGAGGTGATTATGTTTGTTTTTATCCTTCATAATCTCCTTACAACTGTTAGCAAATGCATGCATTTTAAGAAAAAAAATTGGGAATTTGGATTGTTGGCTTGACCAGGAACTACTTGCTCTGGGAGAGAGGATTGGTCATGTCAGCACGGGATTGTCTGAGAACTTGATTTCCAAGTGTTTGACAGAATCAATTTATTGTTCATCAGAGCAGAGTCAAGAGGAGGGAAGTTGTGTAATCTGCCTGGTACGTTTAACTTCCTCCCCTAAAAATAAATTATGAAATAACCGAGAAGGCCTAAACTTTGGAAATGAAAGACCATTTCTCTTGGATTTCACAAACCTCCCAGTAATGTAAAATGACAACTGCATTCGATTTTTGAATGACCACTATTGGTAAAGGCAGTTGTCCCTTCCTTTTTTGGGCCATCTTAGCATTAAATTACAAACAGTGGGGCTTCGTTTAAACTTGATGGGGACCATGTGGCTGTTGTTACTTGTTAGTTTATTAATTGGAGTCATATGAGGTTGTGTTAAAATCAAAATCCTCACATTCTTCTGCTTCATTCCTTGGTACTCTTTAATTGTGTGACTTAGATGCTTTTGAATTGTGTTCTTATTTCAAAAAATTACAGGAAGAGTACAAGTATATGGACGATGTTGGGGCACTGAGAAGTTGCGGCCATGACTATCATGTGAGCTGCGTTAGAAAGTGGTTGTCTTTGAAGAACATATGTCCTATCTGCAAAACATCTGCGCTTCCTGATGATACGAAGGATAAATAACTTAAATTCATTTTGCAGTATTTCACTATCTCATTTTGTGTATATAATAATATACATTCGAATGTTCATGAAAGTGAAGGAAACAGACCTTTTTTGAAGGTATTGTATATTGTAATGGCAATCCTATCTTAGATTCAATGCCATTTGTTTCTGGCTTCAGTGTTGATTACATGAAGCCATGACATTACGTATGCTTGCTTTTAGAATTTCGATCAACGTTGTTGGCAAAGGAAAAGATTTCGTTTTGGACGATAATGATGATCCTGGTATTTTGGGCTCTGCCTACTCATTGTTAACCAAGGAAATTTCCTATTTGTTAGAATTGCCCATGTGTTTCTTATCCTGTAGTAAAGAGCTAGGTCTATTATCCATCATTTGGAGTCTTTCCCGCCGCATTTTGTCGTCCCAGATAAAAAGATAGGCTTAAAAAGTGTTTAATAAACGACAAAATTTCAAAACTTGAAAACAAATAACCGATGGGTGGGGCATTCCGAGAATTGAACTCGGGACCTCTCGCACCCTAAGCGAGAATCATACCACTAGACCAAATGCCCTTTCGTGTAATGCTGATTTGAGTTTTTTTAAATGTATATATTCATTGTTATTGGCCCACCTATGGAGATAAACAATCCAGATTTTCGTCATTGTTTTAATGGCATTAAAATAATGCGACGAACGGTATGGTGCTAAGAGAGAACACATGGATTATTAATGGGTCTACCTGCTGAGTAAATCAGCAAGCATTGTTATTTGCTCTTACGAAGAAACCCATATTTTATTTTATTCACTTTGCTGCTCACAACAGCAGAACATAGCAACTTTGATCTCCAGAACTACATCGAACAGTCGCTTGGATAGCGATTTCAATTCCTAGTGGGCAGCAGGTTGTGATAGCCAATTTGTTCACCTCAGGCACGCAAATTTAGATGCATCAGACCAATACCCATTTCACAAAAAAGAAAAAACCGACTTACACAATATTTGTAGTAGAACAGACGGAAATAAACCCTGAAAGCAAATGATCTGAGTCGCGCAAAATTGCACTGTCCTTAGAGTGATTCGCGCTACCACCGGCAGATTGGCAGCGGCACCCCCCAGGATTAAACAGACCCCTCTCGCGCGGTGCAAGGAAGCAAGAACTGACGGAAGGATTCTGTAAATCGGCAGGGAGAAAGAGAGAGAGAGGAAAGTTGTGTTTAATTCTCAGTCACAACAATCACCCTTTTATAGACGAGGAAAGGCACATGCATCAGGGAACACACCCCTTCCGATCCGACGTACACGTCTGATGAGAACGGGTATGTTGCACTTCGGAAGAAACGGTAAAACTCTTAACACGGTTTTCAGGTAAGCATTAATTAAATAATATAAAAAAAATATTCTGAAAACCATCAAAAATATTTTTCGCAAAAAGGTGCCAAGCCTCATATTACACGCGCGCAGGGGGGGAAATCGCCGGATTTCAACTGGATTTCCCACTGGTGGCCCATTGTCGTGCGCGTGAGCCCACTTCTCTCTCAAGCCCATGTTACTAGCCCATAAAGTGTTTTAACTTATATAGGCTAGTATTCCCACAAGTCTAAGCAATGTGGGACTTCTTACTCTTTTGACACACCCACATATATACTCATTTTCACAACAATCCCCCACATGTGTCAAAAGAAACCTGCTGAGTTACACACACGGATATAACCATTGTATCTGGTGGTCCTTTGAACTATGAACCAGACCTAGACAAATAACACTTGATACACAGAGTTGTCAGTGGTCCTATGAACTATGAACTAACATCTCTTGGGTGTATATCAGAGGCATTAAGAGTCAGATTATACCCCCACATTTCCGTTGTTAACGAACGGTTTTGCGCGTTAGACGGCCATGCGCGTGCCTGGTACATAACGAATGCTATAGAGATTTCGCCACAATCTCATAGGAGCGGCCCCACTCCACATTCGTAGAGGCGATTTCATGTAAATATACCTGCACTTAGTACATCATCCCGTAGGATTATGAAATCGTTAAGAGCTTTGCTCAACCTAAAAGAGTGCAATATAGCACTTTCTCAATGCCATAGAAAAGGGATGAAAATTTATTTAGTGCTAGCAGATCTGACTAACGACTTGTTCTTACCCATTGAACCTTCTTCACGGGATCACCGATCACAAAGGTTGGGTTGCCATCGCCGTCGATTTCAAATTGGCCTTAGTCCCATTTCCCTCGACGTCTCATATATATATTTCCTCCCAAGGGGTTTTGTTAACGGATCCGCAAGGTTTACATTTGACTTTACATAGTCGATTGAGATAACACCATCCTTTAGCAGCTGCTTTATTATATCATGTCTCAATCGGATATGTCTACTCTTACCATTAAAGGTTTTATTTTTAGCTGTGGCTATTGCAGATTGGTTATCACAATGTAATGATATTGATGGTATTGGTTTTCCACCTAGTGGAATTTCTTCCAAGAAGTTTTTCAACCATTCAGCCTCAGAACCAGCCAATTCCATAGCAATGAACTCAGAATCCCTTGAGGATTTGGTTAGAATGGTTTGTTTGGCTGACTTCCACGTTACAGCACCACCACCAAGCATGAACACATAGCCGCTTGTGGATTTTGTCTCATCTGAATCTGATATCCAGTTAGCATCACTGTATCCTTCTAATACAGCGGGAAATCCACTATATAGGATGCCATAATTCATGGTTCCTCTCAAATACCGAAGTATTCTAAACAGAGCCTTCCAATGAGTACTGCCTGGGCAATGAGTATATCTGCTCAATCTATTCACAGCATATGCTATGTCAGGCCTTGTATAATTCATTAGATGCAACAGACTTCCAATAATCTGTGCATACTTAGATTGAGCAATAGGATCCCCATCATGCTTCTTCAAAAGCATATTTGGATCATATGGTGTACTCAGAGGAGCTTCATCAAATTGCTCAAACTTTCTCAGAATTTTCTCAATGTAATGTTCTTGAGAAAGTAAGATGCCTTCCTCACTCCGTGTGATTTTAACACCTAAAATCACTTTAGCCTCACCCAGGTCTTTCATGTCAAAATTTGAGGCAAGAAAGCTTTTTGTTTCAATCACAACATTTATCGCAGTACCAAAAATAAGCATGTCATCAACATATAGACAAATAATCACACAATCATTGTTCATTATTTTTGTATAGACACACCGTTCAACTTCCATAGCAGTAAAACCACCATTCAGCAAAACTTGATCTAGTTTCTCATGCCATTGTTTAGGTGCTTGTTTCAAACCATATAATGATTTTACTAACCTACACACTTTATTTTCACAACCAGGAACAATACAACCCTCAGGTTGTGTCATGTAGATTTCCTCTTCTAAATCACCATTTAAGAAGGCAGTTTTAACATCCATTTGATGAATAAACAATTTGTGAACTGATGCCAAAGCAATCAAAATTCTAATTGAGGAAATCCTTGTCACAGGTGAGAAGGTATCAAAATAATCAACATTTTCCTTTTGAGTAAAGCCTTTAGCTACTAATCTTGCCTTGTATTTATCAATAGTCCCATCTGGAAAATATTTCTTCCTAAACACCCATTTGCAACCCATAGGCTTAGCTCCTGGAGGTAAATCTACTAAAATCCACGTTTTATTTTGATTCAAGGAATCTAATTCAGTTTTAATGGCTTCTTTCCAAAACCTTGCATCCGGAGAAGATATGGCCTCATAAAAATTTTTGGGTTCATCTTGTATCAAATAAGTATAAAAGTCATTTCCAAAAGACGTTTCTTTCCTTTGCCTCTTCTCCGTAAATTTCCTTCCAAAACTTCATATGAATTTTGTTCAAAAGAAGATGAAAGTTTTTCGATTCTATGTGGAATATGCTCAACTTTCAAAGGAAAAACACTTTCAAAGAATTCAGCATCTTTTGTTTCAATTATGGTATTATGATCCAAAATATCACTTTTCAAAACTAGAAAACGATAAGCAGCACTCTGTTGAGCATAACCGATAAACATACAATCTGCTGTTTTAGAACCAATCTTTTTCCTTTTGGGATCTGGAAGTAAAACTTTAGCTAGACACCCCCACACTTTTAAATATTTCAAATTAGGTGTATAACCTTTTCACAATTCATAGGGTGTCTTTTTGGTTTTCCTATGAGGTATTCTATTTTGTAGGAAACAAGCAGACAATAAAGCTTCACCCCAAAGGTTGTTAGGTGACCCAGAGCTTACAAGCATTGCATTCATCATTTCTTTTAATGTTCGATTCTTTCTTTCAGCAACACCATTAGATTCAGGTGAGTATGGAGGAGTTATCTCATGTATTATTCCTTCCTTTTCACAAAACTCGTTTAGTAGTAAATATTCCCCTCCTCTATCTGATCTTATTCTCTTAATTTTCTTATTCAATTGATTCTCAACCTCAGCTTTATATATAGTGAATTTCTCAAAGGCCTCATCTTTATTTCTTAACAGATATAGTTTAGTATATCTAGAGAAATCATCTATAAACGTAATATAATATATTTTCCCAGCTCTAGTTTCAGTTTGCTTTAAGTCACCTAAATCAGTGTGAATTAAAGATAATAGCTCAGATTCTCTTTGTACAGGAAAATGGGTCCTTTTAGACAATTTAGTTTCAGCATAAATCTCACATTTATTTAACACTTTATCTTTAATTCCAGAAATTAAACCAAGATTATGTAATCTATTTAAATATGATTTATTAACATGTCCTAATCTAGCATGCCATAAATCAAAGCAATCAATCAAGTAAGCAGAAGAAACATTATTATTATCATCAACACTGAGTACAAACAATCCTTGATTACAATAACCCTTCCCAATCAGAACATTGTTCTTAGTCAACACCACTTTGTCAGACTCAAAAGAAACTCTAATCCCAGATTTCCCGAGCAAAGCCACAGAAATTAGGTTTGCTCTAACTTCAGGTACATACAGCACATCCTTGAGGGCTAAGGTCTTTCCTGATGTGAGTTTCAGAGCCACTTTCCCTTTTCCCTTCACTTGTGCAGTGTGAGAATCAGCAAGATATATGTGTTCTTCTCCCTCTTCAAAGGAGGTAAACATCTCTTTATTTGCGCATATATGTTTGGTAGCCCCAGAGTCTACCACCCACTTTTTCACATCAGAAATGAGGAAAGCTTGAGAGACCACTGCAGCAATGATTTCATCACCACTGCTATTATCTCCTTCTACCAAATTCACATTTGGTTTGGGAGGATCTTCTCCTTTCTGAGAATTGTCTCCTTTCCTTTTCCTACATGTAGCTGCATAATGACCTGGCTTTCCACACACAAAACAATTGCCCTTCTTCTTGAAGTTGGCCTTAGAGTCTTTGGGCTTGTAATCAGAATTCTTATTGTTCTTATCTTTCTGTTTCTGTTTGGAAGCGTACCTCTTGTCGCCCTTCTTTGTCTCTACTATGTTGGCTCTTGCTGCAATTTGTTTTCCCTTCGCTGCTTGAATGGCCTTCCTGTTGGTATCTTCAATGATGATGTGAGTAATCAAATCTGACAGCGACAATTGCTTCTGTTTGTGCTTGAATTGCTGTTTGTAATTTTCCCATGTTTCTGGTAACTTTTCAATCAGAACTCCAGCAACAAACTCATCTGGTAAATTGATCTTTTCTGCACGTAATTCCTCTAACAGTTTGTGGTACTCATTGATCTGCATCTTGATATCCTTGTCATCAACCATCTCCCATTTGTAAAAGTTTCCCACCACGAATTTCTGTTTCCCAGCATCTTCAGCGGTGTACTTGAGGATGAGAGATTCCCATATCTTATGTGCCTCCTTGTATACACAGTAGACATCGAACAGATCATTGGACAAGGTGCTGATAAGGGTATGCCTGCAAACCTTGTTTGCATATGCCCAGGAATCCTTCTGCCTCTGTTCTGCATCACCTGGTGGTTCATGTTGTTCCAGAGCGGCAACAACTCCATGCATGTCAAGAACAGAGTAGACACGCTCCTGCCAACGCCTGAGATTTTTCCCATCGAACACATCAATTTTGGCAGTGTCAGGAAGCGGCCTCGGAAGGGGAACAGGAACAACAGGGGGCTGGGCATTCGGTAAGGGCTGAACCACAGTGTTGACGGCGGGTTCGTCGTGTTCCATGATGATCACTCTTAGATTGTAGTAGAACAGACGGAAATAAACCCTGAAAGCAAATGATCTGAGTCGCGCAAAATTGCACTGTCCTTAGAGTGATTCGCGCTACCACCGGCAGATTGGCAGCGGCACCAGGATTAAACAGACCCCTCTCGCGCGGTGCAAGGAAGCAAGAACTGACGGAAGGATTCTGTAAATCGGCAGGGAGAAAGAAAGAGAGAGAGAGGAAAGTTGTGTTTAATTCTCAGCCACAACAACCACCCTTTTATAGACGAGGAAAGGCACATGCATCAGGGAACACACCCCTTCCGATCCGACGTACACGTCTGATGAGAACGGGTATGTTGCGCTTCGGAAGAAACGGTAAAACTCTTAGGAACCGTTCTGCCCACACACAGACGCATATTTTCGGATCCAAAGGGTTCTCATTCAGGTAAGCATTAATTAAATAATATAAAAAAAATATTCTGAAAACCATCAAAAATATTTTTCGCAAAAAGGTGCCAAGCCTCATATTACACGCGCGCAGGGGGGGAAATCGCCGGATTTCAACTGGATTTCCCACTGGTGGCCCATTGTCGTGCGCGCGAGCCCACTTCTCTCTCAAGCCCATGTTACTAGCCCATAAAGTGTTTTAACTTATATAGGCTAGTATTTCCACAAGTCTAAGCAATGTGGGACTTCTTACTCTTTTGACACACCCACATATATACTCATTTTCACAACAATATTCGAGTTCAATTTGATCACTTTAAAATAATCTTTATCCCCCACAGCTCGCTGATGATGTGAGTCACAGTTGTTACCCTTAATTCTTGGTTATGGCTGGTTTACAGTATATATACACTTGCCGTCATACCATGAATCACTAGCTCACATATAGCTGATTCCTCATAAGCGTCCTCACAAGAAAATTCTTCTGGAAATCCTGTTTTTCTACTTCTTACTTGGTGACAACTCTCAAATTTTTGCTTTCTAACGTGTCATTGCGTATTTTCGTCTCAACCCCAGGAATCAAAATTTCCAAGAACTAAAAGGGTATCAGCAACTTTTAGAGCAAAAATAAGTGTGGCAAATACAATAATAGGAGGCATGAGTTGTGGCTTTGTCCAGGTTGGTAAACATATGAATCCAAATCCACCAGCCCAGCGAATCCGAATCTGAATTGGCTGCTGTGACAACTGTAACATTCTTATAATCTCAAGCTTGTGTTGTACTAAAAAAATTTTTAGAGTATTTGTTCTGGAAGTTCCAAATCCCAGATATTGCTGAGAATTGTCTTCTACTCTTCCCTTGCATGTGAGGAGGGATTGACCCAATCTCTGAAGACCCAGCCTTCATTCTTGGCTCAGAGTTGTTGGATTTATCTTGGATTTTGGGGGATGTGATTTTGCTTATGAAGCATGGGCAGAACCGTCATTTCATACACATAATATGTGGAGCTTAAGATCCACGTCCCTTGAATGTCTTGATCACATCACATCCACACCCTTCTTTTTCTTCCTTCTTTGTCTAAGGTCGTGTCCCACCTACTTTTAGCTTCTTTCTCGTTTCAATCCCCACCACGTTTTCCCTCTTTGGCCTTTGCTATAACGATCAAGTGTTTAAGCCTTTGCCCCCCAAAAATCAATCTTCCTCTTTCTCAATGACAGATAGTAACCATTCTCTCTGCATTATTGATGCAATGGAACGTCTTTGGTTTCACCAAATCGTTCTTTCCTCACAAGAAAGAATATCATCAGTTTCTCCCAAAACTGTCGAATCGTTTTCGTCCACTTCAGACTTTCTGTCTTTCCCATCCTCCTCTGATTCAATTCTCTCTTTGCCTCCTCCACAAGATGATGAAAGTTCAACAAAGGAATCCCCAGAGAAACATTTCTCATCAGATTCGATTTCAGCTTCTTTGCAGGTACAGTCCAATCTTTCAAATACCATTTAAAAGTTAGCTCCTTTTTACGGTCCATATATGCTCTCTTCATTATGGGATTGACTCATGCATGACCGTGCTTCTTTTTGTTCTTCGTTTTACAATCTTAAAAGGGTGATTCAAATGATGAAGAAGGAAAGGAAGAAGGCCCCACTACATTAACTAGTGTTTCGGGCAAAGGAGTTCGGTCACATTCATCTTTGCCGTCAACGCAAAACAAAAGGGGGAAATTAAGGAAAGAAGCTAAAAAGAGGCTGCACAAGTCTATGAGCTGCAGGACACTGGGGGAACTAGAATTGGAAGAAGTGAAGGGTTTTATGGATCTGGGTTTCATGTTCAAGAAAGAGAATATATGCTCGAGAATGATGAGTGTAGTCCCGGGTTTGCAGAGACTTGGTGTTCGCCCAAACGAACAGAGGAGACGAGCAATTGAAGCATCAGAAACAGAGGAAGATAATTCTATGGGGACAACAGAGAAGGAGAAATTTGTAAAGAGACCATATCTATCGGAGGCATGGCTGATAAAGAGACCAGATTCACCACTACTAAATATGAAGATTTCCAAGCTCCGTTCAAGTGGTGATATGAAAAGACTTCTACGATTCTGGGCACAAAGTGTGGCCTCAGAAATCCACCGTGAATGAATTATATTCGTTATATCTGTGTATATATGGAGAGCAAAAATGAAGAGACGCCATCGTATTATGGAACGTAAAGTGAAGGTGACTGTAATAAAAGGCGGGAGAGGAACAAGACAAGGGGGTGTAAATGCAAGTTGTATTTCTCTCTGTTTCTGTTTGGTCAGGTGGACAATAAAGGAGAAGGGTTGGTAAGTAGGAATCTTTGTGTGGGGATGAAATGGGAAGAATTAGTAGGGAAAGGATCACCTGCACATAAAAAAGATAATGACGAAGAGTTAAACTTATCTAAATTGCCTAAATCTCTTCTGAATGGTATATGCTTGATTTTAGATATGTACTAAAGATGAGTAGGGAACCGAGGGAAAGTGGTAAATAATTAATACCCCTCCATTCCTAAATATGAAACATATATTTAGGGAAGTGTACTTGTTTTTAAATATAAAAGTTCTTTCTATTTTTTTCCATATTTTCCCTTAATTATCCTTCGATAATAAACAAATAAACAAGTAAGAGGCTAAAGAGAGGGAGTGTAAAAATAAAGGTATGTGGTTAGGGTGTTTTGATAATATCATGTGAATTTAAATATCTTAAATAACATATTTAATTTAATCAAATTATGTAAATACCATTCTATTCCTTATTAGAATTCCAACTACCATAAATTTTTTGTTCCTAAATATAAGTCTATTTTGGGATCATTTAATGCTACTGTGAGTATTTTACCCCTATGTTGGAAATGGTGAAAATAAGAGAGAAGATTTATAATGTGTAAGATATTATTTTAACACCTATTTTTAAATAAGGGTATAGTTGGAATTTTTTTTAAAAAATATGATATATTTATTGCTATAATTTCCACTCCTTGGTATGTGAGAAGTAGTTAAAGTAAACTTATAATATGGGACTGAGTGGCTGGTCTTATATAAATATAAGTGGAGAGAGAGTAATAGGAAGATGATAAACATTTGATGAGGAGGAGTGGTGGGGCTCGAAAGACACACAAGAAGGTGGTATTGCCTAATGAGTCAAGAGATGTGTAAGGGAGCATGATTGCGTATGGCGATTCACTACGTGTAATTCATGTGTGCGGTTTCTTTGTTGGCAAATGCAATCTCAAATTATCAATCATTTGTCCCTTCTATACACCTGTTTCTCTCGTGGTCCCCTCCCTTTTTGCTATTATCATGAGTGTACCTCTATGTTTTCTCCAACATCCTATTCAGAATTGTGCTACATTAAGTTGTTAATATACTTAAAATAGATCTTATATTAAATATAAGACACTGTGTGCAACTCGTGAACTCACATTAACTTTGGGTTAGCTTCGGAACATATTCTCTTCTCGTCATTTTTTTCTCATCCCTCATCATCCTATCACCACCATTAGATTGACTAATAAATTGTTAAGATTATATAGTTTTAAATACTATCATTTTATTATTTTATTATATCATTTTGCAATAAACTATTCACATTTATTTTTATATAGTATTTATCATAATTTTATTCATTATTAAATATGAACTGTGAATTATGTCAATGAAACGGTGGTGATGTGATGATGAGGAAAGAGGAGAGAAAATGATGATGAGAAAGGCCTTGTCGAGGGAAGTGGTTATCCTCTTTTGCTGTTTTCATCCGCTGCTCCTCCTCTGCTGCAAAACGACGTTGTTTGATGGTAAAATGGGAACCAGGCTAACTTAGACATACGACTTTGCTTCATATATTATTCCACATTCCTACACCCCTTCTCTTCCTTTCTTTCTTTGGACCTTTTTTGAGTTAGCTTCAATTAATAAAAGCTTTGAGTGAAGCTTGAGAGGCCGAAGAGTTGATCCTGATTAGCAAAAAGGGGATATTACAACAATAAACTCGATCGATATAGGATTTATTTCCTTCATAGAATCAATAGCAACTAGCTAAGAAACTAAATGAAAAACACAAATTAGCCATAGAAGGGAAAAAAACAGAAAAAATTGATCACGCATTGTCAAATATATTAACAATAATCAAATTAAAATAAAGGACAAATTTGTAGACCAAGCAAAGTAAAATCAAAGTAACACTATGAGCATTTAGCCTTTTCACTGTGTTGTGAGCTTTAGGATGTATCTTCAACGCCCCCAAACTAATTTTATATTGCATAATTTGTTTTGCTTTTGAATATCACTCAAATCTAATGCACATGGAACCAATTCCTACATAGATTTTCTAGCAATCCATCAAAATCATCGATTCAGATATATTCTTTTATTTGCAAATTGAAGCTGTGGAAGTTGGGCGATGCTTGAGAGGCGGCGAGTGCGGGCAAGGAATAGAGACAAACATCGAAGAAGAAGAGAAGCAAAATATTGGGAGACTGAAAGATAGATTAGAGAGAGGGAAATAGAGAGAGGGGGGGGAGAGAGAGAGAAAGAATGGAGACGACGGTGAAGGAGGAAGAAGGAAATCCTATTAAAACGATGCCGTATAGAAACAATGCCAAGATCCCATTTTACCATCAAACGACGTCGTTCTACAGCAAAGGAGGAGTAGAGGATGAAAACATGCGTTTTTTTTTTGGTTTATGGTGACTTTTGGTTTAACACTCAACATATTTTTTTTTTTTTAAAAGTAACTTTGATATGAAAGTAAATTTGAACCGCATTTGGAATGAAACCAGAGTAATTCACTTATCATTTTACTATATCACAGTCTTTAATATAATATCAAGTAAATATTTTTTTTGGAGAGATCAATTAAGTAAAATAAATCAATTTAAAATATTTATATTTATCATTTTATCTATAAATTAATTTATTTGACTTAAAAACTACTATAAAATATAATTTCATGCAATATGTGTTAGAATTAAATAATAAATTTATTATCCCTATTTTTCATAAATAAAGTTAATTATGTCTCACGTTAAAGATTGGAGGGAGAATTCTCTGTTTTAAAACTATCTCAATGTCTAAATGACATATACACACGTATCATTTAATAAGACTCACTGATTATTTTAAGTCATTATTCACCCAAACTTGCTTTTCGAATAATTATCTAAATATGTGTCAATTTTTTTTAAAAAATCATTTCTAGTTCTATCAATCCAAATATAAATCATGTTAAACTATCTTTCTTTTATCCTGACTGACTCACGATGACAAAAGTCAAAGAGGATATAAACTTTACTATGCATTTTCTAAACTCTTATATTTATGTAAATAATTTTGGCATGGCTCATTCTGTTCATTGCTTATTTACTTATACATGAATATTTTATAGTTTATATCTATATATATAATTTAAAGTTTTAGGAATTATATACGTAAAAAAAAGTTAAAGAGGCATATGATTGATGGTTGGCCAGTTAGGTGCTAGTTGCACAGATTTAAAAGGTCAAGGGAGATTGAAAAGGTCCAGGGGCATATAAAGATTAGAGTCATGATTTAAATCAAGGTAAAAAAAAAGAGTCATGATTTAAAACTCTTCCCCGTGATTATCACCAACATATATACGTGTATACACTGGGTTACTTATTATAAATCCACCTTAATTACTTTTCACATATAAGGGGTAGAAGTTAAAGCATTAAATATATCATATTTATCCAATTTTGCCCTTATTTAATACTCCCTCTGATCCTAATTATAACAGCCAGTTGACTTTTTTGAAAAAATTAAGGATGCAAAATACACCACTATGAATTGTTTATATTTGTCTTTTTTCCTCAAAACTAATTTATTTTACTTATAAACTATCATATAATCTGATTACATTTCGCATATATTAAGATTTAAAGGTCTAATTTGCTTCCTTAATCTCCCAAAAAAAGTTAACTGGCTCTTATAATTAGACCAGAGGTAGTAATAGGTGTAATATAATAATTTTTGTATTATAACCCTTCTCTCTCATCCTCCCTATTTCCAACATAGGGGTAAAATAGTTACAGTAGCATTAATTGATATCAAACTGGACTTATATTTAAGCACAAAAAATTTGTGGTTGTTGGACTTATAATAAGAAATAGGGTGATATGGCATAACTTGATTGGTTTGTAAAAAAGAAAAAAAAGGAAAATTGGATTGGTTTGTAAAACAGATAAAGGTAAAATGAATTTTAGCCTTCTAATTTAAAACTGTCTGAAACTCTAGTTCCCCATTTGATAATAAAAAGTTATTGAAACACGGTTTATAGCAATAAATATAATGTTTCAGGTAAGAAAGGCTTAAAAATATAATGTTGGATGTGATTGGGCTGAGTGATATGTCTTTTTTAAATTGTTGATGCCATTATACGTCTCCTTCTCACGAAGATCTTTTTAGAACGTGAATTCATAGTTCATACGGTTCCTTTGTTTCCACTCATTGCAAAAATGAGGAACTAGGCCTTACCATATCAACCTGAATCCTAAGCCCTCCCACTCCAGGCCTCACTTCGTAGTTGGGCCTGGCCTGGTTTCCCCAATACTCTCGTACTTTTTGGGACAACCACTATGTCAAGCCATTGTTTGATGTTTTCTATTATAAGATCCAATGTAACTACGTACTCATTGTGGTTGGCTCTTTTTATTAATTAAAACCATCAACTTTCCTGTTAATTTGCTCCATTCACAGAAAACCACTTACACGTGGGTGGGGATATACCGGGAAACTAAAAAAAAAAAAACCGTTAACTTTTGGATGTTAACCGTTAAATATTTGGTGACATACAATGTTGACTTTGAACGGTTAACATCGATAAAGTTGACCATATTGGCCAATGCTCACTCATTTTGAAAGTCTATTGATATAATTGCTCTTTCAATTATTGGTTTATGCTGACTGCATCTTGGACAATTGTCAATTGGTAGAATTGTACTTTAACTCTTAATTTAATGGCAGACACTAGCAGACTGATATTACAAAAGGAATTGAACTTTCAACTTCTCACCATAGAAAGACCTGGTCTAATGGAATGAATTAACCCCTCTTAATATAATGAACTAAAATTTGAATTCTTGTTGAGAGAAGAGTACCCCACCAATGCTTCGGTTGTTAGCCGAAGAATAAAGAAATAAAGACTCAACAACATTTCTCATACTATCAATGTACTCACAGAGCACACACTGAGAGCTCAAAATACTCTCAAATTTTTTGTTCGATAGCTGTAATACTCTGACTCTGCTGCTGTAAACTGTAAATGTACTGATCTTCTATCGTTAAAAGAAAAAAAGAAAAGAAATAAAGACTCAATATTTGGCAGCTGCGGGGTTTCAAAACAAATTCAATTACTTCTCTTCCAGTGTGCGTTAAGGTAGCCATATCAAACCAGGATACTCCCATACATATCGGACATGATATTTAATTGATTTAATTGTTGCTTTTCCTTAAAAAAACGTAAAGCGGACTATCTAATTGCTGAATAATTGCTTATTATTATTATTTTAATTTTCGTATAAATGTGTGTGTATGGATAAGATTAGAATGGCTTGATACAATATGTGCTATTTTGATAATGACCCCCTTCATCACGAAGATGCTTAAGAGATTATTATTACAAAAAGAACAAAACAAAATACATGAGCTAACATTCCGATGATTTTTAGCTGAAATAATCCATCTAAAAATATATCAATCAATTAAACCAGATACTCTCTCTAATCCTTATTATAAGTAGGGCAGAGTAACGGGCGGGTACGGGTGGCCCGTGGGGGTGCCCGTTACCCGCCCATTTATATTCACACGGGTACGGGTAAGCCCGTACCCGTGTGCTTACCCGTAATTAAATGGGCCAGAGTTAGACGGGTTAAACGGGCGGGTGCCCGTTTAACACGTCTAAATTAAAAAAAAACTGCAGCAACCATTTTTAATTCCCATAACCTGCGACCTGCGTAGCCCATAGTCAGCTGCAATTTTTTCATTCCCAGAACCTGGGCCATACACAAACATCCCAAACTTTTAAAAATAAAGTTAAAAGTCACCATATTCAGTCTTTGCATTGAACATCCACTGATCCACACAAGAAAAAGTGTCTAAATAAACTAAAATTATTATTACAAAAGTCCATTGTCCAACATCCATGATCCAGCTAGCAATCCTCACTTGCAATGCAATGGATAAATGCTAGCAATCCTAAGTTCCTGACCTGCGGCTGCAATGATAATTGTAAAAAAAACCAGTTTAAATCTACATTTGACTAGTTCATTATTACTTCACTATTTTAGTGGCTAACTAACAAAAATAAAGAACTCACCAATAAAATAAAAAAAATCTGAACGCCACTTAAACAGACTTTAGCAAAGCAAAGCAACAAAGCTTTTAGATCATATAAAAAAAATACCTTAAACGGATTAAGTCTCACTAGCTGCATTTGAGGCAGTGGCAGTGGCAGAGGCAGAGGCAGTGGCTTTAGATGCTGTTGTATCTAACTCTACAACAAAATTTAGAAAGATAATATGTAATGAAATGAAATGATACAATTTATGTAGAATTGATTATGAAATAGTAATTGAATGTACCAGAAATAATAGATGCAGTCTCATCAAAATTATCAAAGTCAAGGTCATTGATCTGGGGATGTTTTGTGGATAGCCAATTTTAGGCACATACAAGTGCTTCAGCCATCTTTGCAAAAAGAGAGCTCCTAAAAGCATCTAGTATTCAACCCCCAGTACTAAAAGCCGATTATGATGAAACAATAGAGACCGGTGCAGCCAACAAATCACGTGCCAGCAGACTTAATATTGGATATTTAGAAGCATTCCCTTTCCACCATGATAAAACATCAAATTTGGGATCACGAAAACCACTTAATTCAGATTGCAGGTATTCATCCAATTCTGAAATTTTCTCAACAATACATTGTTGATCTGCCTTGACTAAGAATTTTTGCATTGTAGAATCCAACAAGGTCACTTTAATAAGATATTTAGCAACCGCCTTTCTACCCCTCTCTTGACTAAACAAATGATGTGTCAACGTTTTATTGAAAGAAGTTGCTAACAAACTTTGTCCCTCGGTATCCCTGTTTGGATTGCCCTTGCACTTAAGGCAATGTCGCCATAATGATGCAGTCCCATCATTGGAAGGATGGCTAGCATAATTTTTAGGACAATAGTTACACTTTGCCCTGGGTTTGCCTCCTGTCTCTCTTATTGGCATTCTTGTAAAATGTGACCAGACATCAGATGAGTCCCTCCTTTTTTCTTCTAGGCCGTGTTACTTCTTCATTTTGATCATCATTGTTTTGATCCTCATCATTTGTAGTTTCAGTACCAATTTCCTCTCTAGCACTTTCAACTTGCTCTTACACATTTTCTTCAGGAGTTTTCACCATTTTCCTTGTGAAAATAAATAAGATTAATTGACCAATTGCTACAAGAAAATAAATAAACAAGCCCGATTCACGAAATTGAAGTAAAAAAATGATGCTTTTCCACATCAGATATTATCTAACCAAGTCTCTAATATCAAAATGTCACTTCCCAACTAAAATCATGAGGTTGTAATTTAAAAACTTTGTTGTAAGAAATCAAAGTCATTTCACTTCAGAGAAACCATATGAATATATCACTTAGAAGAGCAATTAAGTAACTTTTCAAACATTAGAAACAACCAATAATCATTAAGATGTCAAACTTACAAACCATATGTCCATATTAGCTACTTTCATTGACTTTAAAATCTTGCATTCCGTCAAGTGAACAAACACAAATATTATTACTAACCAAGAAAAAAATGATTTTTGGAGTGAAATTTGTGAAATGAAAAGCCCATAACATAAAAGGGAAAGAATATGTAATACACATATACACATGATGACATGAACACGCACAAATATGTAACTGACTCTGATTTTGTGATATTATGTACACAAATATATAAATGTGAGCTTTTATGGTTACAGATTTTTAGCAAAGAAAGGTCCAGTTGATAGAAAAATAAAGATCCTTCTTATTGATTGAATCCAGAGCACTAAACGGTCACAAGCCAAAAAGAAGAAAGCTGGGCAGTCATGAAGAACAGCCTATTTTCAAGGATTCACGTACGCATACAATAAACAGAGGCAATCACAACAAAATAAAAATTATGGGTCCCCATGTTTTCTACATTTCCTTTTATTTATAATGGTCTCAAGTTTGCTTACCTGGTATGATTAGGCGTCTGTCCTCCTCCTCCTCCTTCTGCGGCTTCGTCGGTTCGTCCTGCAAAATCAGGCACCAAATGCCACTTCAATATATATATAATTGGCATATGTAGCCGGCGGCGTGAGAGATTAGTGGACAAAAAGTGACGAGTGAATGAATCTAAGAAGGGAGTGAAATCGGTGACCCAAGGAAGGATGGATGTACCTGGGTGTGGTCAGCGAAGACAGTGGAGGTCCGGAGGAGTCGTCGGCCGCTGAGCGAAGACGCTTGAGAGCTGAGACAAGTGAGGCAGTTGAAATCCTTTAGGGTTTGAGTGTGAGAGGCGGTCGAAACTCGAAAGGAAAGTGAGAAAGTGAAGACTGAAAGTAAAGTGAAGTGAGACTGAGAAAGAGGAGGGTTATAATTTTTTTTTAAAATATATGTGGGTAACGGGCGGGTGACGGGCTACCCCTGCCCCTACCCATACCCGTACCCGCATTATGATAAACGGGCGAGGCCCGCCGTGTATTTCACGGGCCCAAATTAGATGGGCCAGCACGGATAAAAGTGTGGGCTTAACGGGCGGGGCCTGCGGTTTGCGGGCCTTTTGCTCAACCCAAATTATAAGAGCCTAAAATTTGAATTGTTTTGGTCCAACATATAAGAGTCTGTTTTGGATTCTGTCATCATTTAGTGCCCTTTTTCATATCCTGCCCCTACCTATTAACACTATCTTTCATAGTACTTATTAATGCTCATACTTATATTTATCTCTCCAGTCTCAGCATAAATAAAGGTGATATTAGAAAAAAAAAATTATTTTTCAAACATATTAATATCTTTTAACTAACTTTTAAATGTTTTCTTAAGAAACGCAATTTGACCCAACTCGTTATAAATATAATAATTTGTAAATAATTTCACGAGGTCTTCATAGCTCAACTGGTTAAGGTATCAGCATGTGTGCAGAAAGTCACGAGATTGAATCTCCACTCTGCCACATTTCCCGCAATTTGTGGGAGCGACATGTGGCGGAGTGTGAGAGGAGACATGTGGCATAAATGAAAAAAAAATTGTTAGAACACGAGTGATAAATTCAAATGGTTAAACAGCTAAATCAAAATTTGTAATATAATTTTTAACAATTCTGCAGGCTCATGACTATCATTTCCGAGTCATAACAACTAGGGAAAATAGCAACCTGAATATCAACCTCCTCTTTACATCTCACAGTTGTTTTCAAATGCAAAGGGAATTATGCGGCAATAGCTAATAGCCCAAAATAAAACAGAAAAAAAATGCACAAAGTGACCGACAGTGAATGATCACAGTCCCTTTGCGGACATCCGATGAGATTAGAACTAGAGAAGATTGGTATATAAGAAGTAATGGAAATGAGTGAATGGAGGCGTATATATGTATCCATCGGTTTAAATGGTAAAGTGTTGAGTAGGAACTAGGAAGCACTAAAGGTGGAAAGCGATAAATGGTAGAGATAATTGGGGAAAGTTGCATGAAGCTCGAAGCCCACACGTACGTGTGATGCCCTATTTTTAGCCATTCCGTATTTTACCCACAATAATAAACTCCCCCCCACACAAAACACAAGGCTCTTGCCTCCAAACCCAATCCGTGTTAGTACTTTTTTTTCCCAGTAATCCGTGTTACTATAAGATACCCTAAATTAATTCACCGTAACTATGAAATGACAGTCAGCACGTTAAATTTGCTATAAGTTGGTCTTTTTTGCATTTTATCCCTGTTAATGAATTTTTAAAAGATAAAGAAAAATACCAGGAGCCACATTTGAACATTAATTATAAAAAAGAATTAGTAATAAATGTTCTGACGGTGTTCACTCCTCAATAAATGTTTTTAGTTCTGCCGTTAAATAAGAAATTGAGCTGGAAAAAAAAGTTAAATAAAAAATTAAGAAGGAATCAAGGATATGTGTTTGTGTCTGGAAAGTATGATGTGAGCGGAAAAGTAGATCGAAGGCAGAGAATAGTGAACACCTTTGATTGGTGTTTCCTGCACTACTCCATGTAGAACGTTCTTGCAAAGCAAAATAAGTAAATAATGGTTCAATATTTTTAGATATAAAATATATTTATCTAATTTGATTAGATTAAAAATGTTATTTAAATTAATTAATATCATATGATATAACCAAAACACCCTAACTATCTACCTTTATTCCACATTCCCTCTCTTACTTGTTTATTACCCATTCCTATGTTAATTATAAGATCAAATTGATTTTTTTTAAAAAATTAAAGGTGCAAAATTAACCACTTGAAACTATTTATATTTATAATTTTTTCTCAAAATTAAATTACCTTATTTATAAACTAACATATTACTTACATGTAACAAATGTTAAATTTAAGTGATTTATTTGGTTTCCTTAACCTAAAAAAAAATCAACCTGATCTTATATTAATAACCGGATGCTGTATTGAAGAACATCAATAGGGATAATTTAGAGAAAATTTAAAAATAAAATAAAATAAAATGAGGTCTTATATTTATGAATAAACTTACCTTCCCAAGTAGATCGTATATTTAGGAAGAGGAGGAATAACACATTCATGTGCTGCCAGTTGGGGACTTGGACCTAAACCAACGTGTTTTTCTTCTTCTTCTTCTGTATTTCACCAAATGTTAGTGTAGATTTATCTCCATTTTTGTTCTTCCTTTTTATCCTCTCAGAATTATATATTCCACATCTACCGCCAGTCATTCCCCGTGTTCGTATTTTCTTCTTCAGGGGAAAGAGTTTCGACGGTCTAGTCAAAGAATTAGAAGGATCATGATTTTGCACCTTATATGTGATTCACTCTTTCATATGCCCTTCTTTGTTGGGTTTTGGGGGTGTGTGTTTCCAAATTGAAACAATTTTAACACAAGTGTCACTAAGAAGCAACAAAAAAAAAATCAGATTTAAATTAAGATTTCGGTTTAAAAAATGTGACATATTTTATTACAAACGAATAATTTAAATAAGCTTATTAAAAAGTAATGACTGCACCAAAGTTTTGTTTTAGAAAAACACATAATTTTCGGATTGTTTATACTTCATATTGCTAACAACACGATAGGGTGCCAAGAAGCTGTTAATTCAATAGTAGCTCATACCTCCTTAAAAAGGTTATGAATTATAGCTCCAGAGGATGAAGTAAGGATGTTTGACTGTGTGCTAGCGAGGAGTGGGTGTAAAAAAGAAAAAGACACACAAAGTTATACTCACAAAAGGCCGAAAATCGTTGCCTTTTAGCATGCCTGTCTCTCATCACGTGCTCCCATTCTTGGCCTGGCCCTTCCAATGTCCTTACTCTAACTTCATAACACATGCTAGGCCTCTCCCTCCAGGGTCAAAAAAACTGGATCGGTCATTAAATTGGGTGATGCACTGATTCAAGGGTCAATGATCGAATCGGGGTCGGATTGGGGTCAAAGCAGTTATATTAAAATAATAAAATTTTATTGATATTAACATTAATAATCACTAATATCAAAATGTAAATGTAGATATTTATGTATGATTCATCAAATATGAATATTTTAATGTTTCTATAAAGGGAAAAAGAGAAAATATTAATTGATTACACGTGAAAATAAATATTATTCTACAATTCACAGACTAAAATACATATATTAAGAGCAACAACAATTAAATATTGAGTATATGCAAGTAAAATAGCATTTAAAGTATTATAGTTTCCTAATTTCTAAAATTGAGTTAAGTGAAAGTTAGTAATTAGGTGAATTATAATTAAAAAAAAATTCTTTTTTTAAAAAAAGGTCAACCCGGTTCAACCCACGGGTTTGACCGGGTTGACCTGGTTCTTCACCGGGTCAACTATGCCCCCCGGTTTTAAACTGCACCCGGACCGGATCATTGGCCGATTCACGATTGAATCGGCCGGTCCGGTCCGGATTATTTTTACTTGTTTCCCTCACACTTCACACCACTACTTGCCCTTTCCCTTTAAACCCTGTTTTGGCCAAATAAACATTATTCAATTTAGTCTAAAATATATGACATATTTGTCTAATTTGATTACATTAAATATGTTAATTAAATTAATTAATTAAATATATTTTCTTTAAAACAATCATTTCTTACTTAATTATTGTTGGGATAACATTAATAATGTTATCCCAAAGAAAATAATATTATAAAGACTAAAAATATGTCATAGATTTGGAACTAAAATTTATAAACACGCCAGCATATACTTTCGTTTCTTTGGCCGTCTGCTGCTTGTGTGCAGTGCACTGTGAAGTGAACGAGCACAAACATGGACATGTTGTGGCACCCTCGTCATCCCGCGATCCCTAAATATCCGTCTACAGGCTGATAAAAGTAATTTTTCATGGATTTTTTTTTTTTTTGACCTTGTTAATTTTTCATGGATTTCATACTTACATTATATGGATTCACTTCAGTACTTGGTTTCTTTTTCACCAGATACGTACACGTGACGTGCGTCCTATTGTTTAAAAGGATCCTTTACTCTCAAAAAGAAAAATAATAATCCCTCCCATCTTATAAGAAACCAAAATTTAAATAAGTTTATCCATATCTATGAAAACATAGATTTGGCAAAAAAATCAATGAGTTATTTTCGATTTTTCTAATCATTATTGTCTTCATTGATATTCCTTTTCATCCTATTTTTTTTGCCAGACATCTCTATTGATGTGATATTTGTTCGTAGTCATCTTTATCGTTATTATTAATTAATTTATTATATTTGTCTATCTTATTTACCACATCGTAAAAAGAGTAAACTTAAGAAACAAAAATTATTTTAAATATATTTATAATCAAATTAATTTTAGTAGCTTTAATATATAAAGCTATGTTTGATGAGAGAAAATAGACCGTTGAGGGGGGACACGTGTCCGCATAATCATCCACCTGTCTCCTCACTCTCATTCACTCCTGATTCCATACCCTCCTCCTCTCCTTCCTTCCCTCCCTCCCTCTCTCTCTCTCTCTCTCTGTGTTCGCCCGTGAGCTCTCCCCCTTCTCCCCAACAACATCGTCAGTTCGACCACTGAGTGGCACTGTTCCCCAATGGGATTCCCCCGAATCTGAGCAATGTTCATACTTCCCTTCTTCATCTCCCTCCCTCTCTCTCTCTTCCTCTTCCTCTGCTTCGCCTTCACCACCATGGCCGCCGCCACTGAATTCGACTTCGGCACCTTAACTCTAAGCAGCCTGATCCTCCTGGGAGACGCCCACCTCGACAACAATGTCAGCGTCCGCCTCACCACAGATCTCCCCGTCCCCAACTCCGGCGCCGGCAGAGCCCTCTACTCCCAGCCCATCACTTTCCGACGACCCACTTTCAGTTTCAACACCTTCTTCTCCTTCTCTATCTCCAATCTCAACCCTTCCTCCATCGGCGGCGGCCTCGCTTTTCTAATCTCCCCTGACGCCCACACCATCGGCGACCCCGGCGGATTCCTCGGCCTCCTCAAACCCGACTCCTCCTCCTCCTCTGGCTTTCTCGCTGTTGAATTTGACACCATGATGGATGTTGAGTTCAAGGACATTAATGGGAATCATGTGGGTTTGGATTTGAACAGTATGGTTTCCACCCATGTTGCTGATTTGGAATCTGTTGGGGTTGATCTCAAAAGTGGCGATCTTGTCAACGCCTGGATCGAATATAATGGGTCAACAAAGGGCTTCAACATCTGGGTTTCTTACTCGAATCTTAGACCCAAAGATCCCCTTCTCTCATTCGATCTTGATCTGGATCAGTATGTAAATGACTTCATGTATGTGGGTTTCTCTGCCTCTACGCAGGGAAGTACAGAGGTTCATAGTTTACAGTGGTGGAGCTTTAGCTCCTCCTTTGACTCTGTTTCTCCCTCTGGTTCAGCTTCATCGGCGCCGCCACCGAATATGAGTACGATGAATTCAACGGCTAGTTCTGTGAGGTCGCCGCCTCCTTCAGTGGCTCCGGTGGCTTCAAATACTCAATCGGAAAATAGTAAATCGTCATGTCACAATGAGCTTTGTAGGCAAAATCCAGGAGCCGTTGCCGGAGTTGTGACGGCGGGGGCTTTTGTTTTAGCTTTATTTGCTGGAGCATTTATTTGGGTTTACTCTAAAAAGGTGAAACAAGTTAAGAAGTCCGAATCACTTGCCTCAGAAATCATCAAAATGCCGAAAGAGTTTAGTTACAAGGAGCTGAAATCAGCCACCAAGTGCTTCAATGCCAATAGGATAATTGGTCACGGCGCTTTTGGGACCGTGTACAAGGGAATATTGCCAGAGAATGGTGATATCATTGCGGTGAAGAGATGCAGCCATAGCGGTCAGGGGAAGAACGAATTCTTATCTGAATTATCCATAATTGGGTCTCTCAGACACCGAAATCTCGTTCGTCTTCAAGGATGGTGCCACGAGAAAGGTGAAATCTTGTTAGTCTATGACTTAATGCCCAATGGGAGTCTAGACAAAGCGTTATTCGAAGCCAGAACACCTTTACCATGGCCTCACAGGCTTAAAATTTTGTTAGGAGTTGCCTCAGCACTCGCATATTTACATCAAGAGTGCGAAAACCAGGTAATTCACAGAGACGTCAAGACAAGTAACATAATGTTAGACGAAGGGTTCAATGCCCGATTGGGCGATTTCGGTTTAGCCCGGCAAACAGAACACGATAAGTCGCCGGACGCCACCGTGGCGGCCGGAACAATGGGTTATCTGGCACCGGAATATCTCCTCACAGGAAGGGCCACAGAGAAAACTGACATATTCAGTTATGGTGCTGTGGTTCTAGAAGTTGCCTGTGGGAGGAGACCCATAGAGAAAGATTCTAATGGTAAAGTAGGTGCCAGCAGTAACTTGGTAGAATGGGTATGGAGTTTGCACAGAGAAGGAAGGTTGTTAATGGCGGCTGATGCAAGGCTTTGTGGTGAGTTTGATGAAGGAGAAATGAGGAGGGTACTATTAGTCGGGTTGGCTTGTTCTCAACCCGACCCGTTTAATCGGCCCACAATGAGGTCCGTGGTTCAGATGTTGGTGGGTGAAGCTGATGTGCCAATTGTTCCCAGGACGAAACCATCCACTAGTTATAGCACTTCCCACCTCTTAATGAACTTGCAGGACAGTGTATCTGACTGTAATGGTATAATCGCCATAACTTCTTCTTCGTCATCAGATAACAGCTTTAACGTAGGAGATCTTATCTGACTCAGATCAATGGCTGGATCATTCCCTTCCTATCTGTTGACTCGTACTAGTGTGTGTATATAAATATTCATTTATTCTGTTTGGGGGTGCACTTTTTGAACATTAAAATGATTCTTAAGACAGGTAGGAATGAGTGTTCTTTGTGATTGGTATGGTTTGGTTTTGTAGAAGCTTTAATAAGCAGACGAACCATGTAGTGAGAAAAAAAGGGAAAGAAGAGTTTGAATGGAAGTTTGGTTAAAGTATGAGTTGAGGATGACTAAGACTAAGGCCCAGTTTCATCATCACTGGTTGGGGACAGCTTAACCATTATATTGATGTTGGAAATTTTGTCTCTAATAATAACAGTTCCGATACTGCAACGGATTGCGGAACATCATATCTGACGTTGATAATGTATCAAAACGAAGAAATGCAATTGCGTGTGATTGGTGGATAGTTTAGCCTTGATCATATCCGACTAACATCTCTTTGGAGCAACTTTTTTGGGTTTGTGATATTAAATTACAGTGCGTCGGCTGGTGACATACAGCTTTCACTGACTTTTCATATTGCAAAGCATATTTTTTGTCCGTTTTACATGTATGACATTATTTCCGTTGGAAAAAACCAGTGCAATAGGATTGAGGTTAAGGCTATATTTGGTTCGGCTTATTTTTCGGAAATAAGTGTTTATTTTGGGTTAAAAGTAACTTATTTTGTTGGTAGCTTATTTTGCATATTTGTCTCGGCTTATTGTCAATATGACTTATAATTGTCAATCTGACTTATAAATAACTTACAACTTATAAGTCAAAATAAGTATAAGCCGTTTAAAATAGCTTATTTCTGAATTACTTATAAGTAACTTACAACTTATAAGTCAAAATAAGTTAAGCTGTTTAAAACAGTTTATTTCTGAATTATAAGTCACTTACATATAAGGTTGTGCCCACAAATTGTGACTTATTTTTCACATCTAATCACAACTTATCTAAACATACACAATCTGACTTATGGAAAATAAGTTACTTTTCATACCGCCCATCTAAATATAAAAGTCATTACACAATCTGACTTAATTTTAATATGACTTATTTTCAATCTAACTTATATATAAGTCACTTTCTATAAGTAAATCCAAACAGACCATAAACGAGCGATTTCTCTGTCTACAGTCAACACCCATGCCAAGCGAATTTTTATTTTTCCTAGGCTCCAAATCCCGCATGGGGGACCCTATATTTTTCTCTTTCCTTTCTGAAGGCTTGAAACAATCTGAAACTAAATTAGCATAATTGATTTTATTAAATTGACGGATATAAATAAGGGAAAATCACATGGAGGTTCTATATAAGGCATTTTATCACAACAAGGTCCCAAACAATCATCAAACATTGAGTTATCCCAAACAATCATCAAACATTGAGTTATCAATATCAGCTCATTTGGGTGCAATGACAACTCATAATGACAAGTCATTTTATTACACTAAGGTCGCTTGGGACTTTAATATAATTTGATGATTGTTTGAGACCTTATTGTGATAAAATACCTTATATGAGACCTCCATGTGATTTTCCCAATAAATAAAATATCTTTAGTTTTCATCTCAGATGATGAAATATTGAATTTAGCTCTGCATATATGTCTATTAGGTTAAAAGAAAAGATTGATCCTATAGCTAAGTTTTACCACTATTTTAAAGATATCATTGCAAGTTTGCAACATTATAAAAATGATAAAAGGTGTTGGTGAAGAAAAATAAGAATATTAAAAGGGCGAGATTGCTCCTAGGTCCTACACAAAACACCGTTAAATATTAAAAAATCCCCTGTAAATCGGCTCATAGTTTTTATTTGATCAGTTGTATCCTCTTTAGAGGATTACATTCAAAAGATTTTGGGCTATTTTTTTTTCACCTTGAAAAAGATTTACGCCTATTGAAATTTCAAATTATGTTGTCCTTTTTATTTTTATTGGGGTGAGGAAAATGTCATAACACTTGGGTAAAAGCCCTTTAGTGACCAACCTTTTTTTAGTGCTCAGAAAGTTTTTAAAAGGCAGTTATCCACAAGTATAAGAAAGATGATTAACTACTTAATTATGATAAAGGTGATTTGGAGGTTAAATTTGGAGATCCAATCATCCATCAAGTGACAAAGTTATCAAGTGACAAAGTTTAAATACTTGTGATCAATTATTCAACAAGATTATGAGATTGATGGCGATGTTAATCATAGAATTTAAGTTGGGGTGGTATAAGTAGAGAAAATCTGATAAAGTTCTTTGTGACAAGAAAGTATCCCATGAGATAAAAGGGAAGTTTTACTTTTATCGCACTGTTATAAGGCCAGCAATACTATATGATAGTGAATGCTAAGTTTTGAAGGGACAATAAGAACATAAAATAGGTAGATCAGATGAAGATGTTAAAATGTATGTGTGGTCATACAAGAAAAGATAAAATTCGTAATGATCATATACGCTCATATAAGTGACTAAGAATTTTTAAAAGGTCTTGGTTAATTTGTTATAGAAAAAAACTTAATTAAATCTAGTTGAAATACCAAAATTTAAATTTTGAATCTTGACACATATTTTATATAAATTAATGAGAGATTTCTAAATGCTGTTAAAGGATGTATCCTTGATCCCTCTTTAGTTAAAAATATAAATTGGAGATATGAGTAGATGATTTTAGGGTCTGGAATTTCTCCACTTAATTTTCCCTCAATTTATCTCTAATTAGTTAAAACTACAACGTTCTACCTTTAAGACATAATGCACAATTTTTGAAAAATTGTTTGATAATTGTTTTTTTAAATAAAACTACCTAATTTTAAGTAAATGGAGGTAAGTGAAGAGGAAATTAAGTGGAGAGGTTGTTAATCCGATTTCAGGTTTTAAACATTGGATTGCATTTAATTGAAATTTAATTGGGTGGCTAGTTATCTAATTTTTTATCAGTGTACCCCACAATAATCTCAGCCAATAACATCCCTTCGATCGCGTCAACTTTTCAATCTCATTGGCACATTCTCTCCACGTCATTACTACCATATTTGTCATGAGCTAGAGAGAACTTTTACATTTTAAAGAACAAAGGAATGTGAAATAAAATATTTTTTATGTTTAATAACAGCTTCATATAAAAATACGCCAACCTCTAAAGTTTTTGTCAAAATCACATTCATGCCTACATGCATTTTTTAATTTTTCCATTATAGAGAGTAAGAGAGGCATTTTAGTCTTTTACGAATAATAAAACTGTTAAAGTTATATTTCTGAATATGATTAAGGGTACCTTAACTTGGATATGATTAAGATTTTATTTTGATACTCAAGTCGTCACTTTTCATAATATAGACATCAAAGAAGCATAATTTACAATAGATAAATCATTAACCTATTTTAATTTTGAGTTTTTCTCTAAATTAATTTATTTGACTTATAAATCAATATATAACATAATAATATATAAAATATGTTATGATTTAATGGCTAATTTCACTTCTTTATGTCAATAAAAAAAGTCAGTTAGATTTTACCTTTAGAAACAAAGGAAATAATATATACTTTTTTGGCATCAAAATTATTAATGTGTATTTTGTTTGCTTTTTTCTTTTCTTTTTTCTCGATACGTGTTTGGAAGTGATATATAATTACGGAGTGAGCAATCTGCTCGCTTTCTGGAATCTTCTCGTCTCGCTCTGTAAGACCAGGCACCTCCCTAAGCGGGTGGATCTGTTAGATTTTGCGCGGCAGCCATGGCTGATGACTTTGATTTTGCTGATAAAGTTCCTCCTTCATTCGATCGCGTGGTACCCTTCTCTCTCTCTCTCTCTCTCTCTCTCTCTCTCTCTCTCTCTCTCTCTCTCTCTCTCTCTCTGTTTTTCCCCTTTCACGATCGCATGTTATATCAATTAGATCTGTGAATGACGCGTTTAATTATGTACTTTTTTCTGCGTGGTAATTGTTAGTTGCCAGTGATCTATGTTTTGGAATGATCCAATTGACGCGTCTAAATTCATTTGGTGTAATCGTTATCTGTATTTGTTTATTTTCATAAATTACGTCATATTCCGACACCTGAAACCCATTTCTGCAAAGTTTTGAAATAGATCATGGCATGCATGAGAGAGGGCGCGTTCTTTGCAGCTCAGATCTTCGAATTCGTAAAGGAGTTTGAAGGACGATTCAGTTTTTCTTGTAATGGTCAAAGAGTTTTCGTCAAAAAAAAGTAGAGATGCCAAAATGTGACATTTATTTTGATATAGACTTTTAGTTTTTAACAAGGGAAACTATTGGTTTTTTCATTCAAGCGTGTGCCTTTTTCCTATCTCAGAGAGAATTTTAGCGTGTCTTTCCATGTATTCATGCAAAAAGGCTTTCTTGATTCGTTGAATTATTCTGCTAGGGATTCAATATTAATTAGGAATAATGCTTTCAATTTCTTTAACAGCGAATTGATATAGGTTTTGCTGCTCAATTTTTAACGAAGTAGTTAGTATCTGCTAGTTCAAAAAAATGGCCCTAACAATTTGATGGGCCATTTAAAGTTTCATGCATTTTAGTGTTGAGCTACGGTTTATAATATCTGGAGTCCACCTGAGATGTTGCACACAGCTCAGTTCGTACAATTCACTGTATTATGAGTTAATCCAGTGCCAATATATATGGGTTATATATGCTCGCATGGTTAAGTTTATAGAGAAGCAGGACCTGGTTATAGGCATGTATCAACTACAAATGCAGTTAAAAGAAATGAACGAAGTTCTTGTTTGTTGAAAATTGATATATGATTTTAATAAGAAATTCAAGGAGAAGCTTTTTCATAAATAACAAGATTTAAGGGATTGTTAAGCACTAAATTTGGGAAAAAATGGTCCTGAGAATTTCGCTCACTAGGTGAAGCTTTTACATTAGAGGTCTTCCATCGTATTGTGGTAGCATTTGCATGTTAATGATGTCCATGGTTGACATGTTGTTCTGGGCTTCTGGCTATAAAGGTGTTCAAGAATTGTGAGTGGTGAATTAGTCGTTTATTATTCTTTTCATGTGTACATCAATTTTGCAACTTCTTGTTGATTTCTTTCTTATGTGTTTTTCTATCATGTCATTTAGGGAGATGTGATTAAGAATTCTGAAGCCAAAGGATTCAATCCAGGGTTAATAGTTCTCCTCGTTGTTGGTGGGCTGCTTTTGACATTCCTCATCGGAAACTATGTCCTTTACATGTATGCGCAGAAGACTCTTCCTCCTAGAAAAAAGAAGCCAGTCTCGAAGAAGAAGATGAAGAGGGAGAGGCTGAAGCAGGGTGTTTCTGCACCTGGAGAGTAGATACTTGGTATTCGCTGCATGCGGTGTTGTTAATGTGTACTCTTCATGAAATTTTTTTTTCATCATTGTCTTTAGTATGCTAATTTTATCCTGTCCATTATGTTTTTTTAGTGAATTTAAACTTGGCGACATAAACTAGTATTTAGTTAATATTATGAAGCGAACAGTTATTCTCATAGTTTTTTGATGAGTTCATGGGCCGGGACTAGTGTCCCGCTCCATGGTTTGTTGCCTCTGATTAGAAAACATGCATCTTAAGCATGTCAAACTGCTCAGTCATTTTGAATCTCTGTTTTGTGAGCTTCGTGATGCATCTTTCCTGTTTTAACAGTATTCTTTCAACCCCTCTTTTGGATATTGTTATCTGTATGACTTGAGAAAATCAGAACACGTCATGCGAAGTTTTCTTGAGCGAAGTTACGTGATTTTTGAATGATGAAGTGAAGGAAAACAATTTGGGTAAATAGGAAGAATGTTGGTGCCGAAAGGGATGAATCAAACCTTTATTTTTGGAATGAGGAACTCGAATTGAGTTGTGACTGCTGATGAAAAATATCTTTGCAACGAAGGTTTCTTATGTGTATTGTGAGGGTGTGCTTAGTCTTCGTAGATAATTAGATTATCATCTTATGTTTCTTGGAAGGAACAAGGTTGATAATGGAAGTTCCTGATGCCGCTAAATATGATGCTAAATATGATGGCTTTTAACGAGTTCAATATAACCCTATAACTGTTCCCGATCCATCCAATATTTGAGGAATGAAGGCTTGAGGTTAAGGCAACGTAGTATGTCAGATACTCAGGCAAAACGAGGGGAGTTCCCCCATGAGAACCTTATATATATATATATATATGAAAATTTCATCTCATTAGGCTCATAGAACTTTGTATGATAATTGCACCTCAAACGGCTCATAGAATTATGCTCAAATACCGGTTCTAACGTAAATGTATGTGATAGGAAGTTTATAACTTTATGATTCTAATCATCTCTGAAGATACATAAAATGGAGATCCAAAAGCTCTTCTTTGTGGTCACAAGTTCACTTGCCTTTATTTTGATGGTTACTATTTACTAACCTCTTGAGTACCGTTACTTACATTTTTTTTGGCCAAATGGATGGTTCTATTTCATAGAGAAGGGATTGAATCCCATACATCAACTGTATGAATATAGCAATGAAGAGTCAATAGCAGATAGACTACTCAAAAAATTACAAAAAGACTTAATTTACATCAGATGTCTGGTTAATCAATGCCTTCTCAATCTCCTTCAAGAGCTAAGTGGCCTTCATCTATCCTTTCTTCTTGTGCTTCCCGAATTATGATAGTTGCTAGAGGAGGTGGTGATTCTAAGATCAGACCGTTAGGTCCCAACTCCCTTGAAGTCAATGCCGCTAAGCAGTCTGCGGCTTGATTACCTTCACGAGGTACCAGGGAAAAAGAAATCATGTTTTGGTTCTGCAGCAGTAGAAATAAATCAAACAAAATGCCTTGAAATCTCCAGGCACACCTACTTACATCTGTTACTCAGCAGGTCAAACAACTCCTTACAATCCATCTCTATTATCACTGGGTTGCCTTGCCAGAAATTAGCAACTATGATAGCTTGATTACATGCCTTTAGCTCAGCATGAAAAGCAGATTCTGCATAGGTGCTACCTGCCCATCCACGAAGGAAAGCTCCCTCCTTGTTTCGGCAAATTATGCCTAGACCTCCTCTCTTGATCTCCTTACAAAAGGCTCCATCACAATTAATTTTGATACATTCACCCTGAGGCTTCTTCCACTTTACATTTGTTCTATATATCTTTGGTTGTGCCTGCTCCTCATCTTCAGATGGAATAAAATCCTGCTCAGCCATGGCTCTGTTTGTGAGTTCTATAGCATATAATGGTTCAGGCTCTACCCTCTCAAACACCCAGCTGCACTTGATTTTCCAGATTGACCACATGTGGTTGGCCACGTATGCTAGCGCGTAATCATTCCCCTTTGAATCATTCCTCATGAACTCTTCTATCCAGTTTTCAATCCTCCTTATTTTGTATTTATTCACCTCAATCGCCAAGGGGCATCCAAACCATGCCTTCGTGGTCCATGGGCATAACAGTAATGCGTGTTCCAGAGTCTCAATCCCTTTTTCGCACACTGGGCAGAAGGGATTAGGGGAGCATTTGCGTTTATATAATGCTTCTCTTGTAGCCACTGCCTTGTTCCATTTGCGCCGTACAAAATGCCTTACTCTCGGGATCACTCGGATTTTTCATATCTTTGCCCAAATCCTATCATCTACCACCAGAGAAGATGATGGTTGGTTGGCACTCTCCACATCCCCTTTTCTTACAGCCAGCCTATATGCTTTCTTCACGCTATACTTCCCATCCTTGTTCCCCTTCCACATTATTCTGTCCTCCCTATTGCTTGTTGTCGGTGAAATTTTAGTTATACGCCTGGCATCCTCTTGCTCAATAGCATTTACAATTGGATCTAGCTTCCACTCCCTCTGCTCAATTAGCCCCGCGACCACCATCTCTTTCCTTATCTCCGTATTTTCTAGTTTTTTTAACATCCCTCTTGGGTTACCTGGGATCTATGGATCATCCCACACATGGATGTAATGACTTATTCCCACTTGCCAGCATAATTGTTCCTTCAAAAATTCTCTTCCCTGCAAAATACTGTCCCATACCCATGATGCTCGATGCCCCTTTACTGCCTTCATGAACGAAGTAGTAGGGAACTATATACTCTTTAGTATTCGGACCCACCTTTCTTCTGGATGCTGCAAAATACGCCAAGCTTTTTTGGCCAAAAGTGCATCATTAAACCCTGAAATCTTTAAAACCCAAGCCGCCATCCTTATTTGATCTTGTTAAACTTTTCCAGGCCCTCCAATGGATTGTAGTAGCATTTTCAGAGTTTCCCCAAAAGAAGTTTGATAACATATTGTCAAGAACTTTGCACATACCCTTAGGAAATTTAAAGCAAGCTATAGAGTATATTGGAATGGCGTTAATGACTGCTTTAATCATAATTTCTCTCCCCGCGAAAGATAGATATTTCTTCTGCCATCCCAATACCTTCTTTCCGACCTTGTCCCTTACATAAGCCAAGGCTCTCTGTTTTGACGATCCCCATAGAATCGGGAGGCCCAAATAATTACACGGGTCATTCACTTCAGTTACCCCAAGGCTGTTTTCAATTTCTTCTCACCTATAATCTGGTGTGTTCTTGGAAAAAAAGAGGATCGACTTGTCAAAATTAATTATTTGACCTAATGCGCTGCAATACTCCTTTAGAATCTTCACAAGCATTTCACAATTATGGACATTTGCATTTAAGAAGACTATGGTAACATGCAGTGGGTTAGCGGTGGACTACCCCATGCTAACTTGATCTCCTTCAGCTTCCCATTGCTCTCATAGAAAGATATCATTGACGAGAGTGCCTCTGATGCAATAATAAAGAGGTATGGTGACAGTGGGTTCCCTTGGCGAAGTCCTCTTTGAGGTTTGAAACTCGTCACTGTTCTTCCTGATAGTTGTACCTTGAAGGCCACACTCTTCACACATCTCATCACCCATTTGACCTACTTAGCGCAGAAGTTCATCTTTAATAGCACCCCTTCAAGAAAATTCCACTCAAGCCTGTCATAAGCTTTGTTTATGTCCAACTTCAATGCCATCTCGAATTTGTTCCCTTCTCTCTTGTTTTCAGATAATGAAAGGCTTCATGGACAATAATGTTGTTGTCTTGTATTAGGCGATTTGGAATGAAAGCTCTTTGTTGATATGTAATACAAGAGTCTAAGATCTGCCTTAACCGATTAGCCAAAACTTTAGCAATAATCTTATAAACAAAATTACAAAGGCTAATAGGCCAGTAATGATTAATCCATTCAGGTTGATCTATTTTAGGGATAAGTATCAAGTTTGTTACATTCACCACATCAATGCTTTCATTATTGACAAAAAAGCCCTGTACCATTTTGATAACCGAATCATGTACCTCCTCCCATGTCCTTAGGTAGAACTGCCCACTAAAACCATCCGGTCCTGGTGCTTTGAAGGCCCCGAGTTGGAATGTGGCTTCTCAGATTTTAGCTTCTGTCACTGGTAGCACTAGCCAGTCGTTCTGCTGTTCTAAGACCCTCGGTTCAATATATGATAGCACATCTTCTGGTTTACTTTGGCTGCTTCTAAGTAGAGATTGATAGAAATTTGAGATAAGTCTGTCAATCCCCTCCTCACTTTCAATCCACTCTGCCTCTTGGTCTTTCAGTTTCAACATCAGATTCTGTTGGCGCTTCATAATGGCTTTCCTGTGGAAAAATTTCGTGTTTTGGTCTCCAGCTTTGATCCAATTAGTCCTTGCTCTTTGCCACCAATATACTTCCTCCCTCTGCCAAAACACCTCCAGCTCTTTCTTAAGGTACTCCACTTGCTGCTTTGACTCCTTCGTATATACCTCAGATTTCAATACTTCAATCTTCTTAATCATCTCTGAGATTACCACACGGCTATTTGGAAAAGCTTTCCTGCTCCATCTTATGAGCACCCCTCAATAGTGGTCTAACTTGTTCACAAAAGACCTGATTCCGTTAATTGGCCTTTCTGTTTATTGACTCCAGCACTCTTGCATTAGCGCTTTAAAATCAAGGTGAGTTGCCCAATTTGCTTCAAATCTGAATGTGCGAGGTGTGATGATACCCTTGAAACATAGCCTGACTAGTAGGATGTGGTGATCTGATGCCACAGTTTCAATGTGTATCACAATGGCCTTTGGGAATGTTTCCTTGAACACTAAGTTGCCCATTGCCCTGTCTAACCTTTCTTTGACATGATCCTCCCCAATTCTCTGATTACACCAAGTGAATTTAGCTCCTTTCGCCTCAATTTCCATCAATTCACAATCTGACACAAACAACTGAAAATTGAAAAATCTTCTCAAAGCATATGGATTACCTCCCAATTTTTCACTTTGTGGCAGTAAATCGTTAAAGTCTCTGATACATAGCCACGACCCTTCATTGTTCTTGCTATTGCTCGGATCTGGTTCCATACTTTCATTCTCTCACTTTCTATTGGAGGACCATATATGAAGGAAATGAGTACCGTTACTTGCATAGAAGAACAGAATTCGGCAAAAATTACTAAAGCCAAAAGGGAATGCGCTTGACGGGGCAAAACAGGGGAAAAGAGAGATAAGAATGTGCATTCACTCTCGCGTGCTGCTGCATGGAGAAGTTGGGCGTAGAGATCATTTTAAGATTATGCACGGACATCCTGACGCCTGAGGCTGAGTGCAGATTTTTTTTTTGGGGCAGTACATAAACTGATTTACTTTCCATTTCTATTCCACCGTTATCCAACTTCTCATTTTAAATAGCAAGCTGAAATACAAATTTCGGACCTTTCAGTTATTTGGTTAGAGAGCAACAAAGCGTTTCCGAATATTCATTTCTTCCAACCTATTTTGGCAGTAAATAGTGTAAGTCAAATTATCAATCAAATATACATCCTATATCCCGCATATTTCCGATCTCGAATACAGGAAAACCCACACTTTTTATCGACCACTCCCCAATCGTTCATTGCATTTGATAGTTTTATATAATCTTTCTTGCATTTATCCTGGCTATTTATCTCAACATCTCAAGGAGTGTTGAATAATTATTAGACTGTCATGTGTCAGTCATATTCTTTGTGAATAAACAATTAAAATACAGGGAGGAAACCATGGTCTGAACATTCAAGCATTAATTTTTTTTAGGAAAAAAGCAAATGCAATTAACTTTTTCGTTGATGTAAATGGTGAGAAGCAATATGTTAGCTCGGGTGATTAATAAGATGGAGGAGAGGCACAGCAAGAAGCTACTTATATCAGTTGGAGAAAGGTACGTAACATCAAAAGATAGATCCCATTTGCTGGTAAAAAAAAAAAAGGATAGTTCCCTTTCATAGCCAAAGACAGAACAAAAAGGCACATACTATGTGATTTGCCTCATGATAATTGTGCCTTCATGTTTCTGTATAAAGTACAAACCCACACATGACATTTACTTCTTGTTTTTTTTTTTTTTCATCTGACTGCGTGCCCTCTTCGTAATACATTATTAACCCGTCGAAGGCACTTCTTTCTGATCGTTATATTCGAAATACGCAGACGGCAACTTACTTATGAGGCTTCTTCATCTTGTTATTTCCTTCACCTGCAGGAAGAGAGAGAGAGAGAGATGATGCGATCCTGATAATCCAGAAATTTTACAGGAATAAGTTCATAGTTTAAGAAAAGATAATGGTTATATAGAGTTTAAGTAAAGAAATAAGTTCATAAGTTTAAGAAAAGATAATGGTTATATCGAGTTTAAGTAAAGAGATGATCATATTTCTTGAATAGATGATGAATGTGGGGGGTGAGAGTAGCTAGCCTTGAATGGAAGGGGGAGAGCGTGAATGATGATGAGGTGGCGGTTTATTACTGGAGGAATGAGTCTCAGGGCCTCCATAATCAATCTCATACGACGTCGTCTCTTCTGAACCTGAATCCACTTGCATTGGCCATGATCTCCCTGGTACGCACAACAAATTCTCTAATGAAAAATCCACCACCACAACAAATAAATACATATATACATACAGGAGAAATAAAGAAGCAAACCTGGTGGGAAACAATGGAGAGAAAGGAGGAGGAAGAGGAAGAAGGAAGACTTGAGCTCCATACCCAGTTGCGTAATTGGATGAATCAATATTTGATGATTTTATGATAAATTATAAGAGGAAACATGAAATGAAATTAAGGGTGGCCTTCCACACACACATGTACAGCAACAAGTGATGCAGATGGGTTTAGTTGCAGTAACATGCTGACCCCTCATCACTCTCATCTATGACTATGGGGCCAACTAACCTTTCCATGTCCCTCTAACTCACTACCTCATAACTGCCCCTCCTCACGTACATGTCTTTTACTTTTCTTCCAACCCATTATTTATATGTGTTCTTGTGTGTCAGAATTTAGGATCTATGCCTGTTCATTTTTTGTTACCAAGGTTGCGTGTTGTTAGTCTCAAACTAAAACCGATGAGTAACACACACATATGCAAATGCAAGAACCGGTGGAATGACGTATCTAATTTAGACATGAAGGCTTGTTGCACGTAACCCATATATAATTGAGTGATGAGTAGTGTATGGCTGTGTGCAGATGATTTTCTGATCAATAGTCTGAGACCCTAGAGGATAGGCACATGGTGCTATACTTCGCTTCCAGTGTGATATATTGCTCCAAAATGAGTCACTCACTAGTCACCTGGCAACCACCAAGAGTTTTTATTAGACTTTTAAACATTTATGGTGCCCACCCCCAGAAGTTTACACTTCAACCACTACTCAATTTCAAATATTCCCAAACCCTAAATGGCATCTCTATAGGAGTTAGTGGTCCGCCATTTCACCTCCAATAATAGAGTTTGCTTTCGCTCGCGCGCACGCACACACTGATTTCTATATCACACTCATCAGGCCCATTGGGCTCTTGGTGCATAGTCAAATTAGGCCCTAAATTTATATATCGCTAATCGCTTCTAGCCCTAAATTTAAGAGCTAGTTGGAGTTGAATATAAGGTGTTTTTATTACATCTCAAAATATATCATAAGTCTCTGAATTAATTTGTTTGATATCTTAATAACTGATATGTAATATAACGATACACATAAGTTTTTCACAAATATAATGTATATGTTATAATTAAGTAATTTAGTTCATTCTAGTTGAATGGGCATATTGAAGGTGTGAACTCAGCTAGTACATAATATTGGCTTATTTATTCTTTGATCTGTTGACTGCACTAGACATAACATGGAGTGTGTAATGAACCGAACAACAACTAGTCTAGTGAAATCATTGTGTAAATGTTCTTTTGACTTGTAGAATTATGAGATGTTACCGTGCAAATTAAGGTAAAAGGTAGTAAGTAGTAAAAGGAGAGTGAATGAAACATTAAGTTTGTCATACTCAAGCATCGAGTGGTTGGTTGATTCAATTGGTGCATATGGTGGATATACGAGAGCTATACATATTTGAAAAGGAAGGGGGAAGGAGATGGACAAAAACTGGACCACCCCGTTTGTCAAAAAACAACCAACTTGTAATTATCAATTTTGCTGTCACTTGTTCATACCATTATAAATGCTTTGTCATGCAGTGTCACATGCCATTAACTCTCACAATCCCACAATTCCGTCAAACCCACCCTCCTCTCTCACATGCATTTACAACACTATGGACCACGGAATATGGTACCCGCATATATATTAAATTATCACAAACATTTATTTATCTTTTGCCACTGTAACAGATTTTATATTCGGAAAACGGAAGAAGTACTTCACTCATTCGCCTGACTCTCTTTCACCGTTTTATCTTTTTATGATTTGTCCTGGTTCTTTAAATCTCACACGTAAATCGCTGAATCTCACACTAGATGGACCCAAATTAATACAAACAAGCGAAATAATTAACCGCAAAACAAATCTGATCCAAACATAACTTCCAAAGTTTTGGACAAATGTGATGCCAAACAATCACATGCAATGAATATTTAAGTAAAGCAAACACACCTGAGTTCACGGAAGATGATGAAAAGCGGTTCGCCTCAGAGTCACAAAAGTAATAAACATGCATTGAACAATAAAGTAACTTTGTAAACAGTCCCAGTTTGCTCCACCGATGGGGAAAAGTGGGTCAGAGTATCCAAAGGTACTTTAGAGAAATGGACGAAGTTCCATGACATGAACTAACAGACAAAAGCCACACCAAAAACATACAGATAAAAAGCAAAACCAGATATCAGCAAGAGACGACCTTTATTTTCGTAACATCGTTTTAGCTTCTTCTCTACAAATACAAACACATTCAAGTACGGTCACCCCCCACACCACTCACTGACACAGTTCATGACATGAAATGTGAATGAATTCACAACATCTCTGTGTGTTTTCTTTTCCTCTTTCTTTCTCTGTACTCTTGACATAATTTACCCTTTTTATGTCACCCATAGAGAGAGCTATGGAGATTCTCTCGTACATCACCATATGTCCAAACATAGCAAGGGAAGACTAACTTTGTATGATTATTAATTTATTACGTTATGTACTGATCATCTACGGCTAGTGAACATCAAAGAAGTGAAATTAACAAGTTATATGGGGGAGAGATTAGAATGGGTTAATCACAAATAATGAGGGGAGCAAGAATCAGGCAAACCCAGTAGCCTTCTCTTTTTCCAGAAATTGAAGTCAGGATCAAGCTTCTGAGCAGTCCTCGCGGGTTCCGATTTGCACCTTGTGAGTATGAGAGGACGTGAAGAGTCTCCGCCTCCATCCTCTCTCTTCAAGTCTCCAGCGTTGTCGGATTTGATAATCCTCTCTCTCATGGAATCGTCAAGCTCTTTGAAAAACCCACATGCCTCTTCCGCTTCTCTCTGATCCAATCTCACTTCTGTATCCGAAACTGACTCTATCATCTGTAGGGAGCTATCAGGTTTCTCATGTTCACTCTGTTCCCCATTCTGCATCACTGTCTCGTTGCCCTCACTATCATTATTTAAGGGCGAACCCCAAAACCTAGAAGCGAGAGATGAAGATCTGTACGGTGCGGATCTACACCGTGTCAATAACAAGGCGTTTTTGGGCGGAGTAATCGGTACATGAACATCCTCATTCGGATTAGGTCGTTCTTGGAATCCTTCTTCTTCTTCGTCGTAACTTACATGCCTTGTCGTGTGTTCAACATCATCATACCTATCCCTATCCCTGAGATTCAATTGAGTAGCAGATGCAGATGATGAATGGTGCCTGGCTTCAGTCCTCTTACTCCGAAAACTGAGTATGCGGAAGAAGCCACAATTAGGCCAGTGACAGTGGAAATTGCAGGAGGTGGCTCTGAAACGGCGGCGGCGGCGGCGGGGGGAGGAGGAGCGGCGGACTCGGACTTGGCCGATGCAGGTGACCTTGGGGGAAGAAGGTTCTTGAGAGTCAATGGCGGCGGCGTTCTTATTCTTCCTCACGAACATGGGGCTCGACCTGGACCGCCCTCGGCTCCTGCTCGACGCGTTCGTTCTCAACAACCGCATCATCAATGGAGGAGCCAATTTATCGGTCCGACCGGGACTCGATATTGCTTTCGAAGCAGCCTTCATGTTCATGCTGAAAGTGAAGGTGTTTCTGCCACGGAAGAGAGAAGAGAGGTAGCTAAGCAAATAGTTTGTTTGTGGGCTGTGGAAGGTATAAGAAGAAGGAGAAGAAGATTATAATAATGGTTATGTGCTACGAGTATGACGTAATTTTTGTTTTTGGGGAAGAAGCTTCTCTATAAATATTTTTTTTTTAAATTATTGCAAATATTTGTTGGTTAGCAGTTATGAGAGGCTCTTATTTTAATTTCGTTGTTGCACGGATGCTTCCTTCCCCTATCTATATTTCCACTTTGTTCGTTTCTCTTCGCTTCGTCGTTTTTACTTTCTACCCTCCTCTCTCTCACCCTCTACTTTTTTTTATCCTGTACTTGATTCTTTAACTCTAAATTCTCTTCCTACTGCATTTTTAGTTCCTTTCATAAATTAGGCTTCTTTTCTAACATGTTTTTCATAGCCATGGATGTCATATTACTTTTGTTAATTATTCATATCAGTATATCTTCTTATGACGTGTGACTTATATTTTATATTTGGCAAACAAAGGTTTTATAATAATAAAATTAGTCAAAAAGTTGTTTTTACTTTATAGTTCGTTGTATAACATATGGGCCTTTAGAAATCATGACACCTCCCAAAATAGTAAGACACATCCTCAAAGATAATTTGCTTCTTGTATATTCCTTGATAGACTGGTGGATTTTATCGGTACTCAAGTTTAATGCAAAATTTGCCTTTATTTCGATTTTATCCCTTAAATTTCAATCAAAATATTTTAAACAATGCTGGGGGCATAATGGTCTAGGTCTTTTATAAGCTTTTAGGAATTAATGTTTTGTTTAAAATTTGATAGACCAAAATCAAAATAGGGTCATCAAACTTAAGGTACAGTAATTGTATTAACCCCATAAAAAATTAAAGATGTGACAAATCATCTGAAAATTCGTGAGCCCTCCCTAATTAGATACAAGAAGATTCTGCCGGTTGAAAGTGTAGTTTAGATAAATCCGATGAATCATATAATGTGTGTTTGGATTGCCGTTGGAGAAGTGACTTTTTTTAGAATGACTTTTTCAGAAGTGACTTTTGGATAAAAGTCATTTGTGTGAAGTGATTTATGTTTGGATTTGTGATGATAGAAGTGACTTTTTTTCAATCTGATTTTTAGAAATATGTTTGGATGATTATATTGAAAAGCACGTTTAGATGAAAAATTACTAAAAAAGGCATCATTATCATTAAATAATACATATCTAATATGCATATATTCTTATTAAAGGCTTAGTTTCTCCCTTATTTTCAGGAAAATAATTTTAAAAAATAATATTTTTAGCTCAAATGAGTATATTGTGGGAAAAAATAGTTAGAAATTGTTATGTAAATTTTTGGAGATAAAAAAAAATTTAAATTAAAAGAAATTATCTTATTTGAGAATTTTAGAGGTCTAACAGTCTAATTTTCCTACCCACTTTATTAAATAATACATAACAAAAGGTGTGGGACCCACTAGAAGTCAGAAGTCAGAAGCCAAAAGTCACTTTTTTTTGCTTTTGACTTTTCACGTTGCAGAAGTTATTTTGGACCAAAAGTCACTTTTTTTGCTTTTGACTTTTCACGTTGCAGAAGTCATTTTGGACCAAAAGTCATTTTCAAAATAAGTGAGGCCAAACATAATTTTTTTTCTCAGAATGACTTCTGATTTTGGGATCCACTTCTGGCCTCCAGAAGTGAGATCCAAACATGCCCATAGTAGTCAAGGGGCAATAGACTAATCCTAATCGAATATATATATCAACTCAATCATAATTAAACATGCAAGATTATTCGTAAATAGATTTGAAAAAATAAGAAAAATCAATTCAAAAATAAAATCAAATACTAATGTATAAGTAAAACGTATAATTCAACAAAACAACAGAATTATTAAAATAAAAAACATTATCGTTTCAAACAAAGAAACGACAAAAGGGCATAAAATCCAAGTTGATTAGTTAAAGGAAAACTCTAGACAGACCAATGCACGAGAGATATCACCAATTCACCGTAGACTCATTGAGTGATCAGTCTGGGTTTGAACACCAATAAATTTAGCAAGAGTGAAGGGGATTGGTCTAAGCCCTAAGGAACTAGTTAGTGTGATGGGAGTGATTGAATCAAAACAGGCGAGACGAGTCATTCGTTTGTGACTGATTGATGTGTGTTTGAAATGGGAGGGCCTTCCCCGTTACTGTTTCCATTGTACCAACTGCCACTCAATCCATCAACCGTACTGCTACTACTTCTGCCTCTGCCACACCTTCCTTCTCCTCCGCCTTCTATTCATCGCTCTTCGCTTTTTTTTCTTTTACTTTCTCTATTTTCTTCGCCTCATAATTAATGGCAAGGTTTTTACAATCTTTCTTTGTGACTTATGTTCCATTGGGTTTTAAATATAAGATTATTTTAATTTTTTTTGTGAAAGTTAAAAAAATACATTAGACTATTAAATTATAGTAAATGTGACATATAATTAGATTATAGGTTAGTAGTGTATAAGTAGAATAAAATAGTTTTGAGAAAAAAAAATAACTATAAATAATTTAAAATGATTAATTTTACATCCTTAATTTTTTTAAAAAAAAATAATCAAAGCGATTATAATTAAGACCGAAAGAGTATGACATAAGTACGTGAGAGGACAAATGCTAATCTAAACTGGCGCTGTATATGTATAAGAGTACATGAGTTACATAAAGGGAATGCTTCATCAACATTATTTTATGATGTTTGAACTTGAGTGTTCAGATGTTATCTGACAAATACTATATATCCTTGGTGATCAGAAGTTGTTATGGGTTGCTTAGCCTTTTATCCAAGAATTGATGATTCTCAGCAGAGAAATCATATCAGGGTCCCAACATCAGATCAAATGGTTGAATTCGGGCACCTACAAATGACGTTTATTTGGAGTCTTGTGATTGTTTTTTACCTTTTCGTTCAACATCACTGATCACAACTTCCACAAACACAACCCAACATAAGCATCACCAAAATTAAAGCCCAAAAGTGAAGTGAGTGGCTCAGAATGGTTGAGCAAAACAGTCCCAGCATGAGCTCTAACTTTAGATTCCCCCGCAACCTTTCGTCCAACTCTTCAACTGTTTTTGCATGCTTCAAAGAATTGAGGGAAACAAAATGTACCAAAAATAAGTTAAATTTTGATTTAACATTAATCATGCTTAATTTTTGTTATATTTTAATAAAAAAATACTGAACATTATTTTCATTGACTGCTTCTTTATACAACAAGACGCTTAGAAAATATAATGAGATTTTTTCAGTGTATTAAGGTGAATTATAGTGTTGGGGTGCCTGAACAAGTGGAGCCAGTAGAGATCACACCGCAAGAGAACAACCACGGTTCTATGGCAGCTAGCATTGCCTTCTACAAGGCTAAAAGGGTAAGTTTTAGCATGAGTTTGGTTAGTTCAGAATAAATACTTTTTTCTTTGCCATCACAGAATACTTTAACACTTTATAAGACAAATCCTATCACATGTGTATCTCGAACAGCGACACTCACTTAAACAAGCTAATTTAAACACGCAACCATATTGATGATTTGGTTTTCCAACATGTTATCAAATACTCTATTAAACACTGACAAATCATCAAAAGTTAAAAAGGAGGCCATATTAATGCCAAAGTAAATCAATATTAATTTAATTCACATATTATATGGGTTGCAACTTGCAACTATGTATTCTAGAGCTGGATCAAAGTTACACTTTACTAATAAACAAAGCTATCAGTACACGAGACTGCTATAATTTTATATCTATAATAAACATAAAAATCTATCAAAGGAATATACAAGCAAGGCCCAACCATCGGGTTGCTATCGATCCAATCTAGATACCAGCCTATTCTTAAAAGCATAGTTCTCCTCCATTTTCTGCTTCTCCACGAAGGTTATAGATATAGTATATTATTTCTTGCAACACTGCTCTCTAACTTACATAGCAAGGACCTATTTTATCCTGAGAATGGCCATACAGACGAATATTAATCAAGTACAAGCCACTAACTTAGACTATATGTTATTTTATTTCTATTAGTACTCCTACATATCCCACCAAGTTCGGAGTCATTTCAGGTAATAATATGCCTCGGAATCAATAGGTCTTTTGACTCCAGCCACGGATTGCTTTGACTCGCAATCCCCGCTGTTGGAGCCTTTCACGCTGCTTCCCTTTTGATCAGAGCCAGAATCAGTTTCGTCATCTGTAGACACAATTATCAATATTATTGAGACAGAATACTCTAACAAGGCCTAGTTCTGTGATCGTATACAAAGATGCTTCAACTTGTTAGGGAAACCAAGGAATACGAGGGACAAAATAAAGGAAAGATAGTAGTGCCTGAAAGTGTCGATATAGATATCTGAGAAAGGCGTCTGACTGTGTCCTTCAGTGCCCGAAGTTCAACTTCCTTCTCATGGAGTTTGGACTGAGCTAAATGCAGTTCAGATTCCAGTTCGGCAATCTGGTCTTCTTGTCGTTCTATCAGCAAATGATTTAGTTTCTGACTCAACTCAGATGCCAATACTCCCTGGAATTCACTTCTATCACACCCATCATCTCCAACTTGAAGCTGCAATGGAATTTCTTTGTCAAACCCACACTGAACCACAGAAGATGAAAGAGCAAAAACTAAAGCAGCAGAGGTGCCCAATAGAATGAGAGGGTCATACTTTCCTCGCTAGCACCAACTAGCCAGAAAAGCCAAAGCAGTTAAAAGAATAATCCCATATGATTTTCGGAACACAATTATCCAATCTAAAGTTGAGAGAAATGAAAACTGCAAGAAAATAGGGGGCATAAATTATTCATATCAGAGACCAACACAAGGATATCAAAGAAACTCACCTCGTGCAATTTGGGTCTCATTTCCTCAAGGGAAGGACTGTCCAGAGTACAACCAGGAAGCTTTTGAAGTTCAAGCTCAAGTTCTGCTTCCAGTTGTTCCATTTCTGGAATTGCTTGACCTGACTCTTCAGTAAGAGCACTGCTTCCACATTCACCATCATCACTTGCTGCAGGAAGAACTGAAATTCTGGTATCAGTGTCTCTGACCTCACTGCTTGCCTTCCTAAGCATCACTTCATTTTGATCAACAGAATCTGAAATTTTCCGCCTATGTGATGATTTTCTTCTGTGGAGCTCAGATTTTAGTTTCTGAACAACTTTAGCTGTCTCATCCATAGTCCTGTTCAGCTTACTGATCTCAGATTTTCCAGCTGACATCATGTACATGATTCCAAAGCCCAGTCCCCAACCAAATAAGGAGCCATCTGAAGGATTATAACACAACATCAAATTTATTTTGATTTGCAAAAGGAAAATTCAAATTTACATGATGAGAACAAGAGTTTGATCTTATGGATAAAAAGGGACAAGAGATATCTAAAAGAACACGCCACATGTCTCGCTGATTCCAATTCCAAATAACCTAAAAGCACCAAATTAAAAAAGAAAAAAAAAATCCAGCAATAGGCTGCAAGCATGAGTTACAATACAGCTGCCCACAAACCGGGCCATTCGAAAATTCTAAGATTATATATAATTCACGAGATGGTTTTCTGCTTCCAACAATGATGATTGAACCAAAGATTCACAACAGACGAGGAATTCAAATTTTAAATGGAAGAGCAAAAATGTTGAAAGCGAAAAATTCTAGCAAATTACTGTGGTATGCTAGCATAAACAGACATCATTGATAATGATCGACGGGGGAAATAATAACCATACCTTTAGAAGAACAAGACCCAGTTTTGCCCGCTAGATTCTTAACGGTCTTCCTCTTCTTCAAGCAAAAAGAGAATCGCTTCCCATCCTTACTCTGCTCAGATCCCTGCTCCATCTTTGCAATTTTGGCTCCACCCTTGGACTGTCGGCGCCTGAGCAAGGGTTTCTTTCGAAGCCCATGTTGCCTCAGAGATTCCGAACTAGAAAACCTGAAGATCCCTTCATGTGTGTCGGAATTGGGTTCGGATCCGGATCCAGATCCCGAAGGCTGAGAAATAGGGTTATGATTGACATTCTCAAATGTTAACCCAGGGTCCTCTTGATTATGGTCGCATTGCTTGGTGTGAGTGAGAAAGTGGTTAGCGACGAAACCAGTGGATCCGGCTACAGCAGCAGCCAAGAGAAGTTGCCACATAGTGCTAATGAATGAATGAAGAAAAGGGATCGGAAGAAACCCCAAAATTAGCAGAGGAGAGAAGTCGAGTGTGTATGTGTTAGTGCCATTGATTGAAGGGAAGAGAATTGTGTTGGACGATACGATGTCACGTGCTTCCCGCTTCTTCCCATTTTTGGATCATTTCGATTTTGGACTTCCCCTGCTTCCCTAATCCTTCGTCTTACTCTTACCACTTCACAGTTCACACAGTCACTGATGAACGTTTCCCGGTTTCTCTCCTCTTGTCTACTCGTCAACTTCAGATTTATGGATTCCTTTGGCTTCACCTGTCCATCCTCCCACGTGAGAATCTTTTTCAAAATTAAAGATTCCGTCTTTTTCATTATCCAAAAAGAAAAAAAAGAAAGATTTCGTCATTTCTTTCTTTCTTTTTTTTTTTGATGAATTGGAAAACACTAAAAAACTATACTACAGTACCAACTAATTAAACGAAAGTCATCTAAATAAATGAAAACCAAAAGCATTCCCAAGGGGTAGGGGTGAGCAAAAACCGAACCAAATGACTTTTGGTTTTTCAATTCGGTTTCGGTTTTCATTTTGAATATTTTCGGTTTTTCGATTCGGTTTTGGTTTTTGTAAAAAAAAACCGATTTGAAAACGAAAACCGAAAAATATTAGCCCATTAAAAAAAAACCCAGACATATGCATTTTAAAATAAAACAAGAGAGCCCAAAATGACCAAGTCCAATAGCCACTTACAATGTAAAATCCGGTGAAAAAGCCTAGACATATGCTTCTTCTTCAGCCATTAAAAAAAAAGCCATTAAAGCTTCTTCTTCAGCCGTCGCCTGTAGATGCCGCTTTGCCCAGAACATTAAAGCTTCGATGCCAATGGTTGGTAGAAACTGAATCCATTAACGACCATGGATTCAACGGCGTAAACAGACACTGTTATCTATCGTGGATCCCAGCGAAACAGACACCATTTCCGGCAATTTCAATGACGATGATTCTAGAGCTTTCCATTCTCTCATGGTGGCAAACATGGGAAATCAAGATGAATAAAATATATTTGGGCAAGATTTCGTGGAACAAAATAGAGGGGAAAGGATCAGAATTTGAAATCGTGCTTTTATCTTCCAAAAATATCAACGATTTCAACATAGCAATTGAGTAGTTTATTCAAGATATTGTTCCTGATTATCATTAAAGCTACATAAGTAAAAACAAGAATTTGTCGAGCAAAGGAGGGTGGCATTGGAAAAGTACCTGCGTAGATTGGCGGCACATCCGGTGATAATGAAGAGCGACGAGCGAGTTCTTGCAGGTTCAGGGAAAGCTTCCGAGACAGTTGTAGGGTGATGGAGAGGAATGATGGTTCCCTCCCCTCGCCGACGTCAATGGCGGCCAACGCCAATGCTCAGTCGCTCACTGCCTTACTCTCTCCCTCTGCTCTGTTTCTCTCTCACGCGCGGCGCTGGGAATGGGTGTGAAGTGTGAACTGTGTCACTGTAGTGTTGGCTGGGGAATAAGGGAGGTCAGAGGAAGAGGAAGGTAAAAATTAGGTTTAGGGGTGGGAAAATTACAGAAATTCCCAAAACCGAAAAAACCATTAAACCGAAACTTCGGTTTTTTGGTTTCGATTTTGTTTTTATCCTGATTTCGGTTTTCGGTGAAAAATCGAACCGATACTCACCCCTACCAAGGGGCGCTTATCATTGAATCTGAATTTTTCACTCTTGCAACATTTACGCCTACTCTTGCAGGCTGCAATACCGGTGTTGTTACTACCTTACAAGTCACACTACTCGATGGGGGAAAAAGGCTCACCGGTTCACATCTCAAACTTTATTCTAGTTATCCAAAAGAAAAGCTGAAACAATATAACTTGTATTTTATAAACATTTTCCAAATTATATAAGTGACTGGATTCTATCATATGTATCATCGGAGTATAGCCTCATTTGGCTGAAGAGATATAAACATGTTTTCAGTTACATATTTTAAGAAATTAAAGTATTAATAAAAAGTCAATGACTAAGAAGTTTATAAGGCAACTTAGAATTAACTTTTTTTTTCAAAGTGATGTACCCATAGATAATGTGATGTATATTGCCAGATTTTTTTTTCCTTTCACTATATTGAAAATTTCCTTTTGGTAAAAAAAAAATTCCTTCGCCTCACCGAGAGATTAGATTTGCATATTATAGAAATGATTGTAAATCTTAAGAAATTACATTTGTAAACATTATAGATATCGTAAGGAACTCTCTTTAACAAGAGACTTGGCTTGCACTAGCAATGTCAAAACTCAAAAACACCAATGACATTGGGAATGTTTGGAATGGCTTTTTGCCATCCAGAAGTTCAACCCTATTTTTCACTTTTTATCATATTTGGGGTAGCAATGAAATAAAAGGGCTTTTGGCCGAAAAGAGTTTCTGAACAGCTAAAAGTCATAAGAAAATTTTTGTGGCTTTTGGCTTGTGGCTTCTAATGGATCCCACGCCTTTTGTTATGTATTACTTAATAAAGTGGGTAAAAAAATTATACTATTAGACCCCTAAAATTCTTAAATAAGATATTTTCTTTTAATATAAAATATATTTTTTCTCTCAAAAAATTACCACATTAATCTTTAACTATTTTCTCCCACAATATCCTCCTTTCAGTTAAAAATATTATTTTTCAAATTATTTTCCTAAAAATAAAGGAGAAACTAAGCCTTTCATAAGAACATATGCATATTATATATGTATTATTTAATAACAATAATGCCCTTTTTAGTAATTTTTAATCTAAACTTGCTTTTCAAAATAATCATCCAAACATGTTTCTAAAAGTCAAATTGAAAAAAAATCACTTCTATTATCACAAATCCAAACATAAAATCACTTTACACAATCTGACTTTTATCCAATCTTACCTCTAAAAAAGTTAGATTGAAGAAGGGTCACTTCTCAAAAGCCAATCTAAACACACCCACTAATAACGAGGGCATAGCTCACTAGCTCAGTCACAAGGAAATCGTGATTTGTAATACCAGGCGAAAGGGAAAACAAAATATCAAAGAGACTCTCAGGATGGAAGAAGGGATGTCTAAACCTGGCAGGAAGGTGCACCTTGATTAAATCTGTACTCTCAGCCCTTCCAACGTACTATATGCAGACTATGTTGATTCCTAAAGGGATAGTGAAGGACTTAGAAAAGCATAGTAGAAGCTTTCTGTGGGGTGATAGTGACGAGGGTCGGAAGTTGCATTTACTTTCATGGGAGCAAGTGATACAAGATAAACAGGCTGGGGGCTTGGGCATTAAGAACTTAAGGAAGCAGAATAAAGCCTTTATTATGAAACTTTGTTGGGGTATGGTTCATAAGAGAGATGCCTTATGGGTCCAAGTCCTGCGGGCCAAGTACAGATGTGGGAACAAGGAAATCCCTCAAGTTCAGAAGAAAAGCAATTCCTCCCTTACTTGGAGAGGAATATGTGCAGTATGGCAGAAGTTTATCTGTGGTTTGGGTAAGAAGATTGGTAATGGAAGGTCCACCTCCTTTTGGTTGGAGAATTGGTCTGAAGTTAATTTACCTCTTATTGAACTAACTACTGGCTATGAAAGCTTTATTGACCTCAATGAGAGAGTGTTTGATTACGTCAAGAGAGATAGAGAGTGGGACAGAAGTAGACTGGCAATGTGGTTTGTTCCTAATGTTGTTGATCGGATTGTTAGTGCTCATCCCCCTTGTGAGGAGAGAGGAGAGGACAAAATTTTCTGGAAACCATCCACTGACGGTTGTTTTTCTGTTAGATCTGCGTATCGTTTTCTTTTTACAGGTGCAGCGCGGAGGGAGGACAACATTTGGAGGTGCCTGTGGAGATGGACTGTCCCAGAGAAGATCAAATCCTTCATGTGGCTGGCCGCCCATGGAAGGATTCATACTGTTCAGCTTCGAGCACGGAGAGGTCTAGAAACATCTGCTGCGTGCCCCTTTGGTTGTGAGGTCGAAGAGGACGTGATGCACTTGCTCCGAGACTGTCCGTGTGCGAAGCTATGTTGGAATTCAGTTCTTAAGCCCAGCAAAGCGCACACCTTCTTTTCCTTGCAGAATGAGGAGTGGATCAAGTGGAACCTGTCTCATGAGGTGGGGTCAGATTTCACAAAGAAGGTCTCGTGGTCCGTTCTTTTTGGGTACATGTGCTGGGATATTTGGGTCAATCGTTGCAGCCGCCTGTTTGGTGACCAAGGGGAAGGTGGCACTCCCAATCCGAATCTTAGCCTTTTTAGAGCATGTGCTGATCAAGACCTACTAAAGTACCCTTCTCTGAGGGGTAATTGGTCGTCATCTTTAGGTGACTGTTTCAACAATGGGGATAACTGCGTTCAGTTAACTGTGGATGGTTCGGTCTTAGAGGATGGTAGAAGTGGATGTGGAGGGGTCATTCAGAATCAGAACGGCGATTGGATTTCAGGCTTCTGCTGCAAATTAACAAATGTCCCTCCAGTGATAGCTGAACTCCTTGGTTTCATTAATGGTCTTACTCTATGCTGGTCAAAAGGTCTTAGAGACATCTTTTTACTTTCTGACTGTATAGAGGCTATTAATCTCCTTGTGCGAGGGTGTGAGGACACTCATCCCTTTTTTGACATAGTGCGTGATGTTAGGCTGCTCCTTCATAGGGATTGGAATGTTAGATACTTTCATATTCCCCGGGAGCGCAACTATATAGCGGATCAATTAGCGAGAGCTTCACATAGTATAGTTGGTAATTTTACTATTTTTGACCAGTCACCTCCTAATTTTTGTCAGGCAGGAAGCGATGATAGAATAGCTGGTAACTATACAGGTTTCTTATTGTAACTTTGCTCTGAGACAATGATATCCAGGTTTATATTCAAAAAAAAAAAATACTATAATAATATTGGAAACATTCCAGATGGAGAAATCCAATTCGAGGCTGTCATTGGCAGATGTCAACAAAACGTCAGGTAACCAACAAAATCCATTTTATTTTTTTTAAAATAAATGTATTTTCAATTCCATACATTATCATGTAAGCATGCATCTGATTATTTCAATATAAACCACATAATGGCCCAACTGTGATGCTAATGCAAATCAAACAGGGAAGGGAATGAGATGCAAATGGAAATGAAATCCTTCCCCCTTTTATAAGATAGATAACAATAATGCAACACCAAAGGCAAAACCACTAAAAACAGGACATCACACACATCCGTAACCGCAAAACGAATGATATATGCTATAAGCAATGGACCCTAAGAAAACTAGATTGTCCAGATGAACATTCCATCCAGGCAAATATTATTATAGGTGAAGTTACAACTCACCCTTGCCACTCCAAGGAAACTTTCTTCCTAATCGTGTTTTTAACTTTGATTAAACCACTCAACTAATAAGCAAGATAAAATATTCCCAGTGTCTACTAATAGCATCCACATCAGCCTTTATGGAAGTTCTGAAAGTATAGTGTATGCGCTGAGGCTCTCCACGCTAATATGATTAAGATGCCCCTTGATTTCCCTCAAATCTATGGCTTCAACTGACATGCACCATAGAAATGATAATTATTAAAGAATGCCATTAACATTAGCGAAAACGTATAATGGTAGATATTTTTGAAGCTGTGGCAGCAGCCTACCTGGCAAAAGGAACAAGTAGAAATGCAATTATTACAACAAGGAGTAACACAATATGCATACCTAAAAATAGAGAGTCATTCCACAGGCCACATGGTTTCGCACATTACTTCCCTTTCTTAACACTAAATAGAGACTTAAAAACAGAGAAACCATTCCACCGACCACAGGGTTTTGAATATCCTTCCCTTTCTTTACACCAGATAGTAACTTAACAAAAATATGGAGAGGAACGTTATCATTTACAGGGCTAGTGACGATGTTATTGACACTAATCAAGGAAATAATAAACCAAGAGACCACTCTCCTAAGCATCAACGATCATATAAACTTTTCTTCCTTGAACTATTACCATTATTAATTAATTACTGCACCCAAGCTCACACTGGGAAGGGCAGGGTGAAGTAAGCACTTATTCTTTTACATAGGGTTTTCATATATCATATAACAGTCTTACCGCTAAATTGGAGAGCTACAAATGGGACGGAAGAGTTCATAACAAAGTGCAAGACAACCATTAGCAAAGAACAAGATAGTCATTAATGGATTTAAACATGCAAAACCATGAAATTTTAATGTGTTTTCATCTAAACTTCCCCGCAACTGTCAAATTAAGAAAAAGATTCTAGTTTCCTTCCATGCAGGACCAGACCAAGGAAATTCTATGAACAAGAAGCACTTCAGGTGTTGTGTGCTACTGTGCTTCTTTATACTTTCCTTCACCTCATTACACACCATGATACCAATTTATGACTCACACTTGCACCACTTTGCCCCACTTTTTATAACAAATATCCCCAATTCAACAAACAAATCTGCAGGGCTCAATTGCATGACATACTTCACCGTCATCCAAGGAGTTTCCCAAAAATTGATCGAACAACAAATTTCATATATAATTGAACACGGTGCTGATCATACACCTTCACGGTGCTCAATTGCATAAAACACAGCATAAATAATTTACCCACATCCAAACTCTACACAAGCATCTATAATTGAACCCCAAAAACTAACATTTTTAACAGTTGGGCAACATTGCTCGTTTTTTAACACTTCCGGTGCAACATTGGGGGGGGAAAAAACTTTTGGATACCCACAGCTTCTTCACAAATATTAATCGGGCAAAAATGAACCTTAATTCATCCAAAAAAAAAATGAACCTTAATCCTTCAAAGAGTGGTATGTAGGAAAAATGACATATTCTTATCACACTCAGTATCAAACAGTTAGCTTCCCTTATTTTAAGTTAGTGAAGTGAAGATAATAGTATCACTGGAGCAATAGAAACTAATGTTGTTTTGAACTTTTAAAATTGAACAGTAAATAAGGACAAAAATTATCTTCAAAAATGACAATTAAAGGAGCCGGACGAAGTATTATACATTTCAACATTAAAACATGCCTTTTATTCTAGAACCAAGTGACATTCAAATGGAAAAGCAGATTTGAGATCAAAACCATACAAATAAACTTGAAACATTGCATTCTACTAATATTAGTTTCTTTACATTTCAAAGAAACAAACATATCTGCTGGGACGACGGTTTTCTGCCATGTTACAGTTGACAGCGGCTCAGCAAAAGCTGTAACTATGATCACCAGAGAATGCCACAAGGCATCCCACCAAAGGTCTGGTTAACGATATTGAGCATGTGTCAAGGATCAAATAATTATTCTGGAACACCCCCCCCCCCCCACCCCCAAAAAAAAATAGTGGATATCGATTATTGAGAGGCTAATTTCCTTTATTCCATGACCTCCTGAATCCAAACATATAATTTATAACAAAAAACTCTCAAGATCAAGAGGCATGGTAACTGAAAAAGATAAAGCACAACAGATGAATCTAAACCGCTTACTCAGTAGAGTTTTACAAGCTAATGGCAAAATCCCTAACACAAACTGGTCATCTCATCTACAATGGAGCATCTGCTAAATTTCCTGATCAAGGTAGCACCAACTACTTATGAGTCCATCAATTAGAGGAGATGAACAGCCTCTACAAAACATTATAGGCACGCAGAAACATCCTAAAGTCGAAATACACAGCAAAAACAAAGACACGGAAACATGGGCTTTGATACTCAAGCTTGAATACCTACGTACCTATTTATCTTCCGAGAATCAGTCAGATTTAGAGTCGGATCCCGTATTTCCTCTAGCAGCCCTGGCATTGTCATACTCAAACTTCAACACGTTACGGATATGGGAAGTATCCTTAATATAGAACTGCCTTCCAAACGCACTCTGTTCAATAGCAGGGAAGTAACGGATTAAAATAGAATTGACAACCCAAAACCATGACGCCCCAAGAAAAGCTCCCAAGGTAGCTCCAGCAAAAACCTGAGCCACAGAGTGGTAACCCAGATAGACCCGAGAGTACAAAGTCAAGAGTGCCAGAGACCATGTTATAAAATTCAGGAACAAGTTGTTCTTGGAATCCCAAAAACCAATCCTTTTGCTAGTCAAGAGAGTGAAGTAGACGGCAAAGAAGAACATAAACTGGGAATGACTAGAAGGCCAACCGTGCGAATCGCACGTCTCTAGCAAAGCACAAGTCTCAGGGCGTGCTTGCTGAACCGAAGTCTTGATGAAGTCATTGATGAATTGGGAAATGATGAGGCCGAGAGCGAAGAACATACCCTGAAGCTCGCGACGAAAGATGAAATGAGAGACGAAGCCACCGAGGCTGATGAAGACAGGAACGAGTGACACCCATGCCAGAAAGTGACCCAGCTGGTCACCCTTGCGGTAACGGACATGGGTCAAAGTCACGGCCTTGAGCGGCGGCGTAGTCATCGTAAGAATCGAAAAACGTAACGGAAGTCTGGTTCTTGGGGCTTGGATTTGAAGGGATCAGATCTGAGACATGAGAGGATTTGATAATTGAGGTGGAGGGATGGGACCAATTCAGGGTAAAAAGTTGCGGGGAATTTGAGAAAACACGATTGTATGTCGGCACAAAAATGATGAAAGGGGTACAAATTGTGAACAGATTGGAGGAGGGAGTGGTGCCTAATTGTGAATCCACCTGTTCGCCGTTGGCTTTCAGAGAAGCGTTGCGTTGAGAGAAGATGGTTGAAGTCCGGGGCCTAATTGTGAATCATGGAACTCCTGGAAAATAGCATCCAAGAAAAATCCAACCTTTTTTTTTTTCTGAGGAAGAAAGATACAGCCTTTTTAGCTGCAATGGAAAATGAATGAGGCTACACAAAAGAAAGGGGGAAAGGAAGATTCACAATTAGGTCCAACATTAATTAATTACGAGTAATTGTTAAAACTTTTTCTTAGTAAAGTGAAAATTTTTTTATCCTTATTTTAAAAATAATAGATTAATTGGATAAAGTTTTTATCATTTTATAATAATTTAAAACTTCTCTTTCAAATTTTATACGCTCTTGAGAATATATCCATTTTTTATGCAAGACAAAGGGATTTAAAAAATATTAATATCAATTTGGTTCAAAAATTTTAATTTGAAACAACTTTGTGGACTCATAACAGTTTAATCTTGGTACTTTTTACTTCAAAAAAATTTGGCCTATGTAATTTATTATTCTAACCAATTCAATTCATATTATTCTTTTACTCGATAAAACACAAAATTGGAGTTATTTTGAGTCAAATTTCAGGGCTAAATTAATAAATGAGACAAGTTTAAGGATTAAAAGTTATATATTTTTTTCATAATGAAACAGTGCTTTATTTGTGTAGAAAGAACTCTCAGCTCATGGTCTACCATTCTGAGCCCAACTGAGAAACTGGAAAAAAAAGACACTTAAAAAACAAAAGAAGGGATGCCCAGATAGGTGCTAATGCTATACTGCCATGTTGTGGACTTTTAGACCTCACTGTTGTTTTTGTTGTACATAAAAACCCAAGAAGATAGACATTGTCTTAAAAGAACAAGGCCCACAATTATGAATAAACAGATCAAAGCCCACTAGGGAATCATTGTGCTGGCAATACAATCCCAGAGCTTAGTTCCACTTAGTTTTGGTTTTAGTTGTGGCGTTTGGGGAGGCATCTTCATAACTAAGTGAAACTAGGCGAACCTACCTATGTAAACAAATTAAAGGGCTTGCTTGTTATGCTCCATATCCCACAAAGACAGACCAAAATGAATCATGAATTAGGAGCCATGCCCTTAAATTGTGAGGAGCCCCAATCCCTTTCCTACAAATTTTCTATCCAAAAAAAAATTCCTTTTACTGGACCATATTGGTCAACCCCAAATTCCAAAGAGAAAAGGCTTTTGCCATAAACATAAACGCTAATATTAGTAACGTGGGAGGGGTACATATTATTGATGGATAGCAACCATCCCAACCGCTATTTGGTATGGATAGCAACTCATGCTCTTCCCAAAAACCTTTCCTCATATTTTGTTTTCTCACATTCCTTTTACCTTAAGTGACATCCAAATGAAGCAATACCTTACCGACGAAAAACCCCTCCATACAAATTGTACACTTTCAGTTTGACACTACCAACCACTGCCTCCAGTGTGCAGGCATTTTTCTCAACACACACCATTCAAGCTGCTCTATATCACACATTCCTAACGATTGCCTCCGCCATCAGGTGGAGAGTGAACAAGAGTTTGCAGAAAAATGGTTTCAGCAGAGAGACCAAAGAAGAAATCTCAGATATGGAAGAAAGCCATGATTCACTTTTCTCTATGTTTCGCAATGGGTTTCTTCACAGGCTTTGCTCCTACAGGCAAGTCTTCAACCTTCTCCTCTCCAATCACCACCTCAAATAGACCAGAATTGGCGCCACGGCCTCTGGAAGTGGGGAGCCAAACAGTAAATGGCAACACAAGTCCGATGTCAAGATTCCCCAAACACCAAAAGAATCTGAGTGAAAAAACAGGGCACGAGTTGAAACCTCGGAGGCTGCTAATCATTGTCACTCCAACCAGCACTAAACTTAAATTTCAAGGGGTGTATCTGAGAAAGTTGGCCAACACTATAAAGCTGGTTCCTCCTCCATTGGTGTGGATTGTGGTGGAACCACAAACGGGATCCTCAGAAGTTTCAGAGATACTGAGGAAAACTGGGATTATGTATAGAGATTTGGTTTCTAAGGAAAACTTCACGGACTTGGAAGCAGAACTCAATCACCAGAGGAATCTCGCGCTTAAGCACATTGAACATCACAGGCTAAGTGGGATCGTCCATTTTGCGGGGCTTTCCAATGTTTATGATCTTGAATTCTTCCACCACCTTAGAGACATTGAGTATGACATCTTTTCCAAGCTTACTTTTTCTAAACTTGTTTGGGGTTCCGATATGGTAAGAAGGCGTTGTTATTTGATTGGTGTGTTGTTTTTGGGAACTGATCAGGACGTTTGGGGCATGGCCTATGGCGATGGTGAGAGCAAACAGGAAGAAGGTGAAGGTGGAAGGACCAATATGCGAATCTTCGCAAGTGGTAGGTTGGCATTTGAGGAATAAGAAGAATGAAACAGATATGTTGAGTTCTCAAATTCGTATTTCGAGTTTGGCATTCAATAGTTCCATCCTATGGGATCCTGAGAGATGGGGTCGCGCTTCACCTGTTCAAGACACCTCTCAGGTATTTTTTTTTTTTTTTTTGGTAGCCATTTATTTTTTAAAACAAAAATCGTGGGGGAAATGGTAGAAAAAATCGATCAAAAGTCTTTGTTTAGAAAATTTATTGTCCAAAAAGATCTGATATGTTTTCATACTTTAAAAAAGCATCAATACCCTGCAATATTTCATATATAGATAGCACCAACACTACGATTTAAATCCTCATGTAATAGAGATTTTTCCTTATTTCCCCATGATTCTGTTGATTCCATCTTTCTTTTCTGTTCTTCTTTTTATTTTTTCCTGTCTACCCAGCATAGGGATCTAGTTATATTGCATTACTTGAACCAGACCACTATCTGCTAGTCGTAGAACTATAATTATGAAAAATGGATATTTATTGTTTGTTGAGCATAATCATTAATTACTCCTTGAGTTTTGAGTGACTACTTCTGTTTAGGTAAGATTTAGCTATTGTGCAACTTATAAAGGGAAGCCTTATAAAAGAAAAACGTGAGATATCAAATTCATTGTGACGGCATGATTGATTTGTTGAACTAATCAGAACAATGACAGTAGAATTTTGTACATAGAAATTATTTCAATGATAATGCGGATTTCTTCTACTCCAAGATACAAACGCACTCAATTTTTTTATTAATTATTTTGGTACCTTCATTTTCTTATTTTATCAGAATTCAATAAAGTTCGTGAAGCAAGTAATCCTGGAAGATGAGTCAAAGCTAAAGGGAATTCCACCAGATGATTGCTCCAAGATCTTGCTCTGGCGTTTTAATTTTCATGTTCAGCCCACTCTTAAACGTCAAGTTTTGAAAACTTTATCATAAGGTAGGGTAAAGGCAAATTATAGATAGTAAAATAGAGTCATATGCATAATTGGGCCAGTCCAGAAATTTATTTCTCTACTATGAGCAATTTATTCAATTCTTTTCTCTTTTACTTTTCCTTCTATACTTTATTGACAATTTGATATATTGGTATTGAATGTAAATCTGATAGAGAAGTGGGTTTTTTTTTTTTGCAAAAGAAACTGACTCATACAAAACAAGACTGGACCTCCTTTGTGGATGAAAATGAGTACTAGGCCCAGTTAGATTAACCCAACGTATCAGTGACAAGTAAAAGCCTATTATAGGGCCAATTGGCAGGGAACAATTTTTGTGACGAGTGACTCTTCCACCTTAAAGAATATGGGAGCAACCTTAAAAGAGATCGCATTCCTTGGTTCCTGAATATATGACATATGACGTAATTTGCAATACAATTTATCATAATTAACTGGTTCGGTTAGGTCAGCCTGGACCCCGCCGACTCGGTCACAAGACCGGTCTGACTTAATTACTAACCCGGGTGTCTAGCATCCTAGCATAACTCGGGCTCAACCCGGGTAACCCGGTGGGTTGTTGGGTTGACCCGGTTTCCTCTTCTTTTTTTAAATTTTTTATTTTTTTTTATAGATATAAATTGTATGAGGCAATATTGGTCAAAGTTAATGATTATTTTGGTGTTAATAACTATTGATTTAATGACTAAATGACTGTAGACATGAATATTTTGTTATCATTTATCTATTTTACAATATTCAATGATTATTTTTTATGGTGTCATTTGATAGTTGATTGTTACTGTAATGTCGATATGTCAAAGAAATTGTAAATAATTTTGTATAAATATATGATTATTTGGTTAGTGATTTAAGGTATTGAATTAATATTTAAGGTATAAATTGTTTGATGTCATTTTGATATGATATCAATTTGTCAAACCAATTGTACATAATGTAGGATATTATAATATTTTTTATAGTGATTCAAAGTGATGAAATGAAATTTATTATTTAGAATTTTGGAATGTGTGATGGGATTTTAAGTATTTTTTATTCTTTATTTATTACAGGGCTAGCCCTCCAAGTCGACTACGGGCTAACCCACTAACCCTTAACCCACTGCCTCAACCGAGTCAATGACCGGTCCAGGTTTGATTACCTTGCAATTTATAGTACAAGTTAGACACTACATTTAACTTTAAAAGTAGAAGTGGTACTTTGTATTGTGCTTTGGAACAGACATGAGACGCTATTCTTAGTCTACAATCAACAAAGGTGTCAAACACCAATATGGTTACTATTTTATATTTTATATATAACTATGTATATATATACACTATGATGATAAAGTACAATACAAAGAGAAATATTCTCTTTTTTGGACGGGATGAAACTTCGTATGTTGTAAAATCTCTGATATTTTACTTTAAAACCAGCTTGATTATTTATCTATATATTTATTTCCAGGGGAATAGCAGCCCTCTGTCTGTATAATGTTGTTCTGTGCATAGTGAATGATAATAACAGGGTGGTTTAAGATTTTGATCCATAATGTTTCTTTTTATGTTCTGTGGTGAACAAGTCAATCTCATCCAATAATGAATCATCATTTTTCATTATAAGTTCACCTGGTACTGTACAACAAACCCCATTATTAGTGCTAATTGTCTCACCAACCACTACTATTTTTGGTAATACTATTGCATTTGTGTCATGTTTGTGTGTGAGTGTTTGCCGATTGAGGACCCTCACAAGGTATTGCCAAAAATAATACACAGTACATTCCCAAATGCAAAAATGGAATAGAATGCCCAGTTTATCCAAACCAGGAAAAGAGGAATACTATTGCATTTGTGTCATGTTTGTGGGTGAGTGTTTGCCGATTGAGGACCCTTACAAATTATTGCCAAAAATACACAGTGCATTCCCAAATGCAAAAATGTAATAGAATGCCCAGTTTATCCAAACCAGGAAAAGAGGAATAAACGGCCCATGTGATTTACACACATGCGCTCATTTTAATGCTAGTCCTTTGAATATCAGTCATGGAGTTTTCTGTTTACTCTAATATTGAAACATAGGGTTCAAATGTTTGAATAACAATGTAAAAATTACTTTTTTCAAAAAAAAATTGGATTTCCTCACTGATTTTAACGATACTGGCAGCTATCTAGTTTAATTTATAAGAATGTAAACTCATGATAGAAGAATCTCACTTGCCCTAAGTATCATTCAGACTGCATATCTAAGACTTACACGAGATTTATTGGTAGAGATGGATCAATTCACCTTTTTTAATAAAAGAGGGGGGGAGGGGGGGTTTACAATTTATAACAAAAAGAATAGAGAATTCAAATAAAGAGACGGATGGCCCATGTCAATCTGAGAGTTCATGTGAGTATTAATGAAGAGTTTTGATGGCAATCACGTGGGGTTGCAAGTATTACAAGGCTGGGGACCGTAAAAATATTGGTCATTGCAGCCTTCACGCCTACCCCTCGATCAATTCAAACTGAGGTGGGCCTTGTGACTTATCCAGAAACTTGTCTCTGATTTAAAATAAAAATAAAAATTGAGGGGTTGTAAAAGTAACTATTGGATACAATCTCAGAGTAAAAGTTAATGATTCCAGTGTAATTTATATTTGATAGATAGATATTAAGTCTTACTTGTCGAATGAACATGCATGAATACAAGATATACTTGACATTCTTAACTGATTTGTGCACACTACTAAAGTTCGTTAAATTAATCGTTTGTAATTAATATGAGCTCGTTTTCCTAAAACACCTTTTTGCATCGTTTTTATTCAAACTATAGCTTGATGCAGACTCTAATATATATAATCAATATAGACCATTCTGAACAAAGTGATAATTTTTTGTCTGAAACAAAGTGATAATTATGATAAAAGAATATATTTCTTCTGTTCTTAAATGTATAATCTAAGATGAGCTTGTTTTTGAATAAAAGATCTCTTCCTATTTTTTCTCATATTTCTCATAAATTATCTCTATCGATGCTTCTCAATAATAAATGTGTAAAAGAGAGGGGGGTAAGAATAAAAGTAAGTGGTTGGTGTTTTTTGGTTATAACATGTAATTTTAACTAACTTAATTAACACCTTTAATCTAATCAAATTAGACAAATACATCTTATATTTAGAAACTATATTAACATCTTATATCAACTGATTCATATATTAATTACAAGGGTGGTATAAAATAATAGAAGACATGTTGGTATATAAATTATAAAGTGATGAGTGTTCACAACGTAACGTCGTGCTTAAGATAACTTTACTATTTTTAAATGCCATTTTTGGTGTCCACATGTGTTTTCTCGCCTACTCTCCTGCACTTTGTCCATTTGCCAATCGTCTTCCCATGTTCATTAGTTTAATGCCTCTTATTCCAAATTTCAAACTCTTGCACGCATATTCGTTGTCACCACAGCCTAAATTTGAATCCCTTTGAGCAATTCAATCATAGAGTGCATTTTCGTTGCACATAATAAAGGGAAAGGAAATGAATTATATATGTGTATGTGCATTTTTAAATTTCTTGTTAATTTCGCTCGATTCAAAATTCATTTTCGCATTTGTTTTCAGTTTTTTTTTTATAAAATGGTCAAATATATTAAATATTAAAAAAGGCTACATTAAGGTACTGACATAAGAACTAACAACATACTCATAGTACTTAACAACTAATATAGAAAAACTACAATTACAATTATTAACAAATACATCAAAACACAAGCATAAAATTAAAATTCCAATATACCAAACAGTACACCATATAAAAAATCTTTATACTGTAATATCGATACATAGATAAAGCCATACATTTGTTTTCAGTAAAGTGATCCCAATCAGGCGGATCCCAATTTCACGGTTTGACTTAGCATTGCAAATAATCTCTTCCTTCTCACTTCCACGCAAGAGATAATAACTGAGGCCAATTTTGAATTTTCTGACAAACTAATTTGTTTTTTAGAAAGATTGTGCCCCATATTTCTGACCAACTCCAGTCTTAGATTATTGTAATCAATAGATGTTTGGGCTTACTGATCCATGTTTGTGGCATGAGAGTTTTTTTTTATGCCTATACCAAGGGGCCAGTATTACACACAAAATATAAAAATATCATAAGTTACAATGTTTTTTTTTTAAATATTATACTCCCTCCATTCCTAGATATAGAATCTACTTTGAGAGATGAGCTTGTTTCTAAATAAAAGATATATTTCTAATTTTTATCAACAATTTCCTATATTATCCCTATTAATACTCCCAATCATAAATGTAACGTCCTAAAAATTAATTAAGGATTTATGGGGGTAAATAGGAATTGATTAATGAGAAATGATGGATTATGAGAATATTTGAAGAATTTTGAGGTGTTTTTGAGGATTTTAAAGGCCTAGTTTTTCCCTTATTTGGAAGATAATAATTTTTGGGGAAATTATTTTTAGACTCAAAAGAGGTTATTGTGGGAGTAAATAAATAAAAGATATTATAGGGAAAATTTTGGAAGTAAAAAGAAAATTTTTTGTTCAAAAGAAATATCTTATTTGAGAATTTTAGGGTCTAATAGTGTAGTTTTCTCTTTCCACTCTGCCGACACTCAGTTCCTCGTCAATAACTTGTCACTGTGCATCAATTATTATTCCTCAACCAATCACACTCAACTACTATTTACATATATTATTATTATATTATTATTTTATTATTATTTTTATCATTATATAAACACACACATACACTTCGCTGAGCACACACATACATGTTCACTGATCACTTCGTTTTCTTATTTCTCTATTTTCTCTCTCCCCTCTTTTCTCTTATATCACCATTATTACTCCTTTCACCGGATTTATCAGAGCCCGTTGGCATACAAATAGTGAGTTTTTGGGCCAACTAAGCACATTTTCGGAACCCCGTAAGTCTCCTCTACAATTCTATGCCATTAGTTTTTCAATTAGCTATACTTGAAAAATTAGGCTTTGTCTAAATTGGTAATTTTTGGGAGTCCTAAAATTAATAAATTGAAGCTTAGGCCTCGATTATGAGTTTTTCTGAGTAGATTTTTTATTGTTGGAAGTTTTCCTAATTATTAGGAATTTTTGGATTTATGGAAGTTTTAGAAATTGGGCTTTTAAATTACTCGAGGTGCTTATGGGTAAATTGATGATTTTTAGATATTTATTAAGGTTATATGAGGGGATTTAATTAATTGATTTGATTGGGGTTTGCATTTAAAGAATTATTGAGGGATTATGGGATGTTAAGGAATTTTATAAATAGTTATTGGAAAGATTAATAATTTTGGATATATGTATAAATGGAGTAGAGATAAATTTTAGAGATAGAAAGGGAGAATAAATATTAAATAGAAATTTAAAATAAGTAAGGGCAAAGAAAGGGTAGTAAGTAATTTATTTTCCAACATGTGAAATTGTTGGATAAATAATTAATTTTGGTTGTATGTATGGTTGTGTAGTGCTTGAATTGCACTAAGTTAGCACGGGGGAGCTGCACTATTGTGAGATTGGTGCCAGCTATCAGGTAACCGCTTTCTGCTTGTTTATGTGTGTGTGTAGTGTTAGTAAGAAATTTGAAATACTATTATTTGAAAATTATGATGTTATATGGAGATGAGATTTTGAATCACAATTGATATATGATTATCAATTGATGATTGATGAGATATAGAAATGAGATCTTGGAATATTAATATTTTTATAATAAATGTCCTGTGGAGTATTATTTTGAAATGGCATAAATTTGTGATGTGAAATATTTGAAACGGAAATATGTGGTTTTGGAAATTATTTAATATATGTATATCAAGAAAATATTGGAAGGCCTGGTGCCTGATTGTGGTGTTGCATATCTATGTGTTGTATGTGAGAAATTATTTGGGTATGTGACACCGGTGAATTGGAAATTGTGCCATCACGTGATGAGGTATCCTGTTGCGCCACAGGGACTAATTGATATATTATGAGAAATAAAGGAGAGAAAGACGAAAGAGGGGATATCGCCCCTTACGGATTCAGAAAGGACAGAGATCCTTCTAATCTGTGGTACTATTCAGGGAGGGTAGAGAGTCCCTCGTGAATTGTACCGTGGTGATCAGGGGTGGGTGGAAGGTCCCGACTGGTCCCACATGTTTTCCCAACGCTTCTATTAAGATTCGTTTGGGTTGTTTGTGATTATAAATGATATATATAATTCTTGGAGATGATTGGGATGGAATATTTTGCACTTATACACTGTGAAAAGATATTTGGGACCAAGTTATGCATTATATGTGAATACCTGAACATGCTGTTTGAACTAATATATATACATATATGTATTCCACTGGACACCTTGCTAGCACACACCACACGTAGATAAGTAGTCAGTGGTTGCGTTTTGGGGCTACCCCCGTTGATCTCACTTTTGCAGGTCCTAGGAGCGAAGTAGGAGGTCAAGGGAAGGATCCGGGAACTTCTCACTGATATCGTGAGATACTCTGGACCAGAAGGACATGAGGTATTGCCACATTTAGGATCATATTTTGTATGATGCTTCCGCTGAAAACTTATTATTATTTTGGGAAGAATTATTGTATAATTACCATTATGGTATGGTATTTTAAGGATGATGTGTGGAGATTAATTATGGATAATATAATTCTCTGTTATTGTACTGGAAGAAAATTTATATTATGATGACAGAGATTTGGAGTGGAAATTTGAATTATATATAAATATTATGGAAAGCTCTTTTTCTAACTATGTTAGCGAATTTTTGGTAATTTAATTCTTTTTCCTAACATAGTTAGTACTATAAACGTTTTAATATATTATTGTTAGTGGTTAAAAGTGGAATTTGGAGGTAATGTTACAATAAACAAGCAAGAGAGGGAGTGTGGGAAGAAATGTATGTGATAATAGTGTTCTTCATTTTAATTAATTCAACTAATATTTTTAATCTAATCAAATAAGATAAATAGATATTATATTTATGAACAGAATGAGTGAGTTTTTTATGTTTTGTTCTTGTATATATCGATGCACTAATAAGGATTGAATTAGCCTCTACAAAAGCGGCTTAACCATATATGATGGCCTTTTAAGTTTTAACTTTATGAAAAAATTTAGGTTCATTTAACATTTAGAAAATAGCGCAAACATCTTTCCGCTAATTTACTTTTAAAATATGCTAATCCATTCACTTGCTTTGGCATGTCACCATAGTTACAAAGAATTAATGCGCCATATCATCCGATAAGATCACAAATCCCATCACGATTCTATTAATATTGATAGGATGGGTTCAATGGGACTTTACATTAAAAGAAATTGTGATTATATGTTCGACCCTTTTCTCGTTGGCACAGCACATTTAAAAGAAAAAAAAAAGACTCAGCATCAGTCGGTAGTTAAGCCAAGTTAATTAAGGGCACTTGATTAGTCAAGAAGTCGTTGTCCCTTGTATGTTAAGATTCCAAAGATTGTATCAATGATTCATTTAAACAGTATGAAAGGATTTTGGATAGCATTATTACAACTCCGGGAAAATTTGAACTCAAGCCAAGCTTTCGCGCGAGTATTTTATGAAAAAAGAAAAAGTAAGAAAAAAAAAAAAAGAAAAAGGGAAAAAGGGAAAAAGAAAAAGAAAAGAAAACGAATCAAGCTTCACTGTGAGATCTCTCTGTCACACCTCACAAGCTTCTCTGCTGCAACACAGTAAAACAGTTAAAGGAGGAGGGAGGTGAATAATTATTAAGGCACGGGTGGTGGTGGATTGGCAAAGCACGAAAATCAAAAGGCATGAACATCGTGACTTCTTCTTCTTCTTCATCGTATGTTTGATTCTGTGATATTGTGAAATCGAGGTTTAAATGTTACTCATAATATGGTGGGGACCACTGTAGGATACCCAGGTAGTGGGCCCATTCATATCACCCCAAAAAAAACCAGCTGGTCTTCTTTCTTCTTCCCCTCTCCTTTTCTCATATCATACAAAGCCTCTTGTCAAGATCTGATTTCGTTACCCTCTGATTTCAACTTCAAATCCCCCTTTTTTTTGTTTCTTCTGTTGAAACATGGAAACGGGTCACCTTGGGAAATGAAGGGTTTGTTTGCGATCTGACGTTTTTGTTCTAGCTCAGGTACTACATTCTCTCATCTTAATTGGTCCTTCAATTGCAATTCTGGTTTTAGCTCCGTATCTGATTCCCTCTACTTCATCATTCTCTTCTCTCTGTGATTCTGTCATTGCGTTCTTCGATTGGGGCATATATTCCTTATTCCCTCTACTTCAACAACATACTGGTGTTTCTAAATTTTCACCTGAAATGTGTCATTTACCAATGCAGTCAGAATGTCCAGAACTTTTCTGTTTCTTCTTTTTGAAATTCCGGAAATGAAGATTTTTTCAGTCGGTTATGGTGTTTGAGTCAATATCAAGTTAAGGAACCAGGATCAGAAAACTGTTGTCTAGTTCCCCAAACGTTACGTAGATTACTCGACGGGTCGTTACTCGATATAATCGGTAGGATTGCCAACAGTTACGAATTACTCCCTTTTGGTGCTTGAGGTTTGTGTTTGTTTTGGGTTATGAGGTATGAGATCTTAACATTTCTTTAATTTATAGATTCTTGATAGAGGATCAAATCGAGGAATGCCAAGAAGATGGGGAGGAAGGGAAATTGGTTTTCTAGTGTGAAGAAAGCTTTCAGCCCAGAGTCTAAGAAAAAGGAAGATCAGGTATGTTAGTTAAACATATATCTGGTTAATCTCAATTCTGTGAAACAGTTCTGATAGTTTTAGCTCCTACTATAGCAGAATTCAAGCAAATCAAAGAAGAAATGGTTTGGGAAGAAAAAATTGGAGGTCTCCTCGGACTCCTATGTGGTGGGTTCTGAGAAAACAGAACGTCCCCCTGCTCCTTCACTTGAAGAAATTAAATCATATAATGTTGAGAATGAAGCCAGTCAAAGTCATGTTCATGAAGTTTCAACTTCTGTGGATACTGAGAGACCGATCCCTGTTGTTCAGACACCAGTCGTTCCAATTCAAGCCCCTAAAGCCTCTCGGTTTGCTGGTAAATCAAGGGAAGAGGTGGCTGTAATAAGGATTCAGACAGCTTTTAGAGGATATCTGGTAATGTCTTGCATTTTATACAAGACCAACGTTCGTTACGCTCACATGTTTCTTCTATTCATTCCATAGTGTAGGTTTCTTACATTGTTGTTAATTGAATGTTGTCAACTTGTGGAACTGAAATTTCTGTAAAAAAATGGTATAGGCAAGAAGAGCATTGAGGGCTCTAAGAGGGCTGGTAAGATTGAGGACACTAATGGAAGGGCCAATTGTAAAACGCCAAGCCACTAGCACTCTTCGTACTATGCAAACTTTAGCTCGTGTGCAAGCTCAGATTCGTTCTAGGAGGGTCAGGATGTTCGAGGAGAATCAGGCTCTACAAAGGCACCTCTTACACAAACATGCAAAAGAGCTGGAGAGCATGCGGGTATCTGGGTTTATTTCTTTGTTTTCCACCAAATGATACCTTAACCTTTGACATAAGATCAAACATTTTTCTGATCTTTAAGAATATATGGCAAGTTCTCAACTTTGTTTCAAATTCTGCATCACAGATTGAAGAGGAATGGGACGACAGCCTGCAATCCAAAGAACAAATTGAAGCCAAGTTACTGCAGAAGTATGAGGCAGCTATGAGAAGAGAAAAAGCCCTGGCTTATGCATTCAGTCATCAGGTTCTCTATTTGCTTATGAATTCATTACATTCATTTTCTTACTTGTTAAATGCAAGTGGTATGTATACTCAATTCATTGAACAAGTTTTGATTTTTTTTTTTTCCAGCAAACATGGAAGAACTCATCCAGATCAATAAACCCAATGTTCATGGATCCAACAAATCCTTCATGGGGTTGGAGCTGGCTGGAAAGATGGATGGCAGCTAGGACATGGGAGAGCAAAACCACAATGGAGAAAGAAACAAACGATGACCGTTCATCAGTGAGAAGCTGTAGCAGAAGCATCACTGGTGGAGAAATAAGCAAATCATATGCCCGTTACCAACTCAATTCTGAAAAGCAATCTCCCACAGCAAGCCAAATCCAAGACTCGCCTAGCTTCAGATCATTCACAACTCCTTCAAAGCAAGCTTCTAGAAGAACCAAGAAGGCAAGCCCAAAAAACAGCTTTGTGATGGATGATGACATTAGAAGCTCGGCCAGTGCTCAGTCAGGGAGGTTCCGGCGACACTCCATCGGCGGCGGCTCGACGGTGAGGGATGATGAGAGCATTGTGAGCTCGCCGGCGATTCCGAGTTACATGGTGGCGACTCAGTCTGCAAAAGCTAAGTCTAGGACGCAGAGTCCATTGGTAGCTGAGAATGGCACACCACAGAAGGAAAGAGAGAAAGGGTCTTTTGGGACGGTGAAGAAAAGGCTTTCTTATCCGCCGTCGCCGGCGAGGCCATGGCGGCATTCAAGTGGGCCAACCAAGGTAGAAAGAAACTTGAATGCGGAAATAAGTATGAGTAATGGTGGGGTTGCTTGAATGAAATGGAAGAGGAAAGTTTCAGGAGGTTGGAAAGGTTGTCTGAAAAATAAGACATAACGTTTGACTTGAGTGTTCCATTAGTTTGTATCTTCTTTTTTTATTTTCTCAGAGACTGAAGAGGTTTCTTACAAGATCAAGTGTCACATCTTCCTTATCATAGCATATCATCATTCTATTTAAAGATCGTGATTTCTTACTTGAGACATATCATGTACTATATTCCATTTCAATATCTCATCGATTTATATTACACTTGATCTGTTCTTGATATATATGATTTGTAGCATGGCTATGACTGCAATGTTTTGCTGCTCTGTCTCCGTCTCCCAGGTTGATCTTTGGAAGATTGTAGACTTGTAGTTTGCGGCAGACAATGACATTTGTTCATTGTAAAATATTGTGGTCGAATCTAATTTTAAAGTCTATTACAAGTTTACAACTGACCCAATCATATAATGAAATAGGTTGATCGTTTGATTTATAAATCAAATACATATTATGACAATGTTATATACGGTCATAAATATGATATATAATTATATATCGTCTATTTGTTCATTTATCTTTACAATTACGTTGAAAACAACATGAACATTCTGTAAAAGCATTGTGTTACCAACTAACAAACCTTCCCGCGGATTGCTATTAACCATTTTGATTCAAAAGGTCAACAAATGTCATAATCCTCGTAAATCCGTAGCTAAAAGAAGATAATCGGATCGAAAAACATTTTAGGGGATGGCAAAACTCGTTCGTTTAACTTTTATAAGCTTTACATCAACATTCCTGGTATGCAGTTAAGTAACGAGCATTTTTGGATGATCCATTGGACAGAATTCTGCCGCTCAGTTAATGAGGATACCAAAAAAAAACATCCTAAACGAGATTACAGATACAGTGTGGTATGGAAATGGGAGAAAGTGGACAAAACAACCTAAGTGTTGTTGCTTTTACATCTATCTCCAAAAGCTCTTATGATCCAAAATTTTCGGACTAGTAATGAGTATTTTGTCGTTTTTAAGCTCCATCCAGCAGAGGAGCAGCCTGTGGTATTTACAATCACAGCCTAAGGAAGCGTGAATCAGGAGCAACGTGTCATTCCGAGTCAGAAGCACACACCGGTACATCTACCTCAATTGCAGTTTCCTCTTGTTTTTCAAGCGGACCTTGAGGGGTTCCAAAAAGGGTGGAAAATATCTGCCTATGACATTCATCACAGAAGAAGAAATAGGAAAAGTGACCTTCATTTGGAAGCTTATGGATAATTGCCTCAGGCAAAACTCGTCTAATGTATTCCGCCATTGATGGTGGAACCACCCTATCATCCAATCCCTGTACAGAATTGAAAAGTTACGCATGTGAGAACAAAACTAAGCATCAAAATGAACACGTTCTCCATAGGATATTGTAAGGATAGAAGAAACAGTTAAACAGCAATACACAAGAACAGTTGAGTTCAAACCTGCCATATGTTTATAGGGCCAAGAAATCCTGCTAATTCACATTCTGCTTGACTGTACATGGACTTCAACCAAAGAAGCAAGCCTCCTGTTTCGCACTTCTTATGCACCTGAAGCTCCATTAAATCAAATCCCCAATTTGTTACCTGCAGAACAGCTTCCTCTATAAATGGTTGTGTGCTTCCCTGGCGCACTGACTCCTCCACATTCCGCTGCCAAAATTCTTCAAATGCTGGCTCTTCTATCAGAATTTCGTCCTGAACAAGCCAAAACGTTAAATTGACAGATCATGACAGAAAACTCATGCCTTTTATCAATGAAAGCTGAAGAAAACTGTGCTCTAAAACTGAGAATCAACACGCACTGTGTTTTAACTCCTGTTTCAAAATCAACCTCATTATGATATGCTCAGATATCAGTTTCACAGGAGCGATTAGAGGAAAGCAATGAGGGCCCATTCTCAAATGGATATTAACTATCTGCAGTCATATGCAGATCAATGAAGCCCTCACATTCTATATGATAACCACAAGAACGAAGATATTATAATATGAAGATACTCTAGCTCACAATTCCCCTCATAATACTAAGAATAAACCAATGGGTCTACAGCTATCAGTTTCTGTACCTTCAGTTCATTTGATGTGGCAAATTTCAAAAAAGTTGGCAGGTTAGATTATTCTTCATATTTTAACCAGTTATGGACAGACTTTTCCAGGATACAACCTGAAATTTGCTTCCATGCTATATCCAGTTGTGAAAACATTAGTATTTTAATCAACCATGTGTTAGCACGGGCAGACATCACAGCCAATGATTGATGGAACCAGTTGACATGAATTGGCAATGCTATTATGAATGCATATAAAATAAAAGTTCTAATATATTGTATATAATAGGTAACAACTGCTTGTAACATGGTTCAAGAATTAGCATATTCACCTTCTTTCCCAATGAAAAGGTCAACTGCTTATCAAACTTATCATGCTTTCCTGACAAAAAGCTTTTCCGGTAGAAATAGGAGAGAAGCTTTGGAAATCTACGAGCCAACGAAAACATGAACTTCCTCCTCGGCAGCCATTTATCCCAAGTTCTTTTGATCTCATTCTGAGTCATCCGTGGATCAAATGGATTGATCATAGGAGCTAGCATAGCTGCACCTGCAATTTCAGGTAATAAATAACATCAGACCCTCTAATATAGAAAAGGAATAACCGAGATCAATAGAGGAAGGACACCATACAGAACATAACTTTCTTTTTTTTTTTTTTTTTTTGCCAGCACATACAGAACATAACTTTCATTGCTACATACTCCAAGAATATTTGGACTAAGCTATATGAATGGAGATAAAAGCAATATCATAATTGGGATTCACATGGTACATTACCCAAAAAATTTACCAACAAAAACTATAATTAAGTCTCAAATTAAGCTTCAAGAATTTAAAGCTCCAAAAGCAACCTTAAATTCATAGATGGGGAATATGGAATTGCAGATGTTGAGCATACACCTTGTAAGCAGAATATAAACACCAAAATCATAGTATTACTGAATACCTGCAATTCTGTCAGGAATATATCTGAGTGAAGCCCAAGCATGAATGCATCCGCTTGAGTGGCACAGTACCCAGAACTTGTCACTAATATTGACAGCACTGACTAGATGCAGCAAATCAATGGCCGAGGAGTTAAGATTTCGCTTGGGATGAGGATCACTCTCCCCAAAACCCGGAAGATCATATGTGACTAAACGTATGCCATACTCTTCAAGCAGAGAAGCTTTAATACCATGTATACCTTCCAAAGGGGGAAGAAACAACAATAAATCAGATAGCAGACAAGAATATAGGATCCGTTGTAGGTTCCTGATGAGAATATGCTATAAAGATTATGAATGTCAATCCTGAAAATTGAAAATTCTTACAACTCACCTGCTAGCCTGGAAGAAAGAAAAGCATGTGGAGCAACAAGGGAAAATCTAGCATTATCAGCAGGAACGCCTTGCTCATCATAAGCCATGTATCTACCATCAGGAAGAAGTATGCGCCTAGCACTAAGAGGATGCATGCGCATCTTTACCACTGGGGCTACAGAGTCACGGTTGGGATCTACACTAATAGCTGCAAATTGCTTATAAAGGTCAGTAAATTTCATACCAAATAGACATCTTCAAGCAGAAATCATTCATAAACAATTATTCGTAGTTTCTCTAGAATTTTGTAAAATGCACGTAGTAAGTGATTGAAACATCAATGACAAGGGGAAGACAATATCAAAGAAAAAACAAAGAAAGAAAGGGTGCACTAAGTTCATGGAGCCATAGGTACAAATAAAGGTTTACAATTACCCAAAAAATGGCTGAAACCAGCAATTTGGGAATGTTCTATTACTTCATTAATAAAAGTCAATAAGACTCTTAATGAGCGAAGCCCACACTCATGCTCAGCACACATACCCTCCTCTGAAGGGACGTAAACGATAAATGACATACTAATAGTAATCCAAGTACTAAAAGTTATGTATTACAACACAAACTTATTATCACTACTGACTAGCAAATGAAAAAAAAACATCCATCAGAATTCAACGATTGGTTGAAATTCAAGCGGATTATCAATCAGTGGTGATCATAGAATCTGATAACCGATGGTCATTATAATTTTCAACCATAAAAATTATTCCGCACAGCGGTGTTAAAATTTTGGAGAAGAACAATTGCCCTATATTATTGAAGTCTTAGAGGATAAGAAGTTAAAAATTTCACAACTACATAAATATCTCCAAAAACAGCAGTAAAATTGCAATTAAAAGGGGAAGGGCCAAGGGCATGTGCCAGCCCTCCCTCTACTATGTGGTATGGCAATTTATTACAAATTATCCTTTAAAAAAAAGGTTAAAGATAGTAAACTCTAATTTATGAACAAATTAATTAACGAAAGTGCAAACAGAGAGAGGGCAGTCAATTAAGTAACCTGCGAGTGCAAGAATGAAAACGAAGAAGACGACCGACCAAGCCTGAAACGGATCCCGATCCTCGGGCAAAAATTCATTGAGAAACCTTAATCTCTTAGAAGCCTTAGCACAAGGGCCTCGGAGCTTTCTCACTACATATGAGTCTTCGTTCAAGAAATTCTGCTGCATAATGTCCCTACAACCCCTACCAAATTCCATAAGTATCTCACACCAAGCCATCACAAATCCCACGGCCTGATCCTTGAAGCTCTCTCCCGATCCCTCCGACTCAACAGTTAGCGATTCACGAGGTACATACTCCGATCTTCTCATCTCGTACGTTGTCGTGGAAGACTCCATAGGATCTCCAGTATAACGTACGCCGGAGCTATCCAGAATACTCGAAAAATCGTCTCTCCACGAGTCCACTTCCGCCATTGACACCCAAGAAAAAAGTCACAGCTAGCTCACAACTCAGTAGTTGGTGAAATCCCTCGCCTCAGCAACACTTTCATGATCAGGTTCAGGGATTTGGGAAAAAGGAGAAGGTCACTTCTGATGGTTATATATTAGTAAAAAATGAAACGACAGAGGGTGATGATGGTAATGGCCAACCAGAACAAAACAGAACCAGAATGCAACTTTTTGGAAGCGTAACCTTGAAGCTATATTTTCCCAATTAAAAAACTCCGACAAGTATTCAAAATGATCTTTAAAAATTAAATAAAATAAAATAAAAAACAAGTTCATTCAACGATTTAACGAACTGTAAGAAAAAAAAGGGAAAGGAAATACCCTGTGCAGTTGGTCTCTTTCTCTTTCTGACGCTGAAACTTGCGTTCCCACTAAAAGTGATGGTATTACCTGAGCCATCCTCTAATTCTTCGTAATTTTCTGATTTATGTGTTATAAAAAAGAGATAAAATGCGTTGTTATTATCCATAAGCTTTGGTAGTGGTAGATAAAGAAAAAAAGAGGGAGTAATGACTAATGATTGGGATAATTGAAAGTATGATTGATCTGAGGGTGAATAAAAGGACGCGTAAGGGAGTATATGCCGCCCAAGTCACGGCTGGCTGGGTGATTGGTCGGCGCGTGTGAGGTGGGAAAAGAGGTGACATACATATAGACATAGTAGTTGTCGGTCAGAGTGTAGTGTCCCTCACCAAAAACCTCAACACCAACTAATTCGTGTGACGACTGACGACGGACAAAGGACGAGGCCCCATGTGACTCCCACCAAGGGGTGGGAATAGTCTAGTCGGTCTGTCACGGGTCTGCGGCCTGGTTCAGACTTTTTTTTAGGCCTGTTAAACTTAAGAGGCTAGGTTTAGGCTGAAAAATAAGCCTGTTAGGCCTGACAGGCTTGCCTGTTAAGCAGTATATATTTTTATTTTATTTACTTTTATATTATAACATTTATTTTTATTGTATATAATATTTGGTTAATAATATATTTTATTGTCCAATATTATATTTTTAATATATATTTTTTTAGGCCTGTTAAGCTTTATACAAGATGTATGATTACTATGTTGACATGTATAAGGAGGAGACAACTACAAGTGAGCAAGTTGATAATGCTATCACTAACTCTTAACAGGCCTCTTAATAGCCCTCTTAACAGGCCAGACTTGAAAAATGGCCTTTTCACAACACAGGCCTGGCCTGTTAAGGTCAAGGCCTGAGCTAGCCTGGCCTGTTCACAATTCATTCTGGTCACTTTCTAACTTCCACGGATTTTTCGCATTAACAAATGTAGTACAAGTTATAGATTAAATTCAAGGGAAATTTTCAAAAAAATGTCCCATTGAAATTTAATAACGATAAATCTGGAAATTTAAGTAATAGCCGATAGAGGAACTTGAGATTTTCAAATATAATATTTAAAGATCCAAATACCCCTAATAATTTATGCCAACATTCATAAATTTAAAGCAGACATTTTTTACTTTATCATAACAATTTTTTATTTTATGTTAGCAATTCACATGTTCTTCTTTTTTCCATTAGCACGTTAATATTAAAAATTTATAGAAAATCATTATGATAAAATTAAAAATCTCTATTTTGAATTTGTTGAATACTAACATCAATCAATTACTATAAGCATTTGTGCCATTTGTTAAAATGAGTTGGAAGGGAGGAAGAGGTGAGTGAGGTGGAACCATGTTGTTTGGCTCATCAACAAAAGGTGGTCCTTCCCCACAGTGACTTGGAAAAAGCAAGGAAAAGGATGGAAAAGGGAAAGGGGGGAGGAAGAGGAAGTGGGGGTCCCTGGGGCATAACATAATCCTGAATTCCTCATATCCACCTCATCACGTTTCTTTGGGGTCAAATCCGGAAAATAGCAGACAAATGATAGCTGTTTAGTGTGAAGGATGGCCACCTTGTCCACTTTGGATCGCCAACTATTCATATTCCCCAAGTAAATCAATCCATGGCTCTCAACAATTTAGTAGTGGTATTGTTAGTTTTGGTGAAATATATATATAAAGGCTGAACAAATTTATACAAGCGGATTTTAGTGTGGAGAACTGAAGATCATCAGGATCCCCAAATTTCAACATAAATCGTTATACTTCAGTTTCTACTTTCTAGCACCTGATTAGATACCTATAATTTATTTGAGGTTGCGGAGGATATACGCTAAATGACTTGCAACATGGTATCTGACACTGTATTATCGACATTTATGGTTGTGTTCAGAGTCCTCATGAACTTGTTCTCAGTCATATAAGAGTTTTCAGGGCTCAATCTTATGTCGATTTCTTAAAAGAACAATGAGGTCCAACCCAAATGAAGGTGCCACATGTTATTATATCGTCATTAGAAGAAAGCCAGGCACCTGACTTCGGATTTGCATCCCCCCTTTCTTCCCACTAGGGGTGTTCACGGGACGGGACGACCCCGTCCCGTCCCGTCCCGAAGAAAAGTGTTCAGGACGGGGTTCCCGTCTCGAACTTGTCTCGGTCTCGATCGGGACGGGACGGGATCGAGACGGGACAGGCCTTGTCCCGAAATTTTTTTTCAATTAAAAAAATGACCCAAAAATATTTTTTTTTTCAGAGCAACACACTTTGTGGGTGATTTTGTAGCATAATTAAATATCCTCCAGTGTCATGAACACTCCATATTAATACATCATAAACCAAAAACATAATAATTAAAGCAAAACAAGTAGCAACAACTACACATTTAAATAGAGTTTGAAAAAAAATTCAAATGTGATATGTTACACATAGAGCATAGTGGCAGTGGACAAGAAATTTGATATCAATGAATAGTTGGAACTTAGTTTAGAAGTTAGAGTTATATTTTTTTTTAAAAAAAAAAGTCATATATACTCACACATGAGAGAGATGACATATGCATTTTTTTTAAAAAAATATGAACATACATATATATATTCGGGATCGGGACGACCACGTCCCGAAGCTGCACTCTGTCCTGTCCCGGTTTGTCTCGTCCCGAAAATTTTCGGGACGGACCGGGACGGGACAATGTTGAACAGCCCTACTTCCCATAAGATGAATAACTTATTTTTTAATTTGAGTTTTTTTTTAAAATTAAAATTCAGTACTTAGTAAAGATGTAGAGTAGTGTTAGTTAAAAAGAGGGTTATTATTGTATTTTGAAGCAAAAAGAAATGATTGTTCAGAGGAAGGGGGATAGAGAGAAAAGCAAGGTGCACATGGTGTCTTGGTGAGTGAGAATAAGTTGAGGGCGACAGAAACTCATATAGAGCCACATTCGACGCCCCCTTGTTCGCCTTCTTCATTTTTGTGGTCCCACAAGTGCACAAATAGGGACATAGGGTATACAACGAACAGGAATTTTGCCAATGCCCTTCCACCTCAATGGCATGAGAACTTTGAAGCGGTGATTATACGAGTTTCACTTATAATCGTTTGTGTATATGCCATTTTGCCTCTAAATTGGAAAAAGAAAACAGGCTAAATTATAGAAACCCCTGAATTTTGGGTAAGTTGCCCAGAAACTCCCTGACGTTTGAAAATTTAAATTAAAAACCCCTGACGTTTCATATTTTGACTTTCAACTCCCCTACCGTTAAAATTTCCGTTAAAGTTAACGGTTTTTCTCTTATTCAATTTTTTCACATTTCATTTTGTATAATATGTCATTAAAAACAAGTCTTTTCATTTAATATAAATAATAGTAAGTATATTATAAGTTTTTATTCTAAAAAATACATGATCCAATAAATATTTTACATTCATTTTAAGTATTTTTATCAATTTCTAAAGTGTATGCTCAAAAAAATATTTTAAACCCTTTTTTTAAAATATTTTATATTTTTAAATATTTAAAAATATTTAAAATTTTATGTCACATCAATTGTGAATGGTTATTTTTAGAGTGACATGGTATATAGTAATAAAATAACATTAAAATTGTAAATTACAAAAACCATTAATTTTAACGGTAGGGGAGTTAAGAGTCAAAACATGAAACATTAGGGGTGCTTAATTTAAACTATCAAAGGTTAGGGAAATTATATGCAACTGACCCAAATTTCAGGGGCTTTTTCTATAATTTAGTCAAGAAAACAAGAAGAACGAATGTTTTAAGTAGAGCGTATGTATTACATTTACATTCATTTAAATATTACGTGCTATACATGACAAATAAATATGCCGATATATAGCTCCCACTGTCATTGGTAACGCAATTAGCCACTTCCATGCTCACAGAGATATTGAACAAATTAATCAAATTCTTGAAAGAAATCGGGGAGTGCGAAAGGTAAGCTAGCTTACATAAAAAAGTGTTTTCTCTTCCTTTTAGTGTACAGTATGTGCTTATGGGTACTGGGCACCTCAAAATATACATTTTTGGAGAGGCAGATATGACCTGATGTTGTGGCCCTTGGTAGTCTTTTATTTTTCTTTGTATATTACTCCATTTGTAAGATTTAGTTGATATTTTATAAAAATCTTAAGAAAGCTAAATCAATTATTTGCCTGATTTTTTCGCTCTAAATTAGTTTATTGATTTACTCCTCTGGTTCTATTTATATGGCACAGAAAGAAAACTTCATCTTATTCTATTTATAGGGCACTTCATTAAATTTTTCATGTAAATATACACTTCCATCCTTCATTTATTATGTATCAAATTTATTATTATGTGGTGTAATAAATATTAAATATGGGTAAAGTTAGAAAATTATCAAATTCTATGGTCTAATTAATGATATTTAAGCTTTTTATTGGTTTGTATGAGACATGCTAGAAGTGCCCCATAAATAGGATCAGATAAGTATAAATTAATATATAATCTAATACTTTCTTCGGTCTTAAATATAAACCTAGTTATCTAATTTGATTATATTAAGAATGCTTGTTAAGTTAGTTAAAAGTATATTATATTACCAAATACCAAAACAATCTATCTTCAATCACACCTTTCCTCTCTTGCTTATGTTATTATTGATGAGCAACTATATGGATAATTTGGGGAAAAATTAGGAAAAAATCGAAATATGTTCTATATTAAGGACCAAACCCGTCTCCTCAAATATGTCATATACTTAGAATCTGAGGGATCAATACATAAAATATGTTATGATTAAGTTGTTCGGTTTCCTTGATCTCTCTAAACAAGAGAACAAGGTCTTATATCACATACCATATAATATTTCAATACTATTTGGTAATTCACTAGTTTAACTGATTTGTTAGTTTAATTTGTCGTGATTGGTTTCACACGCATGCCTAATAACATGATCAGTTTTAACGGGAGTGAGTTTTGACCGGCTGATAGCTTTATAAGAAATTAAGCATGGACATCCTAACTCGTGTTAAGCATGGGCAGCTGAAAATGAACATTAGCAACAAATCACTGCCACCTTAACCTTATGACCTACCATAGTAAATGTCATGCGGTTCTGGTGCTCCCTTTCTCTGTTTCTCATGTCTTCTGAGTTCTGACAAGTGTTACTTCCTATATTTAACGAAATTTCACATCTCCTCTGCTACCTCTGTAACTCTTGTTATTCATTTCTAAGGAACAAGCCAACCTCAGAGAAGATCTGTCTGATCGATTTGATCGTTCCATTTTTACCGATTTAGCCATTTCTTACTGCTTTTTACCCTGTCCATCTTCATGCTCGGTCAAATCAAATTAACGAGGAACGAATTCAGTTTTTTTAATTCAACCTACGGGACAACCATTATCTGGCGGGCATACCGTCCTGCGGCTTTCCGGCCGGGCGGAAGTAAGAAAATGACGGGCCGGACTATTTTCACAAGCGGGTATTTCAAGCATGAAAACTCAGCCTGCACCATGAGGCGTCACGCTTATACACACATATATATACATTCAATCCATTTTTAAATATAAAACATATTTACCTAATCAATTAAATTAAGAATGTTAGTTTAAATTAGTTAAAATCACATTATGTTACCAAAATACATTAACCATACACCTTTATCCTACCATCCCTCTTTTGTTTATCATTAAAGAGCGTCAATAAGGATAATTTAAGGAAATATTGAGAAAAATATAAAAATGTCTTATATTTAGAAACAAACTCACCCTTTCAAATAAGTCCTATATTTAGGACCGGGAGTAGCCAGTCCTGAATATAAAACCTATTTAATTAATTTGATCAAATTAAGGATGTTAGTATGATGTCTAAAACACCCTGATCACCCTCTCTTACTCCCTCCTGTCTCTTAATAATGGTTGGAGTAACAACAATATGGATGATTTAGGAAGAAGTTGACAAAAATTAAAAGTGTTAACGGTAAAAAATACACATATGATTTTGTTAAAAGTTCATCCAACACCAAATGTTTTTTTGTGTCCAAAAATACATATGACTTTTCAAATTGGATCAAAAATACATATCTACAGTTTAATTAGGGTAAAAATATACACATGTAATTATGTAAAAATGTTCATCCAGCACCAAGCGATTTTTTTTTTGAAATGTAACTGTACATGTGACCTTTGATCAAATTTGAAAATTCATGTGTATTTTTGGTTAAAAAAAACATTTGGTGCTGCATGAACTTTTGACAAAATCATATGTGTATTTTTTACCCTTAACCCAAATTAAAATTAGGTCATATATTTATGACCAAAAGCAACTCCCGAAATAGGTCTTACATTTAGGACCGGAGGAAGTAATTGATTTTAACAATTATGCTTTTCTTGGTATATCATTTAAAAATAGTTGTAGCATAAGCTCTGCTCACCATGGTTACAACTAATATTGCTGAACTTATAGGATTATTGATGGCCTCCAAGGGTGTTGGAGCAGGAACCACCGAAAAATAGCAATTCACACGGGTTCATTAGAAGCCATGAGTCTAATCCTTAGGAGGCGTCAGACCAACCATCCCTCAGTGGAGGAGGCTATATTGTACATTCATGGAGAATGGCAGATTACTATGAGACATAGCCATAGAGAAAATCTTGTAATGGTCGAGTATTTGACTAAGATGGCTGCCAACCAAATCAAATAGTTTTTGTGTATTTAACCAACTTATACCCCCACTGGCCCCACTATGTGAGGTTGGGTTTTTTTTTGGGGGGGGGGGGGGGGGATGATGAGTTCAGAGTTCTATGAGTTTAGGTTCACTTGCATGGTTCGAGTAGTTAACGAACACATCTAGTTTCTGTTTTAAAAAATCTTAACGCTCTAAAAGTTATCAAAACCAGGTGATGCAAATAAACACAAAATATTGGCATAAACCAAAATCTAAGGGAAAAGGGTTTGATTTGTAGCCTACGAATAGTTCATTCTGTTGAGGATTTAAATGTCAGTTGTAAATTATGATGCAACAAACACGTGTATGCGTAACCCCAAAGTCCCAAACACACACGTGCCGTAAAAAATCACACAACAGATGATGAACATGGGGAAATCGGAGAGAGTTTACTTTTGAAGCAGTCGAAGTGTTCGTAAAAAGCTGCATTATAATATTGTCCAGAAGAAAATGTCACATGAAAAATTTACAGACTTTCCCCCTTCTTGTGACAATCTCCTTTCATTTCCAACTATCATTATGAACTGACAATAAATAATCTTCAATTAAATATGAAGAACTAACTCACCAACTTGTTCTGCAATCAACAGATCAACTGGCTCTGTATATAACAACAAAACAGGGAAGAATTGCTCCCTGATTCAATACCACCAGCTCCTCTGACACATCTGATACCACAGAATCAAACCCACCCTCTTTTACATCCATAACCCCAATTTTATCAAAATTCACAATCCGACCCGCGATCACTCTGCACAACACAGAGGCAGTCCTCGCGGAGGTCCTATATCCTGCAGAGTCCCCATCAACCTTCCCATGCGCCCTCCAACTATTCTCATACAACTTCACAGAAACATCCTTCACAGGGAACGTAGAACTCACCATCCTACAAACCTCGCACAACTTGTTCGAACAAATATCAAGTGGCACACCATTTCTCCCCAAAGAACATGTGACGATCGCACCATGAAACCGTACGAGTTCATTACCATCCACCACCAATTTCTGGGTTCTCTCGGGTTCACAAATCTTCTCACACTTGGACTTCACACCCTCTCTGTATTCTTCAAATTTTGTTAGAAGATCAGGAGAATGATTGACTTTCAGTATCTTCTCTATCACAACCGTTTTCTCAAGAGGCCACCCACCACGAAACATGGCTGCCACAATATCAATAGGCCAATCTCCTTCATGAAGCTCTGTGAGTTGATTAGAACCTGAAGGGTTTCTTACTATGGAAGGAGAAGAAGAAGAAAAGGATTGGGCTTTTTGTTTTTTCTTCGCTAGTTTATGCTTTTTTGGTAGGGTAGTGCTGGTTGTGGTGTTAATAGGGTCAGGTTTGGGTTTGAAACACTTGATGGAGGATCTGGGATGGAAAAACAGAGCTGCTAATGAGGCTGCTATTAGGCATTTTTCGGCCATTGTTCATTCTCTCTTCCAAATTGCTTCTTACAGGAATGGTCTGGGAAATTTCGTTTGCTTCAGTGGGATTGCTTTTGAATTGGAAACTTGCATATTTTCGCGCGTAAGTTATGGGAATTCTTCTTGATGATTTTTTTTTCTCCGGAGTTGCTCCGTTTTCCTTTTGCATTTAATTGAGACGCCAATTTTTGCTGCAATTAAGCATGTTTTTTTTACTCCAATAGCATGGCAAAGAGATAGAGAGAAAATCAATGCATAAACCATGTCATTCTTTCCAATTTTTATCGCACAAACAATCATTGGTCCCTACGTATTACAATTTTCGTTTTTCTCGAAGTTTTTTTTTGGACTTTTTTTTTAAAAAAGGAACAACATAGTTTGAGATAAACACAATTTCGGGTTACAATTCGCGGTAATAAATATAATGAGCAAAATACTTATAACTTGGAGTTGCCACTACTTCTTTACGTGCACGATAACATTTTTTTATAGGTAAGATATTCATCATTCCGTAATAGTGGTATGAAACGTTTTAGTTTCTTAGTGTGATTCTATTGATAAAAAAAAAAAAAAAAAACTTCGTTATGTGAAATGAGTATCTCAATTTAAAAGACTCGTTTTTCATCATAAATTTACTCTATTTTTCAAATGAAAGCAGTTGATTTTGGAACTTTATATATCCAAGAAAAATATTTAACTCGTGATGCTATACAATGCGAGAATAAAAATTCATACCTCTGGTAGTATTTTGTTTCTCTTTTTTTAAGTCAGCATTCAGTTGCCGATCCCATTACCCCAGTCAATGATGTTCTGCATATGGCAAGTCATAAAAAAAAAAAAAAAACATATGGCAAGTCATTTAATTTAAGTTCAGAAATCCATCATAATACACCCAATTAATGTAGCGCATGAGTGTTGGATTGGCCCATACTTTTGTTGTGGCACCCATAGCCCCATTCAATAAGATCTGTTTGGTCACTGGTCAGTCAGGTCAGTTTAATCCTCAAGTTAGTTGGGCTATTGAATTAGCAAAATCCAATATATATATATATATATGTATATATATTTACACACACATATATATTTGAATTTCAAAATTCAATATAAGTGAGTAGAGTTGTCGATGTGGGATCTCATGTAGTCAAAATCATTAATCGAATAATTAAGATATCTTATATATGAGATTTTGGGATTCAAGTGGTATTTTTTTTTTTTTTTGGATTTTCCCTTCAATATTTTCCACACCTATTTCCAACTATTTAATTGGTAAATATTAAAATGAAAAATAATAGAATCTGATCTCTCAACGCCGAAATCGATATGTTTTGATTGAAAATTTACAACTTTAGATGTTTTGGCCGCCATGGAAATCAAGAAGCCGCTAATTATACATGATCATGTGAAAAAATTAATCTGGCAATAAATTAAAAATAGCTTCCCTTCTTTTTTGGAATTGATAAAAGTATAATGAAGTTAAATTTCCTTTGTTTCTGTTGGGCGATTCCGTTTCTTTTTTGTGTCTGTGATAGTTACTTTGCACCGAAAAACAGATTACAGGTACATCAGATAAAGAGTTGGAAGCCCCATAGTGACCAAAATGAAAAAGAAAACAAGGCAATCACAAGCTGCACTTTAATTTTCTTATCCACCTGTTGCATAGAAATATATCATATATCTGTTTTTTTGCTAGTACGTACTATCATCACACACATTTGGTGTTGTTAGAGCAAGTTGTCCCATTCTTGAAGCGAAATCATGTAAAGTCCTAATCTCGCCGCCCATTCATTATCACTGTTTTCTCATTTCTTTCATTGCACACAAAGCAAAGCCCCTCCCAAATTACCCCCACGAAAGCACCATCTCTCCTTTCTTCTATTCATCCTTATCTTTCATTTTCGCACTCCTCTTTCTTCAGATGAACTCAGGTGAGAGAGAATGAATCATTTTGCCTTCCTCACATGACAATCACGTGCCTGATGCCTTAAATGGTTCGGGTTTTGATGCCATTAATGGAAATGCGCGCAAGAGTGCTGTTTATATGAGATCCGATCCATTGAAATGGGTCTCATTGACCATCGTTTGGGATTAGTATAAGTGGGAATTCCCAGGGTGTGTTTGGGATTCGGTTATGTTGGGATTAACTAGGTGAAATCTATTCATCATTTCTCGAAACACTGCCCTTAATTTTATCACGTACTCAACTGGAGTTGTGTTATTTTAAAAGAATAAATAAATAGAAGGATCCGAAGATTCTGCCTTCCTGGCTAGTGGCTACGCTCATTTACGCGTGCTGAACTAACAGCGATGAGTTCCTGTTTTAGGACCGTTTGGTAGGTATTTTTCGTTACCTCTCTGTCATCATTAATTCGGTTAATATAGCGGCAAGTTGAAACTATTTATCGGCCTGTATTTTTATCAGCCTGTATTTTTATATAGTGAAAAACACTAATTAACCCAATTAATCAATGAAACACTCTGAGCTAGTAGTACTGAGTACTGACAAGGGGAGCCTGTTTGAGCAGGAATCTAATAAGACTTGGCTTGATAATTGATAATGTCGCATCCTAGAAAAGACAAGACACTGTCTGATCAATGGGGAGCTAGCTAGTGCATCATTCCAAACATATGATCCATATCAATACGCTTATGTATGTATGCATGCATGCAGTTAAATTTGAAACGTGGTTCTGCTGTAAACATTCAAACATTATTCAGAAATGTATACCATGCATAATGCAATTCATGTGACTCAAGGTCAATGACTCTTGTGGCCTTATCCAAACGCAATTTTACTGCGAAACGATGAAGCAGTTTACAGCTCGCCCTTTCCTCATGTAACACTGATATGGATTAATTTGGAAATTAAATGAGTTATTAAAAATTATAATTAGATTATATGTTTAAGATGAAGACAGATTTTTCAAATAAGTCCTATGTTTTGAATAAAATGGAGTAATTAACTAATTGATTGACGGTTGACACGATAAGACTGTAACTAAAAACCACCAATAACAAATACTATCTCTTGTATTTATTTTAAGGCACCAACTCGAAAAATTGTTGGTCCCAAATATAAGGTATCAACTGCCGCATTAATTGTTTTTTTTTCCTACTCCACCCTTGTCCTTAATGGAGGTTCAAAACTGAAAATGTTAACTTATTTCATTTAATGAGCGGTGAACTTAGAAAAAAATAGTTAATTTAGCCTAATTTTAAGAACCAACTACCATTTATTGGTTTGTGAAAATTGGTAGTTAGTGTTTTATAATAAGTATCGGAGGAAGTACTAACTATTTTGTTTCTACATTTGTGTACTCTCCTCCGTCTTTGAAGTAGTTAAAATTAGTTAATCGTAATGAATGCATTGAAAATTTACCATCTTTTTAAAAAATACCCTTATTTATGATGAGTAAAAGGGAGTAATAGTAAGAAAAATTATGAAAGAGGGTGGAGGAAATAAATTGATGAATGGGTGAAATGAGTAAAAGTAAATATATTATTTAGACAATTTCAAAGAGAACATTATATAAAAAGAAACAAGCTCATTTAAATAATAGGATCTTATAAATAGGGAAAGAGGAGGGAGTAATAAACAATCTTAAATATTTTTAATTATAAATTTACACAGTGTGAATGATAAATACTCATAATTTGATTGATAAATCTGTGTTGTGTATCAGTGATTCAGTGTATGTATGATGGATTTGAATGCTTTTTATTAATTACACAGTGTGAATGATAAATACTCCGGGTGTGTGTTTGAATTGCCGCTGGAGAAGTTATTTTTTTTTCATAATGACTTTTTTAGAAGTGATTTTTGGATAAAAGTTAGATTGTGTGAAGTGATTTATGTTTGGATTTGTGATGATAGAAGTGACTTTTTTTTCAATCTGACTTTTAGAAACATGTTTGGATGATTATATTGAAAAGCACTTTTAGATGAAAAATTACTAAAAAGAGCATTATTGTCATTAAATAATACATATATAATATGCATATATATTCTTATTAAAGGCTTAGTTTCTCCTTTATTTTCAGGAAACTAATTTTAAAAAATAATATTTTTAGCTCAAAAAAGTATATTGTGGGAGAAAGTTGTTAGAAATTATTATGGTAAATTTTTGGAGATAAAAAGAAAATTTTAGATTAAAATAAATTATCTTATTTGAGAATTTTAGGGGTCTAACAGTCTAATTTTCCTACCCATTTTATTAAATAATACCTAACAAAAGGCGTGGGACACACTAGAAGCCAGAAGTCAAAAGCCAAAAGCCACTTTTTTTACTTTTAACTTTTGCCATTATAGAAGTTATTTTGAATCAAAAATCATTCTAAAAATAAGTGCAACCAAACTTTTTTTTTCTTTCAAAATAACTTTTGCCGGGGATGTGCTTCTAGATCCAAAAAAAAAGTAGTATCCAAACACACATATATAAGTGTAAAAAACAAAGAGGGAGATAAACAATTCAAAATTAGTTTATTACCAACTGAAATTTACCGGATAAGACAGGGTGTTCTGTTAGGATAAGGACACATGACAAGTGTCCACTCACCCGCGAAGTGAACAAATAGGTGGATCCCATGAGAAAATTTTGAAAAGAGGAGCGTGGTGGAGCGCGTGGCTGATAAAGAGCGTGACATTAATTAACGTATTTTGCTCTGTTTCTTGCTCCCAGCAATTCCCTCCACTGACAAAAAACTACACAGTGACTGAAAAGCCGAGAGAGAGAGAGAGAGAGAGAGCTTGGGAAGTGAGCTCTGCTCAACAATTGTTCAGTCCCCTCTCTACCCAATGCTTCTCTGCCAACAACCCCTTCTTCTCCGCCACCTTTCCTTCCCTCTTAACTAGGGTTTCCTCACTCCCACCATCTCAGATCACTCAACCATCTTTCGGGTATGACCCACCTTTACTCTGCTTCTTTCACTCGCTTCATTTCTCTTTGCTTTGCTTCTTCCTTCATTATGTCTTTGTCTCTGCTATGACTGTGGTTTTTAAGACCCCATTCTTGTGGGAATGTTTTGAGAGTTCTGGGTTATGTTCTTGTTTCATTAATAAATGTGAGTGTTGTCTTGTTTTTCTTCCTTCATTTCTCTTGTCGTCCTCGTGATGCTTGCTCTGTTCTATCTCCTTGGATGATTTCTTATTTTTGTTTAACTTAAGTGTCATGAAACGAAGAGACGTCAAGCTTAGGATTTGGAATCTGGTACTGCAATATGGTTTCTGGGTATTTGTTGAAGACTGACAAGTTTGGATTTTTTTCGTTTAATTTTGTATTCTCTGTGGGTTTTATTCTAATACTGGAATATTCGAATGCTCGCTGGTGTAGTTTCTCTTAAAATAAAAGAGTGTGTTTACTTTTAAACTGAAGGGAGCAGCTTGCAAAGCCCGCTCTGTTTTTCTTATATATTAAATATTATTACTAGTCCTTCGGATCAGTGATTTGGTCCCAGACTGCATGGAGATCTGGGTTTCTCTCTCACGAAGTCACTCCTATCTTCATTTATAGGACATTTCACGTTTGTCTCTTCTTGTCCTACTTTTAATAGTTTTATGAGCTTCACCTACATACATGTGTTCTTCCGCTGCATCTTCAAAATCCGTGCGAGGCCTTCAGAAAATTCCTACAAGCATCACGGTTTCTTGTTTTTGTGCCGCAGGGAAAGAACTTGGGTCATTTTTGTCGTCCTGGAACGATAAAACATTGAAGAGCTTTGCAATAATGGGTGTCCGTTCTGTACGCCCCAATTATTTGTCGTTATTTATGTGTTCTGGAACGTACCATGAATGTGCAAAATAACTTGCCTCTGATGCATTCAATTATCGAGATGTTTTTGATCCTAACATGTTTTTATTGTTGTAACTGGTCCCTGTGGGGTCTCTAAGGGGGTTGGAGTGTTGATATTAGAGCACGAGGGAGGAAAGCTGTAAAAGAAAATTTTAAAAGTGGGAACTTGGAAACTGGTTTGCGTGCTGATAATTTAATTCTTTTATACGGTGTAATGTTACGTTTTTTTTTTTGGTTGATTTAATTTTGGTTTGTTTATGTTAGGTGGTAGTGGAGTTAGTTTACTTAGAGTTTCTTTGAAGGGATAATATGTGGTTTGTTTGTTAGCTTTTCTGTTGAATGCTGTTCCGAGGTGGGCATTAGCTGTGCCTTTGATACCAATTCTTACTTATAAATCATATTCCTTTTCATGTTTTATTTCTAACTCAACTATTCCTGGTTTTGTGGGTCAGGGGCTTTAAAAGGAACCATTTAGTTTGCCATTCAGAGCTATCACTTGAGTGATTAAATATGCAGACACCAAAAGCCAGGTAAGATCCATTATTATCTTAAACTCTTGCAGCATTCCGTTTTTTAGGCCATCTTTAATAACCGTTGGTTTTCTGCACTACATGCATGAATTCATGAAGCTATAATCGTTGTTTCTGGGAAAATATCAAATTTGAATTATTTTTTGCTGTCATGGCCTTGAAAATGGAGCACTGATATGTGACCTTATGCTGATTAACTGATTAGCTTTGCTTGACTTGTTGGTTAGCAGAGCTGGTTCTTCAGAAGTACCCCAGAAGAAATCTCCGGCAACACCTCGGACTGCTCGACAATTGAAGGCATCGGCCTCAGATCCTGACTCACACCCATCATCTCCAAGTCCAGCAAGCAAGTCTTCTAGTAATAGGAGTCCAAAGGTTGTCGAGCGCAAATCACCTCGGAGTCCAATGTCTGAGGTATTTAATTTCTCAACTTTACCTGAGGGAGCCATTAGGACCATTGGTGTTTCTTTTCAATATCTATGTACTATATGTTCTGAATCTTTTATGTTCTATATACAAGAAGAAGAAACCTGGGAGAGTCCAGGAATTGGAGTCTCAACTTGCTCAATTGCAAGAAGATTTGAAGAGATATCAAGAGCAATTGAACTCATCTGAGTCATTGAAGAGAAAAGCCCAACAGGAGGCAGAAGAGGCAAAGAAGCAGGTTTTAATCCTTTCAGAAAAGCTTGATGAATCAGAGCAACAAGTCATGGAGATTTCAGCTTCCGAGGATGCACGGCTTCAAGAGCTACGCCAAATTTCACAGGATCGTGATCGAGCATGGCAATCTGAACTAGAGGCAATCCAGAAGCAGCATTCGATGGACTCAGCCGCTTTGCTTTCAGCCATGAATGAAATCCAGAAGCTCAAAGTTCAACTGGAAAGAGTGTCAGAATCTGAAGCCAGTCACGTTAGGAATGCAGAGTCTGCTCACGCCGAGATTCAGGAATTGCAGATGGAACTTTCGGAAACTCTTTCCTTGGTGGAAAAGCTAAAAAATGAGTTGAGTGATTGCAAGGAATCTGAGTCCCAGGCCTTGGAAGTAGTTGGCAAAACTCAATTGCAATTGGAAACAGCTAATAGGACTGTGGAAACACTCCAATTAGATGGAATCAAAGCCGTGGAAGCTAACAAATCCTTAACTTTAGAGCTAGAACAATCCAGAGCACAAGTAAGATCTCTGGAAGAACTTGTGAGCAAACTTCAGGCTGATCTGTCTGCTACTGCTAATAGTAATGCATTTGGCCCAACCAATGAAACTGGACTTGCACAGGCAAATCAAGAAAATGAGGAAATACAACAGCTCAAAGCTGAGCTTATGGCTGCCAAATCCGAAGTTGAGCAATTAAAATCAGCATTAGAGGCAGCTGACACAAGGTACCAAGAAGAGTATATCCGAAGCACCTTGCAGATTAGAAGCACTTACGAACAAATGGAGCATGCAAAATCAGAGTATAGCTTGAGGGAGGCTGAATTATGTGAGGAGTTGAAGAGAGCAAAGGCTGACATTGAAGATCTGAGGGCTAGCCTGCTGGACAAAGAATCTTGGTTGCAGAGCATTTCAAAGGAGAATGAAGAGCTTAGCATAAGGATAAAAGAAAACCAGGTCATTGAAAAAGAATCTCAACTTGAGATGGAGTTGAAAAAATTGGATGCTGATATAGTGGAGCTGAAGGCAAGCTTGTTGGACAGACAGACAGAATTGCAAAATGTAACCGACGAAAACAACACACTCAAGATGGAAATTCAGAAAGGGGAATCGGAGAAGAATAAAATCAACGAGGAGGCTGTTGCTTCAACTGAAGCAGCAAAGGCCGGAGAGCGAGAGGCTTTGATGAAGCTGGGACACGTAACAGAAGAAGCCGATAGGAGTAACCGAAGAGTAGCGCTGGTGACCGAGCAGCTAGATGCAGCACAAGCTGCAAATTCAGAATTGGAGGCTGAGTTAAGGAGATTAAAAGTGCAATCGGACCAGTGGAGAAAAGCAGCAGAAGCAGCAGCTTCTATGCTTTCTGGAGGGAACAATGGGAAATATGTGGAGAAAAATAGCTCACTTGACAGTAGCTTTAACTCCATTGCTGGCAAGATGAATTCGCCCTTTTCAGAAGATACAGACGATGAGTCACCAAAGAAGAAGAATACAAACATGTTGAAGAAGATTGGAGTGCTGTGGAAGAAAAATCATTAGCAGACACGTCTCAGGTAGTTTCACACACTATTCTTCAACATATTTGACAGTATGGTTCTAACTGCTATTTCAATTGACCTTTTTTTGGGTTTCTCTCTTTTATTTGTTATCAGATACTTTGGTGTTTCATTTCATGGTCCATTGGAGCTGTTGCATGGGGGAATCTGTCAAAAAAGGTTGCTTTACAATTATTTTGTAGATACATGGAATTTAGTTGTTCAACCTTAAGCTATCTTGTATTTGCAGAGTGGTTATCGACTATAGACCTAAATGTAATTGTAATATCCTTCAGTTCGTATGTTTTCAAGTCATATACCTGCTTTGGCCAAAAAAAAAAAAAAAAAAAAAAGTCATATACCTGCGTTATTTTTGAGACTGATGTCAATACACTCGACCTTCCGTGGCATGCCGGTATTGAATCATTCAATTGTCAGTTCAACTTTTGTTCAATATTATTTCATTTGTTCATTTAGCCAAATAAAATGTGACCTTCTCAGTATAGATCTGATATCCGAATGAGCATTGAAAAGTTAATTTCAGTATAAAATGTTTTCAAATCTTGTAGATGTTTATCATGAGTATTTAATCAAAATACACACACCGAATGTTGCATTTTTTTTTTATTTTGAAGAAAAAGTGTTTACAAATTACAAATTTAAATAATTTATATAACTTCATAATCCATTTATGCTATGTGATAAAATAGAGTGCTCACATCCCCTGTATTTTAACTTAATTACCGAAAAATCCTCTCTATTATAAATCCTCTCTATTATCGAAACAAATATAAACCTCTTAAAAGTTAAAATATGTTACATCTACTAAAACCATTAGTAGACCCTTTTTAATGGATGGTTAGAGGAGTTCTACTCCCACTAGTTGACCGTAAAACTTGATTTTTAAATATTGTTTAGGCTAAAAAACCATTTTAACTAAATAATTATTTTAAATATTTAATCTTTCAAATATTATTAAAGTAGTATTATTAACCTTTGTTTATGGAGTGCAGACAAAAAACATGAAAGAGCTAAGCTATTTCTCTAAAATATTGTCTATAAAATTAAAAATAATTCTAGTACTCACAATTTTTATAAAATTTTATAATTCAAAATTTACAATATATTAATTAAAAAATACTTATTTTAAATTGATTAAATATATTTAAGTTAAATTTTTATTCATGCATAGTTAACATTATATAAATTTTTTATATTATATAATAAATTCTTAAAAACTTTTATTAAAAGAACAAATTGAATTTGTATTCAAGTTTTTTTTATATCAACTGGTAATCAGCTCATTTTCTGGATCCTATTACCAGATATTCGAGTAACCAACTACTCAAGTTTTGGGGTTCGTAGCTTCCCCTCCAGATTCCAGATACAAGTGTCTCCTCTACTTCTACGACTCGAATTCAAGACCCCAAGGGATTTAGCACGGTCTTACAAAGCTAAATTAACTATGTGTTGGTGTCTGTAATCAAGTTTTAATTACTTAATTTCACAATGTTTACTTGAGTGAAATTTGTGAAATCAAAGAAACTTTAATGATCCTATAATTTAAGGATTTATTATAATGGAAGGTAAAACAGTAAATTAAATATAAATAAAAGTTGAAAATAATATTTTTTAGAATCTTTACAAAATATTTTTAATGCCTTTAAAGGATTGGAATAAATTGTATATTTTTAAAATAGATGGGGGTTTGTATAATTAAGGGAAAATAAAAGGAGGTCGATATATTTTACTTTATAATATATTTAAAATATACTGTTAGTGTAAACACTCTATTTTGTCCGGGCCCCGCAAAATAATAAGAAATAAAAAAAGAAAAATCATCCTTATAGAATCTCCACTAATTTTGATTGAAAAATGGCACATTCATTATTATTACAAAAAATTAAAAATTGATTGATTTATTATGATTATGTGTCATTAATGCTGATTGTTGGGTCATAATTGAAAAAAAGAAAAAGGGGCACTGTATTTTGCCTATGCCCTCTTTCATTTATGGGGATCCTTTGTAGTGTCTTCTTGCGTCTCATGTCGGGCCAGACAAAATAAGTGTTCTTATCTTTACCTTATTCATAGACGAGAAGCTCACTCCTCTCATCTACAAACAAGTAAAGAGGGGCAACTGTAAACACCCTATTTTGTCCGGGCCCCGCAAAATAATAAGAAATAAAAAAAGAAAAATCATCCTTATAGAATCTCCACTAATTTTGATTGAAAAATGGCACATTCATTATTATTACAAAAAATTAAAAATTGATTGATTTATTATGATTATGTGTCATTAATGCTGATTGTTGGGTCATAATTGAAGAAGTAAATTTTGAAATTTAAAATTGATTGTGATTATGAGCCATAATGATGATTGGTGGTTGATTGATGTTTAAAAAATAATAAAAAAAATAAAAAACGAAAATTATAAAAAATATTGTCATTTAGGTGCAAGAATAGGAAATGTTATTAAAAGAAAATTTTAAAAATTTAAAAAACGAAAATTAAAAAATTATTAGTGCATTTATGATAAAAACCCTAATGGTGCCTATATAAAGAGGAGTAAGAGCTCACAAAGAAGGATTGGAGAAGAATTTGGAGAGGTTAGGGTTTTTAGGAGGAGGCAGAAATAATTTAGAGAGAGGAAAAGGAGGCAAGTGAGAAGCATGGAGAGAAATTCATTCTTATCATTCAAATTCTTTCTAAGGAGGGATCCATAATTTCCGGTGCCAATGAAACATCTCTAACGGGATGGAGGCTCAATTATATGCTTACTAAATGCACATTCTTTTCTCTTCTTTATCATTCTTATGATTCCTGGGTGGAGCGTTCTAACCGTTTGGTTATGATCCCATATATGCTCATCATCCATATTTGTGGAATGAAAAAACACATGCTTATACAAAATTCTTATATAATCATACTCCGTGTTTTTATATGTGTTTATTGTTTCAAGTTCTTATTCTTATTACTTACACCTCATCCTTCTTTTCTTTGGATTCAAATTTCTCACCTTCTTCGTGCATGTGGCTTGCGTATGCTACAAAAAAATTTTACATGGATTAAAAGGTATGTATCCTCATCATGTTTTATATCTTCTACCATGTATAAGATGTTGACATTGCTACTAACGCTTGTCTTTCTTAGCTTATCATTGCAAGTGATTGTGAATAACTTTTTCTTATAAAGTAAACTAAAAAAGAGCATATTTTGATCAAAATAAATTAATCCTTTTTGAAAGTATTTTTTATACCGTGCAAGGTTTTTAGAACCTCCTCAGGTAGAAATTGATTATTCTTCCGTGCGAGATTATGGGAATCTCCTCAGGAAGTCTAATCCAAAATTCATTTGAAAGTCTTTTTCCTAAATAAAAAATAAAGATATATTTTCCTAAATAAAAAATACAAACCAACAATAAATATTTTTCTAAAAAAGGAATAAATATTTTCCCTAAAAAACACAAATACAGTGACACGCATTTCTACCCCGAACTACGTGGGCTTTGATCCCTTAAGGGTACGTAGGCCCTAGGTTAAATCCTAGGTCAAGTCCAACTATGTAAATATTTTTTTTGTGTGAATATATTTTTATATTACTTTTTGGGTGATTAAAATAAATTTCAAGGCCATATTTATTTTTAGATAATTAACTTAGGGTTACCGTTCTCATGAACGGGTGCTGTGGGGTGCCTAACACCTTCCCCACGCACAATCGACTCCGGAGCCCAATTTGGTTTAAAAGACATTTATAAATTTTAAAAGGTTTTCCAAAATTATCCCTATTTTAAAAATTTTGGTGGCGACTCCATTTGACCTGATTTTAGGGCGCTACAGTTAGCCATTTAAGAGAAACATATTAAAATAAGTTTTAATAAATGTGAGAAAAATGAAAACTAAAAATTATATAATTTAAAATAGTAATGTTTTGCATAAATAATTCTTAGATTTATGGCATATTAAAAAATATTTAAAACTATATCTACAATAATTGTTTGGTTGTATAATTTTTTAACAAATTTAAATATTTAAATAATTATTATGTTAAATAAGGGTGTTTTTGTCAAAATTCAAGTTTAGAACTTTGATGGATGAAAATGAATTCTCAAATATATAAGAAAAGTTTGTATAACATACATTTTAATTATAAAATGAAGGGGATGATATTACTATTTAGGTAAAACAGAGGAGTCAATGTATTTTAGTAGAAAAGTTTAATGATCATCATTTATTAATTGAAATTTAAAAAATGAGTTTAGAATCACATAACATAAAATTCTTTTGACATATTTTCATATCTAATGCTAAATAATAAAATTATTTTTAAATTCAAAATAAACATCAACATACATCTCTGTTCCTTCTTTTTTCTACCCTGAGTACATTTGTCTTTTTAGGAAACAATTCTCTTCGAGGGAACCTTAGACACGATGACTCAGGATGGATTTAATCTTCCGATGGCTACTAAATCCTTTTTTTTCAATAAAAAATTAATACCTCATCCAGTCCTAAATATAAAATATATTTGAGAAATTGGTTTTGGTTCTAAATATATGAATTGATTTTAGCTTTTATCAATTTCTTCCAGAATTATCCCTATCACATTCAACAATAATCCAGGAATAGATGTAAGGATGAATAAGGAAAGATGGTTGGGGTGTTTTAGAAAAAAATTGATTTCTCCAAAGAGTCAATAGTTTTGGAAAGCTTGCATTACAAGGATAAGGGTTGCTGGTATATATTTTAGTTCAAATCCATCCTTCTCCTGATGCATCCATACACTTCTCCATCACCCACAAATTAATTGAAAATAATTTGATGCTTTGTTCAAAATGTGATACACGGGATATATCTAGGAATTGGTTCCAATGTCAGTTTTTATGTCAAATGAAGTTAGACAATATTCATGTTTCTTCTCATCATATTTGAAACTGAAGTTGAACCAAAATATTGCTCCATCAAAAGTAAAACCCCTAGCTCCTGCAATAGTCATCATACCACAATCAAATCAGGGGTTTTACTTAGTCTATTTGTGAAATTTAAAGTCTCTTTCTTATAATTGTAATTGAATCAGTACTTAATCAAAGAATAATTTAAAACACCCGTACTATGGTAGAAAAGAGAAAATGATATAATAAAATATTGCCATAGTAGTAGAACCTATGAAGAGTATTTAATTCCATATGGAAACTCCACCTTAGATACAAAGAAATATGGTTACTAAATGTAATAACATCTTAATATATCACCATCAGAATTTAGAATTTTGACACCACTTTGCAAGTATCAGACACTTCTAATGAATAATTGATATCAGACTTTAATCTCTTCCATATAAAAATTGTAAAGTCATTTTTCTCATAACTATAATTTATAAAACGCTTAACCAAAATAATCATCTAATGCCCTACTATAGTAGAAAAGATAAAATGTCGTAATAAAAGTCTATCATAACAAAAAAATTTAATCAATTTTTCAAACAATAACTGATAGAAAAGAGGTTGAATAAATATTGAAAATACTTTTAAATTAAGTTAACCGTTATTAAAAAAGTTAAATGTTAAACTTAAAGAAGTTTAAAAAAATAGAACTTATTTCTTATCATTTAGGATGTGAAAATAGTAATTGAAAACTATCATGGATATTAACTTTTTACCTATCAAAACAATTAACTAACATGGATATAAAAACAAAACCCATTTTGAAAATTTTAGTTTACCAATATACTTTAGAATCATCACATCTTGGAACATTGATTCAAATTAAACTCAATCAAGGGCTAACAAGTGTTCACCTCGTAGTCCCCACCTTATACCTCTAATATGTACATGATTTTTCATCTAGTCATTTTAAAGAAACATAATTAAATAAGTTTTAATGAATGTGAGGAAAATGATGAAAACAAAAAATTTTATAATATAATTAAAACAGTAATGTTTATACAAATAATTATTAGTTATATAGAATCTTAAAAAATAATTTAAAACTATATCTATTATAATTTCTTGGTTGTATAATTTTTGACCAAATATAAATATTTAAATGTTAAATAAGGATATCTTGGTCAATTTTCAAGTTTAGAAGTTGGATGGATGAAAATAAATTCTCAAATATATGAAAGAAGTTTGTATAACATACATTTTAATTTTAGAGAGCCGTTATCAAAGAGGGGATGTTTCTATAATTTAAACAAAATATAGGAGGAGTCGATGTATTTTATTAAAATCATTAGCTTTAATCAATTGGAATTTCAAAAATGAGTTTAAAATCATAGAACATAAAATTCTTTTGACACATTTTCATATATTTGTCATGTTGATTATAAATAATAACATTGTGTTTAAATTCAAAATAAAACATCCATATGTCTATTCCATGTTATTTTTTTCATGTTAAGCGCATTTATCTTTTGAGGAAATAAGGGAATGTCAACCATTAAATCGTGTTTTTTTTTGGGAAAATGACAATGAGGTCCCACATAAGGCATTTAATCACAACCAGGCCTCAAACAATCATCAAATTATATTGAAGTCCTAAGGGACCTAGGTGTAATTAAATTGAGTTGTCAATACCGGCCAATTGAGTTATTACTATGCCCAAAATAGTTGTCAATGGGTTGTCAATACCAGCCGTGTGAGTTGTTAATGCACACAAAAAGAGTTGTCAATCGCAGCTCAATGAGTTGTCAATACCAGCTATTTTGTGTGCACTGACAACTCACACGGCTGGCATTGACAACTCCCATGTAATTACACTGAGGTCCCTTGGGACTTCATTGTAATTTGATGATTGTTTAGGACCTGGTTGTGATTAAATGACTTATGTGGGACCTCATTGTGATTTTCCCTTTTTTTTAATAAAAAAGGAGACATAAAAAGGCACAGTCGTTCTTTTTTTTTTTTTGTCGTAACGAGGGTCATAAACCTGCAAGGTCCATTGGGCTTTTTAAAAGTTCTGCTCATGTATTACATTTGGCCCGTTGTGTGAAGTAATCCCTATAAGTTTTCGGCTATATAGTCTTTCCATTGAAACCTAAAGCTAGGGTTTCGTGTTCGCCTGTCCGCAGCTCACTTTTCAACCAGTAGCCGAGAAGAAACCAGTAGCCTTCACCATGGGGTAATGGAAACATTGCATTGTGCTGGACTCATTTTGGCTTAATTAATTATATGAGAATCTGTTCAAAATTATTATTCTCTCATAATCCCAAGTGTTCTTTTATTCTGTATTTTTAATGTCATTAGATATTTGATGTTTTTCGTTCCGTCTTTTACCCTTGTTGATTTGAGCTAAAAATTGAAGAATAAGAAATGAAGTTGCTGAACATGGGTATATGCTGATTTTGTTATGATGTAGTTCCCTCTGTTAGCTACTCGTAGACACACCAAGTTTGTGATTTGTTCTATAATATCTTCATGGTATTCCAATACGAGCTTGGATTTCCAATTTTCGCCTTCGAAGTGCTCATTCTTCGTCGCACCTTTTTCCTGTGACGGATCATGTTTCGTGCTCTGAATTTAATAATAGCTTCTTTTGGTGTGCTGTTTGACTTATTTTGTGTGCGATCGGGGCGGTTATAAACTGGACATTTGATAATGCATTCGCAGTAGTCTAGATTTTCTCAACAACAGGATGCAGCATGTTTGCGGACGGAAATTGGTTTTAACTTAGCTTGATAGAAGTAAAAATGTGTGCCTTTTTTATATTGAAAATTAGGGACAAGAAATGCTCCTGTGAGGTTAACTTGGAAGTTGTTTCGAAGTTTGATAATACTCTTTCTACATGGCTTCATTTGAGTAAGTTGTTTCACATATATTATGAAGATGGAAGTATGTGAAATCAAAGAACATTAGATGTGTAGAATTGAATTTCTCACTTGTCTTCTGTCTTCCTTCCACAGGAAGACCAGAGGTATGGGAGCTGCCCGCAAGTTGAGGTCCCACCGCAGAAGGCAAAGGTGGGCAGATAAGGCATATAAAAAGTCTCACCTTGGCAATGAATGGAAGAAACCTTTTGCTGGATCTTCCCACGCAAAGGGTATTGTTCTTGAAAAGATGTAAGATATAGTTTCACTTGTCCCTGTTATTCCTTTCAATCAACTTTCCTCAGAGCTTAGAATGTCAAGTGTGTTAATACGGTATTCTTCTGTATGCCAGAGGTATAGAAGCTAAGCAGCCAAACTCTGCCATTCGTAAGTGTGCCAGGGTTCAACTTATCAAGAATGGCAAGAAGATTGCCGCCTTTGTGCCTAACGATGGTTGCTTGAACTACATTGAAGAGAATGTAAGACCCTTGTTTAAATCTCTATGTCGGTGTGATTTGATGATTTTTGTTCAAGTGTGGATTATTGGCTGTGCCAATTGTTTGTAGGACGAAGTCTTGATTGCTGGATTTGGACGAAAGGGTCATGCCGTGGGAGATATTCCTGGTGTCAGATTCAAGGTTGTGAAGGTATCTGGTGTCTCACTCCTTGCCCTCTTCAAGGAGAAGAAGGAGAAGCCAAGGTCTTAAGTTAATTAGATTGCCTTGTTGGTTTTTCATAGTCTTCATCGTGTCATATGAATCTTGTTTTTTGATGTTGGAATTAGTTTATGAACAATTTTGAATCTCCTTGTATGCAATCAAATCTATCTTAGTTTTTTGGCTTTATAAGTCAACTTTTACACTAATTTACCGCGCTTTTGTTTTAATCTGATCAGTGGGGATTTGTTAGGTTTATTTACTAACTTTACCCGTTGAAATTTAATGGAATGGTCGACTTGAAAAGAGATGGGTAATTAAAGCTTACGATCTAGGTGGTGTAAGCTCTGGTAAAATTTGATGACAAATGGTGCAAGCTGATCGATTGAAAAGGAGATCAGGATCACAAGGTTGTATGCATCTTAAAATAGTTAAGCACGTGCTACTTTAGTTGATAAACTTTAAAGGCATCTATAAGACTACAATCTGATTTGCAGTGTAACGTTTCTCTTGAAGTAGTGTCATGATTTATTGGAACATGGCGCGATAACGATGATCGAAAAGTGCAGAATGATAGCTAGAATCAAGTCATTGCGTGTTATTATCTGCAAATGTGAACGGGGAACTTTATGAACCCTTTTTGCTTCAAACCGATTGAACCAGACTTTTAACTGGACTACTTCGTTTTCTGGAATTCAACTAAGCCACAAGGGCATGTGGCCCTAAGAAAACTAAACCTTATTAAGGGCAGTCCAGTGAACTATTTGGAGGCTGGTGGGAGGAGTTTGGTGCTTTTGCAGAACTCATGATTGTCAAGGTAGTAAGTTGCAAACTACATGGCATTTTAATGATTTTTCTCCCAAATGGCAAATTTCTCCGGGTAGTATAAATAAAATTGATAAATTCCAGGTATATTGGATTTTTCACAATCACTAATTCGAAGATGGGCCTTCAAGGATGCCGGGAATGGTGTGACCTTAACGAAGATGTTATAAATGATTCTCCCTGCAGTGCTTACTATGGAACTTATTTAGAGATCTGATTTTGGTCATAAATATTAGAAAGGGAGGAAGGGAATTTGTAAAGATGATCGGTGTTTTAAAAAAACCTGACATATTGATTTAACATCCTTCATATAATCCGATTAGATAAGTAAATCTTTTATTTAGGATCAAAAAGAGTAATTTGATTTACATAATTGTATTCATGAATATTCAATTCAATAAAATGCCTTCCATGATAATTCAAACCTTCTGTCCGGTATTTAACTTAATGAGAAAAATATCGGGACCTAATTCTAACTATTTGCTTTCGATAGATTGCCATAGCATAATTTTAAGTAACCAGAAGCGAAAATTCACCCAGTTAGTAATCGACCAATCTATTTCCAAATTCCAATCTTCCATTATAACAAAATACATGCGGTTTTTTTTTTTAGCCCAGATGGGCATGGTTCAAATTGCCCATCAAAGGCAATTTAGCTGAACATATGATTATATATGTTATATAGGATCCCAATGTAATTCACAAAAATTATACTCCTGTGCTTCGGAATGATGATTCTTCTATTCAATAGCCTGAATAGGATTAGTCAAATTAAAATCAAGACTTCTACAGTTGCAATTTTTGCAGAAAACAGCAAATCAAAACAATCTTCAGCCCAAGCCCGCCTCAATTTTCTTTGCTCATGCTGTGTGGCAAGGACAAGTTTGATTTTACCTCTGCAACTGACGATTCCGTAGAAACTCTGCACAAGCCATCCATATTGCAAAAGGAGTCTTTCACTGCAAAGGGCCTCCTTGCGGAAGCAGGTGAACAAGAACCATTGACGGATTCTTCCACTTGAGGACAATCAAGATGCTCCTTGCGACTACATAACTCCACAACATTAAGATTATCTTGGGAGTTTACATCGGACACAGAGCAAGAACGAGAATGACTGTCCGAGTTTTTATGACCCTGCGAATTTATATCCATAACACCAAGTTGACCACACAAAGTATCGATTTCTGTAGCACTTGAAATGCTAGGATTATGTTCTCCGATTATAAGCATGTTGTCTACGCTATTCAGTGAAGGCACGTTATCAGTACCTTCTGGGCTCAGTTTATCCATGGAAATGTCCACTGCTTCATGAAGAACCAGACCTTCAACATTTAGGAGATCAACTTTGCCACATCTGGGGCCTTCACCAACAATCTCACGAGATGATTTTTCAACATCACAAGTAGAACTAGAATCACTTTTATTACACTTATCATCAGCAGTTCCAATGTTCTGTATCAGATCAAGATTGAGATCTTGCATTCCTATTGGTTGCCCTTCAGTAATGTAAATTACGTGTCCGGCAGTGCTTTCAAGAACAGTCTTGTTTGGAACTTCCACGGGCATCTCAGAGGAGCTTTCAGCATCCTGCAAAGTGCTAGACGTCATAACCGCTACACCCAATGATTCATCAACAGGATTTGGTTGTGAAGTTTGCTGGTTATCGGGTTGTGCCTTTTTTATTGACACGTTAGATTTAGCTGGCTGAACTTTTCCATGGTGTGATTTGTTTTGGCCTTCACTCGGACCGACACTATTTCCATGGGGCAAGCCATGAGGTACAACAGAGTGCGGCTGCATTCCCCCACGAGGGGTGCGCCCTGACGATTTCATCTGCATAACAAGTTGAATACTAATTGAACAAATTGGTGTAATATGGAAATGCAGAAAGAAATGGATAAATATCATAATTTGTAAAAGTATCTTCCGCATTGGTCAAAAACAACATGTAGATTTTTAAGCTGAACGACCGACCAGGTCATTATGACAAAAACTTCAGATGAATTTCAGTTCCTACAAACATCAAAGACATGCAGAAATGTGTTGGCAAGAAAAACAAAAGGCATACAAAAATGTTAAACTTACCCCATCAAAAAAGCCAATCTTTGGCGAAGGCATTCGAAGGCCCGATGGTTTCGCGAGAGCTGATGTAAGCACTGTTCCTGCAGAACTGGACATTGCACACTGACTAACAGACCCTATCAATTGACTCTCCTGCCCTTCAAAGCTCGAACCACTAGGAGAATTCAGAGAACTCGAAACTTGTCGAGTGTCAGTGTCCGACAAGACCTTTCTGCGAGAGCTACTATCAACGCCAGTCCTCGAACTGTTAGACTTATTTTTACTCATACAAGTTGATGAAGAAGACTCTGAAGACCAGTCACTGATAGAGCTCGCAGGTGAGATGCTAGAAGAGAGCTTGGAAACAGACGAACCTGAGAGGCTACAATTCCCAGACTCAGTTTTATTTCTAGAAGAAATTTTTGATGGAGTCCTGACAGCTGAACCAGATGCAGGTGGCTTGATGGTGCCAGCATCAACTTTTCTTTTCAAGGAATTCAAAGGAGATTTACTGGCATTACCAGATGAATTTCTACCAAAAGATGTGAGTGTTGATTTTGTCTTGGTTGCCACTGATGGAGCTGAGGATGATTTGGATGTTATTGTGGTCTTAGGCACGATCCCTCCCGAACCCCCGATAGTGGGTGCTTTCGGCACTGAACACACACTGCCTGAAAGTTCAAATTAACCCAAAATTGGCTTAAAATCAGAGAGATACAGTATCAGGCCTAATTTTTTTTATAAAACAAAATAAAGCCAGGGGAAAGTTTAATCACCAACTACTCGTTTTGTTTTATCTCTTTCACTTCCAACATGCGGACCGCCAAGAGAGGCTCTCTTTGTTGACATTGCTAAACCTGGAGTAGACTTGGCAGGTAACTTAGGTTGCTTTACAGTAAATAGTTCTCCCCTTCTGGCACTGAGCTTCTTCAAAACAAAAGAAACTGTAGTCAGCTACATAAAATCACCAAAATTCTTACTTCTGACCACTTGTTTCCTTCTGCCAAAGAATTAGTTTGCTTACGTAGGAGCCATAAGTTCTCCTCTTGCCTTTCTATACATTCATACCTGTACAACTGGGGGACGTTCGTGATTCTTGGTCATTCTTCCCAAACGTTGCACGCTGGTGGTACTTGAATTCTTGGATGACGACGCTTTCAACTAAAATAAACAGAAAGTTATTGAAGAGATTTTTCAACAAATTGTCACTCATTTTTGTCGAGATAAGAAGGAAATCATTCAAAAGAATCAGATTATAAACCTATACTGATATGTATAACTAGTCCTACCTTGTTCCCAGAAGTCATGCCAGTCGTCTTTAACACTGGAAAAGGGGGAAAAAACAAATTTAAAATGTAGACAATCAACTGAGACAGCAAAAGTCCAGAATATAAGAACAGAGAGATTAAACAACGTTCAGCCTGTTTTCTACCTTGCTCTTACCATGGTCAAACGAACAAAGGAAAAATTAACGGCATGCAGAAAAGATTGTGGCTTAGGTATAGACACGAGCTCAATGCCAATCATAATATAGAGCTTGATCTACTCTAACTCTATAAATTTTCCTAACGAACACATTTAAGCTTCCTAACTAGGTAGCAGAAGTCTTCCGTACGAAAATACAAAATTTAGAGTGATGTACCGAAGGAAAATTTAGAGTGAATGAAGAGAAATATACCGCCATCAGTTTGGAGTCCTACAACCCCTGATGGCACTGGGCTACTTCTATTCGCCATATTGGACGTTTTGCTGGATTTCTGAATTGAAGCTCTTATATCGTCAAATAATTTAGCTTCCATACTTTCTAGAGTCAAGCTATCGCTTTCTAATGTAGAGATGGACTCACACGACCTGTGCACATCCTCTATAATTCCTGGTAATGGCTGCTTACAGTCATCAGTCTGGAATCCTGTTACCCCTGACGTCACTTTACTGCTTCCATATGCCACATCAGGTGTCTTGCCTGATTTCTGAATTGAAGCTCTTATGTCCTCGAATAAATCAGCCTCTACACTTTCCAGCGTCAAGCTATCACTTTCTAATGTAGATATGGACTCACAAGACGTGTATAAATCCTCCTTAATTCCCGGTAATGCATGTTTTTCATCCTTCTCTACACCTTCAATTATGCTGGACAACTCTTCAGGATCCAAAACACCTGAATACAATATAACACATGGCACTTGCAATGAAACAAACCAGACATCCAAGTGAAGCAAAATCAAACACAACGCAAATTCCAAGGGTTCAAAGATATCTGTACCAGCACTAGTGAAGAAAGCACTATCCCAAGCTAAACTTTTACGCAAATTGCACTTGCTTTTCTTTGTCTTTCCTATTTCAAAGGATTCATTTAGCCTAGGCTCTTGCTCCCACTCTTCAATTTTACTTGATGCATCTTCAAACTTTTTTGAGTTCGGAGTGTCTAACAACTCTGCATGCTCTTGGTTTTCTGAAAACATGTTATTCAAATAAGAATTGTAAAAATATAAAATTAATTCGAAAAACATAAGAAAGAATGGTAGATTTAAAAGAGGTGGAAGGGGAAGTGAGTCTGCATAGATTTGCCACAAATCTCAGAAGTGAAGCAAACATGAGATCACGACATGGCCCTATAAAAATTAAAAATACATGGACTAGAAAAAGACTTGCTCCTATTGATAACATGTTAAATACAATGCATTGCGATTACATAGGAAATACTAGCTAACAACTTGCAACGAGGGATCCACCATTCCACCATAACTATAGAGTCGAGTGACTGAGATTTCAACCAGTGCGTCAACTACCGATCATAACATCACTTTCGCTTCATCCCATTATCCTCTAAACGTATAAATGTAACAAAAATGCTAAGAATGAGTTTCATCTTGTTGTATAAAGTAGTAAACATATGACTGAAGTCAAGATGCTAGGACAAGCATAGATTCCTGAGCAAATCATAATTGAGACCATATGTCCATAACTATGTAGCTCAAAATTAGTTATACTTAATCCTACAAACACTGAACCTTGACAAGTTTTTCTTTCTTTGTTTTCGTTTCCTTAACAAACAGAAAGAAATAACCAGAAATACACTGTGTAATTCAAATGACCAAGACATACTCAATTACAATAGCAAGTATCAAAACCATCAGTAGTTCAAGGTTCCAACAGAGTTTGAAGAACAAAAGACCAGAGAAACAATTTAGTAGAAATGTAAAGGCAAGTTAAGCAATAAAACTCCAACCAACAACCAGAAATTAGGACAAAAGAAATTCTGAGTGATATCGCAGGGAATCGAGATTTAAATTCAAAAAAAAAAAAAAAAGAGCGAACCCGAATCGAGCTTTTCGTTGTGGAGATTCCGAGAGAGGGGATCAAGAAGCGAATCGTCGGCCGAAGAGACGTCGATAATACTAAGTCGACGGTCTTGGACAGCCTTCTTTCGTTGAGAAGCATCCATTTCAGAAAGTATGATGGATCTGAAGCACACTTAACCAGAGAAGATGAAGAAGGAAGTAAAGAGATTCTGAAAGAAGGATCGGAATTGGAGAGTGAGGATGAGAGTAGGGCAACTCTCTCTCATCAGTGGCCAGGATGGGAGGGAGTTGTCTGCTTTGAGAATTTTGAACTTTGGAAGAAGCGGCTCTTTGAATCATTATTCATTAGATTTAAATTTATTAAAATAATAATAAATAATAAATTTACCCCTATTTTATTTTAATGGAAAAATAAAGGAGAGAGACCAAGAAGAAAGAGGGGAAGCTTCAACTTCAAGCTAAATTTCTACTCGTTAGATGTGAATTTTTTTTTCATATAATTATTTAGTACTACATTATTTTCTTCAATTGGCTAAATTATAATCTTGCTGCCAAAAAATTCTAGGGTTAATATAATTTTTGGTCCCTGAACTTTCACTCAATTTTGGTTTTGGTCCCTGAACTTTAAAATTTTTTGTTTTGATCCCTGAACTTTCGGTCAATTTTGGTTTTGGTCCCTGAACTTTGAAAGTTTTGGTTTTGGTCCCTGAACTTTGGGTCAATTTTGGTTTTGGTCCCTGAACTTTGAAAGTTTTGGTTTTGGTCCCTGAACTTTGGGTCAATTTTGGTTTTGGTCCCTGAACTTTGAAAGTTTTGGTTTTGGTCCCTCAGTTTAAAAAAAAAAACTTCAAAAAAAAAAATAAAGTTGAGGGACCAAAACCAAAATTGCTGAAAGTTCAGGGACCAAGACCAAAATTGACCCAAAGTTCAGGGACCAAAACCAAAACTTTCAAAGTTCAGGGACCAAAACCAAAATTGACCGAAAGTTCAGGGACCAGAACCAAAAATTTTAAAGTTTAGGGACCAAAACCAAAATTGAGTGAAAGTTCAAGGACCAAAAGTTATATTAACCCAAAATTCTATCTCAAAACCTTGTATTTAAGGCTTTAGGTAGTCAAAACTCCTTCTATAAATCTATTGAGACTAGTGACTGAAAGTTGGCAATATAATTCTTTATATTCATGAAATTGCAACCACTAGGCCTAAGAAAGTAAGAATGAACAAGGGGTGATTTTATAGTTAAAAGTATTTGTACATTTTTAAATAAAAATAATAGAACTTTAATTAACATTGTATATTTTAATCTTAAGTTTTGTTTCCTCCAATGATTCAGTTGAGAAATATTTGTATTTCATAATATTTTACTACTAAAAAAGCAGTAAGAGATTCTTTCATGAATTGAAGTTTTACACTGTCATGTGCACGATATGGTCTAATATAATATGTAAGCTCACACACATTGTATGCAACCTTTGGGAGTAGAATAGACGGATTCAAAATATTCTAATTCCAATCAATATAAAAGCCAACATGACCGTTGCTTCTCTGAATTACAAACTTATGTTTGAAGTTTGCAAATTTTAATTAAAGCACCCACATACATGGATAAGAGTCATAGTTCCATTATAGATTCATCCAAAATTAAAGGTCTTTAATCACAATCTTAATTCCCCAATTATTTCTACAAGTCCATTTATAATGTTAGCATATGTATGAATGAAAACTCCCATCGCTTGGCCAAGGAAAAAAGAAAAAAGAAAACTCATATCGCATATATGACCACAGATTTGCAGTCATTCTTTTATTCTACTAAGAAAAGCCTGATACTTGCGGGCAAAAGTAGAAGAGGGGAAAAAAAGAGCCCCTTTAAAATGAAAAGGCCAGCCTCCGCTTTTTACCGTCCCGGTTGAATTTGAAGTTTTGCTTGCTCTCTCGCGGGCGCGCCGCGCGCGTACTAAAAAATGATCGCTTCTGAAGTCTAAAAAGAAAGCACAAATGCTGTAACTTATTCTAAGAAGTAAGAATGTAGGCTAATAACTAGAATGTTTCTTGTACATGTTCACGGACTAATAAATGCAAAAGCCAGTTCACTCATTCATCAATTTCAATATCAACCTCAAACCATATAAAAAACGTGGAATACGGAATAGCAAATCTCAATTACAACATGCTGGTTACAAAAATGTCAGGCCTCAAAGGGGACAAAATGACGGGTACATAAGAGCAGAAGGACATCCATTTTGTTGGGAAGGCTGTACCAAATGATAGGAGATTCAAACTGAACTTCATCCGTTGCATTTGTTCACACTATTTCGTTTATAGATACTTGTTAAATTTTCAAAGCAGACATTCTCCTATGGACTTAAACATATATTTAGACATTTCTTCTCATCCGGTGAAGCAATCCTTTTTAAAGTATGATGGTAAACAGTAAATCTAGACTAAGTCCAGTAAATCACTGAGGTGAAGAAAAAAAGCCAAATTATTCATAACTTATGTAAAGAAGACATTTCCCTATCAATTGTGCGCGCGTAGGTTAATATGAATTCGTGAGTTAAATTTTAAACACAGTCATCGTTAGCAATTCAAAGAGATATTATAATTAATTCCCCATTACCTTTCATTGCGCGGGAGCGCGCGTGTTTTCTTTTGTGTGGTTGGGGGAGCTTAAAAAGAATTTGAGGGGCATTATGCGAGCTCCAATAATCCGCAGTATTAATACTTCTTATGATAGAATGGATAGCTTAAGTGGAAACAACTTAGCGAATACCAGTAAAATGTAGTCAGAAGATTCATAGCCTTTGAGTTTTCACAACACACTAAACCTGATAATTACATTAACATATGTGCATTGGTTTTTAGAAAAAGGTTGATAGTGTCCTATCTGATTGGACCTGGTAGTTTTCATCACATCAGTTGCTACTTACTAGAGCATGGACCATTCTCAACTATATCGACTCGATGGAGTCCCGAGCCATTGCTACGTCATCAATGGTCAGGCTGCTTACTCCTATGTATTAGCATGCTAGACACGTTAGCTTATCAAAAGACTCAAAATAAGAACAGCGATATCAACAAAGAAAACACCTAGTGTTAAAGTCACATCTAAGTTGAAGCAAATCTATGCCAACTGCCAAGGCACTAGAGTTCACCACCTTTTCCAGAACTTCTTTTCCTGCCTCGCTTTCCTGCACCAATAGGGACTTTGGATGATGGAGGCATAACCTTGAGGTGGTATCTTAAAAGCGAAGGTCCAAAAATGCTATACTTCCCAGCGCTGCTGAAAGCATTTTCTGCATCTGAAAATCTTTTAAAAACCACTCTAGCACATCTACTTTTCTTTAATAGTTCTGTCTGTGATTCCATCAAGGGTCCAAAGTGGCCAAAAATTTTGTTGAGCCTTGTTTCTGAAGGAATAGAATCCAAATTTGTAAATTCAAGAATCAGGGCTGCTGGGCAGGTATCTTCCTTAGAGCTTTTACCAAAACATTCCTTCCCATCAGCAGCTGCTTGCAGTTTGAAGCACGGAGCATCCCCTTCAGTTAGATTCACATGCAGAAACTCCTCCCTATCATTCTGTTTATCTAACAATGATTGCTCTTCAGGAATACTCTGAATAATTCTGTCAGTCCAATAAGAATCCTTGCAGAGCTCCATTGGTGTGGAGTTATGTGGACTAGAGAAATTTCTGAATCCTGTGAAAAAATTCACCATGACAGTTAAGTAGTCACCTCTTGTGGGATCTGTAGCAGCCAAGCGAAGTTGCCACCACATCTCATCTACTGAAACATTGTGCAATTGGATGGGCTTAATATTTTGGGACTCATGTGAATTATCATCAGAAGTGTTCTCATATGCCTTTTGCCTATCATTTGGGAGACGCAAACACTTCTCAGACATCAAATCAGACAAACGTTTTTGCTTCTTGTGAGGCCATACACAGTCCTTTCTAGAGACGTGCTTTCGCTTGTGTGAATAGCCAGTATCAGTTTCCAATCCTTGGCTATCAATTCGATAATCATAATGCTCTTTTTCCTCCATGTCCATAGGTATAATTTGCATATCATTCTTAAACAAAACATCATTTGCTTCAAACTCAGACGGCTGAGAATAACCCTTTGAATGGCGGAAGGCCAGCAATTGGGCACGTGCTATAGCAAAATCCAATCTACCAAATTCAACAAGCGGTGACCCTGCTAATAATTTAACAAAGTTGACAAGTTTCTTGGTTTCAAAGGTGATTGCATTCAGAAACCTGTCCCCTCCATCTCTTTTCCCTGCACATTTCTGGATCCCAGCGTTAGTAATTGTTTGGGTTTTAAGGTTGGTGAAAACTTCAGGTGTGCAGGGGCAGGATAAGCCAAACTCAACTCGTCTTGAGACCTCATCCAATGCACAATCGACAGCATAATAAAAGTTGTCCAAATTGCTTTGTTTCTCCAATTGTGAGAAATACATTTGAAATGGCTTCATCTTTGATGCATCGTTCCAAGCGAATGTTAGATCACCAAAATATGCAATCAGATAACTCTCTTTCTTAGAATACTTCTTTGCCTTTTTTGATGCAGCTGAAGGATCAACGATCTGGCCAGGCCACCACGGATGGCCTCTCACCTTTCCCCATACTAAATCAGACACATGAAATTCTGAAGACACTGATTTCATATTCATGTCAACCTCCACCAACTTACTGCATGGATTAAAATCCACGACAAGATTAAGACCATGGCACTCGTGTTGAATATTTCCCAAAGGTGATGCGTCTGTCAGGTTGATGTCCATCGTCTGACTTATTATCTCCTCAGGTGGTGCACAAATCTCAAGGGATGGATGTTTCAAAAGACACGAAGGTTCTTCCTGACAAAGATTGTTTCTTGAAATTGGGAACTTACGCAAAGATTCCCTGAAATCCTCAACATCCTTGGCCTCCACATGTGGAATGCAATCAAGCGATTGACCCATAGATTCTTCAGTTCTTAAGGCACAGTGATCTTTAAGACGATCCGCAAAAACCTTATCATCATCAGCTTTGACAATGTCTTCATCTACCAGAACTGTGCTAACTCCCTGGTCCGCTAACTCATCAACATAACACTTCTGCCCACTTTCATTCCCTTCATAGCCAAAATCTGCTTTAACATTTTGGTCCACATTACAGCACACGATCATGTTATCCTCAGCTAGAGCCTCCTGATTGACTTTAAATTCAACGCCGGTTGAGCCATTTTCAGTCACTCCACTCCTGTACCCATACTCCTCATTCACAAAGCCATAGTTTAATTCAGGATCCAAGCATTTATCAGAATCATTATCAAAACCCTTTCCACAAGGAATTTCATCGTGACCCGGCTTCACCGACCTATTCTCTCCTAGGCTATTCCCGACCGGGCAAAACTCATGACCTCGGATTTCAACCTCATTATCGACAGACGCAGGGACAACGGCACATGCATTTATTTCTGAGGAATCAAACCCAGAAACCTCATTTTGCCGATCACCGAAAATGGCATCGGCATTCAAATCGATTAGGCCAGAAATAGTAGACATTAAGGAAAACCTAAAATGCGAAAGATAGATGCGATTTTATTAAAGATAAATTTGAAAAGCCATGATAGAGTAGCCACGTGAGAGAGAAATGCGAACCTGTTTTGGAAGGAACAGCTCTGCTCAGGCTAACAAGTGAAAGTACATTGGAGGGTTGAAGGTGGGAAGGATGGAATGGAAAATGAGGAAGGCATTGAGGAAAAGTGAGGCACTGAAAAGCTGGTTTCGTACCCAACAAATGTTTCTATGGCTTCGACTTCGAATCATAAACAAGTCGGAAGGAAACTCAAGAATCATACTGGGACGACGTGGCATGCGCTGGGGTAGTTCAGCTTTGTGTGGGAAAAATTAATTATTTAGTCTTTTTTTATTATATGAATTAATTATTATTTAGTCTTTTTATTACTTGTATTTGTGACTAAATATTTATGTTCTGTTTGGTTAAGGCGTTATTTATGTTCTGTTTGGTTAAGGCGTTAGTTTTCATGCTTGATTAAACCCAAATAAGTAATTATAAAATTAATTAATATTGTTTGGACATTTTTTTAATACAAGATAGGGTTATGATATTTTTTGAAAATCCACGATTGATCACAACTGACCCAATTATTCGTCAAGATGCATTAATTTATATTTTTTTATCTGAACATTAATTTATATATATATATATATGAATATCTTTTTGTTATTTTCTGCTTATAATTTATTGCTCCCGATTATCAAATTCATAATATATTTTCTCTCTATATATATATCACGAATTCATAACTCAGCCTTCGTTAATTTACTCTCAACTTCTCATACATTTACCACTTGTTTCAACTAGAGAAATGGGAACGCATTTAAAAAGGTACTGTATAATTGTACCATTTGTTTCAAGTTCATCTCTGAAAATGAGACAGAGCATTAAACGGTTTAGTTTCTCTCTTTTGCCCTGTCGCTCATATCTTTTCCATTGAAAATATATTGTTTTTTGGTCAAATTTTTTATGTTGGTTTTTAACGTTAGATTTTACATAAAACAAGTGACATTTCAACATCTTATCGATAAAGTTTAATTTTATGATTTTTTAAAGATTTAATGTTTAAAATTGTATAGTTTTTCTTAAGTTAAGACAATAAATATTTGAAAAATTATATAAAATTGAATTTTGAACCATTTTTTGTCGATATAATATCAAAATATTGCTAATTTTATGTAGAATCTAATGATAAAACAAACACAAAAAATTTGACCAAAAAACAATATGGTTTCTAGAGGAGAGCACCCAATCCCAGCATTAAAAGAGGTGAGAGGTGAAGCTAGGAAAATTGTACAAAGACGGAAATGAAAGGGGTTTCCTTTGGTAACAAATTGTATACTCCTAAGATTGTACTCCCTTTATCTTATAAGAGTCAAAAAGGTAAAATCACACATATTAAGGAATTGGTTGAAAGAGATAAATATGTTTGAAATAATTTTATTTTCTCAAGTTTACCCTTATTTATGATTGAGTATATAAAAGAGATAAATGTGATAATAGTGTTATAAATGAGTATGAAAGAGAATGTGAATAGAAAGAATAATTATGGGTAAAGTGCGAAAAAGCTCATCAAATACTTTGATAAATTTGGTCAAACTCTTATAAAAAGGGACAAAACCATTCAAATTTTTTGCTCTTATATATAAGGACGGAGGGAGTATAATAGAGCATTTAATAGGCAAAATGTTGGGCGGTAAATGTTAAATACCACTCAAATCTTGTAATTTTCCTTTTAAATGGAAACGAATCGCAGCCCAAATTTTTTTCCATATATAAATGGAGGGGCGTCTTTTAGTACTCTTATTCAGCAAACAGTACTATCTTTTCCCACCTCAATATACACTTTTTTAATTGGGTAAGACATGGCAGGTGAAGAGTGAAAGTAGGGTTGGAAAGTGAATAAATCTTTAAGTCAAATTTGTTATGTGTACTTACTGTGGTTTTCTCACGCACTGTTTTGCTGTTTGAACCTTTGTTAATGTTAATGGCTGTTGGTATATATACATATATATTCTAGTTTAAGTTTGACAGTTTGTCTGATATCTTTATAATGATATTGGGTTCCTGATCATTTACATACAAACTTTTCATTTGACTATTAGAATTCGGTAGGCATGCATAAGCTTGCTAGAAATATGTGTGTGCATGCCTCTATAACTTCACCATAGTATCTTATATTCTTCTTCATACCAAAATCCTGAAGTGTGATAGTTGTTATGAGGGTGACTTTGTATTGCTGATTCTAAATACAGGTGCTTGTACATGTGCATGGATTTCAGAATTTGAAATGTGTTGATTTTTCTATATCTTATTCTCGATCGTTGGAAACTTTTTCAGGCCAAAATTTTCTAACTGGACAAATTTTTTCGTATATTGATTCTGAGGGGATGCATGCTTCTGAAAGAGGTATGTAATACATACTCTCATTTGTTCCCTTCTTCCTTTGTGGGTAGTATATAAAAATACGTGTGTTTAATTAAATTAAAGTAAGTAATATTGAAATTCTACTCAGACCTCTCTTTTTCTTGCTTGTTATTACTATTAGCTTTAATCGCGTCCAAGTGGGAATGGTACACAGGGAACAAGTGAGCCTCACATGAAAAAAAAAAAAACAAAAAAAAAAGCACAAGTTTAGGCCAACTTAACAGAATCACTAAAAAATGTTTTGTTTTTAAAAATTACTGTCACTCTTGCTCCGTCAAAACTTAATTATGCTAATACTTACGGTGAAAATTTTTGTTGTTAAAATTGCACATTGACCCGTTAATTAACTATGATTAGTCTGTGTTGAGCAAAAAAGAAACCTGTGATTAGCTTGTGAATGGGGATGGATCTTGAAACTTCTACTACCTTCCTTATCACTGTTAATTATTGCACATTGCCACGACATTTAGTTGTAATAACAACCTCCGCAATACACTAAATTAATGATGTACTAATAGTAATATATGACAAATAGAGGAAATGACCAAGTAGATTAACTAGACGTCAAATAAGCAGATAAATCATTCTAATCAATCTGCAAATCTAGGGGTGAGTAAAAACCCCACAACCCACAAAATTTGCCAGTTTAAGTCCGCCCGTTTTGGGCCTGTAAAGTAAACGGGTGGAGTCCACCCATTTTATGTTATACAGGTACAGAAATAGGCTTGACCATGGGTAGCCTGTTACCCGCCCTTACATGTATATATGCATATTATTAAAATAAAAATTTAACCCTCACCTCCTCTGCTACCTAACTTACCCTTACACCTTACTCTCTCGACTCTTGAACTCTCTCCACTCTTAGTCTCCAAAACTAGGGGTGTCCAACCCCTCCCGGTCCCGGTTCCTATGTTATATATTAAAAAAAAAATTTAGACCCAACACTTTAGAGGGCTAATTCTATTGGATTAATTCTATTGCAATTACATATAAAGTAAATTCCTATATAAAAACCATGGTGTTTTTAGCCTTTTGCCCCTATTTTATTTCTTACTGTAGTTATATTAAACTTGTCCTTTTTACTGATTTATCCTTTATGTCATGGCATTATTATCTCTTATGTTTAATGAGATTTATTTGCTTCATGTCATGGCATTATTATAGAAGAAAGCGTTCAGAATTTTGAGAAAGTTTAATCCTTGTTTTGTTTTATTTTTTCTTAAATGTGGCATAAATTAAGTGACTAAACTAGTGATATCATTTTTGTTCATTCTTTTTCTTTGTGCATTTGTTTATAACTTCATAATAATTAATTTGTGACTTGTTTTCTTTCATAGTTTGAAAATGTCGAAAAAATTGAAACCACCTAAGAAATTGAGGAGATCCTAAAGACCAAAGTTAAAGCCCATTTTTTTCTTTTTTAAAAAAATGAACCCCGTTCCCGGTCTCGCCGGGACCGAAACCGGGATTGAAATCCAATCCCGGCCCCATTCCGGGAACGGAAACCGGGAATAGGTATTCCCGGTCCCGGTTTTGGACACCCTATCCAAAACCTTAACCCTCTCGAAGCCTCTCTCCGCTCTCTTAGCTCAGCTGCTCAATCGTGCGTCGTCATCGTTCAAACTCCTACGAGCATATCGTGCGTTTTTCATTCTTATATTTTCCTTGTATTCTCAGATCGAGCAGCTCCTTTGGTTTTTCTGTTGAATCATCACCATTCGTGTCCTCTCTCTCGATCTTCCACTCTCCCCATATCCTTGAGTGGACTTTGCAAACCTTTTCACTCTCGTATCCCCACTTTTATTCACTGTTGAAGCTTCTTTGTCAAGGCTACGATGATTTTTTCTACCAACCCCATTTACTGATTTCTGCTTCTTTCTATATAATAACCCTCAAGTTCAATTTTTTAGTGAAAAAGTTTGTCTTTTTGCGTGGATGTAACTGTGAAAGTTTCCTTAGGCATTGTTGATTTTGCCTTGGCGTTGTGTTGGATATATATAGTCTTGGAATGAATATGTATTCTTTCATTGTTGAAGTGGGCCTGAATTTGCTTGTATTGAATCAGGTCAAAAGAGGTTTTGCTGAAGAAAAAAAATAAGGGGCTAAACAATCAACCGGTTTACCCATCCGTTTAGCCCCGTTTTTAAATGGGTTTGAGCAACGGGCGGGTAATGGGTATGCCCACGGGACAGGCCCCCAGCTGGCCCCATTTCCCACATCTATGCAAAGTTGCAAACCCACGTGATTTAGAAAGCTATATTGATATATTAATCGATATTGATATGCACACTCACAAGTCACATAAGTTCATAGACGACAACCAGAGAAGACTGCTTTAGCTCATTGGGACAAAGCTCTCTTGTGTAAAAAGGGAAGCTAGTAATAAAAAACACATATACAAAAGCAGAAAATGGAGGATAATTAAAAAAAAAAAAAACATAACTAGTCATTTTACACACACACACACACATAAGTAACACAGATGGCGCATGCCCTTAAAAGAATACAATTTTTTGTAAAACAAATACATTGCAGAAAAGCGGATCATGTAGCTAAGCTCACTTATGCTCTTTTTTGAGTTGATGGATTTCACTTACTATTATTAAAAATATACATATAAGCAGAAACAGCGAGTGAAGACAAAAGGCAATTATTGATGTAAACAAAGGCTACCATCCAAATAAACCTGTGTACACGGATCTGTACAAGAAATTATCTAAAAGAGGGACCAGATGTAAAAAAAAAAAAAAAAAAATCTATATGAGCAACCACTTAAAAAGTACCCCTGGCCTTTGTTTGTACAAACAACCCAAGTCAATGAACTACCTGTACTAGCAGGCTATGTACACACCCCAACAATTTTAGTCAGTGAAGACCGGAGCTTCTTCTCCTTCAGCAGCAAATCAGCCCCTCTTCCAACCACCACCACTTTTGTCAGCAACACAATCAGATCCTTATCTACATCTCTATCTGCTACTCTAATAACTACACAGGTTCAGCATTGAAATGCAGATCCAAGTCAGGAGGATGAAGTTATGAAAGGTGAAATGATCCTTGTCCCTCGGTTATGGCATACAAAAGCTTCTCTTTCATCCTTTCCTGGAATTTATATATATATATATATATAAAGAAGTGATCGAAGAAAATTAGGCTCCAATTTATGAAAATTATGTTCTTAATGCTTTAGTTATTCAAGTTTGAAAGGAATGAAAAAGTACTTTTGTTGAGTAAGGAGGTAACTTCAAGTAATTTGCACAAGTCATCACACTAGGCAAGTCTGTGTCTGCCCGGTTGTTGCAATGCTGTCAAAAACAATAGTATAAGAAGGAGTTCTAACAACCATAAAGTCTAGCGTAAAAACTACAGATTCATCTCATAGGGCATAATATCAACACACCTTTCTTACAATAGTCAACTTGGGATTAAGAGATGCCAGTCCTCCAGAAGGAAGTCGAGGTGCCCCAGTCACAAACTGAAGGAACGCTCTTCGCTGTACATGGTCAAATTCTTGAATGATTTCCAGCAACTGACATTCCAAAGCCGTAAGCAACAAATTATGATATTTGGGTATAAAACCACACAGCCGAAACCACCAATAAAACATATAGTGATAGTTGAAAAACAGGACGGCTTACATTAACGATTGGAGGACTACTAGCAGTGTACCCATGATCAAATTTTATGTGATCCGCCAGCTCATGAAACTGCTAAAAAGATATTAAATTTTAACTGTTATTTTTTCTCTCCACAAAAACAGGCTTATAAAAATTGAAAAATATATACATACAGCCCAAGAATCGAATTCTCCACAGAGTAATCGCTCAAGCTCTTCTTCATTAAAGATCCGAAGATGCTCAATGGAAAAAACCTGGAGTAAACAAAAAAATCATATAATTGACAAACATGAAATTACAAAAACTATTAATTATCTTAAGAAAAAGTAGGAGGAGGGGGAGCATTCTGTAAAGTTTTAGTGAAAAAAATACAATAGAAAATGGGGGCTAAAGTTGACAAACCTATTATCAACATAATGCTCAAAAACAATAAAAAATCTTCTTTGATTGACAGTCTATGTTTAACCAGTAGCTAATTCTGCTTCCAGATTGAATCCGCATCTCATCATTTTGGATTTCAACCCTTTAAACCATGACAATGACACTCACAATCTTGAATAAAAGATTTACCTTTAAGCTCAAATTCTTTCAGTTCATCATATAATGTGTGGATGGTGGTTACAAGAAAAGGACATTATAGAGTATTTTAAACATCATTTAACAAATGCAAATAGTGGCAGAACCTGATTAAAACCAGATTTGAAAGCTTCAACTTGTCTGGAAATTCCTGACTTCACAGTGGCATCCACAACAAGTGAAACATAATCATCCAGGTTTCCCGTATTCACCTAACCAAAAACATATTCTTATCATCAATGAAAATAACAAAAAAAAAAAAAATTTTGCAATCAAATAAAATAATATCTTACTGCTTTGTGATCGGTCCCAGAAGAAAGAACAATGTCAGGATACCCAGGAAGAGTAAAATCAAGGCAAAGGTCTTCAATTCTTGTATCTCGAAAACATGTATCCATTTCCATCATGTAACTGTCTCCACAGAAAGATTTCAGAAATTGTTTCCGGTTAACTATAGCTTGAAACTCTTGAAGCACACTACCAAGCCCAGGATCAAATGATTGAATGTCATAGAGAGACAGTTCCTAAAAAGATTATAAGAAAACAAAGAGACCAAGTCAAACATAATCATCTGTAAAAAAATAATTCATGGTTGTTGAGTTTTAAGTTCATGTAAAGCTCATCAATTGCATCTAGATTTGATATACCTTTCCAAGAATAAGTTTATAAAAGGCTTTGGAGAAGTGCAGATCTAAGACCCTTCCATCTTGAAGAGCTTTAGCAACTACTTGGCCCAAAAGGAAAAATTTCTTTGTTACTTCAGAGAACTGTATACCACCAGATGATTCAAGCACTGAAGGCCATGGACAAGGAAAGAGTCCACAGGGAGACAGAATTCTCATCTTAGCATGCAAGTTAGCCTTCAATGTTAAAAACCAATTATCCTCTCTCCACATTCCCATTCCAGATTTCTGGAACTCCTCACAGACTAAGGTATAGAATTCCAATGTCGGTCCAAGACCAGTACCAACTTCTTCATCATATTCCACTTCAAGAACCACTTTCTGACGGGCATGTAAGTCCATCATTTCTGCAGCAGATTCCAGAACCCGGTTGCGAGAAACTAAAAATTTCTTCCGAGGTAATACCCCAAGGCTCAGGCGCCGGTTGCTTATTGTTGCTGAATCATTAGGTTGACTCTGTTGCTGACCAAATGCTGCCAATCTGAAGTACTTGCATCTTGCCTCAAAACTAAACAGGAAAGGGCATGAAACCATCAACTGATTACACCATTGAGGCATAGCACCAATAGAGACTGTAAATGGATCCCGCATTTGTTGTTCCAGTTTTTCTGTCAACTTTGCACTCACAAACTCATTTTGTGGGACAGAAGGAACCAGTACTTTTAGGCTATCCAGGTTATCAAGTTTCCCTTCTGCGAAAGCACAAATTCTTTCACGAGACATGAGGTGAAAGATAAATCTATTCATGCCTTCCAAGCTTTTAAGGAGAAACAAAATATCATAAATCGGGCAAGACTTCTCCAAATCAGAAACAAGTTTACAGGAAAACATGTCTGAGAAAAAAGGAGTGTACTGCATATAAGCTGCAACTTTATCAATGATAAACACATCTTCAGGTGAATTAAGATGTTCTTGAGGGACTACATCCTCGGAACTCATAGCCATTCTATAAGTTATTGTGTGCACTTGGCTCCACAGTTTTGTAACAGAGAAAGAGTCGTTTTGTTTCATTACTTGACCAAGAATTGCCTGGTACAATGTCAATTTAGAATCCAGCTTCTGTTCTTCAAGGTAAAGAACAAGCTTTTGTTCAGTTTCTTCATTCAATTGTGCTTCTCTCTCTTCCTGCTCCTGTTGAATATGATCATAAAAGTCAAGATAAAAGATAAAACACACACACATATTAGAATAATGATCAAAAGAAATTGGAAGAAGACATATATGAACTACAGCACAAGTGCGAAGTTAATAGTACAACCAATTGTACAATGAATCTCAAAACATTATAAAAAAGGAAACTTCTAGAATTAACCATTAAACAGAAGTGATGATAATGAAATCTATAAAATGACAAACTTTAGATAACATATCGATTAATATTCCATCTTATATCTATAGAAGCTGACAAATATATAATTCAACGTACAGGTGGTCGAAAATGGCACAAGAGTTGCCTGGGAGAACAGACAACAAGATAAAGAACTATTGGTGGACACGGGTGGTGAAGAAGGCGAAACAACTGAAACGTGATGTGAATAGCAAACAGTTTATAGACAACTTATAATCATTGATCCATTATAACCAAGGGTTGACAAATAACATCCAACAATATGTTCCATAACAATAGTTTTACTTACATGAGTTTCTGAGGAAGATGATTCCCCTGGATTTGCACTGACAGCTTGATCGGGCCTAGGTTGTAACAGCTCTGTCTCTTCTCCCTGCAAAATAAATAGATCTGCTTGTAAGAAAATCCAGGTGCCTTACCCGAAAAAAGGTAAATACAATAAACAATCAAGAATAAAGAATTAGAATGCAGGTTCAGTGAATCAGTAACTCAGTAACCAGGGCTTTATGAGTGTAACCTGTGTCTCAATGATACTGGCTAGCAAAACATCAGGCCCGATATTTACTTGAGAGGAGGAACTTGCTTGGATCGGTGGATTTTCTGCTGGGAATGCTACTTGGTTGGATGATAATTTCACATGACTTGTGCTTTTTAAGCTAACCTTTGGCCATAAATATCCCTCAATAGCATGTAAGGACGAGAAAGGATCAACTGTAAGAAAATCCTCAGTGTAACTATTAAGGCATGTCTCTCCCTCACCCTTGACAAAGCGAACTTTCAGGCAAGGATACGGTATGGGGCGTCTATTTGGAACTGTAGCATAGGAACTCCTTAGTTTCAGTCCATTGCTTAGAATGACAGGAAAAGTCTCCAAAGAAATCAGTGCGCTATGTAAGTTCCGAATTAAAAAAGAAATGGGCGTGTCTACTGAAAGAAGCTGAGGATAAGATAAGCATACCCTTGCCAGAACCTCAAATCGTTTTTCAATCACAACATCATAACCACCTTGTCTTCCCCTACTTTTCCTCATAAGCAGACCGTTAGATAAATAGTTTGTCAATGATTTTACAATTCCACTCTCAATAAATTCAAAAGTAGAAACTTGTTCCTTGCATGTAAGTTTCTCCATAATTTGATACAATATATCATCCACCTTCTCTTCAGGCTGAGCACAAGAGCCATCTCTAGCTGAGCCAAGCGAATCATTTAATGCCATAGACAGTGCTCTGAGATTTTGAAGAATTTCAGTCAATCCTTTTTCAGAATCATAAAATTCTGGTGCTAAGAATTTTGACTTTATATGCTTTGCCAGATTAATAATTGTGTCCTTCTCAAGCTTACAAGTTCCTGCATCTGATACTGTTGTACAAGATTGATTGGTAGAAAATGCATAACACGGGCATTTGAAGTCCCTAGAAGAAGACGATTGACTTGAGTCAAATGCCAATTGGATGCCAGCAAACACTGGGTACGTCAACTCGGACGAGCTTCCTGGTGTTAATAGTGCATCAACGGCAAAAAATACACCTTCCTTTATAAATAAATTCAGGAAATGATCTGAAAACTTGAGAAGAATTATCTCAGCAATCTGTAAGGCTAAAATCAGCAAATGCTGATCCTTTTGAGTGAATACTCCAGCTAAAAAACTGCCACATTAACTCGAAAAATCAATAATTTATCAAAATTATTTAATTTAACACCATCTCATAGGATAAGGTGACTTGATTCACCTTGAAATGCCAGCATTCTTAAGCAATTCAACAGACATGTCAGAGTTGCTCAAGTGAACTAACTTGTGCATAACAAATAAACATCCGTGGCAAACATTTAAACTTGCGCCAGAATTAAACACCTGCAAAAGGGAACAGCTGGTAAAAAATAATGAAAAGGGCTTAAAAAACATATCTAAAAAGAAGAAGAAGAAGAAACAACCTGGATCAGCAGGGGAAGCACGTCCATCTCAAACTTTTGCAAATGATCTGGGTGATTAACAAGAAAGGATTCTTTCTCTAGCACTAGTTGATCATTCTGATCCTTGTCCAACCTAGGGAGAAGCTCATTAAGCAATTTCAGAACTTCGTACACCTGACATTACCATCAATTCTCAGTCAATATTCCCTTAAATATTATTTATCTTAAAATAGCTCAGACTGAAGGCGGGCCTTGGCGCAACTGGTGGGTGCGCTGGCTTTCCCGCCCCCAGGTCCAAGGTTCGAGCCCTGGAAACGGCCTCTTGGTAAAATGCTAAGGTAAGGCCGCGTACATATAGGGTCTCCTTCCCCTGAGCCCACATAGTGGGAGCCACTTCGGCACTGGGGTCCGCCTTTAGCTCAGACTAGGACAAACCCTAATTTGTTAATAGAGAAAAAATTGAACCAAGTAATATGCTGCACTATTCAACAGAAGGAACTAAACAATATTGACAAAACACAACAGATGTAATAAGAGTTGGAATCTAAAATCCAAATCCTCTCACAGGCTGTGGCATATGAAAGGCATCTCTCATAACATTTTTTCTAGCAAAGAGAAATACATGCTTCAACTAGATATATTACAACAAAAAACCTTAGAATTTTGAATCATACAAGTGCATGATAAACAGCCAGTGCGACATGATCTACTTCATCTGATATGTTCATCAGAAAATTCCATGCATCATGGAGTTAGGGAATAATTATATTGGATATTCTCTATTTGGCTGTAAAAGTTCATGACTTCAAGGAGTCAAAACACATTAGAATTAGATAATTTTGAAACAGCATAAAGGCAATCAGTTAGAGTGTTTGACAAAAAGTAATCAAAGTGAATATATTCAATTCGAACCTTCTAGATCTGTGTCCGTGGTAACTACATTCACTTAGAAAACATGCTACATTTGACTAGAAAACTCCCCAAACTCAAAGGCTATAAACTGTATCTATAGAGTGCTATCCTGCTCTTTCAAATCACTACTGTGTAGGGAAGGAAAAATCCACACATCAACTAACAGATCTAGATTATTTTCTTGAGGTGACCATTCCATTAGTAACCATAAATTAACATAAAATATTGCAAAGCCATGAATACAACAACAACAACCAAGCCTTATCCCACTAGGTGGAGTCGGCTACATAGATCACACGACGCCATTGCAAAGCCATGAATAAAAAAATATATATACCCCCTATATTACACTTTCAGTTTGAAAGCATGTGATAATATCACCAGCATGAAAAAGAAGCTTGCTTTGTGACTAATTAAATGAATGGTATTTAAACAGGTCACAACAAGCACCACTTTAGTCTGCAGAGTATATGAATGCTTAAAATGAATAGGTTTGGGCAAGCAACCGGAGGGCTTATGAATTGAGATGAATTTTAGGTAAGGGTTTCTTTTCAATATTATTTTTATTTTTTTAAGAAAAGAAATCAGATGCGGTGGTGCAACATATAGGAAAGGAGTTTGAGGAACTAACTGGTGAATGTTAGATAAGCCATTTTTTTTTTACCAACAATGAAGAACTTAAATGTGAAAACTTGGGAACTAAACTTAAATGCTTTGCTATAAAGAATTCTGCATTCAAAATGAATGCTATGCAAACCTAGCCTAATAATGACCTGAAAAACACATGAAACCATTTTTTTCTAAATCTCCCATACAATTTAAAATGAATCCACCAGATAGCGTCATGATCCTAAGATGTGTTGAAGGTTTAGATATTGGTTATGTTTTCTGAAAAGTTTAACCATAGAATGTTAAGTTACAATAATGCACACTAAGCTGTGTACCTGATTGCAGTGTCCACCTATAGGATGAGAAGACGAGACCCCGTGTGGAAGGTCAGAAGTAGCCAAGATATCTTTCAATGCACTGCTTATATTTAACTCATACAAAGTCCTGAAGGCTACAACTGAACCAGAAGAAAGCTTGACAAGTAGCTCTATCAAACCCTGCCAATCATCAATATAATAAGCCCATCTCATTTTCAAAGAGAGAGAGAATAAGAGGAGAAAGGTACACACTAAAGGGAAAAAAATTCTTACATTATAAACAGGTTGGGATAGGGTTGTTCGGCCATTCAAACTTAAGATATGTGAGACTTGTTGAATCAACCCAGGCTTACAAAGCTCATCCAACAATTTGGATGAGTGACAAGCATGCTCAACAATTTTAATTAAGCTGGTGGCAACACTTTCCACAAGCTGAGGAATTAAGTTTATAAGGTTAATAGCTATTAAAAAAAGGAATATTTAAAGGCAGAATAATGCATACAGAAGCACCATCGAAATTCCACTCTTGGTACCTGACGATCCTCATAATTAAGAAGATTGCATAAAATGGGTAGGGCCTCCATGCAAGGAGACAGGCTTTCTGAAGGAAGCTTCTTACATATGTTCACCACAGTAGAAAGAGCAACTCTCTGGATAAGTGTTTTGAGGGAGAGAAGGGGTTAGAAAAACAGAATTACTTCATCAAGAAGCCCTATAACAACTAATGCCAATAAATTCTTGGAGTTAAAAGTTTATTGTAATAAGGGCCTGTTCCTATGAGGATGATACCATGTTGAGTTTGAGGCTTACCTGAATGCTTGTTGAGAAGAAGTCAATATAATTCAGAACAGCCATAACAGCCCCAGCACGTAAGCAAGCGAGTGGTTGCTGACGGGATATTTTCTCTAATGCTTGGAGACACTACACTAACACAGAATCTATAACCATATATTCCTTTCATACTATATAAGGGCAAGAAAATTAATTAGATATATTAAAAATAAACAACAATATATAACCTGTTCAGCCACATCTTGATACTCAATAGCCAATAATCTTTGACATAGAGCAGAAATAGCACCATGGCCAGCAAGGATTCCAGCAGATCGAGGATGCACATCACATATATAAGTGATAGCCCTTATAGCCAACAACATTATATCAGGGTTACTATCATGCTTTGCAAACTTGACCAGCAGTGGTGATAATGACTCTGAAGTCATGCTGGAGAGTGAACCCTCCGTACAAAATGACAAAACTTCACAAAGTTCTGTAAGGAGTGCTAATTGGGCAGAAGGCTCAGTCTCTTCACTGAGACTTGATATGATTTTTTTGAACTTCCCATGATCACTAGATAATCTCTGCCTATGGTAGCCTCGGAGACTGGAGTAATTCTGCTCCAAGTCATCTGAATCACATGACCCATAACCCGTATCCTTTTCATGTTCTCCCTCTGATCGGCTTGATGCCGAGGCAGATGATGAAGTATCCATGTCATTATTATGGGTCTCTGGCATTGATATTGTAGTCTCAGTTTGGATTTGATTTGATGTGTTGGAAGAACTTGGTCTTAACTCCAACGAACTGCAAACTCGTTTATCAGCAGGTAGTTCATCCACCATTTCCGGGCGTTTCTGTCCTCGATTTTCCATTAATTTTTTAATCCAGCCACGCAAAGGACACCTGCGGTTCAAAATGTTATCAGATTATCATTCATTGCCTTAAATTCGCACAAAAAGGTAGGCCAGATAATTCTTAATTCAGAAAGACAGGATATTCTGTTCATTAATTCGTTCAGGATACTGATTTCAACCATATCAGAGAAAAGAAGACAAAATTGATGGGAACGTGATCGAAGAGAAAGGAAGGAAATACTCGTGCTATTTGAAACCTCAAACACTCAGAACTAACTGACATGTAAACATACATAATATGCAAACACGTCTTCCGTTGATCATCTGTAAACGTAGAAATCCACAAGTATAAAAGGCAAAGCAATCATACTGAAAACAGCAATGACAGCCGAAAATAACCGATGAACTGAGGAGGAATTGGGAGGAAGAAGACTCAAGCGCAAGTTTCCTTAGTTTGTGATTGAGTTACCTAGTTGTAGGGGTTAATCGGTCTTAGAGAAAGTCGAAGAACCAGTTTTCTTTAGAAAACAAAAATAAATATGTACTTTCCCGTTCCCTCCTCTTCTTCGTCTCAGTTCATCGCCCAGCGATCAGGAAATAAGAAAAATTGAATTTCTCTGGAAAAAAGTTACCATATTTACTCACAAAAGCCCCCTAAAACCACAAGCATATAACTCGTAGTGATTAAGATGATAATTGTAATTAAAATAATCATATGCTAGTACCTCATCTTCCAGACCCTGCGATTAAAAACATATACATAACCGATGAAACTGATGGTTGAGAAGTGTTCCTGCCAAGTTAAGTATCCTATTGTTTTCTATGATGCATCTTATACCGTTAGATTTACATACCGGAGGATGCCCATCGTTGAACGCAAGTCAGTGTGTTTGATGAAGAAATGGGCTTGGAATATTGAATAGCCCAAAGGGTGAAGATGCCAATAACATTAAAAAGAAAATACTTAGCTGAAGTCCCTTGTATCCATTAGTACTAAGCATCATGCTAATACTTAATCAACTAAACTACGTTATTAGAAAAATTAATCTTTTTTTTCGGAGTCTTGAGTAAAGAAGGGAACCGCAGCCATCTGTATTCATGATAAAATCTAGAAACAAAGTCAAATCAATGGATTTTGAATTTCAGCACAGATTTAGGGTTAGTTCATAAATTATTAAATTGGTTGATTAGAAAATAATTATTTAATATATATATATATGTGTTAATCGTGGAAATGTTAATTAATTTTCAGCGCAGATTTAGGAACGGAGAGTGAGTAATTGTTTGCAGTTATATATTAGCTGTTTGGGAAAAAAAATCGTGAAATAAGTTCGTATAAAAATATTTTATAAAACATCATTAAATTTTAATCAAGATACAGTAATTTCTCCTTATTATATTCCAATCAGTATTTATTTAATTCCTCCTTATTATATTTAGCTGTTTGCAGTTAAATTCCTCCTTATATATTCCAATTAGTATTTATTTAATTTAATCAAACACATATGTAATTCACTACTTAACCGATAAAGTAGGTCAAATAGTTGGGGTGCATATATTAATTTGTTATATCTATCAAATTTATTGTACATTTTAAAAAAAAATAATTATTCAATTTTCATATTAGAAATATAATTTTATTCAAATACATATATTAGGTTTTTATCATCTTACTTCCTCCCAAGGTTCAAAAAACCGGACGGGGCATCGAACCGGACGAGGCACTGGTTCAAGGGTCAAAGGTCCAACCGGGGTCGGACCGGGTTAAACCGGTTATATTAAAATAATAAAATTTTATTGATATTAACATTAATAATAACTAATATCAAAATGTAAATGTAGATAGGTATGCATGATTCATCAAATATGAATATTTTAATGTTTCTATATAGGGAAAAAGAAAATATTAGTTGATTACACGTGAAAATAAATATTATTCTACAATCCATAGATTAAAATATAAATATTAAGAGTAACAATAATTAAATATTAAGTATATGCAAGTAAAATAGCATTTAAAGTATTATAGTTTCCTAATTTCTAAAATTGAGTGGAGTGAAAGTTAGTAATTAGGTGAATTATAATAAAATAAAAGTATTTTTAAAAAAAGTAACCCGGTTCAACCCCGGGTTGCCGGGTTGGCCGGTTTTCCCGGGTCATGGCCGGGTCAAAGGCCCTCCCGGTTTTTATGCCAGCCGGACTGGACCAATGGCCGGTTCACGGTTGAACCGCCCGGTCAGGTCCCCTTTTTTTTTATCATTGTCCCTCCGGTCCTAAATATAAAACCTATTTGAGGATGTGTATTTGATCCCATATATAAGACATATTTCTAATTGTTCTCAACTTTTCCCCAAATTATCGTTATAAATGATGCTCAATAATAAGCAAACAAGAGAAGGACAGGGATGCAGATGATTAAAGTGAATTGGTAAAACTTAAGTAAGGGTGCATTGGTAAAACTTAACTGAAATACTTAATCTAATTAAATTGGGTAAATAGATTTTATATTTATGACCGGAGGAAGTATTTTAATATAATTAGTTTTTATGAGATATTATTAATTCCACTGTTAATAGGTCAACAAAGAATATTTCAAATTTTTAAAATACAAATAAGTAATAACCATTATAAAATGTTATTAATTAGAATGTTGACATATTTATTGGAGAAATACTTACATACTCTTATAGTACCACATTATTTGTATTCTAGCCAATAAAAATGTAACACTTACTATAATTTTAATAGTAACTGTCATCCTTTTTTTCGTGTTTGTTTTTCTTTTTTTTTTTTTTTAGTAAAAATGAAGGTGACAGTTACTATTAAAATTAGGATAGGTATTACATTTTTATTGGTTAGAGCACAAATAACGTAGTGCTCCAAAAGTATGTAAGTATTTCTATATTTATTGTGTATCCACCGTGAAAAAAAAAAAAAATCATAGTTTAGTTACGGATCAGGAGGCGATAGTTGAATTAAATCCCGGGAGAATCTGCGTGGTAGACTGGTGGTGATAACCGAATAGTGACAGAGGCCAAAGCTGTGGACTTTGGTGGGTGTTGCGCTCACCGTCGTGACTCTTCCTCTAATTAATAGTAATTCCATTGGTCATGGCGGAAAATATAGCTAGGCATGCCATTAATAATTCCATTGGTCATGGTTGAAAATATAGCTACGCATGCCATTTTCTTTTGCTTTTACACTATTATTTAATTGATATACTTTCAGTCCAAAAAAAAAAAATTGATATACTCACTTTTTTTAGGTAAGTAGTGACTAGTGAGGTCTTTTCCTCTGCCCACCCGTAAAGTCTCTTGCCCCTTCGGTGCCTCTTGCATATGCGTTTTTTTTTTGTTGCTAAAATACATTTTATCCTTTTGTGTCAGGTTGATTTTGATCCAAGTTTGAAAAGTGCAGTTTGAGTCATTTTTCATTAATGAGATTAATTTTCACCAACAAAATACTTTGACTCAACAAATTTAAATAGTGATTATATAGTTAAAGATAGAAAAATACAATTAAATTTTAATTCTTTATAATCATTTTTTATTTTAAAATTTATCCATATTTTATCAACGGTAAAGGGTCAAAAATGACCTTATACTTTTACCCAATATTCATCTAACACCTTTATTCAAAAATGTACATCAACATTTAAAATTGTTGATTTCTTCTACTTTCAACAAGTAAATAGTTGAAATATCAAGCCATCTCATCTAATATAATATATCAGATTGTCATACCAAGTATTTGTCAGAAAAGAAAGTATACACTTGTTGTACTTTTATTAGAAAACTTGTCTTATTTTGATTAAAAACTTCAATGTTAAAATCATATTTAAAGTCTCAGTATGCACTAATTCTTAACTAACTACACGAGTCCCACCCACCAATTTTACCATAAGCCATTGTTGATCTATTAATACTCTAATTAATAATTAATTAATTGTTGATGAAAAACCTAAATTCATGATCTCTACAAAACCTTAAAGTCACACAGATTAAGCACAAGTTCAAAGCACATGATATTTTGTTTTCTCGCCCTTGTTAAAGGCCATTAGACCAATATAGAGCAACCACTGTTCTATTATAGAAGGTCCCGCCCCTATATACAGCATTAAATTATTTCCTATTATCTTCAAAATTAATCCGGTCACTAGGATCATAACGAAAATGTGACAACGTTCATCATATTGATTTCAATCGTATCAAAGAACTAAATTTATAGGGAAGAAGTCGAAGAGAAAGGAAGGACAAACTAATGCTATTTGGGAATCGTCAATGTCTCAGACACTAAACATAAACAGATAAAACACAACAAGTTCAAAAGCAAAAAGGATGGGCAAGGAAATGAAACAAATCTTACGTGGATCATTTGTTAAGGTAGAAATAAACAAGTATAAAAGGCAAAGCAATCATACTACCTTATTTAAGAAACCTATTCTAGTGGTCTTGGGTAAAAAATGGAACGACGGCCATTTATCTATCTTTTCAAGGGTTGAAATAATTGGTATCAACGTTTTTCCGGATGATCCAGGGTTAATTCATAAATTATTAAGTTGGTTGGCCGGAAAATAATTATTTAATATATATACTTAAAGAGAAATTACCCAGTTTCACGTCATTTGTGGTCTCCCTCAATCACAAGCAAACACGTAGGATATGATATGCTTATGATTAGGGGAGACCATAAATGACGTGGCCAACCATTTCTCGTAAGGAAATTGTGGAAATGTTAATATGATTGGCGGACACCCTAAAAAAATGAGCTAACCCAATCAGATTAAAATTTTCATGTCCGACCTAAGTTGTTTGTTTGTGATTGGTGAGATTACAAATGAAGTGGTGGTCTAAGTTGAGTGTTTAGAGGCATCGTATCATATTAAGTAACTTAACTAACATATGTCACATGTATGAAATTTAATTAAGATGAACAAAATCACATAATTAATCTCGGATCCTACAAAGTTATTATCTCCTGCTCAAATGTTATTATCGTAGTGTTAAAAGTTGTTACTGATCAAGAGTTTAAAAGTTGTGATCGTTAAGCCACAAGTTGTTATCGTTGAATTAAAAGTTATTAGAATTAAGTTTTTGGTTGTAACAACTTTAACGAAACAATAACAACTTTTTGGTGTGACAATAACAACTTTTGGCTTGAGGTTTAAAGCGTTTTGGTAGTGACCTCATATTAATTACGTGATTTCGTGGGATCTCATTTTAATTAAGTTCTTTACATGGACTTGTGATTAATTATCCCAATCATGAATGAGTTTATATAAATTTTTTTTAGAAAACATCTTTACATTTTGAATAAGATATAAAAAAGGAATGACAAATTTAAAGAAAATTTAGTTACCATGAGTAAGGATCACGTGCTGGGTGTGATTGGCACAGAACCTCTCTACTTATAGCCCGTTTGGTTCAATTCCATGTGAGAGGATTACATGTAATCCTAATGCAATAGACTGATTACAACGTTTGGTTGGGCCTTTGTAATGTAATGAGGATTACATGATGTAATCCTGATTACATCTTTAGATGTAATGAGGATTACATTGATAGGACTAATAAATGGGGATTACATGCATCTTGTAATCATGTATAAAGACAATATTACCATTAGAACTTTTGAATTGACTAAAATACCCTTTAAGAAAATATTATTAATTGGCACGTTAAAACCCTAATAATTATCCATATAAATTATCTATTGATTATTCTCCTTCTTCTTTTTCTTATCCCCAATCATGCTTCTCAAATACCATACTACTTATGGGAAAGATCACTATTAATCTCATCTAATATGGTTCTTTCGCTCTTTGTTCAACGTTCCATCATAATTATTATGCATATGTTTCATTATGCATCTCATTTTTTAATAGAGGGAGAAAAGAGACGAAGATTGAAGATTGCAGTTAGTATAATGAACATGGCAAGAAGTTTGGAAATTAGGGTTATATATTTTATTTTATTAGTTTTTTCCCCTATTTTTATATTTAGAGATTAGAGATTTCATACAGTTACTTTAATTTAATAATTTAATTTCATATTTTAAAAAAATAATTTTATAATTTAATATTTAGATTATGATATGTTTAATAATATCTCATAATAACAAATTATATTAAAATTAGATGATAACAACCTATAATAGTTCAAATCTGGATTTGAATAAAATTATATTTCAAATATCAAAAATTGAATAATCATTGTTTTTTAAATTGTATTATAAATTTGATAGATATAATAAATTAAAGGTATGCATATCAACCATTTGACCTATTTTATCGATTAAGTATTAAATTACCTAAAAGTAGGTAATTTAATCAATTATAAATACATATATATAGGGGCAATTTTGTCTCATTCTATATCATTTTCATTTATTTCCATGTTCAAGTAATCCAACCAAACAAATGCATCATCTTTATTTGATGATGTATCAAACAGATTCATGTAATCATTGTTCCATTACATTTTATTGCATTACATTACATTTCCTGTGATTAATTGAACCAAACGTGCTCTTAATGTTCTGTCCACTTACCTCCACTTAGATAGAACTACGTCGTTTTATTTAAAAAATTATGATCCAACAAATTTCCGAAATTAATGACTTCTATTTTAGAGATAAAATTATTATCCCATATAATTTTTTAATAAAATGATGTAGTTTTATCTAAGTGTATGTAAATGAATGGTAGTTAAGTGAAGAGGTTCTTAGCTGGGTATGATGTGCACCATTGTGACCCTTTTCCTCTAATTAGTAAGTTCATTGGTCATGGTGGAGGATAGAGGCATGCCATTTTCTTTTGCATTTACACTATTATTTAACTGATACTTATTAGTGATTTATCAACAAAAAAAAAGGTTAGGTGGTGACTAGTGAGGCCAGAGCCCAAAAGTCTCTTGCCCTTCGGTGGCTCTTGCATAATTTTTAATGTTCACTTTCTTACTTGGATTAGCACCGTGTGATTTTCCAAAGTAAAGCATGCATTATTATTAATTAACTCTCCTAGTCCTCTTTATCTATCCTTTGGCACTAGGAAATGTCTTCACTTTCTATCTGTTCTTTCGTGTTGGACGTCGAAAAGATTCATTTATTTTGTATCTATATCCACCTATAGATTTTAAATTACACACACACATATATGAAAATGAACAAAAAAAAAAAAAAAAAAACAATGCTATGTTGAACTAAGAACTGTGAAAATTAAGTGCGAATTAAATTTAGTCTGCTTAATATAGATAGAAAATTCATGTTAAGGTGATCTTCATGATTTGTTGTGTTGTTATGTACGTAAAAGGTAGTATACTTAATACAATTATATATAAATATATATTTACATTATTATAAATGAGAAATCCCTAATAAGGCACATTGCCTTATTATTAATTTCTTGGACGTGTAGACCCAAGTTTAAATATGGGTATTTTAAATAGATTTGAATAGAGTTCTGCCTTAATTAAATTATATATCCTGAAAATGTTGGTTAATAATTACTCATATCTCTTCTTTTTTGCGCACTAAAAATAGTTTTGAAGGGAGTAAATTTTTCACCAACAGAATTAACTACTTTCATTCAAATTATAAAAATCAAATTATAATTTTTACTGTTATAAATATAATATTTGCATAAATGTCCTTATTTATCTTCATATATCTATATTAATGTATTCTCTATTATCATCATATATGTAGGTTATCCGTGGAGCAGGTAATATAAAATCACCTTGCGAGTTGGGGTTAAGATTTTCTCTAACCTGCTAGAGTGCGGGCTGTCCATATAGCAGTGGGTTGACCTGCCACACACATACATATAAACCTTCCTTAATGCGTTTATAAGTTATTTATTAGACACTTCACTAATATAAATGATGGTGTCAGGATACTCGCAAATAAACTCTTTTAATAATATAATCAGCACAATAAAACTAGGGATATGACTTCATGGAGTCCACGATTCTATGTATTTGAGGTATTATACTTTAGTGATGTAATGATGATATATTTTTGTTGATTTTGAACTTTATCTATTCTCATTTAACATTTTTTTAAAACATAAAAATTGAAGGAAAAAAAAAAGGCTTGAGGTTTTGGCAGCTTATAGCCCGCAGTGTAACCTGTCTTAGATGTATATATTAACATTATTAATATTACTGAATGACATAGTGAAGTTGAGAATAGTTAATGAGAATCTCTCTAAAATATTTAAAGATAATTCAATAGATTTATTTTTATTTCAAGTATATACAATTTAATATTTGATATTTTCAAATTTATGATTTTTAACTTTTGGGATATACTATAATGACGAAAAACAAAACAAAAAATTCAAGTAGATATAAAGTGTTTGTTTGCGCGCGCTTAAAAATTTCTCAACACCCCAACCACCTTCAATCTCTTCCTCTCCCTCTGATGTGATTATTGATGAGGGAGTATAAGAGGGTAATTTTGGAAAATATTGACAAAGATTAGAATAAGTTTTATGATTAGGAATAATATCAACCCCTAAATAGGAACTAGATCAACTCCCTAAATAAATCTTATATTTATGGTGGTTAAAAAAAGATGGTTTTGATCATGCCAGTTCAAGTGTATAGTTTATTTTGCCTCACTAACAAAGATGGTTTTAGGTTTTAACTGGCAAGGAATTTATTGATAACCTATAAGACAATGTGAAGTTTGTTTCAAAGTAATCTTTAATCTTGTTAAGTATTGTGTTTTTTAAGTTCTCGTTCAAAATTGAACTGAATGAGTTATTAGAACTCAATTTACCCAAACTCTGACATTGAATAACATGAGGTTATTATGAAAAAAGATACTTATTTATCCCATATACAATATGCGTGAAGCTTTGCTTTTCAATTGTATCCCATATACAATATTCGTGAAGCTTTGCTTTTTCAGTTGAAGTTCAGGTGAGTATGAATTTTAAAAGACTGATTTGTCACTTTCAGGACCAAAACCCCAAAGTAGGTCCAATTAAAAAGGGTTTAATTTGTGTCCATTGGGTTGTGAATTCTAATTTCACCATGTACTTATTCATAACCCATATGAAAGTAGGGGTGTTCACGGTACGGGACGGGATCGGGAAAAAGTGTTCGGGACGGGGTTCCCGTCCCGTCCCGAACTTGTCCCGGTCTCGATCGGGACGGGACGGGACTGGGACGGGATTGACCTTGTCCCGAAATTTTTTTCCAATTAAAAAAGACCCAAAAATCTTCTTTTTTTTGCAGAGCAACATATTTGGTGGGTGTTTTTATAGCAAAATTAAATCTCCTCCAGTGTCATGAACACTCCATATTAATACATCATAAACCAAAAACATAATAATTAGAGCAAAAAAAGTAGCAACAACTACACATTTAAATAGAGTTTGAAAAAAACTTCAAATGTGATGTGTTACACATAGAGCATAGTGGCAGTGGATAAGAAATTTGATATCAATGAATAGTTGGAACTTAGTTTAGAAGTTAGAGTTATATTTTTTTTTAAAAAAAAGTCATATATACTCACACATGAGAGAGATGACACATGTATTTTTTTAAAAAAAAATATGAATATACATATATATATTCAGGACGGGACGGGATCGGGACAACCCCGTCTCGAGTCCCGTCCAGTCCCAGTTTATCCCAAAATGACCGGGACGGGACGAGACAATGTTAAACAGCCTATGTGAAAGTACCTTTGTAACATTCTATATGCTCATATGCCATCTCCTACCCGGTCAGACCTCAAGATCCCACTTTCCTAAACTTCGATGCACCAAAAGTACAGGATTTTCATTGCGCAAGCTCTCATGCTTATTGATGATTGACTTGTCAGTAAATATTATTCCCTCAGTTCCTAAATATAAAATCTAATTATTTAATTTAATTAGATTAAGGAAGTTATTTACCCGGAAGTATGCAGGTGGATCACATCTGCCCCCGGAAGTTTTTTTATTATCCAATTTTGCCCCAGAAGTACGCAAAGTGAATCATATTCGCCCTTTATTAACGGTCAGCATCAACTATTTAATTGTCAACGTGAGATTTTTAATGGTAAAGGGCGAATATGATATGATTTACACACTTTCGGAGCAAAATTGGACCCAAAAAAACTTGAGAAAATTTCAGTTTACCCCCATAATAAGGAATTAATCTTAGATTCCCCCTAAACATTCTGAAATTTCACTGCACCCCAAGGGACTAAAGTGAAATTAAATGTTTCAGCTAAAAGACCAAAATGTCCTTATTGAATTTTGTACTAGATTTCCAAGACACATATGACGAATTTCCAAGACATTTATAGGAAAATTCCAAGACGCATATGAGGAAACTTTTCAAAACATTTGTACTTATTTTCAACATCAATGTGAGTATTTTCAAGTCTCAAAAATTATGGAATCCAAAACTAAAACATCCAAAATTTCACAACTATATTTCCAAGACACATATGAGAAATTTCCAAATCGTTTGTACTTCTTTCAAGAAGGACATTTTGGTCTTTTAGCTGAAACATTTAATTTCACTTTACTCCCTTAGGGTGCAGTAAAATTTCAGAATGTTTTGGGGAGAATCTGAAATTAATTCCTTATTATGGGGGTAAAATGAAATTTTCCCAAAAAACTTTCGGTGCAGATGTGATCTTTAAACCCTAGTTAAAATTACATAATATTACCAAAGCACCTTAACTATTTACCTTTATTTCCAATCTCCCTCTCTTATTTATTTATTTATCATTGAAGAGCATTAATAGGGATAACTTAGGAAAAATATTGAAAAGATATCTTATATTTAGAAACAAACTCATCTACCTTAATAGGTCCTATGTTTAGTCACAGGGGATGTAAATGATACTGGACTGGGGATGAACGAATAATACTTCAGATTTCCAATTATAATTATAAAATATTTAGTCTGCCAAATACAATAATAATAAAGCTACTTCAAAAATAATATACAGACCATTGGGGAAATTTAAAAAAAAAAAAAAAATCCGGAAATGAGAACCATCAAGACCTATTGTCATAAAACGCACTATATATGTCGAATTGCCTGCGGCAATCACCGAATCTCCAATAACATTCAAATCCCACAAATTATTGACGGTGTGAATTACTATTCTGGGCCTCGCATAGGAACCATCATATGTTGAACCTGATGCTGATTTTTACCCAAAAAAAGGTTGATCAGTATGTATGAGAAATCTGTCTTCCATCTACTAAATTGTGTTAACATAAACTCCTTACACTACAATTATCACAAACACGTAGAAAGCAGCAACAGAGCAAAAGTTAGTAGATATGGGTGTTTCAAAAAAAAAAAAAAAGCAAAATAGCTTTCAAGTTTTAATATTAAGAAGCTAAGCAAGTATCAAAGAAAGAAAGGTTGACACTAGGCAAAAGAGATGGGGCACTACAATTCATTAATTTGTGACTGGCAAAAAAGATGCCGATATCAACATCTTAAAGAACGAGAACCACCCAATTTAAGAACCCAAATAATTTTTATTTGATCACTGCTGACACGTCAGCCTGTAAGGCATCTGCCTGGAGCTGACTTATCGCATAAAGCACTGCAGTGGCTTAATCTCAGACGATTCACCACCCAAAGTATTTTAAACTCCAAACCATAATAGCTAATACACAAATATTCGATGAAGTAGAAAAATATGAAATACCTTTCACATAACCTTGGTAAATTAATTGATATACTACAATCAAACCACAATGACAGAGTGAAGCTAGCAAGGCCAGACCGCATCTAAACTTAAACATCCATCCGCAGGGAGGGTTGCATGAAACAACGGGCATAATTCACGTTAACAACTAGCTTTTTTTTTTTTTTTTTGGGAATGAAAAGAGGTTTTGTTCATCCACTATATACAGGGGTACGGTAGGCCCGAATAGAAGCATTAGAACTTTAAGAAATAACTACTTAGAACGATGTAGAGCCAAATTTTGGCTGGAGGGTGGAGTGAGCTAGAGTGAGGACTTCATTCACTACCTCATGTAAAGAAATCAACACGCTGGCTAGGGGGGCCAGAACCCAAAGGAAGCCCGGAGCGTTATTCATTCAAGGCACCAGTCTCCTATGGGCTTATTCTATGAGAACAACTTAGACCAACAAGCTGCTATTCAGCACATATAGTGCAACACGAGCCAACTGTAGCACTGGGCAATCTTATGGTTATAGAATTATAAAAGCATTGCTTCTAAGATACAGTTTAATACTTTAATTATATTTAGCCTTAAACATAATCTTTTCAGAAGAAAAGGAATTAAACCTGGGAATTCCTGCTAAGAAGGATATCTCACTAAGTCATGCATCCCATCACTGTCATAAACCAAATTGTTTATGCCAAGCAACTACAACATTAGATTTAGAAACAAAACAATTAAATGCAATTAATATATAAGTCCAAACAGTAAACTCAGCATATTATTCAATATAACAAAACAACGCTTCCAGAAAATCTCAAAGAGAAATACCAAGGGGGATAGAGATAGGGAAGTTACCTGAGAATTTGGGTAGTTCACACCTTGTGGGAAAGAACCTTGATGAGCGAGCTGTAGATTTTACATTAAAATGGGTCAACACCAGACATCGCAATTTAAATGACTTTCTATCATAAGAGTGTGCATAAATGCATGTACAAATATATACCTGAGCATTGGGACTCGGTTGAACATCTTTTTTAGCAGATACTTCTCCGGCCTTGGCCGAGCCCTTGGTATCACCCTAATATGCCACAATTTGAAAACCATAGCATACACGGGTTACAGACAAATTAGAAAAGACGAATCTGAATGTGAAAATTAGAAAGCAGAATGGCTACTGAAGCAATAGGACTATCGAAGTATGAACTAACCTCCATCTGCAACAAGCCCCACCGTCCAAGAAGAAAGCCAAAAAGAAAAGAACGAAAAATCAGTGAAAAATCAAAGCTGAACGCAGGGACTCAAGGCAATCGAAAGTTCCACAGATTTATCTAGCGTGGAATATATCGACATATCAGGCAATAAATAGGTTTGTATCCGAGAAACAGAAAAAGAAAAGAAGCTTCTCCGAACTTAATTCACCAAGTTTAACCCATAGGATAAGCGATAAACATAACAGTAATTCTAAAGTTCATTACCTCCCTGTATCTGCTCAGATAAATCTTAAGGGGATCGATGTAATCCTCGAACCCTAAAGTTGCCATTGCCCAAAGCAAATCATCGCCGTTAATCGTTTTCCTCTTTTCCCTCTGACACTTATCACTCGCCCTACATAATTCAACCCCAATCCAATAATACCTCCGACAAAAAAAAAAAAAAAAGGCGCGCGCGCGCGCACACACACACACGAACAATTAACGAACAAAGGAAAAAAAACAGACTCGCTGGTGATAAAGCTGATGAACTCAGAAACGCATTCCTGCACAGTCTCCTTAGCATCCTTGGCGATTTTGCCATTAGGAGGAAGCCCCTTCTTCATGATTCGGCTAATATTGGCGATGGGCAAGTACCTATCCTGCTCACGAACATTAGAACGGGGGCTCTGATCACCGCTCTCGTGGCTACCACCAGCGCCAGGACTGGCCGGACCATCAGCCATGGTTGCAGGAATCCTAAAACAGCAAAGAAAACACACAAATCCATGATCGATGAAGCAGAAGAGAAACCCTAGGAATAGGATAGGATTGGATGGAATTGAAACCCTAGAGAGAGAAGGAGGAGGAGAGAGAAGGAGGCGGGTAAGGTACCTGGTGGGTTGTTGTTGGGGGGATTTGTAATTGGCGGGAGAGAGATCGGTGAGAGAATGGGGGAAGGATCGGACGCTGGAGAAGGAAGGAGTTAAGGAGACGATTGAGATGACAGATGAGAGAGTGAATGAGTGATATCAACACCGTTGGTTTTGTTTTAATGCCACAAATAAACAAACAAACCCTTCATTCATCTCTCTCTCTCTCTTTTTTGGCTTTCGAGATTTTGTCTTCTCTCCCTCTCCCTCTCCCACTCCCTCTCTCCTTCTTCTGTGCTGCGTGAAGGAAGATCAAGCCTGGGCAGATGATTCGGCCACGTGGTTCCTCTGCTCATTCATTGTTTGTTCCGAGTCTGAGGTAGGACTCCGCAATTTATTCAATCAAATCTCCTTCCTATCGGCTATAACAAGATCATTACAATAATAGTTACTCCCTCCGTCACATAATATAAAAGATAGTGGGTTTTTAAAAAATTAATTAGAGTTAGTTAAAAATGATAAATATGTAAAAAATATATTATTTTATCCTTATTATGAATGAGTAAGAGAGGGAGTAATTATGAAGAGAAGATGAAAGAGAATGTGTGGGAAAATTAATGCATGGGTAAAATGGGGGAAAAAAATTTTATTACTCAAATAAAGTCAAATAGGACCTTATATTGTGGGACAAGACCATTCAAAAAAATGGAATGGACCTTATATTATGGGACAGAGGGAGTATAATTTTTCTCCTAAGATCTATAAATAATTATATAAGCTTTGGCAAAGAAAAAACAAAACATTATAAGAATAATAAAGTCAAATAGGACCTTATATTGTGGGACAAGACCATTCAAAAAAATGGAATGGACCTTATATTATGGGACAGAGGGAGTATAATTTTTATCCTAAGATCTATAAATAATTATATAAGCTTTGGCAAAGAAAAAACAAAACATTATAAGAATAATATTGAATTATATCTATATATAAATATTATAAGTACTCCATTCGTTCCTAAATATACGACCTATTTGGGGAGATGGTCTTGATATTAAATATATAACATGTTTCTAATTTGTATCCATTTTTTTTTTTCAAAAACTACCCTCATTGATGCCCCTTCATCTAATCTAATTAGGTAAATAGATCTTATATTTAGGACCAAAGGGAGTAACATGTAATATAATAGTGTTACACCACACAGATGTAAATTATATGTAAGGGTTAACCCTCTCTTCCTAAATATAAGATATATTTACCCAATTTGAGAGGTGCTAGTTAAGCTAGTTAAAATTATATGATATTACCAAAACACTCTAACTACCAACCTTTACTCCCATCATCCCTTTCTTACTTATTTATTATTGAGGAGTATCAATAGGGATAATATGGGGAAATGTTGAGAAAAATTAAAAAGATGTCTTATATTTTGAAACAAAATCACCTCCCTGAATAGGTCCTATATTTAGTAACGGATGGAATATAATATTTGGTACTTGAAATTTACCTTCATTTTGGTTATGGTCCCTCAAGTCTTAAATAAGAGGTTTTGGTTTTTCAAGGGCCAAAGTGTCCCAAGTATTTTCAAACATATAGGGGGCCAATGTTTTAAACAAAATAAGATATGTGGGTGTCTTTGAAATACCTTCTTGTGTGTTTGAAATAAGTATTCTTGTCTTAAAAATTCTCATATTTGTTTTACAAATAACACATTTCTTTGTAATGCTCATTTTCTCTTAAACATTGTTTTCAAATCATTTATATTCTGGGAAATACCTCCATTTATGTTGAAAATATGCACAGTTGTCTTGAAAATTTAATTATCATATTTATCTTACAAATGACATATTTTTTCATTCAAAAAGAGACAATAGCAATAAAGTATTTTGACCCTCCAAATTTTATTTCATTTCCACTAGGTTGTGGTGATAATATTTCAAAATTTTATGGGGTTGTGTTGAGTTAAATACTTAAATTACTTCAAAGGGACTGAAACTTTCCACATTTTTAAAAGGAATAAAATTGAACTATTGACTATGGTATAATGTCAAAGGACTACAAATATCCGTGTGTCTTACCAAAGACATGGGAATTGAGATGACCACTCATGCGTGTTTTGTGGTTTATGAAACCTCCCATATTTTCATTGAAGGCCTAATCCATGAATCCAGATTCCATGGCAATCTGGAAAGAACAGTGATTTATCTGTGGCTCTGATAAATAACATCTACGCCCTTTTACATTGTAGGCTTTGATGTGGCCAGGAAACGTAGAATTTTACGAATGTAGGTAATTTTAAGAGAAAGTTTATATGAACTCCCAAGAAACGTAATACTAATAAGTTCCCAACAAACTAGTTGCATGCAATGGCACTTCAGGGACAAGAAATGACGGCAGGTCTATATATTTACTTGGAACTTTGTGACTCAAATAACGAGAAAATGGAAATGCTTAACTTTATTACTGATGTACTGTGTGTATATATACAATGAATCTGTAACCAACTATCTAACTAATTACAGCTGTACAAAATAATTATAGAATTACTATACTACCCATTATTAATAATAGAATTACTATACTATCCTTGACACCCCCCCGCAAGCTGGAGCATGTATATTTTTCATGCCCAGCTTGGAAATAAGATCATGAAACCGAGAAGGATAAAGGGGTTTAGTAAACACATCTGCTAACTGGTCAGCGGATCTAATTGGAAGAAGATGAATAGTTTTGTCTTGTACTTTCTCTCGAACCAAATGACAATCCAACTCAATATGTTTGGTTCTTTCATGAAAAGTAGGATTGGCAGCAATCTGAATTGCAGATTGATTGTCACAATACAAGAGAGCTGGATCAATGTGAGAGATGTCAAAATCATTGAGAAGGTATATAAGCCACTGTAATTCACATGTAGTGGAGGCCATAGCTCGATATTCTGCTTCGGAAGAGGATGTAGATACTGTTGGCTGTTTCTTTGCTTTCCAAGAAATAAGAGAAGATCCAAGGAAAACAGCGAAACCAGTAACAGAACGACGTGTATCTACACAGCTGGCCCAGTCAGAATCACTAAAACTCCTCAATTTCAAATCAGATTTTGAGGAAAGGAAAATACCAGCACCTGGAGAAGACTTGATGTACCTGAGAACACGATGTGCAGCTTGCAAATGAATGTCCCTAGGGTCAGCCATAAACTGACTTAATTGCTGTGTAGCAAAGCTTAAGTCTGACCGAGTACTGGTGAGATATTGAAGACGACCAATAAGCTGACGATAAGTGTGAGGATCGGCAAGAGACTGTTCCTTATCTTTAGAGAGTTTAAGATGAGGGTCCATAGGAGAAGAAGCTGTTTTACAGGGTAAATAACCTGTATCCTCAAGTAATTCTAAAGCAAATTTGCGTTGAGACAAAAATATTCCTTCTTTAGAGCGAGCAAGCTCTAGACCCAGAAAATAACGGAGCTCACCAAGATCTTTAATGGTAAAGGCAGCATCTAATTTCTGCTTGACTGAATTGATTTCAACTAAATCATTTCCAGCAAGAACCAAATCATCAACATAAACCAGAATAGTAGTGAAGGAAGTAGATGAAGCTTTGAAAAATAAAGAATGGTCAGAAGCAGACTGAATATAACCATAAGAAAATAATGCTGAAGATAACTTTGAATACCATTGCCGACTTGCTTGTTTCAGACCATAGATGGACTTTTGTAATTTGCAAACCAGATTTGAAGAAGAAGGGGTAAATCCCTTTGGAAGTTCCATATAAACCTCCTCATTTAAATCCCCATGAAGAAAGGCATTATTTACATCCAATTGATGTAAATGCCAATTTTTTGCAGCAGCAATAGAAAGCAACAGTCTAATAGTTGTCATTTTTGCAACCGGAGAAAAAGTATCAAAATAATCAAGTCCTTCAGTTTGTGTGTAGCCCTTGGCTACAAGACGAGCTTTATGTCTTTCTATCTCACCATTAGCTTTAAATTTTGTCTTGTATACCCCACTTACAACCAATGGTTTTCTTACCAGGTGGTAAAGTAGTTAAAACCCAAGTTTGGTTCTGTTCAAGAGCTTGGATTTCTGTGTTCATAGCCTCTCTCCAAATCAAATGTTTGACAGCTTGATGGTAAGTTTTGGGATCAGGATGAGACGTGACAGAAAGAACAAAATTTCTATAGGAAGAAGAAAGAGAAGAATATGAAAGAACAGAAGATAATGGATAACGAGAAGTACCTTGACGAGATGATTGAGCAGCATTAGATATAAGGGCACAGTGATAATTTTGCAGATAGGATGGGGGATTATGAGGTCTACTTGAACGGCGTAAGGATTGATAATTTTGTGGGGAACTGGGACAGGAAGCAGCGGAAGGTAAAGAATCAGTAAGGGCAGAAGGAGTTGATGAAATTGGTGGAGAGTCATCCAAAAAGGTAGGGTGTGATTGAATTGTAGGCTCATATGTGTGAATGAAAGGAGAAAAGGTGGTGACACTATTGGATTTGAATGGAAAAATAGTTTCATGAAAAATTACATCCCTGGACAAGAAAATTTGATTAGAAGTTAAATCCAACAATATGTAAGCTTTGGAACCAATAGGGAAACCAAGGAAAATGCATTTGCGAGCCCGCGGATCAAATTTTGACCTGTGATTAGCTAAGGTTGAGGCAAAACACAATGAACCAAAGACTCTTAAATCATTATACAATGGAACAGTATTGAAAAGTTTTTCAAAAGGAGTAGAGTTATAAAGAACAGGTGAAGGGAGACGATTGATTAAAAAGGTAGCATGTAAAACAGCAAAAGACCAATAAGTAAGTGGAATATTGGATTGAAAAACCAAAGCCCGAGCAACATTTAAAATGTGTTGGTGTTTGCGTTCAACAATACCATTTTGTTGAGGAGTTTCAACACAAGACTTTTGATGAATAATACCTTTAGAAGCATAAAATTCAAGCATAGAAAATTCAAGGCCATTGTCAGAACGAAGAACCTTAACATGGGCAGAGAATTGTGTGTCAATAAGTGCAAAGAAGTTTTTAAGTTGTGTTCGAGCATCAGATTTAGAATGCAGCAGAAAAATCCAAGTGTATCTTGAAAAATCATCAACAATAGTAAGAAAGTACTTATAACCTTGAATAGATGGAATTGAAAAAGGGCCCCAAATGTCTACATGAAGCATTTCAAAAATGCAACTACTAGAACTAAAGCTTACAGGGAAGGAAATACGCTTCTGCTTTGCAAAATGACATGTGTCACAAGTAATTAAGTGAGGAGTACAAGTAATATCAAAATTATTTTTATGTAAAGCAGAGAAAGTTGAATTTGAGAGATGACCCAATCTCATATGCCAGAGGGAGAAGGAAGTAGGTGATGTTGTGGTTGCAAGTATTTGAGAATGAGGAGTGGATGCCAACATATCTGCATTCAAGAAATATAGCCCTTCAAAAAGTTTAGTTGTACCAATCATCCGTGAAGGTTGGAGTGAGTGTATCTGACACGAATGAGAAGAAAAGGTAAGAGAACAATTAAGAGATGTGGTTAAACGAGATACTGAAATAATATTGAAATTAAATTTTGGGAGATAAAGAACATTGTGCAATACTAAAGAAGGGGAAAGAACCACAGTACCAGAGTAAGTCGCTAGAGCAGAAGACCCTGTAGGTAGACTAACAGAAATAGGAGGAATTGAATGATATGAAGCAAATAAAACTAGGGAACAACACACATGGTCAGTGGCTCCTGAATCGATGATCCAGGTAGCTTGGTGAGAAAGAAAAGACACATAGTGATTACCTTTGCTAGAAGAAGCAGCGGTAGAGAAATGGTTTACAGAGGTGGATGTTGAAGACTGATTTGAATCAAGAAGATTTAGGAGACGCTGGTATTGTTCAGGAGATAATTGAGGAAGAACTGAGGCTGTGGAAGGAGGAGATTGAAATGGAGCAGGCATGGCAGTATAATTTTCTTGAACAGAGACCGAATCTTGAGTGGTGATATTGTTCACCACGGCGGAAGAACCAGATCGAAATTTGAAGCCGGGTGGGAAACCATGCTTTCTATAGCAAGTTTCTTCAGTATGACGTGGTTTGCCACAGTAGGAGCAAATTTTAGTACTATTAAACTTGGAACCAGAAGAACCTGAACTAGAAGAACCGGATGTGTAATGATGAGAAGATCCAGGTGGCCGAGGTCCTTTGGTAAACAGAATTGTAGGTTCAGACGCAACAGGAAACTCACGTTCTTGTTGAAGAACCAAGGAAAATACTCTGTGAATGGAAGGTAAAGGATCTAAGAGCATAATTTGAGATTTCACAGGAGAAAAACACTCATTCAAACCTTTGAGAAATCGGATAACATAATCTTCTTCCCTATGTTTTGCTGCCGTGCCACCAGGTTCAATCGGACGAATATTAGAGAGTTCATCCCAAAGGATTTTGAGGGAGGTATAATATTCACTAACGCTCAAATGTCCTTGTTTCAGACCATAGATCTCCTCCTGTAAATCAGCAATTCGAAAGATATCTGACTGAGAATAGCGAGAACGAAGATCGTTCCAGATTTCATAAGCACAATCGAACCAGAGAATTGTCTTCGCGATGGTGGGAGAAAGTGATTTAACAATCCAGCCCTGAACCAGATTGTTACAACGCTCCCAAGCCAAAAACATCTTATCAGAGACCGACGGTGGAGGAATTGATCCATCAACAAATTTCAGCTTATTTTTGGAGAGCAAAGCCATTCGCATCGCCCTCGCCCAACTATGATAATTGGAACCATAAAGCGGCGGAGCAACCAAAACGAGCGCAGGATTTTCGCTCGGATGAATGTAGTACGGGCTACTCTGATCAAGAGATGAAGTTTCAGATGAAGCTTCAGCCATGGAAGCTTGAAGAAGAAAAGGGTTAGGGTTTCGGTCAAAAGGGGAATGAAGAAGACGAAGAGGACGAAGAAAGAGAACCAAAAAGAATTCTTGCTCGTGATACCATGTGACTCAAATAACGAGAAAATGGAAATGCTTAACTTTATTACTGATGTACTGTGTGTATATATACAATGAATCTGTAACCAACTATCTAACTAATTACAGCTGTACAAAATAATTATAGAATTACTATACTACCCATTATTAATAATAGAATTACTATACTATCCTTGACAAACTTTGTGGTGATTATATTTGTTTTTTGTGATCTCATAATGATTTTTCCTCAATTAAATTGTTTTTGACAGGGATAATGACCAGAAATAACAACAAAGTCCCTTGCTACCCGTGCTTTTATAGGCGGCCGGATCCAATGCAAAAAGTAAAAACAAAAGTAACAACAGATTATATTGGCAGGTTTATAGTCTAGGAACAGTTTTCTTATAGCTAAAACTGATAAGGCAAGTCATTAGTGTTATGTTGCATCTATTACTATCAACTCGGCTTATAATCTATTATCTTCTAATTATTTTTAGAATATTGAATATATTAGATACCCATTCACAAAATAAACGATAAGATTTTCACTGTTTCCAGACTGTGGAAGCTTAACTTCATCACCAGAATTGTCGCCAGGCAGTTGCTTATAAAAATGTGAAAACTAAACTACACTGCACATGATTTAAGCATAATATAAGAGATATAATAATATCTGTTTATACATATTTTGCCATAAGAACAGGGCCCGAGCCGAGGCAAAAGAAGAAGAAAAAAAGAAAAAGAGGTAAACTTTTATAACATTCAAGAACTCGTGATCCTGCTTTTAAGTCGCCTATTTTTTTTATTTTTTTTTTGGATTGGAGCTGCACATAAGGAAGAAAGATAAGAGGGAAATGTGAGAAGCAAAGGTTTACAGGTATGCCTTATCTTGCAGTGGGCTGTGCAATGGATTCATCAATAGACAAATAATTATCAGCTGCACCAAGATCCATTGATCCCAGGTTCATGGAAGAATGAGCAGATTGTCTTGACATTTCATCTGAGTTGCCTTCCTTTACTGTTTTAGCCTCCCTTTCTATAGAGATCGCATCTTGGATCTCCTTCAGAACTTCAGAGATTGATGGCCGCAAGTGGCCGTGAGGTTGAACACACATCAATGCTTTCTCTGCTATTTTCCACATCGATTGCAAGTCGCATTCATTTTGCAGAGCAGGATCGATGATTCCTTGTATATCTCCACTCTCAATGTGCATTTTAGCCTGTTGTGCAATCAAAGCTAATGAGTTAAATCGTTTCACAGAACTATGTTACTCCATGTTACAGTGCATCTGCTGCAGAGAAATCGAAAGTTCAAAACTAACCCATTGGACTATATTTCGGCAATTTGCACCGAAGCTTTCATTTGATATTGCTTCTTGACCTGATATGAGTTCAAGAAGAATGACTCCAAAACTATAAACATCACTCTTGTCTGTCAGCTGCTGGGAAATATAGTACCTGTTCAGGAATGGGTTAAATAATGTACATGGTAAAAAAAGCCAAATATTGGCTTTTGTTTGGATTAGCTTTTGGAAAAAGGTGAAAAAAGTGATTTTAAATGATAGCTCCTGAAAAGCAGAAAATTTGTCTTCTGGAAAACGATGGTTTTCCACCCCCAAACCATGGTTTTCTTGTAAAAAAATAGATAGTGAAAAAACAATCAAGACAACTGGGATTCAAGTAACCCAGCATGCAAGTCAGACACTAATTGATCTCAAGGAAAGACAAACTTTCAAGGTCAAGGCCTTACTCTGGATCCAGATACCCTACTGTGCCTCGAACTATGCTTGAAACATGGGAAACTCCATCAACTGCTAGTTTTGAAAGGCCAAAATCTGAAACCTTGGCTCTCATGTGTCTGTCAAGAAGAATATTGCTGCTTTTTAAGTCTCTGTGAATGACAGAAGGGACACAACCAGTGTGCAGATATTCAATCCCTGAACAAGCATGAGAGAAATGCAATCTGTTGCTTTAAATCCGCAAACACAAGAACAAGAAACTTCTACTATGCTCTTGAGTAGTACTTAATAAAATGATAATTTAGCTATAACTATACCTTTGGCAGAATCTTTTGCAATTTCCAGACGCTTAATCCAATTGATACTCTGCCCACGGGTCAATGGACCTAAAAGAAGTCAAACATAATTGAGCATATGCATATGGACTTCCACTCCTTCATTCAAATCATACAGTCTTACCATAAAGGTGTTCCTTGAGAGTTCCATTATGCATGAACTCATAGATAAGCATACTGTGGCCTTCTTCTCGGCAGTACCCAAGAAGCTGCACCAAGTTTCTGTGATGTATCCTTGAAAGAAGAGTCACCTGGATCAAACAGATACACAATCTAATGATTAGCCGCCAATTTTTTGATCCACTGGTATTCACTGAATAAGATTAAGATGTTTCACCTAATAGCTACCACAATGTTAATCCCCAGATGAATATATGCATGGCTGTTTACTTTTTTTGAAACAAAGAGCACATCCATAGATTACGATAAGAAAGTTCACATAAATCAAATAAAGTAGGGATGGCCGCAATGCTGAAAGAAATTAACTGAATGCAGTTTACCTCATTAGAGAATTCTCGCTTTCCCTGATAGGAATTACTGGTTAGAACTTTAACAGCTATCTCTTTTCCATCTTGCAGTACCCCATAGTACACAACTCCAAAACCTCCAGAACCAATCTTCTTCTCAAATTTATTTGTGGCATTTTCAATTTCAGTAAAACTGAAGCAATGAGCAGCCTCTGCAGCAGGAGCATCATTCTTTGAAGCAGCCAGCCTTTGTAAAGCGAGGGAAGAAAAGCGATCTGCAATGAGTGTCAAAATGAATAAATCCATGTTCTATCGTCCAAAAACTTTAACACTATTAAATTCCTACCTTCCTCATAGTATCTTCTTTTTCCTTTGTTTATAAACAGGCAAGAAGCAATTGTTGCCAAGAGTAGCGCAGCAGCCCCAATTGATGAGCCAATGATGACAATCATGCGGCTCTTCTTTTTGCTTTCTTTATGAAGATTCAAGTTTCCAGAATAGCTGTTGAGAACCAAAGGAGTAAGCAATGGAAATCTCGTACATTGAGAAAATTAGAACATTTGACATAAAATAACAACTAATGATTCTAGAAGAAATATTATGATTTCACAGAGATTAAAATTTTGTAACAAAATGGAGACTTGGCAATATGGGATATTAAGTCCCACATTGGGTATTTAAGAGGGCTTAGTTCTCCCACCTCAACAACTAGTTTTTAGGGTAGGGTTCCCAAGCTAAAAAAAAAGTGAGACAAACTTAAAACTGAACAGACTAGGGTAATTAAATACCAACAATGATTCGTGGCCTTATTAACATGATCTATTTGAGCAAAAACAAAACATGACTCATCCAGTTGACAGTTATAAATCAAAGGACATGCAGGAATATCTGGCAATTCTATACTCGATAACCTTGTGGGCATAATGGTCCTCTACTTCGCTGACCGGACCAACAACATTAGTTTCTCTACTTATAAATATATCAAGTGTTCTGTCAGTATTTCATTTGTTTTCTACTACATCAGGAGGGTTTGAACCCTTTTAATTTCTCAACCTACATCGCATATCACCCTTACCACCTGAGCTAGCTACAGGTTACAATCAGTTAGTACTTAGTACCCTCTTTTCTGGCAAATGTTAAAACATCACATAAGCACGTGCAAAAATAAGTATCTAGATAAGAGGAGTAAGCAAGCAAAAAGCTGCATGATTTCAATTTCAAGTTTGATCAGTAAATATTAATGCTCACTTCAAGAACAAATATTTGTTCAATAGACCAGATGGCACGGCTCCGGATAACATATTATTTTGCACATACCTATAACCAACAAAAGCAAAATATAAATTATATCAATAATATAACAAAAATTAGACAAAAATGAACAAATTTGAATATTATTTGAACAGAAAGATGCTCATTAAGTAAGATCACTAAATATGATATAAAGTCAATCAATTTTCAATTTTAGCTAACAACCAATGTATGAGTTCCAGATAGCTTACAGTTCCTTCAAATTTGGGAGGTTTGCCAAAGAGGAAGGGATCTCACCCGTCAATTGATTGTTCTCAAGATGACTGCATGAGGCAGAGGCTGTGGTCAGCAAGCTATACACAAAGAATGATAGATAGAAAATGTCATTAGAGATTACATAATCTTCAAGTCCATGCATCCAGTTAAATCAGGTATTGATCCAGTTAACATATTTCCATCAAGCCATCTGCATCCACAAATTAGATCATATTAGTACTAAAGTATAAGTTTGATTGAACCAAACATGAAATATAAGTAGCCTCCTTCCAGCAAAATTATAAGGAAAGATGAGACTTACAGTTCAACCAGACCAGTCAATTTGGCAATGCCTGATGGTATATTGCCAGTCAAGTTTTTAGAAGACAACAAACTGCCACAACCAGGAACACAAAGTAAGTGCTATCAGATCAGTTGAACTTCTGTTTTCTGTAATGTAACTCATTGGAAGCAAGAGGATGAATATACTTTCTTTATTTTTGCACTGGGTGGCCAAGGAAGACAAATTGACAGACAAGCAAAATTAATAACCAAAAAAGAAACTTTACACTGAAACTATTCTTGGTTGTGGATCTAAGCTACAGTGGATCCATGACCAAGGAACAGGCAAACATGGATCACCACCCTCTTGCGCCCAGGCTTCTAATGCATAATGTGACACTATATCAGAAATGGCTGCTCCTGCAAAGTATTCAATGGAAGCATTAGCCAAACTCCAATGGTTCATAAAAGTTTTCACAGACAAGCGATGTTAAAATAGGTAGCTAATTAATTGGTTATTCTAGACAGTTACAAGTAGGTTGAAAAAACTCTTCATGGTGTCACAATAGTTTCTAAATGAGGAGGGTTACCATCTAGTGTGCCATCATTTTTCTCTAGATACTTATTTATCTCCATGGCATTCAGAAGAGGACCCCTGGAAGAATCAGACGTCTTGCCAAATCTAAAGGACAACACAAAGGGTAGGGATAGATTCATAAATCCTGGTTCATAGAGGCGATATTTTCCTAGAGCATTTTCTTCAATATTGACAACATCCTTGCTGATCTCAGGCCGCCCTGGAAGAACTAGCCTAAATTTTCTGGATTCATCTGGGCTCAAATCTTCAATCTCAGCCAAATAGGTGAATGCCCATCCATTTGCTGGAAAACCTTCCAAGTTCATCCGGTAAGTTAGAGATCCATTTGTACCCACTACAGCCGTCTGCATCACTTTAACTGGCGGCATTTCATCATGGTTAACATTAATTGGTAAATTGGTAGAAATTTTCTTGGTTCCAGCAGCAACATCAACAAGATAATTTGCTTTCTTGACAGTATCTGACTCCCAGATTCGATCAAAAGGGTCATCAGGATACCTGATAAGGAAAAAATACAAAATTTCTAGTGTAAGAACAAGAAATTGCTTCTAAACAACAAGAGGTGATAGTAAAACTATAAATGAGCATGTCTGGAAACGATCTGCTACTTAGTTATTGATTTTGAGAACACTTGCAAAATTATGAGACTAGTGAAAACAAGAAAACATACATAACAGATGTCTATAGGCTTGTACACACATTAACAAATGAAAATGTAAAATGAAGGCTTCATCGCAACAAATAGGAACTAGGAAGGCTTAAAGCACCTGATCGGAGCATCACCGTCTGCACCAAAATTTATCCTTGCAGAGACGCTGAGGTAAAAATGTTCTTCAAACTGCGTAAAATAGACTGAACCATTGAATTGCCGGAGTTCAAGTGTTGATATGAATGGTTGCCCGGTCGTAGCATTTGATAAACATACATCTACTGTTGAACTTGTAGCCAGAAATATGAGTTCTCGCATCTCTATAGTATTAGCATCAGATATAACAATTGTACCCCAATGTGTAGCCCCAAAGGAAATGTCAAATTTTGGATAAACATTGTTATTATCAAAGTTGCCATACAAGAACGTCGCCCTCAGGAGGTATCTTGTCCTACTGACAACATCAAGCGTGTAGCAGTATTTTCTAGAATCAGCAGGAAAGTGTCGCAGTGTTGTGTATTGCTTCCGGGTCTCATTGACTACGGATATAGTGCTTGATTCCCCAAAAGAAAGATTATCGTCACCAGTCCAATGAAGTCCGAGTTCATCAGTGAAATTTAATTTACCTCCGCAGTCCAAACTAACAAAACCTGCTCAACATGACAAATATGGTGGGAGTTCAAATGAAGTAATAATAGCAAATTGCAAAATCTAGCATGCAAGACGATTCATTATATATATCAAGGCTGGATCTTGATCTTGCTATGACTCATTTGTTGTTAGCATAAGCACAAACGCGTGAAAATAGATAGTAAATGAGTTCATTTCCTCCGCAAGATTCGAAATATACATAAAAAGCTCTACAAGAAAGAGAGAATTCCTAAGGAATTAAAGAATTTAACTCAGACTCCGAAATTAACTCCCAGGGGCTCATAAAGAAGATCTCAAAACGAAATAAATAACATAATCAAGAAGCATACATAAACAAAACCACGGCCAATCAGAATGCCGAAGAGCTTGGGATGGTAAAACAGGTAGTACAGTTAAACTTGAAACTATCATTTTATACCAATATTGGCAGTAAAAATAGAAAAAGCTTCAATCTTGAAAGATACCAAATGAAGAGAACAAGTAGTGGATAGAAGCGAGCAAAACAGGGATTGCCTAGGAGATGAGAAGTACCTGGGTTTTGAGCAGAGGAAAAAGGGGAGAGGAGTGAGAGTAAGAAAGGGAGAGAGGATAGGAGAAGTAGCCTACCCTCCATTTCTACTTTGGAAAGCTTCAGTGAGAATATCAGACCATAAAAATGGTGGAAAAGAAAGGAACCCAAGAGAGAAAGGGCCTCTCTTTCAGTCACTCACTATGGAGAAAAAAGAAAGACGAAAAGCAGGTGCAGGGGAATCACAATGAAGCACCAATGTACCTAATTTTTGATTGTTTGAACATTTTTCAGATTAATAAAATAAAATATGATGAGGTTTAAAAGAAAGAAGAAGAAGAAAAAAAGAACTTGAGATTTGAGGCAGAGGCCAGAGGGTAAGGGTGGTGAGAATTGAGATAGAGCAGGAAGAGGTCTCTGGGACAGGGCAAGCAGCCAAGCAATCCTTGTCGTCGTGTATAAAGTGTTTGTGGGGCCCACTAAAGGAAGCATGGCAGAAGTATTGATCAGACTTGGTGGGAATGAATCACCAAATATTATTTTTCTCAATTCTATATTTTTATTGAAAAGCATCGTGTTTTTATATTATATTACTCATTTGTATTATTGTGATTAGGGCTGTTCAGACTTGTCCCGTCCCGGTCCGTCCCGTCCCGTCCCGGTCATTTCGGGACGGGATTGTCCCGTCCCGAAACTTTTCGGGACGGGACAAATCGGGACGGGACAAAATAGGGGTTCGGGACGGGACGGGACTCGGGACGGGGTCGTCCCGATCCCGTCCCGTCCCGAATATATATTTTTATAATATATATATATTTTTTCCCACAAAATATATAGAAAAATCTAATTGTTGAGACATGGTCTTGATAGGAATAATAGGAAAGCGAATAGGGTAGGGAATAGAGAATGAATAAAGTGAGAAAAGAAGCTATGATTTTGATTGTGGTTAACTGGTTTTGTAGAAATTAAGAAGAATATGTAAGTGAAGCTGTAGAGATAAGTTGGAAAATTGTGCTATTCTCTATTTTATTTTTCCCTTTGTCTCTTCCTTCTTTTCCCTTTCCTTCTTACTCGTTCCTCTGCAGTAGTAACTCTACAATTCTCAATTTGTAAAAAATAAAATCAAATAAAAAACATTTAAAAAATAAAAAGAAAATTAAAAAAAAATAATTCGGGACAGTCCCGTCCCGTCCCGGTCCCGTCCCGTCCCGATTGCGACCGGGACAAGTTCGGGACGGGACGGGACACGGGACGGAATTCTCGTCCCGAACACAATTTTTCGGGACGGGACGGGACGGGCTTGTCCCGGTCCCGTCCCGTCCCGTGAACACCCCTAATTGTGATTAGATTTTTTTCCATATAGAGTAGTTGGTTTTGGCCAAAAAAAAAATTAGACTTTATAGTAAAAGACTTAACGAAATTCGGAGCCTCCAATTAAAGTAATTGACTTTTGAATTTTTTTCAGTTCTTAATACAAAATCTAATTTATATTTTATAGAGTAATTTATAGTACAACTAGATTTTGTATCAAATATAGAAAATATAACATAATTTATAAAAAGTTATTGCATTATTATCATTATTAAAAAAATGTGTCTTTATTATGTTCTTAGTTATTAATATAACTAGAATCACAAACACGTAGACTCATACTGGATTTTAATTAAATGTTACTAGTATTAACAAGAAGAGAGACGAATAGTGATTTTTTTTTTTACCTTTAATAGTGAATGGAATATATAGAAATGGGAAAATTTCAGTTTACACCCATAATAAGAAATTAATCTCAGATTCCCCCCAAAACATTCTGAAATTTCACTGCACCCCCAAGGGACTAGAGTGAAATTAAATGTTTCAGTTAAAAGACTCAAATGTCCTTATTGAATCTTGTACTGGATTTCCAAGACACATATGAAGAATTTCCAAAACACATATGGGAAATTTTCAAGACGCATGCATATGAGTGAATTTTTCAAAACATTTGTACTTATTTTCAACATCAATGTGAGTATTTTCAAGTCTCAAAAATCATGGATTCCAATACGAAAAGATTCAAAATTTCACAACTATATTTCCAAGACACATATGAAAAATTTCCAAGACACGTATAGAGAATTTCCAAGATACATATGAGAAATTTCCAAAACGTTTGTACTTTTTCAATAAGGACATTTTGGTCTTTTAGCTGAAACATTTAATTTCACTTTAGTTCCTTGGGGTTACAGTGAAATTTCAAAATGTTTTAGGGGAAATCTGAGATTAATTCCTTATTATTGGGAAAAATCCCTATAGAAATTTGAAGTTGAATCATAATAATAAGTTAATAACTCATTGGCCATTTGTTTGTGGTGGGTCCTGCTGCTACCCTAGTGCGGTTACTCATCAGGTTGTCTGTTTCCACCTTCCTACTAACTGCTCTCATTTCTCACTTTTCTTTTCTGTTAATCGGACCAATCCGTACATCAATCAACACAGTGATCATTTATGGACAATTTGATCCAATTCAACACGCGCGCGTATTAGCTGCTTGTAAAATGGGTATGCATGACATTAAATGTTAGTGTTCATAACACATGCCATGTGTTGCCACAAAAATAATCACAATTATGATGTAGAATTGACTCGTTATTTTTTTCATCCCTCAGAAAATACATATCAATCTGTCAATACTGAAGATAGTTTACTGTGAGAATTACTGTTCTTTTAATTGACCTCACACAGTCACATTCTAACATTCTTGTGGTTGTTCATAAATGTTCATAAATTCAACTGAATTTTACGTCTTTCGTCCCACAACAAATTAATTTACTTTTATATTAGTAGGGTACTCATTATGCAAGCATCGACATGTAAAATAAACACAATTATTGTTTATATTATCCAATTGTAACAAAGTAGATATCGGAATCCCCGCTTGACTTCTTTGGGTTATAGTCTGGTGAATGATGAGCTTTGTGAAAAGTATGATAGAACAGGGGGGAGGGAAAAACAAAACAAAATAAAAAGAATCAAGTTTGACAGCTTTAAAAAAGATAGCAGAATAATCAAAGCTGATTTTTTAACGCTTCCACTTTCCATCCTCTTGGCTTTTTAGACTTTGAATAGCACGGCCTCACAATTTACGAGTAAGCTATTTTCCCCGGACAAAAAATACATAGACAAATTACATGTGGGCACAATCAGTAGTTAGTAGTTACTAGTTAGTGCGTATGCATACACCTTTCCTCTGCCATTTGCTTTTGGGTCACTAGTGGTATCCAGTCAACTTGAAACTCCTCTGACCTTCCTTAAGCTCGAAGTATTCAGAAATCCTGATGAAGGGCGATCCACATCATATACTCTAATAAATTCTTCCAATCCATTTTATAACAAGGTGATAGAGATGTGGTATTATTTTAATTTAATTGATACAGGCATGATTGGAAACCTTTACATTAAATAAATAGTTTTTCCCAACACTGAATAGATTAAGGCATCTGGGAGGTTCTTGTGAACTCCCTTTATTCCTTAACCCGTAATATTTTTAGTTTTGGCACTCATAAACTTTAAAGAGTGAAGGCAAAGCAGATCCTACATCGACAGCTAAAAAATTTCAGTACTGTCATTGAAATCTTGTATTAAGAAACTGCTCATCCTCCTCCAAATAGTCCCCCCTCCTTTCGTACTCATAAAGCTTATGTCATGTGCCCTATGTATAGTCGATGAATGTGGAAAAGGTGCCATGTTTTAAGGTGTTAAATCAAACAAAGAAGCTAAAGTTTGTAGGTTTATGAAAAGTTAACACTTTTTACTCGTGTTTTAATAATATTTGAGCTAGGATAGATCGCGGATCGTTGGAATGATATCTTTAATTCATCATCAAAGTAAAACAGGATTTTGATTATATTTGTGAATAAAGGGCATCTATCACGCAATACAACGTCTATTGCAAACCATAAAACAGTTCTCTTAACAGGTGCCAATGATTACAATGAGATCGCAATTGCATCCATAGTTCTATTACAAGGTGAAAGATTGTTATTTGGCCAAAAAGAAGGTGATAAGCCATTCAATACATGCATATAACAAGCATAAGAACCACTGCTCAAGACCGGACTATAGCAAGCAGAAACAGCAGCATCTCCTGTAAGATCTTATCATGCATCCGCAAATCTGATGATAAAGGCCAAAGGCAAAAAATTAAGTGTCAAATTCAACATAGAAAACACAATACAATGTGGAGAGGTCTGTTTCATACTCACCCTAGTTCTGAAAGCTTAAGGTGAGCTTCAGCATAGTCCGCAAAGAACGCATCCTCGTCCTATATCAAATAGAAGAACGAACATTCAGTATTCAAACAAGACTGTTCATCCTACCATATAGTGGCCGATTTTATATGAGAAAAGGTTTAGGGGGGAAATGCAGATCCTCACGGCAGCATATTTTTCAACGAGAGGACGGAAGACTGGATCACTTAGAAGGGCCTTGTCTGATGGCAGCTGAATCAAACCTTCCTTCTCTCCACTGAGAAGCTCCCTGTTTAAATCGAAAATCACATTCAGATTATTTAGCTAGTAAGATTATACCCTGTCTATTTCACAACTCTGTGAATTCTTTTTTTAAATTTTTTTACTTCATTAATTAGTGATTGTATTAGGTATTTAGCTCCACTTAGCAAGTCACGTGTATCACAAATTCTAAAGGTAGACGCAGCACACTCCCTGGTGGCATTTTCCTTAACCAATAAAGTGCGCAAATTATTGCTCAGTATTCAATATTATAGAAAGAATTCCAACACCAAACACCATGAAACAGATCATGCACGTAAAAAAAGAGATTCCTTACTTGAAATAAGAGTTGTCAAAAAAGAGAGGGTTCTGTGTCCAAGGTCCCTCAAATCCAGAGCGTTCCTTGTGGCACCTTCCCTGCATAATGATTGATTAACACAACCAACATACTTGTTTACTATCACACTATCATGTTGATCTAACTGTTTTATTAAACAAGGAAAAGTCCGACAAAGAAGCTGGTTTAAGATTTCTATTTTTCAGATCATACCAGAGTGTGCCCACCAGATAAGGCAACTATGTCTTTATCAGATAGACCCATGTGGCCAAAGACATCCCTTAAATGATCCGAACCTGTTTTAATACATCGGTGTTATAAAATTTCACAGGTTAGCATGAAACTACTACAGAATTTAATGTGTCTGAAATGTAAATCAAAACTAACCTTTAGTGGCATTTGGCAAGCGACCTTCTGGAGGGGGTTCAGTTTTGTCCTGTGGACAAAAAGATACTTGTCATCCTCTATTTAAACGCACTCCCTCGGTCCTAAATATAAGATCATTTTGACCTTTTTTGTGGGATTAAGGAAGCCAAATAGGCTACTTAATTTTAACGTATCTTACATGTAATTGTATTATACAATAGTTTATAAGTAAGGTAAATTAGTTTTGAAGAAAAAAGATAAGTATAGACATTTTTATGTGATTAATTTTGCATCCTTAATTTCTCCAAAAAAGTTAGAGTGATCTTATAATTAGGACCGAAAGGAGTTTACGGTCAATTACGGTCAAAAAACGTGCATGTCATGTTCAGAAAAAGAAAAAAATATATTAAAGCAATTAAGATGTAAGACTTCAAAATACTAATCAAGAAGCAACGATGTTTACAAAATTTATAATGAACTAATGATGGAAGCACAAATTAATTCGAGCAGGATTCAGGAAGAAACAGGAAACACGTTCACTCATCACAGGTACGAGTTCCAGGACGGGCAGAGTCGTGGACCGCTCATTATCCAAAAGAACATTCATCTCGTAAGAAATAGACTAAAGTTTATCAGTTAATCATCAGGCCCTTTAAACCACGTGATTAAAAAAACTGAGATAATCACGTAAAGTGCGACGTCTTTGTTATCACTGGAACGCCGACGGATGTTAATGCAATAAAGATTGCTCCATCATTCTAATTTCTAAAACATAAACTCACAAAACTAAGGCTGAGTTAAAATTATTCAAGAGACTGCAAATACGAGTGTCAAATTAAACGGCGAAATAAATATGTTTACGTAGTCCACTCATTTTTATCGCATCAGTTGCTTCAGAAACAGAGATATGACCAAAGAAGCTGACCGAAGAGTTTCTTTTTTAAAAAAAAATTAAGATATAAAAGTTACTACAGCAGCAATAACTAACAGAGACATGTGAAGATCAAAATAACACATATGAAGGATCAATCCGAAATATAGTGATCACTAACCGTTCTCCCAGGGTGGAAGGGAATCTCGGGTCCTCCAGTGACCTCCACTGCCACTACTCCAGCCAACTTAAGTAAAACAGAAACACAAGCCATTCATAAATTAAGATCAAATTCGAGAAAAATTGAACAATTGCATATCTGTTTAACTGACTGTGGAATATATACCTGATACAAGTCAGCGTAGGAGATTATAGGAAACTGCTGCTTGATCGGCTCCAGAAGCCTGACTGCAATGTCAAGACCATTGTTAGCCTCATGGGCGAGCTCTGCAGGGTGCCTTATGGTCCCAAATGGTCCTCCTGTCTTCGTCTTCACATCGAATGTACCAGCTGAGTGCCATCTGTATCACATATGAAGAAGATTCGCAGCCCCGTTAATATTATAAGTACTTTCCACGCACACGCGCGCGCACACTCATAAAACTGATAGAGAATTCATACGCCAATCGGAGCATTATGGGAGCACAATGCTTCTCTTGAATAAGCCCTCTGAGCTTCTTCTTGCATTTCTCGATAGCCTTCAGGTACTCATCGCTAACAGCTGGGTAACTCTTCCCCATGGTGATAGCACCTTCTGGAGCAGCAGATAAATGATGAAAATCGATCGAGCAAAAACTTTCAAATCAAACTCCTCAGCAGATTGGTGACGTAATTAGAGGTTTGAAAATAGGATATAATAATTAGATGAAAAGCTAGTATGAAGCTCTGCAGTTAAATGAGAAAACAGCTCGCCTAATCTCAAGAATTTGATAGTGTTTTAACGGTAACCAAATCGTAAAAATATGGATGAATGAAAACCATCAAGGCTTATTGGACACAAACAAATACCGAAAGTTTTAAAGAACAATGACAAGGGGTAAAGGGGAAATAGCAGACCTGATGATTCACGAAGATACAGAGTGCGAGAGATCACAAAATCAGAGGAATGAGGAAGAAATTGGGAAGAAAAGAAGCAATATATAAATGAGCAGTGTTTGGGGTTAGCTGGAAGGTTCTAGCGTTTGTTCCATGGGGCTGGTGGTTCACCATCCGTTTTGGGACGCGAGGGAGCTTATAACCAACCAACGAACGCCACGTGTAACATGGGCTGTGGCGCCACCCATGCTGCATCAGTAGGTACCACTGGCACTACCTGTTTCTGGAATTCTGGTTTCCAAACATGTATATTTTTATCCGCCACTTATTGTGGAAACTTCGGATTCAAATTAATTTGGGGTTTTTTTTTTTTGCACCGAATTAATTTGGGTTTATAAAGAATTAAGAAAACTACTAAAATAAGTTAAAAACAATAAGTATATTAGAAATATAATTTGTTTTTCAATCATACTTTAATTATAATAAATATGAAAAATAATGCACATGAAAAATGAAATAAGAGAGAATATAACATATAATATGGTACTAATAAAGATGAAAAAGAATGTACAGGAAAATATCTAAACAATGAGTAAAATTAAAAAAATTACAGTTAATATTAAAATTAAATTTATATAAATGGGAGTAGTGTATATGTTCAGCTTACGATGACAACAGACATGAAAGAATGGTTCGGCCATTCGCTGTTACTTAAATAATTCATAGTTCACAGTTATCGTCACCCCACCTGTCAAATTTTTATTCAGTATTTAAAAATAAAACTATAAAACGACATTGAATGATAAGTAATTTAATATTATTATTGAATATATTGATATTTACATCGTGAACCTTGCCTTCTTTGTTTTTCCCATTAGAAAATTAACAAGGCAGCACAAGTGTCCGGGGAAAGATTAGATTGCAACATTATATTTTTTTATATGTTTATTTATTTAATATTTGGCAGATATATTTTGTTGATAATATTATTACGTGCATGGTATACGATAGACATAATTGTAAATATTTTTTGTGAGAAGAATATGAGTGTGTTTGGATGGACTTTTAGAAAATTGACTTATTTATAAGTCAGATTGTGTAAAGACTTTTATGTTTGGATAAACTGTTAAAAAAATGACTTATAAGTCAATTGAACTTTTAAACATGTTTGGATGGACTTCTTGAAAAGTAAAGTTAAGATGAAAAATAAGTTAGAATTTGTGGGCCCCACCAAAATAAGTTCTTATTTTTAAAAATAAGTCACTTTTTTTAACTTATACTTATTTCATCCGTAAGAACTTATTTTTATAAGTCCAACCAAATACATTAAATTGAGCTTTTTTTATAATAAGTCCTTCTGATGAAAAATAAGGACTTATTTGGGGGGGGAAAGTCCAGCTAAACAAGCCCTATATAGTGTGCTGGCTACTGTTGTTCAGTTGGCCCATGAATTCACAAAAAATAGATAATACAACTATATCTAGAAAAAAAAAACGCCACTTATGAGGGATGCTCACATTTAATTTGGATGAACGCAGATTGAACTAGCGTGTCTAAGTTCGCTGGATTTATGTTATGAATTTATTATAGGAGTTCATGCATTTACAATTACAAGGTTTATGAAGAAACCATGCGATTACCGGCTGCTGGCTATATTCATGTACAGGATAGGAAATTATGATGATGTCATCTTAAGTCAAAGAGTCGCTTAATGTGCCTATAAATATCTCTTGTTTCACTGTGTGTAGGATCAAGTGAGAAGCTAAAGATGGATAAGAAATCAAAGGACCTGCTAGAATGGGAAAAGAAGTTGAAGAAGGAGGAGGAGATATTAGCAAAAAGTAAAAGGAATCTCAGTGAAAGGAAGCAGAAATTAAACGAGGCCGAAAGGAATTTGGAGAAGAGGAAGAAAGAACTCGAAGACATGCAGAAAAATATGAATGCAATGAGAATGAATTTGGACGCAAAAGAGGAGGAGGTGAGTGCATTGGCGAAAAAGCTCCGTGACGTAACAAAAGTCGAAAATAATCAAGGGCTTCTGGAGGAATACAGCGTTAAAAATGTTTTTCATGCCAAAAGTAAGGAGTCTGGAGTGAAATTGAAAGAGAAAGTAGAATCTTTTGAGCAGAAAGGGTTGAAGAAAAATGTAGCTGCAACCACTCGTTTTGAGGTGAAGAAAGGACAATGGGGAAGTGAAAAGGGGAACATTTTAGATGAAGGAGATGAAGATTTGGGTATTTTTACCAGGCCACCTGAGGCACACATGTTTGAAGAGTACTTTCCAAGGCACGACCTGGAATGAGGACGGGGTTATCTTCTAAATCTAGGATGCGTGAATGTTGTAATACAATATAAATATAATGTGTGTATCTATTTTGATTTGAATGCGTGTGTAGTTAAGCAGTTTCACAATGGGCTTGTTCTGGTCATGTATTGAAGAATTTTAGTTTGTAGGCCCTTCTAGGATGTGATCTGTGTGAGATATTTACAATCAGAATCAATGACGAGTGAGTTTGAAAGTCGTGCATTTGTATATAAACCTCCACCACATACAACCACGTTGCCTGAAATGTGTCCACTTAAAATGGAGGAGGACGATTAAGGAGTGAATGGACTTTCAATCTTCACTTCAAGCTTTGATTAACTGAAGCTAACTCTAGAAACGTCCGATAGAGATAGGATTATTGGAAGAGGTGAGATGCGGTTCGAAATTTCAGAGTCGCCGCCGCTTTCTTTTTCTTTGTAAAGAAAAATGCGTTTCAACAAAAACCCAGTATATAGATCTATTAGATAGATATGTCATCTACACAATCCAAGTAAGTAGGGCAGGAAGCACTAGTCTCAAAGAGGTGTGTTATCCATTTAGGTGTCGGCACAATCAGCCGCCCTTAACGATCATTGACGAGTCACCTTTCACCCGTGACAGTACGGGTTTAGATGAGTCTCTAGCAGTTCAATTTCCATATTGGGGAAATAGGAACCGTGATTGCTGCATTTCCAATTTTCCATGCCATATTACTACGTAAACTGAAGGTTAGCTTCCAGAAAACAACCTGAACTTTGGCAGTTATATATAACTCTTTTGACATTGCATAAAATTCCCTTAAACTTTAGTCTAATTACATATAACATCCTCACATTTTAAAATTTAAATTATACCTCCTTTAATTTTTATTTTTTTAATATCAGGCCCTTCCATTAGTTTTTTTTTTAATTTATGTCCATCAAAGTATGCACTTTACTTTCAACATTTTTCTCTAATATTAAGATAAATTTTTACAGTCTTTTCATTATTTTTGCCCGTGTTCTGTTATCATTGCAGCCATTTCAATATTATGTTTACATTTAACTATCAATATTTTTCTTTCATTGGCAATTTATATTTTGATAATTTAGAGGTTGAGCTTTTATTTTTAAGTTTTTGGTTAGTGTAAACTTTCAAATATTATTATTCTATCTTTCTCTATGAAAAATGTAACAATTTCTCCAATCCCACTATTAACCACTCACAATTAAACATTAAAACGTTTATATAGCTAACTATGTCAGGAAAAGGAATTAGCTCAGTAAAATAACTAACATAGTTAGAAAAAGAATTTCCATAATATTTAGATATTATCTTTTTAATTCAAACCTCAACTCCAATCTTCGTCATCATAAAATAAATTTTCTCCCCAGTACAATCACAGAAAATTTCATTATCCATGATTAATCTCCACACATCATCCACAACATACCATGCCATAATAGGTATTATTCAATAATCTTTCCCCAGAATAATAGCAAGGTTCAGCGGAAGCATTATACAAAATATGATCCTAAATGTGGCAATACCTCCTGTCCTTCTGGTCCAGAATATCTCACGATATCAGTGAGAAGTTCCCGGATCCTTCCCTTGACCTCCTACTTCGCTCCTAGGACCTGCAAAAGTGAGATCAACGGGGGTAGCCCCAAACGCAACCACTGACTACTCATCTAAGTGCGGTGTGTGCTAGCAAGGTGTCCAGTGGAATACATACATATATATCAATTCAGAAGCATGCTCAGGTATTCACATATAATGCACGTCTTATTCCCGAAATCTCTTTTCATCGTTTATAATTGTGGAATAACCCCTCACAATTCATCCTCAAGAATAGTATATATAAATCATTGATAATTACAAACAACCCGAACAAATATTACTAGAAATGTTGGGAAAACATGTGGGACCAGTCGGGACCTTCCACCCGCCCCTGATCACCACGGTACAGTTCACGAGGGACTTTCTACCCTCCCTGAATAGTACCACAGATTAGAAGGATCTCTGTCCTTTCTGAACCTGTGAGGGGCGATCTCCCCTCTTTCGTCTTTCTCCCCTTTTATTTCTCATAATATATCAATTAGTCCCTGTGGCGCAACAGGGTACCTCATCACGTGATGGCACAATTTCCAATTCACCGGTGTCACATACCCAAATAATTTCTCACAAACACATAGATATGCAACACCACAATCAGGCATCAGGCTTTCCAGTATTTTCATTATATACATATATATATATATATGAAATAGTTTCCAAAATCACATATATTATAGTTCCAAATATTTCAAATCACAAATTTATGCCATTTCAAAATAATATTCCACAGGACATTATATTATGAAAAATATTAATATTTCAATATTTCATTTCCATATCTCATCAATCATTCAATTGATAATCATATCTCCACTGTGATTCAAAACCTCATATCCATATAACATCATAATTATCAAATAATAATATTTTAAATTACTTACTAACACCACACACACACATAAACAAGCAGAAAGCGGTTACCTGATAGCTGGCACCAATCTCACAATAGTGCAGCTCCCCCGTGCTAACTTAGTGCAATTCAAGCACTACACAACCATACATACAACCACAATTAATTATTTATCCAACAATTTTACATGTTGGAAAATAAATTACTTACTACCCTTTCTTTGCCCTTACTTATTTTAAATTTCTATTTAACATTTATTCTCCCTTTCTATCTCTAAAATTTATCTCTACTCCATTTATACATATATCCAAAATTATTTATCTTTCCAATAACTATTTATAAAAATTCAAGCCTAAATAAAATTAAACCTTACATCCCTAAATTATTTCTCAACCTCAAAAATCCATTCTTTAATTCACAATTTATTTTCCAAACCTTAATAAACATCTAAAAATTATTAATTTAACTATATACACCTCAGATCATCAAAAGCCGTATTTTTAATATGTCCAAAAATTCAAAAATTCCCAATAATTAAGAAAACCTACAACAATGAAAAATCTACTCAGAGAAACTCATAATCAAGGTCCAAGGTTCAATTTATTAAGCTTAGAACTCCCAGAAATACCAATTTAGACAAGGCCTAATTTTTCAAGTATAGCAAAACGAAAAACTAAATACATAGGGATGTAGAGGAGACTTACGGGATTCGAAAAATGTACTTAGTTGACCGGAAAAAACACTATTCCGACGCCGGCGAGCTCCGATAGGTCCGGCAAAGGGCTATTTTTATCTCCTTATTTAGGCACATATCGGAACAAAAACAAGTAGAGGAAGGAAGTAGGAGGTGAGAGGAGTTTAATAGTGGTGTTAGATGGTGGTTTCTGGCGACGGTGGTGGTTAAGCGGTGGAAAGAAGGCGAGAAAGAGAGAGCGAGACGAGAGAGAGAGCTTGCAGAAGGAGAGAGAGAAGGAAGGAGGAAGAAGACGAAGGGGAAGTCTGAATGATTGAGGAGAGGGGGAGATTAAATAAAGGAGAAGGGGAAAATTACACTATTGGACCCAAAATTTTCAAAATTTATTTTGAGCCACAAAAATTCCTTTTATTTTCAAAAATTTACCTACCAAACCTCTTAATTATTCTCTCCCACACTAACCTCCTTTGAACCTAAGAATAATTTTTCCCAAATTTATTTTCCTTAAAGGGAGAAATAAAGTCTTTCAGATCATCATAATACCTCAAAAATTCCTCAAATATTCTCATAATTCCATAATCTCTTATAAATCAATTCCTACTTAGCCCACTAATTCTCAATTAGATTTTTAGGATGTTACAAAAAACGCTACTTTAATTGATAAATAGTATATATATAAATAGCAAAAATGACAAAACGATTTCAAAAATGTTATCTTAGCATTAGAAGAAAATGTTGAAAGCAAAGTGCCTACTTTGATAGACATTATAATAAAAACTAATGGAGGGGCCTAGTACTTAAAAAAATAAAACTCAAGGAGGTAAAATTTCAATTTTAAAATGCCAGAGAGGTTATGTGCAATTAGACTAAAGTTTAGGGGAGTTATATGCAAATATAACCTTAAAAGTATGCCACATATATATGGTTATGTGTCTTATGTAAGCATGACATAACAATATCCGTTAAGAGATAATAGCAAATTTACGACAAGGGGGTCCATAATAAAAAAGATAAAAGTTCAGAGAGTTTAAATTTAAACTTTGAAATGTCAAAGCGTTATATGCAACTACCCCAAAGTTCAGGGGGTTTTATGGAATTTGGCCTAAACTAAATGTATAATTCCTTTTTTTATCAAAAAAAAAAATCTATACAATCCAAAGTGCTACTCCCTCCTAAACCTAATTATAAGATTAAGTTGATTATTTTTTAAAATAAATTAATAATACAAAATAAACCACTTTAAATTGTTTATGTTTACTTTTGTTTCTCAATACTAATTTATTTTACTTATAAACTAATATATAATCTAAATACATCAAGCATATGTTAAAATTTAGTAGTCTGTTTTGTTTCCATAATCTTCAAATAAAAGTTAACTTAATCTTATAATTATGATATGAAGTAGTATTAACTAAAAGGCATTGAAGCTAGCATTTTTATAATGCCCATCTTTTTCTCTGTGCTTGTTTGGTTTAATTGGCAACAAAATATTACAGATAAACATATGCAAGAAATTTTATTCCATATGCTTGAAAATGTTTGGAAAGCATAACCCACTTGATGGATACCGTAGTATGAGTAGTTAGAATACTGGGGTAATTAATTACAGGTCCCGTGTAAGGGACTTCATTAAAATGAAGTCCTATGAAATCACCTAATTAATCTGAGGTCCCTACTAGAAAGTTGTTATGGCAGGCCAAAAAGTTGTTATTGCAGGCCGAAAAGTTGTTATTGCAGGCAAAAAAGTTGTTAGTGACTAAGCCTTCATTAACAACTTTTCGGCCTGCAATAACAACTTTTCGGCCTGCCATAACAACTTGTAGCCTAAAAATCACTCTTGGTCTGTAACAACTTGTGACATTGCGATAACAACTTTTTGACCTGCAATAACAACTTCGTGGGACCTCATATTAATTAGGTGATTTCGTAGGATCTCATCTTAATTAAGTCCCTTACACGGGACCTATAATTAATTACCCCTAGAATATTCATGGTTATTCATTAAGAATAGTAAATAAGGATATTTATCCATCAGATTTATTTATTTATTTATTTATTTATTTTTCTTTTAATTATGATCTATATTTGATTTTGAATTATTGTTATTGTATTTTAAGCTAAAGTACAACTTTAGTCCATTATGTTTGCGTCAGATTTCAATCTAGTCTTTTATCTTTATCTTTATAAAGTACACTTTTAATCCTTCAAATCTAACATCATTAGTGAGTATAATTAACAGATATTGCTGACTCGTCAAATTTTAAATGATGACTGTTAAGTTAAATGCTGAGAAAACATGCTTATAGATTTTTTTATTAAAAAATAAAATAAATAAGTAAAAAATTAACTGCATCTTCTCACCTTCACTAATCAATCATCGCCTTCGAATGGTGTGCTGCTTCAAATCTATCAGTGACTTTACCCCATCCTTCACTGATCACTCATCCTTCTTGTAACATTAACCCTCTAATTCCACTATTAACCACTCACAATTAAACATTAAAACGTTTATGTAACTAACTATGTTAGAAAAAGGATTTAACTTAATAAAATAACTAACATAGTTAGAAAAAGATCTTTCCATAATATTTATATATATTTCAACCTCAACTCCAATCTCTGTCATCACAATATAACTTCCTTCCCAGTACAATAACAGAGAATTTCATTATGCATGATTAAACTCCACACATCATTCTTAAAATACCATACCATAATAGGTATTATACAATAATTTTTCCCCAGAGTAGGAACAAAGTTCAGCGGAAGCATCATACAAAATATGATCCTAAATGTGGCAATACCTCCTGTCCTTCTGGTCCAGAGTATCTCACGATATCAGTGAGAAGTTCCCGGATCCTTCCCTTGACCTCCTACTTCACTCCTAGGACCTGCAAAAGTGAGATCAACGGGGGTAGCCCCAAAACGCAACCACTGACTACTCATCTACGCGTGGTGTGTGCTAGCAAGATGTCCAGTGGAATACATATATGTATATACATTATTTCAAACAGCATGCTCAGGTATTCACATATAATGCATATCTTGGTCCCAAATATCTTTTCTCATCGTTTATAATTATAAAATAATCCATCACAATTCATCCTCAATAATAGTATATATATCATTGATAATTACAGACAACCCAAACAAATCTTACTAGAAATGTTGGGAAAACATGTGGAACCAGTCGGGACCTTTCACCCACCCCTGATCACCACGGTACAATTCACGAGGGACTCTCTACCCTCCCTGAATAGTACCACAGATTAGAAGGATCTCTGTCCTTTCTGAATCCGTAAGGGGCGATATCCCCTCTTTCGTCTTTCTCTCCTTTATTTCTCATAATATATCAATTAGTCCCTGTGGCGCAACAGGGTACCTCATCACGTGATGGCACAATTTCCAATTCACCGGTGTCACATACCCAAATAATTTCTCACATACAACACATAGATATGCAACACCACAATCAGGCACCAGGCCTTCCAGTATTTTCATAATATACATATATTAAATAATTTCCAAAACCACATATATATTTCCGTTTCAAATATTTCACATCACAAATTTATGCCATTTCAAAATAATACTCCACAGGACATTTATTATAAAAATATTAATATTCCAAGATCTCATTTCCATATCTCATCAATCATCAATTGATAATCAAATCTCAATTTGTGATTCAAAATCTCATCTCCATATAACATCATAATTTTCAAATAATAATATTTCAAATTTCTTACTAACACTACACACACACACATAAACAAGCAGAAAGCGGTTACCTGATAGCTGGCACCAATCTCACAATAGTACAGCTCCCCCGTGCTAACTCAGTGCAATTCAAGCACTACACAATCATGCATACTACCACAATTAATTATTTATCCAACAATTTTATATGTTGGAAAATAAATTATTTACTACCCTTTCTTTGCCCTTATTTATTTTAAATTTCCAATTTAACATTTATTCTCCCTTTCTATTTCTAAAATTTATCTCTACTCCATTTATACATATATCCAAAATTATTTATCCTTCCAATAACTATTTATAAAAATTCAAGCCTAAATAAAATTAAACCTTACATCCCTAAATTATTTCTCAACCTCAAAAATCCATTATTTAATCCACAATTTATTTTCCAAACCTTAATAAATATCTAAAAATTATTAATTTAACTATAGACCCATCAGATCATCAAAAGTCCTAATTTTCAATATTTCTAAAAATCCAATAAATTCCAATAATTAAGAAAAACCTCCCACAATGAAAAATATACTTAGAAAAACTCATAATCGAAGTCTAAGCTTCAATTTATTAATTTTAGGACTCCCAAAAATTACCAATTTAGACAAGGTCTAATTTTTCAAGTATAACAAATCGAAAAACTAATGACATAGAAAGGTAGAGGAGACTTACAGGATTCCAAAAATGTGCTTAGTTGGCCAAAAAGCTTACTATTCCTATACTAACAGACTCTAATAAGTCTAGTAATAGGAATATATATGGTGGAAAGAGAGAGCAAGAGAGAGAGAGATAGACGAGAGAGAAAGAGAGAACGTGAGACGAGAGAGAGAGAGAATTGTGAAGGTGTGTGCATGTGTGTATATATAATTGTAATAATAATATAATAATATAATATAATAATAATATAATAAATAGTAGTTGAGTGTGATTGGTTGAGGAAATAATAAAATATTAATAAATGAAAAAGTAAAAGTCACTGGCGAAGATGGAGAGAAATTATTGATGCGAGGAAGTGTCGGCAGAGTGGAAAGAGAAAACTACACTACTAGACCCTAAAATTCTCAATTAAGATATTTCTTTTGAACAAAAAATTTTCTTTTTACTCTCAAAATTTTTTCATAATATCCTTTATTTATTTCCTCCCATATTAACCTCTTTTGAGCCTAAAAATAATCTCTCCCAAAATTATTATTGTCCAAATAAGGAAGAAACTAGGCCTTTAAAATCCTGTAAAATACCTCAGAATCCTTCAAATATTCTCATAATCCATCATTTCTCATTAATAAACTCCTATTTACCCTCACAAATCCTCAATTAATTTTTAGGATGTTACACTTCTCCTACTTCACCAACCAAGACAAGCTCGAAACGCTCCTCTCCTCTTCCTTGCCCCCTCCGTCCTTTTCCCTCCCCGCCTCCTTCACATATCACCACCTCCTACCCCCTCCTCTATTTTTTCGAGGCAAAAACTTTGCTATTTCAACGTGGGTGTGATGGTCATAGATCTAATCAAATGGAGGAAAGCCCACTACACAAAATACATCGAAAGATGGATTAATACACACTTGTCCATTCCAAAAAAAGAGCAAAGGTAGTGAGCATCACAGAAAGCTACTACCTTCACACAAAAGCCTATAGGAAAAAAATCTCTCTGGTATTTTTCCCATATATATTCAAAGGTATATTAATAGTTTAATGTGAAGCCCAATCTCGCTAATTTAGGATGTGACTCGATGAGAGCATATGAATGGATGAGAGTATGGAGCAAATCAATAGGAGATGTTTGAGAATAAAAGAGACCTGCGTACAAAAAGGGATGAGTCGATCGTCAGTCAGTAGTAAGATGAAACCTAAAAGATGTAGCTTTAAGTTTAGATTTTAATTTACATGATTTTTAATTCAGAAATGTTACATTAAAAAGGATTAAAATGAAACCATGCTTTGTCATCACACTTTGTAAGTGTTTAATTGAACATTCATCACTTATAATTTGATGAGTCAATAATCTTTGTTAAGTAGATTAATGGTGTTAGATTTCAAGACTAAAAGTGTACTTTAAAAAGGTAAAGGACTAAATTGAAATATGATGCAAACATAAAGGACTAAAGATATATTTTAGCCTGTATTTTTCTATTCTCAAGGCTTTATAAATAGAGACCAAATGTTCTCATTTGTAATCAGTTGTAGATGATTGTTAATTGAGTTGAATAAAAAGTTTTGTTTTATCAGCCTCCTTTATTCTGGTACCCCCTCCTTATTGTCGTCCCCCCTCCTTTAATGTCTCTTATATCTTCCAATACTCCTTATTTCCCTCAAATCCTTTCTTGTTTTACCTATTCGGTACTTCATGCATTTTTTTTACTTATTTTATTTATCATGTTATTTGTTTTGTCCTAAATATTTAGGTTTGTTTATCTATTTCGATTATATTAAAGATATTAGTTAAATTAATTAATATGCCATGTTCTTTTAAACACCTTACTCATATTCTACAACTCCCCTTTTGTACTTGATTATTTAAGGAGTTCATTTGGGAAAATAGACAAAATTTAGAAAGAAAAAAAAAGCGTAATATATTTATGACTAACATTATGATAAGATATAGAAATTAGGAAATTATAATTTGTTGGGATTTTGGATAGATCTTCTATAATTATTATTATTAGAGAAATAGTTTGTTTTAATTTTAATTTAATTATTATCAATTAGCATTAACTGTGATTTGCATTTAGTTTTAATTTCTAGAATGTCACGTAATTATTTACTTTGTAAGCTTCCAAACTTAATTAAGAATATCAATTTTCCTTTGCGTCCTCTCATCTTCTAAATTCTCTCTCCATTGATCTTTCTCCTACCCATGACATGCATCACATCAACTCTCAAAACATATTACATACTCCCTTCGTCCCTTAATATAAGGTTCTACTTGACTTGTTTAAGCAATAAATGCATTTCCCCATTTTACCTATGCATTAATTTCTCCCACACATTCCCTTTCATCTTATTTTCATAATTACCCTATCTCTTACTTATCAATAAATAAGGGCACTGTTGAAAAAATTGTATATTTCCTACACATTTATTGTCTTTAACTAACTTTAACTAATTTTTTAAGAAACCACAATTTGATTAAAAAGACCCTATATATTGAAACGGAAGAGTATTTAAGACCGAGGTTGGTAATAAACAAACATAGTTTTTTTTACCTAAGCAAAAGGGGGTAATTATAGTTATATTATTTGTAGTTCTCGATTTCTTTTACTGATTCACTCATACCATGAACCCATTTTACTTACCATTTATTTACTTGATTATCCATGTCAAATAAAAGTAAGCGTCCCATTTCCCCCTTATTTACTATTTTTTTATTATAATATTTGTTCGGTCGATTTAGGTTTTACTTTAGAGTCTTTCTTCCTATTTACACAAGAAACTATTGTTTTATTTATTTTCTTCCTTTTTATAAGAAATATTTAGAAGATGTTTTAATTTTTTTTGGATTAATTTCCTATTTTGTATAATCTAATTACTCAAATTAATTATTGCATTTATTGTTAAGGAACTTTATTTTTTGTCGGCTAACTTTTCTTTTTCGAATGACACTCTCTCTTTTCGCAAATAATTTTTACTCTCCCTCTTCCACAATCTTCTTCTTATAACAATTTTATGATTGTCTAGGATCAGAAAGAGTAGAGTATAGACTGTAGAGTTTAAGCTACTCTCATATTTTTTATAAGTGGGATCAAAAAGAGATTTTATGCTATTTTTTAAATACAAGGTCTAGTTTACTTTTTAAAAAATCACAAGAATGTTTGATAATCTATTTATAAATTAATTTGTTTGACTTTTTTTCTAAATTAGTTTATTTGACTTACAATCAAACATATAATTTAACAATACATTATGATTAAGTGGTCCATTAAGCTATTTAATACTCCTTCCGGTCCTAATTATATAAGATCACTTTGACTTTTTTTGAGAAATTAAGGATGTAAAATTATTCATTTTAAAATGTCCGTAGTAATCCTTTTTTCTCATAACTAATTTACCTTAATTATAAACTATCGTATAATACAATTACAAGTAAGATACGTTAAAATTAAGAAGTTTATTTGGCTTCCTTAATCTCCACAAAAAAGTCAAAGTGATCCTATATTTAGGACCGGAGGTAGTACTAAGAAAGCTATATATAATATCTAGTTGACTTTTTAAAAAAATTCTAAGAAGTAAGTTACTTATAAATTGATTTGACTGACTGAATTTTTCTCTAAACTATTTGATTTATAAGCTAACATATGATTTAATAATATACACAATACATGTATTTTGCTTTCTCAATCTGTAAAAAAAAATCGAATGGATCTTTCATATATATATATATATGTGAAGGAATGAAATATAAAAAAATCAACTAAATCCTTATATTTAAGCATTACCGATCTTGTAAATTAAAGTTTCTCAAAAGTTTTTTACAAATAGCCCTGTCCCTAGCCTATGAAATCTCTTTTTTCACCCCATCTCTTGAATCCCTTCAAAATAAATCACACACGCATCCCAACTCCATACTTTGGAGTCCAGACTAGGGTCAGTCTTGACTCTTGAGAGTTTGGGCCAGTAAATACACAAGATTAAGAAGAAAAAAAAGGACCAGAAAGGTGAGGGGGATGTACATGGATCTTTATTTTTTGAATGAGAATGAGTATATATATTCACAGACTAAGTCAAAAAATCATGTACAAGATATAGATTCAGTTTCCTACGGCTCTTAAGAGATCATTTACATTAGCATAGTGCTTAACAAAAGCAGATATAGAGAGGATAATGTTCTCAGGTGCAGCAGATTCATTTGTAAAAATGCTTTTGTTTCTATTGTCCCAAAGCTTTCAACATAGAGTGCCAAAATATAATCTCCAGTGTGTACCTATACTCCTCAAATTGAGATTCCAAAGAAGCCATTTTGGAAAAGGTTTAAAAAAGAAAGCTGCTCTTTTGTCCTGGGGGGTTATGTGCATCCAACAATCTCTAGCTACAGGGCAGTGGCAGATAACATGGTCAATGTCTTCCAAATCTGCACTACCTAGGCTACAAGTACTCGAATTTGTCATTTTCCGCCTTAACCTCTCAGCATTAGTTAACAGTCTTTACTTGAATCCTAGCAAGAGGAATATTCTGATTCTTTGTAACCCCGGCCACTTCCATATCCAACAGTTTCCCCTACCTCAGCATACGTGAGAAATTGAAGAGGTCCCATGTCCCCTGCCCAATTATCTCCCCAAAACCGAATGGTTTGCCCATCTCCTATATTCCAAGAAATATTAAGGGAGGCAGTGGACCATACTTGTGTGATACCACGCCATGTGTGGGAGGCAATTTTTGTCTTGAATTCATAATTAGTTTTAGCACCCCATCTATATTTTGCTTTCATAACTTGAACCCATATCTTTTGTGGTTCTTTGACTAGACTAACTGCAAGTTTAGATAGGAAGGCATGATTTTGATCATTTAAATCTTTCATGCCACAACCATATTTCTTCATTAGAAGACACATATCTCCCCACTTGACTAGGCCGACTTTGCGTGTTGTATCATCCGAGCCCCAAATAAACCGCCTAATCAGTTTTTCAATCTTCCTGCAACAAGAAATTGGCAAAAGAGAAGTCTGCATGGTGTAGAAAGGAATGGCACTTAAGGTTGCCTTAGCAAGAGTGATCCTTCCTGCTAGAGAGAGAGTTTTCGCCTTCCATTGTGTCAGCTTACGTTGGACATTATCCACCAAATATCTGTATGTAGCCGTAGTGACCTTGGAGCACAACAAGGGAACACCAAGGTATTTTCCAAGATGATCAGTTTTTTGGAATCCCAAACTTTGACATATCCCCTCAGCCTTTCGCCTTCTCACATTCTTAGAGAAATAGATTCTAGTCTTGCTTTAACTCACAACTTGACCAGAAGCATCACAGAAATCTCTAAGAATGTTTTGGATAAGTCGAATCTGATTTGGTGTTGCACTGCTAAAGAGAATGAGGTCATCTGCAAAAAAGATGTGTGAAAGTGGGGGGCCTCTATTGCCCAATTCGATCGAATCCCACTATTTTAAAGCAACAGCCTGAGAGATGGTTTGTGATAGCCTCTCCATACATATTACAAAAAGGTACGAAGATAAAGGATCTCCCTGCCTTATTCCCCTGGTAGGTTTAAAAGAAGGTGTAACCTGTCCATTCCATAACACACTTAAAGTGCTAGAAGAGATACAATTCATAATTACTCTTATCATTCTTGGAGGGAATCCCGCAGCATGCAAAGTGTCTTCTATAAAGGGCCAGCTTATTTTGTCAAACACCTTTTCTAAGTCAACTTTAATGGCAAGCCATCCTTTTTTCCCTTGCTTCCTCTTCATTGAGTGAATAATCTCTTGAGTTATAATTACATTGTCAACAATACTTCTCTCTTTGATAAAACTAGACTGAAAGGGAGATATAAGATGTGGCATCAGAGACTTAAGCCGATTTGAGATGATTTTGGTAACAATCTTATATGCTACAGAGCAAAGGCTTATGGGCCTAAAATCCTTGAGAGTAATTGGGGCATCCACCTTTGGAATTAGAGAGATGGCTGTATAATTCAGATCTTCATTCATCTGTTTACCCGAAAAAAACTGAGGACACTAGATTAAAGAGAGATTGACCAACAGATTCCCATTGACTTTTGATAAAATAGAGCATGGAAGTGAGTGTGGGAAAATTACCTCTAAATCTATACTGTTGTGGAATGCTAGGGGGAGCTGTATAGAGAGCTTTGAAGAATTCTCTTGTCATATTAGCTCGCTCATCTTCTGCATATACCCATGTGTCATTGCTATCCTTGAGAGAGGAGATTTTATTTCGTGACTTCCTAATTTTTGCTTTAGAGTGATAATAAGCTGTATTCATGTCTCCCAAATTAATCCAGTCAGATCTGGACTTTTGGAGCCAAAGGAGTTCCTCCTGTAAACATGTGTTCTCATATTCCACTGTTAGGGTTTGAATGAGAGTGGCTAGAGAGTTAGAGAGGGGCCGGTCTTCTAAAGCTTTCTGGGCTCCAACAATGCGAGTTGCTAGGAGTCTTCTTCTCCTTCCAATCTCACCAAAATTCTCCTCATTCCATTTCTTTGCCACCTTAGAGAATTTTTTAATATTCTCATGCAGTGGTAAGTTAGCATTCCATGAGTCTTTCACCAACTATGGGAACGAAGGATTGGTTAGCCACGCTGCAAGAAATTTAAATGGTTTATTCTTTTGATTTCGAGGGGGTGCTACCTCAACCGTTATCTTCAAAGGATTATGATCTGATAGCACTCGAGGCATATGCTGAATTGTAGTATTAGGGAAATAACTTAGCCAGTGATTGTTAACCAGAAAGCGATATAGTCGTGCAAAAGAGAAACCCCTTCTCTAAGTAAATTGAGGACCAGAAAACCCAAGATCTATTAAAGAGCAACTTTCAACAAAATGGCAAAAAGCAGGACAAACTCCTCGAACTACTCCCGAGCTTGATCTTCTTTCCTGCGCCATAAGTATAGCATTAAAGTCCCAGTGATGGCCCAAGGCTCAGTTATATCTTGGGCTAAATTAATTAGAATTGGTCAAAGCTGAGCTCTGATTGAAGCTGTCGGACTAGCATATACTGGGGTGAGAAGAAATTTCTTGTTTTCATCTATAAGAGAAACTCTAGCATGAATAAATTGCCAATGATTATGAAGAATTTCCACTTTCATTCTATTTGACCAAAAAAAGCCAAATACCTCCAGAGAAGCCATTAGCTTCTACCCTGTGGAAATTGGGAAACCCAATCTTCCTCATGACTTTATTAGTTGTTTCTCCTGATATTCTAGGCTCAACGAGAATGAGAATGTTAGGTCTGTGATCACGGATCATAGCTTTGAACAACGAGAGAAATTTATTCTGCCCAGCACCTTGACAATTCCACGTAAGTAGTATCATTAATCATGAAGAAAATTAGTTCTCAATACCGGAGAGATTGACATCATCATCATCATCAAGAGTATCATCTAACAGCTCCTCACCTTGCTCATTATCCTGTTGATTCAAGGCCTTTGTAATATTACGCAGAACTCCATCAGCTAAAGATGGAATGGATTCTTTTAACTTGGACTTGTGTGGCCCGATTCGTACACCTTTGTTCAGTTTCACTCCTTGGCTTGGGTTGGATCTGTCTAGGGGTTTAGGAGAAATGTTCTCTTTATTTTGTTTTGGTTCAATAGGTTATGTTTAGGATTGGACTTGGTTGGGTCATATTGTTTGGGCTTTCAGAAATTTTGGGTAACCTTTTGGGGTTGGGTAAGGTGACTGACGTATGGTTGGGTAGTGTATTCATGGGGCTTGACAGGGAAGACTCCTTGTACGCTTTGCTAGTAAAAAAGGATTCATTAGAGGTGGTAGGTGATGTCTTTTTGGATACTAGAGGGGAGGCTAGGTTCTTCTTTTTGTAATCTTTCAATGGCTTCGTGTTTATTGCTTGAGGGGGGAGTTCTTGAACAGTATAAGTGTCAGGGTGGGTGTTGGTACAGTAAGTATGGTCAGGGGGCAAGTAGACAGATGTTGTGTTGTCTTTCGGGTCCTTCTGATGTAGAAGTTCAAATCTTGAGGCAGTTGATATGACTCCTTGGGGGCTAATATCTAACAATTTTTTCGGCTCCCTTGGAAATCGCCTCCTTGAAGAAGGTGCAATCATCCATTCACCATAGGGGTTGGTTTCACTCACTTCATCTGCCGTTGGCTTATGCGCCACCATCTCTATGGGTTCAACTGGAGAGTGTGGGGCGTTTTCTGGTATATCCATCTTCAAAGGACAAGTTTCTGTGAGATGCCCATACCTACTATAGGTATAGCAAATCTTAGGGAGACCCTCATATTCAACTAGTAAGGCTCTTCCATCAACCACTATCTTTGACGTGAGGGGTTGAGAAAGATCTAAAATGATAGCCATGCGAGCAAATTTTCTTCTTTCACCAGAAATAGTATTATAGTCAATTTTAATAACCTGACCAAGAACCTTTCCAATGGCTCTAATTACATTCTTCTTGTAATACGTAGTTTGTAAACTAGGGAGACGAATCCAAGCTACCACATGTGAAATGGAATGTTGTAAAGGGGAAAAGTCAGGCGTCCAAGGATGTACCGTCAAATAGTGTTCAGTAATAACCCAGGGACCTTCAGTAAGGACTCTGTGATAATCCTCCTCATTAGAGACGGTTGCAATAAAACACCCCTGATTGTGCATGATTATTGTATGATTTTAACTACTAATAATGGGAAATTATCATTTGGTTTAGGAAAATTATATGGGAATTAGGTACATTTACATGTATGGTTTAAAGCTAAGGAGTTAATTGCATTTTCTTTGTAATTCAAGCATTATAGGGCATTGACTCTTGTATCGTATGAATATGGACTTTAAATACCTCACAAATATCCTAATTTCCCATTACAAGTGCAAATGACGAGGCTCAGCTGAAGAAAGAAGAAACAGAAAAGTTGGTACCTCGCCGTGGGCTCGCCACTGCGAGGTGGCGGCGAGAAAAAGAAATGAAGATCAGAATGGAAGTGTCCTCGCCATGGGCTCACCACGGCGAGGTTCGCAATTACTGCAGATTTAAAAAGTTTTGTTTTTGTTCAAATTGGAAATTTGGGTGATTGGGTCCGGTTCAAATATTTCCTACAGCATATTTTTGACCCAGAGTAAGCAGCTTTAACCTAGATTGAGATTAGAAAGTTTCCAAATCTATTGTTTCTTATCTTGACTAGGTTTCTTGGAGGTTGGTTGATTGAATCTTCCCCAATCCTTTCCTAATTGTTTTGGGAGATCAAATTAGGCAACCCTAGGCCAAATTAGATAGTTTATAAGTTGTTTCTGGTTCCAGAGATGAGGAGCACGAAAATTACCACCCAAGAACACTCCAATTCTCTTTTCCATTCCACTACCACTCACCACAATTCCTTCCATTCTCTTGCCCTGAAGCTTCTGCACGAATTCCACTCTTCCATTCACTCATCTACACCAATTTCACTAATCCCACCTTAATCCCATGGCTTCCAACTCCAAATTCCATTTGGTCGTGTTCAAGAGCATGAGTGGCTAAGTTCTTCGTGGGGATCTTGATGAAGGAAGGCAACCGGAGCTTCAACGTTTCTAATGGGGAGTTATTTATTTTCTCTTGTCTAAGTCTTATTATGTATTTCAATCCCTTTTATTATATGTAATGGGTCTTGGAACAAGTGTGCTTCATTGTTTGATCTTTTGTTTAAATGGTCATGCATGTAATTAAGAGATGTCTTTTATATGTGTGAACCTAAGTGTTGTTTTCTTGATATTATGCAATGGATATGCTTCATTTATATTCCCTTTGGATTTCTAGAATATGCTGAATGCATGTGCGATTGTATGTGTGTTTAGACACTAGGTCCAACATTAGATGGTTCGATTTACTTCTAACGAGAGTCTCCTTGCATGTTTATCATTAATCTTCACTACCAAGTTGAAACTTAACGATTGCCTATTTAATTAATTGAATGAGCGATACGCCACGTTAGTTGATTAAGTAGGTTAATTGGACTAAGAGCGATTGCCTTAGGTTTTGCATTAGAACTTGGTTTAAAAACTCCCATATTATTTTAGAAGCTATGAAGGTTGCCCAGTTCATCAAGAGACCCATGTTCATCTCAATAGTTTTCACAAATCCATTTTAATTGCTTTCTTTAATAACAAAAATCTCAAAAAGAATCTAGTTTAGTTTCCTTAATTAAAATTTCAAAAACCCCTACTTTATAGCTTTTCATGCATTTAGTTTCCTAGGTTAGTTCATTAGGCTCATTGAGAGACGATCTGGGAAAACACCATTAGTGCAATCCTTGGTTAATTAAATTTTGTATTTGAACCCCAATGCGTATTAGGAACGGTTTAAATCAACCCCTCTTCGAGATCTGTGAGCCTGAAAGCATTAGAAAATTTCCAGAGACAAAGAAGCTGATCCATTAGCCTTTGGTACCCAATTGGTCTCCCAAGAAGTTTAAGAACTACAGAAAATTTCATACAAGCTTCTAAAGCTTTATGTACTCTAGGTGAAAATCTAATAACGGGGACCTCCACGTCATCTTCATCTAAGAGAAAATCATCCTCAGGGTCTGTACTCCTGGCATTTCCCATAAGCTTCTCCAGGAAGGAGCTTCCATGCCCTGTTTGCAATTCCGCCTGTGGATATTGAAATTTGTGCCTATCATCATCCATATTAACTTCCTGTTCCTGCATTTTGTCTTCAGCTACCATGTCCGTGACTTGGTCTTCTTGCATATCTGATCGGATTTTAACTTTTTTCACAGATCTCGTATCATCTGGGTGTGGAGGTGATTCCTCTTTTTCAGTAAGAGAAATAGAGATGGATTGCTCCATCTCGTTAAGATGGTGATCAGCGATCAAAGGTCGAAGTAGGACGGAAGGAGAAGATCTCGAAGCTTCAGTTGTTCGCTTGATGTAATTATTCATATATGGATCTTTATTATTTGGTGTTAGTTAATTGTGTACTTCCTTCTCCCATAATATAAGGTCCATTTTTTTGAATGATCTTGTCCCACAATATAAGATCCTATTTGACTTTGTTTGAGTAATAAATGCTATTTTTCTCATTTTACCCATGCATTAATTTTCTCACACATTCTCTTTCATCTTCTTTTCATAATTACCCCATCTCTTACTCATTTATAAATAAGGGTAATATAGTATATTTCCTACATATTTATTGTTTTTAACTAATTCTAACTAATTTTTTAGAAACCCGCAATTCAGTTAAAAAGACCTTATATTATAAGACGGAGGAGGGAGTAAGTTTTAAATTTTTGCAATAGTTTATGACAAAAAAAAACATGCTTTGGAACGTAATAGACTAATAGTGATGAATACTGAATAGTCGGACGGTTCGAATTCCACTTGAAAGTCAAACAATAAACAATATGGACTCGTACGTGTAGTCTCATCCACACTTGGACTCTTGGTTTTAAGTTTTAACACAATCAATCAACGAAAGGAAAAAAAAAAAAGGGGAAAATTTCAGAAAAAGACCCTCAAATTACACAAAGGACAATTCAGTACAACGAATTTCGAAAAGGACAGTTCAATACAAATGACTGAATTGTATAAACCCAAATTTAAAGGAAATGTCCAAAATGCGCTTTGTTACAACTAAGTTGGGAATCCCTTAAGGAAAATTGGGAAGGCTTATGGGAAGTTGGGATTCCCAACTTCTCTTAAGGGATTCCCAACTTCTCTTAAGGGATTCCCAACTTCGTATAAGGCTTCCCAACTTCCCTTAAGGGATTCCTAACTTAGTTGTAGTAAAGGGTATTTTGGACATTTCCTTTAAATTTGGGTTTGGACAGTTCAGTCATTGTATTGAACTGTCATTTTTTAAATTCGTTGTACTGAACTGTTCTTTGTATAATTCGAGGGTCTTTTTTTGAACTTTCCAAAAAAAAAACCGATTTGAATTATTTTTTTAAAAACATATATGCTAGCTGTCATCAACTTGCGATTTTGTTTGCGTCCGCATCCACATCTCTCTCTCTCTCTCTCTCTCTCTCTCTCTGTGTTCGATTCACTATCTCCACTGCGCAATCCTTCCGTCTACCAGAGACTCCTTCTCATCGTAAGTCCTGCTTCACTCCACTTTCCTTCGGCTTAAATCTTTCCCATTTCGTAAACCTGTTTTTGCTTGTTTTGGAACCGCTTCCGTACTGTTGGTGCATGCCCATCATTTGTTAGGGTTAGGGCTTTCATTCTTACTTCCTCATTTTCCATACTTGGGTCGTTTGTATGAGTGTTTTTTCATATCCTTGTTGGTTTCGAACTAATATCGGTGATGGGTGTACTCTGAGTTACCATTTCGATCAAGGCATTTCCCACACTGCTGTTTGTTTAGGTGGATGATATCACATCTTGAAGTTCATATCGTGTTAGTTACGGATAGAAGACAATGTCTGAAGAACTTTCCTAATCTTGAAATCATGAACATTGCGAGAATTTCTGTTACTTTGATTTCTGTCAGTGTTGTAATGCTATTCCTCTGTCAAGAAAATAATATCCAAGCGAGGTAGTAACTGTATGAAGTGTAAATTAAAGACAGAAAGAGCCTAACTTGATATAGTTCATTTATCAGATTTCGCTCCTTTAAATTATAGTTTTTGTTAGCGGCCTGGACCAAAATGAGCCTTACTTATATTTAGGGTTTGGCCGAGGCAACTTGACTTCTGGAGTTGTATGGGCGATGGAAATCATTGTAGAGTAAGTACGGCTGTTAAATACTGACCAATACTAATCATTGTTCTTGAATGATGACATTTTACTCCGCGTTCTCGTTCCCCCCATCTTCTAGGTTAATCTGCAGTCCCTGCGTAGGGCTTTGATTGCGGAGGTGCATTGTCATTTTGGGATCAAGTGATCATTACTTTTGCACTTTACTCTTCAATTACTTGCAGTTTTGTTCTCAACAAGGCTTTAAATTCATTCTAAACCTTGCTAAAATGGTTTTAATTGGTGCTTGGTTATGTTGCTATATGATCAGCAATCGTTTTAACCTTTTGACATTTTACACTGACAATAGACTCAACATGTTATCGAACAAAATTTTGATACTTTTACTTAACTAATAACCAAGTATTCAGCATGTTCAGTGGCTAGGGAGTAGGGACCACCCCCACCCCTGAAAAAAATAGTCATTCCTAGTGTTAACCCTCCCACGTAAATCTTATTGCTACTTAATAGATAGTTCTGTGTTGTGCTAGGGGCTTAGATGAACTTTTGAGTGTCATGCTGATGAAAATATATTAATTTTAAAACGTTAATAAGTTCTCTTCTCTGTGCTTGGCACTTATATTGTGCCTTTTGTTTTATTTGTGTGCTTAATTCCCAGGACAATCATGTGTGACAAGGGAGAAAAATCCTGCCCCATATGCACTGAGGAGATGGACTTAACTGATCAGCAATTAAAGCCCTGCAAATGTGGCTATGAGGTTCAAATTTGGTTCTTTGCCTATGCATGGATAAATTGTTTAATATAAATGTTTGATTGTGTGGGTTAATATTACCCTTTGTTGTGGTATCTGCATTTTATACTTTCCATCAAGTGAAGGTTAAAATTTCCATTTCAAACCCATCAGAAGTTCAGAGCCTCTGATTTTTCAGCTAAAGTAAGCAATGACACTGTACATGTAACAAATCCTTGATAAATCATTTTTATTTGTTATTTTTTATCCAAAATCTCTGCAGATCTGTGTCTGGTGTTGGCATTACATTATGGAAATGGCTGAAAAGAATGGTACTGATGGCCGGTGTCCTGCTTGTCGTACACCTTATGACAAAGAAAGAATTGTGGCCATGGCAGCAAACTGTCAAAGGTAGTCACGGTGTTCAAGAAATTTCAAAATTTAATGCATTTTATTGCTTGAAAGCAACTATTAAGTATGGCTGCCTTGATGAAGCAGATTGGTAGCTGAAATGAATTTAAAGGAAAAAAGGAAAATGCAGAAGTTAAAACCCAAAGCTTCAGATGGAAGGAAACATCTTAGTGATGTTAGAGTCATTCAACGCAATTTAGTGTACATAATTGGGTTGCCTCTTAATCTTGCAGATGAAGACGTGAGTTCTTTAAGTGCCGTCTAGTATCTTGTCTTGGTAGATGCTTCTCCATGGAGCATGGCTTATTTGATATGTGCGGCTTTCTATATTATAAATTATCTTATTCCTTGGTTAACATTTTATTTTGGATTTTGCCAGCTGCTTCAGCGAAAGGAGTATTTTGGCAGGTATGGAAAGGTTTTGAAAGTGTCTATCTCTCGAACGGCAACAGGAGTAGTCCAACATTCTGCAAACAACAGCTGTTGTGTGTGAGTTGTTTTGAGTGTCTGTAGCTGTTACCTTATTGTCGCTAGTCTTTACTAATATTTGGTTGAGTGACAGTTCTTCCTAAAGTTGGAAGCTGGCCCTTGTTGACTGTCATTTGTAAATTAAGCTGCAGTTCTTTAATCAAAATTACCCATCTGTAGGTATATAACTTACTCAAAAGAGGTTGAGGCAGTTCGATGTATTCAATCAGTGCATTGTTTTGTGTTAGATGGTAAATCACTGAGGTATGGATAAGTTGTTTTGATCGGATTATGAGATTATCACATCCACCTGATAATGGGTGGGTATTTGTGTATGCAGGGCTTGTTTTGGAACCACAAAATATTGCCATGCTTGGCTGAGAAATTTGGTAAATATTTTATTTGTTTATCCTTGTTGGACAATACTTATACCTATCTGTAGCAATATGTATTACCTTGCTGGTCCAGGCTTGCAGCAATAGAGATTGTTTATATTTGCATGATTATGGCTCTCAAGAAGATAGCTTTACCAAGGATGAACTAGTTTTAGCGTTTGCTAGGTATGATCTCTAACTTTGGCCCTCATTAAATTCCCAAAGCCCCCTTCATACAGTTCTAACCCTTGCCTCTTTCATGCATGTAAAATGGACAATTTTGCATTACATTTTTTGTTGCCCCCTTTTTACTGTGTTTTGTGTAATTCTCTCATAGTTCATGGTGCGTTCATGGATCCATTATTTATGATCGCATATACCTTGTTTTATATTGCATAACCATAAGCTTGTGTGCTTAGACTTCATTCATTCTTACTCTCCATTAACCTTTATTTTGCATGGTAGCTAATTTTTTTTATTATGGCTTTGTTTTGTCATACTTTGGATACTGAAGGAGTAGAATTCAACAAATTATTGGTGCTACAAACAATTTGCACCGCCGTTCAGGCAATGTCTTACCTCCTCCAGCAGACGATCCTCGACATATATTACCAGCTGTGAAACCAGTTGCCAAAAATCCTTTAGATGTAAGCTTCCGTACACTTCACTTATATGTATATATCGGGGAGGTTGATTGAATTGTTTTCGACTTGGTTGCTAGTTACTCATTTTGGTAGTTATGGGATATGAGTTGTGCAGCAAGTTAGCCTTTTTGATGAATTTAAAATATCTTTCATCCGCACAGAAAATGGAGAACCAGGTTAAGTTATCCTGTTCAAGTAGTGGCATTGGGAATAGTACAGCACTCCCTGCAGTGACCTCCTGGTATTTCATACACTTGCTGGTTTCACAGCAGCATTAATTTTTTCCCCCCGCAAATGCTTATTTTGCAATTTTTTTATTAGGGTTATGCGAGTGTCTGGTACTCTGCCACCACATACAAGTCCACAAAATTCTTGTTATTCGCTGAATAGAAAAGTAGAGTTGCCCGATGATTCGCAAACCATTTTGTCTGGAGTTTCTAGCACTGAAAGATCAATTCATAACACAAGAACATCAGGTGGAGTTATATTTGATGTCCATTCTAATGCTTTGTTGGAACCATCAGACTTTAACAAGTGTGATACTGAGGGAAATAGGCAAACCGATGAGTCATATGTGGCTAAAGCAGGTGGTTTGGATAAACTTCCTGCTGATGGAACATCCAACCGCGAAACATCTCTGGGAGTTACATGTGATGGTCTGGATGTGGTATCTCCTGCCAGCAGAGGCTTTGCAGAGTCTTCCAAACCATGTGATCCCAACATGGACCAAGCAAATCATGATGTTCAGGGATTGTGCTCTGGATTGTCCTCACTGAACATATTTAGTCATGTAGAAGATACATGTTGCACTCGTGGTTCTGACCATATAGATTTTACTGGTAATTCTACTGATTCATTTGGAGGGCGGCTCCCAATGGAAGAAAACCGATATTCTGCCGAACATGCAACCTGGCCAGCTTTGTGGGAAGAAACTATAGTGGATGACTTGCTAAACTTAGATTGTCAGCAACCAAAATGCAGCAAAGGCTTTAATAATCTATCACCTGGGATTTCATTACCTGGTTTGCCTCTGAATTTAGAACAGTCAAGCCATCAAGTCTGGCAGCAAGATGAGGTTGGTCACCATAGTCAATCAGGCAAACCCTCTGACTATTTTGATAATGGAACAGGTCATGATGATAAAGTATCTCCTGATATGGCAGAGAGCAGCATCATCTCTAATATTTTGTCTTTGGAAATGGATGCGTGGGAAGATTCATTGGTTAAGTTGTTAGGTGAAAGTGATGAACAATGTACATCATCAAAAGCACCGGTTTCATGGAAAGGCCAAGACAAGAATCAATCAAGGTTTTCCTTTGCCAGACAGGATGAGTTTGTTAATGAGACTTCTGATTTTGAGCATTCATTTGGGATTGCTGGGCATGCTTCTAGCAAGTATTTTTCTCCAGGTGGTTTAATGGTAAATGAGGGTACTCTTACTGGGAAAGGCAGGCATGTTTTGCCGTTGAGCAGCCCTATAGATAGTCATGTTGGTAGTCAGTCCTGTATTCCATCTGCATGTTCTGGTGAGTGCTGACTAATGTGACTAACATTGCTTTTTTGGGTCTCCTTTTGAAGGGGGAGGAGCTATATAGGTTTTCAAGTTAATATACTTGAGTGGATTTATAGTCATAACTTTATTTTGATGTTTGCTCTTGGTTATATCACTTGTATATCTGTTAAGATTGTCAACTGTTTGTTTCAATTATGCATATTTTGCCATCCTTTTCACTTTCTCACAACTTGAGAAAAATACACTTTGAGCTTTTGAACTCTCTAAACAGCTAGTTTTGTTTGGGATAAACGTTGTGTGGACAGCCTCTGAAGGTGCTGGAAGCCTGGAACTAGCAGTAATTTGTTGTTTGCATTTTTTTTAATGTCTGTTTATATAAGAAAGCCTGCTTAGTAGTTGATTTTTACATTTTTGACTTTGGGTTTAGTATTATGTGGCCTTCTGGTCTTATGGGTTGCTATGTTAGTAATTGGGCCTTTCCATTATGGAAATCATTTAACATGCTTCTTGTAAAAATTCTTTCAAGGTTATTCACCTAGCATACTCCAAAACTTATAGCATTGACGATTTCTTCTGGATTTAATGTTTTGTTAGTGTCCAATGCTCATTCTTCAATGCCTCCTGGATTTTCGGTGTCTAGCAGAGTACCTCCTGGATTTTCATGTGGGAGAGTAGAAAGGAATTGTAATACTCCTGGTATGAGTTTTTATTTTTTGGCTCAAGATTTACTCCTTTTATTCTCTTGTTCTCTTATTGATACTCTTTTATGACAATTTTTCCTCCCAGTGAGGCAATTGCAAGGGCAGTATGCGCCTTCCTCTGGAAATGTTGGCAGGATTCGAGATTTTGAAGGTAGTGATCCTGCAATATTGGAGTTCAATGAAGGGAAGCTAGCGGAAAGGCTGAATAATGCATCTCTTGACATGAGGCAGTCGTATCTTTCACAATTTAATTGTGATGAAGATGATGCTAGGCTTAACCTGTTAATGCAGCAGTCACAGAATTTGAGATTTTCACAATATGTTGGGGACAGATTTTCTCCTCAGAATGATTCATATATAACTCCTTCAAAGCTTCTTGATCAATTCCAACCTAGCAATCCATCAATTTACCAGCAACTTCACTCCCAGCAATTTAATCCTAATATGCTTTCGTCAAATAGCCTGTGGGATGGTTGGAATAATTCGAGGAACTTAAGTGGTCTGGGTATGTCGGAGGTTTTCAATGAAGAGCGACTGTTATATAATAACTTCATATCTAATTATGACAATATTAAGTTTTGAACGTATGCTTTAATTATCTTCCTTAAGAGGGAATTCAAATAATATATATTATACCATATCCCTGCCTAATTCTGATTCTGTGAAGATTTGGACGTGTGGCATGTCCTATTCAGATGTTCACAACCAAGAAATATTTTCTTTCAAATTCCTCGAGGTTGATAAAGTGAATGAAAATAGATGTGAGCCACAGCAAACGGGGCTCTCAGTTTCAGATTCCCTGCCTAGTTCTGATTCTGTCAAGATATGGTCGATGTGGTTTGTCCTATTAAGATGTTCATAACCAAGAAATATTCAATTCTCTTTCAAATTCCTTGAGGGACCATCAGCTTGATAAAGGGAAAGAGAATAGATGTGAGCCACAGCAAACAGGGTTCTCTTTTCAGTTTCGGATTTTGGTATCTTAAAATCTGATTGATTGCTCATCGGCATCAAGTGGATTGTGATACTCATTCTTTGACTAAGCTGCCTTATTTGGTTCTCCCTTATATAATGATGGGCAAGAGAGATGGAAAATGGGAGGAAAAGCCTGGAGGATTCCCCAGTTCTTCAACGAGGTTGTGGTGAGTATAAGCTAATGATATGGTGGAGGGATGGATGCATCTGTACCAAAATAGGGTTGGGCCTGTATTGATCATGGTGAGCCAAAAATCTATTCTTAATCTGTAATTTTTTTCCTAACTTTTAGAATTCCCTTTATGTAATGGTTTGTGATATTAACTTGTTTTCTGCAACATGTCTGCAGTTAAGCTAGGTCACAGGCTTTTGGTCTGTCCTTTATGGACGTGCGATAGAGAACTACAATAGTCTGTGATGGGGAGTTCATTTCTTGGACTGGCAATGTTTAGTTGGTTGACGAGGAGCTCGTTTTGGTTGATGGCAGAGCTTCAATTGTACATAATCTGCGTTCTGTAAAATTGATGTCTGGTTCAGGCTTGGAAATAGGCGGATATGGATATACTACTGGATCTGTTGGCTTGTTTGATTGAATGGGAGGCTGTTACTATGAACTGAATTGTGCATTGTTAAAAATTCTGAGAATTCGATGGTGTTCTGTTTTTTATGTCTAGCACTAAAATTGTTTTGGAACTTACCAATTAATCTACAGGTTAGATTTCAACCCTCCCGAGGGAGATAAGCATCCACCGTGTTGTGTAAATGGCGTATAATTGAAAAAAATACTTATTAGGTGTCAGGTTGCTTGTTAACGTCAGTGCTAACTGCTAGGAGATAGCCTCGTTCATGTATATGGTTTAACGTTGGGTGGTCCCATCTGATGTCAATTCTAGTGAAGCCATCAAATATTCACTCTGGAAATCTTGTCATAGTGACTTTACCATGTTGAGCCATAGAGGATTCGTAGAAATTGAAAGCCGAAAAGGATCATGGTGTGCTACGTAGCTAGTAATGGTGTTTAGGCGCCAACAGGGAAACCTGTTTGGCTTGAAAAGTCTCAGGGATACAACGCGAGGAATAGGAAGAAAATGGTATAGTATGGCGTGGGTTCGTAATGACATGGCATGCAGTCGCGGGGCTTCGTCCAACAATTTTCTGGTGAAGCCCCTTTGACGTGTTTGCATGTAATTGAACTCTGGCAAAAGGCTGCAATGCAACGTGGGTCTCAGACAGAGAGAGGACATCCTGTGAATTGTCGTACTGCTGGTTGGTTTGGTTGGACAATCGTGTGCTTACTGCTTAGTGCTTACTCATGTGAGGACAATGGAGGAATAGTCGCTGCCCGCTTGTACCTTCGTTAATTGAATGAAAGAATTATTATGGAGTCTCAGAAAAAAAAAAAAAAGCTAATCACTAAAAGGCTTCACAACAATTAAATAATAGGGTTAAAAGGCATTTTTACCTTGTAAGTTTTCAGATTTGGGCATTGGATACCAGGAAGTTTTTGATGGATTAAATGTGTTCTGGAAGTTTAAAAAAGGGGGCAATTTAGACCCTCTGTTAACTATCCCTATCGGTCAACATTATTGATCAAAATTTGCTGAGGTGACAAGACCATGTGGCATTCGCCTCACTTTTTTCATATCAGAATTTTTAATTTTTAATAGAAAAAAATCAAAAAAAAAATCACTGCTCTCTACACACTCCATCTCCCTCGCACCCATTGAAGCTCAGGTTCTTCTCCTCTTCCCCAAAAAATAGCCTGCGCCTTCAAATTTTCCATGTCTTTCGGCCATAAGCTCCAGAAACATAATCTAATCTCAATATTTTCTTACCCCAATAAAGCCCAATTCCTCTCACTCTGCAGTACATTCTCTTTGCTATGAATAAAATCATTAATACAGAAAACCACGCTGAATCCTTCCTCCATCACCATTGTCATATTGCTTCACTTTCTTCCTTTCGAGATGCAGAATGATTATGGGTTTGTGATTCCAGATCTAAGATCTCACTGCAATGTTAAGTTTCAATACAGAACTGGCAATAAGTTTGTCATGCTCCTTTGTTATTAAGACATTTTGGTTATTATTCGGGCTGTTCTTTAATATAAGACCTAATTGATTTTTTTAAGAATTCTAAGAAAACTAAATAGGTCACTAAAAAATTGATTTTCATGAATTTTTGTTTCTAAACTAGATTATTTGATTTATAACTGACATATGATCTAAAATATACAAAGTACGTTATTATTAAGTGATTCTTTTTGCTTCCTTAATTTATAAAAAAAAAAGTCAACTAAATCTTATATTTAATAACAGGGGAATATATTACTTCTCCCTATAATAAACCTAAGGTGCATTATGTATTTATGTTTGGTTTTTGTGGGGGTGGGGGTGGGGTTGGGATACTTTACACAGCGCATAAGGGCATCTCTTATTTCGATTGTCCGCATCATAAAGGAGGGGATAAGAAAACACATTGGAAAAAATAAATTAAAATGTTGGGACTTAGGTATCAACTAACAATGGATGGAATGGAGTAAAAAGTTGAAGAAAGCATGAATATAATATGTTGTAGTAAAGAAAAGGTGGATCAATTATGGCGATGGACATTGGAATTTAACTTTTGACATAGGTTGGTGTAACCACTAAGATTCCCACGGCGTTCTTTTTAACACAGGTCGTTTTCAGTGCAACGGTACGAGCTTAAGTTCTCATTAGAGACCAATGAATTACAGTTGTTACGCTAACTTCGTGATTTTGCGGAGCATCGCAATCACCAATAAATCAATAAATTCCAAGGTTTGTGCTTTCAGAGTCATTTTATCATCAACTTGGTATAATGGACACGTTAATTTGCAGCATTCAATACAAGTCAAAATTTTTAGATTAAAGGTAGACGCTAACTGCCTCAAACTAAAGGCGGGATCAAACACATGGGTGTGCTTGGATGTACTTATGGAAAGTTGACTTATTTATAAGTCAGTTTGAAAATAAGTCAGATTGAAAATAAGTAATTTATGTTTGGATAAGCTGTTAAAAAAATGACTTATAAGTTAATTGAACTTTTAAATATGTTTGGATGGACTTCTTGAAAAGTAAGGTTAAAATAAAAAATAAGTCAGAATTTGTGGGCCCCACCAAAATAAGTTATTATTTTTAAAAATAAGTCACTTTTTTCAACTTGTGCTTATTTCCTCCATAAGTTCTTATTTTTTCATAAGAACTTATTTTTATAGGGCTTTTTTTCATAATAAATCCTTTTGATGGAAAATAAGGACTTATTTGAGGGGGAAAAGTCCAGCCAAACAAGCCCATATCTCTTATTTATTTGAAGCTTTTATGTCACTACAGTACAAGGCCAAACAAATTTGAGCATTAGTTTGCTATATTTTCGGTAAATATGAAATGAGATTCTATAATAACTAATTGATAATTGGTAATCATATACCACGCCGTTCCTTATTATAAATCCAACTACTAAAAGTTTTTTGTTTCAAAATTAAGTCCACTTTAGGATCAATTAATGCTACTGTGATTATTTTACCCCTATGTTGGAAATAGGGAACATGAGGGAGAATTAGAGCCGGGAATTCGGGTAGAGCTCGTCGGGCCGGCCCATTTAGGCCCTAGCCCGAGGAGGGTCGGGCTTTGATTTTGGAGCAAAAAAAGGGGAGCGGGCTTAAACGGGCCGGCCCGTCGGGCCTCGGGCTTTGACGGGCCAGCTCATTTAAGCCCATTTATCGCTCCTCCCTTTTTTTTTACATTTTTTTTATTTTTATTTGCTCAAAGAGTTAAATGGGTGTGCTATTTTTGTATATATGCATATGGATGATAATAATTTAAATGCTTATTATGTTAGATTCAAGTTCCGTACGTCCCACTTTTATACTTTAATTCCTTATTACTAAGAACATTCTATCTAATTGTGATGTGACTTCTAGTTCTAGACTTAGTACATAATTTATGAGTTGTTGAGTTGGTATATGGCAATGCACTAATGCTTGGTAAGTTTGTATTTAGCTATAATTTGAATCATATATATTTATATTTTTTATTATAGATCCATTATTTTCATTAGCAATACACAGTCAAAATTATGAAAAAAACATTTAAAAAAGTCGAAGCCCGCAGGCCGGCCCGAGGCCCGACGACTCAATGGCCGGGCTTCACAAATAGGGGGTATTTTTGTTCGCGGGCCGGCCCATTTAAGCCCGGCCCGCCCGATTTCCCACCTCTAAGGAGAATGTTTATAATAGATAAAATGTTATTTTAACACCTACTATTAAATAAGGGCAAAGTTTTAAAATTATTTAAAAATATGACATATTTAATGTTATAACCTCAACTCCTTTGTATGTGAGAAGTAGTTAAGGTGGATTTATAATAAAGAACAGAGTGGTAATATTTTAGGGCCCGTTTGGTTCAATTACATTACAGGCATGCAATAGTAATCATAACTGCATTACCAAGAAATGAGTTTGGTTAGTCTTTAGTATGGTAATCGACTTTACTATGGTAATGATGATTACAAAAAATTTGGTAATCCTCATTCATACCACCCCTCTATAACTCCTTATTACCATCCTATTGCATATTTTAAAAAGTTATTTTTACCCTCTAGCTTTCACTTGTTTTAATTTTCTCCTTCCTTCCTCTTCGTTTATCATTCCCCCCGTGGCACCCACCACTACTTAAGATTTAGCCACTATAAGCACCGCCACACCCACTACCCAATACAACGCTTTGCCTCCTTGAAACAAAACTTAATGATTCGCATAATGCATTCATCACTAATAGTAGTAAGATCAGAGTGTTGGGCGGCCCTTGAGATTACGGCATCGTCAACTGCATCTAACATCAACGGAGTTCCACTTGTTTAAAAATAACAATTTATAGTAAAATGGAACTAAATAGAAAAATTGCAACATTTGGATTGCAAATCTAAGAAGATTTTTTTACTTGTTTAAGGAAGATGGTAAATCCATGCATGTGCTGGTAATTTTTGTAGAGGATGAAGATAGTAAATCCGGAGAGGCCATGAATTTACAAATGAAGGAGTTTCCCCCCCTTTTTTTCATTGAGGGCATTATAGACTTTTGATTTTTATTTTTATTTGATTAAATATAAGAATAATTTTTTTTTCTCAATCACCCTGATATTATTGTACTAAACATATTGATGGCAATAAGCGCTACATTGCATTCCATTGCACTACACATTGCATTACCATCTCGAAGCAAGATGGAAGTGAACCAAACAAGCCCTAAGATTGTGTGTTCAGATTTACTAATTTATGAATAAAATGTTATTTTCATAAGTTCTTATATACAATATTAAAAGTGACTTATATATAAGTCAAATTAAAAATAAATCAGATTGAAAATAAGTCAGATTGTGAAATGAGATTTATGTTTGGATTAGCTGTGAAAAAAATGACCCATTTTCCATAAGCCAGATTATGTAATGAGATTGATGTTTGGATTAGTTCTAAAAAAATAACTTATAAGTGACTTATTTTCCATAAGTGACTTATAAATCATAAGTTATAAGCTATTTAAAACAGCTTATACTTATTTTTAACTTATAAGCAATAAGTTAAATTCAATACAAGTCAAACCAAACATGCAATTCAGGGTGTGTTTGGATTAACGATTGAAAAAGCATGTATAAGTCAGATTGAAAATAAGTCAGATTGTGTAATGAGATTTATGTTTGGATTAGCTGTGAAAAAATGACTTATAAGTGACTTATTTTCCATAAGCCAGATTATGTAATGATATTGAGATTTATGTTTGGATTAGTTGTGAAAAAATGACTTATAAGTGACTTATTTTCGATAAATGACTTATAAGTCGTATGGTGTGTTTGGATCGACTTATGGAAAAATGACTTATATATAAGTTAAATTGAAAATAAGTCAAATTGAAATTAAGTCAGATTGTGTAATGACTTTTATATTTAAATGGGTTGTGTGAAAAGTGACTTATAAGTAACTTATTTTTCATAAGTCAAATTGTGTATGATTGGATAAGTTGTTATTAGATGTGAAAAATAAGTCATAATTTGTGGGTCCACCTTATAAGTGACTTATAAGTAAGAAATAAGATGTTTTAAACAGCTTATGCTTATTTTGACTTATAAGCTATAAGTTACTTATATGTCAGATTGACAATAAGTCGAAACAAACATGCAAAATAAGCACTTATTTCCCAAAAATAAGTCGAGTAAAACATAGCCATAATCTATTTTTTCAGCTTAAGCTTATTTTGACTTATGAGCCATAAGCTCATTTAATCCATAAGCCAAACCAAACACAACAAAATCCAACCCAAATTAAGCGTTTTTTGACACAATAAGTACTTATTTTTCTAAATTAAGCCAGTTCAATTAACAATAAGCCAAAACAAACACACACAATATAAACACTTAAACAACAAGTCAAATCAAACACAAAAAAAAAAAATCTCAAACCCAATTTTAAGTGCTTTTTAGTAAAGTAAGTACTTATTTCCCTCTTATAAGTCAATCCAAACACACTGGTGTGTTTGGTTGGATTTTTTTTGAGCAAATAAGTTATTATTTTCCCCCAAAAGAACTTAAAATGGGAAAAGCAATTTCTGAGATATTTGGTTAAGCTTATGAAAATAAGGTCTTATGGAAAAAAATAAGAACTTTTGGAGTTAATAACTATAAGTTGTTTAAAGTGACTTATTTTTAAAAAATAAGAACTTATGGAGGTAGGGCCTACAAATTCTGACTTATTTTTCACAACCAATCACAACTATTCCAAATATACATCTCATTACACAATCTGACTTATGGAAAATAAGTCACTTATAAGCCATTTTTTTCACAGCTAATCAAAACATAAATCTCATTGCACAATTTGACTTATTTCAATATGACTTATATATAAGTCACTTTTCCAGAAGTCAATCCAAACACACCCAAATTGTTAATCCAATTACACCCATATAAGTCACTTTTCTAATTATTAATCCAAACACATCATAAGCTCTTTTTTTTCTCCTTTTGTTTATTTTGACTTATAAGTTATAAGTAGTTAAAACAATAAGTCAAACTAAACGCGCAAAAATAAGGACTTATTTTCCCATATGTCAATCCCATAGCTTCTTGTTAAGTGCTTATAGAGTTTGTTTGGATCGACTTATGAAAAAGTGACTTATATATAAGTCAGATTGTGTAATGACTTGTATGTTTGGATGGGTTGTGTGAAAAGTGACTTATTTTCCATAAGTTAGATTGTGTATGCTTGGATAAGTTGTGATTAGATGTGAAATATAAGTCATAATTTGTGGGCCCCACCTTATAAGTAACTTATAAGTCAGAAATAAGCTGTTTTAAACAGCTTAAACTTATTTTGACTTATAAGGTATAAGTTACTTATCAGTCAAATTAACAATAAGCCGAAACAAACATGCAAAATAAGGTACCAACAAAATAAGTTACTTTTACCCCAAAATAAGCACTTATTTTTTGTTTTTAAGCTTAGCCAAACATGCTCATAGTTTATATGTATTATTTAGTTAAAAAACTTTATATTTGTATGATTTCTAATTCATATGACTTTTTATCCATTAAATATATTTATTTAAATTTCCATTTTATTTTTTTGCAAATAATTGGGAAAATTAATTAGAGGTCCCATGTAAGAAACATGATTAAGATGATGTCCTACGGAGTTGTAAACAACAATTTCTGGCGTGACAATAACAATTTTGGCCTAGTGATAACAACCCGTGGTACCTTATCTTAATTATGTTTCTTTTATAGGACATTTATTTAATTTTCCCAAATAATTTTAATTTTTGACTCAAAATCATTATAACTCAAAGATTCAATTTAGTTCTATTATTCAATAAAATTAATGCCCTTTTAGTCATTTTCATCTTCAACTTATTTTTAAAGATAATCCTCTAAATATGTGTCAAAAATTAAATTCATCAAAAAGTCTTTTTTTCACTACTAATTCAAACATAAATATTGTTATAAGTCAGATTGACGATGTCATTTTCTCAATCATTAATGCAAACATAATAAGAAAATTACAACTTGTACGTAATTTAGTAGGGAGATCAGCGATCCCACATTCTAAACCTTGCTACAACTTGTGCTATAGTACAGTTTACATTTCAATACTATGAATATTATTTTCTTTTTAAAATCAAGATGTCCATTTTGAGTAAAATCATGACATGGTTTACGTAGAAAATGGAGGGACACAGTAAGGGGGGCCTAGGAAATGAACAGAACTTTGGCCTAAAAAGAGAGGCAAACAGGCACAGTGGTGAGGGCTATAAGTCTCAAGGGACGACGAAGGCGATTTCAATATTAAAGGAGGGCAAATTCAAGCCGGGGATTGGAAGGAACTTGAAGAACACGACTTGTAATTATGAACATCAGAAGAAGGGAAATAAATAAATAGTAAAATTGATTTTGCAAATAAGGAAGTTGCTTGGCCAAAAGGATCAGAGACTGAACCATTACAATGTAAGCATAGAGCCCAACAAAGGAAGATAAGCCTAAGTTACAGTCTCAGATTTGGCCATTCATTCGCAGCCTCGAAGTTTGGAAAGCAGAAGAGAGACAGACACTTGATTCTAAAAGCGACAAAAAAGCTTTAGATTTGTAAGAGTACGGACGCGATAGGCCCCTCTCACCCCACAGATTTTCAAATCAAAAGCCTGCCACCATAATCCCTCCTTTTCACTGTTCATAGGCACATACGTTTGCAATCTAGGAAAAAGCAAACCAAACAATGCTTTAATTAAGTCATTAATTAACTAACTAGTTATACCAAATTATTATTTTATTGTCTGGCCGAAAAAAACTTATTATTTTATTGGTTCATTCATTTCATGATGGGTTTTTGTGTGGACAGTACGGGTAAAGCCGAGGAATGCGCGAATTACTTTAGTCCCAATGAGAGGGACGGGACGGGACGTAGAGATGGAGAAACCCACTTATCTCAACTTAAACACGTCACACGTGGCCTCACTACACGACAACATCATAATCACCCCTTTTAATTAATTATCTCGTACCTCACTTTCTTCTTTGCTTTTGCTTCCTTGCCACACAACAGCGTCTCAGGTCAGGTGAGCTGTTACGGTATACGGTGCCCATTTCTTTTCAGACTTTACGCACATCTGATCTCACATTTGGTGCTCTCGAATGAAAAATATCTTAATCTCTCTGTTGGTATGACTTGTAAATCAATGTAGGATCCAATTTCTGAGTCTATTATTACTCAGGAGACAGTAGGCTACTCCAAGCAGACCAGTTTTTTCAATTCAAATCTATTATAAATTAAAAATAAATTAAAAGATTAATTTGACTTTTTTTTTTTGTGAAATTAAAGAAACAAAATTAATCACTTTAAATTGTCTATAGTTATTTTTTTCCTCAAAACTAGGTTATTCTACTTATAAACTAATATATAATCTAATTAAATGTGACATGTTATAATTTAGTGGTCTAATTTACTTCCTCAATTTCAAAAAAAATAAAAAAAATCAAAATGATTTTATATTTTACACCAAGAGAGTATTAAGAACGAAAAAAATAACAGATCATGGGTAAAAATCATAATGACTAAGCGAAGTACTTAAATTTGATGGGGGAAGTCGGCATGGCCAATATATCCTATCGCAGATTTTATATTCTAATATTACCTGTTCCTTTTAGAGTTTGATAGGTCCCCACCACCACCACTTTGTTCTCTCTGAATCCATGTGTGTGCAAACCCATCAAACCGAGTCAAATACATATCTTTAGCTCATATGTTCAGCATTCTTGACAAATAAAAATTTTTCTACCCATAGCAGCAGGCATCATTCAAACCTATCACTACACAAGTGGATTTACGCATCACACTTTCACCTGTCCAGATTTTTCCTCTCTCTTTTGCTCATGTGAGAAATTGAGCAGCATTATCATCTGAAATACAGTATTTCTTCATGAAGGCAATTCCCGCTTTTGAAACACCAACAGTCACGATAAAAAACGCTAACAATTTTGTTCCATCCATTTTGAACATAAACAATCCGAATATGAATGCTAGAGAAGGAAATGATAGCAGTTATAGTTCTTTGCTGAAACAAGCACAAAAAACAGACATAGGTTCAAAAAGACATGAGCATAGCAGTTTGTTCCGATGAGAATCAATCGATTAAGTAAAGGTTAAGCACTTCAAATGGGAAGATCTCTTGAGCAATCCGATAAACACTTTCCGTGCAACCAGTTTGTTTGCCATGATCGCCCTACTAACTATGCGAGGTGATTCTAATTTGGTGCTTTAATCCACATGACTTTGCTTTCATCAACTTCTGCTTTAGAAAAGGGGTGGGACGCTAGAGTTGGGCGATTGATGAAGAAAACTAGGGATGGATCGTCATGTTTGGAAAATGAATCTGACTATTAGCTGCCGGTGGTGGTAACATTGTTGAGGGGAATCCTGATGATGCTGCAGCAGAGAGGGATGGAATCAAAGACGCCTCGCCATAGGGACCTTGGTATTGAAATACCCAGTTTGACAGGGAATTAGCTTCCATCCTTTTCTCCATTGCTCTTTCCTGAGAATAAAATGAGGTTACCAATCTTGTAAACTAAGAGGAGGGAAAAGAGAGGAGAGATACAATTGGTGGTCAGAACAACCTGATTGATAGGAAAGAAATCAGCACTATTCCAGACAGAAGGATGCTGGGAAGCAATTGGGAAAACATGAGACGGTTGACCCTTCAGTAACCTTGATGCAGGGTTCTCGAACTAACATAATGATGAAGATATAGGACGTCATAAGTTAAGATATTTTCAAAACGAGAATCAAAGATGTAAATACACGAGCAATATTGCAGAGCACAGAATAGAATTGAGCAGGAGGTTTATAAGAGATTTGTCAACATTACCCCAACTCTCCCATCAACAGGAAGATTGGTCCAGCCATGCTGGACTTGAAAACCATCAGAATAAGCAGGGGGAGCAATGGCCAAGCTAAGATCAAGATTTGGGTTGCCATCTGCACAAGTCTCAAAACAGACACGCTGTCAAAAAAAGTCATGAATTGATGATATTGCCACTCTTAAAGCAGGGCAAACTAAACGAAGAACCTTCATTATGTGCGGAGATTATCTCCCCTTCGTATGAGCTTGGCTCAAAGTTCGTCATTGCTTCCCGCCCATTGCACTTTATTGCCGCTTTATCATACGCCCTGGTTTCATAAGATTGTCGCACACTTAGTATGAAAGAGACAAAACAGAAACACATTCCAAAAAATTAACACGTTCAGCTTGAAATCATCTGATATTTGAATGCAGAGACCTTGCAGCCTCTATTTCGCTATCAAATAGCCCGAGATATATATACCTGCAGGCAAGCAATGAACCCTAAACCAATTAAAAAGTAAAAACAGAGACCCTAAACCTATTAAAAAACAGAGATCGGGCTCATCGCAAAAGAAACCAAGCTCTTGAGAAACTATGCATACGGAACCCCCTACTTACTTACAATCCACGGAGGGATAAAGTGTCAGGACTACATCTAATATAATATACATGCAAGGCATACATAGGCAAAGAAAAGACATGTAAAGTTCAAGTTTTCAACTATACGTGCAATTCACTTGAAGGGCTTCTTACTTCTTCCCTAGAAACTGCCCCATGCGAGCTTCCCATCGTCCACATTTATGCAGAGTAACTCCTCTATATTTAGAGCTCCCCCTTGAGAAGCCAGTGCTCTGTCGCCGCAGAATATGCACAAACTCTTCCTTTGTGAAATTACTCATCTGCAGAAGAATTACCACGCTAGGTCAAACTTCCACTAGAATTTATGGTACGATGAACTACAGTCATTGAGATCATCTGCTCACTAACCTGCTTTATATCCTCCTCATAATCACTAACATTGAAATTAATATCAGCCTCAAGGCCACGAAACTTGATTGCAGCTCGATCATATGCCCTGAAATCGCAAAAACGGATCGCGGATGAAATTATAACAAAGTATACTTAAATCATAGTCAGTGTGGTCAAATGGGAAAAACAATTATCAGTTTAATTAAGTTCACCATAAAATAATATTATACCTTGCCGCAGCATGTGCTGTATCAAATCCGCCTACAAGTAAAAAGAAACGAAATAGGATATTCATAGCATACAGGAAAAGGACTCAACTAAAAGCAAGAAGTCCGGAATCAAGTGCCGGTGTCAACTAAATAAACATAAATCGCAGAAAACGAATTTCTATCATCACTATGGTTCCTCGCTTACCTAAGTACACTTGTTTCCCACAATCCCTGCACACAGTACCGAAAACAGTAGGTTCAGAAAAGACGACTGAAAATGAAGAACAAACGAAAAGAAAAATAGGCGTATGAGAAGTTCGCATATAATCGATTGTCTACAATACTGAACAGTATTTCGGGTTTTCGATCACTGACCATATATGCGATTCCCATCTTCCAGTTCTTCGATAAAATGTGACACCGCGATACTGTGAGCTCCGCGACCTCGGTCCCCGACGACTCTTCTTGACCTGCGGTTTCTGCGGCGGCGGCGGAAGCATCCTCTCTTCCGGCTTACCACCGGGACCCACCTCCTTGCACAGGAAATCCAACCATCTTTTACTTGAAGAAGAACCTGGAAATCTCTGGCCGATTTGCAATTCAGTCACACGACCCTCTTCGGCACCGGCGATCGGAAAAAGCTGGATGGTCCGATCAGTACAGGTATCTTCAACTTCACCAACTGGAAGATCAACGGCTTTGTAGGTTTCGCCATCATGTATGTTATTCCTCTTTAGTGTTACTAAGTTATTAGCAAAAGCATCGCCATAAGAGCAAGAGTCTTCGTCAAAAGTATTGGTGGAGTTATCGGCATTGACGATGGAAGAATTAAAGCTCCCAGAGCTATCCATTTGGCTACCAGAAAGTAGCACAACATTCTCAGCAGGCACGTCAACGGAATCCGAAGCGGAATCAGAGGAAACGACGTTGAGATTAAGATCCAACATGGTGACTCCAGAGTAACACGTAAGCGACGAATTTCAAATTAACTTTTGGACCGAAAAAGGTAATAGATGGCCTCAAACAGGTAACAAAGAAGCAACGGTCCCAACACAAAAGGGAAAGGAAGGAGGAATTTCAGGGATTCAGACAAATGGATCAATAAAATCAGGTCAACATTGTTGAACACAACGAACCAGTTAGGGAGAAAGGGGAGAGGTATTAAGGAATTCGAACGGGGGAGAGGGGAGAGGGGAGAGGGGAGAGAGAGTATTTGAGAGGAAAGCTAGGAGGGAATCATGAGTGGCCTTGGACCTCCATGCAGAAGAAAAAGGAGGAAGAGTGTGAGAGAAAGTGGTTGCATCGTTGTAGTGTATTATATGATGGCAAATGTAGCGCAGAAGAAGAAGAAGAAGAAGGACGGGAAGCATGAGTGAGAAGCAAATGGGTGGTGGTGGGCTCCATTTCTTTTCTTTTATCATCAAATGACATTTAAAAAGTTTTTCCTAAATTGAAAAAAAAAATTAATAAGTCGTGCGAGGTTATAATGGATAGTATATACACTGAATTAGTTCCTACCAATCTAACTAAATTACTGTTCATTTTGAAAAACTGTCCAAATTATTATACCACCCCGTTGCTTGCTTACTACATTGGCAAGTACTATTTAAATACGGTGTGTGAGATTCTCTTCTCTAAAAAATTCATAAATTCACGGATAATTGTGTTGAAGTTCAAAACATGTCCCAATGAATTATTAATGACAATAATAACAAGTGAAAAATATTATTAATGTCTCATTGGAAGTTGTCTCGTCAGATTTCAATGCAAATGACCCTAAGTTTTGAAGGCATTATTTTATATAATAAACTAAAGTTGAAAAAAAAAATATAAATGGAGTGTACTCCTTTCAGCCCACAATATAAAAGTAACATAAGATTTTTTTTTTAACATTACAAGAAATAATATGTAAAAGTGAAAATAATAGATGTTTTATTTACATTATTGCCTTTGTATATTAAAATGTGGAGTGGAAAGAGGGTGTACGGATAAAAAATGATAGTGTAAGGATAAAACTAGAAAACTATGATAATTTCACTTATAATGAACAACTCATCTAACCTCCCTCCTCTGTCATCTTGCTTTGTGCAAAATATTTACTGACATGAGTGAGTAAATATTAAGAAGAGTGGAATAAACATAGTTGATGACAGAGGGAATGCACCAAATTAATGGAATAGCTTGGAGACTAATATAGTTGGTCAGAATAAAATTAATGGCATATTAATGGAGTGTTGGGGAGAAAGTAGGGTTCATAGGATTTTATTACGAAGGAAGGACGATGAAGATGGGACGAGAGGAGGAAAAGCAGCGGAGTAGGGTGTAATGAAAAGGGGGGAAAGGGGGAGGAATCAGGTGTGATGAGACACATGCTGGCTCATCCTCCTGACACGTGTCGCCCACTCCCTTGTCCCCTCTGTGACCCCCTCCAAGTAACGCCATTCTCTAACCTTCTGAACAATTACTTTGAACCTAAGTAAATTAAACAGTACCACATTAAACTCACATTATTATTAGTAGTAATATTATTATTATTACCATTACCATCTTCATGAGTGACTAATATTTATTACTAGTATTTAGTTTGAAGGAGCAGGGAAAAAAAAGCCAAGGTTGTTTGTTACAGTGGAGGAGAGGTTGAGGTCGTTGAGGTATTGCAATAGTTTGTTGAATAACATGACAGTAACAGAAACAGCCTCTTTTTTTTTTTTTTTTCCTGCATGAAAGTAATAAAAAAGTGGAGAGAGGTGAGATGAATGAAATTAAACAAACCCACGCCGTTTGTGCATTTCATTCCGTTGGTTCCGAAAATGCCCTTTTCGGTTACGATAGTTCCCAATTCGGTTATGGTCCCACCAGCTGGCGGGCTGCACTAGTATTGCAATGCAAAATGCTGCTGCTATCAAATTCATAGGAATACGAAGTTATCAGAGATGTAACCCCTGACCTACATTTTATATCATCCCTTGGACACCAAGGTCTGTGTGTGCTCATAACTTCATTATGTATTAATTGAATTTAATTTTGTTTTTTCATTGTGAGATCATCGAAGGTTTACTGCGTTAGATGAGATCTCACTTCCATCAGCAGCTTTTTTTTGACCTGATCAGCAGCTTGGTATTAATGTTTTGCGATTTAATTTTGTTTTTTCATTGTGAGATCATCGAAGGTTTACTGCGTTAGATGAGATCTCACTTCCATCAACAGCTTTTTCTTGACCTGATCAGCAGCTTGGTATTAATGTTTTGCGGTTTTCATGATTTTTTCCTTTCAATAATTGAGGTGAACGTAACGCACACCTTCATTTATGGTGATGAATAATTGAACGTCCTCTCCTAATTAAACCCTCATTGTCGCTTCTTAATTAGACCATTAGGCTGTGTTTGGTTGGGGGGTTCTGGGGGGAGGTGTGAAGGAGACAAAACCTTGTTTTGTTCAAAAATTGGAAGGGGGAAGGGTAAAATTTTTGTCTTTTTCTGGCCCTTTTGTTCCAACCTAAAATTGGGTTTTTTTTGGACGGGAGAGAAAATTTGCGTTCAATCTTGACTAAATTGTTCATATCATTCTTTCAATATTCCAACATTACCCTCGTCACTGAAAAGCTTTTCATCGTGCAAGCTTTTCTCCTAGCTCCTCATTCTTCACACTCTTTGCTGCTGTCCGTGGTCACCATCCGTCCGCCGTCAATTCCGGAGGTCGAGGCTCAGAGTGGGTCTTTGAGATCGGTGGACTGGATTTCGCAATCTCCTTCACGGACCATTCTTCCAGGTACTTCTTCAGTTAGCTCTGGGCAGTTATTGAACAATAAAACCCTTTCCTTCTTTTTTGGTACTGAACGAACGCCGAAATCCAAACATGTGAATTGAGCACATTGTTGTGGCAATAGGAATTTACAGCAAGATAACCTCATTTCATGTGTTTGGATTTTGGGCGAACGGTTGGAATTGGGATTAGGTGTTTAGTTTGGGGTTGGCTATTTGTATTTTGTGCAATTCATGAAAACCGGAACTACTGGTTTAGGGCTTCATACCAGTTTCTTTTATGCAATAATTTAATGAATATATTGTGCAGCTCCCAGTTTCTAATTCTAAATTTGATTGTTGTCCTATCCATCATGGTCAGATACTGGTTTAGAATGTACTTCGCTCTCTTGATGCATTTTTGTTTCTCTGAATAAATTCATAAATTGACTGCAAATAATGAAAGTTCTTCTTGATATCCAATTATGCCTCAGGATCTTGTCTCAATGTTGGTGCTCTCCGGTGCTTCAAATCGAAGAATGATTATGATCTTAATCAACAAATCCTTGTCTTATCCTAATGTGCTCGGGGATTTTGGTGGCTTGGAGGGGGACAATTGTTTGAAAAGAAAAAAGAACAAGATCCTTCAATCTTTGGGTAGAAAATTTCACATTTGGCCTTGCTGATGGGAAGTGAAATAGTGGGGACTTTCCTCCTGTGTAGTCGGAATAGCACACTGTCAACTAGTTTCTTAACTGGCTAACAGTTGATTCATATGCATTGTGTGTAATGGAATTGTTTTTGTGCTAATGAATAGTTGTTCCTTAGTCTTGTTGAAGTGTTATTATTATTGTTTAATTGTAAAGCTCCCGATTCATTTCTTTTTCTTTGGGCAGTAATCGAATTAATCTTATATATGTAAGTGACATAATTAACGTGGAGGCTTCACTGATGAAATAGTATATAAAAATTAGTATTACAATCCATTTAAAATTAATATAACATATTTTATTAAGTTTAGGTGGAGTAATATGTTTTTTAAATATAAATAAGTTAAACAAAGGAGGAAATAATTGAAATAATATTATAAGTGCATAATTGTCAACTTATAAGTTATCCCCTCCCCTCCCTTCTTGAACCAAACAAGAAATCAAACGTTTCATTCCCTCCGATCCAACCAAACAAAGTCCATAACCTACCATTCACTCCCCTCTCCTCCCCTTAGTTGAACCAAACATAGCCTTAAGTTAACGCCGGTAAAACCTTTTTCCCCACTCATGTCAACAAAATTAGAGTTGGCTAAGAGCATGTTTGGATGGGTTTAAAACCAAAAAATAAACGCTTATTTTGGGGTAAAAGTAGTTAAAATTGTTGGTAGCTTATTTTACATGTTTGTTTCGGCTTATTGTTAATTTGACTTATAAGTAACTTATAATTTATAAGTCAAAATAAGCTATAAACTGTTTAAAACAACTTATTTTTTTACTTATAAGTCATTAATAAGGTGGGGCCTATAAATTCTGACTTATTTTTTACATCTAATTATAACTAACCCAAACATATATAATCTGATTTATGTAAAATAAGTCACTTATAAGTTATTTTTTTCACAACTAACCCAAACATAAATCTCATTACATAATCTGACTTATATATAAGTCACTTTTTCATAAGTAAATCCAAACACACCCTAAAAGAAATCAGTGCTTTGTGGTGAATGGATTATTCTTCCGAGTTTTCTTCACCTCAGTCTATACCCAATCTCTCCTTTATACTCCCTCCGTTCCTAATTATAAGCTTCATATTTGTGAATGGGCTTGTCCCAAAATATAAGCTTCATTTTATGGTTGTCTAAGCATTTATTGCATTTTTTCAATTTTACCCATTGTTTATCTTTTTCCCATACACTCTCTTTCATCTTTATTATTTTATTTTTGATAATAAAAGATTCCTCACAACTATCCTATGTAGAGTTCCCATCATAGTTTATTCTAATTATAACCTCCAAATCAGGGGGTGCGTTAAACCGCATGAAAGCCAAGATGAGCCTCTAGTCCCTTCTTCACCAATAGGTCCGCAGCACGGTTGCAATCTCTGCTTACATGGTTCAATACAATCTCCCAATCTCTGTTGATCACATTTCTGCCTTCTCCTATGAGTTCATAATCAACATGGTTGCTGTCAAGATCCTTCATAAGAAGTTCAATCACCTTAGTGGAATCCGTTTCAAGCTCCACCTTCCTACATCCCATATCCCATGCCATTCTCATACACATAAGTGCTCCCCATAACTCCGCTGTAAGAGCATCACCACCCTCGAGACATGGTTGCTGTCAACATGGTTAATGAATGATTTTATGTGTAAAGTGTAAACCGTAAACCAGTCTATACCCAATCTCCCCTGTGTACCTAAACTAGCCTGGCCCTACCTGGTTAATGAATGATTTTATTTTGGCTTGATTTTCTGTGTGTAAACCGTAAACTAATGAGTGGCTTGATATAATTAGCATATGACACATTACTCCCTCCAGTTCTAAATGTATTCCCTTCGATTTTAAAATGTGAGATTTGCTTACTTAATTAGATTAAATTGAAAGTGTTACTTAATACTACAAGTTAATTTGTTAGTTAATTACCTAACTGGGCTACATGTCCATTTATATTTATAAAGAGGAAGGGATTACCCTAGTGGGACTGGGATCCTATGAACTACAGCAAGTTTAGAGTGCAATGCACACAGGACCTATTACGACCCCCCAAAAAAAGGGCCCAAAAAACCAAACATTGTAAGGACAATTCCAGAATCCAGATACCCATTTGAAAGATGATAATCATAAAAACTCGAAGTTGCTAATTCCATTTGGAGATTAGCGTTACCTTGGTAAGCTTCTGAAGCACAAAAGTAAGAAATGTGCATTCTCCTGACAGCTTGACCGTGTCAAGTCCCACAACACCAAAGATAAGAATTGACGAATGTTTCACCCGAATCCAAAACATCTGTTGAGGCGATTAGGTTGTAGAACCATGCATGAGAAATCATCACCTTCATGTAGTGCTATGCACACACGAACTCAAATTTCCCCCCAAGACCCTTCCTGAGTTTAAAACTAAGGTGACGGAGATCGGGGAAGAAATACTGAACAGATATCATGTAACCCAAAATTTAAACCAACAAACTAGTAGCATTCACACACACATTCTTCTTTCTTTGGTCAGTCACAACGACTTTTTGATCAAGTAAGGGATTCAAACCCACCAAAATAAAACAAAGAATGTTATCGTTTCAAGCTTAATCTGTTCGGAACCAAAGTTTATAGGTGTCCAAATAGCATACAGAATGACAAACGACTGTGACAACACACGTATCTAGCCAAGAAACAGGTTGGAAGAGAAAAAAAAACCATAACCAATGTTCTCTAATATACTCTAGTTTTACTTCCGCAGGTAACTAGGAATAGCAATCTCAAAACTGCGTATACTCTAGTTCTATAGCACAAGACTTCACTGTGACACACCCAACCACTTCGAAAAGTTTTCGAATTCTGCATAATCAGAGTCCGACACCATGGTTTGATACCACGCTTTTCCTGCAGCCTTAACAGCAGAAGCCTCCTCCTGGCAACAAACAATGACAAAGTGGATCAAAAGGCTAATTAAAACATTTACCAATAAAAGCAAATTTATTCCCAACGACAAAAGGAGGAAAAATGAATTGTTTTCAAAGTGGCCCAAAAGCTTGAGAGTAATTTCTAGAAGAACTCTCTAACATTTTTCAATACACATGGATATGTAATAATGTGTGCATGTGTCATCCTCTCTCATACAGGAAACACTTGTATCTCTGAAGCATGATCCTATATAATTCATTAAAATTTTGACATGAATAACTCACCTATGACGACTGGGAAACCAAAGCTTATAATACCGCAGCAATGGCCAGAAAACAATGCAAACCAAACAAAACATTACGATGGAAACATCAGGCAAATTTGGTTATTTCTGCGAAAATATCACTCCTTTCTACAAGATCTATAAAGTTGTAAATATACTTCACATTCCTCCATTTTTTCAATTTGATTTGTCACATTGGCTTCCCTGAAGAAACATAATTTGCATTTCTCAAAAAACTAAACGCGACATGATACAAACATGCGCAAGCAACAATAATGGATGCAGGTATCTACTATGTCTTAAAATTGCCAGCTGCGGTACATGCTATAGATCATTTACAATTTGACAACGACCATTTCAAGAATGCTGCAAGCCATATAAGCAAAAGTATGTGTGCAAGGAAGAAAACAATAATATCGTACCTTAGAGACAGAACTCCTCTTCTTATCAAGCTTCTCTTTCTTTGCTTTAACCCGTTGGGCCTCGGCAAGAAGAGCCATCCTCTTCGCAGTCTTCTGATACGGGTTCAGTTTCAACATAGCATTCAGGTTCTTAAGCGGGTTCTTCTTGAGAGGTGCCCTCTTAATTTCCTTCTTAATGGGCCTCACAACGGACTGAATCTCATCAGAGTTGATAATCCTAGCCAAGTCACTATTCACCATCTTGGCCCTAGGAAGAAAGTACCCTCTCTTCTTCTCAGAAATCTTATCAAACGACCCATAAATCGAGTCAAGCTTCTCAAAAGCAGACTTAGTCCAAACAACAAACCTCCCCAAATGACCACCAGGAGCTAATTTAAGCAAATTCAACCTCTCCACATTAGCAACCTCAACCCCAGGAATATTCCTAAAAGCTTTCACAGCCTTAGCTCCTTCAGTTCCATACACAATCAAAGGACCCTTACGAGAAATATACCTACGATTCCTCATTTTCCCCTTACCAGGCCTAATAGAATGACTATCCTTCGCCTTCTCAGCATCAGGAAAAGCACCAATCTGCTTCATCACCTTAATAGCATCCTTAGTCTTCTCAACACTCTCAGCAGAATCACTAACCACAAGAGGCATCTCAGGCACAGACTCAATCCTATGACCACGGGCCATAACAATGGAAGGAATCGCCGATGCGGCAATCGCTGAAACGACGGCGTATCGCTTCTGATTGACGTTGATCTTACGGTGCCAACGGCGCCATATCTTCGTAGGGGCGAACATACGACCACCACGACACATATTACCAAAAGCACCCTGGCCTGCACGGTGGGTCCCACCGCCGGGGACACGTGGGATACGGGAGACGGCGCGGCCTGTTCCCCATGATTCGGCGGAGGTCTGGTGACCGGCGCGCCTGCTAACGGCGTATGGTTGGCGGCTGTTCTTGGAGATGTGGGAGTGGACGAAGGTGACAATGTCGGGACGAATGGCGGCTTTCATGACATCAGGAAGATGAACAGTTGGAGAGGAATCAGTGGCCATGTCAGCATCGAGAGATTGGACGGTGACGAGTGGGCGAGCTGCTGCGGCGGCGGCGGCCATGGCTGATGAGGAAGAATGGCACTTGCTTGCCGGATTGTGCAGCTAGGGTTTTATTAGATGTTGGAGACAACGTAGGGGTGATTACGTGATTATATATATATATATGATCTTTCTTCTAAGCTCATGATTAGAATCAAGCCCGGCCCAATTGAGATTCATTTATAATCCTTGTATTAGTTCATGGGCTGGCCTGTTGTTCGAGAGGTTACTTCTTTAGGCCCAATTATTAGTTTTGCACTTTGCCAGTAACTAAATCATATGGTGAGCACTAAACTCTATATTTATCCATAAAAAAATAATCTCCCCTTAAAAGTAATTATTTATAAAATTACTAGCTAATAACATGAGATTATGTATCATAATTGTATTAATTAAATATTAACACGAACATTGTGTTTGGTTTGGGAGAAAACTTGGTGGAGGACAAAAATAAGGGGTAAATGGGAGATAAAATAAACTTTTATCCACAAGTTTTCTCCCAACCAAACACAGCGTAAGCCTTGTTCAATGCATCTTCCTATGAGAAAATGTATAATATGGTGCCTTATCTAACCTTGAAAAGCTTGTCCCCCCAATATTTTACATGGGTAAAGAATAAATTGTGGGGATTTGATTTGTGTTAGTTTTGAACTTTGCCAATATGAAATTATATATGTCAGTGTTGAATGAGGAATAAATATTTTGGATGAGGTTCTTTGTCGTGTTTTTATCTTTTCTTTATTTAATTTAATATCTAAAAGAACTCATCTATCTATCTTTAACAATATAAGTAGGGTCCCTTCGGAGACATCCGATAAAATCGGAACGATAAAGAGAATGTTAGCATGGCCCATACGCAAGGATGGCACGCACAAATCGTGAAATGGTCCAATACAAAAGTAGGGACCAAAGTAGGTCCTTGTTCACCACGAGGCATGCATAGTCCAAGTTAACTTCCCTTTCCACGTTTCCTGTTTGACACTTGCTCCATTATTATAGGCTTATAGCAAGTCAACTTCTCTTTCCCTTAGTCCCGTTCATTTATAATGTTTTTTTTATATTGTTTTATCTAATTAAACCTCTGTGCTATTGTGTCAATATTTTAAAAAAGAAACGAATATATTATAAAAAAAAATAATATTAATAAATATTACTATATAAATTCTTTTTGATTCGACAATATATTATTAACCATTATATATTTGATATATTTAATTTTTTGGTTTTTTTATATTACTTTATCCAATTAATCTTTGTGGATCTTGTGTCCATTTTTTAGCGGTTATCTTTGGAAAAGTCCTATAAATGTAATATTAATAGATTTCATATAAGTCATTCCAATTAACCTATTTGTATCTTCTGACTATATATTAGGGATTACATTTGAATAAGTTTAAAAAATATAATATTAATATATATCATATAATTTATCCTTGTCATGAATTATATTATTAACCATCACATATTTAATTCCAATCACCAATACTTATGCATAAACGAAAAATAATCACGAATCATCAAATAGTTAAAAAATTCTTTGAAACAAATATGAACACAATATTGATTAACACTCACAAAATAATTTATATGAAACCGGGAATTGATAAGAATGCTTTTCTTTTTTCTTTATAACTTTTATCTGCCCAGTAGGTAAAGCAATTACGCTGAATGGGTCAAATCCACTACTGCACTCTTTTTTAATACTCCACTCTTTATCCCATTTCCCCACCACGTACTGCATCACATTTGTGTAACTTCCCATGCCAAGGGAGTTGCTCTTGCCTTCGTGATCCACGATGCTGCAATTATATAACAATTGTCACGAGAACTGCTCTATAAATAGATGCAATCTTGGCCCCTTTAGTTGCATTCCACCACCCATAGTTTAGAGTTAATTGTCAGTGTTTATTACTTCCTTTATGGTGACTACTTTTGATGCTATTTGTGATATCAACCCCTCAAAGCAAAATTGGAGGATCAAGGTTCGTGTTGTGCGTATGTGGGCAATAGGGGTGAGCAAAATCAAACCGAAACCGAAAACCGAGCCGAACCGAATTAAGTTCGGTTTTCGGTTCGGTTCTTTAAAAAATAATTCGGTTAAAACCGAAATATTAAAAAAATTAAACTTTTTTTTCCATATTTTTCTTTTTATACACTTAAGTTTTAAAATTCAAAACTTAAAAATATACCTTTTTTTTTCTTATTTTAATTTAAAAAATGATATGTCGTATATCATTCATCAATATTTAGTTTTTAAAATTTTATTATGCTTTTTTTTGGATGAAGTAATGTTGAATAAATTTTTTTCTTTGTATTTTGCATTTTTCCTAGAAATCTATCTTATGTTATGTTTCTAGTTTATATATTGTATTATGTTATCTGGGATCTTATTAAGGTTGTTAGGTTTATAATTTGTATTGAGTTTTACTTATTGAAAATTCAAAATGTCTAATTTAATTAAAAAGAAAAAAATTCGGTTATTAACCGAACCGAACCGAAATATTTCGGTAAATCGGTTTCGGTTCGGTGTTTAAACTTTTTACTCTTCGGTTATGTCGGTTTTTACCGAAAACCGAACCGAATAATCGACTGCTCACCCCTAGTGGGCAATGCTAGGCCGTTACTCACAAGAAGATATATTTTCAATTGAACTTCCGCTTTGTGATGAGGACGTAAGTATTAGTTATATTATATTTATTTGTTATATTAATCATATCCTAGTTGTAATGTATTTCAGCTTTTTGATTTAATTTTGAATTGTAGGGAGATAATCTACATGCCACTTGAAGGGTGCTTTTGTTCCACGTCACGAAAAGAATTTTACAGAGGGGAAGACATATGTTACCGGCAACTTTATTGTGTCACCTGTTGTTGGATCATATCAGACAACTTCTCACCCATACAAGGCAAACTTAATTTTCTCTACTTCTGTATGGCCTTCGGTTGATGATGGACGCATCCATCGTTATGGTTTTGCATTTCACTCTTTCTCTTAGATATTGGCATCTCATTTTGATGATCGTTTCTTAGTTGGTATTAAAATTATTTTAGCTTCCGTTTCTTATTTGTGTGCCTCCGTGAGAAAAAAATCTTATTTATTCTGTTTTTATCAAATTTGCAGACGTGATGGGCCTTTTAACAACAATTGGTGATCTTAATGAGTCCATAGTGAATGGAAGGCCACATCGTAGAGTTGACATAGAGCTTTGCAACGAAGAGAGTATATACAAAACCAATTGTTTTTTATTGTCACTTGCAAGTTAACAGTATGAATTATTTTCTGAATTTTTTTATTATATATATAAGCATCTATTTCATAATTATATTGTACTTATTAGGATGGAAAATCTGGAGTGTACCTTATGGGGTGAGTTTGCAAGCCAGATTTTGCAATATCTTGTACATCATACCAATGGACCAGTTATACGTTACAAAAATTTTTAAACCTATATTGTTCATGTAAGACTTGGTTTTTTCTTATTTCATTTGTCATACTCATGCTTATACAACTTACATAAATATATGGTAAATTAATATTTATTAATTGTTCAGCATTTAAATTAAAAGAAGAACAACATATTTGATAGTTATTGCATGCACCCGTGCATCACATGGGTTCTGAACTAGTTGTATAATAACAGGACCTTAGTAATGCTCCCTGATTGACACATGGCACATCTAATTTGTGAGACGTGTCTTCTCTTCCTTCCTTCTACCATTTGTTAACCACCCACTTTCTCTAAAAAAAAAGAAGAAACCACCCACTCTTATATCTACATTCTTTTTAACAGCCAACCGGTGCATTGCACGGGAAACTGCACTAGTTTCTAATAATAACCTATCAAACAAATATGTGTTAATGAATACTGTACTATATTCTATTGCATTGTACTTTTAGAAGAATCTATAATCGAACCAATTATGCCTTAAATTGTTGGGATAAATTCAAACAAACAGAGTTGGTTTACATGGGATTGATAATGAAGTCTTTAAAAACTGATTTAATAACAACGAGGTTTCAGAAAATTTTCAAATATCTCATATAAGTTGAGCGAGATTTATGGACTCTATATTGCTAAAAGCAAAACACTCTCCAAGTTGGAGTGAAGAGTACAAGTAGAATCCTCGCATCTTTTTTGTTGTTGTCAGTAATAAATATTACTAACTACGTCCTTACCCCATAATTCATATGTTGAATAATATTTCAAAACGATTCATATGCTGTCTTGAAATCGGGTCCAGAACCTCTCCACTTAATTTTCCCTCCACTTACCTCCATTTAGTTAAAACTACGTCGTTTTATCTTTAAAACAGAAAACACAATTTTTGAAAAATTGTTGGATCATTGTTTCTTTTAATAAAACGACGTAGTTTTAACTAAATGGAGGTAAGTGGAGGGAAAATTAAGTGGAGAAGTTCCGGACCCCTTGAAATCTACCTCTGTCAAACCTTAATTCGAGGAGACCATATTGAAGAATCTTTGCGAACCAATGACCAGGAATATAGAGACATTATTCTAGTTTGGGCATTTGTCATCTACATTTTTTTACCAAAAACTATATAGCATTGAAATTTACTGAAGGATCTCTCATGAATGATCAGATTATTTTCAGAGCAAGTTCTTGCTGATTATTTTGAGAACGAAACAAGATTAAAAATTTCACAGTGGGCTTACTCTGATTTCCCAAATGCAAATTTTGGTATGATAAACAAGTCATCTGTATCTCCCTTAGCATTTCCCGTCCTCCCTCATTTCGTACTAACACAGTTTTTTTCCTTCCCATTTTCTTGACAATGTCCCAATCAGCATATTCTAGCATCTTTGAGGACCTGAAGACATTGATGAGACATTTCTTTCAATGTAGGATAAGTTGAAGACATCTTTCTCTCTTTCGTACAGAACAGCTAGCACCAAAACTGAATATGCGTCACTGAAACTACAGTGATCTTAATTTGTAAGTGGGATACGTTTTTGAGTCAGAAACAGTGAACCTAGTTAAGATATATATCGCATGGCTTCCTCCATCATGAAATGCTTGTACAATTTTGTCTTCTGATATTTTACTAAAACAATACACATGTTAGGCATGTCTGCTTTTCTATATCAGAATCAATTTGGGTCACTTTCAGTGGGAGACAATTAGGGCCACCACCAACAAGCACAGCAACCAAGAAAGATTCAAAACTCTTCCCATTTCTTTTAAGTTTGTCTGAGTCATTAGACCATCCCACGACTTATCCATATAGTTGCACTTTGTCTATCTATATGAGAAATTAAAGCACAAAATATTATTATGCCTCGCACCTATGTCCACATCAGTATATCTTAGATTCCAAGCAATAAGTTAACTGATCTTTTTGTCTGTTAATTATTTGTTATTGTCTCCTGACTAGAAGATACTTCACTGTGCGATTGGAAGATAGCCCCATTTTCATCAACCAGTGACGTTAATCAGCACTAACCCGAAGAAAATTTTTATCACCACTAGTTTTTCCTCTTTTCTTCTAGTGGGAAAGGTAGCTAAGTAACAGTATCTGCCATCATTGAAGTCTCGCCATTATTATATATATGTATATGCCTCAACACTTTTGTGAAGCATAGATACGTAGAGATTTCTTTTGTTTCTTTATCATCCATATATCTCCAAGTCTCTGTCAAACCTTGTCAATTTTGAAGTAATGCCAAAGAAAAATGAAAATGCTGCATCAAAGAGGCTTCCTCCACAAAGAGGACAGATCAAAGCTAAAATTATGAACCAGATTGTCAGAAAGGTAGAAGAAGCTGGTAGAGCAATGTGTGGCAAAGAAAAGGTGGCAGAAGAAGAGACCCAGCCTTCACAATCTCATGACACTTGAGAAAGCCCAGAAAGGCGTTATTATTGTCTGTAATGGCTAAAAATATCTCAACTTCACAGTAACTCCCACCCATTTCTCTGTTTTGTTTAATAGTTGCTGTGCATTATAGAGAATACTCTGTCTCTATGTTAACTGTTTCTTTGTTACTTCACGCTAGTATGTAATTTTCATCTCCAAGAACTGTACGTTAAGTGCTTCCACTATGCAGCTTCTTGTTTCAGTAAGACTTTTTTATATTCTTGCAAGGGTCTAATTTCAGGTTCGTTCAATATGATACTCCGAGTGTGTCAAATGAGGTCAAACATTTCCATTTCAAAACCGAGATTTTCGGTGCCAAAATTTCCCAACTATATGAGCAACACCAATAACTACCATACGTGATGATGTTTCTGGGAGGTCAAGTTGAAGTAGAAACTTTCAAACGGACGATACTAGGAAAAAGAACATGAACAATAGTCGCTTTAACTTTTTAACAATGGGTCCGTAGGCATTTAACCAAAAAGCAAGGCGAGATTTATAAAGATTCCACCGTCCTTCAATTCTTCCTCTTTCCCACCATCTTATCATAATCAAGAAAAGTTTTGTTTCACTGCATGTGATTTGGATAAATTGAGTTCCTAAATAATAAATCAATCAAGGAAACCCTTAAAATGTTACATGGCATATTGCCAACTTTGTCTCATCATGATGTCAATTGAAAAGGAAAATACAAAAGCTAACACTTTAAATGCAAAATCCAAGTTTTGATATGAAGAATTATTGGAGGGAACTCGTTGTTTCCTTACCTTAAAGCAATTAAGCTCTTCTTGTTTCATCTTATTTCAAGTTCTTCATTACCTTCCTTGACAGCCAAATATGCCTATAGCTCTTGTAACTTCATTATTTTTTGTTGGACTAAAACAAATCATCTTGACTCATGCACTAAATCAATGTCTTACACACGTTGGTTTAATTTACATTCCATTACGTTGGCTTTGACAAAACATATGAATAAAGTCAAATCCCATTCAAAGAGCATGTCTTTTTGTGACAAAAGAACCAAAGCGAAAATGAAAGGTGATCACTTGGTTCACGTAATGGCGAGCAAGATGTCCATCAGAGGGCCCTTGATGACTACATTTAACCCAACAGCTTCATTAATATTATATGAGGTTTGTCTGCTCGGCAACTTACAAAGAAACGTTTGGCAATGTTTATAATTATTTGCTTATAAAGACTTGCTTTCTTGATTTTGAACTTACTTTATATATATATATATATATATATATATGTATTTTATAGATGAGAACAGGACATTTGAGTCCCCAATCAAGAGAAAGAAAACATTCCAATCATGAGTGATAATTTTGGAAATTGTGCTTTAATATCAGTTCTAAAGTCTAAACAATCATATACTCCCTCCGTCCCTTATTATAAGAGCTAAATAGGTAAAAGCACACAGATTAAGAAAGTAGTTGAGAGAAATAAATATGTCTGAAATAATTTTGTTTTATCAAGTTTGCCCTTATTTATGTAAGAGAGATAAATGTGATATTAGTGTTATAAATGAGTATGAAAGAGAATGTGAATAGAGAGAATAATGATGGGTAAAATGGGAAAAAGTTCATTAAATGCTTTGACAATTTGTGAAAGGCTCTTATAAAAAGGGACAAAACCATTCAAATTTTTGGCTCTTATATATAGAGACGGAGGGAGTATTAGTTTTGATGTTCTCTCTCTATTTGGAGTTAAAACCCAAGAACCTGTAATTTAAAAGCAGATGAAAAATGATTGATTGAGATGAGAATTTTGAAGAGGACCAATTATTACTATGTAAATTAAAGGTTATTGTAGAGAAATAAAGAAAAGAATTGGAAAAACTGACCGTTTAAGTCTAACCCAAGTTACATAGCCATATAAAAATAAAAAAAGAGTTGAACAAATGGAGACTATCTAATGGCATTCATCGAAGATTCCGTAGTCTCATGCGGTCATGCCATTCATACTTATTAAATAAATATAATCTAGATATAAAGAGAGAATGCAAAAAGAATATCAAAGAAACATAAAAAATATGAACGGCAAAAAAGAAAGAAGAAAAAGAAAAGAAAAAGAATGCAAAAATGAAAAGAATATGTGAGCATTAAATATAGTCCTATTTATAAAGTATTTTCAACATATTTTACATAGCCCAATGAAAACCTTAAACTCCATTGGCTTTACCTTAAAATTTAACAACTTTCCAATTTTACCCATATTTATATCTATTACTACACCGCATGAAAATAAAGTCAACATATAATAAATAAATAGTAAAATAAGTAAATATTTAAATGAAAAATTAATGAGTGATTTATAAATAGGACCAAATAAAACGTACACTTTATCTATCTGTACTACTGATTATTAGTCTAATGACCTGTTATGGAATATTAATAAGTAGTTGAGTGGTGCATATTTGCCCCTGCGTTTTATATACCCCTTTGGTTAGTTAGAGTATATGTAATTCTGGTTATAATTCTGATTGGTTGAAGAGAATAGGTAACAAATATATAAAGCCTATTTCATAACCATTTGTAATCATGCTTTGACAGTTTTGAACTAATAAAAAGGTTCTGAGCATTATTTTGGTTCAAGGCGTGTGAATAGTTCTCTGGTTTTGGCTATTTTCTCTTCTACTCTTTGTTTTCTCTAGTTCTTTCTTCCTTTTCTTTCCTATTTCTAGCTTCTTGGTGTAATACCATAACAGTGGTATCAGAACCAATCTGTCCTTGGCTCAAGTTATTGGTTCTTGTACGCTTCTTAACTCTAATTGAAGAAAAAGACGAAGGTTGACGTGAAGGATGAGGGACCTAGTATGGATGATCGTTTGCAGGTTCTTGAACAAAGGCTTGGGGATATTGATGGGTTACAGAATTCAGTTAAAGGATTTAGGAAGAGGTTGCCAGGCTTCGTAGAAGTTTTAGAGAAGAGTTGCAAGCAGTGGCTCGCGATTTCAGGGCGATGACTACTAAAGTCAATAAGAACCTTAGGAATTTTAGAAATGCTGGCAACCACGTTGGGGGAGAAGGATATGCAAGACCTACTCAATTCACTAAGATGGAAATTCCCATGTACCACGGAAGAGACATACACACCTGGATTTCCAAGTGTGAACAATTCTTCAACCTTGATCGTGCACCCCCTGAATTAAAGGTTCAAATGGAGTCTCTGAATCTTGATTAGGAGAGCTATCAGTGGCACGTTGCAGAAGAAAGGAGGTTGCGAGACAGACCTCCTGGGTGGAATGATTACGTGTTGATGCTTCTTGACACTTTCGGTGATCAGCACGAAAGACCCATGGGCAATCTGGCTTGCCTTCGTCAAGTGGGAAATTTGGTAGATTTCAACGTTCGTTTTGACTCGCTTTCAACCAAGCTCGATTTTCCAGAAGAGTACTTGATCGATGTGTAACAGAGGGAGGGCTTCTCAAGAAAAAAGAAACTTTCTGGGCTGAATGATGAACTCGCAGACTCTGTTCTTCTCTTCAATCTGAGATCACTTCGTGAGGCAAGGAGGCTCGCATGCGTTCAAGAAGTGGTGTTGGAACGGCGTGATGTAAAGAAACCCCAAGGAAAGTCTTGGAGACATGTGGGCAGTCAAAATGGGCTGACTCATGCGAACACATATGCATCTTCGAATAACAGAATCACCCCATATAAAGATGGGTCCCAAGAAAACAAAATTTCCTCTAATTCTTACATTAATTTCTGAAAGAACCAGTCTGAAAACATGGGAATTTCGAATCGCAATGACCCAGCGTCTAGTTGGGGCCAAAAATCAGGGAGGTTCTCGAAAATTCTCTCGGCGGAAGAAGAAGCTGACCATCGTGCCAAGAACCTCTGTTTCTACTGCAATGAGAAGTTTACTCAAGATCACAGATGTCCTCAACACCAACATCTGCAACTTCGCTACTTAGAGTTGGAAGATGTTGGTGACTTGACCGAACCTAATGGAGGTGATCTATTAAATGTCCCTACATGCTATAAATGGAGTTGATAATGAGGAATCCATGCATGTACAGGGAAGTGTAGGTAAGCGGTCATTGCAAATTTTGACTGACAATGGGAGTACCCATGATTTTCTTGTTTTGTCTATTGTAAAGAAATTAGGATGACAAGATGCTGGTGGGGAATTGGGCTCTATTCAGGCGGCTGGGGGTAGGAGATTGAAGATTTAGGGTTGCTAGCAGGGGTTTTGATGGAGGATGCAGGGGATGGAATTTGTATGTGATGTATGTGTAATTGAGTTACATACATATGACCTTGTTTTGGATCTTGCGTGGTTGAAATCAATTAAGCAGGCTTTTTAGGATTTTGAAAATGTGGTCATGTGATTTTGGTATAAGGAAGAACTTTGTAAGATCCAGGCCAGTCCTCAAAACTCGCTGAGGTTTGTTTCCTCTAAGAATTTGGAGTTAAATGAAGTGACGTAAGCAATAGGTATACCTGATTCAGATGTTGCAGAAGGATGAGATGCATGAGCATTAGTGTTTAGCGATGAAGTCAGTGGATAAAGGGGTTCCTACAGTGATTCAAGTTGTGCTGACAGATTTTCAGGATATTTCTGGTGAGCCCAAGGGTCTTTCCCCTTTAGGGAAGGTCACAATCACCCAATAATTTTGGAAGAAGGGACTAATCCTATAAGTCTCAAACCATATATATATATATCCAACTGCACAAAAAGATGTGATTGAGAAGCAAGTGGGGGAGCTTCTACAGAATGGAACGTTGCAAGAAAGTGCCTATCCTTTTTCGGCACTTATTGTTCTTGTAAAAAAAGGGTCGTGGATGATATGTTAGACTACCGTGAGTTGAATAAGAGAATGGTGAAAAACCATCATCCAATCCCTCTAGTTGAGGATTTATTGGATGAGTTACGTACTGCCCGGTAGTTTATGAAGTTGGATCTTAAGGCGGGTTATCACCAAATACGAATGAACCCAAGTGATGTTTACAAGACGGCTTTCAAAACCCATTCTGGCCATTTTGAATAGTTGGTCATGCCATTTGGGTTAATCAATGCTCCGACAACTTTTCAGGGAGCTATGAATGAGGTTTTTCGTTCTTACCTTCAAAAATTTGTTTTAATGTTTTTTGACGATATTCTTGTCTATAGTTCTTCTTTGACAGATAATGCTTCTCACCTCAAAGAAGTGTTGCAGCTGCTGCGTGATAATCAGCTTTATGTTAAAGGCAGTAAATGCACTTTTGCAGCCAGGGTTCAAAAAATCGGACCGGCTATTTAACTGGACGAGGCACTGGTTCAAGGGTTAATGGTTGGATCAGGGGTTAACTCGGGTCAAATTGGTCATATTAAAGTAATAATCCCTCCGGTCCTAAATATAAGATCACTTTGACTTTTTTTGTGGAAGTTAATGAAGAAAATTAGAGAACTAAATTATAACATATGTCACATGTAATTAGATTATATGTTAGTTTATAAGTAGAATAAATTAGTTTTGAGGAAAAAGATAAATATAGACAATTTAAAGAGATTAATTTTGCATCCTTAATTTCTCCAAAAAAAGTCGAAGTGATCTTATAATTAGGACCGAATGGAGTATAATTTTATTGATAATAACAAATACAATAACATTAATCATCACTAATGTCAAAATATAAATATAGATAGGAATGCATAATTCAATAAACATAAATATTTTAATATTTCTATAGAGGGAATAAAGCAAAGAGTATACATGAGAACCAAAATACAAACACCAAGATCAACAACATTTATATCATATTTTATTAACCATTTTCTATTGGCTATTTAATATTAAGAAGTAAAAATAATACGGGTTAAATGAATTAAAATTAGTATTGATATCATGTATTTTAATTTAATGAGGGCCCATGCCCATAATGGTAGTCAAACAAAACCCTAGCTATTTACCCTCTTCCATATTGCTCTCCCCTCTGCCTAAAAAGTTAGCCGCATGCATCAATCACTCTGTCTTTCCTTCTAGCGGACCTAGCCACACAGCTTCCAAACTTGGATCTCTCAAACAAATCAATGCTTACCACAGCAACTGTAGTGATGCACTTTTGTATAATGGGTTCGGAGTTCAGACTATTTGAGAGATTAAAGAAGAAGACCGTCATTTTGCCTAAGTCCTTCACACCAGTGTCACTGTTTTTTTGCACACATCTTCTTTTTCTTCCTCTTTTCTTCAGAATCCATTTGATCTGCAGATGATTTTTTTTAAGTTAACCCAAGTAAACCGCTCAACCCAGCGAGTTACCTGGGCCAGGACGGGTTAAGGGCGGTTCATACAGGCAGTTTCTCCCTCCGGGTCATCCACTAGACTAGACCGGACGAATGGTTGGTTCGCCGATTTCTTGCTTAAACCGGCCGATCCTGTCCGGCTTTTTCTACCACATTTGTAGCAGAGCATGTTGAATATTTGGGACATGTGATTAGCCATGGACAAGTGGCTGCCGATCCGGCAAAGATTAAAACAGTAGTCGATTGGCCAGAGCCTAAAAGAGTGAGGCAGCTGTGAGGTTTCCTTGGTCTTACGGGATATTATATTGCAAGTTTATCAAGGGGTATAGTGGTTTAGCCAAGCCTCTTACTTTGCTATTGAGGAAAGATGCTTTTGCATTGTCTGATTCAGCTAGGGAAGCCTTCCAAAAGCTTAAAGAAGTGCTGATTTATGTTCCGGTGTTAACATTACCAAATTTTTCTAAGTCTTTTGTTGTGGAAACCGACGACTGTGGAGTAGGTATTGGAGCTGTATTGATGCAACAGGGGCAGCATATTGCGTATTTCAACAAGGCTCTTGCTCTTAAACATGTGAATTTATCCATATATGAGAAGGAGTTATTGGCGGTAGTGCAAGTGGTTGAATATTGGCATCAATACTCGGAAAGATCAATATTTGTGATAAAAACTGACCAGCAAAGTCTTAAATACTTGCTGGGACAGCAGCTAAAAACCCCCTTTCAAATGTATTGGAATGCCAAATTGATGGGGTATGACTATGAAATTCTGTATAATAAAGGGTGTGATTACACCGTGGCCAGTGCTTTGTCCCGTTTGCATGTTTTCGGGGTTGAATTACTTCAAATGGCTTTGGATACAACTTCTCGAGAGATGTTACATCAGATTAAACATAGTTGGGTTAAGGATGTTGATTATGCAGCCATTATTGAAGAGTTGAATAAAAATGGTAGGGTGTTAAAGAAATATTCATGGAATGATGTGCATTTGAGGAAAAATAACAGATTGGTTGGGGGGATGATAATTCCCTAAAACAGAAGATTCTTGAGTGGATGCATACTAGTCCACAAGGAGGGCATTCGGGAATACAAGCCACATATGTCTGGATTAAAGGATTCTTTTGGTAAAAGAAGTTACACAAGGATGTGGAAGACTTTGTGAAAGGGTGTGACACTTGCGCTAAGTGCAGGTATGAAACCATAGCAAGTCCGGGGTTGTTGCAGCCACTCCCTATTCCTAGCAAGGTGTGGGAGAGCATTAGTATGGACTTTATAGAGGGACTACCCAAATATGGAAGTAAGGAAGTTATTTGGGTAATTGTTGATAGGATGAGCAAATATGCTCACTTTATCCCTGTTTCCTATGCCTTTTCCGCTTCAACTTTGGCACAATGCGTTTTGGACCAGATTTATAAGCTACATGTGCCCCATCAGAAATAACAAGTGATAGAGATTCTGTGTTTTTGAGTAATTTCTGGAAAGAATTGTTGAAGGTGCTAAAAGTTTAGCAACATCTAACTTTGACTTACCATCCCCAAAGCGATGGACAAACCAAAGTGCTCAATCATTGTTTGGAGTCATATCTCCGGTGTATGTGTTGGGAATCACCTAGGGAATGGTCTACTTGGTTATCATTGGCAGAGTGGTGGTACAACACTAGTTTTCACACGGCTACTGAGGTCATTCTCCTTATATCCCTAGATCAGCGATTGTTGAAGCAGTTGATAGGAGTTTTGAAATAAGGGAACGAATGGTTGCTATTTTGAAGCATTTTTTTTTTGCATAAATCAGCGAATATTATGAAGTAGAAAGTTGATTTGAAGCGTTTTGACAAGTCTTTTGAGGTAGGACAGTGGGTATTTTTGAAGTTGCAGCCCTATAGACAAGTGTCAGTTGCCACTAGGAGCTCTCAGAAATTATCTCCTAGGTTTTTTGGGCCCTACAAGGTTCTGGATAGAATTGGTGCAATGGCGTACAGGTCGGAATTGTCTACTGAAACTCGAATTCATTCAATGTTTCATGTCTCTATGCTCAAATTATGTCCTGATCCTAGTGTGAGACAGAGGCATCCTCCAATAGACTATCCTACAGTTCTATCTACTCTATATCCTGAGAAGATCCTGAACAAGAGTTGGAAGGAAGAAAAGATGGATTATTACTGAAATTTTTATCCAATGGCAAGGTTATCTGGAGGAAGAAGCCACTTGGATGTCTTTGTATGCTTTTCAGCAGCAGTTTCCAGAATTCCAGATTGTCCACCCTTGAGGGCAAGGTTTATTTTTTAGGGGGGACATTGTTATGGAATATTAATAAGTAGTTAAGTGATGCATATTTGCCACCATGTTTTAAATAGCGCATATATACCCCTCTGGTTAGTCAGAGTAGTTGTAATTCTGGTTATAATTCTGACTGGTTGAAGAGAATAGGTAATAAATATATAAAGCCTATTTCATAACCATTTGTAATCATGCTTTGACAGTTTTGACTAATAGAAAGGTTCCGAGCATTATTCTGGTTCGGGCGTGTGAATAGTTATCTGATTCTGGCTATTTTCTCTTCTACTCCTAGTTCTTTCTCCCTTTTCTGTCCTATTTCTGGTTTCTTGGTGCAATACCATAACATGATCTAACACAAATTTTTCTTGACATTTTTATTGTGGAATTTTTCAGTTAAAAACAGGATAAATTCAACATTGGATAATTGATTACCTTAAATAAAAATCTGATGATGATATTAGTATTTCAAAAAAAAAAATCAAATCTATTCTCACCCCATAAACCGTGTGCCACCTATTACGTATGGTTTTTGAATATTCATGCTTTTGTTTGGCTTTCGTACGGAAAGGATACACTGCTCTCTATCAACTGAGCGCAGGGGAATGCTTTCAACATAATTCTCAAATTCTGTACGAGGATATCTTATTTTCTCTCAAGTGGGGAACATTAACCAGTTAATATGAATGAAGTGGCAAATATTCATGCAAGCATGCACGTAAGATTCTTTGGAATCTTCTCAGACGCCACAATTCAATGCGAAATTGCCAAGAACCGAAAACTAAGGAACACACAATTGCTCCGATTTATGAACTCCTGTCGAACCAATAATGCAGAACCATATATCATGTAGTTCGCGTTATTGCGCTTTTCTAACCGTAGTTCTTCCTCTGTTTGTGTCCAGGGTTTCATGTTTTCTTTCTTCACTCACGATTTTTCCAAAACGCAATGTGTTCTTTAGGTACCCAAGAGAAATAAAAGCATATAGTGAGCAAAATCAAATTTCGGTTTGTACTTCAATGGCCATCAGGACAAAATTACATGCATAGAGCAGATCGAGGAAACTCGACATCAAAACTAAATAATACACTCTGCACATGACTACCCTCTTTTCAAACGACAAAAATGTCTGATAGGAGGTTCAATAAGATTAACTGCAGAGAACCAATTATATATCACTGCCAATTATTCATACTGATGCTGCTAACAATTTCATTTTCTATCAAAGGCTTCTTTTAGAAAAGCTTTCCAGCAGGAACAATAGCAAGGTGGACAAAGGAAAATGCTCAACAGCGCACCAGATGCAAACAATATACCTCATGCAGAATTTGACTGGTTCTTGAATTAAGCTTCAGCTCCTGGCTCCTTTATATGGATTGATGTCTTCGATAAACTCGCTTCCAATTCATTCAATTCATCCATGTCTAGTTCATCATCGTCATCTACATCAATCGCTTCACCATTAGCTTCTCCTTCAGCATCAGCATCATTCGCTGTTGAGGTGCTTGGGCCATCTTCAGCAACACCATTTGCCTGTGGCTGAGCACGACACAACAGGATATAGAGTCAATTTAAGAAAAAAACACTTACTGCTTAAAGAACTCAAATAAATCAAACATTTAATATACAAGAGAGGGTAATAAGTAATGGGAGGAAGAGAAAAGACAACTAAATGTGGGGGTCATTACTCTCCCCAGGAAAGTATAGAAGGACACACCAAATTAACACACTAACAGTTACATTCAATTGGTCAAGAACCTTGATCATTTCAATTCTATGGATCTAATTCAGAAAGGTATCTCATGTCAACACTCATATAAAGCACAATACAGTACCCAAAAAACAGATTAAACTACTGGTCTTTCAAGACAATTTGGCGATGAAAATCTAACTACGTTATAATACATATCTATTCTTTAGATATGAAGAGCTAACATAACAACAGCTTCCAAGACAACCTGCCATGATGTGTCTAAAGCATCATGGGAAGAAAATAAAACCAAATATCATCAAATTCCCATCCCCATTAGTTCACGCTCACCCCATTCAAGTAAAATTTATTGCCCAACAGGTGTTTGATCAAAGGCCAAATAAAAAAAATTGAGTTTTATACCACTAAGTGGGGTTGGCAAATTGGACTAATAAAAAGATTTTGGAAAGGGGTAAAGCCCAACAATTATTTAGTTGACCCAAAAAAGAACAACTTTAATTTTTCTACCTCATGTAAGCCAAGATCCAATTGATCCCTAGATAAATACCCCCTAGAGAAATCAGCACCAAGTCAAGATGATACAGATCAACCCCTCTTCTTATACAGTCCCAAATATAAGATCAAGTTGACTATTTTTAGATAAATTAAGGATGCAAAATAAACCACTTTAAATTATTTATATTTATATTTTTTTCCACAAAACTAATTTAACTTACTTATAAACTAAGGTATACTATAATTACATCATGTTCATTTTGCTTCCCTCATCTCCACAAAAAAGTCAACTCGATTTTATATTTAAGACCAGAGGAGGTAGTGAAATACTTTAAACACAAGTTAATATAAAAAAAACAAAATCAATTCACAACACACGTGTCAACTCAGGTTAATGTCAAATATCACAAGATTCAGATTTGGTATCACAGAGCCACTTCCCCCTTTTTCATGGAAAATGCAAATGAAATAAAAAAAACACAGGCAAACAAAGCTAACCTTCTGCTCTTGGTCATTAGATTCGGCCTCTCTTTGATACTTGTCATATGCCTCAGCATCATCCACAAACAAGCTAGCATTTGACAAAAATAGCTCGCGACCGCTGCAAAAGAAAGTGGAAATAACATAACATGATTAGCAAAAGAAGCAGACAAGTAAAAGCCCATCAGCTTTCACACATGGCTTTAAGGAGCATCAGTTTGAACAGTAGGATGTACATATACATAATCACATGCGCAAGGGAGTGAAAAGAGGGCACATACCTCATGCGATCATTCTTAGCTCTCTCTGCCTGTTGTTCAGCCAAATTGGCATCTCTTTCTGCAATCTTCTTCTGCTTCCATCGCATGAATAACTCAGGAGTCATAGGAGTAGTAGTTTTCACTTTGGAGCGCTAAAGCAATAAAGTAATGTGTTAGATAACCAGCACAATCACAAATGACAAAACCTACCATAGAAAACCTTTTTTACCTGATCTTCAATCTCCTCCTCAATTGGCATCTTTTCAGCTTCTTCCTCCAACAGGGCCTTCATTTGAGATTTTAAAACATATCCAGGGGGAAGGGCATGTCTATAGTGGCAATTCTTACCACCATTTGGGCAGACCCAAAACCAACCATATTGCTTCTTCTCCACTGCCTCCAAAAAATGCTTGCATACCTGAGCGCACACATAAATGACAACAAGCATTGCATATCAATTGGCAAATAAGATATGAGAAGTATGACTTCCATCCAACATATGCAACACGCTTATGGTATGTTTGGTTGGAGGGATCAATGGAGGAGAAAGGAGGGTGAATTTAATGAATTTTCTTCCTTCCCTCCAAAGAGAGATTAGAAGGGAGGGTTGCAACTAATTTCACTATGATTAAATTAACCACCCTACTTTTTTTTTGTATCTCCATAATTGGTATTATCCTAACCTCAAAAACATTCACACGTTCAGTTCAGTTCTGCTTCTTCCTCCATCTCGCCAACCATAAACAAGCCATTCTGTTTTTCCGAAAGGGAGAGATAGAGAGATCCCTCCCCTTACAAACCAAACAATGTAATATTAAAATCCTCCCTCTTCCCTCCCTTCTAGCGAAGCCAAGCTAGGAAATATTATAACCTACCCCTTCATTAAAATTCACTCCAATGAACAAAACATTATGTTAATGCACCAAAACCAAATTGGCGTTGGAAAGAGACAACTCAAGCAATCGTGACAGTGACAGTTCAGAATAAACCTCACACAACTTACAATGTCAGTTGGTTTATTCTGTTGATACTCGGTTTTCTTTGACTCCACCACCTTCTCCAATGTCTCTTGATCCCAATCCTCCATCGTTTCTAACATAATAAGCATACAAATAAGTCACTAAACAAAATTTTCCGGCCTCAGAAGACCAAATAAACAGACAAACCCTATACTAATCACTACTGAAGTTTGATGCAAAATACCCTGGTCGCGCTTATCGCTGTAAATGTCAATCTTTTCCCCTTTCCTCTGAACATTCAAATCATGTGAAAACTTGCATTTAAAGCCCTTGGTACACTGTCCTGCTTTAAAGAACTCACATACTATGGACTTGGGATCAACACCTGGTCCAATCCTATTATTAGTTTCCATAAAACCAAGCAAATCTATTGGGTGGAAATAACTCTAAACATCCAAAGGCAAAAAAAGTTGGAGATTCTTACCAACTGGCACTTTAGGCTGGGTAATAGCGATTTTGAACAACTCATTTAGCTCCTTCTCCTTGGCCTTATCCTCCTCCTTCTTTTTCTGTTATTATCGTTACACAATCAGAACAAAAAGAGCAGAACATGTTGCATAAATTTTGGAGCTTATACACCGCTCCAGAACCCAATTGACAAAGTCGAAGATGCATGCAATTGATTAGCGATTGCAAAATATTAAAAGAACACAATGCAAAGGAAAATACTGAAGAAAATAATTAGACTAATTGGGACCTTGGCAGCGGTTTTGGAAGAATCAGGCTTGGGCTGGACGGACTGCTTGAGGTTCTGAACGTATTTCTGGACATTTTTGCTCTTGTTCTTGTTTTTGAGACCAAAGGTTTTATCCTCTACGACCTTCTGCTTCTTTGCTATATCAGCTTTCGATTGCTGCTTAGGCGGCATCTCTGATCAGCATCCAAAAAAATAATAATCTTCCAATTTCCAGAAAATAAGAGTGAGTAGTATGTACAAAATCTGGATTCTAACACTGTTAAGGCTTTACCAGATGACGAGATGTGATAACACCGGGAAGTGGGTGTCAGGTTAGGGTTTGGTCCCTTGAAAGAGCAGACGAGGTCGAGAAGCTTACGAAACACTGGAATTCCCGATGTACCCCTGAGGTTTGTGTACGTGTCGGCCTACTGGGGCTTCAGCCTAATGGGCCTGGGACCCTCTGTTATCAGCTTCCACTTTATCAATCCTAATGGGCCTATGACTCCCCTCTATTGACATTCCTTTCGCTTGCGATTCGTTTAACATTTTTTTAATGTTTTATTTTTTAAAAAATTTTCACAATAATTTTTATTTTTATTATTTGTAAAAATTATGTACAGTTACTTTGTATTTAAAAATTATTTATTTTTTATATACATTTTATTTTGTAACTTATGAGCACTATAATATGGAAGGATTATCCCATACTCATTTTTCTAATTTTCTTTTCATAATCACTCTTTCACCTTTAGATTTAAATATTAATGAATTGTATGTAATATCTTATAAAATATTATTTTAACTTTTTTAACATATAAATAAATAATTCAAAATTATTAAATTTTTTATTTGATTTGAATTGTGCACACTTATATTAAAATAAAATTAATGTATAAAATATTTCAATAGTAATTTAATAAAATATTACATATCAATCACTCATATTTTTTTATCAATGATGGACATGATATGACGGGAAAAATGATTATAAAAGAATCTCAACCCTAATAATATAGTGACTGACACCAAAAGAGTACAATTTAAAACTTACAATGTGTATTAAGATTGGATAGCTGAAAAAACATTTATAAAATTAAAAGACAGAACTAAAAATTGATCGAAAGTTTGAAGACTTAAGTATACTCTTGAAGCAAACCAGAGGTGTGATAAGTTAGCTATCGTTAATTGGTAAATGTGTATCTGACACCATAATATAACTTCGGATGTATAAATATTTATCGAAAATTTAAAACGGTGTAAAATTATTTTTTGTCAAAATGACTTAACGGCAGTTAAGTTAAGTTGTGGGTCCCACAAAATGGGTTAATAGCTGTTAACTCATTTTAATGGAAAAATAATTTTAAACCATTTTAAATTATGATGTGTATTTCTGCACCCGATATTTTATTATGGTGCTCAAGGCACATTTGCCTATTTATTATTGGTATTTTTGCATCTTCACCCTAGTTAAAATTACACGATATTACCAATGTACCCTAAACATCTACCTTCATCCCATCATCCCTCTTTTGTTTGTTTATTATTAAGTATCATTAATAGGGATGATTTAGGTTAAGAATTGAGAACAATTAGAAAGAGGTCTTATCTTTAAGACCATTAACAACTCCCCAAATAGATAATATATCTTAGCATAGGGAGTATTTTGGTTTTAATCCGGTCCCTGAGAGAAAAGAAAGGGCTATACTGTTGAAAAAACTTCAGAAGGATGTTAGTTGTAAATTGAGTACACAACCGTGCTCTTTCGATTTTTCAATGATTCCCCAGCTTCCAAATCCAAAGCCTGAAAGGAATCAGAACACCCGCCAATCATATCCAATCCACTCCAAATACCATCACTCCGTCAAAAGCCATACAACTACATTCCCTCCTCATCATCAACTTCCTCACACCACAATGAGGGAATTTGTCATCCTTGGCTCCTCCATTGTTACTCCTCCAAATCCATCTTCCTCTTCACACCACAACCAACAACACATCAAGCCCTACAAATCTTCCCTCCCTAAGTTCTCATCATCTGCCAAACAATCTTCTCCATCATCCTCATTTTCTTCCTCTTCAACCTCCACCCCTTCCTGGACCGTTACTAACAATCACCACCAAATCCCACTCAAACATTATGTCCACCTAACCTCTAAGCTCGCCCATGATGCGAATTTCCAAGATTTCGAAATGGTCATTGAGGCTGTGCTTGATTCAGGTGTGAATGCCTCACAATTTGCTCCAGCTTTCAGTGCTGAGCTCCTCGCAAACGGGATTAAAGTGGGCATTCGAGCCGGAAGACTTCGAGCTGTGATTGATGCTTTGAAGAAAGTTCAGGAGCTCGGAGTTTCTTTGTCTGCTCGATTTGATGGATCTGCCGCGGACTTGCTGGGAAATGATTGCTACCAAATTGTGATGCGTGGCCAACTTGAGGAAGCCGTTGAATTGATGGAGGTTCTCTCACGTAATTCTTTTATCACCTTTTTATTCTACCCATTCTGCTTGATTATTGATTTAATAACTTTATGCTTTTAATGCGTTAGTTATGCTGATTATACCTTTAATTCTGTACTCATGGTTCTATGCGGGTATATAACTAAAGTAAAAAGTAAAAAACAGTTTAGCCAAGTTGTTCAGATGCACAATTTATAAAATATGCAACTGCATTGTCATGATTTAACTCAAGTATGGAGCTGCTTTGCAATGATTGAGATTTTTTGATTTATTGAAATGCCAAATAAATCTCTTCATCCAGGTTTCCAGTTATCAATCAGAGAACTTGTTCAGCCGTCAGATATGATAAAACGATGTGTTCGTAATCGTAAACCATATCTAGCTGTGAGGTATGATTTTATTTGGTTATATGAATTTTTTATCATTATTTCTTAACCACACTGCTGGCATAAATTTGAGCATCCGTGTTTTTCTTATTAGTACATTACTTTATATGTTTTCCTCCTCCTCTTTATTAAAGCTGTTGTTCATATTGCACTATTTCCTAAGGCACGCTTCATTTGTTTACTATTTCTATAGTTGCCCCTGCCTGATTATATTGCATCGTGTAGGTATGCATGTCTTCTTCCACACGCACAGATATTATTCTGCACCATTATATCTGAATTTGGCAGAATGAGGGATTTAACTTCTGCACTAAGAGCTTATGAAGCATCCAAGAAAACCTTGGCTGGTCCCAATATGTACGTGTATCGAGCAATAATTGATGTTTGCGGTCTTTGTGGGGATTATGAGAAATCTAGGTATATATACGAGGTACTTCCCAATCAGTTTACGTATTATTTACGCCCTTTTAAGGATTTCTGAGTCTTATAGTGCGCTCTGAAGCATATCAAGTTGGTGGTATTTCCTTTTGGTTTTGTCATAAGAATTTCAAAATGAAGTTTGGACTTCTCAACTCAATCATGTTTTGAACAACAAATATATGAGTGTTTAAAATGTAGTCTGTACTATTCAATATTTCTGACATATTTATCTCACCCTTCATTTGCATGCATTCTGATGCAGGATTTACTCAATCAGAAGATCAATCCAAATATTTATGTGTTTAACAGTCTTATGAACGTGAATGCCCATGATCTTAACTACACGTTGAATCTATATAATAATATGCAGGTAGCGTCTTTCTTTCCCATTTTTCTGGCATTCATATACCCACACCCATGCAAGCATACACCTGCATATGCTCTATCAAGCTTAAGAGAGAGTGGGGGAGAATGGATAAGAAAGCAATAGGACAAAGATATATGTGTAGCTCATATACTTGCTTATACTTGGGTTCTTTACACTTGCGTATGTTCTATATAAAGCTTAGGATTATAACATGTGCTTGATGATGATCATATCTCATGACTTCACAATAATTTATTTCCTAATCTTTTGATGATGACTAATTCCATAAATGATGGAGATTTTGAAGATTTTGTGCATAGGACTCCTTGCCCTTGCTGCTCCTTTATATATATATATAAATATATATATATATAACTGAACACGTATTCTCATGCATTTGCTTGGAGTTTTGGTGAGCTATAATATCTTTGGTTTATAAATAATGCGACACTGATGATTAAAACCAGTCAATTGAATTATGTCTTCGTCTTTTTTTATTCAACTAAACATGGTTTTCCATGCACTGAACAAAGTCTATGGTGAGCCACAATGTTATTATTTGTGAAGCTTGCTATAAATTTAATATTCGTATTGATTTGATTTCCTAAATGAGAAAAAAGAAGGCTGATTAGAGATTCTTGTATAAGTTAACATATCAATTGAAAGCATATGCCCTATTTTTGTTGCCAAGAATAGACACGTCATATAAGTTTCTTTGCCTTCATCTGATAAATTACTTTATAGCTTCTAATATGTTCTACAAATCTAGAATCTTGATCTGAAGCCAGATTTGGCATCTTACAACATCCTGCTGAAGGCCTGTTGTGTTGCTGGAAGAGTTGACTTTGCCAAAGAAATTTATAAGGAAGTTAAACACTTGGAATCAGTGGGAGTGCTGAAATTAGATGTCTTCACCTACAGCACAATCATAAAGGTACATCAAAATAGATGAAGAGAATCATTGTGATTATTGATGTTACATCACCAAAGTTCTTCTGCGTTCTCTGAAGATCTAACTAGTATTTGTATGGATTATCTGGCATTTTCTGACGACACGCCAAATTTCAGGTTTTTGCAGATGCTAAGTTGTGGCAAATGGCCTTAAAAATCAAACAGGATATGTTGTCTGCCGGTGTTTCTCCAAATACTGTGGCATGGTCTTCATTAATCAATGCCTGTGCACATGCAGGGCTTGTGGAGCAGGCAATTCAGTTATTTGAAGAAATGCTTTTGGCTGGCTGTGAACCTAATACACAGTGTTTCAATATCATTTTACATGCATGTGTTGAAGCTTGCCAGTATGACAGAGCTTTTCGCTTTTTCCGATCTTGGAAGGGAAATAAGATGTTGCAGCCCATTAATGGAGGCCCCAGTATCAATTTAGAGCAGGGAGATAGCCAGTCGGCTCCTACTGGGCCTAATGGCATTTCTTATTCACATATCTTGAATTTTGCTGAAAGGTTCCCTTTTAGACCAACTACCGCGACATATAATATTTTATTGAAGGCCTGTGGTACTGATTATTTCCACGCAAAAGCATTAATCAAGGAGATGAGAATTTTAGGTCTTACTCCTAATCACATAAGCTGGTCAACCTTGATAGATATATGTGGAGCATCAGGCAATGTAGATGGTGCTCTTGAGGTAAAGTGTTCGTTACTCCATATCATGTAAACTGTTTGGCGCAATTTTGGGTAAGCTGTTTTCAGTCAAGTACATATAATCATGGTTGATGCTGGTTGAATTAGGATTTATTAGAGGAAACACTTCACAACGTACAAGTAAAAATTTAAGGTCATAGTTGATTTCTTCTTCATTAGCATTGGAGCTATTTATCCACACCAAGATGATAGCAATGAAATATTTGTCAACCAAATGATATTAGTCCAAGAATGTTTGATTTCTTTTTTATAAGCTATCAGTTACATGTATTGTTTGTTTTTTCAGTACCTGTAGAAGTATCTGCTAATTTAAGTAAGTTGGATATGGAGAAAAGAATATATAAACACAAAATCATTTGAAAATGTCAGGAAATTCCGCTATAAGACAATATTATTGCTACAAATGCTGGTGACTGGCAAATTTATCATAGCCCTGGAAAATAAAGGCCATGGGAATCTGTTTGCCGACCTATGGGCATTGAGGTTCATCTTTCTCTGGTCTACAAACGTTAGTGATCAGTCAGCTTCAAAAATATTTTTTGTAAAAAATCACAAGCAGAATCTAGTAGCAACAAATCTTCTAAAATGATATATATACACTAAGAGGTATCATAATGCTTTTAGCTATCTGATGACTTGATTGTGTTTCAATGCAGATTTTGAAAACTATGCGTGATGCTGGGATCGAACCTGATGTTGTTACGTATACAACGGCAATCAAGGTTCAAAGCTGTCTCGTCAATGAGTTCAGTTCATAGCTTTTAACTATCCTCAAATCATTTGGCCTTAAACATTACTAAATGTGCATTTTGGATTTCAGGTTTGCGTGGAAAGTGAAAATTTTGAGCAAGCATTATCCTTATATGAAGAAATGAAAAGATATAAAATACATCCAAATTTGGTGAGTTCCATCCCTTGTGGTGGCTTCTATTTTGGCAAGATGGTAAACTAATATTTGCTGTAGATACTAAATCCAATTTGGATAAAGGTGCTCTTGAATTCCTTCTCCAAAATTATATAAACCCAAAAGGACGAATATATTGATTGTGAACAATATTAGCTCTTTTTCAAGACATAGTAATGAGAGTTGTTGTTCAATACATGTATACGAAAGAAATCACGAGTTATTTGTGATTAAGTTTGAAGTAAGAGAGAGAGCTTCATGAAATTGATGCTTATATATTTTGTTTATAATTCTGCCAGGTGACATATACTACTCTTCTAAGAGCTCGCACTAAATGTGGCTCTCTACATGAAGTGCAACAATGCTTGGCCATATACCAGGATATGAGGAAATCAGGGTATGTTAGCTTGGACTCACGACAATAACTTGCTCATTTGACTTCCTTTTTCAAGCTATATGTATGTCATATGTATACCCTGGTCACATGTCGGCAATTTTTGGATATCAACTTTTCCCTATATTTTACATTAAATGTGGCACTAGCGTGTGTTTTAGGAGGATTGGGGTTGGCAATGTTAACGAAAAAGAAATTTGACTTCCTCTCTACGGGGTCTTTATCTGTCATGGAGTATTGATATCGTGTTGCTTTTAAAAAAATTGTTTGCTATTGGGGCCTTATTATATTGTCTTTGCTATTCCTTTTCATTATAAATTTATCTAGGATAAAAATGATTGTAAGTCGTGGCAATATAACTGAGGGACTATGACTTTTCTTCGTATTTTTACGTTTCTTTCCAGAAAACTCTTCCTGCTCTTCATGCTCTTAGAATAGATATCGCATGTCATAATATGCTTCCACCTTAGCATTCAATGGAAACGATTCCGTGTGTTGCGCTGTATATCAAGGGGATTGAGCTGGAAGATCCTTTGACATGGGCATTACTACATTACTTAAACTATAAAGCTGAGCAGAAAACATATTGCAGGTACAAAGCCAATGATTACTATCTCCAGGAACTGATCGAGGAGTGGTGCGAAGGAGTAATACAAGATGACAGACAGAACCAAGGAGAGTTTACTTCCAGCAGTAAATCTGAATTAGAGAGACCTCAAAGTATAATTCTTGAGAAAATTGCAGCGCACCTGCAAAAGAGGGTTGCAGACATCCTAGCAATTGATGTTCAAGGGCTCACCAAGGTGTGCTTGTTAGATGCCTTGTAATCTGGCATAAATCCGTCTCGAGCATGGCTTTTTAAAGATATGACATTTTCATAGAAGATTAAAAAGATCATTTCATTTACCAAACTAACAAAGAGAGTCTTGTTTAGCGCCATTATCTATAGGTGTCTGTCAAACAGTAGTTTTAAATTCTATTTGCTTTCAGTGAATCTTAATTCTCACATTTTGTTGTCAAACATTCTCTATCAACAGGTTGAAGCTCGATTGGTCATTCTTGCTGTTCTAAGAATGATAAAAGAGAACTATGGCTTAGGTATGAGCGAAAACTTCAGATAATGCATGCGCTGTTGCAAACTTGCACGGTCATAACTATTTGAACTAGGGAAGTTGTATGAATGGCAAAATGCACATAATTTCATGTGACAGAGCAAGCGCGCCCTAACTTATGGTCTTTATGGTTACAGGACATTCGGTGAATAATGATATTCTAATTATCATAGGAGCTACTAAAGCAGACACAATTCCAGCCAAACATATATCAGTAGTCCAAGATGCGATAGCTAAACTCCTCCAGGATGAATTGGGGCTTGAATTTATCCCAGCCAGAACTAGATTTACGCTAGATGACACCACAAAATTTGAGAATCGTGCCATACTAAATCCCAGCTTGGAAGCTACAGCAGGAAAGGATATCTCACCCACATCAGTACAATTCAAGACAAGGAGACCTGCAGTTCTGCAAAGGCTGAAGGTAACCAGAAAGTCATTACAGCACTGGTTGCAGAGAAAAGTGAGCAATAATAGATAGGATCTGATATAATCTTACTTGCTCAGAAATAGAAAAAAATATGTACAAATGTTGGATTTGCCAATTTCCCCTCAGTTCTGCCCTGGTCCGACCTATTTAACCTGTGTGTATATATACTGTATTTGTAATTGTATCTATAACCAAAATTAAGAGCTATCCGACTATGGATGATTGGCAGGCATATGAAATAAAATCATCTCTTGCATTCATTTCTCGAGTACATTTTACCATAAGTTGTACTTTTGCTTATCTTCATTGCTATCGTGACCCTACGTTAAATATTCGAAGCATTGAGCTAGGTCAGCCTCAAGCAATCCACAAACATTGACACCTCCAATTATGAAATGTCATAGTCAGTCTCAACTCAGTTTTGAGGAGAGATTAGAGCAAAAAAAAAAAGGCAGAAAAATTGTGGAGAGTAATTAGATTTGAGAATTTTTTTCAGGGGCAGGGATCTAATAAGCACCAACAAATTCGACGAGTATGTAGAAAAGAAACTCAAAGACCGATAAGATCAACATAACTTTTAAATGGAAATTATTGATAAATTTCGACGTAAGTGAATTTGAAATCCACTCATGCTCTTACAATGTAGACTATCAATAAAATCCTATAACATTGACACATTGAACGAAATCCATATCTGATTGATAAGCAGCAGCTTAACCATTATGCTAGGCATCACTCAGAGCCAATCCTTCTGCTGCAATTTAAGCGGTAAATAAACTTCTGTGAGATACTGAAAGCCAAACGTACTCAAAGCCTGTATTTCCGCCTTCTGCTTAGTTTTCACCATCAGCGTCAGTTCTTCAACCCAGCCAGGATTCTTCTTGACAAAATCCTCCTCTAGCAAGTCCTTCCCAGTCTTAATATCCTGCTCACTCATTGGTAATCTACACTGCTCAGGTATCTTGTACTTGTCCAGATCGCTAGGCCTAACACCTAGCCATTTTATATCAGGGGTCGTCAAATTCGCACTATCATAAGACATATTCTTCGACCCACAGCCATAAACTGACAGAATTTTCAACCCATAAGGATCACTATCCACAAGGGCAAGCACAGGCAGCTTCAACTCCATCTTCATCTTCCTCAAGAACAGCCTCGTGGCAACATCAGGTTGCCCCTTCGCTGTCACAATTATACATGGAAACCTATTATAAAATCTATCCTCAGCTAATCTCATATAAGCCGCATCCTTCTCCACCAAGAGTATAAACAAAGCATCACTCTGCATATCCCCAACCCTATCAATATTAGGCGGGATGGCTTTCCCACCCATACCCATTTTCGTACAATCAATCATATCCCCATTGTCACTAAAAACAAGCCTACCCACAACAACCCCTTTCTCAGCAGCAACAACATTGAGACTAGAACGAGTACAACCCAGCATACAAGAGACATCATCAAGCACAGCATCAGATTGAGTCTGGTCCTGAAACAACTTAACGTCGGTGTAGAAGAGATCTCGCTTGGTGACATGGATATTCTTGAGGCACAATTGATGGATAAGCTGAACGATGCGAGCTGTGATGGCGGTTTTGCGAACAGTGGATATATTAGCGAAAGGGCGAAGCGATGACTTGTCCTTGAGGACTATACGATCGAGCTCGGGGACGTAGAGTTGGTTAGCGGCGGAGCGAGAGGGGACGTCGAAGGAGAAGCCTTGGCCGGAGAGAATGGATCGAGTGATAGAGAGAACGAGGGATTCGATAGTGGATTGTACGGAGGAGAGGGATAGGTCGGTGACCTCGCGGCAAGTGAAGGGGAGGGAGAGATCTTGAAGGGTTAGGGCTTTGGAGGAAGAGAAGGAATCGGAAGAGGAATTGCCGAATTCCTTGAGGATTTGGAGGATGAATGAATCGGATTTTAGCTTATTCTTGAAGGGAAGCTGTTCTCCGTCGTCGGATGAGTCTACACGACGGCGCTTTTTCTTGTCCGCCATAACCACTGCTAGTGATGACTCTATTTCCCACTTCACTCTCTAGCGGTAAATCAGTGAGAGGATAGGCGGGAAACCAAATTCGAGCGATTTTAGGGCAACTTGTCTTCCCTGTGCCCCTTTATCCTCTGACCTCTCGGGCGTACGCAATTCCGGTTTTTTCCTTTTCTCTACCTGAGTACCTGGGCAATTCCGTTTAATAATAATTAATAAAGCATAATATACGAGTAATTGATTATTGCTTTTTCTTTATACCAAAATTTTAGTTAAAAGGATTATACCCAACCACAATTTAAAGATATGGTCCTAACTCATAATAATGATTTTACAGACCAAATAGGTGAATACATATGCATCTATCTCTCCTTAATTGAAGAGCGTGCTGAATACACATGCCTCCATCTCCCCTTAATTGTAGAACCTTAACATCATGAGAATTAACTTCAATCACCATGTGGATATCTTTGCTTCGGAACAAAACAATTCGTATTAGACTCGGTAGCACTTCTGAGACTTAAGGCTCCTGAGAATCTTTTCCCTTCTTCAGTCAGAAGATATTGCTTCACTTAACTAATGTACCTCTCTTTTTAGTGAGGGAGTAGTGGGTACTAAATGTTGGCTGTTTATTATAGGACTAATGAAATCAAATCATTATCATAATTTCTACATTAAGAATATCACTACAATTGATAGTACTTTGTGTGTGTACATAGATAATTTTCGTTAAGCTTGAAAGTACTCGAGGAAAATGAAAACAAAATGCAGGAAGGATAAACCACTAATAATAATAGAGTCCTCAATAATAATTTAGAACCAAACTCAATGTTTTAATACAAGAATTAGGTAATTTTGCCAAAAATGTTGGTCCCTTTAATAAAGGGGTTAGCTCATAACCATAAGGTTATGGGTTCGAATCTAATCAACATGAAAACCTTGTTGGTGGGTGATCTGTAAACGTTTTTCAAGTCTAGAAGTCTGCTTTATCCCTGGTGAGCCTCTGAGACCCAACTCACCAAAACATTCTTGTATAAAAAGAAGAAGAAGAAGAACCTAGGCAATTTTGTATATCCATTGCAATACCTATTACCATAATCTGATCTCTTCACACTAGCCGTATCATAATCAAAATGAAGTTTGGTTAGACGCTGAAACAATAACTAAAATTAAAATCACATAAAACGATATCACTCTTAACGCATTGTTAATTCCATTTTTATTGCCATTATTTGACATTCAATAATGCTTACTGTTTCCGTAATCTTCTAATAAAACTGCCAAGATCATTCCAATTTACATTTCCAAGCACTTTATGTATCACCATTGTCCAAAGTCAGGAATTAAATTTCCTCTGGTCAAACTCCTCGCCAAAGTAAGAAGCATCTATATACGTGGCACTGACATTCATAAAGCCAGACCCATATAGCAAGAAAAGAGAAGATCCTTATTCCCAACCACTCACGAGCAACATGCTTTCAAAATATCTTCAATATCTGGATCATCCCCTGCCTCTTTGTCCTGCCATACATATAGAGAATATAAAAAACAAGTGAACATGTTTGTTGAATAATCAGAAACAGACCAAGAATACTCTGAATGAGAGCTAGATGCAGCTGAGCTGTAAAAGGAAAATTCCTATAAGTAAAAGATGGATCGGGCTTAAGGTAACACATGCCTTGTGAATGTATGAGATGTTACTTTTACCAGGACCTGCAACTATAATTCCTCCTTGTTTCCTGTCACATGGTCAAGTTCATGATTTAAGACTTTGAGCAAGCACAAAAAGAAAATGGCCCTGCCAATGACTGGCTAAGGCTGAAAGAGCATAACAAAAGTTTAAAAAAAAAATATTGACATCATGTAAATTAAATGTAATTATCTCCTCATGAAAGTGTATACGAGAGATTCATGAATAGTCTATAAACCAGTAGATTTTCCTCTGCTCTTTGCAAACAATAATCATATTTCAGATGTTTAGGTTTTTGTTATATTAGGATGCTATTACTGAATAACTGTCACCCATAATTTATACAAGCATCACATCAATCAATAACCAAAGCTATTTACGTACCAGCCTCCTCTGGTAACCGTATCCTTTTCAAATGACAGCTTCCAATCTTGTCGGTAACCTTCCATGTATAACTGGATTATTTTAAGACCTGCCTGCAATATTGTAGCTGAAATTAACATGGGATGTCCAATGCCCAGCTAAAGAATCTCAATTTATTTCAGCCTCTGGTAAGCTATCTATATATGCATTTTTTGATAAAAAGTTTGCAACTCACTTACATTGGGAGTAAATGTAGTCAAAACTCCAGAAACAAAATTCAAGGCCTCATATGATGCATGAGCAGGGTCTGCATAAATTTCTAAAACAGATACCAAGGTATTGTCACTATGCTGTAATAAGATGACAAAGATTTCAAAGACTCTCACACAGCTATTATGTTATAAGCAATGTACCTCCTTGAAATTTTGTTTGTTCAGCGAAGGCTTTGGCCTACACAATATTATATGTATCAGTATCAGAAAACAAAGTCCATCATATTAGGAAACGACATCAGAGAGCAGAATTTTTTAATTCATGTTTGGGAGGGAGGAGGTACGATTCGAAAACAGAAGTAGATTCTTGTGCCTCTTCCATTCAGAAATTGTATCACATATAACATACCTAACACAACATAGGTAGAAATATGTACACATTTCCTATCCATCATCCAACATACCTGGTCAATGCTTCCAGGTCCAATCAGTACAAGTGCCACACCAGATGCATCCATTATATCCTGTTGACATTAAAGTTCTATAGTGTCAAAGGCAGGTTTAAGTGTAGTGGAGATGTTCCCATTTTATGCTTAGTGAATTAACCATGTTGCAGAAAATAATGAAACGGAATCATCCCAGCCAGACCTTTCTTACAAGCCCAATAATGGAAACTTAAAACTCATTTTTGGCCTTTCACATCCCCAATAAGGATTATGCAGCATATTGTCTTCATTTTGAGTAAACCGAAACCTTTAATTCTAGTTAACATTTGAAAAGGTAAAATAGTGATTCAATTCCTAGAAGATCCCTTCTCTCTCAAAATGGTCCTCCAAAGATCATAGTGAATGTGCAACTTAATTACCTAGGACTCTTCCAATCCATACTTGGAATTGTAATTGATAAGATTATTGTCTTTTATCAAGAACTAATTAAATCCATAAAGTCAGAACCGAAGGCGGCAGAACACCATAACGACCAGTGATCCAGAGACAGCTCGGTTTCAAATGGAGGGAGAGAGAAAGAAATGATAGAAGAATATGTTGAGTTGGAAGGATGAGAATACAAAAATAACAGTCTGGGGTAAGTTTTTGACCTAAAAATGACAAACATCCTTCTTCCAGAGAACAGCTAGTTAAATTATAGGTCCTACATGGCCTATTTACCTAATTATATTAAATTAAGGATGTTAGTTATGTTAGTTAGTATGATGTCTTTTATCTAAAAGGCCCCAACCATCTTCCCTTATCTCCTCTCTCATATCTTACTTGATTATTGTTGGATGAGTATTAACAAGGATGATTTGAGAAGAAGTTGACAAAAAATAGAATTAGGTCATATATTTAGGACTAAGATCAACTCCTCAAAATAGGTCCTATATTCAGGACAGGGGAGGGGTATTCGGAAACATAAGGAAGCTATTGAATTACCCTCTTGGTCAATAATTATAGTCCCGTTAGGACAGACATTTTACACTAGATATCTTGTTGATGTCAACTCCAGACACAAGAACCATAATTCCCTTCTCAAGAACTATGTGCCAAAGACAATACACGGATAAAATTAATCTTTTGGAATTGTACATGATAATGATGACATAAGGCGGAAGGAACATACAACAGTTAACTTCATCTAATTGCCGAAGAATGAGAGGAAAAAGAAATAATCACGACCCTTTAACATTTAATGAAGTAAATGGTTCGCATATGTTCAAGCACAGTTGCAAACGTAACCTTCTTGGAGGCAAGATAATCAGCCCTTTTGCGGCAAAGCACGCACCTGAGGCATAGTGATATAACTGTTACACAAGCTCATAAACAAGAGATATCCCTCAGCGTCTAAAAAGTGCAGAAATAACTCAATTCGTGGATCGATAAAGTTAAAGTTCACCCAAAATGGCGAGCAAATGCAACGACAGCTTTTCTATCTTTCCACAAGTCAGAAAGTGGAATTCCATTTCCTTTCAAATCAAAGACCTTCACTGAGTCCAGAGAACTCCTTGTTTCTTCGCTTGGCTGAACTCCTGTTCAACATCAAATCATCAGCCAAGATTCAATTTAACCCAACGATAATCTCCGGTATGGTGGCCAACAAAACACTATATATATATATATATAAATAAAACACAAAAGGATTAGCCTTATTTGAAGCTAAGAGAAACAAAAACAGGAATCCAAAATTTTGAGAATTAGTGATATAAGTTTGCCTGTAGAACTGGACGCTGCGGAGGCAAGAGTGAGATGGTGTCTGCTACTTGGTGAGAGTGTGAGTAAATTGATGGGATATTCAAGAGCATGAGAAAAGTGAAGAGTGTTATTTGACGATGTGTTGGAGGGATTAAGTATTGAACTCTGCTTCGTAATTCTCTTGTGCTGTATAGAATTTGAGAGAAGCGTGGTGGAGAGAGAAGATGCCATGGACGCTCGGTTTGTGGGAGAGGAAGCCAGCAGAACGATGACGCTGGAACTCCCCTTCAAATCACATGTGATAATAAATATTTAATGAACAAATATGCATGGACGCAAATTGTGGGGCCAAGTAGTTATACGTGGCTGATTTTCTAGCAATAATTATAACCAATAAAAATTAACAGTCGGCAATATTAATGTAACTCAGTATAGTACTAAGAGTCTGTTTAGATCTCTTAATCTCCTCAATTATAATTATAACATGCGATAATACTAAAATATAAATAAAATTAATTTGCTTGAATTATAAGCAGACTAATGATACAAATAAGTTTTACTACCCGTAAACAAAATAATCAAGGAAAAGACGCTGATTGAGTGAGTGAATTGTTGATAAAAAAAAAAAAAAGTGAGTGAATTAAGAAAATTGATTAAAATGGGTTAATTACTCGTGCTTCTCGTGAGAAATAGGTATGTGCTCTAGATCATTTGATCAAATTACAGAAGCAGTTTCCAATTTAAATCCAGCCTTGCTTGTTATAATAGTTTTGGGCAATAATTATAATAAGCAGAAAGAACCAGTCAGATCGCTGAAGCCAGTCTCAGCTCGATCTTCTTCTTCTTCTTCTTCTTCCTTCTGTAATCTCAATGGCGGCCATAATCCGCCTTGTAAGGCCCAAATCCACCATCATCTGCTTAGCGAGGAGGTGCCTATCTGCGTCCGCCTCATCCGGTGCCAATTCTCACACGCCTCCGTACAATCCTTCTTCTTCCGTCAATCTGAAACCTCATCTCTCACGTAAAGACAGGAATGTTCATTGGGTCTTCTTGGGTTGTCCCGGCGTCGGAAAAGGTACCTACGCTGGTCGCCTCTCTAATCTGATCGGCGTTCCTCACATCGCCACCGGTGATCTCGTTCGCGACGAGCTCGCTTCTTCTGGCCCCCTTTCTTCTCAGGTTTTGATCCCCTTGTCTGTTTTCAGTTTATATCTTTATGGCGACATTTAATTTGAATTTGGCTTGATTGCCCTGCAAAATGAAAGCACTGCTGGCGTTTATTATGCCTTTAACTTGCTAATCAAATTGTAATAAGTAGTGACAATTGCTTTGTTTAATTCTTAAACGAGATATATCTCATTCGTGCAAATTAAATTAGCCGTTTGTGGCAGTCTTGTTAGATCATTTTATAAAGCTGTCTTTTTATTTTCCTTTTGAGTAACATAAAGCTGTCCTGTTTCTTGGGTCTATTTCCGTCTAAACCTTAATAGGCGAGTAAAATTAATTTTAGGTTTTCGTATTATTTTTTCCTAAACATCTATAAATTTCACTTGCCATTTTTTTCCCTGATCAAGACTTGCGGTTGCGGATATAAACCGGTAGCAATGTGTAGGAGTTTAAATAATAATTTTATGCCTATGGATAGTGTCTTCATGATTCTTTATATCAAGGTAGTCTTTTGTCATTTTGCAAATTAACTTGTGGGCTCGGGTGTCCTACACACTCATTAGACAATTGTTACTAAAGGAGGCCCGATTCCGTTCTTTATGCACGCTCAGAATCCCAGGTTCAAGGGTGTCCAATCTGATCATGCTGAAAATCCCGACTTTCTTAATTCTTCGACCTTTTGAAACCTCTGATGGACTTTCGAGATGTCACATGTGTGATATGTCCTTCATATGTAAATGCACTTCAATTGTTTGGTGCTCCATTTTCCTTGGCTAGACGATTTAAGGTTAATGGCTATACTTTGGTCATCTGAATTCTGTATAATAGCCCAATAGTTGGAAGATTCTTCGGCCCTGTTGATTTCATTAGTAACTCATTTACTGGATTATAAGGTAAGCCTACCATCCTTTTAGCATAAGGTTTCTAGTGAATTTTGAGGGATGAAAATTAAATTTAGTGCTGTATTGATTGAATTGATTTAGTGAAATCTTGATACTCTTTGCCATTTTCCATTTGTATAACTAAAGGCATAACCGTATGGGTCATTGTAAGGTCTAGTATTGGTGTTTTACTGTTTGAACTTTTATCATCACTTTTTTGCTGTTTAATTCTCATGGCGAATGTTTTCGATGTTTGTTGACTGGAATCAAGCATTTAGATGGTAAGTGTGATGGCTAGGATTAATTTTATGAAGAATGATAGCTTAATTTTCTTTCTGTATTTTTTGCAGCTGTCAGAAATAGTAAATCAAGGTAAATTAGTCTCTGATGAAATTATAATCAGTTTGTTATCCAAGAGACTGGCTGCTGGCAAAGCTAAAGGTGAATCAGGATTTATTCTTGATGGATTTCCTCGAACAATTAGGCAAGCAGTGAGTATCTTCACTTTGGTAAAGTGAAATAATTTAATTTCATTACAGGTACTTCCCCTTTATTTTCTCTGTAAATCTTTTACATGGCCACAGGTGAATCTGTAGTTGATTGATATTTAGTACTGATACTCATAATGTAATTTTCTTTGAAGAACAATGCAAATGTGCGGAAAGGTTGGTTTCAATCTAACCTTCCAATACTTCACACCAGCTTTTTTTTTTTTTAGCTGAGAAACTTTTCCAATACTCAGAATAAGGATACTGGGGTTACTTTCTTGTTTCCTATTTATCTTATCTTGTGATGTCTTAATATATTTAGTGAACAAACCCTGAAATTTATAGTCTGCCCACTCCGAACCTCTCTGTGTTGGAGTTTTAATGTCTTTGTATAATTCATTGTCCCTTGCAGCTGTTTTGTTGGATGCCATTAAAATCTGGATTGTCTTTTCATGTGTATAGGAAATATTGGAAGGGGTAACTGACATTGACTTGGTAATCAATCTGAAGCTTCGAGAAGATGTGCTTCTTGAGAAATGCTTAGGTAGGAGAATTTGCAGCCAGTGTGGGGGAAATTTCAACTTGGCCTCCATTGACATCAAGGGTGAGAACGGAAGTCCCGGAATTGTCATGGCTCCACTTCTTCCCCCTGCCCATTGTATGTCAAAACTTATTACTCGTTCAGATGACACTGAAGCAGTAGTCAAAGAAAGGCTTCGTATATACAATGAAAAGGTATCTCTCATTTATTTATCATTAAGTATTCCTTTGAATGGACTTTCTGATAAAGTAGCTTCATTCTGTAAAGATTTGTGTATTATCTACTTGCCATTATTATAGATTCGTGATAGATTAACTGGCCTGCCTATAAAAATTTATCTTTCTTAGTGATTCTCGCGTCCAATTCCATGTTGTAAATGTGTGTGTGGGAGATTGTTTGATGGTCTGTTTTTTATTTTAATTGTAGAGCCAACCTGTGGAGGAGTTCTACCGCAGAAGAGAAAAACTATTGGAGTTTGACCTACCAGGAGGGATCCCAGAATCTTGGCCAAAGTTGCTGCAAGCACTTAATCTCGATGATTTTGAGGACAAGCGATCTGCTGCAGCATAAAAGGTGATGATGGGTAAAATCAAAGCGAGTATTTTATTCTTTGCATGCTTATGTTGCATGCTTAGCGATTTTGCAGGAAAGAAAACAGAAGGGGACTTCTCTTTTAATATTTTATAAATTATAATTATTATAATGATATGAGTAAGCTTGAAGTTTAGCACTGTTAGGCTCTCAATTATTATCAGTTCGGTGTCATTAACGATGCACAGGACAGGATCTCTGCCAGGCTTCTTAGATGGATGGTTAAGTGTCAATATATTAGCAGTGCATCGTCAATGTATGTAGTACAGTGTAAATAATATGTTGTACAATGTGAATAATATGAATGAAACCAATATTATTGCCCAATGGATTGCTAAAAGGAATTGGGAAACGCGCTTCCCAGAGTAACCCCTCAAGAAATCATACATGGTGGTCTTTCTTGTCATTTAAATGAGCCTGTTGACTTAACAATATGGTGCTCATCAATGACTCCTTTTCTTTCTTTAACCATGGTCCATGGACTATGAATGTTGCTTTCAAACCCCGTCCTTTTGTTGGTTCGAGAAGTAAGTACAAAGTGTGTTTGGATTCCACATTGGACCCTCCCAACGTGGATCCAAGAATCATAAAGTGATTTTGGGAAAAAAAAATTATGTTTGTGTGCACTTATTTTGAGAATGACTTTTGATCCAAAATGACTTCTGTAACGTGAAAAGTCAGAAGAAAAAAAAAGTTATTTTTGGCTTCTGACTTCTAACTTCTTGTGGGTCCTACGCCTTTTGTTATGGATTATTTAATAAAGTGGGTAGGAAAATTAGACTGTTAGACCCCTAAAATTCTCAAATAAGATAATTTCTTTTAATCTAAAATTTTCTTTTTATCTCCAAAAATTTATCATAACAATTTTTAACTACTTTCTCCCACAATATACTCCTTTGAGCAAAAAATATTATTTTTTAAAATTATTTTCCTGAAAATAAGGGAGAAATTAAGCCTTTAATAAGAATATATGCATATTATATATGTATTATTTAATGAAAATAATGCCATTTTTAGTAATTTTTCATCTAAACGTGATTTTCAATATAATCATCCAAACATGTTTCTTAAAGTCAGATTGAAAAAAAGTTACTTCTATCATCACAAATCCAAACATAAATTACTTCACACAAATGACTTTTATCCAAAAGTCACTTCTCAAAAAGTCATTCTGAAAAAAAGTCACTTCTCCAACCACAATCCAACCACACCCAATCTCTCTGAATTAATTATTTGGATAATTACTATAAGATCCGGGAAATAAATATAATCACCAAAAAGTTACAAGAAGTTGTTAGCATAGACCCGTTGATAGTTCCTGTACTAGAGTTTTGGTGCATGTTGGAAGATTTTTCTTGTGATCACACTATTTCCTTGGGTTCTTATTGTGAATTTTCCTTGATTATTTTGTTGCAGGCATTTTGGATCTAACATTTTTAATATTTTCTGGTTGGGCTTATATTTATTAAAGATTTTTTTTTACCAGCATTATTTTTATAAAAGATTAGTTGGTACTAATGTGGCACTCGTTCTGAGTAGCACCGAGTTAGTGAAGTTTAAAAAGGTAACAAAATCACCTGGCACGTTACTGGGTATGAGATGAATGATGTTCCACACATTTTTAACATTCCATGTGATAAAAATCTAACATCTTTTGCTAGACATAATCCTATAACGTGCGGTTATGTATGCATGCATACATGCATGTATGTATCCAATTCTGATTAACAATCAACATGCAAAAGTTGGTTATATATCGATCTCATAATAATCACTATTTAAAAGATGCACATGAGTGGTGTATGATGCGTTTGATAGTATGTCTAATTGAGTTAAAAATTAAAACAGATGCTAAACCATATTTGAAATGAGGAAAAAATGGGGTTCCCACCACTGGGAGAAATGCTTAACATTTGGTTAGGGAGTTCTAGAGAGGAGGAGAGTTGTTAATCTCTCGTAGAGATTATCAGAAAATCCCCTCCAAATTGAATGGTTGTGGTGGAAAACGTTGCATTTTTAATTGTAATGGGACTTTAATCCTTCTTCTCTAATCAAACATGACAATGGGGAGGAAATGCGCCGATTATAAACCAGCAATGACGATTTCGTTAGCCCAGAAAACAAAAGCTAATGGGTGTGTTTGGATTGCCGTTGGAGAAGTGACTTTTTTTTAGAATGACTTTTTTAGAAGTGACTTTTGGATAAAAGTCAGATTGTCTGAAGTTATTTATGTTTGGATTTGTGATGATAGAAGTGACTTTTTTTCAATCTGACTTTTAGAAATATGTTTGGATGATTATATTGAAAAGCACATTTTAAGATGAAAAATTACTAAAAAGAGCATTATTGTCATTAAATAATACATATATAATATGCATATATTCTTATTAAAGGCTTAGTTTCTCCCTTATTTTCAGGAAAATAATTTTAAAAAATAATATTTTTAGCTCAAAGAAGTATATTGTGGGAGAAAGTAGTTAGATATTATTATGGTAAATTTTTGGAGATAAAAAGAAAATTTTAGATTAAAAGAAATTATCTTATTTGAGAATTTTATGGGTCTAACAGTCTAATTTTCCTACCCACTTTATTAAATAATACCTAACACAAGGCGTGGGACCTACCAGAAGTCAGAAGTCAGAAGTAACTTTTTTTTGCTTCTGACTTTTCACGTTGCAGAAGTCATTTTGGACCAAAAGTCATTCTGAAAATAAGGCAAACCAAACATAAATTTTTTTTTTTCAGAATGACTTCTGGATCTTGGATCCACGTTGGGCTCTCCCAACGTGGGATCCAAACATACTCAATGTTGATTGTGGAGGATAGAAGAGAGACTCTCATCTTTTTTTTTTTAATTTCATTTATAGATGAACGTATAACATTAATTAACAAAACATCTAAAATCATTGATTGAGCGATGTATGTAAGAACATGCGAAAATACGTGTATCTTTTATAAGTGGCTTCCTTCCTCTATCCCTTCCCATCCTCTTCCCTCCTTTACCCCAAATTTTTTTAATTTTAGAGTTAAATTTTTTTTATTTGTTTTTATCATTAGATTCTATATAAAATTAGTGACATTTTGACATCTCATGGACAAAAAAATGTTCAGTTTTCAATTTTATATGATTTTTTAAAGATTTAATACTTAAAAATCTGTATTTTTTTTAAGTTAAAGTATTAAATCTTTAAAAAATCATATAAAATTGAAAACTGAACCCTTTTTTGTCCATGAGATATCAAAATGTCACTAATTTTATGTAGAATCTAATGATGAAAACAAATAAAAAAAATTTGACCCCAAATTAAAAAAATTTGGGGTAGAAGAAGGAAGACGATGGGAAGGGTAGAGGAGATGTCTCCCGTGTCTTTTCATAGGATAAGTATTTTCTCAAAGTCATGGAGCACTGGTATTATCTTTATTTTTATTAAAGATATAGCTGCAAAATTCATGAATAGGAGGACAAAAAAAAATTATGAGCTAATGCCAGTAAAATTAGCTTAAAGTGTGTTACACAATGTTAAGTTGGAATAATATTTTCATCTAAAGATTTTTTTTTTTTTTTGCCAACATCATCTAAAGATTTAAACTCGCTGACTCAACTAACTTGATTCATGACATGGGTTTAAAAAACCTTCAAGATAATATCTTTATATGTTTATAAGCTTTTAAATTGTTCGAGTAAGAAAAAATAAGATATAATTTAAATAACAAGTGTTCAAATTTTCACAATGTAAAAAAATTGTATAAATAATAATTGATACACTTTATATCATTTAATCTTTTACTTCAAAAATAGTAGTAAGTCTTAATTTATAAATTCAACAATGACATAATTGCTTCCTCAAAATATAACATTATTCTGATAATGTGAAGGACGCATTTATCTCGATGATAACTAAGCGTTGATCTCAAAAACAAAAGGAAAATGACAGTAAAGTTACTCTGAAATTGAAAAAGAATAGGTCAGTCCCTCACATTGGGAAAATTCTAAATCTTATCAAGGGATGAATATGAGATTTATAAATTTGACAAAAGATACATATATCTTTAGTAAAATCGTTTTGATAAAATTAAAAATCCCTATTTTAAAGTTATGAATATTAGTTTAATGTGATTTTCAATATCATCATTGTATTTATTAGTTTAAAATTTGAATTTTCAACTTTATCATTATGATTTCTTATTTTATGTTAACAATCCACAACATGGGCCTTGTCATGGGAAAAATAGGAAAGTGAGTTGTAAATTATAAATTTAAAGTTCTAAATTCTTTTTTTTTTTTTGAACTTGTAAATATTAACATAAATTATTAGATGTATACGTGTCATTTTATAACGTATGAAGATATTCCTGCCTTGTGCCTAATATCCTAATTCAATATAGTTGTTGATAAAAAAAAAAAATTCAATATAGTTGATTAGTCGTTTTTTGGTATAATTTTAATATTGGCACCCCGTCCACGTGTTCCGCTCCGTATCTTTTTTTCTTTTCAAAATGCTGCGTAGTTTGTTCGCCCCTGAGCGCTCCGTTTAAGATTTCGTCCACGTCAGAGAGCCCCATCACAAAATAAACGAGACAGCCTGGAAAGATCTATTCCTACGTGGCACTTCTTCTACATTCCACACCTCCATTTCGTCCATGTCAGCAACCTGGCTCGCACTCCATATCTTCTTCCCAGCCAGACGTCGATGCTATCTGATTTCTTACTGTGGCCCCTCTTGGTTCTCAGATTGGTCAAGCATGCCGAACTGAAACTTTTGTTCTCTTGTTTTTTCTTAATCCAAATTTGGTCTGATGACTATGGTTTACAGATCACAGCAACTATTATCACGCAATACTGCTTTTCCATGATCGTTTTCTCTCTCTGATGGATCTAATTAATGGCGATTAGGGAAGGTTCGGAGGCATTAATCCTTATCTTGACTTCTTCTTTTATTTCCCTTTGTTTTTATGCTCTTTGTATTTGAATATCTCTCTGCTTTCATTTTTTTTTTCGTTTTTTATTTTCTTATCCGGAACGCATGGAAAAAATTTGATGCATATAATTGCTCTTTTTTGGATATTCATGGTCAAAATTTCATTATTTTTGGGTTAGAGCTGTGTTTTTTTTTCATTTGACACATGGTTGTGTTAAATTTTTGGTAGATTTGAGATACCTGTTTCTGGGATGATTCTAATTATCAAACTTCGGCTTTCTTCATACTGCTTAGGGTTTTGAAAATACTTATTGTAGTTGTTTTAATTATTTGTTTCAATAATTCATAAAACAATAGAGTTGGAAACTATTTTTCTTTAGAATTTTGTTTAGTTTTTCTCAAGATCTGTGCTTAACAATTTTGTTTCCTATGGCTGAAACATCTATGTTTTCTTTAAAGGCCCCCTGTTTGCATAGGAAAGAGTGAGGATGTTTTTGGGTCTTCTTTTTGTTGTTTTTTACGAATAGTAATTTGAATTTTATTTATTTTTATAAAACACATTCATGTGGTTCTGAAATGAAGAATATAAGAAACAAATCTTTAATTTGCATGAAATGTGCTCAAAGTTGTGCAATTTGTCCTACAATTTGGGAATTTGGTTGGCCTTAAGAGTTGCTTATGAGAGCATTGTGGGTCTTTGATTCTCTCCAGTGTGAAAAATATAGCCAAAGATACGCGGATTATATGTGTCTTGATCTATTTAATTTACCTGCATATTCAACTACTTGTATTGAGCAGGGGATATTAAAGATGATTTCGTCATTTTTTCCTATGGATGAGGAAGTATTGTTACATTGTGTCGGAACTCCGTGATACTGGTGTCTCCTAATCCTAATCCTAATCCTAATCCAAATGACAAGGGGTGCCCTGTTGCGTGCGAATGGTGACGATAAAGAATTACAAGAATTGACTCAACGTCTACGAGTTGGGAAGAAAATCCTTAAAGATGGAGTGAATGGTGGGGAACATGGATTGCATGAGAAAAATGAGTTGAAAGTTAATGGAATAGTTGAAGAATTTAAGGTTGGACAAGGGGAGATAGCGAAAGGTCCTGTTGTCCAGCCTGTAGCAAAGCAACAAACCCAAGGGGGAATTGTTTGTTGGGAGAGGTTTTTACATCTTGGATCCTTGAAGGTCTTGCTTGTGGAGAATGATAACTCTACTCGCCATGTTGTCACTGCACTGCTTCGCAATTGTTGTTATGAAGGTTAGTTAACTATCTAACTTGCTGGATGCTTTACTTATTTACTTATCTGTGTTTAAACTATCATTTGAAGTTACTTTTATCCCTTCTGGTTAGACAATGTTTTATTTTCCCAAAATTTATATTTTCCCTTTTATTAGAGTTCAAACAATCTGTAGATTTTATATATCTGATCACCGTGATTGACCAATCATAATTCACATATAATCTTACTTTTGTATTTTTCAGTTGTTGAAGCAGCAAATGGATTGCAAGCATGGAAGATGTTGGAAGATTTAACTAATCATATTGATCTCATTTTAACCGAGGTGGCAATGCCTTGCTTATCAGGAATTGGTCTTCTATCCAAGATTATGCGTCACCAAACACGGAAGAATATTCCAGTAATTAGTAAGTTTTTCTGATTGCCCATGTTGTTTTACAATCTTCATTTTTAATATTTCCCATTACATGCTGTACAAAAGGTACCCTTTTCTATGGCTTCTAATGAAACTGGTTTGCAGTGATGTCATCTCATGACTCTATGGGTATAGTCTTTAAGTGCTTGTCCAAGGGTGCTGTTGACTTTCTTGTGAAACCCATACGGAAGAATGAGCTTAAAAACCTTTGGCAGCATGTTTGGAGGCGATGCCATAGTGTGAGTAGACTCAATTTTTCCTTATCAATGTCAAGATATCTGTTCTATTTGTGGACTAGTGATGATTTACCAATGCTGTGACATTTCAAAAAGAAATCTGCCACGCCCATTCAATTTATAAAAAGATCATATAGAATATATTGTTAAATAAAAAACCTACCATTTCCGTAATCACTCTTGATTATTCATTTGAAATTTTTGTCAGTCTAGTGGAAGCGGGAGTGAAAGTGGCACACAAACCCAGAAGTCTGTAAAATCAAAGAGTCTTGTGAAGTCTGGTAATAACTCTGGCAGCAATGAGGAGGACAACTACAGAAGTGAAGATCTGAATATTAGGAGTGGAAGTGACAATGGTAGTGGAACTCAGGTACAACTGTTTCTCATATGTTGATTTGCCTGATTCTTTTTTGGTTGATACTTACTGATGTATGGCTCTTGTACCTTTACTAGGCCTTAAGATTCCACTTCAATTTGGCGCTCATAGATGTCTTTCATTTTTCTCAATTGCGTACATTGATTGCTACAGTTTTGGGGGTTTGTTTTAAATTAAACTTATATTCCAATTTTTTCGACATTTTTAGGGGTAGGTATTAACGTATGGCAGATTGTTGGTTTTCATGTCTAGGATGCCATTGCTCTTTTACCTCACTTTCAGCTTATGGCTGGATCCTCAAACTGATAAAAGGGTTACTTACTTTTCTTTTGAAAAAGTTTTAATCCTTTAAATTTGGTTGAGCACTTAAGTGTCAACAGCTTTACGTGATTAATTCTTTACCTTTGTTGATCTTCTTCTTCTTGAGCTTGTGTTTGGCATAAACATAAAAAAAAAAAAAAAAAACTAAGAGAAGCTCAAGTCTGTTACAATATTCCCACAAAACTCAAATCCTTGCTATCATCTGTTTTGCCTTGCTATGTTACCACATATTCATAGGAAGACAGTGTTAGGAAATCCAGCAAGAGAGGACGCCAAGTGAAGGCAACCTCTTTTTTTTTCTTGTCCAAAATATATACAACATGTTAGCCTACAAAAGGTCATGCACCAGTTTTTGTAAGCAAAAATGGCCTGTAAGTTTCTTTGTTTTCTCATTTGGCAGACGTCCTGGACCAAACAAGCTGTTGAAGTAGACAGTTCGAAAGAAGTGCCTCAGTGGGATCAAATAGTTGACTGTCCTGATAGCACCTGCACTCAATTCGTTCACTCCAATGCTCAAATATGTGATGACAAGATGGTTCCTCTGGCGACAAAATGTTGCACCAAACATAAGAAACAACTTGGTAAGGTTGAAAGTGCTTGAGTAAACATATCACTCCCTATGTCCCTTTTCAAAAGATATATCTAGCTATTTTATACATACAGGGAAATTAGTTAATCCTCTCTCTCAATCCCTCACTCATCATAAATTTTTGGACTAATCCCTCTCTCCCCACACATTTATTTTTAGGGGCATTTTTGGAAAAAAATATTAATGATTCTCTGAACTTTGAAAAATGTCTTGTAAATAGAAATGAAAACCTTGTAAATAACACCTTATAAAAAGGAATGGAGAGAGTGTTGTATTATCTTTCTCTCTTACTCGTACACATACCATCCAATTTTATAGGAGTCAGGTGTTAATGGTAAATATCATATGTTATTTGGAGCTTGTCAAAGCAGTCACTCAATTAAAATTTCTATAAATTTATAAGTGCTGGTGTCTCAGTAACAAAGTTTTTTCTTTCTTTTTTTTTTTTTGTTGGATCAAAATGCAATAATCATGAATAAAAATTATCATTACATCAAGTTTGGAATAAGTTCTGCTTTTTCATTATTGTGATCTACTTTTGGATAATTCTTGAGGAACTTCATTTAGGTTCCATCAAATTAAACTAATATTGTACAAGTCGTTGGATTTGAATTGAATTTTAGTTGTGCTATAGCTTTTTTATTGTGCCAACGCTTAATAAAACATCTTAATATAAAGCTTCCTATAGTTATACTTGATTCTTAATTTTAAGGATTTGTTTAGTTCATGTGTGGGTCTAAACTTGCACATATACTTGAGCAATTTTGTTACATTAAATCACTGGAAATTTGAAATAATTACGGATACTTGTGAAGGGAGGAATTTGAATTTCAAAGCTTAAAATGTCGAGTCTAGTAAATAGTATCATCTCCTACACACTAGTTCTCTCTGAGGCCCTTAGTCCTTGAAATGTGGACAAAGCAGAGTTCCATACCTTGTGTTAAATTTCATTTGATTCTGAAGAATGTGATGTGGCAAGGATCAAGTTCCTTACCATTTCATCTTAAAGGCTCTGATATCATGTTAAGGACTAGTTTAGCTATAAGGCTTTAAGCCATTAAGTGATAAGTGATGGTTCATGAATAAAATTTTATCATAATCACCAACCACACAACACGAAATGCAAATTTACTCTTATTTAGTTGTATTACCTTCTTTCTTTTGTGCTTCTCCCTCCCTTAAAAACCACACCAGAGACGTATGTTTCTGTATGTGCACGCTGGTCTCCATAGTCATGTATCAATGATTAACATTTTCTCCTCTTCTTTTCGTGACTACATTGAATTCATCCCTTTCCCAGATCATTTCAAAGTGAAAAAGCTGAAAGTTGACTCAAGTAGAGAGCTTGACCTTACTGTTGACAATGAAAATGAGGTTCCTGTCAAAATTTCAGTAGAAGAATGTGGTATTTATCTTGATGTAGGCTCCTCTGAAGCCAATGAGCAGATTAGTAGAGGTCAGCTGGATCGTAATTGTGGTAATCCATCTAGCAAGCTAAGGCCCAATGGTCCTTCAGTGTTTGATGCCATTATTGGCGAAGAAGTTGGAGCCAAAAATAGAAGACCCAAACTCTCAGATATTGAAAATAAAGCTACTAATGATGACGAGTTACCATCTCCTGAGCTCAGTTTGAAGAGACTAAGAGGAGAAGAAGAGGCTGGAATTTTAACTCAGGACAAACAGAAAGCTGCAAGATGTTCAGACCTTTCCGCCTTCTCAAGGTCTGATCACTTTATGTTATTGTTTGGTGTTCTTCCGATTATTCTTCATGCCAGTTTAATTCAGCAAGTCTTCTGCTGCAGGCACAATGCAAGCTCTAACACTAAGAAGTCTCCCACTGAATGTGTCAGAACTGGAAGCAACTCTCCTCATAACAATAGCTTAGAAGCTACAAAGAAAGATTTATCATGTGAAATTCAATCTCATTCTAACGGGGATCCTCCCCACCGGAGCTCAAATGGTGCAAGCAATAACATTGATACGGGTTCCACTGCTAATGATGCTTTGACATCAACAGCTAAATATTTGTACAATGTATCTGCTGTCCCACCTATCAGCAACGACCTGTGTACCTTTGAACAAGCTGTATTGCATAATAACAGTGATATGACTACTGTGACAATGTTAGCATTAAAAGGAGGCAAACGTAAGGATTATCCAACTAATGACTTTCATTACCAACTTGAAAATTGTGACAGTAATGCCGACAAGCAGTACCAGTTGCTACCTGACCATGTTGATTCAACATTAAAGGAAATGGCTGTAGCTGCACCACATTATGGCTCATCTAATGTAGTGGGAGTGCTGGTTGAATGTAATACTGGAGGTATCAGTGTCAACAGGAGTGCATCAGGAAGCAACATTGGAAGCAATGGGCTAAATGGGAGCAGCACTGCTGTTGATGACCGAGGGACAAACATAGAGGGTGACAATGGCATTGTAGGAAATAATGGAAGTGGTGATGCTAGTGGGAGTAAGAGTGAGAGTGGCAATAGGAGCGACAACAAGGTAGATCAAAACAAGACTTCCAAGAGAGAAGCATCCTTAAGCAAGTTTCGCCATAGGAGAAAGGAGAGTTGCATCCATAAACAGGTAATAAACTTTTTAATTGTTACTCTTGGAAATTAGTTAGTGATTCATGACTTTTGTTCTGTTATTCAACACCTGACCCTCCCTATTTTCTTTTTCTACTCTATCTGTTTGAGTTTTATTTTTATCCTGTCATTCCATTTTCTTGGACCTGTGTGATTAATTTGAAAGGTTTGTTGGCAGTACATGGCTGGGAACTGTGAAATCCATATCCATGTTTGTACATGGGCATGTCTCTGTTTATAAGCAACTATTAGGAAGAGTCCCGGTCCGATTTTGGACTTATATATTGCTTTTCTGCGTCTATGATTATTGTTTAATTAATTGTTGTAATAACATAGTTAATGATTATAAGGATTGGATGGTTATGATGCTTCATTCTGAGGACATAATTAATTGAATTTATCATTTTTTGAATATATTATGGATTTGTAAGTTTGGCTACAACTAGAAAAATCTGTGGATGAAATTATGACAGGCTGCAATAAGACTGCCATTTAAACAACCATATATAAACAGGCTGTATTTGAATAAGCATAATGTCCACTAACTTAGGTTGATCTGAGTGGTAAAAACTCTCATCCCTTTAATAAGTGCTTGGGGTTCAATTCCTAACTTTTATATATGTAACTAGCCTAGTTATTAGGGACCTATCATTTATCCTCTGTATTATGAAAGATTAATCTTTATTATCAACGAACGTTATTCCTAATGTCTCATTGGAAAAAATAAATAAATAAAAGACTTTTTCTTTTCTTTTTTTGTGTGTGTGTGTGTTTTTTTTTTTTTTTTGGGGGGGGGGGGTTTTACAATATCTGATGCTCAGTGAAAAATATCTGAGGTGTCAGATGGAGATCAATGCCTCGGGGAAGTAGGAGGCGATCTGAGACCTTGTGAAACTTGACCTATTTTTTTAGTAGGTTTTCGGGTCAATGAATTCCTTATAACTTTGACCAAACAAATTTTATGGTCTCTTGTTCTGTCTCCAACCTTGGTGCTTTAAAATTCAAAGTGAGGTTTGTTTGTCTGTTTATAACTGATAAGCTTGAAGTATTTGTTAAATCATGAATTTCTCTTTGCAACTGCAACTAGGCAATATCCATGATAAATGACCTGGTTTTACTCTCCAATGTGAGTGGAGCAGACTTCTGCTCTAACATATGTGATCAAATTTACCCAAGAGATGAGTGTATCCTGTGGAACAATGGCGCCTTTGGTGCTGAAAGCCAAACTTTATATGGTTGGAATTGCAGGTACAGCATTAAAGTAGAAAGAAACAAGCTGAACAACAGCCCCACTTTTGTGTACAATTTGTTCACGAGTCCACGTACAAAAATGCACCAGAGGAAGAAGATAACTGATAGATGGCATTTGTCCGAGTTGCATAATGATAATGTTATGCAGAGAAAATGGTCAAGAAGCCTTCACGTAGAATGTGAGTGTTCATGCCTTTCATCCCTTAAGTTGATGCAAAATAGATTACTGTCATTCCAGTTTTTCATTTGGCATCTGCAGTCCAATTTATGGCAATGAGTCTTTTTATAGACATTGTTATACTGACTGGATACATAGATAACTCCCTTTTAGCGACTTGAAAATTGCTAATGCTCTATTGCTCCGTCTACTTCATACTGTGCTGTATGAAAATGTGAATAGTTTATTCATTGACCTTGTTACTTAAACTTTTGAGTTAAGAGAGCTTGCATTCCATCCCCATGGTACCTACTTGCACGTAAAAGTTCATTCTTTTGGCAACAAATCTGTTTCCAAGATGAGCTAAAACTAAAAATCGACAGCAGTAAAACGTCAGAATTCCAGAATTCCCTGCTTGTCACTTAGACGTCACAGATATGTCTCTTACTAGGTAAACGACCGGAAATAAGTTTCCAGTTCTGATTATTGAATTAGTTTATAGAAGCATAAAGATGTGGATTGTTGATGTGCATACTATGAGTGGTTAGATGAAAATATTATCTTCTATTTTTTTTTAATTAAACCACCAGTTATTTGGAAGCCGGATTAGCCTCAATCAAGCTATATAAAACTACAAGTGTGACAAAACTATGCCAACTAGTCTTTGATGTGGTTTCATACCTAGAGTTCAAACCCGACAGTTAAATTGGCACGGCCTTCTCACTAAGGTATGCACCTGTTGGTCACAATGTCACTCACCCTTTTATTTTGTTGATTGCAAGTGTAGTGCATTAAGTAGTCAGCCCATTTTCTTATTACATATATGGGCTAAACTTTCCCCAAACCAGTATTGATCACGAGTTTGCAGTAGAATCAATTGATATCTGCATCTGAGAATGAGAAATATATTCAGAACATGAGCTGTTATAGAATGGCTTGACATTAAAGCATGCTTCAATTATTAAAAAACACGGGCTCATTTCTAGAAAATAAACAGAAATCGTGAAGAGGTGGAAGAACTTCTAGCACATTGGAAGAGAAATACAAGAACAACCGAGTCCCTTTAGCGTTTTGCTAAATTCCAAATTGCCAGTCATCTTGTTGGAATTCAAACAATATTGAAGTCTATGCCTCTAAATAACTAGTAACTGATGAATATACTATTATTAAAATGGAATCCATTTTGTAACTTAATTTGGTCAATGGCACGTGGCAAAAATTAGGGTTAAAGGTCATATTTGCCCCGGAAGTATGCACGGTGGATTACATCTGCCCCGAAAGTATTTTTTGGTCTAATTTTGCCCCGGAAGTGTGTAAAGTTGATCATATTCGCCCTTTACCGTTAAAATATTAATGGTCAACGTCAATTATTTAACGGTCAACGTGAGTTTTTTAACAGTAAAGGGCGAATATGATATACACTTTACACACTTTCGGAGCAAAATTAGACCCAAAAAAACTTCCAAGGCAGATGTGATCTACCGTACATACTTCCGGGGTAAATATGATCTTTAACCCCAAAAATTATAATGCACGAGGCCCAATGAGTCATATAGCCCCTTTAAACTAATGTTGTTATTAAGTTCTAGATTTTCTGCTGCAGCTGTGTGCTGAAGCAAAGCTTCTTTCCCAAGCGAACTTCCATTTCCTTTATTCAACATGTCGTTTTAAAAAAAGATTAATACAACAGGAAGCCCGTACCTTAGATTTTAATGACTCAGTGGTCAAAGTAGATTCAATATTCATAGTGCTTGAAAAATTATTTATTCATTACATAATAATAAGATCTTCGCATTACAAAAGTTTGAATATGTTTAGCAAGGAGTCAAAAATAGACTGAAAAGGAATAATTTCCTATGAAAGATGTAATAACATAATGGAATTTCTTAGAAAATCTAAAGAGTATTATTTAAGAAAACAAGATAATATAAATATTAGCTTTAGGATTTTTGCCACTGGATGAATAAAGAAGGGTAAAGGTGCAAATTTAGTATCCTACAATATTGCAAATCACATCGAACATAAACTACATTTTTTTTTGTTTACGGTCATCATGAATTTTTTTTGTAGCATATATAGTTATACTGTTAATACAAATTGCGAAATCTGTTACTATATATGCTACGAAAAAAATTCATGATGACCGATTTTGTATTATGAATTTTTACCATTACTATATATACTACGAAAAAAAATTCATGATGACCGTAAACATAAAAAAATTATAGTTTATTTTTTTGTGTGATTTATAATATTGTAAGATATTAAATTTGCACATTTTATTATTTTAGCCAGTAAAGAATGATAGGTTAGGATGACGATGCCTGTGGTCCAATCGGGCAGATGAAGTAGGTCCTAGATTTATGTCTTTCTCAATTGAGGGAAAAAAAAACGTAACATTTAATATGGTGAAAGGTACACACCATAATTTGTTAAATTTATATTCAATGGAGGGGGAAAAACGTGACATTTAATATGGTGAAAGGTACACACCATAATTTGTTAAATTTATATTCTATTTAGCTCAAATCCTTATATACGTGTACAAAAATTGAAAAACTTAGTTATTTATTAAATGTACTTTTATACTCAATGAGAAGATTTGAAATTTTGATTTCTATCTTGACTCGATTGCAATGAACAAAAAACCAGACCGGTTTAACCGTGAACCGGCTAATGGTCCGATCCGGCCTTTGACTCAGTCAAAACCGGCCAACTCGAGGGGGTTGAACCGGGTTGGCCTTTTTGTTTAAAAAAAATTATTTTATTTTATTATAATTAACCAAATTACTAACTTTCACTTCACTTAATTTTAGAAATTAGGAAATTAATACTTTAAATGCTATTTTACTTGCATATACTTAATATTTAATTATTGTTACTCTTAATATTTATATTTTAGTCTGTGGATTGTAGAATAATATTTATTTTCACGTGTAATCAACTAATATTTTCTCTTTTTCCCTATATAGAAACATTAAAATATTCATATTTGATGAATCATGCATACCTATCTACATTTACATTTTGATATTAGTGATTATTAATGTTAATATCAATAAAATTTTATTATTTTAATATAACCGGTTTGATCCGGTCCGACCATTGACCATTGAACCAGTGCCTCGATACCCGGTTCGGTTTTTTGAACATTGCTCGAGTGTACTTTTTTGTTAGATGTGAAATGAGCGGATAAAGAAGATTTTGTTAAATGAGAGATTTAAGCTAGGTAGCAGTGATAACTGATAACTAGTAAGAGATACTCCAATTCTAAATATCATATCATTTAAAAGTTTTAGTTTTATTCTAAACATAAGGTCTAATATCATTTTATCCCTTATATTAATTGTTTCTTTCATATAAAACCTTTTTAATTTTTGTGAATGAAATTGTAATGATTAAATAGCATGGGATTTTTCCCCAAAAAAAAAAACAAATTCTTTATATATTGATCATGAAGAACTGTCTTAATTAATTTTCTAGATCCTACAAATTAGGTAGAAGGATTTTATTTATAGGATTTGTAAATGGGAAAGATTAGATGCTTTAAAGTTTAATTAGGATCCATAGCTTAGATTTTGTGAAGTAAATAAAAAGACCGGAAATATTGCAGAGTTGGTTCTTTTTAATAGAGCTCACTAAGAGTTGTCTAAATATTTAAAGTATTTTTACTATTTTTGCCTCTGATCTTTATTATAAGAGCTTAGAATTTGAATTATTTGGATCTTTTTAATAAGAGCCTTATAAGCATTTAATGTATTTTTACCATTTTCGCCTAATTAATTATACTCTCTCTCTCTCTCTCTCTCTCTCTCTCAATATTACATTCTGTTTCATTCTTTCTCTCACTATTATTCTATTTCTCTTTTTTATATTCCCTTTAATTAATAAGGACACGATTAAAAAAAAAATTTCTTATATACTCATTGACTTTAATTAATTTAACTGTTTAATTTAATTATTGAACTCTTACACTAAAAACACGGGAGAGTATATGACGCCGGTGGGCCGATGGTTCTGGGGGCAAAAAAAGGGCATGGGATTGTTTCTATATGTAACCCTTCAATTGTTACTTTTTTCGGCCAGACCTTGGATTATTACCAAATGCTGCCCATGGAAGCAGGATTAAAGTTTGAATAACATGGTCCATCTATAAATTGGGGCCTCACAACTACCAGTCATCGTTGCCACCTGTCAACTTTCCGCACGTGTCCCATCTAACATTCCAAAGTCTCACCTAATCTTCAAGCCCCACCAAACCCTAATTTCATCCACTCTCCTCCTGTATCTCAGGCAAGTAGTAAATTTTAGTTTTTTAATATGAAAAATTTACTCTTCAGTCCAAAAAAAAGAAAAGAAAAATTTACTCTATTTCAAGCATATTAATTAGCAAGCCCAGCCCGTGCATGAAGTGCATAATCAAAGGCAGATCTATCATCTATGTTGCAATTTTCAAATGCTTATCACCACCGTTAATTTTTTAGTCCTAATAAAGCAGTGTGTAGTATTTTTGTAGGTACTATAAGCTAAAAGATAAGAGCTGTTAGTATGGTTGAAGAGTGTGTAAGGAGAGAGAGAGAATAAATCTGACTGGTCAGTTGTGTTGTTAGTAGGGTTGAATACTACTCTTTTTTGTCCTTATTATAAAAGCTTAAATTTTGAATTGGTTTAATAAAAAATACAAGAGTCTTCATTGGGTTATCTCATTATTTAATGATTTTTTTTTTATTTTGCCACTAACTAAAAGTGTTGCATTAAACAAAATGGTGGGTTAGTACTCATATTTATGCTCTCCCTCCTTATACTCTATTTCATATTCATTAATGCTCATATTTATCTAATAGTCTCGTTATAAATAAGGATAATAAATTTATATTTCAGATTTATTTATAATTTTTAACTACTTTTAACACTTTTTAAAGATGCATAATTCGGATATCGGGCTCTTATAATAAAGACCGGAGGGAGTAATCGATTGATTCAAAGAATTACATCTAGATCACATACTATAGATTAGGAGAGTTAAAGCAGAATTCATTAAATGGTTCAATAACGATGTATAGTCATAAGTTATACTACCGGCAATAATTAGTAAAATAATAACTGTAATTATAATTATTTGCCAGGAGGCGTTTGACCGTTGTCATAAAAAAAAGTGGGTCAATTGTATTCAGGTCCCAGGTAAGAGATTTAATTTCAGAGAGGTCTCAATGAGTTGTTAATGACAACTATTGACGACTAAAATAGTCTTAATTAACAAATGAAAAAGTTATCAATTAACAAGTTATCAATTAACCTGTCTGATATTAAATCTTTTACATTGGACTTGGGCACAATTATCCATAAAAATATTCATAATTGCAACTTAAAAACCTTGATTGCGTATCTGCAGCGAGCCCCACAGCTAACTCTTGGCGCTTTCGCTATTAAATCACACAAAGTAAAATTAATAATGCACTATTCTTTATTACAAATCCACCTTAACTATTTCTGACGTACTAAAGATTTGAAGTTATACATTAAATATATCATTTTTTATTTTTTTATTTTTATTTTTATTTAAGAATACGTGTTAAAAATAATATTTTATGCATTATAAACCTTCTATCTCATATTCCTTGTTTTCAATATAAGCGTAAAATAGTCACAATAACATTATTTGATCCCAAACTGGATTTCTATTTATGAACAAAAAAATTGTGGTAGTTGCATAGGGAACAGAGTAGTATAATCTTCCTATTTTAGTTTATTATTTTGACTACCTTTTATACAATGAATCAATAAATCCTTTTATTTTACTACTTCTTTAAATGTGGATAGGATGGACTATTGTCTACTTGCTCTGTTTTTTATTATAAAGTATCAACTAACAAACACCACTTATCAATAAAATTGGTTAAAAGCATTAAAATTCAAGTGATTTCTAATATTGCCCATACTAATTACACTAAATTCAAATATTATATTAATTATTACTCTCTCATATTATCCTTATTAGATATTGGCGTAGATAGAAAAATATATTTAATGCTTCTTAAAAATTAACAGGTGTCTTATAAAAAAGACCAAAAAAACTTGTTAACTAGCCCCTTATAAGAAGGATCAAAGGGAGTATACATGATACATGCACAAACTTGAGTTTTTATGAGTATAGTTTTTGGTAAAACTCAAAAAACCTTAATTGTTCTACTACTTAATGGTTATGTTATCATGGACATGATGCCCAATAAAATGATTCCTTCTAATCACGATGAGATTCGAATTCAAGGTTCAAAACTTCAAATAAGGATTGAGATTCCAATTAAACGTTGACACGCGTGTGTGAAAGCTGATGCTTCCGGATATCGATTGCTGTCACGTGCGTTTTTAAAAGCCAACGTTCTGCAAGTAGGGTCATTCTGCGGTCGGTGATGTTTCTTCATACTTATTCCAAAAAAAAAGTATTTTCACACCCCGTGACCCGTGTATCTCAGGGAGAGGATATTCTTCTTTTCCCTCCCTCTTCTTTTCTCTCCTTTTCCTTTTAACATCATTGGATCTTTGATCAAAGATCTAATGGTCCAGATTTAATGTTTTTATAAAAATGAATATAATTATAATAATTCTTAAAAATCTCATAAATAAATTTGATATGTCAAAATTTGGTGTAAACTGTTTAGAACTGTAGACTACTATTATAAATTTAGATTTTATTTTTTCATTTTTTATTACAGTTGTGAACTGTTCAAAATTTTGACAGATCAAATTTATTTATGAGATTTTTAAGAATTATTATAATTATATTTATTTTTATAAAAAGATGAAATCTGGACCATTAGATCTTGATCCAATGGTGTTAAAAGGAAAAGGAGGGAAAAGGAGAGGCAGGGAAAAGGAGAGGATGTGGACCCGTATATCAGATATTTTAAGGATTAGAGAATCTAATTTTTGTCATTTATGAAAGAATATGACCTAAAGCTACAACAGTAATCAACTAATCATGATGTTAAAATTTTATCGTGGCCTAGGAAAGATTAATACTCCTTCAACTCCTTAATATAAGATCTACAACTCTGTTTCTTATTATAAGTTTAACTATCATAAATTTTTTGTTCCTAAATATAAGTCCACTTTGGGATCAATTAATGATTTTATGACTACTTTACCCATACGTTGGAAATATGGAAGATGAAAGAAAATGTTTATAATGTATAAAATATTATTTTAACGCATATTCTTAAATGATGGCAATGTTGGAATTTTTTTTAAAACGGGGCATATTTAATGCTACAACTTCCAGTCCTTGATTTATGAGAAGTAGTTAGGGTGGACTTATAATAAGGAACAGAGTGGTAGTTAGTTTTTTTAGAAAATCCTAAGAAAGCAAAATAAGTTACTTATAAATTGATTTGCCTGAATTTTTCTCTAAACTAGTTTATTTAACTTATAAACTAACATATAACCTAATAATATACGAAATACATTATAATCAAGTGGCTCGTTTTACTTCCTTAATCTCTCCAAACAAGTCAACTGGATTTTATATTTACGAAAGGATGAATTAGTTTTTTTAGGGAAAGGTTCAAAAATACCAATGATAATATGTCAAATGTGCAGTTGGCATCATATTAAAACCTCGAGTGCAAAACTACCCATCATAAATTTAAATCGATGCAAATTTATGTCTACCTTTAAAAAAGTTAACCTCTGTTAACTTTATATGTGGGCCCCACGCCATTTGTTTCAAATTGATGATGTTATTTTAAATTGCACTCGATGCTTTAATATGGTGCCTGCTGCACATTTAGCATATTAACATTAATATTTTTGCACTTTTGTAAAACAAAATTTATTTTCGACATATTTATGGCATTAATAACTAATTTTAACCACCGTCTTTGAACAACACAATCCACTTAATCTCATCTTATAGAAAATAACACCTAAAGTAGCATTTAAAAACTTGAAAATGAGGCAATAAGATAAAACATATACTTCATTCAGTCCATAATATAAGAAGTAACACAAGAATTTTTTTGTCCACATTATAAGAAGTAACATGTGAGAGTCAAGATAATAAACGTTTGATTTTCATTTTTATCCTTGCATATAAAATGCAAAGAGGGGAAATAGAGTTGACATATACTCCTTCTATCCCTTATTATAAGAACCCAAAATTTGAATGATTTTGTACCTTATTATAAGAGTCGGTATAGGGATGTTAGAATATTTAATGACTTTTTTCCTATTTTATCCCTTATTATTTTTGAATATTTCATGTTAATTCCATTCATTACTATTTTATATCTCTCTTATACACCCCATCATAAGTAAAGGCAAATTCGGAGAAACAAATTCATTTCAGACATATTTAGCTCTCTTAATTATTTTTTTAACATGTGTGATTTTACCTTCTAAGCTCTTATAATAAGGGACGGAGAGAGTAATAAATAATATAAGGGTAAAAAAATTTTAATTTTACCCATTTTTTTTAATTTTACCTATAATAAATGACTCCACCATATTTTCTTTATTTATATAAAATGATCGACTCCTCTTGTATGGGGGAAGAGAGTAAACAATAAGTAAACAATGAATGAAGTCGAACGAAGTTTGGACAAACAAAAGTTTAAATCAAGTTAACACAATTTTACAGTATTAGTTAACACACCAGCTTGGTAAGAACAGTCATTAAACGTGTAGTGTGTAGTGTGTATAAATGACAAATCGATCTTTTCATTAACATCAAGTAGTACAGACTTTGCATTAATCTCCCATAATAAGTTAGACAGCGTCATCTGTAGCATCAGCTATTGGCAATCCAAACACACGCTTAACAAATGGCTCACAGTAAGACACGACAGAAGTCAGACTCTCACCCAATCAGATCCGAAGTGTCTTACACGCGCTTCCTCTAAGCCCGTAACATGAACATCCCCATCTCCATCCCCTCCTCCTCCGTATTAATGCCAATATCGTACTACTATACTATTGGTTGGGACTTGGGAGGCTCAAAATTTTCGTAGAAAAAAGTTAGTTGGGCCTCCGCTTTTTTTTTTTTTTGGGTTTCACTATTCCCAATCCATCATTATCAATTATTAATGATCAAAGTTTGATCTTTCATAAAGAGCATTAATTAGTGGATAATGATAACAGGTGTCAATTTTCATTATAAAAAAAATTCGGATTCAGAACTTCAAAAACCCAGAATTGTTATACTATATCTATAATCCCTTTTTCCCTCTCTTTGATCGCATTTGTATCTGTAGAACGAGGCCTCTGGATTCTAAGAATTTAAGAGCACGAAAGAGGACAAGAACCCTAGCAATAGTGTCGGTTGAGCTGCGCGTAAGTTGTTTCCCTCGCAGGGTTCTAATTAATTCTTGTGCTCTTGCCTCTTGAGGCATCTCTGTTTTCATATGTTTAATATATATATATATATATTTATTTCCAACTGTTTGTTTTCTTTATAAAACTCTGGGCTTTGAAATGCAGATGGTTGAGCTCAGTTTTATACGCCTGTAGCTTCTTGACTTTCTGGTTAGTGCTACTTCTTTCCTTCCTACTTTATCTTCCAATCCAACCATTTTTTTAAGTTGGAAGAAACCAGCAATTCGAAAGGGGGAGAATCTATAAGGAAAGCGGACTATTATTAATTCACCGTTAGCTTTTCATGTCTATGCGTGATGCATACATCTTTGGCTTTACTGGTTTCTGCATATTTTATGTCCACTGACTCAAGTTCTAGTGTGTTGAAGAAGGGACTGTCTAAGTAGATTAGTTCTGTAGATTATTTTTCTTCTTCCATTTGTTTCGATTTTAGACAGTTATTAACTTTTTGTAGCTGCCAGTTCTGTTTTAAGCTGCCCTATCCCATTTGATAAAGCTACCATGGAGGGACAAAGCTTCTTAGTTTGTATTGATAATGTGCTTTTGTTTATAATTCTTATCGGCATTACATAGATAATGTGACAAATCACTTAGAAGAGACAGTTCCCTCATTAAAAACCAGGATACCTTTTTCCTTGTGGGAGCAGAGGTTTGGTTCTTTTTAATGACATTTTGAGGACATCCTGTCTTTACATGGTCCAATATTCAGGATTATGAAGGATTATGAAGTTAAATGCCTGAAAGTATGACTCTTTTTAAGTCAGAGACTTACAAAATGGTGATTATTTATCCAAACATGGGAGTACAGTTTAAAGCTTGGGAGATTGCGGAGAGAGCAACTGATTCATATTTTCATTTGTGCAAATATTTTTGACTCCAGTTGTCAGTATCGTTTCCCAGCTTGAAGTTTGAGGATGCTGCAACAAAGGTCTAGGTGGTTTTGTTCATTCCTTAGAGCCCTCAAATCTTCCCTATAGTGTATGGATTGAAAATTTCCTCATCTGAGAGTCGTGGTGCTTGTGAATAGCTCTTGGTTTGTACTTGCTAGAGATAGGATGGTCTATGTTATTATTCATTATTAGGACTAGATTTGAGTTCATGTTTCTGCTTTCACTGACTTTCTATGCAGCTCAATATAAAAATTACTAAGTTGAAATTTGCTGGTCTGTTCCTTCCTTGGGAGCATTAAAAGCTCAAGAGGGCAAAAAACTATTCATGTCCTGTATACTCTTTGTCTGCAACCCAAAAAATGTTGCCTGTTTATGGCTTTGTGAAAGTAATAACTGCAAAATATTGGAAAACTTGCTGGTTATAAGTTGGTTCATTTTCGGAAAGAGTAAGGTTGTACTAGTGTTATAATTCCTATCTTCAAACATATTAGCTATGAAATTCTATTTCAGCGCAGTGCACTTTTTTTAATCTTTAATCGGCTCTGAAGCATGAGTCATACTTCTAATTCTGTATGATTTTTTATTTTTTTTTTGGGGTGGGGGTTTGAAAATCACAATCAAATATTTTGCCGTCTTTCCTTCGTAATGTTATCTAATTATCATCCTACAGTTTCGGCTGTGTAGAAGTTTAGTTTCGCCTCAGGCCAGTTTGGAGCCAAATGAACAGAAGTGCTGTCATATGAACTTTTCTGCTCAGTATCAGCGTTCATAGCTAGGAGTTTAGGATTTCAAAGAGGATCGAACCTTGAAGAAAAAACTTAGTAATTGAGGATGGATGTTAAGGAATCAGAAAGGGTAGTTGTTGCAAAACCAGTACCTTCAAGGCCTACCTGCCCCCCTTTTAGATCCTTCTCCGAGCTACTTGCAGGTGCCATCAATGCCTCTCCATCTATTGAATCTTCTCAAGCCACAGTTTCAGCCATCAGACCAAAGACTGTGAGGTTCAAGCCATCCATGAATCGCCCGCCTCCTGCTGGGTTTATTTCTTCCAAGGTAAACTTTCATTTTCACTAGCCTGAAACTCAAAAACTCTGCTTATTTCTGGACTTCCCGAATCTTGATTTCCTATATGTGGTGCGTTTGACATTTTCAGGCTAACCCATCTTACAAAAATCATAAATCAGACTCTAATCAAACAGTTGTTTACAAGCCTACGGCTAAGTTTGTTTCCAAGGCCACTGTTTCTCTTTTGGCAACTATGGTCAGTATTATATGCATTTCTTAACAAGATTATGTTGCTCATGTGAGATTGAGTTCATGGTTTTTTTTACCATTCACTGAAGGGAAATTATAGTGCCAGTCACAGCCAGCAGTTTCAACATCCCAATCAGGAGAAACCGAGGACCAATTTGATCTCAACTAACCATCAGAATAATAATACCCCGCATGCTGAATCAAATCTGGCAATCGAATCTTTCAAGATGGTACAACAGAGCCCAGAGGAGGACCAGAAAACTTCACCATCTACTAGCAACGGTGGTGATAGACCTTGTTATGATGGCTACAACTGGAGGAAATATGGGCAGAAGCAAGTTAAAGGAAGTGAGTATCCGAGAAGTTATTACAAATGCACACATCCTAATTGCCCAGTGAAGAAGAAGGTTGAAAGATCATTTGATGGGCAGATTGCAGAAATTGTGTATAAAGGGGAGCACAACCATTCAAAACCTCAGCCTCCTAAGCGCAACTCAACAGGAACACAAGGATCAGGAATTGTGTCTGATGGATTGGGTCAAGATACTAATTATAATAATAAACAATTATGGGGCAATCCTAACAGTGAGAGGAATGAAAATAGAATAGAGAACCAGAGGGACGCAGGATATCTTGTCAAATCTGGAGGAAGCCCTGAGAATTCGAATGCTCAAAGTGAGGAATGTGAGGAAAGAAGGAAGGGAAATGAAGTGGAGGAAGATGAACCAAAAAGTAAAAGAAGGTATGACGCCAGTTCAACGATAATCTGCTTATTTCTATTTTAGTTAATTGAAGTACGTAATAAAATTTAAAGAAGTCTCACATTGATTAATAAAATAAGAGATTAAAGGTATAATGCAAAAAGGGAATCAAAATAGAAAGACAACCTTAGCATATACTTATATCTAAAATACTAATATGGTTGCTCCTGCTACATTTTTCCTCCATTATACACCTTTAATCTCTTTAATTAATCAATGCGATGCTTCTTTATGCTTTACTAGCATGTACCAGACAGTTCCTATTATCCTTGTCATCAGGTTTTTCAATAAACAGTTGATTTTTTCATTCAGGAAAAACGAGAATCAATCCAATGAAGCAGCAGCAGCAGAGGAAGGTTTAGTGGAGCCTCAAGTGGTGGTTCAGAGTTCTACAGATTCTGAAGTACTTGGAGACGGCTTTCGCTGGAGGAAATATGGGCAGAAGGTGGTGAAGGGCAATCCATTTCCCAGGTTCATACTTGCTTCTTGTTCACTTATCTTGTATGTTTTGCGGCATCAGTTTTTTAGGTTCTTCATTTTTTGATTAGTATCCCATGACAACTCAACTTTGTATAATTGCAGAAGTTATTATAGATGCACTAACATAAAGTGCAGTGCCCGGAAACACGTGGAAAGATCAATGGATGATCCAAAAGCATTTATCACTACATATGAAGGGAAACACAACCATGAAATGCCACGCAAAACTATAGGTGCTGTGGCCTCTGAAAAAGCCAAGCCGTGATTAATTCTTCAACTGGGAAATAACAGTATAATCCACTATTTAACCTTCAAGATGAAATGTGAAAATGGAATTTGTACTGCGGTGCCAATAACCAGATAAGTTGTTCTGATATCTGTGTCAGCACATTCTTTCCTTTCTTGCCTAGTTTTTTAGGTCTACTGTCTACCATCCCTCTTTTAATCTGGAGGCTTATTAGATACCTTATATTAGATTTGGTCTAGGAAATTTTACTTTTCTCTTATTGTTTTGGTATTATGAGGCATGTTCGGTAAACTGTTATTGACTGAGTATTGTTATCAGTAAAAATTAGTTCGTTGCTTAGGAATGATTGGTGAACTCATTTTGTATATTTGATTGAACTGTGATTCAAGGTTTAAAGGCTTCTTATCCCAATAACCTCATTTTCTGATTTTGTAGTTTAGGCAATGATCAATGAAGTGTGAATTGTGACTAGTATTTGTAGTTATTTTGGATGGTTATCGGCAATATTAATCACATGTTGGATCAGGATTGAAGTGTTGTTTTAGATCATATTTATATGAAGAACAATGAATGTGAGAATTTCAAAATATCAATGTTAATAATCTGTATTTCACTGGCCTCATAAGTGGTAATAAGTGATGGAAAACAAGGAGTATATTTTTATATATGGTTAACTTCATTGTTCCTCCTTTTAACAAAAAAAGGAAGTTTGTCGCTAGCCACAGCAGAAAGCCCCTTGTTCGAGAGACCCGCCCCACTCTACCCAAAGGCCCTAATGACCTATCCTCTTTTACAGATTTTTTTGGCATAACGCTAATTCTTCTACTAGTATTATACATTTAAGAGTTAAGGGTAAAAAATATAAATACGATTTTGTCAAAAGTTTATCCAATACTAAGCGTTTTTTTTGTTGCCAAAAGTAATTCTGAATTTCCAAATTATGATAAAAAACCACACTTACTGTTAAATTAAGGTAAAAAATATGTAAGTTATTTTGTCAAAAAGTTCGTTCAGCACCAATCGCTTTCTTTTTTAAACCATAACTATAAATGTAACTTTTGAGTCTAATTTGAAAGTTCATAATTATTTTTTGTTAAAAAAAAACTTGGTGTTGGATGAACTTTTGACAAAATTTCGTGTATTTTTTACCATTAACCCTACATTTAATCAGCGGCTATGTTATAATCTCACTTTCTTTTTCGCTGAGTTTTCACGGATTATTTATTGATCATATATGTTTAAATGGAAAGAAGATTATGAAGAAAATAATGCTAAGACCTAGGAGAAAAAAACTCCTAAAATATTTTTTTAATATTTTATAAAGTTTTCCTTCGTTATCCGTTATTCCTCTCTCTCTCTCTCTCTCTCATATAAAGCCAACAGCATGAAAAGAAAATACAGACAAAAGTCTTTTACTATATGAAATAAAAGGCTCAACAAATTACAGATAAAACGTAAATAAAACAAGAAATAAAACTGGAAATAAGACAAACTACATAATAAAAGCAGAAACTATAACATAAAAACACCATTGGACTCAAAAGAGACATATAAGTAACCAGGTCCATAGGCCCATTATTGTTGCAGGAAGTAGCGCAAAAGTCTGTAGAGAATAAAGCACAATGATCATCCATATCCTTCCATGACTGGTGATTACTAGGAGTTCTTAATTTCTCAGATATTATCCAAGAATTAAGGGTGAGCAAACGGTTTTTCGATTCAAAACCGAACCGAAAACTAGCCAGAAGCAAACCGAAACCGAAAAACAGAAACCGAAAAGCCGAATTATTTTCGGTTTGGTTTTTCGGTTTTTCTTCTTTGGGCCTTTTTTCGCAGAATTAGCCTATACATTCAACAAAAAATTAAAAAAAAACAGATTTAACATTCGGCTGTCATTACCACACACACATAATGAACCAACAACCAATTAGAACAAAACAAAAGGATTAAAGATCACCAACATTGCAAGAATCGAACATGCAACCTCACAAATTAGTCAAGATCAAACTTCAATATGTTGATAACTCCTTATTTCTAGATAATCAAACCCCCACCCTCAGATAAATCTTGTCCAGAAAACAGAGCAAACACAAGAATTTTGGAATTCACACATGCAAACCGATTAACCTCTTATATCCTACTTTAAACTAAGTGTTACTAAGCTTTAACTCAATTTCAACCCAAAATCCCAGCCAAAAATCGCCGTGAACAGTGACACTGTGACAGGATTTAGGGCTTTGGAAGAGAATCGGCCAAACATCAATCCACTACTCAAAATCTTTTCCAAAACCTTTAAATCAAAACCTAGGCTTCATCTTCACTAGTTTAACAAACCTAAAAACCGCCAAAGCTTAATTCGATTCCTCTCAAATCTTGCCCAAATCCGAAGAATAATGGGTAGAAATGAGGAGAGGAGAGTTACCTATACTCAAATTTGGTCCTCCGAGCCTCAAACCGCCGGAATTCGTCACCGTCACCGATGAATACCGCTGAAGTTGAGAGAAATCGAGGGAGAGAGCAGAGAGATGAATGATGATGATGAACAAAAGGAGATTCGTCGGCTTCAGAAGAACAAACGTGCGATCGAATCTGCAGAGGGAGAGATGAAATCTGGTCCGTGGCCTAACGACGGTGAACTCGTCGATTTGGGTAGACGGAAAAGATAGAAGAGATGGAAGCTTGGTGAGATGGAAGAGGGAAGGTCGGAGGGAAGTCTGAGGAGACAACGGCGGTGTGGTAGCTTCATGGTGGCCGGCGCATGGTTTAGCCGGAGCGAAGGCCAGAGAAGAGGTCACGAGGGCACTGAAGGGTGATGAGCTGTTGACTGAAGAATGGGAGTGAAGGAACATTAGGCTTAGGGTTTGTACTTTGGGCCACTCTCTATTGGGCTTTCTTGTTTTATTCTAAAACAAATATTACTGGGTTGGGTGGGTCTGGGCTTTTTTTTAAATGGCATATAGTTTTCGATTTTCAGTTTGGAACTGAAATTTTTTTAGAAAACTGAACTGAAAACTAAAAATGATGAAAATGGGAACCGAAACTGAAAAACCGAAAACCATTTGGTTCGGTTTGGTTTTTGGTTTGGTTTGGTTTTTGCTCACCCCTACCAAGAATGATTATGGTTGAAATCATTCATAACTTTGATTTTGCATGAGAACACGCTCCCACGAAACTCCTTAGAAAAGAACCGTACGATATAAATAACCCATAGGCTATAGGTTATAACAAGGAGATGGAAGCTTCATACATGCAAAAGCCAGAGATGAAACAGATAAGAACACCGAAATAAAAGAGGTTAACAAGATGAAAGTAAGGAAATATGATGAAGAATGATGATAAAAGAATATAAAGAGAAACAGAGAGAAAAACTTCATCCTGCCTATCTTTTTTATTCATATGATTATTTAATATCTACTTATTGAACTCAATCTTCACAAAAGCGCTTAAAAAGTTTTGTAAAACTCGTAAAATGAACATCTCTAAATGTTTAAAATTAAAAGTTGTTTTTGAAATGACAGTGTGGTGGTCCAAAAATGGTAAAGATGAAATTTAAAATATTTTTATATAGTTTTGATTCTTTGACCTTATAAGAGTTAAACAAGGGATCACCAACAACCACAAATTAAATACAAGAACCCAGGGGCAGTTCTGGGATATCGAAAATTGCATAGAAACAAGTGGAAATACAGGGAAATTAGAGGAAATACAGAGAAAAATGTAAAACTGAGAAATATAGAGAGAATGAGAAGGGAAATTTAAATGTGTGACAATAATACAGAAAATACGTGAGCCATAAACCGGGAGCGGGGACCAAGAGCGAGATGTAGCAGTGAGAAGAGCATCTTGTGGTGATATTACAGGAGCCAGGATGCTGAAACGAGAGGAGCTAGAGATGAGACAAGAGCTGAGAGGCTTTTTACAAGAGTCGTAAGTTGCTGTGGAATGACTTATGGGAGCCAGATGAGGAAATGAGAGAACTTTTTAGTTGCTGTGCATGATTTATGAATTCATTCCCCCATTGACAGTCTTGCTTGTCGTGTTTATATAGATTATAGGTGCGTAGAATGATTGATCGTGCATGAGGGGGTTCCTTTCAAGACTCCGGCACATTATCTCCTCTTTTTGTGGGTTTTACGGTAGTGGGGGAGTTATGATTTGGACTCAGTAAAACGGATTTGAAATAGAAGAAGTTGAGAGATAATGGGGATTGTGGTTCCTCAATTTGAGGAGCTTCTCTTGACCCTATTTTTGGCCGCCCCATGGCATATTTTTGTTGAGAAAAATTTGGTGCTCACATTTACTCCCCTATTCTGCGTGTTCAACAATGGGTGGACACGTAAAGTTATGTATAATCTTGGCCATTGATCATATCTGAGGTTTGGAGGCTGAGAAGGTTAATTTAGAGGAGGCAATCAAGGGGTTCCGTGATGACATTATTGATATTGCAGGGAAGTATAAACTAAGGACCCAAATCAATATGATCAAGGACTAACAGGCTGGGAAGCATCACTCTTGTGATCTGGGTAAAGTCCTAACAGAATAGGAAGAGAACCTTGACTCTTCGCCTAAGGACGAAGAGGATAGAGTCAGCTTTGCTTTGAATGGTGACGCTCAGGAGTCTCCGTGGGAGGAGAATGGTGATAAGAGCGAGAAGTCCACTAGTAGTAGTTCTTCCCTAATTTGAAGATATTGTATACTCCCCCATTGTTCCAAGGGGTTTTCTTACTTCTTCCGAGTTGTTGTGTAGGAATTTCCGGGCTTCGTCTCTTTCTGTGAATGATTTCAAGAGCTTGTTGGTAGTTGTCTTTCATTTTTTGTTTTCTATGATTGATGTAGTTGTGGGGCCTCGTCCCCTATGAATGATATTTGACGAATCCAGGACCCATGTTTTTCTTGTAATGGGGTGAATCTGTAAAGTATTATGTATAAACATAAAATAAAATATAATTAACAAATTAGTAGTTGATTTTACAAAAAAAAATTATAATAATTTATATCTTTGAAAAAATATTACTACGATATTTTAAATTAAAAATTTTTAAAAATGTTTATCTTATTTGAAATAATTCAATGCCACGATTAATTTAATTTTCAAATATAGAACTGTGTAAAGCATAGCTCCTCGTAGGCTTTTACTTTTCCTTACAGCTAGTCTGGTCGTGTACAGACCTAGTGTTTGGTCCCATCTCGGTGTACTTTCACAGATTATTTAATACAATCCTCTAATTCGAAAAAAAAATTATTTTTCAACTATCAAAACTAGTATTGAATTAAATATTTTTATGTATTACAGTAAATCCAAAAAAGACAAGATCATATGTATTCCATGACTGATTGCAACTAGAGTCTGATCTTTTCAAATATTTTAGTTTAAAAAATTTCAAAAAGATATTTATATTAATATTTATAACATCAAATCCCCTCTAGGCCTCTACCTCAGCGTATTCTATATGCTTTCCCATCCCGATTTGCAAGGCACATCTTTTTTTCCCATGGGCAGCTTCTTCTTCTTTCATCTTCGGTTCACTGACTCTTCTCTCCTCCCAGTGAGTGAGTCGAAGGAAATGTTCACAGTGGTGCTTCACTTATTCTTGGCTTCTTCTACCTTAAAAATCATAACTTGAGGTGGCTTTCATGTTTTAACTCTCTTTCATAGCAGCTTACGAGTAAAGGGATGAAGAATCTCTGTCTTCTTCTTTCCTCTTTCCTCTCTTATTTCTTTGTTCTTCTCTGATGGTTTTCTTTGTTTGAGCCGTTCAGTTATCATAAATCCGCTCCGGGTGACGGCTCAACTCCGGCTTTCGGTCTAAAGGGCGGCTTTAGGCGGCTGAATCCGATCTAACCCCTTGGACGGCCTAACTCTAAAAACCAGGCCGTTTGTCCCTCCGGTAGACGGTTGGACCGGCCAGACCGTCCGGTTCTCAAACCTTGAATATAAGCGACCATTATGTCGTTTAAGCGTTTGTTGAGTCTGCACATGCATTTACTCGTGAAGCAGCGAGTTATCCGAAAGGTGAGCGAGAATGCCTTGACCAACGTGGTCATCCTAAGAATGCTATCTCATAGTCCCACAGTAGGGTGCGCAATGACCTTGAGTGTGGGTTATTTTGAGGGCTTGAATGTTCATATGATGTAGCCGTGATTTTTTACCTCTATGGTCACTCATAAAGTGTTATCCGAGAGTCCTGCGATGATTTTTTGCCTTGGGCTCTTATGCGTGGACCACATAACTTAGAGAGTCGGTCGCTTATAAGATTATCTCTTGTATCATTACGTCTTTCTATATAGACTTGTAAGTATGAAGGAATTGGAAAATGAATTTGAAAATAAAGATATAGATGTCACGTACCTCATTGCCGGTAGTCAGTTAGTCATCTCTAGTGTGTGTCATACGTTGTCTTATGCATGACTCTTACCTATCTTCGATTTTTGCTACGAGTCTTCTGGGTCTTTTCCAGGAATGTTTTGGATTTTGTCAGGAGCATTCTGGGTATTGGACTCCTGTATGACGGGAGCGCTCCTGTTGACGAGAGCACTCCTGTTGACGAGATCACTCTTATTGACGAGATCACTCCTGTGACGAGAGTACTTCTGTGAACGGGATCAAATGACTCTTGAAAAAATTTGGTTGTTGGGTCCCCACGGTCGCGGCAAAATGTGGTGGTCAAAAAATGGTAAAGATGAAATTTAAGATATTTTTATATAGTTTTGATTCTTTGACCTTACAAGAGTTAAACAAGGGATCACCAACAACCACGAATTAAATACAAGAACCCAGGGGCGGTCCTGGGATATCGAAAATTACATGGAAACAAGTGGAAATACAGGGAAATAAGAGGAAATACAGAGAGAATGAGAAGGGAATTTTAAATGTGTGACGAGAATACAGAAAATACGTAAGCCATAAACCTGGAGCTGGGACCAAGAGCGAGATGTAGCAGTGAGAAGAGCATCTTGTGGTGATATTATAGGAGTCAGGATGCTGAAACGAGAGGAGCTAGAGATGAGACAAGAGCTAAGAGGCTTTTTACAAGAGTCGTAAGTTGCTGTGGAATGACTTACGAGAGCCAGATGAGGAAATGAGAGAACTTTTTAGTTGCTGTGCATGATTTATGAATTCATTCCCCCCTTGACAGTCTTGCTTGTTGTGTTTATATAAATTATAGGTGTGTAGAATGATTGATCGTGCATGAGGGGGTTCCTTTCAAGACTCCGGCACATTATCTCCTCTTTTTGTGGGTTTTACGGTAGTGGGGGAGTTGTGATTTGGACTCAGTAAGTAAAACGGATTTGAAATAGAAGAAATTGAGAGATAATGGGGATTGTGGTTCCTCAATTTGAGGAGCTTCTCTTGACCCTATTTCTGGCCGCCATGTGGCATATTTTTTGTTGAGAAAAATTTGGTGCTCATAGACAGCCAGCTGTCCCCTGATTGTTTTAGAAAGCTAGTTATCTATTACATCCGGAAGCATTTAAATCTTAATTTAAATCATGGTAGGTATACATATGATATGTTCGAGTCAGACAGATATTAATGAATTTAAGGTTAGAAATTAAGGTTCATACTTCACATCCTTATAATTAAAGTAGCACGTGACGCAGTATCCGTGTGCGTTTCATTTTTAAGATCTCCGATTTCATAAGCATAATATGTTTTTTGACCTGAATAAGCACAAGTTTTATCTATACTTTAATAAACATATGGTAGTTATTTGGCCAAAAAATAAAATAAAATAAACATATGGTAGTTTTAAATAGTGCCGTCTCAACTCAATTATGACATTTGATGTTCCAAATAGGAATTGCCCCAATTATGACATTACCATTTGATTATTATTGAAGACCTTTTAGACGGCAACCTTATCCAGGCTCTGGTTTTATTATCCTTAACGTCTTTTTTTGCTTGCCTTTTGAAAAAAGGGAAAATTTCATTGTAGGACCACTGTAGCAATTTAATGTCAGATGAGGACAAAAAAAATCTGAAATTTCACTGCGGGACCAAGGTCCTTAAATGAAAAAAAATTGTTGTGTGAAAAGACCCAAAAGCCCTTGTGAATTAATTTCAGATAGGGACCTGTACAAAAGTCTTTTGACGCTGACCGCTGACGCTAACACTGACACACTGACGCTGACAACGTACTTCCTTGGCTGACAAGGTACTTTCTCGTGCATATGGCGATTTCCTTGTGCATATGACGATTTCCTTGTGCATATGGTCATTTCCTTGTGCGTGGCCTGGACATAGCACATTATAAGGCCAATTAATTACTCCTTGTGCATATGGTCATTTCCTTGTGCATATGAGCATTTCCTTGTGCGTGGCGTGAACATAGCACGTTATAAGGCCAATTAATTACTCCTTATGCATATGGCGATTTCCTTGTGCATATGGCCATTTCATTGTGTGTGGCTTGGACATAGCACGTTATAAGGCCAATTAATTACTCCTTGTGCATATGGCGATTTCCTTGTGCATATGGTCATTTCCTTGTGCATATGGTCATTTCCAGGCCATGCACAAGGAAATGACCATATGCACAAGGAAATCGCCATATGCATAAGGAGTAATTACTTGGCCTTATAACGTGCTATGTCCAGGCCACGCACAAGGAAATGACCATATGCACAAGGAAATCGCCATATGCACAAGGAATAATTAATTGGCCTTATAACGTGCTATGTCCAGGCCACGCACAAGGAAATGCCCATATGCACAAGGAAATGGCCATATGCACAAGGAGTAATTAATTGACCTTATAATGTGCTATGTCCAGGCCACACACAAGGAAATCGCCATATGCACAAGGAAATCACCATATGCACGAAGAAGTACGTTGTCAGCCAAGGAAGTACGTTGTGTCAGCGTCAGCGTTAGAAGACTTTTTGCACAGGTCCCTATATGAAATTAATTCACAAGGGCTTTTAGGTCTTTTCTCACAACAATTTTTTTTCATTTAAGGACCTAGGTCCTGCAGTGAAATTTCAGATTTTTATGGTCCTTCTTTTATATTAATTGTCTACAGTGATCCTTGAATCAAATTTTCCCTTGAAAAAATGAACAGCAGGAATGTCTTTAGGGGGAAAAGATAACTTTTTTAAAATGGTTATTGAGACCCGCCTTGTGATGATTATAGGAATGTCTCTTATCTACAGCTGTTAGTAGTCAGTGTCCAGTTATTTTGTTGAAGGGTGAATTATTTAGAGATGGCCAAAAGTATAATCATTGGCTTATCTTTACAATATTGGGTAAATATACCTCACATGAATCATAGACCATGACTTTTTCAAGAAACAAAATTTGTACAGGAAATTCCATGGGACACATAGAAAGAAAGCATCTTGTTATTTCTTTTTCTTTCTTTTTACCCCGTAGTGGTTAGTTTTCCATTTAATTAACAAATCCAGAAGTCAATATTATGTGCCTGGCAATACCAGCAGGCATTTTAATGAGGAAGAATTAGATACTCAAATGACATCATTTAATGACGTTTTTGTTTGAATGAGTCATAAAAAACTTAATCAAACCAGTGAACTAGCTAATATGATAATACCACTACTAAGATTTATAGATTTAGAATTAGACTACCATATCAAATATAAACTGTACATGGAGGAATTTGAGTTATATGATGCCAACTTGAATTCAATTCATAGTATAAGAAATACATTATTCGTTATTTTGTCCAGTTTTACATATTAGCAAAAATTGACTTTTTCTCTATTTTTTTTGTTTATGTATGCACTCGGTGTCCCAACCTATCCCATAAGTCATTGAAAACTCAACAGGTCCAAACTAATCCGGATTTGATGCGTGATAAGAACTATTAAGGTTGGTGTCCCTAACCCTTTAGATGCGGGATTCCCAAGTCTCGAACTCGAGGCCCGTAGTTAAGCTAAATCTACCTCGGCCAATTGATCTATTCTTCGGGATTAAAAATGAATTCTTAATTGTTATCCCTACTTACCTACCGTACCCCCTTGTCCAATCATTTGGAAGGTTATATCAGTAGTAATGGAATTTATTATGGGTATTAAATAGAAGAGTTAATTGGGAGTCTTGCATATGAAGTTTTATTTCTTTTATCTATTATATCTATTATTTTTTAAACTATTTTTTTATTTATAAACTGATACACACATATATTATTGATACACATAATTTTCTGAAAAATATTATATAACAAATGTGATAATTAAATAATTCAAAGGGTAAAATATACTTTTAATCCTTTCAGTTTGAAAAATACACTTTTAACCATTTTCAATTAATACTGTTAGTTTTATTTAATGGAAAATGCTAACCCTCAAAATCTAAATGGTTATCTTATAGTTAAAAGATGATAAAGATTGGTTAAATTTTAAAATATATGAATAATTATATTAAAGAATTAAAAAAAGTTAACTTTTTTTTTGGTCAAAATTTAACTATAAAATCATCGTTTAAATTTGCTGAGTCAATATTTTCTATTAAGTGAAACTAAAGTGTTAACAAAAAATAACAAAAAGTATACTTTTAAAACTTAAGGAATAAAATGTATACTTAATAGAAATATAAATGATTAAAAGTATATTTTAACCTAATTTATGTAACATTCTCAACTTCACAAATTAGTCAATTTGAGATAAAATGTATACTTAATAGAAATATAAATGATTAAAAGTATATTTTAACCTAATTTATGTAACATTCTCAACTTCACAAATTAGTCAATTTGAGCCTTCCAGCAGTGACATGAAGTATGTAATTAACGGTTGGCTAAAAGAAAAAAAGAAAAAAAAAGAAATATGTAATTAACGTTAATACAAATTTTTTTTTTACCAACAGTTAATACAAATTAATTTAATTGTCATAAATTTTACTAAACTGATGTTCTCTTTATTTTACCGAATCAGTTCAATTCATAGGCACTGGACCTGATCTTGTTCTTTTGATACCCAACATTGAATTTCTCCGACCGAAATGAAGTCAATGACGATTTTTCTGGTAGGAATTTTTAGAAAAGAAAAAAACTTTTAATAGTCGAAAAGAAGAGAATACGACGAGCACTAGACAATTCCCGAACAGAAACGATAAAATAGCGAGAGAGAGAGAGAGAGAGAGAGAGAGAAGCGAGAAGCAAGCAAGCAGGTTCTTTTCCAATTGTGGTTGCCCGAGCATCATGTGGTCAGTGTCGGGTCATCTATGAGTCTCTCTCTGTGGAATTTGGGGAAGTTGATTTTTTGATTTTTCAGCTATTACCTGCGTCTCTGGAGAGAAAGTGAGGGAATAGTGAAACATGGGTTGGATTCCCTGTTCTGGTAATTCAAACACTAAGAAGAAGACAAAGAAGCAGACGAAGAAGATGGAGGTGCAGGAGAGCATGGTTGATCCGATGAAAGCAGCCTCAGGTACTGATACATTTATTGTAGTGTGGAAAGAAGAGAATCTTCAAAAGGTTTATAATTGTGACAAACCCTCTTTGTTTTGTCAATCATGCTTTCACTTGATTTCTGTTGCGTCTTCTTGATGAAGTTATTTAGGGCATTGCATACGCTTCCTACTGATTTATCTCTTGCTTTTTCTGGGATTTCGTGCGAAAAAAAAAAATCAAAATTAAGGAGTTTTATTTATGTTTTCGGTGTACCTGACTGGGGTTTTACGATTTGCTAAGCTCCCAGATGAAGAAACATAGGATTTGGTGGTTTATGCTGACTGTCTTGTCACTTTTTTCTTTAGGGCCTAAAATTTACATATTCATAATGTTATTTTTCATCCAATTCTCGTGATCTCTTATGCTCATCAGGAGTATAGGCAAATTTCAAGATTTTTCTCTCATTTCAATCATTATATTGGATGCATTCATTTGATCCGTGTCTTAATTAGGTGATGCTCTCAGCTACAACCTACAGTAGCTCTCAAGTGAGTGAATTTCCTTTTAGTACCGTCAGTTTTACCATTTACAACATTGCCCAAGTGATGCTCTCGTTTATAAAATGTGTGTCCGGCTTAAATTTGATTTACGGATGTAGTTTTCAAGCGATGCGCCCATTGTGGCAGAATCAGTTTGTGGTTGAGATTTAAACGATCCTTAGTTACTTTTGGACTTAGACAATAAAAGGGGCCTTGTACTATTTTCATATTCCCAAGTAATGTATTTGAAACCTCTTAGAAGTCAAAACTAGACATCCTGTGGCTTCTGCATCTCCCCCCTCTAATGGTCAATCATGTGTACAGGGAGATTGAAGAGGAATTCATCTACAAGTTCCAAGGATGCCTCTAAAACTGGGAACCCTGACCACATAGCAGCACAGACTTTCCCATTTCGTGAGTTGGCAACTGCAACTAGAAATTTTAGAACTGAATGCTTGTTGGGTGAGGGAGGTTTTGGAAGAGTATACAAAGGGCGCTTGGAAAGTAATAATCAGGTAAGTTTGATTCCAAATGATCTTTTAGTTCGTCAAGTACAGGATAAAGCTCTGAAGCCTACTTTTGTTTGCTCTTAATCATTTTCTCCTTTTCTGCATTGCTGTATTCTGGTTATCAAAGTAGCTGCTTTCAACATTATTGTGCACTTAGGCTTCAAATCTGTGTAGTTTGGGTTGGCAACATAATTCATCCTTTCTAGTGTTGGATTTAGGTTGTTGCAATTAAGCAACTTGACCGAAATGGGCTGCAAGGGAATAGAGAATTCCTAGTTGAAGTGTTGATGCTAAGTCTACTACACCACCCTAACCTTGTCAGCCTTATTGGTTATTGTGCTGATGGAGATCAAAGGCTTTTAGTTTATGAATATATGCCACTAGGATCCTTGGAAGACCACCTACATGGTATTTATATCCAGAGCTACAAATATTTTTTTATCTTTAAAACTTGCATTAATAGTAAATAATGATCATAGATAAATGCTTGATTTACAGATGTTTCTCCTGGCAAGAAACGTCTCGACTGGAATACAAGAATGAAAATAGCAGCTGGGGCAGCAAAAGGATTGGAATATCTGCATGACAAAGCTAACCCTCCTGTCATATACCGAGATTTGAAGTGCTCAAACATTTTGCTTGGTGAAGGGTATCATCCAAAGTTATCTGACTTTGGCTTGGCCAAACTTGGACCAGTAGGGGAGAACACTCATGTGTCAACAAGGGTTATGGGAACCTATGGTTATTGTGCTCCGGAGTATGCCATGACAGGACAACTGACTCTGAAATCAGATGTCTATAGCTTTGGTGTCGTTCTTTTGGAAATAATTACTGGAAGGAAAGCTATTGACAATTCAAAGGCTGCTGGAGAACAGAATCTTGTTGCATGGGTAAGTAAGTCCTCCATTTATCATATCTGTAGGGTTGGTTGATGAGTCAAGAACTCTAGTGAATATGTTCAATATGCATTTTTCATATTTGGAAAGTTCTACCTGCATGCTTAGTCATACTCATGCTTGAGTATCTATGGTAATTAATCAATTTTTGGTTGTTACTCACTTCTTAATTAAAACTAATGACGCATGATATCAAAATAAATATGGACAATGATTGGAGAAATAGTTCTAATTTCATTTCCCTTTTGAGATGTTTAGCTAGTTTTCCATAGTTTTGGCCGGATTTCGCTGCTTTTGTAAAATAGTACTGTGTTATACCTGTATTCCGTAGACAAATCCTTGAAACTAAATGTAGCTAGTAGAGTAGTTAGAGTTTTGTGCAATTTTATGGTTACGTGTACTGTGTAACTCATAACACATTGGCGTTGGGTAAAATAAAAGTAGTAATTTTGTTGTTGGGCATTTTTATTGCAGGCAAGACCTTTGTTTAAAGATCGACGAAAATTTTCACAAATGGCAGATCCAATGCTCCAAGGTCAGTACCCATCAAGAGGCTTATACCAGGCCCTTGCAGTTGCCGCAATGTGTGTTCAGGAGCAGGCTAACATGCGTCCAGTTATAGCTGATGTAGTCACAGCTTTGACTTACCTTGCTTCACAAAGACATGACCCAAATTCACAGTCGCCTCGAAGCTCTCGTCTTGCCCCTGCCACTCCGAGAACCAAGAGGGGCCAGTGACTTGCTCAGCAATGCCGGTTATGAGATCATCTGTACAATATCTCAAACAACACTCTGCAATACATAGGTTTACAGACGTTTATACCTACCTGCTGTCATTTGATGGTGTTCTCGCAGTTTAGAGTATAGGTTGAGAAAAATGAATTTGAAATTTTGTTCTATTCTTGTTACGGGGATGCACAAAATTGCTCTTATTTCCTTACGGAGCCAAGATATATTATTCTTACTTGTTTTTTTAAACCTCAAGTCACCTTTTAAGGGCTGGGTTCATTATTTGTGTCTTGTTTGGGCAATAGTTCAACCCCATGGATCGGCATTCTGAAGGAGTCCTTGCTTCCACTTACTAATGCTGGTTCTGTTGTATAGTTAAGCTATATTTGTAAGTTAGAAGCTTTGAGTAGTTTAGTTTTTATACCAACAAACAAAGCTCGCACATTGTTCATGTTGAGTTCTTAGTTGAATCTCTATATGGATTGTTTCACTCTTTCCTGGTGACCTCTCGCTTCTTATTTATTTATTATTGTGATATGTGTATATATATATATATATATAAAATGTTGGTGAGTTGGAGGTTGAGCTTTCAGTCAAGTCCAAGACAATTTATCTTGGCTCTGTTTAGGTAACTTCCCTCTACGTATCAAGTTTTTTACGTGGAGGATAGGCTTTGATTTGGTGGTCGTTGGTTTCTCTCATTTTCCCGTCTCCGCAGCATTTATTTTAATTTGAAGGGTTGATATTTAATATCCATCAAGTTATAACCATTTTGAGCAAATTTTAACAAGAGTGCCTTTTTGTTTGTTTGAAGTTCGAAGTTTGAAGTTTTTTCCCCCGTGAAATTGCTTGTTTTAAGGTGTTTAAAAAGAACTTTTGTTAAAACAGACATTGCTCTCTTCTGTTCAATAAAGGGTCCAGATTTATACCTCGATTCGTACGAATTCGCGCTGTTCTATTAAATTTCTTTCCTAATTATGGTATTGTGTTGGTGTAAATTAATATTACCCATATCCTTAATATCTTATTAACAAGTTTAATTTCTTCATCTAAATGGATCATTTATCAAGGATGGAAATGTTATTAGCGTTTCTTTGAAAATTCTAAAATTAGATAATATAAATATACCGGTAAAAAGACTTGGGAAAAGGATTTCAATGCTCTATACGTGTTTATGGTAGAATTAGATGTGAAATTTGGACATCACATATAATCTAAAATGAATTATATTATTTATAGTAATACATTTTATGTATATTGATTGATGATGACAACAGTTAACGGATTTGATTATCACTTTACAAATGGTTGAGTAGGCTATTAAATTATTTATATCTTTGTCATTAACTTCTCTAGTTAAAAACGTATCCAATGTATATTCTTATAAAAAATGATAAATATGTAATTTGATTTTAAAAATGATACGTTCATCATACACATACCATGATTTAATTAATAACAACGATAAAGTACTATGAAGGTTAAAAAAAAGGATAAAGTACTGCATACAAGTTTCCCCCAACTAAAACTACTTACATTTTTGAACGCCTGACTAGAATAGACAACAGAACAGATTATTAATATACCCATTTGGATTTTGAAGATGATATAAAAGGATAGTTCCCTCAGCTTAGACACCAAAACCACCAGATTACCAAAGGGAAACAAATAATAATTTTTAAAAGGGTGAACTCACATGTACGCAGCCAAGATGACACTGCTATGCATCCAAAGTGGCAGCGTTGTTCGAACGACTTTCGCTCTTACTATACCCAGCCAAGATGACACTGCTATGCATCCAAAGTGCCAGCGTTGTTCGAACGACTTTCGCTCTTACTAGACTATACTCAGCCAAGATGACACTGCTATGCATCCAAAGTGGCAGTGTTGTTCGAACGACTTTCGCTCTTATTAGACCAACTTTCAGACCTACTTTCACTGCTTTCCTCTTCGTTAGTCGGCTTGTCCTGTTCCATTGGATATTTAAGAAACAATTATACAATAATTTTTACAAACATGTATAAGAAGTACAGTGGTAATGCCCAACAACAAAATGGAGGTGCTGAGCAACATGGGAACATCCTATAGGACTGATACCCCAAAATAATAGACAATAAGGCACTTCTGGAACAATCAAGGCGTTGAATCAAGGAACTATACACTGCAGCTAAGTGAAATTTGATGACAAGGAATAACCAATTAGGACTAGCATGCCATCTATTTGTGAATGCTTAGAATCAGATTTAGCAGTCCATAATTGTAATCACGTGCAATACTTAAATATCACTTTCGTCACTTACAGGGAGATACAGAATGTAAAAATAGATTTTACCTTGTTTCTGTCACGCCAACCAAATCCAAAATTTAGTAGGCGTGACTTTGGCGGGGGTATTTCAACCCTTGGGTTTGGTATCCGATCACCCCTACAAAAATTTAATGAACTTTATTTGAAAGAAAGGGATTTCTAATACTAATATGCAACTTGCTCTTGGTACTAGAAACAGTTAACAATCATGTGATTAATACGGCCAAACCCTCTGTGGCCAAAATCAAAATGCACTAAGCAATAAAGGAACACCTAAAAGGACTGATATTCCAAACAATAAATTGACAATATGGTACTGTTGAAAAGTGAAGGTATACGTTCAAGAAACTACGATGAAATTTGATGTCAAGAAAAAATTGACATATGCAATGTTACATGCATCAATCTACACCCCTTGATTTTCAATTGATACATGTGAATGTGTTATAGATAAAAACAAGCACCTTGGAGAATGTGCTTTCGATTGGCCAGATTCATATTGAAGGGTGGCCTCTAACATGCTTTCGGCAACAATAACCCGCTTTTCCATCTCTTTGATCGATGCCATGGCTTTATCATACTTTTCCTGCATAGGCATAATACGGGGAATGGATACAGTCATGTCTCGCAAGATATTTAATACAATGTATCTGCATAGCAAGATCCTTAATCCAATTTGATTGTTTCTCTTGGAAATGGACGTAACTATATTATTCAAAAGCTCTTCAAAGGATTCCGTGCTGTAGTTATTACGATAGAAACATAGTGGGGGAAGAGTTTATATAACGATATTTGATAAGTAATGAAGTTCACCACACATTCGTCCACACCCCACTAGAAAATACATACAACGTCATGGTGAATACTTACGTTTTCATGACATTAGTAAGAGAAAATTTATAGATAATATATTTGATTTATAATAGTTCAGCTTCTTCATTTCTCCACTACCCATACTTGCATCCAAAACCATCATGTAGTATCGGGCGTGAATATGCTAGATGAACCTGATATTACCAAGCAATTGCCATTAAATGAATAAATCAGATGTCAGTGTGCTAAAAATTTCAGGGTCAGATTCATTTAGTTATAGATAAGAACAAAGATAGTCCTGACTCCTGATAAGATTATTAGTAGAATAAAAATAATAATTGTTGTTCTAGGTCATTATGAAATATAAAAGAGGAACTTATTCACAAGCTGAATGGTAAAGAAAATATTGCAGATAATTCCATCAACGAAAAGATTCCAATCATTCAGAACTGAACCCTGATCAGTAGTAAACCTCAAAATCAATCAAATAACTAAGAGCATCTCAAGATTATAAGTGGGATTACCTGAAGCATATGAACTTCATATTTCTGAGCAGCAAGATCATGCTCAGCTCTTCTGCGTGCATCTTCAGTTATTTTTTGCTCCTCTTCTACCCGGATTAGGACCTGTAACAAGAAGAACAATCAATGCTTTCAAGAAAACAAAGTTTTTGGCTTTTAATAATTTAGTTGAGTTTATGAAAGGACACAGCAGAAAACAGGAGCACAGTAGAACCTTCAGAATGGCAGTTTCTTGTAAATTCTTGTCAGCAAGCGTTTGTTGTAGCTCAGATACCTCCTGCTCTAATTGCTCAACCTGGATGATTATATTGCTAACCTTACAAGCCAATTGATTCCCAAAGCTTTTTAAGAAATGTAATTGTTATACTTGAACTAGTTTTTCCTAGAGCTTGCATGAATGTTTTCTTAAATAAGTAAAAGTCCTCTCTACCAATGAGATGATTAAGAAATCAAATATCACTGTTTTTATTTCCTTATCTGTTCACATTAAAAATCATGGATAAAGCATGGCAACACAATTGATTTGATTCAGATAAACATGTATTCATAACTCAGTGTATAGCATTGGGTCATACATGATAACTGATTGCATATCAACATTAGCAATAATAATTCTAGATAATGTATTTAAAATTTTAAAAGTTAAAGGGTAAAATATGATAATATACTTTTGTCCAATATGCATCTGTCACCTTTTACTTTTTCTAGGCTCAAAATTGCCCACCAACTTTTAGAATGGGCCCAATAATGCTTCCATTGTCAAACCACCCAAACGTCCGTTAGTTTTTTAGGTGTGGGTCCCATGTTGTGGGACACATGTGCTTATAATGTGGATCTCTTTCTTGGAATTCAACCATCTTCACCTCTCTCTCTCCCTCTCTCACTCTCTCACACCACACCATCTTCAGTTGAGTCTGATTCACAGTTATATGGAAGGCGCACGGGACGGGTGATTGCTTCTCGTAGTGGTCGAAGCGGTCGGTGTTTCTTCCTTAAAATTAGCAACCCCGTTTTGGGAATCAGGGACATGGTTTTCAGAATTTGGTTCCGGCCAAGATCAGTTAACGGGTTCACCGGGAATCAGAGGAGGAGGGAGGTCCTTCAGTCATACTTATAATGGAGATCAAAAGGATTCAGGGAAGTTACAGAGGGATTACATGTAAAGGATCATGGGTTAACATTGGAGCAAGGAATCAAAGTGAAGGGATTTCTCCCTTCACTAAGAGAAGCCCTGTATTCAAAAGAGCGAGAAACAACAAACAAACAAACAAACAAACAAAACAATGCAAAGAAAGAAAAAGGGTTGGAAAGGACTAAAGGTCCAAGCCCTTATATACAAAGCTGCATATATAAACACACTGCTTTGTGTGACTGCAAATAGGAAACTCTGAGAGAAGCACAAAGAGAAGAGAGATAATAAAGAAGGTGATAGCGAGGAAAAAGGACAATTCCTGGGATTTGGGGTGGGGTAGGCTTTGTTTCACTTTGAAGTTATTTGGTAAAAATTCTTTCTTTTCTCCTCTACTTATCCTTTACCACAGAATGTGAGATGAAATGGAAATGTGTTGTTGAGAAGAAGCGGGGGAGAAAAACGTGAGAGCATGATTGGCAGACCGAAGGAGGAAGAGTGTTCAAGGGAGAGGGGGAGGAAAAAAGTGATAGCCACGAAGACTGGTGACGGCGAGAATAAATTCCAAGAGAGAGTCCATTAACTTCTTCACCTGCAATGGAACAGTTAAAAGGGGCCACATAGCACATGTGTCCCATAACGTGGGACCCACACTTTAAAATCTAACAGGCGTTTGGTGGATTGACGGTGGAAAGTATTACCATTTTGTAAGTCTCTGACTTAAAAAGAGTCATACTTTCAGGCATTTAACTTCATAATCCTTCATAATCCTGAATATTGGACCATGTAAAGACAGGATGTCCTCAAAATGTCATTAAAAAGAACCAAACCTCTGCTCCCACAAGGAAAAAGGTATCCTGGTTTTTAATGAGGGAACTGTCTCTTCTAAGTGATTTGTCACATTATCTATGTAATGCCGATAAGAATTATAAACAAAAGCACATTATCAATACAAACTAAGAAGCTTTGTCCCTCCATGGTAGCTTTATCAAATGGGATAGGGCAGCTTAAAACAGAACTGGCAGCTACAAAAAGTTAATAACTGTCTAAAATCGAAACAAATGGAAGAAGAAAAATAATCTACAGAACTAATCTACTTAGACAGTCCCTTCTTCAACACACTAGAACTTGAGTCAGTGGACATAAAATATGCAGAAACCAGTAAAGCCAAAGATGTATGCATCACGCATAGACATGAAAAGCTAACGGTGAATTAATAATAGTCCGCTTTCCTTATAGATTCTCCCCCTTTCGAATTGCTGGTTTCTTCCAACTTAAAAAAATGGTTGGATTGGAAGATAAAGTAGGAAGGAAAGAAGTAGCACTAACCAGGAATGTTTTGCCGGTAGTCAGTTAGTCATCTCTAGTGTGTGTCATACGTTGTCTTATGCATGACTCTTACCTATCTTCGATTTTTGCTACGAGTCTTCTGGGTCTTTTCCAGGAATGTTTTGGATTTTGTCAGGAGCATTCTGGGTATTGGACTCCTGTATGACGGGAGCGCTCCTGTTGACGAGAGCACTCCTGTTGACGAGATCACTCTTATTGACGAGATCACTCCTGTGACGAGAGTACTTCTGTGAACGGGATCAAATGACTCTTGAAAAAATTTGGTTGTTGGGTCCCCACGGTCGCGGCAAAATGTGGTGGTCAAAAAATGGTAAAGATGAAATTTAAGATATTTTTATATAGTTTTGATTCTTTGACCTTACAAGAGTTAAACAAGGGATCACCAACAACCACGAATTAAATACAAGAACCCAGGGGCGGTCCTGGGATATCGAAAATTACATGGAAACAAGTGGAAATACAGGGAAATAAGAGGAAATACAGAGAGAATGAGAAGGGAATTTTAAATGTGTGACGAGAATACAGAAAATACGTAAGCCATAAACCTGGAGCTGGGACCAAGAGCGAGATGTAGCAGTGAGAAGAGCATCTTGTGGTGATATTATAGGAGTCAGGATGCTGAAACGAGAGGAGCTAGAGATGAGACAAGAGCTAAGAGGCTTTTTACAAGAGTCGTAAGTTGCTGTGGAATGACTTACGAGAGCCAGATGAGGAAATGAGAGAACTTTTTAGTTGCTGTGCATGATTTATGAATTCATTCCCCCCTTGACAGTCTTGCTTGTTGTGTTTATATAAATTATAGGTGTGTAGAATGATTGATCGTGCATGAGGGGGTTCCTTTCAAGACTCCGGCACATTATCTCCTCTTTTTGTGGGTTTTACGGTAGTGGGGGAGTTGTGATTTGGACTCAGTAAGTAAAACGGATTTGAAATAGAAGAAATTGAGAGATAATGGGGATTGTGGTTCCTCAATTTGAGGAGCTTCTCTTGACCCTATTTCTGGCCGCCATGTGGCATATTTTTTGTTGAGAAAAATTTGGTGCTCATAGACAGCCAGCTGTCCCCTGATTGTTTTAGAAAGCTAGTTATCTATTACATCCGGAAGCATTTAAATCTTAATTTAAATCATGGTAGGTATACATATGATATGTTCGAGTCAGACAGATATTAATGAATTTAAGGTTAGAAATTAAGGTTCATACTTCACATCCTTATAATTAAAGTAGCACGTGACGCAGTATCCGTGTGCGTTTCATTTTTAAGATCTCCGATTTCATAAGCATAATATGTTTTTTGACCTGAATAAGCACAAGTTTTATCTATACTTTAATAAACATATGGTAGTTATTTGGCCAAAAAATAAAATAAAATAAACATATGGTAGTTTTAAATAGTGCCGTCTCAACTCAATTATGACATTTGATGTTCCAAATAGGAATTGCCCCAATTATGACATTACCATTTGATTATTATTGAAGACCTTTTAGACGGCAACCTTATCCAGGCTCTGGTTTTATTATCCTTAACGTCTTTTTTTGCTTGCCTTTTGAAAAAAGGGAAAATTTCATTGTAGGACCACTGTAGCAATTTAATGTCAGATGAGGACAAAAAAAATCTGAAATTTCACTGCTGGACCAAGGTCCTTAAATGAAAAAAAATTGTTGTGTGAAAAGACCCAAAAGCCCTTGTGAATTAATTTCAGATAGGGACCTGTACAAAAGTCTTTTGACGCTGACCGCTGACGCTAACACTGACACACTGACGCTGACAACGTACTTCCTTGGCTGACAAGGTACTTTCTCGTGCATATGGCGATTTCCTTGTGCATATGACGATTTCCTTGTGCATATGGTCATTTCCTTGTGCGTGGCCTGGACATAGCACATTATAAGGCCAATTAATTACTCCTTGTGCATATGGTCATTTCCTTGTGCATATGAGCATTTCCTTGTGCGTGGCGTGAACATAGCACGTTATAAGGCCAATTAATTACTCCTTGTGCATATGGCGATTTCCTTGTGCATATGGCCATTTCATTGTGTGTGGCTTGGACATAGCACGTTATAAGGCCAATTAATTACTCCTTGTGCATATGGCGATTTCCTTGTGCATATGGTCATTTCCTTGTGCATATGGTCATTTCCAGGCCATGCACAAGGAAATGACCATATGCACAAGGAAATCGCCATATGCATAAGGAGTAATTACTTGGCCTTATAACGTGCTATGTCCAGGCCACGCACAAGGAAATGACCATATGCACAAGGAAATCGCCATATGCACAAGGAATAATTAATTGGCCTTATAACGTGCTATGTCCAGGCCACGCACAAGGAAATGCCCATATGCACAAGGAAATGCCCATATGCACAAGGAAATGGCCATATGCACAAGGAGTAATTAATTGACCTTATAATGTGCTATGTCCAGGCCACACACAAGGAAATCGCCATATGCACAAGGAAATCACCATATGCACGAAGAAGTACGTTGTCAGCCAAGGAAGTACGTTGTGTCAGCGTCAGCGTTAGAAGACTTTTTGCACAGGTCCCTATATGAAATTAATTCACAAGGGCTTTTAGGTCTTTTCTCACAACAATTTTTTTTCATTTAAGGACCTAGGTCCTACAGTGAAATTTCAGATTTTTATGGTCCTTCTTTTATATTAATTGTCTACAGTGATCCTTGAATCAAATTTTCCCTTGAAAAAATGAACAGCAGGAATGTCTTTAGGGGGAAAAGATAACTTTTTTAAAATGGTTATTGAGACCCGCCTTGTGATGATTATAGGAATGTCTCTTATCTACAGCTGTTAGTAGTCAGTGTCCAGTTATTTTGTTGAAGGGTGAATTATTTAGAGATGGCCAAAAGTATAATCATTGGCTTATCTTTACAATATTGGGTAAATATACCTCACATGAATCATAGACCATGACTTTTTCAAGAAACAAAATTTGTACAGGAAATTCCATGGGACACATAGAAAGAAAGCATCTTGTTATTTCTTTTTCTTTCTTTTTACCCCGTAGTGGTTAGTTTTCCATTTAATTAACAAATCCAGAAGTCAATATTATGTGCCTGGCAATACCAGCAGGCATTTTAATGAGGAAGAATTAGATACTCAAATGACATCATTTAATGACGTTTTTGTTTGAATGAGTCATAAAAAACTTAATCAAACCAGTGAACTAGCTAATATGATAATACCACTACTAAGATTTATAGATTTAGAATTAGACTACCATATCAAATATAAACTGTACATGGAGGAATTTGAGTTATATGATGCCAACTTGAATTCAATTCATAGTATAAGAAATACATTATTCGTTATTTTGTCCAGTTTTACATATTAGCAAAAATTGACTTTTTCTCTATTTTTTTTGTTTATGTATGCACTCGGTGTCCCAACCTATCCCATAAGTCATTGAAAACTCAACAGGTCCAAACTAATCCGGATTTGATGCGTGATAAGAACTATTAAGGTTGGTGTCCCTAACCCTTTAGATGCGGGATTCCCAAGTCTCGAACTCGAGGCCCGTAGTTAAGCTAAATCTACCTCAGCCAATTGATCTATTCTTCGGGATTAAAAATGAATTCTTAATTGTTATCCCTACTTACCTACCGTACCCCCTTGTCCAATCATTTGGAAGGTTATATCAGTAGTAATGGAATTTATTATGGGTATTAAATAGAAGAGTTAATTGGGAGTCTTGCATATGAAGTTTTATTTCTTTTATCTATTATATCTATTATTTTTTAAACTATTTTTTTATTTATAAACTGATACACACATATATTATTGATACACATAATTTTCTGAAAAATATTATATAACAAATGTGATAATTAAATAATTCAAAGGGTAAAATATACTTTTAATCCTTTCAGTTTGAAAAATACACTTTTAACCATTTTCAATTAATACTGTTAGTTTTATTTAATGGAAAATGCTAACCCTCAAAATCTAAATGGTTATCTTATAGTTAAAAGATGATAAAGATTGGTTAAATTTTAAAATATATGAATAATTATATTAAAGAATTAAAAAAAGTTAACTTTTTTTTTGGTCAAAATTTAACTATAAAATCATCGTTTAAATTTGCTGAGTCAATATTTTCTATTAAGTGAAACTAAAGTGTTAACAAAAAATAACAAAAAGTATACTTTTAAAACTTAAGGAATAAAATGTATACTTAATAGAAATATAAATGATTAAAAGTATATTTTAACCTAATTTATGTAACATTCTCAACTTCACAAATTAGTCAATTTGAGATAAAATGTATACTTAATAGAAATATAAATGATTAAAAGTATATTTTAACCTAATTTATGTAACATTCTCAACTTCACAAATTAGTCAATTTGAGCCTTCCAGCAGTGACATGAAGTATGTAATTAACGGTTGGCTAAAAGAAAAAAAGAAAAAAAAAGAAATATGTAATTAACGTTAATACAAATTTTTTTTTTACCAACAGTTAATACAAATTAATTTAATTGTCATAAATTTTACTAAACTGATGTTCTCTTTATTTTACCGAATCAGTTCAATTCATAGGCACTGGACCTGATCTTGTTCTTTTGATACCCAACATTGAATTTCTCCGACCGAAATGAAGTCAATGACGATTTTTCTGGTAGGAATTTTTAGAAAAGAAAAAAACTTTTAATAGTCGAAAAGAAGAGAATACGACGAGCACTAGACAATTCCCGAACAGAAACGATAAAATAGCGAGAGAGAGAGAGAGAGAGAGAGAGAGAAGCGAGAAGCAAGCAAGCAGGTTCTTTTCCAATTGTGGTTGCCCGAGCATCATGTGGTCAGTGTCGGGTCATCTATGAGTCTCTCTCTGTGGAATTTGGGGAAGTTGATTTTTTGATTTTTCAGCTATTACCTGCGTCTCTGGAGAGAAAGTGAGGGAATAGTGAAACATGGGTTGGATTCCCTGTTCTGGTAATTCAAACACTAAGAAGAAGACAAAGAAGCAGACGAAGAAGATGGAGGTGCAGGAGAGCATGGTTGATCCGATGAAAGCAGCCTCAGGTACTGATACATTTATTGTAGTGTGGAAAGAAGAGAATCTTCAAAAGGTTTATAATTGTGACAAACCCTCTTTGTTTTGTCAATCATGCTTTCACTTGATTTCTGTTGCGTCTTCTTGATGAAGTTATTTAGGGCATTGCATACGCTTCCTACTGATTTATCTCTTGCTTTTTCTGGGATTTCGTGCGAAAAAAAAAAATCAAAATTAAGGAGTTTTATTTATGTTTTCGGTGTACCTGACTGGGGTTTTACGATTTGCTAAGCTCCCAGATGAAGAAACATAGGATTTGGTGGTTTATGCTGACTGTCTTGTCACTTTTTTCTTTAGGGCCTAAAATTTACATATTCATAATGTTATTTTTCATCCAATTCTCGTGATCTCTTATGCTCATCAGGAGTATAGGCAAATTTCAAGATTTTTCTCTCATTTCAATCATTATATTGGATGCATTCATTTGATCCGTGTCTTAATTAGGTGATGCTCTCAGCTACAACCTACAGTAGCTCTCAAGTGAGTGAATTTCCTTTTAGTACCGTCAGTTTTACCATTTACAACATTGCCCAAGTGATGCTCTCGTTTATAAAATGTGTGTCCGGCTTAAATTTGATTTACGGATGTAGTTTTCAAGCGATGCGCCCATTGTGGCAGAATCAGTTTGTGGTTGAGATTTAAACGATCCTTAGTTACTTTTGGACTTAGACAATAAAAGGGGCCTTGTACTATTTTCATATTCCCAAGTAATGTATTTGAAACCTCTTAGAAGTCAAAACTAGACATCCTGTGGCTTCTGCATCTCCCCCCTCTAATGGTCAATCATGTGTACAGGGAGATTGAAGAGGAATTCATCTACAAGTTCCAAGGATGCCTCTAAAACTGGGAACCCTGACCACATAGCAGCACAGACTTTCCCATTTCGTGAGTTGGCAACTGCAACTAGAAATTTTAGAACTGAATGCTTGTTGGGTGAGGGAGGTTTTGGAAGAGTATACAAAGGGCGCTTGGAAAGTAATAATCAGGTAAGTTTGATTCCAAATGATCTTTTAGTTCGTCAAGTACAGGATAAAGCTCTGAAGCCTACTTTTGTTTGCTCTTAATCATTTTCTCCTTTTCTGCATTGCTGTATTCTGGTTATCAAAGTAGCTGCTTTCAACATTATTGTGCACTTAGGCTTCAAATCTGTGTAGTTTGGGTTGGCAACATAATTCATCCTTTCTAGTGTTGGATTTAGGTTGTTGCAATTAAGCAACTTGACCGAAATGGGCTGCAAGGGAATAGAGAATTCCTAGTTGAAGTGTTGATGCTAAGTCTACTACACCACCCTAACCTTGTCAGCCTTATTGGTTATTGTGCTGATGGAGATCAAAGGCTTTTAGTTTATGAATATATGCCACTAGGATCCTTGGAAGACCACCTACATGGTATTTATATCCAGAGCTACAAATATTTTTTTATCTTTAAAACTTGCATTAATAGTAAATAATGATCATAGATAAATGCTTGATTTACAGATGTTTCTCCTGGCAAGAAACGTCTCGACTGGAATACAAGAATGAAAATAGCAGCTGGGGCAGCAAAAGGATTGGAATATCTGCATGACAAAGCTAACCCTCCTGTCATATACCGAGATTTGAAGTGCTCAAACATTTTGCTTGGTGAAGGGTATCATCCAAAGTTATCTGACTTTGGCTTGGCCAAACTTGGACCAGTAGGGGAGAACACTCATGTGTCAACAAGGGTTATGGGAACCTATGGTTATTGTGCTCCGGAGTATGCCATGACAGGACAACTGACTCTGAAATCAGATGTCTATAGCTTTGGTGTCGTTCTTTTGGAAATAATTACTGGAAGGAAAGCTATTGACAATTCAAAGGCTGCTGGAGAACAGAATCTTGTTGCATGGGTAAGTAAGTCCTCCATTTATCATATCTGTAGGGTTGGTTGATGAGTCAAGAACTCTAGTGAATATGTTCAATATGCATTTTTCATATTTGGAAAGTTCTACCTGCATGCTTAGTCATACTCATGCTTGAGTATCTATGGTAATTAATCAATTTTTGGTTGTTACTCACTTCTTAATTAAAACTAATGACGCATGATATCAAAATAAATATGGACAATGATTGGAGAAATAGTTCTAATTTCATTTCCCTTTTGAGATGTTTAGCTAGTTTTCCATAGTTTTGGCCGGATTTCGCTGCTTTTGTAAAATAGTACTGTGTTATACCTGTATTCCGTAGACAAATCCTTGAAACTAAATGTAGCTAGTAGAGTAGTTAGAGTTTTGTGCAATTTTATGGTTACGTGTACTGTGTAACTCATAACACATTGGCGTTGGGTAAAATAAAAGTAGTAATTTTGTTGTTGGGCATTTTTATTGCAGGCAAGACCTTTGTTTAAAGATCGACGAAAATTTTCACAAATGGCAGATCCAATGCTCCAAGGTCAGTACCCATCAAGAGGCTTATACCAGGCCCTTGCAGTTGCCGCAATGTGTGTTCAGGAGCAGGCTAACATGCGTCCAGTTATAGCTGATGTAGTCACAGCTTTGACTTACCTTGCTTCACAAAGACATGACCCAAATTCACAGTCGCCTCGAAGCTCTCGTCTTGCCCCTGCCACTCCGAGAACCAAGAGGGGCCAGTGACTTGCTCAGCAATGCCGGTTATGAGATCATCTGTACAATATCTCAAACAACACTCTGCAATACATAGGTTTACAGACGTTTATACCTACCTGCTGTCATTTGATGGTGTTCTCGCAGTTTAGAGTATAGGTTGAGAAAAATGAATTTGAAATTTTGTTCTATTCTTGTTACGGGGATGCACAAAATTGCTCTTATTTCCTTACGGAGCCAAGATATATTATTCTTACTTGTTTTTTTAAACCTCAAGTCACCTTTTAAGGGCTGGGTTCATTATTTGTGTCTTGTTTGGGCAATAGTTCAACCCCATGGATCGGCATTCTGAAGGAGTCCTTGCTTCCACTTACTAATGCTGGTTCTGTTGTATAGTTAAGCTATATTTGTAAGTTAGAAGCTTTGAGTAGTTTAGTTTTTATACCAACAAACAAAGCTCGCACATTGTTCATGTTGAGTTCTTAGTTGAATCTCTATATGGATTGTTTCACTCTTTCCTGGTGACCTCTCGCTTCTTATTTATTTATTATTGTGATATGTGTATATATATATATATATATATATATATATAAAATGTTGGTGAGTTGGAGGTTGAGCTTTCAGTCAAGTCCAAGACAATTTATCTTGGCTCTGTTTAGGTAACTTCCCTCTACGTATCAAGTTTTTTACATGGAGGATAGGCTTTGATTTGGTGGTCGTTGGTTTCTCTCATTTTCCCGTCTCCGCAGCATTTATTTTAATTTGAAGGGTTGATATTTAATATCCATCAAGTTATAACCATTTTGAGCAAATTTTAACAAGAGTGCCTTTTTGTTTGTTTGAAGTTCGAAGTTTGAAGTTTTTTCCCCCGTGAAATTGCTTGTTTTAAGGTGTTTAAAAAGAACTTTTGTTAAAACAGACATTGCTCTCTTCTGTTCAATAAAGGGTCCAGATTTATACCTCGATTCGTACGAATTCGCGCTGTTCTATTAAATTTCTTTCCTAATTATGGTATTGTGTTGGTGTAAATTAATATTACCCATATCCTTAATATCTTATTAACAAGTTTAATTTCTTCATCTAAATGGATCATTTATCAAGGATGGAAATGTTATTAGCGTTTCTTTGAAAATTCTAAAATTAGATAATATAAATATACCGGTAAAAATACTTGGGAAAAGGATTTCAATGCTCTATACGTGTTTATGGTAGAATTAGATGTGAAATTTGGACATCACATATAATCTAAAATGAATTATATTATTTATAGTAATACATTTTATGTATATTGATTGATGATGACAACAGTTAACGGATTTGATTATCACTTTACAAATGGTTGAGTAGGCTATTAAATTATTTATATCTTTGTCATTAACTTCTCTAGTTAAAACGTATCCAATGTATATTCTTATAAAAAATGATAAATATGTAATTTGATTTTAAAAATGATACGTTCATCATACACATACCATGATTTAATTAATAACAACGATAAAGTACTATGAAGGTTAAAAAAAAAGGATAAAGTACTGCATACAAGTTTCCCCCAACTAAAACTACTTACATTTTTGAACGCCTGACTAGAATAGACAACAGAACAGATTATTAATATACCCATTTGGATTTTGAAGATGATATAAAAGGATAGTTCCCTCAGCTTAGACACCAAAACCACCAGATTACCAAAGGGAAACAAATAATAATTTTTAAAAGGGTGAACTCACATGTACGCAGCCAAGATGACACTGCTATGCATCCAAAGTGGCAGCGTTGTTCGAACGACTTTCGCTCTTACTATACCCAGCCAAGATGACACTGCTATGCATCCAAAGTGCCAGCGTTGTTCGAACGACTTTCGCTCTTACTAGACTATACTCAGCCAAGATGACACTGCTATGCATCCAAAGTGGCAGTGTTGTTCGAACGACTTTCGCTCTTATTAGACCAACTTTCAGACCTACTTTCACTGCTTTCCTCTTCGTTAGTCGGCTTGTCCTGTTCCATTGGATATTTAAGAAACAATTATACAATAATTTTTACAAACATGTATAAGAAGTACAGTGGTAATGCCCAACAACAAAATGGAGGTGCTGAGCAACATGGGAACATCCTATAGGACTGATACCCAAAATAATAGACAATAAGGCACTTCTGGAACAATCAAGGCGTTGAATCAAGGAACTATACACTGCAGCTAAGTGAAATTTGATGACAAGGAATAACCAATTAGGACTAGCATGCCATCTATTTGTGAATGCTTAGAATCAGATTTAGCAGTCCATAATTGTAATCACGTGCAATACTTAAATATCACTTTCGTCACTTACAGGGAGATACAGAATGTAAAAATAGATTTTACCTTGTTTCTGTCACGCCAACCAAATCCAAAATTTAGTAGGCGTGACTTTGGCGGGGGTATTTCAACTCTTGGGTTTGGTATCCGATCACCCCTACAAAAATTTAATGAACTTTATTTGAAAGAAAGGGATTTCTAATACTAATATGCAACTTGCTCTTGGTACTAGAAACAGTTAACAATCATGTGATTAATACGGCCAAACCCTCTGTGGCCAAAATCAAAATGCACTAAGCAATAAAGGAACACCTAAAAGGACTGATATTCCAAACAATAAATTGACAATATGGTACTGTTGAAAAGTGAAGGTATACGTTCAAGAAACTACGATGAAATTTGATGTCAAGAAAAAATTGACATATGCAATGTTACATGCATCAATCTACACCCCTTGATTTTCAATTGATACATGTGAATGTGTTATAGATAAAAACAAGCACCTTGGAGAATGTGCTTTCGATTGGCCAGATTCATATTGAAGGGTGGCCTCTAACATGCTTTCGGCAACAATAACCCGCTTTTCCATCTCTTTGATCGATGCCATGGCTTTATCATACTTTTCCTGCATAGGCATAATACGGGGAATGGATACAGTCATGTCTCGCAAGATATTTAATACAATGTATCTGCATAGCAAGATCCTTAAACCAATTTGATTGTTTCTCTTGGAAATGGACGTAACTATATTATTCAAAAGCTCTTCAAAGGATTCCGTGCTGTAGTTATTACGATAGAAACATAGTGGGGGAAGAGTTTATATAACGATATTTGAGAAGTAATGAAGTTCACCACACATTCGTCCACACCCCACTAGAAAATACATACAACGTCATGGTGAATACTTACGTTTTCATGACATTAGTAAGAGAAAATTTATAGATAATATATTTGATTTATAATAGTTCAGCTTCTTCATTTCTCCACTACCCATACTTGCATCCAAAACCATCATGTAGTATCGGGCGTGAATATGCTAGATGAACCTGATATTACCAAGCAATTGCCATTAAATGAATAAATCAGATGTCAGTGTGCTAAAAATTTCAGGGTCAGATTCATTTAGTTATAGATAAGAACAAAGATAGTCCTGACTCCTGATAAGATTATTAGTAGAATAAAAATAATAATTGTTGTTCTAGGTCATTATGAAATATAAAAGAGGAACTTATTCACAAGCTGAATGGTAAAGAAAATATTGCAGATAATTCCATCAACGAAAAGATTCCAATCATTCAGAACTGAACCCTGATCAGTAGTAAACCTCAAAATCAATCAAATAACTAAGAGCATCTCAAGATTATAAGTGGGATTACCTGAAGCATATGAACTTCATATTTCTGAGCAGCAAGATCATGCTCAGCTCTTCTGCGTGCATCTTCAGTTATTTTTTGCTCCTCTTCTACCCGGATTAGGACCTGTAACAAGAAGAACAATCAATGCTTTCAAGAAAACAAAGTTTTTGGCTTTTAATAATTTAGTTGAGTTTATGAAAGGACACAGCAGAAAACAGGAGCACAGTAGAACCTTCAGAATGGCAGTTTCTTGTAAATTCTTGTCAGCAAGCGTTTGTTGTAGCTCAGATACCTCCTGCTCTAATTGCTCAACCTGGATGATTATATTGCTAACCTTACAAGCCAATTGATTCCCAAAGCTTTTTAAGAAATGTAATTGTTATACTTGAACTAGTTTTTCCTAGAGCTTGCATGAATGTTTTCTTAAATAAGTAAAAGTCCTCTCTACCAATGAGATGATTAAGAAATCAAATATCACTGTTTTTATTTCCTTATCTGTTCACATTAAAAATCATGGATAAAGCATGGCAACACAATTGATTTGATTCAGATAAACATGTATTCATAACTCAGTGTATAGCATTGGGTCATACATGATAACTGATTGCATATCAACATTAGCAATAATAATTCTAGATAATGTATTTAAAATTTTAAAAGTTAAAGGGTAAAATATGATAATATACTTTTGTCCAATATGCATCTGTCACCTTTTACTTTTTCTAGGCTCAAAATTGCCCACCAACTTTTAGAATGGGCCCAATAATGCTTCCATTGTCAAACCACCCAAACGTCCGTTAGTTTTTTAGGTGTGGGTCCCATGTTGTGGGACACGTGTGCTTATAATGTGGATCTCTTTCTTGGAATTCAACCATCTTCACCTCTCTCTCTCCCTCTCTCACTCTCTCACACCACACCATCTTCAGTTGAGTCTGATTCACAGTTATATGGAAGGCGCACGGGACGGGTGATTGCTTCTCGTAGTGGTCGAAGCGGTCGGTGTTTCTTCCTTAAAATTAGCAACCCCGTTTTGGGAATCAGGGACATGGTTTTCAGAATTTGGTTCCGGCCAAGATCAGTTAACGGGTTCACCGGGAATCAGAGGAGGAGGGAGGTCCTTCAGTCATACTTATAATGGAGATCAAAAGGATTCAGGGAAGTTACAGAGGGATTACATGTAAAGGATCATGGGTTAACATTGGAGCAAGGAATCAAAGTGAAGGGATTTCTCCCTTCACTAAGAGAAGCCCTGTATTCAAAAGAGCGAGAAACAACAAACAAACAAACAAACAAACAAACAAACAAAACAATGCAAAGAAAGAAAAAGGGTTGGAAAGGACTAAAGGTCCAAGCCCTTATATACAAAGCTGCATATATAAACACACTGCTTTGTGTGACTGCAAATAGGAAACTCTGAGAGAAGCACAAAGAGAAGAGAGATAATAAAGAAGGTGATAGCGAGGAAAAAGGACAATTCCTGGGATTTGGGGTGGGGTAGGCTTTGTTTCACTTTGAAGTTATTTGGTAAAAATTCTTTCTTTTCTCCTCTACTTATCCTTTACCACAGAATGTGAGATGAAATGGAAATGTGTTGTTGAGAAGAAGCGGGGGAGAAAAACGTGAGAGCATGATTGGCAGACCGAAGGAGGAAGAGTGTTCAAGGGAGAGGGGGAGGAAAAAAGTGATAGCCACGAAGACTGGTGACGGCGAGAATAAATTCCAAGAGAGAGTCCATTAACTTCTTCACCTGCAATGGAACAGTTAAAAGGGGCCACATAGCACATGTGTCCCATAACGTGGGACCCACACTTTAAAATCTAACAGGCGTTTGGTGGATTGACGGTGGAAAGTATTACTAAGCCAATTTTAAAAGTTAGTGGGCAATTTTGAGCATAGAAAAAAGTAAAAGGTGTTAGATGCACATTGGACAAAAATACATGGTCATTTTTTACATTTTACCCAATTTAATTTTAAATGATTCAAATATTTGTATGGTAATAGGACAAGGGAACACAGTGTACTTCTATTTTAGCATTTTCAATAAGCACAGCATTCATCCAAATGATAGATTTACCCTGGCACTCAGTTCCCGTCGATTATCTTGCTGGACCATCTCCATAAGTGCTGTTTCTAGCTCCTCAGCTCTGTTAAAGTACAGGGACACACATAGAGATTAGTTCATGACATTAAGGCATCTCCATAAGGCATGGTTTTGTTAGAACTTTTACATGACCGGAGAAAAATGCAAAAGAATGGAATGTAAAATGGTGAAGAAAAATAGAAAACAGGACATGAAATTCTAAAATGATAAACAATAAAATTCTTAAGTACTAGATCTTTACGGCTGACAATCATCAATGTACAATAAGAATAAAGCCTTATCTCACTAAGTGGGGTCGGCAACATAAGCAGAAGCAAAACAAGACTGCAGCACTTATCAAGGCACCTGAAAGGGGCATTGGCATTTTCTTGAAGGGCTTTCCTAAAGTTTGAACTTGTTAAGTATATTGGCAGGAGATGAAGAAGTAAACTGGTTAAGCATGATGTTAACTACACTGGGTAGGCTTATGTTTCCTTCTCTAACTACATTTATCTACAACTATCTCTTAAGAAACATCCTGTGAGCTTAAGTCATAGTTTACGGGCTGGAAAATTGATTTTTCATCAAAAAGGATATAGCATTGAAATACCAAAGCTACTAGCCTGATTATAGCAGATCTTTTCTCCCCTAGCATTCTGCATAACTCGACCTTCAACCAAACCACCTGCACAGAGAAAACAATCTCAACCACTAAAAAAACCAAGAAAAGCCCAGATGCTCACAGAGAAGAAGATCCATAATCATCCAACTCTGAGGTCTTTCCAACCTTTTGGGTTGAAGTAAATAAACTAATATGACGTGGACAAAGTCATCACACAACACCTACCAATAGAAAAAAATGCTTGACCCAATTATTTAAGGATGTTACCACCTATAGAAAATTCATTCACAGATCAGAATATGGAATCTATGATTATTCAATGTTTTGTATGCAGCACAAGACACTCTCATCATAATCAAATATGACCTGAATTTTTTGGAGGAAGACAAGAAGACGAACCCTCATGTCAACAATAACATCATACTCCCTCCGATTGTAGTTATAAATTTATAAGATCAAGTTGATTTTTTGGAGAAATTAAGGATGCAAAATAAGTCATTTTAAATTGTTTATATTTAACTTATTTTCTCAAAACTGATATATTTTACTTATAAACTAACGTATAATCTAATTACATATAGCATATGTTGACATTTAGCAGTTTATTTTGCTTCTTTAATTTTCACAAAAAAAGTCAGCTTGACCTTATAATTAGGACAGGAGGGAGTATCATGAATTTAAGAGAGAAAAAGCTTAGTGAAAGATGAATTTCTATATAATTCAATGGTAACATGTAAAGGAAGCAACCTGTTCCTGGAGATCTGGAAGAGAACCTACTTCTGAATCAACATTGAGGCTATTGAGCAGTTCATCCAAGTTGGAAGAATGGGACTCCAACTGTGATTTGACCCCAACATTTTCCTTATCATCTCCTTTATTGGTTTTCATTTCCTCTACTAGTGATCCTGGGTCGTGCTTGAAACTATACAGTTTAGATGCAAGCCCTTTGGAATCCTTCCAAACTCGCCCCTTTCTAGACCTTTCCTCCACGACAACTCGTACAGATGGCCGATGCTTTTCTCTCAGTTCCTGCAATCTAGCCTCGGTCACAGCTAGAAAACTTACACAAGCAGTAAAGACGAGCTGACTGCTATCAAATGTTGAGCCGGCAAGTGACTGCAATAGAGTAATTACGTCACCTGCATCTTTTGTCGTAACTAATGCAGGACCTAAAACAAGACATAAAGAATTTGTAACATAGATGTTATTTTACTGGGTGCACTATTCTGCACAGCTCAGACACAAGGACAGGAAATCGCAATTCATTACCATATAAATCCATTAAAGCAAGGGCTGTTCGAAATAGCATTACACGGTTCCCTTCAAATAGTAACACATCCCAAACTCGAAGAACTAAATACAGAAAAAAAAAACCACCAAAAGGTTGCAAGCTTTATAAATAACTAGTTTTAGGTCACTGCAGAAACACGAAAGAATGTGTGTGTGTGAGAGAGTGAGAGGACAGATCTTCACAAAAATCTAACCACTTTCCCAAGGAATCATATTTACAAAGATTGATAGGAACCAAGGTCCAGTTATCCAAGCCACCTGCACTCCCAAGTAATCCAGATGATTAACTGCACCAGAAACATCAATGGAATAAAAAGCTGTCCCAAGAGCTTCATAGGACAATTAAAGAAGACTACTTCAAAGCAAATCTAATATGTACAAACCCAGCTTGGGAAATCTTTCACGCATTAATTCCTCAAAGACAAGCTGGTCTACCTGACAAAACAAAAACAAAAACTACTGTGATTGCCGAAATGAATAACTAAAAGTCCTGCTATAGCTAAAACCATGTACAAATATATAATCCTGACTCATGATAAAATTAACTGTCAGGAGTAAATATAAACGCACCTGGGATTCTACCATTTCTTCTGTATAATAACCTTCAAAATAATCATCAATTATGCCCACCAATGCCCTGAGATCCCATAAAATAAATTAGTTCGTAAATACATGACAAATTACGTGTTTTGTATAAGGAAATACCATAAAATCGAGGCAAAGCACACAACTATTGTTAAAAATTGCATGTTTCATCAAATCAATTACTAAAAGATAAACTTAAAGCAAGTATGCTCTCTGGAACAGTTCATGTCCTCTCAGAAGCATCTTCTATTTCCATATACCAGACTAGAGCTATTTATGCTGGAATGGGGGAATTACTGGGAGGAAATACACGAGACAAGTTTCTCAAACTCACCAAAAAGCATTTTCCTCAGGCATAAGAAGCAGCAACAAACCAGCAAAGAAATTCATTGCCTGCAGATGTTTTGATGACAAGAAAATATAGATAATGATTATGATGATGGCAACAAAGATGATAATTACACCAGTAAAGACGTCAACGAATAATATTAATATAGCTCCCCAAATAAGAGGGGATATCTATAATAACCTTGACAGAGGCTGATCAGTGTATAAAGGCTACAATAATCATAAATGGAAAAAACAACATCTTTGAAGGAAAATATTCAAAAATAACATCTAGATATATAATGTTTGATTTGCTCAGTGGCATCAACTATTTTGATATATTTAAACCTTGTACAGAAAATGTTTTCTTCGGAAGGAAAATTTTATAAAAAGTCATTGAAAATGAAAAATGATGAAGTAGCAGCCAAACTTGTCAAGAAATGTTGGACCACAATTACCTGACAGTAACCTACAGATGGATTGTGCCGAGCATATGCTAAGAGTAAACGCCTTAAGGAATTTCTTCCACTTTCATCCAAAGCAGGATGTCCTGGGAAAGTTCGTGGTATGTCCTGTGAACAAAAAGCATGATTATTCTAAGGAGAAAGACAGCTTGCAATCTAAAACAAAAGAAACAGCACCTACAAATCAAAATAAAGTCCAAGGGGCATGCAGCTAATGACCTTCTCAATCTGCTTTCTCCATTTCCTAAATGCACCAGATGAATTATCCAGCTCCTTCCTTTTACTACTGTCAGTTTCTTGAGCCAGTAGACCCTCATAATAGCTTTCCACCCTACGTGTCTTCACTCCTACAAATGCTTGCCATACCTACAATAAAATATTGTGGAGAAGACTCCACATTTTTACCCTCATAAAAATAATAAGTGACTTGATGAACTAGAAAACATCAATTATACCTCTCCTCTGAGATCTTTTGGCACTCCTCCCTGAACTAGGGACTCCAATTCCTTCAGCTGAGAATTACATTCAGGTGCGTCATGATCCTCTAAAGCATTTCCTTCTCTAGAGCCATTGGTACTGTTATCTAGCATCTCTTTAGAGCAAACCGCTTCCCCAATGATGTCCTCAGAAACCACTCCTAGACATTCAGACTCTTCTAAAGGTGGAGACCGATCATATTTACCAATCGTCTGCTCAACTTCAAATTTCTTTTCCTTCTTCACACGATTACTCATCAGTTTCTCAATGGGAGCAAGAGAAGGCCTAATTTCACCCCAGGTTTGAACCTTGTGGGCATTTCTTTCTTCTGGACAGTGCACCTTCTTTCCAGAAGAACTTGCTGTGGAACCATCAGAAACAGAATTCTTGCCTATTGAATCATTCCATTCACTGATTCTTGCAGGAACCGTCCCTCCTTTCCCTTCTTTAATATCAGTACCTTCAGCAGCCCTCCTGTCACCTAACTCATCTGCTTCTCTTTGCCTCTCTAGATTTGTTCCTTCCTTTATCTCAGTACCTTTAAAAGACTTCCTGCCACTCAAACCATTTCTTCCACTTACGAACTCTGCATCTGTCTCCTCTTCTACCTTAGTCCCTTCACAATATTTCTCCAAACTCAAATCACGTCCTTCACTTACCCTCTCTGCACTTGTCTCTTCACAAGACTTCCTGATACTGGAACCATTTCCTTCACTTACGCTCCCTGAACTTGTCTCTTCCTTAATCTCACTACCCTTAGCTTTAGATATTTCTTTGAGCTTATTCTCAGAAAAACATGATTGAGATGATTTGACTGTCTGTTCAAGGAAGCCTCTCCACTTATCTGCCCTTTCACCTTCCTCCTCCTGGTATCATGTACATAAATATATGCGTCTTTCCAGTAAAAGTTACATGCAAGAAAAATTTTATTTACATAGGAGACATGACATCAAGCATTGGAACAAGCTAAAGTTAATGTCATGGGTTGGTGTGTTTTGTTTTGATCTGGGCATCGCAGCCATTATCTCATAATCACCAGTTAAGAAAATCCTTGTCATCATTTCAATTATTTGAGTCAAAATTTGGGGGAGATATGTTCTTGCAACAGTTTTGTATGTTAACATTTATTATACTAACTGTAAAAAAATTTCTTTTCTCCAAAAATATAACTCCCTCCAGTCCATAGTATAGGGGGGCTTCTAAAAGAATGACTTGGTTCAAAATACAAGTCACTTGCAAAATAATTAGTGCTCATTCTCTAATTAATCAACATTCTTTAATAAGGGTAAAAGTGGAAATTACTTCAATCTATGACATATTAATTGAGATAACTGTCACTTTTTGACTCCCATCAATTAGTTAGAGTGCCCAATATTGTGGATTGGAGGGAGTAATTAAAAAAACTAGCGAATTTCTGATTAGAGACTGTAACATATTTCTAAATGTGTGCGCCTGCCTTTGTTATACGGGATTGAAAATTAAACCTGATATAGAAGAACTGAGAGTCAAAAACAAAAGTTACAGATACCTTGTAGATAGAAGCATACTGTCGGTAACTTTGGGTGTGTTGAGGTCTTAATGCAAATCCATAGGAATCCCTACAGACGTAGATACGTGCTCATTGATACAAAAAATTGAAAAAAAAAACGAAGGAAGAAGCCAAAACACTACCAATCATTTCTCAAGTTCTATCCAAAAAAAAAAAAGAGGCAATAAGGTGTAAAACAATGAATTCAAATTAAATTTTAAGCTTGAGTGACGATATAGGAACATACAAGCACTGTTATGACCAGGGGCAATGTAGACATGGGAATCTGTACAAAATCAATTACCTAGAATCAACCTCCAATGAACGCTTGCTCAGCAAGGACAACAACATACTTCAAGAACAGATGCAGTTCTACTGCCCATAGCTTTTGATTGAATCAATATCAGAAAGCTACCATATTTCAGACTTTAATTACGCACATGACACTAATCCTACCCCTATATTTCCAATTTCTCAGTGATTATCCAAATGGACCTAATTAATCGTAAAAATCAATAAACCAATCGTGTGTTCTTAATTGAGGAGGGGAAAACCAGCTGAAACCAGAAACGGTAAAATCACAGAGACGAAGAAATTTTCTAATTTCAATCCAACAAGTGGCGATATTTTCGGGTTGGAGGACGCGTGGATATGGCAATAAGGGAAATTATGTGACGCATTGCGACATATATATTTGCATACCTCATGGGTTCGAAATTGCTGGGGAAACTGAAACCGCAGTCCGCCATATTCGGCTGCCTCAACGAATGCGAAATTGCGAATCAGATTATGCATCAAGAGAGTTAGGAGCTATGAATTTTTTTTTTAAAAAAAATATTACGATCAAATACTGAATATTTTCCCGGGAAACTGACTTTCCCTCCAGTTCTTCACCGGGGTTCTTCCGAGCGCATTCGTGTTTGCTAGTAGCCTCCTCTCATTCCTTTAAGTATAATTTCTTTTTAAATGGTTAAAAAAGTACTATAAATTAAGAAAAATCGGATAATGAATTGCCAATTTTAAAAAATACTCCCTCCATCCCATAATATAAGGTACATTTTTTTGAATAGCATTGTCCCAAAATATAAGGTTCTATTTGACTTTGTTTGAGTAATAAATGCATTTTCCCCCATTTTACCCATACATTAATTGTCCCACAAATTCTCTTTCATCTTCTTTTCACAATTACCCTCTCTCTTACTCATTCATAAATAAGGGTATATTTGAGAAAAATGGTATATTTAATTATTTCCTACACATTTATTGTTTTTAACTAACTTTAACTAACTTTTTAAGAACTCACAATTCGGTTAAAAAAACCGTATATAGTGGGACGGAGGGAGTAATAAATTTTATCAAAGGACGTTTTTGTTATTTCTTTTAATGCAAATGACAGTTAGGTCAGTGGTAATAACTTATTTAACTTCTTTAATCTTTCTAATAAAAATCAACTTAGATCATTTATAAGATTGGATTAGAGAATTTCCTTCACACTCACATACGTATATGTGGGTCAATCAGTTAGTTAGGTTTAATATTGGCAAGATTATTTGTGGGCTCTGGGCTGATGCAAAACATGAAAACACAAATAAACGGGATGGATTGTCTTTAACGGATTTTGAGCAGTACGAAATTATGTGAGAGTAACTTTATCACATAAAAATTGAAGAGTTTTTTTTAACGAAATCGGTTATAGGAGAAGTTGATTTTGCAATTAAATCAATGAAATCTGATGGTGCTCCTGGACCTGATGGTTTTAATCCCAGATTTTACTAATCTTATTGGAAAATATTGAGAAATGGAGTGTTTGATGTGGTCAACCAATTTTTCTTGTCACAATCTCTTCCTGCAAGTTTAAATGGCACTTTTATCACATTGATTATGAAGGGTCAACATGCTCAATCTTTTCATGATTTTCGACTCATCAGTTTATGTAATGTTCTGTATAAGATAATTTCTAAAGTCATGTGCAGTAGATTATAGAAAATTATGCAGCAGGTTATTTCTCCTTTTCAGAATGCTTTTGTTAAAGGAAGACTCATTTCTGATAATATTATGGTGGCTAGTGAACTGATGGCTAAATTGAGGTCTATCAGAAAACAAAAGGGGGGTTGGTGTGTCATGAAACTTGATATTGAAATAGCTTATGATAGGATCTTTTGGAATTTTATTCATACAGTTCTTGTGAAAATGGGGTTTCCGCAAAATTGGATTAATATGATTATGACTTGTGTTTCTTCTGCATCTTATCAAGTTTTGATCAATGGCTCCCCATCTTCTGTTTTCTTTCCTAAGTGTGGGATTAGACACCCTTTATCACCTTATATTTATATTTTATGTGCTAATATATTATATGCTTTTATTTTACAAGCTCAGCAGTCTAGGGTGTGGAAAGGTCTTTCAATTGCCAGAGGTTCATTGCCATTATCACATCTGTTTTATGCTGATGATACTCTATTAATTGTTCCAGCTGAGATAAATGCCTTTAAAATGGTTAAAGAGTTGTTGCAACCTTATGGTTGCTTAGCAGGGAAAATTGTCAATGGATCAAAATCTATGATGGTGTTTAGTCCCAATGTCAACAATGCGGAAAAGGTTCGGCTATCTTCTTTTATGGGTTTTAAATTTGCAAACAAATTAGACAAATATTTGGGCACTTATGTTCATTTGGGTAAAAAACGGTCTCCTCTTTGTAATGAGATTTAGACAAGATTGATTAAAAGTTGCAAATGTGGAAATCTAAATTATTATCTTAGGCTGGGTGAATTACTTTGATTAAATCTATAATCTCTTCAGTGTTGGTTTACCCCATGTCCTTTTTTAAATTACCTGATTATGTTGCTCACAAAATTGATATGAGGATAACTGATTTCTTCTGGGGTTTTAAAAATGATGCCAAGAGAATGCATATGCTTACTTGGAATAATGTCTGTTGTCCAACAGATGATGGTGTTTTGGGTATTCATAGAACTGATGCTTTTAATGATGCTCTACTAGCCAAAAATATTTGGAGAATTTTCTCTGCTCCAGATGATTCATTAATTTAGTTGGTTTTTTAGACCCAAATATATTTCTCAACAAGATGATGGGATCATTGTGTCGAAATCGGTTCAATCTTTATTATGGAGACAAAGTGTACCAGTTCAGGGTTTGGTTACAGATCGTCTTGTGTGGCTACTTGGGAATGGTTCGAAAATTAATATTTTTAGCCGCTTATGGTGGCCATTGTAGTGTAATCTCCCTCTGTCAGTTGTTACAGTTGGCGATTTGTTACTGCATCATAAGGGATGTTGGAATGTTTCTTTAGTACAATCGTTATATTCTTCTCAGGTAGCGAACCAAAACATTTCTATTCCCTTTTCTGTTTTTAACTTTCAAGATACTGTTTGTTGGACAGGAAATTATTTGGGCCGTTATTTGGTGGCTGATGGTTATAAAATCCTAATCCAGTCTAATTGTAATAGATTGATTGATTTTTCTTCCTTCTCAGAGCAGATGAAGCTTTTGAAACTTGTCCCACGCTTGATCTTATTTCTTTGGCGGTTCATTTGGGACTCACTACCTGTTCGTGCTAATCTTATTAGGCATCATCTTTAGGTTAATTCTGATTGTTTATTTTGCTCATATGAGAATGAGACTATTTATCACCTTTTTTTTCAATGCCCTTGGGCTAGAGCTATCTGGTTTGGTCTGCCCTTTGGGTTGTTATCTGATCACATTCCTCACTCTCAGTCAGCATAATGGTTGTTAAATACTTTGAAAAATAACTCTTCATTTGTTGGGCGCATGATTTCATGGACTCTTTACCTTATTTGGTTCTTCAGGAATAAAAGACTTGCAGATAATGTTTCAGTTGATCTTCAGCAAGTGCTTAGTACAGTAATTTCACAAGTAAATTATTATAATATAAGCTTATCACTTCCTGATACAATGGCATCGGTTTCTTGGAAGGATAGGAATTCTGTTCCTTACTCACAACCTCAGGTGTTTCAAGACTGGGTAAGTGTTGTATCTAGAATTGCTAAATATAAACGCAGGGGAACTAAGCATTTTTGGGCCATTGTGTATTTTCAAAAGGAAAGTTTTAAAGAATTTGGTTTTATCCAGAAAAGGGACAAGGACAAATGGATGGTTATCTTAACTCATTTGAGGCAGATCTTTTCATATGCAATCATAACGCATTTCCAATCCTTACAACTATTTTGCTAATATTACTGCTCACGATTCAAACTTACAAAAGGTTCTTAGAGGTGTTATATCATAGGACTAGGTTCTAAAGTTTTATTACAAGATCATATTAATATTTTACAGAGATTTTCTAGTTTTACTTTTTCATAGACATTTCCTGTTGTAATTATCTTTTTATGAATGTAATATTTTTCATTAAAAAAAAATATTAAGGAAGATGATTGACCTCGAAGATGAGAGGTAAGGGTGCATTATACCATTTTTGTTTTTTATGTCGATGTGTTTGGAAGTTAGAACAAATAAGAAAGATAAACACCTTGGCTCTTATTTGGCATTTACAAACGTACTTGACCAAAATACCACAGTCACATGATCAAGTTTTGTACACAGAAAATGCTTATATATTATAGATTTTGTGCACACGAAACATTGGTACTTTGATTAAGGTCATTTCAACAATAAATTTTTAAATGTAAGACTTTTCACCAGTTTTTCCAAATTTTAGGCTTCTAACTCTAAACTTTAAAAACTAGGTTGGACAAACAATAATTGTTTATTTGGACCGAAGTTGGACACAACATATAATTGTATACAAATTGAAATCATTGATATTGAGCATTTTTCCCCCTACTTTTTTCCCTTCAAATTTTAAAACTAACACAAGCTACCTTAGAAAAACGAAACATTCAAACTGAAAAAAAATAAAAATCGAGACCTCGGTAAAAACTTAGTCGGAAAATCCAAGTATGTGTGTTTGGTATCACGTCCAAAGCGCAACACGCACGGCGCCACCTCATAAGTCAGATTGAGATAATATTTTATGTTTGTCATTGCTTTTTTTTAATCTTACTTCTTCATTTGGCTGATAGAGAGGAGTAACAATGAGTTGCTTCTTGAAAAAAAAACTCAGTCCCACCGCATAGAGAGAAGATAAAGGATTAGGAAAATTAGACTATTAGATCCCTAAAATTCTCAAATAAGATATTTTCTTTTAATCTAAAATTTCCTTTTTATCTCCAAAAATTTACCATAATAATCGCTAATTATTTTTACCCACAATATCCTCCTTTAAGTCAAAAATATTAATTTTTTCAAATTATTTTCTTTAAATTAAGGGAGAAACTAAACTTTTAAGATCCTCAAAACACCCCAAATTCCTGAAATATTCCAATAATTTATAAATTTCTATTAACTAATTCCTAATCACCTTCACTAATCGTCAATAATAATAATCCAAACATGTATTTTTAGTCATTTTTAATCTAAACTTACTTTTAAAAATAATCATCCAAACATGTTTTTATAATATATTGTGCTTCCACTTTAGGCCAGATTAGTAATCACTGAACATGAAGTCTATTGGAACTTGACTAAAAGCAAAGTTCACTGTTAGGTGAAGCCCAAAACTCATTAGTTGAGCGATCTATTTCTTGAGGCATGCCAAACTGAATAAAGTAATCCCACCTGCAATGAGTTTTTAATGCTAAACTACTGACTATACTTCAGTTGTCAAATAAAAGCACTTTCATCATCTAACACTTCTTGCACAATATATCCTTCTTCTCTCATTAAACCAAGCAATCCTTCCAACAATGCGTAAATCTCATCAGATTTTACATTTGAAACATCTTTAGCTATAAAGCTTAGTAATCCTCTATTAGTTTCAATCCAGCTACTACCACGTATCTTCTTTAACCCTATCTCTTTCATTTTCCCCCTAACTTTATTAGCTTCTTCCCATCTTCCACCTTGTGAAAATAAATTTGCCATAATTATGTAATTCCCAGTATTCTCAGGCTCAATCTTGAACAAATGATCACAAGCAAACTTGCCCATGTCCACATTACCATAAACTGAAGCCCCATGCAGCAAAGCACCCCAAACTCTAGCACTTGGTTCAACTGGCATTTTAGAAATGAAGTCTGCCGCTTCCAAGAGCTTCCCGGCTCGACTAAGAACATCCACCATGCAAGCATAGTGCTCTGCCAAGGGCTGAATTCCATATTTAAAGGACATTGTATTGAAGATTTCCCAAGCTTCATCCACTTGTCCAGAATGGGCACAAGCAGCCAGTACTGCTGTTAATGTCACAGGGTCAGGATGAACTCCATTATTTAGCATCTGACCATAAAGATTAAGAGCCGAACTAGCATCTCCGTGGGAAGCATAAGCTGATATAATTGCCGTCCAAATTACTAAGCTCCTACCTTCTGATTGATTAAAAACCCGTTGTGCCCCATGAATGAACCCCAACTTTGCATAAGTATCAATTATGGCAGTCGCAACGTATAGAGTTTGATCGAAACTTCTCCTGATAGCATAAGCATGTATCTCTTTTGCTCCTCTCAGGTTTGAGAAGTATGAAAATGCAGGGAGAATGCTAGGAAGTGTAATGGCATTTAGTCTAAAACCCGAAGCTTGCATTTCTTGAACTAAACCCAAGACTCGTTCTTGCTGATAGTTTTGAACCAAACCAGATATTACAGCATTCCAGGTGCTTAATCCAGGATGTTTCATTTCTCGAAACAAAGTCATGGCTTCGTCAACAAACCCATGTAACATATACCCTGAAATGATTGAGCCATAAGTAACTTCATCCTTTTCCTTTTCACCCATTTCTTCAAACAACTCCTGGGCGCGGTCCAACCTGCCACATTTTGCATACATTCCAATCAAAGCATTACGAAGTGCAACATCCACCTCGATTTGATTCTCATTGATTAAACGGTGGACTTCAATTCCTAATATGAGATCCTTGGACTGAGCACAGGCCTGAAGCACACAAACAACTGTCAATGCATTAGGATTAAACCCCGCCAAACCTATCATCTCTAAGTACAGTTTCTTGCATTCTTCACAAAACCCATTCTGAGAATACCCAGCAATCATAGCATTCCAGGACACAATATCTCTACGGGGCATTCTGTCAAATACAGTCCTCGCGAATCCAAGCTGATCACACTTGGAGTAAAACGTAACCAGAGCATTAAGAACAAAAACGTCAGAATCCAAACGACGCCGAAGAACATAACCATGAATCTGTTTTCCAAAGGTGGGACTAAAAAATGATGAAGAAGCCAGCACCTTCAAAACAGAAGTAATAGAAAAATTATCAGGGTGGGCACTTGTGGAGAAAGACAAAGAAGAGAAAAGCTTCAGCGCATGATGGAACAGACCATTAGAAGAGTAGCCAATGATCATAGCATTCCAGGAGAAAATATTTCTGAGAGGAATTTCATCGAACACCTTACGTGCTTGGGAGATGTGGTTGGATTTGGCGTAGAAAGTAATGAGCTTTGAAGCAAGGAAGTTGTCGGGTGTGACTGAGAAAAGGAAAAGGCGAGCATGAAGTTGCTTGGCTTGGCGAACAAGGCCATGGTCTGTGCACTGCTGAATGAAGAAGCCAAAAGCTCTGAAGTCGAGGCCTTGTAGGGATCGTTGGACGCTGACGGCGCCGGTCATCTGTGTATTTAAGCGGCTTTTGTGTCGCCATTCATTCCTTACGTTATCTGTTGATGATCACACAAAGGCATTGATGCTTTTGCCGTTTAGAGGAAGCCGCACAACTCGATCGAGTGGAAAGTTGTAATTTTCACGTAGTGATAGGCAAATAAATAAACCTTAATTTTATCAGGATCATTCATGCAATTGCAAATTCGCAAGTATGTGGGATTTTTTTCCCCTTTTGCAACAGTAAAAGTATAGGGATTAGATATACTTGGAAGGAGCACACAAATGAGAACCAGGAAGAGAAGAGAATGAAAAGATGGGATTTTCTAATTTTACCCATTATATTATTTATTATTATACACTCTCTCATTCTTTACATTTAAAAGCAAAGAAACATTTATTATATTAAGTCATAACTTTTACCATTTTATTCCTTATTATAAGTCCACATTCACTAATCTTCACATGCTAAAAATTATTAGTTAGACCATTAAGTATGTCTTAGATTAATAAAATTTTTCAACACTACCCTTATTCAAAATTTCCCTCCCTCTACATTTATAAATTATTTTCACATCTATCTCCTCTTTCTCTCTTCCCAACAATAATTTAATAAGGCTAAAGTTAGAAAACAAACATTAATAACCTTTAAATGGCCTTATATTATGAACAAAATTTGTTTGGTAGTTGGATTTATAATAAATAACATACTGATTTATATTACTATATATATTACTATTGAACAAATATGTATATTATTCTCTCCGTTCCCATATATAAGATCTATTTATCTAATTTAATTTATATATATTATTTCCTCCGTTCCTAAATATAATATCTATTTATCTAATTTAATTAGATTAAAAATGTTAGTTAAATTAGTTACATGATATTACCAAAACACTTATTTTTATTATTACCCTCCCTTTATTGCTTGTTTATTATTAATGGGCATCAATATGGATAATTTAAAAAATATATAAATAAAAATAGAAAAAATCTTATATTTAAAAACAAACTCAACTTATTAAATAGGTCTTTTAGTGTAGACAAATGTTCATTAGTTCATAGCATCGGAGAGCACATATGGGCTGACCAACCAAAAACAAAAAAGAGACGTATGGGCCGGTCATCGAGTTTCATGATTTGCAAAGAAAGCACATTCCAATCCATTCCAGTTTGTCTATTTCTCATCAAAAAGAAAGAAAGGGCATTAATTTTTTTTTTTTTTTTGCCAGAAAAGGGCACTCCAATCTTTGAATATTCCTACCAATCTCTGTTCACTTGCCAATTCTTGCAAACCATTATATTCATTCCCATGGCAACCAAGACGGAGAAGGCGAATGCAGAGAATCTTGCAGAGGAAAGCCCTGGCAAAACCCTAGTCGTCAAATCAGTCGCTGATTCTTCCAGCGAAACAGCAACTCGTGCGGCTTCCATAGCTTCTTCCAGGCCCCAAAGCTCTCCCAATGGCAAAGGCATATTTTCTACTACTGTGGCTTCAGAAGCGGAGAATGATGCTCGGAAGAAGATGCTCCGAGCAGAGCGATTCGGAATTTCTGCCATGCCGTATGAGCAAGAGAAGCGCAAGCCCCTGGCGGAAAGGTGACGTTCGTTTCATTCAACGCTGGTAATTTGGGGCTGTTTTTGCTCCTTGGTTTTTGTGGAATTGAAGGTACATTTCGTTAAGCATGAGTATTCATTCCCTTTCCATGGTATCATCATTGGTAATTTTCCAACATATAACTCATTCAAGAATCAGGACTTAAGCTATGATTGATAATTACTTTTAATATCGTGTGCTAAGTCTAACATGACTGCTTAGGACCATTATATTCAAGAAATGCATTATTCATTGTTTGCATGCAATGTTGTTTTCCGCACAGTTTATAACATTATACTCATGCTTTACCAGCTGATTCCCTTGATTACCGTGCAATCTGGAAATTTTTTGTCCCCATACCCGTACTCGTGGCCATTAAATTCGTTTATTTTATATTCTATATCTCACTATAATAATTTCAAAAATCCAATAACTACAATCACATGATAAGCAATTAAAGATTGTCAACTTCAAGTTACTCTTAATTTAAGTTACATAAGAATTTTAAAACAAAAATGTACGTGAACACCTTATCCATCTTCCATTGTTTTGTTTGCTCTTATCTTTTCTTTTTACAATGATGATTTGATAGTTGTAACACGCAAAAAAACCTCCAAATCCTCCCTCCAGCCATCTTTTCTATTGCCTCTCCTTTCAAATCAAGAAAGTCAAGTGAATAATAGGCCAGGACTTATAAACAAGTCCTGGCGATTTGTATTGGAATGTGATTCAATGAATTTAACGGAAGAGCCTTTGGAGTAAAAGTTTCTAACTTAAGTTTTGAATTCTTTGAACTTTTAGTTATTAATTTCCTTCCTTTACATTGAAATATTGTTTTGTTTAAAAAAAAAAATAGATATTAGGCTCTGAATATTATATTTTTATCATGTTTCTTCTTGATTTTTTGAAACCTTTATCATATCTGCAATCCTAGATAGGCACCCATTTCCCCCTATACTTGCAGCTTCATGATGATGATGATAGCGGTGTATGACATGCCTCCCAGATTAGGGATTACTCGTCCATCTACTGCTGATGATGATAGGGCAAAGAAGAAAGCCCGGCTTGCTAAGTTCGCACCAGTTTCCAAAATTGACCCATTGGAGGAGGAGAAAAGGAAGGCAAGAGCAATCAGGTGCGTGTCCAAGAATTTTCTCCTCCTCAGCTTATTAGAAGTGCTCCCTAAAACATATAGCATAAGATTTAAGGGGGATTATGAACCTTGTTTTACCTCTTAACTGTTCTCTGATTTTAGATTTGCAAATCCTCCAACAAGTTCTCTATCTCAAGCTAACGGGAAAGGAGATATTGAGCCAGTAAGGCCCTACGGTTACTTCCAACTTTTAGGGGGATATAAAAAAGGTCTATGCTTTTGCTGCTTCTTGTACTGATCAGTTTTCTTATTCTAAACTAGAAGGAAACTGTTGCAGGTGAAGCTGCCGGACAGGCCTGAATGGCTGCTTGGTTCCCTAGTTGTAGGAAATTTTATTGTAAGTTAATTTGTGCTGTCAGATCAACTTCCGTACAAATTCATTGTAGCATTTATACAGCCCTTTTCTTTTAATTTTTTTTTTTTGGAAACCTTTTTGCAGGTGTAATCTATAACAGCTCAAAATTCCTTTAGTGGCTTTCATACTGTATCTATCCTTCGACATAGCAATCCCCAGGTGCAGCAATATTTCATTTCTGGACCAAAGTCTGCCAAGACATGGTCAACATCAAAGTGGTCTGAAGAAGTTTACTATTATATTGCCTTAGTTTTGGTTTAATTTGTGATTCCCAGTGGAAATAGCGATTTTCTTCTTAGTGTTTTCTTGTCTTCAAATTTTGCAGAATCAGAAATCTGAATCTACAGCCGGTTTTTTTTTTTTTTTTTATAAAAAGAAAGGGTTAAAATTCGTTTCTTTTCCCTTTTTGATTATTAGAATTTTGGACGAAATCATTTCTGAGCGGAAGTTTTTAGAATCTTGATTCTTTTCACCTTGTTCTTTACTACTTCCTCTTATGCTAAATATAAGACCTATTTAGGGAGGTAAACTTAGTTCTAAATATAATACCTCTTTTTAATTTTTCTCAACTTTCCCTAAATTATCCCTATTAATGATCCTCAATAATAAACAAATAAGAGGGAATGAGTGTGGGAATAAAGGTAGATGGTGAGGATGCTTTAGTAATATCATGTGATTTTAATTAATTTACCTAACTTCTTTAATATAATAAATAGATAAATATGTTTTATATTTAAAACCGATGGAAGGAAGTATGTGGCCGATTTTTGTCCCCTTGTTTTCAAATACGCTTAATTACAGTACCAAAGGGTTTTGTTTATCCATACTTCCACAGTTGCTACGGCGGCTGTTTTTAGGATGGGTACTATTGTCAAGTTTGTTCTTTGTGGAGGGTTTGATTATTTGGAAACACAAGTTTTGTAATATTCAACACAAATTTACTGCCTTTGCTTTATTATTTTTTCATCATCCTTTAATCTTTTATGAACCATTGACTAGGGGTGTTTATGGGTTGGAACAAGATGGGATTGGCTTATTTTATGTCATGTCCCGCATCGGGACAACAAAATTGTCTCATGTCCCTTCACATTACCAATCTCGGGACATCTCGCTCATTTTTTAAAGAAAAACATTAACTTGTTTAATGGGTTACTTAGAAATTTATGTATTTTGTATTTAAAATATAATATCTTTTCATATAAATAATATCTATATTAATATAAATTAGTTGTATCTTTAATAAAAAAGATTAGATATTCTAATAAAATTTTGTTAAGATACATGAGATATTTTAGTATCTTAAATATTTCTGTTATTTTGTATTAAAGATAAAAAAAAATAAATTTAATATGAGAATATCTTATTATACAAATAACTAGAATTTTCTCCCCATATGCTATGCATTGATGCACCAGAAATACATTAATATTCTAATTAATAATGGTTTATAATGATTAATTGTATTTTAAAAATTTGAAATATTGTTTGTTGACCTATTAATATTCGAACTAATAATATCTCATAATAACAAATTATACTTAAATAAAATGATAAAAATCTAATAGTTCAAATCTGGATTTAAATAAGATTATATTTCAAATACAAACATTGTATGATTATTTTTTTAAATGTATTATAAATTTTATGTATCCAACCATTTGACCTACTTAATTGGTTAAGTATTAAATTATATATGAGTTTGGATTTATTAAAAAATGTTAATTAGAAAATAATTAATATTTTTTATCGGTAGGTGAGAGGAATCTATACAAAAATATAATAATCATATCTTTTAAGAAATAAATATTCGGGACCGGACAAAAAGATAGTTAATAATTTTGTCACGTTCCGCTTTTGTCTCATCCCATATATTTCCGCCACGGGAAAATCCCATAAAAAATGACCGGGATCATAACGGTACGGTCGGAAGGGGGCGAAAGTGAAAAATATATGGGTGAATCGCGAATATATATGGGATGAATTTTGCTGCCATGTATGGGATGGATGGGAGACAATACATTTTAGAGAAAATCACAACCAGATCCCTCATAAGGGATTTAATCACAACTAGGTCGCAAACAATCATCAAATTACATTGAAGTCTTAAAGGACCTAGGTGATATTAAATGGCTTGTCATTGAGTTGTCAATACCGGCTCCTTAAGTTGTCAATATCATTGACAACTCAATAGTTATCAATACCAGCTTCTTGAGTTGTCAATACAACTCAATAGTTATCAATATCAGCTCCTTGGATTGTCAATGCATCTTTTTCATTGACAACTATTGAGTTATCAAGACAACTCAAGGAGTTGATATTAACAACTCAAGGACAAGTCATTTAATATTACCTAAGTCCCTTGGGACTTCAATGTAATTTGATGATTATTTGGGACTTGACTGTGATTAAATTCCTTATGAGAGACCTCGTTGTAATTTTCCCTATATTTTTAAGTATGAGATCATCGACTTCTTAGCCCCTCCTCTCTCACTTTTTTGTTAATCGCGATAAGATGAATCGTGAAGAAGCACGGTGATGAGGTGGCAATTTTGCTGCCATATGAGAGTGCCACATGTCATTAACTGTCCAAATTAACTTTAACAACGGACCATAACAATATTGTTACCTCATTGAGACAAAAAAAACTTTTAAAGCAATATTTAGATTTTTTTTATCACTTTTAGCGTGAATTTACATCTTAACTCTTTAAAACAAAATCAACAATATGGTCATAAAATAAATTTTTCTGTGTAATTCAAGTTTAAATTTCAAATCCCTTAAATCATTCAATTATTGTTGATCTTAAGTGTACATAAGTTTATGAGTGCATTTGTCAAATATTTTAAAAATAAATATTTTTAAAGTATTTTAGAATGTGTGTAAATTGAGAGTAATTTTTCAAATAAATAGATAGATACATTTCCGATCAGATAAGTGTTAGCATTCTTTTTTAACTGGGGTTTTGAGATTTAGAGGATAAAATAGTTTAACGACTATTTTAGTAAAACATTTATAGGTTAAGGTACAATTTTTTCCTCCAAAATTTTTGTCTTGGAGTTATTTTACTCAGGAACTTTTTTTATTCCAAATTTCCCTATAAGTTTTAAAAAATAACAATTTTACTCTTTCCTATTAAAATTTGATCATTAATATTTTAACAGTAAATGATAAAATTGCTAAATTTTAAAACTTTCGAGACAATTCTAGATAAAAAAAAACTTTGAGAGCAAAATAACTTTTGAGTGAAAACTTTTGGATTTGGATCTTCACCCTAAAATTTATTTTTGCCACCAGTGAAAAAGAGAGGATTATATTTAATAATACTTCTAAACATCACTTAATTCTATTAGATGATGTTGTCTATTTATTTCTGTATAGTACGTATTTATATATTCCTTTTCAATTAGAGTTGATGTCACGTACAAACTCAACTAGAAATCATGCTTGACAAATTGGAGTTTTTTTTCCCCACTCAATCCAAGATCATCATCATTCACATAGTTTTACTTAACAGGCAAAACTTAATATTATGTTGCAGAAAATTTGCAATGGCTATGAATAATAAAATCGATAAATAGCGTATTTAGATACTGATACAAGGGCTAAGTATACGCCGTCAATTAATGCATTTTAACATTAGAAATCAAATGATATAAATGTTAATGAGTCTCGTAAAAATGCATTACATAAACAAATATAAATAGTGAAGTATACACATCTATTTATATTAAAAAACTGGGGTTAAAGGGTATTTTAACCCCAGAAGTTTTCAGGTTTGTGCGCTGGGCATAAGGAAGTTTTTAAGGGGATAAATATGTCCCGGAAGTTATAAAAATGGAGCAGTTTGGCCCCTCCATTAACTATCCTTAATGGTCAACATTTTTGGCAAACAAAAATGCTGAGTTGGCTTGCCATATGTCATCTAGCTCATGCCACATCACTTTTTTTGACACATCAGATTTTTGAATGAAAAAATTAAAACAAAAACTCATCTCTCTACTCTCTCTCATCTTGGATCCAGATTCAGGACTTACAAGCAGGGTCTCTTCCCCTTCTCAAATTCTCTCCAAGCACCTCCTGCTTCTTCTCTCTTTTTTCAGATCCAGATACAGGAATTTACAAGTGGGCTGCAAATCGGAGGCTTGTCGGAGGAGTATCGCCAGTCGGTGCTGATTCCTCCATTGATGACGGCGTCTTTGAGATTGGAGAAGCTTTAGGAACAAGATAATAATTAATATATTCATAGAAATTTGATCGACTTGAGCTCATGATGATAAGAAAAGTAATTATTAAATCAAAACATTGATAAAAAGCTCGAGTCATGATGTTTGATGATTATAAGATTCAGAGATTATTTAAGTATTTTAACAGCAAAAAATGTTTGAATTGTAAGTTTGTTTAGATTTTGGTAAGTTAATAGAAATATAAGGAAAATTGAGGGCAATGAGACGCGACAAAGGGTTTTGCCAGATTTGATTCCATAGATTCATTCAAAATGCCAAAGCATCCATTCTCTTCATCAGATCAATTGCTCTTCCCATATTTGATTCCTAAGCTGCCCCACAATCTGGCCCTCGAATGCCTCTCTTATATGCATTTCTCCATTTACCCACTCGCTTCCCAAGTCTCCGATCCCCCAAAGGCGTCACCTCAAAAAAAGTATTTGAGGTGAAAAAAAGAGATAAGAAGTACAAGGTGCCTGGAGAAGATTTGAGAGGGGAAGAGAAGGATTTCCCCCCCCCCGCTTGTTAATTCCTGGATCTGAGTTAGATGATGATGCTACTGTTAAAGATGAAGATGATGCTTCTATTATTAGAGCTCAAGAGCTTTTTTGCTATAACACCGATGCTTCTAGAGTTCTAGTGCTGTTAATAGCAGATTTCTTTCTACAAGTAGTATACGTGAGATCAATCTGATACATTCTGATGCTATTTATCATCTTCGAAGTAACGCTGAGAAGATGATCTCATCTGGTATCTTCACCTATAGAAAGCTTTTTGTTTTTTGTTTTTTTACTTTTGTTCATTAAAAAAAATCTTATTAAAAATGACGTGGTTGCCATGTGTGCATGCCAACTCAGCAAATTTTGGTCAACAACGTTGACTGTTAGTGTCAGTTGATGGAGGGTCCAAATTGTCCCATTTTTATAGCTTTCGGGCCACATTTAGCCCCTCAAAAACTTCCTGATGCCCAACACCCAAACCCGAGAACTTCCGGGGCTAAAATGCCCTTTAACTCTAAAAAACTGTCACATCCTAAATAAGCCAAGCAGCTTTGCATGTCAAGTTCAAACATATAAATCAATTACAGTTTTCCACATTCATATATAAACAACTAAATTAAACATCATATGAAATGATAATCAAACTTTGAAAATGCATAGACAACATAAATTCACCAAAGAAAGATATATAGATATACTAAGGCAACTTTGTGTGTCAAGTTCAAACCTCAATAAATGTTAATTATCTTACGTTTGTATAGAGGCATCCAATGATCCAAATGAAGCATAAAATGATGAAACGATCATTAACATTAGCAAATGTTCATGCACGAGATATTTGACAAAGGAAAAATTATAACATATATGTACGGGGACCACAAAACTTCAAAGAGATGGAGCGTGAATCGAATAACAAAAGTATCCCCTGTTATGAACATTAAAATTAGCCATAAAATGAATCAAACATTATTAAGGCTCTTATGAATGCAATACGTATATACAAGTAAACGCACAACAATTTGTATTAAAAAAAAATACCATTTCTCACATACGGGATATGCGCAATTTCAAAGGATTGCAATGAAAATTAAGTACACTTTGCATGTTAAGTTCAAACCTTAAAATAAATCTCAAAGTTTCCTCATTTTTAAATAGACATAAAACAACAAGCACCAAATGATGTTGTGATCATCAATCTTTAGAGTCGAAGATAAAGAGCAAAAGTCTAACTTTAATTATATTTATGCACTTTAAGATCAGGCATCAAATGATATAAACAACAACAAGCCTTGTATGAGTGCATTAAATATCCAATTTTAAATACCAAAGCAAGTACATATATTTACATCAAAAGACCATCCATTCTCAAATAAGCCACATGCAATTTGAATAAACACAAGGCATGCAAGAATAATAAAGATGGCTTTACATTTCAAGTACATGAATCAAATCCCAATTTCCCCATATTTAAACCAAATTAAGCATCAAATGATGCAAGGCCATCAAACTTTGCAAGAATGCATGCATGAGAAATTTATCAAAGGAAAAACATGTAACATAAACCTGAGGAGGATACAAAGCAAAGACACAGGTTGAAGAGCGAAAGACCCCAATAATTATATTTATAATCTTTAGGATTAGGCATCAGATGACACTAACGCCATTGGCCCTCGTAAGAGTTTACTACATGTACAAGTTTAAATACTAACGCAAGGATATTAATTTAAAAAACTATCATTTGTAACAAAAGAAAAGTGCAATTTTGAAGGATTACAAGATGTGCAACGAAAATTAAGGCAGCTAAACGAGTTAAGTTCAAGCCTCCGAATGGATCTTAATTTCCCCATATTTGCACAAAGGAATAAAAATTAAGCATCAAATGGCTCAGTGATTAACAATCGGTACAGTTAGGCCAAACTTTGGCCAAATAAGCATGGGCCTTTAATAGGGGCATAAAGTCTAAGCCTAAGCTTGAGCATAATTGCACGCTAATTTTTTAGGCTCAGGACTGCCTAACTTGAGACTGTTCTAAAAACCTATTAATTAGTAAGCCTTTAGACTGAGGAGAGAATAAAAAGGTCCAAATGATATTCTCTTCAAATAAAATTGTTCGGATGAATTTTCGAAATGTAAAGAATGTGATTGTAGACCAAAGATAATGTAAGAAGCTCGTGAAAACTGCAAAGAAAAGGAAATCTTTCTCTCACGGCTGAAAAAAGCATATATTGGTCATACATGTTCCGTTCTTCAGCCCGAACCATAAAGAGCATTACTACACTACACAAATCCAATCATAACACAACAGAAAAGAAATAGCAAATACAAACAAGGACAGCATTTCTCCAACTTACCTAGGGTCATTATATTTAGAGAATGCTGCATCCAGTGCTTCTGCAAACTGATTGCAATAAATATTGGTAATAATTCTTTGGGACCAAGCAATTTCTCCAAAGTGAGAAAGTATGTTTCTTCTTTTTTTTAGGTGAATGAGCAAAAATACCCACATATTTTTTCCAAAAGTGCGTCTAGTACCATAAACTTTTTCTTGAGCAAAAGTACCCATTAACTTCTTAAAATGGGGCAAAAATACCATTTCTGTTAGTTGAGGGCTGAGGCAAACTTCCGTTACTTTTGGTTGAGTGGGCCCTACATTAATGTTGAGGTAAAAGTAACAAAGGTTTGCCTCAACTAACGAAAATTGTATTTTTGCTCCATTTTAAAAAGTTCATGGGAACTTTTACACCTAAAAAAGTTTATAGTGTTAAGCATACTTTTGGAAAAAGTATGTGGGTATTTTTGCTTCTACACCCTTTTTTAGAAAGTATGTTTCTAAAGAAAACACAACCAATATGATGATGTCGTCTCATAATAAATTTCATTCACTTAAGTAGCAATACCTTATATGAACAGTCATTGGACAATATTAATTATGTGTATCATTTATGAAATCTTGAAATAAACTTTAAATTTAAATCACCTAACAAAGTTTTTATGTGTCTCTAGTAAGAATTAATTGTACTTACCATGGGAATATAATATGTTTCACCTACAGGGACCTGCAACAGCATCAAAATAGAAAAAGAGAAAACCTCAAAAAAATTATTTAAAGATTCTAAACTAGAAACCTTGCATGTACACATACTTATGAAGTTCAGTCACAAGTCCACCAAGTGAAATGGTGTTCAGTTCAATTTGCAGAAGTGGACTGGATTGGACTGTTCATCAAACATAAAATAATTCGGTTTTTTTTCCTCACTGAAGCCAATACGTATATCTATCATGTAATATTTAGAGCAACAGTAATGGCATATCTATGAAAAACTAATGATCTTTAGCAAAAGTTAAAGTATACAGAACTTAAATTTACAAACTAACATTAGTGACAAAATAACTTTGGTTAGAATGCACTATCGATATACTCTTGACTCTTGTTTTAATATGAAAACACACACACACACACCTCTTTTTTGTTAAGCTCTAGCAGCTTGGAATGAATATAAAAATGTTTGGAGGTAAATTCATCCATTTTCTGTGTTCTACGTACTTGAAAAAAGACAAATAATATAAAATGAAGAGGCATAAACAAAGAGAAAGTAGAGTAAAAAGGCCTTACATTTTGGTGGTTAAGCTAGAATGACAAATATATATACACACACACATATATATAACAGACCAAAATGACAAGAATTCATAAGGTAGAATTGGGCACAGTAAATCACAAACACCTAATGCAGATTGTTATTTAGAATTTAAAGGCAAAGGAAAAAATGCAACAATTAGTAAATTAAATAAAACACCTGTTGAATGCAATCTTTCATGTAGCAAAACCTTAAGTCGATCCTAAGAATAACATCATAACACATATCATGTCTCTAAATAGTGTGGAAAATTATAATTGTTATGATTATAATTATTAATTATTAATAATAGATATTAGGCATATCTGATTGCCAGGATATTAGTTGAGATTATCTCTCAAATTATTTGAATTATCCTATTTCCTATGTTAGTTATGATCAGGTCCTATTCTTCCTCCATATCCTACTCTCTCTATAATCTATTTATTCACCTTGATGCTTCAATAATATGTATCAGATTTTATGTTTAGAATTTTTACATGGCATCAGAGCCAGGTTAGGGTTCCAAAATTTGAGTGAGAGGGAGTTAGGGTTCCAAATTTCTGCTGCTTTCTCTGTTCTTCTTAGTTTCTTTTCATTGGATACTGTTCATCGTACTACTGTTCATGCGCTGTTCGGTATTATTCATAGCACTATTCAGGGTCTGTTCACTACTGTTCGCGACACTGTTTCGGGTCACTGTTCGTACATTGTTCACGTTTGGTCAGTTTAAAAAAATCCAGCGAGTTTGTTTCTACATTTTTGGGTGCTTTTTCCGGCGATTTTTCTTTGGCTTCTTGATGGATCCGACGTCGATTCTAACTTTCCGACGTCCCTGTATGGTCCGTGTCTTCTAGTTCTTGGTGATTTGGGTCTGCGTCATTGTTCACGCATGTATGATTCATTGTTTAAGCGTGACTTTTTGTTCAGACCTGTTTTGTTATTTCAGATCTGGTGGATCTGATGTTTTTTAAAATTTCCCGTGTGTTTTCCGACGAGGTTGTCCATATTCCGGCGAGTTCAGTTTTCCGGCGAGTTTCCTCAAGGTTTTTTGGGGTGTTCCTTTTGCTGCTTGGATTTTCTGCTATTTGCATTCCATTATGGAGTTTGGATTTTTCGTTGTGATGCTTGTGATGGATTTTCATTTGTTGTGGGTGTGCCCATTTGGATTATAGCCCCTTGTGTGGCTGTTTGAATTAGTGCCCTTTATGTGTCTGCTAATTCTCTTGATATTATTTCCTTGATTTGAATGTCCTCTGTGTGACATTTGATTTAATTTTATATTTTAGAGTTGTCATCCCATTTCTGATGAATCCTAGTGGTGATTGGGTTCAGGTTTAGGCTTCTTGGGTTTACGGCGATCTTTGGTTTGGTGCATGGTTTTATTGCTCAGGGGGAGTGTGAAATTTTTTCTTTATTGATCAAGGGATTATCTTTGTAACAAGTTGGATATGATTAGCATCTATGCTCTAACTTGAGGGGGAGTGTGGAAAATTATAATTGTTATGATTATAATTATTAATTATTAATAATATATATTAGGCATATCTGATATCTAGGATATTAGTTGAGATTATCTCTCAAATTATTTGAATTATCCTATTTCCTAGGTTAGTTATGATCAGGTCCTATTCTTCCTCCATATCCTATTCTCTCTGTAATCTATTTATTCAGCTTGATGCTTCAATAATATATATCAGACTTTATGCTTAAAATTACTACAAATAGGTAGAGGGGAGCATACCTAAAAGTCGAATATAGAAAATGCAATCACCGTTGAGTAGAAATAAGAAAATAAAAGAGATGGAAAAAGTTGATTAACAACCTGAGAAAAAAAAGATCAATAAATAGATGCAAAACTGTTGCAAAGAAAACGAGATGCCAAGAGAAAAAATGATGCACAAATAAACTAATGTGATTTTGCTGCAAAGACTGCCAATTGAAGGGAGCAAAAGGAAATAACATGAACAAATAGGGTGGGGGGAACAAATGCAGAAGCAAATGAGAACTGCATGCAAAATGAATCTGATAAGGCAGACAAAAGATGAGAGCAAGAACAAGAACAAAAGAAAAAAAAAATACAAAAGCGAAAATCCAAATATATAATTATGAAGGATTACAAACCATGCAAGGAAACTAACGTTGCTTTGCATGCCAAGTTCAAGCCTCTTAAACCAATCTCAATTTTCTCAAATTCATAAATAGGCATCAAAATCATGTAATGAATGATGTAGTGATCAACCATTATTTCTCACAAAAGATACATAATGTATTTAAAAGGATATAAGACATGCAAGAAAAATTAAGGCACCTTTCCATGACAAATTTGAGCCTCTAAATCAACTCAATTTTTCCACATTCTTCGATAAGCATCAATCTCAATGTTCCCATATTCTTAATAGGCTTGATAATTAAGCATGACATGATGCAATGATCAATTGTCTTTTATTGAAAAAGTCACATGCAAATTCAAAGAATTACAAGCCTGGAAGCCATTCTCAATTTTACAACATATTTAAATAGGCATCAATCTTAACTTTCCCATTTTCATAAATAGGTACCGAAATCAAGTTACAAATAATGCAGTGATTGACTATCATTTCTCACAAAAGGCATATAAGAATTTCAAAGGATTATAAGGCATGCAAGGATCATATGTTGATTCCCACAAAAGTAACAATTAATTTCGAAAAAAATACAAGGCATGTAAGGATAATTAATGTACCTTTACATGTCAAGTTTCACCTTTTCAATGAATCTCATTTTCCTACATTTATAATAAGGCATCAATCTCTATTTCCCACATTCATAAATAGGTAACAATATGATTTTCCCCATTCGTAAAAATGCATCAAACAATGCAATAACTGTCAATTCCCACAAAAGCAACAATAACTTCGAAAAAATATAAGGCGTGTAAGGATAATTAATGCACCTTTACATGTCAAGTTTCACCACCTGAATCAATCTCATATTCCCACATTCTTAATAAGGCATCAATCTCAATTTTCTTACATTCATAAATAGGAAACAATATGATATTTCCTAAATTCATATACATATATGCATCGAAATCAAGTATCAAATGATGCAATGATGATTTGTCATTTCCCAAAAATGCCACAATGAATTTCCAAATATACATGGCATGTTGGGATAATTAATGCACCTTTACTTGTCAAGTTTCACCTTCTCAATGAATCCCAATGAATCCCATTTTCCCACATTTGTAATAAGGCATCAATCTCAACTTCCCACATTCATAAATAGGCAACAATCTGTGATTAACTTTCATTTCCCAAAAAAGCCACGATGAGTTTCGAAAAATACAAGACATGTAAGAACAATTAATGCACCTTTACATGTCAAGTTTAAACTTCTTTATCAATCCCATTTTGCCACATTCATAATAAGGCATTAATCTAAATTTCACACATTTATAAATAGGTAAATATATGATTTTTCCCACATTTGTCAAAATGCATAAAAATCAAGCATTAAACGATGCAGTGATCAAATGTCAATTCCCACAAAAACAACGAATTTCAGAAGAAAAAAAATACATGGCACGGTAGGACATTTAATGCACCTATACATGTCAAGTTTCAGCTTCTAAATCAATCTCATATTCCCATTTTCGTAATAAGGCATCAATCTCAATTTTCCACATTCATAAATAGGAAACAATCTGATTCTTCTCACATTTCCAAAAATGCATCAAAATCACGCATCATATGATGTAGTGATCATGTGTCATTTTACCACAAAAGCCACAATGAATTTCGAAAAAATACAACACAAGTCAAGTTTCACCTTCTCTCATTTTCGTACATTCGTAATAAGGCACCAACCTCAATTTCTCACATTAATAAATAGGCAACAATCTGATTTTCCCCACATTCATAAAAATGCGTCAAACGATGTAGTGATTAATTGGCATTTCACACAAAAGCCATAATGAATTTCTAAAAAATACAAGGCATGTAAAGGTAATTAATGCACCTTTACATGTCAAGTTTCACCATCTCAATCAATCTCATTTTTCAACATTCGTAAGGCATCATTCTCAATTTCTCACATACAATAGGCAACAATATGATTTCTCCCATATTTGTAAATATACATTGAAATGAAGCATCAAACGATACGGTGATCAACCGTCATTTCACACAAAAGCGACAATGAATTTAAAAAAAAAGGCATGGATGGATATTTAATGCACCTTTACACGTGAGGTTTCAGCTTCTCAATTAATCTCATTTTCCCAGATTCATAACAAGGCATCAATAAAGATTTCAAACATTCATAAATAGGCAACAATATGATTTTTACCACATTCGTAAATAAGCATCAATCGATGCAGTGACTAACTTTCATTTCCCACAAAAGCCACAATAAGTGTCGAAAAATAAAAAAAAACTTTGAAGAACAATTAATGCACCTTTACATATCATGTTTCAGCTTCTTAATCAATCCCATTTTCCCACATTCAGAATAAAGCAACAATCTTCATTTCACACATTCATAAATAGGCAACAAAATGAATTTTCCCACATTCGTCAATACGCATAAAAATCAAGCATCTCGATGCAGTGATTAAATGTTATTCCCCAAAAAAGCAACAATGAATTTTGGAAAAAACAATACAAGGCATGTAAGGACATTTAATGCACCTATACATGTCAAGTTTCAGCTTTTGAATCAATCTCATATTCCCACTTTCGTAATAAGGCATCAATCTCAATTTCCTACATTCGTAAATAAGAAACAATATGATTTATCCCATATTCAGAAATGTGCATCAAAATCAAGCATCAAACGATGTAGTGATCAACTGTCATTCTACCACAAAAGCCAAAAGGAATTTCAAAAAAATACAGGGCATATAAGGATAATTAATACACCTTTACATGTCAAGTTTCATCTTCTCAATGAATCTCTTTTGCACACATTCATAATAAGGCATTAATTTCAATTTCTCACATAAATAGGCCACAATCTGATTTTTCTCACAATCATAAATATGCATTAAATGATGCAGTGATTAACTGACATTTCCCACAAAAGCAACAATGAATTTCGAAAAAATACAAGGCATGTAAGGATAATTTATGCACCTTTACATGTCAAGTTTCGGCTTCTCAATCAATCTTCTCTTCCCACATTCATAAGGCATCAATCTCAATTTCCTACTTACAAAAATAGGCAACAATATGATTTTTCCCACATTTATAAATATGCATAAAAATCATGCATTAAACAATGCAGAGATCAACTGTCATTTCCCACAAAAGGCACAATGAATTTTGAAAAAAATACAAAGCATGTAAGGATAGTTAATGCACCTTTACGTCAAGTTTCAGCTTCTCAATCAATCTCATTTTCCCACAATCGTAATAAGACATCAGTCCAGATTTTCCAAGTTCATAATAGGCAACATTATGATTTTTACCACATTCATAAATATGCATCAATTAACACAGCGTGACTAACTATCATTTCCCACAAAAGCCACAATCTCATAAGGCATCAATCTCAATTTCCTACTTACAAAAACAGGCAACAATCTAATTATTCCCACATTCGTAAACATGCATAAAAATCAAGCATCAACTATGCGGTGATCAAATGTCATTTCCCACAAACGCAACAATGAATTTCTAAAAAACAATACAAGGCACATAAGGACATTTAATTTAATGCACCTATACATGCCCAGTTTCAGCTTATGAATCAAACTCATATTCCTACTTTCGTAATAAGACATCAATCTCAATTTCACACATTTATAAATAGGAAACAATCTAATTTTTCCCACATTCGTACATATGCATTAAAATCAAGCATCAAACAATACAGTATTCAACTATCGTTTTACCACAAAAGCCACAATCAATTTCGAAAAGATACAAGGAATGTAAGGTGTTAGAATCTTAAGTTTTGATGAAGACTGTCCCATAGATAACATAAGTAAAATAAGTGTAAGTTACCTCTGAATTTAACAAGTAAAATCTGATAGGTAACAGATCATTATCGCTAGAGCTAGAGCCTATCGCTAATAGACAAAGAGCCATAGCAAATGAAGACTTAGAAATAACAAAGTTAATATCTATCGCTAAGTCATTCACTATCGCTAGAAGTTCATTGAGAACATAGAAAAATGGAAGAAAGAACAACTAGCAGAAATATAAACCAAGACCTTGAGCTAATGGAATCAGCTAGCGATAACAGGTTAAGCTATCGATAACAGAGTACTTCAGATAATAAATATTCATATAACTCAGTATCCTTAAACTAATGAGCAATCAAGTAACACTACAAAAAAAAGGTCTGTTTGTCACGGTTCCTATGTCACGGTTATTGAAACCGTGACAAATATATGCAATTTGTCACGGTTTTGTCACAAAACCGTGACAAAATTGTGACAAAAATAATAAAAGAAAAAATTTGATAAATTTGTCACGGTTAAAGAAAGATAACCGTGACAAATATGGCGCTAACCTTCCCGCCATATAGAGAGAAACACTTTGTCACGGTTTAGGACACTCAAACCGTGACAAAGTTTAATATTTGTCACGGTTTAGGACACTCAAACCGTGACAAAGTTTAATATATTTTTTAAAAATATAAAAAAAAAGATTTAAAATTATTTGTCACGGTTTGCCCAAGACAAACCGTGACAAATAAAACCTTGTCACGGTTCTCCCATTGCAAACCGTGACAAGAGGTCACCTCTTGTCACGGTTTGCTTTGTACAAACCGTGACAAGCAAATGGAATGCTTGTCACGGTTTGCACAAAGCAAACCGTGACAACGTGTCACGGGGTCCTAGGGACCTGTGACACCTTGTCACGGTTTACCACTTGAAACCGTGACAAAATGTAGGCCCATTCCAGTATAAAAACCCCCTCCTCATTCATTATATGCTCTCCTCTTCTTTCCTCATGTTTTCTCTCCTCTCAATGGATGTTTTCTGCTGCTCTTTTTAATTTTGGTAATTTATTTAATTCATTTATTCTTTTTATTTTATACACATTGAATTCAAACATTATCTCTAGTAATTTCTAATTATTGTTTAAATTATTTTGTTGCAGGTGTTTTGCAAATTTTCTGAAGATAATAATTATTCTTCTAAAAAATTATAATTGTTATATTTGATAACTTAAAATTACGGAAATGAAAAGAAAAATCTGCAATAATAATAGAACAATTATTCTATAAATTTTTTTAATAAGTAATATGTTTTTAAAATTAAATCGTACAAAATAAAAAAAAAGTTTCAATTTTTTTTAATGAAAATTACACTTTGTCACGGTTTTTTTTCTAAAACCGTGACAAAGTGTAAGGGAACCGTGACAAATTTGTCACGGTTCCCTTGTCAGAACCGTGACAAATTTGTCACGGTTTTGAGTAAAGAACCGTGACAAATTTGTCTTCTTGTCACGGTTTTTTGTTATCTTTGTCATGGTTTTTTAGAACCGTGACAAATCGGCTTGTCACGGACGGTTTTGTCACGGTTTTAAAAACCGTGACAAAGGACGTTTGTCACGGTTAAAACCGTGACAAACGTCCTATTTCAACCGTGACAAACGCCCCATTTTTTTGTAGTGTAACTAGCGATAATGGGATTAGCTATTGATAGAAGAATTCTTGTTGAAATGATATAGCTAGTACGCTGAACGATTGAACTAAGAGAATATGCTAGCGATAATGTTCATGTCTATCGATAGAGAATGCTTTGAAATTCCTTAGCTGATATATTGTCTCTATCTCCTTGATCTAATGAAGTACACTATCGATATCATCCACTACATGATTACTTGTTTAGCTAACAACTCAAGTGCAAGAATTATACTATGCAGCTAGCGATAACAAAGCATGCTAGCGCTACTGAAAAAGCTGCTATGCAAGTACAGTTGTTGAAGACGTTCAGAACGCGCAGTCTATTCATGAACAGTTGAATCCAGATCAGAAGTTTGAATTAGATAAAGAATAACAATTATTGCCAACGGCTATGAACCTCCAACGACTATATTCAAACGGCCACATGAAGCTGTAAGAAAAGGCAAGATGTGAAGATATAAATGGATCAAGATTTGCTTCCATAAGAGTAACGAGAAAAAAAACGATGATGAACAGGGCTTTTATGCAGAATTGTAGATTACACTGATTGAGAGCTAAACCTAGTGAGCCCAGAAATGAGGAAAGAATGTTGAGTCAAGTAAATTAGAAAAAGAGAGCTAGAGCACTCATTGTTCAATCTGTTAAGCTCTAGGATTGTAATCTCTTCATATATTCCTCTGTACTTAAGTGATTATCACAATCCGTTCATTAAGTGAACCTATTATCTAAAATCCTCTACTGTTTGAGGTTGTTATAAAGCTTGGTGCTTTAAGAACAGGGTTGTAACCTTACGGGTAGTAAGGGGGAATGTTTAGAGAGAATTCTAAAACTCTGTGAAAAGGTTGGCAGGTGAACCTGTGTTCGTAAAACCTGTGGTAGGCTTCACAAGTGCCCGTCTAAACTTGTGGGTTGTAAAGGTTTCTCTTGTGCCCGGTTTAAACAAGAGGGTAGTGGAAATCTCAGGTGAAGCCTGAGGACTGGATGTAGGTCTGGGTTGACCGAACCAGGATAAACTCTGTTTGCATTATCTCTTCCCTTAACTCTCTTAGTTTCCAGCATATCAAACTTGTATACTCTTTAGTGCATTTCATGTTTTGAAATATTCTCAGTGATAAACCAAAAGGATTTTAAAGATTGCCTTCAATGTGTTTCAAGAAAAGAAAAGACATGAAAAGAGTTTTAAATTTTATCCCATCACCCAATTTACCCCCCTCTTGGGTGACAGCCAGCACTATCATAAGGATCATTAATACACCTTTATGAATCTCATTTTCTCACATTTGTAAAAGGCATCAATCTCAAATTCTCACATTCATAAATAAGCAACAATATGATTTTCCCCCACATTTGTAAGTATGCACCAAATGATGCAGTGATGAATTAGCATTTCCGTCAAAAGCCATAATGAATTTCCAAAAAGTACAAGGCATGCAAGGATAATTAATGCACATTAGTATGTCAAGTTTCAGCTTCTTAACCAATCTCATTTTCTTACATTCGTAATATGGCATCAACAATTTCCCACATTAACAGATAGGCAACAATCTAATTTTTCCCACATTCAAAAATATGTATTGAAATCAAGCATCAAATGATGCATCGATCAACTTCCATTCCCCACAAAAGCCACAATGAAATTTCAAAAAATACAAGTCATGTAAGGATCATTGATGCACCTAACATGTCAAGTTTCAGCTTCTAAATGAATCTCATTTTCCCACATTCATAATAAGGCATCAGTCTCAATTTCCCATAATCATAAATAGGCAACAATATGATTTTCCCCACATCTATAAATATGCATCAAATGATGATGTGACGAACTAGCATTTCCCACAAAAGCCACAATAAATTTCGAAAAAATACAAGCCATGTAAGGATAACTAATGCACCATTACATGTCAAGTTTCAGCTTCTCAATAAATCTCATTTTCCAACATTCATAATAAGGCATCAATCTCAATTTCCCACATTTATAAATAAGCAACAATCTGATTTTTCTCACATTCAAAAATATGCATCGAAATCAAGCATCAAATGATGCATTGATCACCTGTCATTTCTCACAAAAGCCATAATGAATTTTGAAAAAAATACAAGGCATGTAAGGATCATCGATGCACCTTTACATGTCAAGTTTAAGCTTCTCAATGAATCTCATTTTCCCCCATTCGTAATAAGGCATCAATATCAATTTCCCACATTCATAAATAGGCAACAATATGATTTTTCCCACATTCAAAAATATGCATTGAAAAATCAAGCATCAAATGATACTTGATCAACTGTCATTTCCCACAAAAGCCATAATGAATTTTGCAAAAAATACAAGGCATATAAGGATCATTGATGCACCTTTACATGTCAAGTTTCAGCTTCTCAATGAATCTCATTTTCCCACATTTGTAATGAGGCATCAATCTCAGTTTCCCACATTCATAAATAGACAACAATATGATTTTCCCCATATTCAAAATCAAGCATCAAATGATGCATTGATCAACTACCATTTCCCATAAAAGCCATAATGAATTTTGAAAAAAAATACTAGGCATGTAAGGATCATTGATGCACCTTTACATGTCAAGTTTTAGCTATTCAATAAATCTCAATTTCCCACATTCGTAATAAGGCATCAGTCTCAATTTCCCACAATCATAAATAGGCAACAATATGATTTTCCCCACATCTATAAATATGCATCAAATGATGTTGTGATAAACTAGCATTTCCCACAAAAGCCACAATGAATTTCGAAAAAATACAAGCCATGTAAGGATAACTAATGCACCATTACATGTCAAGTTTCAGCTTCTCAATGAATCTCATTTTCCAACCTTCGTAATAAAGCATCAATCTCAATTTCCCACATTCATAAATAGGCAACAATATGATTTTTCCCACATTCAAAAGTATGCATCAAAATCAAGCATCAAATGATGCATTGATCAACTGTCACTTCCCACAAAAGTCATAATGAATTTTGAAAAAAATACAAGGCATGTAAGGATCATTGATGCACCTTTACATGTCAAGTTTTAGCTTCTCAATGAATCTCATTTTCCCACATTCGGAATAATGCATCAGTCTCAATTTCCCACAATCATAAATAGGCAACAATCTGATTTTCGCCATATATATAAATATGCATCAAATGATGCATTGATGAACTAGCATTTCCCACAAAAGCCACAATGAATTTTGAAAAAATACAAGCCATGTAAGGATAACTAATGCATCTTTACATGTCAAGTTTCAGCTTCTCAATGAATCTCATTTTCCCACATTCGTAATAAGGCATCAATCTCAATTTCCCACATTCATAAATAGGCAACAATCTGATTTTTCCCACATTCAAAAATATGCATTGAAATCAAGCATCAAATGATGCATTGATCAATTGTCATTTTCCACAAAAGCCATAATGAATTCTGATAAAAACACAAAGCATGTAAGTATCATTGATGCACCTTTACATGTCAAGTTTTAGCTTCTCAATAAATCTCACTTTCCCACATTCGTAATAAGGCATCAATCTCAGTTTCCCACATTCATAATAAGGCATCAATCTTAGTTTCCCCATATTCGTAAATATGCATCAAATGATGCTATGATGAACTAGCATTTCCGACAAAAGCCACAAAGAATTTCGAAAAAATACAAGCCATGTAAGGATAACTAATGCACCTTTACATGTCAAGTTTCAGCTTCTCAATTAATCTAATTTTCCCACATTCATAATAAGGCATCAATCTCAATTTCCCACATTGATAAATAGGCAACAATCTGATTTTCCCGCATTAGAAAATATGCATTGAAATCAAACATCAAATGATGCATTGATCAACTGTAATTTCCCACAAGAGCCACAATGAATTTTGAGAAAAGACAAGGCATGTAAGGATAATTAATGCACCTTTACATGTCAAGTTTCAACTTCTCAGTCGATTGATTTTCCCACATTCAAAATAAGGCAACAATCTCAATTTCCCACATTCATAAATTGGCAACAATCAGATATTTCCCACATTTGAAAATATGCATCGAAATTAAGCAACGAACAATGCAGTGATCGACTATCATTTCCCACAAAAGCCACAATGAATTTTGAAAAAATACAAGGCATTTAAGGAGAAATAAGGCACCTTTACATGTCAAGTTCCAGCTTCTCAATCAATCTCATTTTCCCACATTTGTAAGGCATCAATATCAACTTCCTATTTACAAAAATAGGTAATAACCTGATTTTCCCCACATATGTAAATATGCATAAAAATCACGCATCAAACGATGCAGTGATCAACTGTCATTTTCCATAAAAGCCACAATTAATTTCGAAAAAATACAAGGCATGTAAGGATAATCAATGCACCTTTACATGTCAAGTTTCAGTTTCCTAATCAATCTCATTTTCCCACATTATTATAAAGCATCAATCTCAATTTCCCACATTCATAAAAAAGCAACAACCTAATATTTCCCACAATAGTAAATATAAATCGAAATCAAGCATCAAATGACCTCATGGAGCAAATCACATATAAAAAGCTCAAATTTCGTAGCACATACATCTATTTCCATCAAAAGACTCTAATTTCTTTGTAAAACAAATTTTCTGACCAAACAAAACGCAGTTATCAGTAATAAATTAAAACAACCCAAGTTTTAAAGTTCAATTTTAATTCCAAATTTCAGACACTCAATAACACAGATTTCCCAAATAGTTCTCAATGTAATATAAATTGAAAACGAAATAATGATACTATCCAAGCAGCAACTGAAAATACACGACTGCTTTATCTTGTTTTTCAACCCAGATTATAGTGCTTTTGAAAATACTTAATGATTTTTCCTGCCTACTAAAAAAATAAAGATATAAAGGTCACTCCCATTTGAGCGATAGATTGAGCATGAAAATGTGGATAGATTCTGAATAGAATGTTAAAGGATGCCTGTGGGGCAACTGAGGACAGAAAAACAGAGCCCCTTCGAAAGGCCACTAAAGGTCCAATTGTCCAAAACGGATGACTTGGACCCAGTTCATGTGTGCCTCCTAACTAAACCACAAATGAATTCTCAAAGTCAAATTCATGTGCTACTCAGAGGCAGCAAAATCCACCATGCCTATAGCACTGGTTTAGAAGCAAAAGGTCTATCATCATCAAAGTCGAAACATTGTGGCAGACCTTATATTCTAAATCAGTCAATCTATACAACCATTTAAATTGAAAGGGGCTACTTCAGATACTAGAACCATATATAAATGGGAAAAAATTACCAAATTCAGCAGCTAGAGATGAAACCCGTTAATGTTTCGTGATAGCTGAAAAACATCAAATAAAAGCACATTTACTCACGTAACTGTATGCAAACATCCCGTGAGGATTACATTGCTATCAGAGTAAAGCAATTCAATCCTTCTTGATGCATGCAAGTTTATCTAGATTCACAAAGCATTGCTCATCAATCAATAAATTAATCCAAAAGAAAAAACAAATAAATATGTTATATAAACATGTTTATTTAAAATCATATACTAGAACCATTTAAATTGAAATGGGCTACTTCAGATAGTAGAACCGTCTATGAATGGGGAAAAAATTACCAAATTCAACAGCTAGAGATGAAACCCGTTAATGTTTCCTAGTAGCTAAAAACCATCAAATAAAAGCACATTCACTCACATAACTGTATGCACTCAACTCGTGAAGAAACATAATAGGGTTACATTGCTATCGGAGTAAAGCAATTCAATCATGCTTGATGCATGCGAGTTTATCAAGATTCACAAAGCATTACTCAACAATCAATCAATTAATCCAAAAAAGCCAAGTGAACATGTTATACAAACATGTTTATTTAAAATCAGATACTAGAACCATTTAAATTGAAATAGGCTACTTCAAAGACTAGAACCATTTATGAATGGGTAAAATATTAGCAATTCAGCAGCTGCAGATGAAACCCGTTAATGGTTCCTAGTAGATAAAAAACTTCAAATAAAAGCACATTCACTCGTGAAATGTATGCAGCCAACCCGTGAGGAAACATAATATGATTACATTGCTATGAGAGTAAAGCAAATTAGTCTTGCTTGTTGCATGCAAGTTTAGCAAGACTGAGGAAGTAATAATCATCAATCAATCAATCCAAAGAAGCCAAATAAACATGTTATATCACTATAACTGCAAGGAGGATATATAATCCCATTGAATCAATTCACACATCCATGGAAGGGAGGAATAAGAACCCTCACCAACAGAAACTCAAGCATACGAATATTTAAAAAAAAGTCCAAAAATTGAAATGAAGTAAGTTCATAAAACCATTTAAATCGAAATGGGCTACTTCAGATATTAGAACCATATATGAATGGGTAAAATATTACCGATTCAGCAATTGGAGATGAAACCTGTTAATGGTTCCTAGTAGCTGAAAACCTTCAACTAAAAGCACATTCAATCTCACAACTGTAGGCACACAACCCATGAGGAAACATAATAGGGTAAAATTGCTATCGGAGTAGAGTGGATCAATCTTGCTTGATGCATGCAAGTTATCAAGACTCACTAAGCATTAACCATCAATCAATCAATTAATCCAAAAAAGCCAAATGAACATGTTATAAAAACATGTGAATCACTGTGACCACATAAAACTAGGACAAAATAGGATAGAGAATCCCATTTAATCAATTCAACAGGACACATCTTCGCAGAAGGGAGGAATAAGAACACTCACCAACGTTAATTCAAGCATATGAATGTTAAAAAAATTGTCCCTAAAACCAGGGTCAGCGAAACAAAACGATGAGAGCCATAAGATTACGGGCATCAGATGTCCAAGGTGAAATAGCATCAATGGCTATTCAGACACAAATTACCCAATTGTTAAGTTGAGGTTCATCACACGCCCGTAACTTCTTTCAATTCTAAATTACAAAAGACAAACCATGTTAGGGTTAGGGTTTGATCCTCTTTAACTGAAGTCTACGTCTCCCAAAATAAATATATCTAGAACAGATATGTAGGGAAAAAATAGAGGACGGAAAACAAGTAAATCGAGGAGGGAACAGAAGTAGCGATGAGAACCTATCGGGTTTTCATCATAAAATCACACTCATATCAGTGGATTGACTACTGCCCAAAAAAAAAATCAAGTGATTGACAGGCAAATGAATTGCTATCATGACTTCACTTTTCCCACCCAATTAAAGCACAAAACTACAATACGGATGACCAGTTACCAGAAAACTATTGAGCCGTGAGCTTCTTCGCAGATCCGTGCGCCATCAGCCATGAGATCTCTTTAGATCCGACTATGGCACGTTTGCTTCATCATAATAGACTCAATATTATTTACTGCAGCTATGAATTAATCTTCTTCAGAGGAAGGGAAAATAAACTGACCAAATCACACAGAAATAAGCAAGCTAGAAGAGTGTCGGCGTCATATAGAGCAGCCTTTTGTTGCCAGCGATTAGAGAAACTAATAACTATGAGACGTTTGATAATCTCTCAATCTAATAAGTATATAAGCAATGACTGATTTCACCCGCGCCCGCGAAGGTTGGCAAACGACCGTTGGGATTAGGGTTTTATACAGAGTGTCGACTGTCGAGTGGGTTTTTTTGAGCTAGGGTTTCCTCTCCTTCTCATTTTTTTTGCCCAAGCTCCTTCTCATTTATCTGTACCCTTCTTGTTAAAAAATATTTTTAAATGAAATATGAAAAAATAAAGTTGTAACTAACGATGTTCCTTTTTTATGATTCGGAGTTTTTTTTTTATAACGATGTCTTTACCGATCAAACAAATTCGAAAATATATATTTTTCATATTTTATTTTTTGCTTTCGTTTTTTTAACTGAATTTGTTGTTTTTGTTATAAACAAGCTTAATTAAATCAAACCGAAAGCATTTCTTTAATGGAAACTAAATCAAATCCCTAATTTAACAAAAAAATTATTTAATTCAAAAGAGAGAACACATTTGTTGGTACTTCAATTTTAATATTAGTATCTGGTGAAAAAATTGTTGATCTTAGTCGTATCGGCATATTTTTATTTTCTAATTAAATGTTTTAATTTTATTTTATTAGCAAGATATGCATTTAAACAAAGCCTGACAATACTAAAAAAAACTCATTATATCTTCCCATCACCTTAAACTGCTGATATTTTCTGATATATATATATATATATATTAATACTAATATATATAATATGGGTAATATTCACTATAATATTCTGGCCCAAAAAAATATCCCTTGCAATATTAAGAGTATTTTATACTATTGTACTACAACTTTTTAAATATTCTAAGGAAATAAACCCCCCCCCCCCTCATCTCATTGAGTATATCGAACTAAAGATGACATTTAAATTAAAAATCTAAATACGAGGAGTCATCATGTTTTTAATTGAAGTATCAAATGATAAAGAAAACAAATAAAGAAAAAAAAAGGAAATGATGGAAGAAGAGGGGATAAGGAAGGAGGGTTTTAATGTCATTTTACCACATTCCAAAATCCCAAATTGTTTCAGTAACTTAATTAAAGATTTGTTGAATTTAGCGATTTGACCTGGAATTTTCCTACTTTAAGTATCTTTATATGGGCCTTGCCATAAAAGTTTATATAATCCTTTTGGGTTTATCATATTTTTCTCATGTTTTAATCAGATCTTTATAATTATTACATTTCTTTCCCTTAATCAGTCACCTAAAACTATAAACACCTAATTAAAAATCAGACAAAACTATACTTGTATTATGAATAAAAAAACTACAATAATCCGTAGGGTTGTAAGTGGAAACTGATGAAATATGTTCATCACAAGTCACAACCAATGTTTTTTTTTTTTTTTTTTTGGGGGGGGGGGGATTTTTTTTGCCATAGAAGTATTGAAATTGAGTAATTTTATTGTGAAAGCTTTTTTGCACTCAAAATTTAAAATGTAGTAATACTGCTCTTAAAAATTTCATATTGACTGTTAAAAGTTAACATTGATTATTAATATTTTAATAATAAAAAGAAAAATTACTCTATTTGAATATTTCAGGTAAATTGCACCCAAGAAAATACTTCCAAAACAAAACAATCCTGAACATATGAAATAGACCTTGAACACGACAAAAAAACCCCCCCGTGAATCATCATTAATCTGTCCCATTAAACTTCTCATCACTCTTGAATTATTACTATAATCTCTTTCGCTTTTACATACGAAAACACTGTTTTCAGCGAGAAACCACCCTGCTGGATGTGGAGACTTTGATATTTCATAATTCTGGAGACATACACGCATAACCAAAGGAAGACAATTTACAAGTTAGCAGATCCACCTCATCTGATAGAAAGGGGAAGGTCTTTTAGAGAACCATTATTATGAGTCATTTTGGGATTACTTAGGAATACAACAATCACTGTTATGTCATCATGGAAATGTCTCCTCACTCCTTGTTCTATCTTTTGGAGATCCGAGAATCTCATCTCTCTCTTCCTCGCTGCTTCTCGTAGTGCAGCTTTCAAGAGCCTCCTAGCAATCCCCTGTGTTACATGAAGCACAACCACTAAATCAGATATTGAAACTCCAAAATCATATCTTTTTAATTTTGAACTTTGAATTTATAGTTTTTGTGAGCTTACATTTCGTGGGTTATTGCTTACGATGTTTACAGCCTCTTGGTTGCTGAGATGCTCCCATAATCCATCAGAAGCAAAGATGAGAAATTGATCTCGTGGTTCAAGTTTATGGGTTGATATTGATGGCTCACAACTAAGAATTGGCTTGAACATTGGTTCCGGCAATCTATACTTCAATGGTAGAGGCTCTTTGTTGAATTCTGTCTTCTTTAAATATGCATCACCAATGGATTTTGAAACCTGCAAAAAACAAAGACTTGTATCAACACTTGAGTTACCAAGATAACAAGTTTTTTTCTTTGTTGCTTAAAAGGATTTGAGGCTTTGTAATTTAAAGGCTACCACCGGATCCTTAAGATTTACCTAAATGAATAAAATTAAACTACAAATTGTGCCGGTTGTAACCAATACCTGTATGAGGCCTTTGACTCGCCAAACATTGTGTTTGGGGATCACAATCCTTGAATCATAAGGGTGGTTGGATCGAAGTTCATCTCTCACAGTTTCAATGTTGACATTATGCTCTGCAGACAATTGGATAGCTTCTATATCTTTCGTTGCTTTATCGTCTCTACCTAATACCACCCTGGAATCCCCAGCATTTGCAACATATAGCATGTCGTTGCAAATTATCCCCACCAAGCAACATGTTCCTGTGGATGCAATCTCTGGCCTACTTAGCCACTGCTTCTTCACAACAGACAGGAATTCTCCCTCTGTTGCATAAAATGCCCTTTTGATCGCATCTTCTGATACTCCTTGCTTTTCACTAGCAAACCCTGAATCACACACAAAAAAATGGTCTAGTGAGTGCAACTATGTAATGAGAGGACAAGAAAAACTGAATTTTTTTTTTCTTGGTTTGTTTGCAAATTTGTGTAAGAATGATCTTAAGAAAGAGCATACTCTTGAGATGGAAGAAGAGATTGTCAGAGACGAACTGTGAGGCCTCTGATCCGCCATGGCCATCATAGACACCTATGAAGGTCCCTTGAGGACCCAGATAGTTGGAAGTGAAGGGTCCAGATTCGAGTTGGCATCGATCCTCTAATGAACTATTAGCCTGAATCACAGCCATAGAGAATTCCCCGTACACATGCTTACCCAAATCCTTATACCACATCAATCCATCGACTCTCCCATTAAAGTCTCCATCTTCACCTTCTACAGATGGTTTCCAGCAGGATCCAACCATTTCCCAGGCAACTCCTCACTCTAATAAAAGCTTATGTTACAGATTTATATCATCCAAATGATGCAGCAATTGATTTATTTACCAGTTTCAGGATTTCTTTCAGCTTAAGGTCCTTGTCTTGAGATCACGGTTCCTGAAGCTATATATATACCCGCCAGAAGCAGAGAGGACAAGAAGTGAATAGAATTCAGATAAAATACCAAAAGGGTATGGGCTAAAAAGTAAATGAGAAATGAACCTTATGAGGAAGACCCTAAGTTTTCATGCAAAGTTCAGAGAATATGTGGAGGAGTGCCTGTGATACTCTGTATCTTATCTAAGTTGGATGGGTTTTGGGACCTTAGTTATGTTCCATGTTTCTGCAACATAGTGATTGAATATGACAGAGTTGGTCGAAGATCTAAGTGATGGAAGGAAGCAAGTGCATGGAGAAGCATTTGAAACTTTATGGGCACATTATCTTCAAAGCTAAGAGAAGAGTCAGAAGAGATCTTAGATTATGAAATGAAGAGAGATTTGAAATGTTGCAAGCTCTGACATTTTGGTTCTTTTGCCTTCCCTTTGTCCCTAATCATCTTTATGTCTGTGATGGGCTTCAAGGTTTCATGTCTTTTTAAACTGGACAACTCAGTTTTAGGCTACTTTTGGTTGCCTAATAATAGGACTTGCATTTTCCAATTTCATTTGCTACTGACATCATTTTTACCTTGTTTTAGTTTTCATGAGATTTCGAAACTTTTCTAGATTCGGGATTTGCTTCATTAGTGAACTGTATCTAACTCTCATCTTTATGCATTTTATCTGTTAACACAGTGTTGGATATTTTAATGACTTTGATTTCTAGTGCTATCTATTTTCATCTCGAGAATAAATTAATATGGGTGTATATTTCAACGTAAAAATGAAAATGAAATTGAAATTGAAATTGTATGATGCTCGATAAATTGTCTGAGAAATGTATGCACAAAAATTAACGAATAATTCCAGAAAAATACCACTTGAAAAAAAAAAAAAGAATTCCTAAATTCTATGTAAGAGAATAATATATTTTGATTTTTGACTATTCAAATAATGATTTTGATTAAATGAATAACCACATTTGCAACTTTACATCACTAATCTAAAATGTAGGAATTCAAGTAGTATTTTTTTAATTTTCCCAAAAGTTAAAACGTTGCTTGGAGAAATCTGCACTGATCTGGACCTATGAATAATATAATTTTTTTATTACAATAATATAATTCTATATATATTTTATATTATTAACTAATATTAATGCATAATATCTGACAAATGAGTTGTGATGTTTGTAACTCGTTAAAAAATTTTATACGTTATATATAAATCATCATTATGATTTTATCGAATCAAACTTTATTTTTTAGTATACATATTACGAATATTAAGGGCCCGTTTGGTTCATAGAAAATATTTGGACGGAATGGAAAGGAAATGAAATGGATGGAAATAAATGGAAATGAAATGAAGGTCAACTCGTTTGGTACGCACAGGAAAGGAAAGGAATGGAATTGAAAATTTTATGTTTGGTTGGTTGAAAATGGGGGTAAGGAAACTCAGAATTATGTGTAAATGACCATTTTGCCCTTAATGAGTATTTATTAATTAAAATCACTGATATTGAATTTTAAAATATTTTAAAATTATATTACCATAAAAATAAATGAATAAATTATTTTCACTAATTATAAATTCAATAAATATTAAATTTAATAAAAAATTTAATTTTCATAAATAAATAAAATATCTTGGTAAATACAAGAATGACTTAGATTTTAATTTAAATACCACCAAAATAACTTTAGTGTAGATATAGAAGATACTTTTTTTATTGCAGATATAGAAGACACTTACCACCATATCTAACAAATTAATCAATAATTAAATGAATCGAATAATAAATTATTTAGTAAAAAATGCCTAAATTATAGTTAGATGATAAGAATTTTGTGGCTTCAAAGTGGGTGTATCCCAAAAATTTCTCACTCATATCCTCTTATAAAGCTTAACGACTTCAATTTTAAAAAAAATTTACTTTTTTTTGCCACTTTTTTTTTTTAAAATACTACTAGTACACACACGCTAATATTGATATATCTATATTATACATGTTTTAAGATAATAATATTGAAGTTCAATTAAAAAAATCATGAGATTTATTCATTTCAAATTGACTCTAATCATCTAAAATAAGATGTTTACATAATACACATATTATAGATGTTTCATATATCCAGATTCAGGCTGCACCGTTTCCACGCACAACAAAAAACTATATTAAAAAAACTACTACAACACTTTAATTAGAATTATGCCTCACTTCCTTCCATATTTAATAAATGCTTTCTGCCTCAACTTGATCATATTCACTCACTTCAGATTTATATTTAGGTAGCCAGATTCAAGAACTTATTAATTTAGCTGCACTATTCACAATTATTTGTACAACAAAACAACATGTGACTTCATTTTTAAACAGAACATGTTAAGAATTCATCAGCAAAAGTCGCAGCTAACAAATTCGATTTTAACCCCTTACTTTCAAATTTAACCCTTCACTTTCGATTTTAAACACCCACTTTCGATTTTAAACCCTCACTTTCGATTTTAACTCCTCACTTTCGATTTTAAACACCCACTTTTGATTTTAACTCCTCACTTTCAATTTTAAACACCCACTTTCGATTTTAAACCCTCACTTTCGATTTTAACTCCTCACTTTCGATTTTAAATACCCACTTTCGATTTTAACTCCTCACTTTTGATTTTAACCCCTCACATCCAAATTTGCCTGCAAAAAATTCTGCAGAATCTCAGTTATAATAATCCATCACCCAGATTAACAATGAAACAAATCACAAGAATAACAGGTCAACAACTTCAACTCAAATGTGATTCAAACACACCGAACAAAACCAACCCACGAAAAAATTAAAGAAAAAAGAGATATTAGATGGCAATGAATAAGGAAAACTCTATTTCTTCTCTCACAATCTGATTTTCTCGTCGATGTAGAAGAAGCCACAATCCGTTGCTACTGCTCTCTCTCCCCTCGTGCCGATGATGCTTTCACGATGAAGACCCAAACTCCACAATGAAGACCCAGACTCCATGATGAAGACTCGACTCCACGCGAAGACCAATAGTGCAGAAGGTTGAAGAAGACAGGGGTGTAGAAGGTTGAATAAGATGAGGGCATTTTGGTCTTGTGCGTGTTCCTTCGAACGCTGGAAAATGGCTTCCCACCATTTTTGGTGGGAACCGATTTTCCTGTGTTTAATGGAAAATCGTTGCGCCGCCGGAAACGGAAGCAAGGACGATCCGCCAACCAAATGATTGAAAACGATGGAAAATCAACATTTTCCGTTTCCGTCACGGCATTCTCCGTGAACCAAACGGACCCTAAGTGTTTCAAAAGTTATGTCCCATGATCTCCATAAAAATGTATTTTCTGATGCCGGTTAGATCCAGTTATTAGAAAATTAAATCTTGTCATATACACTTTCCTTAACAATTAAAATTTACGTCGATAAAGTTTTAAAAGTCTATTGGACCATTATTATTTATTAAAAATAAAAATCACACATGATATACTTTGGATATTGTTTAAGAAAATGTCGCCTCGCTACAACGCTAAAGGAGGGTTCTGAGTCGGACCCATTAGATGTGTTGATGGGGTGCCAACTTTCCATTAATAATGAATTAGTGGTTCTGACACAGTTATGGCGTTTTTTGTTTTGTTTTGTTTTGTCTTTTGGTTTTGAGGACAAACATAGGTCTCTTGCTTGGTCAATGATATGTTTGTAGAGGAAAGGCATTTAAACACTCAAAAAATATCTCATTATACCTGACTCACCCAATCCTAATAATGAATTAAATTTTATTTTTTTCCCACTACATTATTTTGTGGATAGATTGATTTCTTCTGAATTAATGGCTTTTCAAAAATATGTAACCGAAGAAGCTCACAGCCAAAACATAAGCACACTATACCGAATGAGCTGGTTGGAATGGGGTGACTGGGAACTGGTCTACAGTCCAATTCATACATCGTTGAAAATGGAAAGAAAAATGAACCGATCAATAATTGGTCGTAACCATATTTATATTAAGTACTAACCCACAACTAATGGTGTGATATGTTTTCGTCGATATTTTGGTTGGTTTTTGTAGTGTCTTAAATACAAAATCAAGTTAATTTTCTTTAAAAAAAATTTACAGATGCAAAATAAATAACTTCAAAATATTTATATGTATATTTTTTTCTTAAAATTAAGTTACCTTATTTATAAACAAATATATAATCTAATTACATGTAACATGTATTAAAATTAAGTGGTCTATTTAATTTCCTTAATCTTCACAAAAAAAAATTCAATTTAATTTTATATTACATACATACATTTATTTGATTATTTATTGATGGCTATGGTTAATCATAGAAGATCGTGCAGTTGTACAAAAAAATTACTTTACATTTATGATCAGAGATTATAGATAATATATAAAATAGAAAATACATTTATTGATATCTATACTTTTTCTTAGTTTTGATTTTGGTATCTATATGTATTTTTATCATAATTAAGTGCTTTAAGTTTAAGTTTTAAACATCATTGGCTTCTATACAAAGGCTAGTCATTCTACTAAAACAAAGATATATGAGTTAATAGTGGTAATTAAGCAAAATTAATGGTATAATTAGGAGATTAAAAACCACATGTACCACAAAATCAAAATTGAATAAAAGTATATGTATTAGCAAATCAGTTTTTCCTATATAGAATTTAAATTGGGCATGTATGAAATTATATTATTTTGGCATATGTGTGTGTGTGATTGATATGAGCAACTATTACAAGGCAAATTTGACACGAACACAACATATAAAAGATGTATTACAAGGCAAATCAGTTTTTTCATACATGTTTCTAAAAGATGTTCTTTAAATTAATTCCGGCCTAATCATGAATTGACTATGGCTCAATGAATCAATACCTCAACCAATTCAATGACTCTTTGAAATCCAACAACATAACCGTTCACCCAAATTAATTATCAGGCTTGTTTCAAAAGAATGTCTAATAATTGTGCTGTTCCAAATAAGAAACTTCTCCTTCTTCTTCTTCTCTTTTTTTTTCGCCATGCAAAATAAGGAAACTTCATCATCTGATTGTTATTTTTTATTTGATTTTTCTTCCATTTATACACATTCATTTATGGTGAATACATGTTTAAGATATAAAGGTAAGATGATGCCGACTCTGCCGTCTGCGTCTTTTCTCATTTAAATACATAACTAACTCATAAGGATGCTGGACTAATCAATAATATTGTTAGGCGTAAGCCAGATCATGGGGTTTGATAAAGTTTGCCAGGTCCTTAATCTCATTCCAAGGGATATATTCCATGAATGAAAAGTGAATATTTAAAATAGGAGACATATTTGGTGGGCCAACCATATTTGTGGGGGGAAATGCGAGATCATATTCATATGTATACTAAAGAAGCTTCTGGTTCATTCTTTTGGCTTCTCTCAACCGCCTAATCCATGTGAGGAATACAAGTGTCTCACCGGAGACTCTTCATGCCGCTTTCACCCACCCAAAACTACACCAACCACCATAATCGCTGTCTAATCACTTGAGCAGCACAGTACAAGTGTCTTAACATTAATTTACACTGCTTTCAAGTTTTTTTCTCTAGTGTATAATGATTTTTAAGTGCAGGTCCCTTCCCATTACATTGTCTATTTACCTTGTCGTCTGTTAGACACTGCGAGTATCTTTTCCAACAAGAATTTAATGGTAGGTTTGCCTAATTAAAAAGAAATATTTAATCAGTAATCTGAATAAAAAATTATTTTTCAGCTAATTAAATTAAGAGGGATGATACACATATACTGTAATGTAATGGATATTGCATCATTGACAGAAAAAATGTAACGAATATTGCATCAATTGAATTAAAATTTGCAGAGAAGAGTCCTTATCCATCCTCTTATCCTCACACTCATCTAGTAAGGCAATTAATTTTGTCAACTATTATGTCGTTTGATCTCAACCTGCCCGTCCTACTATTGAACCAATAATGCACAAGAAACAAGTGACCACATTCATTTACACCCATAAACTCAAAATCCTCAAACTCACATGCTTTCCGTGATCATCCTCACCAACCTTGCCACATTGCTCTTGTACTTTGATCTCATTTGGCTCACCTTCCCTAATCTATATCTCACATTCTAATAATTTCTATAATAAAGCCTACAAATTATTTAGAATTACTATTACCACTGTTTCTCAATTGCCTCCTCCATCCCATTAAGCCCACAAGCTTCTTTCTGTATGCAGCCACAACCTTCAATATTTCCTCCATCATCCTCACTGTTGGTCTCTGAGCTAACCCAGAAATCTGAAATTCTCAGTCATATCGAAGAGAAAGTGAAATCATGCGATAAAGCACTGTTATGTCAAATTCCATGCCTGATTTCATTTTTCTTCTCATTATTAGATCTCAAATTTGGATTATGCCTGAGGCCTCCAGGGGAGCTGGAGCTGCTTGGTCTTGTGGGTGAGCTGCAAATATCAGTGTCCTGAGCAATTGAATCTCTTATTGATGAATTGGAGCTTGAAAATGAAAGCCTGACACAGAGAATCAGCTATGTTAAACAAATGCATGTATAATATATTACAATCTAGTCAAATGCAATGGTTCTGCATGTTGAAATTAAACACCTGCTTTCGCTTTTCTTGAAACTATCAGAGTTAGGAGTTGGATTCTCAAGCAGATCTTGAGGGCAATCACAGTCTTTTGAAACTGGAGGACCATTCTGAGTTTGAATGGAGTCTATGGAAACTTGGTTTATAGAATTTAGTGATTTTGTTGAATGAGGCTTTGTTTCATTCTCTTCTGCATCTGTGGAAGCTGAACTGATTGTTGAAAATGAACTGCCACGTTTCTCTGATGAAGAAGATTGCTCAGATTCTCCTGATGTGGATGAAATGTTGGTAGTCCTAAGCTTCTTCTCCAAAAATCTGAGCCTTCTCTCAGCTCTCTCTCTGAATTTAATCTCTTGTCTAAGTTTGTTTTCCAGCTCAATTAGCTGCCCACCAACCAAGTAAAAATTTCAATTTTCTGGACAGTAAGAAAGAAAGAGGGAATGTGAGTAGAATACCTTGAGGTCTAGAGATTCTGCTTCCTCAGTGGCCAACTTTGAGGCTTGTCTCTCTGCCAGCAATCTTGCCCTGAGAAACTCCACAGTGTTGAAACCCTCTTTCCCTTCCATTTTCCTGTCACTAAGATAAACATTTTGAAATGTAGTATAGGAGGAGAATGAAAAGGAAAAGGAAGCAAATTTCAAAAACTCACCTCCATTTATTATGGACCTCCCTGCCAGCAACGGCACCTACCATTTCCCTATTCTTCGTCGTTTCGTCGCATCAACTTCTCAGCACACTCAAGTGACCCACACACGTTTAAATATCATCAAATTCAAACACTAAATTACAGTAACGAAGTTGTCCTCGAGGATGGAATAAACAAATCAATAAATAAATGCCGCCCCAGTTTAATTTGGTCACAAGGAGAGTCCGTGATGGTGCAATGTTCTAAAGAAAAACAAACGCCACCATTAGTACTCGAAAATCAAGAATGAGCGTGAGATTCACTGCCAGAGAGTTTGTTTGTACATAGAATAAGACGAGATTCTGATATTTAAAATATGCTCACCCAAATTAATCTCAAAATGAAATCATGAGAGGGGTAAAATGGGTGTAAAGATTCCACCTCCAGTCCCTTCGGGGACATCCGATAAAATTGGAACGATACAGAGAAGATTAGCATGGCCCCTGCGCAAGGATGACACGCACAAATCGAGAAAAAAGATTCCACCTCCAACTTCAAGAACGGTGAAATGGCATTAATAGTGAGGTGGTAATTGCCAATAAATACGCAGGCAGGCTTCAATTATACTTCATTCACATGAAAATAGCCCCCTTTTTTTTTTTGACCATACATGAAAATAGCCCATTGGAGCTGCGAAATAGGCAAAAACAGTTGATTATGGAGTAACACATTTAGGTATTCACGTTCCCCGACTTTTATAAATAACAACGAGTGCTGCCAAATGGGAATAGTAGACAAACAGTGATCGATTCAACGAAGCGTGGTGAAGAAAGAGTTCAAGAATTGAAAGTGCAGGAACAAACATGTACGCACTCGTCTTGTTGCATTTGGTGTTTATTTACTGGGGAATCACGTGACGCGCAACAATTGGGGGTTCTTTTATCCCTTCTCTTCCTCTGCGTTTGTTGTCTACTTCTACACTTGTCCCGGAGCCATTGAAAGTGGGTGTTGCATGGTTTGGATTTGGATCCATTGAACAGCTTTTGATAACACTCTATCACATTAATCATTTTCATATTCTCAGTCACCAATAATCTCCATCGATTCCCATTTGCCAACCTTATATAAATAATATCATGCAGTACCAACCCTGAGCTGATTCTCAGGGCTAATGAATTAATGATTCAGACCATATGAAAACAATAACATATAGTAAGTATCTCACAGTCAATCAGGGTAATAGCAGAAAACTTTTATACAAGTCCCTCACGCTATGCTAATCGGGCACCGACTAATTGGTCATACTTAGGATTTTTTTTTTATAACCATATTCAAAATATTTTAATTTCACAAATAATATATAATAAATAATTAAAATATCTAACAAATGCGTATCTTCAATCTAGCAAGTTTGATTATTTTTTTGGGTTTCCTTTTAGATTCACACACCCATATGACCCAACCATATCCATATGCGGGAGTTGAGCCCATGTGAGGAAGGTTTTTGGTGCTCTTATGGCATCAAGCCTTTGAAACGAGTCTGCATGTTAATCTTCTTTAATTTATAACGTTTCAAACTTTCAATCTTCTTTGTATGTCATGAAGATTTTGATTATACCAAGATCTTTTTTTTGTCAAAAATGTTGAGATTGATATGGCACGTGAAAAAGCGTGATAGCATTAGCATCCATCAGTAATAATTACAGCTACAGTGGTGAAAAAAATAGAGTAATTACTGCATCTTATTTTCCTTTCAGGGGAACTAATGCGTTGAAAAAAGATTAATTTGTAATAAAGGATTCAATTGTGTGGGCGAGCTCTGAGACAAAGCCCACATCATTCATATGATCAAGAGGTCAAAAATTATACTCTCCCCCTATCATAAGTTAGATATTACTTATTTCTTGACAAACATCAAAATTATTCCCAATAAAAATTATTAGTTAGCGTGTTATAAAAAAATTATTAGTCAGCGGAATTTTCTTGATTAGTTAAAAAAGATTTTATAATAAATAATAGAATATGAAAAATTATATTATGAAATATGCTAGATGTTCATATAATAAGGACATGAACTACTAATTTTTCCTCCAACAAGGACTGGTGAAGAGGAAAAAAAGGATCTGAGTACCAAAGTTTCAATAATTTTCAGGGTACTGCGATAAAAAAATAGTACGACGGCAACACTCGGCTAAACATTCTGGTACATTTGGTATGAAATTTGTATACGACGATGTCTCAAAAACTCAAACTCCTCGTTAATGTCAAGGAATTTGTCTCCCTCGTCCATCAAGAGCTGTGTGTTTCAAGGCACTTTAATTTGCGATCTGTATTCATTTGTTGACTTGAAGGGTATCCCATGAATCATCATGACCCACACAGTAATTAACCATTAACCAATAAATACGAAAAAACTCCTACCATAACCATGGCAAAGAGAAAACCCGGACTTACATAAGCTATAAAATGTGCCTTTTCCCCATCATCAGTAAGCTATAAAATGTGATGCTCCTCCTACACAATGTAAGGACCACTATAAAAATTGCTCTCCAGTTTCATTTCGGCCCGATACTCTCCAATTTATCTCCACATGCGCTATCCATTACGAGGGCCCAGTAATTTAATACGCATTTTGATTCTATCTGTATCGATTTGGACCTATTTAAATGGTGCTTCTCTCCTTAACCACACCACTGACACGAATGTCTATCTATACACTAATACACACCACAATCCTCCAAAACCGTCAATTATCAAAACAAACCAGGCAGGACCAGACACTAGCCTTTCGGCTTTCGCTATTCTCCCCAATTCTGTGGGTCCCGCTCAGTCACCCCACTCGGCCCCACACGTCTTGACCAAGACCTCCCACAGCCGTTGGATCTCCCCAACAACATCATCGGACGGCAACCGGAACCGGCAGCAAGGACACGTACTCCTTTTCCTCAGCCACGGCAACACACAATTCCAATGGAACAGATGCTGACATGGCAGCTCACACACATCCCATCCCACCCTCATCTCCTCCTTGCAAATCACGCACTCTCCACCCCCTTCCCTCACCTCCACACTCGGCATCGCCACCACGGCCGCCGTCGACGCGGCCACGTCAGCACCGCCCTTCCCTCCGCCGAAGCCCATAACGCCCACCAGCCTCCGGCACCGCACGACGGTCTCAATGTACGGAATCAAAATCGAGGCGCTACATTCTCCGATCGGAGTAGAAGATATGTTTAGCAATTTATCGGAGACGAGATTGCTGAGATTTGTTCGCCAATCGCGAACCGGAGATTCTAGAGACTGTGGATGGTGCTGGTGGGCGTCGCAGAATAGGAGGAGGAGGAGGACGGCGTCGAGGTCGCGGTGGGGGATGGCGGTGGAGAGAGGGGGCGGCGGCGCGTGGAGGCGGCGCGTGACGGTGTGGAGGGAGGAGAGGACGTGGCGGGCGATGAGGAGGGATTTTTGGGGGAGGGAGAGGGAGTGGAGGTGGTGGAGGGAGAGGGAGAAGAGGGATTGGGAGGAGAGGACGGCGGAGAGTCGGAGGTTGTGGCGGTGGACGGCGGCGGAGACGGCGGCGGTGAGGTCGGAGAGGTGGGAAGGAGGGAGGGTGGAGAGTGCGGCAAATATGGCTGTGGCTTCTTCCATTATGGGATCATGTGCTTATTCTTCTTCTTCTTTGGCTTTTTGGGCTCTCTGTGTGTGTGTGATGACTAGTATTTTGTGTGCCGTCTTTGGAGTTATAATGGAATTGGAATTGCCTAACGCTTCATGACTTTATGTCCTTTATAATTAATACTTGTTCCATGCACATTAAAAAAAGAACTGGTCAATTAAATCAGTAAATCACACAAATCAAGGAATTATAATTAGATAATTTATTATGAGTAAAATTGTTCTAATTTTCCAATTTTATTTCTATATCTTTTATTATTATACTCCCTCTATCTCATTTTTTATTTACTATCCAAAGATAAAAATAAAAATTAAACACTCATTTCGTTACTAAATATAAAACATAGTTGGGAATGTGAGTTTGTTCTTGAATAAAAATTTCTTTCTATTTTTTCTCAAATTATTCTATTGATACTCCTCAATAAAAAAAAAAGTAAATGAGAAATGTTGGAAATAAAAGCAAGTGATTAAGGTATTATGGTAATACTAATATCATATAATTTTAACTAATTGAACTAAAATTCTTGATCTTATTAAATTAAATAAATAAATATTATATTTATGAATGATGGAGTATTTATTATAATGTGGAGGGGAGGAGTAGTTTACAGCTTCACATATTTTTTATTTCCCCTTTTTATCTTTCTTTCTTTTAACAAGTGTTTATCATCGTGTGGCAAGGGAAAAAAAAAAGTGTTAACGAGAATCTTTTTTTAGTGGGTGGGTGAAAGCGTAATATATTGATATGTGTCTGCTTTTTGGCAAATTCGCAATTCGCAAGTGCGGGTGCTACACTTTTTTATCTGGGTCTACAATTCAGCTAATTCTGTCAAATCTTTAGCGATATCAGATCAGATGAAATGAGAGATTGAAGAATAGACGATTAGCTTATCATTTAGTGTTTGGGATTTAGTTCCACCTACTAATAATGCAATTTCATAAGGTTCATTTAACATTATGGTGCGTTATGCAAATCCTACCAATAATAACAATTGATTTCAGATGAGTTCTTTTGCATTACTACTATAAGGTTTGAGTTTTTTTTTTTTTTATTAAACTTTCACTGATAGAAAGTAATGATCTCTTTATCAGATTGTAATCATTTTATTTGAACACATTTGCTTCTGGTTCTTTTTTTATCTCTAAAATTATTTTCTAATTTGTTAAGTAGTTGCATGATTGCTTAATCATGACTTATATATTGTTTTATTTTAAGTAGATATGTTTTTCAAGTCCATACACCTTTAAAGTCAATGCTTCCGTGCAACGCATAAGGAAACACAAACATATTGTAATGTTTGTGTTTAACTTTTATTTTTTTTTATTTTCTTACCATCACTTTTTTCTCTCTCTTTTTTTCCTCTGATGTTCTTTGCCACTTTTCAATTTTTTTCTGCTTGTAATTCATCTCTTCATCCTCCAAAATTCTGTATTGAATTTGGATCTTCCCACACAACTATCATCCTTTAATTTAATTTAATTTAATTGTTGCTTTCAGTCATATTCTTCTATAAGTTAAGGCTTCAGTTGCACGGGAAAGCACATACTTGTTAAGTATAGAACGGGAGATAAACTTGCCTTCTTTGTGAGGATAGATGACACGTTGCAACGAGTTAATACTTCACATTCCACAGTGGCGTGACACATTTGGGGTCGGTTGGGGACAGAATTCAACCACGTGGCATTTGGCCACCATGCAATTGTCCGGTTATATTTCTTAGAAAATATATTTGTTTATTTATTTTATATTATTTTTCTTCAAGACATCTTATCTCTTTATTTATTTTTTCCTGGCTACAGATATACAGCCACACAAGCAGTTATATGGGTGGAAAAAATAGATTAGGGTGCTAAAAGTCGAGAAGGACAGGTACAAGCAAAATATGACATGGTCGAGGATGTTCTTCGGGCTTATCTCTCCTTATGCCTATTGCTCAAGCCCCAAACGTCGCAAATGACGAGAAAACCCAGAGAGTAGTATCAATCCAGCAGATCAAACTAGTGTCATAATCATACATTTATATAACCTGCCCAACCATAACATTCCAAAACAGAACGGTACAGCTTATTGAGAATGGATCCTTCCGATATATCTTCTCCATTTATGCTGTATATGATACCTAATCTTGTGAAAACTTAGTCATATGATGCTCGCCAAGTGTACATGAATTCACAATTTTAGCCCTCATCCACAAAGGAAGGAAAGAAAGAAATAATTCTTACTTGGCTGGGAGATATACCTTTGCGTTGTTTTTTAAGTAGCAAGAATACATTGAATAAATAGCAAATAACGGTGAATGGTGATTGTTGATGTTAATGGAATATATTGCGGAGTGGGCGAAGTCATGATTATGAGGGTTATAAAAGGCAAAAGGGAAGATATAAAAAGTGACATCAATTGGATGCTTTAGCAGCAAGGAAACCACTTTGCAGACAAGAATGGGGTAAAGGTAAAAGATCTGATATGAGAGAGAGAGAGAGAGAGAGAGAGAGGGAGAGATTTCACAAAATATGCCATATCTTGTGTGATGTTGTTTGTATGGAAGTGCAAGCATCCAAAGTCAGCGTAAGCTGCCTAAAGCAACAACATGTACCTAACGATATGTGGGTCAGCAAGAGGAAGTGATGTGGGAAGGCGTGAGTCTTAAGCTTCAAACTCCATAGGCCCACACTGTATTTTCAGACTCACACCAATTTTTTTCTTGGCTAAGAGACTTTAGCCTTAATCGAGGCCCATTTTCGATTCAATTCAACCTCCATCCCCAACTTTCTCATGTGATTCTGCTCTCAAACGCATGTGTACTACAAAGATCACGTTCAACTTTAAACCATGTAGCCAGTTTAAGAAAAAAATCACAATCGCTTGCGTACAAATTATAAGAAGTCCTATAGCAAGAAATTATGATCCGAAACATTTGTTTAATAAAAGACAAAATGATATTAATAAGGGTAGATGATTACATGAATTTTATAACATCTAGCAAGGAAAAAGTGGAAACAATAGACTTGTACTAAGAAACTGGAATTAATCCTATAGAAGAAAAGCTTTAAGAAGCCCTGCAGTATCTTTGGCGATGATGTGGTGAACTATTGGAGCTCATCTTGAAAATTCAATCAGTCGCTTGTGAACATTTCAGATTGTAAGGTATTTCATGGGGTATCCTGAATAATGGATCCAATTTATAACTAGTCGGAAACAAGCAAGATTGAAGAGGGAATCTGGAACAAAATGTCGCTGCCAAGTGAAAGCCTAAAGAAGACTCCCACCAAAGCACATCAAGATGCGGCAATGTGAAGAACTATTAAATTTCCATTTCCTTATGATTAAATTCCATTGATTAGAATTTATCGAAAAGGCCTCGTTGGAGCTGACAGAACAACGTTGATTCATGCTGGATGAAAAAGCCATTAAGAAAAAAGAGACAATGGATTGAGAGTCTCTAATGATACCCTGAGGTTAAGGAATATTTCCACAGTGTAATGCATGATTGCGCTTCAACCAAATGTCATTGAGGAGGGCAATTATAATTTCCTTTCACCAGTGAGTTATTTTCTCTATTAGCAAGAAGAAATTGTTTAAGCTAGGTGAGAATAGCACTAGAAGAAAGATGACATAGAGGCCTTAACGAAAAAACATCCAAACCAAGCAGCCTTTGCTAGCTCATAAGAAAAGAAAGTATGATGAATTGATTCCTTTATTTGTCTGCTTTTTGATCAAGAGTTTCAAGTATAACCTGGTTTTGACTCTTTCTGGAAATTTTTATGGTCGATCTCCCTGCCAAGGAATAGGATAATCAATAACTGTTCTCGATTTTTACCTCTTACATGAGAGAATAAAAACATATTCGAATAGGGTAAAGGTGCTTAAATACCCAGGAAATTATACTCAAGGCGCTGCTAGCACCAGGAAGCTTTTTTTGGATCTTAAATGCCAAAGAAGTATCATTTTTGTACGACTAATGCGTAAAGTGAACGGAGAGGAAAACGGACGTTTGCCACGTCAGACTGAACGCCACGTTAGACTGGATGGACGATGATGTGGCTTGGCTTAAGGAGCATCTCCGAGAAAACTTCCGGGGCATTTAAGAACTAAAGCATTCCGGGTGTCATATGCTCATTTGAGAAAACTTCAAGGGCATTTAAGAACCTTAACACAAGCCATGTGTTCACTATGTATCCAGCTAGAGTGTCCACTTAACGCCAGTTAAGTTGGCACCATTAAAAATGGTCAGCATAGTTACCAAAATCAACATCCATGGTATTTAAGGTCCCAAAAAAATTTACTGGTGCTGGTAGATCCATGTATATAACTTCCTAAGCATTTAAGAGCCTTTGCCCTATTCGAATATCTCATTCTATAATGAGAAAAATAGATAAATTTTATCAATTTTAATACATATTTATTGGCATAACTAATATTTTTTAATCTACATGATTCAGTAAACAACATTTACAGATAACAATGTAAATAGGTATAAGCAATCCCTTCTCCCTCTATCATCCTCTCTTTTTTAAAGTTTAGCGAAAAATTGATATGTAATTTATAGTGTTGTAAAAGCCAGACTGGAATGTGAGTGGAAATTGGAAAAGTTAGCGGGTCACAGTTCTCATGGTTGTGTCGTCGAGTCGATGGTCAAATCGATGACGTAATAATTAAACAAAAATTATATCATATGTATATGTAAGTAACATAATCATATGAAATAAATATGAAATTTTAATATAACTTACAAATAAACATATTCAAAAGCTCTAATGCAACTTTTTTTTTTCAAATGCCAAGTTATACTATGTTGAAATCATTAAAGGGCATGATTGATTAAAAGATTTGTGTTCTTTTCAACATTTATTAGGTGCATTTTTTGGGTCGTTTGTTTTTTTCAAAATCTCTCCGATTCACTGTTTTTCTGGTCTAACAGGCGGTCTGAAGCGGTCCAACACAGCTTAACCCTTACAGCGACTAAACCATCCTGGACGAGTCAAAGGAAGCTCTGAGTGACGGTCCACCTGTCCGATCTGATCCGAATTTTACAACAATGGTAATCCAGTGATTCAATAATATGGGGCACGTTTTAGGCCCTACGGAAAAAGATTAAAAGGTATTTATTTTTTATTTTCAGTGTTATATCTTTACATAGTCAATAATTCAAGATCAAGTTTGGCACATCCAAAATGATTTTACCTTCTACTTTTTGATAAATGGTAATCAAAATAAAGCCAAAACCTACTTAGCAATAAACAAGATCAGTAAAACAGCTAATTAAAAAAGATTAGTAAAACAGTAAAAAAACAATAATTCAAGATCAAATTTGGCACATCCAAAATGATTTTACCTTCTACTTTTTGATAAATGGTAATCAAAATAAAGCCAAAACCTACTTAGCAATAAACAAGATCAGTAAAACAGCTAATTAAAAAAGATTAGTAAAACAGTAAAAAAAACAAATCAGTAAAACAAATGTGAGAGTTTAGCGCAAGAAGGGAAAAAAAGAAATCAGATAGGGGGGAACGGCACACTCGACCTCCCTAATCCCATCCCGCCGCCCAATTGGCAAATTACGAAAACCACCTTTACCCTCCGCCGTTAGTACGCCAGTTGCCGCCGCCCTGCCACCGTCTTCCTCTCCCTGGTAAGGTTCATTCAAATCTTATCTCCACCTTCCATTCTCTAAGTTTCCTGTGTCAAATTGTGGATCTTCTCATCAGAGATTTTGTACCCATCCAAATCTTTCTGTATGAAATGGTTAAATTGAATTCCTTAGGACGTGAAAAGTGAACATCTGTTCATAATTGGTGATTCCTACCCAAAAAGAGAAGAATAAATCCCGACGAATTCTGTTCTTCACACCTATGAATATTTGGTATCTCTAATATGTTTGACAAGTCCAGCACAACGCTTAAATATTTGAAAAAGTATTTATTGATTTACACTCGCTACCCATAAAAAGAATACCGTGTCAGCATAGGGATCTTTTGTCTTTCAATCTCCTTTTTTTGGGGGGAATGCCGTGTCTGTATTACAGAATAGGGCAACTCAGTGAAATATAAAGGATAAGAAATCATCATGAAGAGAATACTCTGGCAGCAGAGATTTTTGAGTTGCCCTTTTATTGATTAATGGGGTGCATAATTTTCATGCAGTAGTGCTATATTGACTTGCTTCATTGGCTTCAATCAGGGATGGTGCGATGATTGTTTTTCTTCTTGTTCAAAAGTGTCTCAAGAAGCATTCTTGTTATGTTATGCAAACCCTCTCTTTCCTGAGGCTTTTCTCTTCCCACAAATTTTCCCTTAGAGGAGAAAAAGAAGAGTTAGCTAATGCACTAAGAATTATGGACGTTATAAAAACCAAGACAGGAGGTACCAAAAATCTGCAAAACCATCTTCGGCTTATTGAGGCCACGCTGGATAGCAACGCAAAAGCACCTGTCAAGGATAATTCTGTTGGTAGGCAGGATACGGCTGAAATGGGGGATGCAGTTAACAAAATTGTTCCATCCCCAGGCCTGCAGATTGAGAATTTTTCTATTAATCTTGATCAGCAGGAACAAGGATTGGAAGTTGATGCTCACCTCTTGTCTCATGCTTTGAGCACATGTGGGTCCATGCGTGACCTTTGGGGAGGTCTTCAATATCATTGCCTAGCAACAATTACTGGCTATATTGCTAATGTATATGTTGGAAGTTCTTTGGTAAGTTTGTATAGTAAATGTGCCTTGTTAGAATATGCATATCGAGCCTTTGAAGAAATGCCTATAAAAAATGTGGTGTTATGGACAGCAATTATAGCTGCTTTTTCACAAGAGTCTCACATTGAAAAATGTTTGGAACTCTTCCATTGTATGAGAAAATCGGCAATGAAGCCAAACGAGTTCACATATACGAGTCTTTTAAGTGCATGTACTGGTAGTGGTGCGCTTGGACAGGGTAGAAGTGCTCATTGTCTAATAATTCAAATGGGCTTTCATGCTTATCTCCACATTGCTAATGCTCTTCTCACTATGTATTGCAAATGTGGAATGATCCAAGATGCCTTATACATATTTGAACACGTTAAAGATAGGGATGTTATCACTTGGAATTCCATGATAGCAGGATATGCACAGCATGGGCATGCAAAAGAAGCTATTGATCTTTTTGAAAAGATGAAATTTCATGGCGTTAGTCCAGATGCCATAACTTTCCTTGGTGTATTATCTTCATGTCGGCATGCAGGACTTGTTAAAGAAGGTTGGCTATACTTTAACTCAATGGTTGAATATGGCCTAAACCCAGAATTGGATCATTATTCATGTATTATTGATCTTCTTGGCCGGGCTGGCTTGCTTCTTGAGGCGCAAAATTTCATCCAAAACATGCCTGTTTACCCTAGTGCTGTAATATGGGGTTCACTACTTTCATCATCTAGGCTTCATGGAAGTGTTTGGATTGGCATCCAGGCAGCAGAGAGCAGGTTATTGCTTGAACCAGGCTGCCCTGCAACACTTCTTCAACTGGCCAATCTGTATGCCAGTGTAGGCTGGTGGGATCAGGCAGCACGGGTGCGAAAAATGATGAAACACAGGGGCTTGAAAACAAGTCCTGGTTATAGTTGGATTGAAATTAAAAATGAAGTCCATAGATTTGGTGTAGAAGATAAGTCAAACAGCAGAATGGCTGAGATCGTTACACTAATGGATAGTCTAATAGATCACATGAGAAGGTCAGGCCTTTCCCAGATGCCTGAGGAGATGGATTTTATGTTTGCATAGCGCTAGTAGGTCCTCCTGCTCAAGCCTAGATACATCACAGGACTTTCTAGTACTTCAAGCATCCCCTACAACTGATGTCACAAAAAAAGATGAATGACTTGATGGGGCTATCGTAATCTAACTATCTTCATATGTATTATATGAAAAAACCTGAAATGGCAAAATATCTGCTTTCCTTAATCTCTCCTTTTCCTACATCTTGGTGCAAATTACTCGTGGGCAAACATAGGTCTCAGGACTATGTAGAGAAAGGCATTTGCATTTCGTGTGAAAGCCAAGTTTCGCATGACCTTGTGATCTGCTTTAGCTGGTTTTTAAATTTTGCCTGGAATTGTAATTTATGTTCTTGGTTCATGATCTGAGTTTCAGTTTTCTAAAGCTGTAAACAAATATTGCCTTTTCATATAACTAATATTTTTTTAAACTCTCTTTGTAGATTTATCAGAAAGAACCTCTAAAATGGAGATTGGAGAAAGTCAGCATGAATCAAACTCCTCAGCAACAACAGTTTTTGAGTTGCCTGGAGAGCCTGCAATTGTAATTAATGGGGTGCCTGACATTATCCCTAGTGACAGCACTCGTGCTTTGTGTAAGACTTCAAGCACTGTCGAAGCACCTGTGCATTCAAGTTTAGGTGAATGGTTGGAAGGAAGGGAAGTTCTAAAGCTGTTTATGGGGCGGTATTACACAGGTGTGGTGCTGCAATATGACAAACAAACTGGATGGTTCAGAGTTCATTATGAGGATGGTGACTCTGAAGATCTTGATTGGCAGGAATTGGAAGAGATTCTTCTGCCTTTGGACGTTACAATTCCACTTAAATCGTTGGCACAGAGGATTGTTTCTCGGAAATACAAGAAACCTGTTAATAAACCCGGAAAGATTGCATCTAATCCACAAAATCCTCAAGTCAAACGTACGCCCAGTAAAGGAAAGATGACCACCTACTATGAAGGGGCGTCAATGCAATAAAGGATCGTATTGTGTCGATAGGGTCTACTAAACTGTGGTTTATTACCGAAGCAAGTTAACTCCCAAAAATGAATTAGATTTTGCAAGTATTCAGTAGGGAAGAGTAATAGGGGGATTTGTCCCAGATTTTGATGTTTTCTCTTGGTGTATTGTATTGTAGTGGCTGAGTTTTAGCGCATTGAGTTGCGTCAACCAGAAATATTACTGTTGTGCTGTGCATACGCGTCAGTTGCCAACAATATCATGCTTTTTGTGTCACACAAGTTAATGCACGCGCACACAATTTTTTGTTCTTAACATAAGATTTAATTGTTTTAGCCCAAAAAATAACATAAGATTTAGTTCGTAGTGTAATTTTATTTCAAGGACTAGAGGAAGAAATATTAAATGTATGATACAAAAGCAGCCCTCGGCAAGCAATGCATGAGCAGGTGAGAAAAGTAGTGATAACAGCAGTTTCTCCAGTAGTTGACAAGGCCAAAACTGTGGGTCGGATCTCACTTCCCGGGACAATACAGCAATGACTGGTATTGTTGTGGGAGGGACTTCTCCCGTTGAGGCGATTTAGCTTCTGATTAGGGTCATGAATATGTTTACTGGGGCGTACATTTAAAACAAAATTAATTCTGCTTAGCTCTCTTGGCCAATATTTTGCACCAGCTACTTGTGGGATGGAAGTGGGAAAAGCATCAAAATAATTCAGGTGCACAAACTTAAGTATCTTGGTCTGTTTCTGTTATTCCAACATTCATCCCGCAATCATAGATGAAGAATTGACCAGTTTGGGGAGTATGTACATATTTACATAAATGTTACTCATGATACTGGTATGCACACAGCACACCGTTGTGCTGTGTGTAGAAAAAGTAGGTCTGTTAAAATACTCCTTCCAAAGTAGGTACTTCTAAATTGTTCTCAATTTTATTTAGATAAAAATGTGGCCCGAAGTCAGTTCAATAATGGTAACGCTGAAGACAGTAAATTAAAATCACATCCCGAGTATCATTCGATCCATCGAGGTCTTCAATTCTTTAATATAATATATACACTGTCACTCACAAACTTAAACAACGAAGACACTGCATACAGACACAGGGAAAAAACAGTAGACTCTACAAAAGAAATAATCTCCACCTTGGCTTAACAAACAAGACAAGAGGACAACCAATGCAGGTGGAAATTAGTTTACTGGTTGTTGATATTAACATACTATTACCCCTATTATACAAGACATTTAGTTAAGTTAGATGTAATTGTAAAATTTGGCATTGTTATTATGGAGAGGGCTTTCATTGTCAAAGTTTTCGGGCGGATTATACTGGCAAATGACGAGCAGACCTGAATGCAAGTTGTGACATTGTTGGAGGGCACACTCGACCCAAATCCTTCTAAAACAGCTGTGTAAAGTGGCCACAATCTTCATTCGGAGGTGCTAAACACTTTAGGGTTGTGAAAATCGTACCATTGTTTCTCTACATACAAGAATACAGGACATCCGATATTGAAGAGCTCCGATTCTTCCCCCAGAAAATGTTCTTGCCGTAAGATCCGTTGCAGTGGATCATCTTGCAGTCTTTGTATCTCTTCATCGTGGATTGATGAGCGAATCTAGCGAGTTCACGTCCCACATATAGAGAGACTATTTGTATTGCCTGCGAATCCAATTGTGTGCAGTCACTAGCTCCTCTGTCACCAGATATCAATGACTCAGATCACGCCGTCAACTGTTACATTTATTTATGCATACATAACTAGTCGGATTTTTATCATAATACAATCAACAGTAAAAAAAATTACCAATATACTACTACACAAAAAAATTATTTCCTCATATACTATACCTGAAGTCGTTCTTCAGGTGAACGACTTTGAAATAATGAAGAAGTTGTTCTTTGCGTGAACGACTTCCATTCCTCGTTCCCCGTGCTTCTACAACTAAAGTCGTTCACACGAAGAACGACTTCTAAAGTCGTTCTTCGCATGAACGATTTCCATTCCTCGTCCCCCAACTAAAGTTGTTCTTCGCGTGAACGACTTCCACAATAATATAACTTAAGAGAGAATTTCACTTGACTTATTATTTATAATTTCCTCATTTTTGTTACTTGATTATTGTCAAGGGAGTACAATGGAAGTAATTTAGGTAAACATTGAAAAAAAATTTAACGTCATATATTTTTAAGACTAACTTCTTAAAAAGTCTTGTATTAAAAAGACATGATAGTAATAGTTACATAAAACACAAATAATGACACATAATTTTGACAAATTGCATATTAGTTTAAATTTAAAATAACATATAAATTAAAACTAACAACAAAATTTATAAAAAAATACTCCCTCCGGTCCTAAATATAAGACCACTTTGACTTTTTTTTGTGGAAGTTAAGGAAGCAAATTAGACCATTAAATTATAACTTATGTCACACAAAATTAGATTATATGTTAGTTTATAAGTAGAATAAACTAATTTTGAGGAAAAAAGATATTTTTTTGGACTGAAACTACTTTTTTTTTGGATTGGAAAAAAAAGTCAAAAAAGTCAAAGTGGTCTTATAATTAGGACCGGAGGGAGTAAAAATTATATTACCTTATAAATAATGACTGCCTGTACCACATCTGGTTCCACTCCTCCTGTGTTGTTGCCATTGTTCTTGTATGTTATTTTGTTGAGATTGAAGAGTATCATTTGGGTGAGAGTTTGACATATTCAAATCAAACCAAGGGGAATCATTCAAATGAACGGAGGGTCGATGTGTGATAAATACTTCGTTTGATGGTCCAGCGCTGGTAAAAGCATTGTATTTAGCCGAAAATATCGCATTATCATCTAGTAAAGATGTGAACGATGAAAATTGATTAAGATTGGATGGATTGAAAGGGGATGATAATGACGGTGACATGAATTGAGGTTCATGGTGAACGTGGTTGGAAGATGTAAAAGGGGATGATGATGATGCAATGTAATGAGGCTGACTAAAATTTGGTGGCTCTTGTTCGCTTACATCTTGACTTTCAACTTGTGGTTGGGTAGACAAGTAACCACCACATCGCTTGCTTGGTCTGTCACGAGGAATTTCTGGCCGCAACAACTCAGTTGTTGGTGGGGCAGGTTGAGGATTCATATTAAATCTTTGCTCTCTAACGGCAAGAAAGATATTTCGTTGGTCTCGAGCAACTCTATCTCGATAATTAGTGTAATTGAAGCATGTTGAACGAGAATTAATCGTTAGCCTGTATAACTCCTATGCTATATCAGACTACAATAAACAATAAGAGATTGAGTTAATTCACTTTTTATATAAAGAAAATAAGATGGTATTGATTGAAACATATGAAAAACTTACTGCGCAGCCAGTATCACCACTAATATGCATGGGAAGAAGGAGAGAATGCTACAGGGAATAGGAAGGAATAAACATGCGGGAGGAGAGGGAATAGGAGAGGGAATAAGACAAAAAATTAAATTATGAAAAAAAGGTCAAATCAATGAAAGTCGTTCATGCGAAGAACGACTTTAGAAGTCGTTCTTCACATGAACGACTTTAGTTGTAGAATCACGGGAAACGAGAAATGGAAGTCGTCCACGCGAAGAACGACTTTAGAAGTCGAAGTCGTTCTTCGCTTGAACGACTTCTTCATTATTTCAAAATTGTTCACTTGAAGAACGACTTTAGGTGTAGTATATGGAGAAATAATTTTTTTGTGTAGTATATTGGTAATTTTTTTACTGTTTATAATATTATGATAAAAATCCCTATAACTAGTAGTATTTGATTTAAAGTTTAAAAGGACATGAAATTGATAATTTGGGGTTATTTGTGTAAATGCAAGAGTTCGTAGATGTTTATTATGAAGTTTTAAATTATCATAAAGGCTACTTGTATATGACAAAGTTTGGGACAGTTTTGTGTGATGTAGTTGTAAAATTTTTATCTCTGAAAACAAAAACATAGCAATAACTCCCTCCGGTCCTAATTATAAGATCACTTTGACTTTTTAAAAAAATTAAGGATGCAAAATTAATATTTTAAATTGTTTATAGTTATCTTTTTTCTTCAAAACTAATTAATTTCACTTATAAACTAACTTCTAATCTAATTACATGTAACATATATTATAATTTAGTTATCTAATTTGCTTCTTTAACTTCCACAAAAAAAGTCAAAGTGATCTTATATTTAACACCGGAGGGAGTAATTTATAATTCTTTTTTTTATAACTAGAGCAATTTATAATTCCTTAATGCGACAACAAAAGTAATTTCCAGGTGCCTGGGACTGAGATTTGGTATGCCTTTCTTATATCATTGTTAATTACTATATTAAACTACCAAGCGTTGGAACCGGTCCCCCCTCATAACAAATTGAATATAGAGAGCTAAACAATATTCTAGGCTTTGGTCCAATAACGCAGACGCAGGGCATATTCATATTCGTATTACTATTAAATCGACTCCCACACACCACCGGAAGAAGCTGGGAAATCTCCACACCTAATTCAACTGCCTCCATTTTTGTGTTTCCTGTTCAAAAACGGAGCCACCAACCTGGTCTCTCTCCCGCCATTTTTCTCGCGTCTTTCGTTCCAGATTTCAGATGCTTTTCTCTGATTGATCATTGATCAGTTCGGAGATTCTTTTTTGTGGGCCATGTCGTTTCGGCACCCGCTGAATTCTAGACTTTCTGTTTCTCTTCTATTCTGTTGCATCTTCCTCAGCTATTTCCCAGGTACGATTTCCTCTAATATAGACTAGAGCCTTTTTTTTTTATTTGTTTTTTAAAATATAATCGATTTCTTAATCTTGGATGTGTGAGTGAAACTTCAATTTGCAGGAGATCTGTACATTTATAGGTTTTTTTGTTGTTGTTGCTATTATTGTTGTTGTTTGATTGAAAGTGGAAGAGTTTTTTCACCTGCGGTAGCTTCTGCCATTTATTGCACAGGATTGATATCATCTGCTGCTGTCACGCTGAGTTCAATTGAGATCTATGAAACCCATGAATGGCTGAAAACGGCCCCTACTGTTTATTTCTCATGCAAGGGTGAGAACAAGACGATACTGCCCGATGTTAAGAAAGCTCACGTCTTGTACTCTTTTGAGGGCGAAGAATCTTGGCAGGTTCCATTCTATGTTTCATCTCTTGATTTTGGTTTTCGCTCAACTGCTCTTGTGGTTCATCGCCTATTATTAATACAGCTTTGCTTATCGGGTCCAGAATGCATGTGATAGAGTTGGAATTAAAAACCAACGGGGGTTGGCGCAGTTGGGTAGGCAGCTGCGCCATAATCCTCCTTACCTGGGTTCGATCCCAAGTAAGGAGATTGTAAAGAATTTCCGTTGGGAGCTCTCTCCCCTAGGGCACCACCAAAGGTGGGTGAAACCTTTCGGGCCTATTCGATTGGGGGCGCCAGGACTAGTCGGTTGTCGAGGGCCCATGCTGGTAAATCCGGCGTTGGCCTTCAGGTTAACGCCGGATACCTGGACGGTGGTGCAATCGAAGGCCAAAAATGGTCCAAGCATTCATCAAAAAAAAAAAAAAAAGAGTTGGAATTAAAATTCAATGCCTTTTATTATCGCTTGTTCTATCAATTATTTAGCAGCATCATGTTCAGCGCTGTTTATTTCTCATCGAGAATATGATTGAACAGTTTTCGTAGTGAATGAATACTGACTGCCGAACATAATATTATGGGACTCTCCTATGTATCATCGTTAATCATAGTATCTCATATTGTCTGCCCTCTCTTATTCTGCTTGACAAAGGCATGTGATTACCAGATAGATTTCCAGCAACCTGTGTGTGGATTTCATATTTTATCATTTTCTTATATCTTACCCTTCAAAAACATCACACTTGACTTTTTATCCTTCGATAATTTGATAGCAATGATATAAAATCTGTTACCATGTTCTTTTATTTATCAGAAGAAAAACAACTATTTCAGTTTTTACTTCAGATTGTTGTAGTTGTGGTGATTAATAAGGATGTGATGTTTTGAAGGCCCAAAGAGAGTAATAGTTTTTTCTTCTTGTTTCGGGCATTTTCTGTGTGTTTACGGTGTGCATTTTAAGAAAACCATGTTCATCATAGCTGATATGATTGTACATTTTTTCTGCAAGAACTTTTGTACGTGCAATTGTGGCTGTAAATTCTTGAAACTGAAATCCGTGGATAGTGCTATTCTGACATGGCAAGCCGGTTCATTGTGTTTTTGCTTACACCCATAAGGTCACTTCAGTACAGAAATGATGAGCTGATATACCCACTAGCTAACATAAGAATAGTTACAATTTGCTCACACGGAAACTCTTAGGGTATGTTCAGATGAGAAATAATGGAGAAGGAAGGGAGGAAATAGTGGAATAGATATTGAATTTTTTTCCTTGTCTGAGAATTATTAATTAGGAATAGAGGATAATGAACTCTTCTTTAGCTGTAAGTTTCCCTCTATTGAGGAATTTTGGGGGAAAAATAGATTATAAAACGACTGGAACAAACATTATCATTTAATCATCTCTGTCCTCTCTTCCCATTATCGCTCTCCAATTTCCCTTCCCCGACTCTTGAACTACCCTTAGGGTGTCTGATGGGATTCTTTTTTGGTTGGGAAGCCTCGTTTTGTGAGAAAATTAATCTATTACATCACACAAAGTAAATTTTAAAACCCATCTCCTTTGCAAACTATAAACCTTTTTGCTCTGATTTGAAAAGATGTAACATCCGTTTTAAAAATAAATATTTTTTTCAAGAGAAAAACCTAACCTCCAGAAAATCCTTTCCCCCCTTGCCAATAAGGCAGCACCTGTAGGACTGCCAAAGTAGACAGCAAGCCTGTTGGAATTTGGTGAGCAACCAACTGTGGCTCCTTTTCCTTACACACAGCCACACAGTGTCCGCCACCAATAGTATCTTCTTCTCTTTGCCCTTAAAATGAGATTTTTGTGGAAGAGGAAAAGTTGATCAAACTCAAAAGGTAAGGATAACACCAAAGCAAAAGACCTTAGAGAGTGCTGAGGAGGGCACCCATATTCCCATTCTTCAAAAATCTTTCCTATATTTCAAAAAGGGTCTTGGTGATTATGTTACTTGATCTGCATGCTTGGGTCATTTTATTTAACACAGTTGGCATTGGTTGTTACATCCTTCACTGTTTGAAACAATTGCTGATATTTTTGTTCTTGTTTCCAGCCTTTGATTCACTTTACAAGTAAAAAGTGCAAGCGATGTGGATTCTATGAGAAAGACCTTATTGTTAAGGATGATATATTTGATGAATGGGAGTTTTGTCCTTCTGATTTTAGTTCCCCTCATGGCAAATACATTCGACATAAAGAAAAAGAATTTAACGCCACATTTCTATGTCCAAAGTGCTTACAATATATTAGTGGTGAGTACCTTCTTCCACCCTTTACTATAAGATTTTTGAAGTAAGCCTCTTTGATTACATCAAAGGGAAGCAGAAGCATCTGTAACCCATTACATGCCATTTCAAAATTTGTTTTATCAGAAATACCATTGATACTTTGATGAATATCACATAGCAAATGTTCCAAACTACTTTATGTGGTCATTTGTCAACTATGGATTTATAAAGTAAGACATATCTAAAATTTTCTTTCCCTCCCTTTCTTCATATAGAGCACCTTTATTTTAAGTATGGATGTATGAGCCTTTGTCACATTGCTAATCTCTACATAATTTCATTTTCGTCCCAGTAGTAATAATATGTGTGTGCATTTCTAGATCCTAGCTCTTCATCGGGAGAGCACCAAGGTGACAAAAGGATGCATACAGCAGTTGTGGTCCTGCTAAGTGTCTTGGGCTCAATTATACTGATTATTGGAGCTGTTGGTGCTTATAAATACTGGCAAAAGAAGAAGAGAGCGCAGGATCAGGCTCGGTTTTTGAAGTTATTTGAAGACGGGGACGACATTGAGGATGAGCTTGGCCTTGACAATATATGATAATATGATATGGAACCAAAAAACTTGTGTACAGGAGATTTATCTCACAAATTTTGTTACGGGAAGCTGGCGAGACTAGTTTTCAATTTGAACAAATTTAAGTGATTGAAAATAGGTAGTTCAAAATGAAAAGAAAATCAGCATTATTTACTATTTGTGTATGCGTGTATATATGTATAAGGCTATTCTTTGGTTAATCCCGAGTTGATCACGACTGTTGAAGAAACAAACAAGTAATAAAATTGAATATTGTTTATTCACCTAGAGCTAGACAGGACAAGGGCATTGCTCAAATATCACCGCATTTGAACTCGTGCGTGAGAACTGAAAAATAGAGCATAATTTGACTTACATAATTTTTTTTTTTTTTTTACGAACTGGCCATGCACGTAAAATATTACAAATCCGGACTTTCCAAATAGTACAAAAGCCGAACTCTGTTTTGTAGTTGACAATGCCCGTCAAGTGATTCTTTGGTGATGACTGATGAACGAACCCTTTTAAGATAAGTAACAAATGACGAAGCATCTCTCGACCAAGGGATATGAAGCCACAAATCCATAATCAAAATACACTTCAGCAGTGCTAAAATCATTTTTGCCAAAAAGTTTCTCGTCCATTCAATCCAATAAAAACAAGTCAATATTCAAACATGCTGAGTCAGTTCTATTATTTCAATTTTATAACCCTCTTACAAAACAAACCAAAACCATGAAGTTCAATGAGCAGCACAAGCTTCCCAGACTTTGACCACATCCCAACTAGCTTATTAACCGCTTGGCACAGTCCTCTCTATAAATCCAAAGAAACGCCTTGCAGATACAAGACAATATCTTTTTTCCTGTTCATCTTCGATAAGCTAATCTTAAAACAAAATAAAACACTTGCTACAGGCATCAATACAGGTTTGCAAGTTTAACCAAAAACAAATGTCACACGCACACAACAAAATACGGGCAAATGACAGGCACAGCCATTTCTAACATGCCATGAAGTCAATTGTGTCCTAGCACAATGATAATTTCATGAACAGTGTTCATAAATCAATGACCATTTCCCAGAATGGCGCTTTAAGGTGACTCACTGCCCCTAGGGGAATGGCGGGTGTCATCGTCATCAATGGGGCTCCTATCATCCCTAGGACTATCACTGCGGCCACTGCCATTAGTTTTTGGACTAGCAGGGCTTCTACTTCTGCTCTTTCTTCTAGGACCATCACTATAGTCAGACCCATCTTGCCGGGCGGACAGCCTGCCATTCTCGGGAGACATGCTCCCTCTATCCTTCTGCTGATTGCCTTCATCATAAGTAGGGCTATCGTTCCTCGCCTTGGCAGATAGTGGACTATTCTTGGGTTCTGGGCTTCTATAGCGAGGAGACTCTGATCTATCTTCGCGAACGGGGCTACGTTCTCTGCGGACAGGGGATCTTGAACGGCTGGCATGGTCAGAAGCAATAAAAGGCAGAATAAGCAAATATGTTTCCAAACAAATGTATACTGAAACATAAGTCTAATGATTTAGAATCCCAGTGATGACACTATCTGTTAAACTCAGGTAACATAGATGGTCCTACCTGTAGCTGCGATCCCGACTGTAACTTCGATCCCGGCTCCTGTCACGACGGGGAGAACGTGACCTGACAGGTGAACGAGAATAGCTTCTTCCACGACCGCTGCACAAACAAATCAAATTGATGTAATTTTCAATCATGAAAACCACAGGAATATCAGTAGAACAGAAAGGGCAATGTTGAAAAAGAGCATAAAAGAAAGAAACAATTGCTCAAAATTCCCACAGCATATGTTTTTACCTGCTTTTCTTGGGACTATTCTTGCAGTTTCGCTCTATATGACCTCTTTCCCCACAGCGGTAACACTTATTCTTCCAGTCACCAGCTTTGCAATCCCGAGCCCAGTGACCATCAATACCGCAGTTAAAACAGCGCCCAGATCCTGGAGGAGGACCTCTACCCAAGTATTCTCGGGAACCACGTGGACCCTAATTAGTTACAAAGCCGACAAAGTGAATAGAAAACAATAGCATTCAAATGAAAACAAGAAAACCAACATGAAGCTAATTCAGTTTTAAAAAACATGAACGATGATTACAGAAAAAAAGAAGCCCGAAAGCAATTGTGATTTATAAATGCCGAATGTATTAAAGCAAACAAGGCATAAATAAGATGAACGAGAAACAAGTCAAAAAAAAAAAAAAATAGAGGACGCACATTTATAATCTATACCAGATAAAATAAATAACAATGCTTTGGTATTATATTAAGTGCACGGGGTTTACACACACAGGTCACCCATGGAAAGGAAAGAGAGAGAGGAAGGTAGAGATCCAATATAAAGATATTACAGCAGTTATTCATTGAGTAGGCAAGAAAGTATTTCAATTTGGAGTGCTATCTAAATATATTGACATACTAGTTCAAACAAAGCAAACACAGTATAAAAGAAACAGATGTGATAACTGACACCGTATCCATAGTGAATGTTTAAACAGGACAGCTAAAGGGTGATAATAAAATGACTTGCTTTCAGCATCAAAAACATATTACTATGACAATATTATCCAGTAAGAAAGAAAAAAAAAATCAGATAAATGACTATAATTGTTGTCATAAAAAATTAAAAATAAACCACCCTTCATATAACTAGATCTTTTACATGATAAGAATTGCTGAATTAACCCATACCCCTTTTGCAAATTCAACAATGATGCGACTTCCATCCACGTCACGACCATCTAAGTTATATCTTGCATCATCTGCATCTCGGGGATCACTAAATTCCTGTCCAAAAATTGTGAGAAACAAGGCAGAAAAGTAATATATGTTCTCGCCATCATTTATAATTAAAGCCCCTAAAGTAGACACCGGGAAACAACCTTGAGCCAAGGCACAATGAGAAATCAACTTGAAAAGAGATAAATGAGTGAGGAAAGGGACAGAGTGACAACTTACAACAAAGGCGTAATCATGCTTCATATCCACACCTCGAATTCTGCGGAAATGGTTTCCAGAAACAGTAAGGCCATCAGAACACAAGTACTGCAAGTGTATGATACTTGACGCCTCAAAGACGAAGTAAACACCAGTTTGTGATTGTTGCCATTTCCATAAAAATACGCAATAACATTAGAGAAAGAATCGCCAAAGTCAACACTCGGCAGGAATTTCCACGAATTCCACCAAGGCCACCCTCCTACCATAGACCTTCCAGGTTTAGGCAAAACCCCAGAAACCTTCAACAAGATCATTCAAGTTAAAACACGACACCTACGGATTGTCATTCCCACGCATAATATGACGAGTAACCAATGTAAATCCAAGCATAGAATATGCTTAGCCAAAAACCTGAATGCTATCCACTTATCCTAATGCTCAAGGTAAAGAAAGATATGGTTAACACCCCAGACCAATGAAATACTAATATAGGTCCCTTACAGATCAGGAATAGAATGCCAAAGAGGGACTTTGAATTTATGCTCCGTGAAAAATGAAAACTGATGCAAAATGCATTCTTGTGTAGTGCAAAAACAGAGACGACACAGTAACGAATAATTTAAATGATTGTTCATGATTCAATTAAACAATGACATTACCTCCCGTATCTGCCGAAGACCTTGTCCAGGTCACGTGAACGCGTCCTAGAGGACAAGCGTCCCACATATAGACGGGTACCACCGTATTTATCATCGTAGCGAGGCATTATTGCTGAGAAAAGAACCATGTTAAAGACCCGAGATCAACAGTAGGAAAGACACCATAAAAAAGACTAGTTTTCGCTGAAAAAGACTGAATAAAAGAGGGAGGAGGGAAGGAGACAAATACTCTATTCCACTGTAAGTATGAAAGTAAAGAACTAATGATGGGATATGCGGTTGAACAACTGTTCAATCTACGCCTATACTCCAAGGTAGTATGGCCATAAAAGTTATGCAGCATTCAACTTCAAGAGAAAATAAACGAAAACAACCAGCTTTCGACCTAAATCATGAAACACCCTCTACACCAATTTTAAACCCCAAATTTCGCAGGGGGAGAAACAAATACAATTTTAAATTGAAAAGGAGATACAAAATGAAACCTAGATGGCAAAATCCGAAAATCAAACAGAAAATAAGAATAGAAGCCATGAAATTGATAATTGGAGGGAAGATCCAAGGGAAAAGGACAGAGATTGAAAGAAGAAGTACCAAGAGGCGGTAGCAGAGGCAGAGGGGAATGCTCTGAAGGCAGCTCCCTGTTCGTATGGTAACCCTTTCAAACGGCGATGCAGTCTATGATTCTGTCCTTCACGTTATCTTTTTGTGTTTTTATGAGCACCGAAGGCGAAAACCTTTGACGGCCACGATACAGCTAATGTTGATCTAAGCATCCCCGTGTATTTCGCAACTTTTCTTCCCAATTTTGTTTCGTGTAGTAATTTTTTTTTCAGTTTATTTGAAAATAAAACGTAATTAAGCATTATTTTTAGATACTAAATAAATAAGCATTATTATTTGTTTGATAAAAAAGAAAAGTATGTTAGAGAAATTTTTGTTAAATTTTTTTTGTCTGGATCTTATATTATAAAATATGAAATGAAAGTAGTCCTAATGGGATAATATCAAGTTTCTATGGGAATTCCTGATCTTATTATTGAATATAAGAAAATTTTTTATTTTTTATTTTATATTTAATGTTATATACGTGTATTTTAAAAATATCAAATGACATGTACTATAATTGATTGATTTATTTACATTTTTTTGAGTGGATTATTTAGATTTTTTTTAAATCTACTCCTCATATCATATAAATATGTGTTATATTAACTAATAAGGGTTTCAAGGAGTATTTGCTAGTATCTAATTTTCTAATATGAAACTGATGGTAGGTTTTTTCTTTTACAAATATAATTGCAAAATGATCTAATTTGCAAAACACAAAAGGAATGATGCAGAATATAAAAGATTACTTGCACTCTTTTTTACTAAGATTATTCTTTTCAAATATGTTTTTTCTAACCTTATGAGCCATATGGGCCCTACCAACACTTTTTCTAAATTTTACTACAGTGCATATGAGCAACCAACGTACCAGAATTGAGGCTTTGATTTGTAATTAGGATGCCTCACCTAAAGATCTTTTCTAGTTTTTTTTAATATATACATAATATTGGATTCAGACGCGCAGTTCACCTATTTTATGATTTAGTTAATCTACTGTTAGACTAGGAACTTTTTTAGTTCCTTCTTCAAATATAGTATTTGCTAGTGATCGGAATTTATAAATATACTGAGGCAAGTTAGAATAAAATTCCTCTCACAGTAGTATATTTCGGATATTATATATTTCGGATGTAATAAACCATGATCTAAAAACTATTTTGAAGACTACACGCGTCTATATTCCAAACACTTCTGAGGTATTATTGAGTATGAAAACCGGAGAAAACAAGACACAATCAGCCACAGCAAGCCCATAACTTACACTCAACAGTGAGATAATCAAATCCGGACCGGCTACTGACCCAATCAGGATAGTGGGTCAGCTCGTAGTCGATTAGGAGGGTCAGCCCAGAGAGGCATAAAAATAAAAAATAAAAAATTTAAAATATTATCATACCTTTCAAAATTCTAAACAATAAATTTCATTTGATTATCTTGAATTCCTATCAAAAAATCATTAGAGTATCCAACATTTTTTACAATTGGTTTGACAAATTGACATCATGCCATATTGACATGAAATAATTTCTACCTTAAATATTAATTCAATACATTGAATCACTAATAAAATAATCATATATTTATTCAAAATTCTTTTAAATTTCTTTGATATATCGACACCATAATAAGTAATCATTGATTATCTTCATAGTAAAATATCAAAATAGATATATGATAACAAAATATTCATGTCTACATTCATTTAGTCACTAAACTAATAGTTATAACATCAAAATCATCATTAACTTTGATTAACATTATTTTCTACAATTTATACCTATAAAAATAAATTTAAAATATATTTAAAAATAATAAATCGGGTCAACCCAACAATCCATTGGTTTACCCGGGCTGAGCCCGATTTGCTAGATCTCTGGGTCTGTAGTTTACATGGCTCAGTTCCGTGGCCAGGTCCGTCCGAGTTAGCTTAATTACTATGCTCAGCATATAAGCGGTCGACATCCGAACAGACTTGACGTTGATATCAAACTAGTAACTCGCCCTTCCCTTTCCCTCGTTTTGCCATAGTAACCAACAAGACATCATGGACAACATAAGAATGGGCTGTAAGCATAAGGATTGGTTCGGGCAGGGCTAAGCATATATTCAAAGTTCTGTTCTAAAAATCTTCGGGTTAGCTTTTCTAACATGTCCTGTTGGCTTTGAAGCTTTTTAATCATATGAAAAAATAATGAAATAAATTAAAAAATAAAGAAATTGGGAAAAATAACTAATTATACAATGTATTTTTAGATTGGGAAAAATAAATTAATTTTTTGTAAAAAATAATAATATCTCTGAGCCGGGTCGGGCCTTTGGTCTTAATGTTGTCTATCCCCTTGTCTCATCCCACCCGATGGTTGGGGTTGGTCTTGTCCTGATTGTTATGCATACCTGGGAATTCAGGCTATCTAAAAATAGAGGGTTTTTGCAAGCCTGGCCCTCGAGGTGGCCCAAGATCTCACTTTTCTCAAATGTTTTTTTCGCACTTCCGAACTTGTGTTGCTAACTAAAACAACGAAACATACGATAAAAAACATAAATATGATTCAAATTATGTTTAAATACCAAATATTAGCAACTCAACAATTCAATATTTAAATTTAACGTGCATACAATTAGACAAAATCAAAGTCATAAATAGTTGAATACTAAGTCTAGTAGTACATAGTCCACACACCACAATTAAATAATTTGTTCCATAAGGTCTACATAGCATAATTAAATAAACTATGACATATAAAGTTATAAAAAAAAAAGTGAAAGTCACAAACAATACTAAATATTAAGTAAATGGACAAAAAAAATAATGTGCCAAAAAAAAAATTAGACGGGCCGGGCCGACAGGCTGGCCTATTTAAGTTCGACACTCCTACTAGGGGTTCTAAAATCAAAACCCGTCCCTTCACTTTAAAGGGCTTAAAGGGCCGGCCCGACGGGTTCGGCTCAAATCCTCGGCTCATTGTTATGGTTTTGAGCTAATTTTTCCTAAAATCAGGTTCCTCAGGCAAGACCGGATCCAGGCAAGCCGTTGGATCACTCGTGCAACCCTACATAAGATCATGTGAAAAATCACATAATCATATACTTTCCTTTTTATCACCACGGTTTTTTTTTTGGTCCCTAATATACAAACTATTCTTATATTATTATTTTATTAAATGAGAAGCATGCTACGCCAACAACAAATACACCACCAAAATATAAAGTTATAGTTTAAGGAATGATTTATCATTTAAAATAGGGACTATTTAGTGATTGAATTAGAATAACTGTGTCTGAATCCCATATTGACTTTAATTTAAATACCTTATATTTTTTTTGTGAAATTGAAACATTATTTGGCTCTAAGCCCTAAGGCCTATTTAAGTAACAACGATAGATGTTTAAACTTGCTAGACAATAAAAATTTCTTTAACTCAGAGATCTTCAAAAACAACTGTATGTGGTTTTTCGTTTACACATATATTTAGTCTTTATTATAAGGCATCAACTAATAAATCTCACATACCAATAAAATTGGTTAAAAGCATTGAATTTATTTTAAAACTCAAATGATTTCCAATATTGCCCATACTAATTACACTAAACTCAAATACTATATTACATGTTATTCCCTTCTACTATCCTTATTAAATATGGGTATGGATAGAAAAATATTTTTAAAACTTATTGAAAACTAACAGGTAATAACTTATAAAAAGGACCAAAACAACTTCTTAGTTGTTGCCTTGTAATATACCAGAGTGAGTACAATGTCGCATTGCTCTCAGTACTAAAGCACTCTATATATGAAGACTAGACCATGTCAATTATAGATCAAGTCCTCTTGTTCTTGCTTCCAAACATCAAAGCCAAATAAAACAGAAACCTGAAGAGAAACCCCCACGCAATGGTTATCCACAGGCAATCCCACTTAGTGAGGTCCGTAATCCCCTGCTGCCTCAGTATATCCATTCCCGTGGTCACGCACGTAGACCTCGTAATGTTCATCCGCAACGTCTTGCTCATACTCTTCAACAACTCCACCTTCAAACTCTCCGGCACCTCCCCTAACGGCGTCATATCAAACATCTGAGTCCCCCTCACGAAGCATCTCGGAGGATCAACATTAAACTCGTTCTGCAAAACCCCCTCGTACGGATACTTCACCAGCGATATATAATGAAACCATATCCAGTACGCAGGAATTCTGTCCCTGCTTATGAAGAACCCACTGAATAAGACAAAGTAAGCTAAAATTGCGACCACCACGGTGAATCCCAACATCACGTGGGCCACCACTCCTGAAAGGAACGTCACGAAGGAGTTTCCTGCCCAGAAAGAGGCGACGATGATGAGGAAGTAGAAGAGGAAGCCGGATGGGCCGCCGGCTAGGCCCACGGCCCAGAAAGTGGTGGCGGCGAAGGCTAGGGAGAGGAAAATTAAGGAAGGTATGGAGACGAGTGAGAGTGCGAGAACGTAGGAGGATCGACGGTAGGCGTTGTAGGCGGTTTCTCTCATGAAGATGTATCGCTCTTGGAGGAACACAGGCATGGCTTCTGCGCAGGTGTAGAATGTGGTGGACATGGCGAAAGCGAAGAATCCTAATCGTTCTTGAGCACCTTTGGGAGAACTATCAAGATGCCAGAAGATAGTGGCGAGGATGATTCCAGTTATAAGAACCGCACCAAATCGAATTCCAAACAGTTCAGGCATTCTTCTCGAATTAATCATCGATCGCTTCGCTATCACGGCCATCTCGATCCAAAAAGGATTCGCAAATGTTGGAAAAGAAGAAGATGATGTAGTGAGATTCAAATTCGAATCATTGTTACTATTTGGCGCGCCAGAAACCAACTTGCCTCGTGAGATGCTGGCGCCAATGGCATCCTTGAGCGAAATCTTTTGTGTGTCAGTGGCAATGGCGATTCCATGGCCGTTACATGATTTGCCATTGCCATTCACGTGATGATTCGATTGCCATGATTTGTTGAGCTCCACTAACCCCTGGGTCCCACCAGGGTTCTGTTCCAGCTCACGAATCAGGTCCAGCGCGAACTCGGTCCGGTTCTCGTTATCCGGAATCGGGTGACCGAACTCAGAGAAAAACCGAGGGAGATCCGCGGGCGAACCGGTGTAAACGGTTTGACCGTGAGAGAGGAAAATCAACCGGTCCAACAACCCGACGATTCTGTAACTCGGTTGATGTATGGAAAGCATGACTATGCTTCCGGTTTGAGCTATTCGTTGCAGGACCTTAACAACCATATAGGCACTGGTGGAGTCAAGCCCTGAAGTAGGTTCATCGAGGAAGAGGACGATCGGGTCGTGGATTATATCGATTCCGATGGAGACACGGCGGCGTTCGCCGCCGGAGACGCCGCGGTGGCCTTCGTCGCCGATGACGGTGTTGGCGGCGTTACGGAGGCCGAGCTGGTCGATGAGGGCTTCAACTCTGGCCTTCTTTTTGGACTTAGAGAGAGAACGAGGAAGCCTGAACTCTGCGGAGAACATGAGGGTCTCTTCCACGGTGAGCATGGGAAAGAGAAGGTCGTCTTGCATGACGTAAGCTGAGATCACTTTCAGAAGGCTGGAATCCAATGCTTCGCCGTTTAACGTGATCGTTCCTTTCAAGCTCTCCTTGGAGATTCTGTTGGCTAGAGCGTCGATGAGTGTGGATTTGCCGGAGCCGCTTGCTCCGAGAACGGCCATGATTTCTCCGTCACGGGCCTCGCCGGAGATATCGTTGAGGAGGACTTTGGTGGTGTTGGTCTTGGATTCGGGTCCTGCCACGTCATGATGAGCTTCCGGCGAGGAATTTGAATCATCAGTGTGGTTTGTGGAGAAGAAAGAGGAGAGGCTCATTTTGCGACGGACTTTGACGCTGTAAGTCAAGTGAGTGAAGGAGAGGACGAAGGAGTAAGAGGGAGGAGGGAGGTGGAGGGTGTGGTGGGGTTGGGAGACGGCGTCGTTTTGAGCGTCGGAGAGGGAGAGGCTGCAGGACACGTGGCCTATTTTTGGCCTTTGATATGGGAGCTGGACGAGCTCCATGGATTGATTGAAGAAGCTACATCTGTCGTCGGCAGGAGAGCCGGAGGGCGCCAAGGACGACGGAGCTTGCGGCGGAGGCGGGCGAGACATTGGTGAGAGGGGGTTATAATTAATGGAAAGAGTGATGAGAGTTTGGTGGTTATATAGAGAAGGGAGTGATATTAAAGTGCTTGAAAGTAAGGGGTTAGAGTTAGAGTGGAGAAATTGGAAGATCTGAGATGTTTGACAATTGAACTGTATCTGTGTATATAAGTGTAGAGATAAAGTGCGTAGAGTAGGTGAACTTAGGGGAAACTGGATGTGTATTGAGAGTCTGAATGGTTTAATTTGTATTTTATTTTATTGAAAAGATTTTAATAAATGTAGAATTTAAAATTAAATATAAACCATTCAAATGAGTTTCAAACGGTTTAAATATGATTAACTCTTCGTACTTATCTTCATAAGTCGGAAACTAGCTTCAAGCTTAGGTTTGCAAAATAATGGAGACCCCCCCAAATTAACGTCCCCGAAAATGGACATAAAATATCTTAAATAATGGACATAAAAGGCACCTTTTGTAGTAGTCACGTACGGCCTCTCCTGCGATAAGTGTGTCAGTTATCTCCACGGCTACAATATCATCCGTGCCTGTAATCTCATGGTCTAGAAACGCCTAAGTAATCAAATCATTTAATAAAAAGCATAATTATAATTAATTAATACTATAAATGGCGGCTCTTTCTTTAATTTCAACAGGATGGGAAAAATTCATTCATAACTAAGCATAAAAGCACAAGGCAAAGCAAAAGTCACATATATATAGACAGCAAGAATGAATAAAATGACAATGTATTCATCTTTACGCTGGCTTTAATTAATTTTTTGTCATCAGCAGTATGATTTAGTATTCGTAGTGATGAGTATTTTTGGGGTGGCTGGTAAGGTGTCACGTAGTCACATTTCTTGTAGGTCTCACCAAAATCCTAATTGGATAACAGCATGTTTGGTTCTAAAGGCGTGTAGTAATGAAATGAAAGTCCAAACCAAAAAGAAAACTGCAGATATAGAGGAGATGATCAAACAAAATATTAATAAAAAAATGATGAATCCGGGATCTTATTTCATATGTTGGTTACATACTTACATCAAATCTCAATCTTAGAGTTAAGTTTCTGAACATAAACTGCGTTCGGTCAATTGGAAACAAAGGAACTTAAATATAATGGATCTTATTAGAGAGTCAAGAAATCCACATTATTCCATGCAAAAAAGAGGTCACCAACACACCTAAATCTTAGTAATAGATATTTACGATTTCACGCCTTCGTTCCTACACGAAACTAAACTGACACGACATGTGCTCTGATTGGATGCCAATTTCTGATTAAATTAAGTGCAATCAGTTTTAGGTGTGGGTGTTATATCTACCATCTAGTTAGTTTAATTTTCTTCAAGTCAAGAAGAGCAACCATAACTGCCTTGTATCTACTTTTTATTTCACAACTAGGTTTCTTAACTTACAACATTAATTAGGCTAAACTAATTAAAGACCGGCCAAACAAGATTATATATATATATTTTGTTGAATAAATTTTAGGAAAGGGGTTTAGCTTACCCACAATCCAAGGGTAGGGCCCCCTAACTCATGATCCACTATGGGCTTCTGGTTGGCAAGTCGTCTAACCCACACAAGTAAGTTTCGCCCAACTTCACTTAGCTGTGGAGATGCTTCTTCAAGCGTCGCGACTAGAACCACAATAAAGTGGTCATACCAAGGAATCGAACTCTCGCCAAAGTGGTCGAAAGTCCAACCCCCTTTGCCAGCTGAACCAATGGACGATGGGTCAATCAAGAGATGATATAATAATGTTGCACAACAAAGCATTGGACAAACAATTGCAAGGGGCTGTATGAAGCTACTGATGAGATAGATATGGCAACTATATTAACGCAAACTTGAAGCCTATGATGGGATTTACTTCTTTTTTTTTTTTTGATAGAGAAGAAAGCGATAAAATTACACTACAATACAAGAAATAAACATGTGTAAATTATCTAAAGGAATTAAATAAAACCCAAAAGGCATATTCAATGCATGTTTAGCCAAAAGATTCGCTTCAAAGTTGTTGTCTCTACTAACTTTTTGAAATTCAACGATCCAGTTCCTTTGAAGCATTTGATGATTTTGAAGGATTAAGCTCCAATCTTTATGAAAAACGTTGCTTCCATCCTTAATAAACTTGATAGCTTCCAAAGAATCATTTCTCAAATGAACTCGTATATGGTTCCCATCCCATGCCCTTTTAAGACCAATATGATGGGATTTACATTAGCGCTTATCATTCAATGGAAAAAATGTGTTCATTGTTAATCGACACCGTTAGATTGATTTTGGATTGTTCCAATTTTATTTAATTTAATTTTTATATTCTAAATAGCTTTTTATTTTAACCTATATAAAATTTGAAATAAAGACAACATTGTAACTGTGATTTCTTATAAAATCGAATTTATCATTTAAAAACCTACAAATATAAAGTTTTAAATGTAAACCATTCAGATTAAATTTGAACCGTTTAGATTTCATCACAGTCATAAGAGAAAGAGAGAAAATGGATGAGAACCCCCTCACGATGCCACTTCAGTTATAATCTTGATTCATAAATTAAAATTCTCTTGGGAGGAATGTTAGCTACAAATCCTGGGCAACTAGTTTCGGTGCTTGTCCGAAAGATGATTAGGGGAAACTCCTCCATTATGGACCGTCCAAATCCATTCTGGATGGTATAGATTTATTATTTTTAAGTCTATGATTTTTTAAAAAAATAATTATTTTAATGGATACAAAATTTAAAATAAAAATAATCTCTTAACCATAATTTTGTTAAAAAAATATTTTTTATTAAAAAATCATAGACTTAAAAATACTAAATTTGGGCTGTTCATATTCGATCTGAACAGTCCACAAAGTGGAGGAGCGTCCCTACTCACATTTCTTACAGACACCGAAACTAGTTCTCAAATCCTATCCTGGACAAAAAGATGTTTTAATGCACTACGGAAAATCGTCTTTCAACACGGGCATGCATGTTACTCATGAGCTCATAAGATATTTAAAAAAGCCTTCATATTATTAGGTTAGTGAAACATATATGGATCAAAACAAACGCAAGTATATATATGATACCACGGTTGAGTTTTGGGAGTCGCCAGAAGCAACTATGGGTTTGGGTATTCCTTAAATTTAACCATAACACGCTTAATTATCATAAAATTTTATCGAAGGACCATACTTTTGTTATATTTTAATTAAAGAATATGACAATAAAGATATAACAGTATGCTTATATTTTTTTGGTGAAAACAGTATGCTTATAATTGTATAGATATACAAGTTCTTTCTGAAGAATAACTAGTTTGCCGTGAACAATATGTGTATTATATAATAGAAAAAAATTACTTCATTCGTTTCTTAATATAAGACCCGATTGATTTTTTTAGAGATTAAAAAAGGCACTTAATAATAGCACATGTGTTATACTATTAGATTATATACTAACTTATAAATTAAACAAACTAGTTTGAATTTGAAAAACAATTAGGGAAATTAATTTATAATAAACTTAATTATTTAATTTTTTTAAGATTTTCTGAAAGAGTTAATTAAATCTTATAGGTATTAATTTAGCCAAAATACTTGAACTCCTAAAAACAGTGGCCACATCCTGTACATTATAAGAATTTCAAAAACTTGTAAAAATTCAAAAAGGCCTTAATTAATAACAGATGATACAAGACAAAAACCGTCATCAAACGAAAAGAAAAGACTAGAACCGTGCCTACGCTTCAAAGTCGTCGGTCTCTGGTCCTCAACTAATTGCTTTTCGATTATTTAAAGCACAACGTGTGTGTTTTTTTCGATGCCCTTGAATCACTTAAATAAAAGTCATCTACATTCAACGTTCCCCAGTTTACAAACCAAGTTTACAAATAGGGAGATTACAACTAGTTCCTAGAAAGTCCTTAGAAACCTGGATGATATTAAATCGAATGTGTCAGGAATTATCAATACATTTTGTTAAGTTGTCCATAATAATTAGGTTTTTAAAGAGTTATCAATAACAATTCATTGAGTTGTATCGACAACTCTCAACACCTGCTATTTAATATCACCCAAATTTCTAGTAACTTCAATTTAATTTAACGACTTTTTGTAGCTTGATTGTAATTAATTGTCTTCCTTGTGACCTAGTTGTAATTCTCCGGTGTACAAAATGCAACTATGAATAAGTTATCACATATTGGGAACACATGAAGGAGACAATGGCAACACCTTTTGGAGTTTGAAATTGTCAATTATATTACTCCATTTGTTTAACACTCCTTTTATTCTGGAAGAAATTTCTAAGCAGCTATATGTCTATACATGAGTATATATACCATATCCGTTACCTGTGTAATGTGTATTGATTAAGATATGATAAATGTATAATTAAAACTAAGTCATGTATGTTAGGAGTTTGTTTGATGAAATATAATGTATGAACAGCAACAACCCATCCCCAAATCTGTCCGATCCCTTTCAGCCCCATCAGTTAGATGTTATCTGGTTTAATCCTTTTTGTTAAAAATTATATGCTTGGAGTATAATATTTAGCCTTGGATCATTAAAAACATGTTGGAATAATTTATTATGAGTAGGTTTAATAAAGTTTTCCATTTTTATCCTTACTTATTTATTATACATATTTTCTCTCCCCTCCTTGCATTTACTAATATAAAAGAGTAGAAATGGAAAATATACATTTATTACTTTGATTTTTGCATGTTGTTTCTTATATTTTGGACAAAAAAATTGCCATATCACCTTTTATATTTTGGACCAGAGGGGGGTATATTTTTGAGAATTCTACACCATGTTACTGGGAAACATACTTCATTAAACACAACAATATAATACGGTTTGTGAATAAAAAAATGCCAACCTCGGACCAGAATTTAATACGCAGAGACGATCACACAAATGGCTTTTTCCCTTACGCCGTCATTTTTAGGCATAATCTCTATAGGCCATCTAACTCCCGCCTAACAACAACACAAACACGAGGGCTCAAATTAACAGAATCACACGTGATGGAAAACTCACTATAAAAACCAGTGAAGCTGATTATTCTCATTCCTCACCATCAATATTTTGTGGAAGAAGATGAACTCTGTTTGGAGATCAAACTGTATGAATCAATTTGGGGAAGGAATGCCCATGAGGATGAGAGCGACGTACGTGAATATGTACAAGTGGCCAGAATCAGATGCAGAGTTCATAAGGAATGTTAGCTCCAAAAGCAGAAATGGGAACCCCTCTATTGTGGATAGCATCTCGTGCAGACAGATGTTCCTAAAGAGCTACAAGTTTTCCAGAAAACAGAGTGTTTCTGAGAAGACGAACTTGTGTTTTCAGAAAGTGAAGCGAAATCTGTGTTACGTGATGAAGAAGTGTAAGAAGAGAAGAAAGATTCAGTTTAGGAGGAGAAAGTGCTTGGTTTGGAGGAAACTTCAAGCAATATCTTTCTTTACCCTCATACGGAGACTCTTCTCGTGCTCTGCTTTGCTTCTCTAATGACTAAGTGATGTGTCTACAAGAAAGCCTTTTCATTATCGTTTTGAAAATGAAAATTTGATTGATTTTTTTTTTACCATAAAATTTGATTGATTGATTGATCGATCGATTCATTTATTATTCACAAGTTTTTATTTGCTTTGTTGATTGTGGAGAGTGAAGTTGTCGGGTGTGATTTACTTCGCTTTTTATTGTAAGAATGGTTGAATGCCGGAAACGGCATAATGGGGAGCTTTCAGGATAAAAAGCGTTTGGCGCATAAAACATTTTTGATTGAAAACCAAGCTTGTGAGAATAGACTAATAAGTTCAGATAATTATATTTATTAACATCATGTAATGAAAATCGAGGGTCTAAAATGCTCGTAAATTTTCATGCATACTGAGTGTCTAGAAGTTTTTTATAGTAAAAATGCAGCGGTTTTGCCCTACAGTTAAATATCCTAACTGTCAAACGATATTTGACCAAATTATGCTGATATGTTGTGTTACATCAGATATTATGACACTTATTATTTCACATATTATACCGGTACCACATCATGAAAAATAAAACAAAAATAAGAAATACCAAACATGCCCTGAACATCTCCCGAAAAGCATCCAACCCCGGCTGCCACAACACCATCCCCTCCATCCTCACAGGCCGGTGAGGTGTCAATCATGTTCCCACGACCCCGCCAACGGTGCTTCATTGTTTGACAAAGATCAGTCTGCAAAGAAAGTACAAACTCCAAAATATAGCTTCGGGCTCAATAGGTTTTGCAGGGGTGAGATTGTAAGTAGAGATTTGTCCTCCTCCTTCATCTTCTCCTTCTTCCTTCATCTATGATTCAACCTCATCGGAAAAAGGTAAAACTCATAAATCGGGATTTTCCTTTTTCTTCTACCTTGGATCCAAATCAAAGTAAAGATAAGGGCTTATCAATAAGAAGATAGGCATTATTTAGATTTAACCTTGAAAATCTTGAGCAAATCCACGCACATTCCACGGATTTCCGGCAAACAATTCATCTGCATCAGAAGCAGAATCTCGGTCAAAATCATTTACCTTCGTTCACCGATTCTTGTGCCTTCTGATCACGAAATATATAGCAAAAGGTATAGTTACTGCGTATTCCATTGCAACATTTGATACTTTCAGGACCTTCTGCAAAATCGACGCCATACAATTTGGATTCTCGTAAATTTGGAACCTACCTTCCTTGGTCATCAACATTGTTTCTAGAAATCTGTGTTAGTCTAATGCTGTTGTTGGCGGCAGCGACGTCATAGGGGTGGAGGAGACGAGGAGTGGGAAGGGGTGAGCTTGGTGAAAGGCTGAAATTTTGGTGAGAGGGAGAGAGGATAGTGATGATGGCGGGTTGTAATATGGAAGAGAGGGAGAACTAGTGATGAGGTGGCATGAATGGAGTGTCATGTGTATAAATTAGGGGTGTTCACGGGACGGGACCGGGACCGGGACGACTCCGTCCCGTCCCGAAGAAAAGTGTTCGGGACGGGGTTTCCGTCCCGTGTCCCGTCCCGAACTTGTCCCGGTCTCGATCGGGACGGGACGGGACCGGGACGGGACAGGCCTTGTCCCGAAACTTTTTCTCAATTAAAAAAATTGACCCAAAAATATATTTTTTTGCAGAGTAACACACTTGGTGGGTGATTTTATAGTATAATTAAATCTCCTCCAGTGCCATGAGCACTCCATATTAATACATAATAAATCAAAAACATAATAATTAGAGCAAAAAAAGTAGCAACAACTACACATTTAAATAGAGTTTTAAAAAAACTTCAAATGTGATGTGTTATACATAGAGCACAGTGGAAGCAGACAAGAAATTTGAGATCAATGAATGGTTGGAACTTAGTTTAGAAGTTAGAGTTATATATTTTTTTAAAAAATATTCATATATACTCACATATGAGACAGATGACACATGTATTTTTTTTAAAAAAATATGAACATACATATATATATATATATTCGGGTCGGGACGGGATCAGGACGACCCCGTCCCGAGTCCCGTCCCGTCCCGAAGCGGTACTCTGTCCCGTCCAGAAATGGCCGGGACGGGACGGGACGGACCGGGACGTGACAGAGTTGAACAGCCCTAGTATAAATTAGTCAATAATAACAATCAAATTTAATTTTTACAGTGAGAGTGATATTACCCCCATTTTTTAAACTTCCCGGTGATATTACCCATTCAAAAGCTTGCAGACACTATGTGCCTATTTGTGGATGCTTTCAGGATATTTTAGGCTCTCATCCCTTAAAAATCCAACAATGATTCAACATTAGTAATTCAACTACCAATATCATTATGATGAAACTACAAGTGTGTAAGGCAATATTTGACAATTCAGCTCATTCATTTAGTGAAAATGCAAGTAATATAGATGCTAAATTAGTAATTGAGGGAAAAAAAACTCTATGCTCTCTCACTCCTCCTTGGTTTCTATGATTTTGATGTTAATGGTGCTTGTAAAGGCATAATGCCGAATGTAACATCCCAAAAATTTAATTAAGGATTAGCAGTAAATTAAGATTTAATTTTGGGGTTAATTAAGGACTTGGAGAACTTTATAAATAAATTCATGAAAATGGAAGTATTTTGGGGATTTATAAAGACATAGTTTCTCCTTTAATTTGAGGGAATTAGAGTTGGAGAAATTATTTTTGAACTCAAAAGAGGTCATAGTGGGAGAAAAATCTTAGTGGATATTTACAATAAATTTTGGAAAGTGAAAGGGGGGATTTTATCTTAAAGAAATACATCTTATTTTGATGATTTAAGGACCTAATAGTAAATTACTTACCGCACTTATTTTAATTCCCTTTTCTTTAAACTCATAATCCTTTCTTTTTTTCCTCCCCTTCCCCTCTCATTCCCCCGTGCCTCCCATTCCTCGGCCTCCCCAGTGTGCATCGTGAGCAAGAGAAAGGGCGACTATGACTATTGTCGTCGTCGTCTTGAAGGGGATGACCCTCCTCCGTCCTCTTCTTCCCTTCCTTCCTTCTTCTTTCCTTTCTATTTCTTCCTATCCTCTGCAAGACGAGAGAGAGGGATGGCGGTGGTCGCTGGAATCAGGAGCTCTGATGGCCGCTTCTTGGTCTCCGACCAACCCCCATTTGCCCTAGGTAATCTTCCCCCTTATTTCTTTTTCATACTCCTCATTGTTTCAAAGATTTCTCTTAGTTGAAATTGGGGATTAATGGAATATCCAAACCCTAGGCTATATGTGTCACATTTCGTTTTTCTAAAACCATCTTGGGGTGATTTCTAAGTAGTCTATGGGTTGAGATTACTTGATTTTGAGTTGGGATGATAATTTGTCGAATTAAAGTGTTAATATGCTAGGGTTTGATGTGGAATTCGAAAATCCTTATAGTTTTTCTGGTTTTTGGTGGTTCCATATGGTTTCTAGTGGCTAATGGATGATGTTAAATGGCTTGATTTGTTGGAGGAACTCTTGAATCAAATTTTGGATCCTTAAAACTAGTTGAAGTTATGTTTTGGATGGGGTTATTGGGATTTATGTTCATTATGAGTAAATTGGTAATCCTAATATGTTAGATGATGTTAATATATGATTATAGAATAATGAAATTTGGAATGGTTGGAGTAATTTGAATTTTGGTAATTTTGGAGGATTTTATAGACAAATTTAGGCATAAGCTAGAATCATTTGATGTGGTTAAAGAGAATAATGATCTGGAATAGATTTTTGTTTCAAGGAATATGTAGGGAATTGAGTTAAAATTTTGGTTAAGCTAAATTTCAAGATTTTGATTATATATTGATGAATTTTTGGTCTAGGATGGATTTTAGGGGTTGATGTGTAGAATGATTGATTGATTGGTGGTTTAATGGTTTCAATAGGCTTATTCATGTTTAAGAATGATTCTAAATAGTTCGGGTGGTTGATATATATGTGGGATTTCATTTTAAAGGTTTAAAGTTTGGAAGTTCTCATGCTATGTTAGATGGTTTGAATTGGATAATGGTTTTGAATGATGTAATGGTTATTCTAGGTAAATTAGTCTATTGATTGATTCCTAAAAGATTAGATATTGTTGAGAAGTTGGGTACATTGTGTAAGTGGACTATATGAGGCCTAATGATTATTTTTGGGGATTAATGTGGTGAATGGTGAATCGATGATGATTGGTGTTATGAACTTATGATTTATGGTTGATTGTTTGGGAAGTTCTCCCTAAGTTCGGATTTGTGACTTGAGACCAATTGGGTAAATATGCCTATGTTAAGGGGAAAACGGGGGATTTTAAGTCAATGAAGGCAATAGAGGTTGGATGTTTGCTATAGGCTTGATATGAGCTTAATTTAACTTAATCAAACCCAATAAATGTAAATTAGATTTCCTATTTACAATTTTGTTCAAAGAAGTTGTTGATTATTGTGAAGGAGATTTTGTATAATATCTGACATTTCCTGTTGATAGTTGTAATTGTGCATATGACACTGCATTGTATTGTTGCGCGATGTAACCCTCGATCGGCCAACCGAGTGGTTATTTGTACTAGTCATTCTGATTGTAGACAAGGACCATTGCTCATCATGATTATAGACAGGGACCATTCCTTGATTGTAGACAAGGAATCCCTATTTTGATTGTAGACATTGGGGGGGCTTCATTCAAATTGTAGATAGAGGAGGATGATGCCATCCTGATTATAGATAGGGGCACAATGTCACTTTATGCATATACCTATTGTATTTGAATTGGAAATTGTTAATGCTATGATTTATAGTTGTATTATATATGTAAGTATTCTCTGTGGTGATATAATTATTTTTCTTAAACTGTGGTACTTTTAGACATTCTAGTAACCCATTCTCACTCATGTAATGAGTTGAGTTGAGTTGTGATTACTAAGACATTTTTATCTCATCCTGTGGTTATTTTCATTTTTACAGGTGATCATGCACAGACCAGGGTGCAGGGAAAGGGGACGGGGCCGTACGGTCTGAATTAAGCCTATGAGTAGGCCAAACGTTATAATTTGGGGATGTATATTGCCAAACAACTTGGGCTTGCATTCGCTTCCACGTTTTCATGTTTGACTGATTATGAATTTGGATAACTGTAGGGTTATATTCACTTGAGTTTGATTGCTGGATACTTGTTGGATCTCTTTTCTGTTGCCAATGGTATTACTGTGGATGACTATGATATGAGAAAGGATTTTGTACTCACATGCATGTGGTACGTAACTGAAATTTATTATGGATGTGCTGCGGTATTATTTTGAGATGTGGATCATTGATGGTATAGGCATGTTTTGTTTAATGACCATGTTAGACCAGTTATTTTCTAACATGGTTAAATTGAATATTTGATTGTCGATAAGATAGTGTATGTTGATTTTTATTGACCATGTTAGATGGTTTTTTACCTAACTAGCACATACTTAACCATGTTAGGGGACTCCTTTCTAACATGGTTATGTGTTTTCAATATCCATGATAGCCCTTGCATGATGATAATGTTTATTCTTTCTATCCATGATAGCCCTTGCATGATGATAATGTTTATTCTTTCTATCATGGATAGTGTTTATGATATTAGTAAACTCTTTTCCTAACTATGATAGCATTGTTGTCATTGTATGGTTATCACTTTCCTATCATAGTTAGTAGTTATAGGATTGATTATTAGGAGTTTAATTGGGATTAATAGTAGAATTTTACACTGAACCTGCAATAATGATAAAGAAGAGATAACCAAAAAGAAAAGAGTAAATTAAATGGAATGTGGATAAGGTGAATCTATTCACATTCTTGTTTAGAAAATATATAACTTCAATTACTTTAATGAGTAGTGGCCGAAAGTTTACAATGTTTAATTTCTTATCTTATGATGATAGCTATTGCTTTTTTTTTTAAGTTATTTATATAAGATATATAAAATAAACGGATTTAATTGTCACTAGTATGGCTATACGGGTGGGGACAAAATATTTCCGTGATGCATGGTATATAACTATATATTTTAATCAACTAAGAGGAAATGAAGTTAGCTTTCCTCCTCTTCTCTTTCCCTTATCTTCTGTATTCCGACATTTAGATTGAAATTTCGACAATTCAGATTCAAAGTTTTCTATAAATTATATTTTTAAGTACTTTTTTTAAATAGTTTAAACTATCATAAATAAAATCTTACTATTTGAATTTTATTTATTTATTTATTAAATAATTTAGAATTTTGTTAGTAATTTTATAAAACATTAAATCTGTACCATCAAATTACAACTTAAGGGTTGGATTATAGAAGAAGAGGGAAAGAAAAGAGGAGGAAAGCCAAGCCCGAGCAGAAACATTGCATCCGATCAATTAAACATGCATTTCTTGAATGGTCTTATAAGTAACTTAGCATGCCATACTAAAAGTAATTAACAATCATAGTTATGATGTTGAACTAGTTATAGCCGGAGATGTTTGCAAATTACTAATGATTCCATGAAAGGGAATACTTATATTTAGTAGCGGCTATATAAGCTGTCATACGATTAGATGGATCAATGGTTGGTTTGGCGGCGGAGGAATAATGGAGCGTAGGGTTTTATGGCTTTCTTTGCAAAGTTTTTTCTTCTTAATTGCCATGGAAATAATGGCAAGAATTGACAAGAAAAAGAAAATCCAACTTTCGAATGAGACTTAATGGATGATGGTCTCTAGTTTCTTAACAAAATCTTTATTTTTTTTATTTTTTAATTTCATTCTTTTCATCTCGTTTTTGTCATAGATGACGATGACTGACGTGATTATTTATTTATGAAAAAAACAATCATGTTGATCCAAATGAAGCACCAAAAATCATGGGAGGTTTTTGGGAGCTTATGTAACAATAAATATTTAACTAGAACAATCAATGCTTTTAATAAAAAAATTGTTTGTTATGTTCTCATTTGTTAGGTGTAATGCCATTAGAGGTCATTCTTTTACTTCGAGAACCCAAGATAGAGTGAGGAGGAATTCATTCTTCCAGCCTTGATCTTTCATGTTGCAACTATATATATATATATATATATATATATATATATAGGCCGTCCTGGTATTGATGCTTCATTGAGATGACAAGGGTACTTACTCCTCATCACTTTCTCCCCATTAATGTTTCTATACATCTAAAAAACTTGAGGGTGATATACACAAATTTACAATTAGAGATTCATGGTTTAGTTTAAAAGTCAAAAAGTCCCCATCAAATATATAAGTTTAATAAAATTTAGTGCACTATGACAGACATGAGTGTTTTAAAGAAGACAAATTTCTATGTATGTGCACTTATTATAAGCCTTGATTATCACGGCATCTTTTGATGTGAGAAAAGTTATATGGATGCCTATTTATTACTATCGTTCACACCCTTTGCGTGTGTTGAAAATCACACAACTTGCATTAGTATGAGAAGTTGGTGGGAGGTTTTTCTTTCATGTATTTTTTTTTTTTTTGCATGTACTAGAAGATTATGAATTATTAAAAATTTAGAAAAATAGGAGCATTTTGGTTTTAGAATTATCAACTTACAAGTGATTGGTGTTATATTTGAGAACACCCCAAAAAAATTACTTTTCATTTTACGAGACAATTTTTCTGATCGCTCTTTCTTGTTGTCCTAGTGGAAAAAAAAAATCAACTTTTTGTTGGAATAATACCCAAAATATTTTAGTTGCTAAAATCTCAAAATCCCGGTAAAGGAATGCTGATACTTATCTGATCGAAATTGTAATTTATTTTTTTATTGTGAAAGATTAGTCCGAGAGATCACACACCATTCAAGAGGAAATGACAAAAAAAAAATATTAGATTTCAAAATTCTAAATAGGTAATCTGCATTTATTAATATTGTTACCCACCATCAACTCGTTAATACATTTATTCAATTAGTTATTTAAAATCTTTTATTTGGGACTTTGAAATTCAGAAAGAATTTTCATGTAATTTCCCAACATTCAATATATTTTAAATTCTTTGAAATCATAAAACTATTGTAAACATTTTTTGCAAAAGCACCCAAAAACTTATTTACAATTATGATCAGCAATGGTTGAATGATTTTAAGGGACCTTGATTTTTTCTCCTGCCCAAAAGGGATCTTGAAATTTAAACTTGAATCACAAAGCAATATTAATATCATGACCACACTATCTGAGTCTTTTTTATTTAAAAAGAGTTAAACTAAGACTTATCTTTACTCTTTACATAATAATATCATATTCACCGTTCGATAAAAAAATATAAGTGGTTGATATATAATACTTCTTTCAGTCCTAAATATAAGATCAGATTGAATTTTTTTAGAGATTAAGGATGTAAAATAAATCATTTTAAAGTATTTACATTTATGATCATCTCAAAACAAATTAATCTTATCAATACATAGTTGGTCTAACTGTGTAAGGCCCGGCTAGATCCCTTAAAGCCTCGAGTTTGAATCATAGAGGAGACACTTATGTCAGGAGGGGAAACCACGTAATCCCAAAACTTGAATAGTCATTACTCGAATGATAGGTAATATAATCCAGAAAAGGCACCGATTGCTGGTCGATGTATAAAAAAATTAATTAACCTTATAAGATGACGTATAATCTAATTAAATATAATATATATTAAAATTGAGTGGTCTATTTAACTTCTTTAATCTCCACAAAAATAACTTGATCTTATATCATGGACCAGAGGCAGTATACTTTATAAAACTAATAATATAGGTGTAGACAATCCAAATTGAAATTCAATAGGTTAAAATAATTATTTATTCATATGTTAAAAATATTATAATAATATTTTATAATATATCACATATGGACCATTCATTTTTAAATGTAATAATAATAAAAAAAGGATTATGAACCGAAAATAAAAGAGGATTATAAGAGGGTCTTATTCGCTAACTCAATCACAACCTTCATTACACACTAATACTTGCCCAAATAAGAGTAAGGCCTGCAGTTCAACAAAGAGAGCATCCTGGGACAAGAACAACAGACTGTCCCCTCCATTTATATTTGCTAGCTGCTACATTAATTAGCAACAAAGGTTTACCCAAAAGACAAAAGTTACATCAATTGCTAGATATCTTCAAATTAATGGTTTACATGTCCCCAATAACGGCAAGCATATAACTTGGCGGAGGCTATTTTGCCCTGGAAATAAATCAATAATCTATGCTCTAGCATAAACATCCAAATCAACATATCAAAAACCAAACCGTTGTTCGAATTATCATTCATGACGTTCAATTTAACCATTTTCACCTTCATTTTATAAGGGCCGCAAAAAAGTAATAGGAATCAAAGGTAGTAGGCCCCTTTCAATAGGCCCATACGTTTTTATAATGATTCGTAATAGAGAAAAGAGGGTAAAGTGCGTTGATACCCAATTGCAGCCATTGCCAACATCTATCCATTAGTTTTTATTATTCCACCTTTCATTAATGAGAAATAGGACCTTAAGAGTTTGGTGGTATAGAGTGTATATGCATGATAGTTTAAGTGTTTTTAAACTTATGTTTCCAATTAATCATACCCTTCATAAGGAACTAAGCAAAAGTACCCATCCTAAGTGGGATCCAGAAGTTGGAATAGCCAGAGTTGGGTAGCTTTTCTCTCTATTGGGAAACATGCCTCATAATAGCATCATGCTTGATCCAAGCAATCGGAAAATGCCATTGAACAGAAAATCGGCGGGAGGAGAGGATAGCCAACATAAGAAGAAGAAAACTGAGGATCCTTTTGAGGATATAATGGACGATCAGATGGAGGAACAAAAACTAGGGGAAGAAAACAGAGAGATAGAAAAAGAATTGGGGGAACAGAGCTTGCCAGAAGGGAGTTCTTTTGTCCAACCTAAGGCTTATCAATCTTACAGAGCTTCTTTGTTGGGATTTCATAGGGTGGCCTAAGGGGGCCAACCACTAGAAGAAGATGACTTATTTAATGATGGGGAAGAAATATATTGGAAACTGCCTGAGGAATCGGAGGAAGTCAAAGCTCTAATGAAGCTATCTCCAGTAGTATCGATTACACAAGAGGAATTTAATGAGTGGTGCCAACCTTAGAACTATGCCTCATTTTAACTGTACTGGGGAGGAAATGTAATGTCTACAAATTGAAGGAGCATTTATGTCGTTTGTGGGGCTTTAATACTTTTGAGTTGATTGATATCCCAAACAACTATTTTGTTGTTAGTTTTCAGGACCAACAGCTATGGAAGTCTCAGTACAGGAAAGTTCTATACGAAGGACCATAGGTTATACAACAACAATGTGTTCTGATCCAAAGATGGTCTCGATATTTTGACCCTTATTGGAATCTCCTGAGGAGAATAGCAACTTGGGTCCAAATTCCAGACGTGCCTATGCATTGCTACAACAATTACTTCATGTCCAAACTAAGAGATCGGATTGGGAGAACATTAAAGGTGGATCTTAATACCTTGGCTGATTTTCATTCTCCAAACGCGAGAGTGGAAAGGGGAAGTTTGTAAGACTATGCATAGAACTAGATCTCCAAAAACATCTGGTTCCTCAGATTATTTCAGCAGGACAGGTGTTTCATGTGGAATATGAAGGTTTAGGAGTAATTTGTTTCTCGTGTGGCAGATTTGGACATCGTAGAGAATCGTGTCCATTGAAGAGCAACTCGAGCTTTAGAAGCTCATCAATGATGAATATGGGGTCATAGAGCTCAACTCAGGCAACCATGCTGGAGAAGAAGAAACTAGGGATAGAAAAATAGTTTGGCTCGTGGATGATAATGGGCAAGTCAGGAAAGGCACATTTTTTAAAAATTGGTGATCAGAGGAAAATTTAGAGAAATTTTCAAACCGCAAGAAAAAGTACGAAAGAAGCGGCATCTTTTGTCCAAAAATCACACTTCACGGTTTTCCAAGACATGGAGAACGGAGGGGTAGAAAAAGACTTGGTGAACAATTGTAAGGAATTAGTACCTGCAGTTCCTAAAAAAAAAAAGCAAGCGAGACCTTCCCCTATGAATAGTGGAGCATTGGTGATAGCGAATGGCAAATCAAGCAGAGCTGGAGGAGATGTATAGAAAGGTGATGGAAATAAAAAAGCAAATAAGAGAATATAAAGCCCATAAATGGGCCGAGAACCGAGAATGGGCCAGGAAAGAAGACAAGCTGATTCTCAAGTGGAACTGAGACAAATGTATTGGCCCAAAATTCAAGTGTACCAAGGATGAAAAAAGGAGTGAGGAGCCACATTGTGGTTGTTGGACATGCTGAAGAAGTGGGCCAAAAGCAAATAGAGGGCCTTGCAAATATTCAAAGATGGAAGGACGAGCAACGTGTGAAGGAACAGTCTCAAAACCAATCAGTACAATTTTTAGGCCAACATCTGAATCCAGATACTTTTAATAAAACTAAATTGATAATCAGGCAGGAGGAACCCCCAGATTTAAGGATGCGAGAACCTGAAGTGGAGGAGGATAGCCAATTTCAGGATTGTGGCATTGTGGTTCCTAAAACGCTGAAGGAAGAGGGTGATGGATGTGATGAAGCGGTGCTTTAGAGGTACATTAGCCAGTTTCTTTCTTCGTAAGATTATTATGATTATTGCGTCTTGGAAATGTAGGGGAGCAAGAGGTCGTGCTTTCCCTATTATCATCAAGGATATTATTAGGAAATATCATATTGAGATTTTATATCTTCTTGAGCCAAGAATAAGCGGTGATCGGGCTGAGAGGGTAGTCAGGAAACTGGGCTTCAATCATTGGGTAAGAGTGGAAGCAACCGGGTTTGCAGGAGGAATTTGGATTCTTTGGAATAAAGAAAAAATTGAAGTGGAGTATCTTTCATCAACTACCCAAATGCTGCATTGCCAAATAAGAGAGAGAAGTTCTGGAATTAATTTTTTCTTGACTGTAGTGTACGGGGAGACAAAAGCGGTGGGGAGAGCTCACCTTTGGGAAGCTTTAAAGATCATTAGCGAATTGATGGTGGATCCTTGGCTGGTCCTGGTGGATTTTAATGCCATTCTATCTCATAGTGGCAAAAGAGGAGGATGTGAACCAGATTAGACCTCAATAACCCCATTCCAAAATTGTATAGCTGAATCGGGATTACTAGAAGCCCCAGTAGAAGGGGACAGATGCACATGGTCAAGGAATGATCTTGAGGAGATATTAGACTGGATATTTTTTAATTACACATGGCTGTCAGTATTTCCATCCTTCAAAGCTGTCTATGGGCTTAAGTTTAAATCTGATCACCGTGTTATTATTGGAAGTACTCAAGAGATAGTTAGGGGGAGCAGCAGGAAACCCATTTTCTCTTACCAAACAGCTTGGGCATTGGAAGCGTCCTTCAAGGATATTATCATATCGGCTTGGAAGGATAAATCTTGGGTGAAGGGAGTATCAAATTTTAGGGAGATAGCCTCGAAATGGAATGAAGATCATGTGGGGAATTTCTCCAAAAAGAAGAGGAAGATTGTTCGCAGGATCGAAGGCATCGAGAGGATAAACAAACAAGGTATTCCGAATGGTCTCAAAAGGGTAGAGGAAAAATTGTGGAAAGAATATAATAGGTTTGCTGCACAATAGGAGCTTATGTGGTTCCAAAAGTCTAGATGTAAATGGCTGCAATGGGGAGACCGGAACACCCAATTTTTTCATGCTTCTACCTTAATTAAAAGAAACAGATAACAGATAAATAGCCTCAAAGGTGAAAATGAAAATTGGATTGAAGAGCCAAAAGTCTTAAGAAAAATGCTGTGTGATTTTTTCAAGGATCTCTACAAAAAAGATAAAGAAGTAATCTCCCCTGAGGGATGGATAACAAATTTCCCTTCTCTTACCCAAGACGAAAGACATTGGCTAGCTAGGACAAGTGATCATAATGAGATAAAAAACGCAGCTTTTGCCATGAATTCTTTAAAGGCGCCAGGGCCAGATGGACTCCAAGCTCACCTTTTCTAATCTCACTGGAATATGGTGGGATGACACATATGTGAATCAATTGACAAGTGCTTGAAGGAGCCGAGGCAAGTAAGAGAAATTAATCAAACAAATATTGTGCTCATTCCAAAGGTAGATAATCCGATTTACATGAAGGAATTGAGACCAATATCATTATGCAATTTTAGCTTTAAGATCATCACAAAGATTCTTGCAATCAGATTAAGGGGGTTCATGGATAAGCTAGTTGGAGAAGAGCAATGTAGCTTCATAGCAGGAAGATCAAGCTGTGACAATATTATTATTGCTCAAGAGGCTATTCACTCCATGAGATCAATGAAAAGGAAGAAAGGATATGTAGCAATAAAAGTAGACATGGAGAAACTTATGACAGACTTGATAACCTGTTTTATTAAATACGCCTTGATAAATGTGGGCTTAGACAACCATTTCATTGAAATAATCATGGCATGCATTACCACAGCATCCATGAAAGTGATATGGAATGGGGAGGAGAGCTCGGAATTCTTACCATCACGTGGTATTCAGTAGGGACATCCTTTGAGCCCATACATTTTTGTGCTATGCATGGAAAGGCTTAGTCATCTTATAAAGTCTGAATGCTAAGCAAAGAAGTGGAAGCCCCTCATCCATAAACGAGGAGGACCTCTAGTATCACACTTATTCTTTGCAGATGATCTAATTCTTTTTACCGAAGCTTCCATTGAACAAATGGAAGAGGTGCATGAAGTTATGAAGAAATTTTGTATGGTGTCGGGACATCGAGTAAGTATTGGAAATTCTAAGATGTTTTGTTCTCGAAATGTGCACTTTCAAAGAGCCATGAAGCTTAGTGAGAAAATTGGCATAGGGATAACAGCAGATCTCGGGAAATATTTGGGAGTTTCTCTCATTCACTCAAGGGTTACCAAGACCACTTATACTCCTATTATTCAAAAGGTCAAGGCAAGGCTATCTTCTTGGAAAAGCAGATTCTTGACAATGGCAAGGAGATATGTTCTTGTTAAATCAGTAATTGCTACCCTTCCAAGCTACCAAATGCAATCTTGCCTTCTACCTAAGAGTACCCTCGAGGAGATCGAGAAGATTAGCAGGAGCTTCCTATGGAGCCAAGATAAAGGGTTACGTAAAGTGCATCTCATTGCCAGGGACTTCATCAAGAGAAGTAAGAAAAGTTTAGGACTAGTAATTAAGGACCTCCGTAGACAAAATGAAGCTTTCATATTAAAGCTTTGCTTGAATTTAACCACAAGTCCCAAATCCTTGTGGGTTAGAGTGCTGAGGAACAAGTATAGATGTGGTAATGAAGCCATTCCAATAGTATCAAAGAAGCCGAACAGTTCTGCTTCTTGGAGGGGTATAACAAAAGTCTGGGACAAGTTTTTACAAGGGCTTGGTAGGAAGGTTAAGAATAAGAGAACCACTAGATTCTGGTGGGATAGGTGGACAGTCTTAAACAGGTCGTTAATTACTTATGTTCCCCAAAATGTGATGGTGGATGAAGGGGACATGGTAGTAGACCACTTACATGCTAGTAGGGGCTGGAATGTGGAGAAATTGCAGGGAATTCTTCTCAACCAGATGATTTTGAGCATTCTAAAAATGCGACCTCCCTCTGGTGTAAAGGAAGATGGGTTCATATGGAGGTAGAGAGCTGATGGGGAATTTACAGTAAGGTCAGCTTATGAATTTCTTGCCAGCGAGCTAAGGGAGAGGCCAAAAGTGATATAGGGCCAGATTTGGAAAAGGCAAATTCTTGAAAAAATTAAGCTATTCATGTGGCAACTATCCCATGAGAGAATTGCTACTAACTCAATGAGAGCCAAGAGAGGCCTATCCAACTCAAATTTATGTCCTTTTGGGTGTGAGAGAGAGGAGAGCATTATACAACAATTGAGGGATTGTAAGAGAGTGAAAGAGTTATGGCAATCCATTATTAATTCTAACTTTTTTCCTAGCTTCTTTTCTTGTGATTTGCAGGTGTGGCTTGCATGGAACTTAAAGCATAATCGAGGGAAGGGGAAATTCTCCAAGCAACCATGGACAAAAACTTTCTGCGTTTTCTATTGGTTCTTATGGACCTCGAGATGTAGATTCTTGTTTGAGGAGCATACCTATACAGCAAAAGAGATTATACAATGTGGTCTCTATAACTTGTTGGAATGCACTTCAAACAACAATCTAAGACACCGAGTCTTCAAAGATTCTGTACAGCAAGAAGACGTTTGGACAATGCCACCCGAAGGAAGTGTACGTGTTGATGTGGATGCATCAATCAAACATTTTAACCGGGAAGCTTGTGGAGGCGTAATTCGAGACAGTAGAGGGGACTGGGTTATAGGATTTCATAAGTACTTGGGAGATAAATCAATCACTAAAGCTGAGCTCATGGCCATAAGAGCTGGACTTGAACTAGGGAGGCGATTAAAGTTCTCTAATATTCATCTTTCTCTGATTCCTTGGATGCTTTCAATTTGACCATGAGAGAAAATGGGCTAGATCATCACTTACGTAATGTAATTACTGATATAAGAGACCTTTTGTATGGTAATTAGAAGGTTACCCTTCAAGTGGCCAACTGAGGAGCCATTAGATGTGCTGATTTTCTAGCTGAAGCAGGACAGAATGGGAGTCCAGAATTTACGTTCTTCACAGCAGTACCAGATGGATGTCGAGGCATATATCTAGAAGAAAAACAACAAAGCCAACTAAGGGCGATGTCTGAGTAAGAGGGGAATGCCCCTCAGGTCTTTGTAACCATCAAGCTTAGCTTGCCAATGTAACCAAAAAAAAAAAAAAGTACCCATACTAAAAACAGCCGCCGTAGCTAGCAATTATGGAAGTATGGATCAATGTAATCCTTTGGTACTGTACTTAAGCGCATTTGAAAACAAGGGGACAAGAGATTGGCCTGGAAGTAAAGAACAAGGTGAAAAAAGAATCAAGATTCCGAATTCCTCTCTGAAATGGTTTCGTCCAATATTCTAATAATAAAAAGGGCATAAGGAGCTAGCTTTGACTTTTTTTTTTGGGGAAAACAAAACACTGGCAGTAGATTACTAGATTCCAGAGATCCTACAAAATAAGAAGGCAAGACAACTCCGAGAAGAAAATTGCTATTTCCACTGAGGTGTTGCAAATTAAACCAAAACTAAGGCAACATTAAAGTAAATTTCTTCGGACCACTTCGATGCTGCCGTGTCCTGGCAGAATTCGGTCCAAACATGAAAGGTTGCCGCACCCTGGGATCACTATGTCAAAGGGTAAATACCGTATGAAGGCCACTAAAGGAATCTTGAACTGTTATAGATTACACCTGCATAAATGTTTTCAAATGAATAGAAGAAAAGGCCTATAGAAATGTTGCCATAAACTTGTAGGGAACATGATCTAACAGCACAAATTAACTTACAATAAAATGGTTAACGCAATCTTTACTCCTCATAGTTTAGCCTCATTTTAATTTCAATCCCTAAAATTAGTTTTTTGTCCCTCATACTTAACTCATTTTAAATTGTTAATGCCTACGAATTCAACTTATAAAAGAGTTCAGCCAAAAATACTGAACTCCTGAAAACAATGGTGGCGATCCTGTACATTGGAAGAATTTAAAATAAAAAAATAAAAAGAACTCAATAAATAGATGATAAAAGCCAAAACTTATCAATAAAATTTAAAAAAAAAATCAAAAGTAAAGAAGAGATAAAAGTGCTGTCCACTACACTTCAAAATAAAAGTCGTCGTCTCCGGTCATCAACTAATTGCTTTTCAATTATTTAATCTTTAGTATTGAACATGCATGCTCTTTTGAGGCCCCTTTATTACTTGAATAAAATTCCTCTGCATTAAAAAATAATTCCACTGTTTCCAAATTACAACCATGAATAAGACATACCATTCTCTTCCTTATTATAAGTCCAATTATCATAAATTTTTTTCCAAAATATAAGTCTAATTTGGGATCAATTAATGCTACTGTGACTATTTTACCCCTATGGTGGAAATAGAGAATATGAGAGAGAATGTTTATAATGCATAAAATATTTTTATACCTATTCTTAAATAAGGACAAAGTCGTAAAAGTTTTAAAAATATGTCATATTTAATGCTATAACTTCTACTCCTTGGTATGTGAGAAATAGTTAGAATGAACTTATAATAAGGAATATGGTGGTTTATCATGGAATGGGAGCATGGAGGAGAAAACGATAACAGTTTTTCAAGTGGAAACTGTTGATTAAATAATGTTAACTACTCCCTTCAATCCTAATTATAAGATCAAGTTGACTTCTTTTAAGAAATTAAGGATACAAAATAAACCGCTTTAAATTATTTATATTTATCTTTTTTCCTCAAAACTAATTTATTTTACTTGTAAATTAACTTATAATCTAATTAGTAATTACATGAAATATATGTTATAATTTAGTGGTATAATTTTATCTTTAACCTCCAAAAAAAGTCAATTTGATTATGTAATTAGGACCTGAGGGAGTATTCAATAATCGGTCATAATCCTTTTAGGCTGAAAGAAATTTCTAAGCAGCTCTGTATACATATGCAAATGATCCGCACAAATGGATTTTTCCCTTGAGCCGCCAATTTTATACTTAATCTCTTTAGGCCGTCTAACTCCCGCCTAACAGAATCACACGTGATAAAAACTCACTATAACAACCAGTGAAGCTGATAATTCTCATTCCTCACCATCAATATTTTGTGGAAGAAGATGAACTCTGTTTGGAGATCAAACTGTATGAACCAATTTGGGGAATGCGTGCCCATGATGAGAGCGACGTACGTGAATATGTAGAAATGGCCAGAATCAGGTGCAGAATTAATAAGGAATGTGAGCTCCAGAAGTAGAAATGGGAACCCCACTGTGGTGGATAGCATGGGAACATCTCATGCAGACAGATGTTCCTAAGGAGCTACAAGTTTTCCAGAAAACAGTCTTTCTGAGAAGACGAGCTTGTGTTTTCAGAGAGTGAAGCGAAATCTGTGTTACGTGATGAAGAAGAATAAGAGTGAGAAGAGAAGACATATTCGGTTGAGGAGGAGAAAATGCTTGGTTTGGAGGACACTTAAAACAATCTCTTTCTTTTCCCTCTTACGGAGGCTCTTCTCATGCTCTGCTTTGCTCCTTTAGTGACTCTATGTGGTGTGTTTACAAGAATCCCTTTTCATTATCATTTTGGAACTGAAAATTGTACTGATTGGTTCATTCATTATTTATAAGTTTTTATTTGTTTTGTTGATGGTGGTGCAATAAAAAATAAATATTCCCTTAATTCCTAGATATAGGATTTAGTTGACTTTTTTGGAAAATCCTAATAAAACTAAATAAGTTATTTATAAATTGATTTGATTAATTTTTTCTCTAAATTAGTTTGTTTGACTTATAAGCTAACATAAAATCTAATAACACACAAAATACGTTATGATTAAGTGGTTCATTTAACTTCATTAATTTCTACAGAAAAAGTCAACCAGATCTTATATGTAAGTACAGAAGAATAGATAAGATTTAACTGCATGAAATTTTTACTCTCTTATAACTTTCTTCACTATCGTTCTAATTTTTTGAATCACTGATGATTTCATTCCTATGGTTTTTATAGCACAATCCTTCCGTGGCTCATATCTCTCTAAGTAACATTTCTTTTGGTGTCTTTAAGAAGCATTCATCCTATCCTTGTAGTCCAATCAATCAATCTTAATGGTTAGAAAAAGATATTGAACACAACTTTTTAAAACTACACATCCACATAAAATAATGAGCATATTCACTTTTATAAAAGACAAAAACTTTTTTTTTTTACAATCAATAGTTTATATTTGTTTTCAGGGATATTAAAAAATCCACATCCCCTTATCATCTCCAACTCATTTTAAGTAATCTTACGAGACAATAAAGTAACTTCCATCTAAGCTTCATGTAATCAAAGAATGGAGGATGGATAAGACAGAGAGGAGAAGAAAAAGGAGACGTCACACAATCAAGCAAGTAAAAAAATTGAAAAACCAAAATATTAATTTCCATTTTTTTAATCTTGACATAAAGACGAGACTCTGAGAGAAAAATCGGAGTTCTGACAGGATCCAGATCTCTCAACTATACATACTCAATAATTAAATTAAAGTTTTATAAAAATAATAAATTAAAGTGACCATTGTTGGAATAACTTGTACATTAAAGCAGCAAATTAACCACAAAATTTGCACGACAAAAAAGTGTTACGAGAGAGGGAGAAATGAGTGTGGCCCATAATCGATATCGACTGTATGTTGGGCTAGATGTTGATGTTTTATAAATTCACGGCCCATATGGGAAGAACATGGAGGAAAACCAGTTACATGTGCACGAATAAAAAAAAAAATCAAAAAATGACGAAGGCTGTTAGAACTTAGAACTTAGAACAATTTTTTATAGGTTAAAGTATACTTTTTAGTCCTTTATATTTTTATCAAATCTCTTTTTGGATCCTTAAATTTGAAAAGCATACTTTCTATCTTTTTTTGTTAACGTCGTTAGTTTTATTTAACAGAAAATACTGACTCAACAAATTTAAATGGTGACTTTGCAATTAAATGCTAACAAAATATGTTTAAATTTTAATTATTTACTATAGTCATTCTTAGATTTTAAAGGATAACGTACACTTTTAGTCTTTTAAATTTTGGGTAAAATCCTCTTTTACTACTTTAACTTTGAAAAATATATTTTTAATCCTTTTAAATTAACACCATTAACTTTTCTAACGGAAAATGTTGACTAGGTACATTTAAAATGCTGACAGGGCAACATTAAAATGTTGGCATATTATAATTAAATCGAAAATATCACAAATAAAAAATGAATAAAATCCTAATGAATCTTTAAGATACATCAATATTAAAACACCCTTAACTCCGAATTGTTATCCATACTGTTTTAAAATTTCTTCAACAAGTATGAGTCGGCAACCATCCATTTCAAACGATCGGCAATCCTAGTGAAGAATAGCCATGTATTATTTCCCATTTTTGTTTTTTAAAGGTTATTTACTTTAAAAATATAGAAAGTGAATATATTAAAAAATTAAAATTTTTATATGTTAGAATTTATCTCGTGACTAAGAATTTTAAATTTATCCAATTAGCATTTTCTATTAGAGAAGTTAACGGTGTTAATTTAAAAGGATTAAAAACACACTTTTTAAAGTTAAAGGATTAAAAGAGGATATTACTTAAACTTAAAGGATTAAAAGTATACTTTAATCTATTTTAAAATTTAACAATTTTTATCACTTTTTAATTACTGAATCATTTTTAGATTTAGTGAGTTAACATTTTCCGTTAAATCAATAAAAAGGAACTACAAATGTACTTTTCAAATTTAAAGAATTAAAAAGAGATTTAATATAAACATAAAGAACTAAGAGTATATTTTAACTTTTTAGATAAATAAGTCTATTTCTTACAAGAAATTGAGTGTTTTATAATAATTCCATCCTATTTACTTTATTTTTAAAATGTGGATTTATTTTAAGAAATTATGGCATCTTTTTTCCTGTCTTCAATTTTCCTCCTCAAAACAGTTTTATAAAATTATTTTCTAAAACAAGTTTTGAAAAAAAGAATCTAATAGCTGGCAGATAGTACACACACACGTGGAGGCCTGGAGGGTTACCGAAAGAATTCAGCATAGAGAGGTCGGTGTCGATGATGGTTACGGCAAACAACAAAAATAAACCGTGTACACAAAAACCAGTAAATAGTCTGATTTTAATTATAAAATTAAGTTGATTGTTTTTAGTAATTAAGAATGTAAAATAAATTATTTATATATATCTTTTTCTTCAAAACTAATTCAAAATTAAGGAGAAATTATAGCATCTTTTTCCTGTTTTTAATTTTCCTCCTCAAAACAGTTTTATAAAATTATTTTCTAAAACAAGTTTTGAAAAAGAATCTAATTTTTTTTGGATTAAAAAAAAATCTAATAGATAACAGATAGTACGCACCTACACGTGGAGGGTTATCCAAAGTACTCAGCATAGAGAGGTGGGGGTCGGTGATGGTTACAGCAAACAATAAAAGTAAACTGAATACACAATATAACCACTAAATATTCCATCGTTCGATTTTAATTATAAGAGTAAGTTAATTTTTTTTTTGAGATATTAAAGACAAAAAAATAAGTCACTTTAATTTGTTTATATATATATGTATATATATGTTTCTTTAAAGTTAATTTATTTTATTTATAAACAAATCTATAATCCAATTATATGTAACATATGTTACAATTTAGTTGTTTAATTTACTTCCTTAACCTAAAAAAAAATCAACTTGATCTTATAATTAGGACAGGAAGAAGTACTAAAGATCAAGTTTTAGCTCAAAAACAAAGTCACTGAATTATTCAGCCCAGGAGGTAAGGGTGGAAATAGGCTAAGCTTTTGTAGGCTTCAACTAAATAGGTTTGGGCCTGATTAAAAATATAAAACTTAAGTTTGGGCCTGAGCCTATATGTAAGCTTGTTTTTAAGCCTGAGTCTGAGCCTTCAAAAGGTCTGACAAGGCCTGAAAACCTATTTAAAAACCTTTTTAAAATATAGACTCTGAAATAGGCTTAAAAATTTATACTTATAATTTCATATATTACTACCCTTTAAACACATTAAAACGCATATAAATGTCTCAAGGATTTTATGATTATAAAACTAGAAAAGTTGGTAATGTTATAATTAATTTACATAATTTATTTTATATTATATATCATAATAGAACTTACAAAACAATTAAATAGGTCAAGCCCATAGGCTTGTAGGTTAGGCCTTACGAAAAAAAAAGGTCTGATTTGTTTACTTAAATAAGAAGGGAGGGAGAAGAGGACTGAGGAATGATAATTGAAGATTGAGAATGGAGGAAGAAAAGATTGGGAATCTTAGACCGCAGATGTCGAGGGACAACAAACATACGCAAGAAATCAGATAAGAAATGGTTTTTCGATTTCCCTTTTTAAAGAAAAATTATTGTGATTTTTTTAAAAAAACACGTATTACTAATTTTTTTTATTTTTAAAACACCTAACTAAACAAGTTACCAAACATTTGTTCAAAACAAAATTATTTTCTTTTTTTTTTCAAGGAAAACAAAATTATTTTCGAAATCATAACATAAATCGTGCGTTATTGAATATGATTTTTTATAATGAGATGATACTTACACTTATAAAATGCAAGCGAAAATATCAAACAAATATAAACAAAACCGCATGCAGTCTGGACTGCGAGTTAGGTCCTCACTCATTGTTGAGTGTGATTATGAATAAAGTAGTTGTTACCGTAGAAGTAAATTAAATCTAGACTGTTAAAAATTTGATAGGGATGTTTTGTATTTTGATCGATATATAGCTTCAATTTTTTTTAACGTAATATTAGTTATAAGATACTATAAAAAAATAATTATAAGATTATTTTTATTTTAGATATGAATAATTATTTAAAACATTAAAAAAACTTGAATCTTAGCCATTAAAATCAATCTCAATGATTTAAGTAAGATGGGCAATTCATTACTCATATTTCTGATGTGCAAAGGAAGCATTGTTTGTGGAGCCAGGACTAATCATTTTTCAGGATCTGCCTGAGTTCTTAGCCGAATCTTTGTTGTCTCATAAGATAACTTGGTTGTTGAGCCCGTTTTCATTCATAAAAGAAAAAAAAAAGTTGAGCGAATTATTATGAGGTCTTAAGATACTAATCTTATCACAAAAATATTACAGAAAGTCATAGTGAAGTCCCCAAAAGAGAAATAGTAATAATTAAAAAGTACCAAAAATCTTTAAATAATATAAAAATCTAATGGGAGCAAAGAGTGAGAAATAAAAAATAGGCAATTGCCATTTTACCCTTATTAGTAACTCACGTCAATTTCAATTGTAATTTGCCCCAATTTCACTTGTAAATTACCCTCACATTATTAACTCATAAATTAATTACTGATAATTACTACTTAGTGTTATCTTCGTTATTTTATTGCCAAAACCACCTATAATTCATCCCAATTTCACTTGTGACCCACTCCATAGAATCGTTGATCATTAGTTATTAGTGTTATCCTCATTATTTTGTTGCCAAACTTACTTGTAATTCTCCCTAGTTTCAATTGTAACTTGTCCCGGTTTCACCTGTAATGAGGGAAAAGCACTAATGTGGGTATTTTAATAATGAGGATAAAGTGGTAATTACTTATTTTTTATTTCTCACTCTTAGGTCCTATGAGACTTTTAAATTATTTAAAGATCTTACAAGACTTCTTAGTTATTATTTCTCTTATGGGGAACCTCATGATAATTTTCCAAAAAATTACTCCCTCTGATCATAAAGCAAGCACCAATTAACAAGTTCTCTTGGTCCTTTTTATAAGGCACTTGTTAGTTTTAAATAATTATTTAACTTATTTTTTCAACCATGCCCATATTTAATAAGGGTAGTGGGAGATAGTAATAATTAATGTGGTATTTGAGTTTTGTGTACTTGGTATGGGCATATTATTGGAAATTAGTTGGATTTTAAGGCAAATTTAATGTTTTTAACTAATTGTATTGATAAGTGAGAATTGTTAGTCGATACCTTATAATAAAGATAGAAAGTAATGCTTAATAAGCAAACAACTAATAAAAAAACAAGTTTCAAGAATTGACCCTAAATTTATGTTACTTATTAATATCACTTCTTTGCGATTACAATGTTTTTTATAACAGAATTTTAGAAAAGGGGTTTGACTCACCCACAATCCAAGGGTAGAGCTCATAACTCCACTAGGGCTTGTCTCTGTAGGCACTGAAATATGACAATCAAGCTCTTTTTTCTATTTACATAGGTAGATTTCACCCAACTTCACTTAATTGTGGAGATACCTTCCTAAATGTCGCAACTGTAACCATAACTAAGTGGTACTTCTCAGAAATCGTACACTTACTAAAATGGTCGGATGTTCAATTCATTCACCAGTTGAACCAACCCTATTTTTACAGGTTTTTTTTACCTCTTGAGAAAAAGTAAAATTTGCACAAAGCACAACAAATGCTACTGTATTCGTGATTTGTAAATAATGTGATTAGGTATTGATTGCATCTTGGGAATTTCAAGGCGGGAATTTGACACGATCAACAGCAACATCTCTTACGAGGTTGTTTCTTCCAGAACCCTCTTATTACAAAGTTCTGCTGTCTACTTTTTCTTACAACGTTGTTTCTCCGTACGTTGTTTCAAATTTATGTGTTGGATGACTTTGGTCTCTGCATTAGCTGTCTGTGTCATAGTGAAGATTAAGTTCCTGTTTTATGGGCGTCATAGTGCCAAATGGCTGAAGATTAAGTTCCTGTTTTATGGGCATCTTAGTGCCAAATGGCTGGTAAAAAATTTATGTTATGCAGGAATAGGATAGGTATTAATCAAAACCAGACACAAAAAGAAGATCGTACATTTAATTTGGTAAGTTGCTGGCTGCACGTGTGTTTTTTTCATTGGATGATTGGGAAGGAAGCTCACAACTGTATTTTTCTCCACCAAATCCAAGCAGGCTATTCAAACCTATCCCCTAAAGTCTTTACCATGTCATGTTTCGGAATGAACAAGTGTATGTTCATTGCCGACTCGCATTTCCTCATCTTTATTTTTCCTTCGTGTCTGTGTTTGTTTTGCCCCGGAATCTTGTCCGGACATATGTTTTGTTGTGTTTTCGAATATAACCACCCAGCACAATAATATACATTTTACTAACTAAAACGCGTTTTCTTTTTCATATTGTTGAAAAAGTTTTCTTTTTAATATCTCTTCTAAATATTGTCGGTTTCAATTGAAATAACTCCTTTAAAAATATATTTTATATTTATATGAATTTAAATTTAAAATATTGTATTTAAATAGTCAAAACTCCGTTTGCTAAGACTATTGTTGCCAAGTATAAAAAAAGAATATTGCTGTCAAATTTATGATTGGACTCATCGAATTTAACGTTTTCTTATTTCTAATTCATGAAATCGTGTGAACTCGTTCTTACTATCGGGTTGTTAGTGAATTTGGTCAAACTCACGCACTCAATAAATTGTGTCAACTCCCTTTTCATTTCATGTTACAAACAAATTTGGTCAAACTCGTGAGAGCATACACTCAATTTGCCTAGTTTGAATTTATAGCTTATAATATCGTATTAATTTACCCTTAAACTGGTACATTTGCATTTGATCATGTTCTTTGACTTCATTCAATTTTTTTTGTTGAGTATCATATTGCCATTTATTGATAAAAATAAACTTTTACGAGTTTATATTATGATTTTATATCCCTATCATTAGTTTGATTATACTTGTGAATTTGAACTTTGATCAGGACACATGTCATCAGTTGGTGACCAGGCAAGTTTCCCCATTAAAAGTAGAAGTATTCTCAAACCAACCTAAGCATGAACAAGTGAACGTTGATTGCAACTGACACATTTCCATCTTTATGATTTTCTTTCTGTTTGCGTTTGTTTTCCCCCCATAATCTTGTTTGGACATCTATTTTGTTGTGTTTTCCGACGAATCACCCGGCACAATGAAATCCATCTCAAAATATCAGTTTTTTGCTATGCCAAAACTAGAAATATTCTTAGATTAACCTTGGACATTGACAAAGATTGATTTGCATTTTTCATACGTCAGGAGGTGTATATATATCTAGATATGTTATATGTATGTTTAGCTGTCAAAACCAAAATATTTGGAAGGGAAATATGCCAAAGGATGAAAAAGCTAAGGCAACAGAATAGAGAAAAAGACAGATACAAATATTTGAAATTGATCAACATCAAAAGAAAACTGTTCTAAAATTCCTAAATATAAGATCCCGTTGACTTTTTTGGATAATCCTAAAAAGCTAAATATGTTACCTAAGAATTGACTTTCCTGAATTTTTTCTCTCTCTAAAGTAGGTTATTTGACTTATAAGGTAACATATAATATAATATACACAAAATATGTTATGATTAAGTAGTTCATTTAACTTCCTTGATTTCTCCAAAAAAAGTCAAGTGGGTTTTATATATTTAGGAACGGAGCAAGTAATTAAGTTATAAGCATCTCTACTTTTTAAATTTTTCATTCAAAATCATGTTAGTAGATATAAAAATAAAAGTATATCTCTAAAAATAAAAAATAATTTATCAAGGTTAGCTAGAATATACATTTGATCATTTATATTGGCATCATGTTTTCATATTGTCCTTTAAGTTTGAAAAGTGCAGGTTTAGTCTTTTTTTATTAACAACATCATTTTCATTTAACCAAAAATGTTGACTTAATTAATTAAAACAGTGTTTTGGTGATTAAATGTTAACAAATATGCTTAAATTTTAATTCTTACTATAACCATTTTTATATTTTAAAATTTAACCATTGTTAACAACATTTAATTATAATACCATCATTTAGATTTGTTGATCAACATTTTCCGTTTAAAGAAACTAACAATTAGAGGCTCATCGTTTAGGCCCACGAACAAAAAATCCCTTTTTGCAAAAGCCCGGCCCTTGATGTGACAGGCCTCGAGTCGGCCCACGAGTCTCATTTCTCCCAAACATTTTTTCCATTTCCACACATGCCATTACTAATTAAGACAATGAAACATTTATAAAAAACATAAATATGATCCAAATTACGTTTAAATACCAAACATGATTAACTCAACAATTCAATATTTAATAGTTAACACACATACAAAGACAATTAAACAAACATCAAGCCATAAATAGTTAAAAACTAAGTCTAGAAGTCCATTGTCCACACACAACAATTAAATAAACTGTGACAAAAAAATACACACACTACAATTAAATAAACTATTACATAAAGTTCACATACCACAATTAAATAAAAAAGTAAAAAAAAAATACTTAAAGTCATAGACAAGAAAAGTGAAATCCATAAACCACACTTTTATTATTAAGAATTAGCCTCATTCTCATTTTTTTGGCCATCATTACTATCATCAACATCAAAGATATTTGATTGAGCTTCATTATGAGTAGGCTCCTCTTCTTAGGTAGCAAAAATATCAAGTATTTTTCCTATTTTATTTGTATTTTTATATAAGTATTAAGTAACAATATATATCTACAAAAAGAGGGGAAAAAAAAGATAGGCGGGCTAGTCCGTTTAAACCTGTGTCCTTTTGAAGGCTTCAAAACCAAAGCCCGGCTTCCACGGACTAGGATCTAAACGGGGCATGGTCCGAATTCCCGGCTCTACAAATACTGTTAATAAAAAAGATGAAAAATGCATTTTTCAAATTTAAACATTAAACTGGAACTTGATACAAACATAAAGACCAAATGTTTACTTTAGGTATTAACTAATATCAATTTTTTATTCTTTTAGAAATTAAGTTATTTTCCAAATTTTTTAATGCATTTAGATCTTCATCATAATTTATCAAAAGGTTAGGAATCTATTTTACCTTTAGTGAATGTGTAGCAATGTTGCCCAAGAAGTATTAAAAGAAATCAATTTTGCCGTTATTATAATACTAACAATAAATTTCAACTTTTCTATGGTTAACATGAATTTTTTATTTGGATATGGAAAAATTGTTATGTGTTGAAATTTCCAAAATAATTTTGTATCCTAAAAAACTTCGAGAACAAAATAGATCATAAGTAAAAACTTTTAGAGCAAATTACACCTCTAACCCATTATTAAAATAATTTTTTTTTAAAAAAATCAAACTCTTTTTTATCATCATACAAATAATAATTATAATTTATATGATAATTTATGAATATATATATATTCATTACTTCATCACGTCCCACTACTATGTAAAAGGCCTATCGCAATTCGTGGCACCACAAAAGCGGCGTTTTTTAAAATAAGTGCTGGTATAGAGATTTATCGCGGCGCTTAATAGGCCTTTTGTGTAGTATTGTCCTTTTATTAAATTAAATAAATGTTATTTATGAATGTAAATGGGTTTTTACTTATCCTAATAAATGCCGTTTATGAGGTTCAAATTTGTAATAATTCCTTCTTTATAAATATGGAGTTATTTGTCACCTCAACCAATATCTTGTTGATATCGCATGTAGTGGTTCTAACGATAGGTGAGAAAAACGTGTGATCATCGTTATTTTTCCCCATCACTTTTTTCTTCCCCTATTTTTGTTCCTCTTTTCCAAATTAAACAACGGAAAATATTTTTACCTTCCATTTCCTTCTACTCTTCCGCTTCTAATATATGACATATTTAACTAATTTGATTAGATTAATGATGTTAATTTTTCCATGATTAATGATGTCAGTTAAATTAATTAATATAATTTTTTTTTCCTTCTAAAACACAAACAATTATTCTCCTTAATTCTCTCCATCTCTCTTATTTGGTTATTGTTAAGGAAGTGTCAATAAAGTAATTTAGGAAAATACTTATAAAAATTAGAAATATATTTTATATTTAGTATTAAGATGAACTTAAAAAATAAGTCATATATTTAGGATTGAAGGTGTACTCTTTTCTTACTCTAATTTTCTCTTCATCCAAGCATATTGTTATATATGGTTACTAGACTTAATTCAGATTAGTCAAGAGTTGATGCAAAAAAGAAAGAAAGAAGAAGAAGACTATACTCATAATGTGAGTGGCTGGGTTATGCCAAGGTTGATCGTTTTAAGCAAAAATCTTGGAACTAATGTTTATACCTTTATAAAGTGAGGCAAGTCCCACCAGGCAAGGCCTACACAAGGTATCGCTTTCCATCCCTGACTAGTGACTTGTCACTCTCATTATTATTGGAGGGCCAAAATTTCTCAGGCGAGTGGATCAAGAACCGACCAGGCAGTAATCTTCCTTAAAAAATGCTGCTGATGCAAGCAAACTATTGATTTTAATTTGTTTGCATATTCATCATTTCCTTATGATCAACATCTTGTGCAAACACTGCTAGTGCATGCCAATTCATGCCGATAGATATAATCATATACATATATGCATGCTGATTCAATTCATGGAGACACCTAAAATTATAGGGTTCTTCCATATTACGACCATCTGGCACTTGAACCTTTCACTTTCATGGTACTTGTTGGAGGGGTTGAGTGAATTATTTACGTTGGAACCTGGGAATAAAACAACAAGATTGGCGTCAACATCTTTGCTGTGTGAATGGTCGAGTCTGAAGCTAGGATCGTCCTTGTGAGTTTCTAAGTTCAAATAATGCAGGAAGACAATAATGGGAAGAGAGAACATATGTATATATATGTGCATGAATGTATGAGCATAGACTTGATATCCAACACATAAGGAAGCGAAAGTGTCAATAATGTTAACTACTCCCTCCGTCCCTATATATAAGAGCTAAAAATTTGAATGGTTTTGTCCCTTTTTATAAGAGCCTGTCCAATTTGTTAAAGCATTTAATGAACTTTTTCCCATTTTACCCATCATTATTCTCTCTATTCACATTCTCTTTCATACTCATTTATAACACAATTATCACATTTCTCACTCTTACATAAATAAGTACAAACTTGAGAAAACAAAATTATTTCAGACATATTTATCTCTCTCAACTACTTTCTTAATCTGTGTGATTTTACCTATTTGACTCTTATAATAAAGGACAGAGGGAGTACCCATTAAGGACATTATAGTTGAGGCATTGAGTCTTGCTTGTCCTTCTTACAGTCACACTTGCCTTCTGTCCAATGTTTCTTGGCTCTTTTCATTTCCAACACAACTATATACTCATATGGTCCTATTTATAAGTCACTTCTAGCATATTTCACACAGACCAAGGAAAACCTTAAAACTCATTAACTTTCCACTAAAATCCAACAAATTTACAACTTTACGCATATTAAATATTCACTATGCCACATGAAAATAAAGTCAACATATAATAAATGAAGGGTAAACTTATACATTTACACTAAATATTTAATGAGGTGACTTATATATAGGATCAAATAAAACATTCTCTCTATGCCCTATAAATAGGACCAGAGGAGTGTATATATATATATATAGCTCCTACTCCTAGCTACCTTTTTCATCCCACTAATCGTTACTCCTCCCATAAAAAGATACACACACACACATTCATATACATATATATATATAAGTGGTTTGTTTTCTTGATTTGAAAATAGTTTTTTATTTTTAAAAATAAAAATAATTTTGTTTGAGAATTTGTTTTTAATTGGGTGTTTGAAAAATATAAATATATTTAAAAAACTGAAAATTGGGAGGCCATTTCTTCTTCACTCCATGGTTTTTTCTCCATTTGACAACTTGAGTTCTTATCTAAGCTTTATCCTCCAGTCTCAGTTTATTTATTTTCAAATGTAATTTTTAGAATAATTATTTAAACATATTTATTTTGGCTTTTTAAACTTGTTTCTTAAAAAATGATAAACCTATTCAAAAAATCATATTGAAAACAGAAACAAGTTCGTGATGTTTCTTAACCAATTTAGTAAATAAACTCTCGATATATTTTATTTACTTTAAAAGCATCATGTGTGTGTGTGTTTGCAGATTTAGTAAACATGGGTATGGACACATGATTAAGAGCTTGTTGTTACTCCATCTGTTCCTAAATATAAGACCTATTTAACTAATTTGATTAAATTAAGGAAGTTAGTTAAAATTACATAATATTACCAAAACAATATAACAACCTACTTTTATTCTCACACCCCCTCTTACTTATTTATTTTTTAAGATGATCAATCGGGGATAATTTAGGGAAAAGTTAAAAAAAGGAAGTAGGTCTTATATTTAGGAACAAACTCCCATCCTCAAATATGTCTTTTATATATTTAGGAACGAGGGAGTAATACCTTAAACCTAAATTATATAAAATTCCTTGAATTTTCGATTATTAGTAAATAAAGTTTAAATTTAATCCCATAACGTTTTATTTTGTTTTTATATACCATTTATCATTTACTTACAGTTACTCCCTCCACTTCATATCATAAGAGGTCTTCTTGAAAGATAATTTAATTAATAATTCATATAATGTAAGAGTTTAATAGGATAATTAATGTTTATTTTCTAGTTTTATCATTTGTTACAAAATCCAAGGAAGGGAGATATGAGAGATGATAGCATTTCTAATGAATAAAATAAGGGAAAATAGAAATCTTCTATTAATTAGACAATTTACACACATTAAATGATTTAACCATCGTTTTTCACTTTGAATGAATTAGTTGGAGATCTCTTGTAATACGGATTGCAAGAAGTACTTTTTTAATGAACATGGTGACATGATATTAAGGATAGATAAATATCTTCTGAATTTTAAAATCTCATATAGGTGATTTGCAATTGTTAATATTGTTACTCAACTAGTTAATACTGTTACTCTGACTAGTTAAAATCTCCCATTGAGATTTCAAAATTTAGAAAGTATTTATCTATCATTTCCAATGAGTGTCATGTGGCACCCTACATAGGGCATCCAAGGTAAGATACTTATTTTATAAAATTCAATGAACTTTAACAAGTTATTGATGACCCCAGACATTTAAAAAATTTAAATTTAACTCTGTTACGCTATAATCATCTACTGTTCTTTCATTATCTTGAGAATTTCAATAAAATTTTTCTATCATTTATAAATTAAAATAACATTATTGTATGACAAAAAATAGATAAAAAAAATACAAAAGTAAAAGGCTATTTTTATACTTGGATCAATAAAATATCTTTCTTCCACTTTACATTTATTCAACGAAAAGGAATATGAAAACTATTTTTATATTTCTTTAAATATTATTCTTTTTATTTTATGCATATAAAATGCTATTCTAATTGATAAATAATAATGATTGATTAAAACGATAAACGCATTAGCAAGGGATATAATTATGAAAAAAATTAAAATTAAAGGTGTTAAATTTAAATTTTAAAATGCTTGGTTTTTTCCCCGTAACTGGTCAAAGCTAAGGGGTGTTATAAAGTGATGAGTTGCTTAAATATGACATCATGTAGGATGCCACATATTTTCTATAAATATGAAGGGACAATGTCCAATAGAAAGATAACGATGATTAAATGAACAATAGGATATTTATGAAAACAAAAGAAAATGTTAGGTGTTAAATTTAAACTTTGAAATGTAAGAAGTTCTTTGCAATCGACTTAAAGTTTAAAGGTTCACTAGCTCCAGTTATTTATATAACTGATAGATCATTAATTTGTGGATATTATGAAGATTGGATAAGATAATTATTTATAATAAATAAGTGTAGTTTTTTTTCAAATACTCTTTTTTATAATGTGAATTGGAATTACTTCTTTCATTCCTAAATATAGGACCTATTTGGAGGTAGGGTTGTTCAAGTATCGGGACGAAACCGGGACACCTTTTGTCCGAGTCCCGGTACCATAAGAAGGCCGGGACGTCATTTATGTCCTGATCCCGGTACTGGTACTGAAGGGGTCCTGGACCCATCAGGATGGGACCGGGACATGGACCAACACCGAGATGTCCCGATTCTCTTTAACACAATCTGCCTTATCAAGAAACAAAAAAAACGAAGCACCTATGTATATATGTTTATATTTTAGTTACTAATAATATAATATAATTAATTTTTTAATATCACATATATATATTTATGTGTAAAAAAAGATTAATCATTCAACAACCATTCAATCCAACAAATCCTTTATAACTACTTATAAAGTCTTCAAAATATTATAACGAAACAAGACAACAACCATAAGTCTATAATGAAAATTTAAACATTCAAATTCAAAGCAACATCATTGTTCCGGAAAAAAGAAATTCAAAACAATAGCCAACAATTCAGTCATTCCATATTTCTTCGATCCTTCCTCTTCGTTAAGGATTATGGAATGATGGAAACGAAAAAAGAGGTGTGCCTCTTAAAAGGTTAAACCCTAAACTTTAAATGATTGAATCAATAAATCATCAATATAATCAAATGATTATGTGAAGAAAGAGAAAAAAATAATATTTTGGTAGGAAACTGATTAATTAATTGAAAAAAATAAAGGAATAAATGTATGTTGAATTAGGAAAAAAATTAAATAAGTAACTATATTTATGGTACTGGGACAGGACCGAGAATCCTGGAGACGTGACCATATCCTGGTACCATCTCAATTTCAATTTGGTCCTGGTACTGTTGATCTCGGTACCGGATCCAGTTGGTCCCGGGAAATTCCGGTTTCAATAGGTCCAGGACAACCAGGTCAGGAATTTTTTGAACAGCCCTATTTGGAGGGGCGGGTTAGTTCCTAAACACATGACATTTTTCTAATTTTTCTCAACATTTCCCCAAATTATTCCTATTGATACTTCTCATTAATAAACAAGTAAGAGAGGGATGGTGGGAAACTGTGAATAAGGGTAAAAGGTTAGGGTGTTTTGATAATATCATGTGATTTTATTAATTTAACTAACATCCATAATCTAATCAAATTAGTAAATAAGTCTTATATTTAGAAACGGAGGGAGTACTTCTTAATAGAAACCCATTGATACCACATTCAATAGAGGTACTTTGAAGTTAAACTCATTAATTTGAGAAACAAATTGAGGTTTTATATTTAAAATCAAAGTAAACCCTTACCTCACTCATTATATTCATGACCAAAAAGAGTATTTACTTGTTATTATGACCTACCCAACTTCAACTAGAAAGATTTATTCGCGTCGAGACTAATTAAGATTGAGCCTGGCATGATGGCCACAAAGTTCTAACACCAATTATAATTTACTCAATGAATTACCACAACTCAAACTCATATGCTCTTATTAAGCTGATACATTTCTTCCTAAGTTCAAAAACCAAGCCTTAGGTGGTTAGTGATGGCATTTTTCAGTTTATTTTTCCCCTAATAATAATGAATGATAATTTCTATATATATGACGAGCCAAGACTAAAACATGACATTAAAGAAGGGTCTTTATTTTCCTTTGAGAAGAAGCACATGACATGGCCACAAAACAAGCTTCGTTTATTCGCGTGGATGAAGAATTCATTCACTTGGAACTAAGTTCTTCCGATTCAGTCTCTTGTCCGAAGAACTCACCCCAGCATAACACAGAGTTTGAGTTCCCTACTTCTTCAGTTTCACACGAGACAGTGTCTTCACCTTCCCTTGCTGATGATCTCTTCTGTAACGGAAAACTCCTTCCTCTTCACCTCCTTAACAATTCCAATGCCATCTCTGAGTCTGCCAGAACTCACTCAGACTTAACAGACTATCGCTTCCCCTCTCCTTCTTCACGTCCTAGCATTTCACCTCCTGAAACATCCATGGCTTTGAGAGAAGTGAACCCATGTAAATTTCTTCCTGCATTGCCTAGTGAAAACAATGGCTTTTCTGGGGATCCCCCAAAGAAATTTTGGTCCCGTAAGCTGAAAATTAAGCAGTCAACGCTGGGTCAAAGGCTCAAGGCTTCAATGGCTTCTCTTTTTAGAAGATATGATTGTTCAGACAAGTCATGCGTATCTACTTCAAACAATACAGTAGCAGAAAAGGAATCGAAAACGAGCACAAACAGAGAGCTGATCAAAGATGATGGCGGGGACGCACGTAGCAGAGTTTTTTCCGGGATGATTTGGTATTCTGGGAGAAAGTCTTCATCTTTGATGTCCACGTCATCATTTGGGTCCTTTTCTTCATCTTCACTCAGCTCAAGCTCAAGGAGTAGCAGTGTAAACTCAGAGAGGGAAAGTTCGATTGAAGGAGCCATCGCTCATTGTAAACAGTCTCAAAGATTCCAGATTATGTCAGGATTTGTTTAGATACTGCTTCAAAAAGTTGCAATTTAGTGTAAATTGATGTTTCAATTATGTATATGTCTCCCTCTGTTTCAATCAACCACCCCAAGTTGATACACATTTCTGTTTAATCGAATAACACGCAAATTAATTTATATGCATTCTGGGGTATTTCAAAAGATATTTAAATCAATGATTGTGCTAAAACTGTTGAACATATTAAACAGATTTGTATTAACATACTATGTGATCATCCTTCTTGTGAATTAAATTATCATGAGCTCTACTAAACTGTTAAAGATCCTTGTTAGTGTAGATATTTTAGTGAATTATTTTTCGAATAAGGATGTGCTGACTCATCTCCCAAGTGAATTACCAAGCAAACATGTAACACATTGCGCTTTTTTTCGCTTTTATAGCTAAGCCCCTACCTCCAACTATACGACAAGGGCAAAATATTAATAGGCTTGGGTCTGCTTTTTCCGCCATGTCCAATACCACTTGCTAAGCAGGTCATAAGCTTTTAGCTTTTAGTTTTCTCTACATGGAATAAACTGGGAAACGTGATCAAGAGGACGAAAAGGAAGAGGAAAACATTGTCGTCGAAATCACAAGTGGATATGTATGAGCATTGAATAGAAATTCATTCATATGTGAAAGAATTTTATGTGGCACTTGTTGGGTTGAGTGACCAAGTAGTAGAGCCACATGAGTAATGTCAGTCACTGTTTAAGCTATCAACTTGATTCTTTTTTAAGACCATCTTTATTTTGTTGCTTGCTTTCAGGTAATGTGACCAAAAAAAATAAAAAAGGAATGTGGCTAGACAAAAGAAGCAAGGAAAATGCATATTTTCCCCTCTCCTCACACATGTACAGCTACTACAAGCCCGGTTTGCCATACGCCGTTGTGTCGTTTGTTGAATCATATTTAATGGCAGAGATTGGCCAGAACTTTTCCTATGAGATATTTTATTATATTATACTTCCTCCGTTTCTAAATATAGGATTCAGTTAACTTTTTTAAAGGATCATAAGAAAACTAAATAAGTTATTTATAAATTGATTTTCCTGAATTTTTTCTTTAAACTTGTTCATTTGATTTATAAGCTAGCATATAATCTAATAATACACCAATTACGTTATGATTAAATGGCTCATTTAACTTCCTTAATTTCTCAAAAAAAAAAAAGTCAACTGGATCTTATATTCAGGAACGGAGGGAGTAACTGTTTAGCTCGAGTGTATAATTAAAATATCCATTATATAATTGTAATTACTCTAGTGGAAAGATAACACAACTCACTTTTCATGGGTGACTAAAATTAGAGCGATAGTTTCAATAAAACCCTATTTTCTTCTTGAAGTTTTGAGTGGTGATGATCAATGAAACCCTATTTGCTTCTTGAAGTTTTCTTAGCAGTGACGACTGATTTCAAATTGCCATCATTGTGACTTTTTGCTAGTCAAAAGAGATATGAACATTGTTTTTCTACTTAGTCAAAAGAGATGTATTTGAACAAGTCTTCCGCTGTAATCCTATAAGAAAATTTATTTTGATGCGTGCATTTATTATTAACTTTTTATATTCTCTATGAGTTTGCCTTACATTTCCTTCTTAGCTAACATGTGGTTACAGATTTAACAGAGCAAAACATGACAAAATAACCATGCAATCAGCATTATCTTATATGAATTATGAGGTAGTGGCGATAAGACCTTAGAAGACAGGAAGGCAGGCTGCATATACGAAAATTGTAGCGTGATATTTATATTGCATACACTGTCTTGTACTCACTCTCCGAATTTGACATCATAGACATAGATAAAGACTGTCTACTGCTCATTGTTGACCTCCTAAGACTTCGCAATCGGGAGGCCTCGAGTCGGTGAGCAATCACCCAATAACACAGAGTTCCTAGTGTGGCTGCCATGATCACAGTCCCTAAAACCGTTGCTGCAATGGCCAACCATTTGTGCTTCCCCACAACTATGTATGACATTGCAATGAATGCCACAGATATTAGAACACAAGCCAACCACATTAACTTGTTTATAACCGCGGTCATTTGTTTCTTTGCTTCCCTCTCAATAACCACAACTGATGTTTGCACAACCACTACAGCCAAGGATATGAAGAGGGCAGTAGAATCAAAGATGATGAATATCAAAAATCCAATTTTTGGAGCAATATATGCTTCCCCAAGAGACATTCCTGATGGGAGTGGTGGTGCTCCGTTTTGGCGATCAGGATACTGGCCTGGAATGTTGAATATGGCAGCGAAAGCAACTGTTGCAATAAGAACAGCAACCACAGTGTTGGAGTTGATTGCATTATTAAGCCCTTCAGCCTGCATTTTGTTGAGTCGTTTTGCTATGCCTTGCATGCGCTTTCGTGTTCTTATTGTGTGCTCTAGCTGGTTATGAACCCCACATTTTATGTCACTCACTGTGCGTTTGAGCTCAAGGGCGGGGTTTGTAGAATGAGACTTGATAGACTTGGCATTCTGAGCTCCATGATCTTGCAGAATGCTGACAACCTCCGAGAGTCCATTTTTCTCCGCAAGGTCCAGAGCAGTTTCTCCAGATTTGTTGATGACATCTGTGTCTGTTCCTCTGTTCTCTAGCAGCTTCCCAACAATCTATAAGATAACCATAAGAAAATTTAGATGAAACTTGATGAAAAATTAGTCAACTGCTCAGCTTTCCATATCAACAGTAAGTTAAAATTTAGGATAGACAAGTTCTTAATTTGTAGAGGATGACATGAAGCCAAATGATTGTACAGTATAAGCACATTATCATCAAGTTGCCACGTGACAATAATTGACTCTTATGCCAGAGAACTCAAAATTACGGCAACACACAGTGTACTGCCAAAAATGCTGAATAAATTGATTGTATGTGAATCAAGAGACACTCATCTGCAGAAGGAAATGGTTATTTTTAACAATTCTTCACAAAAAATAATTCTTTTAAAGTTTCAGATATACACAAACTTTCTTGTGCGACATTTATATTTTGTAATCTCTGAGAAAGCTTAGTTCATTTCCATCCGCTGAAAAAAAGAGAAAACAGTCTTTCACCTGTACACGACCCTTCCGAGTAGCGATATGTAGTGCAGTGTTTCCCTTGGTATCAACTGAGTTAGTCAAAGATGGAAATGATTTCACAAGCTCTTCCACCAACTCAAGATTTTGTCCTTTAACTGCCATGTGGAGCGCTGTCTGACCCTTCTTATCAATTCTCATGGCAATTTCAGGTTCTCTGTTCAGAAGGGCCCTGACGACCTCCACATGGCCATTTCTTGCAGCAGAATGCAACGCCGTTTTCCCATTGCTTTTTGAAATACTGATCATATTACTGCCTTTGTCCAAGAGAAAATTTACTATCTCGATATGTCCTTGTGCAGCAGCAGTGTGCAATGCTGTAGTGTTTGACAGATCCACAGTCATTGAAAGTTCAGGAATTGCCTCCTTGAGCACCATCAACATCTCTGCAAATCGGTAGAAGAAAGGGCAATCAGACAAATTCCGGCTGTTAAACTGATAATAATGAAAATGATCAACGGGGAAAAAGTCAGTGGAAAAATTAGGAAGTCTGAGTTTCTGTCTATTGCTCATTAATTCATCAAGAAATTTTCAGGGCAAAACAAGCAAGAATCAAGATTCTCTGAAACAGTGTGAAGATGCTGAATAGAATGAAAAGTAATTATGATTTTAAGTTATGTAAATTTAGTCGTGTATATTTAAAGATACATGAAGGTGTAGTAACAATATTTTGCAAACAGCTTCACCAACACATCAGCTTAGATATTACAAATCCAACGAGCAAAAAGTTGTTACATACAGGTCTTCTGTGATGGGAATATTAATCATATGGTTGAAAAATGCAGTGCATAACAATAAGAACTTCAAAGGCAGGATGCAAAAAATTGAAGAGAATCAAGAGACTCACCAAGGAACCCATTTTTAGCAGCAATATGGAAAGCATCGAAACCATTTCTAGCTTTGAGGCTGGCCATACTGATATCATGGTGCCGGATCAATTCCTTCACTAAATCAACATGTCCATTTTCAGCAGCAACGTACAGGGCAGTTTCACCAGAGTGGTTTTGCTTAGAAAGCAAATCTTTCAATTCTGTCTCTCCATTCTCAGAAATAATTTGCAGCGCCAACTCTACATTTCCTGCCCGGATAGCTGATTGCAGTGGATTATCGTCCCGTATACCTGTCAACTGTTTCTTCATCCTCCCTAAAACAATATGATTTAATGCCTTTATGGAGCTTAAACGTCTCAACTCTCAAGTTTACATTCCTTTAGGAGACCCGAGTTAGAAAAGAGTCAAAAAATTCAGAGTCTCACAAGGCATCTGTCTCTGAATTAATATGGACTCAGCTGATTTCTCCACCCTCCGAGCATCCAACCAGACTCTGCTAGTTTCTACTGTAAACAACGATTTGGCATAGAAACAAATAACCCCAAGTGTAAGCACTTGGAAGACCAGAATGTTCCCAATTTATATGCAGCAATAATCGAGTATGGTTTAAAAAATGGAGGGATTTTTTTTAAGGGGGAGGGATAGATATAGTTTCAGTTTTCGTAGTCCAATTTCCAATCTTATAACCATGAAAAAGTAATTTAGGAAATTAAGAGGTTGCGTACAGTAGGTGGAAAAGAGAAGAAGAAGAAGAAGAATCGAACAAAAAGAGTTCATAAATAACATACCTGAAGTTCCTGATTGTGAGGTACAGGGGTCGCTTTATCTCCTGCTCTAGCCACGATCTGAAATGTGAGAAGTAACATGTAGAAGATGATTCTGCGCCACAGAAATTCCAGGAGGAACAGTGGAGTGAAATGGTCCACAAATGAAAGAGCGAAAGGGCAGAGCAGGAATTGAATCACACTCAGCGGAAAAAAGATTGGGGAAAAGAAGGAATTGATATCGCTTAAAGATTCCAGAGTGCGGCAAAACCTTGAGCTGAAGAAGAAGAAGGAGAAGAAGGAGAGGAGTACCCAATTCCAAAATTCCAAAATTGAGGACCCAACGCCAAGAAAAAATGGCACGAGTTTGGTTTGGATACTTTCGAAGCTGATACTGACGCCGAAGTCACTAGCTGACTCTCAATCTCCACTGACTCCTAACTTGGACGTTTCTTTAATTATTATTAATACTGTGATTATTTTTTTCAACTTCTTTTTTTGAGTAATGATTATTTTTTTCAATGATAATTATATTATTGTATGAGGTCTTTGAGCCTATAATTTTATTGGTTATTGTAATAACCAAGGCATTGAGTTTTAACTTAAAACTGTTGTAGTGTTATATTTTTATGTATTGGAGTATAATTTATTCAAAGTGATACGATTTATAAATTTTAGATTATGTTTTTTATTTATTAAATTTTGTACGTCTTAAATTGTTTCTATTGAATATTGATAGTTGATAAATGAATAAATAGCAAAAAGTTATAAATATCAAGTACTAATATTTCTACTAAAGACGCATAACTTGAGAGTTTAGAATAGTTATTTCATTATTGATTATATTTATGTCATAGGTTAAGGTCAATAAGTTCATTAAAATAAGAGCCAATAAGGAGCGATATTTTTTGAACTGAATAAGGAGCGATATGGAATGTATGTGTTTCACGACGGTCTTCTTTACCCTGTATGAATGGAATCGAAATAATAATTGTAGGCCTCGGGCCACGTGTTGCTTTTCTGTTTTCTTGGATATTTTTACATGGAGAAGGTAAAAATACTCCATCCATCCGGTCCTATTTGTAAGAGTTTAACTGTCAAATAATGCTTCTTAAAAAACATGTAAAAGTTAGTTTGAAGTTATAAATATGTTTGAAAAATAACTTTTTTTTCTTCAATATTACCCTTATTTATGATGAGACTAGAGAGAGAAATGTAAGTAGGAGTATTAATGAATGCTATGAAAGAGAGTGTTAAAAAGTAGAGGCAAAATAGAAAAAAGGCATTAAATGATGGCAGATTCTAAGAAAAGTTCTTATATTTTGGACCAAAACAATTCAAATTTCGAGCTCTTATAATAAGGACCAGAAGGAGTATTAATTTTCTTTTTTCCTTGGCTTTCGTAATATTATTTTCATGACCAAATTTTAAGTTTTTTATGAGTTTCATATCGATAAAGAAAAAAGTTGAATATTATTAATTATACGTAAACATTAGTAAAGAAGATTATATTAAAACAAGGTGAACTTAATCAATGAGAATCAGATATAAAAGTCAACAAAATGGAAAAATCATATGAAATTAAATATAAAACTAAAACCTCTAATAGAAGAATTAAGGAGTAAAACAGTTTGCCTTTTCCCTAGCAATTTATAGCAAAATGTTGCCACATTTTGAAATTTATAGCAAAATTAAATATAAAACTAAAACCTCTAATATAAAACTGACATATAAATTTCAAAATGTGGCAACATTATCCCCATTCCATTAAAAAATTGATGTTGTTTCAATTAAATTCAGGTTATTCGTTGTCAACAGCAGTGACTAATTATTTTACATTGACATTGACAGATAGTATTTTAGTGTTAAATGGAACAAATTATTCAATTTTAATATTTTCACTGTAAAATTACACAAATAGATATTACCGAAATAAGTCATGAACAAAAACTTAAAGGTAAAATAGACTATTGGATGCCAACAAACCCTAATCATTTAGCTGGACGAACGACGTTTGTGCATCTGAATTTTATATTAGAGTTTTGTAATCAATTTTATAATTTTTAGTTAAATCTTAGGAGCATTTTATTAAAAGGAGCCAAGTTGACTGAGTCAAATGTTGCGGGTGGTAGCCGCCGCACGTAATAATGTAATAATTGGGGGTCTACATTACACGTTGGGGTTGAAAATTTGGCAAAGTTCGTTAAGGTGTTGCTTTTATCTATTTAAGTTTTATTTAGGGGTAATTAATTAGAGGTCCCCTATAAGGAACATAACATAGACTAGGTCCCATGAAATGCATAAATTAATTTGAGGTCCCTTGAGACTTAGATGATATTATTTCTGAGAGATAGGTCCCACATCAATTAATAAAAAATTCCACCCCCACCCCACCTCCTCTCCCCTCCCTCCCCCCAGCACTCTCCCTCTACCTCACCACCATCACCCATCTTCCTTCTTCATCCGCCTTCCTCACCACCAAAATCCCAAGGGAGGGAGGGAGAGGTGGGGTGGGGGTGGAATTTTTTATTAATTAATGTGGAACCCACCCCTCAGAAATAATATCATCTAAATCTCAAGGGACTTCAAATTAATTTATGCATTTCATGGGATCTGGTCTATATTATGTCCCTTGAGACTTCTAATTAATTACCTTTTTTATTTAAATATTCCTTGCAATTCTAACCATGACGTATAATTTCTCACAATGTTTAATACAAGTTATTCAATAAAATGTTTGGCACATATATTAATTTTTTATATATAGGGAAAACAAAGTCTTCCATATCATGTAGTTATTTTTGGGCAGTATGTAGGCAATGAATCACCCTTTTTTTATGGTCCTTTTCCCCTCTTCTTCCCTAATCTTAACCATCTATTAAATCTGATGATTGAAAAAATATAAAACATGGTAACATAAATTTCTTATATTCTCTCTCTCATCTCTTAAATTCTCGGCTACATTATCTCTTCATGATTTTTTCATTTTCTATTATCATTTTTCAGGGGAGAGGAGCCCCTCCATTTCTTTTGTATCCATTTCCCTCCTTTTCTTTCTTAATAACTACTAGATCTTCTTTCAATGGTTCAGATTTGGATTTATACAAAATATATTTTAATTGATTTTCAATAATGATATTATAAACACCAAATCTGAACCATTCAAAGAAGATCTAATGGTTATTAAGAATGAAAAGGAGGGAAATTGATACAAAAGAAGAGGAGGGTTTCCTCTCTCATTTTTCAGCTATTGAGATTTTAGGGAGAGGAACCCCTTCTTTTCTTTTACATCATTTTCCCTCATTTTCTCTCTAAATAGACATTAGATCCACTTTAAATGGTCCAGATTTTGTGCAATTTTTCTTTTTATAACATAAAATTTCAATAATGATATTATAAACATCAAATATGAACCATTTAAAGTAGATCTAATGATTATTAAGAAAGAAAATAAGGGAAAATGATATAAGGGAAAATGAGGCATTCCTCTCCCGAGATTTTATGAATGATTAGGATTAGGGAAAATGAGAGACTAAAGACCATAAAGGAAATGAGGGGTTACTTGCCAGTTATTTTGATAGGACCATTTTAAAATGTTTGACAATATGTTCTTGACATTAAGATTATTTTTATAACTTCCCCTTAATGCCATTAAATTAATATCCATCCAATAAGTAATAATAGAGCGTCAATTAACAAAATCTAATTATGGAGACACATGGTCGGCACAACTGTAACTTAGCCTCTAATAGTAGGAAGCAGTTGGAGGCCAGCACGACTCTTTCCCTGCGTCCAACCACAAAACCACAATTTGCCTTATGGTCTCCCTTTTATTATTATTACAGTAGTACTTTGTTTCCACCTGGGACCTCACTTGCGTGTTCTTTACTTATGGCTCTTTCTCCAATTTCAACCTCTTCGTGTTTCTTAGTTAACACCTCATGTTTCACATGCACAATACCTCCAGCCACTTTAAAACTCGAATTAAGAAGGTGCCTTCAACATGACAGCAGCTCTCCTCTTCATTCATCCCACCACATATTAATTTACTCATTATAAGATCAAAACCAACGCATACATCAATTCAATTGCTTACTTTGCATTTTGTTTTCTTCTTTCATCAATTTTAGAAAAGGCGCCTCTGTCATGATACAAGTCTTCTCTGAAATGGACCAACAAGGAATATGAGCTGGCTGAAAAGTATGTCAAAGGGTTTTAAGAAGGGTGTGCTGCGCATGAATTGTGTGGTCTTTCTTTCTCTGTCCTTTTTTCCTCTGACTATAATCACTATCATAGTGGAATTTCTCATCTACGACTTCTATTTTCTTGAAACTTAAAAAAGAAGCTATCCATTTCTCTGGATTCCATCATTTTGCTTTATTATCAAGAGACGAAACATCCAAAGCATCCCTTCCCTACAGTTTAACTTAGCGATCCTGCACATATTGCACAGAAACTTCACAGTCCAATTTGATGTCCAAAATGGCATCAAAGGGCATAAATCAGGTTAACTTCTGAATCTGTATCTGAATGAGGCACAGAATGTTTCTTGGCCAATTTGGCTTTCTTTCTCACCCTCCGACTACGTTTGTATTTAACCACATAGTATGTCATAGCACCAAGAACACTCGCCATCACAACTACCCCTATCACAGTAACAAATATTGCAGCCCATATGCTACGGCGACCAACAACTATATAAGATGATGAAATGAATGCAATTGTGGTACAAGTAGAGGCTAACCACATCAGCTTATTAATCACCCCCACAACCTTCCTTTCAGACTTTGTCTCCCCTCTAACAACTGTGATCTGAACCACCACAACAACCAATGATGTAAAGAGTGCAATTGCATTAGAAATGAAGAAGATCTTGAAAGATGAAGTGGACGCCATAACTGCCATCCCACTATCAAAATCTCCACCAGGAACTGCAAAAATTGCAGAAAAGGCAACTGTTGCAAAGAGTGAGGCAACTACTGTAACTGAGTTGGTAGCATTGTTGATACCCTCTCTGTGTAGCTTCCGTAGCTCCTTGGCAATCCCATCCACGTTTTTGTTTGTTTCTCGAGTTTGTTCGAGCTGAATATGGACCTCTTTTCTGATCTCTGTCACAGTCTTCCTTAGCTCATCCCTTGGTTGGTTAAGATCATTGGCTTTAACTCCACCACTTCGAACCAGGCAATCTCTTATCTCAAGGATTTCTTCAGATGGAGGGAGTCCTTCAGCAAAGTCAAGAGCTGTCTTATGGTCTCTTGTTAGGGCATTAGCATTGGTTTCAGGACGAAGTAATAGTTCATTCACTATCTGCATGATTTTGTGTTGGTCATAAATAGACTACAATGAAGACAAGCATGACAAATAGGTAATGCCTACATAGAGAAACTATGAGAGCCATCATGATTTAGTCAGTTCCACTACACAAGAATTCTGCTTGGTTATAACTGAGTCCTGCTAATTCATGCTCACTCAGTAAAAGTCATATCTCGTTATACACATGAAAGCAATGAATAGAATTACTACTATTATATTGATGAATTGCTGCATGACCCTGTCCTAAAACTGTTTGAAGTTGAGGCAAAGTGTTACCTGTGCCCTCTTCTTCCTGGTGGCAATATGTAATGCTGTGTTGTTAAACTTGTCAGGTAGAGCAACAGCTTCTGGATCTGCACTAAGAAGCAACCTCACTACTTCCCAGCTAACCCCCTTTACAGCCATATGCAGGGGAGTCTGGCCTTTCTTATCAGTCCTTCGAGTAAGTTGAGGATCCTTTTCGAGTAATGATTTTACAATACAAGCATGTCCCTGACGAGCAGCAAAATGGAGTGCATTCTTTCCATTGGACCTAGATAACTCCAACTGTCCAGGATTTTTGGATAACAGCAGATCAACAACATCCGCATGCCCTTTTGTAGCTGCTGATATCAGAGGAGTCGCATTTGATTGTCCAAATGTATTTATCAGCGCTGGATCATGCTCTAGTAACACTCGAACAATGGCTGCCAGAAAACCCATACACAAATCAATTAATTGTTCTATTACATGACGCAGTATCAATGTTCTTGGTCACTACCTTCAATGTTAACAACAGAACCATTCTTTCAGGATTCATTAGGCGAAGTCACAAGCAAACTTTCCAAACCTCTACATAATCCTCCATGGGTCTATCACATTTCTATAAAGTCTACATATCAGATTGGCATTACTGGCAATGTCAATTATTTTGTCAGTGTCTCCAATAAGGAATGGACCCCACAAGTATCCTTTTTTTCAGCTATAATCAGAAGAACAAAAAAGAGGGATCAAAATGAATAATACCTAGGTGACCTTGGTTAGCAGCAATATGCAGGGGATCAAAGCCGGATTGATTTTTCAAGGAAAGGGCCTCTTTGGTGGCATAAGGAAGAAGCTCCTTCAAAACATCAATATGGCCTCTCTCGGCCGCCACAAACAAAGGGGTATCCCCCAATTCATTGACCTCATTAACAATGGCAGACCTAATTTCCTCAAGCTCTGCATCAAAATCGGCCCCACTAGGAGTTCCCATCATCTGGGCATCAATTTCTCCCAAAATGTAGCGAATCGAAACGACATCGCCTCGCTGAGCGGCGAGGTGAAGCTCGGTGTCATTGTAGCGGCCGGTGACCTGCTTCACGTATTTCTTCCTGTCCAATCGCTTGCCGGAATTGGAGAGAAAGGATTTGTTGGAGTACGATACCTGAAGGGATTTACCGGAATTGGAAACTAGGAGGGCATTTCCGGAAGAAGAGAGGAAGAGAGTAGGGCAAGGAGTTGTGGGTGTGGGCGTTTCAGAGGGAGGGATTATAGCCGTTGATTTCTTGAGATCCATGGGCTTTCGCCGGAGATGATGATGACTTGGTGAAGAAGAAACAAGACGGCGATTTGGAGCCTTTGGTTGTTACGGATTTCCATCAAAACATGCCTCACGATTCTCATTTCACATGAAGGCGAAGATTGTGTTTGTTTACAGCTCGCGCCATGAAAAATGCGTAATGCTGCTTCGCCTCTGAACGCAACGGCGTTTTACTGGTAACAGTTTAAACAGATCGCTCGATTTATATATTTGGCGTATGAATGTGAGACAGAACCAAAAAAAAAAAAAAAAAAAAATGTGAGACAGAACTGAACAGCGTCTCAAATTACTATTCAAGTCACAATTTATTATGTGCCTTTAAAATATCAAAACTATTATCAGATCTTAAGGGACCTAGACCTATGCGTAATATAATATATAATGTAATTATAAAATTATCAAGTTACTGTCATTAGATAATTCATTCATAGTTGTTAATAGTATCGCGACAATTGTTAATATAATTTTGTTTAGATGTTAATAATAAGTGTCTTACGTATATTTCTATTAATTGTTAATAACAAGTACAAGTCATTCAAGCTTAATTTGTTAATGAAGGTAATCCTACTTGTCGATTTTTTTCTTTGTTTATTAGTAAGAACAATGAGATTATTTCACAATTATTACATCATATTACCCTCGGTTATATTAGTAATTTTAAAATTTTATTGTACTCTATAGTATTAATTTGCGTTACTTAAAACTTGAACCTAATTTTCTCAAGGGAGAATTTCACTGTAGGACCACTGTAGATAATTAATTTAAAAGAAGGACCACATGAATCTAAAATTTCACTTAAGGTTAGTGGGGGCAAAGTGAAATTAATTTGGACAGCAAAAAGACCATATTACCCTGGCCAAATCTCCCTGCCCTAAATGCATATCCTTCGACAAGAGAACACGAAATCGATCTCCTTCAACAAGAGCAAGCAATGAAAAGAGCAAGGAAATCGCAGAGAGGCATCTGCTTCAAGCCGAAGAGGAAAGACGGACGAGAGAAAACGTAGGGTGACGTTGGCACGAATCGTGTCGTCTTGTAAATGTCCCCACCATGTCGAAGTCGAAATTGAAAACCGACAGTGCTTGTCTATTTGGACGAATCGTGTAGTGTGATTGCTTCATCCATTGGTGACCGGCGATTCTGAAGCTTTGGTCCAACAAGTTGAAGTTGAAGGTAAGGCCGTCCGTTGTTTTTGACATGTTGTGTGGTAGATTGTATGTTGGAAGTGCCAAAATTTTTAAACTTTAGGGCTGGAAAAAAACTTATTGGCACAATACCTTTGCGTATTACTATTGGTGATTACAATTGTTTCATTTGACCAGTACTGCAAACATGTATCTGTTTGATATACTTGTAGGCATGGGTGATAGGACTTGATTCTCACTCGATGGAATTCTGAAATATGTATATGCAATATGGTGAATCATGCTTTTCTATCAAGTTATTGGTTGTAAAAAGATAATACGATGATTTTTGTTATTGGATATAGGCTATAGCTATTCAATTATTCGTTGTTTTACTTCGTTGTCTTATTCTGTTTGTTTCTCTTCTTGAATCGAAGTTGAGTTTTGTTTTAAATATCATTTGTGAATAGATCTTCATTTAAGCATCATACACTATATATGTCCTTGTTATTACCCCAGAAAAATGATCCTTCAACTATGATACGTGTCATGATTATGCTATTAATTTGAGGCCTGAAATCATACAAAATGTCATAAACTTTTCTCGCTCCCGTATATTAGTTTTCATTTATAAACTGGAAGATTGATTAGTTTCCTTGATCTGGCAATGTGACTTGTTATTGTGGTGTAGAAATCGATGAAGGAGATGAGGTAGGATCTAGTGTGGTGGCTTGTCAACCATGAGAAGAATGCAGCAAAGAAGGCCATTTTAGAAGAGGTGGAACGATTAAAGGGTAGCACAAAGACTTAGAGCAAAATGTATTCAATAGATGTTTTCCTTTTAGGTTGGATCAGTGACATTATTGTAAAAATCTATTCAATTGACACTTTTGTGTACATTGTGGTTATTATGTAAATATAGCACCAATTACAAGGAATTTTTTTATTTGAATGTTGTTTGGGTAAATGTGGAGAGAATTAAGTAGTTAGTACATGTGGTTGAGTTAGTAGTCAATTTGAAAGACAGTGCATGTTCAGGCCACGAACAAGGAAACAACCATATGAACAAGGAAACGGCCATATGAACAAATAAAAGGGTCATATGAACAAGCAGTTCGTAATTGAACAATTACAGGGTATTTCCAGTGCACGAACAAGGAAATGCCCATATGAACAAGGAAATTCCCATATGAACAAGGGAATCGTCATATGAACAAGCAGTAATAAATTAAAGTTAACATGGTCTATCCTATACACGAACAAGGAAATGGCCATATGAACAAGGAAATTCCCATATGAACAAGGAAATCGTCATATGAATAAGCAATAATAAATTGAACAACACAGGGCATTTCAGTCCACGGAAAAGGAAATCGTCACATGAACAAGGAAATGGCCATATGAACAAGGAAATCGTCATATGAACAAGTTAAAGAGCCATATGAAGAAGTAGTAATAAATTGAAGTTAACATGGTATTTCCTTGTTCATATGCTGATTTTCAGACCACGAACAAGGAATACGTCATACAAACAAGGAAATCTGCATATGAACAAGGACATACCATTTTAACTTCAATTTATTGTTGCTTGTTCATATGACGAATTCCTTATTCATATGGGAATTTTCTTGTTCATATGCCCATTTCCTTGTTCGTGCACTGGACATACCATGTTAACTTCAAATTATTACTGCTTGTTCATATGTGAATTTCCTTGTTCATATGGCCATTTCCTTGTTTGTGGACTGGAAATGCCCTGTGTTGTTCAATTTATTACTGCTTATTCATATGACGATTTCCTTGTTTATATGGGAATTTCCTTGTTCATATGGCTATTTCCTTATTCATGCACTGGACAGACCATGTTAACTCCCAATCATTAGTGCCCAATAAACAACATTATCTGTAAACACTCGATAGTGCATCTTTTAAAAGCTTTCCATAAATGGTCAGTATTCACGTCAAATTAATGTACAAAAAATAAGATATAATCTGGAAAATCAATCGGTGATAATTTTTGAAAAGGTTAACGTGGGCGCATGACCTTTTTCTGTATTATTTCCTCCTCTTCTTAATATAAAATTTACTTAATAAAATATAATATGTTGCCCTTGATTATTGTATAGAAGCCAAATAACTAATTTGGATATTGAAGAAGCTTGATAAAATACTATAATATAATACATGTGGCATTATCTTTCTAAAATATTTATTTTGACAATGAAAGTATATATCATTTTATTTTATAAGTCGGTCAAATCAGTTTTGAGAAAAATTATATTTATATATATAAAATAAAAAAACACATAATATATATTTAGAACTAAAGTTATTTATAAATGACCTAATATATTTATTATTGGATGTAATAATTAAGTAGCACTATCTATAATTATAAATAACTGTGCTATATTCCCCTAGTTCATAAATATAAGACTTGTTTAGGGAGGTAAGTTTTTTTTTTTAAATATAAGACATATTTCTATATTTTTTTTCACTCTTAAATCATCTTTATTGATATTTCTCAATAATAAACAACTAATAGAGGGTGTGGGAACGAAGCTATTAAGGTTTTTTTTTTTATAATATCATGTAATTTTAACTAATTTAACCAACATCTTTAATCTACTCAAATTAGATAAATATGTTTTATGTAACATCCTAAAAATTAATTTAGGATTAGTGGGGGTAAATAGGAATTGATTAATGAGAAATGATGGATTATGAGGATATTTTAAGGATTTTGAGGTATTTTTGAGGATTTTGAGGTATTTTTGAGGATTTTAAAGGCCTAGTTTCTCCCTTATTTGGACGATAATAATTTTGGGAGAGATCATTTTTAGGCTCAAAAGAGGATATTATGGGAGGAAATAAGTAAAGAGTATTATAGGGAAATTGTTTAGAGTGAAAAGAAAATTTTTGGTTCAAAAGAAATACCTTATTTGAGAATCGTAGGTCCTAGTAGTGTATTTTTCCCTAATCTTTTTCTATTCTCTCTCTTCTCCCTCACTCTCCACCGTCACCCCTCTCTTTTAATTTTTCCACAAACATCATCATTATATTCTCTTCCTCTTTCCACAAACATCATAATTATATTCTCTTCCTCTTTCCACAAACATCATCATTATATTCTCTTCTTCTTTCCACAAACATCATCATTAATCCATCTTTTCCCCTTTTATTTTCTATTTTTCCCACTCACTCCTCCTTCCACCGTCACATTCATCTTCTTCCTCTTATTCTTCATTTTCTCATCATCTTCCTCTTATTCCTTCATTTTTCTTTTTCCTCTATCTTGCACCACCACCATCACCACCACTATTATCAATTTTCTTCTTCTTCCTTCCTCCTCCCACCTTCTCCAACATTATACTTCGTTCCTCTACTTAATTTCGGTCTAATTTTGTGCTTAGAAAGTAGATAGAAAAGTTTAGACCGGAGCTTTTGGAGCTCGTCGGCGCCGGACCGGTGGTTTTTCCGGCCATCTAAGACCATATTCGGACTCCCGTAAGTGTTCTCTATATTTCTATGTCATTAGTTTTTTGATTAGCTATATTTGAAAAATTAGGCTTTGTCCAAATTGGTATTTTTGGGACCTAAGCTTAATAAACTGAAGCTTGGACCTTGATTATGAGTTCTTCTAAATAGATTTTTCATTAGAGGTCTTTCCTAATTATTGGGAATTTTTGGATTTTTGGATATATTGAAAATAGGCCTTTTGATGATCTGAGGTGTCTATAGTTAAATTAATTTTTTTTAGATGTTTATTAAGGTTTGGAAAATAAATTGTGGATTAAATAATGGATTTTTGAGGTTAAGAAATAATTTAGGGATGTAAGGTTTAATTTTATTTAGGCTTGAATTTTTATAAATAGTTATTGGAAGGATAAATAATTTTGGATATATGTATAAATGGAGTAGAGATAAATTTTAGAGATAGAAAGGGAGAATAAATGTTAAATTGGAAATTTAAAATAAGTAAGGGCAAAGAAAGGGTAGTAAATAATTTATTTTCCAACATGTGAAATTGTTGGATAAATAATTAATTGTGGTTGTATGGTTGTGTAGTGCTTGAATTGCACTAAGTTAGCACGGGGGAGCTGCACTATTGTGAGATTGGTGCCAGCTATCAGGTAACCGCTTTCTGCTTGTTTATGTGTGTGTGTAGTGTTAGTAAGAAATTTGAAATATTATTATTTGAAAATTATGATGTTATATGGAGATGAGATTTTGAATCACAAATTGAGATTTGATTATCAATTGATGATTGATGAGATATGGAAATGAGATCTTGGAATATTAATATTTTTATAATAAATGTCCTGTGAAGTATTATTTTGAAATGGCATAAATTTGTGATGTGAAATATTTGAAACGGAAATATATGTGGTTTTGGAAATTATTTAATATATGTATATCATGAAAATACTAGAAGGCCTGGTGCCTGATTGTGGTGTTGCATATCTATGTGTTGTATGTGAGAAATTATTTGGGTATGTGACACCGGTGAATTGGAAATTGTGCCATCACGTGATGAGGTACCCTGTTGCGCCACAGGGACTAATTGATATATTATGAGAAATAAAGGAGAGAAAGACGAAAGAGGGGATATCGCCCCTTACGGATTCAGAAAGGACTGGAATCCTTCTAATCCGTGGTACGTTTCAGGGAGGGTAGAAAGTCCCTTGTGAACTGTACCGTGGTGATCAGGGGCGGGTGGAAGGTCCCGACTGGTCCCACATGTTTTCCCAACATTTCTAGTAAGATTTGTTTGGGTTGTCTGTAATTATCAATGATATATATACTATTATTGAGGATGAATTGTGATGGATTATTTTATAATTATAAACGATGAGAAAAGATAATTGGGACCAAGATATGCATTATATGTGAATACCTGAGCATGCTGTTTGAAATAATGTATATACATATATGTATTCCACTGGACATCTTGCTAGCACACACCGCACTTAGATGAGTAGTTAGTGGTTGCGTTTGGGGCTACCCCCGTTGATCTCACTTTTGCAGGTCCTAGGAGTGAAGTAGGAGGTCAAGGGAAGGATCCGGGAACTTCTCACTGATATCGTGAGATACTCTGGACCAGAAGGACAGGAGGTATTGCCACATTTAGGATCATATTTTGTATGATGCTTCTGCTGAAAACTTATTATTATTTTGGGAAGAATTATTGTATAATTACCATTATGGTATGGTATTTTAAGGATGATGTGTGGAGATTAATTATGGATAATATAATTCTCTGTTATTGTACTGGGAAGAAAAAAATTATATTGTGATGACGGAGATTAGAGTTGAGGTTTGAGTTAAAATGATAATATCTAAATATTATGGAAAGATATTTTTCTAACTATGTTAGTTATTTTATTAAGTTAATTCCTTTTCCTAACATAGTTAGCTATATAAACGTTTTAATGTTTAATTGTGAGTGGTTAATAGTGGGATTTGGAGGTAATGTTACATTTTATATATAGGAAAGTATGTTTTACACATGTCATCTGAATGTTAAAGCGGGCTACATGCATGGCCAAACATAATGATTAAAGAGGATGAAGCAATGAGGCGGGGCTATGCATGGATTGAAGAAGATGGTGGGGGCATAATATCCTATCGATAAGAAATCTATGCCTATGAGCCGCCTCCTTACCTGGCTTATCATCGGCTCCTCTCCTAATTTCCTATTCATCTTAGCCGACAATAAATGAAATATTTTTTGTTGCTCTGCCTGCTTAGATTTCAAGGGGCAGTTGGGGTGTTCAGTACTATCCCCTGTCTTATGGTCTTGTCAATATCTCCTCTCTTATGGTATTGTCAATCAATTGCTAGATAGTGTATGAGGGAGGGTAACGTGTTTCACTTCCTCACTATTCCACCGGGCCATTCAAAACTCTGCAGCTCACCTACCCAGTGTTTCATCAACTTCCCTCCCTCTTTGAATTTCAAATCTCCCTCCACATGACAATTCGTCCTTCTATCTTTAAGCCTTTGTTTAAATAGAGTTATGGACGTTAGTTTTTCAACACGCATAACTAGAACAAAATAGGCAAACCCCTGAAGAGCCTCTTTCTTGAACATCCTCTTCGTGATATCTAATTTGTCTACTGCATATGGAAGGCTCTGTCCAGAAACTTCCTCTGACCAAGGTTTCGCGTGGTTATTGCGAAGATGACATTGTTGTGAAGGTGGACCGAATAGTCTTCAAGGAGGTCCTTCGCTTTCCACATGGTCCATCTCTCCCCATGAAGGAATTGGTAGCCATACATCTGGTTGTGTTCAATGAAACAGTAAGTTCATCTAGCCATACACATTTCTAATTTCTAATTTATTGTAATACATGTGGTTGTGGAGCTACCCTTACAAGTGTGTTTGTTATGTCACTTGTTGTTGTCCTGTATGTTGGCATTTGGACCATGATCCTCTAAGCTTTCTTGGATGTTGATTGTCATGGAAGATGCTCCAATTTTTGCACGATTTGCCCACATGTTTGCTGAGGCAAGAGCATACAAAATAAGTAATTTCTTGGTTTACGTTAACCTCGACCCAGAGTGGTGGAAGTACTATATCAAGTTGGTGCACACAAGCGTTGTGGAAAATATTGTGGTTTCCTTGCTTGAACATGCCTTTGACCTCATCACGGTACCACATATTACCGCTGGAATTTTTGCTGGGTGTGGTTTAGTAGGTGGGTTCTGTTTTACAGTGTAACACATAAAATGTATTGTTATGTTCACGGCTAAGTCACTTCCATAACAAATTGCTTCACAGATGTTCGCGGTATTTTGGTCGCGGCTAACTTATCTCTTACTGAAAACAATGTTTTTCATCTTCTTCAAAGAACTATTCTCCTCTTATTTATATAATAGAGAGAGAGGTTTTGTTTGATTATATTTATAAGGCTTGTCAGTAAATTGATTGCATTAATGTACAAGTTTGGTTAAAAAACACCTACCAATATTTTTTGTACCATATGAATTGCATTTTTATTATAACTGTTGCGATATCCATTAAAAAAAGATGTTGTTGCAAGTACATAAAAGTTACTGTCTCCAACAACTGTTATTTATTGGGTTACTCTTTTTTCTGCTTATTTAGGCTTCTTAAATGGAACTTTGTCCAATTAAATCCTGCAGCCACATGTAGCAACAATCTTTGATGATATACCGGTACTCTTTTTATATGTCAGTCGGGCCCGCTTACCCTCAAGCCTCTTATATTGATAACATATTTGTATTTTTCTACCCATCAAATTATTTGGCCGTGAAGGTGCAAATTTCATGTGTAAATATTGTTCAAACCACCTGTGTTATTTGTAGTTCGCGGATCTGTTTTTTTTTGCACTTATTGCGTCCAGCAAATAGTATTATTGATTGAACATCTCTTTGTGTGTGCTTTTGTAGATTGTATGAGTTATCATGAATCAGAAGGGTTTTATACAAACAGTGGTCCATCTTCTTCAGCATCGGATTTGCCTTATTTCTATTGGATATGCTTAGTTTTGATGATGTCAAATATAGAGTTAAATGTAGTAAGCAAAAAGTGTGGATAAAGTGTTTATCTCCTACTATCTATAAGATTATGTTTGCTATATGTTTACTGTGATTGAAAGCATTGCTTATATGATTACATAACATATCCATAGATGATTTCTTATGATTTGGGCTCATATTGCATTCATAAGAGCATATAACTTAGTCTGGAATAAACTAAGATAAAGAATCATGATGACTAAGTAGAAGTTCTATCGCTAACATGTTTATCATCGCTAATAGGAAGAAATTGAGCTAGCTAGGCAAAGAACAGATTCTCTATCGCTAAGCTAAGAGCCTATCACCATCAAATGAAAAGCTTAGGATAATAGCTAATGAGGACTTAGCAGTAATCCACTGAAAGAGCAAAATCTCTATCGCTAAAGGTCTTCACCATAGCTAATGGAATGTGTAGAGCTAGCCTAAGCAAATAAGAATAGATCCTATCGCTAGACTCTGTCTCTATCGCTAAGGCCCCTCAGATAACATGAATAAATACTCGGGGAAGAATGTTAGATCAGTTAACATAGTGACTAGCGATAATGGCATTAGCTATCGATAGAAAAATGCTTATTGAGATGACAGCTAGTACGCTGAACATTGAACTAAAAGAATTTGCTAGCGATAGCATGATTTGCTATCTATAGCATGATTTGCTATCTATAGCATGGTTTGCTAGCGATAGCATGATTTGCTATCTATAGCATGATTTGCTATCTATAGAGAATACTTTGAAATTCCTTAGCTGATATATTGTCTCCATCTCCTTGAGCTAATGAAATGCACTATCGATAATATCCACTACATAAATACTTGTTTAGCTAACAACTCTAAGTGCAGGTCTTACACTGTCAAGCTAGCGATAGCCAAGGGAGCTAGCACTAATGAAAAAGCTGACATGCAAGTACAGTAGCAGGTAGCAGCAGGTTATCGTTACTCACAGTCTCCATCTCTCTTAGCTCATCCTCTGCAAAATTAGTTGAAGCAAGAGAAGAAAGAAAAGTGTCAACGGCTAGTTCTCCAAGTCTCCAACGGACAGAAAAGTATAATACCCTATATAAAGACTTGAATACATCAGAAACGACGTATGCACACACGACGCATTTACATGACAAGATGATACGAGATGAAAAACAGAGGCTCTGCACAGAATATTAGTTTCATATCAGTGAGCCCAGAAAATGGAGAAATAAAGATGAGTATAGTTCAATAGAATAGAAGAGCTAGAGCAACCATAGTTCAAATCTTTGAGCTCTAGGATTTGTATTTCTTCATCATATACGATTCTGTACTTAAGTGTTTATCACAATCCGTTCATTAAGTGAACCTATTATCTGAAATCCTCTATTGTTTGAGGTTGTTCTAAAGCTTGGTGCTTTAAGAACAGGGTTGTTACTTACAGGTTGTAAGGGGGAGTGTTTAGAGAGAATTCTAAAGCTCTGTAAAAAGGTTGGCAGGTGAACCTGTGTTCGTAAAACCTGTGGTAGGCTTCACAAGTGCCCAGCTAAACTTGTGGGTTGTAAAGGCTTCTCTTGTGCCTGGTTTAAACAAGAGGGTAGTGGAAATCTCAGGTGGAGCCTGAGGAATGGATGTAGGTCTGGGTTGATCGAACCAGGATAAACTCTGTTTGCATTATCTCTTCCCTTAACTCTCTTAGTTTCAGCATATCAAATTTGTACACTCTTTAGTGCATTTCATGTTTTGAAATATTCTCAGTGATAAACTGAAAAGGATTTTAAAGATTGCCTTTATTGTGTTTCTAGAAAAGAGAAGATTTGAAAAGAGTTTAAAGTTTATCCCATCACCCAATTCACCCCCCCTCTTGGGTGACAGCCAGCACTAACAATTTCGACATACAATCATGTGTATAATGTACTCCAGGTTTATCTTCATTTTCACTCATTCTTTGTCCACCCATAAACTGTATTGCAATTCTAATCAATACGTTTTAGTTTATGATGCTTAATCAGTTCATTTATTAGATCGTACATTATGCTTATTGAGAATGATGGTGTTTTTATGGTGTTCAGTTCATCTATATTAAGTCTCTGTGTGTGTCATTGTTAATCTCATGAAATTCATGCCATTTTAGCACATTTTCCTATAGTTCATACAACTTTTTAGTTGGATTTAGATGCATTTTGATGTAGATATGATAGGAAAATGTGCCAAGTTGATATTTGGGCTAAAGTCATTGAATTTTTGATTTAAATGTGAATATGTTACCCTCTTTTTATCAACTTTGGCTTTTGTAGATTTGATTGCTTGTTAGGTGGGTGAAGCCAATTAATTAAGCCACATTTGAGTTGTATTTGAAGCTAAAATCAAGGAGTAAGAAGTGGAAAAGATGATTCAAAGCAACCAAGAAAGCTGAAAAAGTAGCAGGCAGAAAGTTATTGGCCACAGTCAAAAGCACAGGCAAAATTCCTGGCCACAGCCAAATCCTAAAAAATTCCAGGCAGAGAGTTATTAGTCGCGGCCAACCAGTGCAGGCAAAATTCTTGGCCGCGGCCAAAGGTGCTGACAGACTGCATAGTGAAAAAATCCTGCTCGAAAATAGGGTTTAAAAACTCCAAAAACTCACACTAAAACACATTCTTTTGACTTGGGCTTTCTTTGGGGACTACTTGGGAGCTAGGGCTTGAGGATTTGCAAGGAGATTCAAGTGGAGATTCAAGATTTAAAGAGATTCAACCTCATTTCCCTTGGTTTTTCTTGTTCTTCTCTCTTTCATCACTGAAATTTCTGCCATGGCTGTGTATATGTTCCAGATTTGTTGTTTCCACTCCATGAGTGGCTAAACTTCTTTTCTAGAATTATTTTGAACCTTTGTATGGATTAAGACTTGATTCTTCCTCTCTTTTGGTAGTAAATGATATATATGTGTTGATTTTATCCCTTTCTTCATGCTTCTAAGTGTTTGGCCACCATTTAGTTTGATTTGTTCATGTGGGTTTGACTTGAGAGAGCTTATCCATGTGTAGAACTTGGTTAAAATCATGCTTGACTTGAAGTTTACATGATAAATGGAAAGTTTGTTGGTAAAATAGAGATACCTTTGTAACCTTGCATTGTCACATTAGGGTTTATTTTCAAAGGGGATTTTCATGATTTGTAGCAGGAGATTGTGCATTTTAATGGAAAGATAAACTTGATTTTGACTTGAGAGAGCTTAGTCAAGTGCATATGAACCCTAGACAAACACATATATTCATGAAAAATACTATTTGAGAGGGAGTCCTTCATGTCTTATGAAATGCAAAGAAGATAAATAATCCTAGACCCCATTTAATCCTTTAAGTCAAAAGAACCATTGTTTTTATCACTTTCTAGTTTTTAGAAATAGATTTTCACCGTTTCTTTACATAACCCAAAGATATTTTCTTAGTTCAACTTTATTGAAATCACTTAGTCTTTTGTTTGGTCAAAGATTTTAATCCAAATCTTTGTGGGAACGATATTTTATACTACTTGCGATCCGTGCGCTTGTGGTTAACGCTTGACGGTGAACAGTCATATACTTTTATGAATTTTTCCCTTAAACCTCACACTATAAAGTTTTATTGTATACCTTAAGTTGCCTGTAATCCACTACAAGAGGTTTGTCATACACACGAAATGCGGTCTCCTTTGCCCATATTTGAAGTGTTCCCTCAAAATCCATTTGGCTATTCCTCATATCCCAGTTGCAGGGGACCGTGGATCTCTTCATCCTCTTCATCGACTCATGTATCACAGTCTCAATGTATATGAATGCAATATGTAGTTTAGCCAATTTTTCATTGTTATTGTAATAAATAGTGTTTCATTTTTTCGTCATTATTTTGACAGAGTTTTCCAATTGTAGCATTTCATTTACACTCTCAAGAGTCCTCTAATCAACCATCCACAATAATTGACAATGATTCATATCCCCTACTTAAGAGTTCTAATGGCAGTGTTAATAAGAAAAGCAGAGGACTGCGTTCTACCCTTTCTGACATTACCAATGTTGCCTGTAATTTGGAGAAATCATTTAAGAAAGGTGAAGTAATATTCTACTCTTTTATATATGACTTTGTATCATTTCAGTTATCTATAAAAGTCACAGTTTTCATGATAAGGCATTTGTCCTTATCAGCTCAAAATCCTTTCGATAATTCTGTCCAAATTAATAGTTCACGTTGGAGAGGTCTTGAGAATGGCCAACTTGAAAAACTAATATGCACAAGGAAAAGAATTAAGCAAGCTCAACATAGTGGTAAGGGTTTCCCAATGTTAGACTACATATGTGTATCATGTCTTTGTAGACTGTTTAAGTGCCTACATTTTAAATTTTAGGTTGTTTTGACCACCTAGGAAATACTTCAACCATCGATCCACATGAATCGTCGACGCAGCATTCAGGTAAATTGGATAAAATTTTTACTCACAGTGACGTAATTATTTATGAAGATGCAAGTTCACATAAACTTTGTGATGCTGTTATTCATTGTCTGTTTATAAGTTTTTAATAAAGTATTTTAATCATTTTGTTTCAGTTGTTACAACCGAAATTCCTGATCATGGAGATAAAAATAGCTTAAATGCACTTCCACCTCAACAAAGTTATTATCGTGAGATTGAATTCGAATTCTATGGAAATGAGAGTGGTGATGAAGAACAATATGTTCACCGTACAGGTGTTTTTTGTTAATCGTAATTAAATTGATTCTTTCTTTGTCACAATTTATTGTCACTTATGCCATTTCATGTAATGTTAAAATCAAACATTTGTTAGGTGTTGTAACTGATAACTCTCATCCTCAACAATTATTTGCTGATCAAGCATGCTTACTTTCGCTTGAAGGTGATCTTTTCCCGCTGAATTCATTTGTTTGCAGTATTTATTTGATAGATTGTTACATTACTATAAATTTTACTTATTTTTTGCATATTTTTTTTATCCAGCTTATGTTGATGAGGGGGATCCAAATTATGAATGCAAGTTTTGCGGTGCACTCCTTTGGTTTAATGAACGTGCCAAGAAGGATAGTACACACAAGGATGCCCATGTATTTTCTCTTTGTTGTCAAAAGGGCAAGGTTGTTTTACCGTTATTGAAACCACCTCCGCCATTGTTGAATAGGCTATTCTTTGACGAGAACCTTCCTGATTCGAGAAACTTTAGGGATAATATAAGGCAATACAACAACATGTTTTCATTTACTTCAATGGGAGGTAAAATTGATCATTCAAAGAATTGTGGTGGATCGCCTTATTCTTTTGTTCTATTTGGTGTGAATTATCATAATATAGGCAGTTTGTGTCCACCCCCGGTGCCAGACCTGTGTTTTCACAGTTATATATACATGACACTGAAAATGAAGTTTTTAATAGGATATCTGCTGTTAGGTTTGTCCCACACATCTCTCAATTATGATACTACATTTTAATGATATCCTTCTTACATGTTACCATTCTTGCAGTAAATTCTAGAACAAGAGTTCCATTGACCCTTCTGTTGTTAATTTGATAAAGTGCAAGTTAGATCAAGTTAATCCGTTTGTACAACAATATCGTGTTGTTTCATCGATGATTAGCTGTGCAAAGCACCTGTTAAGTTATGTTTGATCAGCACTAGGAGTACTGATGGCAGAAATTATAACATTCCCGCTGCTTCTGAGGTTGCTGCATTGGTTGTTGGTGATATTGATATGAATTTCAATGTAAGAGACATTGTTGTTGAGGAACATTCAGGAACTCCTCAAAGGATTAATGAATTGCATGCATCTTACCTTCCTTTTCACTATCCACTTCTATTTCCTTTTGGTGAGGACGGTTATAGAGATGATATGCCGCATAGAGAAGAGACATTAAGTGTTACAAAGGTTAAGAAGATGGCGAGTATGCGGAAATTCTGCTGTTTCCGCCTAATGAGAAGGAAAATCGAGACATCTTTAATTCTTAATCCAACAATGATTGAGTCACAGAGGTTGCTATGGGTTAGGACACAACAGAGGCAACTAAGGGTTAATTTATATCAAGGTATAGCTGATGCTGTGCTGCGTGGTGAAAGAAATGCTGCATCAATTGGAAAAAGAATTGTATTGCCCTCATCATTCACAGGTGGGGCAAGGTACATGATACAAAACTACCAAGATGCTATGGCAATTTGCAGGGCCATTAGATATCCAGACCTTTTCTTGACTTTTACATATAATCCGGGACGGCCTGAAGTTCAACGCTATTGTGCACTGCATTCTTTAAAATCTTCCGACACACCTAAAGTTTTGTCTCATATAATCAAGTTAAAATTAGATTGCTTGATGAAATCTTTAAAGGAGAAGCGCATTTTTGGGACAGTTCGGGCATGTAAGTTTTTTGTTACTGACCTCTGTATTATATTTAAGTTCCATAAGCAACTGTCTTTCTATTTTATATTTCTCTTACACTCTACATTATGAATTCATCCATGTGATGTTTCATCGCAGATATTTATGCTATTGAGTTCCAGAAGAGGGGACTTCCACATGCACATATTCTTTTGTGGCTTGATCAATCATGCAAGATGTCAGATCCTTCTTCTATTGACAAGTACATTAGTGCTGAAATACCAAATTATAAAAATTGACCACTATTGTATGAGTTGGTTAGGAAGTTCATGATACATGGTCCTTGTGGTCGTGTTAGACCTAATGCACCTTGCATGAAAGGTAGAAAATGTAGCAAGAAGTTTCCAAAACCATTTAATCCACACACTACAATCGATGATGATGGTTTTCCAACTTATCGACGTAAGGATGATGGTAGAACTATTCAAGTCAAAGGTATCCCACTGGAAAATCGTTATGTTGTTCCTTACAACCCCACCTTACTCTTAATGTTTCATGCACATATTAATGTTGAGAAGTGTAACCAATCTATTGCTATTAAATATTTATTCAAGTATATTAGTAAGGGTAATGACAGAGTTGCTGCTGCTATTTTTTACTCTCAAAATGATGGAAGTGGGAGAGTAGAGGTTGATGAAGTCAAACAATACTATAATTGTAGATATATTTCATTGTGTGAAGGTGCGTGGCATATATTTGGATTCAAAATTCACCAGAGACATCCTTCGGTTGAAAGGTTGAGTTTCCATCTACCTAATCAGCAGTTCATAATCTATGGTAATACAGATGATATTGAGGAGCTTTTAGATAAGCCTCGAGTATGTGAATCACAGTTCTTAGCTTGGTTTGATACTAACAAGCATGATGATTTTGCACGTACTTTGACTTATATTGAGTTCCCTAAGCATTATGTATATGATCGACAAGATAGGATTTGGAAACCTCGTCAATAAGGAGACACAATTGGAAGGATCACACATGTATCCCCTTCTTCTGGTGAATTATATTTTCTAAGGATTCTGCTTACTAAGGTTAAAGGGCCCACTTGCTATGATGATTTGAAAACTGTTGATGGAGTTGTGCACACAATGTTAAGAAATGCATGTTTTGCACGTGGGTTATTGGATGATGAAGCTGAGTATATTGCTGCCCTTAAGGAAGCATCAATATGGGCATCCGGGAAAACATTGCGAAAATTATTTGTTAGCATGTTGTTGTGCTCGTCTCTTCAACAACCTTTTAATGTATGGATGTGTACAAAGCACTTGCTATCAGATGATCTTTTCTATGCCAGACGGTCTGACTACACATCCTCCAGTAAGTTTCTTTTCATTCATATTATCTTCTTCACTTTCCCCTATTCCATACTTTGCTATTATTGACATTATTTGTTTCAGATTTTTCAATGTCTCAAGCACAGAGAGACAATGCTGCATTAATTGACATTGAGGCACTTCTTCAGTTGAATGGTAAATCCTTACAAGACTTTCCTTTGTTGCCTTTACCTGACTCTGCAACCCCTGTTGACATGTCCAACTATCTTATAATGCAAGAGTTAGATTATGATAGATCTACTCTTCAAGTTGAGTCTGAGAAACTTATTCAATCTCTCAACACAGAACAACGACATATTTATGACACAGTCATGTCTATACTTGTATCTGGTGCAAGTGGTTTTTTCTTTGTATATGGTTATAGTTTGACTAGGAAGATTTTCTTATGGAACGCTCTTATCTCTTCTATTCTATACGTGCCTCAGGAGATATTGGTTTGGCAGTTGCTTCAAGTGGAATTACTGCAACATTATTGCCTTCTGGTAGAACTGCTCATTCTAGATTTGCTATACCCATTCACATTACTGAATCTTCTGTTTGTTCCATACGTCAGAACTCACCTTTGGCTAATCTTATAATTCAAACCAAATTAATCATCTGGGATGAAGTTCCTATGGTGCAACGCTTTTGTGTCGAGGCATTTGACCGTTCTCTTAGAGACATTATGCACTGTGATTGACCTTTTGGTGGGAAATGCCTTCTCATAAGAGATGATTTTCGACAGATACTCCCTGTGATTCCAAAGGGTTCCCGTGGATCTATTGTTGATGCTTGCATTAATGCATCTCATTTATGGGATTATTGCAAAATTTTTTATTTGACAAGGAATATGAGGTTGTCCAATTCATTTTCCTTCGAGGACCATGCAAAGTTACAATGGTTTTCTTAATGGCTTTTACACTACAAAAAAAGCGGCATTTAGTAGTGGTTAAAACCGTTGGTTACTAGCGGTTTTAACCGCTACTAAGTGGTTGCTAGCAGTTTTACATTCCGCTAGTAAATCACCCGTGACTAACATTTAGTGGCGGTTATAAAAACCGCTGGTAATATGGTCAACACCTCTACTAATCCAGTAACGAAAACAAAAACCGTCACTAATAAGATATTAGCAGCGGTTCAGAACCGCTATTAATGAGGAAAAATTATTAGCGGTTTGTGAACCGCTACTGGATGCTAAAAAATACAAAAAAAATTTGATCAGACCCATTTTTACTATTTGCAATAATGTTTAATTTTATAAAACTTTTTAAAAAAATTTTATCACATTTTCTCAATTGATATATCCAAAATGATATGTCAAATAAATAATTCATAGTATGAAAAAAGGTGATTATAACTAATCAATTTAATTTAATAGTATTCAAATGAAGATAGTGAGTACGCACACATGAAAATGAAAACAACAAAAAAGTTAGTTGATATATATGATTGAAAATTGAATGAAATAATTAGAATAAAAAAATATAAAAGATAAATTTATGATATTGATGGAAAAATTAAAAGCATCAGAGGAGAAGAATTGAGAAGGAAGGTTTTATGAGGTTGAATGAAATGAGGAGAGGAGTAGGTATTTATAGTTGTTGCAGGCGGGAATCAGTAGCGGTTTTAGTGGCGGTTAAGAGAACCGCCACTAACTGCACAAAAAACTGGTACTTATGCATTTAGTAACGGTTCTCAAGAATGGCTACTAATAGCGGCGGTTATTTTTGGAAAATTGCCGCCTAAACCACCACTAAATTACGCCTGCAATTAATGAATTTGTTAAGTTAGTGGCGGTTCTCTTAAAACCGCCACTAACTACACAAAAAACCGCTACTAATTAGTGGCGGTTTTAAGAGAACCGTCACTAACTAAATGACCTTCCAATTTCCCGTGGTTTTTCCAATATAACCTCCACTAATGTGACGCCACTAAGTTTCCCGCCAAATGGTGCCACTTTGTGGCAATTTTGTGGGACTAACCGCTACTAAAATACGCCACTATCTTTGATATTGGTCAAACAGACAGATTTAGTCGCGATTTCTTATTAAAACTGCTACTAATGTGTAATTAGTGGCAGTTTTAGTTTTCCGCTACTAAATGAACCGCCAATAAACCCCGCTTTTTTTGTAGTGTTAGATGTTGGTGATGGGAAAATCGGTGACCAAGTTGATGGAATCTCTGAGATTGAAATCCCTAAAGAGTTGTTGGTATCTTATGGAGATGATCCGGTTCATTCTATTGCTCAGGCCACTTATCCAAATCTGATGCAGAATCTAGAAAATAATGATTACTTCAATGATAGGGCAATCCTTGCTCCTATACTTGACATGGTTAATCAAATCAATTAATACATGTGTAACCTTCTTCCAGGTGATGCACAAGAATTCTCCAGTTGTGACTCATTTGCAAGTCTTCTGATGACATTGACAATTTTGATGACTTGTGCAACACTGAGTTCTTAAATACAATTAATTGTTCTGGATTCACTACAAAAAAAGCGGGCTTTAGTAGCGGTTACATTAGTAGCAGAACACCAAAACCGCCAGTATTGATGAATTAGTAGCGGTTACAAGCGTAAACTGCAAGTAAATATGACGTTTTGACCAAAGAAGTTGTTAGTGGCGGAATTTAGTGGCGGTTTGCGGGAAAAAACTGCAACTAAATTGGCGCCCTTTGACGGGAAATTTAGTGGCATAAATTTAGTCGCAGTTTAGGGAAAAAAACCGCGAGAAAACAAATGGCCGCTGAATTAATGGCGGTTCAGAGACATTAGTATCGATTCTGGATCAAACTGTGACTAATTCTCGCGAAATAAATGCAATTGCATTTATTACGTTGCATTTAGTCGTGGTTTGAGTCGCAGTTCTGGCTCAAACCGCGACTATTAGTAGCGGTTCTAGAAGAACCGCTACTAAATTCAATAGTTTAAAATGCTCGTGCCTTTTCTCTGAAAAGGCACGAGCTTTTTTAGAGAGAAAGCGACGTGATGTAACGTGACTTTGACCGATACGAGGAATAGGATGCGTGTTTTGTCTTATATTCAGTCAAAATCATGGTGAGGAAGAGTGATCGTAGTAGAGAGAAGAGGCCCATGACCGCTGAGCAACAGGCGTAAAAGGAACTGCGTCGTAAGGAACTGGTTGATCAGGCCGAGAGGGATCGTATAGAACAAGAGCGCATCCGTATACAGAACGAGCCTCTACCAGAAAATGTACTCAACACATTCTGGAGCGGATTTCAAAGATATAGCACGTTGGTTGGACGACGAGGAAGATGAAGAGGCGGGGCGCCCTGAACGATCCTCTGGAAGGTCCACCGGTTATGAAGTACAAGTTCAGGGTAAAGAAATTCAATTTTTACCATTTTTATCAAATAATTATAATTTTTCATCGCTAATAAAATTGTTGCCTAAATTTTACAGACCCTTCTGGTAGCATACGCGATATGAGGCTGACGGTGTAAGATGCGATGAACCTTCCGAGTGGGCACCGAGTTAAAGTTGAGTGGGACGACGAGTTGATCAAACTACCGGTAGGATAAGGGGGTCAACTTTACTGCAGGTTCTGTGGGAGTGTAGGCCAGAATTACCAGCGATTCCCGATAGACGCTTTGGACTGGAGAAAGGTTGATAAGAATACTAAAAAGTTCGTGTGGAACGAAATTGTAAAGGTTGGTTGAACTAACTTTAAGCTTATTTATTATTTATTATTTATTATTATTAGAATGTGATTTTAATTAATACTATAGGAAATATTCTGATTATGTGTTATTTAATATTTATTTATTATTATTGAAATTTGATTTTAATATTAGTTTTAGGAATTGTATTTATTATGTGTTATTTATTTTTTGTTATTATTGGAATTTGATTTTAATATTTGTTTTAGGAAATGTATTTCTGATATGTTATTTCTTATTTTTTATTATTGAAATTTGATTTTAATATTAGTTTTAGGAAATGTATTTCTGATCTGTTATTTCTTATTTTTTATTATTGGAATTTGATTTCAATACATATTATTATTTGTTATTATTGTCGGAAATGTATTCATGATTTGTTATTTGTTATGTTTGGAATATGATTTCAATTATTATGATCATAATATTATTTAACCATAATTAAATTTTATATTTTACAAAGGAAGTTTGATGTGAGGGACATCTGCAAGAATTGGACAGAATCAAAGATGGGGGACAGTTAGAAGTTGATTGAGGATGTCCCTGGTGGTGTAGGCCGCTTCAGGATGGGTAAATGTAAGAGATCAGATGGGGAGTAGGCCGCTTCAGGAGTTGATTGAGGATGTCCCTGGTGGTGTCCCTGCGGATGCGTGGGAGAGATATGTGCGTTGGAGAAGAGGAGACACCAGAACTTCTTGAGGCATTACCGTGGACAGCTTGGGCATCACCTCCGTCAATTTCTCGAGGCTCATTCACACAGGGGAAGTGGCAGATGACGAGCCGTATATTCTTGCTTCACAAGCGCAACAGGTTTACTATGTGAAAGATTAGAAACACAAAGATTGGCACATGGTGATTCATATGAAGCCTCGTGACCTCTACGAAATGGGTGACGAAGATGATCTGGAACTAGGCAGCCAGTATTTTGAACCTGACAACTTCGAGAACTTCATTTCGGAAGAAGACGGTCATTTACCAGTAGTTAGGTAAGGCTTTTTACTACAAATAATTTATACAAATTTCAACACCATTAGCAATAAAAATTTATATATTTGTTTATTTTCTTTTTAGGTTGGAGCAAGAAGAAGATGATTGAAGCAAGCAGCCACAATTATTTTTTATTTTGTAAAATTTTCATATCAATGTGTATCAAACATTCATATATCATGTTTTTTTAAAGTAGCTTGAGTATATTTTTTTTATTAGTAACAATAATAACCGCTACTAAATCTGCGAATAAGTTTAGTAACGGTTGAAGAGCACCGAAATGGAAAGAAATCGGTGTAGTGCCGCCTCGGATCTACTCTCCAAGAATTTAAGACCCATGGGGTAGTGGAAGCTATCCCCGGGTGTCGGTCTCAAGGAGCCTTAGTGTAAATGACTACCTAATAGCTAGATGCAAAACTAATTGGACGGGAAAACATTTTGTATTTGATTTTAAGATGTAGAAGTTTGTATGAAAAGTGTCGTATGTTCAAAGAAGAATTGAGATTGGATTTGAACGGGAGATTTGGATTAAAAGGGATGGTTATTCTTGGTAAATGGAACCTTCGGGAATCATTGCTTCTTAAAATTTTTGGGAGTAGAAAAATGACCAATTTCCTAAAGAACCCTAGAGGAACCCCTCTAGGCTAGGCTTAGATTAATTTAACTAATGTCGGAACCCCGCACGTTAATTAACTTGACCTAAGTTGATTAAGCACTTGACCCAATTAAATCTACTAATCGTAAGAGACTATTGGTCCTACAACCGGAACCCCGAATTGCAACCAAATTAACCTATTAATTCCAATTTATTGGTGGAACTCCATCCAATAACTTGAACCCAATAAGTTGAAGTCCAATGTCACTCAAGCAATTAATAGATTTACTTGCCAATTTCTAAACATAAATACTTGACACCATGATCCACTAAACAAGAACCCTCATTTAGCACAAGATTTTAACAAGGAAAACATATATTAGATGATGAACCCATACAAATAAAATATGCTCAAGTCAATAAGTTCAATGTCAAGCATCCATACAAAGAAAATAAACAAGATAGGTTGTTTCTACCACTCTCATACAAAGATATAAGATAAAATTACATCCAGATGCATAAAACAACTCTAGAGCCCTAGAAAAATTGTAATACACAAGAGGAAGAGAGAGTGGAGAACAACACTCCCCTTTGTAGCTTCAAGCTCCTCCCTTGAGCTCCATCACCAAGAACAAATGGGCTTAGCTGCTGCCTTTCATAGGAGAAGCATCAACCAAGGTGGAAGAAAAAGTTGCCATGGGTGGAAGGAAAGGAAAATGGAAGATGGAATAAGAGATTTGAGAGAAAATAGGGTAGGAGATGAAATGGATGTGGATGGAATGATGGGATTGAGGTATTAGGTCGAAATATAAGTGAGGAAGTCGGGTCTAGGTCATTGAAGGTCGGATCTACCCATTTGGAACCCTAAAAACCCGAAATATCAGCAAAATTTCGCATCAGAAAAAGCGCGTTCTCGCTGCAGCGAGAAGGTTTGCTCGCTGTAGCCAGGAGCACAGAGTCTCGGCCCTTGCTCTCTGTCTGTCTCGCTGCAGCCAGGACTTTTTCTCGCTACAGCCAGGAATTTTTCTCGCTGCAGCTAGAACTTTTTCTCGCTGCAGCCAACTTGACAGAATTTTGGAGCTGAATTTTGTGCTTTCGCTGGCTTCCTTCTCCACAACTCGATCCTCGATTTGGCCCATTTCTTCATGGAAACTTCTTCCTTTTTGGTCATTGAGTGACCCTACAAATAAAATTGCAATAAACAAGAATAAAAAAGCCCTAGAAATCAACGAATACAAATTAATCTCCAATTATGGCTAATTAATCTCATTTTCATGCTAATTCCAATTAAAGAGTCTAAGATATACATTGAGCATTATTGGACCAATATTGCATCTTAATCATGTTAATTGCCTCAATTTAAACTCATAAATACATACAAATATAAGGATTTTTCAACTCCCCCACACTTAAACCTTTGTACTCCCGGACAAAGACAAGTTTTAAAACTTAAGCACAATGGTATGTAAGGCATAAATGAGAATTTCAACGTGCTAAATGAACATAAGCCAATGCAAATTGATAACCTCCCAACCAGTAAGCAATGAGGAATAGAATGATGCTAAAGGGCTAACCATGAATGCATTTGATGCAATATGGATGAGTAAAGGAGAAAGCTACTCAAGGACAAGTGTTTCACTCCTCTCACCATATTGGGTTTAATTTTTTTTTACTCTCAAGATCCACATTAGAGCACACTCTACCATATGCTTGTAAGAACTCTAAGATCGCCACTTAAACACAAGAAGTGCAATGCATCAAAAGGACTTTTGGGGTTGTAATGATGAAATAGGCTACATGGTATGATGAAATGAAAGGAAGATGATGTTACGCATGCTTGGATGCCCAATTCAACTCAAAACACTAATTGCAACTTGCCAACAACCACACATGCCTTATTTTGCACTTTTGCAACTTTTCAATTTTTCACTTTTTCGTTTTCACTATTTTTTTTCTTCTTTTTGTATTTTTGGTTTGCTCTATACATGGCATGCCTATATACAACCAAGCAGTGACATTTTTCACATAACACAAGCAATGATGCAACTCTTCACAAATTGGCATATTAATGCAAAACATCAAGTGAATGGCTCAAATGGGGTGGCAAATGGAAAGAGTGTTTGTGGTTTGTGTTTGGGATGATATGGTATGAAATGAATGCTGCCTTTATCATGCTTCATTACACTAAATGCAACAAGTTTTGATCAAGAATGCAAACAAGTTCTAGAGAATGGCAACCAAGTGGATATCACACAAGAATAAGCATATAGGCTCAAATAAACCTCACAACATGACTAATTCTCCAAAACTCATAAACAAAGATCAACTACAACCAAGATTCAACCATAAAGCATCAATTTCAATCAACAAGGTTGCCAATCAAGAATATTAATCAAAAGCATCAACAACATATCCAAAAGCATGAAATAATTCCCATAATTGCCCAAAACATTTCCAAGAAAATCATGTCAAGTCCAAAGAGGAACAAGAGTGGAAGTGAGGAAAAGTTAAAAATTTTCAATTTTTCCAACTTTTTGAAGCTAAAAACATAACCAATATGCAATAATTTTTAACCCACTTCACCCACTATGAAGCACATCCCTCCCCCACACTTAATTTCTACATTGTCCTCAATGTAGCAAAAAATATGGACATACCAAGTTAACTCAACTCTTGGGTGAAGTGGAAAGTTGTGAAGTCCAATTCAAGATTGAAGCACAACACGTCATCAATCACCAAAAGAAAAATAGGGAGAGGGCAAGGATGAGTCAAAATGATATACTAATGAGATTTTCAAAGCATGTTGAAATCAAGTGTGGTCTTGGTGTGTGAGCAAGAAGCATTTATTACTAAACCTAGGAATGTAAAAACAACTACAACTACTTTTCCTACTAGGTAAGTTCCCTCCCCCACACTTAGCTCAAAAACATATGTCAATTAATAATCAAGTGAAGCAAGTAGAGAGGAAAGGAACAACCTTGAGTTCATGGAGGCTCATGGCTCTCCTTGAAGAGTTGAAGGCGCCCTTTCCTTTCTTGAAAGTAGTTGCCTTGGGCATCCTTCAATATAACCTTCTCACGGAGACAAAGTGAGTGAATCTCAAAAGGTCCCACCAGCTTCGCTCTTGTTTCGCCATTTGGTGTTGTATATGTGGAATAAGAGCCTAGGACCTTGTCACTAATTTGGAAATGCTCCACTTTGCTTAGATCTTCATAAGCATCATCAAAGACACGGAGGTAGGCCAAGATAGCTTGTGATGGGTTGGTTGGTGGAGACTTGTGCTTCTTCTTGGAATGACGATTTGGAGGAATCGGTTCCTCAAACCTCTCACCAATGTCCACTTTCTCCACGTCCATCGCAGCAACAATATTATCTTTATAGCGCTTCTTGATTGGAAGCTGAGATGGAACAGAGTTGATAATACATGGCACCTTTACCGGTCCTTCCTTAGCATATAGGGCACGCAGCTCCCTAAAGAAGTGGGCAAGTTCATTCTTAGAAGTCTTTTCAGCTCTACCACCGCCTGCAAAGTTATCAACAACAAAACTCTTTTCTGGCATAGTGGGGTTAGTAGGAGACTTCTCAATCATAGAATCAATGAGGGTGGGTGAGGTGTGCATATCATCATCATGCTCAACAGGACGCAAACCATCAATACAATTCACATCACACATGGAGTAATCCTCATTTGGTTGCTTCATTTGTTCATACATATTAAATTGCACACTCTTATCCCCAACAGACATAGTGATAGAACCCTTAGACATGCTAATGTCAGTGTTGGAAGTCCTGAGGAAGGGTCTACCCAAAATTAAAGTTCCATCCCCTTGGGTGTTTGGCATATCAAGCACATAAAAGTCAGCGGGGAAAACCAAATCATTCACTTTCACCAAGATGTCCTCTAAGATACCATCAAGATTCCTAACGGTCTTATCAGCAAGTTGCAAGATCATGGGGGTAGGTTGCAAAGTTTTCACACCTAGGGCCCTATACAAAGACTTAGGCATGACATTAATTGCGGCTCCTAGGTCAAGCAACGCATGTGGGACGGTGGTCCTACCGATGGTACATGTGATGTGAAAGAACCGGGATCCTGACACTTAATGGGGAGTTGGGGCTTAAATAAAGCAGACACACTAGAGGGCAATTGGACTTTCTTGTTAGGTTGGAAACTTCTCTTACGTGTGCACAACTCCTTAAGTGACTTAGCATACTTAGGAACATTTTTAATCAGATCAAGCAAAGGAACATTCACTTCAATCTTACTAAACATGTCAAGTATTTCCTTATCTTGTTTTTGCTCAAAAACTCTTTGACTAGCTAAGTAAGAATGAGGAAAAGGTAGGTCAGAAATGTTTACTTTCTTACCTTCACTTGTAAAGGCATGATTGCTTGAGTTGCTCTTGGCCTCCTCTTGCTTCTTTGTTTCTCCCAAACGATTTTTCTCTTTACCGCTCTCACTCTTTGGTGGATTGTTGCTTTTGTCTTGAAATTCACGGCTTTCATCATAGACCACCTCAATGTCATCATCCTCTTCTTCTTCAACTCCTAACGTCTTGCCAATTCGCAAGCTTATGGCATTTAGCTCTTTGGGGTTGATCACGGTATTAGAGGGAATTGCCCCACTTGTCCTTGCTTGTTGATCATTGAGGCTATTTGAGAGCTTGGTCACAAATGATTGGATATTGGTAGCTCTAGTCTCCTATTGCTCCATCTTAGATTCAAGAGATGTAAACCTCGCATCGTTGCGAGCATTCATGTCCTCATGCATCCTTTGCATACTCTTGAGAATTCGATCAGTAGAATCGTCCCCGCTTGGTGAATCTTGGGGGACCAAGGCCCTTGGAGAGGAAGAAGACCAGCCCTTATAATTGGTCATGGCGTTGTTGTTGTCTCTCCACCGGAAATTAGGGTGTGACCTCCACCCTTCATTGTAGGTGTTGCTATGGGGATCCCATTTTTGGTTGGGAGTAGAGTTGGACCTCCCTTGGTACATAGCATTGGCTTCTACCGGCTCACTTGGGCAAAGGCTACTAACATGTATCACCGAACCACAATGCTCACAACTTGGTGCAACTAAGGCCTTGGAGGTAGAGGGAGTGGGAGCACACTGTTACATGCTAAGGTTCCTTAACTCTGAAGTAATGAAGGCAAGTTGAGAAGTAAGTTGGGAACTCAAAGTATCCACCTTAGCCTCTAAAGAATCCATCCTCCTTGTTTGTTGTGGGTTGGAGCTCACCTCAAACACCCATTTGGAACCTCTTCTGTTGTATTGTTAGGTGTTTTTGGTTCTCAGTTTAATCATAGCCCAAGCCTCTTCGGCGGGTAGGTCTTCCAAAGAACCACCGGCACTAGCATCCATGATGCCTCTCTCATTAGGCAAGAGCCCCTTGTGGAAGTATTAAATCAACTGTTCATCTATGATCTGGTGGTGGGGACACTTGGCTAATAACTCTTGAAAACGACACCAATACTCATAAAAGCTCTCAGAAGGATCTTGTCTGATGGAATAAATGTCCTTCTTCAAATCCTTAGTCTTAACATCCGGGAAGTAATGCTCTAGAAATGCCCTCCTCAAATTGGCCCAAGAAGTGAGGGCATTCTCGTCATGTCTCGGTAGGAGTCTAAACCACTCTTTGGCTTTTCCATCCAATGACAAGTGAAAGACTTTCAACTGCACATCGTTAATATTTGCCCCAACCAGCTTCATACTTGAACATGCGAGGTGGACCCCATATAGATGGCCATATGCGTCCTCCCCTTCCAAACCTGCAAAATGAGATAAAGCTGCGATTAGAGGCCCTTTAATCTCAATATCAGCATGTAAAGCAAGATAAGAAGTTTGAAATGGATCATATGCAACACCACTCAAGGTAACTTCTCTAATACTCCTCCTGCTAGGGATTTCATTGTTTCCTACTCCCTCACCCTCACCATTGTTTCCATTTTGACCATTGGGTGGTGGGTTAGCATTGGGAATATTGGGTGGTGGTCTGTGGGCCATGGGTGGAATGTCTAGAGGTATTTCTATGTGGATAGAATTTTCGGTGTCTGAGTGAGAGGAAATGCTAGACTCCCTAGAAGAACTGAAGAGCACATAACCATTGGGGTTATATCAGAGCAGTGCCGCCTCGAGTCCGCTCTCCAAGAAATTAAACCCGAGGGGTTAGTGAAAGCTAACCCGGGGTGTCGATCTCAAGGAGCCTAGTGTAATATGATTCCTAATAGCTATTATGTAAACTTGAAAAGGCGGGTAAAAAGCATTTTTTTTGTTTGGTTATGATAGGAAGTTTGGTATGTGCAAAAGGTAAAGTAAAAGATAAGAGTTAAAAGTGAGATTTGGATGAAGATGGGATAAAGGTCATTATTGATGAATGAAAGCTTTGGGAATCATTGCTTCAAAAGGTTTTCGAGGAGTTTGTTTGATTTCTAAAGAACCCTAGAGGAACCCCTCTAAGCTAGGCTTAGGTTAACTTAATTAATGCCGGAACCCCGCACATTACTTAATTTAACCCAAGTTGATTAAGTTCCAAATCAAGAAATAATTGATTATGCAAGACTTTAAATCCACAATTTGGGCCACCCCATAATTGCTCTAATTTTCTCTCTAAACCCTAATCCATTGATGGCCACCCATACAATAAATTAGGACCTAGAGAGTGTTTGCCCAATGTCTCAACACAACCAATTAATTCTTATGCCATCTCCCTTAAGCAAACAACTTAACATTCTTAATCCACTAACCAAGCCACCTTGCATTAGCACATAATTTTCACCAAGAGAATAACAAAACTATGAACCCATAAATTTCATTAAACTCAAAGCTAATAGGTAGCAATGTCAATCATTATACAAGAAGGAAACAACATAAACATAAACATAGTTCCTAATCCTAATGACATAAATGCATCCAACTAAGTGCCATAAATGCACCTCAACCAAATGCAATAGCAATTAATACAACCCACCAAAATGTCATAAATGCAACCCTAGAAACCTAGAAAAGCATAAATACAACAAATGGGGAAAGGATTAGAACTAGGAAAACTCCCCTATTGAAGCTTCAAGCTCATCCCTTGGCTCTCACCACCAAGAATGGTGGAGCCTAGCTGCTACTCTCCATGAAAAAAACAACAAGAGAAGAGGAAGGAGTGGAAGCCATGAATGGAAGGAAGGAAAATGTGAAGAAGATGAAGATGAAGATGGAGAAGAGAGAGCTAGGGCTTGGGGTGGTGTAGTGTGAACCAAATCTGACCTAAGGGTCTCTAACTTTCGTGTTTTATGTCCTAAAAGTCGGGTCAAGTGAGTGGGTATTGGGTTGGATCCGAAACAGAAGCCCAAAACGCGACTGAAATTCTGCAGATTCGCGCAGTTCGCCGTCTCCTCGCCGAGGCGAGGTGCTGTTGCTTTTGGACTGTGGAGGCCTTCTCGCCGTCGTCTCGCCGCGGCGAGGACCATTCTTTTCTGCCTCTTTAGGGTGCTCTACGCCGTCTCCTCGCCGCGGCAAAGCCACGGCGAGGTTCAGATGATTCTGCCTCTTTTTTTTGGCCTTTTTCTTCGTCCCGGGTCCGATCTTTTGGTCCTGGGCGACCCTGCAAGTGGAAACAAGACTCAACCAAGATCAAATAGCCCTATAAATTAATTAGTACAATTAATCTGCAATTATGGCTAATTACTCCTGATTTTACACTCATTTCACTTAAGAGTTTAAGATATTCAATTAAGCATTACTGGACCAAACTTGCATCTCAATCATGTTAATTTCCTCAAATTAGGCATATAAAAACCATACAAATAAGATATTTGTCAAGAACACTCCTCCAATATAGGGCTAGAGGGACCACCTTGATTGGCTCTCCTAAGTTGGCTAAGGTGTGGCTCAATCCCAAGGTTTAAGGATGGAAGGTTTGATCCTCTTCTCCTTCTACCTCTCCCTCTAGGCATGCACAATGAGATACAAACAAGTAGAAGAAATCAAGAACAAGTCAAGGTTGATTCACACAAGGCACAGACAACAAGTAGACTTTCAGCAGCAACCAAGACTTAGAATGTACAAAACTCGAGCAAGAATGAAGGTATGCGATGTATGGAAGTGTATGTATGTGTATTGAGTATGTATAAATAAGTGTGGTGATGTATGATTTGTATGTGCAACAAATATGATGAACGGGCAGCGAGAATAAGCTAAATAGGAGCTGTCAATCAGAGCAAGTATGCTATGCACAAGTAAGCTTCAAGTAACAAAAATGTGACTTGGGAGATAGGATCATGCACTCAAAATCAAGCAAAAGCAAGCATTCATAATTTAGTGCAGTCAAACTACCACAAAAGTAACCAAGCACACAAGTAAGTCAATGAGCAAAGAAAGTGCAAAGAGAGAGCAAGTATCTATACTAATTTTTAGGGGTTTTCAAAGTATGATATGCAAAGATGAAAACTAAACCTAAATGCAACCTAAAAGCTAGACCTAGCCAAAGCAAGTTTGACAACCAGCTACTAGGGAACCAATTACTTGGCTCCCCGGCAACTGCGCCACTTGAAGAGCACCGAAATGGAAAGAAATCGGTGTAGTGCCGCCTCGGATCTACTCTCCAAGAATTTAAGACCCTCGGATCTACCCAATTAAATCTACTAATCGCAAGAGACTATTAATCTTACAACCGGAACCCCGAATTGCAACCAAATTAACCTATTAATTCCAATTTATTGGTGAAACTCCATCCAATAACTTGAACCCAATAGGTTGAAGTCCAATGTCACTCAAGCAATTAGTAGATTTACTTGCCAATTTCTAAACATAAATACTTGACACCATGATCCACTAAACAAGAACCCTCATTTAGCACAAGATTTTAACAAGGAAAACATATATTAGATGATGAACCCATACAAATAAAATATGCTCAAGTCAATAAGTTCAATGTCAAGCATCCATACAAAGAAAATAAACAAGATAGGTTGTTTCTACCACTCTCATACAAAGATATAAGATAAAATTACATCCAGATGCATAAAACAACTCTAGAGCCCTAGAAAAATTGTAATACACAAGAGGAAGAGAGAGTGGAGAACAACACTCCCCTTTGTAGCTTCAAGCTCCTCCCTTGAGCTCCATCACCAAGAACAAATGGGCTTAGCTGCTGCCTTTCATAGGAGAAGCATCAACCAAGGTGGAAGAAAAAGTTGCCATGGGTGGAAGGAAAGGAAAATGGAAGATGGAATGAGAGATTTGAGAGAAAATAGGGTAGGAGATGAAATGGAGGTGGATGGAATGATGGGATTGAGGTATTAGGTCGAAATATAAGTGAGGAAGTCGGGTCTAGGTCATTGAAGGTCGGATCTACCCATTTGGAACCCTAAAAACCCGAAATATCAGCAAAATTTCGCATCAGAAAAAGCGCGTTCTCGCTGCAGCGAGAAGGTTTGCTCGCTGTAGCCAGGAGCACAGAGTCTCGGCCCTTGCTCTCTGTCTGTCTCGCTGCAGCCAGGACTTTTTCTCGCTACAGCCAGGAATTTTTCTCGCTGCAGCCAACTTGACAGAATTTTGGAGCTGAATTTTGTGCTTTCGCTGGCTTCCTTCTCCACAACTCGATCCTCGATTTGGCCCATTTCTTCATGCAAACTTCTTCCTTTTTGGTCCTTGGGTGACCCTACAAATAAAATTGCAATAAACAAGAATAAAAAAGGCCTAAAAATCAACTAATACAAATTAATCTCCAATTTTGGCTAATTAACCTCATTTTCATGCTAATTCCAATTAAAGAGTCTAAGATATACATTGAGCATTATTGGACCAATATTGCATCTTAATCATGTTAATTGCCTCAATTTAAACACATAAATACATACAAATATAAGGATTTGTCAACGGTTCTATAACCGCTATTGATGTTTTTGGTAGCGGTTTATAACCGCTGCTTAAACTGCCACTAAATCCCTCTCAGACCACTATAAATATCCACCCCCTCTCTCTTTTTTTCTCACTCCTTCATACAATTCCTTCTCCCTCTCCCTCTCCCTCTCCTTCTCTTTTATTTTATTTTTAGTTTATCTTGTATATTTTTTATTTCGAGTTTATGATTTTATTTTCCGAAATCCTTAGTTTGTTAATTTTTTTTTCAGGTTATTACAATATTGAATTTTACATCGTTCTTACTGATAATTTTTTTTAATTTATAATTCATAATGTTCACACAACATAGTTCATTTATTGTTTGATAAATGTTTTTTTATACATATGGTGATTGTTAATATTGTTGAGAGATTTTTTAATTTTGAAAATAATGAATATAGTTAATAGAATTTATTTTGGTTTTTTTTCAATATTTTATAAAATTTAAAATTGATTCTCGAATATTTAATCTTGTTAATTTTTTTTTCTGCACGGTAACATTTAGTAGCGGTTTACAACCGCTACTAATTTTTTATTTTTTTATAAATATGAGCGTTTAGTGGCGGTTTGACCAACGGTTAAAACCGCCACTAATTAAATGCAGTTTTTTTAATATTTTCCATTAGTGGCGGTTTGAACCGATGGTCAAACCTCCACTAATGCGAGGAGGACAATTCTTGAAACTATTCAATTTTGATTTTTAGTAGCGGTTTTTTAATATTTAGTAGCGGTTTTAGTAACCGCTACTGAATTAGTGGCGTCGTTGACCTTGCTACCCGCGGTTTTAATAACCGCCAATAAATGTTTGTCACGGGTGATTTAATGGCGGAATTGAAAACCGCGAGTAACATGTTAGTGGCGGTTAAAACCGCTACTAATCAACCGTTAGAATCGCTACTAATACTCGCTTTTTTTGTAGTGATTAGCGCCTCACAAATTGGTGCTAAAGGTTGGAGCTCCAATTATGTTGTTGGGAAACATAGATCAAGCGTCTAATCTTTGTAATGGTACTCGCCTTCGTATTACTCAACTTGGTAAGACCGTTATTGGAGTAGTAACACTTAATGGATCTCATCCCAATGAAAAAGTACTGATCCCAAGAATGGACATAAATCCTTCAAAAAATCGTTGGCCATTTCGAATGCATCGAAGATAGTTCCCATTTTCCATTTCTTTCACAATGACCATTAACAAAAGTCAAGGACAGTCACTGAGACATGTTGGTATTTATCTTTCCAAGCCAGTATTTACACATGGTCAACTTTATATTGCATTGTCCCGAGTTAAGAGCATGGGTGGTTTGAAGATAGTTATATCAAATGGGGATAATGGTTCAAATAACAAAATGACAAATGTTGTGTACGAGGAAATCTTTAGGAATGTTATTGTGTAAGTGTGTTTTTTTCCCTATCACACATGCCAATACTTAACATGTTCCATGACGTTCACATGGCAATGTTCTATGTCATATAACGTTCGACCCTCTTTTACATATTGACTTAAATGTAATATGACTCTTTTATAGATTGTGTTTGTTTTTCTATAAGACATCCCACTATATGATACTCCCTCTGGTCCTAATTATAAGATCACTTTGACTTTTTTGATTAATCCAAAAAAAGAGTAGTTTCAGTCCTAAAAATAATATTTTTTTCTTCAAAACTAATTTATTCTACTTATGAACTAACTTATAATCTAATTTCATGTGACATATGTTATAATTTAGTGGTCTAATTTGCTTCCTTAACTTCCACAAAAAAAAGTCAAAGTAGTCTTATATTTAGGATCAGAGGGAGTATATAATTATGTCTATATACGTCAATGCTCCACGTGCAACGCACGGGGAATTACAAGCTCGTGTCTATAGTAAGAATGTGATTGAGGGGATAGTAGTAAAAGATTGGGTGTAGCATCATAAGCAACTTCTTTAATTTAATTGATTATATGAAATTTCTGAGCAGATCAGCTTGCGGCTATTTCTTAGCTTAACTAATGCTTGACTCTGAAATGCTTAACTTTGATATGTGTGTGTATGCTTCAAGGTCAAGTAAAAAGAAAGACCCTGATACAGAATCTACTACCAGTCTTGGGGCCTCCCAGTTCATACTTCATACTTCCAACCATATTATGGGATAGGCGGCTTACGCGTGACATAGCAACTTCATACTCGCCTTTGTAAAATATACTCTCTTTGCTCATGATCCCTACGTAATCTCGATGGGACAAAAGATACAGGATGGGGGAAACTCTCATAAACGATAAAATATCCTTATCCAAACTAGTTTATCAACAGGTTTATTTTGTTTCTTAGCACAAGACTCCCATTTCTTTTATCTATCATCGTAACTATTTCTTTATATTATCCATATTTACTGTGAAAACTCCAAATTGTCAGATCCTTATGATTAAAAGTCAGTTATCTCATAAATAAAAGATGTAATTTAATTAGAAATACTATCATAATTATGTAAATTAAATACCAAGCTCTCTTATAATCAAGTCTGAAGGAAGTATATGAGAAGAAGTTTATGTAAACACAGCACTCGCACTTCATTTGTACATTTTTATCCGCTTTGATCTAAACTGATTGACATGGTATCACAATTTACTTATAGGTAGCCACTAAAAAGATCATGGTAAGAGAAGAGAACAACTATTTTTTTACTATTTTTTTTTTATTCAAATGTTAATTTGAATTGGAAAATAGATCACCTTCATCATACGGGGAAAAATGAATTATTTTATAGGGAAATAAATTTATTCGTCCAATTAAAGCATATGTGTAAATATATAATATATTTATATACATATTTTCTTTTACAAAATGGAAGGCTGACTCCTCAACAAATATAGACATTACTCAATGGAACAATTAATTAGAGGTCCTATGGAAGAAACATAATTAAGATGAGGTCTCGTGGGTTGTAAATAACAACTGAGCTGACAATAACAATATTTGGCTTAGTGATTACAATTAATGGGACCTCATCTTAATTATATTTATTATAGGGGACCTCAAATTAATGGGACGATAATTGTTTTTTTTTTAAATTTGTGTATGCATGACTTGACAGTTGACACCACGCATCAAAAAACCCAATTTGAATACGTGTTCTTGACTGACTCTGATTCCTCATCATCACTCTAATTTTGCCGGTGAGGAGATGAGGTGAAAGAAGACAGTGACGAAGAAGAAGACGTCGTAACGCTGCCGGAGTTAGTGCCAGCGAAGAACAAGTTCACCAGATAACCTTTCACATCTTCAGGATGAAACGTCACATACATCGTCATCTCTCTCACTGATCCCACCGTCGTCTTATGCGTCTCATAGAACTCTTCATACACCGTCACTATTTTTCTCGCAATTGATTCTCTTATCTTCCCCCTCAATCTCCTATCCGGTACGGCGTATAAATTCTGCTTCCGGTACGCCTCCTCAAAACGGAAATTGAAGTTCCTGAATATGTCCCTCGCCTCCTCCACCGTCATCTCAGCCGTAGGATTTCGCGGCAAGCAAGAAATCACTTCGCCCCACCCTAACTTCTCGTAACTACTCACGAATCTCTTCATCTTCGCCTCGTGCTTCACGATCCACTCTTCTCCCACCACGTACTGTAAATTCCAGTTCCGGACAGTGTCTATCACGTGATGGAGATTGTTCGCCAGAAACAGGTACGACAACGAAGCGTCCTTGCAATGCTTTGTTTTGCTGTCCAGCTTACAGATCAGAACGAAAATCAGCCAGATTATTCTAGCTGAAAAAGACGTCGTCGTTGACGAAGACCACGATGCCATCGACGACGACGCGGCATCGGAATCTGAAAATTCCAGTAAATACTCCGGCACCGGCGACTTTAGCGGTGGAGTCCAGTCGGCGAAAATCTCAGAGAGGACGTTGCTGTAATCGGAGAGGATTGAGAAGTAGTACATGGATTGTACGGTCAGCGGGTGAATTCCGCCGGTTTTTACTGCAGATTTGGATGAGTCCTTCTGGATCATGGTCTCGAATTCTGAAAGCATTGTCCGTACGGAATCGCCGAGTCGAAGCATGGAATTGCTGGCCTGATTTATGATTTTGGAGGTGGAGTAGAAAGAGAAGATCGATTGAATCTCCGGTAAGAGTGAAGCCAACGCAATGTACATGTCAAGCTGGCGAAACATCTTCTCTGGCGGCGAGTTCTTGACTTTGGAGACGACGTGCTGAGGAAATGAGAACAGAATAGTGGCTCCGTCTCTGGAAATATCGGCGAAGCAGCTCTCTCTGATGGAATCCGAGGAGGCGAACACGTCATCGCAGAGCTTTCTCTCTCCGTTGAAGAGAGTTCTAACCGCAACCTTCACTGCCTCCAACCATATGTTGATTTTCACTTCAAGAAACTGCCAGTCCATCTTATGAACTTGCGAAGGCTTCAATTTATCCAAATTCAGCCGATAGATTCCCTCATCGATGATTGATTTTCGAATAGGTCTATACATGTCCAGACACTCCTTGGCATATCCGCAAGAGATCATGCATTTGGCAATAGATCTGAGATCCTTGGTGGCGAGTGAAGAGGCTTGTTCCAATTCGGAGATGGAATCGCCGGCGAATCGGACATCGTCCTCGGGTGCGGTGGCGTCATCTTCGACGCCGAAATCGGAGATGGTGGAGCTGATGGAGGATCTACTGACGGTGGAGAGTGATTCAGGATCCAAGAAGGCGCGATTGATGGAGAGGATTTGGTAGAATTCCTTTTGGAGCCTCTTCATGGCCATCTGCATCAAGTTGTTGGCGAGAGTGAGCTTTTGGGAGGAGAGAGAGTTGTGGTGGGAGTGAAGAAGATGCATTGCTTTGTGAAGCTGGTTCACGCATTTGATGTAGTTCATGGCCTCAGATTTGTCGTCATAGAAGAGGGAGGTGATTTTGGAGTGGGCGGAAGTGTCTGGGTCCCATTTGTGGATTAAGGCCTGAGCTTCCTCGATGCAACGGTCTATATCGGATTCAGGCAAGCTCGTAGCAGGCGAGGAGCTTGGGTCGGAGGATAGGGAGTGAGTAGAGGTGGTCATGGCTGAGAAAGAAGGTGTCTTGGGGTGGAAGCATATGCTTTTCATTTTTCTCTATGAGGGATATTATATTTGTTTCTCGATCAGGAATTAATGAAATGATTTTTTGGTGAGGATTTAACTTGGCTGTGATTTTGGGGTTTGAATGAATTGAATAAAGGAACAGCTAGGTAGGAGTGTTACGTTGTACGTTACGAGGTGTGGGGAGGGGGTACATATAGAGAATGGGAGGAGCGAAACGACGTCGTAGTTTCTTATGGGGATGTTTGGGGGGAAGGTTATATGCAGCCGAGTGGTTATCCAGGGATGGATATGGGATAATATTGTCGTATTCACTTATACGCTAGAATTGCCTATACTCTATAGGGAGCCATTGAAGTTGACTCTTACCAAGTCACACATTACCGGGTTGCGTTTTAGGGAACCTTATATGTGCTCCTAGGCCGAGTGGATGTGATATTGCTGACTATGACCTTGACCTTGAATTCCTGTCATGAACCACTTTATTTCACTATACAAGAGCCCCATATAGCTTATTGGTTTGTTACGACTTAAGACAGTTTGTTATACATGTTCAACGTAACAATATTGTTATACAATGTCCGAATGTGGGTCACATTATTAATGTTTTTCTAAAAGAAAATGTGACTCATCTGTTTCTTATTTTAAGATGATGATGGAAATACCCGATTTACATTGTTCAATAATGTATTAGTTAAAATTAATTAGTGACAATAAATATGTCAAAAATACCATTTGTTTTTTTTAACGCCCTCATTTATGTGGAAGAGAAATATATTATGCAATGCTGTGGAGAGAGAAAAAGTGTCTTAGAATTTACTCCCTCCCTTTCTATTTATAAGAACAAAAAATTTGAATGATTTTGTCCCTTTTTATAAGAGATTGGAACAATTTTTCAAAATATTTAATGAGTTTTTCCCTATTTTACCCATCATTATTCTCTCTATTCACATTCTCTTTCATATTCATTTATAATACTATTATTACATTTCTATCTCTTACATAAATAAGGACAAACTTGAGAAAACAAAATTATTTCAGACATATTTATTTCTCTCAACCACTTCATTAATTAATCTATGTGATTTTACCTCTTTAACTCTTATAATAAAGGACGGAGGGAGTATAATTAAGTGGGGTTGAAATGGGATGTTCACAAATAAATTTTCAAACGTCTACTAATCACATCTTATATGAAGGAACATGGCAAAACAAGAGCTCCTATCTTATAATAGAAAACAAAGGGAGGGCATTTAAGTCATCAAACTCTCTATCACACTAATACTAAGTTCAGGTCAGACCAAATCGTAGCTAATTATCAAATATGAAGCTGAAAACGAATTTACTATTATATTCAATTCTCAGCATTTTTTAATTGATTTAAGTATACCGTTATAAGAGTTTGAAGAGTTGAAAGCCGCGTAATTCTACTATACATGAGCGTTAAATAATCAAGGAGGATCGCATAGTGGGTCCTATGATGATTAAGGGAAAGAGATGTAGTAACAATACGTAATAAGCAAGAATATGAGACCAAGAAGGGTGTAATAAAGCTCAAGCACATGACGGCATGTAAGATAAAGAAGGGGCTCACGAGTGACGAAATTAACTGATTGTTATGACGTGTAGATTGTAAGGGGAAGCCTGCGAAAAGGGGAAAACGTACGTGAGATTTGAAAACTGATCAAAGGAAATGTTGCCAGTGATAACTTGATAATCAATGTAATTAAAATTCATAGTCTTTATGACAACGAGTATAATAATATCGGGCCGGGTAAGGAATTTTCTGTGGCGTGCGAGAGAAGAAGAGTCACTGAAGGAGAAAAGTAGAGGGGTGTGAAAATAAAGAAAGATCCACACGTAATTACTACAAAATAGTGGAGGAAGTCGTATGAAGAGGAATTTTAGTGACAAACAAATAAATGAGGAAATTCATGATGAGTGTGAAAGGGCATAGGGAAAGGCTTCAGTTTCTTCTGTTACTATACCTCAGACCATTCAATTAATCTGAATTGTTTAAAAAAGATGTCTCACATAACATTTCAAAATTTTAAAATTGTACATCTATGTAGAGTAATGACATGATTAACTTTCATAAAAGACATGAAGTTTTTTTTTATAACAATCATTTGCTTCTAAAAAAAAAAAAGATACATACTCCCTCTGGTTCCTATTATAAGAGGTAGTCAACCTTTTTATACATACCAATAAAAACATGTTTGAATCATTTATTATGGGTGGATTTTACATTTTTACCCTTACTCATTTATTATGCACACTTTCTCTTCCCTCCTTGCATTTATTAATATATAAAGGAAGAAATGGAAAATATGTATTTATTACGTTGACTTTTGCATATTACCTCTTATATTTTGGATCAAAAAATTTGTATTGTTATCTTTTATATTTAGAACCAGAGGGAGTATATACAAGACTTTCCTGTACGTTTTCATATGGAAAAAGGTTCCAATGAAAGGAATAATGCACGATGATAATAATAGTAAAAACAAACAAGCGGAAGGAGAAAGGCGTTGTTTGAGCGTGGAAATGATGGGACCAGTTTGGAGAGATGAGAGCCACAAAATGGCGTTAATTAAGGCGCACAAAAGTCAGAAAAGCCATAGCTTCATTAACTTCCTTTCCAATTTCCATATACCCTTCCCTGGTCTTGTCCCATTTATTCCTGGCTGTTAAGTTTTAGCATTCCTTTTCATAAAAAACTTCAAATTCAATCAATATATATATATATATATATATATATATAAAATATCTTCATCTCTTGTGGCTGAAATTTTTCTGTATGTATATATATAACAAGAAAAAGATTGCATGTTTTCTCTTTTCCAACACATGTCATTGTTCTTTTTAAGCACTCCTGCAAACCTAAAAATAAAATCAAATTGACTTTAATTGAAAGATCAATGATGTAGAATAAACTAATTTGAAGTATTCATATACTTGATTCATCCGGTCCTAAATATAATATCACTTTTAGTAGTATTATTCATATATAGGATTGAAGGGAGTAGTATTTTTCTTAAAACCAAATAATTATTTTACTTATAAACTAATGTATAATCTAATTACATATAACATATATCAAATTTAAGTTGTCAATTGCTTTTTTATTTTTACAAAAAAAAAAATGGATATCATCTTATATCTAGCATTGGCGGGTGTGATTGTTAATTCACCAATTAGACTGATTACTATTGATAAGACCGTCTTTTGAGTCGCAAGCCCCCCCCCCCCCCCCAAAAAAAAAAAAAATTCACTCCTCTTGGGGAGGTTTCTTGTCTTAGCTTCTCTAATTTACAGCGAGGTGGTGGTGGGGTCCAACTTCTTAGAGTAAAGCAGATGAGGGTGAGTGTGCTAGGGTGAATCAAGATGGATGAATCAATGAGATCTTGTGACAGTGTTAAGATAACGATTATTTGGCGAATTGAATGCTCCGCTTCTTGTCATCGAGCACACAATGGATCGTTGTCAAAATCCCAAATACTATAGCTTAAGGGCCACAAAATGAGATAGATTCACATGCTTAGATCATTATAAAGGCTTTAAGTTACTCCCAATTAAGTATATATATGTGTGTGTATGCTCCTCTAACCCTTATTATGAGGCCCTATCCACTGTCTTATTAATTACTTTTCTTCAGTTATATTACTCTTATTATTAAGAACGTTTCAAAGTTGAAAATAAATAAATCGTATTATATAGAAAGGGGTAAAGCTAAATTTTTTTATCAATTTATAATTAATTTAATGATTTAATTTTCATTGTTTAATCCCCAGATTTAGTAGTTACGCTGATGACTTGTACTGGAAGGAGTATTACCACAGCTTCTCTTGTTGTAAATATATAATGAATATTTGTAACCATTAGACCAATATTTGATCGAATAGTTCATATCTGGTCTATAAATTTATTGTTAAAATTTTGAAGTATAAAAAAGGAATAAATCAAGTTTAAATGGCCAAATTTTAATATGAATAACTCAACACAAATACAACGAAATAACTAAAAAAAAATTCTGTGTAAAACCGAATTCGAATCATTCTAATGCTAATTTTATGATTAGAGGAGGGAGGAGTGAGGAAAGAGAAAATTTGATGTTGTACACCTATCATTATAAACAAAGGAAATGTTAAGCTGATGGTTTTGACAACTAGTACATCAAATATTTGTTGTAAACAATATATAGAATTAATGCATTTAGCTAATTAAATCTCTCTTTTCAGTAATCTGTTAAAAAAAAATTGCTATTACCCCGGAGGCACCAGCAGTATTCATTGACAATATATTATATATAATAATTAACGTGGGTGAAGTCTTCGTCCTGCATTCCTTAATTGATTGGCAGGACTGAAAAATTGTTAAGAAATTATTAAAGTTGACTCTTTTTTTATATAACCATAATTTTGCGTGACTCGCAACAGGGACATAGGTATTTTGATCCAGATATCCTAAATAATTTAGTCAACATTTCGTGTAGCTGGCATTATTATCAATACGCACTAAATACACCAAATTAAAATCGATTTTTTGTTACACTCAAGAAACCAAAATTCTTGAACTTATATGCTTAAAAAATCATGTCATTAATTTAATCATAAGACCGTTACTTCGAATTAGTATTTTATATAAGGGTAGATACACATGTTATTTCCATTTAACCCTGTATTGGATTTATGCATGTAAATAAAAACATTGTCTGGTATATACAGTGTAATTTATATTGAATTTGCTACACGCGCACAAACTATTTGGATCACTGCATTCATGGATTATGGATTAATTCACGTACAACCTTCCTTGTATATATATTTCCAAAATACATATTTTTTAAACAAGAAAAATATCTACAAAATTATAAAGGGATGATATTTTCCATGAAAATATAATTTTATTAGATAGGTGTATTTCTGAAGTACTTAATCAAAGTTTTTACATTGGACCTTATATATTTGATTTTTTGGTAAGAAATTATTTTATTTCTTAAGTGGTGTTTTGTTCGTTTCTATATATTAAAAATCATTTATGTTGTGGGACAGAAATATAGGTTACTCGATGAATTAAATAGTATGTTTTTAATAATTCTTTGCTCATCGAATTATTTTATGACTTACTTCAAAGTTCATGATCAAAGTTTTATGACTCATTCAGTGTGTGCGATAAAATTTATAATGAAAAAGTACAAGAATTCATAAAAAAGAAAAAAACAAACTTACTCCAACGTTCATTAAAAAAATATGTTTGATTAATATATTAGGTCAGTAAATATAAATGAACATCGCAGGCAGTATTAAGAGTATTAATCAATCACTTTGCAGGACAATGGAAAAAAGTGTTGTTGCCGGATTGGATGAAATAACTTCAACTTGCATGATTTGTTCCCCAAAAAGCAAGGACAAAAGACTAGGGTTGCAATCAACCAGGAACCAGCACTATTGCGACAAATGAAGCCAATGTCATAAGATCAATAAGTTCTAGATTGTAGACTCCAACTTCATGATATTCTTAATTCTCATGCCATGTGCCATCTAAGCAAATTTGTCAACATGTGTGTTTACTTCTCTAGAAGCATGAACACATCATAGGGTGCTCCCAGTAAATTCTCAAAAGAAACAAGGAGTTAGCTTTCATTGCTGATCTGAGTCAAAGCATAATATACACACACACACATTGAGACCAAGAGCTTCTAAGAAGTCTACTCATTATCTATAAGATCATGGGTTCAAATCTCATTACTGTTGTAAAGACTTTATCGGTGAGCAATATGTAAGTATCATTGTAATAGCTCTTTGAGCTTAAAGATATGCAATGGCTGTGGTGAGTTTCAGTACACTATTCATCTAATTTTTTTGTCTATAAGGAAAAAAAGCCGCTTCCATGCATACTGCCATTCTTCATATACGAGGTCGTTACCTGGACCATCAGTATAATATCCTCTCGTACGATAGATGTATGTGTGTTGGTTATATATGTGTGGATGGAAACGCATTTCAATTATGTAACCGATAAGGATAATTTGATGAGAGATTTAAAATTTTACTAAGCAAATGAATCAAGATATATATATTCCTTCCGGTCCTAAATATAAGACCACTTTGACTTTTTTTATGGAAGTTAAGGAAGCAAATTAGACTACTAAATTATAACATATGTCACATGAAATTAGATTATAGGTTAGTTTATAAGTAGAATAAATTATTTTTGAGGAAAAAAGATTATTTTTGGGACTGAAACTACTTTTTTTTAGAATGAAAAAAAAATAAAAAAAGTCAAAGTGATCTTATAATTAGGGCCAGATGGAGCATATTATATATATATATATATATATAAGATTGAGATAAACCCTTCAACATAACCCAGATTATGTTCATTATTGAGCATTGTAAAGTTGCAGGCCTGCAGCAATAATCATTCAAAGTCAATCACGTTAATTCAACCCGCCCCAATCCTCACGTTATTTATGTTATCATTTCAGTTGTTTACATTAATTGCAGTTTACGTCTCATATATCATCAGTTTTCAAGATTTATTATCAGTGTACCATAGTTTAGATAAGGCATTTCGATTGTTGGGGGCAAAAAAAAGGATAAGGCGTTTCAATTTTTATCATTAGTGAGACACTCACGTTTAACTATTGATTTTTTTAGCAGATTCGATCACATTTACTTAGAACATGACTTGTTCTTCGACAAAATTCTGAAAACGGGCTGCTTCTGGTTTAAAATAATCCACACCACGCACACAACCACGTCTTACGTACGTTAAGTGTATGTGTGCTGAATTAGCAATATTAGCATTATATTCCCTCCGCCGTTATTTATAAGAGCCATAGATTTGTCCGTTTTTATAAAGACCTGGTTAGATTTATCAAAGGACTTTTTTCCCACTTTACCTATCATTATTCTCTATATTCACATTCTCTTTCATACTTATTTCTATCATAATTATCACATTTCACTCTCTTATATACTCCATCATAAATAAGGACAAATTTGATAAAACAAAATTATTTCAAACATATTTATCATTTTCAACCACTTTTTTAATCTACGTGATTTTACAAGTTTGGCTCTTAAATATAGGGACGGAAGGAGTATATGATAATATATTGTCAGTTATGAAAATGTGTGCGGCTCTTACTGTGACTAGGCTTGATATAATATATATATATATATATATATATATATATATTTTTGACCAATTGATATGATATATATATGTTTATTGATTTAAGGAGGGATTAGATACAGAGAAGTCAAATTAATGTGGTTTGGTCAATGTAAGAGGCATAGCCACACACGTCAGTACGAAATTTGAGGGGAGAGGAACGCCTCCTTTTTTCTTATATCATTTTTCCTTATTTTTTTTAATAACCATTAGATCTTCTTTCAATGGTTCATATTTAGTGTTTATAATAGGATAAATGTCTAATTTCACCCCGAAAGTAACTCAATAATATTTGAGAATAATAAATGAAACATATTTACCGCAGAAATAACAAAAATAGTGCGTTTTAACCCACAGCAGCAGCAGACAGAGGATGCATGTAGAGAGGGTCTATTACAAATTATCATTGAACTTAAATGGGCCTGTAGGTCAGGCGGCCTAAACACGGAGCCGTCACTGTATATTATCTATCGATCCTTAGATTTCAAACATGTCGTTTTCCTACCCAACTTCCTTGAAGAAAAAAAGTAAGACTATGAGAATTACAAACAAAAACATGTTTCACACACAAAAAGGTTATTGGGTGGGCGGTAATAACGGGACTATATACTATGAAGTCTTCTAAAATTGATAGGTGAAGTTAGAGAGAATGTTCAATCAAGATATATTAAAGTGAGACTTTTTAGCCAATATTTTATCTAAAAATTTGACTGTTAATGAAGCATAATAACAACGTCATGCAGTTTATGTAATCAATATCACTTGATAGGATAAGACTCTTTGTACATAGTTGTTTGTTTTGTAATGAATCATAATAACAACGTCATGCAGTTTATGTAATCAATATCACTTTATAGGATAAGACTCTTTGTACATAGTTGTTTGTTTTGTAATACTTTCTGATCCATTGTATAATAGGTAACATGAAAACTTTGTTGTTCAGATTATAAGAGATAACATGTAAAATGTAAAATAATAAATGTTTAACTTTCATTTTTTGTCCTTGCATTAAATGTAAAGATGAGAATGTGTGTGAGTGTATAATAAATGATATAAGGGTAAAATTGAAAAGCTACATGAATTCTACCTATAATAAATGATTCCAATATGTTTCATTGGTTTGTGTAAAATGATTGACTACCTCTTATAATGTGGACCGGAGAGAGTAAAAAATACTCCCTCCGTCCCTTATTATAAGAGCCAATGAGGTAAAATCACATAGATTAAGGAAATAGTTGAAAGAGATCAATGTGTCTGAAATAATTTTGTTTTCTCAAGTTTGCCCTTATTTATGGTTAAATATATAAGAAAGAGAAATTTGATAATAGTGTTATAAATGAGTATGAAAGAGAATGTCAATAGAGAGAATAATTATGGGTAAAATGAGAAAAATCTCATTAAATTCTTTGACAAATTTAGCCAGGCTCTTATAAAAATAAATAAAACCATTTAAGTTTTTGACTTTTTTGTATAGGGACGGATGGAGTAAAAAATTTCCCTTGTATGTTTATGTTGTATATATTAAGGTCGCTTAGCTTATCAAATTATTATACTTCCAATTGTTTTTAAAAAATCAGACTCCCAATTGCATGGTTCTTGTAGCCACTTCAATAAGAGCGAGTAGGGGTGAACATTTGGTTTTCGGTAAAAGCCGAAATAATAAAAAACCGAAATGCTAAAATTTTTATAACCGAACCGAAGCCGAATAGTAAAAGGTAACCGAACCGAATTAACCAAAATAATTCAGTTCGGTTTCGTTTTTATCCAAAAAACCGATTTTTTTTTCTTTTAAATTAAATTAGACTTTTTGAATCTTCAATAAGTAAAACTCAATACAAATTATAAACCTAGCAACCTTAATAAGATCTCAAATAATATAATACAATATATAAACTAGAAACATAATATAAGACTTTTAGGAAAAATGCAAAATACAAAGAAAATAAATGTATTCAACATTACTTCATCCAAAAAAAGCATAAAAAAATTTTAAAAACTAAATATTGATAAATGATATATGACATATGATAAACAAAAGGTACATTTTTAAGTTTTGAATATTAAAACTTAACTGTATAAAAAGAAAAATATGGGGGAAAATATTTTTTTAATTTTTTTAATATATTGTTTTTTCGGTTTTAACCGAATTATTTTTTAAGGCACTGAACTGAAAACCGAATTAAAAAAACTGAACACACACTGAAAACTAAAAAAATCAAATTTAATTCGATTCAGTTTAGTTTTTGATTTCGATTTGATTTTACTCAATTTACTCACAAAAAAGAGTAAGTTTTGGAGTGCCCTGCAAGTCATTCACCTAAATTTCAGTCCCATTTTTTTTGGGAGGCTTGGATTTGTGTTCTTCACGACCACGTAAGTGTAAAGGTATGTATCTTCTCACCCAAGAAGTCCAGGTGTTAACTATCATGTAGCTCCAAACATCCACGTGTTGATCAATCCTTCAAGTTTAACGACATCAATTATTGTACGGACGATAACGAGGTAGACATACATTAGGAGCACGTTTAGTTGCTTAAATTTCCCTATATTTCTTTCTTCTATATATCCGCCACGGGAATTTTTGCATTTTACCCATTTGTCTCTAATAATTAATAAACCTTATTTGAATTGAACCTTACCTAACCGCAGAGGGAATCCCCCACATCGAGAAGTTCTCTACTCTTTGATATAGTAGATGATACGTTTATGTTTACATAAAAGAAAAGATGTATATACTGTTATGGTGTGATTATCATGAATTAATGGAGCAACGTTTATTCTTATTAAATAGTAGTAAGCGCAATGTTTATTTTTATTAAATAGTATTAAGGCAACCAGAGTGGTACTATTTTAATGTAAGTATTAGACATTACTCCTTCTATTTTCATTACAGGTCTTTGTAAGATTTCAGTATATAAACTAACAAATGAAATCAATATATTAAAACATAGGTCACCTTACTATATTTGTTTTTAATGTCATGCATTAACAAAATTTTCACGTACGTCACTATGTAAGGATGCAATAGAAAAAAAATAGTCCTTCTTGTTTTTTCATAAGCTTTAATTATTTGTGTTGGACCCTATTTTCAACTTTGGGCCTGCACAGATGAGTCCAAGCCCAGTAGGCCCATGGCATGTCACTTTCAGTTTTGCCACGTCAGCCACGTAAGTTCAAATTCAAACTGATGGACTCAGCAAGACTCAACGACCCACGCAATGCGGAGACAGTTTCTAGCTGACCCGGATTGTCGCCCTCAACGTCCACAAATCCCACGATTGTCGCCTATATTTTCGGGGGCGACCAAGTTCACTCATGGGCGACCCATCAAGGCTGACTCAGTCTAACAGTCCATCCCCCCATTACTCCAATCAGTTACCTATCAGATCAGTCAAATCCCATGATCCACAATAATAGGAACCACTTCCTCCTCTCCTTACGAATGTGGAACCACCTTCCAAGTCACCCTATTTGCCTATAAAAGAGGAAAGGCCAAGACAAAGAGGAGGGGGAGATTCCTCCATCAACGAATCAGTGCTCAATGCTCTCTAGAGTCCTGGTCGGGGTACCTGCTACACATGTCGGGGTACCTATTGCCCCTGTCGGGGTACCTGCTACACATGACGGGGTACTTGCCATACATGACGGGGTATCTGCTACATCATTATTTGTTCTTATCATACAATTCTCCCTACTTCTCCCTCTCTACTGTACACTTTTCTTTGTATTTGTATCGAATACCTTGTAATCTTCATTACTACATGTACCATCTATTGGTCTTTGTAATCCACACCACGGTTGTTGGAGACCCACCTTCACACTATCAATAAAATCTCTACATTTTTATTGCTTTACCAAATTTTAGCATCAACATTTTGGCGCCGACCGTGGGGACTCCAACAACCAATTTCTACAAAAAAAAGCCATTAGTTCTCATCCATCATCTAAACCACCAAGACCCTAATCGCCTGAAGACTTGGTCGACGTCGACGTGGTACTCCACCCCGACGATGCAATTCCAGAAACTAGAAGTCAGGGTACTTCATGACGCGGTTCCAGACGAGGGCGACGTCGACGTGGTACTCTACCCCGACGACGCATTTCCAGAAACCAGAAGTCAGGGTACCTCATGACGCGATTCCAGACATGGTCGACGTCGACGTGGTGCTCCACCCCGACGACGTGGTTGCGAAAACCGGAAACGTTATGAGGTAGGTGACATCTAGACCATCTTTTATATATTCCTTTTTGAATTTTTTCATACTCATTAACATTATAGGCAAGGCATGATAATGCAAATTACAAATATAGCCCTATAAGTGACCAACGCTCGACGCTATATGGTCCAACCGTGTTTGAATTGTCCTAAAGACAATACACTTTATTTCTTTATGCAAATTCCTTGCATTAATGTGTTAATCCTTACTTTACTACATAAATCATATCTATTCAAATATTAGGCTATCTAACGACTTAGGTACTTACTCAATTACAATCATATCTATACGGCATCTTGCAAAGACAATAAGGTCCTCTAAGGGACCATGTCATGCCTTAGCCATAGATCTTTACCAAGACAATATCATAATCTTTATTCATACATATCAAAAGAATATTTTTGCCTAAGTTAAACACCAACTGATGCTAAATTTAGCATTCCACCGAGCTGGGCACACCCACCCGGTATACCCCGACACGGGTTAGTGACGCCCTACATGGGCGACGTCGCCCCACGATACATTAGCATGGGCCGACAACGTCCAACATACCCTGACACGGGTTAGTGACGCCCTACATGGGCGACGTCGCCCTACGATACATTAGCATGGGCCGACAACGTCCAACATACCCTGACACGGGTTAGTGACGCCCTACATGGACGACGTCGCCCTACGATACACTAGCATGGGCCGACAACGTCCAACATACCCTGACACGGGTTAGTGACGCCCTACATGGGCGACGTCGCCCTACGATACATTAGCATGGGCCGACAACGTCCAACATACCCTGACACGGGTTAGTGACGCCCTACGATACATTAGCATGGGCCGACAACGTCCAACATACCCTGACACGGGTTAGTGACGCCCTACATGGACGACGTCGCCCTACGATACATTAGCATGGGCCGACAACGTCCAACATACCCTGACATGGGTTAGTGACGCCCTACATGGACGACGACGCCCTACGATACATTAGCAAGGGCCGACAACGTCCAACATACCCTGACACGGGTTAGTGACGCCCTACATGGGCGACGACGCCCTACGATACATTAGCATGGGCGGACAGCATCCCATATACCCTGACATGGGTTAGTGACGCCCTACATGGGCGACGTCGCCCTACGATACATTAGCATGGGCCGACAACGTCCAATATACCCTGACACGGGTTAGTGACGCCCTACATGGGCGACGACGCCCTGCGATACATTAGCATAGGCCGACAGCGTCCCACATACCTCGACACGGGTTAGTGACGTCCTACATTATCATGGGCGACAACGTCCCACATACCCCGACGCGGGTTGGTGACGCCCTACAATACATTAGCATGGGCTGATAACGACCCACAAACCCCGACACGGATTAGTGATGCCCTATAATACATTAGCATGGGCCACGACGCCCTACGATACATTAGCGAGGGCGACGACGCCCTACGATACATTAGCATGGGCGACGATGCCCTACGATACAGGGGTCGACAGCGTCCCACATACCCCGAAACGGGTTAGTGACGCCCTACGACACATGGGTCGACAGCGTCACATATACCCCGACACGGGTTGGTGACGCCCTACCATACATTAGCATGGGCGACAACGTCCCACATACCTCGACACGGGTTAGTGACGCCCTACGATACATGGGTTGACAGCATCCCATATACCCCGACACGGGTTGGTGACGCCCTACCATACATTAACATGGGCGACAACGTCCCACATACCCCGACAAGGGTTCGTGACGCCCTACGGTACATTATCATAGGCTACGATACATTAGCATGGGCGACGACGTCCCACATACCCTGACACGGGTTAGTAACGCCCTACGATACATGGGCGACAACGTCCTACATACCCCGACACGGGTTAGTGATGCCCTACGGTACATTATCATGGGCTAGGATACATTAGCATGGGCGACGACGTCCCATATACCCCGACACAGGTTAGTGACGCCCTGTGGTACATTAGCATGGGCGACAACGTCCCATGACACCCTACGATACATTAGCATGGGCGACAACGTCCCACATACCCCGACACGGGTTAGTGAAGCCCTACATTAGCATGGGCTGATAATGTGTTATATACCCTGACACGGGTTAATGACGCCCTACGATACATTAGCATGGGTGACGACATCCCACATACCCTAACATGGGTTAGTGACGTCCTATGATACATTAACATAGGTCGACGATGCCCCACGTACGTTTACGCGGACCAACGACACCCCACATTTACATTGATGGGCTGACGACGCCTTACATGGATTAACATGGGTTAATGACGCCTCGCACACCCTGACATAAGCTAATGATGCTCTTTTACATTGACACGGGCCAACAATGCCCCACACAAGTTGACGCAGGCTGGCAATGCCTTACATACCTCAGCACGGGTTAGCGACAACCTCCAATACACTGATGTAGAACAAAGAAGTTCCAATTGCGTTGACATGACTATCTACGACTCAAAATTGGCAAACAATGGCATGCATACATTAACACGGCTAGTGATGCCTCAACATGGGCTAACAACGCCAAGCGTTCGTTGACATTAGTTGACAACGCCATACATTCCCTGGCATGGGCTAACGATGCCCCACACGTATTGTCACAGCTAGTGACGCCTTGTAATACGAAAGGAACAACATGACTTTTTCCCATAAAGATCTACATTCATGAGCACACGCCGAACTAACACGGTCCAAAACGAGCTATACTCATGATCACACGTCAGACTGACACGGTCCAAAATGACCTACGCTTAATATCTCACATTACCTGACGACATGTACTCAGATAACACGTCGGCCAGTCATGTTCTGGAAAGATATACGCTCAGTGTCACATGTCGACCTGCGTTGATCTATACTGACTCATCGACTTGAAATCGTCATTCAACGAATGTTCAACAGTTACCCCTATATGTGACTAACCATTATGCTAGTACGTCATAATGGATTTAATCTCAGTATTACATACATATGACGACGCCCTTAAATAATGACACACCATTAGTCAGGGCGCTCATACTGTAACGCAAGGCGTGGCATGACAACCTAACATGATGGGCAACGTCAAGCCAACAAACATGAATGACCGACCATTGTGTCATATAGTTTAGACATGCAAGGGTTATGGGTTACCAATACCCTCACACATTATCTACATTACCTTGTACAGGCTTCAGTCGGTTACACTGGACACGGTTATCGCCTCAAGACCACACAAATAAAAATGTTAACTTTATTAATGTCAAATAGCTGATACTAAAGGCTTTACGATGGTCTGACATTAAGATCACACGATAGCCAGAAAATGTCGCTTAAGTGATGAATGCCATGAATCGGCTACATTAGACATAAAGGCCACCTAACAAGTTGGGAATATGGCCTTGAAATACAAAGGTTGCCCCACAGGGGTTCACATCGCCTAAATTTCTCAAGGGCAAAAGCATAGACATGTGCATAACAGAAAGCAAGGCCCATATCCTGACACTTTCAAACATTGCCAGCTGCATGCTTGCGTCATTATTTCCCTTTCGCGGTTATTGTCCTTGTCAGTGCCAACATCTACTTTCTCGGCAACATTAGCATCATCCACACCTTCATGATGGTGTCAAGATTACTATCATTAATGACCCCCACGTCAATTGGAGTAGGATTGACTCCTGCTTCTGACAGCTCTCAACACGCAACCGTGAACGTAGTAACGGGTTGATCAAGGTCCCAGGAGGCGAGCTCTCCTTCCTTGAACCCCTTCATCACTTCAACATACGGTTTGACAACGATCTCAATGACTTGTTGGGTCGACGGCCCTACCGACCTAGCTAATGAGAATATCTTCTGTAAGAGAGCCTTGTGGCTACTTAAAATGGTATCACAACAAAGTGATATGACATGCTAAGTTATAGATTGACGCACCTAACGTTGACATACCAACTAACTAGGGCGTCATGCGACAAAAAGAAAATCATACCATGAAGTCGTATCATCCATACCGACATATATAAGCTGACACACCTAAAGTTGAAAGCCAACTGGCTATGGCATCCTGTGGCAGAACGCAAACTAGACCACGATGACATGACATACATACTAACGACAATCAAATGCTCTAGCGCGTAGCCGGGTATGACCAAATTATGCCTTGGCACACCCAAAATTACTAGCCGACAAGGTTATATAACGGCGACGTACGCAACACAGAGAACGCTATATCTATAACAAGGTATAAGCCTTCCTTAAACTCCTTTACTAGCTGGGTTCAAGTCCAAAACATCGCCTCAAAGGCAATATGACAAAGTTACGATCTAAGTCAGACACTCTTATCGCGTATTGCCTTTCTTGGGCATTTGCAAGACCAACTTGGGGACCTCCTTTTCCAAAAATAAACTGTTGGATTAGGAGAATAATTTCACGGTCAATACCAAAACATACTCTCCAAGTCAATCAGGTATTGGACATGGAGAGTGGGGGGCTTAATGTTGGACCCTATTTTCAACTTTGGGCCTGAACAGATGAGTCCAAGCCCAGTAGGCCCATGGCATGTCACTTTCAGTTTTGCCACGTCAGCCACGTAAGTTCAAATTCAAACTGATGGACTCAGCAAGACTCAACGACCCACGCAATGCGGAGACAGTTGCTAGCTGACCCGGATTGTCGCCCTCAACGTCCACAAATCCCACGATTGTCGCCTATATTTTCGGGGGCGACCAAGTTCACTCATGGGCGACCCATCAAGGCTGACTCAGTCTAACAGTCCATCCCCCCATTACTCCAATCAGTTACCTATCAGATCAGTCAAATCCCATGATCCACAATAATAGGAACCACTTCCTCCTCTCCCTACGAATGTGGAACCACCTTCCAAGTCACCCTATTTGCCTATAAAAGGGGAAAGGCCAAGACAAAGAGGAGGGGGAGATTCCTCCATCAACGAATCAATGCTCAATGCTCTCTAGAGTCCTGGTCGGGGTACCTGCTACACATGTCGGGGTACCTATTGCCCCTGTCGGGGTACTTGCCACACATGACGGGGTATCTGCTACATCATTATTTGTTCTTATCATACAATTCTCCCTACTTCTCCCTCTCTACTGTACACTTTTCTTTGTATTTGTATCGAATACCTTGTAATCTTCATTACTACATGTACCATCTATTGGTCTTTGTAATCCACACCACGGTTGTTGGAGACCCACCTTCACACTATCAATAAAATCTCTACCTTTTTATTGCTTTACCAAATTTTAGCATCAACAATTTGAATGAGTTTAGTTTTTTTTTTTCTATACGACACAGTTTAGAATATTGAAAAAGTTTATATATCAAAAACTTATAAAATGAAGCACATGGAGTATTTTTTTTTTAAAAGTTTCGTGCCATCTTCAATATAATACCCTATAAAATTTAGGAACGTATTTATGAATTATTTCTTAAAAATATCCGCAAATATAATTGATTCATTTGAATGACATACTTGACTTTAAGATTTTAAAATAGCAGATGATATAGTTAAAACTAACTTTGTAATAATGTTTGATAAAATAAATTTTTAGCTACCCCTAATAATTATTCTAATTCATACTCCTATGGTTCTATTTATAGGGTAGAGAGAGAATGTTTTATTTCGTCCTATTTATAAGTCATATCATTAAATTTTTCATATGAATGTATAATTTTACCCTCTATTTATTATGTGTTGACTATGTTCTCGTATGATTGTACGATTTTATCCTCTGTATACTCACAAGCTACATTGGTTTCATGGAAAGAGAGATCCTCATTATTGTAGAGAGCATCGGAAAAGGAACAGAAGGTTGTATTCGCTATTTTGCATACCACTTTGTTCCTTATTATAAGTCCGCCATAACTACTTCTCACATACTAAGGAATAAAAGTTATAGCATTAAATATGATATATTTTTCTAACTTTGCCCTTATTTAAGAATATGTATTAAAATAATATTTATGCATTATAAACATTCGCTCCCATCTTCCCTATTTCCAATACAAGGGTAAAATAGTCACTATAGCATTAATTGATCTCAAAATGAACTTATATTTAGGAATAACAAATTTGTAGTAATTAGACTTATAATAAGGAACAGAGTAGTACATAATAACAATTTTTTTCTCATAAAAACTTATGCGAAATGCAATACTTATTGTTTTATTTGCTCTCTTGAACGACAAATGTAGAGACAATGTAACGGTGTACCTGCGTTGATCTTGGGTGGGCGTGTTACGGGAGAAGCTTGATGTACACATGCGTTTTCGCAGGCCTTTCATTCTTATACGGTACTCCCTTCCTTATTATAAGAGCCAATGAAGTAAAAATACACATATTAAGGAAGTGGTTGAGAGAGATAAATATGCCTGAAATAATTTTATTTTCTCAAATTTACCCTTATTTATGATTGAGTATATAAAAGAAAGAAATGTGATAATAGTGTTATAAATGAGTATGAAAAAGAATCTGAATAGAGAGAACAATGATGGATAAAGTGGGATAAAAATCATTAAATGCTCTGAGAAATTTAGCCACACTCTTATAAAAAGAATAAAACTATTCAAATTTTTTATTCTTTATATATATATATAGAGGGAGAGTAGGGACCCAGGGAGTATGTCTTAAGTGGACCGCCAACTCAAACATGCACAATGACGATGTTATACCTTTGCTCTCTGATTATGACTCCCGTCAATTTCATAATGGATCGGTATTCCCATAACTAATTAATGAGTCTCACCACTTAGTCCTTCAAATTACAGGTTGTCCCACAGTTCATTCGTCTGCTGACGCTACGAGGGTCGTTTTGTATCCACAATATCTACAAGTGAGGACCATGAGGACCATTCAATCTACTTTAGTAGTGAGTGGGATAGTGGTATTAGTGAAGTGAAGAAATCCAAGTATTACTCTAGTGCAAGCACGAAAGCTACCTTTGTTGTGTTTCTAAATGTTACTGTATGTTATGTTATCGTTTACAGGGCAGTATTGAGTGGGATTGTGTAATATCTGTAACATCTACTTTTATTCTATCTCTTTTGGTTCTAATTATAAGATTATTTTAACCTTTTTTGGAGGAATTAATGATGCACAATTAATCAATTTGAAATGTCAACATTTATTTTTTTTTCCTCAAAACTAATTTATCTTACTTATAATTTATCGTATAAGACAATTATATGTAAAATATGTAAAAATTAAATGGTATATTTGACTTCGTCCTTAATTTCTACAAAAAAAGTTAAAGTAATCTTATAATTATGATAGGAGTGAGTACTATACCAAGGTTGTTTAATGAATTTAAAACCACTTAAATAATATTAGCAATCAAAAAATAAAATGTGAATAAATTAAAAAAATTTCTTTTAAAATACTAAAATAAAAATATTCATAGAATGGGTTTTTTCTGAATAATTTCATAACTCTTATAAAATATCTCAAATTTTTTTTAAAAAAAAATCGTCATTGTAATATACTCCTAAGTCCCATCTATCTTGTGCGTGTGTGTATCTCTTTGCGTCACGCATCAAAAAATCCAATCTGATTATGTGTTCTTGACTGATTCTGATTCCACATCACTCTACTGTTGCCGGTGAGGAGATGATGCCAGAGAAGACAATGACGAAGAAGACGACGTCGTTACGCTGCCGGAGTTAGTTCCAGCGAAGAACAAGTTCACCAGATAACCTTTCACATCTTCAGGATGAAACGTCACATACATCGTCATCTCTCTCACTGATCCCACCGTCGTCTTATGCGTCTCATAGAACTCCTCATACACCGTCACTATTTTTCTCGCAATTGATTCTCTTATCTCCTCCCTCAATCTCCTATCCGGTACGGCATATAAATTCTGCTTCCGGTACGCCTCCTCGAAACGGAAATTGAAGTTCCTGAATATGACCCTCGCCTCCTCCGCCGTCATCTCAGCCGTAGGATTTCGCGGCAGGCAAGAAATCACTTCGCCCCACCCTAACTTCTCGTAACTACTCACGAATCTCTTCATCTTCGCCTCGTGCTTCACGATCCACTCTTCTCCCACCACGCACTGCAGATTCGAGTTCCTCACTGTGTCTATCACGTGATGGAGATTGTTCGCCAGAAACAGGTACGACAACGAAGCGTCCTTGCAATGCTTTGTCTTGCTGTCCAGCTTACAGATCAGAACGAAAATCAGCCGAATTATTCTAGCCGACAACGACGTCGTCGTCGATGAAGACGACGACGCCATCGAAGACGACGTGGCATCAGAATCTGGAAAATCCAGTAAATACTCCGGCACCGGCGATTTTGGGGGTGGAGTCCAGTCGGAGAAAATCTCGGAGAGGACGTTGCTGTAATCGGAGAGGATTGAGAGGTAGTCCATGGATTGTACGGTGAGCGGGTGAATTCCGCCGGTTTTTACTGCAGATTTGGATGAGTCCTTCTGGATCATGGTCTCGAATTCTGAAAGCATCGTCCGTACGGAATCGCCGAGTTTGAGCATGGAATTGCTGGCTTGATTCAAGATTTCGGAGGTGGAGTAGAAAGAGAAGGTCGATTGAATCTCCGGTAAGAGTGAGGCCAACGCAATGTACATGTCAAGCTGGCGAAACATCTTCTCTGGCGGCGAGTTCTTGACTTTGGAGACGACGTGCTGAGGAAATGAGAACAGAATAGTGGCTCCGTCTCTGGAAATATCGGCGAAGCAGCTCTCTCTGATGGAATCCGAGGAGGCGAACACGTCATCGCACAGCTTTCTCTCTCCGTTGAAGAGAGTTCTAACAGCAACCTTCACTGCCTCCAACCATATGTTGATTTTCACTTCAAGAAACTGCCAGTCCATCTTATGAACTTGCGAAGGCTTCAATTTATCCAAATTCAACCGATAGATTCCCTCATCGATGATGGATTTCCGAATAGGTCTATAGATGTTCAAACATTCCTTGGCATATCCGCAAGAGATCATGCATTTGGCAATACATCTGAGATCCTTTGTGGCGAGTGAAGAGGCTTGTTCCAGTTCGGTAATCGAATCTCCGGCCAATCGGACATCGTCCTCGGGTGCGGTGGCTTCATCTTCAACGTCGAAATCAGAAATGGTGGAGCTGACGGAGGATCTACTGACGGTGGAGATTGATTCAGGATCCAAGAAGGCGCGATTGATGGAGAGGATTTGGTAGAACTCCTTTTGAAGCCTCTTCATGGCCATCTGCATCAACTTGTTGGCGAGAGTGAGTTTTTGCGAGGAGAGTGGGTTGTGGTGAGAGTGAAGAAGATGCATTGCTTTGTGAAGCTGGTTCACGCATTTGATGTAGTTCATGGCCTCAGATTTGTCATCGTAAAAGAGGGAAGTGATTTTGGAGTAGGCGGAAGTGTCTGGGTCCCACTTGTGGATTAAGGCCTGAGCTTCCTCGATGCAACGGTCTATGTCGGATGCAGGCAAGCTCGTCGCCGGAGAGGAGCTTGGATCGGAGGATAGGGAGTGAGTAGAGGTGGTGGTCATGGCAGAGAAGGAAGGCGTTTTTGGGTGGAAGCAAATGCTTTTCATTTTCTTCACCTGATATTATATTTGTTTCTCAATCGAATGATTTTGTGGTGCTGATTTAAGGTGTGGGAATCAGTTTTCATAAGCCTTGGAATGAATTGAGTACAGGAATGGCTAGGTGGGAGAATTGTACTTTATGAGGTGGGGGGAGGGGGTATATATAGAGAAATGGGGGCGGGAAACGACGTCGTAGTTTCTTATGAGGATGCTTGGGTAGGAAGTTTATACGCAGTTGAGTGGTTATCCAGGGATGGGACGGTATTATCTATAGGGAGCCATTGAAGTTGACTCTTACCGAGTCCCACATGGACCGGGTTGCGTTTTAGGGATCCTTATATGTGCCCCTAGGCCGAGTATATGTAATATTGCTGACTTTGACCTTGAATTCCTATCATGAACCACTTTAGTTCATAATAGAAGAGCCCCGCATAGCTTTTTGGTTTCTTACAACTTAAGCCAGTTTGTTATACATGTTCAACGTAATAATATAATATGTGTACGTACAATGTCCGAATATATGTGGCTTAAGTGTTTTTTAAAATATATTACAACTTCATTTCCTAAATATATTTGTATGTGGATTTGTTCCTTAATGTAAGATTCATTTCTATTTTCCCCAAATTTTTCTTTGAAATTATCTTTATTGATATTGGTCAACAATAAATAATTAGGAGAGGGAACATGGAAATAAAAATAGACAGTGAGGGTGTTGTAATAAAATCATATGATTTTAATTCATTTAAATAGCCTCAATAATCTAATCAAATTTTAATTAAGTAAATAAGTCTTGTATTTATGAATTGATTGAGTAATATTTAAGACATCAAACTCTCTATCACACTAATATTGAGTCTAAGTCAGACCAAATCATAGCTAATTATCAAATAGAAGGCTGAAAACGAATTTATTATTATATTCTATTCTCAGCATTTTTTAAATTGATAGAGTATACCGTTATAGGAGTTGTGGATTTGAAAGCCGCGTAATACTACTATACATGAGTCATGAGTGTTAAATAATCAAGGAGGATGACATAGTGGGTCCCATGATGATTAAGGGAAGAGATATAGTAATAGTCCGTAATAAGCAAGGATATAAGACGACGAAGGGTGTAAAAATAAAGCTCAGGCATGACGGCATGTAAGATATAAAGAAGCGGCTCACGAGTGACGAAATTTATTAATTAATGACATGTAAATTGTGAGGCGAAGCTTGCCATAAGGGGAAAGGAAAACGTACGTGAGGTTTGAAAAGTGATCAAAGGAAATGTCGCCAGTGATAACTTGATAATCAAGGTAATTAAAACTCATGGTCTTTAATTTATGACAACGAGTATAATAATACGGCGCCGGGTATGGAATTTTCTGTGGCGTGCGAGGAAAGAAGAGTCATGGAAAGAGAAAAGTAGAGGGGTATGAAAATAAAGAAAGATCCACACGTAATTACTACAAAATACTCCTCTGATCCTATTTATAGGGTATTTCCAGCAAGTTTCACACAAACCAAGAAAAACCTTAAACTTCATTAAAAAGAACTTACAAAATGATTAGCATTCATAAACACCCGATAACAAACTATACAAAATCAACAAAAATTTACATTCATTCGGATGAGATCAGAAAAACTAGAAAACTTGCATATTTTGAATAGAAGTAAACGATAAAGTGTTTTAAAGAACATGGGAAGTTATTTTAAAAGAAAATAAAATGAGATGCCTGATTAAGAATACTCTACAAATATGGAGATTTGAAAATTAATTTTTCTATTTTATTTTCTTAAATATAGGGACTGACTTGTATAAACCAAAGTATAAAGACTGGGTTACAACCGTGTCAAAAGTATAGAGACTGAGTTGCATCAATTTAAAATATATATATATATATAAGGACTAAGTTACAATTGTGTTAAAACTATAAAGGTCAAAAGATTAATTTTCCCTAATAATAATAATAAAAGATACAGACGACTCTCCTGTTTTAGGGAGAAAGGTTCCGAGTGAAAGGAATCATGCACAATAATATTGGGAGCTATAAAAAACAAACGGAAGGAGAAAGTGTTGTTTGGGCGTGAGAATGATGGGACCAATTTGGAGAGATGAGAGCTACACAATGGCGTTAAGTCCATTTATGATATATCCTTGGCTTTTAAGGTTTAGCATTCCTTTTCATACAGTACGTTTAATCAAATATATATCTATATACAATATCTTCATTTCTTATGGCTGAAAATTTTTCGTATTTTTATATACATAACAAGAAAAAATTACACATTCAACACATGTCATGGTTCTTTTAAATACAGAAAAATTTCAGCCACAAGAAATGAAGATATTGTATATAGATATATATTTGATGATTAAAGTACTGTATGAAAAGGAATGCTAAAACTTATATGCCAAGGCTTCATTAACTTCCTTTCCAATTTCCATATATGATATATCCTTGGCTTTTAAGTTTTAGCATTCCTTTTCATACAGTACCATTAATCAAATATATATCTATACACAATATCTTCATTTCTTGTGGCTGAAATTTTTCTGTATTTTTACATTTGTAACAAGAAAAAATTACACATTTTCTTTCTTCCAACACATGTCATTGTTCTTTTTAAATAGTCTCTTTAATCAAATTAATTTTTTAAAGATTAATGATGCAGAATAAATTATTTTAACGTATTCATATTTACAATTTTTCTTAAAACCAAGTTATATTATTTATAAACTAACGTATTGTATGCCCCTAAAAATTTGCTTCAAGCTAAGATCCCTACCATGTGGCACCAGAGAGAAGCAACCATGCCATATCCCAGAAATCACGGACGTGCACCCCTTCTTGTTGAGGCCAACAATCACACTCCAACGGGAAGGAAAGGAGAAAAAATCGCAACCAACCGATCCCCCTATCTCCCAACTACCCCATCACTTCACCAAATCAAGCCATAACTCCCTCAACTACGGGGAAACCCCTTAAAAGAGGAGGTGGTGTGCTGGAATCTTGGAACGAATTCTCTCATACACGATCAATCACTCTACATGCACTACTACAGGAAACAATTTTCACGTCTCTTTTTTGTGAGATGTAGATAAAGAAAACGTAGAAAGTCGGAACTTTCCACGTCTCATTTTAAATTGAGAAGTGGAAAATGCTCACTTTCCACGTCTTACATTAAAAAATGAGACGTTCCACGTCTCTTATTCAAATAAAAGACGTGGAAAGTCTTTTTAAAAAAAAAGAATATATTTTTAATTAGGCTGAGTAACCCTAATAAAAAAAAAACAAATATTTTATCGGAATAATATAAATATAACACTTAAAATGAAAAAAATAAACTAATTTTATTATTTATATTCAAACTAATATTACAAAAATGTTATAATACAATTTTCTGTCTACACTAGTTACAACCATAAAAATCAATAAAAATTAATGTTTTCCAATATAGTGATCATAGAGAGTGTAGCTCATTCCTCAAACTCTGCGCAATGCATGAGACCCACAATGGTTGTCAATTATAATACCCTAAGACATAAATTAATTACAAACTCCTAGACATAGCGATGAGTAACAACTGATAGTCAGCAAAAAAACAATAATGAACTCCAAATTTTACACACACACTATTCTTTTACTTGTAGGACTCACACTCAAACAATCAAAGCTACTTAAGAAAGATAAAATCATTCCCTCTCCAACCAAGACACGCCAATGAATTTCATAGACTACAGTGACAAATCTTTGCTTCTTATTTCTTGCATTGCTCATATAACATTAATTAAAGAGGTTCTTTCACATACATCCAGCAAGGCAGCAATTTCAGACAAAGCACACACACATCGGGTGTAATAGTGGACAATATTTGGAAGTATTTATTGGTAAAAGTAAAAAAACAAAATACAAAAAGATGAATCAGCGGAGTTCCTGTTAAACTCCACAGCTTGAGAAAATAGTGTCTCCAAGCAGATGTGTATGATTGCAGTAAGAAAGGAAAAACCTTAAGCGGATGATCGTATTAAAAACAAACTTATGAACTAACCCTTTGACCAACAGCTTTAACTTCTCCATCTTTGTCACCTTATCTACTTTACTGATAACAACACGTTCAGCAGTCTTAATTCCCTGCAATTTAGAGTCAAAAGATAGGATATATTTTTTCCATCTTAAGATAAATTGAACAAATAAAGGGGAAGACAGGACAAACACTGTACTGTCTTCAAGTATCAAATTTTTGCCTTTACTACTACTACTGATGGAAGCAAATTTTTTAGATGGTTAAGTTGGAAATTGATTTTACTTCTATCTGCATCTCGGGGTATAACTTCAAGCTTTTTGATATCCAAAACGTTGATGTGCTGCAAAACAATGAAAGCTAAAAAGATTGGAAGCAAAGAAGGATGAGAAAATCATACTCGCTAGGGAGATCAACTACCTCTGGTTGCAATTTTAATTTTGGAGTGTGCAAAATCGATTCCCTCACAATAGTAGCATCTATGTTCAGTTATGCATCTTGGATTCTTTCCATGTCAAGTGTAATAACAATTGTGAGACGTGGAAAACTGTCAAACACAGAATTGCATTTTAGGGTCATGTCTATCCTCCCTAAGAACATATCCATTCTACTGCTTATCATTTTCCTTCAAGGGCTGCATCCTCTAGAGGAGCCAAGAACATATTTCTAGTAAACACCAATACAGAGTGAAACTAATGGTGAGTGAGGAATAGCTTCATGGTGGAGTTAGTGGAAAAGGGGATTATATTTTTGGTCAATGCAGAGAGATAACAAACAATTATATATGCTTATCTATTGGTAAAGAAACAAGCCTTACCGCTTTAGTTGAGAAAAAAAAGCCTTTAAAAAATTGATTCTTGACTTTTAGAATTGGCTGTGGCCGACTGGTATCAATTTTATTGGAGGCATTCATGCATTTCATGAACTTTTTTCTTTCTAAAGAGACCCATGTTGAGAAAAGGGAAAGCCGCAACACACAAGAAAGAGACGGTGGGAATCATATATCATATATGATGGTGGATAAGACTGGTTTGGATTTCTAATTATTTTATTCACATCTCTCAATTCTATTATGATAGGGATCTGATGATATTGCAGCATTCGATGCAATTAACCCCCTGCAAGTTGCAACAACAACTCCATCGCAACTGACTCTGATTCTTTGTTTCCCACATCATGCTCTTGCAAGCACACAAACTTCTGCTCAAGATACCTTATTCCTAAACCAACCAATCTTAACTTTAATTAATTTCAATTTCTCCCAATAATTTCACCACATCCTTCCAATGTCAAATTTTCCAGAAATTCAAAAACCCCAAAATCCTTCTACTTCACTCTCTTTTCCGCCCAAACATCTCTACAATTAATTCCAAATTAACTAGCTAATAAGGAAAAGCAGGACAGGTAGAAGGAACAATCTAAGTCAAAAGCAAGAAAAAGCTAAGCAGATTTTGTGTGTGTGTGTGTGTGTGAGGGGGGAGAGAGAGCGGGGAATTAAAGAGGAAAGAGGAAGTCACATGGATGGATGGATAGATAGATAAGATAGATAGATAGATAGATAGATAGAAGTAAGATGATGAATTAAGAGGTGTGAGCTATGCTTACCAGGAACTCAATTACTGCGCTTATGAGGTAGATGTGATAAGTTGTGAAAAAGGCATTCGATAGAAAACCACCAAGAAGAGCGAGGAGGAAGGCGGTTCCAATGAAATTGGTGACATTGTTGGCCGATTTGGAAGGAGATAAGTGCATATATTGCTTCATATGTAGCACTAGATTGCTCGCATTGGCAAAAAATGCCAGATTCTCCAATACCTCTACCACTTCAAAACACACAGATTCACCAACTACAAACACACACACACACACACAGAGACACAAAACCGCAAAATCAGTACGAGATATACATCATATTTCAAAAATTTTCACAAATACTTGACGAGGCAAAATTAAATCTCAATCGAATCGATGAATAAAATTTTTGTTAGGTATAGCAAATTCAATCAAGCTTAAGAAACAAGGGAATGAATATAGACAAAACAAAGAAACCTCAACCGGCTCAGGAGTAGGGTTCGCCACTTCCAACTTATTCAACAACTCAGAAACCTCAGCCCTAACTTCCAAATCAGCTTGAAATCCAAAATCAGTACCATAAACAATATCCACCAAAGCTTGCTTCAGACCAACAAGCCTATCATCATCCACATCTACACTCTCATCCTTTATTGCTGTCGATGCTAGAGTTCCATTTCCTTGGTCGATAGTTTCACTATTGGCTCAACCTTCTTCTTCTTTTTCCTTCCACTAGTCCTCATATTTGGGAGGGTCCGAATCTGGAAGCTTCGGATGGTGTCGTTTCAGGCTTAGACTCTTCACCCCACTCGTCAGTGATCTTTGAGGGGTTTTCAGGGGAGTTTTTAGAACGTCGTCGAAATTTTCAGCCACCAGAATCGGAGGATTTGGAGAAGAGGGAGGGGAATCGGCAGAATCTGTGGGGATTGAAGGAGAAGAGAGTGGAGCAGGGAGAGAAAGAGAGGATTTTATTAGGGTTTTTAGAGACTTTCCACGTCTCATTTCCATATATATGAGACGTGGATTCCTAACGTGATATCATAAAATATGAGACGTGAAAACTTTTTCTCAAAAGCTTTCTAAGTCTCATTTTAATATATGAGACGTGAAAACTTTTTCCCAAAAGCTTTCTAAGTCTCATTTTAATATATGAGACGTGAAAACTTTTTCCTAAACTTTCTACGTCTTATTTTCATATATGAGACGTGTTTATTTTTGACTATATTTTAATTTGCCTGTCTTCATTTTACTAAAATTCACGTCTCACAAATGAAAATCCACGTCTCATTTTTATTTGTGAGACGTGTTTTGTCCGAACACTTCTCTACATATTTACACTTTTGCCACCACCTTTTTTTTCGAAGTTTAATATTTAAAAAAGAGACGTGAAATGGGGACGCAGATTATATTTTTTGTAGTAGTGATGCCTACAATCTATATAACGACAAAGAGCAAAATTGTGAAGAGGGGAATTCATTCAAAAATTATGCACGGCAACTTCAAAGTTCTCTCATGTCCTCATCTGGCTCCCAAAAAGTCATTCCACAGGACGTATGGCTCTTGTAAAAAAGACTCCCGGCTCTTGTTTCATCTCTGACTTTTCTCGTTCCAGCATCCTTACTCCTATATTATCACCACAAGATGCTTTTGTCATTGCTACATCTCGCTCTTGGTCCTAGCTTTCGGTTTTGGGCTCTCGTATTTTCTCTGTCCCTATCACACATTTAAATTTCCCTTCTCATTCTCTCTATATTTCTTAGTTTTACATTTTTCTCTGTATTTCCTATGATTTCCCTGTAATTTTCATCATCTCATGACCGTCTCTTGGTCATTGTATTTAATTTGTGGTTGTTGGTGACCCCTTTTTTAACTCTTGTGAGGTCAAAGAATTAAAACTATATAAATATATCTTAAATTTCATCTTTACCATTTTTTGACCACCACACACTACAAGAAAAGCAGGTTTTACTGGCGGTTGCATTAGTATCGGATTACTCAAACCGCAAGTAAAGTGACATTAGTAGCAGTTATAAGCAGAAACTGCAAGTAAATATGACATTTGGACCAAAGGCGTAGTTAGTGGCTGATGTTAGTGGCGGTTCAGAGAAAGCGACGTGACGTGAGTTCGATCGATAAGAGGAAAGCAGGTGCGTTTTGTCCTACAATTAGTCAAAATCATGGCCAGAAAGGGCGATCGCAGAAGAGAGAAGAGGCCCATTACTAATGAACAATAGCAGGAAGAGGAACGGCTTCGTAGGGAACTGGATGAGCAGGCTGAGAGGGAACGGATAGAACAAAAGCGTATCCGTATACAGAAAAAGCCGATTCCAGAAAATATAATTAACAAGTTCTGGAATGGGGGAGAAAACTTGGACAAGACTGAAGGACCGGATTTTGAAATTATGCAACATTGGTTGGACGAGGAGGAAGATGAAGATGCGTGGCGCCTTCAACGATCCGCTGGAAGGTCCACCGATTACGAAGTAGAAGTTCAAGGTAAGGAAATTCAATTTTTACCCTTTTTATCAGATAATTGTATTTTTTAATGCTCATAAAATTGTTGCCTAAATTTTAAAGATCCTTCTGGTAGCATAAGCGACAGGAGGTTGATGGTGCAAGATGTGATGAACCTTCCGAGCGGGCACAGGGTTAAGGTTGACTGGGATGACAAGTTGACCAAACTACCGATAGGTAATGGGGGTCAACTGTACGGTAGGTTTTGCGAGAATATAGGCTAGAATCATCAACGATTCCCGATTGACGCTTTGGACTGGAGAAAGATTGATAGAGAATCTAAAAAGTTCACGTGGAACGAAATTGTGAAGGTTGATTGAACTAAATTTAAGTTTATTTATTGTTTATTATTAGAATGTGATTTCAATTAATACTCTACTATAGGAAATGTATTTTTTATTTATTATTTATTATTTATTATTATTGGAATTTGATTTTAATAAATATTATAGGAAATATAATTATTATTTGTTATTTCATATTTGTTATTATTGGAATTTGATTTTAATACATATTATAGGAAATGTATTTATTATTTCTTATTTATTATGTTTGGAATATGATTTTAATTATTATCATCATAATACTATTTAACCATAGTTAAATTTTATATTTTACAAAGGAAGTTTGATGTGAGGGACATTCACAAGAATTGGATAGAATCAAAGATGGGATACGGTTGGAAGAACAAAAGGTTGGATCTATTCAACAAAAGGGATCAAGGTGGGAGTAGGCTGCTTCAAGAGTTGATTAGAGATGTCCCTGGTGGCATTCCTCCTGATGCGTAGGAGAGATATATGCGTTGGAGGAGGGGAGACATAGGAAAGTTTTAATGAATAATATTATTGAATTGATATTGAAATAATGAAGAAATATTTTTGTATTACTAATGATGATTCAATTTTATTTTACGTTAACAGAAGAGGTCGCAGTAAGGTGTCCTCAGCCGGTCGCATTAAAAGGTTCATCATACGGTTGGGACGAAGCCACTTTTAGTTGGCTACAAAGAGATGGTATGAAAGAATGAAGCTTTGTTGTTTAATTTAAAAATAATTTCATTTTCTATATTAATATTTAGTTATATCATAATTTTCAAGAGGTTGAAGTTGTGAAGAAAGGGACGAAAGCTACCTATGGTCGTTTCTACCAAATAAAGCATAGACACGCCGACGGGGAGTCCAACATCCAGGGAGGCTGAGGAGCAAATTGTAAAATTTTAATTAATTTATTTTTTATTATTATATTTTTAATAACAACGACATTAAATTAAAAGTGTAAACATGTTTGTGTGTGTAGGCTAGGATTGAACAAGCAGAGCGAGAGATCATCGAGCCGCAGGGGGATAACGTAGACCCTACTGCCTTTCTCAGGGCCGCCCTAGGGCCTCGTGAGCACCCTGACTAGGTGTGGGGGATGGGATTTGGAGCCCGGCCTTTCGTGGTGTACGGCAGGTCAGGCGACCCAGGTAGCGCCCAGTCTGCATCTTAGGGCCAACCATCCACCTATGGTCCGATGAGGAGCGCATTGAGTCTGAGGCTCAAATGAGGGAGAGGCTGACTCAGGAGATCACCCAAAACCTGACAGCGACGATTACAGAACTGGTGATGGATCAGGTGTTAGACTGATTAGAGTCCTGGGTGGAATGAGCTAACAGTACGCTCGACTGGATACAACAGAGGGTCGATCTAGATGGACCTCCTATGCCAGTACTACTACCTCCACGAAGCAGCCTCACAACCGTTCTCCAGAGCATCAAGACGACGATCAGCCTTCTGCGTAACTCTATGGTCCTTTTTTTATTAGAATGTTTCTTATTTCAGGATTGTTACTTGAACATTTTTATATTTGAATATTTTTTATTTAGAATATTTGTTGTTTGAACATTTATTAATTGCAAGATTGCAAAATTTCATTAGTTGTTATGATGATCATATTTAATTTTTACTAAACACTTTAATTATTTAAAGTTAAGATAGGGTTATAATTTTTTTTAAAAAAAGATGTTTCTTTGTGACTAATAAAGAAACTTTTGTTATTTGTTATAATTTCAAAAGTTATTAAATATATATATATAACATTAGTGGCGGTTCAAGAACTGCCACTAATGTATAATAATAAAAAAGGTGTAACTTAGTGGCAGTTCTAATCAACGAAAAATTAAATGCCCACTTGTTCCTATTCCAACGGGCTAATTACGTTAGTGGCAGTTTCAGTAGCATTTATAAAACCGCTACTAATTAAATAAGCTATATTTTCCACGACTACACGCTTCAAATGATAAAAAAAATGTATTTAGTAGCGGTTTGTAACTTCTACTGACGTCAAAATTTCTATTTATAAGCCTTTGATCCTTTCCATTTCATTTTCACATTTCATTCAACTTAAAATTTTTCCTTCTTTGATAATATCTTCACTCATATGATGGATAAATCTTAGATTAATTTGCCACAGACATCCCCCCGCTATATGGTTGGTGTAGACCGCTTCTTAGATTTTGCTTTCAACCGCTCAGGTGTTAACAATCAGATACTGTGTCCTTGTCCGAAATGTAAATTTAAGAAGTGGCATCCCAGAAATGTTGTGCGTGAGCATCTTATAATGAAATAATTCCCATCCAAGTACACCTTATGGGGGATTAATTGCAAGAACGATGATGGTGGTGGTAAAGCTGTTGCTGCAACATCTCAGGTTGGAATGCAGATCGACTATGAAGACAATCATGTAGATCCATTTAACGATATTGTGCGTGATGCTTTCGACGTGCAAGGTGATGACATCGGTAGTCAGGAAGGCGTTGAAGGACCACTCCTGGAGTTTTTTTTAAACGAAGCTGCAAAGAATTTTTTTGACCTTATAATGGAAGCAGATAAGCCATTGTTTCCAGGTTCTACTAAAAACTGCGAACTTTCATTTCTAGTTTTGTCACATAAATCGTTCGTTTTAGAATAAGAATATTGTTTATTCAAGGTGCAGTAAATACTCAAAACTATCATTTCTTGTCAAACTCTATCATATCAAGTGCTTGTGTGGCTTCAGCAATAAGGGGATGTCAATGGTGTTAAAATTATTGGGAGATGCATTCTCTCAGGCAGAAATCACAATTCTACGAAGCAAAGAAAACTATCAATAAGTTAGGATTGAACTACACTAAAATCCATACATGCCCTAATGATTGTATGTTGTATTAGGGAGACAACGCCAAGTTGGAGATACGTAAGCGGTGTAACGCGTCTCGGTACAAATAGGCAAAGAAGGGTCAAAAGGCAACCAAGAAACCTGCAAAGATTCTTAGATATTTCCCTCTAACTCTATGACTTCAGAGGTTGTATATGTCATCCAAAACAACTGAGCATATGCGGTGGCATTCATCAAAGCCCAACGTAGATGGGAAGTTGAGACATCCTAGGGATGCTGAGGCTTGGAAAGCGTTTGATGCTTAATTCCTGAAATTTGCCAGTGACCCGAGAAATGCCTGTCTTGCTCTCGCATCAGATGGGTTCAATCCGTTCTGGAATCTTAGCACTAAGTACAATATATGGCCTGTGGCATTGATACCATACAACTTGCCCCCTTGTATGTGTATAAAACAGATCTCATTCATTCTTTTGATGATTATTTCGGGGAAGAGAGCTCCTGGAAACGATATAGATGTCTACCTTCAACCGTTGATACAAAAGTTGAAGGAACTCTAGAGCAACGGAGTTGAGATGTATGACCCTTACGGTAAGACGCTATTCACACTGCGTGGGTCATTGATGCGGATAGTGAGCGATTTCCCCAGACTTGGCACATTATCTGGTTGGAATATGCATACGGGCAGAGCTTGCCCTAATTGCAACTTTGACCAAGACTCGGTCCGCCTACCTCACAGTCGCAAGTGGTGCTTTATGGGTCACCGGTGTTTCCTTCCTGGAGGTCTTAGGTTCTGGCTGTAGAAGATTATATTTAACGGATCACAAGAAATGAGAGATCCTCCTGTGTTGTTGTCTGGCACAGATGTTCTTCAACAGCTTGAAGATGTTAAGGTAGAGTTCGGGAAGAAAGGTGAGTTCAACCTAGGGGCAGAAGGGGTCGCGGCCAGTCCCAGGGGGATAACGTGCAGTAATGGTGAAAGAAGAGCATTTTCTTTGAGCTCCCCTATTGGAAATCTAATCTGCTTCGCCACTGTCTTAATGTCATGCACATCGAAAAAAAATGTGTGTGACAATGTTTTGTACACGTTACTGAACGAATCCAGAAAGTCCAAGGATCATCTCCAAGCAAGGAAAGATCTAATAGCGTTGGGAATAAGTGAAGATGCCTGGCCAGATGAGAATGACAAGTTTGCTCCAGCCTCATTCACACTGACTGTAACATTAACTCTCTAATCCCACTATTAACCACTCACAATTAAACATTAAAACGTTTATATAGCTAACTATGTTAGGAAAAAGAATTAACTTAATAAAATAACTAACATAGTTAGAAAAAGATCTTTCCATAATATTTATACATTACCTTCTTAATTCAAACCTCAACTCCAATCTCCGTCATCACAATATAATTTTCTTCCCAATACAATAACAGAAAATTACATTATCCATGATTAATCTCCACACATCATCCTTAAAATACCATACATCTGAATCATTAACGGATCTCACAAATACCAAGCAAAGTTGCCGGAGATGGACCGGTCCCAAAATAACAACAGCTAGAATAGTATCAAACTACCATATCATAATGGAACTTATACAATAATTTTCCCCAAAATAATAACAAGTTTCAGCGGAAGCATCATACAAAATATGATCCTAAATGTGGCAATACCTCCTGTCCTTCTGGCCTAGAATATCTCACTATTTTAGTGAGAAGTTCCCGGATCCTTCCCTTGACCTCCTACTTCGCTCCTAGGACCTGCAAAAGTGAGATCAACGGGGATAGCCCCAAACGCAACCACTGACTACTCATCTAAGTGCGGTGTGTGCTAGCAAGGTGTCCAGTGGAATACATATATGTATATATATTAGTTCAAACAGCATGCTCAGGTATTCACATATAATGCATATCTTGGTCCCAAATATCTTTTCACAGTTTATAAGTGCAAAATAATCCATCCCAAATCATCTCCAAGAATTATATATATCATTGATAATCACAAACAACCCAAACGAATCTTAATAGAAGCGTTGGGAAAACATGTGGGACCAATCGGGACCTTCCACCCGCCCCTGATCACTACGGTACAGTTCATGAGGGACTTTCTACCCTCCCTAAACCGTACCAAGGATTAGAAGGATCTCCGTCCTTTCTGAATCCGTGAGGGGCGATCTCCCCTCTTTCGTCTTTCTCTCCTTTATTTCCCATAATATATCAATTAGTCCCTGTGGCGCAACATGGTACCTCATCACGTGATGGCACAAATTCCAATTCACCGGTGTCACATACACAAATAATTTCTCACAAACAACACATAGATATGCAACACCACAATCAGGCACCAGGCCTTCCGGTATTTTCAGAATATACATATATATGGAATAGTTTCCAAAATCATATATATTTCAGTTCAAAATATTTCAAATCACAAATTTATGCCATTTCAAAATAATACTCCACAGGACATTGTATTATAAGAATAATATTATTCAAGATCTCATTTCCATATCCTATCATAAATATCAAATAATAATATTTCAAATTACTTACTAACACTATACACACACATAAACAAGCAGAAAGCGGTTACCTGATAGCTGGCACCAATCTCACAATAGTGCAGCTCCCCCGTGCTAACTTAGTGCAATTCAAGCACTACACATGTAACATCCTAAAAATTAATTTAGGATTAGTGGGGGTAAATAGGAATTGATTAATGAGAAATGATGGATTATGAGGATATTTTAAGGATTTCGAGGTATTTTTGAGGATTTTAAAGGCCTAGTTTCTCCCTTATTCGGACGATAATAATTTTGGGAGAGATCATTTTTAGGCTCAAAAGAGGATATTATGGGAGGAAATAAGTAAAGAGTATTATAGGGAAATTTTTGAGAGTGAAAAGAAAATTTTTGGTTCAAAAGAAATACCTTATTTGAGAATCTTAGGTCCTAGTAGTGTATTTTTCCCTAATCTTTTTCTTTTTCTCTCTTCTCCCTTACTCTCCACCGTCACCCTTCTCTTAATTTTTCCACAAACATCATCATTATATTCTCTTCCTCTTTCCACAAACATCATCATTATATTCCCTTCCTCTTTCCACAAACATTATCATTATATTCCCTTCATCTTTCCATAAACATCATCATTAATCCATCTTTTCCCCTTTTATTTCTATTTTTCCCACTCACTTCTCCTTCCACCGTCACATTCATCTCCTTCCTCTTACTCTTCATTTTCTCATCCTCTTCCTCTTATTCATTCATTTTTCTTTTTCTCTACCTTACACCACCACCATCACCACCACTATTATTAATTTTCTTCTTCTTCCTTCCTCCTATCACCTTCTCCAATATTATACTTCATTTCTCTACTTAATTTCGGTCTAATTTTGTGCTTAGAAAGTAGATAGAAAAGTTTAGACCGGAGCTTTTGGAGCTCGTCGGCGCCGGACCGGTGGTTTTTCCGGCCATCTAAGACCATATTCGGACTCCCGTAAGTGTTCTATATATTTCTATGTCATTAGTTTTTCGATTAGCTATATTGGAAAATTTAGGCTTTGTCCAAATTGGTATTTTTGGGAGTCTTAAACTTAATAAACTGAAGCTTGGAGCTTGATTATGAGTTCCTCTAAATAGATTTTTCATTAGAGGTTTTTCCTAATTATTGGGAATTTTTGGGATATATTGAAAATAAGGTTTTTGATGATCTGAGGTGTCTATAGCTAAATTAATAATTTTTTTAGATGTTTATTAAGGTTTGGAAAATAAATTGTAGATTAAATAATGGATTTTTGAGGTTGAGGAATAATTTAGGGATGTAAGGTTTAATTTTATTTAGGCTTGAATTTTTATAAATAGTTATTGGAAAGATAAATAATTTTGGATATATGTATAAATGGAGTAGAGATAAATTTTAGAGATAGAAAGGAAGAATAAATGTTTAATAGAAATTTAAAATAAGTAAGGGCAAAGAAAGGATAGTAAATAATTTATTTTCCAACACGTAAAATTGTTGGGTAAATAATTAATTGTGGTTGTATGTATGGTTGTGTAGTGCTTGAATTGCACTAAGTTAGCACGGGGGAGCTGCACTATTGTGAGATTGGTGCCAGCTATCAGGTAACCGCTTTCTGCTTGTTTATATGTGTGTGTAGTGTTAGTAAGAAATTTGAAATATTATTATTTGAAAATTATGATGTTATATGCAGATGAGATTTTAAATCACAAATTGAAATTTGATTATCAATTGATGATTGATGAGATATGGAAATGAGATCTTGGAATATTAATACTTTTATAATAAATGTCCTGTGGAGTATTATTTTGAAATGGCATAAATTTGTGATGTGAAATATTTGGAACTGAAATATATATGTGGCTTTGGAAATTATTTAATATATGTATATCATGAAAATACTGGAAGGCCTGGTGCCTGATTGTGGTGTTGCATATCTATGTGTTGTATGTGAGAAATTCTCTGTGTATGTGACACCGGTGAATTGGAAATTGTGCCATCACGTGATGAGGTACCCTGTTGCGCCACAGGGACTAATTGATATATTATGGGAAATAAAGGAGAGAAAGACGAAAGAGGGGAGATCGCCCCTCACGGATACAGAAAGGACGGAGATCCTTCTAATCCGTGGTACGATTTAGGGAGGGTAGAAAGTCCCTCGTGAATTGTACCGTGGTGATCAGGGGCGGGTGGAAGGTCCCGACTGGTCCCACATATTTTCCCAACGCTTCTATTAAGATTCGTTTGGGTTGTTTGTGATTATCAATGATATATATATATATTATTCTTGGAGATGATTTGGGATGGATTATTCTGCACGTATAAACTGTGAAAAAATATTTGGGATCAAGATATGCATTATATGTGAATACTTGAGCATGTGGTTTGAACTAGTATATATACATATATGTATTCCACTGGACACCTTGCTAGCACTCACCGCACTTAGATGAGTAGTCAGTGGTTGCGTTTGGGGCTACCCCCGTTGATCTCACTTTTGCAGGTCCTAGGAGCGAAGTAGGAGGTCAAGGGAAGGATCCGGGAACTTCTCACTGATATCGTGAGATACTCTGGATCAGAAGGACAGGAGGTATTGCCACATTTAGGATCATATTTTGTATGATGCTTCCGCTGAAAACTTATTATTATTTTGGGAAGAATTATTGTATAATTACCATTATGGTTTGGTATTTTAAGGATGATGTGTGGAGATTAATTATGGATAATATAATTCTCTGTTATTGTACTGGGAAGAAAAATTTATATTGTGATGACAGAGATTTGGAGTTGAAATTTGATTTATATATAAATATTATGGAAAGCTCTTTTTCTAACTATGTTAGTTATCTTTATTAAGTTAATTCTTTTTCCTAACATAGTTAGTACTATAAACAATTTAATGTTTAATTGTGAGTGGTTAATAGTGGGATTAGGAGGTAAATGTTACAGTTGGTATCAGAGCAATGGTATAAGACCTGGAAAGGTGTTTTGCATGTTTCTTGTTGTGTCAGTCATGCATTACACTTGCATTAGTGATATTGTGGCAATACTTTTCCGATCCTTTCCCTTTTTATGTTTCCTATTGTATGATTGTTTTTAATAGGTGTAACTTACATCCGTAGGTGGGTGGAGAGTATGGCTCGTACTAGGAGATCAGGTGCAGGGAATGAGAGTATGGCTCGTAATAGGGGATCAGGTGCAGGAAATGGTACAGGAAATGATCAACCTGTAAACCAAGAGTATGACGAGCTAGTAGCCAAAATGAAAGAAGAGTTGAGAAAGGAGATGGAACAAAAAGTCGCAGCAATAAATAAAGAAAATGAGGAAAAGCTAGCTAAATTGAAAGCAGATTTTCAAGCTCAGACTAATAAAGGTGATGAATCAGAAATGCAGGGGGGGTTCTCTAAAGTTAATGATAAGGAGGAATTAGTTTATCCTCGCCCGGAAGACTTGAGTACTGAAAAAGTATGGAAGAAAATTGACCGTCATCATCCGAAACATTTTAGTGGAAGTCAAGATCCTTTCGAGGCAGAGGCTTGGATTAAAAGATTGGAGGCCATATTTGCAGCCGTGGTCTGTAACCCTTATCAGAAAGCAAGGGTTGCTATTCTCCTCTTGGAAGGAAAAGCATTGATTTGGTGGCAGAGCGTATGTGGAGATGATTCATTGATGACCTGGGATGAGTTTAAGGACAAGTTCTTGGGATATCATTTCCCTCCTTCTCTTAGGAAGGAGAAGGAGAATGCTTTTTATTATCTCAAGCAAGGTGGGATGTCAGTGGATCAGTATATTGCTACTTTTTCAGAGTTATCTCGCTATGTTTCGTTCCTGCAGCGTCAGGACGACCCTCAGTGGCGTATAGATCAGTTATTTGAGAAGGCCAGACCTGCTTTGAGACTGCAGGTGCATGATAAGAAATGTAAGAATGTTGAAGAAGCATGTGAGAAGCTGAGGATTGCGGATCGCATGATGAAGGAGGCAGCTGCAGAGACAGCTAAGTATACTGGAGGCCCAGGTCAGTTCCAGCAGAGTCATGGTAGACCTTTTCAGAGTAGGCCTTCTTATTCCTTTGGGCCGACGGGAGGTATTAGCAAGAAATTTGGAGCAAGTGGTAATAGCAGTTTTAGTGGCTCTGGAAGGAAGAGTCACTCTGGGAGCCATGGCCGTGGTCAGTCAGGTAGCTATGGTCGTGGTCAGTATGGTAGCCACAATAGAGAACAGTCTGGTGGTTTTGGACGTGGCCAATCAGGTAGGGGTCGTCAGGATTCAGCCCCGTGGAGATTTGGTTCAGAAGGTCAGTCGAGAGGAGGCAGCCAAGTGACTTATGGAGAGTCAGTTCAGTCAACTCCTAGTGTAGTTGGTCCTTGTAGCAAGTGTGGTAGGTACCATCAGGGACCCTGTTTTAAATGTTTTGGATGCGGCCGTATTGGGCATACGATTAGGTACTGCCCAGATGGGGGTCAGAATATGCAGCAGCCAGTGGCTCAGCCCAGTCGCCCTCTAGTTCAGGGTAGAGTTTATGCTACTTCAGCTGAGGAGGCAGGGATGTCTCCTAATATGATTCGAGGTACGGTCTCTATTCATGGCCATGATATTAATGTGATGTTTGACTCTGGTGCGTCACATTCTTTTATCTCTTTGGATTGTACTCAGAGGCTTAGTTTTGAGTTATCAGTTATGCCATATAATATGCGTGTGTCTACCCCTGCGGGTGCTAAATTTGAGACTTCTTTAGTATGCAAAAATTTGGATTTATGGTTTGAAGGCCGTAAATCAAAAATTGATCTGGTTTGTTTGCCTTTGAGGGGAATTGATGTGATTATTGGTATGGATTGGTTAGAGGAAAATAATGTAGTCTTGCATTGTAAAGATAAGACTGTGTCTTATGCTGAGTCATCTAGTGCGCCGATGTTACTATCTGCGACACGTGTAGAGAGGTGTGTGAGAAAAGGCTGTGAGGCCTTTATGGTTTTCTTCTCCATTAAGGAGGAGGGCGAGATCTCTATTGATCAGGTGGATGTAGTTAGAGATTTCCCAGAGGTATTTTCCGATGATATGCGTGGACTCCCTCCCGAAAGAGAGGTGGAGTTTACCATCGAGTTAGAGCCGGGCACGGGTCCAATCTCCAAGGCCCCATATCGGATGGCTCCGTCAGAATTAGTAGAGCTTAAGAAGCAGCTTGAAGAACTTCTGGATAAAGGTTTCATCAGGCCTAGCGGATCACCTTGGGGTTCCCCAGTCTTGTTCGTAAAGAAGAAAGATGGTAGCATGCGACTCTGTATCGATTACCGGCAATTGAATAAAGTAACCATCAAGAATAAGTATCCGTTGCCTAGGATAGATGATTTGTTGGATCAATTGGCAGGAGCTTCAGTTTTCTCTAAGATTGATCTTCGGTCTGGGTATCATCAGTTGAGAGTTAGAGCAGAGGATGTCCCTAAGACTGCATTCAGGACGAGATATGGCCATTATGAGTTTCTGGTGATGCCATTTGGGCTCACCAATGCCCCTGCTGTGTTTATGGATTATATGAATAGAATTTTTCGGCCATATTTAGATAAGTTTGTGGTGGTGTTTATTGATGATATTTTAATCTATTCTAAGAGTGAAGAAGAGCATCGGGAGCATTTGTATTCCGTCCTGCGAATTTTGAGAGATCATAAGCTTTATGCCAAACTTTCTAAATGTGAGTTTTGGCTCAAGGAGGTAAAGTTTCTAGGGCATGTAGTATCTGCTGAGGGAGTTGCGGTTGATCCAAGTAAAGTTGAAGCAGTTTTGCAATGGAAGTCTCCTAAGTCAGTGACAGAGGTTAGGAGTTTTGTTGGATTAGCAGGGTACTATCGTCGATTTATTCAAGGATTTTCGCAGATTGCGAGACCTTTGACTAATTTGACCAAGAAGGATAGGCCTTTCATCTGGACTGATCGATGCGAGTCGGCATTTCAGGAGCTTAAGACCCGGTTGACAACTGCACCTGTGTTGACATTGCCGGATCCAAGTCAGCCATATGAGTTGTATACAGATGCATCCTTGATGGGTTTGGGCTGTGTCTTGATGCAGAATGGTAAGGTTATTGCGTATGCATCTAGGCAATTGAGACCGCATGAGGAAAACTACCCAACTCATGATCTTGAGCTGGGAGCAGTTGTTTTTGCTTTGAAGATTTGGCGACATTATTTGATGGGGGCACAGTTTGAAGTGTTCAGTGATCATAAGAGTCTGAAATATCTTATGGATCAAAAGGAATTGAATAATAGGCAGCGTCGTTGGATGGAGCTAATTAAGGATTATAAGTTTGAAATTAAGTATCATCCGGGGAAGGCAAATGTGGTTGCTGATGCCCTTAGCCGGAAATCAGTACATATGTCTTCCTTAAGTGTGGGAGAGCAATTTTCTTTTAGTGATTGTCGTGTCATTCATGTTGGGGCAGAAAGGTCAATTGCATTTTTGGGAGCAATTGTTGGCCAGTTTGGGTTCTTCGAGGATTTAAGAGTGGCTCAGGAGCAGGATAGTCATCTGAAGGAGATCCGGGAAAAGCTTGATAGTGGTGTCTATCCAGATTATGATCTGGGTGATTCAGGTATTTTGAGATTTAGGAAAAGAATATGTGTTCCGGATAAGGAAGATATCAAGAAGGCTATTCTTGAAGAGGCTCATAAGAGCAGTTATGCGATGCATCCTGGCGTTTCTAAGATGTATAATGATTTAAAAAGAGTTTATTGGTGGCCTAAGATGAAATCTGAAGTGACTCAATTTGTCTTTAAGTGTCTGACCTGTCAGAAGGTGAAAATCGAACATCAGCGGCCAGGTGGCCTATTGCAGAGTATTGAGGTTCCTCAATGGAAGTGGGACAGTATTTCGATGGATTTTGTGGTTGGCTTGCCGTTGACTCAGTCTGGTCACGATTCGATTTGGGTTATCGTGGACCGTTTGACTAAGTCTGCTCATTTTCTTCCAATTAGGATTAATTATCCTTTGGCTAGATTAGCTCAGATGTATGTGGACGAGATCGTCAGGCTTCATGGGATTCCTGAGAGTATTATTTCAGATCGAGACCCGCGGTTCACCTCTGAGTTTTGGAAGTCTTTACAGAGGGCTTTGGGAACGAAGCTTAAGTTCAGTACTGCGTATCATCCTCAGACTGATGGTCAAACTGAGAGGACGATTCAGACTTTGGAGGATATGCTCAGGGCGTGCGCTTTGGAGCTACCAGGTAGTTGGGATAGACATCTTCCATTAGCGGAATTTGCCTATAACAACAGTTATCATTCGAGTATTCAGATGGCGCCTTATGAGGCTTTATATGGTCGGAAGTGCCGGTCGCCAATTTGTTGGACAGAGCTTAGCGAGAGGGTTATCATTGGCCCAGATATTGTAGATCAGACGACAGAGAAGATTAGGTTGATTCGCCAGCGGCTATTGACTGCCCATAGTCGGCAGAAGAGCTATGCAGATAAACGACGTAGATCGTTAGAGTTCAGTGTTGGGGATCATGTTTTTCTTCGGGTATCTCCGACGACGGGTATTGGGAGGTCCATAAGAGCTAAGAAGCTCACTCCCCGGTTTATGGGTCCGTTCGATATCATTGAACGGGTCGGATCAGTGGCGTATAGGGTGGCATTACCTCCACAGTTATCGAATCTTCATGATGTTTTTCATGTTTCTCAGTTGAAGAAATATCATCCAGACCCTTCGCATGTGATTGAGCCTGAGGAGGTCGAGTTGAGAGAAAACTTGACATATAATGCTGAGCCGGAGAAGATTTTAGATGTTAAGGATAAGCAGTTGAGGAATAAAACAATTAGGCTAGTCAAGGTGTTTTGGAGAGGTATGACTCCAGGGGATGCGACCTGGGAGACCGAGGAGCGCATGCGACGAGAATATCCTTACCTATTCCTTAGGTAAGTTCCGTTTACTGAGTGATTTTATACATTGTATGTATTGTGTTTGCTTGTTTTGGAGTTATGTTAGCAGAATTTTGGGGACAAAATTCTTAAAAAGGTGGGGAGAGTTGTAACATCCTAAAAATTAATTTAGGATTAGTGGGGGTAAATAGGAATTGATTAATGAGAAATGATGGATTATGAGGATATTTTAAGGATTTCGAGGTATTTTTGAGGATTTTAAAGGCCTAGTTTCTCCCTTATTCGGACGATAATAATTTTGGGAGAGATCATTTTTAGGCTCAAAAGAGGATATTATGGGAGGAAATAAGTAAAGAGTATTATAGGGAAATTTTTGAGAGTGAAAAGAAAATTTTTGGTTCAAAAGAAATACCTTATTTGAGAATCTTAGGTCCTAGTAGTGTATTTTTCCCTAATCTTTTTCTTTTTCTCTCTTCTCCCTTACTCTCCACCGTCACCCTTCTCTTAATTTTTCCACAAACATCATCATTATATTCTCTTCCTCTTTCCACAAACATCATCATTATATTCCCTTCCTCTTTCCACAAACATTATCATTATATTCCCTTCATCTTTCCATAAACATCATCATTAATCCATCTTTTCCCCTTTTATTTCTATTTTTCCCACTCACTTCTCCTTCCACCGTCACATTCATCTCCTTCCTCTTACTCTTCATTTTCTCATCCTCTTCCTCTTATTCATTCATTTTTCTTTTTCTCTACCTTACACCACCACCATCACCACCACTATTATTAATTTTCTTCTTCTTCCTTCCTCCTATCACCTTCTCCAATATTATACTTCATTTCTCTACTTAATTTCGGTCTAATTTTGTGCTTAGAAAGTAGATAGAAAAGTTTAGACCGGAGCTTTTGGAGCTCGTCGGCGCCGGACCGGTGGTTTTTCCGGCCATCTAAGACCATATTCGGACTCCCGTAAGTGTTCTATATATTTCTATGTCATTAGTTTTTCGATTAGCTATATTGGAAAATTTAGGCTTTGTCCAAATTGGTATTTTTGGGAGTCTTAAACTTAATAAACTGAAGCTTGGAGCTTGATTATGAGTTCCTCTAAATAGATTTTTCATTAGAGGTTTTTCCTAATTATTGGGAATTTTTGGGATATATTGAAAATAAGGTTTTTGATGATCTGAGGTGTCTATAGCTAAATTAATAATTTTTTTAGATGTTTATTAAGGTTTGGAAAATAAATTGTAGATTAAATAATGGATTTTTGAGGTTGAGGAATAATTTAGGGATGTAAGGTTTAATTTTATTTAGGCTTGAATTTTTATAAATAGTTATTGGAAAGATAAATAATTTTGGATATATGTATAAATGGAGTAGAGATAAATTTTAGAGATAGAAAGGAAGAATAAATGTTTAATAGAAATTTAAAATAAGTAAGGGCAAAGAAAGGATAGTAAATAATTTATTTTCCAACACGTAAAATTGTTGGGTAAATAATTAATTGTGGTTGTATGTATGGTTGTGTAGTGCTTGAATTGCACTAAGTTAGCACGGGGGAGCTGCACTATTGTGAGATTGGTGCCAGCTATCAGGTAACCGCTTTCTGCTTGTTTATATGTGTGTGTAGTGTTAGTAAGAAATTTGAAATATTATTATTTGAAAATTATGATGTTATATGCAGATGAGATTTTAAATCACAAATTGAAATTTGATTATCAATTGATGATTGATGAGATATGGAAATGAGATCTTGGAATATTAATACTTTTATAATAAATGTCCTGTGGAGTATTATTTTGAAATGGCATAAATTTGTGATGTGAAATATTTGGAACTGAAATATATATGTGGCTTTGGAAATTATTTAATATATGTATATCATGAAAATACTGGAAGGCCTGGTGCCTGATTGTGGTGTTGCATATCTATGTGTTGTATGTGAGAAATTCTCTGTGTATGTGACACCGGTGAATTGGAAATTGTGCCATCACGTGATGAGGTACCCTGTTGCGCCACAGGGACTAATTGATATATTATGGGAAATAAAGGAGAGAAAGACGAAAGAGGGGAGATCGCCCCTCACGGATACAGAAAGGACGGAGATCCTTCTAATCCGTGGTACGATTTAGGGAGGGTAGAAAGTCCCTCGTGAATTGTACCGTGGTGATCAGGGGCGGGTGGAAGGTCCCGACTGGTCCCACATATTTTCCCAACGCTTCTATTAAGATTCGTTTGGGTTGTTTGTGATTATCAATGATATATATATATATTATTCTTGGAGATGATTTGGGATGGATTATTCTGCACGTATAAACTGTGAAAAAATATTTGGGATCAAGATATGCATTATATGTGAATACTTGAGCATGTGGTTTGAACTAGTATATATACATATATGTATTCCACTGGACACCTTGCTAGCACTCACCGCACTTAGATGAGTAGTCAGTGGTTGCGTTTGGGGCTACCCCCGTTGATCTCACTTTTGCAGGTCCTAGGAGCGAAGTAGGAGGTCAAGGGAAGGATCCGGGAACTTCTCACTGATATCGTGAGATACTCTGGATCAGAAGGACAGGAGGTATTGCCACATTTAGGATCATATTTTGTATGATGCTTCCGCTGAAAACTTATTATTATTTTGGGAAGAATTATTGTATAATTACCATTATGGTTTGGTATTTTAAGGATGATGTGTGGAGATTAATTATGGATAATATAATTCTCTGTTATTGTACTGGGAAGAAAAATTTATATTGTGATGACAGAGATTTGGAGTTGAAATTTGATTTATATATAAATATTATGGAAAGCTCTTTTTCTAACTATGTTAGTTATCTTTATTAAGTTAATTCTTTTTCCTAACATAGTTAGTACTATAAACAATTTAATGTTTAATTGTGAGTGGTTAATAGTGGGATTAGGAGGTAAATGTTACAACACAACCATACATACAATCATAATTAATCATTTATCCAACAATTTCACATGTTGGAAATTAAATTACTAACTACTCTTTCTTTGACCTCACTTATTTTAAATTTTTATTCAACATTTATTCTCCCTCTCTATCTCTAAAATTCATCTCTACTCTATTTATACATATATCCAAAATATTAATCTTTCCAATACCCATTTATTTTAAACCTTAACATCCAATAATCCCTCAATAATTCTTTAGGTGCAAACCCCAATCAAATCAATTAATTAAATCCCCTCATATGACCTTAATAAACATCTAAAAACCATCAATTTACCCATAAGCACCTCGAATAATTTAAAAGCCCCAATTTCTAAAACTTCCAAAAATCCAAAAATTCCTAATAATTAGGAAAACTTCCAACAATGAAAAATCTACTCAGAAAAACTCATAATCGAGGCCTAAGCTTCAATTTATTAATCTTAGGACTCCCAAAAATATCAACTTAGACAAGGCCTAATTTTTCAAATATTGCCAAATGAAAAACTAAAGATATAGAAATGTAGAGGAGACTTACGGGGTTACGAAAATGTGCTTAGTTGGCCGAAAAACTTACTATTCCTACATCAACCAGCTCCGATAAGTCTAATGATAGGAATATTGGTGGTGGAAAGAGAGAGCAAGAAAGAGAGAGAGACGAGAGAGATAAAGAAAGAAGAAAAGGAAGAAGCGGAGTGATTATGCGCAGGAACAAGAAGGAATAAGTGTGTGTGTATATATAAATAATAATAACAATAATATAATATAATATAATATAATAATATAAATAGTAGTTGAGTGTGATTGGTTGAGAAAATAATAATTGAAATAGTGAAAGGGGAACAAGGGAGAGAGTCAACAAAATAAAAAGAGAGGTGACGTGAGGGAGTGTCGGCAAGAGAAAATTGAGAATAGGGGAAGAGGAAAATACACTACTAGGCTCTAAAATTCTAAAATAAGATATTTCTTTTGAACAAAAAATTTTCTTTTCACTCTCAAAATTTCCCCCTAATATCCTTTATTTATTTCCTCCTATAATATCATCTTTTGAGTTTAAAAATAATTTCCCCAAAATTATTATCCTCAAAATAAGGGAGAAACTAGGCCTTTAAAATCCTCAAAAATACCTTAAAATCCATTATTTCTCACTAATCAATTCCTATGTACCCCCATTAATCCTAAATTAATTTTTAGGATGTTACACTGACAAGAGCTAACAATGAAGTCTTCATCTCCGCACTTAAGGACATTAAGGTCCATGATGGTTATTAAAGCAACATCTCAAGATGTGTCAACATGCACTCTAAGAAGATTGCCGGGTTGAAAAGTCATGATTGCCACGTTTTTCTCCAGCAATTCCTACCTCTGGAAATTAAAAGCACACTGCTGCAGGAGGTGTCTAATGTTTTGGTTCAACTTAGTTCTTTCTACCGACGGTGTGTGCAAAGGTTTTGGACAAAGCAGAGCTGGATCAATTACAAGAAAAAAATCGTTCTAACGCTCTGTCATATGAAGATGATATTTCCCTCGTCTTTCTTCATGATCATGGTCCATCTCACTGTCCACCTCGTTCAAGACGCAAAGATGGGCGGCCTAGTTCAATACCGCTAGATGTATCTCATAAAGAGGTCCGTTGATTCATTTTTCCAGTGGTTTCATGATTTTATTTTAGTTACCTGATTGTAGTTGCGATTACAAATACTTGGGGAAATTGAAGTCATACGTGAGGAACAAAACATCTCTAGAGGGTTCTATAGTAGAGGGTTACTCTGATGACGAGGTGTTAACATATCGTTCCCGCTATTTTGATGAAGACATTGAGACTTCGTTCAACTGCCCTTCTCATGTCAATGACAGCCCCACCAATGTCCAATTACCTTCTAACACATTATTCCCGCCCGTCGGAAAGCTAGTTGGAGGAAGTCAGTATTACAAGCTCACACCCACTGAGAGGTTGCAAGCACATAAACATGTCTTGACAAATTGCCCTCAAGTGGAGCCCTACATTCAGTTAGAATTCTAACACTATATACACGCATCATGATATTTTTTATTTCTAAACCATAAAACCACCTGATTTGTTGCATTGAATTTTAGGGATTTTCGCCGTTATGTTAAACGCCAACTACGAAGCCGCACAAGGTTGTCTGCTGATATGATAAATCTAGCAACCGGTCCACTCGACCATATTAGGAGATATACGGCATACAACGTCAACGGTTTCAAGTTCTGCACCGTTGTAAGGGATGAAGGTTATCTCACCCAGAATTCTAGAGTCTTTGGCACATTTGGTATAAGAAGTTATGATAGCTCACGGGATACAGACATGCAATTTGGAGGCGTCTCATACTATGGGAAGCTCGTGGCCATCGTCGAGCTTAACTATCAAGGTCATTTCACCGTACCTCTCTTCAATTGCATGTAGGCAGACACTAGAACTTCTCGAGGCATTACCGTGGATAGCTTAGGCATCACATCTATCAATTTCTCGAGGCTCATTCACATAAGGAAAGTACCAGATGACGAGCCGTATATTCTTGCCTCACAGGCGCAGCGGGTTTACTATGTGCAAGATTATAAACACAAAGATTGGCACATGGTGATTCATATGAACCCACGTGACCTCTACGAAATGGGTGACGTAGATGATCTAGAACTAGACAGCCAATATTCTTAACCTGACAACTTCGAGAATCTCATTCCGAATGAAGACGGTCATTTACCAATAGTTAGGTGAGGCTTTTCACTGCAAATAATTTAAACAAATTCAACACCATTAGCAATAAAGATTGATATATTTGTTTGTTTATTTTTTAGGCGGGAGCAAGAAGATGATTGAAGCAGTCAGCCACAATTATTTTTCATTTTGTAAAATTTTCATAACAATGTGTATCAAACATTCATATATCATTTTTTTAATATAAACTGATGTATATTTTTTAAAATGAAAAAACATTTAATAGCGGTTTTGGACAAAATTGCTACTAATGTTAATCGGGAGAGACCGCTACTAAATCCCGCCTCCAACCACTATAAATTTCCACCCCCTCCCCACATTTCACTTCACACATACACCATTCCTTCCTTTCTCCCTGCAAATTCTTCCCCTTTCCTCCGGATCCAGCAGTCTGTTCTCTTCTCTTCTATTTTGTTGACAATTTAATCTCTCAAATATTTTTTAATTCGTATTATTGAATTTATTTTTTTATCTTATTTATTTACTAACTTGTTTCTTTTTTTTAGGTTTAAATATTGATTATTTTTTTATTTATACTAATAAATAAAATTTTTATTTATTATCCATAATGGTGTTACTACTTAATTTATTGTTTTATATATGATTTTCTGATATAGTGGTTGTTAATAGTTAATAAAAAAAATTTATTCAATAATGAAAGTTCTATTTAATTGATTCTATTACCATTTTTTTGGCCCAATTCCACCAAAACCTCTTGAACTTTGGGGCAGTTGCATATAACCCCATCGACGTTTCAAAGTTTAAATTTAACATCCCTGAACTTTTATCTTTTTACTATGGACTCTCTTGCCGTTAACTTGTCGTTATCTCTTAACGGAAATTGCATATAACCCCATCAACGTTTCAAAGTATGCACTTTACTTTGAGCAATTTCTTCTAATGTTAAGATAACATTTTTAAAATCGTTTTGTCATTTTTGCTATAAATATTTATTATTCATCAATTAAAATAACATTTTTTCATAGAAAAAGATAAAATAATAATATTTGAAAGTGTACACTGACCAAAAACATAAAAAGAAAAGCTCAACCTTTAAATCAATAGAAATTTAAATTGCCAATAAAAGAAAAATATGGATAATTAAATGTAAACATAATATTGAATTGATTGCAATGATAATAAAACATTGACAAAAATATAAAAAAAGATTGTAAAAATTTATCTTAATATTAGAAGAAAATGCTGAAAATAAAGTGCCTATTTTGATGTACACTACTAAAAAAACTAATTGAGGGGCCTAATATTAAAAAAAATAAAAATTAAAGGAGGTAAAATTTTAATTTTAAAATGTCAGGGAGGTTATATGTAATTAAACTAAAGTTCAGGGGAGTTTTATGCAAATATAAACTTAAAAAGATGCCACATAGGATATAATGAGGTGTCTTATATTAATGTGACGTGACAATTTCTGTCAAGAGATAACGGAAAGTTAACGGCAAGGGGTCTATAGTAAAAAAAATAAAAGTTCAGGGAGGTTAAATTTAAATTTTGAAACATGGGGGTTATATGCAACTACCCCAAAGTTCATGGGGGGTTTTCTATAATTTAGCCTTATTTTTTAAATTTGTTTAATAATATAAAATGGATTCTCGAATATTTACATTTAACAATATTTTTTTCTACTTCTTAACATTAAGTAGCGGTTTCGTAACTGCTACTAATTTCTCTAATTTTTTTATTATGGAAGCATATAGTGGCGGTTTCCAAACCGCTACTAACTTCAAAAATAAGTTTGTGTCAGTTTGCCTAGCGGTTTCAACCGCCACTAATTTGAACGAGGGAAATTTTTTCTAATGATGTTACTTTCCACTTACTAGCGGTTTTAAACCGCTAGTAACCTCTGAAATTTAAATTTCAAATCATTGAGGTATTACTAGCGGTTCTATAATTGTCACTGAAGTATTGGTGTCGTTGACCGTATTACCAGCGGTTCGAATAACCGTCAGTACATTTGTGTCACGGGTGTTTTAGTGGCGGATTTGAAAACCGCTAGTAACTTCTTAGTGGCGGTTAAAACCGTAATCACCCCTTTTAACCGCTAATAAATGCCGTATTTTCTGTAGTGACACGTATAATCTAATTATGTCTAACTTATGTTAAAAGTAAGTAATCAATTTTGTTTCCTTATTAGTTTCTAAAAAAACAATACAATAGAATTGGAAGGATGTAACCAATTAGACTAATTACCTAATGATAAGACAATCCTTTTGGGTGTGTTTGGTTTGAGGGGAGGGGAGGGGAGATACTCTCCTCCCCTAATTTGGTTTAAAATTTTGGTGGGGAGGGATACTCTTACACCCCATTTTGGCTCCCCTCCAAATCGGGGAGTTTTGGAGGAAAGCCAAATTTGTTGACCCATTTGCCCTTATAACTTTTCTATTAATAATGTTCTTTTAATATCCATAGTAAAAAACATTATTATAATTATAAATAAATATTAATACTATTAGAAAATAATATTGCTGAAAAAAATTATAAAAATATATCATTAAAAATAAAAAAAGTACTATAGTATATATCACTATATTAATTTCAAATTAAAATAAATTATTTAAAAAATATTATTTGAAATTAAAATATTATAAAAATATATTATTAATTTATTATGATAATAATATAAAATAAAAATATATTATTGATAATAAAAAATATAATTAACAATATACTATTATAAATTATTTTAAAATAAAATATATCATCAAAAATTGGAAAATATTATTCCATTTTGAAAAATATTATTATATTAATTATTAATAAAAAAAAGTGTATATGTAAATTAAAATTAAGGTGTCAAATAAAACATTATAAATAAGAAATTATTTATTTTCATACAAAAATAAAATATTATATAATATATTAATACAAATAAAACTAATGATATTAGAAATAAAAATATTATATTAATACCAAATAAATATATATTAATATATAAATTATAATTAAGATGTAAATTAATTTTAATAACATATAAATAAAAATATAAATCAATGTATGAGGATATAATGATAAATTGTTATCATCTCTCCCCTTCCCTCCCCTTTTAATACAAACAATTGATCATTAAAAATATTTAATCTCCCCTTACCCCTCCCTCCTCTCCCTTCAAAACCCCAGCCCCCTTAGTCGGAGCTCGGGGGTCCCGCCAATTCACTTCAGTGTTGAGTTAACGATTACTATCTCCGGCCCTAATTATAAGAGCCAGTTGACTTTTTTTTAGAATATTAAGGACACAAATTAGACCCATAAATCTTAATATATACGAAATATAATTAGATTATATGATAGTTTATAAGTAACATAACTTAGTTTTGAGGAAAAAAAACAAATATAAACAATTTAAAGTGGTGTATTTTGCATCCTTAATTTTTCTAAAAAAGTCAACTGGCTCTTATAATTAGGACGAATGGAGTATTTTTTTAATTGAATGCTATGCTTCTTGTCATCTAGCTAGCACGAAATGGATCATAGTCAAAATTCCAAATAGTATACCTTGAGGGCAACAAAATGATCGTAGATTCACACGCCTAGATTTTTTTTTTTTTGGGGGTAACGATACACTCCTAGATCATTAACGGCTTGACCTTGCTCCCATATTATTATTTTTATTGGATTAAAGTGCTCATATAAGATTAATTATATATATGCTCCTTCCAACCCTTATTACAAGTAACCATCCATTGTCTTGTTAATTACTTTTTTCCCAGCTTTATTACTCTTATTGTTAAGTGCTGTTCAAAGTTACAATTAGTGTATCGTATTATATATAAAAGGGGTAGAGTTGAAAATTTTTATCAATTCATGAAAAATTTAATAACTTAATTGTTATCATTTGATCCATGAGAATTAGTAGTTGATAATTTGGATTAGAAGGAGTATCACCCACGGCTTCTTCGGTTGTAAATTTATATTGAATATCTATAACCATTAGATCAATATTTGATCCAACATTTCATATTTGGTCTTTTAGATATTTATCTTTAAAATTTTAGATTATAAAAAAAGTAATAAGTCAAGTTTAAATGGCCAAATTTTGATATGAATAGTTCAATACTAATACAACGAAAAAAATAAAAAAAAAATTCATTATAAAACCAAATTTGAATCATTCTAATGCAGATTTTATAATTAGAGGAGGGAAAAGTGTGGAAAGAGAAAATAAGATGTTCTTTTTTTATATACATAAAATAAGATGTTCCACCACTACCATTATAAACAAAGGATATGTTAAGTTGATGGTTTTAACAACTACATCAAATATTTGTTGTAAACAATAGAAAATTAATACATCTAAGCTAATTAAATCACTCTTTTAAATAAATTGTTAAAAATTTAATACATAATCATACTTAAAACATATTCATTTTTATTCTCAAAATTGCTATTATCCAGGCGCCAATGGCGGTTTTCATTGACAATAACGTTGGCGAAGTCTTCGTCCTGCGTTCATCCATTGGTCGGCAGGACTGAAAAATTGTTAAGAAGTTATTTTAGTTTGACTGACTTTTTTTTTTATATTACCATAATTTTGCGTGACTCGCAACAAGGACTTTGATACAGATGTCCTAAAAAATTTAGTCAACATGTGTATTTGTTCGTCTAGAAGCATGAATAAATTAAAGGGGGTGATTCCCAGTAAATTCTCAAATGACTCTAGAGTTCACTTTCATTTCTCAATCAAACCATAATATATATACATTGAGACATTAAGAGTTAGTTCAGTCCAAAACAAAAAAGGCATTAAGAGTTAGCAAAGATTTACGTAGGACCTATAAGGTCAACCAGTTCAAATCTTATTATCAATGTAAAGACTTTATTGGTACTAATACCCAATTAATCATTATGCAATAGCTACAGCGGCCCCCTAGATGCAACTCATCCACTTTTTTAAAGTTCAGCAATTAAAATTAAGGATTAAAAGTTGTATTAATCCTTTAATTAATTATCAGAAATTTCTGAGCAAATCAGCTTGCGGCTATTACTTAGCTCAATGCTTGATTCTGATACACATCAAGTACAAAGAATCAGTCCAAAAAAAAAAAAAGGTAAGTACAAAGAAAGACCCTGATACAGAGTCTAACAGTCTCGAGGCCTCTCAATTCATACTTCATACTTCCAACCAAATTATGGGATACGTGGCTTACGTGTTACATAGCAACTCTTCATACTTGCCTTTGTAAAATATACTCTCTTTGCTCTTGATCGCTACGTGGTCTCGACAGGACAAAATACACATTAGGGGGAAAACTCTCATAAACGATAAAATATCCTTATCCAAACTAGGTGATTAAAAAAAATTGTTCCTTAGCACAAGATACCCCCATTTCATTCATCTACCACAATAACTATTTCTCTATATTATCCATGTTTACTGTACAGTTTTTTGCCGCAAATTTTCAGATCAAAATGAGTATAAGTCAGATATCTCATAAATAAAAGATGTAATTTAGAAATATATACTATCGTACTTATGCAAATTAAATAACAAGCTCTTATAATCAAGTTTAAAGGAAATATATGATAAAAAAGTTTTAAGTATACACAACACTTCGCACTTGACACTTTGCAGTATCTTTGTATCTGTGAGCCCCCAAAATCTCCTTCCTGTTTCCAAGAGTAGAGCCAGTTCTCCTAGGTCGCAGAAGTGAGTCTGTAGCGAGTCAGCCCATATAGCGAAACAACATGTCTGTCTTGGGCTTGATTACGAAGCAGCTGCCTTGGGCCAAGCAATGTCACCCAACTAGAGGCCTCCATTGCCAGTGAGTACACCCGAAGCCAAGTAACGGAAACACCCCCAACATGAGGACCACGTGGCAGCATGAAGAGGTAGTCGTTCCCGGATCCGAAGATCTCGGCGCCTGGAGCCAACCACCCAATGAAGATTGGACTGAAGGGAGTTGGAAAAGGCAGGTTCATGGAGAGGAAAAGGCAGAACTACCTTCCCACGTTTGGTGGAACAGTTTTTTGAACTCCAAGGAGGATAAAACAGAGGAGGATCATCTGAAAAGACCATGGAACATCCTCAAGCGAACTCTCACTATCAAGAACATTCTTGCGATCTTGTTTACTGAATTACTTGTTGTTTTCATCGATTACTTCATCTTGTGTTCGATTTCCTTGTACTCGTCTTGTTATTCCCATTCCTTGTAATCCATCGTACCGTCCTAACACTCGTGACCCGATAGTTGGTGCCCCGTTTTATTCCTTATTCTGTAATCACCCTAAAAACCATATAAAAATATCATTAATTTTACATTTCCCGTTTTTTGACCACCACAACACCTTGAGTCCATTACGATAGGTGCAATGATTGACATTCCCGAATCTTCCAATGCTCGTGAAAATCCACCAGAAGTGCATAATCTCATCCTGGAGATGCTGAAACTGCTGCGAGAGCAACAACTCGAGCAGTCTTGGATGCTGGAAACTTTGGCAAACGAGAACAGATGGCTGCAGATTTAGATCACGAAGCTCGCTATGGCCAAAGATCCTATTCTCGGCAACATCCTCTGCGTGCCGTACCTATGATGCCGTCATTCGACATGCCAGAAGACACGCCCATGCATGTCCCTGGAGCAACAACAAGGGGAGTCCCGCACGGACCTCCCGCAGGTAACGAAATCCCTAATGCTAACCACATGTTTGTTTTTTATGTTAACACAGATAACGATAACCTAGACGAGGATTATCAACCGGCTTCGAATGAACTCGAAGATGTCAGTAGTGACAGCTCCTCATATTTAGAACCTCAGACAGAGATCCAACCTCCTCGAGATAAGAACCCAGTGGTGACGCGATTAGAGCAAGAGCTACAGGAGCTGAAATCTATCATGTTGCAGTTACCCAGAGTTGCCCCTCCAATGAAGAGGAATGCATTAACCAGCTATGCTGATTCTCCATTCATGGACAAGATCGCCTCAGCAAAGCTCCCCAAAAGATTCAACTACCCAAGTATGAACTTGTATGATAGGACCACAGACCCGGATGAGCACATGGCCCACTACAAACAGAAGATGATTGCATTATCCATCACGTATGATATTCTTGAAGCTTGCATATGCGGAGGCTTTGGAATGAGCCTCTCGGGACCTGCCTTAAAGTGGTTTACCAATCACCCAGTCAATTCTATCGCCACCTTTGCTCAACTCCATGACCAGTTTTCACATCAATTTTCCAGCAATCAGAAGATTGAGAAGACTTCTGATGACCTCTATCATTTGTGCATAAGGCCAGGGGAGTCTACGAGGAGTTACGTAACCAGATTCAATAAGGAAAGACTTTACATTATTGATACAAATGAGAGAACATCCATCAACACCTTTAGGAAGGGCTTTTTTCCCGATTCTAACCTTTAAAAGGAGCTCACAAAGTATTCCTGTCAAAGCTACTCAGAAGTGATGCAAAGGGCTTAAATACAGATCAGATAGGAAGAAGATAAAGCTAGTTACTAAGGGAGGCAAACCCAAACAGAATCACATGCCTTCGAGAGGAAAAGTCGAAGTTCAGATAAAGGGAACCATACCTGGAGAGCAAAACCATATCCTACAGTGCAGCAAGAACAAGGAGAGGGATCAAACAAGTCCTCTCGTCCTAAAAAGCCTCTCCTACCTAAAATTGAGGAGCATAATTTCAACATCTCGCTTAAGGAACTGGTCCAGACTTTGTATAAGATGGGTGGCACTGTGCAGTGGCCTCCTAAGATCAAATCTCTACCTGACAGCCATGACACTAGCAAATGGTATGATTTCCAAGGTGATCACGGTCATAGAATAGAAGATTGCATCTCATTAAGGTTACAAGTTACTGAGCTCTTGAAGAGAGGACATCTGACTCACCTATTGGGCAAGTAAAGCAAGAATAATCCTCCTGAGAATTCCTCCAATCCAGCCAAACTATTGCTAGCCCCTCCTCCAGTGCAGGCCAAGATCGTTAATTTCATAATAGGAGGGTCCGAGATTAATGGAACTACTTATTGAACTGCCAAGAGGCATACCCGTGCCCTGCTTATCGCATCCGAGGCACTCTCAATTAAAGAACCTGAAAAATCCCCGCAAGAGGGTCCAATCTCCTTCATGGAGGACGAGATTACTACTGCCCCAAATTGCCTACATGATGATGCTTTGGTTGTAACTCTTACTGTGGCCAATTTCGAAGTCAAGAGGATTTTGATCGACCAACGGAGTTCAGTTAACATCCTGTATCTGTCTACCATCAAGGAAATGGGTCTCGAGTATGTCGTGTCTCATTACTCAACGACCTTAGTCTTCAGAAACGGGATGCCAGAGAAGGCTTTAGGCTTCATTAATCTCAGAACATATGTTGTCGAAATGAACAATATGTTCACTTATCATGTGATGGATTGCCCTTCCTCTTACAATGCCATCCTTGGCCGTCTGTAGATTCATCAGATGAATGATGTCCCGTCAACCTTGCATCAAAGAATTAAATGCAAAACTCCCTAGGGAGTGAAGTAGATCAAAAGTGAATAACATGTTGCACGAGAATGCTACCAGGTGATAATGAAGGCCGCCGGGAAGATCCCTGCGTAACAACCACAGCAGCCGTCACTAGAGTCCTACACCAAGGGCGAAGATGTAGAGGAGTTAGTGGCCATAACCATCAATCCTCAAGTCCCAGAACGAAGAGTTTATCTCTGAGCAAAACTGACCCCCGAGAGCAGAAGTCATTTGGTCTCGTTCCTATCTCAGAATCAAGAATGTTTTGCTTGGTCACTTACAGACATGACCAGAATAGATCCCAGCATTATCACCCACCAACTCAACGTGGATCCAACATTCAAACCAATCAAACAGAAGCACAGAAAGTTCGCCCCTAAGTGAAACAGGATTATAAACGAAGAGGATCAGAAACTTTTAGATATCAGTTCAGTCTGAGAGGTCCAATACCCAGATTGGTTGGCCAATGTGGTCGTAATACCAAATAAGAATGGAAAACATCGCGTCTGCATTGATTTCACAGATCTGAACAAGGATTACAAATAGGCCCCTAATTTCTCAAAATAAGATACATTTCCTTATAATAAAATCCCAATTTTTCATTCTAAAAATTTATCTAAAATGCCCACTGATATTTTCTCCCATTAGTATCTCTTTTGGGTCTAAAAATAATTTCTCTAACTCTAATTTTCTCAAAATAAGGGAGCAACTAAGTCTTTAAAAAATCCTCAAAATAATTCTATTTTCTAAATTTATTTATAGAACTCTCCCAAACTCCTTAATTAATCCCAAAATCAAATCTTAATCATCCATAATCCTTAATTAAATCTTTGGGATGTTACATTATTTGCCAACAAGTGCTCAAATCCACCAAAAGGTATGATTTTTTTCCAGAATTCTTGGATTTCCAAGTTTAAATATGAAAGTCATAGTACTCAACAAGTCTTAATTCTTTACTTATATATTGAAAATGAGATAGAAACATCACAGAGTCATTACATGTAGCTGCTAAAATACGGGAACATTCCTGTAGAATCGGAACTTACAAAACAAGGGGAGTTCAACCCCGAAAGTTCAAATACACAAAATGAAAATAGAAATCCTACAAACTAGAAACATGATTTAAGCCTATTGGGAAAGAGTGTCCTTGTCTTGCTCCAAGACGTTCCTGCTCTCGTCGGACACTTCCTGCGCTTTACCCTCCTGAGGAGAATGACCTTCTCAACGGAGGTAACCTCATCTTTGTCTTCACTACTCTCCGATGCCTCTGAAGGAGTAAACTGTGTTAGAATAATGAGTTTTGATGATAACTAAACAGAACTTAGGCATAAGGAAAGGTTGGACAAAGTTCAGGAATAACTTAGAAACAATTTGATAGAAAACACTAAGTTTAGTCCAATCGATCAGGGTCAGATTATAAGTTAAAGAACTATAAGTCTAATCGATTAGGGGCAGATCAGAGACAGGTTAGAAATTGAAATCATAGGTGCCCAATCGATCAGGGGCCCCTGTGATCGATCAGAGAAGTGAATAATGAACTAAAGGACTCAGTGTGATCGATTAGAGAAAATAGAAGAACTTAAAGTAATTGATTGGATATACATGATCGATCAGGCCTCCCTTGTAATCGATCAGAAGAACCAAAGAGTAATCCAAAACTAATCTAAGTCTAATCGATCAGAGAAGGATAATCTATCAGAGGACAAAGTGTGATCGATCAGTTTATAGGTCTAATCTGAATGTAATCTGAGTGCAATCAATTGAATAAGTCTAATCGATCAGGGGCCCCCTGTGATCAATCAGGTGTTGAATTTCTAATTTCATATTTAAGGATGCAGGTCATGATCGATGTGTGATTCATGTGTGATCGATTAGGAACTAAAGGGCTGTGATCATCAGAGCCTATGATCGATGTGGAGATAGATTTAATTCAAACTGAATGGACAAGCCTACTTTTAGCTTTCAAGTACAGAAGTTGTTCAGGCCTATTTTGGGAAGTTATCGTTAGACACATAAGTATGATTTTAGAGCTGTTTGACTCAAAAACTAAGTTCAGCGATTAATGAAGAGAGAGGATATGAAGCAAACCAAGTACAATGGAGTTAATGCTACCCAGAACACATTCTTCTCAATACTCTATCTATGATAATCTCTCCTCTAAGATAAAGCAACGACTATAACGTCATCAACAGGCAGAATTTCAGAAACCAATATAAAAGCCTTGATGAAGAAGTTGTTAGAGGCATTGATTATTCTTACTAAGTTACACTTACTGCATTCAATACTTACAAACTCTTAGAGAGATCATTCATTGTCTTTGTACTTCACTGTGTATCACAATTTGTTCAGTGAGTGAACAAGTTTTCTGTAATCTCATTTCAAGTGAGAATTACTCTTAAGATAGTGAGATCTTAAGAGTATGGTGTATTCTTACAAGTTGTAAGGGGGAGTGATTAGCAAGAGAAATTTCTTACTGTGTAATCACTTGTAAAGGCACTCAAGAGCCTGGTTGAATCTTAAGAGATTAGTGGAACCCAATTGAAGGTTGGAGAACTGGACGTAGGCCAAAAGTTTGGGCTGAACCAGTATAAGCTTTGTGTCTCAAGTGTTTGAATTTTTAGTTTGCACAATTCACCCCCCTCTTGTGCATTCTTACCAATTACAAACTGAGCTCAAAATTCCTCCTCCCACTTTTCCAGGTCCCAAGACTTGCGTTTCCCTTCTCTGAACTGCTTAGCCATGTCGATTTTGGCGCGAAATGCGAACCTCATGGCAGTATTCTCCTCCCAGGCTTATAATGCACACTGAATATCTTTTAAGATGTTCACTTCATCCTCCAGTGCTCTTTCTCGGATGTTAGACAAATCACTTTGCCTTCACAAAATTTCAGTTCTTCACCAAGATTCATGATCTTATCCTTGAGTTCCTGTTCCCTCACCACAGAAGCCTTTATCTGATCGTGATAAAGCTTAACGATAGCCTTCACTTGCAAGGCCTCTTTCTTCATTATCTGCATAATTGCGCACTGATCATGATCAATTTTAATCAGACGTTGGATCTCCTCGTCTTTTTCCACCAGCCACATTCTCATCCTACCATACTGTTGGCCCTGCGCCTCATTCTCCTTCTCGAGAAACACGTTCAATTGGTAAATCTGCAAAAAAAATATGCGTCAAGATTAAATTTTCACATCTTGAATCATCTAGCTCAATGAAAACAAATTACCTCGAAAGCTTTCTTCACAATTGCCACATGTGCTCCATGATACCCTATAGCGATAAATGACACGTCATCCTTATGAAAAATGAGCTTAGAAGCTTCATCCCGGATATGCTCAAAATCCTCGTGAGACGAAGCTCCTTGAGGGAATCTTAACAGGATATCATCCGGACCCTCCTACCAGTCTGATAACTTCCTCTTCACTGCAATCTGGGCCAATGCCATGTCAACATTAGGGGTGTTGTCAGCTTCAGAATCTGGGGAAGGATCCATGTTAATGGTCTCGGGATGATGAGATACGGAGGGAGTGGAATGAGATTCATGAACAGTAGTCTCGGGCTTTACAGTTATCGTCGAGACAGTTTTCGCAGAGTCATCCTCCTCAGCCACAAGAGGCAGAACAGTTTTTTCAAGTGAGGAACCCCGTACGAGACTTTTTCCCTCCGCGGGTCCTCGACGCCACTAATGCATTACTCACATTAACGGTGGGAGTCTTGGGGAGTAATTTCCTATTAACAGACCCTCCATCAGGAAAGGCAGGCCAAGATGGAATCTTGTTTTATTCTCCTTGTCCAGCTTTACAACACAGAAAGAAGAAACTCAGGTAACGCTACTAGTTGGCCAACCACAAGGAAACGAGATTGACAAATGCAACTTACGAGACTTGAAGATTACCGTATAACTCATCTTCTCCTTAGGCACGACCTAATCATAGTTATGCGTTCCTCCAACTCTAGACCCAGCTTCGGAGCCCCCACAGCCTCGATACCGTCTGAACCCAGAAAGAGGAAAGTGAGTAGATGAAACACTTCAGAATAACGAAAAATTATGGAAGGGATGACTTATTGTGATTGTTCTATAAGGTACGAACAGCTATCCCAGAAGCCACCAATGCGGTCTTGTAAACGAAGACAAATCTCTTCTTACACCATCTCTTGAAATCCTTGGGAATAATGATGAGTAGGTCGTCCGTAGCCACGGGAGTTAACGTGAAGAAACCGGGAGCCTTCCTTCCAAGGCTGTAGCACTTCAAAAGTTCCACCAACAAGAAGCAAGTCCCTAATACCTTAGACAGGACTTCCAAGCACATACAAATGCACCATACCGCCGACATAAACTATGAAGGTGCCAGATCGAAATGCTGATAGGTCTCCAAGATAAGGGAAGGCAAAGGCAGACATCGGATAACTTTAAAGTAATCGGAACAAAGGGTATCCAATTTTCACTGTCCCAGTCCATCCTTTCATTGGGTTTGGCAACCCTGATCAACAGGTTTTCGTCTATCTCGTATTGCCGAGGAAATGACGCAAGAACCAGCTCAGAGATGATGGGGGGCTCGTCATGTTTCTTGAGGTCCATGATTCCAGTACTTTTCGTTGATTCCAATAACTTGTGAGGGATAGGAACGAAACCCTTCGGAGTTTGGTTAAACTTGTCCATAGGAGAAGCAGGAGTTAGAGACTGAGAAGATAAGGAAGTCGCCATTATCCTGCATTGAAAGCCAGAAACCTTAGTTAAGTAGAGAAATTTTGAAACCCCCTAAAACACAAAAACCTAAACTCGATAACTGTGGTTTCTTATAACCAAGAACAAGTTTCTCAGAAAAATACCGCCGAAATAAAATTGCAGGACACATAATGGAATAGTATATACCAGATATCAAGAAGAAAGGTTCAGAAAGCAGAATAACATGAAACGCCCGGAATGCTTGAGATAGACCAAGGAGCAAAGTGTTGGAACTGCCAGAAAGGAGGGAAATTTAAAGGCAACACCTGACGCAGAAGTGACCTGCCACAGAAAAGGTGCAATCAACGACTACGACCATTTGGATCAACGGTTGTGAATGGTTGTACCTCCCCATGACAACTGTTGCCTGTCACGTAGAGCTAGAGGAGTAAATGTGAGCCCCCAAAATCTCCTTCCTGTTTCCAAGAGTAGCGCCTGTTCTCCTGGGCCGAAGAAGTGAGCCTATAGCGAGTATCTAGCGAAAGAACATGTCTGTCTTGGGCTCAATTACGAAGCAGCTGCCTTGGGCCAAGCGACATCACCAAACCAAAGGCCTCCCTTACCAATGAGTACGCTCGAAGCCAAGTAACGGAGACACCCCAACATTAGGACCACGTGGCAGCATAAAGAGGCAGTCGTTCCCGGATCCAAAGATCTCGGCGGCTAAAGCCAACCACCCAATGAAGATTGGATTGAAAGGAGTTGGAAACGGCAGGATCATGGAGAGAAAAAGGCAGAACCACATTTCCACGTTTGTGTTAGAATCTTAAGTTTTGATGAGGATTGAACCCATAGATAACATAAGTAAAATGAACTGATAGCATACAACTTAGTCTGAAATGAATTGAGATAAGAATCATGTTATATGACTAAGAAAAAGAGTGTAGGTTATCTTAACATTAAACAAGTAAAATCCTATAGATAACAGATACACTATCGCTAGGCCTAAAACCTATCGCTAACAAACGAAAGGCTTAGGATAATAATAGCTAATGAAGACTTAGTAATAACCTGAAGTAAATATTCCTATCGCTAAAACCTTGACTATCGATAAGAGAATGAGTTGAGCTAGCCTAAGTCAGCAAAGAATAGATCACTATCGCAAAGCTATATCTCTATCGCTAAGGCCCATATATGACATAAGGGAAAAATGTTAGAACAGCTAGCAAAGATAACTAGCGATAACAGAATCAACTATCGATAACAAAATTCTTCAGATAACAGACATTCAGATAGCGAGTGCCTTTGAACTATTGAGCTAATGAAATGAACTAGCGATAACATAGTCTCTAGCGATAACATGATTGGCTATCGGTAGGAAAATACTTGTTGAAATAACTTAGACATTCTGATAGCTAATACATTATCTGTAAACATTGAGCTAATGAATTTCAATAGCGATAACACCTACTGTGCTTCACTTGAATACTTGTTTAGCTAAGTGCAGGACTAACACTATGAAGCTAGCGATAACTGAGGATGCTAGCGCTACTGATAAAGCTGCTATGCAAGTACAATGTTACAGGTGATCGTTACTCACAGACTCTGTTTCTCTTAGCTCACTCTCTGCAAGAATTAAATGAAGCAAGAGAAGAAAGTTGATGAAAACGAAGACCAGCATTAATTGCCAACGGCTAAGTGCTTCCAACGACCACATTCAAACGGATTCATGAAGCTGAAAGAAAAGGCAAGCCGTGAGGAGATATAAATACCAAGACTTGAGAATTTATGAAGGAGAGAATGAAATTACAAACATTCATTACTTTCACCTACTCTCTGCTCTCAAAATGCTTAAAGTTGTTATTACTCTTAGTGAGTTTATTTGTACTTCAGTGTTTATCAAAATCTGTTCATTAAGTGAACTCATTTATTGAAATCCTCTACTATTTGCTGTTGTTCTAAAGTTTGGGACTTTAGAACAGGGTTGTATTCTTACAACTTGTAAGGGGGAGCGTTTAGAGGAAGTCTAAAGCTCTGTTTTGTAAAGGTTGGCAGGTGAACCCATGTTGTAAAACTTGTGGTATAGTGGAACCACCAACGAGGAGTTGGAGAACTGGACGTAGGCAGTGTTTAGCCGAACCAGTATAAAGGATTGTCTTTGTGTTTACAGTTTTAATTTTGAAAAGCACAATTCACCCCCTCTTGTGCGGCTTGCCATTCACATTTGGTATCAGAGCAGGTCTTCTCCGTTTTTTATTCCAACGAATCACAGAAGAAAAGATCTAAATGGCATCATATGAGAATATTCTGCCTGAGGGAACCTCCATTAACAAACCCCCTGGTTTTGATGGAAAGCATTATACCTTTTGGAAACTCAAAATGAAGATCTATATCAAAGCCAATGGGTATAAATTATGGAAGATTATAGAAGAAGGTGATATTGTGCCCAGAAATATTCTAAGCAATCCTAAAAGTAAGGGGAATTCACACTTGATGACATTGCTGATCTTGAGATGAACAGCAAGGCAATTCTTATGATTTAAAGTGCTCTCAGTCAAACTGAATTCTTCAGAGTCAGCCACTTGAACACAGCAAAGGAGATGTGGGAAGCCCTGCAGGTTGCTCATGAAGGAACCTCTGGGGTAAAAGATAGAAGGGTGGAAATGCTGGTTGAAGAGTTCCACAAATTTGAAATGATTGAAGGAGAAAAGATAAGAGATCTGGAAATTAGATTCACACATTTCATCAATAATCTTGCTGCACTAGGAAGAAAAATTCCAGAGAAGGAACAAGTCAGCAAGATTCTGAAAGTATTAAAGGGTGATTGGCTTATGAAGGTCACTGCCATTCAAGAAATGCAAGGTGAATCAACCAAGTCCATCACTACCTTGTTTGGTAGTCTTGCGGAATATGAGCCAACTCTGATAGCTCAAAGGGAAGCTCAGGGAAATCCTAAAAAGAAGTCTATTGCCCTTGCTGTATCTGAAAGAGATGAAGCTGATAGTGATGATGAAGATGAAGATCTTGATGATGAAGATATGGCTCTCATGGTCAGAAAATTTAAGAAATTCTTCAGAAGAAGAGGAAGGTTCCAGAAGGGTGGTCCTAGCTTCAGAAAAGACTCTCAGAAGGACAAAGCTCATGTGTGTTTTGAATACAAGAAGCCTGGTCACTTCAGAGCAGAGTGCCTAAGTCTTCAAAGATTCAAGGAAAAGGAGAAAAAGAAGGAGAAGTCCTTTGGAAAGAAGAAAGCATATGTATCATCCATCTGGGGTGATAGCTCAGATGAAGAAGTTAGAGATAATGAAGAATGTGCAAACCTCTGTCTGGTTGCTCAAGAGGAGCTAAGTGACACTGAGGTATACGATTCTAAACCTACATATTCTGAACTTCAAAGCATCTATAATGAAATGCATACAGAGTTAACTAAGCTTGCTAAAGAAGTTGTAGGTTTGAGAAAAGAAAACAAGGAACTTAAGAAAAATATTTCTTCTTTTTCATCCAAAGTTCCTTCATCGCTATCGTTAGAAGAGCAGCTAGCGCAAGCTTCCAGAACTGAGCCATCGATAGTTAGTCCTCCATCGATAGCTAATCCTCCAACAAATTCTGACAGTTGTTCTAACTATGAAAACTTGTTAAAGGAGAAAGAAAAGCTTTCAAATGCTTTAGAAAAATTTACAAAAGGCTCAGAGATGCTAAAAGTAATTTTGAAGGACCAAAAAGCTTTTAGAAACAGAACTGGCATTGGTTATGAGCCAAAACAAAAGATTTCGAAAAAATGGGTGGAACCCAAGGTGAAACCGTATTTAAAGTTCTTTAGAAAATCTTTTGAATACTCCTCACCATGTAGCTTTTGCAATTATTGTAACAAAAAGGGGCATACTCAATCTACCTGCAATCCAAGGAAATATGGAACTAGTGGGTCATATAAGTGGGTTCCTAAAGGAACTTTAGTACCTAAAGTTTTTACAAACCTAGAGGCCAAGACTAATCCTAAAGGACCCAAGAAAGTTTGGGTACCTAAAACTGTCTAGTTTGTGCAGGTGTGCCTTAAAGCATCCAACAAAGTAAAGTGGTACATTGATAGTGGATGCTCAAGGCATATGACTGGTGACAAGGACAAGTTCAACAATCTAGTGATAAAAGATGGAGCCAAAGTCAGCTTTGGAGGAAATCAAAGCGGAAAGATCATTGGAGTTGGAGAAGTTGGTCCTGTCAGAGAAGTATACCTAGTGGATGGTCTTTGCCATAACTTGCTAAGTGTCAGCCAAAGCACTGACCATAGTAACTGGGTAATTTTTTATTCCAATGAATGTCTTATTGTTGATAAAAAGGATTTAGATCTAAATAAAACTAATCTTAAGTGTAAGCTAAAAGCAAATAGAAATGGTAATTTATACACTTTAGATTTATGCCAACAACTTGAAGAAAAATGTTTTATTTCAAATGATGAAACTTGTTAGTTATGGCATAAGAGACTAGCTCATGTGAATTTTACTCAATTGATAAGCTAGTTAAAAAGGAGCTAGTCATAGGAATTCCTAGTTTTAGGGCTAAGCTTGATTTAATTTGTGAATCCTGCCAAACGGGTAAACAAACAAAGTCTTCGTTTAAAACCAAGAAGACAGTTTCCACAAGTAGGCCATTGGAACTAATCCACATGGATTTAGTTGGGCCTACAAGAGTGAAAAGTCTAGGTGGAAGTCTATACACTATTGTAGTTGTGGATGACTATTCAAGGTTTACTTGGACAATGTTTCTTTCCTTAAAGCATGAAACTTTTGATGCCTTTTGTGTGCTTGCTAAGAAATTACAAAATGAAAAAGGCACCAAGATTATAGCAATAAGGACTGATCATGGAGGAGAGTTTGAGAACAAAGAGTTCATGGAGTTGTGTGATGAAAGTGGTATTGAACACAACTTCTCTGCCCCACGTACTCCTCAACAAAATGGTGTTGTGGAGAGGAAGAATAGAGTGCTCACAGAAATGGCAAGGAGCATGCTGAATGAGAAACAAGTGCCTCAAATGTTATGGGCAGATGCAATGAGCACAGCATGCTACATCTCAAATAGAGCATATATCAGAAAGGGGATGGAGAAGACTCCATATGAGCTCTACAAAGGAAGAAAGCCCAACGTCAGTCACCTGAGAATCTTTGGATCCAAGTGCTACATTCAGAACAGCGGGAAGGTAAACTTAGGTAAATTTGATCCTAAATCTGACATTGGCATATTTATAGGATATTCAAATAGGAGTAAAGCATATAGAGTCTATAACAAGAGAACTCAAACTGTTGAAGAATCAATGCATGTAGTATTTGATGAAACTCCTCGAGAAAAACACCACTGTGTTGATGAGGAAGAAGATTTTTCAAAGGTTTTAAAACATCCACTATCGATAGCCCCAAAGCCATCGATAGTAAACGCTGAAAACAATCAAGTTTCTCCAAATTCTTCAAAAGCTCCCCTATCGATAGCCCCAAAGCCATCGATAGTGAATTCTAAGGAAAATGATGAAGATGATCAAGATGAAGCTAACGAGCCTCAATCTTCCATAAGACATCTTAAGCACCATCCTCCTAAACAAATAATTGGAGAAATGTGAAAGGGTGTTAGAACCAGAAGGTAATTACAAAATGAAATGGAATTTTTTGCCTTTATTTCTGAAATTGAACCAACCTGTGTTGATGAAGCTCTTGTTGACTGTGACTGGATAGTTGCAATGCAGGAAGAACTTAATCAATTTAAAGGGAATCAAGTTACCTAGACCAAGAAATCATCCTATTATTGGTACTAAATGGGTTTTCAAAAACAAACTTGATGAATCTGGTCAAATTGTCAAAAATAAAGCCAGATTGGTTGCCAAAGGGTATAACCAAGAAGAAGGCATTGATTATGAAGAAACCTATGCTCCAGTTGCAAGAATTGAAGCAATAAGGATTCTTCTAGCTTTTGCATCCATAAAAAATATTAAACTTCATCGAATGGATGTTAAAAGTGCCTTTCTTAATGGCTATATCAAAGAAGAGGTATATGTTGAACAACCTCCTGGTTTTGAAGAAAACTCTAAGCTTGACCATGTTTACAAACTTAAAAAGGTTCTTTATGGTCTTAAACAAGCACCTAGAGCTTGGTATGAGAGGCTTAGTACATTTCTACTTGAAAAAGGCTTTTCTAGAGGAAAATTGGATACTACCTTATTTATCATGCATAAAGATAAACATATGCTCATAGTTCAAATTTATGTTGATGATATTATTTTTGGCGCTACTAATGAAAAGCTTTGTGAAGAATTTGCTAAGATGATGCAGGGTGAATTTGAAATGTCAATGATAGGAGAATTAAAATTCTTCCTAGGCCTGCAGATAAAGCAAAAGAAAGATGGCATCTTCATCTCCCAAACCAAGTATTGTAAGGAGATTCTAAATAAGTTTGGTATGGAGCAATCTAAAGATGAGGACACTCCCATGAGTACCTCTGCCAGCTTAGATGCAGATGTCAAGGGCAAAGTAGTTAGTCAATCTCATTATAGAGGGATTATTGGATCCTTACTTTATCTAACTGCTAGTAGGCGTGATATTCAATTTAGTGTAGGAATGTGTGCTAGATATCAAGCAAATCCTAAAGAATCTCACTTAACCAATGTAAAAAGGATTTTGCGATATTTACAAGGAACTCAAGAGCTTGGGCTGTGGTATCCCAAGGGAGCTCAAGAGTACCTTCTTGCTTATTCTGACTCTAACCATGCAGGATATAAGACAGACAGAAAGAGTACAAGCGGTCAATGTCAATTCTTTGGTGGCTGTTTAGTCTCTTGGGCTAGCAAGAAGCAAAATTGTGTCTCTCTTTCATCCACAGAGGCTGAATATATTGCAGCAGCAAGTTGTTGTGCTCAAGTCCTATGGCTTAAGCATCAACTAAGGGATCTGGGTTTGGAATTCCAAGAAGTGCCTATTCTTTGTGACAACACCAGCACAATAAGCTTGGCCAAGAATCCAGTTCATCATTCCAGAACCAAGCATATTGATGTAAGACATCACTTCCTAAGAGATCATGTTCAGAAGAAGGATGTCAAGGTGGAGTTTATTTCAACAAATTTGCAACTTGCTGATATCTTCACCAAACCTCTTGAGTCTGCTCAATTTATCTTCACCAGAAGGGAATTAGGAATGGTGAATCCAAATGAGTTGTAACTATTTCTGACTTATTCTTGATTTGATTTCATTTTATTCATATAGATCAATCATTAACTTAGGCATCGGAGTGCCAAATCTTAAGTTTTTGCAGGACTGACCAATCGATAGTGAGTTTCACTATCGCTAGCATATGCAGGACAAAGCTAAGTTTGAGCTAAGATTGCCATCGCTAGCCTAAAGCATTATCGATAGCAAAGTCAGCATCGATAGCCGGAAGGAGTGAGTGATAAGTTTAAGTCACTTGCTCAGCGTGGGATCATGCCTGCTAGCGATAACAGCTCTTATTAGCGATAGTAAGTCACTTAACAAGTCAGAATGCGAAACGATTAGCGAATGCTCTTCACTCTGGTAAACCATAATAACCCTATAAAATTAGGTCATTTGCATTTGCATTCATCATTCACAATCGCTCAGAACTTTCTCTTCTACTCCAAACACTCTCTGAGCACTTAAGCATACTCATTCTCAAAACCCTCTCTCCTTAAACCCTAAAATGGCCAGATCCAAAAACCCTAGTGACAAGGTAACCTCTAGCGCTAATCCTTCTTCCAAATCCGCGAGCAAAAGGGCACGTGGCCAGAAGACTGTATCTTTTTCAAAAAAAGTAGATCAAGACAACACTAAAAGATAGAAAGTAACCTACTCTGATTTATCTTATGTGAAAGCCCCCTGCAAGCTCTAAGCGCATTCTTCGCAGAAAAAGGAACCCTAGATAGGGCTTCCGTGTGGGTAGACTTGGAGTATTTCAAACAACAAGGATTTGATCTAGATGCCTGGCTGCTTCCTTACAAGAACTGGCTGAATGTGCAGAACGACTATAATGAAGACGTGTTGCGGTCCATCTACTCCAGTTTGAAAGCCTCTTCAGAATACAAGAAAGGGAAGCTTATGAACGTTACTTTCGAAGCCTTTGTGAGAGGAAGATGTGTTATTTTTGGATGGAAGGCTATCAACAGGCTTCTTGGGATCATAGGGGAAGAATACAATCAATGGTATATGCCTGAGAAGTACTCTGAAGAACAACTGGAGGAAATATATGAGACCAACACCAACAAGCCAGCCGATATGCCAGTAATCAACCGGATTCTCTATTATGTCTACACCAGGATCATGACTCACAAGTCAGGGAACTTCAGTAGCTTTCCCAAGATTGACAACCCATGGTTGCCAAATCTCATTCAGAAGGTCCCTCTAAATCCTGGCCAGTCAGTGTGTATGGAGATGCTCAGGTTCTTATCAGACAAATCTCCCAAGGCTCCTCTTCCCTACCCTCAACTAGTATCACACATCTTGGAATACTCAAAGATCAGATCATTAAGGAATGGAGAAAACAAGAAATGCAAGCAGCTTACAACTACCACTCTCAAGAAAATGGGGATTCCTGTAAGTATCAATGGGGTGGTTCTGCTTCTCAATCCCAGGCCTCTCATGCTCCCTCTTCTTCAAGGGACGCAGTTGAATAGATCGTTTTCAGACTCTCAGATCAATTCAACTTTGCCTTGGAAGCTCAGAAAGCAGAGTTGATGAAACCTATCCAAGAGCTTCAGGCACAAGTTAGGAACTTGGAAGAATGCCTCTGCCTTGTCCCATAACATATTAAGCAAAGGGTAGCTCCTCCTCACTCACCAGGTACATCATCACCAAACCTCTCCCATTCTCACCACTCTCACTCCCCTATTCACCATTCTTCCTCACCCCTACACTCCCAAAATCACTCTTCTACTCCCTCTCAACATAGCCAACCCCCTTCTCCAACTCCCAAAACCACCCAAATCCCAACCCCTCAACACTCTCCCACGCTAACCCTTCCCCTAGCGCTAGCCACCACTTACAAAACCAACCTTCACCACAAATTCCCATCGCTAACACCTCCCCTAGCGCTACCTCCACTACTATTCCTACCACCACCACTAGCGCTACTACCCCTCCTATACCCTCTCTGAATCTTACCCCAACTCTCAGACCTGGTGATGATGACAAAAAGGGGGAGAAGAATATTCCAGTTCTTGAGGACACTGAAGAAATTGAGGAGGCAATCAGAGACATTGCTCGCAGCTACATGGAGTCTGAGGACCACAGGACTCCTCCTCCAACTTCCAATAAGCCTCAAGTTCAAGCTCAAGCTGCTAATCCCTCAGAAGTGGACATTCTTGCGGAAGCATTTGTAATAGCAAAGAAGCATGGGATTCCTCTAAGTGTCCTAACTGCAAAGCCAATCCCAGTTTTTGTAATTCTTCCTGGAGCTGATGTGGAATTAACAATCCAGGACAAGCCTAGCACTGGAAATAAGGTTCAGGATGATATCCAGAGGATGCTAGTACTTGAGGCTGAGAAGAATAAGAAGAAAATTTCAGCTGAAGGCTTGAAAGGGCAAAGGACCAAGAGGAAAGCCAGAGAAGAGGTCACCTTCAAAGTTACTCCTATGGTTTCCCTGAGGCTCCTAAAGCTCAAAGGATGAAGAAAGTGGCTCCAGCTCGTCCTCCCAAGCTATCAAAAGAATATAAGAAGGCTATTGCAGAAGTCTTAAGGAAAGACAAGGAGGACGCTAAAAAGTCTAAAGAGGATGTAGAGGCTAAGAAAAGAGCAGAAAAAGAGGCTGTTAAGGCAAGAAGGAAAGCAGAGAAAGAGGCTGCAAAAAGAAGAAAGAAGGAAATTGCTCAAGAAAAGAGGGCATGGGTATATAAAAGAAGATTTCACACGACTGAAGCATCTGAGGCTGCCACCAAAGAAGTATCTCTTATGCCTAAAAAGTTTGAGAATGCCCCCAAAGATGTCCCTACTGCTAAACCCTCTAAGACCCCTGAGCAAGTCAAAGCTTAGCAAGAGAAAATCAAGCAAGAAAGACTCTTATACTCAGACTCCTCTATTTCTGATTATCCTGATGAAGAATACATGACCACACCCTCTGGAGCCAAATTTAACAATGAGAGAGCCTTAGTCTTTAAAAACCATTCTGCATATGCCGCACATTTAGAAAAGATGTGAATATTTTTGCACAAGTCAATACAATTTATATAATTGCCTTAATTTATACTCTGTACATGGTTTTATCTTGTGTATACTGTTTACTTATGCTTTGAACATGCTTTATCTTATATATGTCTTTACTTATGTTTTGTCATCATCAAAAAGGGGGAGAATGTTAGAATCTTAAGTTTTGATGAGGACTGAACCCATAGATAACATAAGTAAAATGAACTGATAGCATACAACTTAGTCTGGAATGAATTGAGATAAGAATCATGTTATATGACTTAGAAAAATAGTGTATGTTATCTTAACATTGAACAAGTAAAATCATATAGATAACAGATACACTATCGCTAGGCCTAGAACCTATCGCTAACAAACGAATAACAATAGCTAATGAATACTTAGCAATAATCTGAAGTAAATATTCCTATCACTAAAACCTTCACTATCGATAAGAGAATGAGTTGAGCTAGCCTAAGTCAGCAAAGAATAGATCACTATCGCAAAGCTATATCTCTATCGCTAAGGCCCATAAATGACATAAGGGAAAAATGTTAGACAGCTAGCAAAGATAACTAGCGATAACAGAATCAGCTATCAATAACAAAATTCTTCAGATAACAGACATTCAGATAGCGAGTGCCTTTGAACTATTGAGCTAATGAAATGAACTAGCGATAACATAGTCTCTAGCAATAACATGATTGGCTATCGGTAGGAAAATACTTGTTGAAATAACTTAGACATTTTGATAGCTAATACATTGTCTGTAAACATTGAGCTAATGAATTTCAATAGCGATAACACCTATTGTGCTTCACTTGAATACTTGTTTAGCTAAGCGCAGGACTAACACTATGAAGCTAGCGATAGCTGAGGATGCTAGCGCTACTGATAAAGCTGCTATGCAAGTACAATGTTGCAGGTGATCGTTACTCACAGACTCTGTTTCTCTTAGCTCACTCTCTGCAAGAATTAAATGAAGCAAGAGAAGAAAGTTGACGAAAATGAAGACCAGCATTAATTGCCAACGGCTAAGTGCTTCCAACGACCATATTCAAACGGATTCATGAAGCTGAAAGAAAAGGCAAGCTGTGAGGAGATATAAATACCAAGATTTGAGCATTTATGAAGGAGAGAACGAAATTACAAACATTCATTACTTTCACCTATTCTCTGCTCTCAAAAAGCTTAAAGTTTTTATTACTCTTAGTGAGTTTATTTGTACTTCAGTGTTTATCAAAATCTGTTTATTAAGTGAACTCATTTATTGAAATCCTCTACTGTTTGAGGTTGTTCTAAAGTTTGGGACTTTAGAACAGGGTTGTATTCTTACAACTTGTAAGGGGGAGCGTTTAGAGGAAGTCTAAAGCTCTATTTTGTAAAGTTTGGCAGCCAGGTGAACCTGTGTTATAAAACCTGTGGTATAGTGGAACCCAACGAGGAGTTGGAGAACTGGACGTAGGCAGTGTTTAGCCGAACCAGTATAAAGGATTGTCTTTGTGTTTATATTTTTAATTTTGAAAAGCACAATTCAGCCCCTCTTGTGCGGCTTGCCATTCACAGTTTGGTGGAACATATTTTCAAACTCAAAGGAGGATCATCTAAAAAGACCATAAAACATCCTCAAGCAAACTTTCACTATCAAGAACATTCTTGCGATCTTGCTTACTGAATTACTTGTTTTCATCGATTACTACATCTTGTGTTCGATTTCCTTGTACTCGTCTTGTTATTCCCATTCCTTATAATCCATTGTACTGTCCTAACACTCGTCACCCGATTGTTGGTGACCCGTTTTATTCCTTATTTTGTAATCACCCTGAAAACCATATAAAAATATCATTAATTTTACATTTCTCGTTTTTTGACCACCACAGTATCTGCTTTGATATAAACTGATTGACACGATATCACAATTTACGTACACACTACTCCCTCCGGTCCTAATTATAAGATCACTTTGACTTTTCTTGGAGGAAATAAGGATGCAAAATTAATCACTTTAGATTATCTATAGTTATCTTTTTTCCTCAAAACTAATTTATTATACTTATAAACTAACCTATAATCTAATTACATGTACATATGTTATAATTTAATAGTCTAATTTGCTTGCTTAACTTCCATAAAAAAAGTTAAAGTGATCTTATATTTAGGACCGGAGGGAATAATTAGGTAGCCACTAAGAGGATTATGGTAAAAGGGACTACTATTTTTTAACTATTTTCTTAGCTTATTCAAAATTTAATTTGAATTGGAAAATAGATCACCTTGATTATACGGGAAAAAATGAATTATTTTGTAAATGGCTAACATAATTCATATTTTCTTTTAAAAAATGCAAGGCTGACTCCGCAGCAAATATAGACATTACTCAATCATTCACCGAGGAATTTTGAAAAAACCCCAAACAAATATTAAGAAGAAAATTAGAATAAATTGAGAATAAATCTATATTTAACAAATTAATTGGGAATGAGACTGACAAGTGTTAACGTCATGTCTTATTTCTCAATTAATTTATCAAATGAGAATTCGGGTTTAAAAAAAAAAAAACAATTATCGTCATTGTAATATTCATATGGTGTGTGTATCTCTTTGCGTCACGCATCAAAAAATCCAATCCGATTATGTGTTCTTGACTGACTCTGATTCCTCATCGATGACTCTAATGTTGCCGGTGAGGAGATGACGCCAGAGAAGACAGTGACGAAGAAGACGACGTCGTAACGCTGCCGGAGTTAGTGCCAGCGAAGAACAAGTTCACCAGATAACCTTTCACATCTTCAGGATGAAACGTCACATACATCGTCATCTCCCTCACTGATCCCACCGTCGTCTTATGCGTCTCATAGAACTCCTCATACACCGTCACTATTTTTCTCGCAATTGATTCTCTTATCTCCTCCCTCAATCTCCTATCCGGTACGGCGTATAAATTCTGCTTCCGGTACGCCTCCTCGAAACGGAAATTGAAGTTCCTGAATATGACCCTCGCCTCCTCCGCCGTCATCTCAGCCGTAGGATTTCGCGGCAGGCAAGAAATCACTTCGCCCCACCCTAACTTCTCGTAACTACTCACGAATCTCTTCATCTTCGCCTCGTGCTTCACGATCCACTCCTCTCCCACCACGTACTGTAAATTCGAGTTCCGCACTGTGTCTATCACGTGATGGAGATTGTTCGCCAGAAACAGGTACGACAACGAAGCGTCCTTGCAATGCTTTGTTTTGCTGTCCAGCTTACAGATCAGAACGAAAATCAGCCGAATTATTCTAGCCGACAACGACGTCGTCGTTGATGAAGACGACGAGTCCATTGACGATGACGCGGCATCGGAATCTGGAAATTCCAGTAAATACTCCGGCACCGGCGATTTTGGCGCAGGAGTCCAGTCGGAGAAAATCTCGGAGAGGACGTTGCTGTAATCGGAGAGGATTGAGAGGTAGTCCATGGATTGTACGGTGAGCGGGTGAATTCCGCCGGTTTTTACTGCAGATTTGGATGAGTCCTTCTGGATCATGGTCTCGAATTCTGAAAGCATCGTCCGTACGGAATCGCCGAGCTTGAGCATGGAATTGCTGGCTTGATTTAAGATTTCGGAGGTGGAGTAGAAAGAGAAGGTCGATTGAATCTCCGGTGAGAGTGAGGCCAACGCAATGTACATGTCAAGCTGGCGAAACATCTTCTCTGGCGGCGAGTTCTTGACTTTGGAGACGACGTGCTGAGGAAATGAGAACAGAATAGTGGCTCCGTCTCTGGAAATATCGGCGAAGCAGCTCTCTCTGATGGAATCCGAGGAGGCGAACACGTCATCGCACAGCTTTCTCTCTCCGTTGAAGAGAGTTCTAACAGCAACCTTCACTGCCTCCAACCATATGTTGATTTTCACTTCAAGAAACTGCCAGTCCATCTTATGAACTTGCGAAGGCTTCAATTTATCCAAATTCAACCGATAGATTCCCTCATCGATGATGGATTTCCGAATAGGTCTATAGATGTTCAAACATTCCTTGGCATATCCGCAAGAGATCATGCATTTGGCAATACATCTGAGATCCTTTGTGGCGAGTGAAGAGGCTTGTTCCAGTTCGGTAATCGAATCTCCGGCCAATCGGACATCGTCCTCGGGTGCGGTGGCTTCATCTTCAACGTCGAAATCAGAAATGGTGGAGCTGACGGAGGATCTACTGACGGTGGAGATTGATTCAGGATCCAAGAAGGCGCGATTGATGGAGAGGATTTGGTAGAACTCCTTTTGAAGCCTCTTCATGGCCATCTGCATCAACTTGTTGGCGAGAGTGAGTTTTTGCGAGGAGAGTGGGTTGTGGTGAGAGTGAAGAAGATGCATTGCTTTGTGAAGCTGGTTCAAGCATTTGATGTAGTTCATGGCCTCAGATTTGTCATCGTAAAAGAGGGAAGTGATTTTGGAGTAGGCGGAAGTGTCTGGGTCCCACTTGTGGATTAAGGCCTGAGCTTCCTCGATGCAACGGTCTATGTCGGATTCAGGCAAGCTCGTCGCCGGCGAGGAGCTTGGGTCGGAGGATAGGGAGTGAGTAGAGGTTGTCATGGCGGAGAAAGAAGGTGTCTTGGGGTGGAAGCATATGCTTTTCATTTTTCCCTCTGAGAGATATTATATATATATATATATATTTATTTCTCGATCAGGAATTAATGAAATGATTTTGTGGTGAGGATTTAACTTGGCTGTGATGTTGGGGTTTAAATGAATTGAATAAAGGAATAGCTGGCTAGAAATGGTGTGCGTTATGAGGTGGGTGGGGGGAGGGGGTATATATAGAGAATGGGAGGAGCGAAACGACGTCGTAGTTTTTTATGGGGATGTTTGGGAAGAAGGTTATATGCGGCCGAGTGGTCATCCAGGGATGGGGGAGTATTATATTGTCGATTTGTCGTATTCACTATACGCTAGAATTGTCTATAGGGAGCCATTGAAGTTGACTCTTACCGAGTCAACATGGACAGGGTTGCGTTTTAGGGATCCTAATATGTGTCCCTAGGCCGAATATAATGTGATATTGCTGACTTTGACCTTGAATTCCTATCATGAACCACATTATTTCACTGATCACTATATAAGAGCTCCCACTCTGTTTCTTATTATAAGTCTAACTATCATAAATTTTTTGTTTCTAAATATAACTTTAGCTTGGGATTAATTAATACTATTGTGACTAATTTACCCCTGTATTGGAAATAGGGAAAATGAGAGAGAATGGTTATAATGTATAAAATATTATTTTACACCTATTCTTAAATAAAGGCAAAGTGGGAAAAAATATGATACATTTAATACTATAACTTCCACTCTTTGGTATGTAAGAAGTAGTTAGAATGGACTTATAATAATGAATAGAGTGGTATTGGTTTCTTACGACTTAAGCCAGTTTGGTATACATGTTAAACGTAACAACATGCATACAAATTAAGTGTCCGTCGTAATAGAGCTTTTGAAAAAAAAAAAACAGAGAGAGAGAGAGATTAATATTTAAGTTGTCAAACTCTCTATCACACTAATATTGAGTTTGGGTCAGATCAAATCGTAGCTAATTATTAAATATGAAGCTGAAAACGAATTTATTATTTTATTTTAATTTCAGCATTTTTTTAATTGATATAGTATACCGTTATGAGAGTTGTAGAGTTGAAAGCCGCGTAATACTACTATACATGAGCGTTTATTAATCAGGGTCCAGGGAGGATGGCATAGTGGGTCCTATGATGATTAAGCTGGAAGAGATGTAGTAATAATACGTAATGAGCGAGAATATAAGACCAAGAAGGGTGTAATAAAGTTCGGGCATGACAGCATGTAAGATAAAGAAGGGCCTCACGAGTGACGGAATTAACTGATTATTATGACGTGTAAATTTTAAGGGAAAGCCTGCGATAAGGGGAAACGTACGTGAGATTTGAAAAATGATCGATAGAAGGAAATGTCACCACTGATAAATTGATAGTTAAGGTAATTAAAACTTATAGTCTTTATGACAACGAGTATAATAATATAGGGCCGGGCATGGAATTTTCCGCGGCGTGCGAGAGAAGAAGAGTCACGGAAGGAGAAAAGTAGGGTGTATGAAAATAAAGAAAGATCCACACGTAATTACTACAAAATAGTGGAGAAAGTCGTATGAGGAGGAATTTTAGTGACAAACAAATAGATGAGGAAATTCATGAAGAGTGTGAAAGTGGATAGGGAAAGGCTTCAATTTTTTCTTTCAATAACCCTCAGAAACATCCATCGTATTCTTCCAATTAATCTGAATATAGAAAAAGATACCTCATAATGTTTTAAAATTACACATCTATAAAGAGTAACGAGAAGATCAGCTTTAATAAAACATAGAATTTTTTTTTTATAACAATCAATAATAATTGAAATTTACTTCCAAGTGCTTATTTTTTTAATCAAAAGTGACCATAACCTTTTAAATGAAGCTTAAAAGTCACTGTTTTCGTTAAATAAGTTCAAAAATACACATGTAGGGACTCATTTTCAAGTTAGATTAGCAATGAAAAACTTATTCAAACTTATATGGGATTTAAAACATCAAAACCATAACTTTTTTAAAATTTTCTTAATTTTTGGAAAATTCTGAAATGCGGAAAACTCTTTCAATAACTTTGGAAAAATATAACTAATTGCACAAAAATGCTTTTGATATGGTTCAAGTCCCAAATTAAAGCTTGAAGAGTTATCTTTCTGGGAAAAAATATCAAATAGAACATGCACCAGCTTATATGATACAGTTTATTGATTTTCCAAAATCTTCTTTAACTCATATGCCCAGAATTATCTGTCTGATTGCATGATTTTTAATTGGAGGTATACAACTTTAATTCGTTTCGTTTTTGGGTCTCCAAAAAGCCATCTATGTCTAATATTTTATATAGATATTTCTAGGTAAAAGAAATTCATTTATTATCTCGAATTGATCTATAAACAAACATAACTCAGATTTGGAACCAGAAAAATAGAACATAACTTACATATAATAATACTTGTTCAACTTGGTTATAACTGACCAAATATATATATAATCCATATATATCATAGCATAAAAAGGTATTAACCATAATAACAATCATTTCAAAGACATCTCATGAACTTTATAGATTTATCAAGATGAATTTTCTTCATCACTAAACAGGCAAGTTATGATGTATAATACCTTTTTTCTTCATCATTATTTTTTCTTCATCACAACCAAGCGACATGATTTTCTTCATCATTAAACATGATGAATCTGTAATTTCCATGGATGTCTTTGAAATGATTGCTATTATATTTAATACCGTTTTATGTTATAATAAATATGGATTACGTATTTATTTGGTGAGTCATGGCCAAGTTGAATAAGTATTATTATATGTAAGTTATGTTCTGTTTTTCTGGGTTCCAAATCTAACTTATGTTTGTTCATGAATTAACTAATAAATGAATTTCTTTTATCTTGAAATATTTATGTAAAATATTAGACATAGAGGGCTTTCTGGAAACCTAAAAATGAAAAGAATCGGAGTTATATACCTCTAATTAAAAATCACACAATTATACAAATAATTCTAGGCATGTGAGCGAAGACAGATTTGAAAAATTAATAAACTATGCCATATGGGTTGGTGCATATTCTATTTGATATTTTTCCTAGAATGAGGACTCTTCAAGCTTTAATTTGGTATTTGAACCCTGTCAAAATCATTTTTGTGCAATTAGTTATGATTTTTCAAATTTATTGGAAAAGTTCTCCGCATTTCATAATTTCTCAGAAATAAAAAAAAAGTTTAAAAAAGTTGCAATCTTATACAAAGCTTGAATAAACTTCCAGAAATAAAGAAAAGTTTGAAAAAGTTGTGGTTTTGATGTTCTAAATATCATACAAGCTTAAATAAATTTCTCATTGCTAATCTGTATTGGAAATGAGTCATAAAAGTAGGATGCTACAAATCACATGTGTATTTTAACCCCATTTAAATGGTAAATTTTGAACATAATTTGGAAGTTTATGGTCACTTTTAATGCAAAAAAAAGTACCCAATGCTGGATGAATTTTTGACAAAATCACATATATATTTTTACCATTTACCCATAAAAATTACAAAAAATACAGAAGACTCTTTTGCTTGCATATGGAAAATGGTTCCCAAAGAAAGGAATCATACAATATCAAAGTAGGAGTAATAATAAACAAACGGAAGGAGAAAAGCGTTGTTTGGGAGTGGCAATGATGGGACCAGTTTCGAGAGATGAGAGCCACAGAATCGCGTTAAGGTGCACAAAAGTCAGAAAAGCCATAGCTTCATTGACTTCGCTTCCAATTTCCATATGCCCTTCCCAGGTCTTGCCCCATTTATTCCTTGCTTTTAAGATTTAGCATTCCTTTTCATACAGTACCTTCAATCAAATATACATCTATTTATAATAATATCTTCACTTCTAGTGGCTGAAATTTTTCTGTATTTTTATATATTGAACAAGAATAAGATCACATATTTTCTCCCTTCCAACACTTGTCATTGTTCTTTTATATATATATATATATATATATAGCACTCTCTTTTTTTGATAGCAATCATTGTTCTTTTTAAGTACTCCCTTCGTCATAAAAATAAGATCAAATTAATTTTTTCAATATTAATGATGTAGAATAAATTGCTTTAAAGTATTCATATCTACTATTTTTCTTAAAACCAAGTTATTTTACTTATAATCTAATGCATGATCTAATTATATGTGACATAAAAAATAAAATCAAATTGATTTTTTTGTTTTAAAATATTTATATTTACCATTTTTCTTAAAACCAAGTTATTCAACTTATAGTTATAAACTAGAATGTATTCTAATTATATGTGAGATATGTTCAAGATTAAGTGGCCAATTTAATTCCCTAAGTTTTCAACAACAAAAAATTAACATAATCTTACATATTTAGAGGGTGTAATTGTTAAACACCAATTACACCGATTACTATTGATAAGATAGTCTTTAATTGAGTGGAGCCCCCCTTCCCCCTCCACACCTCTTGGAGGGTTTCTCCCTGTCGTAGCTTCTTCACGGCTAGGTGATGGTGGGTTTCAATTTCTCAAAGGAGACGAGAGTGAGTGTGCTAAGTGAATTAAGATGGATAAATCGATGAGATCTTGTACGTAGACAGTGTTGAGATAACGATTATTTGGTGAAATGAATGCTTTACTTCTTGTCATCTAGCAAGAGATGGATCATTGTCAAAATCCCAAATAATATAACCTAAGGGCTACAAAATGAGGTAGATCCGTATGCCTAGATCACTAAAGGCTTTAAATTACTCCCAATATCATATGTGTGTATATATATATATGCTCCCTCTAACCCTTGTTATTATAAGACACCATCCATTGTCTTATGGGATACTTTTCTTATTATTCAGAACGTTTCGTATCTTATAAAAGGGGAAAAATTAAATTTTTTTTATCTATTTATAATTAATTTAATGATTTAATTGTTATTATTCAATGTAGTCGATGGCTTAACTAGAAAGAGTACTACCCACGGCTTCTCCTATTGTAAATATATAATAAATATTTGTAACCACTAGATCAATATTGGGACAATTGCATATAGGTCCCAAGCAAGAGAATTAATTTCAGACAGGTCCCAAGGAGTTGTTAATGACAACTATTAACAACTGCAATGGCCTTGGTTAACAAGTGAAGGAGTTGTTAATGGACCTGTCTGAAATTAATTCTCTTGCTTAGGACCTATGTGCAATTCTCCCATCAATATTTGATCGAATAGTTCGTTTTTGGTCTATAAATTTATTGTTAAAATTTTAGAGTATAAAAAAAGTAATTAGTCAAGTTTAAATGGCCAAATTTTAATATGAATAGTTCAATACTAATACAACGAAATAACTGAAATTCTATGTAAAACCAAAGTCGAATAATTCTAATACTGATTTTATGATTAGAGGAAGGAAGAGTGTAGAAAGAGAAAATAAGATGTTGTACACCTATTATTATAAACAAAGGATATGTTAAGTTGATGGTTTTGGCAACTACATCAAATACTTGTTGTAAACAACAGAAAATTAATACCTCTAGCTAATTAAATCACCCTTTTCAGTAAATTGTTAAAAAATATTTAATGCATAATCATACTTAAAACATGTGCGTTTTTATTCTCAAAATTGCTGTTACCCCGGCGGCACCACGGCAGTATTCATTGACAATATAATATATCATAACGTGGGTAAAGTCTTCGTCCTGCATTCATTCATTGGTCGGCAGGACTGAAAAATTGTTAAGAAATTATTGGTTTGACCGACTTTTTTTTATATAACCATAATTTTGCGTGACTCGCAACAGGGACATAGGCATTTTAATACAGATGTCCTAAATTTCGTGTAGCTGGCATTATTATTGATACGCACTCAATACACCAAAATTATTTTTTTTGTTACACACAAGAAACCAAAATTCATAACCTTATATGCTTGAAAAATCATGCCATTAATTTAATTATAAGACTATTACTTCGAATTAGTATTTTATATAAGGGTAGATACACATATTATTTCCATTTTGCCCTGTATTGGATTTATGCATGTAAATAAAAATATTGTCAAGTATAGTTTAATTTATATTGAATTTTCTACATGCTCACAAACCAACTGGATCACTGCATTCATGGATTTTCGGATTAATTCACATAACCAATTCGTTGTATATTTCCAAAATACATATTTTTTAAACATGAAAAATATCTACAAAATTATAAGGGATTATATTTTCCATGAAAACATAGTTTTTTTTAAAAAGGTGCATTTCTGAAGTTCTTAATCAAAATTTTTTCATTGGACCTTATATATTTGATTTTTTGTTCAGAAATTATTTTATTTCTTAAACGGTGTTTTGTTCGTTTCTATATATTAAAAAACATTTTTGTTGTAGGACAGAAATATGGGCTACTCGATGAATTAAATATGTTAACTTGCTCATCAAATTATTTTATGACTAACTTCAAAGTTCATGATCAAAGTTTTATGGCTTATTTAGTGTGTGTGATAAAATTTATACGAAAAAGTAAAAGTATCCATAAAACAACAAACTTACTTCAAAGTTCATGAAAAAATATGTATAATTAAGATATTAAGTCAGATAAAATAAATGAACATCGATATCGCAGGCAGTTTTTTGCAGGTATGTGGGTGACGATAACTTTTGTCTATTGTGGGAGTAATAAGAGTATTAATCAATTGCTTTGCAGGACAATGAAATAAAGTATTGCCGGATTGGATGAAACGACTTTAACTTGATTTGTTCCCCAAAAAAGCAAGGACAAAAGGCTAGGGTTGCAATCAACTATCAATAATGCGACAAATGAAGCCAATGTCATAATAAGATCGATAAGTTCTAAATTGTAGACTCCAACTACATGATATAGTTAATTCTCATGCCATGTTCAATCTAAGCAAATTTGTCAACATGTGTATTTATTCCTCTAGAAGCATGAACACATCATTGGGTACTTCCCAGTAAATTCTCAAAAGAAACAAGGAGTTAGCTTTCATTGCGGAGTCAAAGCATAATATACACATTGAGAACAAGAGCTTGTAAGGAGTTTTTTTAATTATCTACAAGATCATGGGTTCAAATCTCATTATGGATGTAAATACTTTATCAATGAGCAAGTAAATATTGTAATAGCTCTTTGAGCTTAAAGACATGCAATGACTGTGGTGAGTCTCAAACACACCACATCTAATTCTTTTTTTTTTTTTTTGTCTTTAAGAAGAAAAAAAGTCGCTTCCATGCCTTCTGCCACATTCTTCATACGAGGTGGTTACCTGGAACATCAGTATAATAGCCTCTCAGATGATAATGTATGAATGTTGGTTTCTCAAAAATATCTTATTTGATTACTATGTATAATGAGATATAAAATTTTAAAAGAATTAAGATATATATCTAAGATTGACATAAACCCTTCAACTAACCCAGTTCATATATATTCATGATTTTGGGGAACAAATGGAGCGGATGAAAATGACGAGTTAAAATTAACGAGTGGCATCTCCATGTTGTTGAGTCGAGCATTATTGAGCACTGTAAAGTTGCAGGCCTGCAGCTATAATTATTCAAAGTCAACCATGTCAATTCAACCCGCCCCAATTCTCACGTTATTTATGTTATCATTTCACTTGTTATACGTTGACATTAATGTGCAGTTTACATCATATCATCAGTTTTCAGTATTCATTATCAGTGTACCATAGTTTAGATAAGGCATTCCGATTCTTGGGAAAAAAAGAAAAGAAAAGAAAAGATAAGGCATTCCAATTTTTATCATTAGTGAGACGCTCACGTTTATCTAGTGATTTTTTTTTTTTTTTTGGTCAGATTCGATCACATTTATTTAGAACATGACTTGTTCATCGACAAAATCCTGAAAACGGGCTGCTTCTGGTTTAAAATAACCCACACCACGCACGCAACCACGTCTTACATACGTAAGTGTTTGTGTGCTGAATTAGCAATATTAGTATTATATGTGATCATAATATATTGACAGTTATGAAAATTTGTGCGGCTCTTGCAGTGTCTAGGCTTGATTATGTAAAGATTTTTTTTTATTAAAGGAGGGATTAGTTCAGTCCAAAAAAAGATTAAAGGAGGGATTAGATACATAGAAGTCAAATTAATGTGGTTTGGTCCATGTCAGAGGCATAGCCGCACACGTCAGCACGGATTCGAGCTACTTCCACTGTTGAGGTGTCCGGAACCTCTGCATTTTTTTATGGTATTTTTCTCCTACTTTTCCTTAATCATAGCCATCAATCAATCTCATTGCTGAAAAAATTATAAAATATTTGTTCACAAATCTCTCCTAATATTTCACTCATCCCTATTTTCTAGCTTACACTATCTTTATATTTTTATCTATTTTTTTCCTTATATATTTCCAACCATCAGATTTGATGGATTGCTAACATTAGGAAAAAGTAGGAGAAAAGTACAATAAAAAAATGCAGAGATTCCAGAGACTGGTTGTTGAAGAGTGGCCAGCTTATCCGGATATCATTTGATAATTCCCAAAATCAGACCAACAAACAAGAGGATTTAATTTATAATTAATTTTAGTATTGTGTGGTGAAGCAGGCATATCCCGAACATATGGGATGAAACCGTTGTATTATTATTATTATTATTATTATTATTATTATTATTATTATTATTATTATTATTAAAGGAATATGCAATTAATATAATAAAGTGCATATATAGATCAATAGATCATTTAGCGAGGATGCATGTAGAGAGGGTCTATTCCAAATTATGATTGAACTTGAATGCGCCGGTGGGTCAGTTGGCCAAAATACGGAGCCGTCGTTGTATATTATCTATCAATCCTCACACTTCAAATATTTTCCTACCCAACATCCTTAAAGAAAAAAAAAGTAAGACTATGAGAATTAAAAAAAAGGTTTCACACATAAAAAGGTTATTGGATGGGAGGTAATAACGGGACTATATACTATGAAGTCTTCTAAAAATGAAAGGTGAAGCTAGAGAGAATGCTCAATGAAGGTATTAAAGTGAGACTTTTTAGCCAATATTTTATCTAAAAATTTGATTGTTAATAAATCATAACGATGTCATTCAATTTATGTAATTGATATCATTTTTTAAGATAAGACTCTTTGTACATAATTGTTTGTTTTTGTATTACTCCCTCTAATCTATTGTATAAGAGGTAACATGACAACTTTTTTGTCCACACTATAAGAAGTAACATATAAAAAGCAAAATAATAAATGTTTGGTTTCTATTTTTTGTCCTTGCATTAAATGTAAAAAGGAGAGTGTGTGTGTGGTAGTGTATGATAAATGATACAAAGGTAAAATTGGAAAACCACATAAATTCTACTTCCTCCTGTCCTAATTATAAGATTACTTTGACTTTTTTGAAAACAAAATTAAGGATACAAAATTAATCACTTTAAATTGTCTATAGTTATCTTTTTTCCTCAAAACTACTCTATTCTACTTACATATGTTATAATTTAGTGATCTAATTTGCTTCATTAACTTCCACACAAAAATTCAAAGTGATATTATATTTAGGACCGAAGAGAGTACCTATAATAAATAACTCCATTATATTTCCTTGGTTTGTGTAAAATGGTGATTACAATCTTATAATTTGGATAAGAGACAGTAGAAAATAAAGAATTTCCCTTGTATGTTTATGTTGTGATGTATTAAGGTCGCTTATCAAATTATACTCCCAATTGTTGTTAAAAAATCAGACTCCCAATCACATGGTTCATATGGCCACTTTAGTAAGAGGGAGAGGAAGTTTTGGAGTGCCCTAAGTAAGTCATTCACCTAAAATTCAATCCCATTTTTTTGGGGAAGCTTGGATTCGTGTTCTTCACGACCACGTAAGTGTAAAGGTATGTATCTTCTCCCCCGAGAAATCCACGCGTTAACAATCATGTAGATCCAAATATCCACGTGTTGATCAATCCTTCAAGTTTAACGACATCAACTTTTGAACAGACTACAGACGATGTTGGCGTCAACACTGAAATTGCTGTAATTTAGTTCTTCGTCTAGCTTTCCTCCATTGCTATGTAAATTTAGTTGACAGTAGCATCTGCAAATATCTAAATAAATAGTTCGAGTCGTGCCCTCAGGGGCACTGTCCTTTAGAGCTATTCCGCAACTATCAGCAAAAGTTGTTGCGACACTCCCCAGGATTAAACGAACCTTTCCTGTAAAATATACACGGAGCAGGACTACGGAACTTAAAATCTCACACAATATTAAATTAGATTAAAATCTCACACAATATTCCCTTTAATTCTAATTAAATTAGAACTTTCCATGGTAATGCTAGCGCATTACATAACTAGCCATCAACCATGATACCACCAGAAATAATGCCATTAAACTTGCTGAATAATAAAAAATAAGAGGATGTTATGAAAACGTATTAATTGCATTCAACGTAAATTGAGTAGTACCCTCAGAATAATCTTTATTACATGAAATGATAAAACCTCCAGCATTTATGTTTTTTTTAGAGCATCCTTGATAGGCATCCCCACAGTTTCAAATATCACAAAATATTTAGAAACTTTCAAAAATTATAATTAAATTAGAATCTCACTATATAATCTCCTTCCATTCTAATTAAATTAGAATTGTGCAAATAACATGCACTCAAGATTATAAAAAAAAAAGACATAATCATGTTAATCAACACAATATAAGCACTATATATCATAAACCATTTGCGGCACAACAAAACATATTAACATATTTAGATTGACCAGAGGCAATTAAACATCCGAAGCCCCAATGACAAGGAGCGAATTTATCAACGTGTAAATCTCCTGTCAGATATAAACAAGTTCTTATCCATAACCACTACCTAGGTCCAGAAAAGAAACATATTCACACGGCCAATCTAGATTAAAATCATTGAGATTTTTTTTTTAATATTTTTCAATAACATAGGATTTCATATGATAATCTTTAATAAAGCTGATCAATATATATAATTTCTGCAACTAAATTAGATTAAAAACCATTGTTTCAATATGGACCTGTTAAATATTCCTTTGCATTTAAACATTTGAATATTCACACACACATGTAGCTGTAATGAATAATTACAATATGATTATAGCCTCACAAAACAAACATTATAATATATTTTATATACATTGAAAAGAATTATTTATGGAAATAAAACGTTGTCAAGAGGTTAGCAATAATTCAATCCTGGTTAATGTACCCATTGACCAAAACCACGAACCTCTCAATAAGAAAAGAAATAAACCCCCAACATAATAAACACCCATCAATGTTTATATTCAATTTTAATATACTACCTGTCATGAATTCCCATCAACTCACGGGAATTTCTTTTCCATTTTCGGATAAATGGAAACTCAATAAAAATATAAGCAGGCCACATGTATATAATGGTAAAAAACATGCTGATGTATAAAAGCTCATTTAACTATTTATCGCAATATAACTAGCATGTAGTTGCCAGTAGTCAACATGCAGCTATGAAAGCACAGTCATGTGTTCGTTCATATATAAAAGTACTCTCGTAAAATACTTGATTCCATGCATTGGAACGGCTTTACCCCAGTGAGACTAACCGTGAAGCATAACCCCATGCGGTCTCATTGAAATCAATTCATCATCCTCTTTTGTCCATCATCTCTATATAATGGCAAGTTACTCTTGAGAATAATTTCAATCTAGCGGTGCCTTTGAGGTCTTATATTAGTCCAATCAGAAATGGTTGGTACACAGGGTTCACAACCATCATGACCCTCTTAGGCATATAACTTATGTCCTATATTTTATTCATAGAACAACAATGGACTCAGTGCCTCAAAACACCTTCATTGGGTTCATATCAAGCACCAAGTTAGCTATGCCTTGGTACTACTTTGAGTTAGAACTCAATTCTTATCTCAGATCATCCCTGGTTCTCACAATCACCAAAGGTTTTGGTGCTTTTCGTCTCAATCCTGTCACAGAGACAAGGAGCAACCTACTTTGGCCAATTTCATCATTATAAGGTCTCAACAAAAATGTCCTGAAATGAGACATACATAAAAGGTGAGACCAAATTCAATATTCCTTCACAAGAGGAAAATTCCAAAATAAAATTACTAATATAGAACAATAGTTAAGAGGACTCCTTATCCGATAACTCTGCCACTAATGAACACCAAAACAGTTGACGCCGAAATAATCAAAATAGCTCTAAAGATTGTTGGCGTCAACACTGAAATTGCTGTAATTTAGTTCTTCGTCTAGCTTTCCTCCATTGCTATGTAAATCTAGTTGGCAGTAGCACCTGCAAATATCCAAATAAATAGTTCGAGTCGTGCCCTCAGGGGCACTGTCCTTTAGAGCTATTCCACAACTATCGGCAAAAGTTGTTGCGGCACTCCCCAGGATTAAACGAACCCTTCCTGTAAAATATACAGGGAGCAGGACTACGGAAGATATTAAACTCAGTTAAACAAAATACTCAAGAGGAGGAGGAAAGGGTTTCTTTAGGCTCTCTTTTGGATATATCAACCTCTAACCCGTGACACCTTTTTAAAGGTAACAAACTATTGCATTGGTGGACACCAAATAACCAAATTAACGTGATTAAAAACAAGGTCTCAACGCTGCAATTATATCCCATCAGTTTCCAAGCACATTTGGTATCTCTTAATGAAAATAAATTCAGTTTCTGCATGTTTCAAGCCATCAATTGTGCTAATTAAAACTGTTTTCATAGTAGGGTATAAAAGCATATAAATGTCATAAAAGTTGGCCCATAAAATCAGCTAATTATTTAGCTTTCAAACGTCCAGATTCCATAGCTATAATAGCACAAAATAATGTCATAATGGCACAAAATAATTTTAGAAACTGTACACCTATATTTCCATTTCAACAATTAATAATAACAAATTCTGGAAAAATATTTTATGCAGAAATATTTTTGCAAAACTTCTATTATAAGGTGTCCAGTCCACATTTAACTTGCACACAAGGGGTGAAGAACATTCGCCGGATTTCAACTCAGTGGCCCATTGTTATGCAAATTCAATCATCCTCTTGACCCATTTGGTAGTCCAATAGCACTTATTATTTGGATCCCACAATCCCAAATAATATGAGACTTGTTCATTATGACTAGAGGTGGAAACAGGCCAGGCCCTTAACAGGAGCCTTAGGCTTGGCCTATTCTAGGCCTGTCTAGGCCCAGGCTTAACAGGCCACAGGCCCAGGCCTAGGCTTTTTTTAAAGCCTATTTAACTAAACAGGCCAGGCCCAGGCCTTTTAAAAAAGCCTATTAGGACTAATAGGCCGGCCTATGCATATTATATTTTAAAAAAATATTTTAGTAATATTACATTTGTACCCTTAATTTGAAATAAAATTACGTATGTATGTATTTAGGTTTTTTTCCACCATTCTCAGTGGCACCTCCATTTTCATCCAAGTGTTCTCACTTTTCACTGACTCTCAATGTTTTCCTTTCTCTTGTTGGTTGTATCAGACTATTAGTTTTATTGCTTTATATTTCCTTTGTCTTTTAAAATCTTGTTGCTTTTGCATCGGATTTGTGTTCTTGCGTTGTTGCTGTGTATCATACAATTATTTATCATAATAGGCCTTCTAACATGTTTCAGGCCAGGCTCAGGTCTAAAGAAAATGTCTATTATAGGCTTTAGGCCAGGCTCAGGCCAATCAACTATACAACAGGCCAGGCCTATTTATGACCAGGCCAGGCCAGGCATGGTCTATTTTCACCCCTACTTATGATACACCCACTCAAAATTGCCAACAGACGATAACAAGGTAGACATACATCAGGAGCACATTTTGTTACTTACAGGTCCTTGTAAGATTTTATAGTATATAAACTAATAAATGCAATCAATACATTAAAACATTGGTCACCTTACTATATTTGTTTTTAACTTCATGCATTAAGAAAATTTCACGTATTACTGACTAAAAAAAATTTTTACGTACGTCACTATATAAGGATGCAATAGAAAAAAAAAATAGTCCTTGTGGTTTTTTCATAAGCTTTAATTATTTGAATCAGTTTAGTTTTTTTTTTTTTTTCTATAAGATACAGTTTAGAATATTGAACAAGTTTATATATTAAAAGCTTATAAAATGAAGCACATGGGGTATTTTTAAAGTTTCGTGCCATCTTTAATATAATACCCAATAAAATTTAGGAAAGTATTTATAAATTATTTCTTAAAAAATATCCGCAAATATAATTGATTCATTTGAATGACATACTTGACTTTTAGATTTTAAAATAGCAGATAATATAGTTAAAACTAACGTTGTAATAATGTTTGATAAAAAAAATTTTAGCTACCCCTAATAATTATTCTAATTCATATCAAACTACTAAAATGTTGCATATAAAAAAGAAAGGTGGGAGGGCCGTATCATTATCTAAGGATACGGTTTCATTTTCATAAGGTCGAACTGACGGTAGCTGTTTGGTACAAATAATCACAATCTCTCAAGTCACTGTCAAAAAGTGACATACCCAAATAATAAGGAATATATTAATTATTGTAACCTTTGCATCGAAAGACGGCGTAGCACAGTGGCTTAGCGCGTTTGACTTCGGTTCAAAAGGTCGGGGTTTGACTCCCACTGTGGTCGGATCGGGCTTGCCCCTTGCCTCCTTGTGAATTTTTCTTTTCTTTCCATTTTTTAACTCATTCTTGTTATTACACTTATTGAACTTCGTCTTTTAATTTCATTCGTACATTTTTATATACATTTATCTTAACAAGTGTTAATCGGTGGTAATACGGGGGTGAACAGTATATAAATTTCAGTATTTTGAGCACCATCTATATTGATGGTTGGCTATGATTATGCCCCTAATTTAAAGAAAAATTATCATGCGAAGTTTTGGATTGTGCCTTGTGTGTATAAATTTTACTTCTTCCGTTCTTAAATATAAGATTCAGTTAACTTTTTTTTGAGAAAAATGAGCCACTTAATCATAATGTATTTTATGTATTATTAAATTATATGTTAGTTTATAAGTCAAATAAACTAATTTAAAAAATAAATTCTAGTAAATCAATTTATAAGTAACTTATTTAGCTATCCTAAGATTCTAAAAAAAAAAGTTAACTACTAGATTAAATGGATTGGACTCATGATGGTATATAAACATATTTACTATAAGTTGTTTTCTTTAATCCGGTTTCAAACTTATTTGAGTTATATTTAATCTAAGCTATGATTAAAATTAATTATGCCTTATAATGCATGCAGGAAAAAAAAAATACGCTATTACTTTAGCTGATGTATATTTACACAATTTGATATTTCACACTATTTAACTAACTTAGATCTGAATTTTTTAATTGATAAGCTTGTGTTTGAGCGTTACCAAACCTCGATTTAAAGCACTCCCCGTGTTCATCTTATGGGATGTTTTCTGAATGGTACTTTTGGTCTTTCTATAAAGAAGCCTTGATAGTTTTAATTATTGTTATATGAAGTGTGTGTGTGTGTCCATATTTTATAAGAGTAGGGAGATAGAGTAAAAATTAATGTGATGTTATAACTTGGTTAAACTAATAAGCTGCTAGTTTGGGTGGTAAGTGATCCCACTCTGTAACACATATTTGAATCTCCATAGTTACACTTGTTGGGAGAAATGAAACACCCACTGCTACAAAAAGTATTTTTAACGTCACAAATTTTGGGGGTTTTCACGTCACTTTTTCAGGGGACATTGAAACAAGTGACATGGAAAATGGACTTTTAACGTCACATATTTATGTGACGTAGAAAGTCAGAGAAACCACGTCACACATAATATTAGGTGTGATGTTGTAAGTTTCTCGGAGGAAACCACGTCACACAGATTATTTTTGTGACGTGGTTTCCAGGAAACCACGTCACACAAATATTCTGTGTGACGTTGTTTCTTTTTTTTTTAAAAAAAAAACATTTTTAATTTTGCATACTTGCCAAAATGTTTTATAAGTCTTGTAAATTGGTTTGAATAGGCTTTTGTTCTCAAATTGCTAAATATCAACGGGGAATAGAAAAATTAAAAACGTTTTTTTTTTTAAAAAAAAAAGAAACCACGTCACAAATAATATCTTGTGTGACGTGGTTTCCTGGAAACCATGTCACACATAATTATGTGTGACATGGTTTCCTGGAAACCACGTCACACATAAATATTCTGTGTGACGTTGTTTCTTTTTTTTTAAAAAAAAAAAACATTTTTAATTTTTCTATTCCCCGTTGATATACATTGCAAATGTCTAAATGCAGGTCAGATAATACATACACAAAATTCAAGTTCCAAGCAATGTACAGAGCATAACAATAAAATGCTATCACTACTATACAATCACCAACATAGGCCAGACCAAAGAAAATAAGTCGAATCGAATGAAAGGAAAGATCACCAGCAAATAATTTTGATTCAGATTGTTACATAATCAAAAATAAAAGGAAAAATTGAGCAATACGTTCACGAATCGCATCGATGTCTTCGACTGTAAATTCATCGATTCGGTCATAAAACTGCAACAATAATGGATACTATGATCAATACAAAGTTAGATAAAATTGTATGAATCATATAATAAGCTATAGATAAGAATTTATACCTGTGGGAAGGATCCGCTACGGTCACTCTCAATAATGTCACACATATACTTCATGACATAATACTCACACTCCTTATTCGTCGGTTGCTTGGGGCACTTTATAAATCAAAGGAAATAATATAAATTAATAACAAAGTAAATAATATCTCAATTGACTAACATTGAAGGAATTTAAATCAAAATACTTACTTTAGGTCTTTGCACCGTGATGGGATTATTCATTTCATCGGTATCTTCCATAAAATGCCATTGCTGAATGCCCCTGAAATGGAACCAAAATTAGCACCTATACATGAAAATAATTTATTTAACCCAAAGTAAAAAGTCATTAAAACTACTTACTTCGATAAAAGAGTTTTATAATAGGAGGTTATATTATGCCTCAAGGAGTCAAACCAAACCAAACGATGTTGTCTGGGGCAAATGACAGCTAATGACCAGTGCTTACTGAAAGACATTAAAACTATTAAGGCCACACGGAAACAACAAAACATTTGTAAATGTGCAAATGATAAAAATTTGGCAAAAAGTAATAATCACACTTACTCTTGAAGAATAGGCGCAAAATAGACAGATCCCCGATTCGCTGACATTTGATGTATGACATAAGCTCGCATCTCATCCTCATATCTCAGCTGGTCCGCCTTGTTGTTGAAATCATCTCTCCTCGCCAAGGCCAATGGACTAAGGAATCTGTATTGTTCTGTGCTTAATTGGATGCATAGGTCGTGGAAGTACCTATCGTAAAATAATTGAAATTATAAAAGGATAGAAGTACAAATATTGCAGAGACATAAATAGTAATAGTAATTTACATAGTTGCTAATTCGAGCCATGCGAGGTCAATACAGTCCATTGTCAAAAACTCCACGATATCTCTGTCACCATCAATCGCAAATTCATATGTACGATCTGGACTGACTACTCCTGGAGGCATCTTAATGGATGTGGATTGCAAATTTGGTTGCATCTCCCGCAGGAGTTGGAGAGAAGGATATTGATCTGGAAAGACCTGTAGGTGATGAAAAAATCAGTGTTATATATTCTTACATGCTGTAATATATTAAAACAAGCAATCTCAAAAATTAAGTGTACATACCACATCAACCGGCGCCTTTTGTTGAGTCTTGTGTACAAGTCGTCTTGGCCACAAGATGAATGCCCCCATAGCATCGCCTAGTCTGGTTACTTCGCTATCATGAACAGGTATAGCTGAACCCCTCTCATTCTTTCGAACATTTGTAACAGACACCTTCACTTGGTCCTCCGGAATACGCTTATTATGTATGAAGGAGGCGTTCGGGAATTGGAGAGCTTTTGCGACCGCGCGCAGGCGAGGGACATCGAGATGGAGATAACACTCCTCTCCAACTTCAGGGTCATTGTCTGGTGTGGGATTTGATTGGTCCTCACGAATTGATCCTAACAGCACAGTGTGATTGCAGCTGTCTTTGCCGCTTGGACCTCCGGTAGCGGGGGACTCCTACAGGAGATGATATTATACAGAGTGAGTGTAATTTTCTAATTGACAAACTCGGAAGTCGGTAATTAAAATATATAAAAGATGCTCAAACCTGCTGTCTTTGTTGAGAAGAATTTGATGAGATTCCAAGCTGTATAGTAGACGCTCTAACCTGTGCCTCAATCTGCGCACGGATCTGCTCCCCCATATAACCCGAAAGAGCTTCCTGGACCTGCGCAGCCACCTGACTTTCGAATTGTGCTGCCATCTGCCGTTGGGATAAAGCAAACCGCTCCTCCAATTGGGCCTCCATCTCCGCCCGAGCCTTAGCCACAATCTCCTCAGTGGATTCTCTACGGTTGTAGTTGGATCTGCGGCCAAAATACTTGGCAAACCCTACAGTCCTGGGCTCCCCGAGTACTCGGCCGGGGCGATCGGGCTTCCCAATTGCCGTGGCCAGGATGTCCATCCTCCCAGAAGGTGTGAAGGACCCTTGGGTAGCCAGCTGCTCAAGTTCGACCTACAATGACCGAAAAATCGTAAGTGGTAATTTGTTATAAAACCACAAGTTAAATGAATGAACAACCAAGTAAAATACTTACAATCCTATTTGCAACTGCTTCAGCCTCCGGATTGATAAATGTTCCTTCTTTATTCTTCCTTCCCTCAGACCATTTCGTATGACGTGAGAAGGACGGCGGAGGCTCTATAACAATGGTAGGATCGGACCGTGCCGCTTCCTCCATTTCCGCAAAATATTTCTCGGTCAACTTTTTCTCGACCCACTTGTAACCCCCCCGAGACATTGTGTGCTTGTAGATATTCTTTTCTTGATGCTCCTTTTGTTTTTGGCTTTTTTCCTGTGAAAACTAAACTAAGTTAGTTAACTAATATAATATGTTAAAATTCATCAGTTTTGAAGCAAAGTAAAAGATCTATACAAACCTGAAACTTTTTATCTAATCGTTTCTTAACAAACGTCTTCCAAGTCTCTGGGTCAAGAGAGGGGTAGGTCTGACAGGGATCTTGATCCATCTTGTTCCCCTGGATGTAATCTTTGGTCAGGGTAGTCTTGAAATTCTTCCACATCTTGCGCGCTTCGTTCAACCAAAAATCCTTGAACTGTTCGGTGTTTGGGACATCAAAATTTTGCTGCAAAGAATAAGAATAAAATACACATCAGTTGAGTAACTAAACAAACAAATACATGCATATTAGGAACAAACAGATAGATAATGATAAAACATACCAAGATATCTGACCAACATTGATCCTTAATGTCTTTTTCGACTTCCCTCCAATCGTCAACCAATATGCTTACTCGATTCCTTGCCACAAAACCGACGTAGCTCACGAAATTCGCGCCAATTTCCCCGATAGGATTCATGTCCTCGTCAAATTCCACATGGATAGGCTGCACATTTGTCCCATGACGGACAACAATGTCAGTGAGCTTCGTCGGACCTCTTTTCTTTCTTCGAGAGGGATTGTTTTGTCCCTGATTGTTAGAATCATCCTCCATGATGTACCTGTTAACAAATCAATGATGTGAAGAGTCAATAAAAGGCAACAACTTTCACAAAAACAAAATAAAAACAATAACAGTACTTAATACATGATAATTCAAAAAGGTTCTCACTTTATGTGTTATCCCATATCCCCTCACAATGATCATTTCTAGAGGCAAATTGGTCATCATCAACATCTATCAATTCAAATTCACTTGGTTCACGTGGTCCTGTGCACAAAGGTGGTATCTCATCTAGATCTAAAGTGGGAGCGCGGTCCTTTTGCTTTTTACTTTGCAACACTATGGACAATTGCTTATTTGTGGGATCTGTTACATAGAACACCTGTTTTGCGTGACTTGCTAAAATAAAAGGCTCATCTCTGTATCCAACCTTGTGAATATCAATTGAGATCATACCAGTGTGGGGATCAACTCCAACTGCACTATTGTTAACCCACTTGCATTTAAAGATTGGAATTTTGAACTTGGTGTAACTAACTTCCCAAATTTCTTCAATTACCCCATAATATGCCATGGAAGCCAATCGTGGGTTTTTATCTTTCGAACTGGAGAAGTGCATCGCTTCGGCTACCACCATCACGCCACTGTTTTGCATGGTGCTGTTGTTGTCCTGAGCCTTAGTGTAGAAACAATAGCCATTTATGTCAAAAGAGCCCCAAGTAACAACCTCAAAACGAGGCCCTCCTGCTAACCATCTTATTGTATCCGGCCCACCGGTCTCCTTTTGAACTTTCTCTTTGAACCACCCAATGAATGTCATGTTATGCTCGTTAGAAATCTGCATGTCACTCTTTTTCGGGTTCTTTTCTTTCAGGATCCTCTTATGCTCATCCAAATAAGGCTGCACTTCTTCCATATTATTCAAGATGTATAGGTGTGCTTGTAACACCTCTTCACGGCGCATAGTCTTCACTTTGACGCCACGTACCCCCTTACCGATCCCATCTTCATGTCGTGGGTTTTCCTCAACCCCTTTTAGATACGATTTGCAAAAATCCATTGCCTCCTCAACTATGTATCTTTCAACAATTGATGCCTCAGGTCGATGTGGGTTCTTAGAATACCCTTTCAAGACTTTCATGAATTGCTCGAACGGGTACATCCACCTTAGATAAATAGGGCCACACAGCCTTATCTCCCTTACCAAATGAACAATCAAGTGCACCATAATATCGAAAAATGCTGGAGCAAAGAGCATCTCTAGTTGGCACAATATAACATAACCCTCATTTTCCAACTCGTCGAGCTTTTCAGTGTCGATGACTTTGCTACAGATCGTATTGAAAAACATACACAGTCTTGTTATGGTCATCCTGACATCATCTTCCAAAATGCCTCTTATAGCAATTGGTAAGAATTGTTGCATCAATACATGGTAATCATGCGACTTCATTCCCACCAACTTCAAATCATTCATAGACACAAGTCTGCTAACATTGGAGGAATAACCCTGCAGAACCTTGATCCCACTCAAACACTCACACAGACTTTTTTTCTCCTCTTTGGAAAGTGTATGAGCAGCAGGTTCCATATAAGCCCTCTTGCCATTTTCACTGACTACAGGATGCAACCGTGGTCTTATGCCCATTTCAACCAAGTCTAATCGAGCATTGAGTCCGTCCTTTGTCTTCCCCTGTATGTGCAACAGTGTCCCAACAAGACTATCACCAACATTTTTCTCCACATGCATCACATCTATACTGTGCCTCACATCGAGATATCGCCAATAAGGTAGATCAAAGAAGATTGACCTCTTCTTCCAAATAATCTTCTCAGAACCGGTCTTCGTCTTCTGTTTCTTACCGAATACCCTATTGACATTCTCAACACGACGGTAAACTTCCTCCCCGGTTAAGGGGGTCGGAGCAGATCGGTACTCAGATAAGCCATTAAAACACTTCTTTAGTCTACGGTAAGGATGGAACCGATCAAGAAACCTCCTGTGACCGAGGTAGACGGTTTTTCTTCCGTATTTGAGATAGTGGCAGTGTGTGTCAGACTCACATATAGGGCATGCCATAAAACCCTTCACACTGTAACCAGAAAGATTGCCATATGCAGGGAAGTCATTTATTGTGGTAAACAACATAGCTCGCAACTTGGATGTCTCCTGCCTGTAAGCATCAAACACATCTACGCCTTCCTCCCACAACATCTTCAAGTCCTCAATCAAAGGTGCCAGGTAGACATCGATATCGTTACCAGGCTGTTTCGGCCCTGAAATCATCATTGACATCATCACATACTTGCGCTTCGTGCACAACCAAGGCGGCAGGTTGTAAATGACCAACAAAACTGGCCAAGCACTATGTGTGCTACTGAGACTCCCGAAAGGGTTGAAACCATCCGTACACAGTCCCAGATGAAGGTTCCTCGGCTCACCACCAAATTCAGGAAACATGGAATCTATCTTCTTCCATTGAGGAGAATCAGCAGGATGCCGAAGATATCTTCCATCGGATATTCTCTCATCACAATGCCATCTCAATTTCTTTGCTTCTGCCTCATTTGCAAACAAGCGTTTAAACCGTGGAACAATTGGAAGGTACCACATTACCTTCAAAGGTATCCCTTTCTTTGATCCATCATCATCACCAACGGCATCCTTCCTCGGTTTGTACCTCGAAGTATGACATTTTGGACACTCTTTTAGGCCCTCATACTCTTTCCTGTATAACACGCAATCATTAGGGCAAGCGTGTATCTTCTTATACTCCATGCCCATCTTGCTTAGAACTTTTTTAGCCTCGTACATGCGCTTCGGAAGCACATTGCCTGCCGGGAACATATCACTCAAAGCTTCAAGCATCTGTGAGAATCCCGCGTCTGCCCACCCATTTTCTGTCTTTATTTTCAACAATTTCAGGACGCCGGTTAACCGAGTATACTTAGTACACCCCGGGAACAACGGTGTCTCTGCATCACTCCTCAACTTGTCGAACTCATGGACCACAGAAAATGACTCCGCCCCAATGTCATTAATCATCTCGTCCATTCCATCATCACAAACACCATCCACCGTTTCTTGTACATTTTGTGACGGGAACGCATGTACGGTACTTCCCAATTCCCCATGCCAAAGCCACTTCTTATAACGGAGATTAATCCCATCACAAAGAAGGTGATCCCTTATATCATCAATGCTCTTACGATAAGCATTTGCACACTTCACACAAGGGCAAAGATACATGCCATTCTTACTGGACACGTTTTTTTTGGCATATTCAATAAATTCTTCCACACCCATCTGATACTTTTTAGTGGTTCTCAATGCATGCATCCAACTACGATCCATTCTGTTAAACCTATACCGTCTCCAACAAACTAGTCAAGTTTATCTCACTACATTATTAGGAAGAAATGGGCATGCTATGCATATCTTCACTTCATGCAAATTTTTTAAAAAATTTGGCAAAGCCTCCTCTTGTAAATGTGACATCCAAAAATTACATTTACAATCCAATTTCACTCCAATTATTTGAAGTGATTTATAGAAGCAAAACCAGCATGTAAAATGCAACAAAGGAACAAGCAACAATGCAACGAAATTCACGATGATTTTAGTAGCAACAAGATCAATTAGACAAAATAAATCTTCAGCAATTTGAGAACAAAAACCAATAGCAAACAAATTTACAAGACTTATAAAACATTTTGGCAAGTATGCAATATTTGCAGTGACTACAACGTAACAGCATTTGCAAACCAATTTACAATTGAACATTAAACATTCTATGGGAGACCAATTTATAAGACTTACAAAACCATTAAATATGCTATGGCATTTTTTGCAATTTACAATTGAGAAAAAAAAGGCAGCAGATTTAATTATCAGGAAAAAATAAGGAAAAGAAGGAACCTTGATGAAGTGAAGCTGTGAACGGAGGCGCAATTGAAATTGCTGAACCCGATAGGAGGAAATCAGAGCTGAAAAAAACTTTGAACAAGTAAAAAAAAAGAACCAGATAGATAGAATTGCATATTTAATTACCAACCAGCGAAGTTTTCAACAGATATATTGATGAAAACAGCAGCTATTCCAGTACCTGTTAAAATTTGATGAAATACACATAATCAACAATAATTTAACATATATGAGAAAGCTAAGGATATATAAGGTGCATGCATGAAAGGCATAACGTCACTAAGCTTTATGCCTATGCCTCATTTTTTTTCCTCCTCCAAAAAACGATTTTTTAGAATTAAAAAAATACCATCAAATCTGCATTAGAATAATAATAATTTATAAAAACAGAACTAATGAAAAATAATCACAGCAGACGCAAGATAATCAAATTAAAAAAAGAAAAGGATTTTTCTAACCACATACCAAATGAACCATTAATAGTTCAATCATGGCAATTCAGAACTAGAGCTTATAAAATTGAAACTACCAGAATATATATACACTTCAAGGTTAAGATAAGAAACTCAAGGCAGAAAGAAGAAGAACGTACCAATTCCTATGAGCAAAGCAAAGAACCATTTCACCACCAACAAATAGCCCACATTACAGCTTCCCTCTAAGCTCCTATCAATATCAAATTACAGAAAAAATAAAGATTTGATTCTAAACTATAACAGAAACCGAAATAGCAATAGCAAGAAGAACGTACCAATTTTCAATGACTTCATAGTGTGGGGGGTTGTGTGCCCGTGGGTGGGTGGGTGTGGCGGGGGTGTGGCCGTGGGTTTGGGGGGGGTTTTGGCCGTGTGGGGGTGGGGGGTGGGAACCCCGTGTGTGTGGGTGTGTGTGGGGTGGGGGGTGGGGCCGTGGGTTTTTGGGGGGGGTGGGGGGTGGGGGTGGTGAGCTTGTTGGGGGGGTTTGGCCGTGCGCGTGTGTGTGTGTGGGGGGGGTTTGGCCGTGTGTGGTGGGGGGGTTTGGCCGTGTGTGGTGGGGGGTTGTGGGGGTGTGTGTCTGTGTGTGGGGGGGTGGGGTTTGGCCGTGTGTGGGGGAGGGTGGGGGTGGGGGGTGGTGGGGGTGTGTGTCTGTGTGTGGGGTGGGTGGGGTTTGGGGGTGGGGTCTCGGGGTGAAGCCGTGTGTGTGTGGGGGGGTGGGGGGTGGTGGGGGTGTGTGTTTGTGTGTGGGCCCCCTCACCAGCTTGTGGGGGGAGGGGGAGGGAAGGGGAAAATTGGGGGCGGGAAACCTGGTTTCCACGTCACACCACTTAGTGGTGTGACGTGGAAAACCCCCCCTCTTCTTTTTTTTTTTTTCATTTTCCCTCCAACCATTTTTTCATTTTTTTCATTTTCTGAAAAACACTTTTAACGTCACACTAAAATTTTAGTGTGACGTGGAAAAGTTTCAACATCACACTTAATTTTAAGTGTGATGTTGTTTATTTTTTGTTGATTTTCAATGTCACATTTTTAAATAAGTGACATTAATTGGTGACATAAAATGGGATTTTTGTAGTAGTGTCTATAGGACTTGTCCAACGTTCAGATACCTTGTACTTTTCCTTAGTCATATACATTGATTCTTATATCAATTCTTTTCAGACTAAGTTATATGCTATCTGTTCATTTTTACTTATGTTATCTATAGTATCCATTCTTCATCAAAACTTAAGATTTCTAACAAAAATAATATTTTTAATTTTTTATTAATACATTTTTCATCAGAAACTTTTTACAAAAAAGGATTGGGAGATTAATTCCTTTTTTTTTTTTTGTGCCGGTGGAAATTTAATACTTATCATGCTAATTTTTTCTTTATATTCATGATGTTCAAATCAAGCCCATATTACATCTTATACCGATCCACTAACCATGATACTCTTAGCATGGTTGGCCTAAAAACAATATCCATAATCCGCAAGCGTTTCATTGCGCATTTCTTTTCCTTTCGCAGTTCGTTTGGGCCAAAATGATTGATCACATGCATGTTTATTGTTTAGTGGATGAAACACCCACCATTGAGAAGCAAAATTCATTATTTTTCTATGACCCACGCAACTATACTATTTACAGTGAATTCGAATTTATAAAGCCTCAAGTTATATATTTCATTTGATTTTTAATGTAAATCTGCAGAGCTAATTTTATATTTTTTATCATGTAATTAGACGGATGTCACAAAAATTAGTCAAAATGATCTTATAATTAGGACCAGATGGAGTACATTTTAACTAACATATGACGAAAACCCTTCAATATACACTACAAGAAAAAAAAACACAAAATTACCGACGGAATTTTCCAGCAGAAATTTAATTTTCCGACATATTTGCAACAGAAACAAACTTTTCGATGACAATCATTTGGTGGCTAATTTTCCCATTGCTAAATACTTTAGCGACGAAAATTCGTGGGTAAATTTTTTTAAACTTTTTTAAATTATAAGCCACATGGCATATCACCGGCAGCCACGTGTCGCCTCTACAAATTGTCTGAGGGAGTGGAGACTCAAACACCTGACCTCCTGCACGCATGTTGATGCCATAACCAATTGAGCTATAAATACCCAATGATATTATTTGCAAAGTATTATATTCATAATACTTAAACTCCCACTATTATAATTATATAATATCTTATATATACTTTACATTATATTTAACTTAATATATTATGAAATATTTGTTAATTATTAATATATAATTTATATATTAATAATTATATTGTTTTTATATAAATAATATTTTATATTCATATACATTACATTATATTTAGTATTTATATTTTATATTTATAATAAATATTATTTATTTGAATTAATTTTATTGTACGAATTTTTTTATTATTATTGTTAATTATTAATGTATATGAATATAAAATATTATTTATATATAAAAACAATAAAATTATTAATATATAAATTATATATTAATATTTTACAAATATTTCATTATACTACAAGTAATTTTATTATGTGAAATTTTTTAATTATTATTTTATTATATATATTATTGAATTATAATTATTTTTCATTTTTCGTACTAATATTTATTAATAAATAACAGATTTTTTATAAAAATTTAAAATTAAATTTCTAATAAATTTATATCTATATATATGTGTATGTATATATTAGTTTTTATTAATATTTATAACATATTATTTATTAATTTATTTACAAAATATTTTTTTAAAATAAATTAAAATAATATTTTATTTATAAAATAATTAATAAATTAGAGACATAAATTCCATTGAAAAAACAGAAATTTTCCCTCGGTAATTTCAGTTGAAATTTTTTCTTCTGAAATTCCGTAAAAAAATTTCATATGAAAATTTATTCCGTAATTTCGTTTTTATAGTGATATATGTCACATGAAGGGTGATTATTTTAATAAAAAAGTATAAATTTAGAAAATTGTTATTAATATTGTGTCATGTGGTTGTTTATAATCCCTTTAGCCTTGGATTTCTTTTAGTGGTTAATGGCTATAACCTCTAAAGGTTACATCTCATGTTATAATATAGATTAATTCTTATATTTACATTTATGATATTGTAACTCTTAGAAAGGTTAGATACCTATAAATAGAAGCTTAGGTTTGAATTTGTTAATCTTAGGGTAGAGAGAATATTGTAACTCTTCTGGTCTTATATTTTTGGGCTAACCTTTATAAGATTTCAATTTGTTAACTCTTCTGGTCTTATATTTACATTTATGAAATTGTGCTTAGGTTTGAATTTGTTAATTGAGATTAGTGATGAATTATGGTGGATTAGTGGGCGTTGAGGTTTGAAGTGAATGGTTGTTGTGGAAATTAATGTTTAGGCTTGAATTTATATATAAGTGGAATAGAGATGAATCATAGATATAAGGAGGATGAATAAAGGTTAAAAGAAGGATATTAATTAAGTGAGGGCAAGAAAGGAGTAATTAGTAATTTAATTTTTCAACTTATGAAATTGTTTGAATAAATGGTTAATTGTGGTTATATGTATGTTTGTGTAGTGCTTGATTTGCATTGAGGTAGCACGGGGGAGCTGCATTATTTTGAGATTGGTGCCAGTTATCAGGTAACCGTTTTCTGCTTGTCTCTGTGTGTGTGTATAGTGTTAGTAAGTGATTTGAAAATTATTATATTTTGATGACCATGTGAAATGTGAAAGCAATGTTGAAATTATTATTTTCCTTATACAACGTCATGTGGAATATTATTTTGAACTGACATAAAATTGTGATTGGGTATATTTAGAATTGAGGTATATGTAAATTTTGAAATTATTGCATATGTATATATATCCTGAAAATACGGGAAGGCCAAGTGCTTGATTATTGATTTGCATACCCATGTGTTGTTGAGATGATTTGCTTTTGTGTGTGACACTGGTGGCTCTGAATATTATGCCATCACGTGATGAGGTACTCTATTGCGCCACAGGACTAATTGGATTGTGAAAATTTAATTTGGAAATTATGATGTGCAGTTTTGTGTGAATATCTTAGCATATTTCTGAATTGATATATATATATAATTAAACAGGGGAAATCCATGTTAGAAAAGGAATTACCTAACATGGAAATTAAATTTCAAACCAAGAATCAACCTCCTAGAAGACCTGAGTGATGAGTGAGACTAGAGAGAGAGTGAGAGAGAGAGTGAGCTGCCTAGTCCTGCGACCAACCTCAAGGAGAAACCACCGGAATACCACGTCCCCCTCGCTAAGGAGGGTGACCAGGAAGGGGGCAACCTGAAGAAAGCCTCTGAAGACACTGTAATGGAGGATCTGACTGGGAAAGAAACCAACCAAAGCTCTAATGAGACGGAGAAGCAAGCAGATAATCCGGATGGTCAATCAAGACCAACAAACTCGCGTACCCAGATTTCCTACAAAGCTAAACTACTTGGGAAAGAACATGTTCCAGATTTTGATAAATATTTTGACATTCAGATGGCTAAATGGCTGAGAGAAGAAGAAGAATCAGCGCCAAAACTCACAAAGGAGCAGGCCACCCTAATTGAGGGTCTGCCCAAAATAGATATGCCTGATGACAGACTAAAGGAACTTTGTAAGCCTTGGAAGGACTCCCTCATTATCACCCTTCTGGGTAGATTTGCTAGCAAAGATATGATGAGAGATCGCCTTCAATGGTTACTGAAAGCAAAACACTTTGAAATTATTGATCTGCAAAACAATTATTTTACTTTTCGGACAGAAGATAAAGACCTTTGCAAGAAGTTGCTCTTCGATGGACCATGGGTAATCCAGGGACACTACCGAGCGGTGCAAAGATGGAGCCCCAATTTTAACCCTCATTACAGCAGGATGAAAAAAGTTGCCATTTGGGTCAGGGTTCCAAGTCTACCAATCCAATTTTATTCAGAGGAATTCATGTGGGAAATAGGAAACTTGATTGGAAAAGCACTCAAAGTTGATCTGAACACTCTAGCTCAATACAACAACAATATAAAGAAAGTGGAGAGGGGAAAATTTGCAAGAGTTAGTGTTGAAATTGATTTAAATAAACCCCTACAGTCAAGGTTCGTTCTGAGGAAAAGAATCTTTCATGTAGAATATGAAGGCCTAGAAGTCATTTGCTTTAATTGTGGGAAATATGGGCATAATCAAGGAGACTGCCCCATCAAATTAAATGAGCAAGAGAGATCAGTGAATATGGGGGATCCAGGGAGCTCTACACCAGAAAAGCAACCTGAACAAAATTTTCAACAACCAATTTTCAACTCTCCGGAGAGCAACTGCTCTAAAAAATATGGAGAGTAGATGCAAGCAAAAAAGCCCAAAAAAAGAAAAATGACAAAAGGAGAACCAGAGCAAAGTCAGAACACGGCAGCAGGGGGTACAGAGCTAATGTCACAGCTCAAAAAAGCAAACCAGGCACGCGTTTTGATGCTCTGAACGAGGAAGAGCAGAACGTCTCTACAAGAAATAATGTGGCTCCCATGGCAAATATTGGGAAAAGTAAGTTATGGAAGAAGAAGAATGAGGAGCCATGTGACCCTGTACAAACGAACGAGAAAGAGGAAGTTTTGAAAAATGAAAAGCACCTTGAAAAGCAAGCTGGTCAAACGCAAGATAAAGGGAATCAAAAAGTAAAGGAAGGAGAGAGATGTAATGAGGCGGCCAAAAGTGGAGATAAGGAGAAGGTACAAACAAAAAGCAACCCTAGTGAACCAAACTTGGGCCAAACGCAAGACCAAACCCAGCAAGCCCAAACGGAAACCAAGATGAGAAAAGAAGCTCAAAAAACGACCCAGCTGAATAAAAAAAGAAGCCAACATTCGAGGCCCAAAGTAGTGTCTCCCCTTCTAAAAAGAAAGCTTGCTTCCAGAGCCCACCAACTTGTAATTGGGTCTGCCACAAACACATTTAATCACGCCAATGATGAAGAAAATCCAGACCAAGGAATGAAATCAAATGACCAACCCAGTGTTCGAATTATCTCTCTTGAAGACAACCCAGGGCCTCTTCTTGACAAGCAACAACGCACACAAGGGAGTGCTACAACGGACAACAGAGAGACGAAAAAAATAGAAGAACAAATGATAAATTCTTCAAGGCAACCCCCTGATCCTTCCACCATTGTAAGGGGAATAAATTTTGATAGGGAGGCCAATGAAGGTGCTGACCAATGGTTTGAAACTCAAGACGTCGCAATAGAAGGCAATGGTGACGAGGAGATGGAACTAACTGAGAACACGGCAGAACATTAAGCCTTGTGATCAGTAAGTTTATTTATTATCAGTGTTGTTTTATGGATTTCATAGCCTGGAACTGTAGAGGCTCCGCCTCAAAAATTTTTCCCAGTAGACTACAAGATGTGATTAGAGGAATAATGATTAATCTAATTATCTTAATTGAGACAAGAGTGAGTGGTCTGAAAGCAGATAGAATTATGAAAAGATTGGGTTTTACAAACTGGATCAGAGTGGAATGTACAGGTTATGCAGGAGGTATCTGGATCTTATGGCACAATGATGCTGTGGAAATTAAATATTTAAAATCCACTACTCGGTTGGTTCATGTTCAAGTCTCTCCTAAGGCAAATAATGCCTGTTTTGACCTCAACTGTGTCTATGCTGAACCTTCTGCACCACTCCGGAAAAACCTCTGGAATGATTTAGAAGAAATAAGCATTACTATGCAGAACCCATGGATAGTAATTGGTGACTTCAATACATACCTCACTAGAGATGATAAATTAGGAGATGGGCCCCCAAATACCGCTTCTATGAACCAATTCAACAGGTGCATTAGAAATTCTCAATTGATGGAAATTAATTGTGTGGGAGACAAGTTCACATGGGAAAGAAATTTGATGAAGGAAAGAATTGATTGGGCCTTTTCCAATCTAGAATGGTATAACAGATTTCCACTATCTAAAGTTCATCACCTGCCTCGTTATGGATCTGATCACCGTCCCTTATTATTCAAACCCTCTCCTGAGATTTTTAAGCGGCATCACAAAGCGCCCTTTAGATGTCAAGCGGGATGGCTCTTAAAAGAAGACTTTATTGATGTAGTGAAGGAGTGTTGGCTTCATGGTAGTTGGTCCCAAAGAGTCCAAAACTTTATTACTAAGGCAGATAAATGGAATAAGGAATGGGTAGGCAATATCCCTTACAGGAAAAGGAAGCTATTGCAGAGAATTGAAGGGGTGGATAGATCAAGAAGTAGGAGGGACTCTCATGAGCGAAGGGAAATGGAGTTGAACTTGTGGAGGGAATATAACAAAGTGTTAAACCAAGAAGACCTCCTATGGTACTAGAAATCAAGATGCAACTGGATCAAATGGGGAGACCGAAATAGCAAATTTTTTCATACCTCATCAAGTATAAGACGAAGTATGAATCGGATTGAGGGATTGAAAAAGGATGATGGGGATTGGACTTTTAATCAAGTGGAGCTGAGGAACATGGCATTGGGCTACTATAAACACCTCTTCAATAGTGAAGTTCATCAACCAATCAGGATAAACACTGAAACCTCATTCCCTACCTTAGATAGACTTGATAAGATTATTCTCGAATCTAGGGTAGATGAGAATGAAATCCGAGCTGCTGTTTTTGATTTGGGTCCCTTTAAAGCTCCAGGCCCAGATGGCATTCATGCTTTTTTCTATCGTGAATACTGGAATGTGCTGGCTAACCCTGTTTGTAGCCTTGTCAAGGAGATTTTCCATGATCTTACCTATATAAAAGAAGTGAACAGCACCAATTTGGTCCTTATCCCCAAAATAGATGCTCCGAAAGGTATGAAGGATTTTCGCCCAATCTCCCTTTGTAATGTTAGTTATAAGATCATTACCAAGATCGTGAGCAGACGCCTGAGGCACATTATGGATAAAGTAATTGGCAGACACCAATGTAGCTTTATTGCAGGGAGACAAAGCAGTGATAATGTGATCATTACCCAAGAAGTCCTCCATTCCATGAAAGCTAAACAAGGCATATCGGGTTGGATTGTCGTTAAAGTAGATCTAGAGAAAGCTTATGACAGGTTGGAATGGAGCTTCATTCATGATACTCTCAAGCGAGTTGGATTGGATACCAAGCTATGTGATTTAATCATGGCATGCATCACTACCCCTTCATTCCAAGTCCTATGGAATAGTGAAGAAACTGAAACATTCCAAGCAACCAGGGGAATCAGACAAGGCGATCCAATTTCCCCCTACATCTTTACCCTTTGCATGGAAAGACTCCACCACATTATCCAAGATGAGATTGATAATGGGATGTGGACTCCTATTAGACTTGGAGCTAGGGGCCCACCAATATCCCATCTTTTCTTTGCGGATGAATTGATTCTCTTTGGGGAAGCTTCCACAGCTCAGATCAACATCATGTTGAGTTGCATTAATCGGTTCTGTGAAGCCTCAGGTCAAAAAATGAATAAGTTGAAAACCAAAATATGTTTCTCGAAGAATGTTCACTTCTCTAGAGCCATGGAGTTGAGTTGTAGAATGAGGGTGGGTTTGACAGGTGATCTTGGTAAATACCTGGGCATACCCTTGTTACAAACAAGGCAACATACATCCACTTTGCCCCCCTCATGGATAAGGCAAGAAGGAAATTATCTGGCTGGAAAAGACAGCTATTGAATCTAGCGGGGCGTACTACTCTCATAAAGTCAGTCATGTCAGCACTCCCATCCTATCACATGCAAACCATGCTCCTTCCTAAGAGACTCATTAAGGAGTTAGAGCAAACCTGTAGAGGATTCCTTTGGGGTGAGTCCGAGTCCCAAAAGAAACTCCACTTAATCTCTTGGGACCAAGTAGTACGAGAGAAAAAGAATGGAGGATTGGGAATCCAAAACTTGAGACTCCAAAACGAGGCCTATATGATGAAACTTTGCTGGAAGCTGATTGATGACAACAAATCCCTCTAGGTTAAGATCTTGAAGTATAAGTATGGGATTAAGGATGGTTTTCCCGAGACTTTGAAAAAGAAAGACTACTCTTCTTTGACTTGGAGAAGTATGTGTTCGGTGTGGAAAAAGTTCAAACTAGGGGTGAGAAGGAAAGTCAGGGATGGAGAGACAATGTCTTTTTGGTTTGATAACTGGTCAGAAGTTAGTACCCCCCTCATCAACCTGATTCCTGGGTATGAAGGGTTTATTGATAGAAAAGAGCGAGTCAAGGACTATGTAGACCCAAGGGGCGAGTGGGATATTGGCAGGCTTCTAGGATGGTTCCCTCCACACGTGGTTGATCGCATTACTAGGCAGTTCCCTCCAAGAGTAGAAAGAGGAGAGGATAAATACTTCTGGTACCCATCCTCTTATGGGTGTTTTACAATTAACTCTGCTTATCGTTTCTTACTTGCAGGTACATCAGAACAGGTTGACACGGTGTGGCAGAAAATATGGAAGTGGAAAGTTCCTGAGAAAGTGAAGACGCTGATTTGGCTATTCACTCACAGGAGGATACATACAGCTCACTTGCGGTGGCGGAGAGGAATCTCCAACACAGCGGATTGCCCCTTTGGTTGCCTTCAAATGGAGGATGATATGCACCTGTTCAGAGATTGCCCGAATGCCATGGATTGATGGAGATCGGTGGTTTCATCATCATACTGGGATTCCTTCTTAGCCCTACGTGGGGCCGAATGGATCAAATGGAATCTCCAACAGGAAGCGGGGAAAACTTTCACCAAAAAGGTCCCCTGGTCTCAATTGTTTGGGTACATATGCTGGGATATATGGACTGACAGATGTCGCAGGTTGTTCGGTGATACCAATAATGTCACTAAGCCCAATGTGCATGATAGCCTATTCAGAGCATGCTCGGACAAGGACCTCCTAGAGAGATATACCTTCTATGCAGACAGACCAAGGACACCTGATCGACCACGAAGAATAGAGGAGGACGAACTGATCTTAGAAACAGATAGATCTGTTTTAGAAGATAGTAGAAGTGGATGTGGGGGAGTCATGAGGGACTCCAACGAAACATGGATTGGAGGATACGCGTGCAAGCTAATCTCAGTCCCACCCATGATTGCCGAACTACTAGCAATGCTGTATGGACTCCAGTTGTGTTGGCAAAGGAACTTTAAGAAAGTTGTTGTTATTTCTAATTGTCTGGTAGCTATTGATGTAATCTTGAGGGGTGTGGATAACAACCACCCCTTCAAAGAAATCATAGATGATATTAGACTTATGTTGCATAGGGATTGGAAGGTGACTCTCGTTCACTCATGTAGAGAGAACCTCACAACGACGAACCAATTAGCTAAACTATCGCATAGCTTAGACGCCAACTGGTCATTTTTTGAGCAACAACCATCTTTTGACCAAGAGATGGGGGTTGATGGTGGAGGTACCTAGTACCTTGTAAGCTGTAATACTTGATTTATTAATGTCATCCAGGTTTATATAAAAAAAAATTAAAATTTCACAAGTAATGAACCCGTGGACTATGTTAGAATAGAATTTCGCTAACATAGTTAAACTGCAAACCATTGATAACCTTTCAAAATGTACCATAATAGAAAAAGGTCAACTTATCATGGTAATTAGAATGTACTACCTCCAGTCCTAATTATAAGAGCTAGTTGACTTTTTTGAGAAGATTAAGGAAGCAAATTAGACCCCTAAATCTTAATATATGCGAAATGTAATTAGATTAAATGATAGTTTATAAGTAAAATAACTTAGTTTTGAGGAAAAAAGACAAATATAAACAATTCATAGTGGTGTATTTTGAATCCTTAATTTTTCCAAAAAAGTCAACTGGCTCTTATAATTAGGATCGGAGGGAGCAACATACATAACAAATTTCCCTTTTCTTTCCTTAGAAATACAAATCACAAGTCCTCTCAACAACACCACAACAAACTCATACAGGAATCCATCAAACATTCCATCAAAAAATCCACCACAACCATATATCATTCACAATTCCATATAACATTTATCATCCTTGCCAACTAACATGCAATTCCCAAAATAATTCCAGCAATTCAATAAACTAAGATAAACTCAACAAAACCAAAAGACCTCATGCCCGTTTGCCAGAAATAGACCGGTCCCAACCAAGTAGTATATTAATAATCTAAAATATAACTGGTACACAAATTATAACCTAAATCCATAAATAAACATGCACTTCAGCAATGCGAAAGCAGATGAAAGCCTAAGCATATGTGTGGCAATATACGTCTCTACAGGGCCAAAAGGGAAGTTCACTGAGTCTTAATGAGTCAAAGCCGCTTCCTTTCCCCATGATTCTACCACTAGGCTTATACCTAAAACAAATGAGCAATCAGGACGAGCAATGTCTTAATAATGCTTATTTTTTCTATTTTGCCCTATATGTGAGTGTGCGTACTATTATGGTGTCAATGTAAGATTATACAATATGTATTTATAAACAATTTGAAATATGAGCACTTATCCAAATAACCACGCAACATCCAATACCAGAAAGAATAATTTGAAAACCTCATGTATATCACAATTTTTACAAAGTAATTTCAAGATAAATCTTTCACAAACATCCATAATATTTGTCTTGCGAATCGTTAAGTTATCCCCTACCACTAGGCAGACCAAAGTGGAACTCGACGGGGATCTCAACCCGTACTCAGAACTGTGGAAAAGTAGAACTCGATAAAGTTCTAACCCATACCCAAAACCACAGAGGGTGATGCTCGATGGGGTTCTAACCCATACTGAGCACATTGGAGGGGTAGTACTCGATGGAGTTCTAGCCAATACCTAGTGCACCGATAATATAATTAGTCCCTGTGGGCCAACATGATACCTCATCATGTGATGGTGAAACTAACAGTGCATCGATTCTAAACTACCATAACAATATATGCATACCAATCTGCTATTGCAATTTAACCAAAACCAAGCACTTGACATTTCCAGTGTTTCAAAAATCATGCAATATAATTTTCAAAACAATATATATTCATTTCTTAAAGTTGTGATGCAATACACATATATATGCTAAGTTCACAATAAGAAGCCCACATGACATTTATTTAATAAAATAACCAGTTGAAACCATAAGAGTCAATATGCCTTACATCCAGGAATGGTGAAAATGTATCATGATCTGAAAGCATTGTGTTGGTGGCCAGGAATGAAAAGCGATGTCACTAAATTTGTAGCCCGGTGTCTTACCTGTCAGAGAGTAAAGGCAGAGCACAAGAAACCACCTGGTCCTTTGCAAGCAATTGATCTTCCTGAATGGAAATGGGAAAGTGTTACTATGGATTTTATTGGTGGATTACCAAGAACCCCTTCAGGAGTCGACACCATCTGGGTTATAATCGATCGACTAACCAAGTCATCTCATTTCTTAGCTATCAAGGCTAATTATACCCTGGATAAATTGGTGAAAGTTTATATTAAAGAAATTGTAAGATTGCATGGAGTACCAAATGATATTATTTCAGACAGAGATCCAAGATTTACATCGCGATTTTGGTGATCTCTTCATGAGGCCTTGGGAACACGATTGAGATTCAGTACTGCATACCATCCTCAGACTGATGGTCAGACTGAGAGAACTATCCAAACACTAGACAATATGTTGAGATCTTGTGTTCTGGATTTCAAAAAGAGTTGGAATGAGATTTTGCCATATGCAGAGTTTGCATACAACAATAGTTATCATGCTAGTATTCAAATGGCTCCGTATGAAGCTTTATAAGGAAGAAGATGTAGATCTCCTTTGTGTTGGACAGAATTAAAAGAAAGAAAGCTTTATGGTCCAGAGTTGATAGATGAAACTACAGAACAAATCAAGTTGATCAGGAAAAGGTTATTGACAGCCCAGAGTAGGCAGAAAAGCTATGCTGATAAAAGAAGAAGACCTTTGGAGTTTGAAGTAGGAGATCGTGTATTCTTGAAGGTTTCACCATCAACAGGGATTGGACATTCTATCAAATAGACAAAGTTGAATCCTCGATTTGTTGGACCGTTTGAAATTCTTGAGAGGATAGGAAGAGTAGCTTATCGAATTGCCTTACCTCCGTATTTGAGTCGACTTCATGATGTGTTTCATGTATCTCAACTAAAGAAATACCAACCAGACCTAGGACATGTAATTGAGTACGAGGATCTAGAAGTACAAGAAGATCTAACTTACAAAGCTGAGCCAGAACGAATCATTGGTCGACAAGAGAAGAATCTGTGTAACAAGTCAATTCCTTTTGTAAAGGTAGTTTGGAAAGGATTTACACCTCGTGAAGCTACTTGGGAGTCAGTAGAACAACTGAAGAAGAAGTTTCCTGACTTCATGTCACAAGGTAATCCCTCTTAATTTCGAGGACGAAATTATTTTTAGGGGGAGGGAATTGTAACACCCCAAATTTTAGGAAATAAGAAATAAGGAAATATTTGGAATCTTGGGGTATTATTTGATATTTAAATAGTCTTATAAATAAATCTGGAAATTAAAGTATACCTAGAGAAATTATTTTGGGACAAATTTCAGATTTATTTGTAAATGAGAATGGTAAATGAAATTACCATTTAAGAGAAAATATAAATTTAGAAATTAAAAAGACAATATCTGCCCCTAGTTGAAAATATCTTTAATTATAAAAAGAAGGGCAAGATAGTAAAATATCTGTTAAAAATAAATATCAGATCTCTTTTAATTTGGGCCACACACGTGTCCCGTCTTATATGTTCTTTTTCTTCTTTCTCTTCCATTTCATTTTTCCCTTCCTCCCCAACCCGACTTCACTCTCACTCTCTTCTCTCTGGTTCTGCGAAGCAACGACGGCGGACGGCCAAATCGACGGCGATACACGGCGGGAAACTTCCAAGAAGGCTTAAGCAACTTCAGGTAAGCTTCGTTTTCTTGTTTCTTCTCTCCTTCTCGCGAGATTCTGAGCGTGTTGGGGGTATAAGTGTTGGATATGCTTAGTTTTGATGATGTCAAATATAGAGTTAAATGTAGTAAGCAAAAAGTGTGGATAAAGTGTTTATCTCCTACTATCTATAAGATTATGTTTGCTATATGTTTATTGTGATTGAAGCATTGCATACATGATCACATAACATGTCCATATGCTTAGATTGCATTCATAAGAGCATATAACTTAGTCTGGAATGAATTGAGATAAGAATCATAATGGCTAAGTAAAAGAGTGTAGGTTACCTCAGCAATGAATAAGTAAAATCTAATAGGTAACAGATTCTCTATCGCTAAGCTAAGAGCCTATCGCTATCAAATGAAAAGCTTAAGATAATAGCTAATGAGGACTTAGCAGTAATCCATTGAAAGAACAATATCCCTATCGCTAAGATCTTCACTATTACTAATAGATTGATTTGAGCTAGCCTAAGCAAATAAGAATAGATCCAATCGCTAGACTCTGTCTCTATCGCTAAGTTCCCTCTGATAACATGAATAAATACTAAAGGGAAAGAATGTTAGATCAGTTAACATAGTTAGCTAGCGATATCATAAGCTGCTAATCGATATCAGGATACCTGAAATAACTTAGAATATTCAGATAGCTCAGTATCCTTAAGCTAATGAGCAAACAAGTGACTAACCCCAATGGGATTAGCTATCGATAGAAGAATGCTTATAGAGATGACATACCTAGTACGTTGAACATTGAACTAAAAGAATATGCTAGCGATAATGCTCATGTCTATCGATAGAGAATGCTTGATGAAATTCCTTAGCTGATATGTTGTCTTTATCATTGAGCTAATGGACTAAGTTTGCAATAACATCTGTTGTGCTTTATATGATTATCTGTTTAGCTAAGTACTGGAATTACACTATGAAGCTAGCGATAGCTTTGTTAGCTATCGATAGCACAACACGTGCTGAGCTAATAAATTGTTTCTAAAGTGCAGATTTTAGACTGCCAAGCTAGCGATAGCAAAGGGAGCTAGCGCTAGTGAAAAAGCTGACAGCAAGTACAGGAGTAGGTAGCAGCAGGTTACCGTTACTCAGAGTCTCCATCTCTCTTAGCCAAAGCACGAAAAGAAAGAAATACTCAAACGGCTAGTTCTCCAAGTCTCCAACGGACAGAATAATACCCTATATAAAGACTTGAAGACATCTGGAGCAAAGAGAGGGACACACACGACGCACATACACAAGATGAAACTATGACTCAATGAAAACAGAGGCTCTGCACAGAATATTAGTTATATATCAGTGAGCCCGGAAATGATGAGTTGAGCGCATTAGAAAAGAAGAGCTAGAGCACACATTGTTCAGATTATGAAGCTCTAATATGTATTTTCATCATACATTATTCTGCACTTCAGTGATTATCACAATCTGTTCATTTAGTGAACTTATTACTTTGATAAAATCCTCTATTGTTTGAGGTTGTTCTAAAGCTTGGTGCTTTAAGAACAGGGTAGTTACCTTACAGGATGTAAGGGGGAGTGTTTAGAAGGTTTCTAAAACTCTGTAAAGGTTGGCTGGTAATCCCGTGTTCGTAAAACCAGTGGAAAAGGTTGACAGGTGAACCTGTGTTCGTAAAACCGGTGGGAGGCTTCTCTTGTGCCTGATTTAAACAAGATAGTGGAAAATCTCAGGTGGAGCCTGAGGACTGGATGTAGGTCAGGGTTGACCGAACCAGGATAAATTCTGTGTGCATTATCTCTTCCCTTAACTCTCTTAGTTTCCAGCATATCTACTTTATATATATCTCTTGTGCATTTAACAGTTTTGAAATACTCTGTGATAAACAGAAGGAGATTTTAAAGATTACCTTCACAGTGTTTTATAAAAGAGAATTTTAAGTTTTTTATCCTATCACCCAATTCACCCCCCCTCTTGGGTGACAGCCAGCACTTTCAATAAGGATTCGAAATTTGTGAGGTTTTGGAGCTTCAAAATACTTGAAATTGAAGCTTAAGACTCAAACAAGTATAATCTTGAAGTGGATTGAGGGTAGGAAGCTTGATTTGGCCGATTTTCCAAAGAAAGGCCGGCGGGTACTGTTCACCCGAAATAAAAAATCTAGGATTTTGGGTGCTTGTTGCTCTGAAGTTTGATTAGTCGGATGCATGAGTGATTTTAAGCATGTTTGTTGCCTTGAATGTCGATTATTGAAGGATAGGGAATTTTGAAGCAATTAATTGCCTCCCCTGTTTCTGTGATTCGTCGGCCAAGAGGAGGAGGAAATTTTCCAAATAATATGTGCATAAATTAGAGCTTGAAATGGGTGTTTTGGATGTGTGGATTGATGAATTCTTGGTTGCTTGATTTGTTGCTCAATTTCTTTGCCTTTGTTCTGCTCTGGCCGAGAAGGAGAAAAGGGAATTTTGGGAGTTATAATTCTTGAAGTGTGATTTGGTTAAGCTTAGAATTTTTGATCATTGTTCTTTGTTCCCTGTTCTGTCTGACCGAGCCTTCCTTTTCTGGGATTGCTTGATTCTTGTTCTTCCTGTTGTTCTTGTTCTGCGCTGACTGAACTTCCCTTTCTATGGGAATTGTTAATTTTGTTATTTCTTTGGGTGCAATAATATTGTAGATATGAGGAATAGATGAATTTTGAATACTTGAATTATTGTTCATTATTCTCTGTTCTGAATCTATTTAGTCAAGGAATAAAAATCATTGTGGAAGGTTTATTTTGCTTTGGGAGAAATGGATTGAGGTTGTTTTCTAGATATTCTGGCTGACAAGTTTGATTAAGGGAAGAAGGAAAAATTGCTGTGATGGTTAGTTGAACAAGGTATAGGGCATGATTATTGATGAGGTTTGTGATTTTAGGTTCTGGAATCCTAATCGCTGATTTGACTGAATTAAGGTGAGTGAAGGGAGGATTTTCTGATCTTCTTAACGCTGCTGGCTGCTAGTTTAAGGTGCAAGAAAAGAGAAACGGTGATGTTAGTCTAATAGGAATTAAGAAAAGTGGGAAGTTAAGATGGTTGTGGATGTTAAGAAAGAAATGGTTATAAATAGGGTTGGTTCTTGGGTGATTGTAGGAATGAAAGATAACCTTACGATTGATTAATTAACAGGAAAAAGGAAGTGTTGATTGAGGTTTGATGGGGAGTCCAGGGATTTAAATTCCAATCTTCGATTGATGTTTGGTTATTGACTTCAATGATGAAAATAAAAGATAGGGGTGATATTAATTCAACAAAGAGTAAATGAAGAGATATGGAAAGTTGGATTTGATTTAAAATGTGATTTGAATTGTGCTTTTGGATTGTTGGTTTAGGAATGGTATTGATTGGATTAAATTGGGAAAGCTAAATTAAGAAGTTGCAAGTTTAGTTGGAAATTCATTTATTGCTTAGGGATTTTCAAGGAGTAGGACAAAATTTAAAGTGTTGAAATTCAAATCTTTGATTGGTAAGTTTATTGGATTATTAATTGATTGATAGTAAAGGTTAGTTAATTTAAAATAGTAAAGACCCTTTTTGTGCTTATGTTGTATTGTGTATATTAATTGTATTTGTGTGTATAATAATATGTATTTGTGCAATGTTTATGAATGATAGAGTGATTAGCCATTAAGTTAAGAATTTAGATTTTTACTATATTAGAAGTAAGAGGGGTAGTACCCTAGGGCTGTGAGAGACGCGTTTTCACGGGTGAGTGTGGGAGGCCTCGGCCAGTATCCCTACCGTGAGGGACAAAACCGTGAGGGGTGAGTGTGGGGCCCATAGCTATGGGAGCATCCCTACCCAAAGCGGACAATATCTCGATCGAGTTTGGGCTGTTACAGAATACCTGATAAATAGTGGTTTCTTCTTTTTGTTGTTTTTCATTTCCCCCTTGCTATATACTCTTCTGATGCGAATTCTTCATAAACATCAAAGTTAATGACGTGCAAGAGTTTACTTGATAAATAGTGGTTTCTTCTTTTTTGCTTGGGTCTATGCATATTTAGCTTTTAAAATTACGTTTATTGATTTTCATTTTGATTTAGGCATAAAGCATGGGGTTCCCTCTTGGGATGGCAGTTAGCAGAAAGAAACATTATTGTGGTAAGCATTGATTATAGGTAAGTGGTGGACTCATTTGAACTTAATACCGTGCAAGAGTGCGAATATTAATCAAACTTGTGTTCTTCTAATAAAAAAATATTGCAATAGTTTGTTGTCTTTTTTTAGGGCATTTGTGTTTAGGGCTTCGGGCTATTCATAACCAGATGGATGTTTGCCTTATGTTGTTTTATAATTTACTTATTTGTTTATTTTTCTTTAAGTATATAGCAGTTAACTTATAGTATATAGTAGTTAATTAGAATGATTGCTTAAATGTATTTGATCTCTGGATATATGGCTTTTTGTGTATATTTATATCTAAAATGTTTGTAATTTTTGAACTAATGCAGACATGAGGTAGTATTAAAATTAATTTTTTTAAAAAAAAATAACCTATCGCGGCGCTTTCCCAGCAAAAGCGCCGCTATAGGGTACACTTAATTTTTTTTATTAAAGCCCTATAGCGGCACTTTTATTGCGTAAGCCTCGCTATAGGATTTTTCTTTTATTTTTTTTAAAATAACATGCCTATACTGGCGCTTTTATTTAATAAACGCCGGTATAGGCATTCTTTTTTATTTTTTTATTACGCATATACCGGCGCTTCTGAGTAGTAAGCGCCGCTATATGCATACCTATAACGGTGCTCATTAAGCACCGCGAAAAGGTCAATAGCCTATAGCAGCGCTGGCTATTATTGAGCCAAAAAAAAGCGCCGTTATAGACTTATTCTATAGTAGTGTTTTCATTGTGGTTGTTGTCTTGTTCAATTATTAATATTTTGAGGGCTTTGGATGTATGTAGAAATGATTTGTTGGATCAAATCGCTGTTGAATAATTAATCTTTTGTTTACACATAGTATATGATATTTGAAAAATTAAGTATACTAAAAAGTAATCAAGACATAGATATACCAAGTACTTCATTTTTCATGATTGGTGGGATTGTGTACAAGAAAATTGGGACTTTCCACCAGCGGGACTTGAGATAGGAGTGTCCGGATATTGTCTCTATATTTGAACAGCCCTGACCCTAACTTCTCGTAACTACTCACGAGTCTCTTGATCTTCGCCTTATGCTTCACGATCCACTCGTCTCCCACCACGTACTGCAGATTCGAGTTGCGCACAGTCTCTATCACGTGATGGAGATTGTTCGCCAGAAACAGGTACGACAAGGAAGCGTCCTTGCAATGCTTTGTTTTGCTGCCCAGCTTACAGATCAGAACGAAAATCAGCCAAATTACTCTAGCTGAAAACGACGGTGTCGTCGATGAAGACGACGATGGAGCAGCATCGGGATCTGAAATTTCCGGTAAATACTCCGGCACCGGCGATTTTGGAGCAGGAGTCCAGTCGGCGAAAATCTCGGAGAGGATTGAGAGGTAGTCCATGGATTGTACGGTCAGCGGATGAATTCCGCCGGTTTTTACTGCAGATTTGGATGAGTCCTTCTGGATCGTGGATTCGAATTTCGAAAGCATAGTCCGTACGGAATCGCGGAGTCGGAGCATAGAATTGCTGGCTACGTTAAAGATTTCAAAGGTGGAGTGGAAAGAGAAGATCGATTGAATCTCCGGCAAGAGTGAGGCCAAAACAATGTACATGTCAAGCTGGCGAAAAATCTTCTCCGGCGGCGAGTTCTTGATTTTGGAGACGACGTGTTGAGGAAACGAGAACAGAATAGTGGCTCCGTCTCTGGAAATATCGGCGAAGCAAGTCTCTCTAATGGAATCCGAGGAAGCGAACACGTCATGGCAGAGCTTTCTCTCTCGGTTGAAGAGAGTTCTAACCGCAACCTTCGCTGCCTCCAACCATATGTTGATTTTCAGATCAAGAACCTGCCAGTCCATCTTATGAACTTGCGAAGGCTTCAATTTATCCAAATTCAACCGATGGATTCCCTCATCGATGATTGATTTTCGAATAGGTCTATAAACACTCCTTGGCATATCCGCAAGAGATCATGCATTTGGCAATAGATCTAAGATCCTTGGTGGCGAGTGAAGAGGCTTGTTCCAATTCGGGGATGGAATCGCCAGCGAATCGGACATTGTCCTCGGGTGCGGTGGCGTCATCTTCGACGTCGAAATCGGAAATGGTGGAGCTGACGGTGGATCTACTGATGGTGGAGATTGATTCGGGATCTAAGAAAGCCCGATTAATGGAGAGGATTTGGTGGAATTCCTTTTGGAGCCTCTTCATGGCCATCTGCATCAACTTGTTGGCGAATGTGAGTTTTTGTGAACAGAGAGGGTTGTGATGAGAGTGAAGAAGATGCATTGCTTTGTGAAGCTGGTTCACATATTTGATGTATTTCATGGCCTCAGATTTGTCGTGGTAGAAGAGGGAGGTGATTTTAGCGTAGGCGGAAGTTTCAGGGTCCCACTTGTGGATTAAGTCCTGTGCTTCCTCGATGCAACGGTCTATGCCGGATTCAGGCAAGCTCGTCGCCGGCGAGGAGCTCGGGTCGGAGGATCGGGAGTGACTAGAGGTGGCCATGGCGGAGAAAGAAGGTGTCTTTGGGCTGAAGCATATGCTTTTCATTTTCTTTAACAGAGAATTAATCAAATGATTTTGCGGTGAGGATTTAATTCGGGCTTGTGTAACCAGTTTTCCTACTATCGTTTAATCATTTGAGTTTAGCGATGGCTAGGCAGGAGGGGAGGGGGTTTATATAGAGAAAAGGGGAGAGAGAAACGACGTCGTGGGTTCTTATGGGATGTTTTGGAGGTCGGTTATATGCAGCCGAGTGGTTATCAAGGGATGGGATAACATTGTCGTATTCACTAATACGCTAGAATTGTGTATAAGGAGCCATTGAAGTTGACTCTTACCGAGTCACACATGGACCGGGTTGCGTTTTAGGGATCCTTATATGTGATCCTAGGCCGAGTGTACGTATATTGTTGACTTTGACCTTAAATTCCTATCGTGAAACACTCTTTTTCACGATAGAAGAGCCCCATATAGATATAGCTTATTGGTTTCTTACGACTTAAGCCAGTTTGTTATACTTGTTCAACGTAACAATATATACTCATACAATGTCCGAATGTACGTCATATTAGTGTTTTTCAATAAAAAATATCAATATGTAAGATATCAAACTCTCTATAACGCTAATATTGAGTTCATTCCAGACCAAATCATAGCTTATTATCAAATATAAAGCAGAAAGCGAATTTATAACCCTTTGTTCATAATTATCGAACCTATTTGGGGGTTAATTTTGGTCATAAATATATGACATAATTTTAATCTTTATTAATTTCTTCCCAAGTTATACCAATTGGTGCTCCTCACATAGTAATCAAGTAACGGATGGGGGAATGATAAGGGAAGATGATCGGGATGTTTTAGAAAAAACACACCATATTAACTAACTTCTTTAAATTAATCAAATTAGTTAAATAAATCCTATATTTAGGATCAGAGCAAGTATCATATTTCGTTCTTAGCATTTTTTAAATTAATATGGTATATGGTATGACTAATAATATTATTAGAGATGAGGGCCGCCTAATAGTACTGTAAAGGAGGGTTAAATAATCAAGGAGGATGATTAAAGAGTTAAAGAGGAAGATTTAGTGATAGAACTTAATAAGTAAGAATATAAGACCAAGACGGATGTAATAAAGCTCAGGCATGATGGCATGTAAGACAAAGAAGGGGCTCACGAGTGACAAATGAACTGATGTTTTTTGGCCAATAAATTAACTGATTATGACATGTAAATGGTAAGGGGAGGCCTGCGATAAGAGGAAAACGTACGTGAGGATTGAAAACTATCAAAGGAAATGTTGCCAGTGATAACTTGATAATCAAGGTAATCAAAACCCGTAGTATTTATTAAAACTAGTATAATAAAATAGGGCCGGGTATGGAATTTTCTTTGGCGTGCGAAGGAAGAAGAGTTACTGAAGGAGAAAAGTAGAAAGGGATCCAATTTCCGTGCTAATCACCCTAATGAGTGCTCGATGCTAAGCATGATCTGTACCATTTATTTAATGGAAAGGCCATCATAGCTGTTCAGTGAATTCTAATTATATAATTTATAAGTCTTACTTATATGATTTATATCCCATATTTAAGATCAATATTTTAATTTCAGCATTCAGTCTTTTTTTTTTTTACCACATCTTATTTTTAATATAAGGTTCCTTTGATTAATTTATGAAGATTAAAAAACTAACCAAACTACTTGATTAAATATTAGTACATAAGTCATACAAATTCGTTGAAGAAAAATAATAAATATAACATATAAAATAAGAAATGTCTTACGTTTATGTTTAGAACCAAAAGTCAACCACAACTAATTCTCATATTTGGGACTAAATGTAGTATTTCATTAAACCTTTAAGAATTGTTTGGTAAGAGTGATTTGGGGGGGGGGGATTTCTGACTCAGATTTTAAAAAATTGAAGTAGGGATATAAATTTTTTTGAAAGATAAAATGTAAGAAAAAAAAATAAAACCCCAATTATATAATTTATACACCTTAATTATACCTTTCGTTTTAATTTTTCTTAAATATGAGATATCCATCATAAAATTAAGACATATAGATTATATAATTAAAGTTCACTAAATGGTCATGATGATCTTTCCATTAAATAAAAGGTGCAGATCATGCTTAACACCAAGCACTCATCAATGTGCTTAGCACCGAAATGGGATCCGAAAGTAGAGGGGTATGAAATAAAGAAAGATCCACACTTAATTACTACAAAATGGTGGAGGGAGTAGTAAGAAGAGGAATTTAAGTGACAAACAAATAAATGAGTGAGGAAGTTAATGGTGAGTGTGGAACGAAGGGGATAGGGAAACAGGTTACCAGTGAGAGGATTTATTGTACAAACCCGGTACACCACGTCATTTGTGGTCTGATTAATCATAAGTAAATACATAAAGTCTGACCGGGAATTTTCAATCTGACTTGCTACCCTAAAATAATTAACTAGCACTTAAAAAATTTAAATATCACATTTTCAATTTTTTTTATTTTACAAGTTGAAAAAATTATATTTTTATTAGTTGGTTGAATTTTTTATGGTGCCATGTCATATTAAAAATTACACGTCAAACCTAACGTATTTAAGAGTGATTGGTCAGAGCACAAATGACGTGGTACACCGGATTCACGCAAGAATTTCTCTACCGGTGAAAGGAGGGGGAAGAAAATCATGCTTGATAATACTCCCTCAAGTTTAATATAAGACTTAGTTGATATTTTTAGAAAATCTTAAGAAACAAAATAAGCTAATTATGAATTAACTTGTCTGATTTTTTCCCTAAACTATTTGACTTATAAGTTAACATATAACCCAATAATATATATATATATATATATATATCTATAGCATATGTTAAGATTAAATTGCTTATCTAACTTTACTAATCTATTAAATAAATTAATTATATCTTGTACTCCCTCCGGTCATAATTATAAGATCAAGCTGGATTTTTTCGTGAGGATTAACAAAGCAAAATTGACCACTAAATTTTAACATATGCTACATATAATTAGATCATACATTAGTTTATGAGTAAAATAAATTAGTTAAAAAAGATAAAGAAAAGCAATTTAAAATGATTCATTTTGTATCCTTAATTTCTCCCAAAAAATCAACTTGATTTTATAATCAATACCAAAAGTATTACTCCCTCTAGTCCTTATTATACGAGTCTAGCAGCCAAATTGTATTTCTTAAGAAAACATTTAAAAGTTAGTTAAAAGATATAAATATATTTAAAATAAAACATTTTTTTCAATATTACCCTTATTTATTATGAGACAAGAGAGAGAAGAGTATTAATGAGTATTATGAAAGAAAGTGTTAATAAGTAAGAGTAAAATAACAAAAATACATTAAATGATGACATAATTCAAAATAAAATCTTATATTTTAGATTAAAATAATTCAAATTTTGGTCTATTATAACAAAAATCGAGGGGTATTGAACAATGCACCGACTGGGGCATGAATAAGATTAACCAAACCAAAGTTTGGGTCGTGGGAATGATGTGACCGTTTTTGGTTTTGTTTTTTCTTTAATTTTTTCTTTTTTTTGGGGGGGGGGGGTGTTTGTTTAAGGCCACACAATGGCATTAAGGCACATAAGCCAGAAAGCCATGGCTTCATTAACTTCCTTCCCGATTTCCATATACCCTTCACAGGTCTTTCCCCATTTATCCCTGGCTTTTAAGTTTTAGTATTCCAAATTAATTATATATCCATGTATAGTAATATCTTCATTTCTTGTGGGCTTGTGGCTGCAATTTTTTCGTGTTTTTGACTTTTTGTATATATAACAAAAAAAAGATTACATATTTTCTCTCCTCCAACACATGTCAATGTTCTTTTCTATGTACTCATTCCGATTCTAAAAATAAGATTACGTTGCCTTTTCTTGAAAAGATAAATGCTGAAAAATAAATCATTTAAAATTATTAACATTTATTAGTTTTTCTCAAAACCAAGTTATCTTACTAAGTACTATTACAATAAAAGAAGTGGTTTCTCATTAATTGAATAACCTGTACAGTGCTCATATATATACAAGAAAAATAGAATAAACTAACCTAACAAATTATTAAACTAACCTAACAAATTATTATTAGGTATTTACAACATTGCCCTTGAACTAATCTAAGTAACTCACTCTATTACCCCCCCGCAAGCTGGCAATCATATATATCAATCATCCCAAGCCTGGATAACAGAGAATGAAAAGACTGAGGATTGAGGGGTTTTGTAAAAATATCTGCCAACTGATGTTGTGTTCGAACCGGTAGTAAATGGACAATGCCAGCTTGAACCTTCTCCCTTATTAAATGACAATCTACTTCAATATGTTTGGTGCGCTCATGAAAACTAGGATTGGAAGCAATATGTAAAGCAGACTGATTATCACAGTAAAGAAGAGCAGGAGCAGGATGTACAATGTGCAAATCAGCTAACAGATAAAGAAGCCATTGGACTTCACAAGTAACACATCTAAGAGCACGATATTCAGCTTCACATGAAGATAAAGAAACAACAGTTTGTTTCTTAGAACGCCAAGAAATAAGGGCCTTGTCTAGATAAACACAATAACCAGTCACAGAGCGTCTAGAATCAGGACAAGTAGCCCAATCTGAGTCACTGAAAGCTTTCAGTTGTAGACTTGATGTAGATGAAAAGAAAAGACCTCTACCTGGACTTTTCTTAATGTAACGAAGCACACGCAAAGCAGCTTGGTGATGAATGGTTGTAGGCTCATGAATGAATTGACATAATTGTTGTACAGCATAAGAAATATCGGGCCGAGTGGTGGTAAGGTATAAAAGACGACCAACAAGTCGGCGGTAACCAGCTACATCAGTTAATGGAGTACCTTGATCTTTGGACAACCTGGTAGATCTATCCATTGGGGTAGAAGCAGGCTTACAAGCCAAATAACCACTATCTTCAAGAATATCAAGAGCAAACTTTCTTTGGTTTAAACTAATACCGGAAGCAGAACGAGCAATTTCCAATCCAAGAAAAAATTTCAGATCACCAAGGTCTTTGATTTTGAAAGAATCATCCAGAAAACATTTAATACGTTTAATTTCATCTTTATCATTGCCTGTAACTATAATATCATCAACATATACCAATAATGAGGTAAAAGAGTTTTCTCGCTTGCGCACAAACAGAGAATAATCAGATTTTGACTGATCATAACCACATGAAACCAAAGCAGCTGTAAGCTTAGAAAACCACTGCCTAGAAGCTTGCTTTAAACCATAAAGAGATTTTTGTAACTTGCATACCAAATTACCATTAGAAGAAGAGAAACCTGGAGGTAGAGTCATATAAACTTCCTCATCAAGATCACCATGCAAAAATGCATTATTAACGTCCAATTGTTCCAGATGCCAATTAGAAGATGCAGCAAGAGCTAATAACAAGCGAACAGTAGTCATCTTTGCTACAGGAGAGAATGTATCAAAATAATCAACTCCCTCCGTTTGAGTATATCCCTTTGCCACCAAACGAGCCTTATAACGCTCAAGACTCCCATCTGCACGAAACTTTGGCCTGAAAACGCACTTACAACCAATTGGAGATTTACCCTTTGGCAGTTCAGTCAAGATCCAGGTGTTATTGAGCTCTAAAGCAGATATCTCAGCTTGCATAGCTTGCTGCCATTCAAGGTATTTAATAGCTTCATTGTAGGATTTTGGTTCAGAAGGAACAAAAACAGACAATATGGAATGTTTGTATGAGGGAGACAAATGATCATATGAAAGAACACTACTTAAAGGATACCTTGACTTCGTTGACATGAAAAAAGATTGATCTGATTTCAGTAAAGCACAGTGATAGTCACGTAAGTAAGATGGTGGCCTGTGTTCTCGTGTAGAATGACGAGAAATAGGAGGTAAAGTATGAGAAGTAAAATCAGGAGAATTAGAAGAAGAGATGTTTTGATTAAAATCAGCTTGTGAAGAAGGAAAAGAAGGATCAGAATAATCCAAAGTAGGAAAAGATTGTATCATAGGAATGGATTCATCTGTGGATGAAAGAATGGAAAATGGAAAAATAGATTCATAAAAAATGACATTGTGAGAGACAAATACTTGATTTGTATGTAAATCCAGCAAAACATAACCTTTGGTGCCATGTTTGAAACCAAGAAAAGAGCATTTCCTAGCTCTAGCATCAAATTTTGTGCGATGAACAGATGAAGTACATGCATAACAAAGAGAACCAAAAACTTTTAAGATTGAGTAATCAGGTGACTGACCATAAAACAGTTGATATGGAGAAGAATTTTGAAGAACAGGGGATGGCAAACGATTAATCAGGTATACTGCATGTGTGACTGCATAGGACCAATAAACCAAAGGTAATTTTGATTGAAATAATAAGCTCCTAGCAGTATTCAAAATATGCTGATGTTTTCGTTCAACTACGCTATTTTGTTCAGGAGTTTCGATGCAAGATGTTTGATGAAAAATGCCCTTGGAAGAAAAGAAAGTTGTCATATTAAATTCAGATCCATTATCACTACGAACAGACTTAACAGTAGTATTTAATTGATTTTCAAGAAATACAATTAAATTCTGCAAAGAAGAACGAGCATCAGATTTTAATTTCAATAAGCAAACCCATGTATGCCGTGAAAAATCATCAACAACAGTAAGAAAATATCTATAACCTTGAATTGAAGTAATGCCATATGGTCCCCATATATCAACATGTAAAAGATCAAGTACACGAGCAGATTTAGAGAAACTAACAGGAAAAGGTAATTTTCTTTGCTTAGCAAAATGACAACTATCACAACTAGAATTGATGGAAGGATTACAAGTGATAAATGGAAATTGTTTATTCAAAGTATGTAAAACTTGTGTAGAAAGATGACCCAATCGGCAATGCCAAAGATCAAATTGAGAAGATGCATCTTGTGTGGCTAATGAAGAAACAGAATTTATTGATGAACTGTTGTGTGTACTTGGAAAATCTGAGTTCACAGTAACATCTTGAAGTACATGACTTTGTAAAATATAAAGTCCTTGAGAGACTTTAGCAGTACCAATCGTTTTCCATGTCCTCAAGTCCTGGATAAGACACCGAGAGGAAAAGAGAGTAACACAACAAAGGAGTTGAGAGGTTAGTTGAGTAATGGACACAATGTTATAGTGAAACTGAGGAATGTATAAGACATCAGAAATGCATATATTTGGAGTAATTTGAATTGTGCCAGAAATGTTAGTGATAACAGAAGAATTGGTAGGTAAGTGAACTTGAATTGGAGGAATAGAAGAATAAGATTGAAAGGCAGACAAAGAATAACAAACATGAGTAGTGGCACCACTATCTAGAACCCAAGAATTGACAGATGATTTAAAAGAAAGAATAGTATGTATACCTTGCTTGTTAGCATTAGGCATGAGAGTAAGAGATGAAAACTGATTAACAAGATGATTAGGTGTAGTCACAGAAACAGAATTTGTGGGTACAGAATTGGCAGTAGGATATGCAGCTGGCTGTAATTGAGTCAATTGTTGGTTATATCGATCTTGTGAACTAGGGTTTGAAGGTTGATTGGATGTAGCAGATTGACAAGATAAAGAATCACCAGAAGAAGGAGACGTGAACACATTATTAACAGCAGCTGAACCATTCCTGAATTTAAAACCAGGAGGATATCCATGTTTCTTATAACATGTATCAACAGTATGCCTTGGCTTTCCACAATAAGTACAAACTTTATTATTGTTCATAGAAGTCTTTGATGATCCAGCAGATTGAAAATTAGGCCTGGATGATGACCTATTAAAACAAACAACAGGATCTATACCACCAGAAAGCTCACGTTCTTGTTGAATTATGAGAGAAAACACTTTGTTTATAGGAGGAAGTGGATCCAATAACATGATTTGTGACCATACATTAGTGTATTTATCATTCAGCCCTTTCAAAAAACGAATCACATAATCTTGCTGTATATAACTCTTCGCATGACAAGAACAATTAGGTAAAGGACGTAAATTCAAAATTTCATCCCAAATTACCTTCATCTTGGTGAAATAATCAGAAACCGTGAGTTCACCTTGCTCAAATTTGTATAACTCTTCTTGTAACTCAGCAATCCGAAATATATCGCCATGACCGAACCTCTCTTTGAGATCATTCCATACATCTACTGCACTATTGATCCAGATCACGCTTTGTGCAATTGAAGGTGATAAAGATCGACTGATCCATGTCAGAACCATGGTGTTGCAACGTTGCCACGCCGGGAAAAGAGGATCTGCCTCATACGGGATCTGAAGAGATCCATCAACAAACTGGAATTTGTTTTTGCTCATCAACGCCATAGTCATAGCTCTGGCCCAGTGATGATAATTCGAACCAGAAAGCGGAGGAGAAACAAGGACAAGTGAAGGATTTTCACTTGGATAAAGATAGAAACAACTCGTCGGATCTTGAGATATCATCGTTGACGAAGAAGAGGAATTCGAATCAGACGCCATTGCAAGTGCGATCTGACGAAAGATCGATGAAGAAATCAAGAACTGAGAAATTTCGGTGAATGATTTTGAGAAACCAAAGGAAACTAGGGCAAAAGACGATTAGGGCACAGAAGCTCGAGAGAAATCGAGAAGAAAACGGAAGGGAAGCTCTTTACAACATTGCCCTTGAACTAATCTAAGTAACTCACTCTATTAAGTACTATATAACAAGAAAAAGATTACATATTTTCTCTCCTCCAACACATGTCATTGTTCTTTTCTAAGTACTCATTCCGGTTCTAAAAATAAGTTGCTTTTTTTGAAAGGATTAATACTGCAAAACAATTCATTTAGAATTATTAATATACTAGTTTTTCTCTAAACCAACTTATCTTACTAAGCACATGAAACATGTATTAAAATGAAGGGGTCAATTTCATTTCTTAATTTCAAAAAAAAATCAACTTAACGTTATATTTAAGATAAGAGAGAAAAATTGTAGATGACATCAGACTAATTACAATTGAGAAGACAGTTTTTTTGAGCCGGAGGGTTCCCCACCCCCAATTCACTCCTGGGGGTGTTTGTTCTTGTCTTAGCTTCTTTACGGCGAGGTGATCAGGTTTAATTTCTTAGAGCAAAGCAGTTGAGAGTGACTGCGCTAAGGTGCATGCGAAATAAGATGCATGGATAAATCAATGAGATATTGTGACAGTGACACAGTGTTGAGATAACGCTTATTTGGTGAACTGAATGCCCTGCTTCTTGTTATCTAGCATGAGATGGATCATTGTCAAAATCCCTAATGCTAGGTTTGGATGAGAGGAAAAGTTAGAAGAAAAGAAAATGGGAGAAGAGAAAATGGAGATGAGAAAAATTTGGGAAGAAAATATTATCACCCCACTTACTTGAATGGGCAAGAGAAAATTGGGGGCATAATGGTAAGATAAATTTCCTTCTTATTTTCTCTCCATATGTGAAGAGAAAAGTTGGGGGTGGGAGGAAATGGGGTGTGGAACCCATCACATTCTCTCCCCAACTTTTCTTTTCTTTCACGTTTCCTCCTTCATCCAAACAAGGGAACGCTTTCCTCTCCACTTTCTCTCTTAGTTTTCCTTCACCTCCTATTTTTCTCCATTCAAACAGGCCCTAATATTGTAGTTTAAGGGCTACAAAATGAGGTAGATTCACATGCATGCCTAGATGATTAAAGACTTGTAGTTACTCCCAATATCATTATTATATTTTTTAAAACTCACTTGTTCAAATTTGATTGGATTAAAGTACTCGTATAAGGTTAATTATCTGCTTCCTCTAGCCCTTAATATAAGGTATCGTTTTCTTATTAGTTACTTTTTTATAGTTAATTTTATTATTAACTGCGGTTCAAACTTAAAAACAATAAATCACATCATATATATAGAAAGGGGCAAAAGCTAAATTTTTTTATCAAATGTATTAATGTTACTATTTGATGGGGGAGGGGTGTCAGCTACCCCTCCCTCAGCTGATCTTGACTGCCCCGTTGATTTCACACACACACACACAGAGCTGATCTTGACTGCCCCGTTGATTTCACACACACACACACACACATATTTTGATACATTTAAATTCTACATTTAAAAGTAATATTTTGATATATTATGGGTAAAAAGAGGTTATGTTTCCAATTTTTTATGATTTTTCAAACATTTGGGTCTCTAAATGAAAAAAATACAACACAGTTTTAAAGTCTCCAAAACTTTAAAAAAATCATAAAAAATTGAAAACATAACCGTTTTTTGCCCATAATATATCAAAATATCACTCTTTTAATGTAAAATATAATGGTATAAAAAACAAGAAAATATATGAAAAGTGCCCCAAATCAATGGGACAGCTAAGAGCAGCTGAGGGGAGGGGCAACTGACACCCCTCACCCCTATTTGATCCGCAAGAATTAGTAGTTGATGACTTAGACCAGAGGGAGCATTGCCCACAGCTTCTCTAGTTGTAAATATATCTTGAATATTTTGTAACCATTAAATCAATATTTGAATGCTTTATATTTGATTTTTTATAAATTTATTATTAAAATGTTATGTTATAGAATAAGATTAGTCAAATTTAAACGTCCAAATTTCCAAATGAATAATTCAATACTAATACAACAACAACAAAAACTGAAAAAATGCGTGTAAAACCAAATTTGAATCTTTCTATTCCTATTATTATAAACAAAGGATACGTTAAGTTGATGTGACAACTACATTAAATATCTGCTGTGAACAATAGAAAATTAATACATCTAACTAATTAAATTACTCTTTTCAATAAATTGTTAAAAAATTTAATCCATATTCATGCTTAAAACATGTTCATATTTATTCTCAAAATTGCTATTACCCCCGGCTGCACCAGCAGCATTCATTGACAATATACAACTTCATCCGTTCTTAAATATAAGACATAGTTAGATTTTTTTTAGAGATCAAGAAAGTTAAATAAACCACTTAATCTAAATGTACTTTATGTATTATTATATTATATATTAGCTTATAAGTTAAATAAACAATTTTAGATAAAAAAATTGGACAAATTAATTTATAAATAACTTATTTATATTTTTAAGATTTTTTAAAAAAATCCAACTAAATATTATATTTGAGAAATGGAGGAAGTATATCATAACGTGGGTTTTTAAAAAATCTATATTTTTAGGATTTTTTTAAAAAATCCAACTAAATATTATAATTGAGAAATGGAGGAAGTATATCATAACGTGGGTAAAGTCATCATCCTGCATTCATTCATTGGTCGTCAGGACTGAGAAATTATTAAGAAATTATTTTAGTTCGACTGACTTTTTTTATATAACCATAATATTGCGTGACTCGCAACAAGGACGTATGCATTTTGATACAGATGTCCTAACAAATTCAGTCAATATTTCGTGCAGCTGGCATTATTATTAGTTTATTACTACCCACTCAATAAACCAAAATTAGTTTTTTGTTACACTCAATAAACCAAAATTCATGACCTTATATGCTTAAGAAAAATCATATCATTTATTTATAAGATTATTTACTTCGAATTAGTATTTCATATAAGGGTAGGTACACGTATTATTTCCATTTAACCCTCTACTACTGGATTTATGCATCTAAATAAAAATGTTGTCTTGTCTAGTTTATATTGATTTGCTGCACGCGCACAAACTATTTGGATCACTGCATTAATGAGTTCACATACAACCTTCTTTTGTATATTTCCAAAATACTTTGAACATGAAAAAAATCTACAAAATTATAAAGGTTTAAGGTGCATTTTGGGCAATGATTTGTTACAAAAAATGCGCCTGACACAATTATTTTTAAAATGGTCCATAGAAGCCAACCATTTTTTAAAGGGTTAAAGGTCACCGTTGCCCCGGAAATATGCAAGGTGGATCACATCTGCCCCGGAAGTTTTTTTGGGTTTAATTTTGCCCTGGAAGTGTGTAAAGTGGATCATATTCGCCCTTTACCATTAAAAAATTTTTACCGGTAAAGGGCGAATATGATCCACTTTGCACACTTTCCGGGGTAAAACTGGACCAAAACAAAAAGGTAATGGGCGAATATGATCCACTTTACACACTTCCAGGGCAAAATTGGACCAAAAAAAACTTCCGGGGCAGATGTGATCCATCGTGCATACTTCCGGGGCAACAGTGATCCTTAACCCTTTTTTAAAATGGGGTAAATTGGCCGACACCATGTAGAATTTTATTGTAACAGGCGCCAACACCATGTAGAATTCTGTTGTGACAAGCGCTTCTTTTTGTAATAAATTATTGGTCAAGTTACCCCATTTTAAAATGTGGTTGGCTTATATGGACCATTTTAAAAATAATTGTGTCAGGCGCGCTTTTTATAACAAATCATTGGTTAAAATGCACCTTAATCCAATTATAAAGGGCTGATATTTTCGATGAAAACATAGTTTTATTGAGAAGGCGTATTTCTTAAGTTCTTAAGTAAAGTTTTTTTATTGGACCGTATATATTTGATTTTCTTGGGTAAGAATTTTTTTTATTTCTTAAACAGGGTTTTAGTCGTTTCTATATATATTAATATAACTTTTTGTTGTGGGACAAAAATACAGGCCACTCGATAAATGAAATACGTTTCTAATAACTCTTTGCTCATTAAATTATTTTATGGTTTTAAACAGACTAGTACTTTATATCAGTGTGTGTGGTAAAATTAATAATGAATAAGTGGAGTTATCCATAAAACAGCAAACTCACTTCAAAGTTCATGAATAAAAAATAAGTTTAATAAAGATATTAAATCAGCAAATATAAATGAATATTGCAAGCAATTTTTTGTGGGTGTGTGGGTGACGATGGCTTTGTGTATTGTGAGTATAATAAGAGTATTTAATCAATCGCTTTGCAGGAAAACGAAATAAACTGTTGCCGGATTGGATGAAATGACTTCAACTTGATTTGTTCCCCTAAAAGCATTGACAAAAGGCTAAAAGGGTGGCAATCAACTAGCAGTATCGCGACAAATGAAGCCAATGTCATAAGATTAATAGGTTCTAATAAATTGTAGACTCCAACTTTATGATATAGTTAATTCTCATGCCATGTGCATTCTTAATAGAATAATTTGTGTTTGTTCATCTAGAAGCGTGAACACATCATAGGGTGATTCCCAGTAAATTCTCGAAAGAAACGAGAGTTCACTTTCATTGCTCAGTCAAAGCATAATATATAGGAGTGAATTGAGACCATTAATAGTTGGTAAGGAGTTTCCTCTTAATTTATAAGGTCATGAGTTTAAATCTTATTACCGTTGTGAAGACTTTATTTATCTATAATATGTAAACACTATTGTAATCGTAATCGCTCTTTGAACTTAATGACAGACAATGACTATGGTGTGTCTTAGGATGTAGCTCCAATTCTGTTTATGTATACAAGTAAAAGAGGGGAAAAAAATGGTCGCTTCCAAATTCCTCCAACGAGGTCGTTACCTAGACCATCAAATAGTAGTCTCCTTGATCTTCAATGTATGTGCTGGTTTATCAAAATATTTCATTTAATTATCATTTTTATGGATGGAAATGCATTTTGATTATATAACTAATAAGGATAATTTGAAAATAGATCTAAAATTTTATTAAACAAGTGAATTAAGATATTATATTTAAAATTATAAATCCTTCGGCTAGCCCTTTTATATTAATTCATTATTTGGGGAAAACTGGAGCGGATGAAAATGATGGGATAAAATTAACGAGTGGCATCCACATGTTGTTGAGTCGTGAGCATTGTAAAGTACTCAAGTTGCAGGCTTGCAGCAATTGTTATTCAAAGTCAACCCACCCTAATTCTCACGTCATTAATGTTATATATCATCTCACTTGTTGACATTAATGTGCAGTTTAAGTCTCATATCATCAAATTTCAGGATTCATTATCAGTGTACCATAGGTAGTTTAGATGAGGCATTCCAATTTTTTATCATTATTAGACACCCACATTTAGCTAATGGTTTTTTTATTTTTGTCAGATTCGATCACGATTACTTAGAACATGACCCGTTCATCAACAAATTTCTGAAAACGGGCTGCTTCTAGTGTAAAATATAACCCATAGCACGCACACAATTGTGCTGTTTAGTTAACAAAACAAGTATTATATTCCCTCCCATACTTCCTAAATATAATATCTCTTTATTAAATTTAATTATATTAAGGATGTTAGTTAAATTAGTTAAAATCACATGGTTTACTAAAACACTATAACCATATATCTTTATTTTTTTTACCTTACCACCTACCTTTATTTACACACTCTTTATTTTCCTTATTTATTATTGAAAGAATCAGTAAGGTAATATGAGAAAATTTTAAAAGATATTTTATATTTAGAAATAAATCATATATATTACAAGTAAGAAGGTTGAATTACATAATAATATATTGTCTGTTATGAATATTTGTACGGCTCTTAAAGTGGCTAGGCTTCGTGGTATGTATATATATATAGATATGCGTATTGATTTGTGGAGGGATTAGATACAAAGAAGTCAAATTAATGTGGTTTGGTCAATGTCAGAGACATAGCCGCCCACGTCAGCACGGATTAGAGTGGCTAATTCCGCTGTGGCCAGCTTATCAGGATATCATTTGTTAATCCCAAAATCAGACCACAAATTAAACAAGAGGGTTTAATTTATACTCCATTTTGTTATAAATATAATATTTATATAACTAATTTATTATATTAAGGATATTAGTTAAATTAAGTAAAATTATATAGCATAACCAATGCACTCAAACCATCTACCTCTATCCCTACCTCCCTTTTGATTGTTTATTATTAATGAGTATTAATATGAATAACTTAGAAATAATTAAAAATTAAAGAAATCTTATATTTTAGAACAAATTTATCTCCAAATCTTATATTTAATATAGGAGGAATAAATAATTTTGTTTTGTGCGGTGAAGCTGGCATATATCCCGGATAGATGGGAAAAAACCGTTGTATTATTAAATTAAAGTAACATGCAGCTGATATAATAAAGTGTGTATGCACATCAACAGGTCATTAAGTGATGATGCGTGTACGGAAGAAATTATTGTACGGGCAACGTAAATCGAAAGAAATTGTACGGACGACAACGAGGCAGACAGCACGTTTTGTTATTTAAATTTCCCTATATTTATTTCTTCTATTCACCGTGGGAATTTTTGCATTTTAGTATTTTACCCATTTGTCTCTATCAAACAACCGTGCTGACGGAATTAACAAATGAGGCAGACAGCACGTTTTTTTTTTTTTTTTCAGTTCAAAAAAAAAATAACCAACCGTAAATGAATTGAGCCTTTAGCCTTACCTAACCGCTGTGAGAATATCCCACTTCGCGAACCTGTTAGCCTGATACTACTTCCTCGGCTTTAAACAGAAAATCCAGAGAGCGTTATTTAATAAATTAAAGAAGTAAAATAAGTCACTTAATTATAACATATTTTAAGTATTATTAGATTATACGTTAGCTTATTAAAAAATAAACAAGTTTAGGTGAAAAAATTCTGGCAAATCAATCTAAAAATATTTTACTTAGTTTTATTCAGATTTTCCAAAAAGATAAATTAGACCCTATTACTAGAGATAACGTAAAGTCGCGCATCAAAAAATTGTGAGATACATTAAGGGTATATAATGTTGAGGCAAATCCTCTCACATTAACTTAAGTTTTTGTAAAAGAAAGACAAACCTAACACACATATATATACTATGTTCACATTTAATTCAAAGTTCATGAAAATATAATTTTAATAAAGATATTAAATCAGTAAAACTAAATATAATGAATATCACTGCCACTGGCAATTTTTTGTGGGTGTGTGGGTGACGATGGCTTTGTCTATTGTGGGTGTATTAAGAGTATTTAATCAATCGCTTTGCAGGAAAACGAAATAAAGTGTTGCCGGATTGGATAAATGACTTCAACTTGATTTATTCCCCTAAAAGCATTGACAAAAAAGTTAAAAGGGTAGCAATCAACTAGCAGAATCGCGACAAATGAAGCCAATGTCATAAGATCAATAGGTTCTAATTAAATTGTAGACTTCAACTTCATGATATAGTTAATTCCCATGCCGTGTGCCATTTAAGCAAATTTGTATTATGTGTGTTTGTTCATCTAGAAGCATAAATGCATCATACGGTGATTCCCAGTAAATTCTCGAAAGAAACGAGAGTTCACTTTCATTGCTCAGTCAAAGCATAATATATAGGAGTGCATTGAGACCATTAATAGTTTTTTTTTTTTTATAAAAAGGTCAATATTATATTATAAAAAAGTCATACACACATAATATACAATAACGAGTCCAAATGAAACACCCCAAAATTACTATCAAGGATGCATATGAGGGCCTTATGAGTGGGCCAAATTTCCAAGAACCAAAAAACATTTTTCACTAGCAAACTCCACCATATTACAGGCTTAAGAAAAGGCCCAAAGGTCATCTCCCCCACCAACAACCAAGAAGGTGTCACCTGCTTTCTGTATGAGAGTCCAAAGCAAAGAGAAATAACTGGTACGTCGAGGCGCATCTTCAAGTAAGCTTGAGTGCTAATGACGTCTACACCAAATGTGTTTGATAGAAGAAGAACCTTCAACCAAGGATACAAGATCCAAAGCAAAGAAGGCCGAGAGGAAAGACTACCCACCATATCTGCATAAGAAACACTAAAAACATGCAAGCAAACAAGTATAGTCATAGAATATTTAATAACTAGCAGCACTGCTGGAAGGACCTCTAAGTGGCTGCTAATAAACTTAGAGGTCCCTGATATAATCATCCACATGTACGGAGCTTTTTGGCACAAGCTCCGTAAGAACCCAGAGAATGAGAAAGACACTCTTCCCATGATCTTTTCCTTCTTGTAATAAGAAATCTGCCCATGTTATCGCAGAGGAAGAAACTTCTAGCATGCGCTTGAGAGAAAAGGGCAATCTGGCAATTAAACTTATCCGTATTCTTGCAAGATAGGAAATCGATAACATGGATTCCCGAAAATTTGAAGACGTGGCAGTTTAAATGTAAGGAATGATCTTCAAACAATGAGGAAAAGACAATGAAAATATGCCACCTCTGTTTTATCTCCATCTGTCCTGCAGTGCGTAGAGAGTCTTTCTGACAAGGTCTTTGATAAAATTCCACAAAATATCCCTGCTGTGAAAACCAAAAAGTAGGCTTCTTATCTACTTCCAACGTGTTAAACTGTAGCTTTCGTTTGCAAGGGATCTTTAGCTTAAAATTCTGCCATTTACTCATAATCTATAAGGTCTATAAAGTAATGAGCTCAAATCTTATTATCAATGTAAATACTTTATTAATACGTAAAATATGTAAGTACCATTGCCTATCTTGTGTCTTAGGATACAGCTAATCTAACTCTATTTATGTATACAAGTAAAAGAAAAAGAAATAGGGTGCGTTTTGTTGGGCTTAAAGTGAGAAAATAAGTCCTTATTTTTTAGCCAAAAGAACTTAAAGTGAGAAAAACAATTTTGATGTGTTTGGTTGGACTTATGAAAATAAGTTCTTATGGAAAAAATAAGAATTTATGAAGGAAATAAGCACAAGTTGAAAAAAGTGATTTATTTTTAAAAATAAGAACTTATTTTGGTGAGGCCCACAAATTCTGACTTATTTTTCACATCTGATCACAACTTACCCAAACATACACAATCTGATTTATAGAAAATAAGTCACTTATAAGTTATTTTTTTCACAGTTGACCTAAACATAAATCTCATTACATAATCTGACTTATTTTTAATTTGACTTATATATAAATCACTTTTTCATAAGTCCATCTAAATACACCCATAATCGCATCCATGTTCTTCCTACGAGGCCTTCGTTTAAACCATCAATATAATAGTCTCCTTGATCTCAAATGTATGTGCTGTTTCTCGAAAATATCACATTTAATTATTATTTGTATGGATAGAAATGCATTTCGATTATGTAACCAAGAAAGATAATTTGAAAACAGATCTAAATTTTTACTAAACAAGTGAATTGAGATCTTATATTCCTTTGGTCATAATTATAAAACCAAATTGATTTTTTTGTGGAGATTAAGGAAATAAAATAGATTACTAAGTTTCAACATATGATATATATACAATTAGATTATACGTTAGTTTATAAGTAAAATAAATTAGTTTTTTTTTAAAAAAGATAAATATAAACAATTTAAAGTGATTTATTTTGCATCATAAATTTCTGCAAAAAAAAAAAAATCAACTAGATCTTGTGACTAGAATCGGAGGGAGTATTTAAGATTGAGATAAATCCTTCATTTGACGCTTTTATATTCATTATTTCAAGAAAACTGGAGCGGATGAAAATGACGGGCTAAAACTAACGAGTGGCATCTACATCTTGTTGAGTCGTGAGCATTGTTAAGTACTCTTTTTTTAAAAAAAAATGATCAAATATATTAAATATTAAAGAAGTCTACATGAAAATACTTGCATAAGAACTAACAACATACTCATAATACTTAATAACTAACCTAAAGAAACTACAATTGTTAACAAACACACCTGAATACAAGCATGAACCCAAAATTCCAATATTAGAACATGATCAAGCAACACACCATATGAAAAATTTTAGTTCTGTAATGTCGTATATAGATAAAGCCATCAACATGAAGTCGATGAAGATTATGTCACTAACTTCACTCTCAAGAGAGGAATAACGGGCATCTACCCCAAATAGGGTTTGAAAGAAAAGGACTTAAATCCAACATTAAGTCGGAAGTCCCATAAAGACTATAAAGACATTTGCAGAACCCAAGAATTCCATCAATGTAAAACGTGATCATGATTCTATGCTGGAATTCAGATTCTAAAACAATCAAAATAAAGACAATAGACACATAATTAATACCCAAATAACGATATGATGAACCTTCATATAACTTAAGCATTATAAACTGTTGCACCCCTGTAAGATAGACCTCTAAGTGACTGCTGAATAACTTAGAGGCCCCTTTCAATATCATGTGCTTATACGGAGCTTTTTGGCACAAGCTCCGTAAAAACCCAGAGAATTGAGAAGACACTCCTCCAATGGATGTTTCCTTCTCCTTGAAGAAAGAAAGGGTTGAGGAACACAAAAGGAACAGAAGATTTATCATATGCACAACCTCTGTTTTGAGCCTCAATAACAGCATATATTTTGCTTCAAGGAAAGACCATTTAAACTGTGATTGAATGCACTGAATCTTAGAGCATAAGCACAGCTCTTCTTAGAAGAAGGAGGTAAATGAGACACTCCCCCCCCCTCAGATAATCCCTCTTTCCTTTCCTCATCACATTGAAAATTTGTGCAAAATCCCAGCATCGCTCTATTTGAATGCAACGTGATTCAAAAAACATAGCAAAGAAGGTAAAAACATGACCTTTCTTCCTTGATGATAACGTATCAATTTTTCACACAGAGAATTTGAAAGGAACCCATTTATCATCTTCAATTTGATCAAAATAGCTTACTGAATTGGAAGAGAGTTTTCTCGATTTGGTCTTGATGCAGTCAACATCCCAGCTACAAATTCTCTTTGCTTTCCTTTTTCTGTGTGAACTACAAAAGGAACGAGGCTCCAGCAAAACTTCCAAGATTCTGTTAAATGATAGGGCTGTGGAAAGAGAGGACAAATCTTCTTTGCGAGACTTTTTAGCAAAGGAAGGAAAGCAGTGATCAGCAGCTACTTTTCTCTTCCTTGATTGTAAATTCTTCATTATACCCACAGAAAATTTAAAAGGAGGCCATTTATCATTATCTTCAATAAGCTCAAAGTAACTAACTGAGTTGGAAGAGATTTTCTGTGATTTGGACTTGATGACCTCAGGTTCCCAGCCACGAAGCCTTTTTTAACCAGAAAGAAAAGAATTTGAATGACAAAAAGATGGATGAGATTCTTGGATCCAAAGCAGTAAACCAGCCCGTTTTCTTATAGCATAATTCCTTTGGAAATAATTAATGTGAGAAGAATTAGGCCCACGAATAGAAGAGCGCACGTGGAAAATATGATTAGTGTTGTCACAGTGTGCTGATGTATGAAGAAGGGAACCACACTTGCAACACAAGATACATGCTTGTTCTAGAAAGTATGAGAGATAAACCGACTTATCTGATGCCAGCACAATCTCTGGAGGGACTGTAACACCCCAAATTTTAGAAAATAGAAAATAAGGATTTATTTAAAGTCTTGGGATGTCATTTAGAAATTAAAAAGCCTTATAAATAAATTTATGAGGCCAGGTGTATTTTTAATAATTTTTAAGACTTATTTTATTTATTAATTGAGGAAAAATAGTTGGAAGATGGATTCAAATAAGAGAATATTTAGAACATTGGGGTATTGTTTAACATTTAAAAAGTTTTATAAATAAATTTGAAAATTAAAGCATGACTAGAGAAATTATTTTGGGACAAATTCAGGTCTATTTCTAAATGATAATGGTACATAAAATTACCATTTAAGAGAAAAATAGAAAAAGGGAAATAAAAAAGACAATATCTGCCCCTAGTTAAAAATATCTCCAGTTGTAAAAGGAAGGGTAAGATGGTAAATGCTCATTGAAAAAAATGTCTTACCTTTAATATAAACACCCCACGTGTTCCTCTCCCCAATTCATTTCCTCTCCCTCTCACATACCTGAGCCTCCCTATGCTTTCGCTTCCCCTCCGTTCCCTCTGGTTTCTTTGAGCTTCAGCAGTGACAGCGGCTATCGACGGGGCAAATGGCGAAGAAAACATGTGTGGAGCTTGGGTAAGCCTTTCTCCTTCGTTCTTTCTTCCTTCTCTGTCCGTTTCAGCGAGTTTAGGGAGAGATTAATTCGAGTTTTGGAAGCTTTAGAGGCTATAAATTAGTGAAATTATAGCTTATACTTCGATTAATCACTCTTAGGAAAGGTTTTGAGGAGTGATTGAGTGTTTGGCCGAGTTTCTTCAACAACCCCAAATTCTTGTTACTGTTCACCGTCGCCCTCTTCAATGATTTCGGGTAAAAATCCATGGAAACATTAATTAAACGTGAATAATAATAAGATTGAGTTAAGAATTGGGTTTTGTGTTGAATTTTGGATTTTTCTTCTTCCCCTGTTCAGCTCTGTCGACGGCAAAGAAGAAAGAATTAATGTTTCAATGAATCTGAAATTACGAATGAAAGAATGAATTGCTCTTGCATGTTGAGTTGTGGTAATTTTTTTAGGTGATCGATTATGGCTTTTGGTTTGTCCAATTTTTTTTGGCAGAGCTGAAATTCTTGTGTTTTTTTCTCTGTTCTTGATCAAGTGTTCTGCTATGATTAATTTGAAAAGGAGAAAATATAGTTGTTGTGATTTTTCTTCTTCTTGGCTGCTCTGTTTTAGTTAGTGTTGAGGAAGGAGGTGAATGATGAATTTGAAGTGTTGATATATGGATTCTAGGTGTTAATTAAGAAGAAATTGTGACAAGTGATAGTTGATTTTCTTGCCTTTCTGTGGTTCTGTGTTCATGGCTGCAAAGGGAGTAAAGAAGGGAAATTTAATTGTTGATGGTTTTGGTTCTGATTTGGTTCCTAAACACTAAATAATATTTGGGCTTATTATTTTGAGGTCTTAGATATTAGAAGCTGTATTGAAGTGAAAAAGGGAATTAATGAACCAAGAGATTTCTGTGATGGTTATTGGGGAAGCTCTAAACTGATTTAGATATAAATGTTTTGTTTGATTGGTTGTTATGTAATTGTTTAGTTAATTAATGATTGAATGGAAGGGTGGAAATTTCTAGGTTATTATGCTGTTACCTGAAATGTCTTAAGGGGTTAGGAAAAGATAAAACTGATTTCTATTGATGTTTTGGATTCCTAAATAATAAATTGACAGCCCAAATATTCAATTATGCATAGAAATGTGAGTTGGTTAGCTAGGAATTGAAATGGATTATTTTAGTGTGAGTATTTGTGAAGAGAAGGAATTTGAAGTTGGAACTGATTTAATACCTTATTGGTTTACGTTTCCAAAGGTTGAATGTTTTTTTAGATGGTTAAAGTTTCTTGAAGAACCAAGAAAAGGATGGTTGATGTGATGTTGTAAAAGAAAGAAGAGGAATTGATGATAAAGAGATTTGATTGAGATAATCAATTTGGAGGTTGAATGTTGTGTTTGTGTGAGTACTGTTTGGCTATGAAAGGTGATTTAGATTAAAGGATTTTCTTTATTTTTAGTGTTACAAAAAGGGAATGATAATTTGGATGTAAGTTGATATTTGTTTTGGATATGAGATTCAGTTCATGAGGCCTAAAGTTTTAGTGTTTTCAGTTCTGTAATTATGCTTGTCTGGGTTGTGATTAATAATGTTCGTTGGTGAATTAGTAGATAGTCCTTGAGATGTCACTCTAATAAGTGCATATTCCTAATGAATTTTAAGTATTTGGCCATAATTGAAAAGAAGGGAAAAGGAGAATTTATGATAAGGAAGCAAGTTGAGGTTTGACTAGATGACTCTATGATCTTTAATTTAAGGTTTGAAATAGTGATGGCAGATCACAATCTTCCTAGTTACAAAGGATAGTGGTTGTTCATTGTTGTGGGATATAGTTTGATTGCAATGAAATCTTAAGAAATAAAAGTTTAAGGAATGATTTTGCCATATTTGAAGTATGATACTTTGGTCTGTGCTTGATGGTGAAGAGGATTTTATTATGATATATTTTCAGATTTGGTGAAGGTAAGAATTATTTCAAGTTATAGTGGGAATGAAATTGATTTTATTTGATTGATCACTAAATTGAATTTCATGTTAGTTGTGGAGATTAATTGATATTTGATGATCGGTTAAAAAGGGATGGAAGAAATTAAATTTCTTGTAATTAGAGGATTCAATTTGGAATTTTGAAGATTTGTGTAGATTCTATAAATGTTGGTTTGGAGATAAAAAAATTTGAACAGTTATGGGTAGTTGTTAGGAAGGAGAAGGTTGATTTATTTAGTTGGCTTTGATGGTCTGGAAATAAGGGAATTATTGTTGGCTAAAGTGGGCAATTAATTAGAGAGGTGTGAGAAGTATTTAAGATTATATGAATGGACACTAACAAGTGTTATAAGGTATTGATAGGGTGTATAAATAGTGGTTTCTTGTAACATTCTATTGAAGAAGCTTGAGAATCAAATATTAATTGACATTTGAAAGGTTTAAGTGTGTGAAGTTATTAGAAACTATTCAGCAACATCAAAGAAGGATGAAATCATTTTAATTTATTTATTTGATCAAGAAGGCTTGATGGATTTAGTGTTGGGACTGAGGAATAAGGAAGATGACTGGTTTAGAATATTGAAATGAATGATTGAAATTCAATTAAATTGGATTAGTTTATTATGTGGAACTGATGATGTTCATAATTGTAGTTGTGTTGGATTAATTCTCTATTTAGTGAAGTAAAGAGAAAATGATCAATTATGGTTTAACTTGATGTTAGGAGTTAAGAGATTGATTTTGCCTGATTAGGATTGCTTATAACCATTTTGGAATTTGGCTGACTAATAAGACTTATTAAACTAAGTTGATGGAGTTGATAATGGTGATATGGAAAATGAAGGATGTTTGGGATTTTTGTATGAGATAGAAGATAGGAATACGTATGAATATGTATATGTTTGTATGTGTGTGTGCATATATGTAATGGTGATTGAATGATTTTGCAATTAATATTAAATTAAGACTATAAGTGGAATATATATTGAAATTGGTAGGATTAATAAGAATAGATTATTTATAATTGACATTTAAATTTTAAAGGGGTTAAGATAATTATAGTAAACTGTAATCTTTCACTAATACAAAGAATGTGGTAGTACTAATTATATTAGGACCGTGAGAGACACCGAATTATTAAGAATAAAAATAGATATTAATATATCATTTTATATTATAAATATTTATAGGAAGAAATAGTAGAGTTGAATCTCCAGAATACGGCGAAGGAAAGGAATCAAGATAAGGACTAAGCTTGAAGTTCAGGTAGCAGTTTATCTCACACTAAATTGCATGTATACTTTTGTAATATCTGTTGCATTTAAGTGGTATGTCTTTTATTCCTCAGTTGGAGTACTCTAGGCTTAGGTGGTTCGCTACCCCTTTGCCAAACCAGTTAGTTATAGCTTTAAATATTATAACGAGAAGTCCTGCAGGTAGAACCTCCACTAGTTAACGAAAGATATCATTATCAGTGGTTGGTAGGTGCTTATATCACCCAAATTAATAGGATAAATACTATTATTAATTTTCAAAGGTTTATAAAATGTATAAACGTCAATGCATGCATAAAAGTTACAGTTAATGACATAAACTGCGTTAAATTGTTGTTTCAGAGAAGTTGGTAGATGGTAAGATGGTTGAGATAAGGCCGGAGTGCTGGAGGAAGATAAGACGAAGAAATAAGATTATGTGTGAGAAAGTAAGAATAATACTATGGTAGTCAATTACTTTAGTAGTGGATCTGTATATGATATAAAAATTAAATTAAATTCATTAGCATAAAGCATAGAAAATATAATTGTATAAATTTATAAAGGAATTTTAAATTACTAAGTATTATGAATAGAAAATAGATATCCTAAGAGAATTAATATACTTTTAATTGTTTTATGAACCACCCTACTTTAGTCAAAGTTTTTAAATTATTCAACTTGTCTGAAAAAGCTCATTCTAACAGAAAGAAAATTAGTTTAATATTTGAAAAGAAAAGTTTTAAATTTTTACGTATTTTTGGGCTTCTGACACTAAAGAGTGGTTGTAATTCGATTAAAAATGCTATATTATAGTAGAAAATTTTTAGGTGTTACAGGGACAGCTAAGATAGGTTGATGGAGAGTCATCTGGACTTTGATTCGGAATCCAAAGTGCTTGAATCGGCTTGATGGATAATGAGTAATGTAAGTACCAAACCAGTTTCCAATAATTTTTGCAATAGCTTCGGTATAATAATCAATTGGCAATCTAAAAACAAAAACCCAGAGATAAACATGTTGAAGATTTAAAGCTTGAATGGGCATATCTGATTGCCATTGCAAGAAAACACAGAGAAGATCTTTAAGCCTCCAAGCTCCTTGATTTAAAATATAATCCTTATCAAACTTATTCTGAAAGAAAACCAGGAAATGATTTCTATATTCCTGAATAATTGTTATTCTCCCTCTTAAATGCCAATGAATAGAAATCAGAGCCTGGACCTTGGAGGCATGAAGGACCTGTTTGGATAATATTCGCATGAAAAGATAGTGGTCATGACAATAATTAAGAATCCTCTTATGTGATCTAGGAAAATTCATAATTCTTATAATCTAATATAATAGTAAGCACGAACAGAGAGCTGAAAACTAATATGATTTAGTTGTTGTTGATGATGATGATGATGATGAATATTCTAGATATAAAGGAGAGAAGAGAAGGTATTAACAGCCAACAAAGACGATGACAGGATTTTCCCCCCTGGGTAATCAACAAAATTATTGAAGTTAAACCTGCAACAAGAAGAGGAGAAGATAGGATTTGTTGGAGATATGCTTCGGATGGAAAGTTTAGTGTTCATGCAGCCTACAACATGATCACTAGCCAAGATATCCAAGATACTTCGATGCCGTGGAAAAAGGTGTGGAAATTACCTGTGGCGGAAAAAATAAAATTCTTCATATGGCAAGCAATCCATGAGAGACTTCCCACAAACTCACTTGGAGCTAGAAGAGGTTTAACAGGAATGGGAACTTGTCCCTTTGAGTGTCAAAGAGAGGAAAACACTTTACACATTCTCCGAGATTGTATGATAGCGAGAGAGGTGTGGCTGAAATTTATTAATCCTCACAATTCTTTCAATTTTTTCAATTCTAACTTGCAGGTTTGGCTCAGGAAGAATTTATCCCAAAATTATGGGAGCAACAGATTTAATAGATGGCCATGGAATCAAACTTTCAGCACCATTTGCTGGCTTTTATGGAAAAAGATGCAGAGGAATTCTGGAAGGTAACAGAAGACGAGCAGGAGATATAAGTCATGAAGGCATTTTTCATCTCATGGAGTCAGTGCAGCAGGGGACGTTCAAGCACCAGATTTTCAACTTCACAGGACAGGAAGAAGACAGATGGAAACCACCACCAACATCTTACATGCGCCTAGATACGGATGGATCGGTTGATTGCAACAACATGGCAGCTTGTGGAGGGTTAATCAGAGATTCAAGTGGGAACTGGGTGGTAGGTTTCCAACTCAAATTGGGATTCAACCCACCAACCACAGCTGAATTGTTGGGAATACTCTAGGGATTACAGCTATGTAAACAATATAACTTCAAAAAAATCATTGCTTATACTGATTCAATTGAGGCTTACCAATTGATTATGAGAGATGGAGGACAACATCACCCTTTGAAGGAAGAAATTGCTGAGATCAGAGAAATACTATACTCGGACTGGGATATTGAGCTAAGATATACACGACGAGATGCAATCAGATGTGCGGACTTACTTGCTAAAGATGCACAAAGACTTGTAACAGGTTCAAGCATTTTGACAGAACCACACCAGGGATGCATTACAGGAAGATAAGCCAAGGAGCTACGAGGACCACGTGGTTATTGATGAGTAATTTCCAAGCTTAGCTTGGCCACTGTATCATTAAAAAAAAAAGACGATGACAGTGATTTTGATATAAGATATTAGATATGAAAGATAGTAAGGTGATGAAGAAGACAGTGATTCGAGAGTAGTTCTCTCCCTCTGATAGTCAGAGCATCCGTCGATTGTGCACCACTAATATGAACAAGTTGCAGTAATTATTCAAAGTCAACCACGCCAATTCACCCACCCCAATTCTCACATAATTTATGTTATCATTTCACTTGTTGACATTTATGTGCAGTTTTACGTCTCATATATATAATCAAATTTAAGGATTAATTTGTTGGCAAAAAAAAAAAATTTAAGGATTAATTATCATCAGTGTACCATAGTTTAGATAAGGCATTCAAATTTTTTTATAATGATGAGACATTCACACCTAACTAATTCTTTTTTGTGTCATATTTTTTTTTTGTGAAGGGTAAAAAATGACCATGTACTTATGTTTAAGGTGCATCTAGCACTTTATACTTTCTATTTTGCTCAAAATTGACCATCAACTTTCAAATGCGGGCCAATAATGACTCTTCTATCAAACTGGCTCAACAAACATTTCAAATTTGGAACAATAATGACTCTTCTGTCAAACTGGCCTAAGAGATGTTTCAAATTCGGGTCAATAATAACTCATCCGTCAAACTGGCCCAACAAAAATTAGATTATTGTGAAATTTCAGTATGGGGCTTATCCATAAAAAATAACGAAAATTGGGCCAGTTTGACGGAGGAGCCATTATTAGCCTGAATTTGAAACGTTTGTTGGGCCAATTTGACGGATGAGTCATTATTGGCTCGAATTTGAAATGTCTGTTGGACCAGTTTGGTGGAAAAGTCATTATTGGCCTGTATTTGAAAGCTGATGGTCAATTTTGAGCTCAAAAAAAAGTGTCAGATGCCAGATGCACATTAGACATAAGTACATGATCATTTTTTACCTTTTACCTATTTTTTTTTTTTTTAATATGAAGGAATCGTAACAAGAGAACAACCACCACTAAAAATTAAATAAACGGGCAACGTGAGGATGCGTGTACGGACATCAATAAGTGTACGGCCAACGTGCATCCAAAGAAATTGTACGGACAAAAACGAAGTAGACATACATTAGGTGATTAGGATTTAGGAGCACGTTTTGTTATTTAAATTTCCCTATATTTATTTGGGAAATATTCTTTATACCCATTGGAGAGAATTTCTTTTAATCAATCCAAAAGAATTTAAAAACTCACTGCATCTTCAAGAGGTTAAAATGATATTACATGTTTCAGCTAAAATGTTAAATATCTTTATTGAGCTTTGTAACCAGAATCCAAGATACATGTGAAGAATTTCCAATATATTTGTGTTTTTCTCAACATTAATGTGAGTATTTTGATTCTAAAAAAATCATAGAATTCAACACTAAAACATTCAAAATTTTACAACTAAATTTCCATTGCACATGTGAGGTTTTTCAAAACACATATAGGATTTTCAAGACGTTTGTGTTTCTTTCATTAACAACATTTTAGTCTTTTAACTGAAGCATTTAATATCACTTTGACCCCCTGAAGATGTAGTGAGTTTTCATATTCTTTTGGGGTTAATTGAAATAGATTCCCTCCTACAGGGTTTAATGAAATTTTCCCTGTTTATTTCTTCTATTCTTTTTTTAGTCTGAATTTATTTCTTCGATCTATTCACCATAGGAATTTTTTCATTTTACCCATTTGTCTCTAACAACCTAATTCGAATTGAGCCTTAGCAAACCACTGGGAGAGTATCCCATTCGGCTAACCTTTTTATTATTTCTCGATTTAGTTAGACTGTTTTTTAGAGATTAAGGAATCGAAATGAGCCAGTTAATTATAACATATTTTTGTATTATTAGATTATATGTTAGTTTATGAGTAAAATAAGCCATTTTAAAGGGAAAAAATTCAGACAAATTAACTAGAAGTTACTTATTTAACTTTCTTAAATTTTTTTAAAAATCAACGATGTTATATATTTATAAAGGGAAGGAGTGTTTTTTTTTATATATATATATAAAGGGGAAGGAGTAGTTGATGTAGAGGACAATACGTGTTTGTTCACATAAAAAAGATGCATAAATAAGGTCTATCGTGATTATCATTAATTAATGGAGCTATATTTACTCTTATAAAATAATATTAAGTAATCAGCTATTATTTTAATATAATAATTATGAGGCACTACTCCTTCTAAGATTTTAGTATGTATATAAACTAATAAATACAATCAATATATTAAAACATTGGTCACCTTACTGTATTTTTTTAATTCCATGCATTAAAACATTTTCATGTAGGTCGCTACATAAGGGTGCAATAGAAAAACATAGTCCTTCTGGGCTTTTTATAAGCTTTGATTATTTATTCGAATGAGTTTAGTTTTTTTATATTAAAAACTTATAAAGTGAATGACATGGAGTATTTTTAAAATTTCCGTACAATACATATTTTGTGACACATCGACCGGTTATTAGCTCATTTTTTTATTTTATTACCAGGTATCTGAACAATTGATTACTCTATTTTCAGAGTTCGTGGATTCCTCTCACAATATAAGCGTATCCTTTATAATTCAAACTTGAAATCATAAGAAATCCGACATAGCTTTACACAATTAGATCAACTATATGCTGGTTTTCGTACCATACATATTTAATATATATTAATATCACCCTATACAATTTAGGGAAGCATATGAATTATTTAAAAAAACATATCGGCAAATGTAATTGATTCCTTTGAATGACATATTTGACTTTAAGATTTTAAAATAGAAGATGACATAGTCTTAATTAAAGTTGTACGGAATAGTAATTATTTTAAAAAATATTGAAATTTTTAGCTAATCTTAATGATTACTCCACTTTAATTCATATCAAACTATGAAAGAGTTGCTATAAAAAGGAAAGGATAGAGGACACATCATTACTAAGGATTCTTCATTAAGTCGAGCTGACGGTAGCCGTTTGGTACAAAACTACAAATAATCACCATCTCTTAAGCCAATGTCAGAAGGTGACTAGACAAAAAACTATATATATTACTTATTGTCACTCCCTCACAATAACGACCGCATAGCGCAGTGGATTAGCGCGTTTGACTTCGGATCAAAAGGTCGTGGGTTCGACTCCCACTGTGGTCGATTCGTGCTTGCTGTTGGTGGGTCCGTTTTTTTCACTTATTGAGCTTCGTCGGTTCGTCTTTAATTTGGGTCCGTTTTTTTCACTTATTGAGCTTCGTCGGTTCGTCTTTAATTTTTTTTAAGTACAAAACTGGAAATCATACCTCTAAAATATGTACAAATACATAGGTTAAGTAACTAATCTAGGATCTTTCATCATCCTCCACCCCATGGAATAGAGGTGGGGGTTGATCAAAGATTTGGAAATTTTTTACTAACAAATGAGAAAGTTTGGCTAATCTATCTGCAAAAACAACTACTTCTCTATGCACACTATAACAAAATGAACTTGCCAACTTCTATGCATCAAGAACCTAACCTTATCTCGTTCCCTTTTATATACGTTTATTTTAAGAAGATTTTTAGGTAGCAATAAGGGGGTGAACAAAATAGAAATTTCAGAGTATTTAAAGCACTCTCTATCGTTTCTATCATGGCTATGATTTCTGATACATGCTCGTTATTTAGGGAAAAAAAAAGCATCATGTTATAAAAATAAAGATAAAGAAGAAAGTTGGAGAGAAAAAACAAGAAATTAGAGAAGAAGTAAGGGGGTATTCTCATTTACATGATTCTTAGTACAAATGCCTTATACTTGGCCTCTATTTATAGGCCTCCACACATTAAAGTCTATAGCTATTGTTATAGAAGAGTAAAGATGGGCATAATAGCAACAATCATAAGAAACTCTCACAAGTCATTCATTGGGAGGGTATAGGAAAAAGAATCCTAAAAGTGTGGAGTTATAAGCATCCACTCATGCGACAATATTCATAACACTCCCCTTGAATGTCCATAAACCAATGTTCAAAAAACCGGACCGGACATCAAACCGGACGAGGCACTGGTTCAAGGGTAAATGGTCGGACCGGGGTCGAACCGGTTATATTAAAATAATAAAATTTTATTAATATTAACATTCATAATTACTAATATCAAAATATAGATGTAGATAAGTATACATGATTCATCAAATATGAATATCCTAATGTTTCTATAGAGGGAAAGATAGAAAATATTAGTTGATTACATGTGAAAATAAATATTATTCTACAATCCACAGACTAAAATACAAATACTAAGAGCAACAACAATTAAATATTAAACATATACAAGTAAAATAGCATTTAAAATATTATAGTTTCCTTGTTTCTAAAATTGACAAACTGGTTCGACCACCTGGTTTTTACCGGGTTGGCCGGTTCGGAGAGGGTTGACCCGGTCCTCCACCGATCAACCTACCCCCGGTTTAAAAAGGCAATCGGACAAGATTGATGGGCGATTCACAGTTGGACCGCCTGGTCCGGTCCGGTTTTTGTACTATGCCATAAACAAATATTGTGCCTCATTAAATCCTTATTAGGAAAAACAAAATAGGAGAAAACCCCAGTAAAAGAAAAAGAGTACACAATACTCGATTGGGTATGTTAATTCCAAGCATATTCCTTCCAATGCTATTTGAGCGAATCTTCATTTTGGTCGAATTGCATTATCATCAAATGCTAAAATATATTCCTCTAATATATTTCCATGATATATCTTGCATCGTAATTACTCAAATTCATTATCCGCTTGTGTATTTGCAAAAACTTAATTTTCCCACAAAATTGTGACATATAAAACCAACAAAATTAGCAAATATTTATATGGAAGACCTCTACTCATAATTTTGAAACCATTGTAGAATTAAATAACTTGATCTAATGGTAAAATAAAATACAAATATGTACATTTTCTAAGAGATACTACATGTTGAATAATTTTCTTATATATGCTTTTGGCATTTAAGATCCTTAAAGGATTTTCATTTAAATATCACAATATTTAACTATTGACGTATATTTTCTTTTCATATACTGTCTGACTTATAATATATGTAAAATAATTCATGTGTTTATTAATACACTCTCATTTGCTAACCTATTTACTACTATGGTCCCTTCCCAATAAACAAATTGAGCTTCCACTTACCAGTCTTCTTTCCACCATTCAGCAATTTGTATATGCAACCAACCCTCTACCATACCACCATTACTGATATGCTTCAAAAATGATAAAACCAGTTTTGAACCCCCCTCAACTATCATCTTCCTCACACCTAACTCCTTTGCAACAAAAGCCCCACCAAACCCCCTACTTCCGCAATAAAAGAACAATCACCCAATTTTTTATAATATCCTTTCACCCAATTACTGTCACAATCTCTCGACACCCCACCACACCCTACTAAACCAGAAACACTCTTAGCAGCTCCAACAAAATTTAATTTCAACCAACCAATAGGAGGTTTTTCCCACTTGATGTTTATGATTTTCCTTTTTATATCCAGTAGTACATAGTTCTCCAACTCCCATGCATAGTGTTTAATGACCAATGCAAGAGACTTAGGCAACACATAGTCATCTTCAAACATCATTTGTTTCTCCAATTCCACTGGCACCAACAAGTTACTGCAAAAGTCCTGAACCAAGCCTCCTCCTTATTTATATTTACAGTCTACCAAGATTTAAAATCTAGACAGAAAAAATCTGCACTTACTGAATCTCCACCCACAGACTCCCAAATCTCTTTTGCAGATTTACAATCTCTTATTGCATTCAATAAGTCCTCCTTCTTCTCCATACATCTTCCACAAAAAGAAGAGCTAGTACTTCCATACCCTTTTCCAAATACCATCCATCACTCCCCCATACTCTTCTATCCTCTCATACATATCTGCCACGCAGTATTTAGCATAGGAAGCTCCTTTCTGTCTAACAATATCACTTCCCATACCAGTTCTAGGTGGTGAGCAGGCTCCCAGCTTCAACATATCTTGTTCACTCAAGTAATCCTTTAAAAACATAAACTCTCATTATCCCCTTTCATTAGTCATGCCCATCACTTTACATCATTTCAACATATCACCAGGTTTATTTGTAGCTTTTTCAAACAAACACACACTATCGTCCAGCCAAATTTCCTCCCAAAACTTCACCACTATACCATCCTCACAACTCTAACCTACTTGTTTTACCATCTCTGGTCAAACCCTTTCCAAACTCTTCCACATACTTGAATATGAATTTTTAACTACACATTCCTTAAACAGATCAACCTCTCTTCCATACTTGTCTCTCAGTACTAGAGAGCTCAAACTTTCTGGTTTTGATAACATATTCGATGCTAATCTTGCAATTAGCACTTTATTCATACTCCCCATCTTCATATTAACAAACCCTCCCTGTTCTTTTGACAAACATAAAGTATCCCCGTCTTATTGCATGCAATTTTCTATTATCATCATCTGAACCCCATATAATTTTTGTTGTTGTAATTTTTCTATCTCCTTCCACACACCAACAGGTAGCTCAACATGATGCATAATAAACACATCCATTTGAGAAGTAATAGAATGCACCAGACCCAGCTAGAAATAAGCATTGCTTCTTCCATCCGCTCAGTTTCTGTTGTACTTTATTTCTTATGTACTAAAATTCATTTCGACTAGCCCTTCCATTTGTTATGAACGCCCCTAAATACTTCCCAAGCTCTTCCTTACATTGAAACCCACAAGCTACACTCAATTGCTCCTGCTTCATTCTAGTGACATTCTTTTAAAAGAAAATATTAGTTTTATGCTTATTCACCTTTTGACTAGATAAACCTCCAAACGAATCAAGACAATCTATCATATTACAAAGCTGCTCCATATCAGCTTCACAAAACAACAGTAAATCATCCACAAACATTAAGTAAGATATAGGAATTCCTCTCATTCCTGCACGAGGTGGCTTCCACCTACCATTTCCTATCTCGTCATATATCAAATGTCACAGTTTTTCCATTCCTAACACAAACAAGTAAGGGAAAATTAGGTCCCCTTACCTCAATCCACACGATGGAAAAAACATGTCCCCTTTGTCACCATTCCATAAGATATTCATTCCCATAGTACATAAACAATATTTAATCAAATGAACTATATGATTAGGAAATCCAATTTCAGATAAAACCTCCACAATAAACTTCAGATTCATTCGGTCATAAGCTTTTTCTAAATCAATTTTCACAGCCACAAAACCCTTACCTCCTTTTATTCTATTCATTATATGAGCAGCCTTCTTTGCTATGACAATGTTGTCGTGAATAGATTGCCCCGAGGCAAAGCTAACTTGGAAAGGAGAGACTAATTTTTACATCAATCCTTTCAATCTTTGAACTAATATTTTTGTGACAGCTTTATATAGCACATAACATATTGCTATTGGACAAAAATTTGCCACACTCTCTAGACTGTCCACATTCGGTATCAATATTAACACAGTTTTATTGATCTCATTTATTTTCTCAGGTCTCTCCCACACTTCCTTTATGTACCTGCACACAATCTCCCTTACCACATCCCAATTTTTTCGATAAAAAACTTCTTGATACCCATCAACACCTGGAGCCTTGAATAAGCCTCCTTATAAAAATCTTGTATAAGCCTCCTTATATCACTTTCTTTTGACAGCCATACACCATTCATATCTTTCAGCATAGTTACCTTATTTCTCCTTCTTCTCACAAGGTTTTTTTTATAATACCTTGTATTTCTATGACCTTGCTCAATCCACTTCCCTCTTGATTTCTGAAACCATACAATCTCCTCCTGTTTTAGTGATACAAACAATTATACCTGTAATTTTCTTTCCAAATCCACCATTACCTCATTCTCTGTGCATTCCATTTGATGCTGAATTTCATCAATCTGCCTTCTCAACTCCCTTATCCTTTTATCAATTTGAACAAAAACTTATTTATTCCATATTTTTAGATTTCCTTGTAGAGATCACTATTCAGCTAACATGTCAGTATTACTAGACCAATAACTAACCAAGAATTCCTTGAAGTTCTCATGCATTAGCCAAGCCGCTTCAAACCTAAAAGGCCTCCTTTTACTATATCTCATTTCCGGTTGAGTGTCATTTAATATGAGATGGTGATATGAACAAACACGCGTCCCCACCCTAAAACTTACATCAAGAAAATGCTCTACCATACCAAATTACACAAGAACCTATCAAGCTTCTTGTACATTCTCTCATATCCCTTTCACTTAGGCCCTTTCCAAGTGAAACGAGGCCCCTTCATCATCACATCAACCAGTCTCCATTCATCTATTAAACCATGAAACCTATGACATTTATGTACATTAACCCTAGCCTAGAGCTAGAAAGTCGGGCGGCCCGGTCTGTCAAGGGCCGGGGCATTTTACAAAGCCTGGTCCTTGAGGGGACGAGCGTCGGGGCGGCCCGCGGGTCTCTTTTTTTTTAAAATATTTTTTTCTACTTCCAAACCTTTGTTTCTAATTAAAACAATGAAACACCGGATAAGAAAACATAAATATGATCCAAATTACGTTTAAATATCAAATATTATCAACTCAACAATTCAATATCTAACACACATGCAAAGACAATTAAACAAACACCAAGCCATAAATAGTTTAATAATAAGTCCAGTTGTCTATTATCCACACATTACTATTAAATATTGTTTTGTAAGGTCCACACACCGCAATTAAATAAAAAATTACATAAAATCCACATACCATAATTAAATAAAATATTATATTAAGTCATAAGAAGAAAAGTGAAAGCCACAAACTACGCTAAACATTAGGAATTAGTGTTATTGTTATTTTCTTTTCCATATCTCTATCATCATTTGATTGTGATTCACTATGAGTAAGCTCTTCTTCTTATGTAGCAAAAACACCAAATCTTTTTCCTAGTTTTTGATTTTTTCATAAGTATTGAATAACAACATAATTATAAAAGAAAAGGGAAAAAATAGGAGAGCCTAAACGGGGCCAACCCGCGAGCAGGCCCGTTTCAACCCGCAGCTCGCCTCCTTTTGGAGGTGCTAAAATAAAAGCCCTGCCTTCCATGGGCTAGGGCTTAAACGAGCCCGGCCCAAATTCCTGACTCTACCCTAGCCTTCACCTCTGTTCAGTAGGGTCAGCAATCTCATTAAAATCACCTGCAACCAACTAACGACCATCCAATTGATCAGCAATTCTACTCAGATTCCTCCATAACACATTCCAACCATCCTTCCTTGGACTAGCATATACCACTGTTAAGAACCCGTCATCTTCTTGCCCATCCCCTATGATACAATGCATAAATTGTTTTTGTTTATCTACTATCTTCCCTTTTAACTCATCATCCTTCCATATCAACCAAATCCCGCCTGCAAAACCCCTAGCTTCCAGTATTTCACAATACTTGAAACCCAAACTTCTCATAATACTCTTAGCTTTTGCTCCACTCACTCTTGGTTCTAGCAAAACAACCCAATCTGGTATGAAATCTCTGCACAAACTCTTCATGAAGGCCACAAAACCCTGATCAGCTGCTCCACGAAAATTCCAAGTTACTATCCTCATTGAAAATCTAAATGATCTCATCATTCATATCTCATTCACTTGCCCTGATTCATAAAACTCATCAACAAACATTTTGGATGATGATTCATCTTGCACCACCACCATACCCTCCTTTGTACCCACATATATAGGTTTCTTCTTTACTGCACCATACGAGGTTTATTTTCACAACTTGATATTTCACAGTACTTAACTAACTTATATCTAAATTTTTTACTTCATCCGTTCCTAATTATAAGGTCCGGTTGACTTTTTTTGGAGAAATTAAGGAAGTTAAATGATCCACTTAATCATAACGTTTGTGAATTTTTATATTATATATTAGCTTATAAGTCAAATAAACTAGTTTAGTGGAAAAAAATTCATGCAAATCAATTTATTAGTAACTTATTTAGCTTGCTTACAATTTTTTTAAAAAATCAACTAGGTCCTATATTTAAGAATGGAGAGAGTATTTGATAAGCTCGTGTTTTAATATTATCAAACCTTGATTTAAAGCACTCCCTTTGTTCATTCTATGAGATGTATTCTAAAAGGTAATTGTGGTACTTTTTTTTTAATAAGAACCTCTGATAGTTTTAATTACCATTAGATATGTTTTTATATATATGTCCATATTTAATAAGAGTAGGGAGAGAGTAAAAATTGATATAATGTTAGAACTTAATATGATTTAATTTAATCAATAGGATGTTATTTGCAGTGGTAAGTGACCTTACTCTTGTAAGGAGGAAATTCTTATTTTAATACCAATAATGGACTCATTTGTTGAGATAGGTGAAACCCTTTACCCTTATAGTCTCAAAAATGATATAGTAATATTAAGCTCAATTGAATTTTATGACAAAATAATGTTTTAAAGTTTTTATTTATACATCTAAATTACTCAGAGAAGGATTGGACGATTAATTCTTATCATACTAACTTTTTTTGAATTTATTTATGATGTGCAAATCAATCCAAGTTTACATCATCTTATACTAATCCGCAGAACATAATACTCATAGCATGGTTTGCCTAAAAACAACAGTCATGGTATGGTCCATCCGCAAGGATTTCGTTACTCATTTCTTTCTCCTTCACAGTTTGTTTGTCCGAAATGGTTAATCACATGCATGTTTAGTGGATGAAACACCCACCATTCATTGAGAAGCAGAGTCATTATTTTTTTATGATCCACGCAACTATTACACTATTTAAAGTGAATTCCAGCTAACAAAGCCTCAAGTTATATATTACATTTGATTTCTAATGTAAAATCTATACGACTAATTTATATTTTTTTTATCACACAGCTAATTTATATGGGTGTTTCAAAAATTAGTCAAGATAATGACACGTGACAAATGTCAGTTATTTTTCTAGAATAGAATCAGGTCATGTTATTTGTAGTTTGACCAATCATAAATAAACACTTCGAACATGTTTTAATCTAATGTGGCACTTAAATAAGGAAATAATAAATTTAAAAACATAATGTGTCCCTTTATTATGGAAAAATCAAAACTCCATTTTATTTTTTATTTCCCATAAAAAATAAAAACTATTAATTAACACGTTAGCTTAAAATATGTTTAAAGTGCTTGTTTATGATTGGCAAGACTATAAATAACGTGGTACAGTGTTCACACAGAATTTTTCATTTAGTTATGTACATTTTAGGGAATATCACAATCAGATCGCTCATAAGGGAATTAATCACAATCAGGTCCCAAACAATAATCAAATTATACTGAAGTTTATAAGGGATCTGGGTGATATTACATGACTTGTCATTAACAACTCAATAGTTGTCAATAGCAGCTCATTGAGTTGTCAATGATAACTAAGGTTTTAAAGAGCTACATCGATAACTCAAAGAGCTACTATTGACAATTATTGAGTTGTCAATGACAAGCCATTTAATATCAACGCAGGTCCCTTGGGATTTTAATGTAATTTGATTATTGTTTGGAATATGATTATGATTGATTTCTTTATGAGGGATCTGGTTGTGATTTTCCTCACATTTTTTTATTAAAATTATCGTTAGGGTATGGTGATTTTTTTTCATAATTCTAATAAAAAAAGTCTAAATCTAGAAAATAAAGTTGATTGTTGTCTTGACACAATATAATGCTAAAATATCATTTAGCTTAAATTGGATCGCGAATTTCGCAGATTCACGCTTGAGAGAAGAAAAAGGAGACTCAGATGACATTTTTATGCAAGTGACATTTCATGTCCTTCCCCTGTTTTCATTTTTCACCTCCAGCTTCTGAACCTCCCTTCTTCTTTCCATCCCTTTTCCAAATCAAAAAGAGTAACTTCAAATTAACGCCCTGCGAGGATCACCAACTCCCAGATTCACCTTTTCAAGTTTTACCTGCTTCGCGTTTTGCAAATCCTTCTTTCTCACTTTCATTCTTCCCGCTATTTCATTACAATTAACATACCTTACAGGGAAGGATTGAGAAAATTGATAATCATGATGAAACAACTACATAAACAACCCAGTTTAAATCACAGGAGGGACGAAGAGATGTCAGGGTCACAATCTTCCCCATATTCACCCAAAGCTGTGAAACATCACAGATCTCTTCCTAGATCCATCAATTACATCTTGAGAGAACAAAGACTTCTCTTCATCTTAGTAGGCATCTTGATTGGCTCCACATTCTTCGTCCTCCAACCCACCCTCTCTCGCCTCCATCCCTCCGAAACACATTCATCTCCTTCATCATTCTCATCTGAATTCTCTCGCCGCGATCAGCTTCAAACTACGTCTACATTTTCTTATGGTGTGAAAGGCAAGGTAGGTAGGGTTCCGGCAGGCCTCGCCGGCCGGCGATTGAGGATTGTGGTTACCGGTGGTGCTGGATTCGTTGGAAGCCATCTTGTTGATAAGCTTATTGGAAGAGGGAACGATGTGATTGTGATTGATAATTTTTTCACCGGTAGGAAGGAGAATCTGGTGCATCTTCTTGGAAATCCGCGATTTGAGCTTATTCGTCATGATGTGGTTGAGCCAATTCTTTTGGAGGTTGATCAGATCTATCACTTGGCTTGCCCTGCGTCGCCTGTGCATTATAAGTACAATCCTATCAAGACCATCATATCCTGATTAGTGTTGTTATTGTTGAGATTGATTGATGTGTCTATACTTTTTTAGTATTTGATGTTTGTTTAGGAATTTGATTAGAGTTTGTCTTTGAGATTCTTAACTATATTTATACAAGACAAACGTGATGGGTACACTTAATATGCTGGGCCTTGCAAAAAGAATTGGCGCGAGGTTTCTTCTCACTAGTACTAGTGAGGTTTATGGAGATCCACTGGAGCATCCTCAGAAAGAGACGTACTGGGGGAACGTGAATCCGATAGGTGAGGTGCCTGATCAAAGAATTCTAGAAATTTTTTAATGAAGTGTACAACTATGTTGAAAAGCTGAACGAAATTTTAGGTGAGAGGAGCTGTTATGATGAAGGAAAACGCACCGCAGAAACCTTAGCCATGGATTATCATCGAGGTGCTGGCGTTGAGGTAACTTCAAAACTTAATTCATCAGGGGCTATTGTAGGCTAGCTACTTTAATGTGTACTATTGGCTAGGGAGTTTGAAAGCACGCAACCACGAAACAGAGTCATTAACGCTGTTTTTGTCAAATTCCTAAAAAATCCTTAGCTTTATAGATGATTAATCCTCTAAGGAATGTAAATCACAGGTTAATTTGCAAGCTTACCGCCACGGTCCTGCCTTGAGATTTTCAACCTGTTAAATTAGCACTCAAGTAGCCATGGTAGTCAATCACTGATCTAATCATTCTAAAATCCTGATGAGTCACTCTAATTTGGGTATATATGGCCATACTTCAAACTCTAATCCAGCAGACATGAGCGTGAGGCATGAGTACACCTTGATGTTCTCAGACATCCTTGCATTGCTCTCTACTTTATTTGGGAACTCATTGGTGAGATAATTCTTTTGATTTCGAGCATGGACTTGAGTATTTCTATCTGCTAGTTATTTGGAAAATTGGAAACCGATTTCAAACCCCAAATCAGAGCAACTATACATCTATGAGGATGCCTCCAGTAAGTATACCTGAAAAAAAAATTAATCTGCTGTTCTCCTACCTTCTATAGCTTACATGACAGATTTCTTAAGAATAAATTGAATCACCATTTAAGACCCAACTTAGGAGATCCTTGTCTATTTTCAGCTTTAGTGGTTGCTGGTACTCTATAATCTTGATTGAAATTCTTTGAAGTCTGATTAATTTTTTGTGTCTATGAGATTTGCTGGGCTTGTCCATTGATTTGCTAAGTTGCTTATCTTTTAGAAAAAGTGCATGTTTCGTTTCTTGGGGGCATTTGGATGTGATTCTAAGTAAGAAATGCTCCTTTTAAATGGGAGCACGAATTGTGAGTGTGTGTGTGTGTGTGTGTGTGTGTGTGTGTGTGTTTTTTTTTAGCTACAGAAATTAAGCATAGAATTGAAGCTTCCACTTTGAAACAGAGGCAGGAAATTATATTTTTGAAGATGAAATTACTTTCGCTTTAAATTATTCATTAGATTCTGACGTTTCCCCCCTCAATCTCTAGTCAAATCTACATACATGTTGTTTTCAGTAACTTGACACTTAAAAACACCTCTACTTTCGCTTTATACAATAACCAACTTTTATTTGAATAGTTGCTATACATGGTAGCATACTGGATATGTTGTAAAACTTCCTTTCTTACAGCACTTTTCAAGCAACAACCCATAACCATCCCAAATGGTATCTTAGTTAAATGCAGAATATGATGGTTGGTGAATTCTTTATACAGAGAAAAATTGATATTAGTCCAATATGACTGTATTATAAACTGATTGCTGTGAATTATCTAACTATATGCTATAGTCAGTCTTCCCAAACAAATTTCACTGTAGAGACTGATCTTTGTCTTGCTGGTTTTTAGGTTCGTATTGCTCGAATTTTCAACACATATGGGCCTCGTATGTGTTTAGATGATGGGCGTGTGGTTAGCAATTTTGTTGCACAGGTTTGACTCCCTTCTTATCTTCTCTTTTTGTTTGGTTTAAAAAAATAAATAAAAAGAGATATAGATGTGGGTGTTAAGTACTTGTAATTATTTCCCATGTTTCCAGGCCATTCGCAAACAACCTATGACAGTTTACGGTGATGGGAAACAAACCCGAAGCTTCCAATATGTTTCTGACTTGGTATGGTGCATATTATTTTGTTTTGAGACAATCTCCTTGGATCCTGTTTGTGCAAACTGCAAATAATAGTTTTTGAATCCCCCCTTTGGAGTGTGGAAAATTTATTGAATGCCTGCTAATTTATTGCAAATTTCTAGCTGGAAGAGTCAAGCTTTAAATGATGAAATACTAAATGCGAATTTTTACGTCATGACAAAAGTGGGAGCGTAAAGGCATTCTGAAAATGCTTAATTGGCACGCATGACCTGATTTTTCTGTAAGAAACTTCCTTTATTTCAATTCCTAAGACTAGTTGTGCTATAGTAGGCCTTAGGAGTAACTGAGATTACATACAGCATCTATAGAGAAATTGGTTTTTGTTAAATCAAATGAAATGATTGATCTTCATATATAGTTCAATTGAGTATGAAAATCTGATGGCCTCCATTTTCTCCTTCAAGATGGAAATATATTGCATTGGATGGGTTCAAATCAATTTTTTTTTTTTTTTGGATCTACCCTCTGAGAACCTGTACAGAATTTAAAATGTATCCATCCAATATACAGGTTGAAGGGCTTGTGGCTCTGATGGAAGGGGAACATGTGGGACCTTTCAACCTTGGTAACCCTGGGGAGTTCACCATGTTAGAGCTTGCTGAGGTATCTCATCTTTCTCTCTTATTATTTCCTTTGCTTTGTTTTGTTATGTAATCATACCAGGGCTCCTTGTGTTGATGTCGAAATCGGATTTGGATGCGTATATTTTACACTTTTTTTTAAATGAATGGATCTCCTTGCAAATCAAGATATCCATAGCATACATTTTTTGTTTTGGGGTGAGAGACGGGGTTTGCAAAGATCAAGGATTTATTCTAACTTCCGTCTTCTTGACATGTTTTGTGTGTTATATTTTTATTATTATCATTCAATTAAATATACACAATTCACAGGTTGTCAAAGAAACAATTGATTCAAGTGCTACCATTGAGTTCAAACCTAATACAGCAGATGATCCACACATGAGGAAACCAGATATCAGCAAAGCAAAGGAACTGCTAAACTGGGAGCCAAAAATCTCACTAAGAGAAGGGCTGCCTCTTATGGTCAATGATTTCCGAAATCGAATTTTGAATGAAGATGAAGGAAAAGGATTATGAATGAAGAATTGACGATGAATAAGAAGGGATGAAACAGATATGGAGGCAAACCTTTTATTTATTTGGTGAAGAGCTCGTCTCCCCTTCAACTTTTGCGTCTACAATTATCGGCATTAGAGCTAGAATGTTAACGAGTCCGCTTACATATATGCTTGCTTAGCCACTGATTGACTTCTTTTGTTAAATTTTTTTGACTAGTTTATACTCGCACTTTTCTTGCCGTATGCATGGGTTAGATGTTTTAGTATGCATTTTAGTCTGGTATGGCATAAATGAACGTATTGGATAGATACTGTGATGTGATTAGTCAGCTGAACTAAAAATTGATTTTGCTGGTTGCTGGTAGTCTCATTATTCATCATCTGTAACAGAGACGAGTATATTCTATTTTTGTTGGAGTATAGTTTATGCTGGTCAGATTGCGTATTCTTTGAACCCATGTTCAGGACTAATTGAGTTTGCCCACAATCAAACTTGGGAATTATATTAGTTTCTAAAACTAGGTTTATTGATTCATTCATAATATGTAGCATCACACTCGGCCCTCGTTATCAAATGAGTTGGGTTCGATTTAATTGCAGCATTTCAGCCCACACCCCTTGGATAATTGTACCGGCCCAGTTTCCTGTATGGCCCGAATGTACCTAAAAGGAAAAGACCTTATTACTGTAATATGACAAATGCAAACGTCCCACTTTTCTCTTAAATCTTAATGGTCATGGTCCCAGTGGGAAGTACGTCAGAGTTTGGCCGCTTAAAGATGAATTTTTGAGCTCAAATCTATGTAAATGCAGAAAATATTTGTAACGCTCCCAATTGGACCTAATATTGTTTGAATCTTACCCAGCCAAATGACCCTATAAAAAAAAGTATGACCGATGTATACTCAGGCTTGCCATGTTGAGCCATGATAGTATTTTGATGATTTCCGCATCTTTGATCACATACCCGCTTGTGGTAGAACTATGGGTGGTTAATGATGATAGGATTGGTATTTTAAGGCTTCATTCTAATTAGTGAATTTGGCTACCGATATTTCGTAGGAGGCAACTTTTTGTCAACCCAAAAGAGATGCCCTCTCGTATTTCTTTCTTTGTGCTTTCGGTTCTGATGGGTGATCGGGATCACACCCACTTTGTTCTCCGGGACCATGCCTCACAATTCTAGAGAAATCACAACCCTATCTGCTTGTTGGAAATCCTGAAAAATCAAATTTTTCCTTGTAGTATTCAATAGGGTGGTGTTAGATTTGCCCATGATTGACTCTATAATACCATTTATTTTGATGGATCATAATCAAATAGCAGTGTTGGAGGAAATCACATCAATATATGCTACTTTCTAAGGTTTCTATTCAGGCAGGCCTGAACTTAACTTTTTTAGAGGAAAAATTAAAACAGTGTCTTGTGAAAGAAGCTTATTAAGAAGGACGCGACAAATAATCAAGAAAATAGGAAAAGGCTAGCCTGGGGTCACCAGCTTAAGTCTTAAAAATGAAGATGTCTTAGGCATTGGAAGGAAGGAGGAAAGTCTTGGAAGCATCTGATTCCACAAATTGTGAAGATGACTTTATTTTTTGTAAATGGAAGAGATGAAGAAAGTGGCTTTGCGTCTCATCCTCTCACAGCAAAGCAAAATTCGAAATGGTTTGCTATCTGGCAGAGCATTTGTTCCCTGAGAATCTCAATCATATTGCGTTTCCATTCTCTTTTTTCTATCCTTTCTCTCTTTCTTTCACTGTTCATGTGCATCCAGGATCGGACATTTGTGCTAATTTGATGCCTTTTAGTTTCTCTGTGCTTTGAGAAAAAAGGTTTTCAAAAACAAACAAAGCATAATCCCCAACTTCAAATCCTATTTTTAAAATTCAGACGATGTGTTAGATTTCTAATTGCTCAATTCAAAGTGACCACACAAAATAATATCTACTTTCTTTAGTGATCTTTAAATAACTTTCTTTTATAACTAAAGTCCATTAGCATCAGACTGCACTTAAAATGTTTGATTCAATCTCTTAATCTGATCAATTGCCTTCTGTCATCACAAATATTTACAGACACATAGCTCTCAAGTGTAGGGCATGCCCAACATGCCAGCAGAAATACAGAGCACACGAAGTTTCACAGTGCTTTAGTTATTTGTGCCCCCCATTTTGTTGTTTTTTTAACCACTTCGCTTCACTTGGAAGTAAATAATGCATATCACTATCATATAGTATATTATAATAACAAGGTAGTTTCAAACTTTTAGGACAATATCATTTCAAAAGCAAAGGCATGCGTTTGAGGTACAGTGAAGTTGGGAATCGAAGCTATAACAGAACAGTAGTCCTCTGAATTTGTGAGACCATATAGAATTAGAGACATCCTTAAAATTAAGAAGCAGGTTTCTACAGTGGTTTGGTTACTCTATTTATTTGTGAGTGGGGTCCCCACAGAAATACAAAAGTGTCAGCAACTGTCTTAGTTGGTACATTATTACAACATACATCCAAACTTATTTGAATTTAAGTATGGGCTCACCATTTGTCCTTTGATTCTTTCATCCATATTCACAGAACTGTAGAAAAGAAGTTTAAGCCTTTCCTACCCACAATATTTCATTCGAGCCTAACACCCTCTTTAGCTCACCACTTCATTTTTTCCTTTGCTCTCTAGTCTCCATATCATCCTCTTTATTATACTACTATCAATTCTTCTTCTTTGTTATCAATATCCAAAGATGAAAGGCATAGAAATCTTCTGCGCCTCACAAGCATCAACAGCCATATGCGTTAGTATGGAAGAAGCCTCTTCTCCTTCCTCTTCCTCTTCTAAATCTGTTCAACTTGGTGGCAGAGCCATCGATCGCCATAACCCCATAATCAGAGATTCAAGAAGAGCGCCATGTGCTTCTCCTTCCTCTTCACCTCTGCCACCAAAAGATTCAAAACCTCATCAGAAGCAACCACACCAAAAGGCAAAGAAAAACTTAGCATCTTCATCAAAGCCAAGGGAAGAGAACAAGAGGAACTCAAGGAAGGGTAATGATCAGAAGAAGAAAAGTGGTGCAGGAAGGCTCACTGAACATATCACAAACACTTACTCTTCAAAGCCAATTGAAAGTATTCTAAGAAGAAGCTGGGTTAAGCCACCACCTCCTGATTTGATCACTCCTTCAGGTTCTTCTAGATATCTTCTCACTGAGACTTCCGTACAGGATGGCTTGTCCAAGTATGATCCAGTTTTGGCCATAACTCCATTTGATGATAACAACCAGAAGGCCTTATCTCTTCATCAAACCAGTAATCATACTTCGAAGCCCTCTACGTCTTCTCGCTCAAGACCTGCTTCCTCAGACCAGGTTAGTTATCTCCACATACAATGTATGCTTCCTGTTTAGAATTTCTCCATTGTATCCTATATATATGTATATGTATGAATCTTTTTATTTATTTATTTATTTATTTTTATTTTTTTTGCAGGTGGTGGTATTGAGGGTTTCTCTGCACTGCAGAGGCTGTGAGGGAAAACTGAGGAAACATCTCTCCAGAATGGAAGGTCAGCTAGTTCATAGTTCATCAAGCTTATTCTCTTATTTTTGCTATTGGATAACCAGAAATTCATTTAATTTTTGACAAATTTTGTTGCAGGAGTTACATCGTTTAACATAGATTTTAAAGCGAAGAAGGTGACAATAGTGGGAGACGTGACTCCATTGAGTGTATTGGCAAGTGTGTCAAAGGTGAAGAATGCACAATTCTGGCCTGTACCTGCAACACCCACACCCTCTGGTACAGCTGAAATTAGGATGTGAAATTAATTTTAATGATAATATCTTGTTGTAGGAAAAGGAATTAAGTAGAATATTTTGGTGGACAGTATGATATGATTTAAAATGTGTATTAGGTAGTGACTTAATTAGCGATTTGGATAATGAAAAGCGCTAACGAGGTAGGAAAGTTGATGAAGGAAGCAGTGGTCTTTTGCTGTAGTTGGGGAGACTTGCTGCTAAGCGAAATTAGTGCCGTCCTAATTAATGCTTTTGTGTTTGAATTTGAATTTGGATGCTAATTTTGTTTTGCTTTTCTTGAATGTAATCCAATCCAAATGCTATTTAACGATTGGTCAGAGGGGAATCATATATGTGTATGTATATTTGCATCTATCAATATCATGGTTCCAATTTGAAACTTAGGACTTGAGTATAAAATATATGAATGGTCTTAGTGGTGTACAAGTTTTTTTTTTCTGATAAGTGTTGTAATACTAATTTTAATTTCTTTCACGTAAACATATTTTGAAAATAAAAATTGGATTATGATCTTTCAAAAAACTTTCTGCACTTTTTGTAAATGATTCTATATATATCTATATTAATATGGATTGATATATACTATTGAAGATACAACTAATACTTCATTGATACTCACATCACTTTTTTTTTTTAACCGTTTAAATCTCATTTCAACTATCTAGATTTTTTTTTTTTTGGCCAAAGTTTCAACTATCTAGATTTGATACTCTCATCACCCCTTTTTTTTAATTGTATTACTATATTTCTAAATACACTCCTAAAGTCAACCAATATTCCTATAATCTTGTATCAGGTCGTATATTTTCTTTACCTTTCTCCCTCCGGTCAACTTAATTGATTTTTTTTTTAAATCCCATTAATTTTAAATAAGTCATGAACCGATTTGCCTTGATTTTCTCTCATCAAACAAATTTGTTTAATTTGTAAACTAATATATGTAATCTAGTAATATATGATATATATTATGACTAATTAACTTATCTAACTTCTTTGATCTCCTTGAAAAATTCAAATTAGGTCATATATATATAGGTCAACCACACTCTTAGTCTTCATATTCCTTCAGCCGACTTTCTTTTTCATGGTTTTCAACCTATTCTCTCAACCATGAGCCAACAATTCCCATCGCTGCAGAATGGAAAAACAGAGCGTAAAGAACTGTCTCTCCTCCCATATCCACCCTACAACCTTCATCTGCCACATAACCCACAACAACAACAACAACAGCGACCTCTGCCGTCGCCGGTGCCGGAATCACGACCCCGTCCTCCTCTCCTACAACTAATCCCTCTATCTTCCTCATCATCATCTTCTTCTTCTTCTTCCTCTCCTTACTCATCATCATCATCTTCCCCATCATCGTCGTCGTCATGCCACCGCTTGCCGCGTCTGTCGTTGTCGCTGTCGCTGTCATCGTCGTCGTCATCATCGGAAAACCAAGCCAGTCCCTCTGATGCTACACCTTCTTTCCTACAACAAATGCCTCTATCTTTCTCGTCGTCCTCGTGGTGGCACTTGCCGCAGCTAGAAGCGACTTCGTCAATGTCGCCGCCGCCGCCGTCGTCATCAGAAAACCAAGCCGGTCCCTCTGATGCTCAAGCTCGTCGTTCGCGTAAAGAATGGAAAACAACAACGATAGAACAAGCATATCCATGGGCCAAAACAACCCGTGCTAAAATCTTTAGCAAGGGGGAATTATTATCCGAGAATATTGGTGTAATAAGGGGTGACGTTCGTTGCAAGAAGTGCAAGGAGGAGTACGGGGTTGAGTTTGATTTGCAGAGCAAGCTTTCAGAGGTCGCTAGCTTCGTGGCTGAAAATAATGAGAATATGCATAATTGGGCTACCGACGAGTGGAGCAATCCTAAGCGCTTAGACTGTAAGCTATGTGGTGGGAGCGAGTGTGTTGAACCTGTTATGAGCGATAAGAAGAGGTTCACCAATTGGCTGTTTTTGTTTCTGGGACAAATGATTGGGTTTTGCACTCTGGATCGTCTCAGGTGGTTCTGCAAATATGCCAAGATGCATAAAACTGGTGCCAGAGATGTGCTCATTCATTCCGCTTTCATGGATTTACACAGTCAATTGTTAGGGACTAATAATCCTTAATGCTCTTTAGGGTTTTTTCATCTCTGTCTCAAGTTTTGTTCTGCCTATAGTCATCATTGTTTTCGTTAGTGTTTTTGTCTGTTTCAGACCTTTTTTTATTTCTTAGATTAATTGTGTCATGTTATGTTTATGTGGTGGTTGTTTGTTGCAGCTTCAGTTCAATTTCTTTTAGTTAGTACACCGAAACTCAAAAGCCTATCCCTTGCCCAATTCAATAATCCGCTAAAGATCAGCAACGGCCCGATATCCTGGAAAAACTGAGGTTGATATTAGTTCGGTTGAAAAATATTAAGTTCGGTTCCATTAATAACCGAATTTGAGGTTTACTATTATATACAGGGTTGAATTTTTAAAACAATCCAAAAAAATTAAATATTTTATTTATAAATTGATTTAACTGAATTTTTTTTAAAGTAATTTATTTGACTTATAAGTTAACCATGTCTATAAAGCATATTATAATATATATTAGTAATTTTTATTTCGGTTTTTAATAAGTAAATTTTTTGGGAAAATCCAATAAAAGCTTTAAAATGATAATTAGGTATATGAAGTGTCTTTTTTAAATACAGGGTTGAGTTTAATTGTGCTCCCAAAGGGTGGAGCAGTGCTTAGTAGGAAGAGTTAGTCGGATCTATACCATACAGATTTAATCAATGATAATTAAGAGATGGTCTTTATTTTGTATTTCATATTCATTAAAACAATCTTTTTTAAAAAAATATAAAATTTTAAAAATTAAATCTGGACCCTTCAAATTTGATCTGAAGGTCCATATCTGATTAGCTTTCCCAACTAAATGCAGTGCTTAGTGGCGAAACCAATTAAGCTATGTGGTTGAACCTGTTATAAGCAAGAAGAAGATATTCACAAATTGGCTTACATGAATTCACACCATCAATTGTTGGTAATTACTAATTAGTAGTCCTTAATGTCTTTAGGGCCTTTTCATCTTTGTCTCAGGTTTTGTTCTAGGTTTTCATTTTTAAGATAAATTGTTTGGCGTCGTTTTGTTTATGTGTTGAACTATTTGTTGCAGACTCTGACTTTTGGCTATTATTAATATTTAAAAATAAGAGGGTGTCAACATTCCATTATTTTTGTTTAAAAAAAAATTCGATCATTCTTCGGTTCAGTTTTTTTTTTAAACAACGGGAAAATCGAAGAATATCTGAAATGATTAATCAAAATCTAATTTACTAAAATAAATTTTCGTTCAATTTGTTTAATAGCCGGATTTCAAAATTTAAAGAAAATTTAAATAAGTTAATGATAAATTGCTTTAACTGAATTTTTTCTCTAAACGAGAATTTATTTGATTTATAAGCTAACATATAATCTAATCATTATAATGATGTATATGTCAATTTTATTTCGGTTCAAGTAAATTTTTTTATATAAAAAATAGGTAAATTTTTTATTTGGTTTCTAGTTTTAATTTACCACCGAATATAATCACTCCAATACAAAATGTTAATGATGCACCATCTTCATTCAAACATTTGACTTGTGTGAGAGTGAAGCATAAATTGGTGTACGATTATCAAATCTTATACAATATTACTAGTACTTGTATTAGAATTGCTTTATTTTATAAAGGGTAGGTGCACTTTCGCTACCCAAAAAACTTTATAGTATCAGACACAAAACTTTATGGTCTTTTGTTGCAGCTATAGAGACTTGATGCTAAGAAAAATTGGTGTCATCCTAATAAATGCTTTTGTGTCTAAATTTGAATTTAGGTGCTAATTTTGTTTTGTTTTTCATAACTTGATCTGATACAAATGCTATTTAAAATTAATCAGATGAGCATCATATGTATTTATGTTTGTATCAATATAATGGTTCGGTTCCAATTTGAAACTTATGATTCCATATAGATTGAGTCTCAAAAATATGAATGATCTTAGTTTTGTACAGATTTCAATCTTTCTTTATTTCTTTTTCCCGCAGGTATGTGGAATCCAAAAATTAAGTTACATAAAGTCCTATATTTTCTTTCCCTTTACCCCACTTTCTCTCCAATACTCTATTAGGTTAATTTAGTTGATTTTTAGATCTATAAACTAATACATGAAATATAATAATATACCATACATATAAGGATTATCTAACTTATTTAATTTCTCGAATCTCCCTAAAAAAAGTCATTTTAATATTTTAGTAAACAAGTAAATCACTATATAAATTAGGGGTGAGCAATGGGCGGGTTGGATAATACGAACACTAATCCATAGCCCACCCGTTTAATGTTACATGAGTATGGGTTAGCCCATACCCGTACCTCATATTCAAAAGGAATGAAAGTTTAAACTTTAAACCACAACATCATAATTAAATTCAAAAGGATTAATGAAGTAATTTCAAATAAAACCATGTAACATTACCTCCCTAATCCCACTATTAAACACTCACAATTAAAAATTAAATCGTTTATAGTGCTAACTATGTTAGGAAAAAGAATTAAATTACCAAAAATTCGCTAACATAGTTAGAAAAAGATCTTTCCATAATATTTATATATATTTCAACCTCAACTCCAATCTCTGTCATCACAATATAACTTCCTTCCCAGTACAATAACAGAGAATTTCATTATGCATGATTAAACTCCACACATCATTCTTAAAATACCATACCATAATAGGTATTATACAATAATTTTTCTCCCAGAATAGGAACAAGGTTCAGCGGAAGCATCATATAAAATATGATCCTAAATGTGGCAATACCTCCTGTCCTTCTGGTCCAGAGTATCTCACGATATCAGTGAGAAGTTCCCGGATCCTTCCCTTGACCTCCTACTTCACTCCTAGGACCTGCAAAAGTGAGATCAACGGGGGTAGCCCCAAAACGCAACCACTGACTACTCATCTACGTGTGGTGTGTGCTAGCAAGGTGTCCAGTGGAATACATATATGTATATATATTAGTTTAACCAGCATGCTCAGGTATTCACATATAATGCATATCTTGGTCCCAAATATCTTTTCTCATCGTTTATAATTATAAAATAATCCATCACAATTCATCCTCAATAATAGTATATATATCATTGATAATTACAGACAACCCAAACAAATCTTACTAGAAATGTTGGGAAAACATGTGGGACCAGTCGGGACCTTCCACCCACCCCTGATCACCACGGTATAGTTCACGAGGGACTCTCTACCCTCCCTGAATAATACCACAGATTAGAAGGATCTCTGTCCTTTCTGAATCCGTAAGGGGCGATATCCCCTCTTTCGTCTTTCTCTCCTTTATTTCTCATAATATATCAATTAGTCCCTGTGGCGCAACAGGGTACCTCATCACGTGATGGCACAATTTCCAATTCACCGGTGTCACATACCCAAATAATTTCTCACATACAACACATAGATATGCAACACCACAATCAGGCACCAGGCCTTCCAGTATTTTCATAATATACATATATTAAATAATTTCCAAAACCACATATATTTCCGTTTCAAATATTTCACATCACAAATTTATGCCATTTCAAAATAATACTCCACAGGACATTTATTATAAAAATATTAATATTCCAATATCTCATTTCCATATCTCATCAATCATCAATTGATAATCAAATCTCAATTTGTGATTCAAAATCTCATCTCCATATAACATCATAATTTTCAAATAATAATATTTCAAATTTCTTACTAACACTACACACACACATAAACAAGCAGAAAGCGGTTACCTGATAGCTGGCACCAATCTCACAATAGTGCAGCTCCCCCGTGCTAACTCAGTGCAATTCAAGCACTACACAATCATGCATACTACCACAATTAATTATTTATCCAACAATTTTATATGTTGGAAAATAAATTATTTACTACCCTTTCTTTGCCCTTATTTATTTTAAATTTCCAATTTAACATTTATTCTCCCTTTCTATTTCTAAAATTTATCTCTACTCCATTTATACATATATCCAAAATTATTTATCCTTCCAATAACTATTTATAAAAATTCAAGCCTAAATAAAATTAAACCTTACATCCCTAAATTATTTCTCAACCTCAAAAATCCATTTTTTAATCCACAATTTATTTTCCAAACCTTAATAAATATCTAAAAATTATTAATTTAACTATAGACCCATCAGATCATCAAAAGTCCTAATTTTCAATATTTCTAAAAATCCAATAAATTCCAATAATTAAGAAAAACCTCCCACAATGAAAAATATACTTAGAAAAACTCATAATCGAAGTCTAAGCTTCAATTTATTAATTTTAGGACTCCCAAAAATTACCAATTTAGACAAGGTCTAATTTTTCAAGTATAACAAATCGAAAAACTAATGACATAGAAAGGTAGAGGAGACTTACAGGATTCCAAAAATGTGTTTAGTTGGCCGAAAAGCTTACTATTCCTATACTAACAGACTCTAATAAGTCTAGTAATATGAATATATATGGTGGAAAGAGAGAGTAAGAGAGAGAAACGAAGAGAGAGAGAGAGAGAGTGAGTGAACGTGAATGAAGAGGAACGGTGGGTGTATTTATATATATTTGGTGCACAGTAACTCAATAGTAATGAATAGTAACTCAATAGTAATAATAATAATATAATATAATAATATATTATATTAATAATATAATATAATATATATAAATAGTAGTTGAATGTGATTGGTTGAGGAAATAATAATTAATGCACAGTAAAAGTTTCTGGCGAGGAATGGAGTGTCGGCAGAGTGGAAAGAGAAAACTACACTACTAGACCCTAAAATTCTCAAATAAGATATTTCTTTTGAACAAAAAATTTTCTTTTCACTTTCAAAATTTTCCCATAATATCCTTTATTTATTTCCTCCCATATTAACCTCTTTTGAGCCTAAAAATAATCTCTCCCAAAATTATTATTGTCCAAATAAGGGAGAAACTAGGCCTTTAAAATCCTCAAAAATACCTCAGAAATCCTTCAAATATTCTCATAATCCATCATTTCTCATTAATCAATTCCTGTTTACCCCCACAAATCCTCAATTAATTTTTAGGATGTTACAAACCACACATAAATAAAAGTAATATATATCACTTGTCTGATTAAAAAAACTTCATGGTGCACGTATTCCTCAAGATTATTAGAGAGGAGCACCATAAAGTTTAAAAAAGTTCTTAAATACACATGGAGGTTTTAAAGCGGACCAATTTGAATACAGTCACTAAAGATCAGCAGTAGCTTGAACAACGGAACAATTAAGGAAAAATTAACTTAACTGGTTGAATAATTTTAGTTCAGTTACATTAATAACCAAATTTGAGGCAATATTATATATATGGTTTTTGGAAGAAGCATGTTTTTTATGTGTAGGTGTGAATATTTGTTTTGCCTGCATGAGAATGAAGCGTAAATTGGTGTAGAATTATCAAATCCAATACAAAATTACTAGGGTTTTGTATTAAAATTGCTCTATTTTACGAAGTTTATGTGCATATTCGCTACTTGAAAAACGTTAAACACAAAATTTTGTCGTTAAAATTGAACTTTCACGCTTATTTAAAAAAATAATCATTTAAAATTTATTAATATGGGCCAACAAAATAAAAAGTAATGGGAGTTTAACGAAGTTATTTGATTTGTGTTAAAACTGCTCGATTTCATAGGGTTTATATGCATTTTTCTCCACTAAAAACTTTATGGTATCATCATAGTAGACACATAAATTTGTGGTCAAAATTGCACTTTTACTAAGTTAATTAGAAGGTTGGATTCGATTTTAATAAAAAAAACCTTAATCTAGTTCTCTAAATTTTAAACGAATATATAATTTAATGTTGCTCTAGTGTATCATGTCACTTTAATCACATAATTAAATAATTAACCATGCTTCTTTGATCCATCCAAATTAATTAAATAGTTGCTATAAAGATGGGATCTCTATTGTATAAATAAAATATAAAATTGATTACAATATATGATTGTTCAAGACGAATCACCCGCTATCTTCAATCAATACAACCCATCGTTCATAGTCTTGAAACTTGTTATCTTTTTTTCCTTTTTTTCTTTTTCTTTTTTTTTTTGGCCATCCTTGAAACTTATTATCCAGTATTCATTATCCTCTTTTTTGGCCAGTAGTATTATATATCTGTTTATGCATATATTATCTTTAGAAATAGAATTACACGAGTAATATAACTAGAAAAATAAATCACACTCGTCATAATTTTTTCAGTATGCTGATTTTATATAATTTCATATTGATATCAATAAATTTGGTGGTAAATTGATTGCGATTGCAAGTTTTCTCAATAAAAGAGAACCCCTCCATGAGTTGTTAAATTTTAAAAGGACAACCAAATAGATTTTACCAGCATGCTGCAATTCATAAAATGGGTGTAGAAATTTGTTGTCTTCTTCAGTTTATTTGGGTTTAGATTTTAGAATGACGCTTACATTATTTTTTATATTGTTCACTCCCTCTTATTGGACCCAAAACAGAGAAAAGCTCGTGCTTGCCAGATGGCTACAAATATACCAGATCCACTCATGCTGAACTAAGAAGGAACGACATCATGATTTGTTGGCAAAAAAAAAAAAAAAAAAAGACATCATGATAAAATTGGGCTAATGATCATCACTCTAATCATATAAGATCAAATTAATTTTTTAAGGAAAATTAAGGAAACAAAATGAATTACTCAATCATAACATATCTTACATGTCATTAAATTATATATTAGATTATAAGTCATATAAATTAGGAACAATTGCATTGCAATCTTAAACAACATAATTAATATCAAACAAATTCCAATGAGTTTATCCATTATGTTTTTCATTTGTTAATAGGGACATTTTCACTTGTCAATATTGTCCTTAACAACCCAATGAAATTTGTTTGATATTAATTCTTTTACACGGGACCTCAATACAATTGTTCCTACAAAGTAGTTTAGGAGAAAAATACAAATACTTTAAGTAACTTATTTCACATTCTTAACCACCTCAAAAAAAAAGGTCATATTGATCTTCTTCTTTTCTTTTTTTTTTCTTTTTTCTTTTTTTGCCATCAGTTATATTGATCTCCTGGAGAGAATATTTCTCTGTCTCATCTATAATCACCATTTTTAATCAAACTCACAAGGTTTAAGTATACCTTGCAGAAGCCTGAAAGCATAAACAATACAGATACACGAGATCAATCTAACATCTCACAATGTGCCACTTCATCATGCTTTTTAAAATTAAAAATTTAAAAATAAATTCGAACCATTTTTAGATATTTTTAGAACTATTTTGTGTAGTTTTCTTGACCTACCTCACTTCAATTTTCCTTCAATTTTCCTGTCCTATTTCAACTATTATAACTTTTTTTGTCAAGAATTTTTTAACTTTAAAAAGCACAATGAAGTTGCACATTGTAATAAGATGTAAGATTGATTTGGATGGTGTTGGCAAAAAAAAAAAAAGATTGATTTGGATGGCTGACTGGTAAGGGACACCGAGAATTTCTCCGCTGAAAGGCTATGTTTAGTTTGGTTTTTTTAGGCCCAAAAGTACTTCTAAGTTGGAGAAGCGAAACTTGCAATTTATAAGATGTTTGAGTTGATTCAGTTGAAGAAGTACTTATCCCTTAAAAGGACTTTTTCACCTGAAAAAATGATAAGCTGATGGGAGTAGCTTTTGGTTTATGAAAAAATACTTCTACAATGGGTCCCACGCCTTTTATTGTGTGTTATTTAATGAAGTGGGTAAAAAAATTAGACTATTAGACCCCTAAAATTTTTAAATAAGATATTTTTTTAATATAAAATTTCCTTTTTATCTCCAAAAAATTACCATAATAATCTCTAATTATTTTCTCCCACAATATCCTTCTTTTGAGTTAAAAATATAATTTTTTTCAAATTATTTTTTTTAAATAAGGGAGAAAGTAAGCCTTTAAAATCCTCAAAAAACCCCAAATTTCACTTTTTCTTTCTAAAATATAAGAATATATGCATATTATATATGTATTATTTAATAACAATAATGTCCTTTTTAATAATTTTTCATTTAAATTTACTTTTCAAAATAATCATCAAAACATGTTTTAAAAGTCAGATTGAAAAAAAAGTCATTTCTATCATCACAAATCCAAACATAAATGACTTCTTACAATCTGACTTTTTTCCAATCTTATTTCTAAAAAAAGTCCTTCTAAAAAAAAGCCAATCCAAACACACCCTCCCTTGAGGCCTCGTGTTTTTGGTTTAACTTGTGATACCAACAGCACTATTTTCCATGTATGAACAACCTGATGAATGAAAAACATCTGAATCCAATTAAGAACTTTGAACTTAAATCTCTTTATAATGAAGAACTGATTCTTCAAAGCAGATAATGCTTTTTGGTTTACAAAGGGTCTGCACAATAGACATTCCTAAATATTTTCAGATAAATCTAATTTAGGAATGATAAATTCACCAAATCAATCATACACATAGACGTTTCAACTTTCAACAGATGAGGCACAACCGCTTAAAGCGTGTTTCCTTGTTTTGACCATAATCTAAGTGATGACATGTCACCTGCCTCTCTGCCAAATAGTAAAAATAAAAAATTACAAGAAAGTAGCTTAGGGCCAAAACATCAAGCACCAGCCCATAAAGAGGAGGTTGCTGCTTGCTGGTTCAAATTTCAAACTTTTTTTTTCCCGAATGAATCAAATTTCAAACTTAAGTGGTATATGAGTGCGTGCGCAAGTTCTCTTACCCCATGGAGATGGTTGTGATGGATTGGGGAGTGGCTTCCCTCCTCTATCACTTTCCATCATCTTCCCTCCTCTACCCCAAATTTTTTTAAATTTGGGGTTAAATTTTTATTGTTTGTTTTCATCATTATATTCTACATAAAATTAATGACATTTTGATATCTTATGGACAAAAAATGGTTCAGTTTTTCAATTTTATATAATTTTTCAAAGATTTAATACTTTAACTTAAAAAAATACAGATTTTTAAGTATTAAATCTTTGAAAAATCATATAAAATTGAAAACTGAACCATTTTTTGTCCATGAGATATCAAAATGTCACTAAATTTATGTAGAATCTAATGATAAAAACAAACTAACAAAATTTAACCCTAAAATTAAAAAAATTTAGGGTAGAGGAGGGAAAAGGATGGGAAGTGGTAGAGGAGGGAAGCCACTCCCGATGGATTGGTGGGCGCGTAATTGTGCCTTCAAAAAAAAAAGGAAAAGAAAAAGAAGGAACCAGATCATGAGTAAAATACGGGGAAAAAAAATCTCAGGCAACAGTCACATATGTGAATTTCGTCAAATCAAAGAAGAACGACCCTTCAACGTAAACAGCAAGGATGTGCAGTTGTATCATAGCGCCATTTGCAATGATACTTGCAAAAGAAATTTTCTTCAACACCATTCATGTTGTATGCAATTATAAAAAAAACACAGTACAATGCAAAGAAACTTGCAAATTTCAACCACCTAAGAAAAAAAAAAAAAAAAAGCCGCTGTCGTGTTTTCCTCCAGCAACACCACCCATGACTCAAAAACTGCATTGTATGTCTTGCGTATGATTCATTGGGGTAAACATTTCCAGAATTTGCAAATTCCTACTCAATCAGGGACGTAATCCATAATCGCATCATTATCTTAAGAATGCACGACAAGTGGGAATGAAGTCAATGCATACGTGCCCTGCTAACAGGATATTAGAGACAAAAATGTCACACACAAAAACAGAGGGATTATAGACAAAATAAGATCTATATTACAGGAAGCATGAACCATAAGGTATAATCAAAAGATTAACATGCTGCAATTGAGATGTGATTCATCCGTTCAAAATGAAAAAGGGTTTCACTGCCCCCCTCCCGGTCTAAACAATTCTATATCTACTTGAGAAAAAGACAAGCATTAATTCTTAAACCCCAGAGGGCTAACAGATGCTCTAAATTATTAATGGGGTCAGTGTCCATCATCAAGATCATTCAACAGGACAAAAGGAAAGAGTCCCAACTCGCAAGAGAAATCAAAATTTCTATGGAAAAAAAAAAAAAGGAAAGACGAACGACAACCTTTTGTATGAACACATTCGTTGTTACACAGGGAAAAAAATTCGGTGAGCCATGTCTCTCAGCTCTTTGTTCCAGCTCCCTCCCTCTCATACTTCTGCGCGAAAAACTTGGTTGCGAACATATTATCCTCAAGATACTCCTTATAAGGGTAATTCTTTGGAATAAGCCTCCGAAACTTCTCAAATTGTTTCTCAGCTTCATCTTTCTTTCTTAGCAGGGTATATATGATACCCTGACACAAGTACGGCCTGAAATCTCTCGGTTCTTCCTTGACAAGTGCCTGATAGGCCTTGAGCGCATCATTAAAAGATCCCTCCATGACTTTAATCTGCGCAAGCAACAGTTTCAAGTCTCTAACATCTGAGTTCCTCTTTTCCTTTTTGAAAAACTCCACAGCCTTCTCAACCCTCTTCACCAAATCATTCAACGGCTCATTAGATTCCGAAGTAGCCATAGCAAGGCCATGATAAGCTTCAAGACGATACGGATCTTTACTCAGAATGTCTTCAAAAATTATTTTGGCCGATTGGTAGTCACCATTATAGATATACACATGAGCTTTCATAAGCGGCCACTCAAAGTCCTGGGGCTCAACTTCAATCAAACGGTCAATTACCTGAATAGCCTCATCAATTTTCTGCGCCCTGACTTTAATCTCCATGAGAGACCGAAGAGATTCAACGTCATTGGGGTTATCCAACAATCGCTCTTCAATAATCCTCTCCTTTTCTTCAATCGAAAGTTTATCAGCAGACTCTTGGGCGGACCCCACCGTAGGTGACGCAATGGGAGCTGCGATAACAGGCATGTTCTGAAAACGGAAGAAGAAAAACGCAGAAGCGGCCACGACAATGCAAGCGGTTTCAACGAGAGGGGACAAAAGGGGATTTAGGGTTTGGAGAAGACGGGTGAGAATGGGTAGGGGCTTGTGAAATGAGGGGTCGGAGGAAGAGGAAGAAGCTCTGAGAGGTGATAAGCGGAAAGATGAAGAAGGGAATTGAAGTGGAGAAGCCGGCGGTGGAAGAGACCTGAAGGAGACGGAAGAAAAGGGGATTGGAAAGGAGGAAGGGTGGTGGGTGGTAGATATGAGGAATGGTTGGGGAAGGTGGTGAAATTTAGAGAGAGACTCCATGGTGGGAGGTCCCTGAGGGAAGAAGGGAGAATAATCGAAGATAGGGAAGGAAGGAAGGAGGAGGAAGAGGCCTAAAACCCTGATTTCAGTGTGTGCGAATAGTGTCGAGTGTTAACGGAAGGAGAGGGATAACAAAATGTGATACATAAAACACTAAAACCTCTCTCAGGACCCAGGAGATGATGCTAGTCTTAGGAAAACGATGTCGTTTGCCTCTTTCCCTATAGCGTTCTTCCTTCATTGTAGAGCCCGAAAAATGGGTTCAACCCACCAGCCCGCGGGTTATAATAGGTTAGGGTTAGAAAAATCCCAACCCGTGTTAGAAAAATGGGTTCAACCCACCAGCCCGCGGGTTATAAGAGAGTGAGCTGCACATGCCCAACCCGTGTAACCCGTGGGTTGCCGGGCCAGCCAGCCATATATGTTTTTTTTTTAAAAAGAAAAATCTCATTTTAATTTATTATGTTATTTTTTAGACAATTTATTAATATAAATTGTGGTTAACACAACAAATTGTGGTGGTTGTATAATAGAATCTAAACTTTGTTGATAATATTGTTGGTAAAATAAAAGTAGTAAGATGTCAATACAAAAAATATGTAATTTTAGATTTAATGTTTTTACAATATTTGGGGTATTCTACTTTAGTTGATGCAATGTCTATGTATTTTTATTGATTAAGAAATTTATTTAATCTCTTTTGACATTTTTAAAACAAAAAAAATAAAAAAAAATATGTGGCGGGTTGGCCAACCCACTGGGGAGAGTTAGGTTGGGCTTTTGCAACCCATTAAGGAGCAGACCGCACAGGCCCAGACCATATAACCTAAACCCATGACGGGCCAATCTACAACCCACGGGGCTGACCCATTTTCCCAACTCTACTTTGTTGGATCCTTTTTTGGGAGGTGTGACCCAGACAAAAATAGAAAGGGCCATAGAAAAAGGCTTTCTCAGTTTCTTTCTTCAGGGTTTAACTTAGGTTGGTCCAAGGGATTTAAAAACGTTGTTTCAATTTTTTGTTGCAAAGAGGTGATTAACTATATGTTATTAGAGGTTGTGACGGGTCTTTTTTTTTGAGCATGTGATTGGAGATGTTGGGCTTGTTCTTTTTTTATAACAAGGGATAAAAACAAAGCGTTATCAACCCCGATCCCTTACAATAATGTCATTCAGCGCCGAAGGTGCTCGAGATACCAAATGGAAGCCTGTAAATGTTGAGAGAGCTTCCTTCGACTAAATTACGCCATCTACTAATTTTCGTTAGCATTACAGTCTAGTCCTGATTAAGAAGCCTCATTGATGAGCATGTAGTCTGCTTGAGAACTGCTAGTTCCTTCCTCCATGAGGCTCACCGCCTCTACTGAGTCCGTCTCTAGAATTACTTTCTTCAATCCCAAATCCCAGGCCAATTTCAAACCATGGACGCACCCCTATAATTCCTTAATTTGTCAAGCTATCTCCACAATCAATTTTGGCCACGGTTTTATTCAAGAGTGTGGCAAGCTGTGGTTACTCGTGTTAATAAAGAAAAATTACACATAACCAATCCATTAGTGAAGTAGGTATTGCTTTCTTTCTAATCAACTTCCACCTTTTATTCAAGAGGCCGAGGTTTGTGAGGGTTATGATCTAGTTGTTGTTTTGATATAATATGTCTTTGAGGATAATGAATTTCAGTTCATATAAAAAAAAAATCTCTAGCTAGGTTCACTTTAATTGCCGTGCGATTAAATATATGAAAAAAATTTAAGGGCTAAAGTATAGATTTAATTACTTAACTTTGCTTAAGGTCATATTTTGATCCCTGACTTTTAAAAATGTCTTTTTAATTCTTTTATCCTAATACCATTAATAAAAAATGTTGATATAACATTGATATTATGAATATAAAAAAACCATTTTAAATTGTTGACATATTAAGTATAAGTTTCAAAATAACAATTATCGTTACAAAACAATCATCATTTGAGACTAACAATATTTCCTCCGTTCCTGAATACTCCCTCCGGTCCTAAATATAATATTATTTTGACTTTTTTTGTGGAAGTTAAGGAAGCAAATTAGACCACTAAATTATAACATATGTCACATGAAATTAGATTATAGGTTAGTTTATAAGTAAAATAAATTAGTTTTGAGGAAAAAATATTTTTTTACTGGAAAAAAAAGTCAAAGTGGTCTTATAATTAGGACCGGAGGGAGTATAAGATATGTTTAATTTTTTTAAGAGATTAAAGGAGGTAGATGAATCATTTAACGTATTTTGTATATTATTAGATCATACATAAGATTATAAATTAAATAAACTAGTTTGGAGAAAAAAAAATTCAATCAAATAAATTTATAAGTAACTTATTTAACTTTCTTAGGATTTTTCAAAAAAGATAATTAAATCCTACATTTAAGAACGGAGGGCAGTACATTAAAAAAGTAAAAACATGCCTTTTAAAGTTAAATGCCTAAAATAAAAAGTTGCACAAAAGTAAAGGGTCACGCGTGTATTTTAGGTAAAATTAAGATCCGATCTTTAATATAGAGATTAGATTGATTAATTTGGGATATTAAAAAATAGGTCACTTTAAATTATTTATTTTTATTTAAATTAATTTGTCTGACTTATAAATTTGTACCACTATATTCCTTATTATAAGTCTATATTAACTAATTCTCACATACTAAGAATCGTTAATTAAATCATTAAATATGTCTTAAATTGATACAATTTTCGTACACTATCCTTATTCAAAAATTTTCTCTCTCTACATTTATAAATTATTCTCACATCTCTCTCCTCTTTCTCTCTTTCCAACAATAAGGCTAAAGTTGGAAAACAATCATTAACACTCTCTAAGTGGACTTATATTTAAGAACAAAATTTTATTAGTAATTAGACTTATAATAAGGAATATAGTGGTATATAATATAATGATACTCATAAGTATTTTAAATTGATATGTGCTGTAATTAAGCAATTTATTTACTTCTATAATCTCCCCAAATTAATTAATTGTGTTTTAGATTAAGGTCTTAATATAGTATTATTCTTAAATCATAAATTATTAATCAATGTAAAACAAACAAAACATAATTGTTGGTGAAAATATGCCTCGGCTATTGATGAAAATATGATACAAGTACTGGGCCGGGATTTTTTTGGCATTAATGAGGGGTGTGAACTGTGACAGTAAGGCCTACATACAGAAGATTCGGGAGTTTTTTCCAAAAACCAGAAGATTCAATAGTTACAGGAAAATTAAATGCCCAACTGATTGTGAGTGGGGGTCATAATTCTTCTTGTTTCAACTTTCTAGGATTGATCCGTAAAGTTCTGGCCTTCCATGAAAAAATTCTGTTAAACAGCATGAGTTTTCTCTCCCTATCTCTTCCATTGACTCATATGATTCTGGACCTTCCATGAAAAATTCTCACAGCCTCACACTTCGTCCTCTCCGTTTTGTCTTTGTGAAGTTCTATAAACCATTAAACCTAGCCATCTTGAATTTGTCGTTTATTCTTTTTTTTTTTTTTTTTGGAGAATTGCACATAGATACCAAGTAAGAGAATTAATTTCATACAGGTTCATTGACAACTTCTTCACATGTTAACCAAAGTTATTGCAGTTGTTAATAGTTGTCATTAACAACTCCTTGGGACCTCTCTGAAATTAATTCTCTTACTTGGGACCTATATGCAATTATCTTTTTTTTTTTTACTAATGAAGTGCAAACACTACGTTATAATATTATAATTGAGAGCTTTTAATGTGGTTCGTTGATTCACATGGTTCTACCGTGACATATCTTTTTTTTTAACATCCCAAAAATTTAAATAAGGATTTCGCTTTCCTATCGTTGATAACTTTTTTAATCTTAGAAGATTCTTTTTCTAACCATGATTGGGTTGTTTGAATTGTATGAAAAAACCCTTATTTATCATAGTTAGCATGCTTATGTTTGATAGTGATTAGTTATTAAGGGTTAATTATGGATTAGTAGTTAGGACTTTACAAGTTAGTATCAGTTTTATGTTAAACGATACTCTGGATTGTTGTTGCATTCGCATTTAGATTGGCAATATACATGTTTCATATTCCCTTCCCTATATACATGATCACCGATCTCTTACTTGAAGGATATGACTCATCCCTTAGTGGGGAGAGCGGTTGTTCCTTACCAAGATTCACTTAAGGTAGAATAGTGCAAAAGTGAGGCAGGACAAGTCTCTTTTCATGATATAGTCAAGAAGGATTGTACTCTCGTCTGTTTTCTGCTCTGATTTGAAGATTAATTGTGATGATTGTGGTTTCATACCAGAGTTCTTAGCTCATGTTAATCGACTAATTCTATAGGCATTGCTGAATGCGTCACTATGTGATTGTTTGACTTGTTTTGGCTACTATTACTTGCTTCGATATTGCTGAGATTGGGTGTGATTTGGTAATGAGCTAAGTCCTGTGGACGAGACTGATTAGCTGCAATTGTTTGCTTTTGTTCTCATCTTGTTCTAAAACTGCTTGTTGCTTCTACTTGATATGTGCAAATTTTTTACTCTGGTTGAACCTGCAAATCAAGTTCTGTCAGATTTCCCACTAGTTTGCTGTTCAATTCATTGATTTTACCATTATGAAATAACTCACTGGTTTCTTTCACTAGTTGATGCGTTATGTGGCACTAAGTTGCTGTAATGCTCCTGTTGGCGTTTGATTGAATTGACTTGTGTGAATTCTGGCTTGCATGCACTCTGATTGGGACATGTGTGAGAGTGTGATTTCTGCCTTGCATCCACTCTGATTTGGACATGTGCGAGTATGTGACTTCTGGACTTTTATGGACCTTATGCATATGGTACTTTGTGGAAAGATTACTTGCTGTATATTTATATAATTTTTAGTTGAAATGCTTATTTCTAGTTTCAAATTCTGCCAACTACTGGAGCTTGGTAGTCTTACTGTCATATATGCTTAGTTACTGACAAAATTGGGTTCTTGAACTCATCGATGCTGGAAACTGCTAGTTTGATGAGAGTTTTGATGCATTGGCATAAACTTTTAGATTTGTATATGCTGACTGTGATTTAATTGTTGAGTATAATCACTTGTGCATTTGTGACTGAATTGTTAACGTTATGTGTTTTTGCTTAATTTTTCATCACTGTCTTTCTGTACGTTTTGCTGAGATTTTGATTTTGAATTATGCGGGTTTTGTTGTTCTGGTTTAGTGTTCAAATTTCTCGCTGTGCTGCACTATCTTGCTATTAGGTCGTTGCTCTCCTTGTTGATATTTGGATTGTGCACTTATTGAATCTATTCATTATGTGTACGAATTGTGATTGTGCCCTGTAGGGGTTTTCAAGTTTGTCTCGTCCCGATCCTAAGTATTTCAGGTTTTCAGGTTTGTCTTGTCTCATCCCGATCTCGTCCCCGTCCCGAAGCATCTTATTTTTTTTATTTTAGAAATATTAATCCCTTAAATCATTCTCTTAGTCAAAGATTCCAATATCTATAAAAACATTTTTCTTATCTCATGCATAATTTTTTAAAAGAAGTTATCATTAGATCCATATTTTTTAAATATGCTACATGTTCATTCATGTTTCTAAAATATAACTTTTACTCAACTAACATTATTCCTACTATAATACCATTTTAGTTGAAACATCTTGTATTCAAGAGCAAAAAAATAATCATCGTTAAATTGTTTATTGTTCCTTCTTCTTCAATGTAACATCTAGTCATCTAACAGTACAGTCGTGGTAGTTGAAAAATCTTGTCTTCAAGAATCAAAATTTAGCTTTTTTAATATGCTACATGTTCCCTATCTCTCAAATATACATATACTGCTCCTTGGAAAAAAAATATACATATGTTGCTTACTAGCGATATGTTTTATTGCTTATTTTTTTATGTTTGCATAAAAATAGTTTGAAACATTGAAGAATAGAGATTACCAAAAAATCTTACACAGAAGAAAAGAGTTCAAAAATATATATTTTTTTTAAAAAAAGTGGGACAATTCCGTCCCGTCTCGATTGGGATTGGGACAACCTCAGGATAGGATGAGAATCTTGTCTTGACCCCATTTCTTCGAGACGGGACGGGGGCGTCCCAATCCCGTCTTGTGAACACCCCTAGTGCTCTGTGCAATGTTTTAAGAAATGAGCCGGATTGGACGGTCTGACTGGTTCAACGGTCGACCGGAGTATGCAAAGGCTCGGATTAGCCAAAAAGCCATTTTTTTGGTTAGGCCTGAATGAGCTGAAGATTGACCGCTTTTAAGTTGAAAACCGCTTATGAGCTGGAACCCGAAGCAGCTTTAGTGAAGTCGGACGGGTCTAGACCAACCGAAAAAAATGTTTGAAAAATTTTAAATCAAACCTTCTCTCATTTCTCGATCATAACCATAGAGTTCTTCTCTATAGTCTGTTTGCACTTCCTCATTTTGCATAGTCCATGACGTCTTGCACCTCACATCCTCTCTTCCCTTTGTGCCATCGTTAAAAATAAAAGAAGGGCCAATAAGAGAATGATGACAAAGGTCCAGAAGAAAAGGAAGTTTAAGAGAGAGAACACTGGTTGTACATGAAAGAGGTTATTTTGGCTTACCGTCAGTCTTTGCAAGCAATTAGAAACTGTTTTTGTTTTATTTTATGGGTAAAAGAAGCAATGATGAAGAGGAGATACTGGGAAGAGAAGTATTGGGAACACAAATAGTTACCTTAGTTACATTTGGGTATTTACATGTAACCAAACCAATATAAAAAAGGGTGAAGCCATAATTGCTTTCGGACTATTGAAAAGATGATGAAAAAAATATCGTTTTGCCAGCTAAGTAGCTAACCAATGGATAAAATGAAAAGATTTTCATTTTCTTATTATTTTTCAACCATTTAATATAATAAAAGGAGTAGTACTCCTTGGGTGCTAAATATATATCTATTTATGGAGTTAATATTGATCCTAAATATAGAAGTAAATTCTAATTTTTGTCAATTTTTTCTAAATTATTCCTATTGGTGCTACTCCAACTATAATTAAGTAAAAGATGGAAGATGAAATAAGGGAAGATGATTGAGGTGGTTTTAGAAAGAACATACCATACTAATTAACATAACTAACATCATTAATTTAATTAAATTAATTAAATAGGTCCTACATTTAGGACTAGGGAGAGTATTATTTATTAATATATATTTATATAATATTTTAAATTTAATTATTGCATCATTGGCCCGACCAAAATAGACCAACCATTTCAACCGATTGAACCATGGCCCGCTCACCTTTCCAGCTCAATTTCTGGTCCGGCTTTTAAAATATTGGCTCTATGTATGTATTCTGTGCACTTATGTCTAACAAGTACAAATCTGATCGAACATTGCTAAATTAAAGAGTTTATTGCTGGCATTTGTTGCTATGTTAGGATCTGATTAGCGATCCTAATTTAGGATTTATGATGAAGTTTTAGGTACTTGATGTTCTTTGCTTTATGAACTAAAAGGCTGATTGTATTGTCATTTTAACTCCAATATATCGACCTACATCTAAGAGCATGTTTTTGAGCTATATTATGATTCTAAATTCGAGTGAGGGCATAGTTTGAATTTGAATCTTGTTGTTTTCCTTGTGATGGGACATGTTGTAATTTGATTGGCTCCTTGACATATATGAATTATGAGTTGTATTCTGCTTTATATCGTTGAAATTTGTATGTATGCAAGTCATTCTAATGGCATTGGCCGTACCCTACTGCACTTGTGTCAAACTGATTTTGTAGTCATTCTAATTTGTATGTGCAAATATGTGCCTAATATGTTCAAATTTTGTATTGAAGTCCACTTTTACTTAAAATTTTTTCTTACAGGTCATTCTCAATGTTTTAAACTTCTATGGATGGTTAACAACTGTTGAAATCTTTTTTGCCAAAAAAATTTGGTTGATAACTCTCCTTTCAATTGAAAGTGGCTTCTCAAAAGGCCAAAGTCTGTATTAAAGCTCATTCCTATTTCATATCATTTCTTCAAGTCCTTCTGACTGTTTTAAACTTTGTGTGGACAGTTACCAACAAAATTTCAATGTTTTATGCCACAAAAATTGTTTTTACACTCTTATTTCAAGTGAAATTTGCACCCAAAATGGTCATATTTTATATTCGGACTTGTTTCTGCTAGGAATTCATCCTTCTAGGTCATCCTTGCTGTTTTAAACTTGTAGGAAGTTTGAAGATTTAATTTGAAAACTTTTTGCCAAGAGCTGTTTTCATGCTCTTTATTTCAAGTACAGTTAAATACCCCATTGTGAGTTTTGGGAAGTGTTTTACCGAGTTTCACTTATTTGCGATACTTGGTGCCTTTATGTACTCTATGATCTACTCTATTTTGGCCTAGTGCTGCATTTCATCCATCTTTTGGTTGTTGATAAGGTTTTATTTGTGCTATTGAATTCAGTTGTGCTGAACTTGTTGATTCTTGCGGTCATCTATCACTAACTGTTGTTGCATGTCGGATCTGTGCCACTGATTGTTGGTGCATAATCTTCTGTACTGAGGCCATTTTGATTCAACCTTGGGCATCTCTTGTTGCTATCTGACTTATTGGGTTTCTGAAGTAACCTGAGTGTATTCCTATTTGTTTTGGCTTGCATTGAACTGATTTTAGACTGAAATTGTCCTGGTTTTGCTAATAATCACTATTTGTACAGTCTTGATCATTATTCCTTTCTAAATTGTGGTATCTGCTCAGTTTCTATCCTATATGGTTTTAGTGATTTAGTCTTGAATCAAATACTTTGAGCACTATGCTAGAATTTCCTTGGGGTTATATCCAAGGAATTTAAAATTCTCTTGGTTTGTCTACTTTAGTTTTCTCGTTGAGAATGCCTCTGTTCTGCTGCACTGCTTGTGTGGATTGCATGGATTCTTCATTTGGCTCGCTGAATCTATTGTCTCGTCTCGAAAATTAATGCTTTGTGGATATTTCAAGGTTATTCTTGCATCATGGTGAAATTTCTAAATGTCATTTTAAATGAATGGGATGTTGTTAGGGGTTAGATTTAAATTGATTATTGTGTTGACCATGAAGGTTGAAAGGAGTTAGCCTTTGTAACTAAGAATCAATGAGGGTGACCGTTGATGATGGCTAGATTTAAAAAATGAGTGATCTGAGGTTGTTGTTGTAATTAGTAAGGGGAGTAAAGCTTTTTTTTTTTGGTCATAAGTAAGGGGAGTAAAGGTAAAAGAAGTGATGTGATAATTCATAAACTATATAACAATTTGTTGAGGGTGCATGAAATCGAGAATGAAATTTAATTTTTGGTTTAGAAAGGATGAAAATGTAGTTAGGTAATGTGAACCTTAATTTGTGGAGCCTTAAGTTTCGGAAAATGCAGAGTAAGTTAAAGGGGTTCGAGTCCTAGTTGGTTAAATTGAATGGATGATAACCTTGATTGAGGGTGATGTTTTTAGATTGCTTGCCTGTTTCCATGAAAGAATAGAAGATTAGAAGTTTTGCTAGTTAAATAGTTGAAGAATGAAGGGTTGAAGTTAAAGAATGTGAGATGTGGACTAAAAGATGGTGCTTAGAGTAACAAATTATAGTCAAGCATTCTATGAATAGGTGGGATTGATTTGAGAAAATCATATTTGAAGTGTGTATTGTTTATCGGGTGATATGTTTTAGTGAATTTTGGGAACAAAAATCCTAAAGGTGATCGGGAGAGTTGTAACATCCCAAAAATTTAAATAAGGATTTCGCTTTACTATTGTGGATAACTTGTTGAATTTTAGATTTTCTAACTATGATAGGGTTGTTTAAATTGTATGAAAAACCATTTTCCTTTCATAGTTAGTGTGATTCTGTTTGATGGTGATTGGTTATTAAGGTTTAATTATGGATTAGTATAGAGAGCCGAGATTTCGGGCCAGCCAGAATCAGCCCGCGGGCTAAGCGGGCCAACCTACATTCAGCCCGCCACATTTCGGGCTAGGGATTTTTTGGCCCTAGACCGAATGTATCGGGCTGTCGGGCATGAGCTATTTATAAAAAAAATCCCAAACAAAGCCTTTTTTTGCTCCCCTGCAGGCTGCCATGCGTGATGTTGTCTTCATCATCATCATCATCACTGCCAATCTTTCTCCTCTTCTCCTTATTTGAATCTGAAGCCATTTCCTATTGCAACAACAATAACCTTTACATTACTTAGATTCAAATTCAGGAATTAAAATTAGAACCAATGCCTCAATCACCCAGTATAATTAGGAATGACCAAAAGACCACAACATACCCAATTACACAAGACCAAAGAAACAATTTAACTGAAATGTAAAGGCAAGTTAAGCAATAAAATTATAAAACTCAAAAACCAACAATCAGAAATCCGGACAAAAGAAAATCTGAGTAATATTGTAGGAGTGAAATAACAGCCTTCTTTTGTTCAGAACCACAGAAAATGTACCCAGAAATAAAAGAGAATGAGAGAAATCAACCACAAAAACGCAGGCTCAGAAGACGAGAAGAAAGAAAGAAAGATGTAGACATAGAATCAAACAGAAGAATACCGAAAATCAAAAGAAAAATAGACGCCTATAAGGAAATGCACAAGAAAAATAGAAGTCTAGAAGGAAACAAAAATCAAAAGTGAAAACCCTAAAATGGAACAAAAGATAGAAATAGAAAACACCAGGAACAATTTGAGTAAGTCTCGTTCTACTCTCATTTATGAAAGAAGACGAAAGAGCCTTATGCAAGAGACAACGCTTGCGCCGTCTCACCAAGCTCTCTGCCTCTCTCACATTGAGAATCCGTCGAAGACTGCTGATGGTGGACGGAGGAGTAGAGGATAGAGGGAGAGGCGGAGGTCTGGGAAATTGCCGGAGACTGAGAGGTCAAAGGAGAGGATGGAGGCTAGGGATTGAGGGAGGGTTGAGGTAAGGGGAACCAGAACCATTGAGATCGAGAGAGAAAGAGACTTACTGAGGGAGACGGGTCACTCTGTCTGTGGTGTGTATATGTGTCACGTGTGTGTGTTGTTTTATTTTTTTTTAAATACAATCGGGCCAACCTGTAAGACCGACGGGTTAGCCCGACTAGAACTCGATTTTTCAGGCCTACGGGTTAATAAACCCATTTCATTTCAGGCTGCCTTTTTTGCAGCCCGAACCCGATTTTTTTATTGTTTTTTCAGGCCAGTCTGAAAATCCCAGCTCTAGATTAGTAGGTGGGACTTTACATTTTTTTTCCCTTTTGATGAATAGACCCCATATTGCCCTTCTCCACTGGAAAACAATTAGGTGAACTAGTGATATATTTGTACACACATATATAAAATGTTACCAAAAAATTTATGATTCACACGAGACAGGGGTGTTTGGAATCCATCTCCAACTCCTCAAAAATTATTTTGTCCAACTTATAATATTATATATGATTTAAAATCATCATCAGCATTTTTATATAATTGAATAATTTCTTTAGCTTCCTTACTCTCATTGAATAAAGTTAACTAGTCATGATTAGTATATTAAAAACTGTACATGTACTTTTTTAAAAAAAAAGGTTCAGCAACTTAAATGCTAATTGAGTTTCAACTTTTGAGTTTAGACATTAATTCTAGATTGCCCTTTAATTATCTTGTTGTCCCGCTTTTCCTTGCCTTGTTCCTCCTCCCACTAGACGTGGCTGCCCAAGGCCTACACTATAAACTAGTATTGTTAGATCCTAAAGATAAGATATAGTTGTTTTTTTAACATCCTAAAAAAATTAAATAAATCACTTATAAATTGATTTACCTTAATTTTTTTTAAACTAGTTTGTTTGACTTATAAATTAATACATAGTATAATAATATATCACATACGTTATAATTAACCAACTTATTTTACTTCTCCAATCTCTTATAAATGAGTCAACTAGATGTTATATAAAAAAAAGAGGAAGTGCTATGTTTTTAATAGACATAGAGAAACGTTTTTTTACAAGAGAAAATATTTTTTTGTTTATGATCAATAATTAGTTTATTTAGAATATTTTGTAATACTATAATATTTTTTACAAAAAGAAATATTTCAACTATTTTAATAAATTAATTTATTGTTCTATCAATATCATTCATGTGTGTAGTCTGTTGAATAAATCCTATGCTTAAAGTCACACATGCGTATAGAATTTCTTTTATTAAGTGCGCATGCATATAGAATTTATAACTATATCTGAGTAAACAGCTGAAAACTTATAAATACTTCTCGTCATACTAATTGATATGTAGACAGAATTCATTAACCATTAAGCCAACAAATTAAAATAGAAATAACGAATGGAATCTTCTGAGTGAAACAATGATGATCTGTTGGAATTACCATCTCCAGTCAAAGAACCCCTTTATATAAATGAGTACGTGAATAGATATACCTCTACATGTAAATAGACAATAGTCAGTATCGCTTAAAAGTGACCGTATTATCAATAACCTTCCATCAAGGCATTAATAATATGTAGGATAGATAATTACAATAAACTAATCCTAATACATCTGACGTGCGGGCCACACATAGAAGATATTTTATGATATCTAGAATATCTATATTTAGAATAACCATATCGAATATAATGAATTTAAAAATATTCTAATATAACAATATATATATAATGAATATATATAATAAATAATGTACAAAATAGATATAAATATCTAACATGCATATGCTCATGTATATTACATAGTAAATATTACATGTCCACTTGTACGTTTGTTAACCAATAATGCATTTAAAGTATTATTCATCTAATTTGATTTATGCAAACCACTTTTAAGTTTATCACCGATTCCATAAAAGCTATATCCAAACATAAATCTTGTGGTAACTAGTATTTACTTCAAAATTAGTTTTACAAAAAAATATTTTTGAATGGTCGTAAATAAAACACAGTTAGGGTAACAAATGAAATTCGCTAGACGACGAGATATATCAAATTCTTCTTATTATTGTTGTGTTTTTTCTCTTTATTAAAGTCAGAATAAACCCTCGGCTATACGACTAGATTGGGTCTTTTTCTGTGAGATTGATATACGATATTAATAATTGTACTTCATGTCGATCAAACTCAAAAAATAATAATAATAATAATACTTTATCGTGTAAAAAAAAAAGAAATAACAATAATAATTGTACTTTATGACTTTACATGCAAATGTAAACCATAATGCATGGGAAGTCGAAAGCTGTTACTAGGCAAAAATAGAAAAAATGAACAAAATTAAATTAGAGAAATTAACTTGGAATGTCGAAATTTCACACATTTTAATACAGTAAAATGATAATGACTAGATTTTTTCTCCCTTCAATAGTTATTATAAGTACCCATTAACAACTTTCCATAATTGAATTACACTAGCTAAAATTATTTATTTATTTATTGTTATGGCAGAATTTTAAGATTACATTAATGAAAGGTATTTCTTAGGAGTTTGGTAAATTATCAAGTTCAATAGTGAACTAGGAATAGTAGAAAAAAAATAAAGCTTTGGATGAAATATTTTGATCGAACCGAAAATAAAATTTTTAAGCATATAATAAGATGTTCTTTTGTTTATTGCGTTGACCTTATGATGTAGAGTTTTCATCACTTACATTGCATGTGTGTTGATTGCTGGATATCTACCACCAATTTACCGATAGGAAAAGGAGGGGAGGAATTCAAGAGTATCGGGATATCTCAGTAGTTGCTCTAGCAAATGCTGAAAAGGCTCTAGCAAATCAGTTCAAAAAGAAAAGAAAAGACTCTAGAAAGAAAAAAAGAAAGAAAGAAAGAATATCTCAGTAGTTTTAAATCCGCCCATTAAGTTAAGGTTATGTATAATAAATTTTGCAGGTTGAGAAAACTTTCTGATAACAATGAAACGGATTAAGGAAAGCCGTATAGTGACAAGCGACAACTCTTGAATCAACGAAGAGGGGATTCGACCAATAGGATATTTTTCACACCGGATAAGCAAAACTTACACGTGCATATGTGTATATATATAGGTTCGCATACTGATCTACTGAAAAATAAATGAATCGAAGAACACTACTCCGATATTTGTGTTTAATTAAGAAACAGGCGGTAAACATTGGAGAAATGATCATTCAGGATCAGGGGGACCATAATGGAGACAGAGTGGGGTCCACAGAGAAAGGCAACGTCATTATTAATTTCCAAAAACCACAACAAAACAGGCACTTAAGGTAACTAAACGATACCGTATCACTGGACTCTGTCACCAAGAAAACAATACATACAAATATACAATGATACAATACAAGTGAATAATAATCCATCACCATTAATTCATGAGTAGTGTGAAGTGTGAACCAACTTATATACCAAAACGACACACCAATCTATCACAGTACAACGCGTCTAATATTGGAGAATGGCCTTCACGTACATTTTACACACGTGTACGCCATGTCAACTTCTGGACCACTACGACGGCGTTTCACATAATGCTTTTTTTTTTTTTTTTTTTGTCTGATCGAAGAGAACGTGATAGTGAGCTACCTTATTACGGAAATATCCCTAGGGCTAGGAGGGAAAGATCAGCTGGTGGGTGTCGGGGTTTGAAATATTAGTTTGAATGACTAAGGTTGTTTGCGTCCGAAACCTAAACTCCGTTGGAGGAAGAGGAGGAAGAGGAGGAAACCACGTTGTGTATTCTTCTCCTTGTCTCTGTCTCTGAAGCCTTCTCTGCTCTGTTTCTCTTGTATTCCTCGAAGAACTCCTTATTCTCTTTCTCCAGTTCCTTCCACACTGCTCCTCATGCATGCACGTGTGTCACTTACTTTTCACATTCATATGTATTTACTCTCAACCAAACAAAAACTAATAAAAAAATCTCAATGATATTGATCTATCCATGTATTTATATATATACTTCCATTTGTACGAGGGATTTTTCTTATATTCTTAACATTTACTACTATTAATTATCATGATATGATGTGACATAGGAATTAATAAAGAAAAAAGGTGGGAGTAGTGATGATGAGGAACTTACCGGTGGAGGTGATGACTGGTTTGATATTGGCATGTTTGGATAGAGCTTCCATGCACTCTTCCTTGCTCATGTTGAATAGTATGCATTCCTCAATCAGACGGTGCACCTGTACATGTGTGTTCTATTATTAGCTCCCAAAAAAAAAACCCCTTTGAATTCGCTAATCCAACACTACTTAAACCAAAGCAAAAAATTATAAAAAAAAAAAAGTATCATTCATAAAGCTGAAATTGTAGTCACATGAGATCAGAAATTAAATTGTGCACACACACATATATATAGAACTAACCAGTCGGATATAAGAAGCAGGGGATGAGCAGTTTTCCATGGAGTTCAAGTTGCTCTATTTCTGAGAGAGAGGGCCAGATGGTCACACACACATATATATGAATATAGCAGAGAGAAACAAATAGTTTTCAAAGATTTCAAAGAGAAGTTCAAACCAGACAGATAGAGATCGGGGAAGAATGAAGAAAAAATCTAGAGAGGGAGGGGCAGAATATCAGGAAAAAGGGGAGAGATGATACGAGAAGGAAAAGGGAAGAAGGAGACAGATCAGAGGGGGAAGAAAGATGAAGAAGGCGTTGGATTTATATGGAATTTTAATTTTTGATATTATACTATACACTCTATATATTGTAAAATAACGAATATTGAGACCTAAATAGTAAAAAGAACATAGACCAGGGACGCCCATGAACGTCATGCCAAGCGCATGTGGGCTCCATAGTCCCACGTGGGATCACAACAGCGATTGGTGGAGAGGCGATTAGAGGAGATTCCATGAATTTTTTATGCTGACATGGCAGTGTGGGCCCTGTCCACGTGAATACTGGCCCCCTCTGTCTCCACCCACCAGCCCACCACCCTCAAGTAACTCCTCCCTCCACCTCCTCCTTTCGGCAGTGTTAATCCAACGCTCATAATCAACCCTTTGGTGCTTTTAATATGGTTTAAGGTCATAGATAAAGAATTTACATCAATAGTATACCTTTTAGAGGGTTGAGGATTATTATAAAAAACATTATTTTTAAAAAAATTTGAATTTTAATTCAATATAAATATTTGTATATGGTATTGAATCTAATAATTTTAGATAGGATTTCTTTCCAATTTCTTTATAACTTTATTTTGCCAACTTGACTTGATTTTTGCTTTTTTTTTTCCCCCGAAGCAAGGGTTTGGTCGGTATGGTCATAACAGTGTAACACTACAGAGCAGACCGTGACGACGGTTCACTGACTTCTTTTGTCTCTAACTTTTGTCTCTCTCCTATTTTTACCTGTATGTATGATGTATCTATCTCTCCTTTTTTTACCTGTATGTATGATGTATCTATCTCTCCTTTTTTTACCTGTATGTATGATGCATCTAACTTTTCTCTTTCAGATTTAATATTTTATCACCATGACTGGATTAACAAATTATTAATGTAACAAGTAAGGAGATAATGACGAGCGCGCATGTAATAAAAAACAACTTGAGGAACCTTGCAATTTGCACCCCAACATCAAGAGTATGATATTCATTGATTTCTGTTACAAAACTATTTAGTATCTTTGATTGATTTAGATTTGATCGGGCTTTCAATATATGAAATGTTTTTTTTATGGCCAAGAAAAAAATCGTATCATTGATGGATTAAACCACGCTCTTGAGTCTTGTCCAAACAATTTAAAACCTTTCTTATTCACCGTGCTCATTTTTTTATTTTTGAAAGATTAAAAGACATCAAGTTTATTCCATCGGTAAAAAGGTTCTTGAAGTTAAACCAAATTAATGAGATCTGTAGTCTGAATTGATCTCAGCATAAAGCGTTGACTTAGTACCGTTTTTAGACTTTAGAAGTTGAGCAAACCAAACTCGCTAGCAAATATTACTCCTCCGGTCCTAAATATAAGATCACTTTGACTTTTTTTTGTGGAAGTTAAGGAAACAAATTAGACCACTAAATTATAACATATGTCACATAAAATTAGATTATATGTTAGTTTATAAGTAGAATAAATTAGTTTTGAGGAAAAAAGATTTTTTTTTGGGACTGAAACTACTTGTTTTTTGGAGTGGAAAAAAAAGTCAAAAAAGTCAAAGTGGTCTTATAATTAGGACCGGAGGGAGTATTACTCTTCTCCTCATTTCTTTTTTTTTTTTTTGCTGAACCTCTTCTCCTCATTTCAATTAGATCTCAAAGGATTATTTCTAAACAAGCCAAAGTTTAAAGTGTGTGCCTGAATTGCTGAGTTTGTATCTTTAATTAAGAATTCAATTTTCTTCTTGATCAATGTTGTTATACTACTACTCACTTACGTTTTGCCCAATAAAGTATATATACTTGGGGGAGATATCGAAAACAGTTGTTAAGCGCACGTGCACACACACTCAGTGCATTATTAACTTTCATGCACTAGTATTGATCTGAATATATAATCTTACTGGTGAATCACATGCCAGATTTGCCTAGATATATCTAAAGTCTAAACCCTACCCTAAATTACACATCCTTAAATAGCTAATTTTTAAGTTCAAAACATTGTATCTCCTCATGATAACTTCTTAATCATGTTACTGGGAAGTAAATTAAAGTATATAATAAATCCTAGAAGAGTCCAAGATTGCTTTGATGTCCTTCTATAAGCGTCAAACAACGTATCATTTATGCGCGGGTTATTTATATTTGTTTTGTGCCATTTATTTGACTTAATTGCATGTATTTGAAATGTGATATGGGTGAGCAAGAAAAAAGAAAGAAAGAAATGTGATATGGATTGGCATTAGCGTGAAGTGTACACATCAATTTATTATAAATAAATTGCCAGCTGTGCTCACATTCTTTTACTTTGGGGCAAATATAAATATATTATGACTGAAAGGACAGGGACAAGGGAAAAAGAGAAAGGATAGGGAATAATTTATTTAGAAACCAGTCACCAAATCACCAACGGCTAAATGAAGCAGATTAAGGGTCTTTCTGGGTTTAAATGGTGGTCTTGGTTAGGTGAACACAGCTCATCGAAATACATCTCCGCCAATTTTTTTTTAGAGAAAGAAAAGGGTATTGTATGACTGAGTCCATCTTAAAATAGTGAATTATCGACATGATTAGTGATGGAATCCATCTTAAAATGGCCATTTCTAAATAATTATTCATAAAACTTTTCATTTAACAACGGAATTATAAATTGAGTACGATTGAGATGAAAATTATAAATTGTTCATCCTTATGTTACAAGATGATCATGTGATTTAATTTGTTTAATTAAAATAGAATAGAGATGGTTCGTCTCTATGTATTTGATTTAATTAATTATTGATATGAAAATTTCAAATTCAGAAATAAAAATATAAAAATATTAACATGCGTAACATGTAAAGGTGAAAATTAAAGCTGGCAAAAAGATTAATAGGCGACTCACCAAAAAAAATGATTAATAGGTGAAAATAATTTATAACGTGTGTAACGTTGGATGGTTTCAAGATTTTTTTCTTTTGGCCATCAAAATAATACAACATCGACAGCAACTCCATTTTTTTTATAAAAAATCAGATGCATTAAAAAACTATCAAGCTAAAGGCTTTCAGAATAAAAATAAAACGTGACAAGCATTAAGAAAAATGTAAAACCTTAAATATTGTCCTTAAATATTGTTGAGTTTACTAGGTTAATAGAAGAGAAATTAAAGTGTTTAAACATTAAAATGATGTTATGATGGATAATATGGAAAACAACTTAATTGATATATCATCAAAGTATACACACTAAAAAGAGAAAATAAAAAGCTGTGTAGAAGCAAAATGTACGTCATGGCTTAGCTGTAAAAAAGGTTTAAAAAAAAACATAATGGTTTAAATTATGAATATAATATTTATAATTTTAGAAAGTCACTCCCATACGTGGCATAATGTTTTGCTTATAGCGAATAATTAACCTCCCTCAAAAGGTCATATAACATTATTTTAACTTTTAAGGGCAAAGCAAGGCACCGGGTGACATAATTATGGGTGTCAACCCCTCGCTGAATAATATATTTAAAGTATTATGCCCTATATATGATATGCAATCACACATTTACTTTAACTGAGCGATGATCTCACATGACTACAACATGAGATGCTCGTCGTTTATCCAAAGCACTTCGTCAAGGAATCAAGCTAAGGCAATGTATATATATATATACACATAGAGGCTTCGGAAGCAGGAGTATGTACACAAAAACGAACGGTACATGCTAAACATTAGGAATTAATCAATTTCATCATTTTTTTATGATCTCTACTGCGTCTCGAAAGGGAAATCTCTTGTGCCTGAGACTAGATTGGAACCAATTTACCTATTCATAAAAAAAAGAAAAATTGAGTAAGAAGAGCTAAATACATATAAACAATTTAGATATAATCTGAATAATTTAGATTTAATTTCTTAAAAAATATTGTAACGAATGTAGTATCTAAAATCAAATGCAAACAGTCAAAATATGATCTATGTGGTCTAGAAATATAGTTAACTCTCTTTACTCATCCTTTCTATGGAAAAAGGGGTTCTGATCCACGAGTTTACGGGTATATCACTCTGTTCTTTATTATAAGTCTATCATAATCACTTTTCACATACCAAAAGTGGAAGTCATAGCATTAAATATGTCTTGTTTTATAAAAATCTTTTAACTTTGTCCTTATTTAAGAATATGTGTTAATATAGTATTTTATACATTATAAACATTATCTCTCATCTTTCCTATTTCCTATATAGGGTAAAATAGTAACAGTAGTATTAATTGATTCCAAATTTTTATATTTAGGGAAAAAAATTTTGTAGTTGGTAGGTTTGTAATAAATATGAGAGTGGTGCTTGCGTGGGAAAAAACCTGCCAAACTTTAGGTTTAGAAGAAGTTGACCTATAACCCGGGGTGTGTGGTTGAGTGGAAGGGACTCATTCACTCTTAACAAATTGTCGAGGGTTCGATCCTTGGTGTTGGGTATGGAGAAACATTAAATCTCCAGGGCCAGCTGTCCCACCCTTTGAGGTGCCTACAATTCAGCGGAAGATTAGTCTCAGGTGGGGGATACCTTGATGTTTCATAAAGAAGAAGAGAAGCTGATGTATACCTAAAGGCTAGCTAGTACCCCCCCCCCAACCCCCAAAAAAACCAATACGGGCCTGAACGTTTGGTTCAGACGAGGGAACTTTGTGGTGGAAATTAAATACGCACACATGCATGTATCCTGTATCAGCTAGTATTATGTGTACCACATGGAAATGAATAGAAATCGTGCAGCAAGCATCAAAATAAAATACTCGCCAAGGCTTAAAATTGGAAGAGGAAGAATAGGAAATTTACAAGCTTACTTTTCCGCATCTATAGGGAACAAATTAACCCATATATTGTATGCTATTTGATATTCTATTGCTAAGCGTGATTTTAATTTACCTGAACCTCAACACATCTCAACATGATCATCGGGCATTGGCTAATAACACTCAAGATGATATCTATAACTTGGTCATTACTTCACGATTCTCTGGTGTGGTTCCCATTATAACGATGTGAAAATATTTTTTAGCATTAAAATTAAATCTGAACCATGGAAAATCTGCTGTAAAACATTCAGATTTAAAATATTTGACCACTTTTCAATAGTAAAGTTAGACTTTTTAATCAATGTCAACTATAAGATTAACTTTATCTTTTATGATGTATCCATTAAAATGATAAACTATTAAAAATATTAAAATAAGTTAAATTGAGTTTTGACCATTAAAATAAATTTGATCTGAATGATCCAAATTAAGATAAAAATACATTGTTTATGTTTATGATGAGCAAGGATGTGCAATCCCATTAATCCATTTTCGCTTCAAGTTTAAACTCGCTCCATAAATTTTTGAACATGTAACTTTTTTTTATATATTAACTGGTAATTATTGCCTTTTATGTTAATTTCATAAACCAAAATTCAAACTAAACTAAATGAGAAATATGATAAATCAAGCGAAATCTACTAAAGTATCATACTTCAAAGAAGAATTAGATGAATTATATCAATATCCGAACCTTATTGTATATATAAAATAAAACAAAAAAAGGAGGTTCTTTTCTTGTTTGTTCTATAGAAATTGAATCCCCCCCCCCCCAATTTGAATTTATAATTGGGACTTCCAACGACATAATAGATCAGTGATTCTTGAAAAAAGAAAGGGGAAAAAGCCTTTTTAACATTTTTTGATTTCAATTTCAATATTCTTTGATTGATCCTATTATCAAGTATCATAAGTCATAACAACCAGTTACTCAATTTTGGGATTAGTGTGTTTCCCTCAAAATACAAATGTCTCGTCTACAAGAAGTCACGGGAGAATATGAGGATCTAGGACTCGAAACATGCAACTTTTCAACGAGGTATTTGGGAAATCTAGCCGGAGCTGTTAAAGGCTCAAAGCAAAAACTGTTACTGCCTTATATAGCCTTGTCGTGACCTCAGCAATTAAAGTTTCTGAAGATGTGACACATTTACTGATGTGGTGCCACTGAGAATTGGATACGTGCAAAACACCTATTTTCTGTCCTCATGCTAAAAAGTCAGTTGAACAATTCAACCATCGCAACACACAAACACAAACACAAGCACCTGTTATAACTGTATCAATAGAAGCGCGCACACAAAATCTGGAAAAATTATTAGATGCATCGATTCTTTTAATTTTTTAGAGAGCACAAACACACAAAATCCAGGTAGCAATTAATTAAAAGGGGAGGGGAACAAAGCTAGCTATACGTTTCAACCCTCACAGAAACCTTCTCTCCTTTCCTGTAAAATTATGATTAAGGAGCACTACCACAGAAAACACCTATAACGACGCTTTTTTGACCCCTATAGCGGCGCTTTTGAAGTGCTGCTATAGCTAGTGTCGCAATAGGTTAGGTGACCTATAGCGGCGCTTTATAAGCGCCGCTATAGGTGACCATATAGCGGCGCTTAATTACCCAAAAGCGCCGCTATAGGTCATGTTTTAATTAAATTTTATTAAAACTGAAAAGGCCTATATCGGCGCTTTTTGTAAAAAGCGCCGGTATAGGCCTTTCTATAGCGGCGCTTTTCGTAAAAAGCGCCGCTATAGGTTATATACATTTTTTAAAATATATAATTTGTTTTTTAATTTACACCCACCTGCATCATTGCAAAAATTTCAGCAATTCTATACAATTTCAGGCAGTCAAATATACACCAGTAACTCAAACAGAGAAGAATATGTACAATAAGACCAAAAGCTATATTGTTCAATTAAGAAAAAAAACATGCATACTACTAGTCAGGCTGTCCAATTTGAGAGAACAGAAGGTGTACATAACTACACCATTCTTCAATTAACGCTTTCATCTTCTCCCTTGACAACATGAAGCAACGTGCGTCTGGGTAATACTGCGTAAAGAAATTTAAATGACAATTAAATTTATTTGAAATCTAACAAGTACAAACACTTAGATTAGGAAAAATATAAAACTTACTGTCAATGGGAAAATCAGAAGGAATAATAATAAATGTTTGTTTTAATATTTGCTTAGCAAGGAGCAATAGGGGTATTCTTGTCTATAAAATCACTTTTCTCCATCCAACTTTTCGTTTTCATTAAATTTCATTCAACATACCAAACAGCCCAAGAGATAGTAACACTGCATACCATCCATAGTATAGTCCATGAGATCTAAATATGACCTCTATTATGAATCACAAAGCATAATAAATACAACGCACAAATTATTATGCGGCACATAAGGCTTTCCCTGTTCAAGCATCATGTAACTCAACATTTAGATAGATGGAAGGTTGATTGAATTTGACCATGACTATTTTCAGGGTAAGAAAAGCATTTTAACATTGTTATTAACAGAAAAATAATTCATTAGTCCCATTTTAAATTGAGTGTAAACCAAAAAACTAAATCTACTCCTCCTTCAGCTGACACATTATATAAATTAGAGTAACAATTTTTAGGTTCCGCATGGATCTTTTAGAAGAGAATATTCATGCTAGCATATTTAACTTCCAAAATTAAGCTTGCTAAAGCCATTAGAAAGGTCGAATATTGATGCATGGCAGGTTTGAGTGTAGAGGTTAAAAACAGGTCAGCAGCAGGCGTAACTGAACAATTATCATACCCACAGACTTGTTGAGTCCACAAGAAACAAACCTTCAAATAAATGGCTGCAAATTGGACCGACCTCAAAAAGCCTAATTAAAAAGGAAATCAATAATATGTTAACAAACCTTTAGCATCAGCCTTTGCAGCTCGTTGAGCTTCTTGAAGGGCACGTCTTTCAGCTTTAGTTGGGTTTTTCCTTCTGCCGTTTTGAACTTGAAGGCTGTTCTTTGGCATTTACTGTCAATCCTCCTCCTTTGTCAGCTTTTTCTTTCTCTAATCAAAATTGAAGGGGGCAGTAAAAAGGTTAAAAATTAAAAATGCTTCAATTCCTAAATCACAAAATTTCTGAACGCAGACTTCACCAAAAGGTTGATACATGGAGAGAAAAGATCGTATTTATGTGATGGCATTTAATGTGTTTCAACAAACAAATCAGACCAATTTAACAACTATTTGTCAAATGATCTAACTTTACAATGTTAAAGTCAACACTAAAATAAGGCAGCCCAAAGACAGTCACATAATAAGTAGTGAAAGATACACATGATTCAAAGAAAACCACTGCTCCAATCCTCGCACTATATAAGTTATGGGCTTTAGCCATAAGAGGCGAGAGACGAACTTCTCAGCAAGGCATTGAAGGAAAGCACGCAATTTAGAGTCCCATGGATCAAAAATCAAAATTGAAAAAGGATCAAGCCCATGAGTTAATTTTGAATTATAGAGTTTATTCAATTTAAGTAAAGAGAAAATGGATTCATTAGGAAAACTCACTGCATTCACTTCCAAGAAGCAAAGCCATTAGACCCAAGAATGCCAAATTCAACATTAATCTAGCTAAAATAAAATGCACCACAAAAATGCCTTCTTTAGAGTTAATTGTAGAAGATAATTTTGTTTAGCAAATATTGCACATCTCTTAGATTGAATCATACAAGATTTCAAGTAAAGCTTTGGCTTAAATTTAAAAAATCCGAACAGCACATATTAGATGAAATCACAATGTACTAATTACTACCATCTCCAAATCATTATCAATACTATTAAATGCATCCTTTCAATAAAGATCAAGAGGCTTTTCCCCTTAAGGTTGATAATGAGGGTATTATATAACAGATAGCATGTGACTTTCAATACTCCTCACTTAACAGCTACAAGTCATTACTAAAGAAACGCAGTAAATCAGCTTTTAAACATGTGACTATATAAGGAAAAATGCATGTCGCAGTGGCCATGTTTAAGGACGACAATAAACTAGACATGCTCTGCCAAAAACTCCTGCTATCAGCCAGACCTTAACTAGCGACTATACAATAGGTGGTAATCAAACCAAAACATCGCACAAATGTCTTATGTGTCTAATGATTCCATTATCACCATAGCACTCACAAAAGGACTATAAGGGAATTCTTGAGTTAACTATCAAAAACGTTCTCCTAGCCCATCCACTAACTGTACCACATTAATCAAAGTAACAAAGTCAATAGACTCCATTCATCTCCTATACCCATCAAATAACTTATTCAGTAATCAGATCATATGACTATGCAGATCAATATAGACAAATCAGATTTTTTTGTTGTTGTACTGTACAGACCATAAGAGTGACTGCAGTTTCAAACTTCAAACTACTCAAGAGTAAAGTTAGATTGACTACTTGGATAAATCAGTCAATCCATACAAAGTTAGCACATCTAATTCAAAATCCACAAAGATTTCGCAAGAACCACAAAACCCACCAGCAATCACAAGAGGATTGTTCACAACTGAGACAGTGGTCAACTTACTAGCCGGCACACTATCCGCACCATTGAAGCTATTACCAGTTATACTCGGACAATTGATCCGAAATCCACAACCAAAGCATACAAGTCATCATTTCATTCTTCCCAGACTACAAAAATTGCAAAAAAAAAAAACAATAAAAAATGAAGAGAGGAAAACCTGTTGGTGAGTTCTGGGCAGAAAGATAGGGAAGCTTTGCAATTTGAAAATGGGAAGTTAGGGTTTGGAACAGTGACACCTTCAAAGCATTGCTCCGGCGTTGTTCCTCCAGCGTTCTCCCCCCTCGAAGATGATGAATAGTGGAGGAATAATTTTTATCCCTGCGTCAATTTTTTTGTCCAAGGGTTACAGAACTGAAAGCATCCTTTGATTTCCATTTTTTTCATTATAAAAACGAATAATGAATTTTAATCTGCTAGGGCTGGGAGAAAAGCGAATTACAATCAGATCATACAAACACAGCAATACGCATAAACCCACCAAGAGAATAATGAATCAAAAGATACAAATCAATTTCCTGAAAGTTCAAAACAAGGACAAAAAAAAATAAAAAGAGGATTTTCACCGACTGGAAATCTTTCAAGTCCCAACCAAAGGAGAACGAAAAGGTTGAAGAAGAAGAAGAGCCAGAACAAGAAATTTCAGGCCAACACACACACTACTGAACAGCCCATAGAATTCTTGTTAATCCTCATAACTACTGTGAAGTGCGCAATGTAGGAGAGGAAATGGTGAAATCTAGAAGGCAGTAAGGAAATGACTAGGGTTTAAGATGAGGTAGACGAAGTGCCCGTAGAATTCTTGTTAATCCTCGCAGCTCCGACCTCTCTCCCTTGCTCTGACTTTTTAATCTCAGAAAGACTGAACGGATCTTGGGGAAGACGAAGAAAAATGGGGAAGGAAGGAAGGTGAGAGCGGCGGCCTTGTGAGAGCAAGTGAGGAAGCACGGGTTGGCTGCAGTGGGAAATGTGAAGAGAGAAAAGTAAGAATTCTTGGGGGAGGGAAAAGTGAAAATTTTTGGTGGATTCCCGCGTGCTTATCCCGGCGTTTTTGGTCATAAGCGTCGGGATAGGCTTTTTCAAATAAAAAAAATTAAAAAATGATGCGCTGAAAGCCTATCCCGGCGCTTATGACCAAAAGCGCAGGGATAGGTGTATAGCTATTCCATCGCTTATATCGATAAGCGCCGGTATAGGGTTCTCACAGGCCAGTAGCGGCGCTTGTTACTATAAGCGCCGCTATTGTTGTGTCGTAAAAGGGCATTTCTGTAGTAATGGAGCACGATACCTGGATTATTCGCATCCAAAGATGGTAAAGACATTCGAGAATTCCCATGAAATGCTAGACTCAAAAAAGTAGTGGGAATAACATCATCTTCATTGCCAAAAGGATGGGGTTTTCCTGTCACTGTTAGTAGCAATCTACCTTTCTAAGGCAAAGGCTTTCCACAAACCATGATAACATAATATTCCTACAAGGGGAAACATAATCTGACTCCTTTGTTCTGTCTCTGGCCAGAATTCAAATGTGGCGAATAAAATAAAGTCATCCCAATCAATAGTTCAAGTCATAGACTTCATAAATCACTATGATGACAGGTGAATGATTTATCAATATAGCTCATCTCTGATTTATGTTTAGTGCTCATTGATGGTTTATTCTTGCTCGTGTCCTTTGGAGTACATGGCGCTTGAAACCCCTCCTCTACACTACTCTCATATTTTCCTCCTCTTCCCCTCATCTCAACCCTTCATCTAATCCAATGGGCCACATTAAATCACTCACCTCACAACCCACACACAGCAGTAACGTGATTTTCAGAACAAACTGCCAAACATGAAGCATGAAAATCAGAGGTAATTTATTTATGCTAAGAACTAAGAAGCAAGTAGGTGTTCGTTTTTTATGCTCTATAATTTCGTCCTTTTTCTCATTCTCTCATTTCAATTTTTGTTCACAAACTCAATTAAAATATGGAAAAAGACTACAAAATTGAAACAAAATAAATGAACATTTTTGGATCTGATGGGTTTGTTTTATTCATTGCTGAAATATAGGTACCTAATGCGAAGATGAATAAGGCGGAACTTGTCTCTTTGAACTGCAGCTTCAAATTGCTCCTTCGAATCCTATCATCTCAGTCTTTCAGCAAACTCTACTGAAAATTAATCAGTCCATGTTAGTTTTGGGAAATTCTCATAGTTGCACCGATCTTGCCTATATTAACGTGCTGGAGAGAAAATAAATTGCCTCTGATTTTCATGCTTCATGTTTGGCAGTTTGTTCCTAAAATCACGCCACTGTTGTGTGTGGGTTTGTGAGGTGAGTGATTCAATGTGGCCCGTTGGATTAGATGAAGGGCTAAGATGAGGGGAGGAAGAGGAAAATAGGAGAGTAGTGTAGAGGAAGGTTCCGAGCCGAGTACATGGCTGCAATTTTCTGCGGAGGATCGGATTTGAATTTGGTGTCTTGCTTCATCTCTTTCTCGGCAAACTGTTTTCAAATGCTGCATTAGGCTGTGTTTGGTTCAACTGAAGGGAGGTTAGGGTAGGTTAGGGGAGGTTTATTAAAGGAAGGTGAGGGTAGGGTAAGGGAGGTTATGAACTTTGTTTGGTTAGAGAGAAGGGGAGGTGAATGGATGTTTCTTGTTTGGTTCAGTAGGGGAGATGAGGGGAGTTAATTATAAAGTGACAAATATACCCTTATAATTTTGTTTATATTTCTTTTTCTTCTTTTATAATATTTATATCAAAATTATTATTGTTTTAATTTTTAAATCAAAAACACTTATTATCTTACTGATATTTGGTGAAATATGTTTTTTAATTGTTTTATATATAAAATATGATACAGTTATAAGGAGAAAGGAAAGCAAAACTCGTTATATGAATGAATACACACATATGCATAGTGGGTGGATGCTTGCCTGGGTCAGCGATAATAGAAACTGGAAAGTAAAAAAAAAATGCACGGCGTTTGGTATTTTTTTGGTTGGGAGAGAATATAAAGAAAAAGAAAAAGCTAGGGAGTACATTAATGAGGAGGGCAACAGTGGAATAAGCAAAACCTACTATGGGTATTTTTGTCAAAGTTGGGTGCAACTTTTGCAACCCTCCAAAAAACCCCGATTTGGGGGGTAAGAGAGAGTGGGGGAGGGGAGCACAAAAAGACAAAATTTTGTACCTCCCCTCCCCTCTTTTTTTTAAACCAAATAGAGTTACCCCTTCCTCTAACCCTCCCCTCCCTCCACCTCCCCTCAAAAAAACCCCAACCAAACACACCCTTAAGCATTTAATGGTCTCTCCTCGTATTTCCTTATCTCTGTGTTCTCTTCCATCCTTGATGATTTCAATCGATATTTGGTGCAAACTTTGCATTATGCTTAATCACATCTAGATTACTCTGTCATTAGCCGATGGGGTTTCAGCTAGCTAACCTCTCAGAAATTCATGTACAAGTGACCATCATCATAAGAGAAATATCAACTTGTGATCATAATGTAAGAAAAATACTAACTATTGCACATTAATAGAATGACTTGCTTTTTTTAGAACAATTGTTGTAGGAGCATTTGAAATATCAGTATTAAAAAGTTGCACGCTTTGGCATGTCATTAATCTCCTTTGGTGAAAAACTGGAAAGATTAAGCCATGTCCACCTAGGGACAATATATGAGTAAGATGAATTATATTGATTAAGAATAGTTGAAGTTACATTTACATAGTAACATAACGCATGTATACTCTCTCTGAACTAAAAAGCCTACCAAGAAGAAGAAGACGAAGAAGGGAGGTACCTGATTGTGAGGGGTCCATAGATGAGACATCGAAGAGAGACCAAGAAGCAAGGAAGCAGATTAAGATATACGAATGGCAACGGCTGGGCGGGTTATGTGAAGTTGAAGAGACAACCTTATATTTGTAATATATATACATGCACCAAAAGTTTCGTTACAGCAAAGAACACAATCCAAGGATAGATCGTTAAAACCGAAAAAACAGGCACATATATTTAAACTATGATACATCCTGCTCCTTCCTTTTTTATATTCTGTCTCCCCGTTCACTGTTAAAATCAAACTGTGTTGGGACTTGGGAACTACGTACATTCTATTCCACGGTAAGTCCATTTCTCTGGACTAATTACTAAAAGCTTTCACGGATGCTATCAACGACGCCTGTTGTTTTTTGGGTGAGTGTATCGAACACTGATCCTAAATATTTGCAACAAAATAATTAACATACACATGGACCTACCATCAACTATTTAAACAGCTAGCTGACGAATCATATGAAGAAAATTTGATTCCTATGTATCTTCCTGTGGTCTATTTGTGCACTTGGGAATGTTATGATATGTGCATGAACATGTCACCTGGCCTCACACAGACCATATGAAAGACTATTAGTGTGCCTTATGGCATATGGAATATGGAATTGAAGAAAAAGGGGAAAGCTGATGCGGAATATTTGTATTGTGTTTCCTAAGTGATGTTCATGAGGAAAATAATTAAGTTCTACTCACTCCGGTCTTAATTATAAGATCATTTTGATTTTTTTAAAAACAATTAAGGATGCAAAATTAATCACTTTAAATTGTCAATAGTTATCTTTTTTTCCTCAAAACTAATTTATTCTACTTATAAACTAACATATAATCTAATTACATATGACATATATTATAATTTAGTGATCTAATTTATTTCCTTAATTTCTACAAAAAAAATTAAAGTGATCTTATATTTAAGACCGGAGGGAGTATCTATTAGTTATTAGGTATACTCGGCAGCCTCAATTCCCGCTAGAAAAGTCATGGACACAAATGATTCGACATAAAAACGAGTTAGTGCGAAGTTTCCTAAACAGTAATGCAGCCGGTCCCTTCAACCTCCATGACTAGAAATTCTCACGCGAAACTCATTCGCAATTTGCAGTGTCACAAAACACAAGCAATTATGTGACGTGTGGCGATCTGAATCTAATTGGACACCCTAAATCAATTATCTGACAGAATTTTTTTATCTCATCTTTTCTACATTTACTTTATTTTACAAGGTGAAAAAAAAAATAAATTCATATACAAAGTAACTGTTTTACGTTGTATAGTCAGATATCCCTATCAGACATTACGTGTTTGTTTATGATTAATAAGATCATAAATAACATGACGAATTGGTTTTACCTATGAGAAACTTTATTTAATCCTATATATATACTTCCTCTATCCCTTATTATAAGAGGTAAAGAGGTAAAATCACACAGATTAAGGAAGTGGTTGAGCGAAATAAATATGTCTGAAATAATTTTGTTTTCTCAAGTTTGCCCTTATTTATATAAGAGAGAGAAATGCGATAATTGTGTTATAAATAAGTATGAAAGAGAATGTGAATAGAGAGAATAATGATGGGTAAAATGGGGAAAAACTCATTAAATGCTTTAACAAATTGTGCCAGACTCTTATAAAATGGGACAAAACTATTCAAATTTTTTGTTCTTATATATAGGGACGGAGGGAGTGCTATATAACCATATCAGAGCAAAATTATGATATAACTCCACGACAAAAAAGTTATGATTTGGCTCGTAAAAATATTAATCTTTCAATTAGCTTTTAAAAATTTGAATTTCTTATTTTAGTTTTTATATTTTTCCCTTGGTCAAATAAATAATCCCTTTAAATTAAACAAAGCCACGAAATTTCGTACATTATGAATAAAAATGTAAAACTCATATGGCTTAAATTTATTCAATTTTGACTATTTTTATCAACAACAACGCGGTCTCACTAAATAAAGAAAAAAGTTAATAAATCTTTTCATCCATCAAATTTATTTGTACCCATTTAAGTTTTAGTCCCTTAAATTTTAAATCATGTTTAATCCCTCAAATTTCTATCTATTTTTTTTTACCTTGAATTTCTATATATTTAAAACATTTGTCCGTATAATCTAATAATGACATGATCATTCCCTTGAAAAACCAAAACCAACTATTTAAAATTTAAATCACCGACACCGAAATAGATGCAAATTTGATGATAAAAAACTGTATTAAGCCAAAATAAGAAATAATTATTAATCTAAATGTTTTCTGTAATATCCATCCAAATGTTGTCTAAATATAAGTGCGAGACCAAAGCCCAAATATGAGTTGGGCCTCATAACAAAATAGGCCCAACTCAATTACAAACATAAAGCAAGCAAAGATTGAGTTTGAGAGTTGGTGAGAGGGAGGATCCAGCGCTTTGCAGAGTCAAACTCAAACATGGCTATGAGTATGACCGCCACCATTTCTCTTCCTCTCACTTCCTCCCGCCGTACCTCCCTCGCCCTCCGTCGTCCTTCATCTTCCTCATATGCTTTCCCTTCCAGTTTTCCCCTAACTCGATTTTCCGTTAAGTGCCCTACCTCTCGCATCTTAGCTTCTTCAGCTAGCCTTGAAACCCCCCTCCAAACTTCCTCCATGTCTTTCTTAGACAGAAAAGAGTCCGGCTTCCTCCATTTCGCCAAGTATCACGGCCTCGGCAATGACTTCATTATGGTATGCCTTCATTCTGTGCTTGGATTCCTCCCATTCTTCGCTCTCATGATGTATTTTGGTGTGGCTTATGAGCATTGATATATAGTAATGTTTTTTTTATGATTTTAATTAGTTTGGCCATTTGGAGTGATTTTAAATAGGTTGACAATAGGGACTCTCTGGAGCCGAAGATCAGCTCAGATAAAGCTGTTCAGTTGTGTGATCGTAACTTTGGGATTGGTGCTGATGGAGTTATCTTTCTCATGGCTGGCACCAATGGCGCTGATTATACCATGAGAATCTTCAATTCTGATGGTAGTGAGCCTGAGGTTATTTCTCCTGCTTCAAGTGTTATTTTTCCTAGTCTTATATATCCTGTGCGTTATTTTGTTGGAATTGGGGGGCTTTTTGTTTTTTCAGTTTCTGGAGAGAGCTGGATGGACTATTTCTTTGTTTGTTTGTTTTCGTTTTCCTGTTTTATTTGTTCTGGACGATATATTCCATCATGTTTAATCACTTAACTTTATAATCCTTAGATGTGTGGAAATGGGATGCGGTGCTTTGGAAAATTCATTGCTCAGCTTGAGAACTTACGGGGTAGGCATAGGTAAGGACCTTCTATGCTGCTGTGTTCTGATAAAATTCTTGTCCATTTTCTCCCTTTGTTGGCAAAAACAGCCACTTGTAAAGTTTTCTTTTTTCCATCCCTTTTTGCTACTCCGTTGTAAAGTTTTTGTTAAAAACGTAATTTTTGCTTACTTAGACAGTGGCGCTTTCTCAATCTTGCAGTTTTACTGTGCATACTGGTGCTGGCCTGATTATTCCAGAAATCGTTGAAGATGGGAACGTATGTTTTTTTCTTTTGTGTGCTTGTATCGCTATATACTTTAGATTAAATGCTGTAGTCTTTACCATTTTGAATGGTTTTGACATTTAAGGGAGATCTCTTTCGATCCCTTATCTGGTATTGCTTTTTCATATCTAAGTTGCTACACAATGGTTCAGGTCAGAGTTGACATGGGGGAGCCAATTCTTAAAGCGTCAGATGTGCCTACTAAATTACCTGCAAATAAGGACCAGGCAGTTGTTAAGGCAGACCTAGATGTAGATGGAGTTATCTGGAATGTAACATGTGTTAGCATGGGAAATCCACATTGTGTAACATTTGGCACAAAAGAATGTCATGTGAGTATTTTAGAGATATATACATCGTAGATGTATCAAATTTATAATTGTCAGATTATGCTTTCTGTTTTCTGAACTCTGGAGTGTGTTGAAATGAATTATACCTGGTAGTGCACATATTTGTAGATGCTGACACACTCTACTGATTACTGAAGATTGAACTCAACTACATCAAAAGAAGATTTGTAAAGAATTTGCTTTTTCTAAATTTCATTAATTTTTAACGAGCTTACTTGAAATATGATTTAAATGCAAGCATTTTGCTGTCTTAAAACTGTGCCTGATTCTTTCCCTTTGGGCATGTAGATAACGTTTATTTTGTTGCTTGTTGTGAACAGAATTTATTGGTCGATGATTTGAAGCTAGCAGAAATTGGTCCTAAGTTTGAACATCACAAGGTGTTTCCTGCACGAACAAACACAGGTTTGTGTTGGCTATTCATTTGATTGAAATTCCATTATAAGCTTTTTTACAGGTGTTTTTTCCTCCTGCCCTCTCCATTTCCCCTGTCATTTGTGCCTCTTTGCCCTTCCCTTTGACATTTTTTAAGGCACATGGTTATGATGCTGAATATATTGGCTGGTAATAGAAAGTCACAGGAAAAGGAAATGCTGACGAGTTGATGGCTCCTTGATCTTTATATACGCAACCTCATTCAATTTGTGGGTACACCACATTTTGGTTCGAAAAATAAAGAACTTTTTTTTTCTTTTTTGGGAAGGGGGCGGTTAGGCACTCTTATGCATTGGGCTGTTAGTTGCATCAACAGACCTTTCTCTCGTGCTAGTGACTCCTGATGCTATTCTTTAAAAATGTTATTTTAATTGTCATCTTTTAGATTATTAGATGATTGTACTAATTTTAAAACGATCTGCTGGATGAAACTTTGTAAAATTTCGGCCCATCTCTAGCCATTCCTCTATTATAAAGACCTAAATGATCGTGGTGAGATCATCACTCTTGTTATGTGGCTATTCCTCACTCTCATGATTGGTATGGTCTATCATGTGATTTCATTTGCAGAGTTTGTTCAAGTTCTGAACAATCACCACCTAAAGATGCATGTTTGGGAGCGTGGAGCAGGTTAGAACGATTAGAATCTAACCTAATGCATTTGATAAGTACTTAGACAATATTGCTAATCAGCATCTGGTGAAGTCAAAGGTGTATCTGACTCTTACATTTGAGGGCTCTTCGAATTCTTAATATGCAGGAGCAACTCTAGCCTGTGGAACTGGAGCTTGTGCTGTAGTTGTTGCAGCAGTTCTCGAGGGTCGTGCTGAGAGGGTAAGTAGGCAAGTGTAGATTAATATCTTCAGTGTCGTGCTAATTTTTTTGATTTGCTTATTAATGGTGCGCAAGCTACCTCTATTTGGTTCGGAAAATAGGGATAGTTTGCCCCTCTTGGTGCAATTTCAGCGGATCCTTACTTCCAGGAATCTGCTGTCACAAGCATGCTTGCAAGTTGCAGCATGAAAATTATCAAATATTACCCACGAGAGGATGTTAAATATTTATTACTCCCTCCGTTCCTAAATATAGGATCCGGTTAATTTTTTTGGAGAATTCTAAGAAAGCTAAATAAATTACTTATAAATTGATTTGTCTGAATTTTTTCTTTCAACTAGTTTATTTGACATATAAACTAACATATTATATAAAAATACTCAAAATACATTATGATTAAGTGGTTCATTTAACTTCTTTAATTTCTCTAATAAAACAAAGTCAACTGGGTCTTATATTTAGGAACGGAGGAAGTAATTATCATTATTTTTTATGTGAAAATGTATTAATTATCTCTTCAGACCAAGCAGGTGAGGCCATTAAAATTTTGATATTTTGCTTAGCTAATCCTGCTTGTTGAGGAGGCCATTCAAGTTTTGGTTTGGGGAATTGTGACAGGTTTGCAGGGTTGATCTACCAGGAGGGCCATTGGAGATTGAGTGGAGGGAGGAGAATAATCATGTGTATTTATCGGGCCCGGCTGAATTGGTTTATTACGGATCTATACCCCTTTAATTTGTTGTCGTCCCTGATATGTATGGTTAGTCACAACCGTGTGGATTTTCCAGCTCTCTGTATTATAAAATGGTATCATTTGTCCCATTGTAGTTTACCCTCACTTTGCATTGACTTCAATATTATCTAATTTGGTTTGGGACGTTTCCTTTGGAAAATAAATTCCTTTCTGCGGATATTTGCTTCATTTGATCTTGATCATCCTTTTGCTTACATCTCAGTCATATAGTAGTTCATTACTAATTGAAGAGATTCGAGAATGAATTTTGTGGTCATCCACAACAGCAGGTTAAATTTTGTAGGGAATACCAAGTTCTTTTAATGAGATAAAAAAAATAGAAATTGAAGGGAAAAAGACAAATAGACACCTCTAGAATTTCAAAATTTCAAAAACATCGAAAGGTACCTCTAATATAAGAAAATACTGTTCTCAATTTGGTATAACTAAATTTGGAGCATTAATCACTCATGTGATGATATTAACCATTAACCATTTGAATAAAAGCATTAAACAACTCATATAATTAGAACTTAGCATCAACTTAGCTCACAATGGCAAATGTTATAAACCACTCAAGCAATAATATTAATTATTTCAGTAAGGGTATCAACTAATCTATTGTAATATATGGAGAGAGAAATTGAAAAGAATATAGGGTGGGTCCAACAGCATATTTTCTTTCCAACTTTTCATTACTTTCATTTTTATTCCCTCATCCAAACAAAGGAAAGCATAATTCCCCCTCATTTTCTTTGTTTTATTTCCTTTCACACTATACGGATCAGCCTGCTTAATTTAAGCCTCTCACCAAAGTTGTCATCATAGAAGAGGTTATTTTAAGTGTTATGTTAATGTTGTTTTCCCCCGCAGTTTGTCCATTAAACGCCCCGCATTTTACCCCATCATGTTGCAACAAATCCTTAATGCTTTCAAAAGCTCTCTTGAGAGTTGGATATTCATCAATTGACGGAATACCAACCTCTTTTTTGACCGGATCTATGCGCCTTATTAGCTAGAATCTCCTTTAGAGGTTCTTCACCAAGAAGTTTGATTAACTCTTTGATATCTTCTTTAAGATCACCTCGTTTTTTACTCCAATGATGTTTTGTATTAGGAAAATGACGCCATTTCTTATCATTTTCCTTTTATGCTTTTTATTTTGTTTCTAAGGAAGCCACTTTTTCTTAATTTTTGATACACCATCCTTCCAAAGCTTGTAAGCCTAAGTAAGACATTTCTATTTCTAGACACTGTATTGTCATTGTCCATTAGTGAAGCAAGTAGCCGCTCTAATCCCTTATCTAGCACTTCATGTACATTAGCAAGTGAAAGGGAGCCTTTTCCAGTATTGTATTTTTCATTCAAAAGATCTACTACAGGTTTTACAACAAGAGTTACAGCCACGAAAATAATTATTTCAGCTATTTTACAAATTATAGGTAAGTCAGTGACTAACTGAAGATGAGAAGACAGTGAGAATGAGAATGTTCGCAGCGATGGAGATGGATTGAGAACCTAGGTTAAATTGTCATTGTAACATTAAAAAATTGCAACTCAACATTTAAACTTCCACTAAAGAGTATCCACCCTATAATTTTAAAATAACTCACTCTTTAAATCGATAAAATTTAATCGCTAGAGTTCAAGATCAACTACATAAAATATTATTATTGATTGGTATCAAACGCAAGGTAAAACATGCCCACCACTGAAATCTACACATAAAAATGGTATTAGACAACTTGTCTTTAACCACTAAAACATAAACTAGTGATTATCAATATTTTAATAAAGATCTATCAGTAATTTAAAATATAGTAGAATGAAAACGTAAAAATGTTGTTGTCAAGCTTTTATGAATGAATAGATCCAAGAAAAAAAGATTGGAAATTCCAATGCGAAACACTATTCAAGAAGTCACATAATCTTATAGGACCATAAAACAATAATTCTTAATAGAAGTGGTGATCTTACTCCCAGAATCTTTGAAAAATGCGTGCTTTAAAGTATACATAAATTTATTGAATAATTAAAGTTTAAAAAATACTTTTAAGGAGATATGTGATGGAAATATAAATGATCAAATATATACTTTAACCTATATGTAAATATTAAACACTAAGGTTCTTAGTATAAACTTTTGAAGGTGAGGAGGACGATGTGTTGTTGATTTAAAGTTCAAGGGGTTTTTGTGTGAGTTATTCTGAATAATACAAAATTTACACACAGATCTCAATTATTTCCTTTAATGAATAAAATCATTATGTGCATGGTATATTTGCAATTCTAATTTTAATAATTTAATAATAATTAAAGTGAAATAATCTGATTATCCTACTGTTTGCTTCAATCACACAACTTTCCCCTCCTACCCTAAAAACATGCAATTCAAGCCAATTTATTAACATCGTTAGAAGTATTCTCAAAATATTTTTAAAACATAGATTTTAATTCAAATTTATTTTAACATTAGTTTAATTTGTTCTTTTATCACTCGTTTTAATGAGTACCTAAAATGTATTAATAGTTTTTTGGTTTTCAAAAACTTCATTTATACAATTAGAGAAGAAGATTATGTAAAAATTTAAACTATGAATTTAAATGGATTTTAGGACGAAGGTGTAAAAATACCTATGGTAAATTAGCAAATGTGCATCAATATCCATAATAAAATATCGGGGGTATAAATACCCATCATAATTTAAAATGGTGCAAAATTATCTTTCCATTTAATTGATTTAACGACGGTTAAATCATTTTGTTAGACCCACAGCTCAAACTCAATTTTGCACCATTTTAAATTTATGATAGATAAGTATTTATACCCCTGAGTTTTTTATTATGGTGTCATATGCATATTTACCAATTTATCATAAGTATTTTTGTATATAATCCCTCAAAATTACATAAATAATTCAAAGGAGACCAAAAATAAATTTTTAATGATAAAAAATGAAAATTACGCAATTTTCATAATTTATATCAAAAGTACAAAATTCTATAACGTATTAAAAGTTTGGAAAAACATTTTTCTAATTTTAAATTTTGTAAAAATTATTTTGCTAATATATAAATATTTAAATAATTATGTTATAGAAGGACATTTTGGTAAAAACAAAGTTTAAATGCTAAACTAAACGAAATATCTGTTTTTTTAGGGACTTTTTGTGAAATACAAGTACATGTTAATTTTTAGATAGCTTTGTATATATTTTCAAAGTAGAGGGAATTTATGTACTAATTAAGATAAGTTGGAAAGGCAGTGACCAGTGAGTGCATTTTACTCTGATGATAATTGTGTCTTGTGTGTAAACTTAGGACCTCTAAATGGCACTAAATATTGAAAGTAAGTTTTCGGCCCAATAACAGTTAGCTTAAGAACTTTCCAACCCAGTAGCAGCTGGCGTAAAACTTTATATACCAATAAGAGATGACCTAAAATCTGTACAGCCCAATCACAGTCTGCCTAAGTATCCAGCTCAATAACAATTGTCCTAAAACCTGTACAGCCCAAAACAGTAGGCAAAGCTGTAAAGCCCAATAGTAGTGGGCCGAAACTGTCCAGCCCTATAAGAAGCAGTCCGAAAGCTTTTAATCCTTATAACATGACCCAATAAAGAAGGGAGAGTAGGAGAAGAAAGGTGAAGCTCCTTAGTTTGAAATTTTGAGCGACGGAGGGTCCCACGTTGCGCCCGGTGCTGCTGGGCATCTCTGCGTGCGTGACTCTAACGGCTATCTCGGCCTTCAAATACTCTCTCAAATAGCCGTTGCCCAAAGCATCTTACTTTCATTGTTTATTACTGTACTTTTGAAAATACGCTTCTAAACAACGAAATTCAACCCCCCAAGGAGAACTTACGAAAGACGGGGTAACACTTAAATCTTAAAAGGGATAACTCAAAAGCATCTCTTTCTCAGATTCTCTCGGGTCCTCCTTGTATATTCCCAGCCAAGATCACTGTACGTTTTTCCTTTGACCTTTCACCTTCCTACTTCATGTATGGCTTCATTGGTTGCTGAAAAATTTGAGCTTTCAATTCAATCTCGGAGACTTATTTCCCTTGTCGTTCGATCTGAGAAGTTCAATTCGCATTTGGGTTTTTTTTCGTCAGGCAGAGATTAACATTTTTTATGATAATATGCTGATTGGGGCTTCTTTGTTTACTTTTGCAGGCAATTGTAAAAGAGAAAAATGGTGTCCGTAACGCCTGATCAATCTAAGAAGGTGGGGTTGGGACTTTCAGCATCTCCATCTCCTTTTCTTACTCCACGACCAGAGAGGCGACGCCCCGATTCAAGAGGCTCTGACTGGAACCCTAACCATCAGGACAAGGATAAAGGGACTAATGTGCAAGTTTTGCTCAGATGCAGGTGACTTATTCTTCATTCTTGCATATGCTTCAACTTCTAAACGATTTGCATTGCAAACGCCGTTTTTGTTTTGTTCTGTTTTCCCTTTTCTCTTCGTGAACTGCCCTTCATTCTTTGTCTGTGAGCTTAGTTTACAGTTTGACCTGTAACCAAATGATAATTTGAATAGTTGAGCTACAACTGTGGCAAGCTTGTAAAATTATTATAGTATATTCATATTGTGCATGTTAGATGTAATCGAGGATATTAGGTGTGCGTGTATTAATTGGGTTTGAAGAGAAATCTGGATGTTCAATCTTTAAATATTTTCTATTTTTAAATATCAGGCCATTAAACGACGATGAACTAAGGTTGAACGTTCCCAGCATGGTGTCATGTAATGAGCATAAAAGGGAAGTCACCGTTACGCAAACTCTAGCTAACAAGCAAATAGATAGAGTTTTTGCCTTTGACAAGGTGCACTTCTTTAACCTTTTGATGCTACCCTGCCTATGATATTAGCCATGATATATGATGAGTAGTAATTTCACTTAAGCTCAAGTTAATATTTACTTTCTTTCTTTCTTTTATTTTTTTGTGTTGGTAAGGTTTTTGGGCCCAAAGCTCAACAAAGATCCATATATGACCAAGCAATTGCCCCAATTGTTAATGAAGTCCTTGATGGTTTCAACTGCACTATCTTTGCTTATGGCCAAACAGGCACTGGTAAAACGTATACAATGGAGGGTGGGATGAGAAACAAGGTACGGATTTATTAACCATCATACCCATATTTTCCCTTGTCATGTTTATCTGTCTTTGTATCACAGAAAGCATGTCATATTCCATGATTGATACATAGGGTGGAGATTTACCAGTTGAGGCTGGTGTGATTCCTCGGGCAGTTCGCCAGATTTTCGATATGTTGGAGGCACAGAATGCTGATTATACCATGAAAGTGACATTTCTTGAACTTTACAATGAAGAAGTTACCGATTTATTGGCTCCTGAAGACAATTCTAGGTCTGTAGAAGACAAGCAAAAGAAACCTCCAACTCTTATGGAGGATGGGAAGGGCTGTGTGGTTGTGAGAGGTCTAGAAGAAGAATCCGTGTATGGAGTAAATGAAATTTATGCCCTGCTGGAACGTGGGGCATCAAAAAGACGCACAGCAGATACATTGCTTAACAAGAGAAGCAGGTGGATTTCCTTTCTATTCACCATAGTTTTTTAGCAAGTGGATGCCATTTTTTACCGAATCATGTTATTTTGGTGCAGCCGCTCACATTCAGTCTTAACCATTACCATCTATGTGAAAGAAACAGTCATTGGTGGTGAGGAATTGATTAAATGTGGCAAGCTTAATCTTGTTGATTTGGCAGGTTCAGAAAATATATTGCGTTCAGGAGCACGTGAGGTAAGCAAAGTTCTACTTAATTCCTGATCACTTATTAATTGCATGTTCATGAACAATCAAAGCACCGATACTAGTACGATGTCCCTTTTTGTTTTTTCCTTGTGGTTTTTAGAAGCAGAATGAGATTATGAGTTTTAGAGTACATCTCTTAAGATGTCGGAAGGAGTGAGGAGGGGGCAGATGGTTGTTATGTTTCCAATAACTTTCATGACTATTGTTTTCTCTCATTTTTTTCTTGCATGCAGATCTTCAGTAAGCTTGCAATAATTTCTTAATTCTATGTACATCAACAATTGTCAATTGCAGGGTCGTGCAAGAGAAGCAGGGGAGATAAACAAGAGCTTGCTTACCCTTGGACGGGTCATAAATGCACTTGTGGAGCATTCAGCTCATGTGCCTTATAGGTTTGACCAAATATCTTATTCAACCGTAATGCATGCATTTAAGTGTTGATATGTTCCTTAATCTGCATGCCTTTTTTTGTTCTTTTTTTGTTTCAGGGATAGTAAGCTTACAAGGATTTTAAGAGACTCCTTAGGAGGGAAAACAAAAACATGCATAATAGCAACTATTTCACCATCTGCTTATTGTTTGGAAGAGACATTAAGTACACTGGATTATGCTAGCCGTGCAAAGAACATAAAGAATAGGCCCGAGGTTAGCTTTATCCATTGTGGTCTCCTGCGAATTTCTAAGTGCTGTTATATTTCTTTGAGATGATGAAGCTCATGTTTATTATTACCAGGCGAACCAAAAGTTTTCAAAGGCTGTTTTGCTGAAGGACTTGTACATGGAAATTGAGAAGATGAAAGAAGGTATATTATTATTCGCCATGATTTTCTGAATTTTTTGGGTTATGTAAGGGTTATCTAAACTCATGCCATTGTGTAACTGAATATGGAGTGCAGATGTTCGAGCAGCAAGAGAAAAGAATGGTGTATATGTTCCTCATGAGAGATATGCCAGGGAAGAAGCAGAAAAGAAGGTTGCTAAATTGTTTTTAAAACTAGCCTATTGCATCTTTTTAATTACTTACGGTTACAGTATCAAACAATAAAACTCATGGTTAATGCAAGTCAAGCATCTCAAATCATAACACTACTCACAAGTCAAATTGACCTCTTACAAAAGTTATCTGATGGTAGGATTATATTTCAGTCAGCGTTTAATTTTTTTATCTTGAGAGCTTCCTTAAGGTTAGTAATACATCGTTCATAGATATGATTGAGCAACCTGAAGGAAAACTGTAGTTTTGTAGACATAGGACTAACTAATATCTAATTATGAAAGTGTGGTTGCCTATAGCTTAAATAATTTGCTTTACCTTTAACCTGCAGTCAAAAAATGAGAAGATAGAGCAATTGGAGAATGACCTCAGTCTTAGTGAAAAGGTATTTTGGGAATCCATGATTACATATTCTCCATTTTCATTGGCACATGTCTATCATATAACCATTTTCCCATATATCTTGCAGGAAGTGGACAAATTCCGTGAGCTCTACCATAATGAGCAAGAACAGAAACTAGATTTGGAATGTGAGCTTAAGGATTGCAAGGTATTAAGTGGAACTTCTTAGTTCATGTTTTATATCACTTGCAAACATTTGGTCTCAATCTAATTACTCTGCTAGGTAAATTTGGAGAAAACAAGCACTGCTTTGCATGATCTCCAAGAGAATTACAGTCAAGTAGTGTCAACACTGAAGGATAAAGAGTTTACAATATCCAAGTTATTGAAATCGGGTGAGTTCTTGTTGGCACACAACAAGACAACTCTTATGCTGTGTTTGTTAAATCCTTAATTTCTCACTATCTATGATTTGCCTTTCCCTGTGAGTAAACAGAAAATTGTTTAGTTGAGCGTGCAAAGGAGTTGTGTACAGATCTGCAGAATGCATCAGATGATATTGATTCACTGTCCTTGAAGTTGGGTACGGCAACTTTATCCCTTGATTTTTTCACATTTACATGTTAAATGATCTAGGCTTTAGTTTGATTCTTTGGAGGATATCATCTTTGCAGATAAGAAAACCAAGATGGAAGCTGAAAATCAGAACATAATCTTGAATTTTGGTTCTCTACTAAATCAGAGATTAGGAGACCTACATAAGACGATCATGGGGTCAATTTCTCAACAACAGGAACAACTAAGATGCATGGAAGACCATGCCAGTTCTTATCTTACAAGTAAAAGTGAAGTAAGAAAAAGGATGAAAACTTGCTTGCTTCACTTATTATTTAGTTCTTTTCTCTTCATTTCACCCTAATAAGAATCTGATTGACAATAATTTTCTCCAGGCAGCTCAAGCATTAGAAACAAGGATCAAGAAAATGACTGAGATATATACTTCTGGAGTAGGGGTCCTAAAGGAGCTAGCCAACACGTTTCATGTAAAAGTGTCTTCTGATATGGAGCAGATCCAATCTAAAGTGTCATCCCAGACATTGGCTGCTGAGAGAGTGAGAAATCCACAGTTTGTTTTGTTATACTGAAGTTTACTGATCATAGGACACCAGAAGTCAAACTTATAAATTATTTCTATTCCAATTGATTGTGCTGTGCCCTTTTTCAGTTTCTTACCACTACTGTGCTCGAGGCTAAGGATGTTATATGCAGCATCCAGAATTCTGTTGATGAGCAAAAACATTTATTAGAATTCTCCATTCAACAACAACAGGAGGTAGGTTTCTTATATACCCAAATTCTCGTTTTGGGTGTGTTGTGTTTTAGCCAAGTTTTTTGTACGTGATACTGAATTACTGCTAAAACAAATAAATCCATCCTAAATGTAGGGATTGAAGCAGAGTCTGACTTCAGCACAAATGATTTCGGAAGCAACTTTGAACTTCTTCGATGATATTCATCAACACTCTTCAAGAGTGGTAAAAATTGTTGAAGAAACTCAAAATGAGAGAACCGACCAATTAGCTAAGTTTGAGCAACTGTTCAAGGTAAGCAAAATTTGAGCATCTTATCCCAATGCATACTCAGGTCTCATGAGCCTTGGTGAGTCTCATTGTTCTTTGGTTCTTTTCACCTTAAACAGGAAGAGGCTGCTAGAGAGGAAGAGCAGGCCTTACAACAAATCGCAGCAATTTTAGAAGCCTTGACATCTAAGAGAACTGTTAGGGTGCGTTGGCACTGTTCTTTTCTTTTTTTATGTTTATTTTCATATCGTTTAATTACTTATGTAATGCATTTCTGACTTGGGAAAAATATCATGGTTTAGGTCTCAGAAGCATCAAGAAACATGCAAGACGCAAACATGAAAGATTCCAAGAGATTAAAACTTGAGATGTACAGCATGCAGCAAGTTACAGAAGATGCTACAAAGGAAGTTGGTAAATATGTAGAGTGTGTAAAAAGTCATTTCACGGCACAATTGTTGTCTGCAAGTGAGTCTAACGCGTTAATGGAAGATGGTCTCCATGATTGGTTAGTTTTCATTTCTTATTCTTTATTTCTCCCTTATCTTCTTCTGCCTCCTCATCTTTTCTTATGCTTCCTTAATTGCACATTTCAATATACCCGATGATATCCTTCACTAGTTTGGATGGGATATACGCATAAAACATTGGCAGTGCTATTATATTATGCACCAATTGATTAAGAAGTGTTATTTTTCAAACATTAAACCCATAGACGATAGTTGTACTCAAGTTGAACTTGAGATGTACGTTCTCGTGAACGATTTAGAATGCGAATGCTTGTAACTTGAATGCTTTTGACATTGCTTGTGACTTATCTCATTGGTAAGAGTTTTGATTTGACATTTCTTTACTGAGGATGGATCTGTGAATGTGTCCTTTCACATGGCTTTTGATTCATCTCAATGGCAATAATTTTGGTTTTCATGCACGTCTTTGTTGTGTATGGATTTGAACTCAATTGTCATGGTATATGCAGCTCAAAGAGAGTGTGCCATGCAAGGGAGCAGTGGGAAAATGCGCAAACGTCCTTGAACAATCTCAACAAGAACAATCTTGCAGAGATAGAAAATGCAGTAAAGTTAGTTCTGTTTGCTGGTGTAGCAGATTTGGTATAATCATGATGTTACAATTTTGGATTTTCCTAAACTTTTGCTTGATATATATTTGACAGGGAAAATATAAACTCAAACCACACTTTGAATAAAGAATTTGTGTCTGCATCATCATGTATGGATTCAGATTATGATGCGGGAACCCACAACCTGGTAGAAGCTGTCAACGGTAATTTAAAGTTCTGACATTGATTAATATTATACAGCTTCCTTCTTGTTATGTTATCACATGAACTCTCTCATGAGAAAAACAAAATTCTGCACTTTTCAGATTCACTACTGTTAGACCGTGAGAACAAGAAGGAAATTGATTCCATGATTACAGAATGGTCGGAGCAGCTCCGTTCTGTACAAGAGAATCATGGTGAACGCATATCAAACATCCAGACCCAAGCAGAAAAGTGCCTTGAAAATGATTATTTGGTTGATGAGCATACAGGTCTAACACCCAAGAAACGAGTAATAGTTGTGCCCAGCCACACAGCAATCGAGGAGATGAGGACACAAATCACTGAAAAAGAAGAGGAAAACTACTCAGAGAATAGATCCAAATGGATCCAAGCAGACTTCAAAATTCCGCGTCTAACAACAGTAGCATCTCCAAATCGAACTCCTTTTGCTGACGTCAATTGACTTTCATCTCCAGAGTCAGCTCAACAACTGTTCTGGGGAAGAAGAAGCTCATCGAACTGATGACCAAGGAGGCCTACTCCTCTTTTTCCCTGTAATGTTGTTCTCTTGTAATGTTGTTTTCTTCCCATGAAACTTTTAGGTAGGTAATATGTATTATTCATTCTCATAATATTATTAGAAATTTCTCTACTAGATCCTAGATTGTCCATTAGAGAACACGTTTGTAGAACGGGGCAAGCCAGTATGAAGTCTTCAGAGGAAGTTGCTTGGCCTTTTCTTTATTAATTAAAACATGTCACTATAATAATACTAGTATTCTATTCTAATCTCCATAAACAGTGGAAATAGAATGTTGTTTTGGTAGCCGAGTGTACAAGTAAAAGAAGCTGCTTGCGGCCCACGTTCCCTGACTCGGTGGCTATCGTTATCCACACGCCTAAGAAAAGACGACTTTTTATTCCATTTTCCATATGCACTTATGTAAGCAGGGCATTTTCGTCATTACACCTTACAAAGTTGTCGTGGAAACTTCTTCGCCCCCCCAACCAACCGCCATATCTCACAAGTCTATCTATAAATACCCAATCCCCACGCTCTCTACATTCACAATCTCATCTTCTTCTTCAACAACACTTGATTTCATATTACTCTTCGTCACGTACGTTCTCACTTTCTTCCATGAAAAGACAGATACAGAGCCTAAACACAGAGAGCTTAGATATGGCAATCTCTCTAATGCTTCTCTCGCAACCACCAACACAACAACACAAAATCCCATCTTCTTCATTGCCTCATGAATTTGAATGCAAGACCTGCAACCGCAAGTTCTCATCTTTTCAGGCGCTAGGAGGTCACAGGGCGAGCCACAAGAAACCCAGAATTGATTCCCAAACAGAGACGCAAAAACCCAATTCAGAGAAATCATTGCACGAGTGTTCTATTTGTGGTCAGAGATTCTCTCTGGGGCAAGCTTTGGGTGGCCACATGAGAAAGCACAGGGCTGCCATGAACGAAGAAGCCTCTCATCCTTCCATAAAAGAGCCTGTTCTTCCTGAAATCCCTGTTCTGAAGCGATCTAGCAGCAGCAAGAGGGTCGTCTGCTTGGATTTGAACTTAACCCCTCTAGAGAACGACTTGAAGTTGCTTTTTGGAAATAAGGCTCCTTCTATTAATCTTTCCTTGTGCTGATCATTGATTTGTTACAATCTTTTGTAATTCTTTGGACCATTCTTTCATTCTTGTACTTTTTATGTAAACTAGGATGCTTTTTCCTTCATACACACATTCTTTTTAATACAATTATTGTTTATTGGGAACAATTTTCATTGTGCACAACATTCTACTTGCTTTGACCTGCGAATATTTTATTTGCTGCCACTGTATTTCATAGCTATGAGCCAACCCATATATATAGGGGGGAAATGAAAAAAAAAAAAAAAATACCTTTCAAATTTCAAATAAGTAATTTGCAGTTGTTACATGTATTGAAATAGTTATTGAGATTTTGAAATTTGGAAGATATTTTTTTTGTCATTTTTTCAAAAAATTATTTATGAAATTGTGTATATGTATGTAGGCATGTAGTAAGATTTTGATGTTTTGTCCGGAATATATATACATGTTTGTCTTCAAAAAGGGTCACAAAATGTTATCCAATAACCTTATCGCAGACGATTGAGTTCTGGTTGTGGAGTTTTGTTAATAAAAGTTGAAACTCCTTCTCAATACATTACAAAAGCATACGATTATTGGAGGTGTTTCTATTTGGATACATGACTGCAATCGTTCGCCACCTGCCATGCAAGTAATGAAAATCATATAGATTTGGGAGTAAAAAATTCTTCTGCCACGTGAATATATATATCCATATTTATTATTTTCTTCTATCTTAAATATAAGATTTATTTACCTTATTTGATTAAATAAGAGTATTAATTAAATTAGTTAAAATCACATGATACTATCAAATGTACCCCAGTAATGTATATTTATTCCCAACCTCCATCTTTTGCCTGTTTATTATTGAGGAGCATTAGTAGTGATAATTTGGAGAAGAGTCAGGAACAATTAGAAAAATGTCTTATATTTAGAACTAAACTTATTTCCCTAAATAGGTCCTATATTTAGCAATAAAGGGAGTATTGTTTAAATTAATGTACATGGATTAATAAATTGTTAATTAATTACTACTCCATCATTCTTAAATGTATCAGCTAGTTGGTGGGTTTTTCATGTTAGATGAATATATAAACCATATGAGTCCTCCATTCATTCGTCTTCCAAATTTATATATTTTTCCTCAAACTATTCCTTTTGCTCCCTTATATTAAATAAGGTTTTGATGAACGAAAATAATGATTAATTGAGGTATTTCAAGAAAATTAACACATATTTAATGACAAATAACTAACTTAATTAATTTATATAATATAAAAAATTGGTTATTTAGTTCTTACACATGATTAAATAAAGTATAGAATATTAACATACATTAACTAAATTAAATAGCCTTCGTTTAATTTAAGAGAGTAAAAACAATTTAAAAAAAAAGAAAGAAACGAATAAAAATTCATAATCAAAAGAGAGTTATAATTATTAAATAAGGGTACAGCGAGAGAAGGGAAAAAGTTTACCCAAAAATACTTAAAACTAGGTAAAATTATGCCATTAATCCGTTAATTTTATAAAACATTGTAAAATGTTAACTTAGAGAGTTTAATTTTTTATTATTATAATAATAATTGGTACAAATAATTATCAATTGTGAGTTTGAGAGCATGGGGTATTATATTCGTAACTAAAATATATATATCTTAAAGTAAAAGAATCAAATTAAGGGAGAATTGCACGTAAGTCCCAAGAAAAAAATTATTATTAAACAAGTCCCAAAGACTTGTTGATAACACTTTTTACTTGTTAATAAAGGCATTTTAAGTTGTTATTGACAAGTTATAAGACTTATTTGATATTAATTCTCTTATCTGAGACCTACAAACAATTCTCCCTCAAATTAAATCACTACCAAATACTTAGTTCAACTGGTTAAAGGTTGCACCAGCTTAATCAGGGGTCTCGAATATGAGTTTTGGGAACGCAATAGTGTTAAATACTTAGTGGTAGAGCTTTGCTGCCCCTGTGGTCCTACCCGGCTCGATTTGTATTACTCTGTACCCTTGACATATCCTCTAAGTTAAAATGAGGTAGGTGCAGGATACTGGATATTAAAAAAAAAATCAAAGCAAAACTTTATATGAAATGAGAAGACTTAATATATACTCATCTGGTCCTATTTATAGTGCAGAAAGAGAATGTTTTATTTGGTCTTATATATAAGTCACCTCATTAAATATTTAGTGTGCATGTACAAGTTTACCCTTCATTTATTATGTGTTGACTTTATTTTAATGTGGTATAGTGTATATTAAATATGGGTAAAGTTGTAAATTTGTTAGATTTTAGTGAAAAGTTAATGAGTTTTAAAGCTTTCCTTGGTCTGTATGAAATGTGCTGGAAGTGCCTTATAAATAGGATCAGAGGAGTATTGTCTAAAACGTAAGATCGTTCAACAATAAAAATTTTATGAAACCAATTTGATTGTGGAAGTGATATTAAATGGAATGACGTATTGCACAGACGCAGCAAGCATCATATAAATGTACACATTGATCTCTAGAACATATGCGACGGAGTGTGTTTAATAACGTTGACATTTCATCGGTCAAATATTCAATTCCTCACTTATACTGCTCTGTTTTTACTTTCTAAATTTTCTGCCATCCATTCATAGTATACTAAACTGTCTAAATTAACAAAACAAGATTTTTTATATTATACTAAATACTATAAGACTTTTTTGCCAAAAAGACTAAACATTGAATATGTACATGTAGTAGCCTAGGGGGCGATGAGTGTAAGGGGACATTACCCCTTACGTCACACTGTAAACAAATGGACAATTGTATAGAAGTCCTAAGTAAGAAATTGAATATCAGACAAGTTCTATTGAGTTGTTAATAACCACATTGATAATTGAAAATATCACTATTAACAACTCAAAAATATCATTAACAATTTATTGGGACTTCCTAGATATTAACTTTCTTGTCCATGACCTCCATGTAATTGTCCCATAAATAAAGCTTGTTTTTTTTTAAAAAAAATAATAAATAAAGCTTGTTAATTAATGTAGTGGCTAATGTCCAAGTTGTTTACTTGCCTTTTTCTTCAGGGGCTCCTTATGCGTGTCCCTACAATCAAATTGGGTATATTTGTGAGTAAAGCAATTACGTAATACTTCTGGCTGACTGATCGATGCCGATGGGGGCATTATTGTAATTATCATTGGGTCAATGAAGGACTTCAATCCTCAGTCAGATCTGGACAAAGGGTTGTTGACTGCGTTTACCATTAAATATTCTTTTTAATAATAACTGGAGAAAATACTTTATACAAACAAAATTACAACTGATTTTTAAAAAAAAATTACAACATCAATATAGCCCTATCGTTCATCGAAATCTACGTCTACAAATGAAAGGTGGCTGTTGACCAAAGAAGAGCCAATTAGTATCCAAACTATGGAAATGTTTTGCCATTTGATCGGTCAGGTATATATTTATCATCTCTACTTACACGAATCAATGTGGTGTTTTTTTTTCAAACATTTACTTTTGACATTTTTAATATTTTTAGGAACCTGTCTTTTTTAAATCTACTTTTGAAATTTTTTGTCAAAACTTAGTCAATATACAACATTTAAAACTCAAAAAAATATGTGAAGAAATATTGATGAATAAAAAAGTTGTCCATAGCCTAAGAAAATATGTGAACACATTTGACAATTGGTGAAGATGGACTTAATAGGTCATTTTATCGTAGAATTAGAGTGTGGGAGGTTAGAGAAGCTCTTAAGAAAATGGAAAATGGTAAAGCAGTTGGACCTGATGGTATACCGATTGAAGTTTGTAAATGTTTAGGGGAAGAGGGTGTGTTATGGTTATCTGAATTGTTTAACGAGATTTTACGGTCTAAGAAGATGCCTGATGATTGGAGAAAAAGTACTTTAGTCCCGATTTATAAAAACAAAGGCGATATACAAAATTGTGCAAATTATAGGGGAATTAAACTTATGAGTCACACAATGAAACTATGGGAAAAGGTGATTGAGCATAGGTTAAGAATAGAAACTAGTATTTCTGAGAGACAGTTTGGGTTCATGCCAGGGAGATCCACAACGGAGGCGATATATCTATTAAGAGGGATAATGGAAAAGTATCGAAGTAGAAAAAGAGACTTACATATGGTTTTTATTGACTTAGAAAAGGCGTATGATCGCGTGCCGAGAGATTTACTTTGGAAAGCCTTGGAAAAGAAAGGAGTATGTGTTGCTTATATTAAAGTTATACAGGATATGTATGATGGGGTGTTGACTAAGGTTAGAACGCCGGGAGGTGAGACAAAAGACTTCCCTATAAGAATTGGCCTACATCAGGGATCAGCTTTGAGCCCATATTTGTTTAATTTAGTAGTAGATGCTCTAACTGAGCCTATAGAAGAAGCGGTCCCTAAGTGCATGCTTTTTGCTGATGATATAGTCCTTCTGGCCGAATCAAGAGAGGAGATTAATGATAAATTAGAAATATGGAGAAACACGCTGGAGTCGAAGGGTTTCCGTTTAAGTAGGAGTAAGACAGAATATATGCATTGCAATTTTGCAAATAGACAACTTAGAGGTGATTTGGAGGTTAAACTAGGAGAGCAAACAATCCCTCAAGTAACGAAGTTTAGGTATTTGGGATCAATTATAAGACAAGATGGTGAGATTGATGACGATGTCAATAATAGAATTCAAGCTGGGTGGTGTAAATGGAGGAAAGCTACTGGAGTTCTCTGCGATAGAAAAGTACCCCATAAGGTAAAAGGGAAGTTTTATCGCACTGCTATAAGACCAGCAGTATTATATGGTAGTGAATGTTGGGCTTTGAAGGGTCAGCATGAACATAAGATGGGGGTAACTGAAATGAGGATGTTGAGATGGATGTGTGGTCACACAAGAAAGGATAAGATTCGGAATGATCATATACGCGAACGAGTTGGAGTGGCACCTATCAGTGAGAAAATGGTAGAAAATCGTTTGAGGTGGTTTGGACATGTACAAAGGAGGCCATTAGATGCGCCAGTGAGGAGGGTAGATCAAATAGTCTGGAGTCCGATTAAAAGAGGAAGAGGGAGTCCGAGGCTTACACTTAATGAAGTTGTAGAGCGCGATCTTTTAATAAATAATATATCTAAAGATTTGGTTACCGATAGAGCACAATGGCGTATTGCGATCCATGTAGCCGACCCCACTTAGTGGGATAAGGCTTTTTTGTTGTTGTTGTTGATATGAAAAATATATGCTGCGGTATTTGTGTTTTGTAAATAGTATGGAGTAGTTATCTATAAAATTTTTACATTTATATTACATTGATATTGATGTTTCCAAATTCAAATCATACACTCGTTTTTAAAATATTTAAAACGGTATTTAAATTTTGGGAAATATCAAAATGCGGAAATGAACTGTTTTGAAAGAATAAAAAGGATTTCAAAGGTACATAAAAATGTATTATTATTTATTACTCGGAAATAATACCAACGTTGAATTTTGATAATAAAATGATACATTGATTCATAGGGGGCCTAAATTTCATTTCTTTCGCTTATACATACGAATAATTTATTGTTTTGCTTTTGGAATAGAAAATTATCGTAAAATATTTGTGCCATAATAAATTTCAAGCTGACTTAAGATTTTGAATATTTGGAGAGTTGAAGTATTGTTGGCCAAATAAAAAGGGAAACGGGGAGTTGAAATATTCTATAGTGGAGTAATTACTTAGAGTCGCCACCTACTATTCCATTTGATGCAGCCACAGCCAAGTTGGATTAGTTGACAAGTTTACAACAGCTTTTTGCCTCCCAAGGAAAAAGAATAGATTTATCAACAAATTATCTAGAAATGGCAAAAAAAAATTATCTAGAAAAAAAAGTTCACATCAGACTTTAATTTGCCGTTATTTAGTACTACACTTTTCTGTTTTTGGGATGTCTGAAGTAATATCATTGAAAATTTTAGTAAATAACTGAGTAACTTCGCGTCATCATTATGACACGTAAACAATAAAATTAAGATGTTTTTGACTTTTTTTCTTTATTTGTTAAGTTGTTTTTTTATTTGATAAAATCTTTTTGAAAATCTTTTTTTCAATGCATGTGCTGTTGTGTACACAGCTATTTTTTATCAATTCAATTTTTTTGAATAAACAGTATTTTCGCCAATAAAAATTTAATTTATGGTAGTTGAGTTTGAATAAACAGCTCACGAGAACTTTCTAATCGAATTTTAGAATTACGAGTATACATTAGAACTCAAAGCCCATTTAATTTTAAATAGTCCAGTTCGAATTTGACATCTTTTTTTCTTCTAAGACTTATATATAGGTGTTAGTATTATATAACACACATGGGTATACGTTTGAATTATTTGATGATCAAGGCATGACGTGATTTCACACTCTTAAGCTCTTTGATCCCAGATACTGCTATGCTACTAGTCAACGTGACATATTCTTATTTTATAAGCGAATTAACTTCTCGAAAAGCAGACAATGATAAAATATTCACTAAATTATTAAAATTAATTACGCAATACGCGAAATTCTTTAGTCTATTCTGTACTAGTATGTATAAAATTATAGATCCGATTTGATTGTTAGCCAAATAGATTGACTCGACCCCTAGCCATGCCAATAGTTTGAAAATGAAGTAAAATAATATGGATAACGGCCCGATATGATGTACGTTCAAATATGGTTGGTTTCTGAAACTGCCCTTTAGACCAAGGTTCAGTATTTGCCCTTATCCTCCTTATATGGCCTGGTCTCTCAGAAAAACACTGAATATATTTATTAAGGGTAAAGGTCCAATTTTACCCTGAAAGTAACTCAGTAGGAGCTGATTTACCCCGGAAGTAACAAATGGAGCTTATTTATCCCGGAAGTAGTAAAAACGGCGCGTATTAACCCCTAGAAGACACTGAATGCTCCCTTTATTATTGGGCAAAAGTCTAATTTCGCGCCGCTTTTATTACTTTCTGGGTAAATGAGCTCCATTTGTTACTTTCGGGGCAAATCAGCTCCTACTGTGTTACTTCCAGAATAAAATTGGATATTTACCCTATTTATTAAGGACGAAATGAGTAGGCACGGGTTTTTTCTAAAAAAATAATGTGACAAATATGAATTATTGTTCCAAATAGATAACAAAAATGATTGAGATGATATGACATGAGTGTCAAGCTTAAACTTATCCCCCACGTCTTACATTATATTCCAGTGTTAACTAGTTTTAGAGTAAATAAGTGAAAAGTAAATGTATATTAAAAAGGATATAAAAAATAAAAATATTGATCCTAGTTCTGATAATAAACTTGTGCTATTTTCCTAGCAAGCCCCTTTTTTTTGCCGTTGTAGCTGTAATGTACCACTCTATTCCTTATTATAAGTCTACTCTAACTACTTCTCACATAACAAGAAATGGAAGTTATAACATTAAATATCATATTTTTAAATCATTTCCCAACTTTGCCCTTATTTAAGATGTGCTAAAATAATATTTTATGTATTATACACATTCTCTCTCATCTTCTCTATTTCCAATACAGGGGTAAAATAGTCACAGTAGCATTAATTGAACCCAAATTAGACTTATACTCCTTCTGGTCCTAAATATAAGGGGTAACATTACAAATTTTTTGGTACAAAATATAAGAGGTAATATACAAAAGTCAAAGTAATTAATGCATGTTTTCCATTTTTGCCTTTATATATTAATAAATGCAAGGAGTGGAGGAAAAGTGTGTATAATAAATGATTGAGGGTAAAAATGTAAAATCTACCCATAATAAATGATTCCAACATGTTTTTATTGGTATGTGTAAAAATGTTGACTACCTCTTATAATAGAGAGCAGAGGGAGTATTTAGAAACAAAAAATTTGTGATAGTTAGAATAGAATGATAAACTTTCAGATAGCATGATTCACCCTTCTTTGCTGCAATCTTAATTGCTGCCTTTTCACATTCTTCAAAACGCATCACACAATTTGATTGCGGAAAATGGAACTAAAATTAATATATAATTCACTTGTTAATTACGGTAGTACCAAATCATTACCACAGATTCACGGAAGTAGTTACGGAGAAATAATAGTTACGGAGAAGTACTCCCTCCCGTCCAATATATTTATAAGAGCTTAAAATTTAAATTGATTTTAATTATTTTCCATTATTATCATCAGAGAAAAAAGGTGCCCATATAGAGGGTTTTTTCTCTGTTCTGGAATTCGTGCCACGCACCAAACCGCTTAATGGATGAGAACGCCACTCGGAAGGTGCCTCCTGATAGGCCACCGAAGGACTTAGCTCTAGTTTCTGTAGCTAAAAAATCTAAGAAGGAAATCAAGGAGGATTCTCTTATGACGGATAGGATGTCTGAGGTGGATGAGGAAGATGCTTCACTTGCTATTACTGATGAAGGGGAGCAGAGAAGAAGGGAACATTCTCATCACAGAGCTTTCTCATATAAAGACACGCTGGTGGGGTTTAAGGGAGAAGACTTTAATGGGATTGCTCACGGGTCCACATGGATGGATGACGAGCCTCTATTATCCGACCTGCTAAACCAAGATTGGAAAATCCCCGAACCTTCGGAGGAAATAAGAAAACTCATGGAGATATACCCATCATTGCCTCTATCTGAGGAGGAATTTAATGAGGCATGCCAACCATGGAATAATGCACTGATCATCACTGTGCTTGGGGCTCGTTTCAACTACCACAAGCTTAAAGAGATATTGTGCAGGATTTGGAAGTTTAATGAATTTGACTTGGTGGACCTCCCCAACAACTATTATGTGATCAGATTTACAAATAAGGAGAATTGGCAGAACTACTATAAACGTATTTTATTTGAAGGCCCTTAGACTGTAGCTCACCACAGTGTACTGGTTCAGAGGTGGTCTCCCCATTTTGACCCCTTCCAAAACCAACTTGGAAAAATAGCCTCTTGGGTAAGGATCCCAAATATCCCATTACAATATTACACGAGAAAGTATATCTCAAAATTAAGAGATATGATAGGCAAGACTCTTAATGTTGACATGCACACGCTATCTGGAGGTGAAGGGGAAAATGCTAGAGTTGAAAGAGGTCGTTATGCCCGTATCTGCGTGGAGTTGGACCTTCAGAAAAAACTTGTTCCCAGAGTCACCCTTGCTTCATCTCTGTTTAATGTAGAGTATGAGGGATTGGATCTTATATGCTTTTCTTGTGGTAGGTATGGTCACAAAAGAGAGGGGTGCTCTTGGAAACCCAGCAGTAGTTCTTCGGCACCAGAAGCTAGTCCCCAGCAACCACAGCCTCCCAGGCCGAGCACGATGTCGACGAAAAATCCTCCGACGACGAGAGAAGATTTCGGGCCCTGGATGCTTGTGAAAGGCCGGCGAAGTCTCATTTCCCAAAGCAAGTACAGAGCAGAATCAGTATGAGAGGAGGGGGTCAGAGTACTAGGCCTGATCAAAAGTTGGGTTTCAAGACTCAAGTTTCCCGTTTTGCAGCTATTGAAAACTGGGACGAAGAAAGAGAAGGGTCTGAGGATGTAATTGTAGTTGATAAAGAGGAGGGGGATGATGTTGACAGGAACAAAAAGGTGATGGTGAAAGACGGAGCAGTGGAAGTCGTACCAAGGAAGCAATACCACAAAGCTTTTGTAGAGAAGAAGTCAAAAGGAAGGGGCCCACAACAACCAAAAAGTTTTTATGTTGCCAAGTGGAAAGAAAATGTCAAGCCGAATTACTCTATGGACCCAGCGATTGAGGCTACCTTGGTTGGGGCCCATCATGTGGAAGGGATAAAGAAGTTGAAAAACACGGCTGGGCCAGGTAAGGAATTGGGCTGAAGAATACACACTATCGTAAGTGGAAGTCTAGAGGAAATTGGGCAACCAAAACTGAGAGACGAGGAGTGTAATTCCCTAGCCTTAGTGCCGTATAACCCGAGCTATTTTAAGCCCAGCCAGGAGAATCAGAATGGTTCTATGAACTCGCTGAATGCAAACGCCCCGAATCAAATAGCTTCGCTCAGAGATGTCCCACCAGAGTTAAGTGAGGAAGTTCGGATTGCAGCTCTGGGGGCCCCAACATGAAAAAGAAAAATAAAAGGAAGGTGAAACTGGAGTCGAAACCTCCGGACAAGTAAGTCATGATCCAAACCTGTTCTTAATCTCTTGTATTATTTATAATGATAATTTCATCATGGAACTGCCGTGGTGCGGCCAACAAGGATTTCCCACGAATTTTTCGAGATGTCATTAAGAAGTACAGTATTCAGGTGATGGGTCTGTTTGAACCTAGAATTAGTGGAATCCGGACTGACCACACGATCTGTAAATTGGGGTTTAACAACTGGTTGAGAATTGAAGCTACAGGCTTTGCAGGGGGGATTTGGCTTCTATGGAATAATTGGGAAACAGAGGTGACCTACATAGCATCATCAACTCAGTTTCTTCATTGCAGATTGAGGTGCAAAAATTCTGGTAAGATAGTTTTTGTCATTATTGTGTATGGGGATCCAAATTTGAGGGAAAGACAAGAGCTGTGGTCTTCCTTAAAAATTTTATCTGCTCGGCCTGAAGGGACTTGGTTAGTTTTGGGGGATTTTAATTCCTACGTATCAGTGTCAGATAAATCTGGGGGTGCCCTCCCCAATCCAAGTGCTATAAACCAATTCAAAAACTGCATCCAATCTAGTGGTTTACTGGAGGTGCCAACAGTAGGGGATAGATTTACTTGGGAAAGGGGTGACTTGAAAGAAAGGTTGGATTGGGTCTTTTGTAACTTGTCTTGGGAGCTATCCCACCCAGACTACAAAGCCTTCCACAATCTCAAATTTAAATCAGATCACCGGGTTATTATGGTGTCTGCTAGCGATCAGGTAAGGAAGCATGGTTTATCAACTCAATTTAAATTCCAAGCAGCGTGGTGTTTAGAGGAAAAGTTCCCTGAAATTGTTTTAGAAGCATGAAAAGACAAATCTTGGTTCGAAGGGCACAAAGCCTTTAAGGAAAGCGCATCAAGATGGAATCGTGAGGTAGTAGCGAATCTCCAAAAGAAAAAATTATCTCTGACAAGGCGTCTGGAGGATATTGACAAGGCCATTCAACGCCAATCCCATGCGGGCCTCCTGAGACTTGAAAGTAAACTATGGAGTAAGTATCATAAAGTGGTAAATCAGGAGGAGTTGGTGTGATTCCAAAAATCGAGGTGTAGGTGGCTGAAGTTTGGTGATAAGAACACCAATTTTTTTCACTCTACAGCCATGATGCGAAGGAAGAGGAATAGAGTAGATGCTTTAAAGAATGATCAAGGAGATTGGGTGTATGATCAAGCACAATTATGCAAGCTAGTTACAGATTTCTTCTCGGATTTGTACATCAAAGATCTAGGAGTGCAACCAATACCGACATGGCCAACTACTTTCCCACTGATTGAGAGAGGCACCCTTGATACTATCCAGCGGGAGTTCTCTACAACTGAAATTAAGAATGCAGCCTTCCAAATGCAAGCATTTAAAGCCCCAGGTCCTGATGGGATCCAGCCCCACTTCTTTCAATCCCAGCGGGAGATAGTGGGATCTAAAGTTTGTGAAGCTATTCAGGAGACGGCAAAAAATCCGGAGCATATTAAGCAGATGAATCAAACAAATATTGTCTTGATTCCCAAGGTGGAGAATCCATAGAGCATCAAAGATTTCAGGCCCATTTCGCTATGCAATGTCATCTTCAAGATTCTAAGCAAGGTAATAGCTAACCGCTTGAAGATCATTATGGATTTGTTGATTGGTCCCGAACAATGTAGCTTCATTGGTGGCCGCCAGGGGTGTGATAATATTATCCTAGCCCAGGAAGCCATTCATACGATGAGAACAAATAGGGGATTAGAGGGCTATGTTGCCATCAAAGTTGACATGAAGAAAGCTTATGATCGTTTGGATTCGGGATTTCTTGAAAGTAATCTCACCAGCATAGGCCTCAACTCCAACTTTGTTCACCTTATTATGGAGTGTGTGTCCTATGCCTCTATGAGGGTATCTTGGAATGGATCCCCCTCTGATAGTTTCCTCCCCTCGAGAGGGATAGACAAGGGGATCCTTTAAGCCCTTACTTATTCGTGATCTGTATGGAAAGGTTGGGACAAATTATCAAGCATGCTGTGAATAGTGGCAGTTGGAAGCCTATTGTGATGAGTGCTAATGGTCCAAATCTTTCTCATTTGTTCTTCGCTGATGATCTTATTTTGTTCTGTAAAGCTTCAAAGGATCAGATTGAGATTCTCCGTGACATCATGGGGTTGTTTTGTCGAGTCTTGGGACACAGAATCAGTCTCCAAAAATCTAAGTTATTTGTCTCAAAAAATGTCAACATTCATCGAGCATTGGAGTATGGTGATATGTTGGGTATTGGGGTAACCCCAGACCTTGGGAAATACCTCGGTGTTCCGCTGCTCCATAAGAAGAAGATCAAAGCTACTTTCTCCCCTTTGATATCCGGAGTGCATAGAAAACTTGCAAACTGGAAAGGTAGCTTCTTGAGTATGGTGGGGAGATCAGTCCTGATCAAGTCTGTTTTGTCCTCTTTGCCTTTTCACCAGATGCAGACGACTCTAATCCCGAAAGGAGTTCTTCAAGAATTAGACAAGATCAACAGAAATTTCCTATGGAGCCAAGGGGCAGAAGGGAGGAAGATGCACCTGATAGCCTGGGATACTATCAAGTTGGATAAGAAACACGGAGGGCTAGGGATAAAGGATCTAATCCACCAAAATGAAGCCTTTATTATGAAGCTGTGTTGGGGCTTACTGATAAAACCTCAAGCCTTATGGGTGAGATGTCTTAAGGCGAAGTACGAGTGTAGTGCAGGGAGAATGCCGAAAGTAGATAAGAAAAGAAACCAGTCAGATGTGTGGAGTGCGATAACATCAGTTTGGGATAGATTTAAGAAAGGGCTTGGTATTAAGGTGGTGGACGGGTCCTCCATAAATGCTTGGTGGGATCTTTGGGTGCCGTTGCCTTTCCCACTTATGCACTATATAGATAAGAATCATGGTGAGATTGATCTGGAAGCTAAAGTTAACTAGTTTGCGCAAAGAGATGGAGGATGGGATCTAAGGAAATGGAGTTACTTCCTCCCAGTTTGGGTGGTGGGTAAGATTCAGGAGGTCAGCCCCCCTTCTCCGAGAGGGGAAGACATATTTTGGTGGAGGAAGTCTCCGGATGGTACCTTTAGTGTGAAATCCGCCTATGGGATGCTAAGAACGTGGACAACCGATATCCAGGAACCTCTTTGGCACCGTTTATGGAGATGGCCAATCTCTGAAAGAGCAAAATTTTTCATGTGGCAAGTTTTTCATGAGAGAATCCCTACTAACTCTCTGAGAGCAAGGAGAGGTTTGAGTGAAACAGCTGAGTGCCCAAGAGAGTACGGTAGTGAGGAATCAGTATTACATACTCTGATAGACTGTGAGCTAGCAAAATCTGTCTGGTCTTATTTAATTAACCTAATATATTATGCTACTTTCTTCTCTGGTTCTTTGCAGGTATGGATGAATTGGAATGTTAATCATGAACCCGGTACCAGGAGGGTATCTCATTGGAGTTGGGTTGAAATTTTTGGGTTGATGTGCTGGATCCTGTAAGAGCAGATGCAAGAGGGCCTTTGAAGGTGCAAATGATTCACCACATCATCTTATATTCAGTGGCGTTAACACTCTTATAGAAAACACAGCAACAAGAAGAGCTCATCAGCAGTTATTCACGCTATCTCCTGGGAGGGAAACCAAATGGAAACTTCCTCCGACGGTATATGTTAGAATTGACGTTGATGGCTCCTTCCAAGGTCCTGATAAAAGGGCGTGTGGTGGTGTCATTCGGAGTTGCTCGGGAGCATGGATTTGTGGGTTTCAGCAAAGAATTCCTAACTGCTTATCCCCTATAGCAGCAGAACTAAGAGCGATTGGGAACGGTCTAAAGGTCTGCAAGCAAATGAATTTAAGGAAAATCAAGCTGTTCTCAGATTCTTTGGGTGCTCTTGATCTAATACTTAGAGGTTCTCAACAGTCACATCCACTAGTGGAAGAAGTTTATGAGATCAAGCTATTGATTAGCTCTGACTGGGATTTTGAGATTATTCATAGCTGTAGGGAAGCTCTGTCTATTGCTGATTTTCTAGCTAAAATGACTCAGGATGTAAACACGGAGCTGTCGATCATCGAAGATCCCCCAGCTCCCTGCTTGTATCAATTGGCAACCGATCTTCGTTAAGATCTGGGTTTGATTTGTATCTTGTGTTTCTGTACTGATTTTGTATAGGGGCTAGACCTCCAAGCGTAATTGCTTGTCCTTGATAGTAAAAAAAAATTTAAATTGATTTGGTCCAAAATATAAGAGCTCACCTTACATTCTCTTATCATTTAATGCGTTTTTTCCTATTTTGCCCCTAATTCTCTTTCATATTTATTAATACTCATATATGTCTTTCTATTAACAGACTCATCATAAATAAAGGTAATATTAGTGAAGAGCACCGAAATTGGGGTAGATCGGTGTAGTGTCGCCTCGAATCTGCTCTTCAAGAATTTTCGACCCAATGGGTAGTGGAAGCTATCCCCGGGTGTCGGTCTCAAGGAGCCTATGTGCAATTAATTCCTAGTAACTAATGCAAACTAATCAAGACGGGTAAAAGCATTGTATTTGGGTTTTTGGTATAGAAATTGGTGTAAAAAGTGTGTATTGTAAAGAAAACAATTAAAGATAGATTGGATGAAATTCGGAGATTTTGACTAAATGTGACAGATATTCTTGATGATAGGAAACTTAAACAATCATTGCTTCAATTTATTTTTGGGGAATTCTTTGTCTAATTAAAAGATCCCTAGAGGAATCCCTCTAGGCTAGGCTTGGGTTGAGAGGATTAGTACCGGAATCCCGCTTACTAATCCCTCCAACTCCAAGTTGATTAAGCCCAATAACCAAGTTGAATTTGCTAATTGCAAAGGGCTCCTAATCCAACAATAGGAATCCCTAATTGCCACTTAATTAATCCTAGGGTTTAAATTCATTATTGGAATCCCGCATAATGAACCAAAACTTTAGGATTGAAGCCCAATGCCACTCATGTAATTAACAAGTTCAAGAGCCATTTTCCAAATGCAATTACATGATACCATGATCCACTAAGTGAGCATCCTCAAATAGCACAAAATCTTAACTTAAACATTCATTCAAGATGATGAATCCATACATTTGAATAATATCCAAGTTAATGAAGAACAATACCAAGCATACACAAATGGAAATATAGCTAAGAATGTTTCTACCACTCTCTAACAAAGGATAATCATGAACAACACATCCAATTACATAAACAAAATCCTAGAATCCTAGAAATATGCAAATACAAGAGGAAGAGAGTAGGAGAACAAGAGCTCCCCTAGTGAAGCTCCAAGCTCATGTTGCCATCTCCACCACCAAGAATAGAGATCCTTAGTTGCTGCCTCTCATGGAGAAATCACCAACAAAAGGAATGGAAGTGGAAGCCATGGGTGATTTTGGTGGAAGATGGAAGAGATGGTGGTAGGGTTGAGAGAAAATTGGGTGGAAGATGAAATGGGGGTGGAAGAGATGAAGGAACTGAGGTGCTAGTTCGAAATATATGTGAGAAAGTCGGGTTTAGGTCATTCAAGCTCGGATCTACCCATTTGGAACCCTAAAAACCCAAAATATTAGCAAAATTTCGCATCAGAAAAATCGCGTTCTCGCTGCAGCCAGAACTTTTGCTCGCTGCAGCCAGGAGCACAGAGGCTCAGCCCCTTACTCTCTGTCTGCCTCGCTGCAGCCAGAAGGTTTGCTCGCTGCAGCCAAGAATACAGAGTCTCGACCCCTTACTCTCTGTCTGCCTCGTTGCAACCAGAAGGTTTGCTAGCTGCAACCAGATAGACAGAATTTTAGGGCTGAATTTTGTGCTTTTGCCGGCTTCCTTCTCCACAACTTGATCCTTGATTTGGCCAATTTCTTCATGCAAACATCTTCCTCTTTTGGTCCTGAGCGACCCTGCAAGTGAAAACAAGACTAAACAATGATCAAATAGCCCTATAAATTAATCAATACAATTAATCTACAATTATGGCTAATTAATCCTAATTTTATACTAATTTCACTTGAGAGTTTAAGACATTCAATTAAGCACTATTGGACCAAACTTGCATCTCAATAATGTTAATTGCTTCAAATTAGGCATATAAAAACCATACAAATCAGAGATTTGTCAATTAGAAAAAGATGTATATTACAGATACATTTACTTTCACATGTTTTTTTAAGAAGCGTTTTTTGGCGGCCGAGCTCTTATAAATAGGACCGGAGGGAGTATTATATAATAATATTAATTAATATTAAAAAATATTAGTAACATTCAATTCATCAACGTAACATTAATTTTGACATGCATATATACACACGCGGGCATTCAATCAATCTTGGTTTGAGGATATCAAATTCATGGTTGTTCAGGAATGAGCTTAATAGCCAAAAACTTGTACTCGATCTATACTTAAATATAGGATCTAGTTGGCTTTTTTAGAAAATCATAAGAAAAATAAATGAATTACTTATAAATTGATTTGCCTAAATTTTTCTCTAAACTTGTTTATTGACTCATAAGCTGGCATATAACCCAATAATACACAAAATACATTATTATGATTAAGTGACTCATTTGACTTCTTTAATTTCTTAAAAAAAAATTAACTAAATTATATATTTAGAAACGGCATGAGGTTAATGACATTAATTAAAGAGAAGATGAAAGATGCATGACAATGATGTTTGAACTTTGAAGAGCAACTCAATGACATTTTCACCGCGTGAGTGCCACACGAAGAAGCTTGCAGTTTTCAACGAAAACCGCTTACAACCTGAGTGTTTAACAAGCTAGCCATGACTCTAGCCTTATCCCCACGCCAATCTTCTCTTATGATTTCTAAAAGTCCCAATTGATTATTCCAATTCAAGTGAGTAAGTTAGTTTAAAGTTAGCAATTTCTGGTAAAATCTTAAAATTATGTTAATTATCCTCAATCATAAAAGCCATTTGTCAGAAAAGTTAATTGGTCTGTAATTAAATTTTATTGTTTTTCTTTTGTCATCCTTATCATGCAAAAAAAAAAAAAAATTTCATTTAGCCATATTTATAAGTTGACTATTTAAATTTTTCTTGTGAATGTTCAATCATATCATTTATTTATTATGTGTTAACCTTTTTACGTCGTGTAGTACTAATACTAGATATTACACCGTGCTATTAAGGAACTTTGAACTTCAACATGTTGAATGGGAAAGTAAATCAATCTATACTTGTTCATTGAAAGCATCTTGTTGGGACTTGGCGTTATACCTACCATGCATGCAAGCCGATTCACACACTACTGGGCGTTATACCTACCATGCATGCCAACCGATTCACACACTGATTTCTATCTATAAATCCACTTTAATTAATTGATTAATTCTCAAATAGTAAAGAATGGAAGTTATAATATTAAATATGTCATCTTTATATAAATCTTTGCAATCTTACCCTCATTTAAGATTGAGTTGAAAGAGTCACACACAACATCAATATTAATTGTTTCTTTCTTTCTTTCTTTTTTTACATTTAGTAGGAGTAAAATAGTCATATTCACATTAATTGATCTTAAAATAGACTTACAATAAGGAACAAAATTTTTGAAGCAACTGGATTATAAATAACAACAGAGTGATAGTCAAAGGTAAAATGCTCGTGCATGGGAAGGACTTAGCTTGCATGAAGTTAGCATAAATAGTTGACGAGTGTTATTATTAGTGTGTGAAAAGGGAATTTAAATAAAGCTAATCGGATATGGAGATAATTAATGAGGCACACCAGTACGTATTATTACAGAAAAGGGTTATCGTGACGCTTTTTTTTTTTTTTTTTGGGTCATATGACGGCGTTTTCAAAACGTCACAAATAACCAACGCCTGGATTGATTTTGTGACGTTTTCAATACGCCACGTTAGGGTCGCCGCGAGGCAGTTGTTCTGGTTTGAACCTGGAATAAATGAATGAATTGTGGGATAAAGGCGACTTACGAGAAGTTTCCTACGAAGAGTCACTCAACACACACACACACAAACACACACATGAGAATAGACTACACCCGTGGTCCCCACGCGCCATAGCTCATTCCAACGCGATCATAAATTCATAATTCCTCTCTGGGTCCACACCCCACCACACAGAATGAAATACTTAGGGACTATCATTCACAGGGGCATTCTCGTCATTACAATGTTACTTAATATCGACATCCTTTGAAGTTTGAACGCGGACACAGAGAGAGAGAGAGAGAGAGAGCCTCCAGAACTGAAAGGCGGTCAAATACTGCTTGACTTCTCTTGCGATTACCCTCTATGGCTCTATATATATATACCCCTCCCCATCTCTCAACTTCTCATCACACACAACCTAGTCGCTTCTTAACATTCTCTCACACACATTCATAAATACGCTCACACAGATCGAGATTTGGAGGACGTATGAAGAGGGAGAGAGATAACGAGAGCTTACTGGACCTGGCCAAATGCCTCGTGCTGCTTTCTCATCATCATCAAGCAAAGGTGGATAGTAGCAATTCAGAATATGAGTGCAAGACGTGCAAGAGAAAGTTCTCATCGTTTCAAGCACTTGGGGGGCACAGGGCTAGCCACAAGAGGCCGAAGCTGGTGGATGGGGAAGAAGACCTTAAAGAAGAGGCCAAATCCCTCAAGTTAGCCACCAAACCCAACACCCACGCTTGCTCCATTTGTGGGCTTGAGTTCTCATTGGGCCAAGCACTTGGTGGCCACATGAGAAAGCACAGAGCCCTTCCTCACCACCATCACAATACTGACCAAGTGGTGGCTAAAGTCCCTGTTCTTAAGAGATCCAATAGTACCAGGGTGTTTTGCTTGGACCTCAACTTGACCCCTCTCCAGAATGACTTTAATCTTTTGTTTTCCAATATGCCTCCTGCTTTCACTTGATTCTTCTGTCTTCCTTCATCTTCATTCTTTCTTTTACTACTTGTCTTCTCATTTTCCACTTGTATTTATTTAGCCTTCTTCAGTTGTATATATATACTTTTGAATCAATTCCTTCATTCACAAGTTTCACCCAATAATGAGTCTCCAATTCGGCAATTCCATTACATATATACATCTTTCACCTTATTATTTTAAGCTTTTAACCACAAATTTATGTTCGAAGACACTTGCGTGCTCTCTACGTACAACTGAATAATCTCTCCGGGACATTAACTAAAACAAGCAATCATATATCCCAAAGTACGGCTCTCGAACATCTCCATTAAGGTTCTAGTCCATTTCCCTCAATTTAAATAAAACTACATTGTTTTATTAAAAAAAAACCATGATCCAACAAAGTTTTTAAAATTAACGCTTTTTATTTTAGATGTATTTTGATTATCTCAAAATTTTTTAAATAAAACGACATGGTTTTATCTAAATGGACGGAATCTAAGTGGAGAGGTTTCATGTCACCCAAAATATGTGGCCAATTGTCTTTTTTTTTTTTTTCATTAGTATGAGCTTTTGATCTTATAACCCAAGTTAGACTCAATGAAGGGCTTCTATGCCACAATGATGTGGTGGTCAATATACGCACACATGTGTGAAAGCGGACATCCAATTCAATATTATAGGCAAACTACTGCCGGCTACAATGCGTTCCTATGAAACACTATGAGAATCTTTGAAACTTATTTACGAAGAGAACGAGTTCGATTGTTATTCCTGTGTCTCCAACATGTACAACTAACAGAGTGGGAAACATATCACCGGCATTGTTGATTATTGACACAGTAACGTAATTTCTTCGACCTGGATAGGAATGTTATTTCTAGAAACGTTCCTCTTTTACGTTCGTCCAGTCACATTTATGCCTACGCGTATACGATAACAATAAGTTACATACATGCGCGTTTTCTTGCGGCAAAAAACCAATCTCCGCGTTTTCTACAAACATTTTTGCACATGTCATAATAAGGAATATATAATGGGCCGATCTGGCCTGCTTCTACTTGGGTTACTACGGGAAAGCGTATAATTGGGCTCAAATGTCATGAGCCTTTGAATTGGGCTGATTATTTTTTCAAGAAAATAGAAATCTTTATGATTTCTCAACAGCAACTAAAAATGGAAAGATTCATTGATATGGAAAATAATAGTAGAAGCAAAGCGACAGTGGTGTGAACTAAGAAGAACAGGTCATTGTCACAATAGCAATTGCACTCTCATCTAGGGCCCTTGCAAAAAAAAATGTGGGATTCAAATTCTTGTCCGTTACAATGAATACGACTAGAACCCCTTAATTCTCAACAAGCAACCATGTATACATGTCACTCCTACAACTTGAACAGATTCCTAATAATATTAATATTACATGCCCAATAACAATTATAGTCTAAAAATAGGGAAAACACGTCATTCATAACTGTGGTATGTAATTGCTACCTATTTGTATTATTAAAAAATGGCAACATGTTTGAGTTATTAATGGCTGATTTGTCAACATATGTACAGTTTATATATACGTACAGTATTTATATAAGGCAACTTGTGCATCGGCCGCGACGCACGCAATAGCAATTAGAGAATCTGTAACATGCATCAAGAACGTTCCATTCTATGCGTTACGCAGATGTAAACTTACATTGTAGGAGTACATATTATTTGACCTACTTTCTACTAGAGGAAGAAGCAGCAGCGCAAGCCCCCCTCATAATTCAGAAACTGGATTGGCACAAGTAAGGGAGCTTTATCACATATTCATGCAGAGACTCGATCTTTTGACATTTGAGAGCAGCGAAATGGGAATCTCGGAATAATACAAGAAAATGAAAACCTTAAGTATCATAAGATTTGGTCCAGGGCATGAAGCAAAATAGGACGTCTTGTTGTTGTTGTTGTTGTTGTTTTGAACAGCAAGGACGTGTTATTTTTAACTCGGAAGTCAGTACACAGTTGCTTCTTCTTTCTTGGTTTTTTTTCTTTCTTTTTTCTTTTGGCAAAAGGTTCCGTCATCATAGCGATGAAACAGTTGTTTTGGGGTATATGATTATCATCATGAGTTATAAATGTCACTGAACTTAATTGGATTTAAATGAATAAGACCGTTAATGATGATAATGTACACGCTTATATAGAGAGGTTTGATTTCTTTTGAATTTAAATATGATGAAATGGTTCATGCAGAGACGCATTATATTCCATGAGCTTTTCCAATCATGACGATCCACCCTAAAACATTTCATAAATAAACAGGCATTTCACGATCCATCTTAGAGAAAATTTGTTTATAATATTTCTAAACGAAGATTATGGAAGATGAGCGTTCAACAGACACACAACACACGTATACAAGCAATATAATCAGGTGGGATGATGAAACCCAAATAATTGCTGGACTGATTGATAGCGGACCCATGCACATCAACTTGAGAATAAAATGGAGATCATAATTAATGCTTATATTTTAAAATGAGAAAGTGGTGAGGAGGCTGACCACTTCAATGTGTTGACATATATCCTGATCAACTATATATATATATATGAAACAAATACTGAAGTCATGCATGAGATCAGTATAATGTTGTCTAGATTAGGAAAACAAAAACTGTCTGGTATTTATATATATAGCTGAAACGTTCAAGCAAATCCATCCAGATGCTAAAGACAGATCGATGTTGCATTAAAGTTATCGATCCAAAAATGCTTATGGTGTATGCTATAAAGACTGTTTGGCAAAGCGTCGTACGTCCCTTTTAATTTTGCCATTTAATGCCATGTATTCTGAATCGTAGCGCATTCATAGGTCATATAGTTATGGACCGTATAATTAATAATTCCCACATGCAAAGTTAAATCTCTTATATAAAGTCAACATTTATGACACTCGCACCTACTAATTAGTTACTCCTTCCATGTTCTGCAGTTTCCATGTTTTACTCCTGTACGTTTTGATGGACTATATATATATATATAATCTAATGCCAGGTAATATTGATATCATAAATTAATTAATATGCTGTTTGGCTGGCATTTTCTTTAATTGATATCTATTTTTGCAAGTGGCAAATGTTCCAGCCATCCAAGTTCTATGGAACAATCCAACCAATACTGAAATTGTACGTGATAATATAATCATGTTCATTAAATATGCTTGCTCTTTCATACAGTATTATATGCCTTTGGGATTTTCTGCAACGCACATGGAGTTTCCCAATGGCTTGCTATTTCATTAGAAATGTTTACTCTCTCGGGTCTTTAATTGAATTGATGAGTTGGTTATTGTAATGTATAGTATAGTTGTCAATTTTTTATTTAAAATTTCCTTTATTTATTGATGGCTTCTTAACAATAATTAAACAAAAAGAAAGGAAAATAAGGAAGGTGATTATCTTATTTTAAAAAATACTTCATCCGTTCCGAAATATAAGATCTAGATGACTTTTTATTGGAGAAATTAAGGAAATGAAATGAACCACTTAATCATAACGTATTTGGTATATTATTAGATCATATGTCACCTTACAAGTCAAATAAACTAATTTAGAGAAAAAATTCAGGAAAATCAATTTTTAAATAACTTATTTAACTATTTTAGGATTCTCATATAAAGTCAACTAGATCTTACATTTTAAGAACGGTAGAAGTATGTCATGTTACTGTACACAGGATGGCTACTAGTGCACCATTCGTTAGACCCACTTTACAGTGGAACAAAAAAGAAAAGAAAAATCAGGTTCATCATTCACTGCTTTTTCAAATATGTGTGTGTGTGTGAGTATACGATATTTATTTTACAAACACAACTAATATACATGCCAAATAGGAAAATTATATATGAAGTTGTTACTCGACGAGGTTCAGGAGATTTTGGAGCCCGTGACCGAGCCCAAAATTGAACCCAAGTCAAACAGCACCGAAATTAATATACATTCTAATTAATCTTGATTTTATTTCGCCCCTCCTCACGCTACTTTTCTGGTCAAAAGGAAATCTATCAATATGTTTCAAGCTTCAAACACATGCCAATGCACATGAATCTTTATTACTTAAAGGCTTTACGATTAGTACAAATAGAAGTAATATCTTAATTTGACCAGACAATGTATACATGTGTTTAAAAATCGATCTCACTTCTCATCTATCATGTTTAATGTGTGTGTATGACATGAATTAAAGGGAAACTATTAAAGGATCTAATTTATTTGAAACGAGTTTCTGAAGCTGTTAAAGACGAGTAGGTAAAACTAGGTGAATCTAGATATTTGATTTTATATTACGTATTTGTTAAAATATTTTTAATAGAATTAAATCTACACTTATAGATGAGATTTTAGTATAGATATGCCTAGTTCTCTCTAATTTTCTTTTTGACTAGGAAGGAAATTGGTTCCGCTAACCTTTGATGCAAATTGCTTATTAACTGATCAATATAATAAAAACTATAATTTCCTATCGTGTTACTACCTCTATTAGTATCAAGAGTTGCCTCTAAATAATTAAATAATCAGCTTATATATAGTGCTTTTAAACTTCACGTAAATCACATTCGCCCACCATGACTCCAGAGACGACTTTAATTTGGAGCTATATGCAGCTTAAGCTTCTGCATCTGGAAACAAGGAAACCCTCGAACGCGAACAGATCAGTCAGTCAAGAAGATGCGATTTTTTTCTTATTTTATTTTTGAAATCAGAACAATATTAATGAATTTTTAGCGTGATTAAATGTATGCGCGCGCGCGCACGGGATCAGGTTGAAGCAATAGCTGAGCACGAGGTTAGTTGAAAAGCTAAGCAAAAGTCTTGTCAGAAAGAGCCACAAATCAGATGAGCAAATTAAAGGAAATAATTAATAACAGCAACAAGCTGAGAGTAATAAAGCTGGCGAAAGCAACAAAGCTTCACTACAAAAAAGCTTCAAAATAATTATTACTTGAAAAGAAAAAGCTCCCTGAACTTCTTATATCTAATATTGAAAAAAAAAAAAAAAAGATAGGGAGTGAGGATAGGGAATATCTAAGTATGAATCGAAATATTTTTTACATAATGGATGTCATGATTAGGACGCTTAACCCCTAATAATCATGCCAGTACTTACCTAATAATTGGTTTAACTTTTGATTATTCCTATATGCAACACTCTTCGTTTAAAACTTTCACATATAAAAATCTCTTCGTGCTAAGAATGATTCATGGACCTACATTAAAGATGGTCGTTAAATTGTAATTTGATATTTTCTTATGCATGCCAAAGTGCCAACCCTAGCCAAATCAAGCTATCATCTCAGGTCGTAAGAAAATAAGAGGTGACGACAACACAATGTTATTATCATGCGTTTTTAGTTTTTACTTAAACTTATCTTCCCACGGCTCAAAATTAAATATCTGCATGCCAAGTTAGGAGGTAGTCTTAATCTAAATCCACCGAATAATATTTATATGAAGTAACTAATATTGTTCATATATGTGTACGTTACTCTTACTTTTGAATGGATTAAAATATTTGCAAAATGAATATGCATGCACTATGGACGATGAGGATTGTGAATAATTATTTGTCAGAAAAATAATACCAGTACCTGCTAGTCTTATCATTCTGGAATGAAATGGTCCTTAATTAATGAGTGTATTGTGCGTGTGTGACAGAGACTTCACCATGGACGATAATCATTATAAGTGGGGACATGTATAGCAGAAAAGGTAAATTATAACGATGGCACACAAGAACAAGAAGCCATTGTCTCTTTTTCAAGTTCCTCAATTATTAGCTTTCTAGCCATTAGTATACCACATGAGAGTAAATGTAATGTCGCTTTTATTTGCACACTCAACCATGTGGCTATGTGACATTATACAATATTATCGTACAATTAATATTGTTCGTACGTACCAAGAAAGACCAATGCTTCATCATAGCACAGCTGGTACGAGACTTTTGAATAATGCCGCAAATATGTATATCATAGCATGCATCCAATAATTCCATATGAGTTATATAACTATGCCAGTAGTCCAGATGAGTGCAATTTTATGAGAGAATAAAACTAATTAATATGTTGCCATTAATATTCGCCAGATCCGTCTAACATTATAGGGTTCAACATCAACTATACGTACTCATCATGCAGGTGAATGGTCTTTGAAAATATGTTTCCTCACTTCACAAAAGTCAGCGATTATCCCATTCTTTCCAACTACTTTCACATGATATATAACATTATAATCTCTAATGTATTAACCAGTTTTAGCTTATTATTATAGTACTAGAAGAATAACTAATGACTTCTTTTACTGTGTTAAGACACGTTAAGCCGAAGGATTAGCGACACGAAGGGTTATCTAATTAAGCAAGTCCCTTTAGAGACAAAAACGTTAAAAATCCTATATCGTAATATAGGATAACAAAGAGAGCTAACCCTAGATACTGCATAAATCATCACCTTCCAGCTCCACAAGAGACAATTCCTCACTTGCGTCACTCTGTGTTTCAAAACTCTTGGACAGTTCATATTTTAAACAGTGTTTGCAAACGTGTCTTATAGTTCCAAGTATTTATATTTAGTTTATGTTATAATATAGATATTGTAGATAGGTGGTGCCAATTTTTCTCCTTTGTTTCTGGCATGGCAGATATTAAGAAATTTGAAAACCTTATCTGCATCGGCCGATCTTTGAGCACGTTCAATTAATTTTACTTTTGATGTTTCAAGTCATCAAAAGTGAAGTTTTTTAATTAATGCGGCCGTCAAAAAAGTTGCAGAGAAAATGTATTTAAGACAAATCGGCTTACGTGTCTCACTAATAAAGCCTCATTAATTGACTAGAACGTATATTTTTGTACCACGCGTTTGATCCGTGAGACACATACAGAGGATAGTTTATTTGTTTAGATAGTGGAAGCATTTAAAAGTGCATATGAGAATAAGGCACGATCAAAGAAAATCTGGTACGGTTAAGAAATTTGGATTAGGACGATGACTTCAATTTCCAAATGGAAGGGTTATATATTAGCTATGCATATCGCTTTCATTGTCAAACATAACGCGATCGAGGTGCAGTCTGATATGTGATATCACATGCACATCTACCTTAGGACTTTAGTTATAATTAATTATATATAGATTAAATTAATTAGAGTAAGGCTTGTGCTGTCATTTACATGTAAATGGACATAAATTCTACAGTTCGGTTTCAAAATATTCGTAATTCAAGTTTATATATGTGTATGATTTAAGAAAAGAAAAATACTTAGGTTAAGTTGTCCTATCACATATGACTATATGTTTGATGTTTTAAATATGGGTTAAATATCATTTTGGCTAATAAACTATTATGTAAGTATTATCTGACACAAATAATAATAAAATGTATCTAATATGTCAATTAAGTTTTAAAATTGAGCAAAATGGCCAGTACAATCAGATGTAGTTAAACGGCGTTATGTCTCTGCCACGTGTTGATAAGTCACTCGTCCACCTGGATTGCTAACGAATCAAAATAAATGACATGGACCAGTTATGTGTTGACAAATCGCATGGACATAACGACCGTTTGGTTACATCTGATGTTATTGGCCATTTTGCTCAACTTGAAAAGTTATTTGGCATACAAAATCCCTTTTATTAATACTTATGCGAGATGATACTTACGCAATAACTGATTGGCCAAAATGATAGTTTACTATTCAAATATTGTCATTTAATTATAAAAACCCATAGAAATATAAGACACGTGAACTTGTGTGATTGAAAAACTTGATAATTACTTTAAATAACTTAATATAAGTATGGTTCTTAATAAAATTAATTATTACAGTAAATTTAACGTTATTTAATCAATAACATCGTTAATAAATAAATAACATGTGTGTTTCAACACAGTCTGCCTTATGATTAATTGATAAAATATATTAATTATTTAATGCAGGTTATGATTTCATTATTATCCAAATATATATTGTTGATGATGATAAATTACTAAGCCCCTATATGCGCCAAGAGAGAAAAAAAATCATGAATAATTGTCTCATGATTGGTGAAGTGCAGTTTATCAGAATATATATAGAATGTGTTTCCATTATCCATTTAATATAGATTCAAATCCCACTGGTTCCACTTACCCGATTTTGTCCAACCCCCTTTGAATATGTTCCTAAATGCAATGTACAAATGCGTTACTCCAATAATATGGATACTAATATATGATTCAACAAAAAGTTCTAATCCTGTCTTTTTTTTAAAACTATATTATTATGCTTAGGTATATGAAATCGAAGTACTCCCTCCATCCCTATATATAAGAGCTAAAAATTTGAATAGTTTTGTTCCTTTTTATAAGAGCCTGTCATAAATTGTCAAGCATAATGAATTTTTTCCCATTTTATTTATCATTATTCTCTCTATTCACATTCTCTTTCATACCCATTTATAACACTATTATCACATTTCTCTCTCTTATATAAATAAGAGCAAACTTGAGAAAACAAAACTATTTCAGACATATTTATCTCTCTCAATTACTTTTTTAATCTGTGTAATTTTACCTATTTGATTCTTATAATAAGGGAACGAGGGAGTATTAAAGCAATCATAATAATTGAGCTGTACCGAATCGCAATGGGAAACGAAAATTATTGAAGCCATAAAAATTCAAGTCATTAGCCTTTGTCCGTAAGATTGAAGTACAATTGATTCTATCTACCACCTTGATAGCCGCCCCTATGCTCTGAATATAACCTGGAAAGACTATATTTAACGAAGTCTTTTACTTTACTTTACATGAATTTTCGACTAGTTTAATGAATATTCTAGCCTATAACTTGGCTTTTCATCGGGGTTAGGTTATAGGCATGATCTTTGGAATCCTCTCAGCTACTGAGAGCTCGAAACATAGGCTAAATTGCGATGTGGGGTTACAGCTTCATTTAACATGACACATTGTTCTTAACCATTGGCCCATCTCTTTTATTATATTCCCAGGCCCTGAAGATATAAAACAATATATTATCTTTCAATAACCCCAAACTTATCTTAAATTGTTCAACTAATGGGGCGCATGATGAGGCACTTAGCACTACTCATCATATCGGTTCTTAGTGATATATAGGTGCCTCATGAATGAAATATTATTGGGACACTGTTTGTGTTAATAGATTCGCGCGCGTCGTCTCTTTTTTGCAGTATCGTATTTTCTACTTTCGTATGTTCTGTGATCTTTGACCATATTTGGCAACCAAATTAGGACTTGGCACGTGTCATGAGTCCAAACCCTGATGGCGAATCCTAATTATATTGGATACGTATTTGTATTTTTTAGTGAAAACTTGAAAAGCACGTAATAAGTAGGCTACACATACACATGTTCGTATGCCAGATAATTGGAATTCGCTCTGTTGGAATTTGACGAGTCAGGAGCTCCGAGAAAGGCACTCTTTATCCAATATATTATTAAATAGTTTATCTTATATTCGGATTTGCTTATTTAATTTTTACAATACTCTTAAGAGATGTCATCTCTTAAGTTAAGAAAGGTTTATCCATTTTGGAAGAATTTGATCAATAATTTTTAAGATATTGAGTTTAAATTTCACCGTTATATAATGACTTCGTTAAAGAAAGTATCTTTACGAACATCTTTTAAAATAGAAGTTTTAATCTGTTGGTGAGCTTTTGAAATCTATCTTTACCGAAAGCTTTTTCTCTATTAAAAGAAAGTACTTCATTTTAAAAAATGAAAGCTACGGAATGAATTATATAATTATAAGGTCCATTAGTGAGTTTTGTTGTCTCTTGTTGTGATACATGTATTGTTGACCTCAATATAATAGGGCTTATAATCAGAAGGCGTATCAAGAGAGACATGAAATGACTTGTACGTTTTGGATGGAGGGTTCCCTTCAACTCTTCCCTCTACTTTTATCTAAATTGTGGTGATTATTTCATTTGCTCCCTTCATTTTTAAATATATATAGTACATAGTTATTTTTAAAAAAAAAATCATAAAAAAGTTAAATAAGTTATTCATAAATTAATTTGCCTGAATTATTTCTCTAAACCAGTTTATTTGACTTTTAAACTAACATATAATCTAATAATACATAAAAATCCTTTTAATTAAGTGACTTATTTAGTTTCCTTAACTTCTTAAAAAAATCAACTGGATGTTATCTTTGGGAATGGAGGAAGTATTTGTTTTCATACATATATGTAGATATAAGTTACATTGTCAATTCTCATATAATATGGTTTATCTCGTTTTCCTAGAATCAACTTTTTACATTAGTAAAACTCTCATCAGGTCCTTGGTCATAATGCATATATGAGCTAGCAATATTAGCCTTGAAATCATATAGTTCAGCTGGCGCTAAACACTTATTAAGAGATTGTTAAATGTGACGCTCTTAGTTCAAACCTTCCATAAAAAGTAATGGTTCGTGAAAGATAACAAAAAAAAATGCCTAAGCATTCGCATAAGAGACCTTAGCTTGTACATTTTTGGTGTTAAGATAGTGAATCTGTCCTTAGACAAAATAGAAAAGGCACATCACACACGGACGCACATAGTATTATTGAGTGATACTGGTAAACGAAAACACAAAAAGATGCAGTGCAAGCATAAGTCTTTCGCCTCCATTATTGTCTCAAATAGGGATGAATGAAGAATCAATTCACAAGATCATGTACGTACGTTCATTGAATTGCTCAAAGGAAAATTAAAGAGACATGTACGTATTACGTTAAAAAATGGGAAGACTGCTACATAATTGTTTGCTTTAATTTGCTGTTGTTGGAGAGGAGAGAAATGATAATGGTGAGAAGGAAAAAGTTGTCGGGCTATGTGAAGCAGGTGGAGGGGGTGATTATAATCTGGTTGGGATATTTATATTTAAAGACGAAGAAGGAAGACACAAGTGTCAAGTTTTTGAGACTCCAATTTGGTGCGCGTCCATCAAATATTTATTGATTGATGATGGTTGTGTTCTTCCGTAAACTTGTGTTCTCCATTTTCGTACACATGGCCTCCTTCTTTATACCTAAACCTAACCCTCTTCAATTATTTGACTCTCTTATGTTAATATCCCCCACATTCTTGCTTCCCCTTGCCCTCATTCCTCACGTGTATTTTGGTATTGTTAGGAATTTTTGGACTCTTTTGCCATTCATCACCCTCTTCCTTCCCCATCCAAAATTTAACTAGTTTTCAACACCTAGCTGAATATACGAAGAACGGCCGGTTAACTCATTAAATACATCATGAATTGGATTTTTTTTTAAATTTATCTTATCAAGTTAAATACTCCATCAATTTCTAAATATAAGATCTATTTGATAATATGAGCTTGTTCCTAAATATAATGCATCTTTCTAATTTTTCTCAATTTTTCTCGAAATTATCCATATTGATGCTATTCAATAATAAATAACAAAGAGATGAGCCATGGAAATAAAAGTAGATGATTAAGGTACTTTGGTAATATCATGTTATTTTAATTAATTTAACTAACTTTCTTAATCTAATCAAATTAGATAATTAGGTTTTATATTTAGGAATGGAGGGAGTAGCAAGGTTTTGAAAAAGTGCTGCATTTAAGTATAAATAATTAAGAGTAAAATTGACAAATTTACGTTTTCAGCACCTATTTCGCTAGACTTTACTCCGAGTTTGTTTTAATATAATATTTTTGTTTTATCTCAACGTTAATCAAATATGCCCCCAGAAGTTACCATTTTATTCATTTTTGAAACACAACTCACGCTGTTGTAAATACCTATAATTTCACTCACTGATGACATTCGTAAAGATGACGCCCATACTTTATTAAAGGATATGAGTTTGGATCTTAATATATGAAGATTTTATTGGTAAATGTAGTCTATAAGTAAGTTTGTAAATTTTTTTCATGGCATGATTTTCCCTGGCTTCTGCATCTTTTTGTGTGAGGATATTTCACACACACACACACAATCTCCTATAAAATGATAATAATATTCAAGAAAAAACTTGGCCAATAAATGGGTCAGCATAAGAGCGTAAGTATGTGGTATTATGTACTGGTGTAGTATCACTTCCAAAGACTCCGCCTTTGGCTCCTCGACCATGTTGCCATGTATCTATCTAATGTACTTGTAATTCTCGTCGGAGCCCAAACCCTTTTTTGAAAAATACAAATTAGATACTTAATTTGTTATTTGTGAATCATTAAGGGAGCGTGGGGCCTGGATTCAAGAGAAAAGTGTGAGGCCTATAGTGAAAAAAATAGGTGGTGGTGGATATGGAACCTATTACAACAAAATTGTGGTGGAAGTGGCACCCGTAGTAAAAAAGAATTGGGAATGAGGCTATTGATTTTTCATTTTTTATGCACCATCATCCTTCATTCCTTAAAATATAGGATCTAATTGATTTTTTAAAAATCTTAAAAAAGTAGTTGAATTATTTATAATTTAATTTATCTGAATTTTTTCTCTAATTTATTCGACTTGTAAACTAATATATAATAAATTAATATACAAAATTCATTACTATTCAGCGGCTCATTTAACTTCTTTGACTTTTAAAAAAAATCAATAAAAAATCAATTAAATCTTATATTTAAAAACAGAAAAAGTAATTTTTATGTACATGGAACAATACATCTTAGTGTGAACTTAATTGCTATCTGACACAATTTTTAACCTTGTGTTTTTATTGTGAAATTGCTCTTTTACACATCACCGGTAATTTTTATGTGCATGGAACAATAAATCTTAGTGTGAACGTACGTTATATCTGCTCTTTAGGAATATTATTTTCCTTATGAATATGTTACTAATTATTGACTGTCTCGTTCACTGTGTTTCTTTCTATCACTATCACAATCACAGGTGGGTTCTATTTTCCTTCTCTGCACCGTATACCTTGTGTTTGAAAATATAATGTCTGTTGTTTAAAATAGATACGCACTGATTTAAAATTTATCGAAAAATTATAAGTTTTTAGCGAAATTTATTTATCTATCAAATAAGTACCCTTGCTCTGCTCCTTTTTTAATCAAATGAATAGAAACAGAGTTAAAAAAAATAGTAATTAACACATCGTTGAAATTATAGAATAAACGAAAACAAAATTTTAAGAGATACCGGATATATACTTTGAATTATATAATACTCGATATGTTTGGACGTAGATAATATCTCTAAAATAGATCATAGACGCAACTTATTTCACTATTTGTATCTCGTAGGATAATGGTACTCCTTTTGCCCTTGTTTTGAAGATGAATTCATCTATTCCATACGAGAAAAATTGGTTGACACCTTTAAAATTTAACTTTTATATCTTTCTTTAAATACATTTTTAAATAATCTTTTTTAATGAGCTAAAAGCGTCATTTTATGGGCAGTTTGAATTAAAGACATGTTCAATACTATATACCTCTTGTAAAATTTAAGGAATATATTGTACACATTATTCTTTATAAATTGATTGACTATAAATAAAATAGCGTACCAAATCGAGCTGTGAAGAAAAATAAAAGCCTCATTTTAAGAATCATTTTAAGTTTTTTTTTTTTTTGGGGTGTTCCGTATCATTTCTCGGTAGAGAATCATTTTAAGAAAGTGAGAATTTTTTAAAAAAAAACCAGAAGAAAGTGAGAATTTGAATTTTATGATGATTTTACAATACCATCTTAATTGGTTTGATAGGAGGAACAGTAAAAAAGAGAGGTTGTTGCAGAGCTTATTAAGTGGATGGCCAGTATCATTTTATTTTTTATATTACCACAATCTTAATACTTTAATGCGTGAACGGTCAAACTAAAAAAATGCGTCAGCAGTTAAAATAAAAAATAATTTTCCAATTGTACTTTTTTTAAAAAAATAGAGTTATTATTTAAACATTATAAATAAAACTATTCCAAATACATAACTCTCCCTCCTGTTCACATTTTAAAAGTCATTTCCACAAAAGTTTATTCGTTGATAATGATATATAAGTCACTTTAAGAGTAATTAATACTTCTATTTATTTATCAATTTTACTCGTATAACTATTGTTTGAATATGTAATTTTTTTTGTATTTTTCTCCTTCAAACCTCCATTAAATATTAATAAAGTTAAAAAAATGACATATATTAAATGAGTTAACCATTATTTGTTGTTTTTGACAAATTAATTAAAGTGTCTCATAGTATTATGCATGGAAGCAGCGTATAGACTATTCAAAAACAATTCGTGAAGCTGATGGGGACAATTTTAGATAACGTTTTTATAGTTAGACAAAACTCCATATGTTTATGAAACAGACGAAATCAATTTTTTTCCTTGGCAAAAAAAAAAAAAAAAGGACAATCAATTTTTGACATCTGATCCAAATGCTCATATACATTTATCCGTCTCCAAATTAAACTTTATTTGATGGGAGTCTCATGCATTATGCCACTATATATGCAATCAAAAGAACAATAGACAGTACAAATATCACATACTCTATCTTTTATTTAATATAAAAGCTAATTGAAAGTTACTTTTTCCAATTATAATATTTTAATTTAGTTTAACTCTTAAATTTAAAATGCTCTACCAAAATACCCTTATCAATTATACATACTAAGAGGTTCAATCTAAGGGTGACCGTATAATTTAATTTAAATATATTTTAAATGAGCAGTTGAGTTGACTGTAAAATATATCAATATTAATGATTTATTATCTCAATAAACAAATTTTTATAAATGTTATACGGAATGATTAATTGAATATAGTCAAATAAAAAAAGTTAACATGTGATCAAGAACGTGTTTCACAATTTTTCTGTATGATAGAAACATAAAAACCATAAATTTGTTGTATAATTTCGTAAGTTTAATTAAGTTTGTATCTAATACAAGTTCAAACAATTTGTGATTTGATCTTGTTAAGTGGAATCGGAATCGTAAAATTAAAAAGTTAACTCATGAGTCTAGCAACATGTCTAATAATGTTTTACAATCGTTTTGATTGTTTGCTCAGGCACTAAGGATTTTTTGGCTGAGGAATTAGATCATTTCCTTGTATTATGATAACAATTTCATAAGAAGTTATGAAGGAAGTTTGATCGAAACGAATAATAATTTTTCTTCTTTCATTAATAAGTAGAAACATCAAATAAATATCGGAACCTTTTTTTTAACTAAATTAACTCAGCTTCCAGGGGGAAAAGAAAACCGAGTTCTTGTTTCACTGCTCTCTGCCTTTCCACAGTTGTGAAATTACAAGAATACCCACGACGAGAGTAATACTCCCTCCGTTCCTAAATATAAGACCCAATTGACTTTTTTGGAGAATCCTAAATAAACTAAATAAGTTATTTACAAATTGATTTTTCTAATTTTTTTCTCTAAAATAGTTTATTTAACTTATAAGCTAACGTATGATCTAATAAAATATAAAATATATTATGATTAAGTGACTCATTTAGTTTCCTTAACTTCTCCAAAAAAATCAACTGGGTCTTATATTTAGTAACGGAGGAGGGAGTACATTTTATGGAAACTCTGGATTTCAAATTTCAAGGCCTTCTTGAGTCTTGACATTTTCTTCCTTTCTCCTTTTTTTCAATTATAATTCTCCTCCCCACAGGCCACAAATCTCCATCCTCTCCCACACCCACAATATAAATTTGATAGCCAAATGACCCTTTTTGTTTTTCCGAGGAACGCCACGCTTCTTACTCCAAGCCTTCTCTCTCTCTTTACCTTTCTCCAATCAGCTAATGCAAAACTAACCTGCTCTCTATCACCCTTCCCTCCCTCCTTCTCCTTCACCAGAAGAATGAAAGCTCTGATTCTATCTTAATCACCCACTCTCATCATTATTCTCTGTAAAACTCAAAACTCAAAACTCGAATCTTCATCCTTGTAAGTTGCTCCTCCTCCACACCCAACTTCTATTTTTTCTTAATCTGTTTGATCTATCATATTTTTCTGTTTCCTCTGCCTGACTATTTCTTCATCATTCTTAGAACTCTCCGGCATCACCCTCTGATTAGCAATGTCGTTGAACCATCGCATAAAAATGTGTTGAAGAATCTTTCTGATTTAATGGTTCTTGTTTTATTTCCGACACCCTTTGCAAGACAGTGAAACATACTTGAGGAATCTGATTCTGGGTCCGGTTAGATTGATTTGTTTTCATTAATTTCTGCAAGCTAGCTTCTTTTTGGTGTCTGGCCTTACATAAACCAGTTAATCTGCATATTCTTGTTTTTGTTTGGATGGTCTTTCTCTGTAAAATAGAATAGTCAGAAAAGGCGCATCTTTAGAAAAGATGTGAGATGGAGATCTCCCATTCACTTTGAGAGATGATTAATAAGCACAAACATAAATAAAGAATCCCAATTCTTTTGTACTTATTGTTTAATTCTTCATCTCTCTTCTCTGTCATCCTCTCTGTAAAGCACCATACTTGAGTTCCTAAACAATCATTCTTAGAAGAAAAGGATGAACCTGGCCTTTTTCTCTACCTCTCACTCTCTCTCTCGTATATTTATATATCTCCCTAAGGTTTCCTTTCTTTTATTTTTTCTTCTGCCTGCTACGTTCTGGACTCAGAAGCTGTCTCCATTTCCCCCACAATTTGGCCTTTTATATTACCTTTGAAAACTGCTCTGCACTATTTTAAACCATTTTTAACAATAACTTCTCATACCAGCAAGAATTTTTTTATTTTTTCGTGGAGACTTTCTGAAGTTGATATTAAAAAAATAAATTATTTGGAATCATCTTCACTTGAAATGGCAATTTCTAATCGGCGATTGTTGTTTATTTTGGTTTCATCTTTAGTGATCGGCAGCACATCAACAATGAGGACAGAGCCCAGAAAAATATCCAAGGTATGCAGACTATGCACCTCACAGTATTCTTCTCGGGCGATCTATGCCTTTATTTACTTCATTTTTAATTCGTGTTACATTTCAGGCTTCTTGGAAGAAATTATTGGCGAGTAATTGGCTGAACAGAAAAAACGGAGCTCACAAGTTTCCCTCAGATTTCTCTGCGTTAGGTAGCTACAGTTTTGGATTCTGATTTTATTACTTTTTTTTTCTTTTTTCTCTTTTGGGATTATCAGGAAAGCTAGAAAACTGAAAAGTTTGTTGTTGCCGCTTCGATTGGCCGCAGGAAGCAAGAGCGAAAGAAGGAAAAGCTGCTCCGACCAAGAATATTACGACGTCGCAAGGAACAGTTTCTCTTTCTCAGGTAATTCGCCGACCAGCCTTTCGTTTTACATATGATTGTGATGTGGGTAGATCTGGGCCGTTGGATGAAATCAGAAACATGCCACGTGGATCGTTGTGAGGGAACCCAATTATGTCCTATGATCTCTGTTTTCGTGTTTTTAGTTTCAGCAACCCGCACGAGAGTCTATAAACTATAGGCTTAGCTATATTAAGATATTCACGCTTTTATTTTTCTGAAAAGTTTTCTTTGATTTTTATGCTTTATTTTGCCTGAATTATTGATTTGAGGGTTTATTTGGACAGAGAGATCATTGGTGGAATCTACGAATGGAACTAGATATTCCACGCATGAGGAGGCACCACCACCTGTGGATGATTCTCTTAACCTCAAGTAAACATTTGAATTCCCCTTGGAAATCTGTTTAGTCAAAGTATTAAAAACTATTGAACAATACTGTTTATGTTGACTTAGAAAAATGAATGAAAAAATGTGTAGGATGTTTGTGGGGACATGGAACCTAGGAGGGAAATCGCCGGAGGACAATCTCAACTTGATGGAATGGCTAAAGTCACCTTCACCAGCAGACATTTATGTTATTGGGTACTATCTCAGTTCTCAATAAACTCCAATATCCTACTTTCACTTTCAAGTTTCTGTCGTAGAATAAAGACAAACCCTGAACACTATAGCATAAAATGATTTCGCCCGGAATTAATTGGTTGTAGTATTATTCAATGACTGAGACCCACTCAGAGAGAGACCACAAGTCAGAACCTGCGTTATTATTCACTGAATCACTTCTCTTTTTATCTTTTTATTTTTGTCGGTTAGAGAGGAGTTGTACTGTAGTACACTGTACATCCACTGCCCTTAACGGTACTGTGGCAATGTCACACCTCATCAACGTGCACGTACCCCTTAGCTTTTAAGAGTGACACACTAACACCTTCCCGATAGGGTAGGGGCCTAGCTACCTCCATGTACGAAGATTTGTATATATGTTTATGTACAATAAATAAATTTGCATTTACAGTTTGTTAAAACTTAAAACTCGGTTGGGTTAAAAAGTAATGGGTGTTTTGTGTTCAGGTTCCAGGAAATAGTACCTCTAAACGCAGGGAACGTGCTTGGGCCGGAGGATGGTGGGCCAGCTGCCAAGTGGCTTTCTCTCATTCGTCAAGCATTGAACACCACCGACCAATTTGATGAAGACGTTGACCATGACAAGGTGTCTAGTCAACAAGGAAAGCAGAAGCCAAGGTTGAGTTTTTCGGACCATCTTACCTTAGAGGATGAATTGGGCAGTGAAGAATTTGCCGAATGGTCTCAGAACAAGTCAAATAATGGTCAAAATTCTCCATCTTTGGGCTCTACGAGTGGGAGACATTTTTGCCTAGCAACAAGCAAACAAATGGTCGGAATTTTCTTGTGCGTGTGGGTTCGTTCGGACCTCTTCACACACCTTTCCAATTTGAAAGTGTCCTGCGTTGGTAGAGGCATCATGGGCTATCTTGGAAATAAGGTTAATTAATTATATTTTTGACCTGCCTTGTCTAATTCCTCAATTTGACTCTAGAGTTGTCTGATTAATTACTGACACTTACCTTTTCATTCATTACAGGGCTCTATATCAATTAGCATGACATTATACCAAACCTCCTTCTGTTTCGTGTGTACCCACTTAACATCTGGAGAGAAAGATGGTGATGAGGTGCGAAGAAACTTTGATGTCTCCGAAATTTTGAAGAGAACTAAATTTTCCCATTCTTTCAAATCTACGGATCCTCCACTCCCTCCTGAGACCATTTTGCAACATGAGTAAGTCTTTCTTTTTCCTCTCAATTTTTACTTGAAACAGTTCACTGACGACCTTGGTTATATATAATTTCTGATTTCTGATTAGGCATTTTTATTCATTTTTGGTATGTGCAGTAATGTTGTTTGGCTTGGGGATTTGAATTATCGGTTAGCTTCTGGTTATGGGGACACATGTGAGCTACTAGAGAAGAACGATTGGCTGGCACTACTAGAGAAGGATCAGGTAATTAATTAACTGAGATTGTTGTTTAATCCTTTCAGAGCTAAAGATGTTTTTGGTTCTTTTTCTGATATATATTGGATTGGCCGTGATTGGCAGCTAAGGATAGAGCAGAGGGCTGGTCGTGTATTTGAAGGATGGAATGAAGGGACCATATCTTTTGCTCCTACTTACAAATACTTGGCCAATTCCGATCACTATGTTGTCCATACCTCCAAGTCCAAGGAAAAACGTCGTACTCCTGCTTGGTAAGATCATATTCATAGTTCATACTGTATTACTGTTTCTCTTACGTGCTTCTGTCTTCTAAATTATTGTGTATTTATTTAATTTTTCGCAAGTAGGGAGTATGAACCGTGCCAGTGGAAGCAAAGCATCTTCTAATAAAACTGTGGGCGCGATATTGAAAATAGAGCCATTTGCATTTGTTTTATAAAGCGATGATTATTGATAATATGTGTGCGTATGCATGCTTAATTCCTAATTAGTCAACCATAAGCGGTGTCATTAATAAACAAAGTAGCGTGTCAGTGTTATCATTAGCAACGATTCCTCGTATTATCCAACTTGTTGGAAGCGTGGTGGGCAATAAGAGTATTTTTATATTACACAATGAGTAAACTATTACAACTCACAAAATACGACTCACAAAATAGGGCTCACTATTTTTTCTCTCTCAAATATGTGTGCTTCTCTCAAATAAGTGCTTCAGCACTCTCTCAATTACAAGAACTTTGCTCTCTTCCCTCTTCTTTCTAATGTATCATTCTCACAATTAAGTGCTACAGCACTTTCTCAACTCACAAGAGCTTTGCTCTCTATTTCTTCCTCTTTTATAAGTGCTACAGTACTTATACAATACAAGAGCTTTGCTCTCTTATTGTCTCCTTTCTAAGGAACTCACTCACACAATTAAGTGCTTCAGCACTTTCTCATCTCACAAGAGCTTTGCTCTCTTATTGTCTCCTTTCTAAGGAACTCACTCACACAATTAAGTGCTTCAGCACTTTCTCATCTCACAAGAGCTTTGCTCTCTATTTCTTCATTTCTTATAAGTGCCACAGCACTTATACAACACAAGAGTTTTGCTCTCTACATTTTTTATTTTCTCTTGAACTCACCCTCACGCACTCCTCTTTACAAGGATGCTCACACATATATATAGCAAATACACACCGCCATGTAGAAGCCTCTGGACAATTTTTGAGCCACCTTCTTTGACTAAATTTCACCGCCAAAACATTGTAGAATCTTCAAGCAATTTCAACTCTAATTTTGCTTGTTATTATTTAATTAATATGTGTGTGAATGCTGCAGCATATTTTGACCTTTCCACCGCCATGTGATACTTCATGAAGCTGCCACATCATGTAGAAGTTGCTAGCTTTACATGAAACTTGTAGAAATTCTATGCGTGTTTGTATCAAGCTTTTCCTCCTATTAATTTATTATTATATGTGTCCAGCAGTAATTGTATTTTCTTTGAGTGCCGCAAATGTTGACTTCCTTGCTTAATTTGAATTTCCAACACTCCCCCTCAAATTAAGCTTTCTTGAGGCAATAGACTTTGTCTTCCTGCATTTTTTTTCATATATCCTGGCAGTTGTTTTATAGCCATATCCACGTTGTCCTCGCACACCTCTATTTCTTCCATGATATCCTCCACGGTTATCAGAACTGCATCTAGAGCTGCTGCTTGCTCTATCTTCATTTAAAGACAGCTTGCTTTGCAAAGCTTGTTCTAAATTTTCAGAGTCATCATTCTGTTTCATCTTTTGCTCATGGGCTTGAAGGGAACCCACAAGCTCATCAAAGGATATTTGTGATAAATCCTTCGATTCTTCAATTGCGGCAACAACATAATTGAATTTGCGTGCTAGTGAACGCAAAATCTTCTCCATTACTCTGACATCATCAAGAGTTTCTCCATTTCTCTTCATCTCGTTAGCCACCGATTTTACTCGGGTGACATAATCATCTACACTTTCAGACGTTTTCATTTTTAACGTCTCAAATTCAGCTCTAAGAGTTTGCAAACGTATCTTTTTGGCTTTTTCTGCTCCTTGAAGAGATTTTTGCAAAATCTCCCATGCCTCCTTAGATGTTTTTGCTCCAGAAATTCTTTCAAAGGTTGATTCATCAATGCTTTGATGAATTGCGTTTAGCGCCTTGCTATCTCTTTCTCGATTTTTCCTCAACACTCTTTTGTCTTCACTTGAGAGGGCTGCTTCAGCTGCTGCATCTGCTGGGACTTCATAACCAGTTTCAACCAAATCCCAACAATCAAGAGCTCCAAGTAGGACTTTCATTTGTATACTCCAATTGCCGTAATTTGGCTTTGTTAACTTTGGAACTTGGAACTGGAACATATTTGACATCTTGGTGTTTGCACGAACTTGGCTCTGATACCACTTGTTGGAAGCGTGGTGGGCAATAAGAGTATTTTTATATTACACAATGAGTAAACTATTACAACTCACAAAATACGACTCACAAAATAGGGCTCACTATTTTTTCTCTCTCAAATATGTGTGCTTCTCTCAAATAAGTGCTTCAGCACTCTCTCAATTACAAGAACTTTGCTCTCTTCCCTCTTCTTTCTAATGTATCATTCTCACAATTAAGTGCTACAGCACTTTCTCAACTCACAAGAGCTTTGCTCTCTATTTCTTCCTCTTTTATAAGTGCTACAGCACTTATACAATACAAGAGCTTTGCTCTCTTATTGTCTCCTTTCTAAGGAACTCACTCACACAATTAAGTGCTTCAGCACTTTCTCATCTCACAAGAGCTTTGCTCTCTTATTGTCTCCTTTCTAAGGAACTCACTCACACAATTAAGTGCTTCAGCACTTTCTCATCTCACAAGAGCTTTGCTCTCTATTTCTTCATTTCTTATAAGTGCCACAGCACTTATACAACACAAGAGTTTTGCTCTCTACATTTTTTATTTTCTCTTGAACTCACCCTCACGCACTCCTCTTTACAAGGATGCTCACACATATATATAGCAAATACACACCGCCATGTAGAAGCCTCTGGACAATTTTTGAGCCACCTTCTTTGACTAAATTTCACCGCCAAAACATTGTAGAATCTTCAAGCAATTTCAACTCTAATTTTGCTTGTTATTATTTAATTAATATGTGTGTGAATGCTGCAGCATATTTTGACCTTTCCACCGCCATGTGATACTTCATGAAGCTGCCACATCATGTAGAAGTTGCTAGCTTTACATGAAACTTGTAGAAATTCTATGCGTGTTTGTATCAAGCTTTTCCTCCTATTAATTTATTATTATATGTGTCCAGCAGTAATTGTATTTTCTTTGAGTGCCGCAAATGTTGACTTCCTTGCTTAATTTGAATTTCCAACACAACTTAGGTTTTAATTAAGACGGTGCATCACCACATGATGCCGACTTGAAGATTAAAAATGCAGAGTCTCTCACTCTCATTATTCCCAATAAAAAACCACATGCAACAACAAACCCATCTAATTTTTTTTTTTTTATAATCTGTTTCAGGTGCGATCGAATCCTATGGAAAGGAGAAGGGCTAAAGCAGATGTGGTATGTACGAGGAGAGTCAAAATTCTCAGACCACAGACCAGTATACTCACTATTCTCTGTTAAAGTGGACTTAACAACAAGCAAGAAGATAATTCCAAATGGTGCTTTATCATCGTCTTGCCCGGCCAAGATTCAAGCAGAGGAACAACTCATGTTGCTAACTCAGTTACATAGTTGAACAGCCAAGGTTCTGACTTTGATTTTGACACCTGACAAGGTTTTATAACACAACAACGTTTGGGAAGGCCCAAAGGGGTTCAGATCAGAGACTGGGCATGTGTGTGTGTTCCTCACTTTTACTTGGAACATGCGAGACTTGGCGTGCATGATGACATCTTTTGTAGCAAACCCATCAATAAAAAGTTTTAATATACATAACATTTTGTACATAGTTTGAGAGACTTGAGGTGACAATGATGAGGAGGTGTGTTGGGTTTGCCAGAGGAGTAGAGTAACTCAGAAGCAAGACAACAAGACAGGACAGTGAAGATTCGGATAAAGAGGTGCCTGCTTCTGCGGGCATTTCTTGTCATGCGTGTCTTTTTTGTTTATTTATTATTTAAATATCTGGCCGTTGGCAAAAAGCTGGTTAAATTTTAGGATGTAGCCTGGCTTTTGCTTCGAGGAATGATGATTTCCATTCTTTCTGATTCAATGGTAAAAGGAAGCATCAAAGATGGATATGAGCGACGACATGTAAGACATTTTTCATTTTTGTCGGTCTTTGTGACCATCATTCTAATTTCAACGCACACAAGTTGGTCTTTAATCAAATTGAGATTAATGGATATCCATCATCTAATCTGAACTATAGTTGTTGTCTTTTCACTTTCAGATGATCAATATTTGACGAGATAATCATGTGAATATAACAAGTTGGACCCACGTTAGTTTATTCTATTTGGAGCAAGTAATGCATGGTTTATTAAATTGGCAAAAAACAGGTAACGATTAAAAACAAGTTTGGCAATCAGAGTCATTTGATTCAGTTAAAGTAATGCGTCTTTCTAAGTGTCAGACTTAAGCAAAAGATTGCAAACTTGACTATTCATAAGTATGATCAGAGTGCATAAGTTCATTATATTCTATCACGTAGGATAACCAAAAAAAAAAAAAAAAAAGTTTTGGCGAGGTACAATTCACGTTCAATGTATAGGTAGTCGGATTGTGTTTTGTTTATTCCTTAAACATCGAGTCGATTTTGTCTATTTCATAGACTACTCCAAGTATACTTAATTTTATGAACATCCATGTATTTTGATGTACTTTTGTTTTGGCCGAACTGATTTATTTGTTCATAAAAGACTTCGAATTATTGCAAGTATATGATGTGTCATCAGTACCAACAAATAGCAAAAACTATGGGGTAATTAATAGGTCTGTGAGGAATTTAATTAAGATGAGGTCTCACAAAGTTGCGTAATTAATTTTAGGTCCCTACCATTAAATTGTTATCGCATGTTCATTAAATTGTTATCGTAGGCAAAACAGTTGTTATCGCCTGTCACTAACAACTTTTGACGAGGCTATAACAACTTAATAAATATACGATAACAAATTGTGGTTTTCGATAATAACTTAATAAATATGTGTAATAATTCTTGTTCAATAATAACTTTTAAACTGCCGATAACAACTTTGTGGGACCTAAATTAATTACGCGATTTCAAGGAGACCCTGAAACTAATTACGCGATTTTGTAAGATCTTATAAAAATTAAATTTTTTATAAAGGACTTGTAATTAATTTTCCCAAAACTGAATTGTGCTTTTTTTTTTTATAAAGTATTGTGCTTTTTATTAGTTATAAATTATAACCAAATTGGTCCACAATGTTAGCTTAATACCAAGACACTAACAATTAGGACAATGTAACGAACTGCTTACCGTATAAAAGTGTTAATTTTGAAAGCTGAACTATTAAGTTGGTCTGACCGTTAGCCGCCCTTGCCCACCAATGGCCTCTTGCCACGTCATAACGTTGTTGTGTTTTTTTTTGGGGGGGGTGGCTACGTGGTATCGTAGCGTGAAAGCTGGTCAGACGAAACAGCCGCACATGGTGATACTAGTCCCTCACTCACTGACTCACACCTCATCTGATGCCGCCCAACATTTTACTATTCCATCATGCCACGTGTACGACCACAATGACGCCTCCCCCAATCCCATCGTGCGGCCCACCATCTTCTAACTTCCCCCTCTTCAACATATCCCTCCCCTTCCGATTTCCCCTCAACTGGCTAGATCTCGCCGCTCACCGTGTCCGTACTATTCCCGGCGTTTCTCCGGTCACTATCCGATGGCCTTTTGTTCGAGTCTATGTAAACGTTGATAGTGTAGCTGTGATGGTATGTATTTAGAGATCCTTCGCTTCTTGTTCATGGTGGTTTAGTTAGGGTTTCCGTCGCTTCTTGTTCTCTTTGCTGCTTACTAGCAAGCGAGGAGTGACTGATATAATAGACATTCAAGTGCCATTATGATGTTGTTGCTGTTGTTTTTCCGCCTCCACATTATGAGCAAAATTGTGTTAGTTCCACGATGGTTTGTGATATGATATTCTCTTGCTTTTTGATCATGATATTCTCTTGCTTGACTGTTTGGAAATATTGATTTTACGTATTTGGAATTTTATATCTCCACTTGTTGATTGCTGTGAAAAAAACCGCACATGCAGCTATGTAGAGTTTTTGGCATCTTAGTCCACTATAAAGTAACTTTCTTTTTTTGGTCCATTCGTTGACAGGCAAGTTGTTGAGTTGAAAGGGATGGGGAATGGCTTCTCGCTGACTTAAACTCAGTGAGAGGTTTGTTGATGACCAGTTTGTTAAAGAAAGACCAGTATATCTGTATTTGTCTCATTAGCCATAAACTAGCCGAGAAGAAGGGAGATGGTATGTTTACGAAACTTGTTATTTCAAGTTAACGTTTAGAAGTGTATCTATTTTAGTGTCCGGAACTTTAGGTGTTTAAATGTTCTGTTGCATGTTTTTTTGTCCACTTTCGGCTGCAACCAGAATTTTGTGTGAGATGGAAATGTAACAAGGATAATACACTTACCATAAGCGTACTTGTGTAAAAAAAATGTGTTTTTTCATGATTCAAGAGCATGATGGGCACAATCGGGACGGACAATTTGTAATGGATATTTAGATTTGCTTGGTACAACTTGTGGTTCATCTTAATTCTTAGTTGTAATTCACTGGTGATGCTTTATCTGAACCACCTTTATCCATTGCCGTTCTTGAGTTTTTTTCAAGACAATAAAAAAAAATAGAGGGAGGGAGGGAGTTTTCAGTATTCTTTTTAGATTCTTGTCGAGGTAAAGGAGTAATTAGTAAGTATCGCATTGGTCAAGAAACTGTCAAAAACTCCTCCTTATAAGAATTAATAGTATACCCCCTTTTGGATAATAGAGATAGTATCAGTTTAACTGTGTTTAAAAGTCTTTTATAGAATGGCTCTCATCGAATTAGCTGAGCTACAGTGACAAGTATAATAAGAGAGAAGCCTTTTTTTAAGAACAAGTATCTTACCTTTAGGTGTTTTGGGATTTGTTGTAAGGAGGAGAAATGGGATCCTCAATTTGCGTGTTTTTAGAATGGCGATCTCTTTTGCTACTAGCTGAGGCATTAATGTTTTTAAATTTGAGGATGTCCCTTGCGCAGTTATCACAATTAAGCATATGCACTGTGAGCTTCTAATCATACTTGGATTGGCTCATGGTGGTTTTTCATAAATAATATTCTCATCAATCCCTAATCTCCCGAGGGGCTTTTGTGCTCAGATCTATTATCATTGTAAAATTTTAAATTAAGGGCCGTTACTATTATTAATGATGGAGTTTCAAGCAACATTTGTTCTCCTCAATGGTTTTTAACTGCACTGGACCATTTTTGGTGTATGATTATTTTACTGATTGGTGATGACATGCATTTATATGCTAGTTTTTTTTTTTTTTTTTTGGCTCTGTACATATACAACTGACAGTTTTTCTCTTTTCGAATTATTTGGTGAGAGTGGCTCTCTAAAAACTTATCCTTTGAAAGTCTTTTCATGATCAGGAATCTTGGATGGCAAAAACTGCTGGAAGTCTAAATGATGGTGACAGGACTTACGACAATTCTGCTAGAGTGGAGTCCAAGCGTTTTCATCAGTGGTTCATGGATAGCCCTGAAGTGGATCTGTTTCCACGAAAGAAACAAGCAGTGGAGGTGCCAAGCAACCATTTGTTATCAGAAATGTGTAGCACAAATAACCATTCATGGGGGAATTCCTCAAGTGTACACTCATTAAATGGTCATATATCCGTACAATTATATGACCCAGATGCTTCAGTAAAGACTTTGAGTCGTGAAAACAGGAATATTTCCCCTCTTAATGCAGATAAATTGGTTGTGGGACAAAAGGATAACATGGAACCATTTGGGAGTGATCCCTCATTCATAGCCCAGACAACTGATGATCATGGATCAGGTATAAATTATGGTGGAATTAGAAAAGTTAAAATTAGTGAGGTGAAGGATTCTGAGAATGTCATGTCTGTTCCTCCAGGTCATACTTATGATATGGGAGTGAACAACACTGTGTCAAATACACATGTTCACAGGGGGGGTGATTATCCCACATCAACAAATCTCGCTTGCGGCAAAGGGGATGAGAATATTGTGTCCGCGGATGATGATTATGGCAAGGCATACAACAATTTCATTTCAGTATGTCAATCATATAGCAAGGGAGATGATGGCTTATCGGTAGGTCAAACATACGAGGAGACCTGTAATACAATTTCTATGGGCCAGGCATTCAGCAAGGAGGATAGTAATATGATAGCTGTTTCTCAAACTTATAACAAGGCAGAGGATAATTCTATTTCAAGACACAACATTTTTAATAAGGGGGATGATGGCACCATGTCAGTAAATCATGCCTACCACCAGGATAGAAATAACAAGTTATCAATTCCTTACTCTTATAACAACAGAGAAAGCACAATTATATCCTTTGGTGGCTGTGATGACGACGACAGTCATGTTAGTATACCCTCTGGCAGGATGATATCCAACTATGAACTGTTGATGGGCCAACCAACTACGCAGGGGTTAGATGCTGTGAATGCGAAAGAGTTGATGATCTCTAATTCTGCCTCACTTCTTAGTGCCTCCCTGTCATCTGCCTCTGGAACTGGAAGTGTTTCTCAGACAAAAGAGGAATCTAAAATATCTAAGAAATTTCCTTCAAATAACTTCCCTTCTAATGTCAGAAGTTTGCTGTCCACTGGCATGCTGGATGGAGTTCCTGTGAAGTATATGGCCTGGTCACGGGAGGTAAATCTTAGTACTCATGAGTTCATCTATTACAGTAGGTTATCTTTGATTCATGTCTGGTTGTTCCTATGCTTGTTAAAAGGAGCTTCGTGGTATCATAAGAGGGTCTGGGTATTTATGCAGTTGCCAGTCATGTAATTACTCCAAGGTAAGCTTGTTAACTAAAGATCGTAAAGGGGTAACCCTCTCTGAGCAAAATCTTCTTCTCACACTTGTCTTATGTTTTCCCAGGTTATTAATGCATATGAGTTTGAGCGTCATGCTGGCCGCAAGACAAAACACCCCAATAATCACATTTACTTTGAAAATGGGAAAACTATATATGGGATTGTCCAGGAGCTCCGGAGCACTCCACAAAATATGCTGTTCGATGTTATTCAGACAATAACTGGTTCACCAATCAATCAGAAATCCTTCTGCATTTGGAAAGGTGGCTTAATTTCTGTTACTGTAGTGTTGCAGATTGATTTTGAATTTGATCTTAATAATTTTTGTTGGGTGTCAAATGGTTTGTCTTTATCTTCCTCCTCCTCACTTGGATATTTTACTCTCATGTACAGAATCCTTTTTAGCTGCAACACGGGAACTTCAACGAATATATGGGAAAGATGAAATGAAGCAATTGTCATAAAGGTTCGCTTTTGACCTGCTAGGTAGGAGGGACATTGTTTCATGCATAGGAGTAATCATTTGGATATAACTTTTGTTGACTGATTATCAAGCCTAACCCTAACTGTCTGAATCTCCCTTTTGAGGACAAGCTATCCTTGGTGATACAGGAGAACTTTGCAAACAAGATAACGTATTTATCTTTCATTGATGTATCATGACAATATTGAGTTAGTAAATTTTATGAGGAGAAGCTGATTCAATATCTTATTGTCTTACTAATGGAACAAAAGTTTCACTTATTTCTTGCACTCTTGTATCAAACGAAGTTTGTTGTATTTTACTTGACGGTCTTGCATTTTGTCTTTTGTTATATTTGTGCATGCTCGTGTTTAGTACTTTTTGAAAAGGGGTGTTTTCTACTTAAGTTAGCAGCATTATTGATCCAAGCCCTATTTATTGTTCAATAGACGTTAGTTTGCCAGCTTCTTGGTGCTCAATAAACCTTGTTAACCTTTTCTTATTTTCTTGGTTCTGAAAGGAATGAAGGAAGTAGTAGGAAATTCAAAGTAGTAATTTACATGGTGCCAACTGAATGTTAAATGGTGGTAAAGGAGTCCCTTACCACATAGGTCTAATCAACTTTTGAAATATTATGCTGCTATGAAGCGAGAATTGATATCCAATTATGCATCTATGGAGCTGGGTTATTTTCTTTGATTTATCTTCCTGCTTTATTATCTTGTTACATTATAAACCTTTACTCACAATACATGGTGATTGAAACTTGAAAGATGAAATAATTGGATGCCTACAAACTGTTAGTGTCATAAGCATTTTAAGGGGGCATTGCAGCTGAATGTTTTGGGATTGTTCAAATCTAGACAGTCATTGGCATGCTTTATTCATACTTGTTCATCTCGAGTTATAATTCCTTGGCCGGAATTAGTGATAATGATGACCTCGTTATAAGCATTGTCCTTTCTGATATTGCTTCCATCTACGATTAGCTTAGCTGGTGATGGGGCCTCTTCAGCGTTTGGTGTTGACAGGTCATAATCTTTGCTTTTACCCCACACCACAAGGTACAGCCCCAAGACAATGATAAGGGCACCTATCACCCTGCAAAGTTGATTAGATTTCTTTAGTTTATGTTTTTGGCTTGCTAAGCATGTGGTTAGCTTGGCCTATGACTATCATAGTTACCTTCCAAGGTACATCTGCTCAAACAGAATGAATGAGCCCATGACAGCTACAATTACCATGCACAGAGGACTAAACGCTGTCACGTAGACGGGGCCTCTTGCTTTCATCACTACTCCTTGGATGTAGTAAGTCAGTCCTGAGCAGACTATGCCCTGCATGCATGCATTTATGTTCTGAGAGCAGAGTGGAGAAATTTAATCATGATTTTCCTATGTTACTTGTACCTCTTAAAATGTTTTGGCTTAAATACAAGTTTTTTTTACTATTAACACATCTGTGTGACCTTGAAACTTAGGAGAGGAAGACATAAGGTGGTAATTTTCTGGTGGCTTCATGGCAGGTAAATCATTCGGATGCTAGGGTTAGTGTTACTAGTTGACTTATACTTTTACAGTCAGTACAGGAGATGATTTTGATGCCTTTCCAGATTGGAATTTTCTTTGGGGCGTGAGTTGGTGGAAATTTTACAGTCAGCACAGGAGGTCATTATGATGTGTTTCTGGATAGGAATTTTCTTTTTGGGCATAGGGTGGTGGAGTGTGTGAAACTTTGAATGCACTGAAAGCATGGGTTTTTTTTTTTTTGGTTGTATTTTCACAAGTCTGGTTATATGGCCTTACACTGTAGACAGCAGCGAGCAGTTTCGTATCCCATTCCAGAGACCAAACTGAAAGATGTCTCCTCTCCATAACCAGGGCCACCACGGCACCTTCTAGTGTTCCCAACAAGCATATCCATGATGTGAGAGAGAGCTCAGCTGGGTAGGTTTCAAGGGTAATGGCCTAGAGAAACAGAGATGAAGGTCTAAGGAATCAAAAGTATTATTTGAAATACTTTCACATGAATTCTGGAGAATTACTCACTTGGAGAATCATGAAACAGGACCAACAAAAGCAACCCGTGGTGATCATCACGGATCCTTTTATTATATGTTGATGATTTGGCCCACCACTTTGTAGGTTGTGTGTATTTGTACCATGTGTCCCAAAAATTTCAAGCACCGGCCCTTTCAATAATGTCATGAGCATGGCCCCAGCAACTGTTGCTACAGTTCCTGCCACTTTTGCATGGCTGCGTATGCTTCTTAATTTTATCTTCTCAAGCCTGCCAAGTAGAGAGATAGTTGTGATGATAGCATGAATCATTTAGGCTAAGGAGATGTATACCTGGTTAAATTTGCCACCAAATCTGAGAGATACTGCTGGTAAAGGGGTGACACTGAGAACGTGTTTAGTTACCTTAAAATCCAAGCCATCAGGAAGGTAATGGCAGGAACCACATTGCTCATTGCTGAGGCGAAAGTTGCTGTTGTGTACTTCAGTCCCAAAAAATATAAATTCTGGTCAATGACTGGCCTGCCAAGAAGAATATCAGACTGTAGTTTACAGTTTTCCATGTTATGGAGAATGTGTTTAGCTTTTCAGGTATTTACTCTAGAATGCTTAGCGCCACAATCTTCGTGAAGATTGAAATTGTCATCTTGGGCCTTACTTTCCTGTGATGCCAACAAAGCCTATCACCACTATATTTAGAAGAAGAAAAAACACAACACACACACAGCCATATATATATATATATATAGAGAGAGAGAGAGAGAGAGACTTGTCCAGAATTACTGCAAAGGGGGTGATGACGACAAAGGCAATAGCATGTCGATAGACCACAAATACGTAGTTGCTCATCCCCTTGTTCAGTGCAGCCTTAGATAGAACATCCATACCTGCATATCCAAACTGTAAGAACACTACAGCTATGAATGGCTTCACTCGTTCAAACTGACGGTTTTGCAGGATCCCCATCCTATATGGCCCTATGCCCTATAACCTTAAAATGTTTCTTGAGCGCCAAGAATGAAGTTGCACATTGGGAGGCCCATGCTTATATAGGCTGCAAACGCTTGTACTACAACGCTATACATTATTGGTTAAGGGCATTGACTAAGTACCCATCGAAACTTCATTATCTGCCGAAATCAAATGGATGAAAAGCAAATGTCCAAGCAGTCACCCTAAGATTTGTCTAAAGGTCGGTGTCTACTCTCCATTATTGGTATTATTATCTTTTGCAATTTGCATTGAATGCACCTCTTGGTGGAGTAGCTTTTTATCAAATCAGTGGATTGGATTCTTTTGTGACTTATTTCAATGGTTTTGAACATTTTCATAAAAGAGTTTCTATGGAGGCATTTTGGTTGGGTTTGGCATTAATTGATTGAGGAAAAGCATCAAAATAATGCTTGAAAGTAGGATTTTTTGTTAATGATTGAGCTCGACTACGTGATGGCCTCAAATTGGACGAAAAATTGTGTATTATCATTTCCCCATATGCTTGAATTTGTACTCTTCACAAGTTAAAAGCAGAAGATAGAATATCCGAAGGATATGGATAAGAAAGAAGGATTTAGAAATAATTCAGGTGCATTATCGAGTCCTTCTCCAATGAGTCTCATTGTCGAAGGCGACCAATGAAGGATGATTAGCACACGCATAGATGATAGATTTCCTTCCATAATCAAATCTCCAAGGCACTGATGTTTTGGTCAGTGGTCAATTCTCCAAAGTATGGTAAGCACAAAGTTCCACTTAGCAGTAGTGTTTCTACTTTCCCCCCTGCGTTTTCTGTTTTGGTATTACCAGTTTATTGTAAAAATGCCCCACTTAGTATATGGTGGCTTTAACCCTTTTTAGACGTTGTTTCTTTGTGCTTTTAATATGTATAGGTACTACCATGGTCATTTAGCTCCCCCACCTCCTATCCAGAACCCATTCAAAGCTTTCAAAATACCAAAACATTCAGTACACCATTAAAAAATGTGAGTGGGTTTGTGCCCCTACAGTAATATGATATTTTATTAGAAAGACAGACACTAATATCTTGAGAGTATAAACAAAAATTATGTTACAAACAAGATTGGATTTGTGACATTTCACTTGCCAAAGAGTTTTCATGTTACTCAATTATCAATTATAAAGTCACTGACGCAAATACAGTAATAATGGTTGTGTTTGTGTTCATTTGGCCCTTGTTTTCAAGCAAATATTCAATGGAGTCTTACTCAAGTGCGGGTCCCTATTACTATTTGTGTTTCCGGCAAGTTGAAAAGAGGAAAAGGTAGTGTTTCAGAAAATTAATTTGATTTTCCTTTTGGATGGGTTTCAGCAATAGTTGGGTCTTCAATTTGTTCATTGGGAAAACTGACCTGTTACCCTCTTTTCCAGTAATTTTAAGGAACATGAAATCACACATGATTGCTTTTCCGTATTACAAGCGGTGGCCTTGACTGAAAGAAGACACTAAGCTTTGAAAAAAATGGATTTGGCTGGTCGAACTTGGCGAGTAAGACAATCTCTCTCTTGAAAGGTTATTCTTCGTCTTCGTGTCATACATTGTTGTGCTTATTATATCTTTTTTTGAGTAAGACCGAATTGTTGCCACCTTCATGTTGAATGAAACTTCTGTAACCAATCTGAAAGCTAGTACTTCAGTTTTTAACCTTGTACATAGACTCAAGCTTCAATTTTTATCCCTTTCTTGGAAAAATAAGGATCCACGGAATCATCCAGATTATCACAAACAACTACACCGTACCATGATAAAGGCAGACAACATTTTAGAGATTTTAGCAAACGAGAAAGAGTTTCTGCATTATAAGTTGAAGATGAGACTAGCAGATTTTAAAAACCGGGGACCAAAAAACTGAATCTTGTGCAACTATGAAAACCCCGTCGTCTTCTTGAAACGGGCACAACTTCTTTTCTAAGCGTGTGAAGACCAATAGATGATGAGGTCGCTCACTCTAATCCTATGTATATAATTATAACACAAGAACGAATTAGATTTTTTGGTTTGATACTGGCAATGATTCATTGAATGATGATGTCAATGTACAAAATTATTGGGGGACACTGAAGTGACATGTTTTAAGGACATTTAGTTATAATTTGTAATTGTAATTGGGATTTTTAAATATGGGTAAGAATGGTAGATATCATAAAGCAGGGTGGTGGTGCGAACAGACATCGCAAAGCTGAGGCGTGTTAGCTTTTTGTGATTTGCTATGTTGGCCAATGCTTAGCATCAAATGGGCTGATTGACCATTTGTCCTCTTACATAATACTACTCCTTTGATTGCTAAATACAAGATATGTTTACCTAATTTAATTAGAATAAAGATGTTAATTAAGTTAGTTAAAATCATATTATAGTACTAAAAACATACTAACCACTTACCTTTATTCTCACCCTCCCTCTCTTATTTGTTTGTTATTAAAGAGTACTAATAAGGATAATATGAGAAAATGTTAAAAAAAATTAGAATGGAGTCTTATATTTAAGAACAAACCCACCTCCTCAAATAGGTCCTATATTTAGGAACAGATGGAGTAGTAAGTGCGTTCATGCCACAATTTATCCTTTTTTATGTTGCTTTTATTTTAATATTTTCTATCTAATATTATCAATTATTTTAAATTGGACTTATGTTATACTTCCTTTGGTCCTTAATATAGGACTTATTTAGAGAGATGTGTTTGGTCTTAAATATAAGACTTCTTTCTAATTATTATCAATTTTTTTTCAAATTATCTGTATGAATACTTCTTTATAATAAACAAACAAGAGAGGGAATGTGGGATAATGATAGATGGTTAGGGTGCATTAGTAAAATAATGTGATTTAAACTAACATAATTAGCATCATTAATTTAATTTAATTAGATACATATGTCTTATATTTAACATAGAAATGAGTACTAAATTGGAGTTTTTGATGGAGCCAGGTGAGTTCTCTTCCTAATTCCAAGCGAAGCTCGTATTTAAATTTATTTTTTCCCGAAACTTTGAGTTATTCACTTTTTTCAGGTACGATCACGTATTGACATTATTAAAGACTAGCTGTGCCTGTGCCTTCCGGCACATTCTTCTTGCGTACTTACACATAAATTTCGTTTTTTAGGTTCGGTTTGACATGTAATATGTAAATCTTTTTTGATCAAGTATTAATACAAGTTTTTCAATGAAAAAACATCAAGTTTCATGCATACTCATTTTATATGAGATATTTTCAAGCGGTACTTCAATAGATCTTCTCAAGTGGTCTTCTACTTCCTCAACAATCTTTTGCTTTGGCTTCTTCGGCTTCTATATCTGCTATACATCATCTCTCGTTGAATCAAAATGATGTTATTGGTGATGATATTCGGAAACTATTACAAGTCTTTGGCAGCTTCAACATCTTCTTCATGTCAAGTCAAAATCTTTCAGTGTTTATAAATTCTAGTTCTATAGTATTTGGATTTTGGACAATGTTTTAGTTTTATTTAGCTGCTTATTTCTTTGTAACACATTTTATCTTTTAATGAAATTTGTCGATATACAAAAAAAAAAACAATTTGAATGCTTTATAAATCATTATCATAATATCATTATTTAATAAAGAAAAAGGAAACGAAAAAAGTATGCACACTCAGAGAAATATAGATAGATAAATAGATCGAGTTCGAATTTACTGAATTTGTTCTCAATTCTCATAAAGAAAGTTGCTTTTTCTTTTTTCCATTTTCAGCTCGCGAAGGCTATTGTTTTTCTTTCAAATAAAAATAATCGATTCAATAAATTATAATACTGCTTTTATCAACAACCCATTCCCTTTATGACTTGGTTGTGTTAGATACACCTTCAAATGAAGTTGCATGTCGAATCTTATCTCTCCAACTTTCTGACGTACGGATAAAAGGACAGAAAGAAATAAGAAATAAGAAATAAGAAATAAGAAATAAGAAATAAGAAATAAGAATGAAGAAAGCATTGCGTTTGCGTGTCTCCTTCGTATTTTGGCGATGATGGCAATTTAATAATATTGTATGAATAAAGCAGCAGTGAGCGTTGATATTATTAAACACATTCGCTATTTCCTTTTCAACTCATTATCCACCTCTCCCACAGGCACCTCCATCATCATGAATTATTGGCATAAAGGATTCCATTTATGATAATGAATCCATTGATGGCGTCATTATTTGGCTATTCTTCTAAATACCAAATCTCCATTTCCACGTTGGCAACATGAAATCTTCCAGCAACCTTTTGGACAATGTTTGGTAGCAGCTCAATGTTTACATGTTTCAGCCCAGTACCTATTTATAAGCCCAATTAAAAACATGCCCCTCGGTCAGACATGGGCTATTCCATTGTCAGACCAAATAACATGAGTGTGGGACCATTCATAAAAATAAAAAACTTTACTCCAGCTGCAGGACATGATGCAAGTTGTATTATCGAACTCTTATGCCTCGTTTGGTACAATGAAAAAGTTTTTTATGGAAATGGAAGTGTAATTGGAAGAGGAAATGTATTTTAAAGTCTGTTTGGTATGCCTATGGAAGTGTAGTATTATTTTTAATTTATATATGTATTTATAATCTGAAAGGACCAAAATAACCTCAGCTCAAAAAAAAAAACTTTCCCTTCCCTTAACTACAATTCATCGTCTTCCCAGAAATTAATCTTCCTCTTCATCTTGTTGTCCCACAACAAATCAACAAATCATCAAGCATCAATCAAAAATTAAGGCAACAAAGTATCATAAGCCATCAACAGATCTTGCCCAAGAACCACATATTTGCTCACCGTAGAGTCTTGGAAGATTTACCTGAGGCTTTATAGTCCTTCTTGTGATAAAGACTAAGCTAGTCTACCATTGTGCTCGCCGTCAAGTCCTTTCATCTAAGCGTAGAGTCCTTCTCATGCTCGCCGTCGAGTCCTTCGAGTCCTTTCATCTTGCATCAAAGGAGGCAGAGTGCAGATCTTGCGTCAAAGGAGGCCAAGTGCAGATGACACGGTGACGCAGATCATCCTTGCCATCCGCCGCCTATCGTTGTCTGCGTCGCGCCGCCACCCACCGTTCACACTAGTGCCTGCAGTTGCTCGTTGTTGTGTAAAGAAAGGGGGAGGGGGTAAAATTGTCAGAGACCCGCTCATGGGTGGACTATGGAAGTCACTTCCATCGTTTTTTATGGAAGTGAGTTCCACATGGAATTGGGTTCCAACTCACCAAACATAGAAAAATCTTGGTTCCATTTCCATTTCTCTACCTCCATTTCCATTGAAGCAAATGGGGCCATTAATCTGGGTGAGGCAAAGATTAAAAAGGAAAAAATAAAATTAGTGGTGTTATGAAAATACTAGTGTGTGTGTGTATATTTTTTTTTTTGCCATCAGTACTATTATATTATTTGAATAATACTAATAATAAACCAATAAAGCAACAATAAATTAGTATTATGTTATTTGATTCCTCCACACAAGTATCCACAATTCAATTCCAATGAGTAGCAGCTGTCAAATGATAAAAATAATACAAGTACTAATCACACAGCCGGCCACAAAAATTAACTTCCCCAGTCAAATTGGAAGCCTTGAGTATGCATGTCAGCATGTCCATTAAGAACCACAGCAGACTGATTTTCGGGCAGCTTGAGTGGCCCCTGCTCCTTGGTCTGCTTGGTTAATCTTGATTGTCTGAGTCTGCAGGCAACCATGTATAAACTCAGTGGAGAAATTGGCACGAGTAAATAATTGATCACGACCAGAAAATACATCCTAAAGATTAAAACCTCAGTCTTTGTATCAGTATTTGCTAGTCTCTGCTTGATGTCCCGAGATATTGAAAAGAAAACCTCCTCAACATTCAAATTTGTTTTTGCACTCTGTACGAACAAATTCTCTCCATCACAAACAGATCGGAATCTCATGATCCCAATATCAACTAAGACAATTAGTTCTACTTACAGTCTCAAAGAACTTGATGCCATATGCATCAGCCAAAGCTTGACCCTTTGAGGTTGGAACAGCCTGAGGAGAAAAACGTTGGCCATCAAGTTGAGCACAGAACATTATATGAGAATGCACCGTTTACTCAAGAACAATCAGAAAGATGGACAGCAAGAGATGAAGGAAGGACTGACCCTTTTGCTTTCATCCATGTCAGCTTTGTTACCCACAAGTATCTTATTAACATTGTCAGAAGCATGCTGCTCAATGTTACGAATCCAATTCTTGATGTCTGAACATAAGATGGAGTAGCATATGAAATTAAGACGTTTTCCATGCACAAGAACCTCTCCACAACATCAAATTGAAGCATGGAAGATAAGCAAGGCAAAAAGAATGACGCATACACACTAGAGTAAATAACAGTTTAAGAGACGAGGTATCTGTAGAATAGTAGATGCTGAGCGTTTAACCTGAAAACTAAAGGAGGAGGAAGACATTACTGTTAAAAGATGACTCATCAGTGACGTCATACACAAGCAAAATACCCATGGCTCCACGATAATAAGCTGCAAAATAAAATAAAAAATTAAAGAAAGAAAGAAAGAAAAAAGGAAAAGGAATCAATACACTGATGGCAGAGGCTTAATAATGTATACAAAGGATCAATCAAGTCATTGAACATGTAAAAGTCACAGACAAAGCAAAATATTTATACAGTAACCTCCCTAAAAGGGCATCTAGTGCTAGTTTCACACAAACATATACGAAATGGATTTTACACTTGTGAAGCAGTAAAACAATGGGGGTAAACTTGCGATCCAAATTGGTGCTGAGGATCGTAGGAAAAGTTTAATTACAAGCAAGTCTATAAACCAAGAAGATAGATAAGTCCAAAAGATAAAGTCTACAAATTGCAAGATTTACAAGGAAAGAAAAGAAAAGCAAGTGACAAGATAAACTTTAAGAGAACACTGGAATCTTAAAAGTATAGCAGGCATTTAAATTGCAGCTGGCCTAAGAGCTTACAAAACGAGTTCAATTAGCAAACTAGTAAAAAAATGGTGTAGTAATTTTGGGAATCAAGGTGGGACTCTGTACAATATTAGACCATTTATATGCATGTCTTTTCTTCTCAATCATTTATAGCCAACAGAAAGTGATTGATATCAACAAAAATACAGCTCCTCCAAATATTTGAAACATGTCCTGCAACTGATAGCACACCGGTAAAAGCAAACTTAAGTATATAATCTTCGAATCGTATCACAACAAACTTAATATACTGCATATGGTGAAAAACAAATGAGCTCATATTAAAACGTTCTAGCCATACTGAACTTTCAATCTCAGTCACAAACCAGTAGTAATTGTTCGAAAGCGCTCTTGACCAGCAGTGTCCCATATTTGCAATTTAATCCGCTTGCCATCCAGCTCTATGGTCCTAAGTTTAAAGTCAATGCTGAAAAAAAAAAACAATCCCTTGATCCCTTCTAATGAGACAGAAAGCATCTCTTCATGGGAGAAAATTGAGGAAGAAAAAGGCTAGGGGGAATTATGATGAAAATACTAAATTCACAAATTTATTATTCTTGAGAAGTGGGAGCCATAATATACTCAATGTTCCATTTATAAATTTGTGTTGTTTGAGTAGTAAATAATGTGAAATATCTTTTAGTTGCAAGTTTGTACTATGTGAATGATAAATGCTCATAGTTCAACTAATTTGCGTTATGTGAGCGGTAAATTTATGGACATTCTTAAGAATTGATTTGTGAATTTGATCCTTCAACATGATTCTCTCAAAAAAACTATTAGGCCACTTGGACATGAAAGGGGCCTACCCAATGGTTGTAATAAAGCTTGTTGTAAAAGACCCATCTGAGAAACGCAATAGGAGGCAACTCTTTCCTACACCTGTCAATAAAAGCCAATTAATCAGAGGCCGAGACTACTGTATGATACATATTCCCCTAATTTTATAACAAAAACAACAAGAACAGAAAAATAATAGAAAAGAGAGGGTCCTAACGTTTTTGTATCTTCATATTAGTAAATAGGCTCCAACGACTAACTTCATAATAACTCCAATATCACATTTATGGTAAAAACTTTTGACCAACTACAAGGTGTAAGTGAAAAAAGGGCAAAATCAAATTGACATTTAAAAAAGATATGAAGTGAACACAACCGTTTGAAATTCAACACCTACCTAAACTGGAAACATAAAACCGTCTATCATGACCAGCGATACCAAAAAATGAAACTCAACCAAAAGCCAAACACGTAAGAGGAAGCAAGTACTAGGAGAACTTAAGAATTTTGCATTTACATCAATGGAGAACTAATGTTGCATAAATGGCTGAAAATCACAGAATTAATGGCGCAACAAACGGACAAATGCGACGGCAAAAGATGGCCCGATCGTTAACCTTAGTACATTTAGGGTAGAAACATCACGAGTAAGAGAAAAAAAATAAGTAAGAAACTAAAATGATTGTAAAAAGAAGAGAGGCCAATTCAAATGCCAGTACGAGGCAAACTGAAACACTTCAGACACAGAGAGAGAGAGAGAGAGAGAGAGAGAGAGAGAGAGAGAGAGAAGTACCGCTATCGCCGATGAGAAGGAGCTTAATGAGGTAATCATGATCAGCTCTGGCTCTAGCGGGCGGAGCAGCCATGGAGACAAAAGCGAAGTGATGTCGGGAAGAGGACACAAAAAGAAACCTAGCAACTGACAAGCGAATTGAGATGAGATATTCAAATTCAAAAATCGGTGAGATAATAGTGTTACATTAATCAAAAGAAGAAGAAGAAGAAGAATGAAAAATACCAGATCAGGAGTAGGAGGAGGTTGAGATCTAAAGTAGGAATGGAGAGAAAATAGGGATGAATAGCGTCGCCGGTACGTCAGCGATCAACAACAGTCCCCGGCGTTGAACAAAGAGAACTCGTGTTTGGTGTTCTTTTTTCTCCCACCGAAACTCCTGCTAACGAGGAACTATTTTTATTTTTTTTGGGTTTGAGGTGGGCCTGTTGGATACACAGAGCCCAACACGTAAAGAGGGGAAAGGCGTAAAATAGGGACTAGGGAGCGCGTAAGAAGGTAGGATAAGCCTAATATGGGAGAATGGAATGAATGTGACTTGAGATGCACGTAAAATGTACTCTCAAGTCTCAACCTCAGCCTTCCAGCCTTTAGTGTTTTGCGCCCTCAACAATTAACATAACCTTCCCACAGACTCTGAGCAGACAATAGTATGAGTTTGGGTAAGGTGTAAGGAGTAATCCACCACTTGGGTCACCTCTACCCGTTAAATGGCTGTTTGGATTGATAACATTTGAAAAACCACTCCATTAAGTCAAGACAAAATTTAATCCGCATAATTACTTTGTGTATCATTGAAAAATACTCCCTCCAGTCCTAAATATAAGATATCTTTGATTTTTTTTTTTTTGTGGAAATTAATGAAATAAATTATACTACTAAATTATAACATACTCCTATGTCACATGTAATTAGATTATAGGTTAGTTTATAAGTAGAATAAATCAGTTTTGAGGAAAAAAGATAACTATAAAACATTTAAAGTGATTAATTTTGCATCCTTAATTTTTTCAAAAAAGTTAAAGTGATCTTATAACTAGAACAGGAGGGAGTAGTTTCTAGTTTCTATCAAATATCTAATCAGATATTCAGTTTTTTGTATATATATGTCTTTTACTTTGTTATCTTTCATATTTTAAAGGTAAGCACTAACACTTAAATATTATAAGTGGGATCAAATTCATAGATTTCGATGTTGTTAAAACATTTGGCTTTAGTTGCTCTTTTTTAGCTCGGCCCCTGCGTAAATACTAGAGCCTCTTTTTTTTTATTTTTTTTTTATTATTTATTTGTGCCCTTGCACATCCATCTTCTGTCAAAAGCGCATGTATGGGGCAACATAACCTCAACATGTATGACACATTCTGTTATTGTTGCCATTGGCCACATAATATCTATCTTACAAAATATTCTAATTCTAATATAATCAACAGATTATTCTATTGTGGGAAAAAGTGCAGTGCCAGCCAATCGTGTGAATATTAAATTACTAGCAATTGGGAGAGGCTTTAACTAATTATTAGTTAATGATTAGTTGTCTATTGACATTAGAGTAGTATGCATACGCGTATATATTATTGGTCCTCCATGCTTCTCTTTCTGGTACCGTCTCCTACTCTCTTGGGACGCATTTCTTTTTTATAAAGCACATCTCTTACAAGAATGGCCTGTCATTATTGGGACATTATACACGAAACCTAATTACTAACAATCAAACCCATCACTACAAGTGATCTCTCTCTCGTCGTGTTTAAATAACAATTCAAATCATCAATCACATTTCTTATTAAAATTGAAGTGGGTCATATGTCTCTGCACAATATTACTTTTAACTGTCTAGTTATTAATATTCATTCTATAAATCCATTGAAGTCACATAATGCCCCCGCTTTGGGGGTGCCTGCCAAGCTTGTCTCATGTACTCTCAATATGACAATTTCACAAATTTCCCATTTTTTACTTGTGCATTGGATCAAGCTGAGAAAAATCCCAGTGTTACTTTTAGACTTTTATGCGGGCAGCCTCAGGAACATAAGCAAATTAAATTATGGATTAGGGGTAAAAAATGACCATGTACTTATGTTCAAGGTGCATCTGACACCTTGGACTTTTTTTTTACTCAAAATTGTCCATCAACTTTGACATTCGGGTCAATAATGACTCTCCGTCAAACTGACCCAACGAACGTTTCAAATTCGGGCCAATAATGACTCCTCAGTCAAATTGGCCCAATTTCTGTTACTTTTTTATGGGTAGGTCCCACACTGGAATTTTACATGAATCTAATTTTTGTTGGGCCAGTTTCACTGAGAAGTCATTATTGACCCAAATTTGAAACATTAGTTGTGCCAGTTTGATGGAGAAATCATTAATTTGAAATGTCCGTTGAGCCAGTTTGATGGAGAAATCATTAATTTGAAATGTCCGTAGGTGATTGTATTGTTAGTGTTAGCCTCTTGAGGCATGGTTTCCAGACTTATGCAAAAAAAAAAAAAATGTCCGTTGGGCCAGTTTGACAGAAGAGTCATTATTGACCCGAATTTGAAAGTTGATGGACAATTTTGAGAGGAAAAAAAAAGTACAAGGTGTCAGATACACCTTGAATATAAGTACAGGTTCATTTTTTACCTAACACCCTTAAATTATTTTTTTATCAAACAATAATATGTGGATGGAAAAAAATGATGCCACCAGCAATCCAATCACCACTTTATGATAAAACACACGTACCAGATTGATACTTAGAATCTGAGGCATCTCATTCTGCGAGTGATTAGTTGATTGGTAGTTATAGGTATCTCGGCACTTTCGTTAATAATGCGGTCACTTTCCATGTAATTAAGTAATTAACGAGCAAGTTGATTCAGTAGGCGACACACCACATAATTATGCCATCTTCAAGTTTTATCGTCTGATATGGACGGATGAGATGTAGGTAAAAATAAATACTTTAAACTAATTCCCATCACGTATGAAAGAAAAAGGCACATTTATTTATAAATATAAACCATGAATAGTACTATAATTTGTTACAAGATATATAATAAATCCAATGAATGTGCATTTCGGTCAATCCAAGTCTAGCTTTTAAGAAGTCAGATTTACACAGTAATTCAGTATTTATAGAATTCTCCTCAAAACAATTCCACGCAACTAATAATAATTAATACTATACCACTGTGTGATATCGTTATATCGTTATATCGTATGCTCTTTTGCAGTAATCTTTAATTCTTTATAAATGACGCGTATTGAAATAACGGAGATGTACAGCCGAAGAAAATAATGAATACGTACGCTGTCAAATTTGGAGGCAATGAAATTGAAGACCCAATAAAAATTCAGCCTTATGTTTTTTATTAAAGCACTATTCTGGGAATATTGAAGAACACGTCTCGGAAGGGAAACTTCTTCTAACAGATTAGTAGAATTTTCGTCGGTGAGGCTGTCTTTGTCTATGTGGAAACAGAAAACCAAGTTGGTCCAGACCCACTTTTTAAAAAACAACAGATAAACAATTCATCGTTTAAATTCGTCGTGGGTGACAAATAATGTAATTTATTTCCTATAAGCTTTATATGTACCGACGATTCAAAAATATCATACCTCAGTTTCACATTTTATGGTGTTAGTTACTTTAAAGTGCACACACCTGCTTTGCAGAAAATTTGAAATAAATCGCACATTATTCATAGCTAACGAATAATAGGATCTTAAGAAAACCAGATTGTTTGTAACACATAAAATTAGGCTGGCAGAAACATATATATTAACCTGGCAAAAAAAAAGAAAGAAAGAAAGAAACATATTTAACCTTAACTTATTAAGCTTTAAATTTGTGAAACTAGCCATCATAAAATAAAAGCTCTATCATTCATTGCGTTTTTTTTTTTTAATTTTACCCCATATTTATTTTTTCTCATACATTTTCTTTTATTTTTGTTATCTGTTCCATGCCACTCTCTCTTATTATACTTTTCTTCATATATACACTCTCTTTCATAATTAAAAATAAGGGTATAATTAGAAAATAAATTACATTTCTTACATATTTATTGTTTTTAACCATTTTATTAGTTTTCTTTGTTCTTTTTTCATATACTAGTATTATTTTTTTATGAACACAAATTGGTATTTAAAATTTATATTGAAGTTCAGAGGTAACTAATTTTAAATAAGGGGCCCAAACACTCGGAAAACGCCGGTAGTGGGTGTCTACGCTTGGACAAGACAGTAATACAGGGTTGTCCCTCCAGAAATACTCGACATTCCATGAAACTGGGAGTGGGGAGATTAATTTATTTATCTCATTAAAATTATTATATAGATATACAATTTTACTTATAATTTATTTTTTTGTGGATGGTTGTTTTCTTCAATTTCAAACTAAAATAATAGGGATGAGAATATAAAGTTACTACTCCATCTTCCTAAATATAAAACCGATTTACCTAAATTAAGAATGTTAGTCAAATTAACTAAAATCACATGATATTACCAGAATACATTTACTATACCACCACCTTTATTCAAAGTTTTCATCTCTTGCTTAGTTATATTGAGAAGTACTAATGTGAAAATGTTGAGAAAAATTATAAAGAGGTTTTGTATTTAGGAACAAACTCCCATCTCCAAGTAAGTCTTATATGTAAGGGTTAATACAACTTTAGATCCTTGAAGTTTCACTCAATTTTGGTTTTGGTCCCTGAAATTTAAAACCGATGGCTGTGATCCTTGAACCTTCAATCAATTTTGATCTTAATCCCTAAACTTTAGATTGGTGGTTTTGGTTCTTAAACTTTGAACCCTTTTTTACTATTGGTCCCTGATTTTTTCAATTTTTTTTTAAAGTACAAGAATTAAGACCAATATTGACTGAAAGTTCAAGAACCAATACCAAATTTGACGGAAAATTCAAGAACCAAAACCATCAATTTTAAAGTTCAGGGACCAAGACTAAAACAAGAACCAAAACCACTAATATTAAAGTTCATGGACCAAAACCAAAATTAACTGAAAGTTTAAGAACCGAAAGTTGTATTATCCCTATATTTAACAAGAGAGGAAGTATGAAATTTTAAGATAGAACTTAGGAGATTATTAAATTCTTTTCTTTTACAAATAAAAGTATTGGAACATTTGTTCTGTTGACTGGTACAAGTGGCAAAGGGAGGATATGGGGTGGCAAGACTGAGTGTGGATGCCCCCTGACTATTCCCCGTTTGGCCAATCCAAACCTTAGGACTGCTTCCATCTCAACAGGTCAACCTTGTATTCGTATTTTGTAGAACAGTCCAATGCTCACGTGTCGTTGACTCACCCCTATTATCCAATGCACGCTGTCATTTTAGTATGATTCGAACCAAAACTCAAAGGTCAAAAAAAAAACCAATTTTATTTAACTCACTTGTAATTGAATTAAACCAAAAACTATTCAAAACTTAAAACCGAACCAAACTGAAATAAGTTTGGTTTTTTCGGTTTTCGGTGTATGTTCGATTTTTTTTAATTCGATTTTCTATTCGGTACCTTAAAAAATAATTCGGTTAAAACCAAAAAATGAAATATTAAAAAAAAATTTAAAAATATTTTTTCCATATTTTTCTTTTTATACACTTAAGCTTTAAAATTCAAAACTTAAAATTATACCTTTTGTTTTTCTTATTTTAATTTAAAAAATGATATGTCATATATCATTCATCAATATTTAGTTTTTAAAATTTTTATTATGCTTTTTTTTTATGAAATAATGTTGAATACATTTTTTTCTTTGTATTTTACATTTTTTCTAGAAATCTTATATTATGTTTCTAATTTATATATTGTATTATGTTATTTGGGATCGTATTGAAGTTGTTAGGTTTATAATTTGTATTGAGTTTTACTTATTGAAAATTCAAAAAGTCTAATTTAATTAAAAAAAATTCAGTTATTAACTGAACCGAAATATTTCGGTTAATTCGGTTTCGGTTATTCGGTAAATCGATTTCGGTTCGGTGTTTAAACTTTTTACTATTCTGTTTTTACTGAATAACCGAATGCTCACCCCTAATGATCATGATACATATAGACTAGATCATCGATTAGATCATGATTATGTGACTTCGAGTTTTTACTTTTTGCTTTTTTTTGCTGCTGGATGAAGTGATATAAAAGCAAAATTGCCCCGCAATATCATGGGTTGCTTATTCATTGCTTATACATAAACGTATGCTTTGGCCACATAAAATCAACCTCCATGATTTCAAATCTCAGTGACCTGAATAATAAGCTAATCAGATAGCCAGATTTTAAATTTTTTTTATATCTCATATTGACGTCATTGCTGTTTAATAATATTTCACTCGTTTCATAACAATTGATGTCATAGTTTTTTTATGGTTTGTAAAAGGTATCGTTTGTATATTCTGAAGGATATATTAATTCAATCTCTATTTTCTGACTTTTTTTTTTGCCAGATCTATTTTCTGGTTGGTTCCTTGCACAATATAAAGATTAATGTCAAATGCTATTTTCAGGCATAAAACAAAATGGCACCAATATGATGAGAGTATTGCATATCGAGCAGAGTAAGTTTGTTATGTGGCCTTTTCCAATTAAATTATGCCAACTGAGTTATTGTTATACGAATAAATTGGTGGTATTTTTATTGGCCAAAGAACAGCATGAGGTATAGATAATGATGAATAAAAGCGTGTCTCACAAAAAAATGGTTTGTCTGTATTTGATTATATGAATAAATAATAAATAGTGTGTAGTATTTTTTTGGCCAAACAATAACTTGAGGTATTGTACTAAAAATTAAATTGTCCTTTTGATACTAAAAAATCGTACACGACGAGGTTTTTAGTTGAAAAGGATAATGGTGAATCAATTACAAGAGTTTGATAGTAAAAAGTATTCACTATTATTATATTATTACAGAAATATTCTATTGCGGCGCTTACCAGTTGTAAGCACCGGCACTGGTTTGTGTTCCACCTATACCGGTGCTTATAAACCTAAGTGTTGGTATAAGTTTAAACATATCCCGACGCTTAGTTATTATAAGCGCCGGGATATGCTATCTGTCTCTTTTTTTAAAAAATTTTGACATTTCCCTGTGCTTAATTCGTTTAAGCGCCGGGATAGGTATGTTTTGCTTTTAATTTTTTAAAAAGTTTTTACCTATCCCAGTGCTTAGTTATTTTGAGCGCCGGGATAGGCTCTCTTTTTTATTTTTTTTCTTAAAATTTTGACATGTCCCGACACTTATTTCATTTAAGCACCGGGATTAGTCTCTTTTGTTTATTTTTTAAAATTGTTTACCTATTACGGTGCTTAGTTCATTTAAGTGCTGAAATTGGTCTCTTTTATTTTTTATTTTTTAAAATTTTTTACCTATCCCGACGCTTAGTTATTCTATGCGCTGGGATTGGTCATTTTTATTTTATTTTTATTTTTTAAAATTTTTTACCTATCCCGGCGTTTAGAAGTATTTAGAGCTGGGATAGGCTCACCAAATTCAGAACCTGCACCATTATTTTCCCCCATTTCCCCCTACCTTTCTTCCCTCCCAAGTGCCCTAGCCGTCTTCTCTCTTCCCATTTCCCTCTCCATCATTCCCTTCCCAAGTCCAGCGCCCCCATTTTGTCAACCCTTGTGCTCCCTTTTCTCATTTCTCTCTCCACCATTCCAGCACCCCCATTTCGTCTTCTCTACCGTTCCCAAGCTCGTGGTGCCTTACATTGTTTCGTTGCTCTGGATCTATTTAGATAAGGTGTGATTATCTTTCTTCTCCCATATGCTCTCTCAGTAATCTCTCTTCTCTAATCTTTATTCACAAATTTCTCACTTATTTCTTCTTGGGTGTGTTGAGTTCCCAAGTTCTCATCTCTCATTCTTGTTCGCCGTCTTCCTTCGCTTAGACAAAGGCTTTCAACTCTCCTCATCCACCTTCCCATCTGTTTAGATAAGGTACTATTTTTTTTTTTTGAGATTTTGGTTGCATTTTTATCTGCTTACGGACTGTGGGGTTCTTTGTAATTTTTTTTGTAGTTTTTTTTGTTCTGGATTAATCTAAGCTGCGCCGATATAATTCTTGTTGCATTTGACTCTACAAATTTTTGTTCTATAATTCTTTGTTGATAATTTTTGTTCTGTAATTTTTTCGTTTTCTTGTTGCTGGAATTTCATATTTACTATTAAGAGTTAAGACACTCTACATATGACTCTTGATTATAAAGTGATGACATAAGATTAGGATCAAAGATGTTTTAAACTGGTATTTTCCTTGTGGTTTTTATCATGTCCTTGTATAATGATAAGTTTGGATTCAGAAGAATTAAAGACAAGAGACCGGGAAAATAAAATTTGGACTAGTTCTTACATTATCCTAGTTTAAGTTTAAATTTAACATTAATGTTACGAAGAAGAGGATAATAATGGAGGTGATAAAGAACTTATTGTTTTCTAAATTATGCTTGGAGATAGAAACTTATTGTTTCTTAAATCATGCTTGGTTTAAATCATGGTTGGAGATATGAACAAGTCCATTTGATTTTTTGTGCATCATGTGTTAATTTGAATATATTAAACACTTGTGTTTTTCTAATTTTTTGAGTATATTGTTTGTATGATTTTTATTTTTTTACATCAATTAATCTTGATTTCCATTTCTAAATTTGTTGTAATGATATTTGTTTAAGTGGTAGCTGCTAGCTAGTTGCTGATCAGTATCTGCCATTTTAGTTACCTGGTAAGTTTTTTAATCTTTACCTCTGAACAAATTGGTTTTTTTGCTCTGTGATAAAACTGTGTGATTTGCAAATTACTATGTTTTTGTTCTAATTAATATTTTATATATGTTTTGTGAATTCTGTTGTGGTGGGATATGAAAATATATTGAGCCGATTTTATTTATATAGTTGGCTATCCATTTATATGTTAAAAAGAGAGGGCCTTGAGTCTGTGAATGTTCATTTTGTAGTCATTATGCTGCCGGATTTTTTTTAAAAAAATAAGGTAACATTGTAAGGTAGCTACCTAATTATTAAGTTATGTACATCTTACCGCCACTGTCCTTTAGTAGGTTATAATGTTAGATCGGAAATGGATGTCCTATGATCGACGTTCAAAGGAATATATAGATGGAGCAAAAGAGTTCATTGAATTTGTTGCTGAGCATGCAAAGAATGCTAACAGAATTGTATGTTTTTGTATGTCGTGTTTGTATGGAAAGCTTCTTCGTCCTCTTGACTTGTTGGGTCATTTAATTTGTCATGGGATTGATCCGTCTTATATACGATGGACAAAGCATGGTGAGACTTATGAAAATGAATGCGGAGACCGGGTACATTATGTTTGTAGCTCTTCAAATGTGCTTGACACAGACATGTGTGATGAGAACGATGATCTTGGAAAAATGTTGAATGTGGTGGGTGACGAAAATCCTGAAATCTTTCAGATACTGAAGAGCGATGTAGAAACGCCTTTGTATGTGATGCACTTTATGAGGGATATCATTACACATGATCGAAATAGCATTTCATTGACAGTAAGTTTTATATTTTTCCAACTGTAATTGTCATTTAAATGTCTTTGTATAGTATTACCCAGACGCACGTTGCTTCATGTTGTCAATGGAACAAATGAATGTGCTAATTGAAAAACGGTGCACTTATGTACAACCTCTTTTCTCTCAAAATGTACAAATGTAGATAATATAGCTAGTAGCATGCTTGTTTCCCAGTTAGAATGTTGGTTTAATTGTATATTGCTCTCTGGATGAGTTACTGATGTATATGGATTACCTAGAATTGTATAGAATTGCGGTATTTTAGCACTGATACAGGTTGGTGTATATAAAATTAAATCAATTATTTTAAAAAACGAATAATAGCAACCCTTTTTCATTTTAAGCACTGCTACCTGTAGCGACCCTTAAAATGAAAAAGTGCCGCTATAGGCTAGTTATTTATTTAAAAAATTAAACAACCTATCCCGGTGCTTAGTAAGCGCTGGGATAGGCTAGCCTACAGCGGTGCTTATCGTGCATAAGCGCCGCTAAGGTTACACTTTAATTTTTTTTATTAAAATTACTTCGCCTAAAGCCAAAAATGTCGCTTTAGGCCTTTTTTTTTAAATAATAGGCCTATAGCGGTGCTTAGCTTTTATAAGTGCCGCTATAGGCTCTTTCTGTAGTAGTGATTAAAGTTAACTTTAAATTTTGAAATATATGGTTGAAAGCGTTTAGAGGTTTTAATATAGTTGTTTTTGTTCCAAAAAAATATTAACTTTTTTATCATTATAATTATGATTTAACCACAGAATCTCCCCTTTATAGTTATGATCTAACTATATGAATTCTGTAACGAGTATGGATTGGGCCGCATGTAACGAGTATGGATCGGGCCTAAGAAGCCCATGATATAGGGCATGATAATGAAGTCTGAGGAGTTGCTAGTGAGAGGGAAGCAATACCGGAAAGAGTACTTGTGTGAAGAAAGCCACATGGAAACTCGGAGAATGAGACTATAAGTACAACTTTAAGTGGGAGAGACGTTTATGGATATTGTGAAAGATCTCTAGCTTCTCTTTGAACCTTATTCTTCCCTTAGCTTGATGTTCTTCTCTATTTCTCTCCTTTTCTGCATTCCTCTGTGTGTAATTCCTGTTCGAACTTCTATAGTTCTCATATACTTAATTGTTACTCTGGTATCTAGTTAATTATTGCTTTCAACAGTTGAAAATTCAGATTTTGTCCATTTTATCATTTGTTTGCATTGCATATTATTCTTTTTTTGTTGAATTATTGCATTACATTGTTCTATTGATTTCCAAGATATTACAAATTCTAACTAGATGCAATTTACTATTTGAATCTGACTCAATGCAATTTACTCTCTATACGATATACATCAACTAGGTGAAGTATTACTCTCAAGTGTCAGACGCAAGAAAAAACATGCATACCATCAAAAATCTGAATGTAAAAATGGTATCAGATCACATGTCCCCAATACCACTAAATTCTAACATATTAGTTGTCAATATTTTAACAAAGAGCTGTTAGTAATATATAACATAACAGAATGATAACTTGGGCTTTTGTGACATTTGAAGCTTATTTTTAATGAATTATAAAACTTTTTGCTTCTTTAGTATACATCTTGTATAAATAGAAGTTTTTGAATCAAGACAATTGAAGTATAGTCAAACTTGAATCACCCATGTTTAACTTGTTTTCTCTCATTTACCGGCGCCATAGCCTTAGAGATCTTACTCATCTCATGAGAGCAGCACGAGACAGCACCAGGATTTCATTGTTTCAACTTCTTTCATTCATCATACAACTAATTAAATACTGAATTAGAGTGCACTGAATACTAAATTAGAGTACACTAAAATAACTTAAGTGGTGAAACGGAAGCATCTTGAGGAAGATTTGACGTTAGAAACAATGAAACTCAAGAAAAACCTCATCGTAAATGAAGGCCCTTGAATGTCTACCCTAAAAAAATGTGCCTTCAAATGAACATACCATCAATTTTGTTTGTAATCTTAAAAACCAAATCATTAATGGTAAAATATAACGATAAATCAGAATTAAAACACATTATCATCGTTAATGACATATATATCTTTAATCACCCCTAAACGCATATTATAATAAACCCTTCAATCTTTAATTAGTAGACCGAATAGATGTTTTTAATAATTAATGAAATAATAAATTATTTAATTATAGCATACATTAAATTTATTTAGATTATTAATCAGTTCACAAATAAGGTAAATTAATTTAAAAAATGATAAACCCAAACACTTTAAAAGAATTTATTAGTTAATTTATTTAACCCACTGAAAGCTTAAATAAGGCTTACAATTATTTTATTTTCTTGTCAAGTAGTACAATATTTGATTAGATGATTGCCTCTCACGACCCCTTGTTCCAGAACAAAATGTGAAGTTTGTACCCTAGTACTCCATCAAATTTCCTAAAAAAGAAAAAGGACGTGGAGTCTATGTGCCTCTAAACTCGATAAAATAAAATAATGCGTTCTCTGTTAACCAATGGAATTAATAATTCCTGAAGAAAAAAAAAAGCTGATAAAGAAGACTTGAGCTGAGTATTTATCGTCTTTTCTCTCTCCACCATTCCAGACACACACCATGACCATGGCATGAATAAAATAAGTAATATGCTATTTAATGGCACTATTTTATTGGCGCATCTACTTAAATATTGTTGGATGACCGAACCTGTGGAAAAGTCTTGTACCTGATGGACCGAACCTAAAGAAGATAAGATCAACATTCAACCAAAAGTAACATTCCCCTTCTGCTCAATACCCTTGAAAAAGAAAAAAGAAAAAGTCTTTCCCGGCCCGTTGAGAATTGAGATTCCCTTACCAAAAAAAAGAATTGAAATCGCCCAACTTCAACCTTTGCTCTGAAACCGGAGGGGAAATCTAAGCCCCGTTGATGATGTGGAGGCATGAAGGCCAAAGAAAAATAAAAGGTGACGAAGGAATCTCATAAAACTTTTAATTGGTGAGCCTATTATTGTTTTGATATTGTGACATTGAAAATCAATTTATTGGAAATTTGATATAGGACATTACATCTGAAATCTTAGTAATAGGGTTGGGATTTCAGGAATGAAAATGCAGAACTAACAAAACATAAAACATCCTTATAGAATGATAAATCCATGACAATTGGAGGGAGAGCACCAAACTAAACGTGATCTTAAACCTCAAGATTGACATGATTGAGTTTTAAACTCAACTGACATACCTATAGCTCTCACTTTCTTCATCATATTATTCAGCTTTAAAATAGTTTTATATAAATCCGGGGTGTGTGGTTAAGTGGAAATGACTCATTTACCATTAACCAACTGTCGAGGGTTGGATCATTGGCTTTGGGTATGAAAAAACATTAAATATCCCGAGTCAGCTGTCTCACCCTTTGAGGTGCCTACAATTCAATAAAGGATTAATCTCCACCTGTCGAGTGGGAGATACCTTGATGTTTAATAAAAAAAACAGTTTTATATATCAATTGCTACCTTAAATACGTTTTTAAATAGATCTTGGGGGGTTTCGGCCAGCAGTTTTGAGCTAAATGTACGTTTAATTTGATCATTTAGTAAGGGGTGGGGAGAGATTTGACCCAAAACCTATAGACAATAAATACTAAAACTAACTCGTGATCTATATGAGAATAAAATAATTCATGTTTTTTTTTTTCGGATTTATGAAATGGAATGGAAGTAATAAATGGTAGGCAATGCATTGCTATATGGGTGAGAGTTGCCATGTCATGCTGCGGTGGAAAAATGGATACGCTTCTCCTGGTTCACACTTTTTATTGCTTCCACGCCACTTCTTCCTCCGTTTAAGAGCATATGCCCTGAGCCATCATCCTCTACACTCGACCACAGCATTCTCTATCCAACACCCCTCTCTCTCTCTCTTTTTTTTTTTTGCGAGCCTATCCAACACCCCTCTCAACACTCTGAATCATTGTAATAAAGAAGATTTTATCTTTTATCTCCTCATTTATGTGAATATACAATTTTAAAAAAGTTATATCAGATACGAATTTTTAATTATTTAGATTGATTGAGAAGGTAGAATTGATGATTTTGGGGATAATTAGATAAGTACTGTTGATAGAAGTTTTACTACCATTCTCTCTATTATTGTCGGTGTTAAGCACACATAAATGTGTAACGAATAAAACAGACTAACACTTAGTATATGCATATTAATAACCGATTCCATCATAATTTAATTCTAACTAATCATACTTAATTGGCCTTCGGGCGGTAGCTTGATTTTCTCAGTGAATTTCTACATTCTGATATTGTCGGTGGTCACCAAGATCTCGATTGATTTTGTAATAATCCAGTCCACGTCTGACCATAACAGATATTTATATTTATAGCATTTTTTTTTTTTTTGAGCAAAAGATATTTAACCAAATCAACGGAAAGAAACATTGACGTAATCGCAAAATTAACGTCAAAACTCACGGTAGTCCCGTGCACTACACACACCAGATCTTGCCCTAACGTTAGGCGAATATTCTATATGCTCACACTCCATTCCAATTGCTGCAATAAATAACAGAGCCTCTTCTTCTTCGTGGTGTTGTAGAGACGGCAGCCAAATTGCTCCGACGACCGTTAGGAACGCCGTCTACATCGAGGGTGGGCCCACTCTTACTCGCTCGAGACCCAATCAGAATTGGACGCGTCAAAAGCAAGCCCAGCTGGAGACACGATTTATTCGTTCATGCGGAATATACGGATGCTAATTCTAATTCCATAAGCATATTTCTTACTACTATTTTCCTTAGCTAATAAGATTTTTCATTTTTCTTTTTATTTTCTGGGAGGGTGAGGAGGGTGTGTCTTTAAATGGCCATCAACAAACGGAGCGGGAACGCGTACATCTTCTTCCTTCTCTCTTCCTCTACTTAAGCGTCCTTTCCTCCTTTCCTGTTTCCATACTCACCCTTTCACTTCTAACACCTCTCCCTCTCTCTCTCATCGTTTCGTGTTTGTTCTCGAGATCTGCGTTTTTCTCTTCAAGCTTTCTTCCCCATTCTCCTCTTTGTCAACTGTTTGTGACTTGTGAGTTTCCAATCTGCTCTTTTTCTATTAGATTACCACTTTGCTAGGGTTTTTAATGTCTTGTTTGGCTCTGGTTTTGCTCATTTTTATTCTCATTTGCCACATGAATCTGATCGCTGCCATCCAATGTTTGGGATGCTGCTTGGCTATAGCTGTACATATATGGATTCCTATTTTTGTGATTTTGACTTCAGTTTTTGTTCCCCAAAAAATGGCTTACATTTAGTTGGGGAATGTGGACATCTAATGGGCTGATCCTCACATCTGTGAGTTGGCGTATGTTTTACGTCGCGGCGGCGGTCTCTGTTATGTGAAATTTTGTTTTTGTAATTTTCTGATTAAATCTTGGACTCCATTTGTCCAGATCTGTGGCTTCTTTGGATTTTTTTTTATCTGCGTTTTCTTTTCGTCAAAATGGAGTGTATGAATCGATATTTTGCTGATACTTTTGAAACGGATGAGTCTTTAGGCTGGAAATTGGAAACGGGGGATGTAAAAGGAATAGATTTTAATTTTTGTTCCTTCAACTCTTCCTGTGCTATAAGAGGTATAGATGTTGCTCTTTTGAGCTGATTTTTTTCCCTTTACTGTCACAAAGGTACTTCTTTTGCGCCAAACGCGATGACTGAAATCGTGATGGATGCTCAAATGGTAAGTTGCGGCCGCGGTAGTTCATTGTGTGGCGGTGCTTATGATATAGAAAAGACGCAATACTTGTGTCAATCCTTCTTTCTAGACATTCGCTTTTCAGCGATCACATATGTCACGCTAGAAAGTTTCAATAGTGTCTTTGTAACGGTGAAATTCTGGGCCTTCGAGTGAAGACAAATTAATACTAGTGATAGTAATCCTTTAAAAGAACAATGCATTGTATATAGTTATTGTGATCTTATGACTTCTATACAAAAAATTTAAAAATTATTTTTCTTGTTCCAGGCTGTTGCCATGGCTCCCCCTATTGAGACTCCGATCAAGGTTCCCGCTCAAAACAAGGTTCCCATCTCTCATCATCATGCCCCTCATCCTCCCCTGAATGAGAGGATTCTCTCGTCCATGACCAGAAGATCTGTTGCTGCACACCCTTGGCATGATCTCGAGATAGGTAAGCATTACAGCTGAAAACGTTCACACGTTAACGCTTTCAAGTTTCAACGTAAATGTACTTCTTTATCTCTTTTTCTTCTTCTTCTTCGTCGATATGGCATTCTAACCAAATCTCCCCCATGATTCAGGACCTGAAGCTCCAAGAATCTTCAACTGCGTAAGCATTCTGAACTTGAACTTACGACAAAGTGCATCATTCTTAATCAACATTAAATTTTCCAATTGATGACTGGCAATGCAGTTTGCCTAACTGAATATTTAAGTCATCCTAAAATTTGCTGAGGCCTAGGAAGATTAATTGGTAGAGTTGGGAACATTTTATAATACTGAGAAGTTATTGATTTTTCAGCGCTGTCTGGTAGACCTTTCTATGCGGACAGTTAGCGCACCCCAAAAGCACTATAGTTCAGTTCTTATGCGTCATGCATAGATATGCATTAGGATATTAAACTTATAGCAAGTCACTCTGTTTACAAGCTATGTACAATGCAGTTCATTTCCCAACTCTCGGCATATACATGGGATAGATATCTAGTTGGCCTTAAAAGTGGCTATCTTATTCAGTTATTTGCATACTTGTGCGACATGCAGGTTGTTGAAATTGGGAAAGGAAGCAAGGTCAAGTATGAGCTTGACAAAAAAACTGGACTTATAAAGGTGATAATGGTTGAGCTGCCATTTTTCAGTTGCGTTTATTTACATGGTGTATTGCTGAACATGCATCTACGTACAGGTTGACCGCATACTTTACTCATCTGTTGTGTACCCCCACAACTACGGGTTTATCCCACGCACTATTTGCGAGGATAGCGATCCCTTGGACGTCTTGATTATCATGCAGGTATGCATATTTGTTTCATTCTGTCAACTTTTTCTTTTAAATTACTGCCCATCACACATCTCCTCCTGAAAAGTATCAGTTTAAACTCGAATTGCTAAAGAAAACAATATCTACTTCAAAGCATGTGTTTTTCAAATTTTCTGGGAGTGGGATCACCTACTTCTATTTGTAGACGATATCATTGTTTTTAATTTGCTATGCAAGAGTTCTTGTTCCGTAGTCCTGCCAAATTCTCATCCTTCATAGCATTTGTTGCCTTTTAGTTTTTTATGATGTGTTAGATGCTTAACCCCTCTCTCCCCCTGTTTTTTTTTTTATTATTCTCAGGAGCCTGTTCTTCCAGGATGCTTTCTGCGGGCCAAGGCTATTGGTCTCATGCCAATGATTGATCAGGTATATTGATAAAATAAATATCCCCTCCCAGCCAAAACTCCCCTTCTATTTTAATCAATGATGGATGATAAATTATCAACTTTGACGAGAACAGGGGGAGAAAGATGACAAGATAATTGCTGTTTGTGCTGATGATCCCGAGTATCGACACTACAATGACATCAAAGATCTTCCTCCTCATCGTTTAGCCGAAATTCGTCGTTTCTTTGAAGACTGTATCCTTTCCAAATTTGGCTGTCACTAATAAACAACGTATATAGCATTGGTAGTAAAAATTGGAACTTTCTTTTTATGCAGCATATGAAAATTGTTTTATGTTTTCTTAATATAGTAATCAGACAAGAAGAATGAGAACAAAGAAGTTGCAGTGAATGACTTTCTGCCTGCGTCATCTGCCTTCGAAGCAATCCAGCACTCCATGTAAGCAAATGGATTGTTTGGCTTACTTCAAATATCTTGTTTCATTTATATCAAAAATTGGCTTCTTAGTATTCTTACTTTGCGTCTTCCATTCACCTCATTGATCCATGACTTGTAATTTTTATTCGTTCAAATTATATTTCGATAAACCAAGTTGTCTGTAAAATTTTGAAAGCGGTGAGCTGCGCCATTTCTAAATTCTAAGTTGTATATAGTGTGGATTCTTGTAGATTCAAGTTATATATATATATATATATATATTCTTTTCCAAAAAGAATACATATCTAGAGATAGCTTATATGCGGATGAATGATGTGTGTATATTTTCAAATTGTAAAGGGATCTGTACGCGGACTACATCGTGGAGAGCTTGAGGCGGTAGTCGTTGACCGGTGGATGCCCGTCCTGGATTTTGTTTCATCGCCCTACACATATATTTGGAAGTTGTTCCAGAAGGCCACCTTCTTTTTATGATTATGACGAAAATTAAAGTCTAGTTGCATGTATATTGCTCTAAATTTATGCATATTTTACACATTTCTGCTTCATCTCCCTTGTTGAACTTATTGACGCATCCAAAGTTTAATATCGAAGTCAGTTTTGTACGTTATTGCCCCATTCTTTTTACCCAAAAGTTTGTGTATACAAAAATTTACAATGAACAATACCTACTTTCCGTCCTCGTGCTCATTTGTTGCCGGGGAAGTATCGATGGATAGATGATTATTCGGTTGTAATGGAATGTTGAAAGCGAGTAAATTATATTCAAACATCTGAAATGGTATTTTTTCCCCATACAATGTTTGTAATAAATAATTCAAGTTCTTTTATGGCCCGTTTGGTTTCTGACGGAACAAAACGTAATGGAAAGGAAAATTTTATATTTGGATCGTTGAAAATGGTGGTAAGGAAATTAAGAAACATGTGGAAATGATCATTTTACCCTTATTATTTATTAATAAAATTCATATTTTGCAAAGAATTAAAATAGGTCCCTCGATTTTAAAAACAGACCATAGTCGTAAATATACTGGGTAATACAATCTGGGTTTTTTTGGCTAACCTTAACCCAGTGATACAGATGTTTGATGGTTTATCACAAAGGAAGTGTTCTTTGTTTATAAATGTTAATGATATCCTCCAAGTTTGGTACCCTATTTGTTTAGTTAAATTGTGGTGTTTTATGGTTGCTTGCCGCTCTCACCATTGAAGCAAAGATAGGGGATTAAAGGAGACTCATGTTCAAGGGCATAATATTATTCTGTTATGAAACTGTTGGAGTAGATTCCACACTCTTTTATTCATCAAACCAAGTTAAAGTACTGGTCGGTTAGTGCTGTTAGCCACCATATGAAGTACCGGCGTCAAGGCACTTTTATCTTCATGAATATGAAGCTTGTTTGGGTATCATGGAGGCATGAACAGGAGAAAGATTTATTATGGCTTGGAGTGATATACTTCGATCTTTGGCTTTTGCATGAAAACTTAGTACAATGTAGTTGTACTTTGTTCATTGAATGTCAAGGCATGGTGTCTATTACAACATCGTTGTCTAGTCATGGGTGTGTGATGGTGGGTTTCGTTTGTAAGGGAGACCTCATTAAGCGTATGGAATGGGAGTTTAAGGGATTGGGTCATCACCTTCCAGATTTGCAGGTTATCTTTGGAAAGTGGATATCGTTGCGGAGTGATAGTAGCCTCTAGCCGAACTTGTGCGGGAGAAGATGGTTTTGGTTCTCATTGGAGTCGGCACCAACACAATATGTCTTCAATTTGGTTACAAGTCTCGGTCACACTCACGCTGCTGGAGCTGGTTGTTGCATTGTATCCTTTTCTTTATCACTGGAATGCAGGCTTTCAATTGTCTTTTAGGTTTAATAGTTTTAGTAGAGGGTTTTAGGATTTATATATTGTTGTCTTAATTACTCCCTCCGTCCCTATATATAAGATCAAAAAATTTGAATCATTTTGTCCCCTTTTATAAAAGCCCGAGTCAATTTGTCAAAGCATTTTAATGATTTTTTCCCCACTATACCCATCATTATTCTTTCTATTCACATTCTCTTTCATATTCATTTATAACACTATTATCATATTTCTCTCTCTTATATGCTCAATCATAAATAAGGGTAAACTTGAGAAAACAAAATTATTTTCAGACATATTTATCTCTCTCAATCACTTCTTTAATCTGTGTGATTTTACTTATTTGGCTCTTATAATAAGGGACGGAGGGAGTATATGATAAGTTGGTATGAGGTGTGTTACTATAATCATCATGTACTAACCTTTTCTATAAATGAGATTGAATATTTGGTTAAAAATAATATTGGGTAATATGCTTGTGAAAATAACAGATAAGAAGCTTTTAGATATATTTTGATTCTCATATATCATTACATATCTTCTTGGCTTCCTACTGATATATCATTTTATATCAATGTGTATCGTATGCTTTGAATTTATTTTTGTAATTCTTATATTGGCTTTTCACTTAGCTTCTTTTTATTCATACTTTGTTTAACAGGCCAAAGAATTCAATTTATTTATTATAATTCTAATTATACTCTTGGTTTTATTTAGGCTTATATCAAGTTTCATTTTAATCCTTAAAGTTCAAAAGATGCACTTTTAGTCTTTTTTTTAGCTAACATTGTTAGTTTCATTTAACTGAAAATGATTTTAGTAAAAAAAATTAATAGAAAAAGTTGACTCATCAAATTAAAAGGTGATTCTATAACTAATGCAGATAAAAAATAACTAATTTTACAATATAAGAATGACTATACAAAAGAAACTTAAATTTAAGTATTTTTTGCCAATATTTAATCATATATTTACCATTTAAATATGTTAGGTCGGTATTTTCCCTTGAACGAAACTAATTAGCCAAAAAAAAAACTAAAAATGTACTTTTCAAAATTAAATGACTAAAATTAAACTTGATAAAAACAAAAACGATCAACATCATACATAAACATTCATGATAAAAGTATGCGGAAGCGGATGTAAGCCTAATTAATTTGGAAATATACAAATTCCAATATAAAAATTACACCGCTGACTCACACAGTCAGACAGTTCGGTGGCCCATTTCCCCTGCTCCCTCTGCGATGCATGATCACCTACAAAAATGTAAATAACCACGGGGTGAGAGAAACATTCCTCAGTAATCACAACTCAACTCAATACATGAGTGGGAGTGAGTTAACAGAGTGTCTAAAAGGGTACCAGAAAAATTAGTTCAACACTTCATATATCATAGTTTTTACAAAATAGTTTTAAAAATATATTCTTTACAGTATCACTAATTTTCGCTTTGTGAATCGTTAGGTTGTCCCCTACCACTAGGTGGATCAGAGTGGAGCTCGACGGGGATCTCAACCCGTACCCAGAACTATAGAAAAGTGGAACTCGATAGGGATTTCAACCCATACCCAGCACCACAACGGGGTAATGCTCGATGGGGCTACCCATACCCAGTACCACAATGGAGGTAATGCTCGATGGGGCTACTCATACCCAGTAGAGCTGGTAATACGGGCGGGCCCATCGGTTTCAGGCCGGGCCCAAAAAACCCGTCAAAAAATGGGTCGGCCTCAACAAAACCCGTTTTGAATATGGGCTTGATTTTTCGGCCCGGACCATATTGTTCTGGTTTCGGGCGGGCCCAAAAAAACCCGTTTTAAGCCCCTTTTTATCACTTTTTTTCCTTTCTTCGAATGAGCCCCCCGAGGACCAGGGTTTTATAATATAATTATACTACAAATATACAACACAAGATTATAAATTCAAATTCAAGGTTTGAACACATTACAAATAACAAAAATGATAGTAAAACATAGAACATATTGTTCAATTCAAATATTCCAAAATACAACAAATCCCTGAACATCAATGATCAACAATCAATCAATGTTAATAATATTTGAACTTGAAGCATTGTCTGAAGCGACAAGAGTATCTTGAGCCTGAGCATTCTCACATTGCTCTGGTACATCTGCCATTGTTGGAACAAAATGGAGGCACGTCAATAGTCATAAGTACAACATATGATAAAATAAAATGTGATAAATGAATTAATATAGAAAGTCTACCATCAATATCCTCCTCTCTAGGGAAACCAAGCATCCAATTACGAGTACAAATAAGGGCTTGAACATTATCTGGAAGAAGAGAACTCCTATATTTTGTGAGAACTCGTACACCAATACTAAATGCCAATTCACTAGCCAGTGAGTGAGAGATCAGCGGCGTGCTCGTGAGAGTAAGATGAAGGACAGTGAGTGAGGAAGTCAGGAAGGGAAATATATTAGATTATTAGGGTTTAATTTGATTTTGTTTTAAAATAAAAAAAAAAGAAAGAAAAAAGGAAAATGGGTTCGGGTTAGCCCATCACGGGCTCGGGTTTGACTGGTTCGGGCCCAAAATACCCATTTTAATATGGGCCCTATTTTTTCAAACCCATAACCATATCTTTTTTACGTGTTTCGGGTTGGCCCACGGGCTTGGGCCCATATTACCGGTTCTAATACCCAGCACACCAAAAGGTAGTACTCGATGGGGGCTACCCATACCCAGTACCACAACATAGGTAATGCTCGATGAGGTTACCCATACCCATCACACCAAAAGGTAGTACTCGATAGGGGCTACCCATACCTAGTACACCACAACAGAGGAATTGCTCGATGGGGGCCACCAATACCCAGTACACCGAAAGGTAGTACTCGATGGGGCTACCCATACCCAGTACACCACAACAGTATCAATTTCACCAAAATCAGGCACATGACCTTTCCAATTTTTCCAAAACTCATGCAAACAGATTTTCAAAATCATACCTATACCATTTTCAAATTTATGATGCAGTACACGGTTATACCTAGATATCAAGTTCACCAACATAGGTAACCAGGATAATACATATATTATAACAAATCACTTTGATATTATTATATTAAAATAACTGTGATTTCAAAGTACCTAATAGACTGTTTTATTATAAAAGTAATATTTAAAATCTATTTCTTATGATAAGCATATATATACATCCCCAACTAACATCACACACAACCAAGTAGTGAGGTGAGTGGTTACCTGAATTTGCTAAAAGCAAAATAAAATACCAAGACATTGTAGACCTCGAGTTCAGCTCAATCCCACGGTGTCTACAACAAACACAATCGCATGCACACACGGTCAATGCACAGGTCAAGAGATATTAACTTAGCACTTCGGGACTTAGCCCATAAAAGGCATTCTGATTACACAAAGAGAAATGATTATATATACTTAGTTTGATTAAGTTAAATTAAACTCATACCAAACCTATGACGGCAATCATCCTTAACATCCTTAGTAACTCAAATTCCCCTTATTCTCCTTCCTCGATGCCTCTTAGCCCTTAGGTTCGTCCAATTCTTACAATCCTCTCAATTATGTCTCTCAATCAATACTCTCTAATTATACCCTCACTATCATATCTCAATCATCCAATACACCATTAAATATTTAGCATGTAAATTCTATATCCCAAATTTCTCACATATCATTCAACTTTTCCAAAACACATTTAATTTCAATATAACTAAACTAATCAAAACCATCATATAGACATTAAAGGTCCTCTTGGAAGCAATTTAAACTTTGAATCAAGAAAATCCCACATAAGGTTTGATTCCAACAAAACTACACAATTAGAAACCCTTATCAAGATAAAATAAATCGAACTATAAACCATAAATTACCCAAAATTCACCATAATCTCCGAAACCCATAATATACTTCACATCACCTAACTTTATACAACAAAATTTCCATGAATGTTCACCTCTACCAAACTAACCATTTAAACCTTCCTATAAGCTCAAAGGGGTGTAATGACAAGTTAGAAACCACCAATCGCTCTATCATTCCTCAATTCTCAATATCATACATCAATAATATTATATTACCAAATCATCATCTAACCCAAACTTACAAATTAAAGCCTAGGCTAAGGAGCATAGCATCACCACCATTAAATTACAATGATTTGACACCCAATCATCACATTTCCATGGCCAATATCAATAAACCATTATCATATTACTTCCAAAACAATACCCAAGTCAATTTCCTATGCTTAATATGCAATTTTCCTCTCTTTAACCACCCAAAATTCAACACAATCAATAGCCCTACAATTCATTAGTTTTGAAATCATAGATAAAGCACTAATAACCCATAGAAATCACCAAACAACTCGGCAAATTTCGGAATTGTCCCAAACCCTAGGTCTTTCCAAACTTTAACAAGCTATTTAGCATACCAATTCGTTTCTCCCTCAATACAACCCAAAAGGATGACCTAGAAGAGTTAGGAATCAAGATTAGAACTAGGGGAAACAAGGAATTTGTCTAGATTTTCAAGCTACACCAAAACCCCTAAAATTTCCAACATGAACTTGAGTAAATAGAGGCAAAACAAGAGAAAACTAAAGAGGGATAAGATTAGAATCATTACCCACTCCTCAAGGTCACCGGAGCTCACCTGAATCGCCGGAATCCACCCCTGAATCGCCGGTCAACACACACCATTCAAGCTCCCCCGTCTATTTTTCTCTCATGGTCCGCACACACACGATGGGAGAAGGGGTTGAGTCACAAGAGAAGAGAAGGGAAATAAGAAGGAAAGGAGATGAAATAATAAAAAAAATATAAAGTAAATACAATTAATAGTCTAAAAATTACTACTAGGCCTTTAGATCCTCGAAATAAGATATATTTCTCTGAGATAAAATTCCCCTTTCACTTTCTATCATTTATTTTAAATATCCACTAACATTTATCTCCCACTAGGATATCTTTTGGTTCTAAAAATAATTTCTCTAACTCTAATGTTCTCAAATTAAGGGAGGAATTAGGCCTTTAAAAATCTTTAAAATACTTTTATTTTCCTAAATTTGTTTATAAAACTCTCAAAGCTCCTTAATTAATCCTAAAATCAATTCTTAAATGAACACTAATCCTTAATCGAGTTTTTGGGATGTTACATTTGTTGCAATGGAAGGCCTCTGTGACATATGAGAATATGACAACATAATGTGGGTCCTTGCTTCCATTTCCAAATGGTGACTTCGCAATCTTCATATGATGTAAGACAGAAAAGGGATAAGATGCTCTCGAAAAACATATCATATATAGCTAGATGTCACATGACATGCTCAAGAGCACCCTTATCTTCTTAAAAAATAAAATTGTTAATCTTTATTATAAAGAATTGATTGATATCTTAGTAATTAAAAGTAAATGAAATAAAATTATTAACATGATTTACTGATTCACCAAATCATGATGTGTATACAAAAATACATGAAATCATGTTTTCGGTTTATCGAATAAAAATGTACATATTCTTTTCTGCATACTAGGTCAACTTGGGTAAATTTCTCAACTATATATAGCCCTCCTCTAGCTTAATCCACCGTCAACTCATAATCCCATACTCCACTGATAATTGCTATTCAATATGGTCGACTCATGATGCCACTTGTGGAAGCGAAACTCATTGCCTTAGATAGGGATGTCCCTCTTATTCCCCTCCATGTTGTTAAAGAGGCATTGCTTAGAATGCTTCTTTGTTTGCAGAGATTGGAATAAGATTATTACTAGCCTTAATTTTATTTACCACACCTCAGACAGAATATTTGGTTCCCAAAATCAAATTTTTCTCATTAAAGTTTGTCCCTATAAAGAGAGGGAGGAAACTTATAAAAGGGTATACATTGATTTTTCATATTGTCAGTTAGTAATGGGTTAATATATGTCTTGCAGATAAATTAACTTTTGAATTTATTCTTTGGATCCTAACTATTCGAAAATATGTATGACTTCCTCTACCCATGCCACGGGATGAAAGAATATCTGGTGTAGGCTTTGGCTCTAATCATATTAACCATGATTTTAAAATTGTAAACATTGTTACTATTTATCTAGATTGGTTTAAGTCTAATACTAAGTGTAATTCAATATGGGTTTTCTCGTACATCACATGGTCGTGGAAACGTCTTAAATGCGGTATCCTTGAGTCATGTTCTGTTTATCACAAGTCTTCACACGCATTCTTGAACAGGGTGCTTTATTGGATTGCTTGACACAGAAAAAAATTATTACTTCATACTCACATTTGATTTGACAAATGAAGTTTTGAAAAAATATTGTTTCCCAACGATGTACTTCGTTTTGTTTTGAATTCTATAATGTCAATGGGACACTCTATTCTCTTGACAAGAGACTTGTGATAACAATATTGAGGAAATGAATGAAAGCGAAGCAAGATCTTACTTATTTTTTACTTGGACGATGAAACAATTAGGTAACAACTAAGAATTATGGACAACTACCACATCAACGATAACAAAAAAATTTCCCGATCATATATTAGGTGCAACAAAGAGTGGCGACCTCGTACTAGAAATGGAGGGTGGTGAAGTTCGTATGCACAATCCAACAACCAACCACTCTCTAGCGAGAGCTTCCTTAGTTGGAGCCATGGAAAACAACGCTTTCTTTGATTACTACACAGAGAGCTTGTTTTTAGTAGAAAATGGGGGAAATGTTCATTCTTACTAATATGTAAAGTGTCATGTTTTGACTTCACAATGTCTTTGACTTCTACTTACTTCCTCCGTTCTGATGCATAAGACCCAGTTGACTTGTTTTAGAGAAATTTAGGAAGTTAAATGAACCATTTAATTACAACGTATAACAATTGTGAATATTCCACCAATATATTTAAGGCTGATACCATTTTTACGATTAGATTTTAGTTGTAGGCATGTTCTTTCCGTTCGTTTGATACCACTTGAGAGTAATATTTCTTTTTTTGGCTAAAGGTTAATATTTTACTAAGTTAAGCTCTATGATTAAATTGTATTGAGTGACGATTCAAAGGGTGGGTTGCATTTAATTAGAATTCATACACTGTGCTACAATTATGACAAAAATTATGAGTGAATTATTTAGTTGAAGTCTGGACGTTGGTAACTGAGTCAACATTATAATGATAAAAAAATAATATCCTGGCCAAAATCTATTTAACGCCCTTACTTTACATTTCAAAATTTAAATTTATGGTTGTCCATTATCTTTTTTAACTAAAAACCTTTTCATGTGTCATGTGAAAATGACAATTTAATTCTAAAGTAAAATATATACTTCCATCTTCTTAAATATAAGACCTATTTCTATTTTTTTTTATATTTTTCTAAATTAACCCTAATGATGTTCCCCACTAATAAACAAGTAAGAGAGAGAGAGAGAGAGACTGTGGGAATAAAAGTAATTGGTTAGATTGTTTTGGTAATATCATGTAATTTTAATTAACTAAACGAATAACCTAAATCTAATCAAATTAGGTAAACAGGTCTTATATTTAGGAACAGATGGAGTAATTATACTCTCCCATTCCTAAACACTCCCTCCGTCCCAATATATAAGGTCTTTTTAATTGAATTGTGGGTTCCTAAAAAATTAGTTAAAGTTAATTAAAACCAATAAATGTATAATGGGAGAGAGAGAGGGTAATTATGAAAGTACCCTTATTTATGAACGAGTAAGAGATATGGTAATTATGAAAAAAAGATGAAAGAGAATGCGTGGGAAAATTAATGCATGGGTAAAATAGGAGAAAAATGCATTTTTTACTCAAACAAAGTCAAATAACACCTTATATTTTGGGAGAAATTAAAAAAAAAATGGATTTTATATTATGGGACGGAGGGAGTATAAGACCTATATCGGGAGGTGAGCTTGTTCCTAAATATAAGACCTCATTTTAATTTTTTTTCAACATCATTTCCCCATAGTATCCTTATTAATACTCCTCAGTAATAAATAACAAGCAAGAGAGGGAGAGTGTCAATAAAGGTAAAATGTTGGGATGTTTTTGTAATATCATGTGATTTTAACTAACATTTTTAATCTAATTAAAGTAGATAAATATATCTTATATTTAGAAATAGAGTAGTATAAAATTATTCAATTGCATACGGTACATTATACTTTCGGTGGGATATGAAATAGCTGACAAACCATCTTTTGTGTGCTATGCTTTTATTCATTATTATTTTTACTCTTAAGTTTTTATCTTCTTCCAAAAGTGCACTTTTCGATCATTCTCAAATATCCAATTTGCTCCAATTCGATTTTTTAATTATAATTTAATTTCATAAAAATAAAAATACATTGTTTTCCTTTCAAACATTTAATATATTTTTTCTTTTAATGATATCGATCACTTTTCTTTTCTTTTTTTTCTTTCTTCCCTTTTGAATTCAGCTTTTTACTTGCTTTATACAATACATTTTTCTTAATGCATATTCATGGCCATCTTATTTTCTTATGCAATATGCATAAAACACTCTTCATACACCGCTGTCAAGAGTAACAGCTACAGCTTGATATGCATTGACAAATCGTTTGAAAGCAAATTTTACTATAAGATTCAACCAAAATTACAGGGTAAGCCCTTGATCATTCGAAATTGTGGACAAGGCCAGAAATATATGGCAAGTTATTTGAACATAAGTTTGTTTTCAAGCGTGATGTGAAATATTTTCCCCACAGCTTCTATATTTTAAGATGTGAAGAAAGTAGAGCAAATACTCAGAAAAAAGAAAGAAAGAAAGTAGAGCAAATACTCAGAAAAAAGAAAGAAAGAAAGAAAGTAGAGCAAAAGGCGTTACCATCCTCTCACCGGGGAAAATAAACCCTGCCAGTTAAGGTTACCAATTCTAAAATGAAATTACTTTACATACAAGTTTTTCAAAAAAGTCGCTTATCCCGTTATCAAATCCCCCATATTCTCAAAATTTTGAAGGGGCTATGCATTTCGTAATTTTAAACCATAGAAATCAACTTTAAACTGGGATACCACCTTAACACCACTAATTTAATTTGAAGTTAAAGTATACTTTCCATCATTTATTTTTATATCAAGTTTCATTTTAATCATTTAAATATAAAGGTGTATTCTAAATCATTTTGCTAGCACTGATAGATTCATTTAATACAATTTGTTTATATTTTTAATATGAATGAAAAATAACTTATCTTTAAATTATAAAAACAGTTATATAGGAAAAAACTAAATTGAAGCATATTTTATCAATATTTGACCACAAAATCATCATTTCAATTTGTTGAGTTAATGTTTTCTATCTGTATTTATAAAAAGGATAAAATGTGTATTTTTCAAAATTTAGTGACCAAAATGACAACTCATGTAAGTATAAAGGACAAAAAATATGCTTTCCTTATGTTAAATAAAATTTCCTAAGTACATTATGCTATGAGGAATTGGATTAATTAAGTAGTACTGTAGTACAGTTTCACTCTTAGAAAGTCGCGTGCCAGACGAGCTGCGAGCTTAGTAAACCTTCTAAGTTCTTAAATACTCCACGACTCCCAAGAAAATCCCGCCCAGGCAGCAATTAGGCGCCAAGACGAAAAGTTAAAATCTCACCCATCAACATTCAATCATAATCAACGATCAAATAACATAACACGTCATCGATCCGCCTTCCGCCTTCTCCTCCAATCAGAACCCATCTACACTCCCTATATATACGATTCGTCCCACATTCATTCTTTTCACATCTAACATCTTCATTTCTGAGCTCTTCTCTCTAACAGACGCAACCTTTCCTCATTCTCTCTTACAGCTCAGTAAATCTCAGAATCGATGGCTCCAGCAAAGGCAGAGAAGAAGCCTGCAGAGAAGAAGCCAGCGGAGAAGGCACCGGCGGAGAAGAAGCCAAAGGCTGAGAAGAAGATCGCTAAGGATGGCGGTGAGAAGAAGAAGAAGAAGGCCAAGAAGAGCGTCGAGACTTACAAGATTTACATCTTCAAAGTCTTGAAGCAGGTTCACCCTGATATCGGTATCTCCAGCAAGGCCATGGGCATCATGAACAGTTTCATCAACGATATCTTCGAGAAGCTCGCTCAGGAGGCATCGCGATTGGCTAGGTATAACAAGAAGCCAACTATTACTTCTCGGGAGATCCAGACCGCTGTTCGATTGGTGCTTCCTGGTGAATTGGCCAAGCACGCTGTTTCTGAGGGTACCAAGGCCGTGACTAAATTTACTAGCTCTTAATTTGGATAGGGTCTTTGATTTGGACTATTTGAAATGTGGTGGTTTGTTCTTTTATTTTGGGGATCTAGGGTTTTCTGTCTAATTAGGGTTTTATCTTTTTACCTTTCCTTTCTCGATTTCTGGTCCTACATATGTAATGCTGTGAACAGTTCTTAATCAAATATTTCTCTAGAATAATCTTGAGCCATGCGATCTATATTTGATGTATTTAATCAAATATTTCGTGTACTACGTGATATTGTTAATTTTGCAGCTAGATGACTCCAAGACAGTTTCATAGTAACATTATCTTTGTTGTCGCTATCATCCGTTGAGTTTATGGTTTAATGGGCTTCGGTTTTCTAGTCTAACAAGTCTTGTAAACTTTATTTGTTATTTGAACGGAAGGGTTGTAAAAGAAGATGAAGTTACAGTTCTCTTTCCTTTGCTTTTTACTTTGCCTTAATTTCCGGAATCATACAAAGAGGCCAATCTATTTTTCAAGTTCAATAAGTGGTACAATCTGATTGTCCATCGAAAGGGGCCGGCTGCTAATTTCTAATCGCGAGTATGGTTTACTATTATGGCCGAAATTTATGCTGTGATATAAATCATGAATTTAGAAGAGAATTATGGCGCTAAAGTGTTTTTGATTAGCAAGCGGTTGTTTATTTAGCCACTAGTTAGTGGAAAAGAGGGTTAATTTTTTCAATGCTCATCATTTCTAGTCTCCCCTTCTCCTGAACTATGATCAATTGAAATTAGTGTTGGGATTCTGCTCTTTAGTTTTTTTTGGACTGTTTGTGAACAATTGAATTAGTTCGCTCATTCCACGGAACGTTTCAATAATTAGCCGTGAACAAAGCGAGACTTTGCGTTGATTCAAGAGACAGGACGCTACATTTAAGAGGCACTGAACGAATTCTGATAGCAGTAATTTTCCATGGTTTTTATGATTTTGAAGGACTGCTAACCTTTTGTTTTTCCGGCTTGTTCACTTGCTAATGATTCCTTTTTGCTCCCATGTTTAATGATATACTGTGTTTAAAGTGATTGTTAAAAAAACCTGCCACATGGAAAGGACACCTGAATCACAGGGCTGGTGATCAAATCAGAGTTTCACAATCCTTCCCTGAATAACTTCTGTCAAAAGAGGTGTCTTGTGAAGATTTGATTGATTATGGAAGCACGATTTTCAGGAAAGAAATCTAACTGAAAAACTCCCTTACCCAAGAACAGTGTATTCTATTCTGTCTCATCTTCCAACATCAACAATGCATCATATCAAATCTAATTTCCTACTCATTATTTAAAAAAATTAGTCTAATGGTTTTCTCAATTATTGCACGGGGTACCCTTTTGCTGTTCTTATTTCACCCTCGTCTCATCTGCTGTTTTGGTTCATAACTTGCGGTAAATCTGAACTCATTACTGATGACCCCTGTTTTGTTAGCCAAACTCTTTAGAACGCTAGAACTAACCTGACTAGAGGCACTCCTCGGGCAATGTATACACTATCAGTGACCAAAATCCAACATGCTCAAAAACATTTTTGTCCATAGAACACGTGATCAGCAAATTGTTCAGAGTTTAAGAATACTGCCGCTCATTACTGGGTAGCATCAATTCGGAAGGGGCTGAGAAGAATACATTCGTGATCAGGGGCAAGATGAGGAGGTAATTTTGCATGTATTTGCTGAGTATGTCTTCGTCTGTCTTTTATATATATATGCTGTTCTGTGATTTGGAAGCTAAACCGTTGTTGAAATTCTATTAATCTTTGTACTATAATCGGTCTTTTTATAATTATTGATTTGTGTAGAACTGTAGATATTTAACTTGGTGTTATTTATCACAATTATACAGTGTGATTTATTATAAACTTTATATGGTATGTTGATATATGTGGTGCTGGTACCAATTACTAATGTTTTTTATTATATGAGAACGTAGAGCAGATAATCAAAACATGCTTCACCATACTTATCCAATGTAATAGCTTGTTTGGGATTTTAGATTGTGCGTCAGTAGTTTGGGATGACTTGTGTGTACTTCCAATTCTTCAGCTGGTTTAATCTGTACTACAGCGTTCATTGTTCAGGAACAATATTTTGTGCATACCAGCAACAACAGCTTATGAGTAAGAAATGTCTTCCTTCAAAAAAATTTACCAATATACTTCTTTTTCGATCAAGTTGGCTTGATTGAATAGATTAAATAAGTTACTTTAAACTATTTGTATACTGTTCACCGTTTTCTTTAATAAACTTCTGCTGACAAGTTTGAAGAATGAAGACAAAGAAGGAGACAAAAGACAAAGAAGAAATGGAAAAAATGGTGAATAGTAAAAGCTGATGTGAATAGTGTTATACTTAATAAGAGATGTTGTCATAAGGAAGGAATCTTATAAGGCTTTTCAACCATTGTGGAATAACACCTGATGAAAACTGTAATTTGCGTTACAACCCTAAAATACATTTTTAAAAACATTTTCAACCGATCTGATAATTCTGAAATTTCTTCTAATTATGGGGATGGTGAGGGGTTAAATTGACAATAGTGAAGGTTAAATTGTCTGGATTAGACCATTTTGATACTATATTTTTACAAGGTTTGGAGGAGTTCTAGGATGAATAATGGCCTTGTTAAAAGCATAATGAGAAACATATTTTGAATATTGAATTTTAAGAGTAAAATGATTAAGACTTAAAACTATAAATCAACCTTTTAAAGTATCTGCAGTTTTCAATTAACTTGCCGACTGAGGGATTTAAAAAGACTGACATTATTTTTGCAAGTGATGAGGCTTCTGCTCAGCCTTCCCCTTTCCTATAAAGAGAACTTTTAAAGCCTCTCAACTCCCTCACACACATACACAAGTACACAACACGAGAATCTCAGTATCAGCTATAATTGATATCATGGAGGGCAGTGACGCAAACACTTGTCCCTCACAATCCCCCCACCAATTCCTCCTAATTCTTAGGCGCCAATGTGCCGACAAATTCAAATGAGGTAGTACCATTAACTTGGCAGGAAAGTACTACTTGTATTGGTATTGGACGCCTCATATCCATCGTTCTTTTTTGTGAGAATCCTGGCCCTTCGTTTAAATTCTTGCACTTGACAGATTCATTTGAAAGGCATTTCTGTCAACGCAAAGCTCCTTTGCTTGTCATCCAACGGAACAAATTATGAAATTATTGAATTGGCAAGTAAAAGACGCTTCCATATTTAAATGTCAGGATTTAACCATGTCATACGAAACAATTTTAGTAGTTACTGGTTACAACAGACTTGTACATCAAGGACCCTTCTTATGGGCCCGCATAATGGATTGAAGAACTAATTTACTGAACATACGTATATGCTCTCTGGTGCACAAGTTAAATCGAGGATTTGGTATAAATACAAAAGCTTCAGAGTTTATCAATTTTCACAAATACTACCTCCGGTCCTAATTATAATATCCAGTTGACTTTTTTTTAGAAGATTAAGGAAGCAAATTAGACCCTTAAATTTTAATATATGTGAAATATAATTAGATTATATGATTGTTTATAAGTAAGATAACTTAGTTTTGAGGGAAAAAAACAAATATAAATAATTTATAATGGTGTATTTTGCATCCTTAATTTTTCCAAAAAAATTAACTGGCTCTTATAATTAGGAACGGAGGGAGTATCTACTACAGCATTTAATGTATGACTAGGATCTTATTAAAACTAATTTGCTGAGATTTAAGAAAATAACTAAGTTACTTGTAATAAAGATGGCACACTTTCATTGAAATACTCCTAGTTAAAAATATCATGTAGCCCCAACATTTGTTGCAAAAGAAGCTACTACCCCGTTGAGATTTTAACAAAGGAGGGTTAGCAAGAAAATTATAAATGTGCAAGCTAAGTTTTATCTGATCACAACCACCAATTTATTTACTTTCTACATAAAATATCAGATAAGCACCAATAATTTCATTTGTCGCTTTAGAATCCATTCCTTTGGTACTACTCATGCTACCAGTTAGGTTCAAAGTACATTTGGAACTATGTCCTTGTTTGGGTGGTAGAAGTGGTTTCTTTTTAAGGCCTCAAAGCGAAAATTTCAAAGAAATCTTCCCTCCAAAATTTCCCAATTAAGGAACGTGGATACCAAGCATTTTACCTGATGCACGTGGCTTTATCGTGCCACATTTCTTTTCATGCTTTAAGGAACAAACAGGCATGATTGAATATTTGAATTGGATCAGACATTGTAGATGCAAACTTATTATTTGGACGAGGTGGCGCACTTCAAATATCAAATAAACTTGAATCCAGATCCGACGAAATTTCAAATTCAGATAATGATTTGATTCGAAACATATACTAGAAGATGAAATCCCTATCATTTCAATTGAATGAAACATAAGCAGTCCTACAAGGATAATAAAACAGTGAGTACCATACCCCTAAGATGTTATCGATTACACCTCCACACAAAGTTACAATACAGACACACCTACATACAGAAAAGACTAACATCAACATCCCCTTCACAATGTGGAGGAAATTCAAGACTTCTTAGGGGACTTAGTGGCTTTGGATGGCTTAGATTCTGTGGTGGCTCTTTCAGACTTCTTAGGGAGAAGAACAGGGTTAATGTTAGGCAACACACCACCATGAGCAATGGTCACACCAGCCAACAATTTTCCAAGCTCTTCATCATTCCTCACAGCCAACAGAACATGCCTTGGGATAATCCTATTCTTCTTGTTATCCCTAGCAGCATTTCCAGCCAACTCCAGAACCTACATCACAACATCAACATCAACAGGTCAGAAACATTCTAAGGAAATTATCGAAGAAAACATTCAAATTCAAACGAGCCTTAGATGATGATTACCTCAGCGGCAAGATATTCAAGAACGGCGGCGAGGTAAACCGGAGCTCCGGTGCCGACACGTTGGGCGTACCTTCCTTTCTTGAGGTAACGGCCGATTCTTCCGACGGGAAACTGAAGGCCGGCTTTGACAGAGCGAGAGACGGGCTTCTTCTTGGGCCCACCTCCTCTTCTTCCTCCGGCGCCTTTCTTCAACTTTCCTCCTCCAGTATCCATTGTTGTTATGCGAAGATTGAATTGAAAGACTAGAAGAGACAGAAGATGATGATGATGATGGTGAAGAAGTGAATTTTGGATGATGGAGCGGGAATTGTTGGGCGGTAACATTTATACAAGGTATGGTGGCGTGGTGAGGAATTCGATCATTTTGGGATTAGGATGTCGCAACCGTTGGATTTGAAATATCGACGGTTATAAAGGATTGTTGTGGTGATCCGTGTTGCATGAAGGGATCCAATAATACGAAGCCATGTGGCCCTGTCGGAACGCTTAACGACTTTAAATTGAAAGTTGAGGCAGCATACAGATCTGATTTTGTTTTTCAGTTTTCTTTTTTATTGGTTTTGAAAAATGTTCAACGATGTCAAATGATTGATATTGATAATCAGTAAATAAAAAATGTGGTAAACATGTACTGGCATTCATTTCCCTAACAAATAAAATTAATCATAGCATAATACTTTTGTCTGAATCAACTTAAATTAAAATTCACTAATTATACGTATGATCCAAATCCAATACTGAGTCTCTCTTAAAAACAATAGACAACATAAAACACATTGCATGGCTTGGCTACATACATTTTAAAATGCTGGCTTGATTCATATCACCAAACTATGAAAATAGCTAATGCCTTGTTTGTATAAGAAATAATACTAATTTTTGCAGTGGAGTTTTGGGTAAGGTTTAGAAATTTGAGTGCTTGCTCAATCTCACTGAAGTTTCTGTTGCGTGTCCGCTGGTTTATATTTTTAATTTTTGATTGCTGGTGCGAAGAATGTGGCTATCATCAAATTAGCATCACAACCAGGGCAAGCATGTTTACAAAGTTATGTTTCCGATACTGATAAAACTGAATATCTCAGAGTCTGATATTCTCCATTAAATAATGTGGTTTCACTAGTGATCGCTTGGCTACTCGTCAAGTTGCCAAGACAGACAACTTAATATTTTCTTTTCACTATACTGTGTTTTCTTTCTGCTACCCTAGTTAATTCCCCACGTACTCCTTTACTTTCCAATTGTAGGACAAAAGAGAGGTGTTGAAGCAATGAATATCTATTGCTTTCAGAGGCTCCCAGCAGGTAAGTTAATATTTCTGCTGCCATCACCTGCAAATGCCAGGAAAGAAAATCAATTAGTCCAGTTTTAAAGTAGATTGATTAGGGAAGAAAATGCTTACACGAAATAAACTCATAAAAAGTAAGCTGACTGAGAAAATATTTCAATTGAAGAATAAGTTTTCATGTCAAGAAGGTAGCGAGAATTGTTATCGTTGAAAGAGTAGATATGCGAAGATGATTTGATGGATTTTGAGCCAACAGAAGACCCCCACATGAGATCAAGAAAGCTGACTGAGAAAATATTTCAATTGAGGAATAAGTTTTCATGTCAAGAAGGTAGCGAGAATTGTTACTGTTGAAAGGGTAGATATGCGAAGATGATTTGATGGATTTTGAGCCAACAGAATACCCCCACCTGAGATCAAGAAAGCTGAATGAGAAAATATTTCAATTGAGGAATAAGTTTTCATGTCAAGAAGGTAGCAAGATTGTTACCGTTGAAAGAGTAGATATGCGAAGATGATTTGATGGATTTTGAGCCAACAGAAGAACCCCACCTAAGATCAAGAAAGCTAACTAAGAAAATTTTTCAATCTAGGAATAAGCTTTCATGTCAAGAAGGTGGCGAGAATTGTTACCATTGAAAGAGTAGATATGCAAAGATTATTCCCTCGGCTCATTTTCCTTCCCCTACCCCTACTAAACAGACCCTAAACATCAATATTATGATAAAGATAAACTATTCAGAATTAAAATAAAATCAAAATAAATGTCAAAATAAAGCATACATAACTTAGGCCAAATCCAATTCAGTTAAATAGATTCAACAATATCATGGTCTTCAGATGTCTCTTCCTCCGTTCTCCGGCCATTCCTCCAATCTCTAGCAACAAAAAACCCTCTCCTTCTCCTATCTCTCTTACCCAAATCCCTCTTTTCTCAAATACTCATGTTACCTTCTGCCACACTCATCCACACAACCTCAAATACTCCGACTCTGGCAACCCCTTCCTCCTAACCAAACCCCATTTATCACTAACTAATGACGATCTCAAACCCACAACTCCTTCCAAAAGAACACTCTACGCGTTCAAATTGGCCACTCTTTGGGTCTTTCTTGTCATCAACGTCCCTTCATATTACCTCACCGGAGGTCTTACGTCACCTCGCCTCCAAATTTGGCTGGGTTATTCTCCCCAACAGCACCACCTTCTGCTCCTACATACACCCTCTTCTCTCCAACTTCTTTTCCATCAAATTGAAAAAGTACTCATAACAGATCATATCTTTGGAAAACACGGAAATGATCAATCACCTTAATGATTTTCCTGATTTGAATCATACTTGAGGCGATCGAAGAGAACGTCCAAAACCCATTTTTGGGTACCCGAAAAGGCTTTGATTGAGGTTAGGTGAAGCATATCGGCTGAAGTGAGATTGCGACGGAGGAATCGCCATGTGGGGCGGTACGGATCAGAACTAGTGTTGTGTTTGTTACTGTTGATTAAGGGTGAGCAAAACCTAACCAAAACCGAAAACCAAAGCGAACCAAATGCATTTCAGTTTTTCGTTCAATTTTTATTTTTATGATTTTCTGGTTTTGGTTTGATTTTTAGAAAATGGTTTCGGTTTGGAACTGAAAAACCGAAAACCATAATGATATTAAAAAAACCTAGAATTTTTATTTAAAAATAGGATAACAAGTAACCTTAAACAAATATCTCAAAATCCAAACAAATAAAATATGCTTTCTAATAAAAAACACTTTTTAAACATGTGACATTAGAAAAAAGGACAGAATGTTCATTAATTTAGAATGTGCTTTGAAAGTTAAAGAACAAATTCAATATTGTCATGTTTTAAGCATTATTTTTTTGTTTTGGACATACTGAATTAATAGATTACTTGCTCTAGAGTGTAGAAGACAAAGTCAAAGAACCACTTCAATATTGACATTGTCACGTTTTAAGCTTTTCTTTGTTTTATACATGTTGAATTAATAGTTTAGTTGTTTTAAACAAGTTGTAGAATTTGTATAACTATTTAGATACAATAAATCAGTTTTTTTCATTTTTATTGAATTTTTGTATTGGCCAAATATACAAAAAAAATGCCCAAAAAATAAACTGAAAAACTGTAAAACCAATCCGAAAACCATTCGGCTTTTCAGTTCAAAACCGAACCGAAAAACCGTTTGCTCATCTCTACTGTTGATGATGCGATCGACGGTGAGGGATTTGGGGTGGTCAAAGAAAACAACTCCTTTTTGTGAGCTTGCACATAGGAACGTTGACTTCTTGTATACTTAAAGAAGAGAGATAAGAGTGGGAATAATTGTACATGTGGACTTGATGTGGGACCCACACTGAAAAAATAACCATCATTTGGTTAACTTGACGGTGTAAGCATTTCTTAGCCAAATTTGAAACTTGGTGGTCAAATTTGAACATAAAAAAGTAAAAGATGTCATATGCACGTTGGAGAAAAGTACATGGTTATTTTTTACCATTAACCCAAAATCTAATCTTATATCATTCAGAAGTTTTTGTTTTTCCTTTCAATTCCTTTCAAGCTTCTCTTCAAGGCTTATCTGTTTCGTCCTCATCTCATCTCAACTCCTCGAATCATGTTAGCTTTAAAAGTTGTGGAAATTAGCGTTTGTTAATTCTAGTTCTAAACCGAAAAGTTCTCTTAATAGGTATTTTTGCATATTAACATAGTACGTGATATTCTTAATTTTATGAGTCATGCAAAATTCATTGTTAGAGATATTATGATTAAGTAGTTTAGATCAATTGTGAGTATTATTTGGTCACTCTAGACTATATAAATGGTCCTATCCTAATGGTTAAGTTTGTGGGAAAATATAATCCTTACCAAAGAAGGGGAGAGTAAACTGGTTCTCCTATCTCAAAATTCCTCATAGGTTATGGGGTTGCTCATCACCCTATATAAGGGTTGATTTTGGTTAAACCTAAAGAGTCTGATATGATCTATCCATTTAATCTGAATATTCTTCTTCAAATAAGTGAAGTTAACATTCACAATGCTACTCTCTAAAACAAATATTTGTCTAATTTGAGCACTAAGCAGTACAGGCGCATAAAATATAGATCCAAACAATATTATAAAACATCAAAAAGAAAAAATCATGCCTTGGCCGTTGGAGGATTTCCCAATAATTATTAGTGGTATTAAAATAAAATATGTCAAGGTGATTGATGTATTACTCTTCTATAGCATATCTGCACATCAAAAAGTTTAAAAACTAGTTTACAGTTCAACATCTACCAATTATTCACTATTTTCTTTGATTGTTTTAGCAAATATCTCTCACTGTTGCCATTAGGGGTGAGTATCGGTTTTTCGGTTTAAAACCCAAAAAAACCGAAAACGGGGGATAAGGGAAACCGAATTGTTTTCGGTTCAACAGTTTTTCGGTTTTTTGGGCTTTTTTGTTGCAGATTTGGGCCATACGAAAATTAAAAAAAATATTAATTATATTTTTGAGCTAATCCAATAGATTTCAATACCTTTAAGGTTTCAATATCAACAAATCTAATCTCGCCACCGAAATAATAATGGCCGAAAACAAAGCATCAATTTTACCAAAATTAAAGCTCCTTCTTTCTCTCCATCAAAAGGAATCGACAAAAACATAGGAAAGGGGTTTCACAGAATCGATAAGCATGATATGCTTACACAATTGATTTCCAAGCTTTGAATTTCACTACATCAGTATAACAAGAAGCTCCTAGACAGGGAAACTAAAGTGGAAACGGGGAGGAGAAGAGAAGTTTACCAGTATTCGAACATCAGTCACAGGCACAATAGGCTTCTTCTTCAGGCTGCATCGACGGCGTTAGCGTCAAGGATGTTCCACTAGCCGGCGAGGAGATATGGCAATCTTCCTTTCTTTCTCTGACTCGTCAGAAGGAGGAGGAGGATGAGGAAGAAGAAGAAGAAGGTATCTATGCAAGAAGTAAAAGCCGAAGTTTTCTTTCGACACCTACGAAGCTCGCCTTTCCCGGTGAGCTTCTAAGCTCCCTCACTACTCTCTCTCTCTCATCGTAAGCGAAGGAGAATGAAGCAGGACGGTGGTGGATAAAACAAGCGGAGGGTGCAACGGGATTGAGGGAAAGGAAAGGATCCATGGTGGTGATGACAATGAGAGGGAGAGAAGAAATACTGACAGTAATGAAGATGGGAGAGGTGCCATTGCAGGCATGAAGAAGAGGAATAAGCTAGGGTTTGTGATTTGGGCCATTGGGCTTGCTGTGACTTAGGATTTCCTATTCTCCTTTAAAATAATATTATTGGGTTTAGGTTTGAGGCTATTTTTTAATAATCATAAGGCTTTCAGTTTCAAACCGAACCGAAAACCGAAACAGAAAATTTTCGAAACTGAAACCGAAAAACTGAAAATCATTTGGTTCTATTTGGTTTACAATTCCGATTTGGTTTTTCTAAGCCCTAGTCACCATACCTCACTCTGTAGCCTTACCATTTTCTCTCTTGATCTCCCCCCTTCCTCGCTCTCTGCTCACCATTTTCATTGGTATGAATGAAAAGTCATTTTTCTCGCTATTCAATTATCCTTTCTTCCTCGCCTTTCATTTTTTTAAATTTGCTCGTCAGTTTTCATCCTCATTCATCATGAAAGAAAGATACCAGTAAATGCGTGTTTTATACGTCACCATACTTGTCCTCTATAACATAGTTAATCTTCGTTGGTGACCTTCATCATGAAGTAGGAAATAATTTGTTTAAAGCTGGATATATCTATGCTATACCTCATATCTTGTTCACCTTTTTAAACATAAATTTTATAGAAAAAATTTTATTTAATTGTCCATTTATCTATCTTGATATAATTTCCTTACTGTTGTCTTTCAGTACCTGACCCAATCAGTGGCTATGTAGTATCCCGCTAATACTGTGCATGACAATTTTTTTAACTAATCTAGAAAGTACTTTTAGCAAATCATTTCATATTGAGGATGCTAAGAAATCAGAACATTCATCTGATCAGACATCACCAACAACATCTTCAGACGAGGAATTGGTCATGAATCATGGGATTCAAGCCAACATCACAGACTCTTTTGAAGCCTGTTTCTGCTATGAAAGGTGGCCATGAGAAACTGTAACAGATAATATTGTTCTATAGAGAAAGAATGGAAATAACATTGAACTGAAATATTATATATGTTGAAACCAACACAAAATATACTCAAATAGTACAAAGCATAAGATCTGATACATAAAGGAATTAAATGCAGCAGAAATAATAGGAAGAAGATCAGGGAGAAATGCAGAAGATATGCATAATAGACTGCATCACCAGAGGAAGGGAAATCTAACGAACAAGAAAGAGAGAGAGAGTGTCCAGAAGAGAGAGAGAAGCATCCAAATCATCCACACCACGCCTCTTGCTACAGGTTGCCTTGTATCATGCTTCCACGTCTTCTTTGTGGTCCTTTATCTTCTTCTTGGGCCTTAGGCTTTTCTGTATTGGCTTCTTCTTGGATCAACTTTCAGGCCCATGGCATAAGGGTTGTTACATTACTTCCCCCATTGAAAAGGACCTTGTCCTCAAGGTCCAAGCAAACAAACAACCTTGTCCTCAAAGTCCAAGCAACAAACAACCGTGTTACTAAATGAACTAGTGCAGTCTTGTCATATCCCATTATAACATCAACATAGAAGGATATTGCAAAGGACAACAATTCCAATATGTGCATCAGTACTGCAGCAAAACAGAAGAACGTTGGCAACTGAATTTTCTTGAAACGCAAATTCAAGTGTTGTACAAATTTAGTTATTGCATAAGAAAGATTGGCATTGATAGTAGAAAGAAAATCTTGCTACTGCTGTATACCCACATCACTAACGTCAAAATCACCTTGACTTGGAAGTGAAACCCAATATATAAGACAACTTATATCATATATGACAGTACTTGGGAGTGAGCATGTGAAAGTCCTCAAAGAGGATGCCACCCACTGATGTTGGGTTTTTGTGAATGCAAAACATAAAATTGATGTCAATTCCATCAATATGGGATCATCACAATCTACCTTTCCCAGTTGTAACTTGAAATGCACCACATATAGGAGAGAAAGTTCTGAGTTACCAAATATCAGGAATGGAACCTGGGAATGCAATGCTATGAATTGTAGGAAAAATAGATCTGGGGGCGAGTCACAAAACAAAATAGCGTAGCCTTTAGAAATAATAAAGACCGCATATACAAAATAACCATATAATCCCCATTGAACTAGAGCCTCAAGCTTAACCACACTCAATACATTCCTGCAGCACATTAAGTATTCAAATGAGGATAAAGTAAAGAGTGTAATGAAGCACTTGCCACAATCAACACTATCAGAATGCATAAACCCCTTTTTAGTATATGTAACCAATAACTCAATCCATGAAATCCATTTCGAGGTAGTGCTAGCATTAAAGATGTGATGATCATGTTCCTAAGACAAATCAATCAAATGGGAAATATCATGCAGAGCAGATGCAGATCTATTTGCGGCAAAAGACAACATAAAAGCACAACTCTCATATGCCAAATATTCCCATGTCCTGTCATGTAAGCACCAAACTCTTACATATATGCTAGGATCAGACACTGATTTCAATAATGGAAACATATTGGGAAATATTTCACATGGTTGAGGGGTTAGCACTAAAATTGAAATGCTCAGATGAGTTGGTGAAATAGAAAAATAGCCATCATATAATAAAATTGTCGCTAACTCCTCCATGACAGCAAACCTAAGCACCAATAATGAGCTGGCCTCAACATAATCAACAGTGGATGGAAGAAAACCAGAAAAAAGATAGCAAGAGATGGGAATGGGGAGCCCCACATCCAATTGGCAGAGTAATATCCCAATTAAAAGCAATTACATACTCACGAAATTCTTCAGAATCCTTGAACAACCCTTGAAATAAGCATATACTTCTCCTCATAAACAAAGCAAAGGGAAAGGAAATACCCGGATCAAATATCAAGCTATTAATAATGGCTTGACAGTGTGCTGAATTGTGAAACCCCAAGAGGATACAAGTAATGGACGAACATGACTTACTAACTGGCCAAACCTCAATCTGCTTGGTTGTCGACGGCACTTGTGCTCTAAAGAATTCTGCCAAGTCAACAAAATGATCTTCTAGTTGAAAAAGATACATCTCATTCACTAGAGGCTCAGTCTTAAGCATGCAGATCGAATTCTTGACGAACGGTGACACACAGATAGGAGCAACAGGTGCTAGCTCAGTAGAGATCACTGATTGAAGGAGTGATAACGATGGTGATGAAGAGTTCAGCACAACAGGTTCATCGATCTCATCACTCTGTTTAAAATTGGGACTCTCACAAGGTGGAGGATCATCGATTAATCCCATACGTCTCATCATCACTTCGTGTAACAATTTCTCCAATCCCACTATTAACCACTCACAATTAGCTAACTATGTTAGGAAAAGGAATTAGCTCAGTAAAATAACTAACATAGTTAGAAAAAGAATTTCCATAATATTTAGATATTATCTTTTTAATTCAAACCTCAACTCCAAGCTCCGTCATCACAAAATAAATTTTCTCCCCATTACAATCACAGAAAATTTCATTATCCATGATTAATCTCCACACATCATCCACAAAATACCATGCCATAATAGGTATTATTCAATAATCTTTCCCCAGAATAATAGCAAGGTTCAGCGGAAGCATTATACAAAATATGATCCTAAATGTGGCAATACCTCCCGTCCTTCTGGTCCAGAATATCTCACGATATCAGTGAGAAGTTCCCGGATCCTTCCCTTGACCTCCTACTTCGCTCCTAGGACCTGCAAAAGTGAGATCAACGGGGGTAGCCCCAAACGCAACCACTGACTACTCATCTAAGTGCGGTGTGTGCTAGCAAGGTGTCCAGTGGAATACATACATATATATCAATTCAGAAGCATGCTCAGGTATTCACATATAATGCACGTCTTATTCCCGAAATCTCTTTTCATCGTTTATAATTGTGGAATAACCCCTCACAATTCATCCTCAAGAATAGTATATATAAATCATTGATAATTACAAACAACCCGAACAAATCTTACTAGAAATGTTGGGAAAACATGTGGGACCAGTCGGGACCTTCCACCCGCCCCTGATCACCACGGTACAGTTCACGAGGGACTTTCTACCCTCCCTGAATAGTACCACAGATTAGAAGGATCTCTGTCCTTTCTGAATCCGTGAGGGGCGATCTCCCCTCTTTCGTCTTTCTCCCCTTTTATTTCTTATAATATATCAATTAGTCCATGTGGCGCAACAGGGTACCTCATCACGTGATGGCACAATTTCCAATTCACCGGTGTCACATACCCAAATAATTTCTCACAAACACATAGATATGCAACACCACAATCAGGCACCAGGCCTTCCAGTATTTTCATGATATATATATATGAAATAGTTTCCAAAATCACATATATTATAGTTCCAAATATTTCAAATCACAAATTTATGCCATTTCAAAATAATATTCCACAGGACATTATATTATGAAAAATATTAATATTTCAAGATTTCATTTCCATATCTCATCAATCATCAATTGATAATCATATCTCCACTGTGATTCAAAACCTCATCTCCATATAACATCATAATTATCAAATAATAATATTTTAAATTACTTACTAACACCACACACACACATAAACAAGCAGAAAGCGGTTACCTGATAGCTGGCACCAATCTCACAATAGTGCAGCTCCCCCGTACAGACTCAAGACAGCTCAAACACTACATAGAATATTATAATTAATCGCCTACCAAAACAAATTCATACATAGGAATTAAATTACTAATTACCCTTTCCATGCCCTCACTTAATTTAATTTCTACTCAACATTTATTCTCCCTCCTTATCCCCAAAATTCATCTCTAATCCACTTGTATATATATCCCAGCCTAAATATTAATCTTTCCAATATCCATTTATTTTAAACCTTAACATCCAATAATCCCCATAATTCATCACCAATACCAATTTATAAAATTCAAGCCTAAATGAAATTTTCTAAACATCCTCCAATTATTTCTTAACCTCAAAAATTCATTCCTTAATCCACAATTTATTTTCAACACCTTAATAGCTCAACAAAGTCAAATTCAAGCCTAAAAATATTCCCTTTTCCAAATCAAGGCCTACACCAAATCTAATTTAATTAACCTCATTAATATTTTTGTTGGGCATAAACTATCCCTTTAAATTCATAATTACACAATTACCTACACAATATCCCACTTATCCAAAACTTTAATCCACCAATATTTTCTTGGGTCCAAATTCTAGTCAAACCAATCAATTAAATCTCCTCATATGACCTTAATAAACATCTAAAAATAATCAATTTAATTATTAGCACCTCAGATCATCAAAAGCTCCAATTTCTAAAATATCTACCAATCCAAAAATTCTCAATAATTAGAAAAACCTCCAATAATGAAAAATATATTAAAAAGAACTTATAATCAAGGTCCAAGCTTCAATTTATTAAGCTTAGGACTCCCAGAAATACCAATTTAGACAAAGCCTAATTTTTCAAGTATAGCAAAACGAAAAACTAAAGACATAGGAATGTAGATGAGACTTACGTGATTCCAAAAATGTGCTTAGTTGGCCGAAAAACTTACTATTCTTATGCTGACGGACTCTGATAAGTCCAGTGATAGGAATATATATGGTGGAAAGAGAGAGCAAGAGAGAGAGAGGCGTGAGTGAGAGAGAGAGAATGAAGAATGAGTGTGTGCGTGTGTTTATATAATTGATGAATAGTAAAATAATAATATAATATAATAATAATATAATATTAATAATAATATAATATATAAATAGTAGTTGAGTGTGATTGGTTGAGGAAATAATAATTGAAATAGTGAAAGTCACGGGTGAGGATGGAATGACGCGGAGTGTCGGCAGGAGGAAAGTGGAAAATACACTACTAGGCCCTAAAAATTCTCAAATAAGATATTTCTTTTGAACCAAAAATTTTCTTTTCACTCTCAAAAATTTCCCTATAATACCCTTTACTTATTTCCTCCCATAATAACCTCTTTTGAGTCTAAAAATGATCTCTCTCAAAATTATTATCTTCCAAATAAGGGATAAACTAGGCCTTTAAAATACTCAAAAATACCTCAAAGCCCATCAAATATTCTCACAATCCATAATTTCTCATAAATAAATTTCTAATTATTCTACTAATCCTCAATTAAATATTTAGGATGTTACACTTCGCTTCTGTCTAAGCAAGAAAAATTCTCAATCGCAGAGACGGCAACCTCATTTTGAACAAGCTGATATGAACCATTCTTATCTAACTCAGTGAGAGCATTAATTTTAGAATTTAGCAATTCCATTTTCAGCATAATACGATCCATTTTCGAAGTCATACTATCCATTTTCGAAATCATACCATCCATTCGTGTAATCATATGCGAAGCACTGTTAGCGACCCGCTTGAACCCAACTTTGAGCTCTTCAAGTACGGCTTCATCCAAATCGTCATCGAACATGGCGGAAGGTACAATGAAAGCACCAAATGTAACAGATAATATTGTTCTACAGAGAAAGAATGGAAATAACACTAAACTGAAATATTACATATGTTGAAACCAACACAAAATATACTCAAATAGTACAAAGCATAAGATCTGATACATAAAGGAATTAAATGCAGCAGAAATAATAGGAAGAAGATCAGGGAGAAGTGCAAAAGAGATGCATAACAGACTGCATCACCAGATGAAGGGAAATCTAACAAACAAGAGAGGGAGAGAGAAGCATCCAAATCATCCACACCACGCCTCTTGCTACAGGTTGCCTTATATCATGCTTCTTCCAACTCTACTTCCACGTCTTCTTCGTGGTCCTTTACCTTCTTCTTGGGCCTTAGGCTTTTCTGTATTGGATTCTTCTTGGATCAACTTCCAGGCCTAAGGCATATGGGTTGTTACAGAAACATGGAGGAATTGGGACGGAAACTGACCGTGAAATGGGCCCCTGATGTGTGTGATCCAATACCGAGATCACATTCACTCTCTGTTTTTTTTATAATACATTCACTCTCACTCTCTGTTAATAGCAAGAGAAAACATAAAACCAAAGGCAAGAAGATTGAGAAGAAGAATGGAGAGTCATCAGAAGAACACTTGGTCTCGGAGAGTTATTAACAGCAAATATAAGAAGCAGAATCGCAGATCGATTGGGACGTCTGATAAGTGCTACAAGCTGCTGGATTCTCGTAATGAATTGATCGGTTCATCTATTGATCTAGATGCTTTAGATTCCCATCAAGATTCTTTCTGTGAAACTAGATTTTTCAATCAACTAGTTAGCCTAGTGCATTAATCAGTTGCAGAAGCCTAATAAGTGTGTTCTATGTACAGTAGATGAGAAGGAAACTTCCAAAAGTAGTTTAAAAACTTGCTATCTTTGGGAATTTTTCCTTCTTATATATATTCTCGTCCCACTATTTTACTTCCTCTTTTCCCTTCGTCCTACTAAGGAGTAGAATTTTTTTTTCTCCTTTTGCATGGCCCTTTATAATACATTTGGACTAATTGCATGACTCAATGTGGCCCGAGCTACTGAACACAAAATATAACTGTTTGAATGACAAGCTTTGTTGAACACGGCATCATTACAGAAATTAAACATCTTGTGTTCATGCGCGTTCTTCCCTTCCAAAGGAAATACAATATATTAAGAGAAAATGAAATTTTACAGAGTACTTATAATTGGCCCATTCAAAAGATAAGAACATAGATAGAGAAATATATACCAAACAAACATGGATTGGTCTATAATAAGTATAGAAAAGATACATAAAATAACTATAGAGTAAAATAGAGCAGCTTGGAGGACCGGACTTTGCATAGCTACCTTTTTAGGAGATAGCCTATAGGCCATCCTACAAACACTCAACATAGACGCTTGATTGTACTCTTCAGTAGAATAAAGAGTTGAAACAAGCCTAAAGCACACTAGCCATTTATGAAGCCAAATCTTGGACACCTACAGAGTCACGCCACCACGAAGAGCCAACATTGTTGGTTTCTTGAAGAGCCAACATTGTTGGTTTCTTCACGATGTCTACACTCTTAAAGGTGTTTGAAGCCGCCAAGATCATATGCAGTTGATTATATGACATTTTAGCGGTTACGTGGGACTAGATTGCCTTCACCAAGAGCATATAATCATGCGCGTTCTCTTTTGTCCCTAAATTTATGCATGGTCTGGCTACATACATTCTCGAATGCTGGCTTGATTCATAGCACCAAGGTGTTAAAATAGTGGATGCCTTATTGTACTTGGTAGAAGAATCAAGAACCAATACTTATTTTTAAAGTGGATAAGGTTTTGAAATTTGAGTATTTGCTCATCTCAAATTTTTATTACAGTAACTACACAACTTGGTTACCGAGGCTTACACTCAATGAAGTTGTAGAGCGAGATCTTTTAATAAATAATATATCTAAAGATTTGGTTACCGATAGAGCATAATGGCGTCGTACGATCTATGTAACCGACCCCACTTAGTGGGATAAGACTTTGTTGTTGTTGTTGTTGTAACTACACAACTCAATTTTTGTTAGTGGCACAGCCAAGGCAAGCATGTTCACAAAGTTATGTTTCTAATGCTGATCATATTGAATATCTCAAAGTCTGATACGCTTCATTTAATAATGTGGATCCATTGGCGATCACTTAGTTGTGAGTTAAGTTGCCAAAATAGAGAACTTAATATTGGATCAAAAATTGTGCTAATGATCTCATTACGAAGAAGGGCATCACGTTTGACTATGTTGTGTACTCTGCGTTGATTTTAACATAATCGTAGCTTAAATCGCATCCCCATGCTTGCCCACGACCAGGACCATTACCTGGTAGAAAATGAAGACCAATTAGCAATTACATTAGTATTGAATCTAAATAGACACTATGCTCATTTTCAGGATATACAGACTTACCGACTGATATCTGAATTTCAACCGTACCGTGAGTATCTCCAGCCTTTCTAAGATAATTACTTGCAGCAACCCTGCCAAAGTAGCTTCTTGAGTTTGTAAAATGTAGATAAACCAATCTTAAAAGATAATTAACATACAACCAAATTACAAGCTTAAAAAGACACGCGCAAACTGCAAGAAAAAACTGTACGTAGAATCTAATTTTTCATGTGCAAAACTTCATTAACAACACACTTCTCCGCTTCTCCCCACCCTTAGGCCATTAGGCGCGCGTACACGTAGATGTAATTAATTGTAACTGAGTGTGTCTCTGCGCTGAGTAGGGAGGATGATATTTCAGGCAGTGAAGGTAAACATGGGTAAGTTAATCGAACACAATAGCCAAAATTATTATTTCCTCCGTTCCTAAATATAAGATCCAATGGACTTTTTTTTAGAAAAATTAAGGGAGCTAGAAGAACCACTTAATCATAATATATTTTGAGTATTATTATATTATATGTTAGCTTCTAAGTAAAATAAACTAATTTAGAGAAAAAATTCAGGAAAATCAATTTTTAAGTAACCTATTTAGCTTTTTTATAATTCTCCAAAAAAGTTAACTAAACCCTATATTTAGGAACGGAGAGATATAATGGCAAACATCAGCGCTCATGATCGGAACTCAGATTCCTGACAATTATGATGCATGCAAGAACATGGAATTATAATGCGAGGGGAAATGTAATCCAAACATTCTTTTCATTTATGGTATTTTTCTTGGACCTATTCATGGTAGATTGATTTTTCAGTAAGTAAACTGTCCCATCTATGATACAGAAATACAAATTCCTAGCATCAGAAGAAATATGTTATTGGCCAGACGAACCTACCTATGTTTAAGGACAGGTAAGACAATTTGAGCCATTTTAGAGGTATTCATGAGAGGAACACACCAAAGATGAAAACTCAAAAAACAAAGTAGGAAAAGTAGCTCTTACGGATCAAATGGTTGTGGTTCACCACCATCCATTAGCAGAATATCACCCAGCTGTACCCTAAGTGAGCTTTGATGGAAAGCAACTCCCGAGTAGCCAGCCGCAGCAGCAATGCGTCCCCAATTGGGATCTCTACCATATACAGCAGCCTACATAACACTATTTAGTCAGTTGATTTCAGTTAAATTGAAATACTTAACCAATGCCCTAGCTCAATTCTCATGCCTTCACAAGTGAAGAAGATGCAACTGAACGTGCAATCTTCGCAGCATCAGCCTCACTGTTTGCACCAGTCACAGAGACCTATGAAATGAGAAATGGAATTTGATCATAAATATCAATCAAGGGTACGATTGAATACAAATTTTATGATAATCAACCTCTAACATACTTCACAGTTCAATTACATATTCACTAAATCAGAGAGAAACGAACCAAATGCATCAAGAGTAAATTATTTGTCAATGAAATACCATCACCAATTGCTGGCTAAAACTGTATTTCCAATCATAACTCGGTGAAAAGGAACTTGGGGTGATAACACCAGATGCCCAGTATAAAAGAGGGGCACAAACAGTCTTAAATATGGCTAATCAAATATGCAGATCCTTGGAATAAGAAGCTGACCTCAATGACACATGTTGCTCCCTCTCCATCCCAAGCAATTGATTTGGCAAGCCCTTGCATTACCTGGAAAGAAAAAAAAATTACTGATATGTGCATTTTGAACCATAAATCTCTAGCCATAGCAACCAGTCAAAGTGGGAAGAATAGGAACTCATGTATATCCCATTTTTTCTAGAACAGTCAAAGCTTCCAGTGAACGTCAAACAAGATAATCGTTATATCATTTTGTATATCATGAAACATTAAAATATTTAATAACATAATTAAAAAAATGCTTAGTAGCTAAACTTACAGCATCAAGGCATGCCTGAAGTTGAGAAGCTTCGTCACTATTTAAAGAAGATACACAGCTTAAACCAGATAATCCACTAGCCAAGGCAATAACAGTATCATTAGTGCTAGTATCTCCATCCACCTGTAGCAAAAATATCAAGAAAGTCAGAAACCCCAGACCCTAAGCCCAACCCTAAACGACCAGAATCAAAATTATTGTTAGTTTGACCACAATTCAAGCAAGATGAAGAGATAAGAGAGCCTCCCCTCTCTCCACAATATACTAAAAGGCCTCTCTACCATTCATATTAATGAACCATGAATAACTGCCTCTATTAAGCAATGATCAGACCGATTTTAAAAACATTGTTTTTTATTCTTTCAAAAATATGAAAGGGATTTATAATTAAGAATGAAGATCTTGCTCAAGTTGAGTACTCTAAGAAGCATGCAAGAAATTTAGTAAAGATAAATTACATACAGTAATCTGGTTGAAACTTCGGTTCACAGCCACCTGCACCATTGTTCTCCAAAGGTCACTGGCAACATGGGCATCGGTTGTGATTACCTAAATGTAGAGATTTTATTTGAGGTAAGAAAGCGATATATCTAAATAACAAATGGACACTTAGTAAGACATACCCCAAGCATGGTAGCCATATTTGGATGGATCATTCCAGAACCTTTTGCCATTCCCCCTACTTTAACCTTGATTCCTCCAACCTGACCAATAGACAATACTTACAAGCACAAATTAATCTCCTCCACTCCTCCTCATAATAACAAAGAGGTGTAGGCTTGTGGAAAGTGATCCTTACATATTTAGTAAATTCAAAAAGCTTTCAGAGTTATAAGCTTCCATTTTTAGAAATACTATTTCACATTCAAACAAAACTATCATTCATATTAAGAATTCAAGACCATATATAATTTGTCCATGTCATGTGATATTTAAACATCCTTTGGTGGGTCGTGGAACTTGGGCTTTATTGGTCAGAGCACATTGCTCTTATCTAAGAGGTCGCAAGTCCGAATCCAATAAAAAAATCCTTCGATGGCTTCAACTATTGTGCATTCTTAACTACCTAGAGTTTGCCAACATTATCAACTTTTTGTTTATTTGATTGGTCAAGAAAATGCTTCTTTGCAATTGTTGACTGTTTTCAGATAAACTGCTCATCCATGTAAACCACTCTCATTGCAATAGGAACAAATCACAAGTATGTTTATCAACCAGTTATACAAAGTGAAGGTAACATAAATTAAAACTGAGCAGGATGGGAGAATGTAATACCAGACACTCAAGTGCCACACTCTTGCTAACAAGATCGGTTGTGGTGATTGCCACTGCTGCAGAGTCTGCCCTGTATGAAAGCTAATAAGATTTTGGAGGGAAAAGAAAAGAAGGAAGGATAGAAAAGTAGATATGTCAAATTTGGGTTAGATTTAGATCATTTTTAATGGATAAGAGAAACCACAATGTAGAAGTAGGGTCAGGAAAAAAACAAAAAGAATAAAATAAGTAGAACGACTACCTAACGACCAAAAGAAGTGAGAAACTATAAAATGGGATGTTCATCAAAGCAAGTGCAATATCAATGTAATAATAGCAACCCATAAAAGTAAAGGAATTACCCCTCAACTGAAGGTGAGAGTGATTTTACTAGTTTGGGAAGTGAATTTAAAAGTGCCCCCTGCAAATGAAATGAGAAGTATATAACGCCAAAGCAACAATATTTATCAAACATATAGTCAAGCAAGCTTGTTTGGCTACTTTTATTACGTCTCCCAAATTTGTCGATGAGTAGTCCATATCACAGACACAACAACACATAAAACTAGTCTCTGCGCCTACCTTTTTTATTCTGTGACCAATGACCCCAGTTGATTCAACAAGCACATCTTCAGGTTTCGTTTTCAGTAGCTGCAATTGTGAACATTGACAGTAACCACCAAACACAAAACCCTTCTACAGTAGCATTGCAAGGAAAATAATATCTGAAAGCATGCATACCTCCGCAAGGTTTTTTACACATTCTATCACATCTTGGTAACCTGCATCTCCCTAAAGATTAGAAAGGCCTCAGCCACTAGAATCAGATGTCACAGAAAATAGCAAATCAAATAACTACGCTCTTAAGTAATCGGAATGAAGCTACGATAAATTCCTCATGGCAATATAATATTAAACAAATACGTGACATAAAACCAGATAATATGACTAACTGTTGCCGCATTAGCTTGACCAGCATTAATTAACACAGCACGTGCCTGGCAAGAAAAATAGCTTATTAGAGAATGATCAAGTAAAAGAAAAAACTATCACATACAATAAGCTGCTTCGCTGTATCAGTATTAAGAAATGCAAAGAAATAGAAACAAAAGAAAAGATTAAACAAAGCTTCCCTGAGAGATCAGGGAAAAGTTAAAAGTGGCAAATGATCTGTATTGCATTCTGTTCAGGTGCAATTATATCTTAACAGGAAAGCTAAAAACTGAATACTTTCTTACTGTTTGGGAAATGTCTAGTGTCTCTTTGCAGTATAACACTGGTGCAGCAGCGACCACATTTGTTGTAAAGGAGCCTGAAAGTGGCAATAATAAAATTTAATTAAAAAGAGCAGATTTTTTACTAATTGGTATCACTTTGTCCAGAACATAAAATTCCAAAGCCTTTAGTCTGATACTCCAAAATATGATCACATAAAGTGCATGCCAAAACCCAAAAGTCGATCACAGTATATATCAATTTAATGAAAGTTAACCTGCAGATATGGCATCAACATCACATGTGACAAGTGCAAGATCAGGTTTTTCTCCTTTGGCACGCAATCCTCCATAAAGGCCAGCTGCTTTGAATCCCTCAGCAGCAGTAACTCCTCCTGGAATCTGAAAACCGAAACCAGATGCTAACTGACAAGTTGATAAACTTTTCATCCCACACAAAGTTTATACCATGTAAGGAATTTCCTCTTATAGAGGTTTTCTGAGGTATTTAGTCAGTGCAATATCAATTTGCCAATTAATCAACTAAAAGACGATCCCTTAGCGACAGACCTGTTTCCAAGGCCCTTCAGGAAGAAAAATGGGAGCAGGTGGCACGTAAGTGGAGGGCAGATCCTTCGTCGTAGAGACAGCGCAGATTCTCAAATGTCTTAGAGAAGAATCAGAATAGCTAGATACCTTTGGGAGAGGAAGCAAATTAGAATCAAGTGTGAAACAGAAGAAACAGTTAAGTCTGAATGATTAAAGTATGAAGTAAGATTAAGCAGGCGAGTCGCGTGTGAAAAGCAGGAACGCACCTTTGGGTTTGGATGTAGATGAAGGAAAGAATAGCTTGAAGCACAGAGATACATTTGTCCCTTGGCGCGCGTATAAATTAGGGTTTTCTGCAATTTAAGCGATCAGGTGAAGCTTTGATGGGGAAGTTTTCAACGGCCTTCCTTTGTATCAGCTCTTCTTCAAAACAACAAATTCTTGACGGTACTATATCAGTTCATCAGTTTGCTCACTGACACACACAGGACAGTCAGCTCGTTAGATTGCTATTCCACATTTCCACATCCTTCTTATTTAATCAATTATTATTGGCTCCCTTCTTTTTAAAAAAAATTAAGAAGGTTAAATAAGTTATTGTGAAAAAGGTCATTTTTAACTCGAAAGTTTTAATTTTAGAGTAATTTTAGTCAGAAAATTTATAAAACGTAAGAATATTGACCAATTTTATATTATAAAAATGCCTTAAAAAGTCTATATTCCTACGTTTTCTAAATTTTTTGGTCAAAATTAGTCCAAAAAAAACTTCCAGACTAAAAATGACCATTTTCCCTAAGTTATTTATAAATTAATTATCTATTTTTTTAAATAAGTTTATTTAACTTATAGGTTAACATACAATCCAATAATACACAAAATATCTTATGATTAAGTGGCTAATTTAACTTCCTTGATTTCTAAAAAAATATAAAGATGTTTTATACTATTTATTTATGAACGGAGAAAGTATTAATTGCTACTGTAATTGTATTTGTTTCTTTCGATCTACTCTCTGGCCTAACTTAGAATTTCTTTTTAGTTTAATGGTCTGATTTGTCATTTTTCAATTTTATAGGGTTATTTTTTGAATTCTCCCATTAATTTGTATCAAGTTAGCTAACTTAATCAAATCTTAATTTTGGTCCATGTGATTTCAAAATATAATTTTTAGCCTCAATAGATGATAGTTTTTTTAAAGACTTAATTAATTTGATGAGTTTTTAGTCTCTTTAACTTTTATAAGCACTTAATTTGAATTCAGTCCCTTTAACATTCATTAATGCCATTAAATATGTGAACTAAAATCGAAATAATGTAATGAATATGAAAGTAATATATATTTTTTAGGATTGTTGTAAAGCAAGTCATGTTGATTGTGTGAGGGAGATGCCAAACATAACATCATATACACATTATTGATTGGATTTAAAACATGTGAGCTATTTAGAGGGTTTATTTTAATCTTATACGTCAATTCCTAATTCACTCTATTCCTTAAATTTATGACTTGATCCATGAATTATCAGTATTGATTGTCTATGATAAAAGACTGCTATCAATAGATAGTTCAAATATAAGTAATTGAGAAAATTGTTTTAGAAAATTAACACATATTTTCTTCATAAAGAACTAGATTAAGTTTTTTAATCTTCTGTAAGTTAATTATCTAACAACAATAGGAAATCATTTTACAGTGGATTGACAATAATTGTGGTGCCATCAAAGTTAACTAAAGTAATATAGCTGGGACTTTACATGATTAAACTGTAAAGCCCCACATTGCACCGCTATTCAGTAGCAAGGGGTGACATTTGATAATGAATATAAGTTGGCGGCTACAGAAAACAATATTCTCTTGTGTCTATGATAAAGAAGTAAATTGACTTTTTTAGAATGAAAAAGTTAAATAAATGATTTAAAAGTATTTATATGTATTGTTTTTCTTTTTTCTTTGGCCAAAATACGTATTGTTTTTTTCAAAACCAATTTAACTTACTTATAATTAATATATTATCTATTTATATGTAACATATGTTATAATTACATGATCAATGTTTAACTTAGTTTTTTTTAAAAAAAAAAGTACGGGACTCCATTACATTAAGAATTGGGGAAGTGTAAAAAAACATCGAATGACAACCTCGTGGATAGGATATTGGGGAAGAACAACTTCCATTTTCCACTATTTGATCAAGCACCTTGCACACCCAACACATAATATATATTCGAGATAAGGGTCATATTTGCCCCGGAAGTTTTAACTAAGGATCGCTGAGTGTCCGGAAGTTTTTTTGGGATTAATTTTACCCCGGAACTAACAAAAATGGATCAATGTGACCCTCAAATTAACAACCCTACCAGTCAAAGGTTAGTTGACTTCACTATACTGATGTGGCATGTCCAGTAGCAATCTACGTCGCTTTTTTTTTTGTTTTTTAAGTCAAGCTATCATGGAGGACAGTGGTGGCCCAGCCCTCGCCCTCATTTTCGTACACCCTTCCTTCTCCAACCGTCCCCCACCCAATCCGATGGCGGCCATTAAGAACGAGTTCGCCATACTCGTCTAATATTGTGCTGGTCGCTGGATGGAAGGGCCCCAGGAGCACATTATTGGCCAGAAGCTCACGGCAGCCTAACTGAATGTCGGCAACAATGGGGGCGAGGACGACGATCTTACGGAAAGGACAAAAAAAACACAATATGTTGAAGCTGAGCAGAGGGATCGGGCTTAGGGAGGAGATGGAACCTGGACGAGATTTGGGGAACGACAAAAAAATCAATCAGAGATAAAACGCAAATCACCTCCTTTAACAGTAATCTGTGAAAAAAATCAATCAGAGAAATAAATACTAACACACCCATTCATCACCATCAACAATCAATAGAAAAAACTAACAACCTGGCAAAAATTTATCCCCTTATATAGTGGAATTATAGCTTTTCGATTTTGACTTCGAGCCGCTTTTCTATTGCGTTTCCTGTAAGTCTTTTATCTCATTCAGTTTTAACTCTCTTACACTAATCTTCTCAATTCCTTGCGATTGCTTCTTAGTTCCTAGATCTAATCTCGTTCCATCTGTAGTTCTACTGCAAGTTTCGATGGATCATGCTTTTTTACTTGGTTTAGTTTCTTTTTTCATTATTTACTCTTTAGTTGTCGGATTTATTGTAATTGGTAACGCGGGTGATGGGTTTAGGGAGGGAAGAAGACGATGAGGGTAGGTTGTTTTGGGGGGAAAAAAGAAAAAAGAAAGCGACGTGGATTGCTACTGGACATGCCACATCAGCACAGTGAAGTCAACTAACCTTTGACCGTTAGGGCTGTTAATTTGGGGGTCACATTGATCCATTTTCGTTACTTCCGGGGCAAAATTGATCCCAAAGAAACTTCCGGACACTCAGCGATCTTTAGTTAAAACTTCCGGGGCAAATATGACCCTTATCGGCTTATCCCTATATATTCCTTGTCAATACTTATAAATACCGTGCACCACTCATCGTCATGTCTAATTTAGTGTTACTTGTAGGCTACGTGAGAGAAAGAACAAACCCCCATACTGAATACTCTCTTCCATCCTAAATATAATATTACCTTGACTTTTTTTTGTGGAAGTTAAGGAAGCAAATTAGATCACCAAATTATAACATATGTCACATGTAATTAGATTATATGTTAGTTTATAAGTAGAATAGAGTAGTTTTGAGGAAAAAAGATAACCATAGACAATTTAAAGTGATTAATTTTGTATCCTTAATTATTTTCAAAAAAATCAAAGTGATCTTATAATTATGACCGAAATGAGTGGTATATTTCGCACAAGTATATACTCCCGTCTCTAGTCCCTTGTTGCATAAAAATGAATTATGAATATATTGTTCTAAATATGTGATGAATTGTGTCGTCAATATACAAGAAATGGTTAATACACTTTTATGCGGATTTTATGTCACACACGCACATTCCAATATAAACAGTACCTACAGAGTCTTAGGATAGCATAGTCTGTAAAATTTTATTTAGCGGAGAGGGAAGTCTGCGAGGGTGATGCATAGACCTGGGAATTTGGGTTAAGCCTGTCTGGCCGGCCCGTTTATGCCAAAGCTTGATAAGGGTCAGACTTTGATTTTAGAGCTAAAAAAGGAAGCGCACTTAAACGGGCATTGCCCCTCCCATTTTTTAATTTTTTTTAATTTTCATTTGCTTAAAGAGTTAAATAGGTATACTATTTTTGTATATATACATATGGATGAAAATAATTTAAATGCTTATTAGGTTAGATTAAAGTCCTGTATGTCCCACTTTTATATTTTAATTCCTTATTACTAAGAACATTCTTTGTAATTGTGGTGTGACTTTTAGTTCTAGACTTAGTACTTAATTTATGAGTTATTAAGTTGGTATATGGTAATGCACTAATGCTTGGTAAGTTTGTATTTAAATATAATTTGGATCATATATATTTATATTTTTTATTATAGGTCCCTTATTTTTGTTAGCAATACAAACTCAAAATTAAGAAACAAAATATTTAAAAAAGTCGAAACCCGTGAGTCGACCCGATGACTCAAGGGCCGAGCTTCATAAAAGGGGGGTTTTTTGTTAGCAGGCCTAAAACGGGCTTGGCCTGTTTAGGCCCGGCTCGATTTTCCAGCTCTAGTGATGCATACAAACATACAGTAATATAAAGCACATGTTGACTGGCACAGAACAATTTAAGTTTACACACGCTAGAAAACCATTACATTCGTGTACGATAAAAGGTAGGGTTCTTGGTTCATCACAACGTGACAAATCAAAGTTTAAATTCTGTGGGAAGAGATGTCCACATTAAATATCCGATTAGTGTATCAAGGATTTCATCTAAATAGAGGATATCTATACTCCACAAAAAAAAAAAAACTATTGTATACAAAGTCATGATTAAATTTAGAGCACAAAAAACCAAAAAAACTTTTATTAGTGTGTTTTACAAAGACAAAAAGGGTAAAATTTATTATTATGCATTAAAAATTAATAATTTTTTAACTTTAGTTCTATAATTACATTAAAAAATGAATAATAGAATTGCTATTTATATGAAAGCTTTTCACTATGCCTTAATACCAAAATCAATACTCTCTTTGCCCCGCAAATGAGGCGAGAGTACGCAATACCAACATATTGTAATATGCATGGGCTTGGAGCACTCGAGTATTCAGTCATTAGGACACGAAGCTTTAAAAAACCAAAAAACAGGAAGACCAAGATATTAAAAGGACATGCATTGCATTTAATTTAAATCAAACAGCGAACCACGGACTAATTAAAAGCATGTCCAAGGGATGGAAGGAGACCCGTTACACAGTCATTTCAGCTGGACCCAGCTACCAAAAAATATCAACAACAGGCAACAGCAGTATGCATTTTTGTATAAAAAAGAATAATAAAAATTTGATATTGATCCACGATCCATCCCCTCGCGATTAGAGACTGTAATATGTTTGGAGATCCTCTCCTCTACTCCAAAATTTTTTATTTTTGGGGTCAATCTTTTTTGTTTATTTTTATCATTAGATTTTACATAAAATTAGTAATATTTTGATAATTTATGGATAAAAAATGGTTTAATTTTCAATTTTATATGATTTTTTTAAAAATTCAATGCTTTAACTTATAAAAAATTCAGACTTTTACGTATTAAATCTTTAAAAAATCATATAAAATTGAAAACTGAACCATTTTTTGTCCATACGATATCTAAATGTCACTAATTTTATATAAATCTAATGATGAGAATAAGCAAAAAAAATTTGACCCCCCCAAAAATACAAAATTTTGGGGTAGAGGAGGGGCAGAGGAGATGATCCTCTTAGTTACTGATTTATTCAGATATATAATTTTGACACAAATCCAAAATAACTGACATGGATATCTTGTAGGTTTTTGAATTCCAAGCACTCTTATAATGCAAATAAATATACTCAACCTCCAAAAAAAAAAATGCACGTATTAACCTTGAATTTATTTTTAATAAAATGATTTTTTCGAAATTGTATCATTATTGTTTCTGTCTTTCAAAAACTCAAATTATATCTCTTCAGTTATATACATAATACATGTAAGCTGGATAATGTTGTGTATATTTGAAGAAAATGTAAAAGTTATTATTACTACTTATAAATAAATTAAGTCCGGATTATATTTGTGTGTGGATTCTCCAAATAATTTTTTTTTTGGCCGTAACATATTCCCCTAAATAATTAAGGTCACTCTTCACTAATCATCATTCCTGGCCCATTGATACTTTACCAGCTATTATTTTCATTTTATTTATTTATTTAAATTTAAGTAAGAAATAATTGCTAAACAGCTTTTTAGGTTATGTATTATTCTATCTAAAATCTAGAATATATTTAATTATGCGAATAAATATTTAAAATATAAAAAATAAAAATAGTATGATGAAAAGCTAATAAAATGCATAACTATTTTTTTTGGCAAATTGTAATTTCTTTTAAAGGAGGAAGTTTGAAATAAAAATGGGGTGACTCTGTACAAATTTTATACCGTTTTTCATATGGATTAATATTTGGCTTTTACAGAAAAATTAAAATAAAAGTAATAAAAAAATCCAATCATTAACCAAAAAAAAAAAGAAAATGGAAAAACACAACACCGCTTCTTAGATCAACATAAATGGTGACCTCCTTAATGATTATAAATTTATAATATGATGAATTATTAAACATTACTGATAACACTAACTTGATCCGTTAGGAAACGCCATATTTATTTTTCGAGCAAACACTATCTTTAAAGCATCAATATATATTGAAGATTTTTAGATCTGGATTCCATAAACTGACTACACTGGACTTGAAAATTTAAACGACTATAAATTTACAGGATTTTTTATTTGTTGCATGGGGCTTTTGACATTTTGAAAACTGACACTATAAATATTTTTTTTATTCTTCGATTATAAGCGTTGTCATTCAACAGAATATATGTTGTGGGGAAAGAAGAAAAAGAAAAACAAGCCTTTTATATAAAGATTTTTATTCCGAAATTTTCACGCATCCCTCTGAGAGGAAAAAGAAAAAATCCTTACGCAGCAAGAATATAAGAACAAACAGCCGCTGCAAATATTTTGGTATAACGAGGCCTTTTCCTATATTCTCTCCTTCCCTCTCCACCTCCATCGTTGGTAGCTGTATCCCAGTCCTCGTCCTGTCAAAGCGCAAAAGATGGTCAGTCTTCTCTTCTCTTTCTTAGGTTTTGATTTCGATTTTACTGTTTACTTTATTTGCTGGTATTTCTGGAATTTCGACCAAAGGTTAAAGTTAAACACTAGAATACCGCAATCACACGCGATGTGAAACTGGATGATATCCTTAAAATCTATTAAATTGGGTAGTGGTTACTGTTTCCCCACCTTATATCCGCTTCTTTTGGGCTGATGATTGATCTATTTGTGTATTTTGGAAGTCCGTGGTTGTTTCGTGGTCGATCTGGTATTTTGAACTCTTAAAATCGAAGAAATATACCGGCGTGTTTATCCAATTAGCTGCTTCCAGATCTGACTTTTATGTCGTTTCGATTATTCAGAATTGTTTTAAAATTAGTATTTGCTTGGGTTCGATCTTCTGAAACGATATGAAATCTAATCCTATGTCGGGGGACTACATACTTTGGATCTACGCAGTCTCTTTTTTAAGTAAATTGAGGGCTACTTATATACTGATAAATGATTACCAAGTTTTTCTCTCGAAAAAAATTCGTTGGTGTCTTCCAAACATATGGCTTTATAAGCTTATTACCTCTACTGATATTCATCACTTACTCTTCTATCACCGAAATACGACCTAACTATTGCATCTGGTTAGCTCTCTACTACCTGATGTATTGAGAATACATATTATCTACTCCCTCCGGTACTTAATAGAAGACATATATGAGGTGTTGATTTTGGCCCTCAATATAGGCACCATTTCTAGTTTGTGTCTATGTTTTCGCAAATTACTCCTTCGATACTTCCTTAATAACAATCAAACAATCAAGTAAGAGAGATGAAGAGAATTAAAGACTATGGTTGGAGTGTTTTAGAAAAAATATGTATTATAAACCATGTATTATCAACCAACTTAGTTAACATCTTTAATCTAATCAAATTAAATATATATGTCAAATATTTAGGATTAGAGGGAGTTCCTTCTTTCCCCTTTCAACTAAATAGTGAAAGGGTTAACAATATGTATACATATGGTATTTCCTTGTTAAGCTGTCTTGCAGGCTTTCTTGTCGAGTTGGAGTCTTGTAAGACATAGACCATATCCATAATCATTCAGAATAAATATTAACTATTTGATTTGTTTTCTGTTTTGCAATATGACAGGCTAATGCGGCATCAGGTATGGCTGTCCATGATGACTGCAAGCTCAAGTTTCTGGAGCTCAAGGCAAAAAGGTCATATCGCTTCATAGTTTATAAGATTGAGGAGCAGCAGAAGCAAGTTATTGTGGAGAAGCTTGGAGAACCAGCTCAAGGCTTTGATGATTTCACTGCCTGTCTTCCTGCTGATGAGTGTCGATATGCTATTTATGATTTTGAGTTTATGACAGAAGGGAATGTTCCCAAAAGCAGAATTTTCTTCGTTGCATGGTAAGTTGAGTTCATAGGAATGTAAAATGTTGAGGCCTCAACCACGGAAGCATTTCACGAGAAAAAGAAAGGAGATAAACAACACATAATACTTCTCTCAAATAGACTTACATTCATCATCAGATCACATCTATAATTCGTTCAGTTTTTGTCTATGTTTGATTATGATGTTTGAATCACAAGATTAAAGCCATCCAATGCCTGGATCAAGCCCTCTTAGTAATTCCATTGTTGGACTTGGAGTATGCCAAAACCACTTGACGTTATAGGAAACTTTCGCCCCTTTTCTTAGACTCTTAGTTGATGCGTATGTAGGATAATATTAGCCAAATATTCAACCCGGTTCTTAATATAAGATCAAATTGACTTTTTTTGAGAGATTAAGGAAGTTAAATAAACGAGTCAGTGATTACATATGTCACATGTTATTAGATTATATTAGTGTATAAGCCATGTAAATTAGTTTGGAAAAAATGATAAATATAAATACTTTAAAGTAATTTATTTTGCTTCCTTAGTCTCGCAAAAATCTAAAGATTTGGTTACCGATAGAGCACAATGGCGTCGTGCGATCCATGTAGCCGACCCCACTTAGTGGGATAAGGTTTTGTTGTTGTTGTTGTTGTTGTATTAAAAACAAGAGGGAGTACATCATTTTCTTCTAGATATTTTTCATTGAACTTGATGATTATTACCCAAACACATTGTATGCTTACTCAAAATCTTAGTGTGAAATTCAAACTTAATCTTAAATCTTTGTAGTGTCTGTCTTCTTGATTTGGAACTTGAAAAATTACTCCCAGTGCGGACATTGGTCATGCTTGATTTATTGACTGTTATTTTAATGTTTTTCTGTGTAGGTCCCCTGATACATCCAGGGTTAGAAGCAAGATGATTTACGCTAGCTCGAAGGACAGGTTCAAGAGAGAGCTGGATGGAATTCAAGTAGAGTTGCAAGCAACTGATCCAACTGAGATGGGTCTTGATGTCTTCAAAAGTCGTGCCAATTAATATGCATAATTAGACATTGGGATGGGCATCGCATCCCTGAAACTACTTAAATTGGAGTGCTTATAGGTGTCAGAGTCTGATGCTGAACTTGACTCCTCATGGTATCAAATTTTTGGCATGGCCTTGTCATTCACCTTCAACTAGCCTTTATGCTTTCCAGTATAAATGTAATCTGTGAAATACAGAGTCTATGTGTTTGAGTGGTATTCATCTCATGTTCTTGTGTAACTGTTGTGTGATTAGACAATACACTAGTTTCTCATGTCTTTTGAATATTGAAACTAGCCATACTGTGGCATGCTTTGATCATTTTCAATTAGTTTATATACTGGCCTATCTTCACAACCTTAGACATGCCTAAAGTGACTAATAAGCAAATTGTATTGGTGGGTATGCTTTGCTATGTTTTTTTTTATATTAATTATTAGGTCACAACATTCTAGGATGGTGAAGCTATATGGTATTCAAACATTGTTTGCCAGGAGGGCTGTTGTCTGCGAAGATGAATTAAGCCGTTTAACATTCCGTTTCAGTAATCAAATTTTTATTTTTTGAAGAAAGAATGTTGGGCATGTACGAGGACACTTGAAAGATTTCTTGTCCTCGCAATTTTTCTGTTTATTCCGCACATATGATTTCTTACTTGTTTGGAAGCAGCAGCCCTTTTGAAGTATTTTCTTTGGGCTATGGTAGACTTAGTAGACTGCCATACACATGGATTTGACTTAGTTCTGGATTCGGAAATTTTTGGTCTGAGTGTATTTATTGCCCACAAACTACATTTCTTCTCCTACAAAGCTACAGCCTATAATTGACCTGGTAATATTTACTGTTGTTTTTTTGTTTTCAGAAGTCAATTTTGGTCCATGTACTTTTGTATATTAGGATATTTCATTTTCAAAATATAAGGTACTGTATTTAACTTGGCTCCCAAAATCCTCTAGTGTCGTTTTCCCTTATGCGAGGGTGAACTTCCATATACCAATGTATATTTATAAATATATATATATATATATATTATGTTTAGTTAGTCCCCTAATAGTGTTTCCCCCTTAACATCTTAAATTAAGTTTTGAAGAAACAGAAAAGGAAAAAAAAAAAAAAATCAGAATGCCGTGTCTGAGTTACCATAATCGTTTTGTGCGCGCAAGATTTCACCGACATTGACCCTGCCACTGGACCCATTTCGGTCGCTATCTGCCCTCATCTCAGTCCCACAATGCTCCTCCGTTTTTCGGCCGCCAAAAAGGAAAAGCTCTTCCACTTTTGTTTGCAGCCAAATATTAAAACCCTCGTCCATCTTTTCTTCATCCAATCAACAGAACTGTTCTGTTATGTTTTAATGCGGATGAACCTGTATATCAAAATGAAGAGACTAGGCATGGATGAATTACACATGATGAAGATGGTAATCGAGTTGTTAGCTTCACGAGTAAATCATGTCAAGGAGCAACTATAGATTATGGATACATAATTGATGGCAATTCTTAATGATTTTAAGCTGACTTTGTATCAAGGTCACAGAAAGGCAAGTTTTCCATCCCAAAGAGGAGATTAGCTTCTCCTTTTCCGGTTTTCCCTCTCACTCTCTTCTCTCCTCTTTCCAAGGAAACTCTCATTTTCCCTGAGTCCGCATCCAATGCTAAGCAGATCTATTAGCCTATAATGCTAATCTCAAAATGTCACGTTTTTTGAAGAGAATTTTGAGGGTTGGGATATTATTTTATTTAAAATAAACATAAAATATTCATAGATTTGATTTAATATAGTCCAAAATATATATCTATTTAATTATGATAGGTGAATTTTCTAATATAATATGGGTAGAAAATCACAACTGGGCAGGTAAGCGCCCACCCAGTTTAAAATAGTTAGGGCTCCTATCGGTCATGAAGGATAAACTTTGGGAAAATTACCTACATATATTAATAAGTTTTGATATTAGGGGTGTGCATGAATAGGGTTGGGTATGATAATACTCTTACTCAAACAATGGATGAATAGTATTTTGCAACCCAATGCCCGACGACCCTGTTCGGTAGGAGCTCTAACTATTTTGGACTAGGCAAGAGCAAGTTGGACTAGGTAGGCGCTCTTGTCTAAGTTATGATTTTCTATCCATATTATATGAGAAAATATACCTAGCATAATTAAATAGATATAGATTTTGGGCTATATTAATCAAATAGATGAATATTTTATGTTTATTTTAAATAAAATAATATCCCAACCCCCAAAATTTTATCCCAAAAACGTGACTTTTTATTCCCTCACACTCTCTTCTCTCCTCTTTCCAAGGAAACTCTCATTTTCCCTCCTTCCCTAACCCTCCTTTCACTATTTCACTATTCTAAATGAATTAACATTTGAATAGTTTAGATTCGATTTCTCACAATATTTTTTATTTTCTTTTCTGTAGTATTATACGAAAATTTAGCCACTTATACATTTTTTGTTATTTAACACTTTAAGAATAAATTCATAAAAGATCAAATATAAACCATTCAAATATATGTAATGGTTATTAAAAAGGAAGAAGAGAGGTCACCCTCCCATTCCAGGGAAGCATCAGATCTGATTATAAATGAGGCACACTAGGAACATTATTGATAAGACTAGAGACTTAAACATAAAGGACTGAAGTATCGCCTGCGAATACGATTCAGATAAGCAAAAATTTGTGCCAGACTCGCAACACCCACCAAACAAATGTTCAGATTTTTGGTTTTATAATTTAACATTCTGTGTTCTGACATGCATTCAAAATCCTGTGCCTCGGGTTTTTTGAGTTTTGCTCGTTGTAATTTGTAAGGCCTGTAATAATAACAATGAAATGGCGGAAAGGGCAGCGCCGGATATTCAGAGGCTCCACGAAGGAACTCAGCAAGATGAGTCTATGAAAGAAAGTCTCAGAGGCAGCAACGGTCAGAGCAGATGGCTTAATGCTCTATCAATATGCTTGTTAAAATCAAAAGAGTTTTACTTCTATATAGCCATCAAATGAAATAATGAATAGATAAGATTGACACCACAATGAGAACACATAGATCAAAAAGAAGGGCAGAGTTTCATATCACGCTAACATATTAATTCCAAATTAACATCAGAATTTCCTGAAATATCAAGTCCGATCACATGTTACCAGCTGGTACAAAATTTCTCCAGCAATAGCTGTTTAATTGCCTTAAATAATCATAGTCTTCCAAGAATAATCCTAACACAATGAATAGGATGAAACTTTTAACAGCAATCATCCACACCATCCAACTGTCTTGTTAACAGTAAAACCTGTTTCAGAGGGCTGAGGCTGTGATTGCAGAGGTTTTGGTTCTCTCGGTTTGGCAGGATCAACAAAAATAACCCATCCATCCAAAAACTTAGCATTCATTCCTTCTTTGGCCTTTTCAGCATCTTCTATGCTTCCGTAAGTTACAAAACCAAATCCCTTGGATTTTCCAGAGATTCTATCAATTATGACCTTAGCTGTACAATCATCATTAAGTGTCAATCACAAAATACAGCAAGCTAAGCTAGATCATAATTTAGTATGTCAGGAAAGAATATTCTAATTATCACCTTCAACCAGCTGCCCAAAAGGAGCAAATACTTCCTTTAGTTTTTCATCAGTTGTCAGTCTTGATAGACCTGTTCAAGTACAAAAGAAGCACATTTTTCAAACATAAGAAAACATATGTTATAGCCAATCAATTGGTTTTCAAATAACTATAATTTACAGAGAGTGATGCAAACAAAGCAATATATTTATCCAACAATAGGATTATAAACGAAACATGTAATCCATGCACCACTTACACCAGCACCAGCCCACCACACATCAAATGGTGCGAACAAAAAGGTTTAAAAAATAATTAGAACCAATATGAAGGTACTTAATTTTCCATTAAAAAAAAATCCTCAGGGGAAGGAGCATGAAAGGAAAAGCCTTTGCACCAGATAGATTGGGGAGTCACAGCACTAGCTAAAAACAATTCTTTCCTTTAAGCAATTGCTCAACTCCTTTGCTTCAACAACATCGACTACAGTGATATAACTAGGCACATGAACTACTATTAACTGTTAAGGTTGTTGGCCATTTCAGGGGGAGAGGGGGAAATTAAGGCTGCTGAACCTATTGACAATTTGACACCGCATAGAATCATAAGCTTCAACACTAAACTGTAAACCTCCCCACATTGCATCACTATTCACTAACAAGGGTGACATCTGATAAAGATGTTCCTGGCTACAGAAAATAGAAGCGTCGAAAGTCAGCCAAGCAAACAGTTACCACATCCAATTTCCAAACTTGCCACTCCTACTTCATTGAAACAATAACATTTAAACACATTAATTATTAGGTATAACTGAGCCATATCAAAAGTATGCCTCAAATGATATAGAAAGCCAATTTCCGTTTTGCTCTGTACTCATGCTTGAATTACATGGTACCACCTAAGTCAACTGTGCCATCACTCTTCAGCAATCCTTCTTCATCTTGAAATTCATATGTTTGTAATTATGCGAATCAGTCCTGACGCTAGTGTATTGACCATAGGCCTAATTGGCCACTGTTGTGATTGTTGGGTTATGTTTCAGTTGGGGATCTGTGAGTAAATACAGGGAAAAGGAAGCATTTTAGGCCTAAGCTACAGCATTTCTTTTCAATTCATTTTATGGAAGTGGAGAGTGGTGGCTAAATCAAAACCTCGTCACCCCTTATATGAGTCAGGCATGCAACCAAGCATTATTTAAAAAGGCAATTGCTGAATTGCATTTTAGTAAGGGTTACAGTGTTGGCAAGAGGGACATCTACGTTTGAGGAGTTGAAGGATAACACTAAAAAAAAAATATAGATTAAGAACCAATATGTAACCACTGAAGAGTTAGGGAACCAGGTGCATACAATCTAAAGAGCGCCAAAAGGTGTACCATAGCCCACCACAAATTATACAAACAGATATTTCAAACACCACTACTTTCAAGGATATAGAACACACATATGTCCAATAACAGCACATCATGTTCTGGAACACACATTTTGTCTTGTGTTATCGAAGCCACGAAGCTATAAAGAGGGAATGCAATACAGCAAGGGTGATACAGCGCACAGTAACACAAAACATTCATCAAGCAGAGAACCACGAAAATAAAGTATGTCTACGGAATCTAAAAAGTTAAAAAAAAAAAAAAACCATTTTGATGTCATTTCTCATATGGACACGCAATACAAACAACACCAAAACGCACAAGTCGAAGCTTCTGAATATGTTATTAGAACATGAAGCTAAAAAACCAAACGAGAGAAACAACAGCGAGGGTGACTCAGCAGGTTTGAATTCCTTAAACAAAAAAGCACGAAAATAACATATGTCAACGGAAACGAATGAGCCATTCACAAAGTTATTTCATTTGGATACAGCTACAAAAAAAACAAACATGCCAAAATACAGAGATAGAATATGCCGGACAAACACGGTCAATATATGTAGAAATTTTCCAGTGACATGATCAGACTCACCACTGACGAAAAGCCTGGGGGACGTGAGAGTAGAGCTGAGACGAAACGAAGTAAGTTGCGAAAAGAGAGGCGAGGAGGGAGAAGAAGAATCGCGAACGAGGCGGCGGATTCCAGAGAAGAAAGCCATCTGCTAAAAATGAACGCCGGTGAGGCAATCGCCTTAGGAATTGAAGAGGACTAGACGCTTCCGACCGACCCTGCGGAACCCTCGCCTATCGATCCCCTTCGACGACTGCTTGCCAAATACTATACTCTCCTCCTTCGAAGTCCAAACGTTGTTTATGTCCGGTAATTATATAAATAAATCTTAGGAAAATTTTGGACTCACACAGGGCTTGACCCTGACTCATAATTAACTGGGTTTTGCAGCATGTAAGTCATTTCTTACTGTCCATATAGCTATATCTCACCTAACTTCTCTTAATAATGGATAGGACTAGAAATAGGCCCCGTTAGTATAAGTAGGCCTGACTTATTATTGTGTAGCTGATTGGCCTATAGGTTTTTTTTTTTTTAGTTTAAGTTTTGCCTATTCACAAACTAGATTAGTCAGAAGCATGTTAAAATACCTGTTATGACAAATAATAATATGATACACAGCAACAACACAAGAACACAAATAAGATCTAAAGCAATAAGAGTTTAAAAGACAGAATAAGTATACAGTAATAAAGCTAATAGTCTAATACCACCAACAAGAGAAAGGGAAACGCTGAGAGTAGTGAAAAGTGAGAACACATAGGTGAAAATGGAAGCGACGCTGAGAGTGAGTGGAAAAAACTTAGATACATACATATGTAATTTTATTTCATACTAAGGGTACAAATGTAATGTTATTAAAAATATTTTTTAAATTTATAACATGCCTACGCCAGCCAGTTAGTCCTAATAGGTTTTTTAAGAGGCTTAGGCCTAGGTTTTTTCAGTAAAATAAGCTTTAAAAAGAACCTGGCCTAAGCTTGTGACCTGTTAGACTTGGGTTTGGATAGACTTAGAATAAGCTAAGCCTAAGACCTTTGTTAAGGGTATGGCCTATTTCCACTCCTAATTATGGATGTCTTCTCAACTCTCAGGTGCCACAACTATAAACACATCTAAGTGGTTACTTCCCATGATAGAACATTCCTGAAATGGTCGAATGTTCAACCATTTCGAAAGTTGCACATGGGCAATTTGTTATTAGTTTAAAAAAAGGTTTTTAATTATTTTTCGACCTGATATTGTTTAGGTATAAGCGCATTATAATTCTCAGAATTAGTTTTATATACGCGTGTATGTGAAGATGGCAATCTACAATATGGTGATCTTTTAAAGTTAAAGTGTAGACACTCCACGAACAAAATGGACACATTTTAGCAATGAAAAATACTCCATCCGTTACTAATTATAAGACTACTTTGACTTTTTTGACTTTTTTTTCAGTCCAAAAAAAAATAGTTTCAGTAAAAAAAAATCTTTTTTTCATCAAAATTAATTCATTCTACTTATAAACAAACCTATAATCTAATTTTATGTGACATATGTTATAATTTAGTGGTCTAATTTGTTTCCTTAACTTCTAAAAAAAAAGTTAAAGTGGTCTTATATTTAGGATCGGGGGATTACTTTATCATCACTTAGAATTCATTTCAATGATGACAAGTATTTTCTTATTAACGTGAGACCGAACTGTGGACCATTAATACTCCCCCCAATTCATTAAGGGACCTGGCTTCTCTTCACTGTCAGGTCCCTCCTCTTCCCAATCTGGATCATTAAATCAAAAATTCAATGGTCCAGATCTAACATTTAATATTTTATAAAAATAAATATAATTATAATAATACTTTTAAATTTCATAAATAAATTTAATCTGTCATTATTTACTCTGAATAGTTCACAACTGTAATAAAAAATGAAAAATAAAATCTAAATTTATAATAATCGTCTACAGTTCTTTTTTGTTCTGTCCGAATTTTGTCATATCAAATTTATTATGTGATTTAAAATTATTATTATAATTAGAATTGTTTTTATAAAATATTAAATATGGATCATTGGATTTTTTATCCAATGATCCAGATTGGGAAGAGTAGGGACCTGACAGTGGAGAGAAGCCAGGTGCTTAATTAAGTAAATCATACATCACACCGTCAGATCTAAATCTAACTTTCAGAGCAATCATCCTTGATTTTTTGTTTTTTAGGCCAGAATCTCGTCTGAATAATACTACTACTCTTATATATTATTAGAACATTTGATGAATGGTTGCTAAAAAAATTAATGAAACGTATATTAAAATAAAAGTGAAATTATTATATATGATTTTAGGTTAATAGGGTTAATCAAACTATGCGATTGGCAAATGTAATGGGGAAAATCAGTATTAAAAAAAAATGTAAAGGGGAAATAGAAGTGCTTATCAGAATTTTTTTTATTTTTTTTTATTTATATCGCCCAATCAAGAATATAAGAGTAAAGGGTCGCTTCTCTAAATTGGCGTGCAGAGTCCTCTCCCTATATTTTCTCCATCACCCACCTCCTTCTTTGTCGATTGCTGTTTTGTATCACTGTCCTTTCGATTTGCAAAAGATGGTCGGTCTTTCTTCTCTTTAGGTTTTCATTACGATTTTACTGTTCGCTCCTTTTTCTGATATGTTTGGCATGGACGATGGTTATTATTCACTTGATAATCGGAATCACACGCGATGTGAGATTGGAAGCATGTGCTTGAAATCTATTGAAATTGGACTGTGATTACTGTTTGTTCGCTCTTATCTTTCGCTAATTTTTTCTTGATTTCTTTATTTTTTAAGTTCATGGTTTTTTCGTGGTCGATCTGATTTTTCGAACTTGTGAGATGAAGGAATTTACGGGCGTGTTTATCCGATTGCGCGTTTTAGTCGTTTCATTTTCTTTCAGATCTGACTCTTTTGTCCTTTCGATCTTCAGACTTGTTTTATAAATTCGTATTTACTTTGGTTTGATCTTCTAAAATGTTGCTTAGTTTTGCCTCATTTAGGCAAGCGAAAATGTCTGGGATCTAATCTTGGTTCTGCTAAGTTGAGGATTACTTATATACGGACAAGTACTTAATGATTATGAAGGCTTTCTTTTGATAAAGTTTAAAAAAAACTTCGGTGTTGTATGCGCTGATCAGCCACTGTACTGGTATTCATCATGTGCACTTTCACCGCCGAAATACAGCCTAATTATAATAGTACATGGTTAATCCTCTACTACCTAAAATAGTGACAGTACTATTATCCATCTTTTTCGTTTATCCATTGAAAATAGTGAAATGATTGATACTTGGTAGTATACATATGGTATTTGTTTGTTGGTTGTTCTTTAATTTGAGTTGCGCATGCCATAGACTATATCCATAATCATTCAGAATAGTTTAGAAAATTTTTGGATTTATTGGCTGATTTGCAATATGACAGGCTAATGCGGCATCAGGAATGGCTGTCCATGATGACTGCAAGCTCAAGTTTCTGGAGCTCAAGGCAAAAAGGTCATACCGCTTCATAGTTTATAAGATTGAGGAAAAGCAGAAGCAAGTTATTGTGGAGAAGCTTGGAGAGCCAGCCCAAGGCTTTGATGATTTCACCGCCTGTCTTCCTGCTGATGAGTGTCGATATGCTGTTTATGATTTTGAGTTTATGACTGAAGGAAATGTTCCCAAAAGCAGAATTTTCTTCGTTGCATGGTAAGTTCAGTCCTTTGGCATACGAAGTGTCTAGATCTCAGCAGCAGAAGCATTGCGTGAGAGAAAGAAAGGATATAAAAATTGCAAAACCCTTCCACATGCAATATTGAATGAAATTCTGCAAAATCTTTGTGCCGTCTATTTGAATGAAAAATTACATTTATCTCTTCAGATCACAGCTATCCAAGATTTGGAGGACACCCATGCATGAATCTATGCTTGGTTGTGATGTTCAAGCCACGTCACAACTATCCAGTGTCCTGGTTACATCCTCTTGGTAACTCCATTATTGAAATATTCGGATACCAAAACCACTTAGAAGGGATTTCATTAATAGGAAACTCACCCCTTCTGTAAGACTCCTTTTTGACGAGGATTAGGATATATATTATTCGAACAAGTTTTATTCATCCATGTTCTGTATCTCTTTAACTCTCAATTCATGTATGATTTAGATGGGTGTTATTCAAATACATGATATGCTTATCCAAAATCTTAAGACATCTCTAGTTTGAGTGTTAAATTTCATCTTCAAAGTTATTTATATTTTTATTCTTGATTTGGACCTTGAAAAATATTGTCAACGTAAAGATCATGTCATGCTGGATTATTGAATTTCATCTTACTGCTTTTTTATGAAGGTCTCCGGATACATCAAGGGTCAGAAGCAAGATGATTTATGCTAGTTCAAAGGACAGATTCAAGAGAGAGCTGGATGGGATTCAAATAGAGTTGCAAGCAACAGATCCAACTGAGATGGGTCTTGATGTCTTTAAAAGTCGTGCCAATTAATATGCATTTTGAACGATGGGATGGGGGTTACCGCATACCTGAAGCTTTAGTTATTTAAATTGGAGTGCTTGTAGGTTGTCAGAGTCACATGCTAAACTTGGCTCATCATGGTATCAAATTTTTGGTTTGGCGTTATCATTCACCTTCAACTAGCTTTTGTGCTGTCCGATATAAATGTGATTTGTGAAATACAGAGTCTGTGTTTGAGTGGTATTCATGTCGCGTTATTGTGTTACTGTTGCGTGATTAGACAAAAGACTAGTTTCTCATGTCTTCTGAATATTGAGACCAGCCTTATTGTGGCATGCTTTGTTTACTTTCGATTTATTGATAAATTGTTTTATTTTCATAATCTTAGCATGTCTAGTGAACCAAGTTATGCAACTTCATTGGTTAGCGTTGACCAATATCGAATTGTATTGGTGGGTATGTTACCCCCTAGGGGAAAACTGTATTGGTGGGTATGCTTGTCTGTAAACCGTCAATTTTTTTAATCGAAGTTGTTGGATTGACGTTTCTATTAAGCTGTACGCATTCAAACAGTTTGCCAGGAAGCAAGTTGTCTGGAGAGTTTTGAATGAAGCCGTTTGCGTATATCCTCCAAAGGACAATATCAAGAAGTCTTTCCAACTAGCATTTAATATTTTAAATTAATCTGCAGTTATCTAGTAGCTTATGAATTTTTCAGTAGCACCAACAACTTAAAAGTATTTTTGGTGCATTCTTGCACTTGAAGTATTCTTTTAGACAACAATGAGCATCCTAAACATGACATATTAAGTAACTATTTGAATTAGCTTTTAAAGAATAGTTTCTGAGAAAAAAAGCTGAAAAAATGCTTTTAAAGAATAGATTTTGGAAAATAGCTTTTGAGATTATAGAAAAAAATAGTTTCCAACAAAACCGAAGTATTCTGCCTCAAATCTAGGTTTTCAGGCAAAAAAACTATTCTGAAAAAGCTGTGAGTGTTTGTCTGGTTTAGCTGAAATCTAGGTTTTGGTAGTCAAAAACTATTCTGGAAAAGCTAATAGTGTTTGTCTACTCAGATTTGAAACCTAGGTTTGGCCTAAAAAAGCACTTTTTTTTAAGTTTGCCAAACAGGCACAAAGTGATATTGGAAAAATTATAAATTGATGGGTGCGCCGGAAGTTGCTTGAAAAATATTTTAATGGATTGAGTGCTATTAAAATAAAATAAAAGATCTTTAAGGTGAATTATGAATTAGTATGATATTTTATACCATTGAAAAAAATGTTTTGGAGTGGTAGATGTAACTTTAACTTAACCCAACTTTTGAGGTACTATTGAAAAATATAATTAATACGCCCTCTGTTCCTAAATATAAGACATATTTTCTAATTTGATTAGATTAAAAAAGTTAGTTAAATTAATTAAAATCATATGATATTATTAAAACAACCTAACCATATACTTTTATTCACACTCTCCCTTTCTTACTTGGTTATCATTGAGTAATATTATTAGGGATAATTAAGGGAAAAGTTGAGAAAAATTAGAAAAAGTTTTTATATTTATGAATAAGCTCATTCCCTAAATAGATCTTATATTTAATAAATTACTCCCTAAATATAGGTCTGATCAGTATAAAGTAACTTTTTTAAAAAAGTGCCTTGTAACGGAACGGAGTATAGATAATTAAATAAACGTAAACATAAAAATACTTCATCCGGTTCTAATTATAAGATCACTTTAATTATTTTAAAAAAAATTAAGAATACAAAATTAATCACTTTAAATTGTCTATAGTTATTTTTTTCTTCAAAACTAATTTATTCTACTTATATACTAATATATAATCTAATTATATGTGACATATGTTATAATTTAGTGGTCTAATTTGCTTCCTTAACTTTTATAAAAAAAAAATCAAAGTGATGTTATGTTTAAGAGCAGAGGGAGTATATACTAATGTGCGCTCATAAAAATGTCTGTGTAAGGGTGGTTTGTAAAATCCGGTGATGAACGCACAAAACCAGAAAAACTGAGGGGTTGACCAGTTCATCTGAGTTATAAATTTTTATTTCTGGCAAAAACAAAAAGATTTATGTATTTTTGGCTCAATTCTGCAAATCAGTGACTGGAATTAAATACTGAAAGCAACAATGAAGAGGGACGTAGCAAGCGAAGAAAACTAAAAATGTGTTTTTTTTTGGGGGGGGGGGGGTGGATCTGAAGACAATTGGGCTTAAAAGAAGACAGAAAAACAAGAAACATAGACAAAATTGTCGCGTCTGAGGCATTTTTTTTTTTTATTATGTTCTCTCAATCTCTATTGGTATCGGCTGCTATGATTTCAATAAATGCAACCCCATGCCGTGCCCACAACTGCTCACATCCGCCAATGTTCCACTTCCACTAGTTACCTTCAACTTATATGAGCTCTTCAGCCTCAAGTCTTCATTTGTTTTATGTCCAAAAAAAAAAAAGTCTTCATTTGTTATTTTAAAAATAAATAAATAAAATTTTGTTGATTTTAATATGAACAAACTTTCACATGTTCTTTTATCCCCGAATCATTCTTATCTTACTTTTGTCTCTTCACATTCGTTATCTGAAATTTATCTTTATATTTCTGTTAAATTATAAAAAGTTGGGAACACAGTCCACTCATAAAATCTTGATCTAGTCTTTTGATTATCCGATTTGCCTTTTGATGGAAAGAAAATTATGGTGCAAAAAGTTTTCTTTTGTAGTATTCCTCCCCTTGATTTTTTTTCCATTCAAACAAATATATGGTTCGTTAAATGGTCATATTTCACATAGACTGGTTTCTAGTTTTCGGCTGTTTTTTTATTCAAATATTACCACATGAGCTTGATATGAGACATGTACGGGCCACAGGAAACAAAAAAGCTTCATTCAAAGTATCATTCATGCCATTTCTCACCTTCCAGCAGCAGCAGCAGCGAGTGAAGGCAGATAAATGACCAGCAAATATGGACAGAATTGTTAATACCACGCAAATGCAAAGCTTTGCCTTTATATATGTGAGTGTATATGTTCAAGACATGATATTTAAACCCTTATCCTGCTGCCCCAATCATACCCATAACCCTTATCCTCCCGATCTCAGGTCCACCCCTCCATTTATATATATATATATATCAACTAGCAATTAATTCTATTAATAGGTATCTGTTTCGGGGTCCATAGCTTTCCCTCCCGACACAAGCGTCTCCTCTAGGATTCGAACTCCCTCCATTTTTTTTTTTCACCTCAACAAGAAGGAAAAACCAATTTTGATTCGAGAAGGCTGAGAGCATGTCGCCATCTAATAAAAACAGAGCTCAATTATCAAAGTGGATCGTGAGTGGATATTTGCAAGAGACTGTTTAACGTGAGGGGATATATATCAGCATGTTTGGATTAGCTCCTTTTGAGGAACACATTTACACAAGCTGGGAAAAAACTTCTTTTTTGCCAATGAGATAGAACTTCTCTTATATACTTATCTCCTACCCCATAAATCACCTTTGAATTAATAATAGCTTCTATCCCAAATCCGAATAGACACAATTATCTTTAGGGGCTAAAGAGTCAATATTGAGGAACCTACCACTCTGATTACTGATGAAGATAGGAAATCTCCATCTCCAATATACTATAAATTTTGTTCACTTTGTCTTTTCTCTAGCGACAATTGCAGACACAGTTGCATGATCTCACGTCATTAAGAAAATTACTCAAATATTTCGGTCATTTTTGTTGTCCTGTCCCATGCTTTGTTTTAGCCGCCTTCAGTTCATGTATAAGCTTTTTAATAGCTATTTGTGGATCATTTGGTTTGGATCAACACTTGGGAGCTATGGCACCTTTACTACCCCACGACGAAGAGACGCCACTTATTACTGGTTCCAATGATTCAGCTCTCAACAATCATACGAGGGATGTTCATATATTGAGCTTCGCATTTTTGTTGATCTTTCTCGCTTATGGAGCTGCCCAGAACTTACAAAGTACTCTCAATACTGTGAGAATCTCACTCCCATTTTTTCTAAGTCCTTATTCAATTGAAATATGTTGTGTTTTAAAACCGACCCTTTTTGTGTCTTTAATTTTTTTCCATTACAGGAACAGGATTTGGGTACAACTTCTCTTGGGATATTGTATACGTCTTTGACTTTTTTCAGTCTGGTTGCTTCTTTGGTGGTTCGGAAACTTGAGTCAAAGAACGCTTTGGTTCTTGGCACAACTGGTTACTTGTTGTACATAGCCGCTAACTTGATGCCAAATTGGTAAACACTTTCTATTTTGCTCTTATTGAGTCTTAGTTTAACAATTTGACTAAGTTCTTATTGGATGAAATGGACTGTGGAGGCTATGTGAACTGATGATACTTGTGGAAATCCTCAACCGACTAGTATTTGTGCATCACTTTTGTTTTTCTTCATGACTGTATGCTGAAAAGATATTAACTACTTTCATGAATTCTTTATCACTGATGCATTCTCTTTTCAGGTATACAATGATTCCAGCCTCTTTGTATCTTGGATTTTGTGCTTCAATTATATGGGTTGGACAGGTACAAGTAATATGAACCTGTCAAGCATTAAAATCTCCTTGAACTCTCCATGGAGTTTTAAATATCTTTACCAGTCTGGATATGACTCGACAGGGAACATATCTTACTATAACTGCACGTAGTTACGCCACAGCTCACAACTTGCTTGAGGGATCAGTGATTGGTGACTTCAATGGGGAATTCTGGGCAGTGCTTGCACTCTACCAGGTGATGATGAGTTCTATTACTAATGTCTTATTTGTTTACTGTTAGAAAAGAAATGAAATCCCTTTTGTGATTAATTCCAACTTGATATAATTTATTTTGCAGCTTATTGGAAATCTCCTTACATTTACCCTACTTAGAGATGGACAGGTACGTGGTTTCTTGGAGCTGTAGTTGCAAATTTTCTCATAATCCTTTTGTCCTTTTGTTTGTATTTATTATTCTCACCTGCTAGGGCATGGTGGGTTTGAATTTTCGATGGAATAGTAGAAAGGAAAGCATAAAATTGAGATTATTCTGTTTAGGTATTACATTGTCCTGTTTAATTACTTTCTATCTCCATACCTCACAATTTTATGGACCAAACATAGCTTTAAGGACGAATCGCTGCTTTTGACAGGAGTACACAAAAACTAAATACATGATAGACAGAACCCTTGTCGAAATTTTACTAGAATATGAATGACAGATATCTTTTTAATTGGCATGTAAATATGCTTTAATTTATAATGGTTGGGAACTGGGCTTATGGTGACAAACCTTTACTGTAGTATTGGTATTAATCTGTATAATATGATAAATCTATCAAGGAAACATAAATATGAGCTGTTTTTTCCTTTAACGGGCCAACAATATATGCTTTTATCATAAACTAACAAGCTTCAGGCTTAGACATTTAAATATCTGTCCACAATCTTGGGATCTAATTATGCTTTCCATCACTGCAGGAAGGAAGTACGAAAGGCACAGCTTTATTATTCATTGTGTTCCTTATCGTTATGGCTTTAGGTGCAGTACTTCTATGCTTTTTGAGTAGAAGGACTGACCAAAACAAAGAAGAATTATCAGATTCTGGTATTGGTGTCTGTTCACCCTTGAAGTCTCTAACCAAATCACATGCCGATTCGTTTTCTGATGTAAGAATGTTGTTGATCATTCCCCTCATTGCATATTCAGGGTTACAACAAGCATTTGTGTGGTCAGTTCCGACATTGATTCCACCACTCTCTGGTTTCGTTCTGCTTCTATTATCTCAATGAGATGTGGTTTTCTTGTAGGGCTGAATTTACCAAGTATGTTGTAACTCCAACGCTTGGTATTTCTGGTGTTGGCTTTGCAATGGCAGTGTATGGGGCTTTCGATACAGTGGTAAGTATATACAAGAGAATGATGAACCCTAGTACCCTTTACACTTGGCTATTGTTTCATTAAACCAACCTGACAATGGGCATCTTTATATATCTAAGTTATGTTGCCATATGATGAATACATTATTGTGGATTAGTTAGATTTCTTTCATAATTACTTCACTGCATTCAGTGTTCTTTGGCTGCCGGTCGACTTACATCTGGTTTAACATCGATCACGTCAATAGTTTCAGCTGGATCTTTTGTTGAGGCAGGTGTGCTTCTGCTGCTTCTGCTAAATTTAAGGTCAACTATAAATACTCCTCTATTCTGAACTTTCACACAAAGACGAGAGAGATTTGCCTGTAATCTTATTTTCTTGATCAACTTGGCACTCATAATGCAGGATAAGTAGTGGGTTCCTTGATATGATGTACCCACTTTTCTTGTCTGCTTTATTGGGCATTGGTAATGGAGTTTTTAACACGCAAATCAATGCTTTGCTCGGAATGCTATTTAAGAATGACACGGTAAATTTCATTACAATATTGTCCAATTATGTTTTATAATTAATTAAAGGGCTTTATGGACTCTAATATTTCATGTGGGTGTCTTGAGCAGGAAGGAGCATTTGCACAGCTAAAGATATGGCAAAGCGCTCCAATTGCTATACTGTTCTTTTTGAGCCCTCACATCTCCTTCCAAGCAATGCTTGTGATTATGCTTGCTTCACTACTCTTGTCATTTGGAGTTTTTCTACTGCTCACTCTTCAATTAGCCAAGACATCATCATCTTCTTCTCTCACAGAGTGATTCAGAAGATCTTCGTGCTACCATGTTATTCATTTACTTTGTTTATCAATGTAGAAATTTTGATACAACATGGTTCAGATTTAAATGTTACCATGCAGAAATTGTACTCTCTCTTCATCGTGCAGTGTTTGGGTGCAAAACAATGTACCATGCAGTGGCTACTCCCTCCAAAACTCAAAATTTGTTTGTGTATTTCAATGATAATTATACCAGCCTCGTCTATAAGTAAAATTATCATATGTAAATGCGTTGACCGACAGTTTGTTGTTGTTGTTTTTGAATTAAAAACTTATCCTGCAAATTTCCAACTTTTACCATTTTATTTATTTTATTTGATTGTCAATCACAGTAGAAATTTTGATACCATACATGATTGACAATTAGCTGTTACCTACCATGCAGAAATTGTACTCTCTTTCTCTCTTCTTGTGTTGGATTTGGGTGCAGAGCAATGTAACATGTAGAGGCTACTCCCTCCATATTCCAAATTGTTTTTTTGTGTAATCCGATGATAATTATAATATCCCGTCTATAAAATGAGTTGACCGACAGTTTATTGTTGTTTTTGAATGAAAAACTATCTGCAAATTTCCAACTACTTTATCGATAGCGACAGAGCAATTTCCCCCCTTTTTTACTGGGGAAGAAGTAAAGTTTCTCAGCACAAAGCCAGAGATTCGTCTAAATCTAACAAGACTTAAAAAAAGTAATCATCTTTTATAGCAAAATTTAGAAACAAAAGACAAATGATAAAACTGTGGTGAAATATGTCATATATGCAATTCATGATTGTTCTTCCCCTGTTACCAGTTTCAACGGAGCACCCAAATCTCTCATTCCCCTGTTACTAATTTATTCCCCCATTTTTTAATCTTATTCCTTAATTTTCAATTATTTACCAAGTTTTCACCTTTTCCTTCTCAATCCAACCTTCAAAACCAGAGATCCCCTGTAACAACCGACTCAGTAATAATGGTAGAGAACTGAAGAAGATTCGGAATCTCCAAGACATCATCCGATTTGACCGCTTTCTCTCAATCGGCCATGGTTGGAGTTTTATGATCTCGTCCTCATTCACTAATCTATTCAGCTATTTTAACTTATCTTCGCGTCCTCTACCATGCAAGGCTCTAGCCGGCAATACGCCGCTTCAAAAATCTTCCCTAGGTTTATTTATTAGCTAATGATCGACCATTCTGATCTTGAATTGGAAGCCATGGCATCTCAAATTCCCAGCGACGAAGAGTCGCCACTGGTTGCTTCCGTTGACTATTCGTCGATTCAAACCCCTAAGAATCATACGAGGGATATTCATATTCTAAGCGTGGCATTTCTATTGATTTTCCTTGCCTTTGGAGCTGCCCAGAACTTACAGAGTACTGTGAACACTGTGAGCATTGACCGAATTTTTCTTCCGTAATTTTACACTCTCGAGTTTCTTGTCCTAGTTCAATTGAAAGATATTGTTATGCAAATTTGATCTGAACGCTTGTGAGTTGTGACCCCATTTTGGGGTTTGAATTTTCGTTTTACAGGAGCAGGACTTGGGTACAACTTCGCTTGGTATATTATATACGTCTTTCACTTTTTTCGGTCTGATTGCTTCTCTAGTGGTTCGTATGCTTGGGTCAAAGAACGCTTTGGTTCTTGGGACTACTGGTTATGTGTTGTATGTAGCTGCGAATTTGATGCCAAATTGGTAATTACAATCCGTTCTGTACTTATGTTATAATTCGTCTATCATTTCTGTTCAGGTGGAATTACAATAACGAGTAAATATCTGTAAGTTTGAGTAAACAGCAAGGCGAAATTTGGGAGAAACAACATTTGCTTGTTGTAGAGTGCAGGAAAGTCTGAGTGTCAAGAGAACCTCGTATAATTTGTTGAAATTAGTGGTTGTTTTCTGTAAGAGTTGGACAGTTCATGTGCTCCAGTACAATATATGCCACCAAGTTAACAATAACTAACATTTTGGCTACAGTCTGGTTGAATGAAAGGAACACTGGTGGCTGTAGATCATGCCTATGAAAATTATCAACAGTTCATATACTGATACCTCTTCTGCTAGTTTTCTGAGATTTGTGGATTGATTTTTGCATTCCATTACTTATGGTTATTTATAGCTGCTGATATTGGCTCTTTTATATCTGAGCATCAGTTTTGTTGGACTTTATAACTATAAGCTGGAATGACATTAACTAATTCCTTGTATTCTTTACTGCTGATACATTCTCCTTTCAGGTATACAATGATTCCAGCCTCTTTGTATCTTGGATTTAGTGCCTCAATTATATGGGTTGGAGAGGTACAAGTAACGTTAACTTGTCAATAATCAAAAGCACCTTGAACCCTTCACGGAGTTTCAAACATCTTTACTAGCCTTAGTATGACTTGACAGGGAACATATCTTACTTTAGCTGCACGTAGTCATGCCAGAGCTTCCAACTTGCATGAGGGAGCAGTGATTGGTGACTTCAATGGGGAATTCTGGGCAATGTTTGCTCTCCACCAGGTGATGATGATTTCTTCTACTAACTAAAGTCTGATCTGTTTCTGTGGAACATATAATTAAATAAAAAACTCTTCTTGATGAATTCCAAATTGGTAAAATTTTGTTTTGCAGTTTGTTGGAAATCTCATTACATATTCTTTACTAAGAGATGGACAGGTATGGGTTTTCTTGGGGCTTCGGTTGCACATTTTCTTGTATTCCTTTTGTTCGTATTTATTATAATCAGCTCCATGATCCGTAATTTATTTTAAAACTACCCCTTCCTTCTGAACTATCAAATATTAATGCATGTTAGGTTCAAAGTTTTGGATGAAAAAAGAAGAAAGGAAAGCATGAAAATAAGATCACTTTCTTTATGCAGTATCTTTTGTGTTCTTTACTTTATAGAACTTGTGCTTTTCAGGGGAACAAGGTAGTTTCCCATAAATATTTTCAGTCCCTTCCTATTTCCATACTTAACTAAACACAGGTTTAAGGATGAAGAACTGCAGCTTTTGATAGGTGTACATAGAGACTAACTACATGATAGAGAGAAAAATTTGTCCCAATTTTGCCAAGTTTTATTAGCAATGATAAATACCTTTTTATCGTATTTTCAGCTATGCTTTAATTCTTGAAATTGTTTGCTCACAATGTTAGGGAATTTGGGTTATGGTGTCAAACCTCTGATGTAGCAATAGTCTGCTCCCTGTCTGTTTTCATTATCATGTTTATTTATCTTCAAAGATTGAAAATTTATGCTCCTGAACATAATTCAATCTGTATAATATGAGAAATCTATCAAGAAAACATAAATTTGAGCTGGGTTTTTCCTTTCACTGGTCAACAATCAACGCTTTTCCCAAAAACTAACAAGCTTCAGGCTTGGATATTGAATTTGAACAGTCTTATGATTAAATTTTGTTTTCCATCACTGCAGGGAGGAAGTACCAAGGGCACAACGATTTTATTCATTGTGTTTCTTTGCATTATGTCCTTAGGTGTGGTACTTATGTGCTTACTGAGTAGAAGGACCGGCAATAATAAGGAAGAAGGGGAGTCATCAGATGTTGACGTTGGTGTCTATTCATCCTTAAAGTCTCTATCAAAATCACTTGCCATTTCAATTTCTGATGTAAGAATGTTGTTGACCATTCCCCTCATTGCATATTCAGGACTACAACAAGCATTTGTGTGGTAAGTTCTATTGATTTGTGTGGTGAGCATTATCTCTTGTTTATTACTGATATGTGGTTTTGTCTTAGGGCTGAATTTACCAAGTATGTTGTAACACCAACGCTTGGCATTTCTGGTGTTGGTAGTGCAATGGCAGTATATGGTGCTTTTGATGGAATAGTAAGTATGAGAATGTAACCGCAACACCCTTACCTATGCTGGTTGTTTAACTAAAGTAACTTTATGCTTATTGCTCAACTTGTTTGCATTATGCTAAGATTGAGCATCTTTATATCTTATTATCTTGGGGCAGGGTTTTGTGGGGTAGAAAGTTGGGGAATAGAGTCTGCCCCTTTTGAATTTACAGAGTTCCTTACCATATTAATATATGTTACGGTAGATTGATTTGATTTGTTTCATATTTCCTTCACTATGTTCAGTGTTCCCTGGCTGCTGGTCGACTTACCTCTGGTCTTGCATCTATTACATCCATAGTTTCTGTTGGAGCTTTTGTTCAGGCAGTTGCTGTTATCCTGCTTCTGCTAAATTTGAGGTCAGTAGTAAGCACCATTCTGTTCTAAGTTTCATGCGCACTTGTGGATCATGAAACTTTATACGCTCAATTTCTTATTTAAAACTCAATGCAGTATAAGCAGCGGGTTCCTTAGTACTGTGTACCCACTTTTCTTGGCTGCTTTATTGGGCATTGGTGATGGAGTTTTGAATACGCAGCTCAGTGCTTTGCTTGGAATGCTATTTAAGCATGACACGGTAAACATTCTAAGATTATTCTCCTAGTACCTTATTGTTCTCAGTGACCATATCTGCAACCTCCTGTTGAACTTTCACTTTGTACCTAATAAAATGGACTTACATTCTGCTATTTTCATGTTGGTTTTACTTACGAGCAGGAAGGAGCATTTGCGCAGCTAAAGATATGGCAAAGCGCTACAATTGCTATCGTTTTCTTTTTAAGCCCTCACGTTTCCTTCCAAGCAGTGCTTGTGATCATGCTTGCTTTATTAATCTTCTCATTTGGCTGTTTTCTATTGGTGACTCTTAAAGTAGCCAAGACATCTTCCTCTCCCACAGAGTGAATTAAATGTCAGCGGCAACTCCGAGCCTTAATAGATCCTCTCATTGGCATATCTGTGTGCCTGTAAAATATATCGCAATCTTCAGTTCATTCGTCCTTTGCTGCTGAACAACTACATTATGTGACTGTTATTATAGTACATTTTTTCTACATTACATCATTTTTTTCCCGGAAATTATCTACATTGCACCAAGAGAAATGAGACGTGGGGATTTTAATATGATCGGGTTCCCTAAATAAATTATCTGGAACATAAACAAATTTTCACCTCTTTTTTTTTTTTTTTACAAATTGAAAAAAAATTATACCGTTTGTTTGTTAATGGTCATAGCAGACCAACTGGATGAATTTCTCTATTGTGTACTGACACTATTAAATTACTCCCTACATCCCTTATAGGAGTTGGAGTTAAAAGAGTTAAGAAGATAAAAACAAACATATTAACAAAGTAGTTAGAAAGATAAATATGTAGATGAAATAAATTCTTTTTCCTAAGTTTGCCTTTATCATTCTGTTCCTTTTTATAAGTTCACCCTAACTAATTCTCACATACCAATGAGTGGAAGTTATAGCATTAAATATATCATATTTTTCCAACTTTATCCTTATTTAATAATAGGTGTTAAAATAATATTTTATGCATTATAACCCCTCTCTCTCATCTTCCTTATTTCCAACATAGGGGGTAAAATAGTCACAGTAGCATTAATTGATTCCAAAGTGGACTTATATTTTGGAACAAGAAAATTGTGGTAGTTGGACTTATAATAACGAACGGAGTGGTATGTATGATGTATAGGGTGTAAGAGAGAGAAATATAGAGTAATAATGACAGGAATTAATATTAAATATTCAGAAATAATGAGGGGCAATATGGGGAAAATCATTAAATATTTTGACAATTTTATGTAGGCTCTCATAATAAGGGATAAAACTTTTCAAATTTTTTAATCTTATATGGAGGGAATACTTTTTAAATCATGTAAATACTTCCTCCGGTCCTAATTATAAGATCACTTTGACTTTTTTTTGGAGAAATTAATGATGCAAAATTAATCACTTTAAAATGTATATAGTTATCTTTTTTTCTCAAAATTAATTTACGTTACTTATTAACTATCGTATAATACAATTACATCTAAGACATGTAAAAATTATGTGATATATTTATCTTCCTTAATTAAAAAAAAGCCAAGATTTTATATTAGGACGGGGTATTAGAATTTAGAACTATCACGTGTGCAAGACAGCAAGAATGTAATTTAATAGCGTCAGTAATATATATATATATATATATATATAGAGAGAGAGAGAGAGAGAGAGAGAGAGAGAGAGAGGCTGGTGTGCTACTTGCCAACTACCACGTGTGCAAGAATGTAATGTAGTGGTAGTGGAGTGGCTCTCCAGTCTTATAACTAAACCCAAACCACAAATTCCGCACCTCAAAGTTTGGTCAGCTACATCATCATTGTTTCCATTTTCCCGATCACTCCATCCATCCATCCACCCACCAATAATTCAACATCCCCCACAAATGTAGCTTCAATTCAAGTGGGTAGTTTCACTTCACCCATGCCATAACCATCCTCTCCATGTTTATATCCTACCCATTATTAACCCCTCAAGCCTCCCCAATTCATTCCACAATCAATCAATCAATCAATCATGGCTCTCTCATTCTCTACCTTCTTCCGCTTCCGTATCACTACACCATGGCCTGTCATACTCTTCGCTGCAACTTGGACTATGCTTCTCACCTTCACGGTGGCCGTAGCCTCCTTCTCGCCTGAGGCGGCTTTCGTTATGGCCATTTCCCCCTCTTCTTCCTTCTCCAATACTTGCAACACTCAATCTTTCATCAGACTTCCCTTGGATGTTCCTGCAGACATCCTCTGTTTTCCACCTCAGATTTTCGCCAAGTCCAAGATTGATCTCATCGTCCCCCCAGTTTTTGCCGCCGTCATTGTCGCTGCTTCTGCTTGTCTTGTTCGGGCCGTTGGGTTGTGGGAGCATGATTACACTCAAAACCCTTGATTTCTGCATTATTTTACTCTATTTGTTTTTAGTTATGTTGTTAGGCATCGGATTTATTAGGTGCAGTACATGTACATAGTTGTAATCTAATTTTTTTTCTTCGCCTTCCCCACTGGACTTCCAATTTACTAAGATAAAGAACGAGATTTGATATATGATTGTCCCACCCGTGTTCCCAGAGGTAATTTGATATCAGATTCAAGGTACGGGATTTATAGATATTTACCATCGAGTTCTATATTAAACGCCAGGTGCAGAAATTTACATTTACATTTTTCCGTATTGGGCCTTGTGTAGTTAGATACACTTGAGACGAACGATCTTGTGCGATGATTATATTCGTTGCTTCGACTACCTTGCTCTCTGTTGATGAAAACAGGAATATTTAGAACTAACTGTCACCTACCACGCAGAACTTAAACACCCCCCCCCCTCCTTATTTATCTGTGTCTAATCGTGAAGGGACTGGTGGAACCATACCATTACCAATGGTGGGCATTCGGTGGAGGCTTCTTGTAAGGTCAAATTCGTGGTTCATATTAAAATACAAAATATGCATACAAGTGTTTGTGAAAATACCCAGAGGGCCAGAATTCAATATTATAAGTACAAACTGCTACTATCTTATGCATAACGCGTCTGAATAAACCTATATGTGGAGAAGAGCATATAACAGCACTCAATCTTTTAAAATAGAGTTGATCAACTTGTTGCTGAAATCCCACAGTTTCTTCCCTAACACTTCATCTGTGGCCAAAGCACTTGGTTGATACTCATTGCAATCCAGAAAGTACTTTCCACTCACACCCTTCACACTTGGATGCAGAGCAACGTAACATGTAGTTGCTGCTCCCTGCAAGTTTCAATCACAATTACAAAGACTTTTACTTTACAGCAATCTCAGTTTTTTTTTTTTTTTTTTTGCCCTCATTTGAAATTTCAAGAGCAGTGGATGGAATCCGTACCTGTGGGACATTCTTCCATATGAAAAAGGTGAATACCTTGAGAAAATCTGCTTCAATGAAGCTTCATCATATCAGTATAAGAACGTAAGAGTGATAAAAAGCAGAAGCAGGTGTTAGGGAGACATATCGTACTCATAAGGAAGGAAGAATGTCTCATGAGAGGAGTCATTATAACTCCTGGGTGGACTGAGTTGGCCGTAATGTTCACCCCCTCTTCCTGCAGTGTCAGAAACCCAAAGTGATCAAAATCAAATATTTGACTATGTAGGGCAGTTTCCTTTGTTCGCCAGCAAAATCAATTCTCTGTAGGACCTCAGACAAACATATGTGGTCAGAAGCAAAATAGCAAGTATACTCCCATTCTGCTTTCCAGATTCAACCTGACTTCAACTATATTGGGCTCCATGAGTGGCACAAAGATCAAGAATAAAATGGGACTTGCTTTAAGCTTTTTTAATATATATGAATCTGAATTTTACCCTTTATATATGTTTGAAAATATAATAATGACCAAGGTTTAAAAAACCGGACGAAGCACTGGTTTAAGGGTCATTGGTCTGACTGAGGTCGGACCGGGTCAGACCGGTTATATTAAAATAATAAAATTTTATTGATATTAACATTAATAATCACTAATATATCAAAATGTAAATGTAAATAAGTATGCATGATTCATCAAACATGAATATTTAATGTTTCTATAGAGGGAAAAATAGAAAATATTAGTTGATTACACGTGAAAATAAATATTATTTTACAATCCACAAACTAAAATACAATTACTAAGAGCAACAACAATTAAATATTAAAAATATGCAAGTGTAAAATAGCATTTAAAATATTATAGTTTCCTGGTTTCTAAAATTGAGTGAAGTGAAAGTTGGTAATTAGGTGAATTATAATAAAATAAAAAAACAGTTTTTTTTTTTAAATGATCACCGGTTCGCCCCACCTAGGTTTCACCGGTTCGACCGGGTTGACCTGGTCCTTAACCGGGTCAATGACACTCCCGATTTAAAGGGCCACCCGGACCGGATTGCAGGGCGGTTCACGTTTGGACCGGTTGAACCGCCCGATCCGATCCGGTTTTTTTAACATTAGTAATGACAACAAAAGATAATAATTACCTGAGGTTTCCATCCATCCTTACACTCATTTTTATGTTCATCTGCATGTGGGGGCATGTTTTTTTTTTTTTTTATTGGGCAAGAGGACCAACATGTGTTTCTCATTGTAATTTATTTCTATACAAACAGTTATTGATCAGAATAA